>AP028923.1:2840000-5693251 GCA_036186465.1 Nesidiocoris tenuis
GAAAACTGATGTGCACATGCCACTGATCTACTTAGCAGCGTTTTTTTTGTTACGATCAATCAAGTCTTTCACTAAGAAAAAAAATTAAATGCGTCGATTTGTCACGGCCCTGTCCTGTCCAGGCACGAGGTTCCCAACTTCAAGCTTCTTTTCTATGTCTTTCCGATGCTACCAAATACCTGGCGCTTCTAGAATAGGTCAAAATTGGTCTCAAGATACCTAAATGACAGTTTTTATAATTTTAGAACGGAAAGATTACGGTACTGAGATGAAAATAGGGGTGTCCAGAGGTTTGCAGTCAAGGCCCTGTCCTGTCAAAGAATTCGAATTTTCGCGGTCCTCTCAGGGGTTTTTCCGGATTTTCTTCCCTCCATCATTTTGGCACGAGTCTCAACGGTCCAGAACACCGGCTAGCTTTGGATTTCTGTCGAGATGTAACCCAGTGACGAGATGGAACGTCGGCCGGAACCTTGTTGGTCGGACACAACCTGTCAAGGTCCTGTCCTGTTTCTCAAAGTAGGTATTCAAACTTAATTTTTTACTTCTCAGTACCTCGTACGCAGCGTGGAGCAGTTTCGATTACGATAATAATTTTTGGAAAAAAATTACAGTGTGGACAGGAGCGTCGAAAAACCTATGTTTTGTCACGGCCCTGTCCGTCACGGCCCTGTCCACATCTCTAAATTCGAGGACAGGGCTGGGATGAGGAGGACAGGACCGTGACAGTTCCAGCACTCTGCAGCACAAAATAGTTCCATTCTTCCCTCTTTTAGCTAGAATTTCGCCATTTTTAATCGGAATTTGAATAACTCACAGTACTTCCGACATATTTGCATTTTTAGAGTTTTCTATTTTATTTTTTTCCGGCCTCAAAAATGAACCGATTTGAGCGTTCTTGGTCTTAAAATTTCTGTTTTACTTACCAGAATATGTGGGTATTTTTTATATTCCGATAATGTGGCGTACTTTTATTTTGGGCAAATTTTAAAATTTGGATAGAGAATTTTATGAGATTTTTGATCTAAACACCCTTAAAAACAGTCAAAATATGATCAAATTGTGTCACAATTTTACGTTTCAAAATATGGAAGTATTGTGTGTATTATCTGCGCACCACTGGTTTTCTTTCAGGTAAGTAAGTTAGTAAGTTCAGTAAAAGTTTAAAAGTTAGTAAGTTCAGTAAAAGTTTTCAAGCTGTTAATATCGCGAAAGCTATCCTTTTATCACTTTTTAACCGAAAGGTGTTAACACTTACGACGTAGTTTTGACAATTTTTCAAAAAAGATGTTTTCAAGTAATTTACCTGCCTCCGGTGAATTACGAGGTCATCATTACGCAGATGAATCAACGAGGCATCATAATAATCGGGCAAAACAGTTGAAACTGTTTCGGAGCTCAGTAATGCACTAAAAACACGTTAAACTCAATTTCTCGTTCTTCCTTCGCGCCACTTACGGTAATAGTCATCTTGTTTTCGTCTTCTTCCTTTTCTCGTCGCTGCATAATTAACATCGCGCCTTCAAGCGAGCTTTTCCGAGACCGACCGCCGAGCTAAGAGTTTGCCGTTCAACATCTGGAACTTGGAAACCGCCAAAGCTTCAGATCCAGCCGGCTGAGCCAATTCCAACTCGGAGCTCGCTTGAAAATTGGTTCCATGTCTAAGATAGGGCTTTCATTCGAGCGGTGAGTAATAGATTAAAAGAATACCGAACCTGCCCGACGGGAAATGTGGTTGAAAACGATCTGAATCCCTCGCTGAACTTGCTGAATTCCGTAGTTAATCTGCGCCCTCAGCTAATGCTATACACGTGCCACCGCCAATTTTATCGGCAGGACTCTAACCTAAAAAAGGTTGGTTTCGTTTGATAAAAACTGAAATTGTTTCCCTCGACGGAATAATGGCGGCGGAAAGCGATGAACACCCATTTAGAATTCCACCACCGTTATTACCTACCACCTGGACATGATTGTCGTATGAAACGTTGCGAAGCACACGCGCATCACCGAAGGCAATGATTGCGACCTCGTAGCTGCCGACAATGCAAACTGCGTTTAATGCTCTAAAACCATTGCCATTCAATTGAAACAGTTAATGGCCCAATAAGTTTGACCATTTCGCTCCTCGTGAACTACGGCGGCACGAGGATAATTAAACAGGGTAGGAACGTGACGTCAGGGATCGCAATTAAGTCGGTTGAAGTAGCGGCGCTAGACGTCCCCGCTACTGAGAGCCCGCTGTTGACCCTCATGCATTAATGTGCGTTTTTCACACCGACCGTTGTTATAAATCAGTGTTGGGCTCTTGAAAAAAATACTTCCATATTTTAGTAAATGAAATTTGGCAATTTTTTGTTAATGTGCTCAGATGGGCGTATGGAAACACAGACCGATGAAAGACCACATTCCCATATAAAAGATAGGCAAAGCAGATGAAAACACTTGTGGCAGATGAAAGACACCTACAGCAGATGGAATGCAACTCTCGCCGACGAAATGCACCTATGGCAGATTCAAGACAACTGTGGCAGATAAAAGACAGAAATAGCAGACAAATATGGAAGATGAAAGATAGTAGGTAATCTGAGACGCTATCCACCTATGGCAGATGCAAGGCACCTCAGCGGTTGGAAGACCAATATGGCAGAATAAAGACAGCTGAGATGTCACCCGTGGCAGATGAAAGACACCTTCAGCAGATTGAAGACAATCATGGTGTATGAAAGACGTTCATCATAGATGAGAGACACCTATGTCACAGTTGAAAAAAAAACATGTAAAGAAGAAAGGCACCTATGGCAGATGAAAGACTCCCGAAGAAGATAGAAGACAAATATATCAGAGGAGGGACACATATGGCAGATGAAAGACTCCTATGGCAGGTGAAAGCTCCTATAGCAGATGGAAGACAACTATCACTGATGTAGCGGAGAGGAAGCAAATCTTGCAGATGAAAGGTACAACGTTGGTGAATGGTACAACCATGTTCCATATTATGGAAGATTTGAGTGGTCGGAGCATGACAATCCATCAGCTTATTGTTTGAATGGATATCAGTTGTTGTTGTTGTTCCTTTTCACAGACTGGCCGGATTATTATCAGTTCTTATCAGTCATAATATTATTATCATCAGTTATTGTCGTTATTAATTGAGTTTCATGTAGTTTATAGAAGGCAGTTGAAAGGTCGAGATAGCCACACACTCCTAAAACTGAAGTAAACTCCGCATCCTTACGGTGACGAATTAAGGGGAATTCTGTCTTTCTCTTTGATAACCTCAGGTGTGCTGCGATCTTGTGGTAGCCGAGGAAAACATAAATCAGGCTCCCAATTACAAAATTACGAAAAATACCTCCAGGGTCGGACGACAATCTTGAGATAAAATTTGATTTTCGGCCTGATTCAGAAATTTAATTTTTGACAGACTATTGGTATTGTCAGCTTCTATCCTTCCTTTATAGAGTACAATAGTTTAGAAATATTTTCTATTGAACTTCCATTTGAAAAAGTTCCGCAATCACATTGGCAGTGGAAGAACGTTAACTGGGCAAATGTGGAGCGCCTTTTCCGACGTTGTCACGGCTGTTCCCCGTCACACCCCCAACATCCTCCGCTTTTTGCTTTTTATTCGCCATCACTGTTGATGTCAGGCGCAAACGACAGCCGACCGCATTTTTCAAACCCTTCTCACGTCTCGTATATTGTGTTGACTTGGCGTTAAAAGCGTTTCTTGTTATTAGAAAGTCGTAATTTTTCACACAAGCGCTGTAGGTGCGAACCAACCTTCATTTTTTTATGGAATATTTTTTTCTTTTTAGCGTTAGTAGGGATTCGCAGAACCGATTCAGGGATACTAGACAAAACCTTAAATTTGGACAATTTTGAGAATTTTGGAATTTCGGATGATTTTTAAAATCCAAATGCAAACACTGCGACAGAGCCGAATAAAAACCAAAGTTATTTCTTCACTTTTTACCTACACAAACCTTGGTAGTAACCAATGCCTTTGAACTTATATCTGCAGTCCACCTACTCGACTATTAGCTCCAAAAGTAGCCATTCCGATGGGAATTCCTATAACTAGAAAATCCGAGGAAAGAGATAACATGGTAACAATCTTCGAGGGGAGCGAGTCGATGAAATTTCCTTACCGACCCAAACGGATTCTTGCCGATTTTCCGATCTTCTTTCCGAAAGGGAAGATTGATACTTGAGCGGGTTGTGGAGGGAGGGAAATAATTTGTTCAGCGAAGACGACAGACGATACTAAATCAATCAGGTTTCAATCCGTCCTTGGAGAAATGGCGTCGGACGTTGGGTAAAAATCGTTTTTCGTCCTTTACGGTTAACGGAAGGCACTGGGGTGTATCAGCTGACAGCGGTCAGTGAAAAATGTAGCCCCCGGCCGCTATTTTCGAGGACTCGCATTATTTATCGAATCCCTGCAAATGTAAAACCTCGAGTCGATTTTTTATACGGTCATGGTTTTCACGTTTTTCATATCAGCACTCATTGTCGAGGATATTTTTTAGGAACGTTTCTGCAACATTGTTTCACACTGTTGAAGAGCGCGATTTCCAAAAAAATTGGATAGATTCGCCATTTCGAAGTGAAGCTGTGAAGCCTGGCTAAGCGATGATATCACTGATCATATCATTGTGGTGCCACTCATGGCCATCGGCTCAAGGCAAAAAAACAGAAAACAACAACAAATAAGACCCTTATCGGAAATGCCACGCCCCCGCCGACATGGATTATTTTTTGTACCAGTGTTCGGAAATCCAGGAGCGGATACAACAGTTCAGAAGTGACAACAATATTGCTCCCATCACTGCCATTCAACAACAACAAGCTGCAAATCTTGAAAACATTTCAGTACTGCAAGATATTTAGGTACCGATTTGTCCACGATTGCAACATGCGAATTTGAATTATACACATCTGTGCCTCACATGACAAATGTCGAAGGCAACCGACAACAAGAAACAACAACAACCACCACACTTTATTTCCACCTCCTTCGCCAATTTTTCCAGCATAAGTTGCAGAGAGACCGGGGTATATTCCATTGACTACCATTAGGTCAGGTACGTACAGGGGCGGCTCCTGGCAGGAGCAGAGGAGCATGTGCACCCCCTGGCCAAAATGAGAAAGAAAAAAACAGTGACCTACCTTAATAATAACATTATTACTGCCACATAACTCTTCACTATTAATCCTCTCTGAAAAACAACAACAACGTCATGGCAAAGCCTCAGGATCACCGACGGATAGGACTAGCGCTATACTGTATGGGGCGGCTCGTGCACGAACTAGTAATGCACTAGATCAGTCTTAGTGGTCGTGTATTTCTGGAAGTGTATGAGTGAGCCAGCCAATGCCTCACCGTACCGTCCAGGTGCACATTTTCTGTCTGCTCCGCCGGTCGAATGCGATCGAATCTGCGGTCAAATGCGGTCTCACCGAGGTAATCTTATCTTATCAGTTCGAAAACTGATATGATTTAGTAAAAATAGCGGTGTTTTCTTCTGTGGTTCAATAAAAATGAGTGATGTGAAGGTAGTTCAATTGAATTTTTCTAAGTTTACTTTGGAGGAGAAAATAGCAATCCGGGAACCCGGCCGCTACTCACCTGCACTGGAAGGACTTTTACTGAAGGTACTTAAAAGCTAAAAATCGCTCCACGACTCGGAAATGCAACCGACAATACTTAGGTACTTCAATTTCAACTTTTACAAAATAGGGTTTCTGAAAATTGATAGATGGTAATCATCTTAAAATTCCTCTGTTATCACTAGTGAACGTTTTTTGGTGTTCATTTTATAATAATGAGACGTGAAAGTGTGAAAACTTTCCTATTAATTTGCATTTACTTAGTTGAAATTGATATTTGGCTGAGACCAACTGACTGTTTATGATAACATATTCCCTTCGCGATTGTTCCATAATATAATATATTATTATCTATATTATAGATCTAGATAATATTATTATCTTATGGCCTAAGTGCACCCCCTGGGTTTAAGGGCAGGAGCCGCCACTGGGTACGTCCCAACCTGAAAATGACCGTCACAAGTGTCCCTTTATTGAGAAACGCTCACATTACGCAGCGTTGAAATGTGAGAGATATCCGTTTGAACTTGCGACCCCTTCGTGACAGTGGTGGCAATGGGGGTGGAGGATTCCACTGACGGAGCTCCTCCCTCCGGAGCGTTTTGACCCTCCGAACCCTCACGACCTCGGGGAGGGAGTGGCCCGAGCTATGCAGCGAGTGATTTTTGCAAAGTTGAGGTCGGTCATCAAGAGCGACATTTGAGTTTGAAGAAAAATCTTGGCACCCGCTTGGTAAGCTATCTCCTTCAAATTTTGACGGAGGAAAATTAAATTTTCCTAAATCTTTGGAGTTTAGAAAACCATGTAAACAACAACAGCAAAAGCCGTTGGCAAAACTGTTGTCCCTGCTCGTGAAAATTGTCGATATCTACCCCGTACAACAGCATGGTGCCAGTTCTGGTACGATGTCTACCACGTATGCAACATTTCAAACAGATTTTGACCTAAATCTTTTGGAATTTTGAAAACGCAGCACCAGAGATATGGCACGTTTACAATACTAATAATATCATTATGACACCCCATTCTAAATGTAGATGCTCCTTTTCAGGAGATGACTGGAGATATTTCACAAAGTTGAAAGCGCCTAATCACTAAAATTTCCCAAGCAGGTACAGCAACCCTTACGGAACGAGGTGCTTGAAAGTTCTCGTTACCGAGTATCGAGTTCATTATCATGGACACGATGTGTGCCTGATTAAAGCCACAGCTGACCTACTTTCCAACAACCGGCGGAGGTCATATTTCTTCACTCGCCCTGGTGACATGACAGGCACCCTGTTTTACCGGGGCTCTTGATCTTAGTCATCGGCCTAGGCATGGCTGACAATAGATGACAGCAGCATGATAAATATGATCGTAGTATGCCTCAATACAACTTTTCAAAAAACTCCAGCTCCAAGAACGACGAAGATGGGATTGTTCAAATTGCGTGTCTAAGAATCCAGAAGGGTTTTGTATGTCACTCAGCATTGTTGCTTTGAAAACTCAACGCATACGCTTGCAGAAAATTATTACGTCATCCAGCAAGACTTGCTTAAAAACTTGATGGGGATACCAATCGAGCATAGTTGAACAATTTTCGGGAACAATCAACGCAAGAATATTTCATAACGATCGGTAACGTTTGAGATGGTTAATTCAAGAGCTGGCATACTGATACTCAAACTCAAACTGATTTGTACTCGAACTTACACAGGCTCAAACTGAAACTGGACCTCAAACCGAAACTCAAACTAGAACTGATGCTCAAAATGAAACTCATTCTGGAACTACACTCAGACGGATACTCAAACTCAAACTGATGCTCAAACTCAAAATCATCCTCAAACAAAATTCAAACCGTGACTCAAACTCAAACTGATATTCAAACTCAAAGGCTGAAAGAAATGTAAACTAAACTCAACCTGAAACTCAAACTGATACGGATACACAGGCCCAAACAACTTGAACAACAACAACTGATAACAAACTTAAACTGAATCTCAAACCGAAACTCAAACTGAAACTGATCCTCAAAACTCAAACTGAATTTAAAACTCAAGCTGAAACTCAAACTAATAGTGGTATTCAAACTGTAGTTGAAACTAAACTTCAATGGTCGAAAGAGAAGTGAACTCAAACTGAAATTCAAACCCATACTGGAACTAAAACCATCGGTTGAGCATCGGTTTGAGTTTGAATTCATCTCTTTTTCGACCTTTGACTTTGAGTATCAAGATCAGTTTTAGTTTGACTATCAGTTTGAGTTTGATTATCAGTTTGAGTTCGAGTATAAGTTTGAGTTTGAGTTTACCTGTCTTTCGAAGTTTGAGTCTGAGTTTCGATTTGAGTTTGAGTTCAAGCATCAGTATCAGTTTGATTGCGAGCTTGGGTGTCAGTTTCTGTCTGATTTTACCTATCTTTCGAACTTCAGGTTTGCATTCGAGTCTCAGTTTTGGTTTGAGTTTGAGCATCAGTATCAGTTTGATTTCGAGCTAGTGAATCAGTTTTAGTTTTAGTATCTGCATCAGTTTGTGTTCTAGTTTCAGTTTGATTTTGAGCCTGAGTATCGTTCTGAGTTTCTGATTGAAGTCCAGTTTTAGTTTGAGTGTAGATTTCTTCAGACCTTTGAGTTTAATTTTGAGTTCTCGTTTTAGATTGAGTTTTAGTTCGAGTTTCGTTAAACTGTTAGCTAAACTTTGAGTTAGACTTTGAGCTTCGTTGAAAAAACAAAGACGCCAATAATATTTTGGGTGGATGCATGTTGGAAAATAATTTTATCATAAAACCTCGAAAATTCGCCGGAAAAAGGTCAACTTGAGAAATCCTTGTTGACAAAAACGTCCATTCTTTGCGTGTAGGTCGAATGGCCTCTGAGTAGTAGCATTTCCTGGCC
Organism: Nesidiocoris tenuis; assembly: GCA_036186465.1. NCBI lineage: Eukaryota > Metazoa > Arthropoda > Insecta > Hemiptera > Miridae > Nesidiocoris > Nesidiocoris tenuis. The sequence goes on from AP028923.1 coordinate 2,848,489, forward strand.
AGGAAATGTCGGCCATTAACAGAATGAATCGAAGTCGTATAAAACGGCCCGTCAGCAGCGACCGCTTTTCGGACTCACGTTTACCGCTTGCCAATATTTTCCACACGCTCACACGGACACATAGTGCGACTACAAACCAAAAGCGATGGGGGTTTTTGTGCCGGGGTCGAACATTGCCCGACAAACCACCTGTCACATGGGCCAGACTTGTTTTAATTTGATTCACGTTACAACGCGCAGATGGATCCACCATAGAGGACAATTATGTTGTATCGGGGGATTTGAATTTTCGAAATCCGAATTCAGGAGTGTGTGAGCCTCGCATCTTTCAGGTAAAATTTCCAATAACGCTAGTGCTATTCAGAGACTTCGTTTCCTAACTTTTTCTCCATTCGACCTATACGCAAAAAATGCCTTTATTTTCAACTAAAATTTCGGAAGTTGACAAGAGTTTGGGCATTTGTTGAGTTTCTGGATATCATTTTACTCTTTCGTGCAGGCACCTGATGCATTCAAAATATCACTTATCGACCGTTCATAAACTTTCTTGAATGTTCTTGAGAGTGAGAGAAAATGCATTCGGGAATAAATTGCAAAAAACTTGGAAAACGATCTCGAAGCCTCTCAAATGCTTTTATATTCCCTCGACAGTTGTGTTTTGTTACTCTCGACTGATTTTGCACGTTCTTGAATTTTCTTGAAAGTTTTCAAGGGTTCTTGAACGCTCTTGATAATTTTCAAAAGCCTTGAATGTTCCTGGACGTTGAGTTGTCTTCCAATATCCAAAAGCTCTAGAGTGTCCATCAACTTTCTTGAAGGTCCTTGGGAATTCTTGAATGCTCTCGAATGCTTTTCAACTTCCTTGACGGTTTTCAATCGTTCTTGGATCTTTTTGCACGCCCTTACACTTCGTTGAATGTCCTCAGAAATTCATTATCGATTTCTAACGGTTTTTTTTATGCTCTCAACTGATTTTGCACGTTTTTGAAAGTTTCCAAGGGTTTTTGAACGCTCTTGACGATTTTCAAATGTCTTGGATGTTTCTGGGCGTTCAGCCGTCATTTGTCGTTCAAGAAGTTCTTGAGTGTTCATCAACTTTCTTGAATGTTCTTGGGAATCCCTTAACTTTCTGGAACGTCCTTCGAATGTTCTCGAATGCTCCCAGCTTCCTTGACTGTTTTCAATCGTTCCTGAATTTTCTTACAATTCGTTGGATTTCCTCAAGAATTCATAAACGATTTCTAGTGTTTTTTTATGCTCTCAACTGATTTTGTACGTTCTTGAAAGTTTCCAAGGGTTCTTGAACGCTCTTGACAATTTTCAAATGTCTTGTTCCTGGACGTTGAGTCGCCATTGAACGTCCAAGGAATTCTTGAGTGTTCATCAACTTCCTTCGATTTTCTTTTGACCGTTCTTGAATTTTTCTGAGCGTTCGTAAATTTCACGAATGCCAAACGTTTTCGAACGTTTATTGAACGCTATCAAATGATTCTGGACGTTCTAGATCGTTCCTGAATGTTTTCGAATGCTCTTGAACGCACTTTGGATGTTCTTCGATATTCTTGAATGTTCCTTAGCTTTCTTAAACGTTCTTGAAAAAATCTGGACTCTTCTTGAATGCTCTTGAGCATTTCGATAGTAACTTTAGAAAACCGTGTAAGTCTTCTTTGGCAAATGTTGCTGGAGGCACCAAAACCTAATTTTTATTGAAATCTTTTAACGCCTTAAAACGGGGTTTTATTCCTTTAATACGCGATCTGCATTGAACAGCCGATGTTATGTAGCATTTCAATCAATATTATGCACAATGATAGATAAGTGTTTTTTCTGGGTTTAAAGTTAATGGTCCAGATTTGAATGGTCGGCTGATGAACCAAACGACCCTAATTTACCTATTGAATTGTTGAGGATCGACCCGTGATATTTGACTTCAAAAACTAATTTACCTATGGAGCTCAAAACCGTATTTTCGAGAAAATCGGAGTTTCGTGGTTTCCTGAAGTTACTGCCGTTTTCTCGATTGTTTTTTGGAAAATCTGAACTGTCAGTAACGCGGAGCATTTGCGGAAATATCTTTGATGCCCGTTGGATAAACTATAGTGATGATATTCTCATGAATTTCTATACAACGGACCAGCTGCTTCTGAACTCTAAAATTGCCCGGCGTTAAAACACGAAAAGTTTCAACCTGGCGCACACACCAGCCGATACATTTGACCGCACGGTCTGCCACGCCGAGAGAGAGGGACAGCTCTTTTCGCCAGACTCGACCCCATTTCCCGACAAACCACCTGTCACGCAGGTCAGATGTACTTTACACTTCCCCCGCTTTCAGCTGCCCGTGTAACTTTTTCACTGTTGCATCCCATCCCGCGTGCTGAAAGTTGAACTCCTATACTGTATCAAAACTTTACTATGATCTGCCCAATTATGAAATTCATCTCCTGAAATGTTTTCCTGAAAGGTGAATCAAGCAAATAGTAAGGATGATTTCGTCGCTTAATTTCTAACATTTTGGATTTAGCATTTTTTATCCAATATTTTGGCGAAAATGAGTTCGATACATATTTTTATGCAAAATCTCGCACTCCGTGCGCTGAACTACTTAGTTTTTCCAAAAATCCGCTAGAAGTCGCTCAAAACCTAAAAGCCACATGTGCTATCTGAAATCAGCGACCACCACTGCTATCTACCTAGAACCGCCTGATGTTATTAGTCGTCAAACCGGTTTTCGACCACCAAAACCCAACTAGTTTTGACTTATAGGTTGCGAAAAATGCGTAAAAACCTTCAAGAAATCCAACAAGCTCAAAAAATTCAAAATCGGTTCAGTAGAACGTTCTCAAATCGGCAAAAACGCGAAAAAGGAGAAACCGCGACAAGAAATTTCAACCCAAACCGATTTAAAAACAAAATTTTCAAAAATTTCCGGAAGAACCCCCAACCCTATGGTAAATCAAGCAAGGAACCCGGGAAAAATACTCAAAAAATTCTAAAAGCACGGCATCACCTTCAAAATTGAGTTTCTGCGATTTTTCAAAAATATACCCTAATTATGCCAAATTGGGCCCCTTAACCTTTTCCGATCGGATTGCCCGGACAATATGCACCAAGTTGGAGCAAACCACAACTTTTAGGACTAGTTTCATCAGAATCGGATCAGTGGTTCGATACGATGTCGTGGCCGCAAAATTATGACCAGGTAAGGAGGTAAGGAAAGTTGTGATGCATACTATTCCTGATAGGCGCTGTAGCAATAAAAAGTCATTCCAAGCATCAGGTGCCTATGATGAGCGTTCTCTCAAAAGAAACCCCTCCGGGATTAGGAATCAGCATCTTCGCCGCCCTTTTCTGCTGCAATATATCATCAGATGTGTCTGAGCAACTGACTGAGATTGAGTGTCTTCCTATCATTGAAGGTGAGAACACGGGGATTCTTGTTATTCTGTCATCGCATGTCCCTCGGGGGATCGGAGTATGGAGGAGAGAAAAGAAATATTGCCTCGCGGAGCAGAACAAACTTGGCAGACTTGCAAGGCTTTAATCAAGTCCAGATCATTGTTTTTCGTGTCCAGAGACGTTTTTTCGCATCACGGAAAATTTGAAGGTTTTTCTCTCCGGCGATTGGAAATTAAACGAATCCTCAAACTCTGTACAGCTTGATGGAAGCTCAGCTGCCTGAAAAGAGTCAGAAACAGGGTAATACCCTGAAGTGTTAGTGTTGATTTTCTTCAGTGATGCTTCTGGATCTGAAGTCCATGTGATAGCTTGAGCCGAAGGAAGTTCAAAAACGATTTTCACGAGCCAGCAAATCACTGATCGGTGATTCCAGGACATCAACAGAGCATCGTTCAAGAATCTTTTTGAATATACATTAACCTTCTTGGAGAATGCTCTTGTATCTTGGAAAATGTTGATGCAGCTCGGGTAAGCGTGGAAGCGTTGTCCCACCAAAGTTCAAAAATTGTTCTCTTGTCCATGAACCAGCGAATCACCAGGTGTTCAGTGATTCCAGGACATCAACAGAGCATCGTTCAAGCAGTTCTTCTTGAACGTTCTTGAATATCGACTTCTACGTTGGTGTTCCGGTTCACCTTTAGAAACCTCCAGGTTTTCAATTCATTTTGGTTGAGGCCTGCTTCGAATTTCACGACTGACACCAGTGCCCGGAATGAATCCAAAGAAATCATCTGATGCGGCTGATAATGACTTCAGATTTCCTGTCCCGGCACATTGTCCATGTTGGACACAGTTTTGGATGTGGCGTTCGAGGGATCTGCCCTTCAATTGCTTTGAAACCTATGCTCTTTCTGGTAAGATTGGCTGCAAAGCATTCATGTTCCATGCTGCGGCAATTTTTGTGATGCAATGTGAGTCAAGGTGGCTAACTTGACAAAACTTGCGAACAACAAACACAAATCGATTGCGACGCTACCGATCCCTGGAAGCATTTCTATTGATTGGAGTCAGAGTCAATAGACCACCGAGGGAACACCATCATACAATGCTTATTAGTCCATTAGTCCCCTAACGCTGTTAACCATAGATGGGACCCAACTGGAGAATGGCAAACGTTTCAGCTTCTGGCAGCATTCGAAACTTGCACCTCCTGCTCCAGGCAGACGCCCTAGCCCTTCGGCAACAGAGAGCAAGACAGTCCGGCAGTTGCAGTCTAGTACCTTCGAGGAGCATCCATTCCTGTATATTTTAATGACTGATACCGATTATTGGTGGTTCAAGAAACACCGAGATTGTCTGGACCAAGGCCATCTGCCGTCGGGTGAAGGCGTCTGCCTAGAGAGCAAGAGGTGCCAGGTTCGAATCCTGCCGGAATCAAACTTGCCATTCTCCACTTGATCACATTTATCCGTGAACTGTGATGTTGACAATTCTAGGCGTATGAGCGAATAGGCCGCAGTGCAAACACAATTATCGTATTATGGAGTTTTCTAGGCACCGAGAGGACTCAATTTTTCGCACAGGCGGGATAAACCTGAGAGGAAACACCTTAGGTTCCTGGCACCAAGCAGTTTTCATACCAATATACCATTTCCTGCAATATCCTGTCGAACCTGCTCGCCCAGGAGGCCGAAGATAAATTGTCCCAAGCCGCAAGAGCCATCAGGATTAATTTGCGAAGGAAGTTCCCAAATGAAGGGAACCCCTTGCCAATGTTACCACCTTGGAAGTTGCCGCATATTCGCAGCCTCTGACTGAGATTGAGAACCTCCGAGGAGTTGAGGCGAGAGAAGGCGGTTTCTTGTTGATTTGTCATGGCGAGAAAGGTATTATGGAGAAAAGGGAAGAATTATGGCCTCCAAGGTTAGACGTGAGGGCAGTTTTCATCTGCCTCGAACCCTTAGGCGGTCGCTATCAGTGTTGCCAAGTTGGAGGTTTTCTCCCCAAATTTGGGATTTTTTCAGCCAGAGGGAGATTTCGGGAGTGTCATGTTGGGATGATCGATACCTAATATTCGATATATCGATGTTCGATAGTATCGGCCTTAGAATACAGCGATACATCGATAGATGACAATATTGATACCTTAAAGCAAAAAGGACACATGTCCCAAAATATCGATTTTGAGATTTCGGTATCTACTCATCAGGACCTATCGATCGCTCCAAGAATCATGATCCTTTCATCTATTTTTGGGGCCAAAAAACGATATAATAGAAAAACGACAAATATTTAAAAAGCGTTTATCTTGGAAGTGCTACCAAAGTTCTGGTTAAACGAGGTTGTACATCTTGGCCATACAAACATTTTTTATTTAGCAAATTTTTTTGGAATTGAAAACTATGGGAGTAATCTTTATTTTTGTAGATCGATCAAAAACTTATTTTGCATTTTTCTCATTATGCCATTTTTGGACATAAGAAGAGTTTTCCTCCAAAACTGCGTTCATCCACTTTCGAGTTTTGTCGGTATCGATTTCGTTTTTTAACTCACATCAAAATCAAGCATGACATTGACATTCAAATCAAGATTCTTATTCAATTTTCAAAATTTAAAAAAATCAAAATTTTCAAAAAAAAAGTCAACCATTTAAACGAACTCTTATTAGGTTCGTAATTATGTACATCTCTTCTCTCCAATGCAAAATTTATAAATCATATTTATATTCAATAAGTATTTAATATTTTTGAACATTCAAATAGGTTAAATTTTTTGTAAAATGTTGCAAAATCGAAATATTTCGTCCTTAGATCGAGTAAACCTGTAACCAAAATTATTTTTGAGCCAAATTTTCCTGAATATAATTTTTTCGAGTCGAATTTTCCCTAATATAATTTTCCCGAGTCAAATTTTCCTGATTAAAATTTTTTTAAATGGAATTTTTCATTTCTAGTCTTCAAGTCTAATTTATTTTCAAATTAAATTCCCCCCCCCCCTAAAAAAATTGACTTCCTTTCGCTTTTTACTTCCATATTTACAAAAATGACCATAACTCCCTCATTTCTCAACCTTTTTTCAAATTTCTTGAACTGAAATGTTTGTCTCGGCAAGACCTAACACCCTGTTTAATCGAAATTCGGATAACACACCGTACTTCCGATATATTTGCATTTTTAGTGTTTTCTATTTTATTTTTTTCCGGCCACAAAAATGAACCGATTTGAGCGTTCTTGGTCTTGAAATCTTTGTTTTACCTTGCAAAATACGAGGAAATTTTTTATATTTTGCAAATGTGGCGTTTTTTCATTTTGGGCGGCATTTTAAAATTTGCATAGTGCGTTTTTTGATATTTTTGGCCTAAACACCCTTAAAAGCAGTCAAAATATGATCAAATTTTTTCAAATATGTACGTTTCAAAATATGGAAGTATTGTGTGGTTTCATCATTTCATCATCATCATCTTACCGGTCGGAGTCGGCGTGAGTTCCATCATGTGCGAATTGACCTGCTGATTGCCGAACGTGAATTTCGACAGGAACGTGAGTTTTTTCCCTTTGAGCTTATGGAGGTCCTTGATGGCCTCGTTGATGGCCTTGTTGTAGGCGCGGCCACCGAACATCGTCTTGGGCAGGAGGAGGCCGATGGTGACATTGCCCCCTCCGGCGGGCAAGGGGCGATGCCCAGCCGCCGCTCCGAGCGACGAAGCGACGAGCGCAACGACCCAAGTCCTCAACAGCATGGGCGACCGCCTCCGACTGCCGTTCCCTGCTCCGTGCCGCCCGTTCCGCCCGCCGCCGCCGCCCCGTCCATCGCCCGCCCGGCATGCGCTTTCCCTCCTTTTTCCGCGTGTTTTCTTTTTCGCTCGTCGGAAAATTCTACGCTTTTTTTCCCTCGGATATTATTTTTCTTGGTAGGGGGGAGATATGAAATTTTCGGCGGAGAAAATAGTCGAATTATATGGCCTCAGTAACTGTACTCGTTGTTGACTGTAATGGACATACTGGATGATGGCCAACATTACTGTAATGGATGTTGACAAGATAAATTTGAGAAAGCGGGTAATTTTTACTACCTTGTTTACAGGGTATATGGAAGTATTGGAATCGTCCTAAAATCGAGAATCGTAACGTAGCTTCGGAAAAAACCTTTTACTTATTAGGTAGTAGATATGTCTGTATAAATACATATTATTCAGAATCATGTCAAAATTTAATCAAATTGTGTCACACCTCTGCGTTTCAAAATAAGGAAGTATTGTGTGTTATATATATTCAACACACCTCTGGTTTTAAGTGAAAAAAAAAAAACAAAAGAAGAGAGGCCTAAGATTTCATTTACTCTGTAAGTAAATATTGCCTTTTTTCAGATCACATGGCTTGAATTTGTTTAGTGTGAGTATTAGAAAGAGAAGGAGAAGAAGAACAAGCAGGAGGGGGACGAGGTGAAGGAGGACTATAAGAGGAAGAGGACGAGAGGAGGAGGATGTCGTCAACGACGATGAGGAGAAGGAGGAGGACTAGGACTTGGTGGAGGAGAAGGAGCAGGAGGAGGAGGCGCATGAGGAAGAGGAGTAGGAGGAGGAGGAGGAGGAGGACGAGGACTTGGAGGAGGAGGAGAAGGAGGAGGAGGAATAGGGGGAGGAAGAGGAGTAGGACAGGGAGGAGTAGGACTTGGAGGAGGAGGACGAGGACTAGGAGGAGGAAGAGGAGGAGGAGGAGGAGGAGCAAGAGGAGGAGCAGGAGGAGGAGGAGGAGGAGGAGCAGGAGGACTTGGAGGAGGAGGAGGAGGAGGAGGAGGAATAGGGGGAGGAAGAGGAGTAGGACAGGGAGGAGGAGGAGAAGTAGGTGGAGGAATAGGGGGAGGAAGAGGAGTAGGACAACGGAGTAGGACTTGGAGGAGGAGGACGAGGACTAGGAGGAGGAAGAGGAGGAGGAGGAGGAGGAGGAGGAGGAGGAGGAGGAGGACGTGGAGGAGGACGTGGAGGAGGAGGAGGAGGAGGAGCAGCAGGAGGAGCAGCAGGAGAAGGACCAGGAGAAGGAGGAGGAAGACTAGGACTCGGAGGAGGAGAAGGAGGAAGAGGACTAGAAGGCGGAGGAAGAGGAGTAGAAGGGGAGGAGTACTGAGACTGGGAGGAGGAGGAAGAGGAGTAGGAAAGGAAGTGGAAGGAGGATCACTTGGGGAAGGAGGAGGAGGAGGACGGAGAGGGGGTAGGAGGAGGATGAGGACTTGGATGTGGAGGAGGAGGAGGAGAAGTAGGGGGAAAAGGACTAGAAGGAGGTTGAGCGGGAAGCTGATGAGGGGGAAGGGGGATGAGTGGTAGGTGTAAGACCGGGGGGAAGGGGAGGGAAAAGAACATTTATGGTGTGTTACAACGCAGCGCTTTTTCTAACGTATTACGTTCAAGTTATAATTAATCTCGTCATTAATTGTTATTAATAAAAGTTATTGCTGCTTGTAGAGCTTACAAGTTTCTATGTTACTTGATGTTTCCCTGGTCGCGCTTAGACGATTGACGAATAGAATAAGCCGCCGAGTGTTGATTAAAGCAGCTCGAGGGCTAATCAAGTACAGGGATATCCCATTAGATCGGAAGGAAGCCGTTCAACAACTTAGCAGCGCGTGGAAACTTGAGTTGTGTTTGGGGCTTCGAGTTCGGCGGGAATCGGAGATGAGAGCGATTACGAGAGATAACATTCAATTAACCTCGAAGGTTCAAGAATGAGTTTGAGTTACTGTCACCCGGCATGTGGATTGTAGCGAAAATCGGTTTTGTAAACCTCCTCAAATCGGCTACAAAAATATAATTGAGAAACCCCAATTAAGAAATTAAGGCGTTTTGGGTACGAAGGGCATGATTGCCAAAAATTTAAATAAAAGTTATCAACAATCGATGTGGCATCCATAGCCCAGTGAGGGACAAGAAAAAACAATTGAAATAATTAACCTAATACTTCTTGACCGATGAGTCCGAAGAAGAAGAACTTTTGTTGTTAAGTCAAGTAAAAATTCATCCTTCTTCAGACTCATCGGTGAAGAAGTATTAGGTTAATTATTTCAATTGTTTTTTTCTTGTCCCTCACTGGGCTGTGGATGCCACATCTCCATTCTGTACATTTAAGTCAGCACCACTGCCGTCTAGCGACGATTTTTGAAACTTCTGATAAGAAGTCCCGCTCATTTTTAAACGTTGGCGGATAGCACTTGGGCCCCAAAAACTTAATAAAACGCATTTTTCAGTTTTTGGCACTTAGGCCCCTGTACCCAAAACGCCTCAATTTGTTCGGGTATTTTGGTACATTATTTCCAGAAATATGAACCTATGTAATCGGTCTAAAATTTGTTTTTTACCACAATCCCTCAAACTTGTAGTTTTTACGTTTCAAAGGGGGGGGGGTTTGTTTAAAAACAAACAATTTCTCGACCAAATGATAAAAATAACATTTTCATGAAAACCAATGAACAAAACTCCTCCAACGGACGAATTGATTTCCATTTCAGCGTCCCGAAACCAGTTGAACCTGTCCATTTATTGACGTCAATTTATCCCAAAATTGAGGTTCGATGATATTTTTAAAAAATTCTCTCCAGCCCTTTCAGCGTCCCAAAACCAGTCGAAACGGCCTGTCCATTTATTTCCATGGATTTTTCCCGAAATCGAGGATATTTTTAGAAAATTCCCTTTTAGCCCTCGGTTCACTTATTCGCAAAAAGATGTCAACTTCTATTTTCGGAATTAGCGCCGGACGCGTCTATATATACGAGGGTGAGCGCCAGGCTGTGTGGCGCCAGTATCACGTGGGAAGTGAGGGGATGAAAACGAACGGAGTCAGATGGGAGTTCCCTCGGGAGATCGATCGGGATGAGTCGGGAGAGGGGTCGAATTGTGCCTTCTTTTGACCTACTTGGCAACCCCATAACGGCTTTGACTACGACCCTTTCAACAGTCACTGGTGTACGGTACAGCTGTTAGCCTTGAAGAGCATTTTTGACCTTCCGAAACAATGTCGATTTTTGGGTATAGATACCCAGATCTGTGGCCAATACGTACGATTGTATCTAGAAGAATGAGTTGTAAGAATTTTCGAAAATTGATCTTCTTCAGGATTTTTGGATACCAAAACTCGATCGATTTCAACGTTTTTGAACGAAAGGTGTGTGACAAATTCCATGGAAACCAACAGGACCAACAACGTCCATAAAATACAATAATAAAATACGAGAACTCCCGTATTTACTTAAATTCCCGTATTTATTTATACTTAAGTTTCCCGTATTTTGGGAAAAAAATCTCTTCTCAATTTTATGTTTAAGGTCTCCCATTTTTGTTGCCTGCCCATTTAAGGATATACCCATATTAGGTAATTCTTTTTTTCCGAGAATTTTTTCCAAAATACGAGAAACTTCCCTAAACATAATATGTTCCCTAAACATTCCCTAAACATATAAACCGTATTATGGTAAATCGAGCGAGGGGAAAAAGGGAAAAATACTCAAGGAATTCCCTAACTTAAGCATCAGGTTGAAAATTCATTTTTTTTCCATCATTCCAAAACGGATAGTAGAGGAAATGTGGGGGTCGTGTATACCTGCAACTTTGGGGAAAAAAGGCGACAAAATGAAGAGAAAATTTCCCGTATTGATCACAAATTTTCAAGGGCCCCTAAACGGGTCCTCAAACAATAGAAAAACAAAAAAAAAACAATGTTTTTGAGGCAATGGCTTCGAAAAATTCTATTTTTTAGCATTGCTGAGTGGATTTTAGTAGTATTCACAGTCTGGTAAATAATAAAATATAAAACCTCCTCCATGTACATACCAGTATTCTAATAACAAAATATTAAGACTGTAACCTTGGTGTTGAATTAACATCCGAAAATATTGAATTACTATAAGAAACTGAACCAGGCCAGGTTAGCATTGTACCAATTTGAAATCAGTGTAATCAGTGTCTCCTGTTTTGTTTCTTCACCTGAAAAGGACGAAAGTGGGTGTGGGCTAGAACAGCTGATCGCTGCTGCTTCAGGCCGGCGGCGCCAGGCTGGGACACCTCCCGAGGAGAACTGTGTTTCGAGCAGCCGCCGCCAGATGTCTCCCGCTACTCTCACATTAGGGGTGGCCTCCACAGGTGTCCGATTCAACCCCCTCAAGGATAAAAGCGAGGCTCGAAAATAATATTTTCCCATATTATGTGGGTACCTAGATGCCTACCTTGATTTGCCCGCTTGTTAAAACACAAAGAACGTCGCAGGTACACAGTTTCAAATTCAAACTGATACTCCAACCCAAAAGTCGAAAAAAAGGTAATCTCAACCTCAAACTATACCACAAACTGAAACTAAAACCCTAACTCAAACTGGCACTGAAAATGAACCTCAAACTAAAACCCCAACTCGAACTGATGCATGCGTAAACTCAGACTGACATTTACAATCGAACTCAAACTCATACTGATCCTGTGACCCAAACTCAAACTGAGAATCAAAGCCAAACTGATACTGACACTGAACTGAAACTGAACCTCAAACTGACACCCAAGCTCAAACAAAAACTGAAACCCTAAATGGAATTCAACTTCGAGATCAAAGTCAACTTCGAGATCAAAGTCGACTTCGTGTTCAAATTCAACTTCGAGATCAAAATCGACTTCGAGTTCAAAATCAACTTCGAGTTCAAAGTCGACTTCGAGTTCAAATTCATCTTCGAGATCAAAGTCAACTTAGAGATCGAATTCAACTTCGAGATCAAAATCGATTTCGAGTTCAAATTCATCTTCGAGATCAAATTCAACTTCGAGATCAAAATCGACTTCGAGTTCAAATTCAACTTCGAGATCAAAATCAACTTCGAGTTCAAAGTCGACTTCGAGATCAAAATCGACTTCGAGTTCAAAGTCGACTTCGAGTTCAAATTCAACTTCGAGATCAAATTCAACTTCGAGATCAAAGTCAACTTCGAGATCAAATTCAACTTCGAGATCAAAATCGACTTCGAGTTCAAATTCATCTTCGAGATCAAATTCAACTTCGAGATCAAATTCAACTTCGAGATCAAAATCGACTTCGAGTTCAAATTCAACTTCGAGATCAAAATCGACTTCGATTTCAAATTCAACTTCGAGATCAAAGTCAACTTAGAGATCAAAGTCAACTTCGAGATCAAAGTCAACTTAGAGATCAATGTCAACTTCGAGATCAAATTCAACTTCGAGATCAAAATCGACTTCGAGTTCAAATTCAACTTCGAGATCAAAATCAACTTCGAGTTCAAAGTCGACTTCGAGTTCAAATTCAACTTCGAGATCAAAGTCAACTTCGAGATCAAAGTCAACTTAGAGATCAAAGTCAACTTCGAGATCAAATTCAACTTCGAGATCAAAATCAACTTCGAGTTCAAAGTCGACTTCGTGTTCAAATTCAACTTCGAGATCAAATTCAACTTCGAGATCAAAATCGACTTCGAGTTTAAATTCAACTTCGAGATCAAAATCAACTTCGAGATCAAAATCAACTTCGAGTTCAAAATCGATTTCGAGTTCAAATTCAACTTCGAGATCAAAATCAACTTCGAGATCAAAATCAACTTCGAGTTCAAATTCAACTTTGAGATCAAAATCAACTTCGAGTTTAAAGTCGACTTCGAGATCAAAATCAACTTCGAGATCAAAATCGACTTCGAGTTCAAATTCAACTTCGAGATCAAAATCAACTTCGAGTTCAAATTCAACTTCGAGATCAAAATCAACTTCGAGTTCAAACTCAACTTCGAGATCAAAGTCAACTTCGATCTCAAACTCAACTTTGTGTATCCGTTTTAGTTTCAGTTTGATTTTCATCATGAGTTTGTGTTCGGGATTTATTCTTGATTTGAATTTCAGTTTGAGGTTTAGTTTGAATTTGAGTGTCGGTATCAGTTCGAGTTTGTGTATCAGTATCAGTTTGAGTTTAGTCTTAGTTTCAGTTCAAGTTTACCTTTTTTCGAACTTCGAGTGCCAGTATGAGTTTGAGTTTGATTTTACCTTTATTCCGACCTTTGAGTCAGTAACAGTTTGGGTTTCCATTTTTGTTTCAGTCCGAGAATGAGGATCAGTTTGAGCTCAAGTTTTAGTTTCGATTTGAGGTTCAGTTTGAGTTCGAGTATCAGAATCAGTTTCAGTTTGGGTTTCAGTATCAGGTTGAGTTTCAGTTTCAGTTGGATTTTGTGTTTCAGTTAAGTATATCAGTGTTTATGTTAAGTGTATCAGTTTGAGTTTATTCTTCTTTCGCCCTTCTCATTGAGTTCGAGTTTACGTTTCAGTTGTAGTTGCCAACCCTTCTTCGAGAAGGTAAATAATCAACGTACCTATCTATTCATTTACGTATAGCTATGATTTGATCGTGGATTTGATTACAACTGGTAAACTTGGGTTGCATCTTCGTTCTTAAGTACCGTAACGTTTTTTGCCATCTAGATCGAGTTCATGCTGAAAAAATCTCGGACAATTGCGACCAACTACTGAGCAGCGCAAGTTTCTCACTGTCAACTGGGACAAAAGGCCCTGAACTTCGCCCATTGTCAGGGGGAAAGTGAGACGGGACGATGAAACAGCAAATGCGGTCCAGATGTTGAATCAGGTTTGCCAACGAGTAGTTCCCACTCGAAATTCCAGTGAGGGAAAAATTCGATGAAAATCCCCGCGGGATAATTGCGCAAAAAGATAAACTCGCGATCAAAGGTGAAAACATTAATCTACAACTCGCTTGAAAAGACTGACGGGTCAAAAGTTTCTTCGTGGGTCGTGAATGTACTTTACGACCGGAGGACATTCGGAGAAAGTCGGGTACAAAGCTCCGAACTCGGTTCAGTAGAATGGCTGTTTTCACTGCTAAACCTAATTACTCTCCTTACTCTATGGCCGGATTACAGAAGTAATTCTCGGAGTTGACGAAGATGCAAAAGTGTAAATTGGTAAGGAATTCGCTGCGATAAGAGAGACGTCATTTCAGAAGTTGAAATGAGCAGAATCTGCCGTCAGTTAAAAAATAGAGTTCATCTTATGAAAGAAAGTTTTTAAGTACCTAATGTACCTACCTACGCATTTTCTACGACTATTTTAACCAGAAGTAGTGTACGTATCAAAATATGGAAGTATTGTGTGTTATACACCACAGGTTTTAAACTCAATTACTAAAATTCTTTTTTTGATGAGTATTAGTGAATTTTTTTCCTTCAGAATTCATGATCACGGTTTCGCTTTTTTCGCGTTTCTGCCAATACGAGGGTTTGAGGGCGTTCAACTGGACCGATTTTGAATTTTTGGGGTCGTTGGATTCCCTCAAGGTTTTTACCCATACCCCCATGTGACATGCCATTTCACGTCGTCTCACGTCATTTCACGTCATCTCATATCACTTCACGTTATTTCACGTCATCTCATATCATTTCACGACTTTTCATGCCATGCTATGGGATGTCATGTTGTTGTCATTTCATGTCATGTCATGTCACGTCAAGTCACGTCACGTCACGTCATGTCACGTCAAGTCACGTCAAGTCACGTCACGTCACGTCACGTCACGTCACGTCATGTCACGTCATGTCATGTCATGTCACGTCACGTCACGTCACGTCATGTCACGCCATGGCATATCATGTCACGTCGCGTCATGGCATGTCACGTCTTGGCGTGTCATCTCATGTCAGTTCGTGTTAGTATAAGTCATGTAATGTCAGTTTCCGTACGTCATACCATGTTATGACATGACATGTTTCATTTCACGCCATGTCGCGTCGTGCAGTGTCATGTCATGACATGCCATTCTCATGGCACTACTTGTCATGCCATGGCATGTCATTTCATGGCATCTCACGTCACTTCACGACTTTTCATGTCATGGCATGGCATCTTATGGGATGTCATGTCATTGCCGAGGCATGTGCTGTCACGGCATGTCACGTCGTATCACGTCGTCTCGCGTCTTCTCATGTCGTCTCACGTCATCTCTCGTTGCCTTACGTCATTTCACGACTTTTCATGTCATGGCATAGCTCGTTAAGATATGTCATGTCACAGCATATGATGTCACCTCATGACATGTATCATTTCATGCCATGTCGTGCCGAGCAGTGCTATGTCATTGTCATGGCACGTCATTTGATGGCATTTCTAGTCATCTCACGTCATTTCACGACTTTTCATGTCATGGCATGGCATGTTATGGGATGTCATGTCTTTGTCACGGCATGTGATGTTACTGCACAACATTCTGTATCATTTAACGCCATGTCGTCCCGTACAGTGCTATGTCATGACATGTCATCATCATGTCATTGTCATGGCAAGTTATGTCATTGTCATGGCACGTCATGTCATTGTCATGGCACGTCATGTCATTGTCATGGCACGTCATGTCATTGTCATGGCACGTCATTCCATGGCATTTCGCGTCATCTCACGTAATTTCACGTTATAACATGTAATTTCATGTCATTGCACGTCACGTCATTTCGTACAAGGATACGTTTTATTACAAACGATTCTCAATCGAACTCACCAGTCGGGCTTGGCGTGAGCGGCTTCATGTCCATGCGAACGTCCAATTCGTAACGTTTTTTGAACGAATTCAAAATTGAGCCTTTGGTGGCCCTCGTGATACTACTGACGGACATGCTGACGGCCTTGATGTACTCGCGGACGGCAAAACTTTTGTGAGGCACGACGAGGGCTACGTGGAGCTTTATCGGTCCCGCATCTTCGGGAGGCGGTTCCGGCCTCGGTGTCGTTTGAGCTGTGGTGGGCAGTGGCACCGGGTACGGGGTGGTACTCGTTGTAAATAATGCCGATTTACCTGGAAAAATTGGAAAAATACTAGGTTCAGTGAATTTTGCTACATTATTTCCAATAATGTACCTATGTAATCGGTCGGGAAAATTTTAGAGCAAACCACAACTTTTAAGACCAACCGTGTCAAAATCGGATCAGTGGTTCGATATGATGTGGTTGCCACAAAATTTGTTCAAACTTTTTTGGCCACGACACCGACCACTGATCCGATTTTGATGAAACTGGTCCTAAAAGTTGTGGTTTGCCCCAACTTGGTGCATATTGTCCGGGCAATCCGATCGGAAAAGGTTAAGGGGTCCAATTTGGCATAATTAGGGTATATTTTTGAAATAACACAAAAACTCAATTTTGAAGGTGATGCGGTGGGTTTAGAATTTTTTGAGTATTTTTCCCGAGTTTCTCGCTTCATTTACCATTGGATAGGAGGTTTTTCCGAAAATTTTGTTTTTTATCGGTTTGGCTCGTATTTCTTGACGCGATTTTTCCTTTTCCGCGTTTCTGGCAATCTCAGGGAGTTCTACTGAACCGATTTTGAATTTTTTGAGCTTGTCGGATTTCTCGAAGGTTTCTACACCGTTTCCACTCCCTGTGAGTCAAAATTGGTTGGATTTCAGTGTTTGAAACCTGGTTTAAAGGGTAATTTTTTACATTGAAAAAAATATGTTTTTTATATGAAAGGGTATGAAAAATATTCTAGTCTGCGGGATTGTGTCATGCCATGTACCTAGTCACAAACATCTCAAAATACAATCCTGAACTTCGCACCCAAATTTCTTTCAATTTTTAGCTGGGGTAATAAAAAATCCTCTTTTTCCCTCTTCATCGGAGTACGAAAAATATTCTACCCATAATATTATTCGATACAGGTCAATGTTTTCACTCAGTTTTCAACGGCTCGTTAATTTTAACGCTTCTTATACCCGTAACCAACAATAAAATTGAATCGATCAATTAACCACCCCGTTAAGCTAATCGAGTCGTCAAAAGTTTGAACTTTGCCGGTTCCCGAACGGAAACTACAGTTTTACAGTAGCGAGAAAACTCGGTTAACACTTTTCATAACGCCTGAGTTTAATGCGGGCTTATGGAACTTCGCCTCCGGATCAACTCGAGGAAAAAGTTGATGCCATTGGAAAAAAGTGGGGGTTGTTTTCCCTCCTGAGAAAGGCCCGCTGTATCATAACACTTGGGCAACTGTAATCAAAGGAGATCGCTCAAGTTATACTAGTGACTTTTCGAACGTAGGCGCCCTTAAATGAAAACTTGGCTCGCCCTGCTGGAAAAACTGTTTCTTCGCTGTTATTTTTGCCGGAGGAAAATTACCTACGCCTCCAACACCCCAATTTTTAAGGAGCGAGGCCGACGTGGAGTTATGGTGGAACCAGGAAGCTGGAGCATCCGAAATTCGGACCGGTTCCTAGGGTCTCCTCTGTTTTTCCGGCGTTTTTCAGTTCAAAAAATTACAGATAAACGAAATTCCACAAGAACGTCCTTCTAACAGGAATAAAAACTCAGTGGTATTTGTTCCACTAATAAGGTACATGTATAAGGGTATTATGTACCTCAATAGTGAAATAGACCATTTCTTTCCTTACATTTTTTGACTTTTTATTGAATTTATGGGATTCCACAATATCTACGCGAGGGATTTCGAATCTCTTCTAACAGGAAATTCCGAATCTACAAGGTTTTTCACACGTGATTCACACTTAGGACTGTCTATCCTGTGAGGGTCGATTCTTTAGTTCAAATTCTACCATTTTTGTTCGATAACCTTTTTTGTGAGCCCCAGATAAAGTACACTTTTTTCGCTCTGAAGTTTTCTGCTCGTGTTTTCAACTTGGCGTCAGTAAAATGGCCATAGGTACCTCAAATATTGTCGTAATCACAAAAATGAGGATACCATTTGAAAGAGCGTTAAATTTCCAGTAATCTTACGGTATTTTTAACTTTTTAACACCAAGTTAAAACAGCAAAAAATTGGAGCAAAGTCTTTCATATTCAGGTAATTTGACGCATTTTGACTATAAGAGGGTTTTGCTATTTTCATAGTGTTTTTTGACATTTTTGATCCTTATAGCCTCGAAAGTGGTCAGAATACAATCGATTTGTGTTGAAATTTTTGATTTTAGAGTATTGTGTGTTATCTAATCACAGCCAATTTGAAATGCTTTCTAAATGGTTTTGATTTGGGTCTCGCTTGAAGACGAATTTCGGAGCCACATGATCCTTCGAGTATTTTTCGCCGGTTTGTGATATTTACCTCGATAATATCTCGAAAAAGGGGGGTGTAAACATCTCTAAGAACTCCATTAACTGGCGTTTCACACTGGGAAAAAGTTCGTTAGCTCTCTTTTATGCTTCTTTTAAACATAAACCGGCCGGTCGAGCAGAAGTTTAAAGTTGGGTGCATCGGAAAGTTTCTTCAGCGTTCAACCGACTGGAAAGGTCGACGTTTGAGGGAAGAAGTAAAGCGAAAAACAGTTTTTCGAAAAAGCCGGTGCATCATAACACTTGGTAGACTGCAATCAAACTGAATTGCTCGAGTTTTACGCCACTTCCAACACGAGATGAGGTGGGGACTTTTTTTGAAAAGCGCAATTTTGAGAACCTAATCCACCTACTAATTGCGGGATTGCCTCTTTCGTCGATAATTCCGAGTAAATGGATATTAGCTAATTGCTCAGAATCCATCGGAGTTGAGTGGTAATTCGAAACCGAAATCAGTTATTAATAACGGAGCAGAAAATCGTCGAAGCTGAGTGCATTAGCGGGGTCAATATTGAGAAATCAGAGGAGGAAATCGAGCACGGATGACAACTTGTGTTGACTTATTGAAAAGCATAAACCCGGCTTCAAAGTGGTTATAACATGATTTATGCCAGTTGGTCGAGAGATGGATTCGAAAATATTTGCGGTCGTTTTTACCTCTTCAGCTTCTTTATTTGAACTGCTGAAGAAAAATTTGTTCAGCAACGAATCCTTTCTCGAAATATTCGAGACGAAAAATTTCGTGTGGAAAACATCAGGTGTGCGCACATGACGATTTCTTCTCCACCATTTTCTAGATATTCAAATTCAACCTTCGACCAGCCATAGTCTACAGACAGTTCATACCTAACGGCCGATTTGGAACGTTTTGAATGTATCAAAAAAAGGTGATTCACAATTTTTAGTGTCAAACTTCAATTTAGAAAATTTATTGGTTGACCATACACGTAGACGATATTTAAAAAAAATGTTTTCATAAGTTTTCATGAGTGTCTAAAAAAATAACGAAATAGCGGTGGTAGGTAATGAGAATTTGACACTTAAATAGACCAAAAAACGAACTAACTTTTGTGTATGCATAACACATTTTTCCGAATAGCTCATGTAAGTTGGAAAAAATCAGATAAGTTGAGTAGGTACCTACTTCCGTTCAAACCTACAGTGCACTAGGTTCGAGCTTTTCTTGTCAACCAACCATGATAATTTTGATTTTTTTTCCGAATAATTCCAGTCTTTGTTGTAACGTTTCTAACAATTATGGGTGTAGAAAATTGAGAAAATAATACTCACCGATCGGCAGTGATGAGTTGCGAGGGATGCCTTTGTATTTGCCAAGCTGGACGCCTGAGCCACGTCCTGCTGATCCTGCGTTATGGTTGCCGGCGCGTTGGCCGATTTTGACGGTTGACTGGTTCCTGTGGACGCCCCAACTGGACGACCCAAGGGCGAAAAGGCAGAGGAGGATGGTCCACCTCATGCCAGCTCTGGAACAGAAATTGAAAAAAACATGTTGAAATATGGCAGAAAACTAACATTAATTATTAATGCATAGTACGGACTAAATACTTACCTGTACCGCCACAGCTACGGCGGGTACAAAGAAGAACACGCGGGCTGAAATCAGCAGGCTATAGCGTTATCGCCTACCAAGGGATAACGCTAAACCGCGTGGGGTATTGCGTGGAGGTAGAGCTGTGAGTTGGAAGCCGAATCGTGTTTACGTTAGGAGACCCAGATTCGTGAGGTGTCGCAATGTCAAAACGGCTGATCCCAGCTAATTTTCCTGGGAGGAAATTTCGTGGCCCTTCGACGTGGGAAATAATCGAATCATTCTGTCTGGAGCTGCTGCCGTCGACCAACTCTGAGAGTGCCTAGTAGTTACAAACATTTTTCTAACAATTATATCTTTCCAATTCTATTAGAGTTCATTCCATTACCTACAACGGAAAAACCGTTACAAACTGGTGGCAGCGATTTTAAGGACCATAACACGTCTTCGCAAGGTAAGTTTTTACTAAAACTCACATCATTACATTTACCTATGACCTACATCACTCAGTAGGTACCTGCGAACAATTGGCCATTCATTCTACCTATCATTCTATCTTTAAACAATTGAAGAAATTACATAGCTATTCGGTACATTTCGTTAAATTATTATCTTTTTTTAGGCATTCTCTCAGGGTAATTTCCATATTGGCTGAACCGGCTATTTTTTTTTATCAGCTCCTGTACCGTGTCCTGTGTTTGTTCATTTTTTTTTGTGTCGACTTAGTCCCTACCTCCCTCCTTCTCGCAGCATTTTCAATTTTTTTTCTGCCAATTAGGTAAACTGCTCAGCAATTGTCCCTAGCACTCATTCAATCATTCATCATTCTCATTTTCTTTCATTTTTCTTTCATTTAGGTTGAATACGTAGATACGTTTTTTTTATAAAGGCATATATACCTAGATATATATATCTTTTTTTTTCTCTTTCTCTCTTGGAACCAAATTTCGAGTCTTTTGGCTGCAATTTTTTTTTTCTCTCTCTCTCTTCTTTCCCGAAGTTGTGTTAATGTGTTAATCTCAGCTGAAAGAAAGGACTGAAAAGGGAAAAAAAAAAAAATAATAATAATAATAATAAAATAAAATAAATTGAAATAAATTCATCAATAAATAATATAATAAACTATTACAGAAAAAAAAAATTAATAAATAAACATAAATAGAATAGTAATCAAAAAAAATTGAGTTTAGAGATTCACGTATTCAGTATTCACCTATTCATCCTTGCATAATGGAGTACCTTGGTGCCATGGTCGAGAGAACAGACGGCTCGCGGTTGCTCAAGGATGAGGTTGCCTATGAGCTCACAATCCGAGGGCTCCCCACTGAGGGCTCGGCGGCGGAGTTGAGAGGCCGCCTGGCTCAGGCGATAAAAGGGGGAGTAGACATAGTACCATCAGCAATTAGGTCCTTGGATCCTCAAGAAGAGCTGAGCATTTGCGGCGACAAGGCGAAAAACTTGTCCGAGTTCGTCAGGGCGATGGAGGACACCTGGTCCAGCGCAGATGTCCGGCGAGTAGAGGCACGACGCTGGCACCTCCTCAAAAGGTTGACAGCCTTGCAGGGCGACCAGCACCAGATGGACCAGCGCGATCACCTGCTGGAAGCCGTGTGTCTACTGGGGGACGAGATCCAGGCGGTTAAAGGCGCCCTCCGCAAGAACCCCGGGCCTCCGGGAAGCCCATCTCCTTCCTCACCACTGCCAGAGGTCTCGGAAACCGACCAAGGCGAGGGGTCGCTGCCTGAGCCCGCAATCTCTCGTCTGCCATACTATGGGCTGGCAGCAACACCTCCCCTGGTGAGGTTCCAGTGTTCATCAAAGGGGGATGCCAGGTTCTCAGTGTCGGCAGAGGACATCGCAGGGCAATTCCTGGAGAGCAACGCGTACCTCAGGTCGATGCATACCGACCACAGGACAATGATGGCTAAGGGGGTGTTCTTGGCCACTCCCCAAGAAGGCGAAGATCAAGGATTTCACCACTGAGGCAGCCAGCAAGGTCACCACTGCGGTTGGCCTCAGCACAACGGAGATCAGCCAATTGAACAATCGGTTCGGGGAGTTCATCACGGTCCTGGGAGCCCTCCAGCAGGAACAGTTAAGCATCAAAAAGGGAGTGGACGCAATCCATTTACAATTTGGCCATCTGAGGGACAAAATGGATCGGCTCAGTCTGTCGCAGCAGGGAGAACTGGCCGACCTGCGGCGCGGAATGCAGGGCCTGGCCACTCAAATAGAAACCCTGCGGACCCAGGCTCCTCTACCAACTCCAACAGTACACAGCATGGCGGCGGCAGCTCACAGACAGAATCAAACAGCATGGGCACCACCAGCAGGGGAGGTACTGAGTGGGCACGGGGTCTTGGAGCAACCCTTCCCGCCACCTCCACCACATTCTCCAGCGCCGTCCAACATCCATGGGCCATCACCTAACTTTGGCTACCGCGACATGGTGGCATCAGTCGGCAAGGCCATCAGCCAAATAGCATGGTATTCAGGGGACATGGTATTCCTGTCGTGCCGAAATGGCAACACTGGTTCCTAGATCGTACTACCCCTTCCTTTGTCGGCCTGATAACAGTTTAGTTCTTTCCTATCATGTTCCCAATGAATGTCTGCTCCGTTCCTGCGCTCTTTTCAATATATTTCTAATAAAATATTAATTGGTTTCGTCCGAATTCCATCAAAACATTTCAAAGAAGGTGAGTACGAAACTAATTTGAGGGGAATCGTGGAGCGAATGAATCACACAGTAAAGGTTATCCTAATCATTAGGCCACAGCGCATGCTGCATTATGCCTCCATCAACCAATTTTTCTGCTAAAATAACTAAAAATTAAACGATTCCCAATACGTTAAAAAAAATTTTTTTTGAAGCCACTGTGACAATGGTCAAAAATTGGAATCTTGGCTAGCAGAATTGTTTTGTCGTTACATCACATTTTTTCGTGGAACAAGATGTAGAAGACACATTACCCGATTTCTGACATGCGCAAATACGGCCCCTTCTCAGGGGAGATAGTAACCCCGCTAGGAGTCAACGGCTGGCCACCTGTGGCATGCTAAATGCCCTTAAGCTTGAGTGCATTGCTCCACCCTCCGTACGAGAGATACGTCAGAAATAGCCCCCAAGGCCGAAAGCGCTAGAGAAGAGATGATCTTCCCCAGATGAATGATCATGATGAATTCACGGTTCATCATGAATAATGAATTTATGGTTCATCGTAAAAGATGAATTATGGTTCATCGTAAATGATGGATTTAAGGTTCATGGTAAATGAAAAATTTATGGTTCATCTTGATTGATATATTCATGGCTTGTCGTAAATGATGAATTTATGGTTCATCTTAAATGATGTACCTATGTATGGTTCATTGTGATTGTTACTTTTATGGTTCACCATGAATTTATGGTTCATCGTGAATTACGAATTTATGGTTCATTGTGAATGACGAACTTATGGTTCATCGTGAATAATGAATTTATCCTTTATATTGAATGATGAATTTATGGTTCACCATGAATAACGAATATATGGTTCATCATGAATTATGGATGTAAGATTCATGGCGAATGACGAATTTATGGTTCACCATGAATAACGAATATATGGTTCATCATGAATTATGGATGTAAGATTCATGGCGAATGACGAATTTATAGCTCATCGTGAATGATGAATTTATGGTTCATCTTAAATTATGTATGTATGGTTCATCGTGAGTGATGAATTTATGGTTCATTGTGAACAATACATTTATGGTTCACCTTGAATTTATGGTTCATCGTCCATTACGAATTTATGGTTCATCATGAATTACAAATTTTTAGTTCATCATGAATGACGAACTTATGGTTCAGCATGAATTATGAATGAATCATCACGAATGATGACTCCTAGACGAAGAGAAAGTCTTCATCTCTTGGCCTTGTTTCACAAGAAACTCGAGGAGCTCTCGGTGATTTCATAATATTATAACACATTTTCGGATTCCACATTCGACGCATTCGAAAAACCAACATTCCATGGTTGGAGAATCGCTCGAATAATTGAGCACTACAAACTCCAAGGGTCTAAGTTAATCGCTCGAAGAATAGCTGGACCTTGTAGCGAGGGAACGTGGAAAGAGCCAAAGAATTCGTGCCAGATCCTCGACCGGAGTGGTTTCAACTCCAGTTTCCTTCCCTTTTGAAAGCAATTCTCCAACAGAAATTCTCTTCCTCACCTTTCTGGTTTAACAATATCAATCCTAATACAAGAGAAGTTGGCTTTCAAACCTTCGAGAAGCAGAACCCTCTTCGTGGTTGAGCCTTTCCTCCGTTTGTCGTGCCTTGCAACGACGAATAATGGAACAAAGTTTCGCCTCGTGACGTCCTTGGAATAAAAGCTTCGAGTTCGCCGCCGCTGTTATCCTGGGCACATTTTTCGCCCTATTTTCCAAGCCTCCGGCCCCACCCTCGGCCCGGATTGACATGGGAGAATGAATGCGACCGTTATAAATCTTCTACAAGATATACATTGCCTGCATAATATACTCTTTTCCGGGCAAAAGCTGCAAATCTGCTTATCTTCTATACGGACAAGAATAACTTCATTGTGGAGAATAATAAAATCAGAGCAATGTCAACGGGATATGAAATTCTGGGAGCTCACTACCGATTTCGATTGTACGGAAGAAGACTATGCGTTTGGTTTTGTAGAGTATTCTGAGGAAGAGTGTCGGTAATAGGGATAGTTGACACGTATGCCGCTAGAGACCGCCTCAGGTGGGGCTGTTGGACATGGCAACAGTATACCCAGGGTCTGATGGCCACCTTCTCACTAACGAAGAAGAAGAACATAGGATTTTTGTTTTTGGTTCCGCTGTTCTAGTCGGTCTTGATCGAGCTGTGAGTATCAGGGGATTAGAACTTGAAAGGAAGTAGAACGTCGGAAGGAGATAGTTTTCAAGTTGCTCTTCAGCTTCTTTGACGAAGAATAATAATTAAAAAATCACTAGTTTCTTCCAAAGTACTGAGGAATGCTTCTAAGGAATATCTCAGAAAGAGATTCGTTTCTACTTTCTCTTTTGATACCCCTGGCTCTCTCGCCCTATCAACGGAATTTCATCGGCGACACCAACAAGCGTTTCTAGGATTGGAGAGCTGGATTGGCGTCACTTGAAAGAAATTCCCATGGAGAAATTCGGACGCTCCAAAGGCGAATTAAAGGAAGAGGCGAAGAGTATGAGATGAAATTGGGTCGGATACTCCGCTCGCTGTTTCATTCCGAGTCAAGTTGGAAGGACGAAGGATGCGCAAAGATTGGATCCTGTCAGGAAATCTAATTTCCTCGGTCAAGTCGACTTCCGCAGGCATCCGCCAGAGAGATCTTAGCGTTGAGCGCTTCTTGCGGCGAGGCGGAAAACCTTAGCGGGTTCTAACTTTCCAACCGCCGCTAGACCTTGTCAGAAGTTCGAGAACTTTTCGAACTTCTGGGGACGCTCATTTCGCATGAGAACGATGCGGTTAGCTGCTGATGATATCCGAGGAGTCAAGAAACGAGAATATAGGTAATCAGGACGTTGGTGACACCTCTACCTAATTTGAATAAATTAAATTTTGAGTACTTAGTTGAGGGCACGAGGAATCTTCTGCCGAGCTCTTGGGAAGTATATTTCTTTCGGCAGCTCTTGAGCTTTTGACGTGCTTCAGGAGCTTTGTAAGAAAATACACAAATACAGCGAGTTACGAACTTTCTCTGATTTTGCTAAAATCTCATTTTTGATAAAATAAGTATTTGAGCTCTATGGGTAGTATTTCAGCTGATGATCCATCAAGTGAAGCCGGATTCCTCCGTTTTCGTCTCATTTCTTCTCTGTGGTCAAAACCTTCCAGAGGTTTTGCAAAAACTAACACGTTTTTTAGGTACCCTGACAAATTTCTGAATTTGGACTTGCAAGGATTTACACGTTTACTATAAAAGTAATCATTAATTTGATAACTCGCTGTATATGAATATTTTTACTTCCATATTCACCGAGTAAATGGAAGCGACTGTTATCGTCCTGAAATTGAACATCGGAATTGAGCTTCAAAAAACCGTTTACTTGCACACTTTTATTCAGAATCCCTTCCTGAACAAGTGTCTGGGGTCATTTACAAAAATGGCCATAGCCCCTCAAATATTGAATTTTTTCAAATTTCTTGAACTTCGAGTTTGTCTCGATAATATATCACTCACCATGTCCAAATTAAATCCAAATTACTCACAGTGCTTCCGATGCATCAGCACTCTTAGTGCATTCTATTTTATTTTTTCATGTCCACACAAAATGAACCGATTTGAGCGATAAACGCTGCAAACTTGATCAAGGTTTATACCAAATTCATGGCACCACGGCTGTTACGTTTTTGAAGAACGCCTACAAACCCTCCTGTTTCTCAAATCCTAACATTCGAAATTAATCACTGCTCAGGCAAAATCAGCTCAAAGTGAGCACGAAAGTGGGATGAAGAAAATCAGTTATGAAGCAGGAGGTCTCCGAATCCTCTTAGGGTTTCAGTCGGCCATCAGGAGCGGAAGGAGGGGACAGGTGATGACAGGAAATCCCATTTCCGAGCCCCCGAAGACTTCCAGGGGATTCCGCCAGGGCGCTGGCTCCTGATGGGAACACTTTGCCGAAAACTGGCGGGTCATTGGGATACGCCAGTCTGAGTTAAGGAAATTTCGGTTGGGTTGAAGAATTGGATAAAATCGCCGGCGTAGCCTTGATGAAGAGGATGGAGCGAAGGAGTGAAATGAGCTCTTTCCACGTTCTACACTCCCGTTCAAGCAGGCTTGAAATGAATGAAAAAAAAAACGATAGAAATGTCATAACTTTACGTAGGCGCATAGGTCAAACTCACAATGAAACAGAAGCTCAAACTCACAATCGAAATCGAAGTCAAACTCACCATGAAACATAAACTCAAACTCATAATCGAAATCAA
Organism: Nesidiocoris tenuis; assembly: GCA_036186465.1. Classification (NCBI taxonomy): domain Eukaryota; kingdom Metazoa; phylum Arthropoda; class Insecta; order Hemiptera; family Miridae; genus Nesidiocoris; species Nesidiocoris tenuis. The sequence goes on from AP028923.1 coordinate 2,875,498, forward strand.
AGTCAAACTCACAATGAAACAGAAACTCAAACTCACAATCGAACTCGAAGTCAAACTCACAATGAAACAGAAACTCAAACTCACAATCGAACTTGAAGTCAAACTCACCATGAAACATAAGCTCAAACTCATAATCGAAATCAAAGTCAAACTCACAATGAAACATAAACTCAAACTCACAATCGAACTCGAAGTCAAACTCACCATGAAACTTAAACTCAAACTCATAATCGAACTCGAAGTCAAACTCACTATGAAACATAAATTCAAACTCATAATCGAAATCGAAGTCAAACTCACAATGAAACAGAAGCTCAAACTCACAATCGAACTCGAAGTCAAACTCACCATGAAACATAAACTCAAACTCGAAGTCAAACTCACTATAAAACATGAACTCAAACTTGAAGTCGACCTCGAAGTCGAACTCACCATGAAACATAAACTCAAACTCATAGTCAAACTCAAAGTCGAACTCACTATGAGTTTGACTTCGAGTCCGATTATGTGTTTGAGTTTATGTTTCATGGTGAGTTTGACTTCAAGTTCGATTGTGAGTTTGAGTTTCTGTTTCATTGTGAGTTTGACTTCGAGTTCGATTGTGAGTTTGAGTTTATGTTTCATAGTGAGTTTGACTTAGAGTTTGACTATGAGTTTGAATTTATGTTTCATTGTGAGTTCGACTTCGAGTTTGAGTTTATGTTTAATCGTGAGTTTGACTTCGATTTCGACTTCGAGTTTGAGTTTATGTTTAATCGTGAGTTTGACTATGAGTTTGAGTTTCTGTTTAATTGTGAGTTTAGTTCGATTTCGATTATGAGTTTGAGTTCATGTTTCATAGTGGTCAAACTCACTTTCAGTTTCTGTTTCATTGTGAGTTTGACTTCGAGTTTGAGTTTATGTTTCATGGTGAGTTCGACTTCGAGTTCGACTTCAAGTTTGAGTTTATGTTTAATCGTGAGTTTGACTTTGAGTTTGAGTTCATGTTTTATAGTGAGTTTGACTTCGAGTTTGACTATGAATTTGAGTTATTAGGTTCATTGGTGGCTCATTTCAATTGGCTTCTCGTCTCGTGTCGGCAAGAATTAGTTGAAATTGGCAACGTTAAGTTGAGTTGAGAATTCTGATGACAACGCATCTTGACGCGTCACTTCGCTAATTATCCGGTGCAGTTCCTCATTCGAGAACTGTCTTAATGCCATCTTGCCTGAAAGGTTCGTTCCAAAGCTGCTGACCACATCTCTCCAGCCAGTCAATGACGGGCTTAACTGATCCATGAAGTTCTTCCATCGCATGGTCTGGCGGTCGGAAAGTTGGCCCTTCAGCAGGATCTTCACCGTCTGAAGGGCTTGTCTTCATCAACGTTGAAACCTTATCAGGCGGATGCCTGCTGAAGTCACCTTCGCCAAGCAAATTGGATCTCTCGCGAGACATTTTCTCCCAACGTCAATAGATTCTGTACCTTCAGATAAGGGTGTTAAAATAGCATTTTCTGACCCAGCCCTCTCAATAAATTTCTGCCTCAAAATTTAGAGGACGAGTTAAGAAAATTGTTGCATTGAGGCTGATACAAGTAGCCCCTTGTACAGGTTGGTCTACTTTTCCTTTTTTCGCTCCACTATTGGGGAAAGGTGACGAACAGTGTCAACATTTTTCAATTTTAATTTTTTAGGTGCTACCACATTGTGCGAAACCGAATATTTTTACACTTTGAGGAAAATGCAAAAAAAAATCGAAATTGAACGTTTTTGTGACTGCTACTTCAAATTTTCATACTGTGGGGTGGAAAATTTGGTTTTCGGCAATGTACCTACCGTCCTCTTTTGCAAGACAACGGTTCACAAAAAAAAAATTGAATCGCAATTGAATTAATTGACTTTAATTGACCAATTAAATTAATAAATTGTCCCTACCCCTCGATTAGCTTCGGATAGTGAATGGGTGCCTTAAAAGTGGCACCAGTCCATTATCTTAGCTTGAGGACATGCGTAAATTGTTTTTTAACCAGAAAAGCTCGAAATCGAATTATTTCAAAAAACTAGACTTACGAGTTACACTGTCGGTACGTTAATTGTGTTTATTCACGCCATAATTTTAATATCGTTAAGTTATGTCGAATTTTTTTTATCGTCCATGTCATTAAATGACGAAAAAAATAGTTTCTTTTTAATCCAAATTTTGTACTGAAAAAAATTTTTTTTTCTTAATTTAGCTTGATTCATGGCTGGATTGATGAATATAATATTGAAAAACAACTAAAATCTCTGAAAAAGTGAAGGCAGTGCTGTACATAGGAGTATTATTAGATATAGTACTTTTTGGTTTGAAACGACCATCGCGAAGGCTGTCTCATACTGGATAAAGTAATTTTTGAAATGAACATCAAGTAGCAGCCCCAAAGGCCTGGATATAGTACCTTTTGAAATGAAAATGGGATTTCACTCCTCATTTCAATGAGGATCTATCCTCTATAGAGTGATTTTATATTGAAAATGAGTATATTTTTGCGTAAAACTCGCCCCAAAAGTGTCATCTCGATTTCGAAAAAATGGCGTTTGGTACCCTGGGTATTAACATCCTCATAATATGACTATATTATGACTATATTATAGTGATATGCATAAGGAGATCGGATGACGTGAAATTATAGAGTTGACAGGAGTTCCAGGGGTAGCACAGGCCAAACTCTCGAAATGCCAGTCCTCCTAAAGTTGCGAGAGAAATTTGTCAACTATGGAGGGGCAAAGTTACTTGGATAGTTAGGTACATTCTGGGTTAAAGCTTCATCAACTCGCCGCCACTCAGCCGAGCGCTAGATGTCAAATTCTGCTGAAGACCCCTATCGCATGTCTGTGAAGTCAGCCAGGCCGAGGAAATGAGATTTCCCGAAAGGATACAATCTCAACCACCTGCCCTCTTTGTCGCCCCTTCAAACGAAGACCCTGAACTGCGAAGAGTCTGCAACCCTTACAAAGCGTATTCTCTCCCACCGCCGATTCTACTTTGTCTCCCAATTGCGAAGTCCGAATTTCTCTGCCAAGTTATCCCTCGGATTGGGTATCCTGTTGACAATTGCATAATTCAGTTGGGCCGTCACTTTTATCGATGAATTAGGAATCAGCAAAGGTAAAGTTGACTTTCCTCGTCAGAATAAGGCGATCCCGTCCGTTTATTCTCAAGAAGGGTTGAATTGACTGACGATCCAGAGAGCATTTTAATAATTAGGTCGAATTTCAAACTCAGGTTGATTTTTCAGTTCATTTGCTACCCTAGGGTCAAGTGGGGTAATTATGAACATGGGGTAATTAAGAACAAAGTATGTTTGCGCTCCTGTGAGCAATGGAAAAATCAAAAAGATGTAGCAATCGAATGTTCATTCTCTCATTGATAGGTTACGACTTTTTTTCTCCAATTTGGCAACGCCGATGACGCCATTTACGTGTTTATCAAAAACCTTATTAAAAAGTTTGTGAAACAGTTTTTTAGTGTTTGAGGTTCTTCCCTCTTCTGGCTGAAAAAAATTGTGTTAAGTTATTGTTTTCAATATTTTTACATGCGTTAATTGTTTCTTCAACAGGATTTCACTCAAGTTTTGCCATATCTCGTTCTCAGTGACTTACAGAGGGTGTTCATAATCACCCCATACTTTTTTGGGTATGGGGTAATTATGAACATTTTTTTCTGAGAGTTTTTTTGCACTTCTCGTCCATTTTTAGCAATGAAATGGTACAAACTAGGTGATTTTTGTTTGAATTATGATATTTTGGGAGTATGTAAGTATATTGACTTGATTTATTTGGATCTTGGGGTAATTTTGAACTATGCTATGGGGTAATTATGAACATCGTCTTTTACATCTCATACGCCTAGTGTAACACGTTCGTGCTAACTGTCACATGTAACAGTGTGAAATGAATCAAATGTAACCTTTTGAACACCTCTTTTAAACGTCAAAATCGCTGTTCATAATTACCCCATACCCTATGGGATAATTATGAACATAAGGGGTAATTATGAACAGTGGTTTTCAAAGACCATACAGCAGTCAAAAAAATTCAAAAACTGTCTCACAGTGTATTAGGGATGTAAACCGATTGTTTTAGAGAGGTTTCCAGGTTTTTACATGGACTAGGTACTTCTGAGAGCTGTCAGTTTGTAAAATTGTTGCAATTTGTTCATAATTACCCCACTTGACCCTATATAGTTTTGTTGTGAGCCAAGGAAAGTAAATTTCTTCCTTTTTGAAGATTTTCTTCGTCTTTGTCTCAGTTAACGGGCAAATTCCAAAAATTTAGTTAAATTTGATTTTTATTGCCATTGATCTTTCATTGGACCTTGTGTAAGGCCAAAATGACGTTTGAAAAATTCCATTAGTCAATTAATTTGAATCTGGGACGTAAAAGGCGCCCAAAATAATGTTTTAAAAATCAAATCTAATAGGTAACCTAGAGAAATAGGCTGCGACGTACTCTTGGACTACTATTTCTGTGAGCTCGAGCGCTTTCGGCGTTAACGCCTCAACAGGAGTCAACAGGAGCCTCAATTTTGGTACATTATTTTTTCAGGTACTGACATGTAGGAACTCTATATTCCACTCGCTGCGTAACTCTGTCCGAAACGGTATACGGAATAAATAACGTTCGTCGCTTCCAATAATTAAATAAATTAGCGTTTTCACAGTTCGCCTCGTTTTAATTTGCGGCAAAAATTTTTCAATTGGTTCCCCATTTAAGCGAGAGAGGGGAAAAGTTGGAAAATTAAAAAAAAATCCCCGGGAAACTCATCAGGGAGGGAAACTTGGGGAAAGCCGATTAGGGCCGGCGGGGAAGAATGTGGACGAAAACTCCACCTAGCAAAGTTGGGCACTGGCATCCCACATCGGCCGAAGAAATACGCCGAAGAAAAACTAATTTTCCTGGAACTTCCAACACTCTCTTTGCTATTACTTTATCACTAAAGGGCGGTAAGATTGATAATAATTTAGATTGTGGCCTTGAAAATGACGTATTGACCGCAGCTATAGTTTTTTGTACCTACTTGTCAGTAACCAGATGTACAGGGTGTTAACCTGAGGGGTATACCACAGTCTAGGGATCGATTTTACAACTAATTTAAAACAAATATTATTCTATAAAATTTTCTTTAACTCGCTTGTAAATGCCACTTTTTTTAATGTTTAGATTTTTTCAGTGAATTCGATCACCAGAGTGAAGTTAGCAACGGTTCAGCAACGGTCAACTGCGTGTTTCTTTTCTAAATTTTCGGACTCTAGGGACGTCTAGGAACACTTTTATGGCAAATTTAAAATTGTGCCACCAGTCATACAGTCCGTACAGCTCGTTGCTAACTGTTCCTTCACACATTCCTTGTACCGATCAGGTGACCTGGATGCTCGCTGCGCTCGCATCTCCAAGACAGAAAAACATCCCTCATCAGTCCAATTCGACATACTCATCAGTCAAACGCTAATCAAGCAAGATATTTTATAGCCTACCATGGAAGAAGAATTTGTTCTTCCATGATAGCCTACCTACTTATCCGAGAAGGTGTTGGATACACCAAGGTGTTTAATCCTAAGGCGTACAATGTGACTCGTGGCACAATTCTTGTACAGCCAGAAAAGTGTTCCAAGACGTCCCTAGAGACCAATTAGTTAGGAAAGAAACACGCAGTTGACCGTTGCTGAACCGTTGCTAACTTCACTAAGCTAATTCGATCTTAATTCACTAAAACAGCCATAACATCCTGAATTTATCAAGAAAATTCAATTTTGACTATACCGTTGGAAAGAGCGATAATTTTCCAATCACCCTACAGTACCAAATACAAATTTTAAGATGGTTCAATTGGTTAAAAATTGGTCGGAAAAGTAAATTTTGTCTAATCTTGAAAATCTTCGCATTTTTCAACTCCGTGTGCCTAATACAATTGTGCTGGTTAAATTTAGCCTGTAGTCCTAAAAAATGTGCCAAGATTTCAGCTTTCCAACGGTATAGTCAAAATTGAAATTTCTTGATAAATTCAGGATGTTATGACCGTTTTAGTGAATTAAGATCGAATTCACGGAAAAAATCTTAAAAGTCAAAAAAGACGCATTTAGAAGCGAGTAAAAACAAATGTTATGGAAGAACTTTTTGTTGGAAATTAGTTGTAGAATCGATCCCTACCTAGCTGATGGCATATTCCTCAGGTTAACACCCTGTTTAGGTAAGCATTAATATTACTGTAATATAAAGATTGATTCGTGAGGAAATGCATTCATCTGCACAATTTGACTCTACCCAGCATCGAGCAGAAAGCAGTTTCAGACAGTTTACAACGGGCTACCCCCGACTTGGCAGGTTATCCTCGTTCCTCTCACTGCTGACAGACAATAAACGATCCGAACAGTTGGAAAGCGATGAAACGGGGGTAGTACCCCCATTTATCGGAAGTTTCACCGATCATCCATACGAGTGCAGTTTCGTTCCAGGAAGCATGTCGGACTGCCAAGTTTCAAGAATTGGCAGGAAGAGACTTTTAGTGTGGGAGATTTTATCATAATTTGCGACCCTTCGCTGTAAAGGACGAGACTGGAATTCGAAAGTAGTGGAACTTTCAGTTCGAAGAGTTGAGAGTTACCTACTTCTTTCTGTGAAGGGTTAACTTATTGTTGGTAGTCAATATGATTACTTCAAAACAGTGGTGCGTAAATAACCCACAATTCTTCCATATTTTGATACGTAAATTTTTAAAACAATTTGATGATATTTTGAGTGGTTTCAAGTCATATCTTTTATGGATAGGTATGTTCATTTTTGCGCACCTGCATCAATGTTTGCTATTATTCATCACCTTATTTCTAAGAAAAATTATCAATGAATTTGCATGTGAAAATACGGAGATTACTCAAGTTGACTTGTAGTGAGGATTTTTTTTAACTTTGACCAAAGGTTTCAAACATGTTTTGAAATTCTTTTGATAAATTATCTACACTCAAGTGAATGGCAAAAGTCTGTAACATGAATAAAACCATTTCATTCCTCCTATCCTTTCCGGCAGTTGCTATTTCCGTAATAATCCGTTCCACGTCGGATTTTCGAGTGAATAAGAAGATTATACATGAAAAATTCACTTCCTGTGCAGAGGAAAGTCATGCATTTAAATCGCCGCCTCGAGGGGATCATCGTATAAACATGTCTTTCGACCAGCACCGCGTTTTTAGTGCTACCGTTTTTATGTATTCCGGATACAAGGGTATAGACTGTTATATTTACGATCCACCCCGATATAACTTTAGTTTTTGGAAATGGTAAAATTTCAACATGGTTCGACAACATAAGTGGGAATAGAATGAAAATTTTTCATAATATAACCACTTTAATAAACTACTTGTATTTGAGTACGTTGGTACACCATAACATTAAATCGTGATATTTTAATGATTTTTTCGCCTAATATGATGTTAAAAATTTCTTAGAGGCAAACTTTTCCAAATTACAAATCAAAATCGAAAAATCTCAAAAAACCAACGATTCCATCATTTAAAATCCTAGTTCCACGAAACCCAAGCTGGGGGAAAACTGCTGGTCTGCTGGTCAGTTTAACATTCTCGCCCATAAACTGGCCCTTTTCGTCCCTTATTTTAGTTTTATCTCTTCCCGCATGCGAAGGGCCGCAGGGAAGGGCACTTTTAAGGCCTCCGGTCATAACTACTAGCCCAAAGGGAATCCCTTCCACTTTCAAACGCGAAGCTTCGTAACGAAGAGAACGTTCGCCGTAGTTAATCCATGAAAGTTACAGCTGGTCGTAAGTAAGCGATAAGTGTCGCCCTTCAGCGACTTTGATAGCTTCTGCCAGATTAGGTACAAAGGTATGATAAATTTTGAATAGGTACCTACTCGTCTGGGAATGAGTGCCCGCATCGTGGCTTCACTAACATAACTGCAAGTCATTAAGCAGGTATCCTCTTATGTTGTTCGGACACATTGAGGTAGGTAGTACAACATTTTTATAGGCAAGATTTCAATATTTCGAATTGGTGTAATACTCAAAAAAGCAAGGTTCGGGAATTTTTTCAGTTTTTGCGATTTATCTTTAAAACGAAGGGGTTTTCGTCGAAAACAGGTCCGTATACTTTTGAAAAACAATAAATTTGCGACAATTTAAGCCCAACCGGAGCTGTGTAGGTTGACCGGTTACCGAGTTACGGTTCTTTGAAATTGGGAAATGTTTCCAAAAAATGACGATTTCTGTTCTAGGAGGAACCGCAGGTGTCACAGGTGTGTTATATAGTACAATCTAATAAGCCTCGATTGGAACCCATAGTTGGGTCTTTAGACCGTTTCAATTTTTCAAAATCTCAACAAATATCAGTGTTTTGAAGATATTCGGTTTTAAAGCGATTACAATTCTTCCATTTACTCTGCAAATATACGTACAACCACGAAAGTTTGGGAATGCATTCAGTTTTTGCGCTTTATCTTTAAAACGAAGGGGTTTTCGTCAAAAACATTTCCGTATACTTTTGAAGAACAATAAATTTGTGACAATTTAAGCCCAACCGGAGCTGTGTAGGTTGACCGGTTACTGAGTTACGGTTATTTGAAAAAGAGTAATGTTTTCCAAAAAATGATGATTTCTGTTCTTGCTGAAATCGCAGCTAAATCATTAATTATAAAGGTAGAAATCATGAGATAAAAGTTGTATAGAATCGTATAAGCCTCAATCCAATACCATAGTTGGGTCTTTGAACCCTTTTCAGTTTTTCGAATTTTCAAAAACCTCATCAGCTGACCCCCCATATCTTTAAAAACTTCCTTTCTAAGGTTTTTTTCGACTTTTCTAAAAATGTCTTCGTTTTTTACGAAAAAAAAGACACCGCCCTTTGATAGACCCAGTATGCAGAATATCCCTTCTCTATAGACCCACTCATTTGTCAGTGGATTAGGCTGCACGACGCAGGCGATGACTTTCAACGCAATTAGCTGGCACCCATCTTGGCCCGAGGGGACAATGATGGGGAGGCAGTGAAGGGCGGGTCTGCCCTTCATCCATCAAGAGCATCCGGCAATGATGAAAGTGAGACCCGGGCTAGGGGCGATTTGGCTATCTTGAAAAGTTATCTACCGAATAGGCCTAGACTGTAATGAGCTTTTCGTGACCCGAGTGAAAATCCGAATATTTTTCCGAAACCAACATTTTTCAGGGCTATCGAAAAAAATAGTAAAACTACTTCAAGTACCTACCTATATAGATTCTATACGAAATTTCCATTTGTAGCATTGCTTTAAGGTTTATAATTTATACCAAAGCAATTTGATGTTTTTGAACCTTTGTCGACAAATTTCCGATGGTTTGCCTTAATTGTTTGCTGAACGAAAATAAACATCATCCGTGAATCCCGCTGGTGAAATAGAGGCTAGTTTTAATAATTATGTTCAGCCCCGACGAACGACGGGACAATGTCCGAAACACAGATTGCAAATGTATATTTACTATAGGGAATTGCCCCGTCCAGCGGACAATCTCCCAGGGCAAATTAGAATGTCGGCAATTATTGTCCGAACATGAGAGAGATGTTTCGACGACAAGGGTATGTATACCCCCCTCGTATACGAGGCGAATACCCCCATTGATGAGGCAACTGATTGTTACATCCTACCATTCAATCATCAGGAAAGGGTGAACTTAAGGTTACGTTTTTGAATATTTTACACTGCTCCAAGCGCTTTCGACTATGCTGCCCTCTTCAGGATTTATTTGGCTAGTCAACCATGTTAACTGTTATGTTAGCAACATCGTTAACACTTGGTAACCGCGCTAGTTTGAGATGGCTAACGAAAAATTCGAATAGAACCCCAAAAAATTTATAAAACAGTTGAAAACCTATTTCGGTATTTTTTCCCAAATCGTTTCTTCCGAGCACGCATTTACTGAAATCAGGTGCCGTTGCCTTTAATAAGAATCATCAGTGTTGTCATCAGCTTTTCCCATTAACCCATCAATCTGCCTACCCATCAAACCAACAACATAGCAATCTACCGACTGATTAAACCATCATCTACCAACACAACAACGCACTAACACACCAATCCAACAACCCATCAACATTTCAACGCATCACTCCACCGAACCATAACTCCACCATACCACCAATTCATTAATCAATCATCACATCAACCCAGCAACTCACCAACCCACCTGTCCATCAATCAATCATCCCACCATTCCATCAACAAATCTACACATCAATCCAACAACACAACAACCCATCAACCTATAAATCCATCAATCCAGCCAACCAACAACTCACTAACCAATCAACGCACCAACTCATCAACCCTGAAACAAATTAACCCACCAAACCATCAGCACGTCAACCCATGAGCCCACCATTCCATCACCCTATCAATCCACTATCCAACAACTTATCAATCTACCACTCCGGCAATCTATCACCAGTTTGCCTAATAAAGTTAGCAACGGTCCAGCAACGGTATCCTGCCACGACGGGATTAGGCTAAACATGTACCAAGTCATGTATAAAACATGATTATGGTGTAAAAACATTAAAAAAGTGGGGATAGGGGAGGTATTTCGTACATTTTTGGCTGCATGCGGCAAACCCGCACAACACGGACCCCAAAATGACCAGCAGTATGAACCTGGAACCACGGTAAGGGGCTGAAACACTTACACGGCATGCATAGAACATGATTATGGCGTAAAAACATTAAAAAAGTGGGGATAGGCGGGGTAATTAGTACATTTTCAACTGAATGCGGCAAACCCGCACGACACGAATACCAAAATGATCAATATGGTCCTGCCAAAACGGTAAGGGGCTCAAACAGTTACACGGTAAGGATAAAAAATTATTGTGCTGCGAAAACATCAGACAAGTGAGGATGGAGTCGGTAAGTAACCAATATCCATATCTGGCGCAGTAATTGACCGTTGCTGGCACCCAAGCCCCAAGATAAAATTACCAGATGAATTTTCTCATGTTCTGCATGTACCCACGAAGGTACAGTATGAATTTGAAAGTGGCAGAAAGACTGAAAGTGGGGGAAACTAATTAAATAATAAAAATACCTCATCCGGAGACCATCTTCCACGACTAAATGGGAGTTGCTAGCACCCAGGCCCCAAGATAAAATTACTAGATAAATTTTCTCATGTTCGGTATGTACCTAGCGAGGTACCGTATAATTTTGGAAGTGGCAGGAAGACTGGAAGTGGAGGAAACTCGTCAAAAAACCGGACCGGACCGGTTCTGTTCAGTTCAGTTCAAACTCAGTTAAAACTCAGTTCAGTTCAGTTCAAACTCAGTTCAAACTCAGTTCAAACTCAGTTCAGTTCAGTTCAGTTCAAACTCAGATCAGTTCAAACTCGGATGAGTTCAAACTCGGATGGATGAGTTGAGTTGAGTTGAGATGAGTTGAGATGAGTTGAGTTGAGTTAGAGTTGAGATGAGTTCAAACTCAGATGAGTTCAAACTCAGATCAGTTCAAACTGATCTCAGTTCAAACTGACCTCAGTTCAAACTGACCTCAGTTCAAACTGACCTCAGTTCAAACTGACCTCAGTTCAAACTGACCTCAGTTCAAACTGACCTCAGTTCAAACTGACCTCAGTTCAAACTGACCTCAGTTCAAACTGACCTCAGTTCATAATTTATCTAGTTCAATTTTATCTGACCCCAGTTCAAACTGACCTCAGTTCAAACTGACCTCAGTTCAAACTGACCACAGTTCAAACTGACCTCAGTTCAAACTGACCTCAGTTCAAACTGACCCCAGTTCAAACTGACCTCAGTTCAAACTGACCTCAGTTCAAACTGACCTCAGTTCAAACTGACCTCAGTTCAAACTGACCGCAGTTCAAACTGACCTCAGTTCAAACTGACCTCAGTTCAAACTGACCTCAGTTCAAACTGACCACAGTTCAAACTGACCTCAGTTCAAACTGACCTCAGTTCAAACTGACCTCAGTTCAAACTGACCGCAGTTCAAACTCAGAGCAGTTCAAACTCAGAGCAGTTCAAACTCAGAGCAGTTCAAACTGACCTCAGTTCAAACTGACCGCAGTTCAAACTGACCTCAGTTCAAACTGACCTCAGTTCAAACTGACCTCAGTTCAAACTGACCTCAGTTCAAACTGACCGCAGTTCAAACTGACCTCAGTTCAAACTGACCGCAGTTCAAACTGACCTCAGTTCAAACTGACCTCAGTTCAAACTGACCTCAGTTCAAACTGACCCCAGTTCAAACTGATCGCAGTTCAAACTGACCGCAGTTCAAACTGACCTCAGTTCAAACTGACCCCAGTTCAAACTGACCGCAGTTCAAACTGACCTCAGTTCAAACTGACCTCAGTTCAAACTGACCTCAGTTCAAACTGACCTCAGTTCAAACTGATCGCAGTTCAAACTGACCTCAGTTCAAACTGATCGCAGTTCAAACTGACCTCAGTTCAAACTGACCCCAGTTCAAACTGACCTCAGTTCAAACTGATCGCAGTTCAAACTGACCTCATATTCAACCACTGACCTCCTTCTTATAACTGACCTCAGTTCAAACTGACCTCAGTTCAAACTGACCTCAGTTCAAACTGACCTCAGTTCAAACTGACCTCAGTTCAAACTGACCTCAGTTCAAACTGACCTCAGTTCAAAATTATACGGTACCTCGCTAGGTACATACTGAACATGAGATAATTTATCTAGTAATTTTATCTTGGGGCCTGGGTGCTAGCAACTCTCATTTAGTCGTGTGAGATGGTCTCAGCTGAAAAGAAACGACTCTATCCCTCGGGAAAGGACAGGACGAGCCATTTGGCAGAGGGAAAAATGTTTTTTTGACAGAGGGGAAGAAACCCAAAACGAAAGACTGGGAAACGTTAAGAAAGGCCAGCTAATGGTGCGTGTCGGGTCTGACCAGTCAGTCGAAGGAAACTCAGTCCGCATTTTTTTTTTCCTCTGTTGTTTCCCAGATGCGAGAAATTCGAAAGAAAAACAAGACGTACGGAAACGGAAAGTTTCTTCTGCTCATTGGGCTGAAGAAATCAAGCGAAGGCCGGAGAATGAGACCAAATTTACGTCGGGTAGTTTCCGCGCTCGGCGATGGAAAGTCGAAGATGTTGGAAAAGGCGTAGGTTACTAAGGTGAGATGCCTTGCCGAGACCTTTATTTTGCCGAAACATTTTTTAGAAACTTGCATTTGATACTGATACCTATGTCTACCACTACTAATCATGATATCTTGTTCAGACATTCATACATATCTCTTATCTAACATTATCACCTAATTATGAGCTGCAGTCCTCACGCCATGTCAATACGGCGATTATCTTTGTGAATCGTCTAAATATATAATTATTCGATCGTCAGTGTCCGTGGCTACTATATTAATATTCCTTGAGTCTGGAACAACACAACAAATACCTTCATGGGTGATTGAAGATGGAAGTATGTTCACGGGTAATGTTTGCATTTAACACGTGTTATAAGGTCTCTCAATAAGCGAGGGCAAAACTCCCGCTGTTCCTCTCCATCAGATCAGCCTCGCACCTCAAAAATACCAAAAAACATGCCACCCAACTCGTTCGATAATAGCGCAGAAATCGCATTCCCCACAGGTACCTGTATTCGTGATCGTCTCATGAATTCAAAAGATAATTGAACAATGATGATCCGGGTTAGGGAAAGTTCACCGGGGAGGTTCGACAATTGCAATAATAAAACGCCGGCGGAACTGAAATCGAGCCGTTAACTTCGTCGGTCCCAATATCCGCCAGTTATGCCCTCGCCGTTCAGATGGGAGTTTTAATCTCATTTCCGCATCAGAATGACGGCGACCGTTGGAAACGCTAATAAACGCGACGGTCATTGCTGATCAGAACTCCGGCGGATCCGATCGAGTTTAATCGTATGGCCTTCCAGTCGAACCGCTAGTACCCTTTTCAATTCATAATCTTCTTATTACGAATGAGTGTAAAATACCAGAAGAACCGTATTCAGGGAGATTGTTGTAACAATGTGTCCATACCTTTAAACCGACTAGAGCCAAAGAGAATTGAGAATGTAATCGACAAGAAGTTTTTTGATCAATGAACAAGATTCAAAAACCTTAGAAACTATTTTTTTGGTACTTTAGAATTCATCTGGTCTGGGGGAAAATGGGGATTTCACATAACATTTCTCATCACTGATGACATCCTGTCGAAAACGTAATTTCCAGGCCGTTTGTAACCTTCGTTCCGAGACAGTGGTACCAACAGCAGTGAGCTGATGACTAGTGCTACCAACTCCCCTCCCAGCAGCTTTGCTGTACTATTTTTTCCATCAGTAGCCACGGTGGACATAATAGTTTTTTACCCCCGTTTTTGTTGACCTTCATGGGTGATTGAAGATGGAAGTATGTTCACGGGTGATGTTTGCATTTAAAACGCGTTAAAAGGTCTCTCAATGAGCGAGGGCGAAAATCCTCCCATCAGATCAGCCTCGCACCTCAAAAATACCAAAAAACATGCCACCCAACTCGTTCGATAATAGCGCAGAAATCGCATTCATTTGACTCCGTAGGTATAAATGAGAAGGGTTATAAAATTAATAAAAGCTGGGCATTCGACCGTCAAAAGAATTCGGAATGATACAAAATGGAAATTGCTAATATCAATTTTGACTTCACCTCGATGGCATTCATCTCATTTTGTAGTCCGCTCCTCCCGTTCCTGAATTCAATGTCTAATTAAGCTTTTATAAGTTCCACCTCATCGTTAATGAGGTTTTAATGGAGTTGGCACCTCCACAATAGAGTCGACTTTCAAGTGGACGGCGAACGAGAGTTTTCAACTATAATTATACGCCCCTCATAGAGCCCATTACTGCACTTCGTCCTTCAACCGCTCCCACGATCTTGTCATGAATTCATGACCCATCGATCAATCGGTTTCAAAATTTGCGGAACGAGGTCGAGTCTGATATGAGAAAATGTGCATTAGCAACTGAGTCGAGGGAAGTGATAAGGGCAAGAAGTTTTTTGATCAATGAACCTTAGGAACTATTTTTGTAACCTTTGATTCAAAAACAATTAAAGTGGTATTATTACCCAATGAGATAGTTGCTGATTCCAGACTCTAGCCGCTTCATGTACCTTCGAAACGAATCAACTTATTTGGACCGTCTCAAAATGACTCTCAAATTCTGTTCTGCTGCTGAGAGACTTTTACAACAGAGCTGACATTGCTCGTATGACAGTGGTAATGGAAGAATGAAAAAACCTCTGGAACAGTCACTCTCAACAACGATGGCCCTTTCACGTCAATTGTAGACAAAGAGAACTTTCCGAAGAGCGGTAATCGAACACTGCTGGTTTTTACAGCGGGCACTTGATTGGGCCCTACCTATGGTACAATCGGCCCTGTAATAGTCGATAACGACTAGCCAAGGTGGTGAAGAACAGTTGTACTCGCCCAGTGTCTAAAGCATTCATCATAAAAGCAACAGAGAAAACTAATTTTTAATTAATTAATTAATTAATTTCGAGTTTACAAGCTTTTTTAGATAATTATTTTCTTCCTCATCCTCATCATCTTCGTCATCCTCATCGTCTTCATCATCCTCATCATGTTCATCCTCCTCATCACACTCATCATACTCACCATACTCATCATCATCCTCATCATCTTCATCATTTTCATCATCTTCATTGTCCTCATCATCTTCGTCATCATCCTCATCATCTTCATCCTCATCATGTTCATCATCCTCATCATCTTCATCGTCCTCATCAACTCCATCGTCATCATCATCCTCTGGGCCCTCTCATCATCTTCATCATCTGCATCGTCATCCTCATCATCTTCATCATTTTCATCATCTTCATCGTCCTCATCATCTTCGTCATCATCTTCATCATCCTCATCATCCTCATCATCTTCATCATCCTCATCACACTCATCATACTCATCATCTTCATCATCATCCTCATCATCTTCACCATTTTCATCATCTTCATCGTCCTCATCATCTTCATCATCATCTTCATCATCCTCATCATGTTCATCATCCTCATCACACTCATCATCACCCTCATCATCTTCATCATCTGTATCATCATCTGTATCATCATCCTCATCATCCTCATCATCTTCATCATCATCCTCATCATTTTCATCGTCCTCATCATCTCCATCGTCCTCATCATCCTCATCATCATCCTCATCACCCTCATCACCCTCATCATCATCCTCATCATCTGCATCATCATCTTCATCATCATCTTCATCATCCTCGTCATCCTCATCATTTTCATCATCCTCATCATCCTCATCATCATCTCCATCGTCCTCATCATCCTCATCATCTTCATCGTCCTCATCATCCTCATCATTTTCATCATCTTCATCGTCCTCATCATCCTCGTCATCCCCATCATCCTCATCATCCCCATCATCGTCCTCATCATCTCCATCATTTCCATCATTTCCATCATCTCCATCATCTTCATCGTCTTCCTAATCCTCATCATCTTCATCATCCTCATCATCATCTTCTATTCGATGTGTAGGCCATCTTAAACAGACTTGTGCAACCGACGTTTTCCTGAATCCCTTGTAGGTTTAACCGCAAGTCGAGTAGGTACAATCCACTTCTGTCGGAAGGAGTAGATGAAGGATTCTTCGGTTCGTCAAAAATGTGAAAATCGTGTCGCAGGTTCAGAAGAAATGATAACTCTTCGATCGAGGCCATTTCCTCACTCCTCAAATGACCTTATCTCACAGCTCACACCGACTTCCGAGTCCTGGAGCGGCTCTCGAAAACGGCCAAAGCGCTGAACATTGATTTCGCGGCTCGACACGCTTTTACATCAAATTGTCGTCGAGGCTGGGCCAAATTCGGTTCAGGCTGTCGAGATAAACGCGTACGAATTCATTTTCCGACCCTTTTTGGCAGAGGCCGGAAAGCTCAGTGGCCGTGGCGCAGATGACCTCGGTCCTTGGGTGCGGTCGCGGAATTCGTGACAGCTGCATGAATTGTTTAACCCTCTCGCGGCGACCGGCAGTTTTCCTACGAATGAAAAGGCATGAGAGCATGTGGTGAGGTGGTAAACAGAGATTTATATAGCAGCATGTATCCTCATTAAACGCGAAAACATTCCGTCCCTTCTCGCGACCGCTCATGTCCAATTCCGAATTTAATCTGTATAATGCGAAATCTTGTAGAATATCGAATATTGAGCATAGGTACGTGAATAGATGAATTGCTGGGTGTTCGCTGGAATTTATGCTTTCCATATGAGGTAAATAATAATTATCCCGGATTTCGAGTCAAATCGAAAATTGTTTTTCTCCGCTAGAAGGGTTGAATTGAATTTTACCGTAATCGGCAACTGGCTAGGATCAAAATTCGATTGCAACCTGTGCAAGTGATTCCGAAAGATGTAACTTCACCGGTCAATCACAAACGCCTAACGGAATTAATTCCATTAAGTTTTTATTGAAATCTGTTGTTGAGAATAATGAAATTCGCCATCCAAGAATCTACCCCTCATAGTACATCCACATACCAGGGGTGCACCGCCTAGTCAAAATTAAAAATAAAAATAAAACTGTACTACCTAATATGTGAATCCTTTCATCAAACTTAAAAGAAAAATTTTTAAATTTGGAAACGCACCAAATTTAAACGCGCAATGCTGCTCGGGAGCGGATTTTTCAAATTTATCTTATTTTTACCTCCACAATGTGGCCATAAAACGCATTATCCACTACTACGTACTGAAGAAAATCAAAATATTAAGATTTATAATTCAAACAAAAATCCATATTACTTAGGTATTGTACATCTGCCTGGTTTTCTCGTAAAATGGAAAAGCACGAAATGGATTGCCGAACTGCTCCACCCCTCCCAGCTCTCACAAACAGTTTTCCAATTTTTCGCTCAAAACCAATATTTTACGAGGATTCCTCTTCATGAATATTGAAACGTGAGCGGACGAGGGCCAATCTCCTTTAGAGTGGTTGCAGATTGGCCCTTTGGCCAAGGTGTTCAATTCGTTCAGACTGTTAATCAGAATACTGGACATTCGTTGACTTTGATTTTGAAAAACTTATTGGGTAAAAACTAGTTTTTATTTAACTTAGACAGGTTTTATAGTTGTTACCATGGTAACTTACTTATCGAAATTAAAAAATGATAACTAAGAGTAGATTTAAACTGTCAGCGAAATTTACCCTTTGGTTCTACAGACATTCTAGGCAGTTTTTTTTTTTTTTTTTTGTTAACAAAGTAACAGGTTCTTTAGCGAGTTTTAGCAACAGAATTTCGGCAGATATGGGCCCACGGTCTCAAACGGGACGCGTTATCCGCCAAAATCGCGCTTCGCTCGTCGCGTTAATTTACTCCTTTCCCTTTCTCCCCTTTACGGAATCCTCCCCCTTCCACCCCTACCCCTTCACTTTCCTTCGCCGCTTTTTCATCAACAACTCCGCGAGCAAAAAGGGCCAACGAACAAAAAAGGGGGCCGAGTGCGAATCTGTTTTTGCTAAAAAGGGTGAAATAATGAAGCGAGGACTTGAAGTACTTATGGGGTGTTTTTCACCCTCGACTGCCCTGTTGACCAGGGCTTGGCAGTTACTTCAATGAAGAACTACCTATCCCCTCGTAAAGGTAATGCAAAAAACCCCTTATGAGATCAGAGTGCTTAACTTTTATTCATATGTTAAGTTATATGAGTAAGTTAAGCATAATTTTTGTCTCCTTCGTCCCCTGATTTTAGACTATAACAATCACATTTGCCCGAGTAAATAGCGTTGCTTGATGGAGCGAAACTAGCCCTCGTAAAGAGAGAAGATGAAAGGGTATATAGCACGAAGCTGTGTAGAATAACACGCCTCACAGGGTACAAGTTTAATCAACGTTTCCTCGCTGAAATCGTCGGTTTACTATCGTTCAGATAAAACAATTTCGGAGTTGTTAGCCGGGCTTCCTTTAATCAGCGTTTTTCTCAACCCGGGGGAACGAAATATTAATTTGTTATACCTCGCCTAATTTTCCGACTCGGAAAGATTCGAGGAACGTTGGGAAATTCAGTATATACATTTGGAATGCGAGAGAATATTTATTACAGCTCAGGTGAAAATTCGAGCGGATAATTTATTGCGTTGGAGGAAAATCATGCTCGGACTAAGGTTAATTCACGAATGCAATTATTCGAAGCATAAATGGCGACAGCGGTAGTGGAACAATGATATTGAAAACAGAAAAAGTCGTGTGGGGCTGATTGAGTTTTTATTCTCAAGAAAATCGACTTAACTCACTGAAATGAAGTCTCGTGAAAGCAGCAATACCTGGAACAGAATGATAATAAATTAAATTTAAAAAAAATCAAGAAACTAGAACAACAGGCATAGAAATTAGAGATTTTTCATTGTTCGAGCTGAAATCATTTTCCATCGTTAAGGGTCTCATTGAATTCATTATGAAAATGCACTGCGCCTATTGTATAATAATTACGAACAAAACAATATTATGAAAAGCTAACAATTCCGAGATTTATTCGATTCTAAGGAGCCCTTGGCTTTCTTCGAATTCCTACGCCACGGTCCGGGCTAAACTTATTTCTTTTTGAAATTACCTATTAAGACAGAGGCGACTTCATAGTATCAACAGCAGTTGCGCTCCCTTGGCGCTCGGTGCGCCCGGGTATCTCGTCCATTTAAACAGAACGATGCCCTCGGGAAATTCCATTTCGAACGCCCCAATTGCGAGGCCGGTTTCTTCT
Organism: Nesidiocoris tenuis; assembly: GCA_036186465.1. NCBI lineage: Eukaryota > Metazoa > Arthropoda > Insecta > Hemiptera > Miridae > Nesidiocoris > Nesidiocoris tenuis. Next base: position 2,895,267 of record AP028923.1, read on the forward strand.
GAATAAGATTCCCAGAACAGAAAACCCGCGAAAGAACGACGGGAATCGTTTCGAATTACGTCGAAAATATGCTGAGTCCGAGTTATTCTCTTGCCATATTCTCCCGAAGTCAAAGGTCGGATATTCGAACCGTAATTCGAACAGGCAGCGAGCTAACCCTTTGCAATGTATGAGTCTTAATTTACTCACGTGAATACCTATTCAAATTTAGCAGGTTAAAAATACCTACCTACGTAAAATATTGGTAATATGCAAGGACGAGAATTCGACCAGATATTGATCCGACAGAGGAAAAAGGGTCGAAAAGAAGGGGCGCAAAAAAGGTTAGGGTCCAAATCGGCATTTTGTGGTCCATTTTTGTAAAAATGGAAAAGATGAATTATAACGATGATAAAGAGAGTTCGGTATTTTTATCGCATTTATTATTTATTCAAGACGGTTTTACTATTTTTTTATTCTTTTATTTAGTTTTTACCATCAGATATCCAAATTGACCAAATTCTAGGACCCACAAACTTGTTTAAAGACTCACTTTCTGAAATTTCAGAAAACAATTTTTGAACCATACCACAAAATTCTAAAATTGTTCAGATTTTTTTTGTAAATGCTAGGTGGCTTTTTTTGAAATAAGGAGTTTTTTGGCCTCCAGATTCCACTCCAAGACTGAGTTTGATTTTTAGGGCTCATCAGAATCTCTTTTTTATTGTCCATTCTTGTTTTTTAGGCTTGTTTATTCTTATTTTGTTTTTTGCATTTTTCATCCTCTCATTAGGCAAAACCAAAGTTTCAGAGATCAAAAATTCAATTAGGCCTTAATGTGGCATTTGCTGACCCTTCGAACAAAATTCTTAAATTTCCGAAAAAAAACTTCGTTTTTCTTTTTTTTTGGTAAGTAAATAAAACTGCATATGTTACCTATCTACTCAGAAATATTTTTTTGGTAATCAGATTTTCAGAAGTAATTTTGACCTTTTTGGGCTTGTTAAAATCCTATTTTTCAAGTTATGGTTTTTCGATTTTTCACCTCCTAATACGTCCTCATTAACAGAATTTTAGTGGTAAAATACCTAAAGTTTGAAGGCTTGCTTTTGACATTTTCAAACATTTTACCTATTTTTGGCCCTCAGAAAAAAATGAAATTTTCAACAAATAAATATTTTGGGTAGCCTTATATAAAGTAGGTTTATTAAAGAAAGAATGTGGCTTTCCTCTCCTGGGCAGAAAAAAATTAAAAAAATAGACTTCCCCCTTCGGAAAATTTTGAAAAAATTATAAATCATATGCATACCCAAAAGAAAATGTCACTAATCGACTCAACAGCTTTATAAGGCTTGTGTACGCGTATCGTTTTGAAAATTCAACCCTCGAATGGCCAAGAAGTTTTTAATAAACTTCCAAACAGTTTCAACTTTAAGGACCAGGCGGTTAATGGAGCCTGAGGGTTGGCGGTCCAATAAAAGAGCTGGCTTGTGAATAATTCCAGTCTTTAATAAAAGGAGCAGTAAATAGCAAAACGCGACGCTTATTTCGAGAAGCGTGCGAAATTGAATTTTCCAACTCGTTAGTTAACGTCGGTCACGTATGTATCTAAAAGCTACCAGCAGTAACCAAAACATCTTAGGGAGAAAAAGGTTTGGTGAAAGAGAACAAATTTCAATGTCGCACAAAAGGCATATGTCCAAAAATGGCATAGTGAGAAAAATGAAAAATACGTTTTTGATCAATAAAAATAAAGATTTCTCCCATAGCTTTCAGTTCCATAAAAAAATCGCCATAAAAAATGTTTGCCAGGCCAAGATCTACAACCTCGTTTAACCAGAACTTTGGTAGCACTTAACACTTCCAAGATAAACGCTCTTTAAATATTTGTCGTTTTTCTATTATATCGTTTTTTGGCCCCAAAATGGATTATGATTCTTGGAGCGATCGATAGGTCCTGATGAGGAGATTCTTTCGGTAGGTACCGAAATCTCAAAATTGATATTTTGGGACACATGCCCTTTGTGCTTTAAGGTATAGATGTAAAAATCTCATTGGTAATGGTTATCGGGTGTTTCTTTGGATATGGGATAGATAAATTTGGTCCATTAACCTGGCTCAAATGGTCTGGTTGAACGAGGCCATGTTTTCGATAACATACTTCAGGGAGGTAAAATATTCAAAGATACTCTGAAATAATCCGCGTTAAATATTAGAGCGCCCCTTGCGACGGGAAACCTCAAGCGATCGCAGAAGACGAAGCATTTCTTTGATGGATCGACAAAAACCAACTTGCTGTCCTTCGTTTTCGATTCCGCCGGCGAAGATATAGAAGAAAAATATATAACGGCAACCGAATAAGGGAAATAAGAAAAACAGTGTCGTCTCCGAGGGTTGCCAGGGCTGTCTGCTACTTTTGGCTCACGTTCTTATGAGGGTGAAAAATTGAAAGGGCTCCACCAACCAGCCAATGGAGACGGTATGTGAGAATGAGATGACCCAGGAAATTATGTCAGAACGTGGTCGTGAGAGATGGATGACGTGGTCGGTCGGAGGAATTCTCAAGACGGGCTGTCCCAGGCCAAACGTGACACCATTATTTGTTTCGTCATTTTCGTTTTCCATTATTCGCCGCCATGCCGTATTTTCCCCGGCCTGGAAGAATTTTGAGGAGCCATGAGTTTATATCATATTCAACGAGTTTGCTGTTTCCGTGGCGATGAGATATTCATATTGTTTTCTTCGTTCGCTGAGGAAGCCTCTTGTAGGCCAGTCAAAATCGAGAGAGAAAAATTTTATTTTATTTATATTTAATATTTTTATTTTATTTATCGATAGGTATTTATATCTAAAATCTCAAAACATGGTGTATCTCTGATGTTTTAGTACCTATTTTGTCTGGTCCTATTTGGGTAGTACGAGTTAGCAATTTCCAAAAATGTATAAAACCAGTGCACAACGCTTCCATATTTTGATACGTGAATTTTCGACACAATTTGATTATATTTTGACTGCTTTTGATCGTGTTTAAGTAACAAATATCAAAAAACTCTTTTTGCAAATTTTAAAACCCGCCTTAAATCGAAATACGTCGAGTTCTTGGAATATAAAAAAATATCCACGTATTCTGCAAGGTAAAACAACAATTTTAAGACCAAGAAAGCTCAAATCCGTTCATTTTTGTGACTAGGTAGGAAAAAATAAAATAGAAAACACTAAAAATTCCAATGTATCCTAAGTACTGTGAGTAATTTAAATTCCGGTTAAACAAGGTGATCGTTCACATTGAGACAAACATTTGAAAAAAGGTTAAGAATTGAAGGAAGCTATGGCCATTAACATAAATGACCACAGACGGACGGACACAACTCGACATCCGATCTCGTGCTGATTGAACTATCACTCAAGAACAGAATGAAATGGAGGAGAAAGATAGGGGATCTCTGATCACCTGAAGTGCTCTTGAACCGGACCATAAGGGCGAGACCCGATCGTTGGCCGCAGTCTCCACGCCTTGCCCTTTACTTTTTGACCGGCGCTGCGACCGTTGGAAACTGTTCGCGAATGAAAATCGGCCGTAACTTTTGGCGATTGATCGAAATTGAATTCAGTTTTTAGGCCGTTGAAACCAGAGTCCGCGCAAAAATAGGGAAAAGTGTTCAAAATAAAATTTCCGCAAATTTTACAATGACTTGGTTTAAAATTGCTCGTTTTAAATTGCCTAAATGCATGTTCAGTTTCCTGATCTATCAACAAAAAGATGGTGTATTGGTATTGAACAATAAACCAACATAATTGGATACCTAGTGTATCGCAAAGCACCGCTCTAAAACATTAAACTCGCCAGAGTGCAATGGAGTCAATCAATTTCTTTTCGGTCCAATGCTATAAAAGGGATGTTATCACTTTTCATTACGCTCCCTCAGCTTTAACTGCTCGTCTTTTACTGCTCAGCATCTCGCTAGATCGACATTCGAGTCTCTCCGTATGAATGTCTGTATTTTGCTGAAGTGCAGCCTTAGCGAACTGTCAACTCGCTTTTCAGAGCCGACGGGGGAGCAATTAAATACAACCCCACATATACCTCCATGTTAGATCATACTACCCAGCATAGTCGGAGAATCTTCCAGCATACTCAGCATCCGTCCAGATCTGGAGCCACTTGCCCTACGCCCGATGGGAGTAATAACTCTCAGGTCCAACCGTCGCCTCTAGGATCGCTTTTGCTTTCAAAATACCTCTCGGAGGATCCCCAACTATTCCCTGCCTTCTTCCACCCCCATCCATTTCCTACTTTGTTCAACCCTCGCAACGTCTCACTTGCACTTGGTGCTTTTCTCGTCGCGATGGGTGTGGCCCTTTGGCGTTGTTCCGCTAGCCTCACTAACGGCCTCGTTAATGATGATGAGTCTTTCAACTACGCCCGTTCCTACGATTTACTTCGCTGTGGCTCGAATTACCATCATTCAAACTCCTTGAATTCTGATTCTGAATCGTAATCTTCAATCGTTCATTTTGAGCAATGAGTAATACTTCGTTTTTACGAACCATAAATAGCCGTTCCAGCGTTAGTTGTTGATCGTGATAGTGATTAGGATAGTGATTTGGACCTTGACCGTATTTTTGGAACAGCCAAAACATCGGGTCCGAGAGGCCAAAAATACGCCCTCAAAAGAGCTGGTCGATAAAAAACGTGAAATACAAAATTACAATTGAGCCTTCTTCTGAAAGACGCGAAGAAGAAGAATAAGGAGTGGGAGGAGGAGGAGGCTGAAACGGAGGAAGAGGAGGAGCGGTGGGGGAAGACGAAAAAGGGGGAAGTGCAAGGGTAGGGGAAGAAGGAGGGGGGGTAGGAGGGGGAATGAAAGGAAGAGGAGGAGAGGGGTGTGGTGGAGGAGAAGAAGAAGACGGCGACGCGAAAGATGAAGAAGATGAAGGAGGAGGAGAAGGAGAAGAAGAAGAAGGAGAAGGAGGAGGAGGAAGAGAAGGTGGAGAAGAAGAAGAAGGAAAAGAAAAAGAAGAAGGAGAAAAAGGGAGGATAAGGAGGAGGAGGAGCGGAAGATGAAGAAGAAGAAGAAGGAGGAGGAGGAGGAGGAGGAGGAGATGGAGAAGAAGAAGGAGATGAAAAGGAAGAAGAAGAAGGAGAAGAAGAAGAAGAAGAAGAAGAAGAAGAAGAAGAAGAAGAAGAAGAAGAAGAAGAAGAAGAAGAAGAAGAAGAAGAAGAAGAAGAAGAAGAAGAAGAAGAAGAAGAAGAAGAAGAAGAAGAAGAAGAAGAAGAAGAAGAGGAAGAGGAAGAAGAAGAAGAAGAAGAAGAAGAAGAAGAAGAAGAAGAAGAAGAAGAAGAAGAAGAAGAAGAAGAAGAAGAAGAAGAAGAAGAAGAAGAAGAAGAAGAAGAAGAAGAAGAAGAAGATAGAAAAGAGTATGGAAAAGAAGGAGGAGGAGAAGATAGAAAAGAGTGTGGAAAAGAAGAAGAAGGATGAGGAAGAGAAGATAAAGAAGAAGAAGAAGAAGAAGAAGAAGAAGAAGAAGAAGAAGAAGAAGAAGAAGAAGAAGAAGAAGAAGAAGAAGAAGAAGAAGAAGAAGAAGAAGAAGAAGAAGAAGAAGAAGAAGAAGAGGAGGAGGAGGAGGAGGAGGAGGAAGAAGAAGAAGAAGAAGAAGAAGAAGAAGAAGAAGAAGTTTTATTTTATTCTTATTTTTTGTTGGAATCTATTTTTATTTCATAGTTTTTGTGTTTCAGTTTTAAAACTAAATAAAAACCACCACGATAAGTAACATGCGTAGGTTAATTGTTTTTGTGTGTATCCTAACAGATTCAAGTAGCGTTGTTCCCTTTGAAATCGGTTAAAAAGGGCTTGTACCTAGTACCGTAATTCGAAAAATACTCCGCTAATCTACAACTCAGTGTTTGAAGTCGATAATGTTATGGCGAAACAAATCCCCTTCCAGTGGAAAAGGGGCGATTCGACAGCGTGATTTAACTCTTTTGCGCAGCGTCAAAGCGTTCGTAAAAGCGGTTTCGACTATCGCGAAAAAAAATCATCAATCGCCAGTTTTAATAAAAGCAAAAATTAACGAGCGCAGTTACCGGCTCTTAAGGGCAGGCGCAGTTTGCGAGTTTCAAAAGGTGTGGCCACCTTTCCAACTCCTACCGCTCCTTTTCAAAGACTAATGGAAGCTATCAGACTCAGGACAGGGGCCACATGACGGCCACTTTTCTCTACTGTTAGTAAAAAGGTTTCGGTTTTCTCGGGTACCAGTGAACAATTCGTTTCCTTTACACGGGAAAGAGGGAACCAATAAAAGTGAAATTGGTTCCATTAATTTTTTGCAACTCGTTTATCCTCTGCTAGACGTCGGTACTCTTAATCAGGTCCAAGGAACGTCCGATTAATTCGGACGAAAATCCGCTTCTTGTAATTGGGCCGTTTTGGCTGGAACCTTCGAAGAACCAGTGGTACATAGATAACACGCAATGCTTCCATAATATATTATTAAATAATATATTTGGCACGACAATCGTTGACCCAATTTGATCAAATTTTGACTGCTTTAGAGCCTGTGTGGATCAAAAATGTCAAAAAGCACACTTTCGCTCATATATTTGGAAAAAGTCGTGTGCCCGAAAAAATAATATTTCGGTTAAGGATATGAGCCGTTAGGTAGTTCAATGTCGTATCTCCTCGCGAAGTCTCCTCCATGTAGGCCAATCCGATCTCCCGCTATCGGGCAAATTACCGGGAAAGAGTAGGAGAAAATATCGTAAGTCTCAGAAAAATCATCGTAAATGTCTGAGAAAAAATCGTAAGCCGGCTGTTGAGAATGGGTGAAAACGTGTAAGCCTGAAAAAACGTTCCAATAACATTGGAAAATTAAGTTTTATTATGTTCGTTCTAAATATTTCAGTTTCTTCACCTAAGATCGTCTAATAGTTGGGTCGTATTTAGGGTCTTTGCTTAATCAAAATCTTTTTTAACAAGCATCTTCTCTTTTCTTAGGTACTTTTTCTTTGTTTTTTTTTTTTTTTAGGAAACAACATGATTCTGGAAATGTTTCACCACTACGGTAATATGAAAATCACAACGGAATACGGCAAGAAGGTCGAGACTGTTCTTCCGCTGAATTCAACTCGAAAATGGCGACAGCTGGTAGCCATTAAAAAGCAGTGAAGCTTAAAAACATTCAACCGGTTGATTTATAATTGATGTTGTTTTGAGTAAGAAATCTCCCCAGCACTAGTATCAGCGTTATTTTTGTAGGCAGTAATACAATAATTATTTCGCAAAATTTCTTATTGTAAGTTTGATATTGTGGAGATGAAGTGGCTGTGGTGTTGGTGGTGTCAGTAATCTGCAGAAATCTGACGCGAATAATTTTAATAGCCAAATTTGCTATTGTACATCTAATGTACATTACGCAAAATATATTTAATTTAATAAAATAAATAAATAAATTTAAAAAGAGAGAATTTTATGAAAATTATTTCCGCGTTTCAGGCATACCACATTTATAAGAAATATAACGTTTTCTTTGCATTCGAAAATGAACCCCTGTGCAGTTTGCAAACGTCCTCAGATACACTGAACAATTATGTACATATGTCACTGATCTACTTAGCCGCGTTTTTTCCAATTAATTTGAGCTCCAGCCTTATCGTTCAGTTGACACTGCGAGGGGTGATATTGGAGCCAACAGCTGAAAAAAGGTTGAATTCGTTAGCCAGTCGATTTTTCCGTTTTAGCCAGCAAATCCGGCCAAACAGATCCGGTTTCACAAGAAGTGCTTGACGAGTCTGGAATTCGATTCTGGCCCCTAAAATAAAACGAGCCGCCATTGCAAGGCATAGTGTGAAGAAAAACCAGTGGTGGGAATATAACACGCAATACCTACTTCCGTTTTACATACATTTCGAAACAGATTGACTACTTGAGTATTTGGAAGCGATAAGGGTGATTCCCAAAAAAACGCAATTCCCAAGGTCTGAATTCTGAAAAAGTGAACCTTTTCCAAAAAAATGTCAAAATATTCACGGAGCTTCGTTGGATCATAAAAAAGAGTTATCAACTTAAGACGCAACTCAATCTTAGGCCTTCAAACTGGAATTTATAAAATTGATACGGTGGTGGTAATGAGAAGCGCAGGCGGTAATGAGAATTCTTAAACGTTGCAAGATTGTCTACCTACCTTTCAATCAATTTACTTTTCAAATCAGTCAGGTATGACTTTATACTCACAAATTTAATCATAGAGGTTCGTAGGAACTTGATAAACACACTTGAGGAAATAAAACCACTTCGCTCTTTCCCGGATAGTGTGAACGCAAGGCGGATAAGCGACATTGACAGTACATTGAGTTCTAGTCGGATTTCCTCCCGTCCGTATTGAGCATTGTAAAGCGATGCGAACTGATATTTCGCCTTTAAAACGCCTGAATGCATCTGCACTGCATGTTTGCAATTTAAAGCGTTTGCTCAACGCTGCAGTTAGCAAATAATATGAAATGATTTCGGAGTGGAAACGCTTCGATGACTAAGCACTATAATAGTTGGATTAAAATGCATATTTCTCTATAGGAAGAATGATATGGCTAGTGGTTTATAAATTAAAAATTGTTCTATTAACTGAATGAATAGATTGATTCTACATTGGTTGATGAAGTTGGCTTCTGCATTTTTTAAATGTTGGAAAATTGTTGCTTTTTTTGCAGAATTATTCTTCAGCGTTTTTTGATAATTATAAATAGGGGAAAGAGATAAAAATTCTCAAATATGTACACACGATGTGTATTTACCTACTTTTCCCAGGTATGCGTTCATTTTTCCAAATATGCGTAGACCTACATTTTTTCAAATAATGTGTTTATTTTTCTAATATATGGATATTATTCGGCAAAATGGGTAGGTATGTATTTTCCCATATGAAAAATGAAAAACAGAAAAACAATTGTTAAAAACTGTCAAATAATCATTCAAAACAGTGCGTATAATGTTTTCACCAAAATGACCCAATTTTGACTCATTTAAAGTCAAGGTAGGTATCAGGATGAAAAATTTGAAAAATCAATAGGATGGTTTGCAGATTTCAAAATTGGCTCATAATCGAATATGCATTGGTGTTGGGGTAAAAAGAATTATCCACTCATTCTTCAATAGAAACCAAGATTTTAAAATCAAGTAGGTACATTAAAATCAAGATTTTAAAATTGGTTCGTTTTTGTGAAGAAAAAGCCATAATTTCAGAAATACTGTGGGTATTCGAAATTCTCGCTTACGAGGTTTTACTCAAAATGGTTTATTTAAATTTGATAACTATTGAAGTTAATGATTTGATTGAAATCGAAGACGTGATTTTCTTGTGAACCTCCCATCCAATTTTCGCCTATCGATCAATGCCTAATTATCATCCTTAACCCTGGCAAATAAGTAGGTAAATACATGAAAATCCTTTGTTATCGGTTCTTTGGGTACCTATATAATAACTTATGTATACAAAATGAATTGATCTGATGAATCGTGTCAGATTGCCAACTTAATTTGCAATATATTTCCCCTAATAACGAAATGGTGCCCATTTTCTAAGACTTGTGAATCAAGCCCAGTAGGTACATTAAACCAGCATTTCAGTTAAGTCTTGAAGGTGGGGTAGTGTCGGAATGCGCGTTTTCTTGACTGCAAAACACCTTGAGAGCTCCCCGAAATCCAGACGTTAACGTGATCGTACGTAGAAACGTTTTCACGGCGGAGATTAAAAGTCAAACGTCCCTCGCGAACGTTTGCGTTCCTTTTGTGAAATATCGGCCGGAAGGTGGAAGGGCCGCTGGTAATTTTATGTTACCGGGATGCCTCTAGTTCCAGTCGGTCGGTTCGAGATGGCGCTGGGGAGTGAATTAGAAGCGAAAGTGAGCGGGGATGAAAATAATGGGCGCCCCCAGGTTCCACCCTTGGGACCCGGAGTCCCGACCACCTGGAGGGTTGGAGCCTTCCAGATTACATCGTAAGTTTCTGTCTCGCATCCAGAAGGCGTGAGATTGCAATCTCCACGCCTCCAATAGATTCCCCGAGCCGTGGAGCTTAATGATCCATTCATTTACTGCGCCACTTGTGGATCTGTCGATGGCATCCGGTATCCTCTTCTTGGTGGTCTGGAACGGACTGTCTTTGGTGCAGGACGTGAGGATCTAGCGGATTCCATCAATGGGAAATGTCCGGGATCGAATGCTGAACGCCTTCCGAGGATTGCGGAAGCCTTCCATGCTTTCAATAGCATGGAAATTGATTGATGAATTTACAAGCGCTTGATAAGCACGAGAGGTGCCCCAATATAAGATGTAGCACATTTCGTCAGGCAGGATGCTTTTCAAACAATGTAAAACCCAGTTTAAAAAAAATGATAAGCTAGGACTAGAGAAATTCATACCAATTCTCGAGGCCGTGTCCGATATTTCAATATTTTAAACACTCAGAACGGTACTTATATTTCGAAGGGTGATTAGAGAACGAAACATTTTTGCCAAATCAAATGTAGGTATTTCAACTGATTTGCAAGCCTGCTAAACTAATTGGATGCAAATTTGTTTTTTTGTTTGTTTTTCACTCACTATCATGAGCTTGTGTCTCTTATTTTGATGATCCATTACTGTTTGCTGTATGGTGGATCGTCGTTTAAGAAGCATCATAGCACATCTAACATTTGACAACTTTTTAGGGAAAAGGAAAAATCAATTTTTTTCCAATGCATCAACATAAGTATCCAAGAGTACCTAAGGGATATTTCAGTGGGTTCCACGACCAGTTTAGCGAATCTGAAACCGAGCAGTGATGTGGCGAAAAGAGTAAACATGATTTTTGGTTTTACCTAAAAACTGCTAAATTGTTAGTTGTGCTATGATGCTTCTTTAACGACGATAATAATCAATGTATTATATTGGTTGGTCATTATTGGTGGATTTGTTGGTTGGTTGGTTAAAGGTTATTTTTCATAATCCGATTTTTTCCGCCAGCGAACTCAACATTTATTCCATAGCAATAAAAACAAATAAAGAAGAATTTCGACTTCTCCGTGTCTAGCGGCTGACTTCATGCCTGGAGAAAAACAAATCGATGTTGGAGTTATCAGGTACGTAGGGCACAGTGTTGCCAAGGTGCCGTCAAAAACCCATGGGACTACGTCAAAAAACCCCCTAATCCCCCCAAATGTGAAAAAACCACCGAAAAACCTAAATGATAAGAATGATATAAAAATATACTATTTCACATGAAACATGCCTAACTCCATATTATACAACTACAATTTTGAATAGTACCTAAAACTATAAACTAAACTAACTCTTAAAAACTCATAAAACTCATTCTTTCTGACTACCTATCAATAGAGTCAGTCAATAAACATACCTACCTAAAACATCAATACAAATTAGGTATGTACCTACTCACAAGTAGGAAGACATACATCTCAATTTCCAAATTACCTTCATTTGAGTACCTACTTTTCAATTCAATTAGCTGTGCAGTGGCAGTCTTAGCTGTTATATATTTGCTGTACTCAGCTGTTATTTCTTAATTTCTAAACTTTCTCCAACACTTACTTCCACAAAAACGAAAAAAAACCCAAATTTGGGGGGGAAAACCCCGAACTTGGCAACACTGGTAGGGCAGCTCCATCTGCTCCGCCCAAGAGCTGCGCTACGTCATCTTTTGCGAGATGAACGGAGAAATGGTTAATTGAGAATTTCGCAAAATTCGGAAAATTCTCGTTCGTGAAATTCCCAACGCGATTTGGAAATGCATAGTTTATCGAAATTGTCGAGTTTCTCATTTTGTTATCACCTAATTCTCTTTCAGTATCACTCGCGAACGTGTAGTTGGCAACACTGCATCGAGTAATGAAGCCGCCCTGAATTTCTTGCCCAACTAGACCTTTCTGTTAGCGGGTTCCTCTGTCGCGGCGTCGGAGGATATTAAATTATCAACCTTAAAAGGGGAAGCGAACTGGCTAAGCCGACGAAACTAACTTTGTTTCGAATGAACCCTTCCACGTGGGTTTTTGTCTCGAGGAAATTAGCCGGCGGTTCCGCTCGTTTGACATTTTTCCCATCCGACGGTGCCAGATAAGATGGTTAATTGTAAGTCCTTTTTAACTTCTCGATCGATCGTGAAATATTGTCGATCTGAATTAATAAACCAGCTCTGCGAAATCATGACGGTTTTTTTTAATATTTTTACTCGTAGATTTCGAAATCTGACAAGAAAAAACGCTGCTATTTCTTAAGCACTGATTAAGTGCTAATTATTCATGTGGCTTGTTTGATTTTTACTCACTACCTACCTATGTTAAAAATTAGTCCAATATTAGGTAATTAAGTGCGAATTCTCGACATTTCATTGCATTGGTTGATTTTTCCTGAAAATTTCAATAAAAAATTCAAGCCGTTTGGGAGAAAAAGTGTTCATTGCGGACGGGGGACGGCGGACGGACGGATATTTTTTTATTGCAAATGCTTTGAAGCGTAAAGCATGAAATTTCCAGGGTACCTAGGTTAGAAAAATGTTTTTCTAGGTTGATTACAATGGTTTATTCTTGAATCCAGAATTAAGATTCAATGGCTATAATACGTATGGAACAAAATGGTAAGATACAATACGTACACTATACGGAATAAGCCTACGTGAAGCAGAAAAACTCGTTCCAGAAGAGAAAAAACGATTTCAATTTTTTAACCCTTCAGAGCCGCCATTATTCCTCGTTTCGCTCGAAGAGACGAAACTCTTTTATGTAGGCGCACAAACTTGCCTGATAAGTATGCATCGTTCGTTCGAAACCGCGCCGTCCGCTTTTTGGGTAAACAAGGCTTGATGCGTAGTGATTTTTTTTTGGTGTTGCCTGAAAACAGAGATATTATTCACGGCGGGGAATTTCTCTTCGAGGATGGTGCACATGGAAGTTTACTCCTGCTTTCAATACATCCTGTAGAACAAGAAAGTTGAAAATTAAATACAAAAAAAAAAATTGGTTGAAAACGCTGCGAATTCTTATACAGGGGTTTATTATTCACGAGGCTTTATCCGATGCATATTCTGTCCGAGAATTAATTCTCGCTAGGTTGAAAAATGTTCATTTACCAGGCACCTCGGTAAGAATTCTTGACTCTTATATTTTGGTAGAGAAATAACTTTATTCACATTGAATACAAAATTAATTACTTTGGTAAAATTTCACCTCTTACATCATGATTACCTTAGCATTGAAAAAGGTAGATAATGTCTACAATCATGATAGGTGAAAATATTTTTGACGAAAAAATTTAAAAATTCAACTTTTTTTTTTTTAAATTCCAGGGTGGTTAGACGAGTTCTTCTTGGATTTTCATGATGGTTTATGAATAATGAACCAAAATAAAAAAATTTTCTAGCAGGCGAGAACAATTTTGTAAAAAATTTCATTCCAAAAAATGTACAAGAACCTTAAAATTTAGCTAATCGATTTTTTATTGCAGATTCAGATTCTACACAAGCTGAAACAAAAACCATAAAAATTCCAGGGCGGTTAGACAATTTTTTCTTTGAAAACTAGAGGGTCGATATCTTAATACTCAAAATCGAATGTTTCAAATGTTTGAAATTCAAATCGATTTTAGTTTCAAGAATAATCCCAACTTGACCGATTCTTTCAATACCACATTTTTGTCAACTGGCTTTGACATTGAACCACAACCAGAATAGCATCGTCTGGGTCACAGCAACTATATCGATTTCATCGTGGGATTATAAATGCATCATTAAATAGGTTCTCTATCTTCGAATCATTAACTAAATTCGCCGTTATGTAACCGAATTAATGCTAACTCGACCTCGCGTTGATATCGCGAAAAAATTCATTTCAGATTCACGCAACATTTTCACTTCTTTGTGAAATTATGAAATTCTTCCGCTTCGCCGACTCCGAGTCAACAAAGGGAGGATTCCTTCAAAGGCCAGTACGGTTTAAGATTCAGGGCGGAATGCAAAACGAAAAGCGGGAGAAACCCGGGGAAATTTTCCCCGAGAGCCGAAAGGAATACGTGCAGCTGGAGAAAAGGGCGGGCGAGGGATTTTTCGAATAGCACGGGATTCTTGTTGGCTCGTTCAGTTGACATAGTGACGATATTGGAGCAAACAATCAGGGCGAAGTATAAGGTTGAATTTGTAAGACGGGAGAAAAGCTCGTGTAGGTGTAAACAATCCGACCGAAAGGCTTTTTCTGTTAAGCTTGTCAATCCTTGTCTGAACCATCTGACGTCGAAAGTTTGAAATCATTGTCATCGAATGTAATTGTACATTGGAAAAAGTGGAGTCGACCAGCCGAATCCCAAATTCGATTGGAAAATTATTATTTATCTATGAATCAACAATCGCCGATATCAATTTATCAGCCCTACCAATGCATAACTTTTATCACGATTTATCGGTTACCTTGCTCAACCCACAAACTCACTTTGAAAACTCTACTTACAAACCGAACAGTAAAAGTCACAGACTGAACCGAAAAACTCAACCCACAAACTCACTTTGAAAACTCTACTTACAAACCGAACAGTAAAAGTCACAGACTGAACCGAAAAACTCAACCCCCAAACTCAGCTTACAAACCCAACTTACAAAGTCAACTCTTAAACCCAAGTTACTAACTCAACCTACAAGCCCAACTCAAAAACTGAACTGTCAAACTCAACCCACAAATTCAGCTCTCAAACTTACCTAACGAACTTGACTTACAAACTCAAAGATAAAGTTCAACTTACATCCTCAACTTTCAAACCGAACATAAAAACTCAACTCTCGAAGTCAACTCTCAAACCCAACATACAAACTTAAAATACAAGATCAACTCCCACACTCAACTTACCAACTCAACCGACAAGCCCAATTTACAAGCTAAACTATCAAACTCAACTCCCAAAGTCAACTAACAATTTCAACTCTCCAGGTCAACCAACCAACTCAACTCTCAAAGACAACTTACCAACTCAACTTACAAGATCAACCTTAACCCAATAACTAAACTCGCCAACTTAACTTTGAAACTGAGCTCTCAAACTAAACTCTCATACTGAACTCTCAAAGTCAATCCACAAACTCAACTATCAATCTCAACCTTCAAACTCAATTCTTAAATTCAATCCACCAATGCGAGTTTGCGAGTTGACTTTGAAAGTCGAGTTTGTGAGTTGAATTTGAGAGTTAAGTTTGTGAGTTCAGATTGAGAGTTGAGTTTGAAAGTTGAGTTTGAGAGTTGACTTTCAGACTTGAGTTTGCGAGTTGACCGAGAATTTAGTTTGAAATCTCAGTTTGACAGTTGACTTTGAAAGTTGAGGTTGTGAGTTGACTTTGAGAGTTGACTTTGGTAGTTGAGTTAGTGAGTTCAGTTTGAATGTTGAGTTTGTGAGTTGACTACGAAAGTTGAGTTTGAGAGTCGACTGTGAAAGTTGAGTTTGTGCGTTTAATTTGAGAGCTAAGTTTGTGAGTTAAGTTTGTGTGTTGACTTTGAAAGTTGAATTTGAGAGTTGACCGAGAGTTCAGTTTGAAATTTCACTTTGACATTTGACTTTGAAAGTTGAGGTTGTGAGATGACTTTGGTACTTGAGTTTATGAGTTCAGTTTGCGAGTTGAATTTCAGAGAAGACTTTGAGAGTTGAGATTGATACTTGACTCTGTGGAATGACTTTGAAAGTCGATTTAGAGAGTTTGGATGAGTTTGAAAATTTACTTTGAGAATTGAGATTGACTTTGAAAGTTGAGTTTGTGGGTTGACTATGACAATTTCAGAGTTTGAGTTTGTTTTCATACTTGACTTTGCGAGTTTGAAATCTCAGTTTGAGAGTTGACTATGAATGTGGAGTTTGTGAGTTGACTTCAACAGTTGAGTTTGATACTTGACTTTGTGAGTTGACTTTGACAGTCGACAGTCGATAGTTGAGTTTGAAAATTGGTTTTAAGAGTTGAGATTGAAAGTTGACTTTGATAGTTGACTTTGCGGGTTGAGTTTGAGAGTTCACTTTGATACTTGGGTTTGTTAGTTGGCTTTGAAAGTCGACCTAGAGAGTTAGTGAGTTTGAAAATTTACTTTGAGAATTAAGATTGAGTGTCGACTTTGAAAGTTGAATTAGAGAGTCGAGTTTGAAAGTTTACTTATAGTGATGACGTAGAGTTGAGTTAGGGAGATGACTTTGAGTTTGTTGGTTGACTTGGAGAGTTGAGTTTGACATTCAAATTTGAGAATCGAGTTTTGGAGTGTACTCACAGAGTTGAGTTTGAGGGTTAACTGAGTGGTTTGAGTTTGAGAAGTGTCTTTGTGTTGATTTTCTGACTTGAGTTTGCGAGATTAGTTTTTGAGAATTTTTACTTATTGGCTGATTTTCAAAAACATTTTTTCCTCGCCAGACGTCCATCATTCCTATCAACTTTTTACCATCCAGGATGACTTCCTTTTAAACTAATACAATCAACTTCACAATAAAAACTTCACTGGAAAAAATTCAAAAAGTTGGTTTCGGTTTCCTCGCTCAAGACCGCTTGGGCGGTTCTGGGCAATTTTTCGAGAGCTCTTATCTACGAAATTATTCATTGAAATTGCTCCTAATGGTTTCCCGTGTACTAAGAGGCCATTCCTCGCAGTCCATCATGACCAACTTCTTTCGACTAAAAAGTCCAAAGGCGATGTAATGGACAAAGTTCTCAGTCTACTTCCTCGTTCATAAAAGTCTTCGCAGGCTAGGAATCAAGTTTTCATTATTGTTATCAACTTCCAAAAACAAGGGGAAGACGACCGCAGGAAAGTGTAATTAACGATTTCGCTCGGATGAAAATTGCCAAGCTTTTCTGCGTTTTGAACATGGAGTTGGTTAAGTGTAGGTACTCGAATTTTCTCATTTTAGTCAAAGTAGTTCATTTTGATAATAATCCATGAACCCTCAGAAATCAGGGTCAATAAAAACTGTTTTCTTTAAAGGTCAGGTAGGTAGGGACATGTTGTAGGTATCGAGAAATGTCAGCTGAGGGGCAGCACTGTTTAATAAACTAGCCGTTTATCAATTGATATTGATATCAATAACAAAATCGATTTTTCAAGAAATCCGATATTGACGCCCATTCCTAGCCGGATTGAAGGATATTCGGCCTCAAAGCTTCGACACCAGATGGCGTTTATTTTTTTCAACGTATCATTTTGACTCCATTTTATCACCAACTGTTTCAGCCGAGGGGTGTCAACTGCGCTCATGTCATGTCCCAGCCGACTGGGAACCGCGCCCTTCGACAAGATAGGTACCAACAAGCCAGAAATATCGGGTAATTTTTGTGTTTTGATGTCGATGGTTGAGTGGAGAGGTAATTAAACTCCTTTGAGCGGTAATAGGTAATTTTTAATACTCCCCCTTTCATTCATCATTATCAGCTTCATCATCAGTGCTTGCCGATTTTTCTCGACTTACCAAAAATACTTTACAAGAAGAGGTGCTTAATTCTCCTCCAATTTTGACCCGAAATTTTCCAAAACACGCCCCAGTTATGGAATAAATCATAACGATATGGTCCAAACTTTTCATGACATCAGTGGGACTTGAGCCCATAACCCAGAGGACGCTGTTATAGTGGGACACTTTAACCATTAAACGAAGTCAAGAAAAATTATGGTTTTTTCAATTCCTCACAATTCTCCCATTTCTTCCATCCCAATGAATTTCGTCCTACCTTGGATTCGGGGTTTGTTACGAGCCAGGAATCACCCTGGCATGACGTCACCCTTCCCCAGCGTATTCATTGCTGTAAACACTTTTGCAAGGCCCTGTTTCGGTAAAGCCCGTATCACACGTCAGACCGTTCTCTCCCCCATCCTGACAGACGGTCTGTTGCAGACCCAAAGTCCCTTTTCTCTGATTGGCTTATGGATATGTTCACTCTGGCACACCATCAATGTTTATTATTATTCATCTATGGAACCTTATTTCCTGGATAAATTATCAATGAATTCGCCTGACGAAATAGCCGAAGAATCGGCCTGTACAGGTCTGTGGGATGGGGCTCGCCGAATCCTTCGAAATCGATCCTCCAAAGGGATCGGGGTCATTTCGCAACTTTTGGAACAAGTATGTGGAAACTGTTCGTCCGAAGGATATACGGCAGTCGAACGTGCGAACGGTGAAAAGCACGTCGCTCCGCTAATGTGGCTCGATGTGCGGGCTAAGTTATAACCAACTCACGTAGTAGACGGCCAGTCGAAGGGCGCGGTTCGAGTCCTCCCTTACCAGTCCGGGAGAAGACAGTTGACGCCGCTCGGTTGAGACAGTTGGAGATGGAATGGAGTCGAAATGTTACGCGACTGTTGAACGGAAATAAACGCCATCTGGCGTCGGGGGTTTGGGGCCGAATATCCTTCAGCCGAGGGACTTGAGCTAAGCTCGGCAGAGATGTTCCTCCTTATTGGATACGTGTTCAATTCCGGCTAGGAATGGGCGTCAATTTTCGATTTCTTGAAAAATCGATTTTGTAATCGATATTGAAATAGGGCAAGTGCTACCACTCGGGGGACATTTCAGGATGCAAACCTACTAACAGCCAGTGTTGCCAAGTTGGGAGTGCATACCTAATTTGTATTAATGTCAGTGTCGCCAAGTTGGGGGTTTTCTCCCCAAATGTGGGGGTTTCTTAATGCCCGAGGGGGATTTCGGGTTTTTTTCTTGGGGTTTTTTTTACGGAAGTCAGGAGGACAGAGAAAAACTAAAAAATGAAAAAATAACAGCCAAGTACAGCAGATAAATGCCAGCTGACTGGACAGCTGTTTGGTTTGGAAGATAGGTACTCAAATAAAGGCCATCAGGGAATTGGGATGTACCTACCTACCTACTTGTGGGTACATACCTGATTTGTATTGATATTTTGACTGACTTTGGGAGCTACAGTTGTCAAAATAATTTGTCAAGTTTAAAGGTTCGTAAAAAAGTTTGATTGTATGTAAAAATTGAATCATAGGAAGTCGGAAATTGGAAGTTTTAGGTTCAATTTAAAATTGTAGATGTATAATATGGAGTTAGGTCCTATTTTATGTGAAATATTTAATTTTTAATTCCTCCTTAACTTTTGGGGTTTTTTACGGGAATTTTTTTCCTCATTTGGGGGATTTAGGTTTTTTGACGTTGTCCCTGGGGTTTTTGACATTGTCCCTGGGGTTTTTGACGTCCGCACCTTGGCAACACTGATTGATGTCCTAGCATGTTTATTCACTGACTTTGCGAGCTACAGTTTTGAAAATAATTTGCCATGTTTAAAGGTTGGAAGGCTCGATTGTATGTATAAATTGGATGATAGGTAGTCGGAAAGCATGAGTATTAAATAGTTTATAGTTTTTGGGAGGTACTATTTAAAATTGCAGAGTACAATATGGAGTTAGGTTACGTTTTATGTAAAATAGCTCACTTATGATTCTTCCTTAACTTTGGGGTTTTTTCGGGGGATTTTTTCCTCATTTTGGGGGAGGAGTTTTTTTTTTTGACGTTGTCTCAAGAATTTTTGACGACCGCACCTTGTCAACACTGACTGCAGGATCGAAACACGAGATTTTCTGCCTCAGATGTTAGCAGGTTGATTCATTTAATTTCAACTATCAAACTAATGGACTCACTATAGCCGGTTCGGTTCAAAAGATATAATACGGGTATAGTCATTTCATCCTGAAAACCTGGCGGTTTCATTAGACGTCTCCCGCTTCAACTGAAGCCGTATATTCGCAGGGTTGGAAGGGAACGGTAATTGAATCGGCCGATTGGCTCAATTACTTCTTTCCTTTGCTGGCAGACGCACTAACGGAACGATGTGACCTGGTATCATAACGTACAACCCCATAAAGGGGAATCAGATGGATTAAATCCCATTTCAGAAACGAGCTAGTTTGGTGAAATTGACGTCGGTATTGAGATTTATCAGGCGTTTTCCTGATTTTTCCTCTATTTTGTTGAAATGCGGAGCTTTTTGAGATCTCTTTTACTACCATAAAATCTATTTCATTGTCCAGCAGTTCCAATACCGCAAAACTTCACAGAATGAAAAGGCCATGTTTTGCCAAAGTTTTGCACGGATTTCTAAACAGTTGAGCAATTTTTATTTAGGCGTGAAAATCGGTCAAAAAGGTCAAGTAAACGTAACTGTCGAATTTGATGATGGTTTTCGAAATTCTCTACAAAAGTGAATTTTCTATAAAATTAAATTTTACATAGAAATGATTTTTACTTCCATATTTACAGAGTAAATGGAAGTATTGTGATCGTCCTAAAATCGAGAATCGGAACGGAGCTTCAGAAAAAACTTTTTCTTATACACATTTACTCAGAATCACTTCCCGAACAAGTGTCTGTGTGTCCGTGTGTCCGTGTGTCCGTCTGTCCGTCTGTCCGTCTGTCCGTCTGTCCGTCTGTCCGTGTGTCCGTGTGTCCGTCTGTCCGTCTGTGGTCATTTACAAAAATGGCCATAACTCCCTCATTTCTCAACCTTTTTTCAAATTTCTTGAACTGAAATGTTTGTCTCGGCAAGACCTAACACCCTGTTTAATCGGAATTTGGATAACGCACAGTACTTCCAAGATATTTGCATTTTTAGTGTTTTCTATTTTATTTTTTTCCGGCCGCAAAAATGAACCGATTTGAGCGTTCTTGGTCTTAAAATCTTTGTTTTACCTTGCAGAATATGTGGATATTTTTTACATTCCGAAAATGTGGCGTTTTTTCATTTTGGGCAAATTTTAAAATTTTAATACTGAATTTTTTGACATTTTTGACCTAAACACTTACAAAAGCAGTCAAAATATGATCAAATTGCGTCACAATTTTACGTTTCAAAATATGGAAGTATTGTGTGTTATCTACGCACCACTGGTTTTCTAATAAAATTGAATTTGTGCTCCAATAAATCGGAAATTTACTCCATATGGACAATAAAGGGTATCCACACTTTAGTGTGGCTCCATAAAGGGGTCAATTCTTTAGCTCATTGGCAACAATTTTTGTTTCAAAGAATTTTTCGTGAGCTCAATAGAAAGTAAACTTTTTCTGCTTTGAAGGTTTTTCGTGTTTTTGACTTTGCCTCAGTAAAATGGCCGTACGTCCATTAAATTTCGTAGTAATTACAAAAACGAGGATACCGTTGGAAAGCCCGTAGAATTTCCTATAACCTTACGGTATTTTTATTTTTCCATCTCTAAACTAAACTATCGGAAAATTGAGCCAAAGTCGAGAATTGCTCAATTTTTGAGAATATTGAACTCCAGCTCACGTTCCGGGTAAATGGCCCGGAGTTTTCCTAAGGTATAATCATTTTTTGGATTTACCTCGCTTAGGAGAAATTGATTGATTTCCCATCTAGAAAGAGCATACGATACTTTCTCTGGAATTTTAGAGAATTGGTTCTTTTGACTCCAAATTTTTGATCGCGATTTTGGTGTTCGCATATTTTCCACCCCATCAAACGTCAAAATTGACCGGATTTTTTGATGAAAAACACGATATTCCGACTTTCAAAATTTCCACAAAAAAAAACAAAAAAAAAAAACAATTCAGCTAAACCAAAATTTAAAAAAAGTTAGTCGTATTTGGACATAAGTCATATTATTTTGTATTTTGAATTTTGAGCCCATGGATGGAATCGATTTATCTAATTTTCAAAGTTGACAGCTTTTTTAGGATGATTATTGACTTATTAATCTAGATTTCCTTCCGATTATATCGAACGACCCTACTGGGGTCCTCCATGCTCTGATATTTGCTATGTTAGCATGCTAACCTCCCGTTCTGGAATCGAGTCTCGGGATTTTACTGCATGAGGAGGGCCCGGCTCGAATGGCCAATAGAAAGTCAAGATCTGCGAGCCTTGGAAACGGTTATTTGATGGTGATAGCATTCGGCTCGTTCGCATGGATAGAAGCGACTTAGATGGAAGAATATAGTCGTCGGAGAAAGGGAATCTACCCCTACCCTAGGGGTCAGGACACCCTTCGAAAAACCCTTGGGTTCAAGTCCAATCAGCTTTGATCCTTGGGCTTCGTCCCAGCCGAGTACACATTGCCGCAGCTACAGCATTTCCAAAAGGCCCTTTCCTCCTCCCTTCCCATAAAGACGAAACAATTTGACTGTTCACTGCAGCTGTTCCAAAAATATATAAATTTCTTCAATTTACCGGAGCATGTATTGTTGATATTTTTTCACTATTGTATATTTTTTAATGCTTTTACTGTGCAATTATGTTTATTATTAGGTATCCATAATTTTCATTAATTTCATTATCATTTTTTCATAATTTATATTTTATCTTTCATTTTTACCAACTATCATACTTACAAATTTAACGGAAGTTTTAAAATCAGTTTAAAATTGAAAATTGGATCGGAGCCTCAGAAAAACAATTTACTCATACATTATTTAAAATGCAAAATAGTTATAATTATTTTTTTCTACTTTTGTTTGCTCTTTCTTGAGCAAAATGAAATTGAACTACTTATCACCCTGTTTAAGCGAAATTTGAATAACTCACAGTACTTCCAATACCTATATAACCTATATAATATATTATATAGGTACCTATATACCTATATTATAGCACTTTTAGTGGTTTTATTTTTTACCTATATTATAGCACTTCTAGTGGTTTTATTTTTTCTGGCCCCAAAAACAACTGCTTTGAATGTTCTTGGTGTTAAAAAAAACATAACGAATTAAATTGGTTATTGGTAGTATTATCAAAGTTCAATTAGTAGTAGTCATAGCAGTAGTCAATGTGTAGTATTATCAAAATTTTGATGATAGGCGGGTTTTAAAATTTACTATACAAATTAAATTGTATAGTTAAAATTTTACTATATAAATATACAAATTTTTGTGAATTTTTTATTGGTCCACACAGGCTGTCGCGGCCTCAAAAGTATAGGTATTCAAAATAATTCAATTTGCGTCAAACACTTACGCATCAAAATATGGGAGTATTTTGAGTTATAAATAAACGCACCGCTAGTTTGTCCAGTGTTGCGGCTCCAATCCGAAATCAAATTTATTTTTCTATCGTCACCTGAGCGGACGAAGGGCCAATCTGCACGGTTCCCAGATGCACATTGGCCCTTTGGTCGCTTAAATGCTAATATTTTCATCCGCTTCGTGAATGTAGGTAATTAAACAGTGTTGGTAAGACCTATCACCATGTTCAAGCGAAATTTGAATAACTGATAATTTGAATACTTCCTATCTGAGAATAACACGATTAGTTCTCCCGTGTGCAGTTGTGGTAATAAATCAGAGATTCAACGCACGTATTTCAATCGAATGCGCCAATTAGACGAGCCTTGTTGACATTGTAATCTGACTGGCACTTGACAGAGCAATATTAGGTACCTACTCGAACATTGCATAATAACAATATCCTATAATGATAATAATCAGACTTGTCATATTCGGGAGCAGAGATGTCAACTCTTGATCCAACAAGACCGTATTTCGTAGGCTTCCTTCGTATTAGCCCCCAAATACTGTTAAGGATAAATAAGATCAAAGGGGAAATTGCGAAAATTCGAATCCTGCCGGAGAGGAAATATTTGCCATTTCCCACTTGGCCTCATACTTCGCAGGCTTTGGAACTATAATGATGAGATATGGTAATTTTTCTCACCCACGTTTCCATACCTAAAAATTTATTTTCATGAGCCAAACTGCCCGAAATCTTGAACTACTCGAAGGCGTCTTCACGTTAAATGGAAACGCCAAAAAACGCGATTCGTGCCGTCAAAAGCTAACGCAGAGTTGCCAGCCTTTTTTTATCCATCCTTGGAAGCTTTTTCACCAGACATAATACACTTCCCCCGGTTGCTCCCAGGACCTGATCGATTGCCAGGACCACTCGAATCCTCAGCCAGACAATAGCTCTCTTGTCACCCCCTCGTAGCCAATCCCAGCTGCTCTCGCCATCAGATCTTCGTTGTTCTCGGCAAAGATACCGCACAAGCACGTACTTCACTCAGGAATCGAAAATCGCAGCGTACGATTGGAATTGCGAAAGAAAATTTCGACAATTTCATCAAAGCTGTAACAATTAAGAAGTATCATTTCTTGGCTGGCCTGTCAAAAGTTGACTTGTCCGTTTTTTCCGTTTTTGGTACATTATTTCCAATTATTTGGGACTTTCACGGACTGAGGAAAACGCAAAAAACCGATTTCTCATGGAAAATCCAAGGTTTTTGGGTTTCGGAACGGGGATTCCAGATTCCCGGAAACTGCGATTCGGTTCTTAGAAAGAGAACGTTTCGTCTAGCCGCCAACTTAATCGCGTAGACAGAAATTAAGAAGGGGGCGTGAGGTAGGTGAGGTGCAGGGGGGTCCTGGGCGGGGAATGGGAGGGGCGGATGTTGTAAGGGTGGTTGGGAGGGGTAGGGGTGCCGGGCGCTGGTGAGGGTTGAATCCCGGGAGGGGTTGGGGCACGCGTATTTTCTTTTTTTCTACCTGTTCATTCATCATTGTGAAAACGAATCATCTAAATTTTTTTAGAAGGTAAATCTTTTTTTGAAGTATCACAAATCAGTCTTCACGCCAGTTTTTAACCACTAAATACCAACCAATTTTGGATGATCGGGGGTCAAAAATGTGCAAAAACTTTCAAGGAATCCAACGAGCTCAAGCAATTCGAAATCGGTACGGTAGAACCCTCTCGAATCGGCAAAAACGCGAAAAAAGAAAAAATCGCAATAAAGAAATTTGAGCCAAACTGATTCGAAAAAATCTTTGCCCCAAAATTTCCGGAAAGAACAGCCTATCCTATGGTAAATCAAGCGAAATCCCCAAGAAAAATACTCAAAACATTCTCAACCCACGGCATCACCTTCAAAAAGGACTTTTTGTGTTTTCACAAAAACGGACCATACTTTGCCAAATTGGATCCCTTAACTTTTTCCGAAAGGATTCTTCCGACAATACGCCAAAAGTTGTATCAAAGTTTGATCATGAAACCAAATAGACTAGTGTCAAAATCGAAGCAATGGTTCAAAAATTTTGTCCAAAAATTTTGACACGACACTTCATATTGAACCGCTGATCCGATCCTGACGTAAAAAATGTCTGACCGATTGCGTGGGTTAATTATTTCCGGAAATATGTATCAAAACGTCTGTTGACAAGTAGAAAATTCCATAAATATGCCGTCCTCACAAACTTATTATTGATGATCATAATCTTGTGTCGTTATCAGCCTTACAGATTCAATGCCTCGGAATGAAGGTGCTGCAAGCCCAATTGGCCGGGGCAATAAGGCATATTGAAAAGGCGCCTCCAACCCAGTACACGTCTCAAAAGTGACGCCTCCACTTTGGCTCTCGGGGCTTCAGAATGCGGAAATGAACCCTCGCGCTCCGCCCTACGCAAGTCATCAGTTTGCCTTCATTCATATCATTGGAAATGCGGTCGTATTTGTCGGGGAAATTCAATTTTCCGGAAAACATGACGGTTTGACGGTCGATGCGTGCAGCGGTCGGGCATTTCTGCGAAGCCCGGGCAAACGTTGCTGATGGCTTATTGCGACTTACCCGACCGTTTAGGGCAGATCAATGGGCGAAAAATTGAAAAAATTGATAACGAGGAAGAAGACTGTTTTGGCCAAAAAATGGTTTCCAAAGTAATAGAGGTCAAGTTTTGGACATACCAGGATCAAACGTCTTACTGCTCATAAGCTTACAATCCACATGACGGGTAAGACTCGTTTTCCGGCATAGGGATTAAATTTCTGGGTAACGTAGTAATAAATTGCTCAAAAATTTTAGTTGTTGCGGGATTTTGAAAGTTTTTTGGCGTTTCTTGCTCATATCTCGAGCACGGTGGGCAATTATGGAGGTACAATGAACCCATAATGAACGTATGATGAACGTATAAGAACGCATGTATCCTGAAGTCCACTCTTTCGAGCTGAAAATTTCAATTTTCATTTTTCAAATTTAAATTTTTATTTAATTCAAGCACAAAGTCACAAAAAATCGAAGACGCCATTATCGTCGAACTCAACGAGACTTTAAATTCAACGAGGGTTTGAAAAACTTGGATTTAACGACAGTTCTCGAAATTTCGGTCATTGATTCTCTAACGTTGTGCTACACCAAATTATTTCAATCTCTCGTTTTAGCTGTTGTACATCGTCAACGTTGCGATCCTAATGACCGCTGTAATTGGGACTTTCATCCGCAAACCGGACGTAATCCAAAGCTGAAGACGACGTACCATATTACGGTATTAATGTTAATTTACCGCAACTGCGGTTCCACCCTGTGTAAAGCTGAAATTCTGCAACCCCCCGTCGGTACACAATGGTCGGCGAACGTCCTTACCAAGCAAACCGGGAGAAACCTCTGTAATTTACACGATAACGGCGAGGGAGGGATTTCCTTCGGAAACCGCGGTTGACTCGGACATTCTGATAATAAGAGTAGGTAAGCGTGGCTATGTCCTTCAGCTCGGTTTGCATTCGAATGCTACACTATTTAAAGTAGAAGTCAAATTACAGCTCAAAGAGGCGCATTCAGGCCGAATACTGGGAAGAGCAAAAACTGGTAATGACTGATGGAGCGAGGCGAGTAGATAATATAGTAATTTATTCATATAATTTACAACGAAATTTTATGAAAATAATAATAAATTAGAAAACCTGGAACGTACCCGTAGCATGTGCACTGAATTAAAGGAAAGTGAACGTAAATATCATGAATAATGAACATGGATAATGAATAATGAATATGTTCATATGCGATATTATCACGAACGCATAATGAACGTATAATGAAAGTACAATGAACGTATAATGAACGTATGATGATCGTATAATGAAACCACAATGAGCGTATAATGAACGTACGACGAACATATAATGGGCGTATAACAAACACATAGAGATAGTTAAATGAAAGTATAATGAACATAACAATGAACGTAGAATAGAGCCGGTAAAATGAAGCATATATGCGTATACTGAACGTATAATTAACATATAACGATCATATAACTAACGTATAATAAGTTCACAATGATCGCACGAGACTGGCAACGTTGCCAACTGCCACCCCTATCCCTACCAGCCGATTTTACTCAATTGCCACCCGGTAATTGTTTATCGATTATTTACTGGAATTGTAACTTCGTCTTTTGGAGTTCCACCCCGACGATGAGCCCCTACAGTTGAGTTTCCGCTAATTTCCGGAGAGAAACTGGATGGGCGGAAATCCCCTCCCAATTTGTGACAACCTCGTCACCAAAGTTGGTTTCTCGTCAGAATATTCACGTCTTCGAACATAGAAGATTTGCAGAAATATGCAGGATTTTGAAGGATAATAAAATTTGAAAAGAAAAACAATAATTAATAATATAATAATAGATAATAATTCTAAAACGTATGGAGCTTCTGCCAATTTTTACTTCCATATTTACGGAGTAAATGGAAGTATTGTGATCGTCCTAAAATGGAGAATCGGAACGGAGCTTCAGAAAAAACTTTTTCTTATACACATTTACTCAGAATCACTTCCCGAACAAGTGTCTGTGTGTCCGTGTGTCTGTGTGTCCGTGTGTCCGTCTGTCCGTGTGTCCGTGTGTCCGTCTGTGGTCATTTACAAAAATGGCCATAACTCCCTCATTTCTCAACCTTTTTTCAAATTTCTTGAACTGAAATGTTTGTCTCGGCAAAACCTAACACCCTGTTTAATCGGAATTTGGATAACGCACAGTACTTCCGATATATTTGCATTTTTAGTGTTTTCTATTTTATTTTTTTCCGGCCACAAAAATGAACCGATTTGAGCGTTCTTGGTCTCAAAATCTTCGTTTTACCTTGCAGAATATGTGGATATTTTTTACATTCCGAAAATGTAGCGTTTTTTCATTTTGGGCGAATTTTAAAATTTTAATAGTGAATTTTTCGATATTTTTGGCCTAAACACCCTTAAAAGCAGTCGAAATATGATCAAATTGTGTCACAATTTTACGTTTCAAAATATGGAAGTATTGTGTGTTATCTACGCACCACTGGTTCTAAGACAAAATCGTAAATACAAAAAAACATTGAAGCAGAAAAGTGTACTTTTTTGATCTCACAAAAAATTTTGTAGAAAAAAAATTGTAGCAAATGGGCCAGAAAATCGGCCTTTTTAAGGAAATCAACCTTAAGTGTATATTAGTAGAAATAAATGCATTGCAAGGATCGACAATCTTGACCTCACGGACCTATGCATGGACCTACCTCGAGAAAACCACTCATGGCGAGAAAATTAAAAATTTTACAAATTTTGTAAAAACGACCACAGGGGAAAAACTTTGTTCAGAATTCGCACACTTCTCAAAGAATAAAAAAGGCTGATAAAGCGGAAAAATTAAGAGAGCACGAAGAGAATGCGAATTTCCAGCATTTTGTCCAAGCATTCTAGGAGGCAAAGTACTTGGAAAATTCTCAAGCCCGGCGATGAGAAAAGCCGAGGAAGTTGGAACGTTCCTACCTTAATTCTAATCCCGGAGGTTTCCCTGGTCAACATTCCGGGGCCGAGGTTGGATTCCTAACAGTGAGCCACTCCTTATGTCTACACGGAAGCTTTGAGTCGTGCTTTCGTCAGTTCTTCTGGTCTTTCAAAGCGGACGAGGTTATTTGTATGGAAAATAACAGGTCCAGAGCGAAAAGTTTTCATGCAGATGCCAAAGAAGAGATGCTATGATCAGGTGACACAGTGCTTGAAAGTCACTAATACAGGGTCCCGAAATTGGTGTAAAACATTTTTCGGAGTAACTAGACCAAAAATGAAAGACAACACCGCCAGCCGCATGTACAGAAATCCTGGAACTGAAGGAAAAATTAGGTAGTGAAGAAGGTGACCGAAATTAAGAAGGAAGAATCAGCACTGATAAAATATGTTATCAGTGCCGATTCTTCCTCATTTCTTACCTATGCGCGCCATTACTACATCTTGGGCGCTCGGGCCGGCTTCATAATCTAAACCGCCTTTTATTTTGGTGGGAGCGAGCTGCCTCCACTTCGCACCCGCTGATCATCTGTTCACCCGTCTCAGCTGATTCTCAAAAACTTGAGATTTTGATGTTCTCGTTCGTTCTACGTAGGGGTGGGCATAACGGTTATATTTGAGTAACGTGAAATAACGTTCGTTACAAAAAAATAACTAAAAAAAAACTAGTTACAAAATAACTAGTTTTTTTTTCTTACGAGAAAAACGTGTAAAACAGTATTGCAGGTTTTCTAACCTCCTTATGGTCGTTATATGCGTTGTTAGTAGTTAAAATAACGAAAAACTGTCCCCCTTTTGATTTGATACTAGGAAAAATGCAATTTTTTCAGCACTTGAAGAATTGAGGATTAAGTTGGTTTTAAGTTATAGAGGGGAATATTTTTACTGGATCATACAAGATATTTGTGAAGTGACAAGTTTCGGCATGAATAAGGTTGAGATTGAGATATGAGGTTGAGAACGTTAAGGTAGGAGGTTGAAGTAAACGAAAATACGACTTCTATGAATTATGGGTTTTCTTTAATGTATGCAGTACTTTAAGGGTACATGTTGTCGTACTATCGACCTTTAGGGTACCGTCGAAAAAACAGCTAACTGGTAACTGTACGACTGGGACCAGAAACGAAAGGATGAAAAATAACGGATAACGGAATAACTAGGTAGTTACATATCAAAACGGTAGGCTTGGGCAAGTGTGAGTCCTTTGTCCTTTCTCCGCTCTAGAGGCCTTCTGCTCACACGCCACGATGGACACAATTGTTGCTTTCACTTTTAACTAAGTTCCATTTCTCTTCGTCTTCGATTACCTATATCCCAAATTCTTCTTCGGAACCAATTCCAAGGTAAAAATACAAGTCAGATTGAGATTATTGAATGCAGCACACAATAGAGTTGGAGCAAAATCATTTAAATGTCCTGATCTGCAAGTTTTTAGAGAAACGCTATGCCTGTCTTGGCACCTACTAGCGTCGTTATTTTGTAACTAGTTTTTTCCTAAACGAAAAACGGTTATAACGTTATTTTTTCGAACTAGTTATTTCTAACTAGTTTCTCGTTATGTGACCCATCCCTAGTTCTACGGTGTATTCTTCTTTTCGGTTCGTAGTTTATGTTCATTATTAATCGGAATGTTCAGATTAAACAATCTTTTGAATGGTAATTCATTTTCGGAAGTGTAAGTAAATAATACTTTGTGGCAGCCGCGGCGCCGGTGGCGTCTCGCAACAACAAGAAACGCGATAGCCGTGCGTTACCTTCCGGACAAATGACTAAGTGACTTTAATTAATGCAAGTTCAATTAATCGGATATCTCGAGGTATTAACGTCGGATCTCCTCGTGGTGCGTGATCGCTTCAAATGCGGGTAATTTAATAAACTCTTGTATCGGTTATTTCCACATCACGAACAATCGCCTCGTCCGCGTACTTTTCTAAAATACGATTACCTATCAACCATTGTATCGTTCGACTACAATTACAAACATTCTACCTAAACCACGTCTAATATTTTATGTGGGTTCACCCTAACCCCCACATATTGGTGACCCCGACGTGATCGCGATTTGTGACGAACAGTTCTTCGGACATCGGTCGTCATGAGCGAGGACGGTGATGATTATCCGAAGGAGTCGGCCGCATCCAGCGCCGTGACCTGCAAAATCCCACCGTTTTGGAGACGTCGACCGGACCTATGGTTTGCACACGCCGAGGCGCAGTTCGAGCTCAGCCAGATCACTCGTGACTCAACCAAATACAGTCACGTGGTAAGTCAGTTAGATGTCGACTCAATGGAACATGTATCCGACATAATCAAAAATCCGCCAGCGAAAAATGCCTACGAGACCATCAAGAAAAAGCTGACCACTGCCTTTATGGATTCAGAGGAATCCCAGCTTCGTCAGTTGTTGACTGAGCTCGAGCTTGGAGACCAGCGACCGTCACAGCTATGGAGACGTATGAAGGAGCTGGCAGCAGGACACGTTGCTGATGAGGCGTTAAAAACGCTGTGGCTTCAAAGGCTACCCGTCAATGCCAGAACAGTCTTGACCTGCAGCAACGATCCTATCGACACGCTAGCGACCATGGCCGACCGAATCATGGACATCAACACTCATCAATACGTCCACGCCATCGACGAACGTGGCGGCTCGCGGCCCAACGAGATGGCTCGTTTGACTCAAGCGGTCGAGAAATTAACGGTCCTGGTTCGCCAGCTGCAAGATGCTCGTCTCGGTGGAGGTCGGCGAACTCGTTCGCGTTCTCGCAGTCGTTCGGATCGCGGCCGGTCGCCGTCGGCGCCGACGCCGTCATCGGACGATAATCCAGCTAAGCCGAAGGAGTGTTACTATCATTGGCGATACGGTTCGGACGCCCAGCGTTGCAAGCCACCGTGCACTCGCCAAGGAAAAAACTAAACGGCTCGACGCAAGTGGCGGCTTGCGTCAAGGGCAACAAAAACCGTCTGTTTGTTGTCGATCGTCGCACCAAAATTCGTTTTCTCGTCGATTGCGGTTCGGAAGTTTCGGCCATACCACCCACTTCATTTGACAAAAATTCGGGTCCTCACACATACGAATTATTCTCCGCTTCGGGATCTCGTAT
The DNA here is from genome assembly GCA_036186465.1 of Nesidiocoris tenuis. Classification (NCBI taxonomy): domain Eukaryota; kingdom Metazoa; phylum Arthropoda; class Insecta; order Hemiptera; family Miridae; genus Nesidiocoris; species Nesidiocoris tenuis. The sequence goes on from AP028923.1 coordinate 2,926,883, forward strand.
TCCTACATTCGGTGAACGACTTTTAACATTAGACCTTGGGCTTCGCCGTCCATTTACCTGGCCATTTATAATTGCATCAGTGACTCAGCCGATCATCGGTGCCGATTTGTTAAAGCACCACAAGCTGGTCATTGACTTAGCCAGCGCTCGTTTGGTCGACGGTACAACCGACATGTCGATACGGCTGCCTTCCGACTCGGCCGGCGTCGCCGGCGCCGACGCTTCGATTCACTGCGTTGGAGTGCCCGACGCTTTCACCGAGTTGCTCTATCAGTATCCGGAGATTCTTCGACCGCCGACATTATCTTCAAAAGCCATTCCTCATCGTACTGTCCATGTGATCGAAACGACAGGACCTCCGATTCGATCGCGTTTTCGCCGTTTGTCCAGCGACCGTCTCATTGCTGCGAAGGCTGAGTTCCAGACAATGTTAAGCCTCGGGATTTGTCGTCCGTCTAAGTCACCCTGGTCGAGCCCTCTCCATTTAGTCCCCAAAAAGGACGGTGGATGGCGTCCCTGTGGAGACTACAGACGATTAAACGCGGTTACCAAGCCGGATCGATACCCAGTTCCGCATTTGCACGACTTCTCGTACAACCTGGCTAACAAGGTCATATTCTCCCACGTTGATCTGCTGCGCGCGTACCAGCAGATACCGGTTTCACCAGAGGATGTAGAAAAGACTGCAATAATTACTCCCTTCGGCCTCTACGAATTTCCTGCCATGGCATTCGGTCTCAAAAACGCGGGACAGACTTTTCAACGCTTCATCGATGAGGTCTTGGGCGGACTCGATTTTGTTTTCGCGTACGTTGACGATGTCCTCGTCGCGTCGTCGTCTCGTGAGGAACATTTCGATCACCTCCGCGTCGTTTTCGGGCGTTTGCGCGACTACGGTATTTCGGTTAACCCGGCGAAATGCACATTTGGCGTCGATGCTCTGAACTTCTTGGGCTATCGCGTTACCTCCGAAGGTATTAAGCCAATTCCGGAGCGTGTGGACGCATTGCTCAACGCCGATCGTCCGGCGACGTGCCACGATCTCCGCGGCTTTCTCGGCGCGATTAACTACTATAGACGATTCGTCCGACAGTCGTCTCAGTCGCAGGCTCCGTTACACGAGTATCTGAAAAGTCGTAAAAAATCAGATCGGATTGTTTGGACCGCCGAGCTTCAGGCATCGTACGACAGGTGCAAAGCTGACCTGGCCGACGCCACACTCCTTGTTCACCCTTGCGCCGAGCTACCCCTCGTCCTCAAAGTCGACGCTTCCGAGGTTGCCATCGGGGGTGTGCTTGAGCAGGTGCGCGATGGACGTGGAGAGCCATTGGGCTATTTCTCCAGGAAGCTGAGTGGCGCCGAGTGTCGTTATAGCACATATGACCGGGAGCTATTAGCCATCTATGCAGCGATCCGCCACTTCCGTCATCATATCGAAGGACGTCCCGTGACCATTTACACCGATCACAAACCCCTCGTGTACGCGTTCGCGCAGCATCCAGAGAAGGCGTCGCCCCGTCAATTCCGTCACCTTGATTTCATCAGTCAATACTCAACGGACATCAGGCACCTACCAGGGAAAAATAATGTGGTGGCAGACTACTTGTCGCGTGTCGCCGCCATTGACGTTTTCGACTTCGCTGAGATTGCCGACGCCCAGAAAGCAGACCCAGAACTGACAAGCCTTCTTGCCTCCACAGATACCTCTCTCCAGTTATCGCTCGCCGCGATTCCTGGTATCGGGCTATCTCTGTATTGCGACGGCAGAGGAAGAGTCTACATACCGACCACCTGTCGCCAGAAGATCTTCCGCCTTCTTCACAACCTCTCGCATCCCTCACCCAAACGGACGTCGATGATGGTTCGAGAAAGGTTCATCTGGCCGTCTGTCAAACGCGATGTCAGCACATGGGCGAAGGCGTGTCTGCAGTGCCAGCGATCCAAAGTCAGCCGTCATGTGCGATCTGCACTCGGCACATTCCCAGCTTGCTGCACTCGATTTCAGCATCTGCATGTCGATCTCGTGGGCCCGTTGCCTCCAGCACAGGGCTGTAGATATCTGCTCACTATAATCGACCGTTATACTTCCTGGCCGGAAGCGATACCTATAGAAGACATCACGGCCGAGTCTGTCGCCCACAGTCTCTACTCTGTCTGGATCTCGCATTACGGCGTCCCTCAGTACATCACGACAGATCGCGGTCGGCAATTTGAGTCTGCCCTTTTTAGCTCACTAAACCAACTCCTTGGTGTGGTGCATTTCCGGACAACTGCCTTCCATCCCCAATCTAATGGGAAATTGGAACGGTGGCACCGTTCCCTGAAGTCAGCACTCAAATGCCATGGGACGGAAGACTGGGTTCAGACACTACCGACCGTTCTGCTGGGGCTGCGCAGCGTCGTCATGGACGGAGGTTTTTCGGCTTCGGAGCTTCTCTTCGGTTCACCATTACGCCTGCCGGGCGGTTGGTTCGAGCCCCACTCCACGCCTGAGGAATCGCTCGATCATTCGTCATTTGTTGGCCGTCTGCGTCAGACCCTCACGTCCCTGCGGCCTGTCGCTCGTCAGGATTCGGACACTCGCGCAATCTTCGTTCATCCTCGTCTCTCACAGGCAACGCACGTCTTCGTTCGGTGCGATACGGTCCGACGCCCTCTTCAGCGCCCATACGATGGCCCATTTCGAGTGCTCAAAAGAGACTCAAAGACTTTCACAATTGACCGCGCCGGAAAACCTGACGTCGTGTCGATCGACAGGCTAAAGCCAGCGTTCCTACTACTTCCCGAATGTCCTCCCACTTCAGAGAGACAGCCGGATGATATGCCTACAGCCGACGTCAACGCCGACGCGCCACGGTCTCCACTCACTCTGCAGCAACGCTCCACCCCTGGTTCGGCGTCGTCTCCGCCGACGACGCGGCACGGTCGTCACATTCGTCGACCAATTCGTTTCCGACTTGCCGACTAGGAGGGGAGTAGTGTGGCAGCCGCGGCGCCGGTGGCGTCTCGCAACAACAAGAAACGCGATAGCCGTGCGTTACCTTCCGGACAAATGACTAAGTGACTTTAATTAATGCAAGTTCAATTAATCGGATATCTCGAGGTATTAACGTCGGATCTCCTCGTGGTGCGTGATCGCTTCAAATGCGGGTAATTTAATAAACTCTTGTATCGGTTATTTCCACATCACGAACAATCGCCTCGTCCGCGTACTTTTCTAAAATACGATTACCTATCAACCATTGTATCGTTCGACTACAATTACAAACATTCTACCTAAACCACGTCTAATATTTTATGTGGGTTCACCCTAACCCCCACAACTTCATTCGTTCAATTGATGATTGCGACCTATGGTGACGGATTTTTCCTAATTACAGTCCTACTGTTTTTTCATCACACAATCGGACCGAAGGCGTTCTACAAAAACTATTCCCGGCAGTTTTCTTAAATCGTGAACTGAAAATTATATCAACATCTCACAATACCTACCAATTTCTCAATTTTCATCAATTCCGTTACGCCCTTTGCTGTTGGGTAAGGAAAGTAAACAGCTCGAGGTCGATTCTGGTGGAGCAGGGCCCTCGGAACTTTCCAGAGTGCACTTCGCCTACGCTCCGAACTGAACCATACACTTCCACACGGCGAACAAGTATTACTCGCACTGGCTGGGCAACCAGTTGCACTTAGCGGACTTAACTGGGACACGAGCTTTTCCACACTCAACCTCCAGTTCTCAACTGTGTTATCATGTGTGGTCTCTGATCTCGACAAAGTACACAAGAGCCTCTTGGCTATACTCGACCGTTTCGACCTAGATACCATTTATTCATTCCTCTCGCGTATCCCTGTCGTATCGTAATCATGTTTCAAACGATCGACACCAAATTGGTTCCGGTGGCTTCGAATTGCGTAGGTATCAATTTGTGCTGAAGTTTGACAATAGATTATGAAAATCTAGTTTATTCCGAGAGGGGAAATAAAATCTGCTTATTCATGTTTAGGTTGCCTTGTTGAAACGGCGGCCTGGAAAAATGTTCAGCAATTCGACAGTAAATCGAGAAAACCTCGTAAGTCCGATTTTTTGTGAAAAACGTTTTTTCACCTATTCTGGTAAAGGACATCAGCCTGGACAGCCCTGTGGCGTCGTTGATCCCTTTTTACTTCCATATTTACAGAGTAAATGGAAGTATTGTGATCGTCCTAAAATCGAGAATCGGAACGGAGCTTCAGAAAAAACTTTTTCTTATACACATTTACTCAGAATCACTTCCTGAACAAGTGTCTGTGTGTCCGTGTGTCCGTGTGTCCGTCTGTCCGTCTGTCCGTCTGTCCGTCTGTCCGTGTGTCCGTGTGTCCGTCTGTCCGTCTGTGGTCATTTACAAAAATGGCCATAACTCCCTCATTTCTCAACCTTTTTTCAAATTTCTTGAACTGAAATGTTTGTCTCGGCAAGACCTAACACCCTGTTCAATCGGAATTTGGATAACGCACAGTACTTCCGAGATATTTGCATTTTTAGTGTTTTCTATTTTATTTTTTTCCGGCCGCAAAAATGAACCGATTTGAGCGTTCTTGGTCTCAAAATCTTCGTTTTACCTTGCAGAATATGTGGATATTTTTTACATTCCGAAAATGTGGCGTTTTTTCATTTTGGGCGAATTTTAAAATTTTAATAGTGAATTTTTTGATATTTTTGACCTAAACACTTTCAAAAGCAGTCAAAATATGATCAAATTGTGTCAAAATTTTACGTTTCAAAATATGGAAGTATTGTGTGTTATCTACGCACCACTGGTTTCAATTATAGTTGCATTCAGAGAGGTTTGAAAATGCGCGTAAGTATGTTACCTTCCAGAAAGGTAATCAGTTTTATGTGTCTCCTGTAAAATTTTGCAAATAGCACTTACGAGGTTTTCTTGATTTACTATCGAATTGCGATAAATACATTCATTTTTATGGAAGAAAGTCATAAATATGATAGGTAGTTCAGTAGAAAGTATGGATGTTCTCATTAGTCTGCCTGGTTTTAGCGGTTGTTAACCCCCGGCAGACTCAAATCCCGAACTTGTACTTCTTGGACCCAAAATTTTCTGTCGTTTGTACCTACCGCTTTCAATCCTTCTAAATTGCTGAAAATTGGTCTCAAAACTTGAAAATCAAGGACTCTCCAAGACAGTTCTAGAGCGTTCAAGAATGTTCAAAAGCGTACAAGAATGTCTGAGAAGAAAATGTTCGATAGCGTTCCACAATGGTCATTAAATTTCAATGCAGATCAAGAATATTCATCAAGAATGTTCACTAATGTTCAAGAGCGCGCAAGGATGCTCGAAAGCGTACAACAATCTCCAAAAACGTAAAAGAATGTTCGAGAGCGTTTCAGAATGTTCATAAACGTTCAAGAAAGTCCAAGAATATTCAACCAAGTACGACCAAGGAATGTCCAAGAATGTTCATCAATTTTTCAAAAGCGTTCACGAAAGTTTGAGACCATTCAAGAAAATTCAAAAACGATCAAGGACTGTCTATGAATGTTCAAGAGCTTGCAAGGATGTTCAAAAGCGTGCAACGATCTCAAAAAACGTTGAAGAATATTCGAGAGCGTTCGAAAATTTAGAGAACTTCATTAATTTTTTGCATCTTCTTTCATCTTATTCACTCTTTCTCTCAGATTTCCACCTATGGGCGAGAAATCTTTCCTGAAAAATCACGATCCCTTTCTCATTGTCATTCAGGCGAGATGAGAAAGCCCCTGCCTCCCGCGTTCGGGTCAATGACAAATTGTGTAACTCGGAGCGGCGAAGAGCCGGCAGACCTCTGCACTCTCTGTTTCCCGGCCATATTCCCATACAGTGTATATCACGAGGCTCCACCTCCCCTCATCTCGGTAGACCATACGTAACCATATCCCTCGTATCGTAAAACACGGAATGGAGATGAAGGTTGAGAGGATTGGGAGGAAATGCGTCTTCGTTTTTATGCGTTTCTCCTACGCCCGCCAACCTGGGAAGCTCCTAAGCCGCAACTTTAGTTATTTTCGGTGACTGGTCCATCTAGAGAATTTGATAAGAGGCGTTTTTCTACACGTCAGACCAAGTATTATTGATTTGACGCACAAAGTCTGCGAAAATTCTCTCGATGTGACCTAAACCATTGAAAGCAGATAGGAGCATTTTTTGAGAATGGCAAACATTTTGAAAATATAGTCTGCTCAATAATCTACCAAATGCTGGGGCGCCAACCGAGCTCTGTTCAAGAACGTACAAAAATAATTGATCGGTATTCAACAACGAACAAGAATGCCCAAGAATGTTCAAGAATCAAATACCTAGTGCTATAATGTTCAGAAGCGTTCAAAATTGTTCAAGAATATTCAGCATCGATCAAGAGTGTTCAAGAGCATTCAAGAGTATTCAACAACGATCAAGAATGTCCACAACTGTTGAGAGTGTTGAAGAACGTTCAAGAAAATCACAGAATATTCAACAGCGGTCAAGAATGCTCAAGAGCTTTGAATGATGCTCTAGAGGGATCAAAAGTTTTCAACAGCGGCCAAGAATGCGCATGAATGATCACTAATGTTCAAGAGCGTTCGAGATTGTTCAGGAGCGTTCAACAATATCCAAGAGCCTTCAACAATGTCTAAGAGCATTCGAGATTGTTCAAGAGCGTTGAAGAATGTTCCAAGAGCAATCGAGAGGGTTCAAGAGCATTCAAGAATGTTCAAAAGCGAGCAAGAACGTTCAAGAGCATCCAAGAATGTTCAAGAGCGTTCAAGAATGCTCGAGCTTTGAAGGATGCTCCAGACCGTTCAAAAATATTCAACGGTGGTCAAAAATGCCCATGAACTATCACTAATGTTCAAGAGCGTTCCACAATGTTCAAGAGCGTTCAAGAATGTTCCAAGGGCATTCGAGAATGTTCAAGAGCATTCAAGAATTTCCAAGAATTTTCAAGAGCATCCAAGAATGCTCAAGAGCTTTGAAGGATGCTCCAGACCGCTCAAAAATATCCAACAGCGGCCAAGAATGCCCATGAATGATCACTAATGTTCAAGAGCGTTCCACAATGTTCAAGAGCATTCAACAATGTCTACGAGCATTCGAGATTGTTCAAGAGCTTTCAAGAATGTTCCAAGAGCATTTGAGAATGATCAAGAGCAGTCAAGAATGTCCAAGAGCATTCGAGATTGTTCAAGAGCGTTAAAAAATGTTCAAGAGCGGTCTACAATGGTCAATAACGGTCAGGACTGTTCAAGACCGTCAAAGATCCAAGAGCGTTCAAAAATGTTCCTTCACAATGCTCGGAAGGTGTCGAAGCGCTGTTGGCGGATGGTCTTTGCATTAAACCCAAACAACGTAATAGGTCCTACCACAGAAAATAATTTTGTGACATTTCCGATTTTGTATTTACTCAGCTTAGCAGTGATTCAAGTGAATGTCAACCTCGAAAAAATTACAATACCTTTTGCATTACAAGTCGAATATCACTGGTTTCTCGTAGGTACTACTTCAAACTAAATGAAAAGAAAGGCAATTCAAAAATAGGTCAACGCGGTTGAAACGTCTGAAAACAAAAGAATATGCCAATTGCGGTTGTAATTACTTTGAAACTCCAAGTGATAACAACTCGCGGTCCGGGTTTCCCCCGGCAACTGTCTCAGGGAAAACCGTTAAAACGTCCGCTGTTCACTTCCAAACTATACAGAACTCGGGGTGAACTAGCAAGTTTATTTCATTCGACCCCGGGTGCTTTCATCTGTAAGCGCATCCGGCGAGTTTTTAATTCAGCAAAAAGCGTCGGAAGTTTTATAGCTCGGGGCGTAGGGTACGGAATGCCCTTTCTGGGCCCTTAGTACAGTCCCTCAGATCCCGATCACATCGATCCCTCCGAGTAGGGATTGGCAATTTGCTTGAGTCTCGTTTGGCATAGAGAATATTCCCCGATACAACAAATAAAGTTGAAAAGCCTCGAAGATAATTTTTTTTCTACAAAATTCAGGTTCATCTTCAAGCGTATTTTTCAACGCGCTCACGAACCGGTGGTGCGTAGATAACACCCAATACTTCGATACGTGAACATTTGATTATATTTTGACTAATTTTGAGACTATTCAAGCCAAAAATATCAAAAATCTCATTAAGCAAAATTTAAAACTCGCCTAAAATCAAAATGCGTCAAGTTATCGGAGTATAAAAACTATTCACGTATTTTGCAAGGTAAAGCGAAGATTTCGAGACCAAAAACTCAAATTGGTTCATTTTTGTGGCCAGAAAAAAACAAAGTACAAAACACTTAAGAAGAAGAAGAAGAAGAAAGAGAGAAGAAAAGAAAAGAGAAGAAGAGAAAGAGAAGAAGAAGAAAATAGCTTCTATATCGAAAGTAGGTAATTTGAGACATTTTATTTCCGGTCAAACAATGTGATAGGCCTTCCTAGGACATCTCACTTTAAGAAATTTGAAAAAAGGTTAATAATTGAGGGAGTTAAGGTCATTTTTGTGAATGACCACACACGTACAGACGGACACACTGACGCTTGTTCAGGATGCGATTCCGAGAAAAAGTGTACAGGTAAGTAAACATTTTTCTGAAGCTTCCATCCGATTTTCGATTTTATGACGATAACAATACTTTCAGTTACTTTGCAAGTTTGGAAGTAATAAAGTTAAAGAGCTCTGAAGATGATTTTTTGTTTTCTACATAACTCAGTTCTATCTTTGAGCTTTCAATGCGCTCCCAAAAAAATGTAAATACGGTGAATTAAATAATTTTAATGCCTCACTTGAAACAGGTAAGGTTTCTGAATTCCTACGCTTTAAAAAAAATTATTTCAGGGTGGAAAATGTTTCGGGAATAGATGAGTTTTCGGCGTTCTACCCGCTGCTTTGGTCCCCAATGTAATTCTGTTGCAAATTCTCATTTTTTTGATATGGGTGTCTGGAGCGACAGTTCATTTAGCAGAAACCACCCCCTTCAACGTAACACTCAGGGTGGCGGAACCCCGGGAAAAGTTTTATCAGGTTTTCTCCCTTCCCGTTTCACTAACGTGCTCGACATCATTCTTCTTCCTTGTTTCAAATTCCGTATCGCGCTGACGTACGGGAAATGAATAAAACAATGAATAACGCGAGTGCGTTTTTTTTCGAGTAAATTGTTTTTCGGTATCTCATCTTCCGCCGAAATGAAATTACATAATTGAAAAAAAAATGTTCGCGATGTTTGTATGGTGAGTGATTTCAGTGATGTGATGAGTTTGTAAGCTAAAAATTTTAGAGAAGAAACACCAATGCTATAATGCCCTTCACCCCAAAATACCACACGAGAGTGCACAATCTTTTCATCTCGGGACAAGTGAAATTTTCGACCGATTCCTCTATAGGTATTTGGTTTTATGTTTTTTGTGGACAAATTCCTGTATATTTTGTTTTACATTTTTGTGGACAAATTCCTTGACAATGTCATTCGGATTTATATTTTTGTGGATCGATTCATTGATATTCGGATTTATATTTTTGCGGACCAATTCGTTGATATTTGGTTTCATATTTTTGTGGACAAATTCCTGGATATTTGTGTTTTAATTATTGTGGCCAATTCCTTGATATTTGGTTTTATATTTTTGTGGACCAATTCTTTGATATTTGGTTTTATACTTTTGGGCCGATTCTTTGATATTTGGTTTTATATTTTTGTGGACCAATTCCTTGATATTTGGTTTTATATTATTGTGGACCAATTCCTTGATATAAGGTTTTATATTTTTGTGAACCAATTCCTTGATATTTGGTTTTATATTTTTGTGGACCAATTCCTTGATATTTGGTTTTATATTTTTGTAGACCAATGCCTTGATATATGGTTTTATATGATTGTGGACAAAGTCCTTGATAAGTATTTGGTTTTATATTTTTGTGAACCAATTCCTTAATACTTGGTTTTTTTATTACTGTAGACCAATTCCTTGATATTTGCTTTTATATTATTGTGGACCAATTCATTGATATTTGGTTTTTAATCATTGTGGACCTATTCCTTGATATTTGGTATTATATTTTTGTGGAACGATTCCTTGATATTTGTTTTCATATTTTTGTGAACAAATACCTTGCTATTTGGATCTATATTATTGTGGACAAATTCCTTGATATTTGGTTTTATATTATTGTGGACAAATTCCTTGATATTTGGTTTCAAATTATTGTGGACCAATTCCTTGATATTTGGTTTTATATTTTTGTGGACCGATTCCTTGATATTCGGATTTATATTTTTGCGGACCAATTCCTTGATATTTGGTTTTATATTTTTGTGGACCAATTCCTTGATATTTGGTTTTATATTTTTGTGGACCAATTCCTTGATATTTGGTTTTATATTTTTGTGGACCAATTCCTTGATATTTGGTTTTATATTTTTGTGGACCGATTCCTTGATATTTGGTTTTATATTTTTGAAGATCAATTCCTTGATATTTGGTTTTATATTTTTGAAGATCAATTCCTTGATATTTGATTTTATATTTTTGAGGACCTATTCCTTGATATTTGGTATTATATTTTTGTGGAACGATTCCTTGATATTTATTTTCATATTTTTGTGAACAAATACCTTGATATTTGGATCTATATTATTGTGGACCTATTCCTTGATATTTGGTATTATATTTTTGCGGACAAATTCCTTGATATTTGGTTTTATATTATATTGGACCAATTCCTTGATATTTGGTTTTATATTTTTGAAGATCAATTCCTTGATATTTGATTTTATATTTTTGAGGACCTATTCCTTGATATTTGGTTTTATATTTTTGAAGATCAATTCCTTGATATTTGATTTTATATTTTTGAGGACCTATTCCTTGATATTTGGTTTTATATTTTTGTGGACCGATTTCTTGATATTTGGCTTTATATTTTTGTGAACCAATTCCTTGATATTTGGTTTTATATTATATTGGACCAATTCCTTGATATTTGGTTTTATATTTTTGAAGATCAATTCCTTGATATTTGGTATTATATTTTTGCGGACAAATTCCTTGATGTTTGGTTTTATAATTTTGAGGACCGATTCCTTGATATTTGGTTTTATATTTTTGTGGACCGATTTCTTGATATTTGGCTTTATATTTTTGAAGATCAATTCCTTGATATTTGGTTTTATATTTTTGAAGATCAATTCCTTGATATTTGATTTTATATTTTTGTGGGCCAATTCCTCGATTTTTTATATTTTATTTTATTTTTGGATTTTGGCAGTTAAAGTTTTAGGTGGAGGAACACCTTTTTCACCTGGAGAATTCGTCGAACGATTCTCACTAATTGCTTGCGTCGACCGTCATTTTAACCGTCGTCACGATGGAAATTGGAGGTCTCGAATTTTCGGCGTCAAAATCGAATTTATATTCCGTCGGCCATCTTCAAAACAATAAGAATGGCATAGGTCTGGTATTCGGTCCGATTACACGTCATGTGCCTGCCCTGTCGCCGCAGATCAATTCACGAGGGCTTCGGCAGCCGTAAAAAAACCATCGTACCCTCATCACAGTCAAAGTGGATGCCGGGCCGGGTTTTCCTTTTTTCGCTATGTTGGCCCCGATACAAAAAAGGATACGAAAAAACGACCTAAAATAAATTGAACACGTTCGCAGTTCGTTGCTGCGGCGGTCCGACGATTCGTTTGGCGGTCTTGTACAAAAACGTGTTTATACCCTGTCACTAGCAGAACCGATTGGAATACGTATCGAGCCTGTGGATTTATGTGATTCTATCGTCGATTCCCTTAACGAATGATGATTTATATTGCGAATACTTCTTCTGTAGGTAATGAGACAATTTCAGCATAAGGAAAGCAGGCGACTACCTTTTTTCCTAGTTAGTTACCTCATTTTTCCTGATAGGAACGACGATTTTATTTATTCATTACAGGGGGTAGTAAGCGTAAATTATTCCTTTAAAGGCAAATCCGAACGGTGTTGCATCGCGACAAAAGTTATTCTTTTTCAAAAGTTCTGTTTTCTCAGCAGCCAATGTACCTATTTTCAATTTTTGAGAAAAATTCAACTCATACAAGCAAGGAAAATACGATATTATGGCCGATTTAAAAAAAAAACAAATTGAGGAACACTAAACATTTTTTTATTACTTGAGTTCTTGTTTTGAGAAGAACGACGTCCAGACCAAAATTAGGATCAATTAATTGGTGGTATGAAGAGAAGAAATCAAAAGGTTTTGTGAAAAAGGTCTCTAATTTTGAATAAACGCCTTCACGCAATCTAGGCCCGCCTAGAGAAATGCGGTGGCAGCTCTTTGGGTCTTTTTTTATCCCAAAACGTTTATAGCAATACGAAAAAAATTTGAAAAAATTTATTCGCTTCTGAGAGTTGAAACTTGGTCCATTGGGAGCCATGAGATAAACAGGAAGAACTTTTGGCCCTCTTCCCTCTCCCTCGAACACTTGCCTTCCTGATTGACAGTAGATTTATCTTAAATTAACGAATTAATGTTTAAAAAATTGAGAAAAAACATCTTCAAAACATCAAGTATAGAATAGTTTTACCATTGAATAACCCACCTTTATTGCCTATAATAATAACCATTGAATTATTTAATTGTATAGAACTTTTACATTTAATTTAATTTTTGATTTTTTTAGGTGTTTGCCATGTTATGCATTATTTTGAGTTGAAAACAATGTTTTTTAAATCCTATCAGCTGCAAATTACAAAATAATAGGGAACACCTTTGGTGACCCAGTAACACCTACCTAATAACTTCGGCAATTATTTTAGAGTATTCTCAAATTGATACAAAGTTGCATAAACTCGTCTCGCCTACAAATTAAATTGAATTTCGTACCTAAATTAAACGAGAGCGAAGACTCGCCAAATACGAGCCCTTCGACTTTGAACAGACGAATTGTTTCCGAACAAACACCGGGAAATGTATTTTCGTTTGTTGTTCCAGCGCGCAAAAAACACAACAACGAGACTTTATTCGAACTTCCGCGCATATTCCGTTGTTGTCAATACTGCCATAACGAAACGGCGAGGACTGTAACAGTTGAGCTACACTCTGGAAACTATACCTAAATATTTATTTTTATTCATAAACTCTAGTTATTATAGATTGAAGAACGTCTTGCCCGATAATGTCCTCCAACGTTTGACTTTGAATTGATATTTTCAGCAATGAAATGGCACCTGAAATCAACCCAAAAGTTTGAGATGAATTTTTCAAATTTTGAAGACTGTGTAAAAATGGCATTCTGATATTTCAATCTAAAAAAGGAGTTTTCTCTAATAAATCGGCTAGAAATATTGAATATAGCTCCAGTTTCCGTGGGTCTGTAGGGGGTGGCTCTGAAGAATAAGCCTTGAATCAGTTACCAACATTTGTCCAGAGGATTTGTGCAGAGGGAATACCTTTTTTTAAAAATATTTTTCGAGCAAAACTTCTTAAATATTAAACCGGTTTTGAACAGTGAAGTATTATTTTCTTCAAATCAACCCCTTGAAGCGCGAAAACCAACAGAAACAGAAGAATTTCAATAAAGTCCATCAAATGCTCCGCCAAATCCAAATTTTTTGAGGTGATCCCTAGGGCACTCCAACTGCGAAAAGCTTTTTCGAACCCAGGAAATAGGCTGGGCATGTCTGTTTTTCTTATGTATTCATTAGATTAATCCAGAGCCTCCTGCAAAGGAGGGACATCGCTGCGGAGACGAGCCCACGAATGCAAACCACGTTGGAACAATCTGCCAGGACCTAAATGAGAAAGAGGGCCGCCCTTGCCGGGCGGACGTTGCCTTCTGAGTATTTAATATTCAAGGTGAGGCCGCTCATTCCGAAAGCTAAGTGAGGGGCAAACGAACCTACCCTAGCCCTACTTCTAGGGGTAGGTCCATCACAAGTAGAATTTGCATGCATATTCCGTTCGGAAGGAAGGACATTTTCAGTAATCAACGTAAGGCTTTTATTACATTCCATCGCCGGGCCGAGTATTCTGCGGATATCGATGGACCCGATAGAAGCGAAGTATTGGAAGGGATAATAGAGGTTGCACTACTTTTGGGTATCGGAATCTGATTTCCCAGTTCATATTCAAACCTTCCACTCTGGAATCTATAGATAGATAAAGCTATAGATCTAGCTGTTACAACCCAAAATTTCAAAAGTAACTGAAACTCAAACTCATGATCGAAATCGAAGTCAAACTCACAATGAAACAGAAACTTTAACTAAAATCGAAATCGAAGTCAAACTCACAATGAAACAGAAACTCAAACTCATATTTGAAATCGAAGTCAAACTCACAATGAAACAGAAACTCTAACTCATAATCGAAATCGAAGTCAAACTCACAATGAAACCGAAACTGTAACTCAAACTCAAAATCGAAGTCAAACTCACAATGAAAAAGAAACTCAAACTCACAATCGAAATCGAGGTCAAACTCACAATGAAACAGAAATTCAAACTCACAATGAAACAGAAACTAAAGCTCACAATCGAAATCAAAGTCAAACTCACAATGAAACAGAAACTCGAACTCATAATCGAAATCGAAGTCAAACTCACAATGAAACAGAAACTCAAACTCATAATCGAAATCGAAGTCAAACTCACAATGAAACAGAAATTCAAACTCACAATCGAAATCGAAGTCAAACTCACAATGAAACAGAAATTCAAACTCACAATGAAACAGAAACTAAAGCTCACAATCGAAATCAAAGTCAAACTCACAATGAAACTGAAACTCTAACCCATAATCGAAATCGAAGTCAAACTCACAATGAAACTGAAACTCAATCTCATAATCGAAATCGAAGTCAAACTCACAATGAAACAGAAATTCAAACTCACAATCGACATCGAAGTCAAACTCACAATGAAACCGAAACTCAAACTCAAAATCGAAGTCAAACTCACAATGAAAAAGAAACTCAAACTCACAATGAAACCGAAACTCAAACTCAAAATCGAAGTCAAACTCACAATGAAACAGAAATTCAAACTCACAATGAAACAGAAACTCGAACTCACAATCGAAATCGAAGTCAAACTCACAATGAAACAGAAACTAAAGCTCACAATCGAAATCAAAGTCAAACTCACAATGAAACTGAAACTCTAACCCATAATCGAAATCGAAGTCAAACTCACAATGAAACAGAAATTCAAACTCACAATCGACATCAAAGTCAAACTCTGTTTCATTGCTGTTTGCTTTGACTTCGATTTCGATTATGAGAGTTTCTGTTTCATTGTGAGTTTGACTTCGATGTCGATTGTGAGTTTGAGTTTCTGTTTCATTGTGAGTTTGACTTCGATTTCGATTGTGAGTTTGAGTTTCTGTTTCATTGTGAGTTTGACTTCGATTTCGATTGTGAGTTTGAGTTTCTGTTTCATTGTGAGTTTGACTTCGATTTCGATTGTGAGTTTGAGTTTTGGTTTTATTGTGAGTTTGACTTCGATTTCGATTGTGAGTTTGAGTTTCTGTTTCATTGTGAGTTTGACTTCGATTTCGATTATGAGTTTGAGTTTCTGTTTCATTGTGAGTTTGACTTCAATTTCGATTGTGAGTTTGACTTCGATTTCGATTATGAGTTTGAGTTTCTGTTTCATTGTGAGTTTGACTTCGATTTCGATTGTGAGTTTGAGTTTCTGTTTCATTGTGAGTTTGACATCAATTTCGCTTGTGAGTTTGACTTCGATTTCGATTATGAGTTTGAGTTTCTGTTTCATTGTGAGTTTGACTTCGATTTCGATTATGAGTTTGAGTTTCTGTTTCATTGTGAGTTTGACTTCGATTTCGATTGTGAGTTTGAGTTTCGGTTTTATTGTGAGTTTGTCTTCGATTTCGATTGTGAGTTTGAGTTTCTGTTTCATTGTGAGTTTGACTTCGATTTCGATTATGAGTTTGAGTTTCGGTTTTATTGTGAGTTGGTCTTCGATTTCGATTGTGAGTTTGAGTTTCGGTTTTATTGTGAGTTTGTCTTCGATTTCGATTGTGAGTTTGAGTTTCTGTTTTATTGTGAGTTTGACTTCGATTTCGATAGTGAGTTTGAGTTTCGGTTTTATTGTGAGTTTGTCTTCGATTTCGATTAGGGGAAAGTGACCTAATATGAGACACATGCCTATTATGAGATAGCGCTCTACAGCCTCTGTATGGTGCTATTCTCCAGCGATTTTTCCGTAAACTTATACCTAGGGATGTTCTTGAGTGTAGGAATGGCTGAATCACCCAACTCCATCTCTGTGGAGGCCTCAGTTTGCGATAAGGTAGCCAGCGTGTGAAGTGAAATTTTTTTAATCAGTTTTTGCATCGATTTGACACCGACAAGATACGTATTTTCTTACAACTAAACTAGTGGAAAATGTTCGAAATTTAATGTAGTTTCCACCCCTCATTTTAGTTTTCTTCTTATCTTCCTTTTCTAGAGTCTATATAAAAGATCAATGATCAAGGGCAAACTGCCTATTATGAGACACTACAAGTGCCCCAATATGAGATATCTTATATTAGGGATAAATAAGCGAATTTCTTATTTTAAATCTAAACCTCGTCGTTTTAAGTATGTAAAGCTTCTGCAATATGAAATTTGTCAATTTATCTCGCCCTTGATTAATTTAACATGAGTGTTATCGGAAATGGGAACTCGTCTCAGATGGCTCCGACAAAAAGGAAAACCTGGACTAGAGAAGCAATCACTTTACCTGCAGATATTTTTCATTTTATTTTGCAAAACTTTTGTCGTATTGTTTTTTTTTTTTTTGAGGGGACATTTTTGATTTGAAACTTTCTTTTTTTACATTGTGTGCATTCTTTCTCTGGTCAGTCTCAGTCCCAAAAATTACGTAAGGATATCAACCTAATGGTTACCAAATTTTTGAAGACTAAAGATTAACTTGTTTCTGAAGATTTCATAGAAATCTCAACCAAAGATTGTTAACCTAATTTTGAAAGCTGACAGTATTTTTTGTAATTTTGTAAGGCCATTACTTGAAACACTTTCCAAGGATATTATATTGGTAGGAATCTTAACCCTATATAGTATTGATTGTAAGTCAGAAATTCATTTTGTACCTTTATATGAATGAAATCTCTAACAAAATTTTGATTTCCATCATTCCTAACAAAGGAAGTCCTAATATGAGACTGTCTCATTTTAGGAACAGCATGTATCTCATATTAGGCAACCTGTTGCCCAATCTAACAAGCTGGACTGATTTCGAAAAATTGATTTTTTCGAGCATCTGAATAACGATTCGTTGAAATTTCGATAAATATCTTTAAAAGGGAATGTTAATGAACAAATAAAACCAAAAACTGATTTTTTTTATTGCATTCAAGTGGTCATTAGCGCCTTCTGAAAAAAAGTATCTCATATTAGGTCACTTTCCCCTATGAGTTTGAGTTTCTGTTTCATTGTGATTATGATTTCGATTTTGATTATGAGCTTTCGAATATCTGTCTCATTGTGAGTTTGACTTCGCTTCGATTATGAGTTTGTGTTTCTGTGCCATTGTGATTTTAGGTTCACGTTTTAGATTCTGTTTGGTTGTGAGTTTGACTTCGAGTTTAGGTATGACTTCATGGAGGATGAAATTGTGGCCTGGATTCTGAGGTGCCCAAGTTGAGTCGAAGTCTGATTCACCCATCGAGGGAAGAGATATCTTTCACAACATTCTGACATTCTGCCCATGACTGTTATTCGCAAGGACTACCTGTAGAAATCGGTACAATCTAAATAACAATAAACGTCACTGACAAATCCTAGGGAGAGAAAAGAAATAAGAGTCCGAAGAAGATTACGAAAGCTGAAGAGGCAAAATCAAAAGGTGGACTTCCGAAGGCCTTTACATCAAAGGAAAGTTTTCTCGTTTTTTCCGAAAGGCTTAGAAACAAGACCGTTCTTTTACCGAGGAGCAAAAAGTTGATACAGCCGAGCCAAAAATGTTTCCCCGGCTCGGGAACCGAAAAGCTGCAGAACTTTGCCACTTCTCACGCACTTGGTCCGACCATAACAAGGGATGAACGACATGTCTCCGATCGGAGGGTTTTTCTCCTCGGAAAACTAGGTTGGCTTGCAGCAAATGGAAACGGCAAAGGAGACAGTTTTATCAATGTGACCTGGATTCGTGCCAGTGGGTGTACAGAGGTAGAGTATTTTCTTACGAAACAATCGATTCGTCTGATCGCCAATTTTCGGTTAACGTAAATTGTCTGGGAATCGGGAGATAAGCAGCAAGATGTCAAGATAGGTTTCCAGTAATCTTGATGAATACCCAGGAGAGAGAAAACAATTTTGCCTCGGATTGACTTGGTGTTGAGATGAGATTAGAGATGGAGTATTGCGAAGATTTGTTCGAAATATCGATGTTTAGCCTTCGATAATCGATATTTTAGCATCAATTGTGGTTTTCAGTACCTACTATCGCAATGAGCAAGTACGATTCCGATAAGAACTAGAAATCCAGAAAAGTTTTAAAAAAGGTTAGTACGAATGAATACGAACCACAGTCAAGATGATGACATTGTCATCTATTTTCAAATATACCTACCGTAAATGTACCTACCTTCCTGAATCAATATAAAATCTATGAATAGGTACAAACATTCCATTCTCTGGCTGGGCAGGTTAAATCAACTCGTCGCGTCATTTTACTCGATTTTCACTTTATATTTTCCAAAATGAACTTTCAAGCTCTTCTTTCAAAAATGAATGGCTTGCTTACTTGGGCATCGCGAGTGATTCGCTAAGCACTTCCACGTTTGCAGCATTCTATCGCTCTAGAAGAACCCTCCACATGAAATAGGTGCTCATTAAGGTTCCTCTGAGTCTCTCAACGCCCTTCAAGTATGGTCTGGGGATGTAACGACGAATGAAAGAGCAAAAAGGGCAGTTCCCAGCCGAGGCTCCCTCTGGGCGTCGTTTTACCGCCGTTTTTCGTCGTCGTTTTGCAACCTTTTTCGCCGTCGCTGACGACCCGGTGTTTTCACCAGCCTTTGTCTCATTCCATTTCTTTTTCGCATCAGTACTCCACTATCTCCTCTTTCCACAAGCCTTTGATGCTTGAAAGTAGAGATGGCAAGCGTTTATCGAGGCACCAGCCGATGTTTTGGGTCTCCGCCTAACCTAGTCGAAATTTGATTGCGCACGTTCGTTTTTGTCATTGATTTCATCCTTTGAGAGATTGATAGGTGAGTAGGTATTTTCAAAAATTTGATTAGGGCCCTAGACAGTTGAGAATACGAACATTTCGGGCCTCTTGGCTCCTAGAAGGAACTGCGAGTTATATATTAGGTAGTTATATATTTAAACGAACAAGTTATATATTAGGTACCTACGTCGTTGCGTTGTTTTTACTCGAGCAAGCTTGTTAACTGCCCTAAACGCTCGCAAAAGGAGATAAAAGAGAGATTTTGCAAAACACGTCATGGAAAACAATATGTTTTCAAACAACAGCCCAACCAGCCCTACCTACTTACCTAATGAAATGTTAGGACCAATAATTATTGAAAACATTGATACAGAAGTGACCGAAATGATCAGGATATGTTGATACATCAACATTTCAATGTTGCACAATGATTCGATGGCTCGATCTTGCAATATCATTATAAGGAACTAGAAAGCAACATAACTGTCCAACATGGCCATCGCGCGAGGACAATAAAAAATTAGCGTTACTCTGCACTAAGTATGGAGCAGAAAGGATGCCATGTTTTCTCTTCGCTGTAGTTCATTTTTTTGCACTAAAAAACTTGCCTAAACTTCCTACTTGATTATCGTGAAGTGCATTTTATTGGTGTTTCTACTCTCCATTAAGGATTACATTTAATTCTGCAAAAAATTACTGTACTGTCCATTGTGAAATATTGGAAAAGTTTTTTTTAATTTTTGATCCATAAGAATTGTCTGAGTGGAAAAAATGTGACATTCTTGTGAATTTTCCGGGATAACTCACACACGACAGAAGGTTACCTGTACCTATCTCTCTTTCGGTAAAACGTCCCACCATCGTTCACCTTTTCTGCTAACTCGGACCTCGTTTCATTACCTGGGGAAATTGTTTGAAAGCTCATCTCCCGGAAAATTGATATTCGGGGTGGCTGGATGCGAAGATTACAGGCAACAATTTTCCGCTCTCTCCTTTACAAACTGTCTAAACATGCTGTAGTGTGAATTGGGCATCGTTTTCAGCTCGTTGTTGTAACGTAATTGATTTTGCTGATAACATTTCGGAGATTCTGCCATTATTGAATCTTTTCGCTCTTTTATAGCTTCCCGAGTAGGTAAGTGACAATTGCCATTATCATCGGTGAAATGAATAGTTGTCAATTTCCAGTGAACGAGGAAATTTCAAGAAACTTCCGATAATGCCATGCTTCCAAACAAAGACGATGGCCGAGGAATGTTCCCGCATAAGCGGGAATCCACAATTGCTCAGTTGACGAAACTTGTTCGGTCCCAAGAGTCAAGGAGATGTTGGATGGTTATTCGGGTCACAGAATCCACTTGGCTGGCTGATTTCAAACTGTCAAAGGCGCCTAATGTTACGACGAATTTTGGAAGGAACCTAAGTTAATAATGGTTTATGGTCAAAGAGAGAATATGGTGCTAGGTAGCACAAGGACGTGATTTTTCTTACAAAAATGTGCAGAAAAAAGTTCCACCCGATCTTCAAGGAGATTTCGATTTTTCGTAATCGCCATTCTAACTTTGTAAACATGGAAATAACAATGTTTTTCCGCTTTGAAGTTAAGAAAATAAAATCGTCGTAACTTGACCCAACGGAAGAAAACTCGCTCAAAACTCGTCGAGACAACGTTCGCAGTAAATTGCTTGAAGATGAGGAGAACCGCTTGGAGAAAACGAGAACTTTCATAACTTCATTTGTCATTTTGTCACCCAAGGGGCCTTCATCCAAGGATACATTTGAAATTCAGTCACGCCTGCAACGGCCGTATGATAAGGAAGTGCGTGACGCAGTGCGAATGTAGCTTACGCTCTCGGTTCAAATATGAGCAGGTGTAGAAATAGTCATGAGGGAATAGATTGTTTACACCTTATATTCAGCTGAACAAATGAGATTTCGGAGGACTCGGACAATTTTATTTATAATTACTAAAATAGTGTTTTAGACGTTGCGAAGCGTTTCTTGGACGCGATTAAGACTTTTTTAGATTTTTCGGCTTGTTTAAGACGTTTTTAGAGGGGTTTTATCTAAACGTTTTCTAGATGTTTTAGTCGTGTTTTGGACGTTATTTAAACCCCGGTTATTTAGACCTGTGTAACCTGCGCAATCGTAACCTCCCACTGTTGCCAGTGCAGTGCACATGCGTGTTTAGATGCGTTTTGGACATTATTTAGACCCCGGTTTTTTATACCAGTGTAACCTGCGCAATCGTAACCTCCCATTGTCGCCAGTGCAGTGCACATGCGCGTTCAGATGCCTATATGTGTAGTTCCTCGTCATTTTTTGACTCAAAATATTGCATCATTGCGTGTTACCAACCTCCGCCGGTTCATTGTTCGAATACCCATTAGCGAGGTGTTGATAGCAAATCAGAACCTTCGACTCAGGGCTTTTCCTTCGCCGCAGCTCCGAACAAAAGTCGCATTAACAACCAATGAACGGTTCTGTAGTATTTGGCCGTTGTGGATTTATCGCCTAGCATTGCGGACAACCTCGGTGGAAATTGGGGACGGTGGAAATCCGCCTTCTTCGCCCGGTGATTTACAGCTGGACTTGTTGAGACCGCCGGGAGATTTCGGAGCTGTCCTGTACAACCCCGGTCACAACCCGAAGACTGGAGGTGTCACTTGCCTTGCTTTCTGTTGCCCGGACGCAATAATACCCTTGTCCGACCATTCCTCGCCAAACCTCCAGGGTGTATTTATGCCAAGGACTCAAGATAGTTGGAGCGTCTCGAGAGGCTGACGGTCAAATGCAATAGGCCCTCAGAATAGGGAAACAAGGGTTGATGGTGGGGAACAAGGGTTGGGGGTGAAAAAGAGTGGCGAGCGAAATGCGGCTTGAAATTGCCTCAGTCTGTTTTTGGTCCATCGAGAATCTCAAGGAGGGCGTTTTGAGGAATAACCGCGGGACAGAGAAGAAGTCCTTGCGAAGAAGAGAAGAAGTCCTTGCGGTGATGCGCCTGTCAGATGTGTTCTCTTCAAATTTGGCCTTCAATATCTGGCCTTCATAAAATTTATGGCCAGTTATTTAATATTTTGTCAGATATTGAAATTTGTTTTTTATTGGGCCAAAAGGTAATGATTTTTTTGCCTCGGACAGGCCTGACTTGACGAAGAGGCTTTTTGGTGGGGGAGTAAGGATGAACCTAAAGTTTCACAAAAATTCCAGGGTTTGAGGGGATTCGAACCCCTAGCGCATGACTGTGGATCAAGAGCGGATAATCCCTTAGACCGCTCGCCCTCGCCGGACCCCCAAATATTGTCAGATATTGTCCAATATGGTCTGATATTGCCTGATATGGTCAACTAATGTCTAATATGGTCTGATATCGTTGGATAGGTACTAGGATAGCCTGTCCGAAATTGCCCAATATTGTCAGATATGGTGGGATAATGTTTGATATCATCCAATATTGACAGATATGGTCCGATAGTGTCAAATATTGTCCAATATTGTCTGAAATTGCCCAATGTTGCCAGATATGGTCTGATATAGTCAGCTGATGCCTAATATGGTCTGATATCCGAAATTACCAAATACTGGCAGCTGTCGTTGTTTGATACCATCCAATATAACAGATAAGGTCCGATATTGTCAGATATGGTCTGTTATTCTCCGATTCAACCGGTACTGTCCAATGTGTCCGGTATTGTAGGATATGGTCGGATATCGTAAGATTGCCAGATATCATCCAATATTGACACGTATGGTCTGATATTGTAAGGTATGGTCCGATATTGTCCAGTGGGTCCAATATTGAAGGATACTGTCCAACATGGTCTGATATTGCTAGATATTGTCGGATAATCATGGTTTCCGTTGTTATCAGATATTATCTATTATTGTCAAATTGTTTTCGATACTTTCAGATACGGTCAGATGTGGCCCTACACTATCTGATAACGTCAGTGATATAATATCACTGGACAATAATTGTCCTCTGTGGTAACAAAGGTATTGTAAGATAGGTATCATACCATAATGGTCTAATATTGTCCAATATGGCCCGATATTGTCAGATAATTATGGTTTCCGATGTCCATATTGATGGAAATATTGTCCATATTGTCAAATTGATTTCGATACTTCCAGATACGGTCAGATGTGGCCCTATACTATCTGATAACGTCAGTGATATTGTGATAACGAAGGTATTGTAAGATAGGTACGGTCTAATATTGTCCAATATGGTCCAGTATAGTCCGATACCGATATTGTGCAATATATATTTTCCAATATTGTTTTGTCCCATTGTACATGCGAGCAATGATTCCCGACCTAACTTATAAATACCAGGAATGGCCTACCTTTCCCGACTCGGCCCGACGGTTGGAAAGAAAATTTGCCGGGCGAGTTCGTCATTTTTATTGCTCAATTACCTACCTCCGACCACGTTTTTCATACAAATGGTCACATTGCACCGTTTATAAAGCGAGTCCTTCCACCGCCCGCAGCCACCCCGCCTACAATTCCTTTTTAAATTCAGTGGGCGCGAAATAACAAACTACCCCCAAAATTATAATGTGAGGGCAATTTGTTAGAAACTCCTCCCGCTCCGATGTTTTCCTTGGCCGAATCGTGAGGCTTTTCAAAATACAGTGGCGATCTGTTTCCTTTAGGTACCTCAGAGGATATTATTACCTCCATACCTTCCTACGATTAACCATACTCTATCATAATAGATTTTCATTTTGAAACTCTAGGTACCTATCTCATGTTTTTTCTATGGAATTATCTAGTTAAATTCGTATATTGAAGTGACACCAAAAATTTCCAAAAATCCGCTCAATATTTTTAGCAATCCTACCATTAACTGTTACCTATTTTTACAAATTATTAGTAATGGGGGGACTTCGTTTTTATTCATGCACGAAGGGAAACTGCTAAGGCTTTAGACTGCCATGTGTACGTGCCGCTGTCACCGAACTCGGGCTCGTAGATCATTTCGAATTTAGGAGTTTCAGAGCCGCTATCGGATCCTATTTTAATTAATTTGCGGAAAATCGCTCGTACGAGGGAAACTTTCCCGGGATACGGCAAGAAGCAATAGGAGGAGGAAATGCAATTTCACTTGTACACGGACCCAAGAGATTCAATTAACTTTACCGATAAGTAAGCTCGGCAGTCTTGAAAGCAGCATAAGACACCTCATTTTTTGATTTGAGGATTTTTCTTTTTTTTTTTGGAAAAAAGGCGTCTAATCACTGGTCAGTTTAAATATAAAAATTTAGTCAGTTTTAAATATAAAAATTCAGATAGCCGATGAATCAGGTTGTCTCAAATTTTGTTTTTCGAATTACCTTTTTTATGGGAACCTGGGGTGTTCAACAGTTGAGTAGCAATACGTCAGCTTATCAGGGGGAAGGTTAGGTTAAGGTAGCAGCTAAAAAATTAATGTATCACTGAATTCAGAACTGAAAATTCAATTTGAGTTTTTCAACTTTGTTTGCACCTCAAAAAAAAATCTAATGAAAACTTGCTAAAATTTTTATACCATTTTCATCGGCAGAGTCAAGGTGAAAATGGAAGTCGGAACTATGTTCGTCACTGGCACACAGGACGTATTCAGTAGAGGAGGAAACATGGAGCAATTGTTGATTTTACATCCAAACACTCGACTCCGGGCCGTGAGGGTTGTTAGGTTAGGCTTCCGCAGTTCTCTCCCCGACCGTTTTGCACAGTTGTGTTCTGCATAAAAATGGTATGCAGATCGAGCCTTTTCGACCTACAAACGCGGAGGAGTCGGAATGCCGATTGCTCTTCCAGATTGCCGGCATTCCCGTTTGTTTGCGGAGAGTTGAGTAATTAAAGCCGGAGGGAGTCGCCTTTACTCTAAACGAAAGACGTCAAAGTGGTATAGGATTCCACAAGGGATTTACAGAAGGGAAAACTTCGGTTTTAACCGACTCAACAAGAGAGGGCACTATTTTAAGGCTGTTAAAACACTCGGCGAAAGGTTAATGAAGGTAGCCTTTGTCTAAATAAATAACGGGTCGTCTGTATTCTGAATTGATTGAAATCGCTACGGAGAAAGACCATGCGTTTGGTTCTGTAGCGAGCATCATGAGGAAGAGTGTCGGTTCAATGGATAGTTGGAACGTACGCCGCTAGAGACCACCTCATAGTCGACGAGTAAAAAAAAGAAGAGGTTGGACCCCAAGCTGTGTTGCGCACCACCACTAGCGCTCTCGTGGCTTGATCGTCAACTTGTCCCTTATCTCTGCTATCTTCTCCCGGCGTCTTGCTTCCTTTCATCTCTTTCTGTTTATATCTGATTCACGTCGTTTTGGTGTATCCAACTCCTTCTCGGATAAGTAGGTACACTATAAAATATCTTGCTTGATTAGCGTTTGACTGATGAGTATGTCGAATTGGACTGATGAGGGATGTTTTTCTGTCTTGGAGATGCGAGCGCAGCGAGGTCACCTGATCTGTATAAGGAATGTGTGAAGGAACAGTTAGCAAGAGAGCTGGAGAGTGGTGGTGGAGCGCTAGTGGTGGTGGGCAAAAGATCAGGTGACCTGGATCCCCTCCAAGACAGAAAAACATCCCTCATCAGTCCAATTCGACATACTCATCAGTCAAACGCTAATAAAGCAAGATATTGAATCAGATATAAACAGAAAGAGATGAAAGGAAGCAAGACGCCGGGAGAAGATTGCAGACATAAGGGACAGGTTGACGATCAAGCCACGAGAGCGCTAGTGGTGGTGCGCAACACAGCTTGGGGTCCAACCTCTTCTGTAAAAAACCGCCAAATTCGTGTTAAGGCAAACACTTGTCAGAATGGTAACTTGGACCATTTGGAAAGTTTTGACCCGCAGCACCTATCAAATTTCCTCTTGGCGGGGGCTGGGGGTAGGTTTAAATCGGGTAAAATTCTGAATAAATATAAGAGCCAACGATTTTGGCCCAAAAGCGACAAATTCCACGAATTCGGGGTCGCAGATTCCGAATATATTTTACTCCCCGCCCCTTGAATACTGAAATTCTATTCTCCCACTAGAAATCAAAAATGGTTCAAGATCAAATTGAGAATTTTCCTAACCAATTGGAGATTTTTCCATACCAAATTGACAATTTTCCAAACAAAATTGAGAATTTCCTAACCTAGTTTGAAATTGAGGATTATCCAATCATATAATATATGCAATATTATTGCATTCTCTTCTTCGATTCAAGATTTTGAAAAATTGATAAATCCATTCTCAAATTCGTAGTCAATTAGGCATTGGAGTTTCTACAGCACCGAAACGAGTGTTCGGTATCTCATCCAATGTATTCATCGCTTCAATGTTAGAACGGGACCATCGACAGGAGGAAATATAATTTGCATGATTATTCCCTCATACTGTATGCAGCGTGAGTGACTATAGACTATGACTATCTCGAGAATAAACTTATCTGTAGGTATCAGCTGAAATCAGCTGTAGGGAGCATCAGAATTATCACAGTCAGTAGGCACCTACCTATTCTTCATGGACGATGGAAAATCCGAGGATCACAAACCAGGCCGTTCCATCTTCAGACATGGCGTGGAAAAAAATTCTACAAATAGCTCCAGCCAAGCCCAGTTGACTTTTCGATACATCACACGAGGCAATGGAAGTCGGGCACCGTATCAACCTACGCCCAAGCAATGCCAAGGACCGAATTAATCCGGGGGACCTATCGATCAACAGGTTCTGACACTAACGAACTCCTTGCCCAATACACGAGCTTCCATACACATACGAACATCAAGGCCTATACTACGGAACCCTACACTTTGCCATACAGGCCATCTCGGGCCTACGACCTGTAATGCTCCAAGGGCTGTGAAAGATGGCTTTACCCTTATACGTCCTCCGTGTCCTCGAAACGACGAAGACGTTTGAGATAAATGGTACGCCGAGTTTACGTTTAACCCGAAAGTGGGATCGAATTTGCGCCCACGCGATTATCTCGATCGTTACGTTGATAGATGCGAGCCCAATGTCGTAAATACATTATGATAATGAGGAACATGCATGAAAAACGAAATCCATTCTTTCAGCCAGACGAATTGGGTTCTAGTGGGAGAATAGAATGTTAGAGGGTTATCTGAAATCCCTTTGCAAATCGACGTTTATGGTAGCTACAATGTGCCTAAGCAAGGTCAGCAAGGTCGCGTATCACTGGAGCGTGGTAAGTGAGGGCAAGTACAAGAAGGAGGCACTCCAGCTCAGCTCAGCAGCCCGTCCACTTCAGGCCCCTAAGTTCACTTTGTACCGGCTGATTTAATCCCAACGGCGAGCTGAGGTACTGAACATCAAACTTGTCTACGATGACAGGGAAGCGATGTCAACAGAGAGGGGCAACTGTGAGACGTGAGTTCTCACTCGGATAGGTTACATCTCTCGAGTAGGTAAATCGATGCTTGGCAAAAAAAAATTTTTAATGTCGACGCCATCAGCCCAAAAAACTTCGGGAAGGTCGGTACTTGAAAGCAATTCTTTTTTGACACAATGTATGGGTACCAACTTAAATTAAATTTCCGTCGGTTTGATATGTCTTCAGGCTAGGGTCAATAAAAAAATCATTAAATAACTTTTTAGAAATTTTTGGAAATTTTTTTGGAAATTTCTTTTTTGACTCAATCTATGGGTGCCTACCTTAAATTCCGTCGTTTTGGTATGTCTTCAGGCTAGGGTCAATAAAAAAGTCATTAAATAATTTTTTTGGAAATTTTTGGAATTTTTTTTCATACAATGTATGGGTACCGACTTAAAACTCCGTCGTTTTGGTATGCCTTCAGGCTAGGGTCAATAAAAAAGTAATTTAATAACTTTTTGGAAAATTTTGGAAATTTCTTTTTTGACACAATTTATGGGTAGGTACCTACTTAAAATTCCGTCGTTTTGGTAAGTCTTCAGGCTAGGGTCAATAAAAAAGTCATTAAATAACTTTTTAAAAATTTTTGGAAATTTTTTTGGAAATTTATCTTTTGACACAATGTATGGGTGCCTACCTTAAATTCCGTCGTTTTGGTATGTCTTTAGGCTAGGGTCGATAAAAAAGTCATTAAATAAATTTTTGGAAATTTTCCGGGAAATTGATAGTAAATAGGTAAGACCGAGAGTTGGTCTGAAAATGAAAAAATTTCTAAAAAAAAAAAGAAATCCAACTCCAAAAAAACTGAAAAAGTAAAAAACAAAAATGCAAATGGATGAAAAAAGATTTTAACAGTAATTATTCTGCTGAGTAGTTGATTCTGTCGTATCCTTTCGATTGCTGCTTCATTCGGTCGAATTTCGTAAAATTCAAAACTCGGAAATTTTTCCGATACTCAGTTCCAAGACCGTCCGAGTCCAAAGTTCAAAATAATTGGCCCGATGGAAATTTCCCCAGAAACCTTAACTTTTCAGAAACAAAAGGACCTAATTCGAACAGTAAACCGCGTAATTGGCATTGGGAACGAGGGAACTTGGCTTCGTTAGAAGAAAACTTCGTTGGATCTTTGTGTTCTTTCAAAAAAACTTGTGAGTTTTGAATCGAATCTTTACAAAGGCTCAAAATGACGATACAACTACATCGATACCTTAAAGCACAAAGGGCATATGTCCAAAAAATGGCCTAATGAGAAAAATGCAAAACGAGTTTTTGATCAATTTACAAAAATAACATATTGATACAAATTTATCAAATTTGTAAGTACCTTACCTTTTTGTGTAGAAAATTTATCTTTTCTCCTGCTCTTCAATAAATTGGATTTGACCTGAAACAATAAGAGATGGAATCAGCAATAGTGAATTAAGTTTATCTACAATAATATTATTTGGTCTGTGGTGGTAATATGGCTGGAGATCCATACTGCGTCAGCTTCAGACTTTGCAGAAAACATGGGCCCTTAATCGTATTTACTTCATTATTTTTGCCATAGTCATTTCAAAATTATAAATATTCAATTCAGCGTTGCGCTTTGATGAAAGAGGAAATAGAACATTTTCCTGACTGACCGGGGGATACTCGACGCTGAAGTATCTCTTTCTTGCGTTCTTGGAGATAAAAATTATTTACCTTGATAAAAGAATTCAGATTTGAAGTCAAATTAAGAATTTTCCACACGAAATTCAAAATTTTCCAAACCAATTTCGGAAATTCAAATTTTTCCATTTCAAAGTCAGAATTTTACTTTTCAAATTTTGAATTTTCCATTTCAAATTCGGAATTTCACTTTTCAAATTTTGAATTTTTCATTCCAAATTCTGAAGATCTTTGCGCATCACTTAAGTATACGAAATTGGTCCAAAAAATGTTATTATTGATGAAGTTCTACATTATTCTAGGGAAATAATTCAAAAAACAAAATAATATAATATAAAGAAGTCAACCACGGTCTCCAGCACCGAAGATCAACCCCCACCCGACCAAAAAATAACGAATGTGAGGTTTCAGAAGCCCATGATTGAAATATACAGCAAAAATTTTCAATTTTTCATTTCGCGGATGTTGTGAGGGGTGGTTGGGAGGGGTTGGGGCACGCGTATCGCAGATTTCAGATAGCACTTGCGGCATTTTTAGGTTTTGATCAACTTTTAGCGGATTTTTGGAAAAGCTGAGTAGTTCAGCGCACGGAGCGCAAGATTTTGCATAAATCGTATCGAACTCATTTTCGCCAAAATGTTGGATAGCACATGTTAGAAATTAAGCGACGAAATGATTCGATCAAATTCGGGTCAAAAATTGACGTATTACACTATAGAAGAATAGTGTTTTATTCACGCTCCGCTGTTTTTTGGCGCCAAAAATCGGCGCACTCTCGGCAGTGCAACCAGTCCAGCCGAATCCCTGGTCGTTTCCATAAAATGCATCAACGTTAACCATCGAGATTTCGGGTATATGAGAAAGTTAAGATCAAAGAAACCGAATTTCGACCTTATTCTCCCTCCGTTGAATAAGGGAGAAGGTTTCGAACTTAGTCGAGCCCACATCGTTTGCACATTAACAGCTTGGCAGCCGCAGGGCCGGTGAATTTCAAGCTATACGCCGCTCGACTTTATAAGCGCCCCGATCCCACGGGCGTCTTAATGGCGTCCATATGCACTGTTGTTCCTTGGGGGTTAATTACTTTCTCGGCGCTTAGACAAACAGCGGAATCCGAAGAGACGGGAGTCCCGAGTAAATAATTAATCGAGCCGCAATGAGTTGTCATTCCGTACTGAAAACGCCGCCCGATGTTTGAGCTGTACGCAGACCGCTAAACGCCGCTTTCGCGGAACGGACGTGAGGGCCGGCGGTGTTGCACCGCTGTCGGTCTTTTCGAGGAAGTGAAAAACCTCATTAATTTCGCACTGGGATGTCCTTTTCCGAAGAACTCAAACTTTAACACAATCTCAAATGTGAACTCAATCAGAAACTCGAGCAATAGGTAACGAATAACTAAACTTCAATTCGAACGTAAACTCAAACTGAAATAGAAATTCAAAGTCAAAGTCAAACTCAAAAAAATACTTATAATTACTCAAACGTAAACTCTCAAACCTAATTCAAACTCAAATTCGGACAGAAATTCAAACTAATTTCCTAACTTTCAAACAAATTAATCGGAATTAAAATAACTCAAATTACTTCCGATATATTTGCATTTTTAGCGTTTTCTATTTTACTTCTTTCCCGGCCGCAAAAATGAACCGATTTGAGCGTTCTTGGTCTTAAAATCTTTGTTTTACCTTGCAGAATATGTGGGTATTTTTATTATTCAGAAAATGTGGCGAATTTTTATTTCGGGCGAATTTTAAAATTTGAATAGTGAGCTTTTTTGATTTGCGAGCTAAACACCCTTAAAAGCAGTGAAAATATGATCAAATCGTGTCACAATTTTACGTTTCAAAATGTGGAAGTATTCTGTGTTATCTACGCACCACCGGTTAGCATCTTGGAACGAGTGTCGGAACTCGGTTAGTCAAGTTGACCCGGACTGACTTATCCCGATTCAGTCCGCCGTATTTCAGACCTATCGGATTTAGCCCTTCGGAAAAATATTGCGATGTTTTTATCGCAGATACCGCCCGGCGGTGACGCAGGTTTAATTTTCCGTTGTGCCGGGCCGAAATTAAACGCTACCCATACAGTCCGCGGCAAACCGACGAGGAAATCCTTTGCGGTATTTGTAACGCACACATTCCTCCGGATAAGCCCTACCTTGGGACGGGGAGGATAGACCGCGAGTTTATTTGCGGTCTATGTATTATTCAGAAGGCGGCCGACTCCGCTGGGATGGAAAGATGAAGACCGGTGGATGGAAATGGATGTCGAATTTGGCCAATCACCGCTGTTGTAGGTGACTCTTTGCCGATGTGGGAAATAAATTGAATTTTCGTCAGCATGAGTTCCACCTGATGGCGAAGACGGATTTCGGATCCGCGATTGCTCTTAGCATTCATCAGGTCAATATCGAATATCGAATAACGACTATCGAATATCGACTATCAACTATCGAATATCAACTATCGAATATCGACTATCAAATATCGAATATCAACTATCGAGTATCGAATATCGACTATCGACTATCGAATATCGACTATCGAATATCGACTATCAAATATCGAATATCAAATATCGACTATCGAATATAGACTATAGAATATCGAATATTGAATATCGACTATCAACTACGAATATCGACTATCGAATATCGACTATCGAATATCGAATATCGACTATCGAATATCGACTATCGAATATCGACTATCGAATATCGACTATCGAATATCGACATTGAATATCGACTATCGAATATCGACTATCGAATATCGACTATTGAATATCGACTATCGAATATTGACTATCGAATATTTACTATCGAATATCGACTATCGAGTATCGACTATTGAATATCGACTATCAAATATCGACTATCGAATATCGAATATCAACTATCGATTATGGAATATTGAATATCGACTATCAAATATCGACTATCGAATATAAACTATCAAATATCGAATATCGACTTGATTCGGTTCTTAGAAAGAGAACGTTTCTTCTAGCCGCCAACTTAATCGCGTAGACAGAAATTAAGAAGGCGGCGTACGGTAGGTGAGGTGCAGGGGGGTCATGGGAGGGGCGGATGTTGTAAGGGGCGGTTGGGATGGGTAGGGGTGCCGGGCGCTGGTGAGGGTTGGATCCCGGGAGGGGTTGGGGCACGCGTATTTTCTTTTTGTAAATATTTATTCATCTTTGTGTAAACGTACCATTAAGCACCATTGAGCTCACCATGGATCATTGCTCCACAAATGATATGATGATAAACCGACCTACTCCAACTATTTGGACTTTATTTTCTGATATACCCAGACAAACAATGTACCCATGTCACTAATCTACTTAGCGTTTTTTTAAATAAAAAATGGAGGACATTTTGGTCGAGTTAGTCATCCTGCCAAGTGCACAGTCTTCGATTTCCTAATACAATCAGTCAATTACGCAGTTTTACGCTAAAAACGTATGATTAGGCATTTAATTTCCGTTTAGTTTTATCAACTCAAATTTCCCTTCGCTCCATGTGGGGGACTCCCCGGATTGAAGAATCCTCCAAGAAAGCCGCGGAGTCATGTTATTCCAAACCTTAAAGTGATGAGGGTTCTCGCGGGATTTGCCGTCCGGAGGCGGCTTGAAGAGAGATAAGGGTAAAAGATGAATGGGGGTGGGCGGAATCCTCGGTCTGAGGTTCGGGGTAAATAAATAGGCAATAAAAATGCGAGAACCTACCTACTTCGAATGCTAGTTGGGTTGTTTGGGCTTTTTCTTTTTTCGGTTCACTTTGCTACTTACCGTCGGAGGATTTCTCCCAGGAGATTCTCACTACATGGAAACTCACTTCGCCAGAAGGTTTCCGATTGTCGGATGTCTCGTCCTCGTGTATCGTACAGCTCTACAAATCAGCGGACTTTTTTGTGTTGGAATGGAAACATTTGCTGCGCGGTGTTGGATCCGATTTTGAATGCAGCACGAACTGCAAACTGTGTTTCCATGTTCAGGTTCAGATGTTTGCACGTGAGATGCAATGCCTCGGTACTGCTTTACTACGCGTATTGTACTATCTTTAGAGGTGCCTCTAAAATTCAATATTTCTTAGAGGGGGAGTGATGTGGCGACCTTTTTACTAGCTTCGCCCTGCCGTTGACAGTCCGTCCTATATCCTCTTGGCTTTTCGATCTTACTATCGAACTGCCAATTATCGATCATGGAATATACCATGGAACATCGCAGGTCCTTGAACATCCTTGAAGGACCTTGAACGTCGCAGGACACATCATCCCCTTTATTGATGACCAATGGTCGGTAGTGAGAAGGTACCGCAGGTGATGCCTTGGTATGCAAGTATGGTTGATTCCCAAATAACTGTCAATTTAAAAAAATGTCACCTTTTTGAAAAATTTTGAAAAAATTCCTGCATGCTCCCAGGACATTCCTAAGATTGAAAAAAAAAAAAATCAAGAAAAGATCGGAATCACAATCTTCGAGTTTTTAATTGAATTTGAAAATTTAGAATCCATGGAGGGTTACACCTTTGGCGTGTACAGAATTATTGGCATTGCTACCAAGAAATAAGCAGTAAATGTAATAATCCTAAACTTCGAAAGAGCCTACCCTCAAAATTTCAGGTCAAAGGGATCAAAATTACTCAAAATGAATCTCTTTGTAACCCTCCATGGAAAGCTGGTAACGTTCCATGGTTTATGGTCAACTGTAACCCTCCGTGGTCAATCGTAACCCTCCATGGGTATAAACTAAAATGTGGAGGTTTTGCAGCATGGAGGGTTACATTTCAACTTTGCTCCTAAATTATAAATCAGGATTGAAAGATTACTGAAGGAAATTGTTATGGGACGTTAGGTTGACAGAGAACTTTGATATTTTATAGGGGGGAAGGAGGAGAGTTGATTGAAAAAATTATGAGATACTCACATGGATGTTACACTCAAAAACCGACGGTCACGCGAACCACACCTTCTTCATCCAAGGCCACAAATCAACTGGCTTGAAGTGGAAAGGGGATGGGTCGACCAGGGTTGCCACCTCCTTTCTTCCCTACTCCCATCAAAATATCCCGAAATGGGAAATGTCTACTGTTCTTTCTAAAAAGTCCACGGATGTTACACGGAAACGAAAAACTGACTGTGAGATCACTGATAGCACACTGAGCGGGTTTTCAAGCTGAAATCTTCATCACACACTCCATCACAATTTCTTACCACAAAACAGTCGCCTTTTTGTTTCTAGCATGTCATAGGACATTTCCAGGAATTTCCAAGTTAGAAAATCGTGGGCTGAGATAGCCATGGAGCGTTACCCAATTAGTATGTTTGCGTTGGGTTTCACCTCTGAACCAACAGGTAGCGTTCGTATTTCATGGTAAGCTAACAAAACACACCATTTACTGGAAAAAAAAATTGGAAAAAATTTCAAACATGTCTGAGTAGGGTGTTACTGCCTAGGGACAAGAAATTGACAGTTATTTGGGAATCAACCGTATGGTTGCTATGGTTTAATGAGATAACTTTGAAATGCCAATTAAGAAAACCCAAAGGCCATAGAAACCAGCAACCCATTATATAGAATAACGTTCATTTTTTCGATTTTCATCGACTCATGCGAGTGGAAACTGATAGGTTCTGCAAGGGTCTTAAGGGTCAAAAACTCCTAGTCATCGCCACTCTGTTCGAACCTGAAACCCCAAGCCTGAGGAATATCTCCCATAACCCCGTCGGGTTAGAGTCCATTTAGTTCTTAATTACGTTAATAATAACGGGTAAGCTCAGGCCGTTAGCTGCATGAACGTTCGAGGGAATCCGCCTTTTGAGAGCCCATTATCGAGGCTCCCTTAGGCGACTTCCAGAAACTACTTAATATCTCCAGAATGGGGGAATAATTCAATTCTCGAGCTCCTCGGTGAAAGTCGCCGATGGTTAATTGGAGTAGATGCAAAATTGTGCGCAGATTGGACAGGTCGCCTCGTAGAACAGGTTCGATCATAATAGCTTTATCTTTGCTGGAACATTAGAGCGGATTTCCGTTCTAGGTTAGCTCTCAGATAACCATGCACTGGGATTTTGTCCAGAAAAAAAATTGGATTTTTGTCAATGAAGATTTTGGTACATTATTTCCAATAATCGGTCGGGAAAATTTTTTTTGCAACACCCCCTGAAAATTTTGTCTTTCACGTTTCTGAGGTTCTAGAACACAAATCTACAATAAAATTTTTTTGTCCGTCCGCCGTACGCCGTTCGCAGCAAAACGCAAGAAAGAGGAAAGAGTTGTCCGATTAAAAAAAAAACCAAAACTTAGCGAATTTATTCTAGATGAACACCTCGGGTGAGGGAATCCGCTAAACACATTCAAAAGAACTCAAAAATGCTCAAATGTCAAAAAATCATAATTTCAAAAACAGTTTTTTTTGTTTTGGACCCCTTAACTTTTTTTGATCGGATTCCCCAGACAATGTGCTGTGGTTTGCTCCAACTTGGTGCATATTGTCCGGGGAATCCGATCGGAAAAGGTTAAGGGGTCCAAATCGGCATTATATTGTCCATTTTCGAAAAAACACAAAAACTCAATTTTGAAGGTGATGCCGTGGGTTTAGAATTTTTTGAGTATTTTTCCCGAGTTTCTCGCTTGATTTACCGTAGGATGGGAGGTTTTTTCCGAAAATTTTTGAAAACATTGTTTTTTTATCGTTTTGGCTTGTGTTTATTGTTTTGGGCTTTTGCCTTGACGCGATTTCTCCTTCTTTGCGTTTTTGGCGATTTGAGGGAATTCTACTGAACCGATTTTGAATTTTTTGAGCTCGTTGGATTCCTTGAAGGTTTTTACACTTTTTTCACTCCCTATAAGTCAAAATTGGTTGGATTTCAGTGTTAGAAACCTGGTTTAAGGCTAATTTTTTATATTAAAAAAAAAAAATATTTTTTGGACCCTTTAAAAAAATTTTAAAATTCCAAAAAAAAATATTTTTGAGGATGTTTTGGGTAGGTACGTGACACAGAAAAATTACGATTTTCTACGACTCTTCAGGACTGAGAAAAATGCAAAAAACCGATTCCTGCTGGAAAATCCAAGGTATGAGCCTAGGAAAAATTTCAAAAAAATGATGGATTCAACTTCGGCAATGGGCACCTTGATACAGGTAGGTTTTTGCAACTCATATTTCGTACATCAACTTGGGACAGCAGTTCGTCTCCGCGAAATAATTCACAATGACGAGCACTTCGACTAACAATATTTCCTCGAAGGGGAACAAAAGACCATTTTTCAACTGAGCCGCTCAAACTTCGCCAATCATGGGGCTATAGCAATCGATTCCCGACTGTCAGAAGGAAAAGGATTAAGGCGCTTAATGTCTCCAGAAATCCAGAGTGGCTCGGTCCAGGGGCTTCGTGAGCCAGTCCGGGGTCGCCCTTTTCAAAAGCCAATCCTCGACAGCGCCGAGCTTAGACTTTCCGCGCCGGCAGATTCCAAAGGTCATCGATCAACCACTATTCAGGCGACCCTCGGCTTTTTCAAGGCGATCACTTTTTTAGAGCACTTTTCCGAAAGTATGTCCTCTGAAATGTTGTCTTTTAGCGGATGAAGGCGTCTTCTTCTGAAACACTGATGGAAACTGAGAGGATTGTTTCAAACATTAGGCGGTTGTTGGCTGATACGTCAGGAACGACAAACCTTAATTTTACGGACTTTCGAGGAACAGGGTTGACAATTTGTAGAGATGGGTATCGATGTCTCCAAATCATCGATGTTTTTTTACGAAACATCGATGTTTTTCAAATCGATGATCACTCCACGATGTTTCTTGGACATCGATGTTTTTACCGGGCATCCAGTTCTCATTCTAGTTTCATAAATGAATGTTTTTTGCTGACTCGTTTGTTTATTATCCTCAAAATATAGAAATAAAATACTCAAGTAAATAGATTCAAGAAACATCGATGTGCTTAGTCGAATCGTAGGTTGTACATATAGTTACCCAATGTTCTCTGTTCTGCAATAAAATGTATTCAAATCGTTCAAAAATTTTTTCTTTTGGCAAATTTCCAAAGAAATTCAGCTATTTTGATCCCCTCCTATAAACTCATCGATGTGTCGAAACATCGATGTATTTTGTCGGATGTTTTTTATGCCTTAAACAAGGCCTTGTGTCCTGGATAGAAACATCGATGTGCAAACATCTCTAATCCCTAAAAATCTGTGTACGTGTAGTCCCTAAAAATCCTACGTGTACCTACCTAAGCCTCATGCAGGAGAAAATGTGATTCGAAAAACTGCCGGTGTACCCTACGTCAGGAATCGAACCCAACACCTCCGGGTCTTTAGCCCGACATCCTACCCGCTGATCAATAGAATGATTTACTGAGAATGACAGCAAAATATACTATAAAAATATTATTTTTATCGGCCCCCCTTCAGACATTCACCAACGCGATGTTTTTCGAAATGCTCCGCATAATCTTTGTCGATTCCAAAACTCGTTGAGACTGTTTCAAGGGCCTCGCCTGCCCAAAGTGCTCTGGAAAGGTCACGTACCCGCAAACTCGCGGTAAGTCGTACAAAGGCGAGCCTTCTTTTTAGTGGACACTAACTTTTTCCAACCGAAGGATAACTCAACCAGCCCCGCACATTCGTCCCGCTTTTATTCGGGCGGTGAAGCCTTTGAAATGATAGAAACCGTATATAAGTCACGTATCTAATGTTTGGAAATAAAAACCCACACTACCGACCTAGGCTTTGTTACTTTGTTAGCGCAAAGTTTTTTATTCGCGTTGTCTCCGAAGGAGAAGAAAAAATCTGAGCGCCGGAGAGTGGCGTGAAAAACAGTAAGAAGTGCAAAGAGGAGACCCGTGTAAAAATTGGAGTGTCCTCTGATCGATGGCCTGCCACAGTTTGATATACGGCGGTAAAACTCCAGTACGGCTCAAGTACGAAACAAATCAACTTCACTACCAGTAGGATGTTGGAAGTATGCGTAATGGAAGGCGTATCATAGAAGTTTACTCAAAAGAACGTTTGTGTTAGAATATTTGATGGAATAAGATTGAATATCGAAAAAGGATAGACTATTTAATGCACACCCCTACGGTGGAGCTTTTTTCCATGCAAGAACTAGAAGGAAGGTCCACTCCATAGGTTCCGCGAGGATTGACACGTGGCGCGATCTATCAGCGCTCCAAAGGAACCTACCTAGTTCTCGAAGATCCGGTAGAGGTCCGAGGCCCGGCAGTGCTGGTGACCGCTTCTCGATACTTCGAGCAGACAAAAAGGGATTGACCAGTGAATATAACATCGAATGTGTCAGGTAAAGTGATAGACTCAATCAGTAATGTTGGCGATACCACAAAATGTTCAATACTGAGGAGAATCGAATCATGATTACTCTTTTCATTTCACACATCGAATTAACTGTTATATTTAATTGGAAATAAGATAGAAATAAAACATCATCTAGCCCTCACGTTATTTATAAAACGTCGTATTACTTTTCAACAAGGTCATTTCTATGAATAAAAGTTATGTATAAGATTGAACGATTGTCGAAGAAGTATTGATGGAGATGGGGAGGAAAACTTGACATCAACGGCGTCATTCACTCAGTCAACGATCGACGTCGAAATTCGACTTTTCTCAGCCTTCCTTGTTTACTTCGTTTAGGACCCGTTCTTTATGCTTGGCGAGCGCGGACACGAGCCCAACTGACTCATACACTTGACAGTTTGCAGATTTGCTGAAGGTAGTTATGAGGCTTGCTGGAATAGGATTAACGCGTTTTCCCGCGAAAGTTGTTTTATTCCTCACTTG
Source organism: Nesidiocoris tenuis (assembly GCA_036186465.1). NCBI lineage: Eukaryota > Metazoa > Arthropoda > Insecta > Hemiptera > Miridae > Nesidiocoris > Nesidiocoris tenuis. Next base: position 2,965,911 of record AP028923.1, read on the forward strand.
CTGCTGGCCTCCGCACGTGAATCTGGTAGTCAGCGCCTGCGCTAGCTTGGAATAGTGGATGAACGGGATCATCTTTACAGTTTGATAATTGGCTTCGCTGGTTTTACGAAATCCTTCGCCGAAAGTTCGCCTGTCAACAAACCCGACGCCTGTCATCCACCTGAGTACCTCGAGGTCCTCCCAATGAGTCCCCCAAACTCCATGGAAAATGTATTGGGAGAGTAGGTTGTTGGGCAGATGCGACTTCATCTGAAAGTTCTTGGATAGTTTGCACTTCCAGAGAGCTTGGGCACCTTTTCCTGAGAAGTCTATTTTCTCCCAAGCCGCGGCATTGGTGAGCAGATTCTTGCCTGGCTCTGCCTCTCGAGCAGCATTTATGTCTTTCGCCTGAAGTAGCGAGAAATAAAAACAGATTGGAAAGTAGGCTTTGTTCATTGACCTGGATCCCGTTAACAACAAAGTGTCTGCAATTGTTATAGTGGGGCTAGTTCAATGGCTCTTACCGCAAACGTATGCCGCTATCTCTTTGGATCTAGGCAAGTGCGCCAACGAGCGAGTGACCGCTACTTTCCACTTGGCGGAGCAGTCGGTAGTCCCTTTGCATTGAGCCAACATAAGTTGAGTCATTGGACCCAAGCTTTGGGCAGTCGCGGATCTCTTGTGAGGAGGGTAGGAAATTCCGTCCAAGAGCGGGTGATGGGCCCCATTAAGGCCGTACTGACCAATCCCAACCTGTTTTACCTCAGTCGCACTCTTGTGTATCGGAAAATATTCACAGCCGTTTCGTACTTCGTTCAGCCGGTGCTTGAAGAGATTCATGAATGATAAGAACGGCGCTGCCATTCCCCACCAATGGTCTCTGTTGTTAGGGTTGTAGGTGTTAATTCAGAGAGATATCCGGCATACCTTGTCCAAGCTTCTTTGATCAATCCTCCTGAACACCAACTTCTATCGTCACAATGCTCAAAGATATGAATACTCAAAGAATAGTCAGACCTATATTCACTATGAACGCAAGTTAAGTGCCAAAATATGGCAAAATCATAACAGGGAACAGCCGGGTTTCCAGGGCTTCCGCTAGCACATATGACGATCGAGCGAGTCTGCTACCACCAGCCTCTTCCAAAGGTGTAGCCTCTTGCTACCGCTGCGAGTAGGTAATCTTCCTCAAATGTACCTACAATATTTTGATATGAGAACCATCATTAGTAAAGAGCTTTGTAGAGAAACCAACCTTCTTCTCAACAGTAGGTCTAATGTAAGTCATACGTGGCAGCGAGGCTCTGGATGGTGGTATTATAGTTTAAATGGTGAATTTAAGAAAATTAAACGATGTGCTGCGTTTAAGAGATTCGTAGATAGGTACCAATCGAAAAAGTTTCTATCAAGCCAAGTGGACAATGTAGCTTTCTTGCCGGGTTGGAAAAAAAAGTTTTTCTAAATCCCATCTAAAATACAAATTTATACTTAACTTCTAGAATGATGAAAACTAAATTCCGTGTTTAAGGAGTGCCTATATATCATGGGGTTTGTCTTAGCAATCGAAAAATGAACCCCTGTGCAAAATTTGCAGAGCTCTTCGGATACACAGAAAACTAATGTGCACATGCCACTGATCTACTTAGCGGCGTTTTGGTTCATTTTTCTTAAGAAATGAACCTTTTTTTTACAATTTTCAGATTTATTTGAATAGTAGTGTGGTTGTAGTGGCGTTGTTCGTTCGTGGCGTGTTTTTATGTCTGTTGCGTCTTGATTTTTCATGTCAGTATAGGGATTGGGGCGCCGTCTTCCAGTCCTAGGCATTATGTTTTCTTTCGACTTCGAAGTCGCATGAAGACTGCCCTTATAACGGCGATTTGAGTCTTCACCCTTAACCACTCCGTTACTTGTGATAACGGTTTCGACCATTTTCCCGAAAGAACCGTAGCCATCCTTTTCAGGAAACAATCATATTCCCTGTACAGGGCTCTGTGGCACGATGTTACTAGACGGGTGAATCTCAGGTCATCTGTTGCTTTAATTGGTCGAGATGGCTCAATAAACAATTCATTTAAATTTCTTTGGCGTTCGACACCACTTTCCCATGGTCATCCCCTCTCCAACAGACGGCAATCGGATAGTGAGTGGGCACCTAAAGGCCGACTATAGTGAGAATGAGGTGCCCCTCTGATGGGAGAGGTCCAAGGTACTAATAAACAATTTTTTGACATTCCGAGGACTTCTGTTAGCCCTTGAGAACACTGTTTGCGAATGGTACTTCGTTCCTTATATTTCTTCTATAATTTTTCGCTCGAAACCTAAAAATTTGAGCAAACCGTATTTCTGAAGCAATCAAAATCCTTTCCGACGCGTCTCCAGAGAGCAGAATGATAATTTTCAACGTGGACATTGCGACATATTCATGACGAGAAAACTCCTCACTTGTGTGCGACCGTATCGTTCTGTCGAGTATTCCCAAGTCGACCATGCCGAATAATAACTTCTTTAACCCTCGGAGAAACTCCCACTCAGAAAGTGGGGAGTATGGTCTCTCAAAACTAATTTCAACTTATCGTGGCAGCGAAAGTTGTTCAAAAAGTAAGACTTCCAGAGCGTAAGAGAGAGTCAACCTTCTCGCCGCTTCGGGGGAAATTGCGGCCCGATTTGAAGCGAAAAAGTGCTCAGTCCACCTGTTTGCCCCGGGCTGCTACCTATCCTGGCAACTTTCGTATGCATTGATTGTTCGCTTAGATTATACTTTATGGAGTGGGCATAGCAGGCAAGTATCTTTATCTTCAAAGTTTCTCCACGCCTTCGTGGCTGGGTTTACAGGAAATATCGTGTGTCAAGTGTGCGAGTTTTGCGTCGATGTACGTTTTCACACCGGGATACAAAGAAAGGCATCTAGCTAGTTTTTAGAGTTGAAGAAACGCAATTGTTGACCTCCCATGGATACTGGACAATGTCATTTACGACAGCAGGGTGGATTTTGTTTTCAAGCTGCGTCACTTATTAGTTTTGAACTGCCCAAGTCGAAAAACTTGACAAAAGTTGATTTCTGGATTTCCTACAACAATTTGGTTCATAATCTGATGTTTCTCCTGAATAATTATGGGGAGTGGACTATCTTTCATTTTACAGATGGACTTTCTTAAGTTAATATCGTTGGTAATTTATCAAAGTTTCTGTCAGGCGTGTATTAGCCACGCTTGGGTAATTGCTGGTCAAATATTTTCTCACCAGATATTTGCGTGCGCTTAATTAAGCCGTCACTCCATTTCACCAATGTTTTACCTCATATAGGTAATGTATTTTGGCAGTAGTTCACAACTCTACTAGCCCCTTGGCCGATAAATAACCTCACGTTCTCAACAGGAGCATCCGCTCTCTTCTAATATAGAGCCCTCTCATATTTAATCACCTTTAGTTACAGCAGATCTCGCTTTCTTGGGTGTTTTGTGTTGAATCGATAGGCTTTGAAGGAGAAATCAATTCAGTTCAAGACAATAACTATATTTGAAGAGCTTTCCTCCAAAACTGCATTCATCCACTTTCAAGTTTTTTATTTGCGAAATTTGGATAAATCGAGTTTTGGTGAAAAAGGGCAGCACGATAGAGAAAACGCAGGGTAGGTGAACTATTTATTCTTAACGTCAAAAAAATGAGAATAAGTTCATTGTGTACAAGAAGACAGAGTCTAGGTAGGTAACTTGAATTTCACTAGGTAGGCCTTTCCATTTTTTGAATAAAAAGCCTCACGATTTAAGGCAATGTCACTCCATTCCAGCGATGCACACTTGAAATTCTTTGATAGATGATCGCACGGCTTGGCTTTCCGTTTCAACAGCACCAGATTTGGGTCAGAGTCCGCATAATTTTTATCTCGTTCCGATTTCCGACGTTTTTTGGAACCGCAGTTCAACTCACCGACGGTTCCGTCCATCAAGAGAAACGAAACTGAACAAAAAAACGAAAGAAACGAGACTACGCTAAGAACTGTAACAATCAATGCGAGCTCAGACTTCAGGTCAACGTCCAGCAAGTTTCCCCGTGCAGAAGTTGCTGCGATGCACAAGGCTTGCCAACCTAAATCACCCGCTTGCAGAAAAGGCTGAAGAAGGCGACCTTTCCTTCTGATGAGTGCTGCCCCTCGAGGGAAGAGGATGAAACAATTCGAAATTCAGGCGGTAACTTTCATTCCTGGATGAGTGCACTTTTGATTTGAAAGCATCCGAAACTGCAGCAATTTCCAAGGATGTGTGCTAGGGATGAGCATCGATAATCGATACTATCGATATTTTGCATCCGATAATCGATACTATCGATGTTTTGCATCCGATAATCGATACTATCGAACTATCGATGTTTTGCATCCGATAATCGATACTATCGAACTATCGATGTTTTGCATCCGATAATCGATACTATCGATGTTTTGCATCCGATAATCGATACTATCGATGTTTTGCATCCGATAATCGATACTATCGATGTTTTGCATCCGATAATCGATACTATCGATGTTTTGCATCCGATAATCGATACTATCGAACTATCGATGTTTTGCATCCGATAATCGATACTATCGAACTATCGATGTTTTGCATCCGATAATCGATACTATCGAACTATCGATGTTTTGCATCCGATAATCGATACTATCGAACTATCGATGTTTTGCATCCGATAATCGATACTATCGATGTTTTGCATCCGATAATCGATACTATCGATGTTTTGCATCCGATAATCGATACTATCGATGTTTTGCATCCGATAATCGATACTATCGATGTTTTGCATCCGATAATCGATGTTTTTAGCATCGATGGTTTAGAACCGATGTTTCACCACTATCGATCAATTCAATGTGATGCTTTCGAATCTTCTCGTTATCCTTATCACTCGGTATCAATAATATGTTAGATTTGATTCTCCTGAATATTGTACTCCTTGATTTTTTATATAATAAACGACAAAAGTAAGGTATTTCGATATTGAGTTGAATCTGAATCCCACTTTTGAGCCTATTTTAAATGAAAAATTCTTCATTGCATTTTTTGTTCATTTTTGGTTGATTTTGATCGACTAAACTGACCAGCGGTTTCACTGAAATTTGTATCATGCAAATTGCAAAAATAGATCCTTGAATTATCCTAGGCATCGATTCAATTTTAAAACTTCTTCACTTGAACAAAGGAGTATCGATAGATTTGTACCAATAGTTTTTAACAATCGATGGTTTCCTTTGATAGATTATTCGATGGTGACTATCGATAGTTTCCAATCGATGCTCATGCCTAATGTGTGCTGTTTTGGTGCAAAAAAATACCAACTGTGATGTACACGGTTTTGGTGGAAAACTGATACTTTGAGTCTCTCATAGTTAATGTCGTTTTTGGTTGGAAAACAATGGATGAATCGATGTGGCTCAGCCTGAAGATACAGGAAATGAAAACAAACTAAAAACTGGCAAAAGTGGATGTATGCAGTTTTGGAGGAAAACTCTTCATTTTTAGACACAATCAGGTGCTTTGAATAATCGGAACGGCTCATTCAGAAATTCCGATTTTTCCCACAGGAAAAGGATTGGTCTATTTTCCCCGCGGATACAATCGCGTTTGGATACTGGAGTTTTTTTTTTTTTTTTTGTTTAAACGAGGAACGACCGAACGAGGCAACCGGGAGAGCATCTGGGCGGGCTTCATCTGATCAATGAATTCCATTACCGAAGAGTTGTTGAAGGAGAGCTGATGAAGCGAAGTTCATTACCACCTTAACAATTTTCCCCTCTTGATATCTGTGTAAACATTTATTTTCGATTATCACCCTTTCAACTCGAGTTCATCAGTCGCGGGCGAAATCGGGAATTCGAAGTTTAATCGAATAACGGGCAATTTTCGACAGTAAAATTCGTCGATAATTCTTCGCAAGTTCAACACGAAAGGTTTTCTTGTTGGGACAAGGGATGCTTTCGGCAAACCCTTGAAGGATTGTTGATTTTTGACCCAGAGGTACATGAAAACGTCCTTGAATCCAATCATGTGAATTTCAGGTTGGGGCGACCTATATTTGAAATTTAGGCCATGTGAAGGGGGAAATTGGAATTGAGGAAAATTGAGGGTATAAAGCGGAGTGGGGTAAAAGGATTTCCGTTCCCTTATTTGAATGATGTAGGAGAAGCAGCTACCCTAATATACCACCCGTAGCTTGGATAGCTCTGCTGAACAAACCCTGGTTATTTTATTATGGCAATCTAACTGGTACTGAGGCCGAGATCGACTTTCTCCGTCCAGATGTACAGCGTGTCTTTTCCAATTTCCCGGTCAGCGGAACAACGAACGAATTGCTTCCATTTCCATTAATTCTATAACGGCCGCGTCGGTGTAATGGTGAAAGGAGCCGGTTTTCTATAAACTGACATGTTATCAATGGTTGAAACATTTACAAATTTTTCATCAGCGAAAAAAAAACAAGAAATGAGGTATTAATATCGATACCTAAAAGCACAAAGGGCATATGTCCAAAAATGGCATGAGAAAAATGCAAAATAAGTTTTTGATCAATTTACAAAAATTAAAATTTCTCCCATAGTTTTTAATTCCATGAAAAAATTTGCTAAATAAAAAATGTTTGTCTGGCCAAGATCTACAACCTCGTTTAACCAGAAATTTGGTAGCACTCAACACTTCCAAGATACACGCTCTTTGAATATTTGTCGTTTTTCTATTATATCGTTTTTCGGCGCCAAAAATAGATAAAAGGATCATGATTCTTGGAGCGATCGATAGGTCCTGATGAGTAGATTCTTTCGGTACCGAAATCTCAAAATCGATATTTGAAGGGTAAGGGGAAGGAACGAGGAATGTCACAAAAAGTACTTTTAGAGAAAAAGCAGGTTTTGTATTTTAAATTCTATGTTTTTTCCCCTTACACCGAATCTTTCGTTGCTTCTCAGTGCGACATTTATACTTTTTTCCCCTTGGAGTTTCACTATACGGTTAGTACCTTTGAATTCCTACAAAATGCGCTATTAAGCTTGTTTTTGGGAAAAATGGACATTTCCTGTTACCCCTTCATTTGTGCTTTAAGGTATCGATATGAGCAATGAAACAAAAAGTAGCCAGATGGCCTCATACCGAGTTTCAATGCTCCCATTTCTCAAGGTTCTCCTCGAATTTTCCCTCAGTTCCTTCCTCAAATTTCCCTTATTATCACATTCGAGACACGAATATTTCCCTTCGAGGGGAATCCCGCCTTGTTTTCCCAACAGCTGCGGGTGAATTTTCCAACCTGTCATAAATACTCATACGCGTAATTTCGAAGGCAGCATTTTCCGCATTCGACAGCTAACTGACAGCGTCAGCCGCAGAATCCGGCGAATTCGTTCGGGCGCTTTCCGAATTTCTTTCGATTGATCGTGCGAAACGACTCCTACGGCAATCCACCTCAGGCAATCGGACGGATTAGGAAAAAGACTTGAGTCTTGTTAAGGTAAAATCCGCGTGACAATGACTGGCAAGTTCCGCGCCGAAACAGTCGATTCTCATTACCGCCACATATGCCTTTCTCGTTTTTCGTATATAGTTGTGTCCTACGCTTGAGAGATGTTCATCGCCAAAAACTAACTAAAAGCCAAAGCTGAAAACATAGCATTTTTATGTATTGACAGTGAATCGGCAAAACCTTCAATATTGAAAACCCAAAATTTCAGAGGAGGTGGAAAAAAATTCCGATTAGTGGCTGCGCAAATGGAGATGGCCCGTGGGGACTTGGCTTAGAAACGCCATGTAAATTAACTAATTGTCTCGACTTCACGACTAGGTTTTGAATAGTGAATGAGCACTCAAAAAGCAGCTTGAGTCCATTTTTTGATTCGAGGAGGTTTGCAAGTTGTTTTATCAGTAGAACTCTAAACATAATTTTCCATAAAACTCAACTTACGAGCTTTTAGGCCTCGAAACAGTCAATTCTCATTACCGCCAGCGCTTCTCATTACCACCACCGTATCAATTTAATAAATTCCAGTTTGAAGGCCAAAGATTGAAATTGAGTTGCGTCTGGAGTTGATAACTCTTTTTTATGATCCCACGAAGCTCCGTGAATTTTTCGAAATTTTTTGGAGAAGGTTCACTTTTTCAGATTTCAAACCTTGGGAATTGCATTTTTTTAAATTCACCCACCTGCATTATAACACTCAAAAAAGGTGATCTTGTCCCTTTGTATCGATGCTGAAGTAATGCGCTGACGAAAAGAACACTCGAAGACAATGCTTTGCCAGATGCCAGCAGTAAATTTTTATTAAGGAAGAAATGGGGAGTGACGTTCTCTCAGTCGAGTTCAGCAAAAGGACTTCTTCCGCTTTTACACTCCATTCTCTTTTTTCGCTCTTCCCGTGTTCTCTGCGGCCCCTTTTCTCCAAATTTATCCCTCCGCTTTAGCGACATTTCAGCTGCCAGACATGAAGGGATTTTACAGGTCAGAAAAACAATGATGGATAGAAGTCAAGAGTTGCTGCAAATTTGCGCTGGCTTTCTTTAAACATCGCTGATTATGCGATGGCAGCATCAGCTTGTCGTTTGGGAGGAACATAGCTTACAGGGGTATATTCCTCAATATTTATCCGGGTAAGAGTGAGAACGCAGCAGGCAGCGGTAGCACCATCTCTATGAGACATATAAAAAGCAAGATCCCTCAAAATGCTGTCCTTAAAAAAATGTATCATATTTGCGTTTTTTCAAATATGCAGGTCAGTTTGTAAAACTCTCAGTCGCCAAATAAATAGATTTTCAGGGGCCCTGAAACCTGGAAAGCCCTGAGTTGGTAGGTGCTGTTTTTTCAACGGCAAGCACGTGTCATGAAATATGCCAAACATATAAATTATTCTTTTGCCTCTCGAGAGAATACAAGAAAGCAATCCTCATTGCTTGAAAGGTTTCCTCAGGAAACAGAAAATTGAACAGCAAGGAGTAGAGAGAAATAGAGAACAACTGCTCCATTCTATAGGTTGACTTATTTTTTCGTCGCCTGGGGACAGCCAGCAGAAAATGTTATCGTTTCTGAAAAAGTCCGTACGATTCAGTCTTGGATTCAAACGTCGCCATGAATTCATAATGTAGCTGAGGGCCCCCCCACCCAGGGAAAGGGAACATCTGAAAGATTTCACAACGTGTTCTCCTTTAATTCCCCAGCGGTCGAGAATAGTTAACAATGATAACGAAACTGTTTAAACCAAGAGCTGATCCAAGCTTAATGCTGACTGGGAAACGGCCTTAATGCTTTCATAAGAGGAAGAGACCGAAACAAAAGATTCCCAACTGCCGTTGAAGAAGGCGAGTTCGAGACTTAATTAGGGACAAAAGGCAACAGAACGAGAGCGTCGAGAGGGAATGCGAAATTATTCATTTCATTATGCCGACTTGTTAAGTTATTAAATGAATTCAAATTTCGCTGATCGTTTCAATCCAGTGAATTCAAAACTAACACTGAAAGGTTGAGACGAAATACAGTTCAGAGTGGCAGTGGTGTAGTTTGCGAACGCTAATATTTTTGAGGCTCAAATGATGAGTAAAATTTTGAGTTAGGTAATATAAGTTGAGTTGAGGAACGAGGTGAGCTGGGGCCAGGGTATTTGCATAGTTGTGCATAGAATCGAAAGTCGAGTTAAGATCGAAATCGAAGTCAAACTCACAATGAAACAGAAACTCAAAGTCATAATCGAAATCGAAGACAAACTCACAACGGAACAGAAACTCAAAGTCATAATCGAAATCGAAGTCAAACTCACAATGAAACTGAAACTCAAAGTCATAATCGAAATCGAAGTCAAACTCACAATGAAACAGAATCTCAAAGTCATAACCGAAATCGAAGTCATACTCACAATGAAACTGAAACTCAAAGTCATAATCGATATCGAAGTCTAACTCACAATGAAACAGAAAATCAAAGTCATAATCGAAATCAAACTCACAATGAATCAGAAACTCAAAGTCATAATCGAAATCGAAGTCAAACTCACAATGAAACAGAAACTCAAAGTCATAATCGAAATCGAAGTCAAACTCACAATGAAACTGAAACTCAACGTCATAATCGAAATCGAAGTCAAACTCACAATGAAACAGAAACTCAAAGTCATAATCGAAATCGAAGTCAAACTCACAATGAAACAGAAACTCAAAGTCATAATCGAAATCGAAGTCAAACTCACAATGAAACTGAAACTCAAACTCACAATAAAACCGAAACTCAAAGTCATAATTGAAGTCGAAGTCGAACTATCAATGAAACAAAAACTTAAAGTCATAATCGAAATCGAAGTCAAACTCACAATGAAACAGAAACTCAAAGTCATAACCGAAATCGAAGACAAACTCACAACGGAACAGAAACTTAAAGTCATAACCGAAATCGAAGTCAAACTCACAATGAAACAGAAACTCAAACTCATAATCAAAATCAAAGTTAAACTCACAATGAAACCGAAACTTAAACTCACAATCGAAATCGAAGTCAAACTCACAATGAAACAGAAACTCAAAGTCATAATCGAAATCGAAGTCAAACTCACAATGAAACTGAAACTCAAAGTCATAATCGAAATCGAAGTCAAACTCACAATGAAACAGAAACTCAAACTCATAATCAAAATCAAAGTTAAACTCACAATGAAACCGAAACTTAAACTCACAATCGAAATCGAAGTCAAACTCACAATGAAACAGAAACTCAAAGTCATAATCGAAATCGAAGTCAAACTTACAATGAAACTGAAACTCAAAGCCATAATCGAAATCGAAGTCAAACTTACAATGAACATAACCTTAATCATCAGTTTCATTGTGAGTTCGACTATGAGTTTGAGTTTCATTGTGAGTTTGACTTCTAGTTTGAGTTCCAGTTTCCCAGTGAGTTTGACTTCGAGGTTGAGTATTGAGGAGATTGTTTGTTGAGTGTTGATTGGGTTGAGTAATTTTCATGTTCAGGATTGAGTTGTCTTTTGACTTTTATGTTAAGAGAAATATTGAGTTTGGGTGCAGTATCAAGTTAAGTTTCGATTAGTGTTGAGTGCCGATTTGAAAGTTGATTGAGTGTCGATTTGAGAGGTGATTCGAGCGTTGAGTTTAGCTGATTGCTGAACTGAGTGCCGAGTTGTGCTGAGTGTCGAGTCAATTGTTAAGTCGAGTGTTGAGTTTATTGTTGTATTGAGGATTTTGATTCAGAAGATTTGATTCGGGATCTTGGTGCTGATTCTTGTCTAACCAACATCATTTGGTGAATCTTCTTTTCTGTACATCAAGACCTGTATGAAATAATTGTCCTGCCGGTCGTTATATCCTTTGACATTTTTAAACTATCTGCCCAATTTTCATCAGTTTATAGTTTTGTCATTCAGCAAAATGCCTCACTATACGTCGGAGACGCCCTCTATATTTCGGCTGAATAGCCATAAATTCAGAGATTCAATCATGCCAGCCGGGTGGCAACAAAGTTAGTTGGGCTAATTGTTACTAAGGGAAGCGTTGTCATTAGAAGGGTCGACTGATCCGGCGTTGGCCCACTTATCATTGGGAATTCGAGACGCGTTTTGCTAGACCAACAATCTTGGTCCGATTCGGCGAATTAATTTCCGCTCGAATCCGACCCAACCCTCATCGATCTTATAAACCCTGAGAAAAATCGTCGGTTAAAATATTTCAAAAATGCTGCTAATGACCAAATGCGGTTAAATTAAATTTAATTGAAATTGATATTTTTTCACTATCAACAAAAAATGAGAAATGTGGTTAATGTCGAAAATGCCAACTTTTCTGTGGATTTGACCGACTTGAGAGCAATTTCAACCAACGTTTTGCAATGGTGCATGTCGGCTGAACGCTTCAAACGAGATGCGTAGAATCAATTTTTTTTACCAGGCGTTTCTAGTAAGTAGTATAGATACTTTAATAGATCTATTAAAATACCTTTACACATGTTATTCTACATTAGGCAGTTATTAACTCATAAATAACTCACCGTCAAGCCTAATTATTCGATTATGAGACATAAAACGGCACTTGAATAATCATGTATTATGCGAAAATACGTTGAACGCAATGTAATGCACGGAAGCTGAGAAACGCAGGAAAAACAGCAGTCAGGTTCATGGAATCTAGACGAGAGCAGGCGAACGAGAGAGAACAGAGCAGGGTTGCAGACTAGGCGGCCGTACAAGGTACAGGTAGGTAACTATGGTGACGAGTCGAAATAGTAGACCGGAGATCACATGATGCGTCGTCAACTGTAGACGGGATGATCTCGAAACACATGAGTGAAGCCTTCGTCTTCATCATGAGTAGGTGACTGGAGTCTAGGTGTACGGGATCCATCTAGTAAAGCATGTTGGTGACAAGGTAGGTGACCTACCTAGGTTGGGGGACCTGTGAATGCTAAAATGAAGTTGTAACCCATGGAGGTATCATACTTTGAAGACATTTTTCCAGCAGTGCAGCATACAGACTAGGGAATGTCCCGTCTGTATTTTGGGATGGCTGCGTCTGAAAGAATTTACCATTTACGACGGTACAGGAATTCAGAAATTCCTATATTTTTTTACCTACCAATAAATCATGTCTCTATTCATTTGTTTGTCCCATAAACTGCTGTATACGAGTTTGAGGCAATAAATGATCATATCACGGAAGGCATTTACAATATCTAACAGTTTCTCTTTGTACCTATAATATTCGCTTTACGTCGAACACTTATAAATCAATAGGTGCCTAGGGGCGGAAGGGCTAAAGGTTGGCGGTAGTACAACCTAAGGGAAGCTCCATTCTCCCAACTGGCTCGATTCCAGTTCGGGACACGTTCTGTACCCGGATGCATTTATCTTAGGAGGCATCGCCACCGGCGCGGTTGGCGGACGTGAGTAGATCGTCTTCTTCGCAATGTTCACCCGCACATTTTCACCCTCAACAGAAGGATTCCTTATCGAATTCCTATGAGAGAGAATCTATCTAGCTCTATTCTCTAAACTAATGTTAGAATATCGGGATGCGCGAGTCATCCAATCGAACGTCGATATTATTTCAGCCAAGACATCTTCCAGGTTGGACCTGAAAATTGTCAATAAACCGTTGCACTGATTTGTTCTTGATTCTTATCAATTTTCTCAGAACACGAAATTTCAGCTTCTTATCAAAATTTGATAAAAATCGTGTGGATTGATTTGGTTTTATATTTATTATAAAACCAAATCAATCCTCACAATCATCATCTCCAGTAAAATTTCCCATTTGGGGGAGAACGTTTTTGATCCAGCAACCATTATCATAATTTTTTATTGTAGGGTGGTTATAAATTAACATGCCTTCCTAATAACTGGATAATATTGAACTTTCGCCTAGATAAGGATGCTGTATGAACACGTGAAAATTTCGTTCGCCGCAGATTTCAAAAAAATACAACGGGCTGATGTTTGTTTTGATGTTTGGAAAAAAGAAATCCTTCGTGAGAGGAGGAGTCGGATTTGTCGATAGCCGTCGGATACACGTTCGTTCCATCTCATTTCGATGGTACATATTTTTCACTCAGGTCAAATCCATCTGCCAGGTTTTCACTTCGGTTAATAGCCGCACGAACGCTTTTCAACCCTAAACTTAACCGTTTTTAGAACTAATCATCATAACGTTCATATAATAAAAATATATAATAATATAATAATAAAATAAACAAAAACACCACAGTGCCCGACGTGGATAAAGTGCCAGGGCAACAAAAGAAGAAAGAGAAGAAGAAGAAGATAACGTTCATCATAATCGATTTTTGCAGCTTCGTTCAAGTAGGTGTTGAGGGTCGAATTGAGTGAGTGTTGAGTATTGTGTTAAGTGATGAAATGAGGGTTGAGTTGAGTGTTGAGTCTAGTGTCGAGTTGAGTTTCAAGTTGAGTGTTGAGTTGAGCCAGCCCTTCAAACAGGTTACCTTCTCTATGGATACTTTTTAAGGATAAAAATCCTCATTTCTGCAACGATTACTTGAAATCATAGCAAGACATCAATAAGCGTATCCAGATGTTAGCATATGGATATATTTCTCCTTCACTCCTCGAATTTCTGATATTTTGGTATCAGAAAATGTTTATTACCTACTTCTCGACAAACTTTTGCGCTTCATCCGTCTCTCGCTTTTTACCGATATCAATACCGATGCTGTTTCAAAAGATTCAACCGGAGAGAACGGTACGCAAATTCCAAACCGGTAAATCTGATCAGACTAATCGAGAAGGGCAGGTGCTTCACGCGTTAGGCACTAAAAAGGAACGAGGACTCGCTTTTGGAGTTTCTTTTAATGGAAAAAAACCTCTTTGAGTTTAGTCGGCCAAGCGGTTTTTACGGCGGCTTGGATGTTATCAATAATTCATGGCTTGATAGAAAAGAAGAAAACGAGAGGCTTCGTTTTTTGTTCCTGAAAAAGTTCTTTGAGCTTGTAGCGGCTTTCGTTCCAATAATATTCTCCTGAAGGAGTGTGGCGTTTCAAAGTCGGCGGAAAAAAAGGAGGGATCGACCGGCGAATTGGATGTCTCCACGGGAACGCTGTAGACTCTAGAATGATAAAAACGAAAAGGGCGTAATCTTTCCTTGTCAACTTATTACCAGAAGTCGTTGAGAGGCTCTGGGAAAATTTCGCGATAAGAATGGAAAAACTTCCTATTAACTGTTCCATTCGTATCCGAACTAAATGGCTATGTTGAGAGAATTTATGGCGAGTCGTTTTATCAGTTTAAAATCAACTCCCCTCCCCCCTTCGGGTTTTTACCGCTCAAATGACGTCATATAGGTGTGATTTTGACGTCACTCAAGAAACGTATGGAATCAATGCCAAGGCCTGGACCGGTGGTTTTTGGTGATTTTTACTCTGACTTCTTACTCAGAGACCAGTCTCTGGTGGATTTAAGGTACCTAGGGTAAGAGCAGCAGTTATTGGCCAATTTAGGGTGTTCCCAGCTGTAATGTACTCAAATAAAATTATTTTTTTAATTTTTAATGGGGTAAACATTTTAGGAATGTGACCCGAAACAAATTTTTCCAGAATTTTGGGTCCAAATCATTGATTTTTGGAAAATATTATCATCAAAGAGTGTTTCACCCTTTTCAGAACTACTTGGGCAAGTGTTTTATAGTGATGTTTCCCATAGATAACATCAGGACATTTTATTTTCTTATCAGCTACGATAAAACCTGACAAAAAGGTAACATGTTCTTTTCCGTTGAATAAAGTGACTTTTTTTCTGGATTTTCCAAACCCACACGTTTATATTTTCGATTTTTCCCATTTCTTTTATGACATAAGTCATAACAGCAATGATCAAATTTTTACCACGATCTCCTGGATAATGGATAAATGCAGGAACGTCGAGATCACGGCCTCAGAGGCTGCTGCTTTTTAAAAAACGAAGTTAAAAAAAAATGACTGGGCCTTTTACCCTATCTGAATCGTTCTCAATAAATTAATACGAACAAAACTCTCAAAAAAGTATTCAACTTCGCGCAGCATGGTTAACTTTTTTTTTAATTTCAAAATGGTTGACAAACTATTGTTGACCAGTTCAGCCCGGCTCAATGTACTTAGAACGCAGTACCCAACCAGTACAAGGCCCTTTGCCACAAAGGGCGGCCAATGCCATCGGCCAGAAGTCCCTCCGAGGATTAGGAAGGCCTCGCCTGATTATCACCTCCATCAAGCGATTATAACGTACTTCGGCGTACTTGGCTTATTGGCTGGAGGAAAACCGCGGCCGTCCCAGACTTCGGAGCTTAAGTCCTTGTAATCGCCAAAGCTCATTGAAACTTTCGCAAGTCCGCGAGGATCCGCAAGATGAATATTATAAGTTGGACCGAATGCTCAAGAGCCAAGCGAGATGGCGTCCAAATGAAGTATTCAATATTCCAAAGTTCGATTATTGATTGATTTACCGAGCTACTTTTTATTGAGGTCCAGCTATACAACAAACGACAGCAATATCGTGTTTACCTTTCTAGTACCTAATAAACCTTTCGGAATAAATAATAATAAAAATAATAAAAAGACTTTTTTCTCTAAGTTTTTTTAATTCGTATCTATTTATCTTGTACCACCTTGTAACACCTCTGTACGAGTGATGATGCTTACATGGTACGTTTTCAGAACGATGAATACATAGGTACAAAAAGAAAATACGCGTGCCCCAACCCCTCCCGGGATTCAACCCTCACCAGCGCCCGGCACCCCTACCCCTCCCAACCACCCTTTACAACATCCGCCCCTCGGAAGGCCCCAGACGCGGACCTCCACCCTGCACCCCTTTACATTCCCTTAATTAAACTGTCCACCGTATTAATATAAGCTGACTGATTTGGCGTATTACGGCGTACGGCGGACGGACGAAAACTTTTTATTGCGGATTTGAGTTCTAGAACTTCTGAAACGTAAAAAAAATTTCAGGGGGTGTTGTAAAAAAATTTTGCTTGACCGATTACATACGTATATTATTTCTGGAAATAATGTACCAATAAATCACTTCATCAGCAAGAGCTCAAAACTTTCCACAGACCAGAACATTTCTCAATATTCATTTCCCGATTTGGACTCGATTTTGGTTTATTTATTTATTTATCTCCAGCGTTTGTTGATCTGCGATTTTCCGAATACCTTGCGTGTATATGATGTTCGCAGAATACCCGACCATACCTCCATGAACCCGACAGCCGCACCCGTCTAACTCGCTTTGAGTGCAGATGGCATTTGCATATTGTCCAGATTAATGGCAGTAAGGTAATAATATTAGTCTTTGATCAGGTCGATTTTACCATTGATGCATTCCTATGTCGATTGCAGATAGAGCAGTTTCCAATTTGCGTTCGTCTTCCGAATTGATTCCAACAGTTGATGATTCCGGGGTATCGTCCATTGATGAGCTCGAGGGATAGTAATGATGATAAAATGTTCATCTGATGGAAAAGCATCTCCGTGGGCTAATGATTCACCCTGACCAGTGAAAGGCTCATTGCATACCTATTTCCCATTTTCACTTCCATATTTATGAAGTAAATGGAAGTATTGTAATCGTCCTGAAATCGAAAATCGGATCGGAACTTGAGAAAAAATTATCATTCATAAATTATAATTTTTTTCAAGTTCCGATCCGACTTACGATTTCAGGGCGATTACAATACTTCCATTTACTTCACAAATATGGAAGTAAAAATACAACTTTACTCAAAATCTCTTCCTGGACAAGTTACTTCTTTTTTATTTTCTCCTAGCAACAAAAATGAACCGATTTCAGCGTTCATTTGTTTTACCTTGCAGAATACGTGAATATTTTTATATTCAAATAACTTGACGTATTCTGATTTTATGGTAATTTTAGAATTTACCACGAGAGTTTTTGACATTTTTGATCCACACAGCTTCCAAAGTTGTAAAAATGCAATCAATCAGTCTCAAAAATGTACGCATCAAAATATGAAAGTTTTGCTCGTAATCTATGCACTAGTTATACATTATAATATTACGTAGTTATGTTATAGCTTTATATAACACAGGTTATACTTTTCGATCATTAGGTAGGTGGATATATTTGAACCTATATACTTCACTTATATAAGTAAGGAAAAGTAATTTTAAACTAAACCGCCGTTTCCAGTAGCTGGCTTTTTGGCCGGTAACCGAAGTTGTCCCGGGCGTGCCCCGTCGCCTACAAGGCACCAGTTAGGACAATGAGTTGAAAATTATGTTGGACATGGCAAACCACTAGTAAGGAACTGTCGCTCCAATCATGAAACTTATTATTAATAGATTCTGAGGCATAACAATTTATTGATTTTAGGCTTCCAAGACTCGGAGACGTTTTCAATTTTTTTACGCTACCAATAATGTTTCGAGCATAATGGACACCTGTATAGGCTTATGAATAAGCCCTGAACTTCGTAGAACGTAGGCTAATTGAGTTCCAAGGTGCTAACTGGTGAAACGCATAAATATTTATAACATTCGGCGACGGTGAGCTAAAAATGGAAGTTGGATTTTAATTAAGTGCTTCGACGTGTAAAAGTAGATTAAGTCCGCTCAATGTATAAGAAATGAGGTTGGCTGACTGGTTGGATTGAGCCTCTTTTCCGAAGACTACCCGCATTTTCAGGTCGATATTTCGAATAAATTCAGTGCCTAGGTACTAAACTAAAACCAGTGGTGCGTAGATAACACACAATACTTCCATATTTTTAAACGTAAAATTGGACACGATTTGATCATATTTTGACTGCTTTTAAAAGTGTTTAGGTCAAAAATATCGAAAAATTCAGTATTAAAATTTTAAAATTCGCCCAAAATGAAAAAAACGCCACATTTTCGGAATGTAAAAAATATCCACATATTCTGCAAGGTAAAACGAAGATTTTGAGACCAAGAACGCTCAAATCGGTTCATTTTTGCGGCCGGAAAAAAATAAAATAGAAAGCACTAAAAATGCAAATATCTCGGAAGTACTGTGCGTTATCCAAATTCCGATTAAACAGGGTGTTAGGTCTTGCCGAGACTAACATTTCAGTCCAAGAAAATTGAAAAAAGGTTGAGAAATGAGGGAGTTATGGCCATTTTTGTAAATGACCACAGACGGACAGACGGACAGACGGACAGACGGACAGACGGACACACGGACACACGGACACACAGACACTTGTTCAGGAAGTGATTCTGAGTAAATGTGTATAAGAAAAAGTTTTTTCTGTAGCTCCGTTCCGATTCTCGATTTTAGGACGATCACAATACTTCCATTTACTCCGTAAATATGGAAGTAAAAAAGTTTTACTGCTACTTGAAATAAGCGTTTTTATATTGAATTGAGAATTTTCAATATCAAACTAAGAATTTTCCAAATCAATGGGTTTGATCCAGGAGCATGAGTGTGGGCATGAAGTAAACAAGTAGACGTACGTTGCTGTGGCGTTGCCTACCGACCTAGTTTACCTCATTCCTTCACTCAGGCTCCTGGAACAAGCCCAATTCGACAATTTTCAAAATCAAATCGAGATTTTTCCAAACCGAATTGAAAATTTTCCAAACCTTGTTGCACCGCTCGTGCGTTCTCCAAAGATCAATTTGATCCGACCAGGCAAATTAATTATGGGTTTGTTCCAGGAGCGTGAGTGTAGGCATTAGGTTGGGTAGGCAACGCCCCAGCAACGACATCACGTAGCTGGGGATTTACCTAACAAACTTGTTTACCTTATGCCGACACGCGCGCTCCTGGAACAAACCCTATGTTACCAAGGTGCTGAAGAGTCCAATGACCACTTCCTCCAGTGACCACCTCCTCCAGTGACCACTTTCTCCACTGATCACTTCCTTTCACTTTCGTGACCTCTTCCCATTCTCCCGATCTACCTCCGTAAAAATTCTTGAAATTGCGATATCCGTAGACACACCAAATATCTAAAACAACGAGGATCAGGATTAGAAATGCCTGAACGAACCATACCCATAATATATTATAGCCGGCCCATAAAACGCAAATCCAGAGATAGCTAATCGGAACTTCTCCCTGCAACTGACTTTACATGCGACAGAATCGCTTTCCTGGAGGTACTAACTGATCAAAGACAAATAATATTACGTTACAGCTATTAATCTGAACGGTATGCAAATGGCATTAATTTGCATTCCGAGCCAGTTAACTCACACGGGGTGTGTGGGGCTGGTGGGTTTATGAGGTGTACCCTGAGATGGATGGCGGGTCGATGCATATTCAGCGTTACATCGTACGCCCGGTAGATTCGACGATGTGTCTCCAAAAGATGAAAGCAGTACCAACTATTGAACTACTATGATGAACTCGTATCACACGTCAGACCTTCCCCATCTCACAGACCGTGTGGACAGATCGATTCTTTGGTGCTTTTGACACACAAATTTATTGATAATTTTCCTAGAAATAAGGTTACATAGATGAACAATAACGAACATGATTCAGGTGCGCCAAAGTGAACATATCCATAGGATCAGCCAATCAGAGAATTGGGCTGGGGCTGGGGGACTCATGCTTCCCCATTATCTCTTATTTCTAATTCAATTCTATTTCACCATGTGACCATTGCTTATACACAAGTTGTGTAAGAACATTCTTCTTCTTCTTCTTCTTCTTCTTCTTCTTCTTCTTCTTCTTCTTCTTCTTCTTCTTCTTCTTCTTCTTCTTCTTCTTCTTCTTCTTCTTCTTCTTCTTCTTCTTCTTCTTCTTCTTCTTCTTCTTCTTCTTCTTCTTCTTCTTCTTCTTCTTCTTCTTCTTCTTCTTCTTCTTCTTCTTCTTCTTCTTCTTCTTCTTCTTCTTCTTCTTCTTCTTCTTCTTCTTCTTCTTCTTCTTCTTCTTCTTCTTCTCCTCCTTCGCCTTCTCCTCCTTCTCCTCCTCCTTTTTCTTCTTCTTTTCTTCTTCTTCTTCTTCTTCTCCTCCTCCTCCTCCTCTTCCTTCTCCTCCTCCTCCTTCTTCTTCTTCGTCTTCTTCATCTTCTTTTTTCTTCTTCTTCGTCTTCTTCTTCTCCTCCTGCTTCCCCTACGCCCTTCCCTCTCCTCCTGCTCCAATCCCCACACCCCTTCTGATCCCATAATTATGGACTGACCGCTTTCTTGTTTTTGTTAAAGCAATAAAGTGGTTTCTCTCTAAAACATTCGTATGCCATTTTCATGAGATTATTTTAGGTTATATAATACTTTGCGATGGATGCGCCAAAATATGTTTTGCACATTTAATTGGTCAATCCAAAGAACAAACATGCAGTTCCCGTAACTGAGTTTGGGCCCTAAGGAACTTTCCTAAATACGGGCTGATAACCTCAATCAACAACCTCATGAAAATGGTCTATTCCTCGAACAATTTCCGAATCCCCATCGTAAACATGGAAGTAACTGTGGAATATCTCCAATTCTTGGTTAGTCTGGATTTTCCTCGAGTTGTGTGAAGCGCACTTTCATCTTTCATCTTGGCGCAGTGCGTTCAGGGGTTTGTTTGTATTTTACTGCTCGTCTAATAATGCAAAGTGGCAGGGGGAGATAAAAAGAAGCAGTTTTACCATTTTCTCACACCCCGGAGGGTTTGGCCGGTCTAGGGAGTTATGTTCGTCTCATTGTTGAAACAAGATACCCCTGGTCGCTAGCTGACATGCTTCGCTGCACCGCTCGGTTTCTTGGAAATTTAATGGGTGTTTCCTCCGAATGATTTACGACGTTTCGGACGTCGCTCGCTGATGGTTGAAGATTCGAGAAGAGCGATTTGTTCTCCGCAATGAGCGGCTGGTGTTTATTCTTCGGCTCATTCATTAATAAGACGTTGTAATCGTTTGAGGAACAAATTCTCTACCATGACAATTTCAATTGCTGGATTTTTTCAAAGATTTAGAATCCGAATCTGCTATTTAAGAAATAAAAATGAAAATTTCTGTCTACAATTTTTCCAACTGTGAACTGGTGGCAATAGTGATTTTCTGGAAATATTATTACCTCGGCCTAAAACATGCCCTATTCTTTATCCAGAATTCAAATCCAAAGGCCTGGCGTGGATTCCATTCATTTTTATCGATTTTTGGATGCTGATACGAACGAGACCGATCTATGCCGGTCCCAGTGAGCTAATTATGGTTTTTTGAAAATTTTCGTTCTTCGAAAGAATCCGAGAACAAATTGGCATTTTGAGGGAAACTATGTTATTTTTGTAAGCCCTGATTGAGTGGCAATGGCAACACTGACGCCAGGTGAAATAAAGATTCATTCTATTCTGTGTGCAGCCGATGTCCTATCGTGTATTTATTTTCCTTCAATTGCAGTGCAATGAATTCATTACAACTTCAAGGTAAAGTTATTTCACATTACGAAAATGACGTCAACGCATTCAGATAAATAGCCTTCCCACGAGAAATAAAATTTGCCGAATCGTTTTAGTTGAATTTCTCAGGACATAAATTGCGAAAATTTCCCCCTGGCTTTTATGTACTAAGGTGAACACTATATCATGAAATGAGGGCAGACCTTGGAATCCTGGTGGGAAATATACATCGGGGCATACATTAGTCGTTGGCGGACGGCCAACGAGCTAAGGTCTGCCCCGCTGTCTCGTTCGCCACATTAGCGAATACCCTGGCTCCGCCTTTTCCGTCTTATGGCCCAAGTGGCGTAATATTCTTCCGTTATTGTTTGTTAGCCATGGTACAAACCTGTAATGGAGGCAGTTGCGTTATATGTTTTAGTTTCCTAGTTCCCCGGATAATGGCCGACGCGCCGGAGTGCTACGTTGAGTTTACATTATTTATTTTTCTCCCGAAGGGGACGCCAGTAGATATAGAATAAATTCTCTTTCCTGCATACTATTTCTTTTTAAATTGGAGTGGCTTTGGATTCTTGATCGATGGTTTGACTTAGAAGCTTTAATAGTCTGAAGCTCTTAACTCCCTCCCCCTATTAGAGCATCTGTTCTTCTTCATGAGCTCATTCTAAGTACAAATGTTAACAATGCCATATTATTAGGGGGTCTGGTGTGGCCGAGGGGTCAAAGTGGAAACATGAACGGCTGTCGTTGTACCAACCGGCAACCCTGGAGCTGCCCTGTGCGGCACTCACCCGGCCTGTGGGCCTGTTGAGCGGCACTAAGCCCGCCCGGCGGGACCTTGAAGGGGGGAACGCAACGTGCGGCACTCAGCCAATCACAGAAGCAATCGCAACTGCTGGACCCGCCTCCGACGGCTCAAGCCACCGGATTTAACTCTCTAATGGTTCGGGGCGGCCGCGGGCGTCCCTTGGCGATGCGGGTTGGGCCGTTTTTCTGATATGGCCTTACGCAGAGGTTAGGCCATGATAATATCATATATTATCATGGCCTCATATTATCATATTATACCATATTATCATATATTATATGGCCTTTCATTCTTGTACCACGGCCGAGGACTAGGGGGTCGTAAAACACCATTAATTTTTTTTTAATTATATTAAGAAATGAATTTATATTTGTACCTATTATCCGGCACCAGAGAAATTGGCTAGAAATAAACTCCAAGTAATGAAAGGCTCAGTTAGCTAAGAAATTTCGGTTCGTTCATACGACTGGTTAATCTATTTAGATTTCGCCGATGCCTCGAGCCCTGCTACCGATTCTCTTTCGCCCTTGTATTCCCTTCACCACACATGTCAGAGGTCCTCTCAATTTCCCCTATCCGATCCAAATCTGTTCCTTTTTTCGTCACCGGGGCTGCCGGGCTCTAAATCATTTCAACATCGTACACTCTGTCCCCTCTGTCGCCCTTTTTCGGGCAGATCGGATGCGGGATTTGACTGATAGCGTCACAGCAGCGGCGGCGTCCATAAATCGCCGCGAAAGAACGTCCGATTAATTGGAGGAGGGGCGATCCGTGGATATGAATTATGTCGGGCCGTTGATTTGGACTAGGTCCATGTCGGAAAATTGTAAGCACTCCTGGAAAGATGGGGTCGAAAGCGGAACAGAAGATGTCGCCGTATTTGTTTGGAATTTTCCCACTATTTTCCCAATATTTACTAAATTTTGGATTTTTTTTTTTTTTGTTTTGGAAGTTAAAATTGATACAGTAACCAAGATGCAGCTTCATCCCTGCAAATACCACAGTTGGAGAAAGCGCTCGGTAAATTGAAAACAAAAATGGTTGCTAATATTTGTTCGGCAAGATCCCATATGACGCCCATACCAATAATATTGCATGGATGATGGACCGGAAATCCTTTTATTTCCGATAAACCAACATTTATTGATTGGCGAATCGCGTCGTTGCATACCGAGGGAAAGACTCTGGGGAATGTTAACGGAAATGCAAAAATTCGTACATTGACGCTAGCATCGGGATAGAACCGAGGGCACGGAACGTGGAAAAGCTGATATGAGAGAGTCGAGAGAGATTTCCAAATATCTCGGCTGATATACGGATTCCACCCTGTCCGCACCAGTCGTAAAGGTTAATCACCCTCACATGGCACAATGGCTCTGTCAAAAACCATTGTTCCATTTTCGCCTGCCAAGACATTTTACTGACTGATACGTACCATTTATCCGCCTGAACTCACCAAGTTTGATGGAAAATTATTAGATCTATACGTTACCAGTGTAACGAGTACTGTACCTATACTGAAAGCAATCTCTTTCCTTCAAAAGCAGGCCTGCTGATGGAAATTGTTTTGATCAATATATTTGACCAGCAGGTGAGCTTGTTGAACTCTTGCAAACCAAATTAAAAACAGGTTCATGAAGTTTTTGATTAAAAATTGGCTTTGCGTGACAAAGGCGAGGATGTTGGGGTGAAATTGAATCTTCCCAACACTACGAAACGCGTGGCTGTCAACACAATGGGTTAGCGGGACGGATCGAATAATAATAACATCATTATACTGAACACATGATAACAATGGGGTGGTCGCATGATGAGGAGCGTACTGCTTCTGGCATGTGATACTCCACTTGTGACTGTACCAGGCCCGCACCCAGCCGGGGGAGCCAAGAGGCATCCCCACCCCCAGCCCAGACTTTCAGAATTCCTTCACAGAAGTACTGCGAACATGATATATTTTTCATTATCAAACTGCCAACTGTCAAACTCACTATGCAACAGAAACTCAAACTCATAGCCTAACTCAAAATCAACAGAAATCAGAAACTCAAACTCATAATCGAAATCAAACTCAAAATGACACAGAAACTCAAACTCATAATCAAACTCGAAGTCGAACTCACAAGGAAACAGAAACTGAAACTCATAATCGAAATCGAAGTCAAACTCACAATGAAAAAGAAGCTCAAACTCATAATCGAAATCGAAGTCAAACTCACCATGAAAAAGAAACTCGAACTATTAATCGAAATCGAAGCCAAACTCAAAATGAAACAGTAACTCAAACTCACAGTCAAACTCGAAGTCAAACTCAAAATGAAACAGAAACTCAAACTCACAATCGAAATCGAAGTCAAACTCACAATAAAACCGAAACTCAAAGTCATAATCGGAGTCGAAGTCGAACTATCAATGAAAAAAAAACTCAAAGTCATTAGATTATTAGTTTGAGTTTCGGTTTCATTGTGAGTTTGACTTCGATTTCGATTGTGAGTTTGAGTTTCGGTTTCATTGTGAGTTTGACTTCGATTTCGATTGTGAGTTTGAGTTTCGGTTTCATTGTGAGTTTGACTTCGATTTCAATTGTGAGTTTGAGTTTCGGTTTGATTGTGAGTTTGACTTCGATTTCGATTGTGAGTTTGAGTTTCTGTTTCATTGTGAGTTTGACTTCGATTTCGATTGTGAGTTTGAGTTTCGGTTTGATTGTGAGTTTGACTTCGATTTCGATTGTGAGTTTGAGTTTCGGTTTCATTGTGAGTTTGACTTCGATTTCGATTGTGAGTTTGAGTTTCTGTTTCATTGTGAGTTTGACTTCGATTTCGATTGTGAGTTTGAGTTTCGGTTTCATTGTGAGTTTGACTTCGATTTCAATTGTGAGTTTGAGTTTCAGTTTCATTGTGAGTTTGACTTCGATTTCGATTATTAGTTTGAGTTTCAGTTTCATTGTGAGTTTGACTTCCATTCGATTGTGAGTTTGAGTTTCTGTTTCATTGTGAGTTTGACTTCGATTTCGATTGTGAGTTTGAGTTTCTGTTTCTTTGTGAGTTTGACTTCGATTTCAATTATGAGTTTCTGTTGCTGTTTCAATGTGAGTTTGACTTCGATTTCGATTGTGAGGTTACGTTTCTGTTTCAATTTAAGTTTGACTTCGATTTCTATTGTGAGTACATGTTTCGGTTTCAATGTGAGTTTGACTTCGATTTCGATTGTGATGTTATGTTTCTGTTTCATTGTGAGTTTGACTTCAATTTCGATTATGATTTCGAGTTTCTGTTTCAATGTGAGTTTGACTTCGATTTCGATTATGAGTTTGAGTTTCTGTTTCAATGTAAGTTTGACTTCGATTTCGATTATGAGTTTGAGTTTCTGTTTCATTGTGAGTTTGACTTTGATTTTCTTTGAACTGTTTTGTGAGTCCCAGAGAAGTATATTTTCTTGGCAATAACAATTTTTGCGATTTTGGTCTTATTTTGAGTAAAATGTTCACGAGTATCTCACATTTTGGAGCTATTTCATATATAAACACACCGTTGGAAAGCCTGTTGAATTTCCTATAATTTTACCGTATACGGAGGTTTCCAAGATTTAGTTGGATACCTACGCTGAATATTTAGCCAGTTTCGAGAGTTGCAGCAACTCAGTTGCTCAGTTTTTCACTACGAATTATTTTTCAACGTGGATTTAGGACAACTCGACACTCAATATTGACATCGGTCATAGACTACAGCTAAAAGATAGAAGAGAGTACGACGCATTTCAAAAGCAAGCCTCATTCTCTTGATGCTGCATCCGAGCTAATCTCGGCATCTTTTATCAGCATTTAGCAGCTTGGAAATTAAGTGCAAAGCAAACATGATAAATTTTGCCGGAACGACCTGGTCTCGGACAAAGCCAGCGGTGAATATTTAACATAGGTCTGGTCGGTTGTTGTAAAGCTCGTAAATCCCGTCCAAACGATAAATAATTTCCGTTGAAACAAATGGGGATTAGAGATGCTCAACCAGCCTTCTACCTAGTCGCCTATTACTCTGGACAGAAAACCAAGAATAACGAGAAGCTTATGCAACTTCACTTACCTGACCAAATTTTTTTCTGTATGAAAAAATTAAAAACAAACTGTGGTTAAGAACCCGAGAGAATTGGGTTTTTATTCACATTAGGATTAATAATGTAATATTTATTTGAAGCTTTGAAGAGTAAATTGTGAAAAATATCTTATGTACATACCACCGCTCCATAAGGGCTCAACCTAACCCTTCAATAACCCATTAATAGATAAAAGAAATGCAAAAAATACAATCAGGAAAAGTTTTTTGAGCTATACTTCAATTTTATGAATATATTTTTAATTATTTGTATGAATAAATTTGTAAATGTATAAAAGTTTTCTAAAATCCATCTCTCACACGTAAGCAAGGACCGAATTTTCAAAAATTGCATGCTCTCCTCCCAAAGAGAGCAAAATTTGGAAAATCAAGCTAAATTTGCTTGGAAATTCTGCCTGCACCCAAACCCTGGGATTTATACCAAATTGAGGTTGCCTGATTCATCATCAATAGGGTCTTCAGCGTTGTAACAAGCCAGGAAAGAGGAAAACCCGAATTAGCCTTAATATTGTCAACCATTAATCATCTTCATTCATGGCCTCGTCCATCGCCCATCATATTCTTCAGGCTCGGCAAAGAAACGAGATTGCATTTACAAATCATTATCGGATTATTGTTATATTCCCGTTCGGAACGATTTGTCAGCTCTGACAATCTTTACTTTTCGGAAGACTCATGAATTTTTCGATTGGCAAGATTCTCCCCGTTTTCCATATCTAATTTTTTTCTAACGAGGGATTTTATCGGGCAAAAATTCTCCGCCACTAATACCAAATTGCTTCGATACAAAAGTTTTAAAGAAATTACAGAATTTTTTCAGTCGATATGAGCGACGACCATCGTGGACGATGACTTCAGCTTTTTCTTTCCTGATTTTAGGTAAAAATCGGTTCTATCGAAAGACTGAGGCCAATAAAACAGCTCGTTTTTCCGACCTCATTTTGGTACTAGGTTGACCTCACAAGTTAGATTGCGAAACGTTGAGGGAGGAAAACTCCAGTAAAGAGAGGGAGAGAAACTACCACTCCCTTTACTCCAACGGCCGAAGGATAGGCCGAATGAAACAACACAATCCCAGCAAAAGGACCCTTCTCATTCGCTCTTCTGAATTTCGGATCAGTGCGCAACACCTAACATCGCTCGAAACTCGATCCTGTAGTGTTGGATTAGGGTTTTTTAAATTCTACAACGAACACTCAATTACCGGCATTTCTCGTACAAAACTCACCCCTACTCAATGCGTTAACGTTGCAAATCGATCGGATTCGACGGTCCGCGGGGATTAGACTACCGGTCCGTGTATAACACACAGTACTTCTGCATTCGAGTACGATTCTCTTCCTCCATTATTTGATTCGAATTCTTAAAAAACCTGCTCTCTACAGTGCGGTACCGCACCACACTACATTATACTATCCTATCCTACACTTTGGAAAAATTTCATAATTTTGGGTCCGAGGTGCATAGTATGCTACATAGTACAAGAATGCTGTGTCGTATGGCAACCCGTATTTTCGGGCAGCTCGCAATTTTTTTTTGTTTAAAAAATAAAGGTTCTATCTCTCTGCAAAAAAATTAAAAATAATTAGGTAGATTAATGGTGGTTTTTACCAACCCCGGATTAGGATTAATCCAGGCATGATTGCTCTTGGTAACTTTTTTAAAACATAATGTATCTATGTCCGAATCATCTCTGATCCGAGGTTAGTGAATATTAAATGAGTTTAATCAATTAAATTTCCAAGTCCGATTTCACCCAAGTTTTAACATCCTGTTTAGCTTAACATGGAGAACAATAATTGTTGAACAAAGTTGCCATTACCAATTATTGATAATGGCAACTTTGTTCATGGATATGTCACCAGTGAAAATTAACCATCGCATTAAGCTGGATTCACATGTGATTTCACGTAAATTTTTTGGTGAAATTCGCCCTTAGCAAAGTAGGTCTATAAATTTATTTCCAGAAAAAGGTATCCAGAAATTTCATATCAAGTAGGCGCATACCCAAAACCTATGTATTGATTTAGTCCGTTCCAATTTTCAGTTGTTCGCCCATCTATGGCCAAGTAATAAGGCTGGCTCGGGTACCGTCTTTAACCCGCCGCTCGACCTGTTAGGAAGGGAAGCTAATTCCACACGTACTTGAGTCACCCTGTCCTTGTTCCTCCCCATAGGGTTAGTAAAGGTTAGGGGCTTACAGGGGCCTTAAATCAATTTCCACTCTACGAGAATAAGCCGACCAATCCAGCGTGTCGACCTGCATGGTCTCACATTTCTGCCTTCCTCCCAGGACATGATTAGGATTCAACAGGATTCAAGTTCCAGATTCATATCTTAGATCATTTTATATGCAATATGCGGACGATGGATTATCAGGTCCAAAAGGTACTTCACGTAAATTACGACGCACCCAGTCAGGTAAAACAATTATTTTCAGGTGCGCTTTTTTGTATTTCTAGCTGCCTTCAAATTGGTCCGGATATGATCAATTTGCTGCAAAACATTTCGTACATGGCATTCGGGGGCGTTGCCCTAAAACCTGGGGGCGGATTGCCTCCAGGCTTCCAAAGGCTGCGCTGCCAGACCTGGAGGGCATTGCCCCCCAAACCTCGGAGGTGTTGCCTTCTGACTTGCTGGGTCAGTGCCACCAGACTTGCGGAGGCATTGCTGCCAGACTTGCGAAGACATTGCTGCCAAACATGCGAGAGCATCGCCCCCAGACCTGCAGGGGCATTGCCACCAGACTTTCAAAGGCATCGCCTCCAGACTTCCGGATGTATTGCCTCCAGACCTGCAGGGGCGTTGCCCCCAGATCTGCAAAGGCAGTGCTACCGCACATGCGGGAGCATTGCCCCCAGGCCTGCAGGGGCATTGCCCCCAGACCTGCGAAGGCGTTGCTGCCATCCTGCAAAGGCATTGCTACCATACATGCGGGAGCATCGCCCCCAGACCCGCAGGGGCGTTGCCCCCAGATCTGCAATGGCAGTGCTACCACACTTGCGAGAGCACTGCCTCCAGGCCTGCAGGGGCATTGACCCCAGACCTGTGAAGGCGTTGCTGCCATCCTGCGAAGGCGTTGTTGCCATCCTGCGAAGGCATTGCTACCATACATGCGGGAGCATCGCCCCCAGACCTGCGAGGGCATTGCCACCAGACTTTCAAAGGCATCGCCTCCAGACTTCCGGATGTATTGCCTCCAGACCTGCAGGGGCATTGCCCCCAGATCTGCAATGGCAGTGCAACCACACTTGCGGGAGCATTGCCCCCTGGCCTGCAGGGGCATTGCCCCCTGGCCTGCAGGGGCATTGCCCCCAGACCTGCGAAGGCGTTGCTGCCATCCTGCGAAGGCATTGCTAACCATACTGCGGGAACATACCCCCACCATACCACCATACCGGGAGCATCGCCCCCAGACCTGCAGGGGCACTGCTCTCAGACCTGCAAGGGCATTGCCCCCATCTCACTAGATTTTCGGTTCCTTCCATCGTAACCCAAACGTTAACCTGAAGGTAACGGACGCGTTCAGACTTTAATTATTAGGCACTGGTATATGCAAACGTTAACGTTCAGGTTATGTTTGAGTTAACGTTTGGACTACGTTTGGGTGAACGTCCAGGTTGCTTTCACTTTTAGACGAACGGGACCTTAGATCTAGTGAGCTGTTGTGCTGGGGGCAATGCCCCCGCAGGTCCCCCTTTCCACAACTCTCATTCTAACTACTATTGCTACGCTCCGGATAAATTCCTAACCCATTCAGCCAAGTTGACACCAGGCTTCTCATGTGTGCATAACGCTAACGTGCACTCCGTCGCAATCAACTTGCGGTCCGTGCGCGCACCTTTCGCTCCAGGCCGATCCAGTCTGGGCCATCTGTCATAGGCGCAGCGTTGTGTAACTTTGATTGAGCTCCGCGCCCTCGCAGAGACGGGCGCTCAGTTTGCTACGAGTATCGGACATACGCGAGGGGATGTTGTATTTCACCTCGGGTGATGAATCGCTATGATAATCAGGACACCCCGCTGCAAGGACGTATTTATCGACGTACCTAGTCGCGGACAATATTACGCCTCAGGACGTATGGTCGGCATTAATCGCCGAAACTGTTGATCCGTCCTGTCTATAATGGACGATGTACATAATATACCAACTAAACCGGTAGAACAGTATGTAAATATTGAATACACTGAAACATTAATTATAATTACCATCAACAAAAATTAAATTACCATCAGCTTTACCGAATATAATCTTTTATTACCGTTCATGTATTCAAAGAGAAATTATAGGGTCTTTACTTTTTTACCAATTTCAGTAGTAAAAGTTATATATGGAGAGCAAATAGGTCACGGTAGGATAACCTCGAATTCTTGGGCCGACAGAATATTTCCTGAGGAGGGCCGTGCGAACGAAAGCGCTTGGTCTATTGGTAAGAGCTACTGATGTCAGCATGGAGGATATCATACACTTCATCCCCCGACCCTTGACTGCTCTTGCCACGCATGAGAAACCAGAAAATCGCGTGTTTTTCGGCATTCAAATTTGGATTTTTCTACGAAATCAAAAAAAAATTGATAAGTCAGCCATATCAGTGGAAAGCTGATTTAATGCGCAAGTTTTTCCAACTTTGACAACGTCTAGCATGTTTTCCTGAAATTGAGTTTTTGCGTCAAGTATTTTCAGAAAAATATTTTTTTTTTATATTTTTCATAGGTACTTGAATTTGTAATTGCGGTACTTAGGAGTTATTTTGAGTGCTAGTGTACACTCGTCTTATTGGACGCTGAGTCCAGAATTTTCCCCAAAAGTTGTAAAAAAGTTGTTATGAAATGGAGAATTTGGGTTTTTTTTAAAAACCTTTAAAAAATCGTATCTTGGAAACGACGTGAGATACGAAAATGCGGTTGGCGGCGTTTCGACTCACGTTCGGCCTAGTTTTACCTTTTTTTTTTTGACCAGTTCGGGAAACAAATTCTAAATGCGGAACTACGGTAGTGAAATGCGGTAGTGCAGTCTGTTGTTAAAGTCGGCCCACTGCTTCGAGGGGCGATGATCATGACTTGGAGACGCCAATAAAATTAATTTAGTTCAACGCCGGCGCCACCTCGGCCAATCACAGCAATGCTCACCCCCTCCACCAGCAATCGTATAGTGTATGGCCGGCTTAACACACCACTGGTTCCTAACTTTGGACGGGTCCTTAATCGGGGTGTACTGAGGCTGGAATTCACAATTCCTGTTGCACTCGGCAGGAATCCATCCTTTGGAGTAGGCTTGTGAAACATTTCGATACGAATATTCGAAATGTCATCAGCCTGTTTCATACGATGCCCATACATGTTTCATGCTTCGATTGCTTAAATCGTATTTGACGAAGGTATATCCAGCAGGCATTCGATACGATCATCTACGCAATCAATGCGTGACCAACGGGCGCGAGTTGGTTAATCCTGCGCGCACACAATTTCCAATAATAGACTTCGGAGTTGGATTGGTCCGAGTTTGAACGGGCGATCTATTTGCAGAATACGGAATGTTTAGTGAAGGGAGACGAATTAGATTTGCAAACCAAGATCGTCGGATGACAAATCGTTCGTAATTAAGAACACTAATTGCTTCATGTGGCCGGCCGCAAACTCGGTTTCTCTATGGGGAGCTTTCATTTGAGTTATGCCTAGTCCCGACAACGTTCACTAGCTCTTTATTTATACGGACCATCTTAATTGCTGGAGAGGGACGATTCTCACTCCGGGATAAGGGAAGTTCACATGATGTGGTATACGTTAAACGAGTTAGGAGAATTCCAGCCGTGGGAGGGTGCTGATAAACGTTCGAGGAATCCTCAAGACGATCCTAGCTGCGGTAGACATTAGGCGTTTTTATTGGCGCTAATCAACCCGTACATTTTTGAATGATTTTTAGAAAACTGAGTTATGACTTCGAAGTGGGGATCGATATGGTGAAAAAACTGCAGATATGCTACAACAGCCAGCAAAATATGCGACGATATTAAGGAAGTTGAAATATCAGTAAATTGATGGCATCATAATATGTTGTTGTTGTTTATCTTGTTCTTGGTGGCGCTGATGAGACTCTTGTGGCCATAGGAAGTTGTTGTATGTTGATTTTTTTTTCATCATTATATGAGGTTATCACATTATGATAACCTCGTATCTCATCATCGAAATACCTTCCTTTGAACAGTTACGAGCTTATCATTTCGGGCGCTAGGGGGCGAAAAATGAATTTCCCGCTAAAAGTTGAATTACTTTATGAGATACAAGGTTCGCATTCAGAAAATCAAATGAAATGAAGATGGCCAAAAATTGAGGTACCTATTTTTGTCGAAATTTGCTTTTAAAATTTGAAAATTTTTAAAATTTAATTCTAAGTTTGACATCGTCATTTCCACACTCCCCAAATAGCCTACAATCAGCTTATTTTGTTTCGTAATCGTGGGGGTGGCAAGTAATCAAGTTGAAATACCAAAAAGTCCTTACCTCGAACGGTCGGCAGTGATGTGGTATAGGAACGATATCTCGATTAATCTGAAACGAAAAAAGTACGGTTAAACCCGTATCACCTTGGCATTTTTGGAATGGTCAATATTTTACGAAAATGGCCATTTCATCAGGTCACATGGCGTGTTAACATTTCGAACTTCGAGCCTCAGGCATTCGCCAATTCATTATTTCCATTGTGCGTTGGCTTTATTCCGAAACGTTTTGATCAAACGTGTTCCATCGTCGTCCACTTTTTGTTCCAGAGCAGCATCGGACGGATAAATATGCAATTTCATGATAACTCGTGAATTGTTAAACTTTTGTACTCATCTTACGGCTCTGGTAGGAACAAATTTGCAGGTGACAAGTACCCAATATTGAAAATGGCTTTTATTGGGTCGTTTGAATGTCAAGTTGGCAATATGCCTTTGACATTTCGAACAAAAATGACAGATTAGCGATTATTTACAAAAGGAAAATTTTGTTATTATTTCAAGGGTTGAGTGGCAACATGACCTAACTCACTTTTCGGCCGTATTGAGTCAAGAGTGGTTTTAGATTCAAATTTTCGCGCCAAATCGATTGGTGAGCTCAGGTTTGAAAAAATGACGGAGGATTGAGTGAAAAAACGAGTTCATAATTTTGGTGTGTCCCGAAAATGTAGGAAAAATGAGTTAGGGGTCATGTTGCCACTTCAATCCGATTTGACTCGGACATTTCCGGAAAAGAGATGAAAATCGTCAACGAGGTTACGCGAAATACCGATTTATTGTCTACCTGGTGATTCAATTTTCTCAAATTTTCTATGTATCTACCTACCTATTTATTTTTTGTGAAATCAAATTGTTTTCACATCTGATCATATCCATTCAGTATCCATTAATTTTCTTAAATAAATACAATCTCTTTCTTTCAATTTAATTTAATTGATTAAAGACAAGAGAAAATCAACAATTTTTTAGGATAAAAACCATTTTTATCCATTGAGCAGGTTATTTCTAGATTAAGAAAAGAAATATCGATTATTAAAGGAAAACATCACCATTTCATGGCTCACTTTCCACCGAAATCGATACAGGGCTATCGCTATTTAATTCAAATTACCCTACATCCATAATATAGGTAGCTAGCGAGTCCTGTCCAATTGTTTTTGCAGCCATACTCGCTAATTGGAATCCTTATCTGTTTGTCCGGAATAATCACCATCCGCTCCCCGGCTCATATGTTTTACCCCCAGCTAACTAGAATATACCCTCGTTAGAATAAAATATGAGGCCATACCATCAGCTTCTTGCCTGGTTGTAATCAACTTGGTTGAGCATTCGAGATGGTTTACGTGCTTGGGAAACTGCAGACGCTTCTAATGAAATCCGGTGGAAAAGAGAATTTTCTCGATCGAGCAACAGTCGTATTTTCATTTTGAAAATCATCATCCGCGAATATTCATATTTGTAAGCATTATTGAATAAGATAATCTAAATTATATCTACCTATGCAAAACTTGCTCTCAGTCAAACAACTTTTCAACCATTCGCAAAATCAATATATTAAGTAGGTACATCGGTAGGTATGTAAAATGTAAAATTTAGTTTAGCAATGAATGAGAGATGACTGACGACAAAATTTTGTGGGTACCTACCAAATTCCAATTTTCGAAGGTCTGAATGTGAACGTACTGAAATACGTTAACTAAAAAATGAATGTTAACTAATTAATTAATTTTAATGTTATTTAATATTAGTTAATGTTAATTATTAATTACTTAATGTTAACTAAAAAAATACGAATGTAAACGTATAGAATAGGTACTTGAGAATAGAATGCTTAAGAATACTTAATAGAAGTCTCAAAATCTTTGTTTCACCTTGCAGAATACCACGATATTTTTTAGAATCCGGCATCTCAACATATTTTGATTTCAGAAGGTTTTTAACATTTGCATAGTGTGTTTTCCGATATTTTTTGATTTTATACCCTCCAAATCAGTCTATATCGAATTTCCTTGGTCAAAATAGGTATGGAAGTATTGTGTGTTTTTTCGCACCACTGGTTTCGCTCTTAAGTATTTTCCCTGATATTCGATCTTATCTTACTAAAACGTCAATAACTTCCTTAATTGTTTGAAGAAATTCAATTTTGACTATACCGTTAGAAAGGACGTTGAATTTCCAATCAGGGGGGCATCAAAAAAATTTTGTTGGGCTATTTCGATCTCAATTCGTTTAAACGGACAGTTTTTCAATCTGTTTTGAGGGCAACAACTTGCGAAGACAGCTTTACCCTTCTCAGATATTGATAAGAGTATCTCTCTACAGTACTTGCTAAGTACTAAAGATTACAATATGGAATTCCCTGTAACCGATATCAATATCCGACGTTGAATTAACGCATTATTGTTCCAGGAAGGCTCTCCAGAGAGAAACACGGGAACATTTCAATTGATCCTATTTCACCTCTCGAAGGCTGGAACGGGCCCAAAGTTTTAACTGTAGAATAAGGAGCCTCACTGTAAATAGTGATTATCGACAATCCGGGCTTTTCCACTTGAAACAATCCCGCGAATTTCATCCAAATCGGTCGGAACGAATGTTGACTCTGAAATGGCGTTTATTCGGTTCGTTCCCCTTTCAATCGTCAAGCCGCATTCTTTTTCTCAATATTGCCCCCGCGAACTGCTGCTTTTCCGATTTCGAATTCATTCACTGCCATTCGTCAGGGACGAAATGGGAACTCTCAATACACATTCGATTCATACGCCAACTTTGGTATTGGCTTTTCCTCGCCTTTCGTTTCTTCGACCTTTCTCTACAATGCCTTCGTATTGTTCGCTGAAGCGAAGGAAAAGCCAATTTCAGGAAGCGTAAGAGTTGTAGGACGGATACAATACGTCCTTTAATTTGGGCAAAATGGTCCGAAAAATGTATACCTAATCACTATTATGGTTGATTCCCAAATAACTGTCAATTTCTTGTCCCTGGGCAGTAACACCCTACTCAGACATGTTTGAATTTTTTCCAATTTTTTCCAGTAAATAATAGGTGTGTTCTGTTAGGTTACCATGAAATAAGAACGCTACCTGTTGGTTCAGAGGTGAAACCCAACGCAAACATACTAATTGGGTAACGCTCCATGGCTATCCCAGCCCACGATTTTCTAACTTAAAAATCGCCAGAAATGTCCTATGACATGCAGAAACAAAAAGGCGACTGTTTTGTGGTAAGGGATAGTGATGGAGTGTGTGATGAAGATTTCAGCTCAAAAACCCGCGCAGTGTGCTGTCAGTGATCTCACAAAGTCAGTTTTTCGTTTCTGTGTAACATCCGTGGACTTTTTAGAAAGATTTTTCAGAAAGAACCCATGTCGGGATATTTTGATGGGAGTAGAGGAGAAAGGGGGTGGCAACCCTGGTCGACCGACTACCCTGTAACCTCCATATTTTAGTTTATACCCATGGAGGGTTACGATTGACCACGGAGGGTTACAGTTGGCCATAAACCGACCATGGAACGTTACCAGCTTTCCATGGAGGGTTACAAAGAGATTCATTTTGAGTATATTTTGATCCCTTTGACCTGAAATTTTGAGGGTAGACTCTTCTAAAGTTTTGAAGACTCTTTTGAATTCAGAATATTTTCTATAGTAGAATCGATTTGGAAAATTCAAAGCATTCCACCACTGCGTTTTGCGATTTTACCCGGTTAAAATCTCTTTTAAAATACATTTATCACAAATAAGTTCCCAAGTAACCATGAGCGGAAAATGAATGTCTTCATGAAATTCAGAAGAGCGCTCGGAGATATTCTTTCAAACAGAATTATCAACGACTTCGCTGCATAATTCGCGGAGCACTTCGAATGCTGTCCAATTGCAAGAAAAACATTTTTTCGGCCCCCGGGAAGTTTCTAAAGATATACAACTTCGAATAAATTAGGGAACCAGTTTCACCGTTTCGTTCAAAGTTGAAAACTCGAATCAAAAGAGTAACTTTTCTTTGGTGCACGGAGTTGAAAAGTTTTCCCATAACGGTAAAATGATGGCGTTTCGAATGATTTCTGCGAAATTTCGGATCCTATTCGTTTGATTGTGTTAATCAGCAAGATTATAACATACCTGACGCTGATTAAAGTTCTGCATGTTTTCCTGGAATTCGTCTGCCTGGAATCTTTCCTGAATGTTTTCCTGGCATTTTTCTTTGAATTTGGTTTCCCTGGAATTTCTCTCTCACATTCAGACGAATTCATTCATGAATTGTTAGGTCCATTCTTAGATTGGTAGATCCATGAGATCTACTCAATTTCCTGTTCAAGCCTTTTCTTTTTGGGGCTCGAGCTGAGAAGGTAAAAAGGCAAGTTCCTGCGGTGCTGGTGGAAAATATAGGTAAATGTATGTGTGCACGCGTACATGGTGCACCAAGGTCCTCAGAAACCTAGGAGAGCTACATTTCTCACTATGGGGCTTTTGCTCGGCAACTTTTCAAACTCTTTCACCTTCATCCTAAGCTGAACATCCAGTTGAGTGATGAAGGTTCAACGTCTCAACTCTCATCCGCTCGAATTACTAGACGTTCCTCGACGAGCCTTTTTCCGTAGACGTTGAAGGCGATTACAATAGGCGACCAAAGCAGTAAAAAAAGGAAACCTCAGAAGCACTTAGGAGACATCCATCAACGTGTCAGCCAGGAAGAATCGTCACCCTGCGGCCGCCTGATGGCCTGATCCTGATTTATAGCTTGTTTCCTGGGTTGAAATTTATTCCGCTATTGTTTCTTATCACCTGAATATTGCTATCGTTAGGGAGGGAATGCGATTTTGGGGAATGGAGGATTTTATATCCATAAAAAAAAGCACAGATTGTAAACCAGTTCCGATTCGGGCCAGAATGCTGACAAGAAGCAGATTGGGAGCCACTTTATCGGAAATAAAGATTTATCGAATATTGAACGCCAATGTGCACGTCAAATATACCCTACAATTGCGCGCGATTTTCGTTGATAAATAACTTTGTAATTGGACTATAGTAAAAGACAAACTGAGGGTATCCAAAAGCAGTACAACTCGAACAATGTTTGGTTTAGCCGAGAGCTCTGACATACTAACTCCACTTCGTCACGAGGTTTGATACTCTCGGGCAAACAAACTCTATTTGCAATAGTCTGCATAATACCGTTTCCTCAAACCCGTTTTGAACGCCATCCCAAGATCTTCCAGACTGAGGCGGATGAATATGGCCTGGGAGTGAATCCGCTGAGACGAAACAGTTTTGGCTGCGAAGTCTGCGATAAGCAGCTTCTTGTGCAGTTCCACAGGCCATTATAACAAAAGAGGAATTGGGAATATTCTTGTAAAATTCAAAATTGTTCCGAAAAAAGGTAGATTCGGCTGAATTATGTCCTCTACGATACATGAAAATTTTTTCTTGGATTCCATCCATCAGCTGAATAGAAATTTTTCGCTTTAAAATTTGCATTGAAGCCAATTTTACACCTATGACAAAAATGTGTATACTCGGGCATATTTTGCTACAATTTCCAAAATTTCAGAAAATTGAGAAGGTCGGTTCCCTTGTGTATAGGAATTAAGATCTTAAACCCCAAATTGACCTCTAGCGGGAAATGTCAAGTTATAAAATGTAATCCAAATAAAATTTATTTCCATTAATTTATTCCAGTCTCTATTTCCATTAATTAGCTTTTGAATTTTTGGATAGTCAAAGCAGCAGATTGATGCTGTTCATTTATCTGCGTCTGCAGCTGGAGAATACAGTAAGCCCGGACTTCGAAAATGCTTCTGGCTAGCGGAAAACCTCGCGATATTTTCTGCTTTCTAGTGCACTTTGCAAGATTACTCGGCAGTTTCCACGGGACTGAGTTTGTCTGAGCTAAACCAACATCGCTAATTCTCACCTCGTCATGTTTTCTTCTCGACCACTTCCTACCCTCTGCCAAATCAGAATTGCCATTCTCTTTCTGCGGTTATCAAAACGTTGTTTCGTCGCTGAAAGCATTAATTTACTTCGTAAGTTGACAGCCTGATGTACCGTTGCAAAAAAAAAAAAAAACGCCGTTGTCACAGCAACCGCCGTTGTCATGGCAACCGCCGTTGTCATGGCAACCGCCGTTGTCATGGCAACCGCCGTTGTCATATCAACCACCGTTGTCATAGTAACCGACATTGCCATGGCAACCCCCGTTGTCATGGCAACCCACGTTGTCATGGCAACCCCCGTTGTCATGGCAACCGACGTTGTCATGGCAATTGCCGTTGTCATAGCAACCGTCGTTGTCATGAAAACCGCCGTTGTCATGGCAACCGACGTTGTCATGGCAACCGCCGTTGTCATGGCAACCGAAGTTGTCATGGCAACCGCCGTTGTCATGGCAACCGCCGTTGTCATAGCAACTGACGTTGTCATGGCAACCGACGTTGTCATGGCAACCGCCGTTGTCATGGCAACCCACGATGTCATGGCAACCCCCGTTGTCATGGCAACCGGCGTTGTCATGGCAACCGGCGTTGTCATGGCAACCCCCGTTGTCATGGCAACCCCCGTTGTCATGGCAACCGGCGTTGTCATGGCAACCCCGTTGTCATGGCAACCCCCGTTGTCATGGCAACCCCCGTTGTCATGGCAACCCCCGTTGTCATGGCAACCCCCGTTGTCATGGCAACCGGCGTTGTCATGGCAACCCCGTTGTCATAGCAACTGCCGTTGTCATGGCAACCGCCGTTGTCATGGCAGCCGCCGTTGTCATGGCAACCGCCGTTGTCATGGCAACCGCCGTTGTCATGGCAACCGGCGTTGTCATGGCAACCGGCGTTGTCATGGCAACCGCCGTTGTCATGGCAACCGCCGTTGTCATAGCAACTGACGTTGTCATGGCAACCGACGTTGTCATGGCAACCGCCGTTGTCATGGCAACCGCCGTTGTCATGGCAACCGCCGTTGTCATGGCAACCGACGTTGTCATGGCAACCGACGTTGTCATGGCAACCGACGTTGTTATGGCAACCGCCGTTGTCATGGGAACCGGCGTTGTCATGGGAACTGGCGTTGTCATGGCAACCGTCTTAGTTTTGGCAATTGTCGTTGTGAAATTGTTTTAAACAAAAAAAAAATGGCGAGCTGCCCGAAAATACGGGACGACACTTCTTTCTTTCTTTTCTTTGGAAACTTTTTTTCTTTGGAAACGAGTTTTGTTCCACTATTGATCCAGTTTCATCTGTCTATTTTTTTTTTCAAAAAAAATTTAAGAGACTTGAGATTTTTGCCAGAACTGGAAGCAGATACCTTCCGTAATTACCTTGGGTATTTCCTCTACCCGGTCAGTCTAAACCGCTTAACGTTTCAATTATTTCCCGTTATCAAGATCCTGCAGTAAGAACCTTGGACGATAGAACAGGCTGAACGTGATTTACTGCTTTGAACCTGGATTTTACGGCTCCATTCCGTGAACGCAGTCTACGGTTTATTGGTTGTTTACCCGTTCGATGGTATTCACAGGGAAGCCATCAAACAATTGAATTATCTCGTTTAACGCGCGATTCTTCTTTATCGGAGAAATATGTTCCAGGCAACTATGTAGGAGGTTGACATACATCAAGTCGCTCAGCTACTCAGCTGACCTTGACGAAGCAGTAAAGCACGAACAGCTTTACCATACTTACAAAAGACAAAAAAGCCCTAGACTCAAACTGAAGCCGAACTGAAATCCAAATCCAAACTGATGCCAACTGGAAATCGAATTCAAACTCAATCTGAACCAGAAACTTATCCTCAAACTCAAAATAACACAGAAACTTGAAAGTCAAACTCAAAGTCAAAAATTTTTTTCCTGGCCGATTACAAAGGTTTAATTCTTAAGAAAAATGAACCAAAAGTTTGAGTTTAATGAAAGCTAATGGAAGACAATTACAAAAATTACTATCGAAGAATTGCAAATGATACATCATTTGAATGTATTCAAATTTCAATTTTACCTGATTCACGGCTCCGTGTATTTCGAATCAATATCCATATCAATATTTCGAATCAAACATTATTTTTATATAATAGGGATACAGCAATCAATATAAATTTATTCGCTAGCCCGCCGCGCGTGGCACTAATTTGAGGAGTTTTGCGATGAAACTTGGGAAAGCTCAAGTCAGCTGATTACAAGGTGGCAATTCTGAAGTAGTAAATTTTATTTATGAATCGTGCGATCGAGTGTTGTATTTACCGTTTCTGTTCACCGCCTTGGGATCAGTTTTGGCCCCCGAGGCGCCGCCGGCCAGGATTTATATCTCGCTGTATCTTTTCCCTCTCCTGCTCAGCAATTGCTCCGGATATCTCTTTTATTCCGGAGATGAAAAGATTAGATTAGCGAGTCGACGAGTCTTTTCGGGCTGGTCGCAAAAAGGCAACAAGTTGAGCTTTTCCATACACCCTTGGGTTTTATTCAATCTAACCGGGGCATTCAATGCCTCCTACTCATCTCTTAAGTCCTTCTCTTCAATTGGATGAAAAAATTCGAAAGAGATTATTTTTCAAAGAAATCTATAAAATTTTCAATATTCCAGGACAAAAATTAATCTGTTAGCGGCTTTGGGTCGTTCAATTATATTCTTTCTTCTCCTCAAAACTTTTGGGATACCGATTGGCATAAGCACTTTCGATCCAGTGTACCTCAAGGGCAGGTGAGGAGTTTTTGAAAATTCTCGCGACTACCATCACCCAAGTCAGATTTTTTAGGGGTTATTCTAATCCTCACGTTTCGGCAGATCATTGAAAAATCGTATATATACGATATATCGCTGTTTTACAATTGAAAATCCAACTTTCAAAGCGCTCTTTAATGCCAAAACCTCGCCTAGCATTTTCGAGCTGGTTACTGCACTATTTATCCATCGAAAAATGCTTCATGATCAAAAATGTCAACACTGTCTAAGAATCGATGTTTTCACTCCGTCATTGTTTCTCCGTGATTGCCCCGTTGAGTTTCGATATAACATAGTTAACACGGTCGAAGAGACCGAGACTACCTCGGTTTTAATTGTTCTTGTTATTCCGGCGAACTCCTGCACGGTATCTAAGGAGCCAGGAAGGAAATTAATTAAGGAAAACCTCTTCAATCCCCCAGAGTTTGTAGTCTTTCCGACCCCCCCGACCTTCCTTCTCTTTTCTTGATTTTTTCCTCGTTTTTCGCTCTCTTAGAGACTTCCGTCGGTCGGGCCAACTCATTTCGGCCTTTTATCTGTCTTGACTTGTGCGCGGTCTTTTCTTTTCCTGAGTAGACTGCAAATGATTTAAAGGTTCTTCACTCGCCTTGTTTCTCCAGCCAGACGCAACTCGCTTTATGTGGATAAAGGAAATTGTCAGGAGAAACACACTCGCAGTTGTAATTGAACTATACTGCATGGTGAGTGGTTTGATTTTGCAGTTTATAATAACCTAATTCTGTAAAAAACAATGTAACTGTGTTTCATGTTGTATCCTTAATTTGCAGAGTTTTCTATCTCATTTTTTCCTGATCACAAAAATGAACCGATTTTGGCGTTCTTGGTCTCTTTGTTTTTCATCTTGCAGAATACGCGGGTATTTTTTCTGTAACGATAACCAGACGTATTTTGATTTTAAGCAAGTTTCAAAATTTGCATTGTGAGTTTTTATCGTTTTGACCTAAACCGCCTCAAACGACGTTAAAATATTATCAAAATACCAAAAAATTTACGTATCAAAATATGTAAGTGTTCTACGCGCCGCTGATTTCTTATTCTTAATGAACCTCATTTTGGATATCCAATAGGTCCATTCCCATCAAATAATAGGTATAGTTAGTGTAGTGTCTGTCCTACGTGACAAGAAGTAGACTATTATTTTATTTTCAAAGCAACAACAACAACAACTACGACCTACGCATAGAGTCATTATTCAGTTGAAGAGTTTTCCCTCCAAAATATATCTGTAATCTCTGAGTTTTCCTCCAAAAATGCATTCATCCACTTTCGAGTTTAGCCGATAACTTCCAATTTTTTAACCATTGCCAAATTGAGGCAAATTTTCTCTTCCTCCTTATCTTCCTCTCCGAATATTTTGTATTCCAGCTGACACACATAGCAAACGATATTTGGAGAAACAGTATTTTTCGGTTCCAGTAAGATATCTTGGCATTTCTGCGGATCCGGGCCAATCTAGTTCGGAGACATATTTCCATACATGTAGTGAAGAACTCCAAGACGTATCGGGTCAAAAGCGATGGAGCCTTTCGAGCACTTTCCGTGTGACATTCGAGACGAAAGTTCACCGTTCCCATCGACTACCTACGCGTTATACCGCCGATAAAATATCATCCCGCACGGAAGCTTTCAAGTCGGAGAAAAGTTTCAGGTTTTGCCAGAGTGAGACCCATTCCCTTACTAATTTATTCGTTCAACTCGCCCGTTGAATTGAGGTGAATGAGTTGCCGAATGTATACAAGGCTGGAGAAATTCGTTAGCGTGTCGAATCGTCTGAATTTTGTGCGCTTTCCTTGGTGGTTCTGCTGTGAACCGATATTATTCGGTATAATAGTATGATAGAGAATAATACAATAGTATAATAAAGTCTAAAATATAATTTTGAGGCCCATTTTCTACCTATTATAACATACTCCGAATATCCCTATGTCAAACGCCCTACTCAACAAGAGGCCAAGAATGGCGAAAGCGCTTGGGATAGTCATTAATAATGGTTGGATAAGCCGTCCAATGCGTCTCACCATCAACCTACTCAACAATTCGACAGATAATGGTCGTGAGACACGAACGGCTGAACCCGCAAGGCCGACGGCTTGAGCCGTCGGTAGGCGTGGTCATTCGCGGCGGCCGCGTCTCCGATTGGCTGAGTACCGCTGACAGATCGGCGGATGCGATGGTCGGGGGCCGCAGGTTGAGCCGTTCGTGTAATCCCCACTTGTGCGGATCGGACAAACGGCTCAAAAAGCACCGCTCAAGCGGCAGGGCGGTCATG
This sequence comes from Nesidiocoris tenuis, assembly GCA_036186465.1. NCBI lineage: Eukaryota > Metazoa > Arthropoda > Insecta > Hemiptera > Miridae > Nesidiocoris > Nesidiocoris tenuis. Next base: position 3,010,122 of record AP028923.1, read on the forward strand.
GACGGACCTAATGATTCGACGATTAAATCTTTATTGTGGTGAAACTGTTGATAAAGCAAGAATAGCTTACGAAAACGTAAAATTTCAAAACTGGTTAAAGACGTGAAAGGACGAATGATTCGCTCCATACAAAAACGTTTTTATGCGACGGAAGAAAAACATCAAAATTAGAATTGCTGGTAACCTGCTGGTTTGCAGGAAGAGAAATTCTTTTCCATACAAAATGGGCTAACAGCTCCGTTGTCTGGATTAATTGGGTTAAGAGCAAAATTTGCCAAGAAACGGTAAGACCAAGAATCTAACTCGGTTTCAAGCGTTCGAGACCCGCTAGCGGTAAAAAACGATTTACCACTCGGTGGAGAACAATCGAAAACAATTTTCGACCCTCGTGTTGCATTGTATTCGCAGAGCCGGAGAGGCCGAAAGGCTTTTTTACCGCGGATATTCTTTTTTTACCGATCCGTCTTTTTCCCTTTGAAGTCCTCGTTTCGGTACTTGGAACAGTAACAGCGTTTGTTGTCGAATCCGCTGCGCCTCGATCGCCGATGAAAATTAAAATTCGAACAATTCTCCGCAACGAGAGACGCAATTAGTCTGTGGGCCTGGCACGAAAATTGGCCTCCAAAACCGATTTTGACACGACGGCTCAGGCCTCAGCCAAACCGCAATCAAGGAAACGCGCCGAAAAATGTTCTTCGAGAATTATGGGAAAGCACTCTTTCCTATGGACAAGCGGAAAAATGCCCAAAAAATCTACACAAACCCTCGATATTACCCTCAGAATCCATTGTTTCTGTTTTTTAAAAGAGCAGATTAAATAAGGGGTCCCAATTTGGACCACTATTTGGAAAGTTGGTGTGTTGAAGATTTTGACTCATAAAAATTACCTTTGGGGTGGGAAATGTGCAACAAAGTGCGAGGAATCCAACGAGCTCAAAAAATCCAAATACAGTTCAGTAGTCCCTCTGGTAAAACACTAAAAAAATTGCAATGAAAACACTGAAGCCGAAATTTTTTTCAGAATTCCTGAACACCTTATGGTAAATCAAGTGGGAAATTTGGGGAAAAAACTTCAAAAATTCCAAACCCCCGGCGTCATCTTCAAAATTGACTTTTTCTGTTTTTCAGGAACAGTCAATGACAGGTTGCATCTCTTAATATTTTTCTTCTTTTTTCTTCGTCTTCTTTGGCCAATTACATAGGTTCATTTTTAAAAAATTAGGACATTTTTAATACTTCCTCAAAATTAGTTGGTTTATGTTTTTTCCAATTCTGGAACAAAATTTCTGGTTCTTCCGTCGGTCACGGTTAAAGAAGAGGTTTTTGGAATGTTTTGAAATATTCCTCAAAATTCGAATGGGTACCTATTTATTTTGGATGATTTGCGATATCTGCAATTGAGATAAACACCATTTTCGATAGATTTGTAGATGTTCGCTATCGGCGGATACCCAACATCAATACCCGGATATAACAGGGAATGCCGCGCAGAATTTATTAGGTGCGATCTCTTGCCGGTCGTTATCGCTTGTCTTCGCTGAAGTATGTCCGAGAACAAAAGCAGCCATTCAATGCACCCTCAATCTATGGCAGCGCCATGGCGCAGTCGATATATGAGGGGTGTCCGTGTGGAAAGCATTTTCATCGGGCTGTTAAATCTGCGTAGGACTCGTATTTCATTGGTAAGTTGGGGAGTTAAGGACCTTCTGTGTGTAAGCAAAGGATCAAAATTTTAATTTTCTGAGGATACCTTGAATTTTGAACTTTTCACACATTCACCCTGAACACGCAGAGCCCAAAATATCCCTTTTTTATCCTGAGATATCCTATAGAAATTTTTGAAGACTCGCTCGCAATATTTTGAATAAGATTTTTAGAAGTATGTTAATGGCATGAGTTCGTACAGAAGAGACGGGGTTTGGGTCAAAATTTTTATGGAGCAACATTAAGGTGCCCTGAATGGTCCGTTTTCATAGAGCTTAGGGTAGTAGTGTATTTCTGAGGGTACGGCTGTGTACGAAAGAGTCCCTACAAACGGGGAAAAAGGGAAAAAAGAGGAATAAGTTGGCCGAATCTGCTAAGAGTTAAAATGTTTCATACTTATCTTACTTGTCGTAGTCAAAAGTTAAGCTCGAAAATATAAAAAAACTCTATCGCATCTGGATTTTGGGGGATATTTTATCTCTTTTACAGGGATTTTTCCCAAGCACACATGTCAATACATTATTTTGTTGGTTTAATGTCAAAGTGAAAGGCAATAATAAAATATTAAAATCCCTGGAGCCTCCAAAAGTTTTCTTTTTTCCCTTTTCCCCGCTTTTAGGGATACTTTTGTGCACAGCTGACGTAGAACCCCCAGAAATACACTATTTGAATAGGTAGGTACTTAAATAATATTTAAGTATGATTCATATTATGATACAAGCGATGTAGGCCCTGCTAGGTGTGCCAAATTGAAGAAAATATCGAAAGGCTCTATCGCATCTAGATTTTGGGGGATATTTTATCTCTTTTACGGGGATTTTTCCAAACACACCTGTCAATACATTATTAAATAAAATTTAATAAAATTTTCATTAGTTTATTGTCAAAGTGGATGGCAGTACTAAAATATTAAAATCCCTTGAGTCTCCATAACTTTTCCTATTCTCCCTTTTCCCCGCTTTTAGGGATACTTTTGTGCACAGCTGACGTAGAACCCCCAGAAATACGCTACTTGCGTACTTAAATATGAATCAAGCGATGCCTGCTCTGCCAAGTTAGGGAAGGAAAGTTGTAATGTTTGTCACCTGTTATCATTATGCGATTTCCTGAAGTCATAACCCATTAACGATTGGCGGCGCGTCCCTAAATTTGCATCCCCCAATCCGACAATGCGATAAAGCGAGCTGCGTGAAAATTTCGCCAAATGAGGGAAGTGTCTATGAATTATTCAATGGATGCTCAACGAGCGAGGATGCGCTGGAGAAGTATCGGCCCTTGTTTCGGCTGCTGGCTGCACAATGGAGTACAAATATTAGGTAACGACCCTGCCGTTTGCCATGTTGGATAACGAGTGTCGCTAATGTGATATCGCGATACGTGACTACATGCCATCAGATACGCCAAGTGTCGCTACTCCGGCGCCATTATCGTTCATGTTGTAAAACAACATCGATTCAAGCCCTCAGGAGGGTTCGAATTTCAGCCGCAAAGGAAAACATTGGGGATGATTATGTGGAGTGTTGTTTTAGGCTGCTCGTTCCAGGGGTAGTCAGATCCTAGAATTACGTGTTGAATGATTTATATGTAGGAACACTTGTAGCAACTCCTGGGAACGCTAACCGGCAGGAGACCCCAACGGCTTCGAAGTCCAAGAGCATTTTAATCTGAATTTTATTTAGTAGTTTTTTTAGGCTGAGGCCGACGTTTTAATAGTAACTACATGGTACCTATTGTAAAAAACTGTTGCATACTCAACCATACGAGGTACCTATGATTGATATTTATATTTAGCTGTATTTTTCTTTCTCCGAGTACTGTTGGTACGTAATATATCAAATTTTCTATTCTAAGGAAGTCCATTTTGAGAGTGGACAAGAGAGATGGACTTCCATCTACAATAATTTTAACAATATAAAAAACTGAATTTTCCCGGCTTCTAGCAAGGGATTTCCGTATCTGCATGATAAATTTACCTCGATATTCGATATACAAGCATTCGCGCGATGGTTTATTCTACATATTTTCATACCGACCCCCCAGAGATAATGAACTGTATTGTGTCCACAGTAGATAACGAAAGAAAGAGCTTTTTACGAAGTCGTAAATCACAATAAAGTTGGACTCTCCTCTGGTAAAAAGGCGACGAAAATCGAAAGAAGTAAAGCGCGAAGTTTTGTTTATCAACCTTTTCTTTTCCCAAGCTACGTAAAACTTTGTTCCAGTCATCTAGTAAATCACCGTATAGTACAATCTCGCATAATCCTGAAAACAGTGGGCAGTTTGGATGGAAACGAGTAGGTGCCCCGCGAAATTACTTTTGAACAATAATTATTCGCGAGTTGAGACCTCATTCTGAGCCAAGGTTTAGTCGGAACCTTTGATTTATTTTCTAGGGAACGAATTATTTCCGACCGAATTTTAAAAATTTGCTGTTTCAAGGCCAATTTTACTCAATTAGTAGTTCAATTTTGGTATCAATTACAAAATTAACAAAATAATCACTCCAAAAAGACGCATTTATGCAGATGCGCAGATGCATTATTTTATAAAAAAATTAGAAAATGATAATTCCAGAAAATTCCAAAAAAATTTACAGCAACTTTTGAAAAGATAAAGAAACTATACTTATCTTAGGACCTTATCTACTGAATTGCTCAGTACCAAGGACAACTATTTGTTCGAACATCTGTAGCTCATACCCTAAAATGTATGAAGGCGCCGACGTCAAAGTTGGGTGTTCAAGTGTGGAGTTGTTATTGGTATTGAGCTATTTAGTAGGAAGGTCCACGATGGGTGTAGTCTCTCTATTCAATTAAAAAATTGCTGTTAAAAAATTTTTCTAAAAAATAGCTGAAAAAAAAAACATTTTTTTTGCATTTTTATTTTTCTCTTTTTAGTCAATATTATTTTATTATTTTGCTAATTTTTTAATTCTAAAAATTAGTCATCATGATGCTTTAAAATTTTTCGTAAGCACTCGCAAAAATATGGGATTGCAATGAGTCATCTATTCACCATTGATTTTTTCAGCATTGGTTGTTGACCGTTTCGAAAATAACTGGTCAGCATAGCGGTCTCCAATGTTCTGCTGTTAAGTTCGGGTTGGATGTTAAATGACGGCCATTGCGAGCCTTCATTTCCCGAGGATTCCTTCAAACTAATTTGGCTCTGAATCGCCTCCAATCAGCGAGGAATCCGAAATGGAATTCATTCCTCTTTAATAATATATAACGTTCAAAAGGGAAGCTTTAGAGATTAGACGGAACGCTGATTATTAAAATTCGGAAAATGTCGATCCGCCGTTCTTTCGTCGAATGAGAAAATCCCGGACATTTTCGGCATCCAACGAAACCGTAAATATAGCGGAATCTCTCCAAAAGTATCGAATATTTGGCGGTTGGTTGAAGGGTTATGCAAAATTTTATATTTCCGGCTCATTTTGGAATGCATTTCAAAATGTGAAAACGTTTTCAATATTTTATAGAGAATTTTTTCTCTTGCCCATAATGTTCAATGTTTCTTAACCGCTCATCCAATTTTTTCGGAAATTCCCTCATTCGGCTGGTTGGCCTGTGCATGCCCTACATGTTATAACCTCTGAAGAACATCAGAAGACCATAAATTCGGCTCAAAGTTTACGAAAACCGTTCTCCCTCAAGATATGGAAATTCGGCGGATTCGGAACTTATGCGCATACGATTTCAGGCATTCATCAATTTGCATTCGGACTCAGATGAAATTCATGTCACTCTCCGACTCGAGTCAATTATTCAATTTCAATTTCATCGCGTGACTCGAGTACAAATAATCTTTACTATTCTACTCACTCCAAAATTGTAGATAGTGTTTCGTAGACATGGACATGATAACAAATTTTCATCATTGTCAGAGGTATCATCAATGCCCAACAAATCCACAAAATGTCAACAAAATGTCTGCCATTTGGGTAACCCCATACAAAATTAAAAAGGAAAAAGAAGAAGATGAAGCTGCCACAAATTGAACAAGTTTCCGTCAGTAGTCATTTATAAGAATGTCCAAATCTCGCTCAATTCCCAACCTTTCAAATTTCTTAAACTGGATTTTACGTCTGTGTAAGACCCATCATCCTTTGTAACTGGAATTAAAATCCAATACTTCCGATATATTGGGACATTTAGGGTTTTTTTCTGGTATGAAAATTTCCACAGTGAGTTGTTTTATCCACACATGCTTCAAAGTGGTCAAAATGTGGTCAATTTGTGCCAAAAATTTACATATTGAATATGGAAGTATTGCGTGTTACCTAAATTATCAGTTAGTATAGCAGGTAGAGGGTAAGGCCAGCTCGTCGAAAACGACAGTCGTGTTCAGCTGAACTGAGTAAAGATGAGTAAATATTATACGACCGCCATTCTCCCCGTATGAAGTTAACGACTATTTGCATAGGTCCACTCTTCGACATAAGCATTCTACCATCCTTCCATCCTCAGCATGCCAAAGTAAGTACTAAAAAACGATACTAAATCACTCGCAGAGAAATTGTAGAATCCCATAATATAAATAAATAGGTACTCAAAAATAGTGGAATAGACTAGTTTTTCTCTCATTTTTGAGTTTTTATTCCTACTCTCAAATGATAATAAAAACCTCTTTTTGCATACCAAGAAATTTTTTGGGAAAAAAGTAGGTAAATAAAATAGGTATAGGTAAATTAATAAAATAAAAAATGATGAAAAAATGATTAACGGTAGAAAAGAATTGTGAAAAATTAAAAATGAATAAATAAAATTGTCGAAAGCTCGGCGAAGAAAACTGTTTGTAACTGTTGGCCCTAGTTTTTAAATTATTTTTTATCTTTTTAGGTAGGCCACTTTCACCAAAGAAAATTTCGGCTCTTCAGAAATACCGACTCGTTATTTACCATTGGTCTTATATATAAGATATATCAACAAGTTAATTACAGCAATCAACGAGTTGTTTACTTTAATGAATCTGAAATATTCTGCTGCAAGCGGCTTTTGCTTTTTTATCAAAAACTAACCATAAATTCATTGGTGACCAAACCTTCAGCAGTGAACTTGGTTTATGAGAGGGCGTTGTCGGATGGATATTAGCCCTTGTACCTTAAGCCTCGCCTGAATTTGAGGGTTTGAAGTTTGAATTTTATCAGAGATGAGTTGTACCTAATATTGTTTTTGATCAAATCATTTTTGCACCCTTGAGAACGCAGGCAATCGAATATCTGAGCTTATGTAGAGCTAGAGCTCATGTACCTATCCTAGGGTTGTTTTCTACGAGAACTGTGGAAGGTTTTTTGGTTTGTGTCATCATAAATGCTCCTTTCTCTTCCCTAACCGCCCTTCCATGATGTCCGCCTGTATGCATAGCTTTCATAAAAACTCGACCAGATATTTCGTAAATTTCTGTCATGAAAAACCGTCAACGCTTCATAAGGTGTTTCAATGATCCGAAGATAATTTTTCCCACCGATCATTTTCAGCGTAAAAAATTTGAATACTATTGCCAAGCAAAGCTGACCAGTAAAATGCCGCTTTTTCGTAAATGACTCGATGATCATCACGATTAGCGCTTTTTGTGCCAGCCTCGACATAAAAATTATTCACTTATTTTGCAGACCTTGATTTTTGATCTCTTTCGACTTTTGGGCGTACGCCGCCAACGTTCAGGCATCAATCGACTGCAAGGCCCGAGTAGCAACCGCCCGAACTGAACTCCACAGACACGCGGACTCGACTGGTGGACCTGCGGGTGGCCGGGGACGGCGGGAGGTGCGCGGATGGACGGGGGTGGCGTCACAGACAAATGATATTATGCTAAGTTAGCACGGCGATGCTGGGGCGCATGCGGGAAAAGGCGCATTGCACGGTGTAATGCGCTGCCGGTCGGAAATTGTTGGTATTGCTAGAGCTAAAAAACGCCTCACTGCGAAGGATCTCCACCCAGGATGGCCGCAACATCGGGTCTACGTGAACGAGAATCTGACCAATTTCCGGTCGGAATTACTACGCCGCACCAAATTGGCGGCAAAGGAAAAAGGTTTTAAATTCGTATGGGTCAAGAATTTCGTGGTCCACACTCGGAAAACTGAAGGTGATCAAGTAAAAACGATCAAATCATTCGATGACATCGACCGTATGTAACTACAAGGCTTCATAATCTCAATATCCTCATATATACCTATTATTAATTGAATATTTTCTTACCCCGATGAATAGTAACAATTTAATGTTGGACCTATCACAAGGCAACATCGCCTTCGATTATGAAGAGGACATGTATTTTGAATCCATGTCATCCTATCTGGCTGTTGACTCAAATAAAGAGAAAGACAGTGGGAAGTTTACGATATTTCATTTGAACATTAGAAGTTACTCTGCTAATTTTCTCGAATTCCTGGCATGGGCAGGAAAAAGCGTGCAAGCGTTTGACGTTCTAGTATTCACTGAGGCGTACCTTGATAGCTACCCCGTGCTTGTAAACATTCCTGGGTTCGATATTGTTTACACAGAAAAACACTTGAATAAAAATGATGGAATTGTTATTTACATTAAATCTGAGCATAGGCACTCATCTAGTGAGGTGGTCTTCCATTTCGCCACCAGTATGTACATTCGCCTGTACTGTGGCGATACAACATTAGATATTTTGAGTATTTATAGGAATGCTAGAGGAAATATTACCTCGTTCTCTGATGAATTGGTCAACTTCTTGGAATCAAAAAAAGGGAGTGACATCTTTTTTATAGTAGGTGATATTAATATCAACATTATACAAAACTCCAGTTATGAAGGAATGTATTATCAGTCATCATTAATGGAAATGGGGTTTCGCTCGCTTATCAACAATCCTACCAGAGAACAAGGCGGTTCATCGTCGTGTATTGACCATATATTCTACAGAGGAAAGAAAAAAATATTAATGGCAGGAATAATTAAATCGTACGTAACTGACCACTATGGAACTTCGGTCTCCTTAGATCATTGCATTAAGAAATCATTCGATACTGATGCCGATAGTCCCCATACTCGAACTAAAATAGACTATTGTAAATTAAAGGCCAACATTACAAACAAGAACTGGTTCAAGGTAACTGAGACCAGTAATGTCAACGAAGCGGTTCTCGCATTCACGACAAATTTAAATGATTGCATCTATTCCGCGTATTCACAAGCCTATACTCCTCACTCAAAGACCAAATTGTTGCCCTGGATGACCAATGGGATTCTCCGAGCGATTAGAGTCAGAGATAAATTGTGCAAAAAAAGCAAAAAAGAACCTTTCAACTCTGAACTAAGAAATCGAATTAAACATTATCGGAATAAAATTAATGCGTTGAAAACTTCTGTCAAAAATGAATATTATAAGAGCAAACTCGAAAAAGCAGACAATCTAAAAGCCTACTGGAAAATACTCAATGACGAAATTCTAGGAAAGAACAGGAAACCAAACCCAGTGAACAAATTAGTAAAAAACTCGGCCGAAAATTGGAACACCGATGTCGCATCAGCTAGGGCTATAGTAGCAGACCAATTTAATTCTTACTTCTGCAATGTAGGTAAAGAATTAATTGAAAAAATCCCCAATAAATTTGTATCGAATCGTAACATATCTCTTGAACAATCTAGTGCTCCTTGCAACCAATTCCACTTTAAAGACATAACCGCTGCTGAACTAGAAAAAATAATAAGTACTATGAATGGCCAGTCAGCGCCCGGTGTTGATATGATATCTTTAAAAGTAATTAAGAAACACCTCGCCGATCTGAACGAAGCAATAGTGCATATTATTAATCTTAGTTTAAATTCTGGTGTGTTCCCAGACTCACTAAAAATCGCTAGGGTGGTTCCGCTATTCAAGAATGGCGATATCGCCCTATACTCTAACTATCGTCCAATTTCGTTACTCAATACAATATCAAAAATAATTGAACGGTGGGTTAAGCAATTGATGTATGATCACATCGAATCGTGCGGGCTTCTGTCGCCCAATCAGTTTGGTTTCAGGAGGGGCGTCGGTGTTGATGAAGCGTTATACACATTAACGAAAGACATTCACAGTATGCTAGATAGAGGTAAAAAGGGGATCCTATTAACCCTTGACTTAGCAAAGGCATTTGATTCCATTGATCGTGAATTACTAATTAAAACCCTGCCAGCATATGGCATTAAAGACAATGAATTAGAATGGATCGAGAATTATTTTAAAGACAGGATGCAAATAGTCACAATAAATGGTACCAACAGTAAAGAAATGCCAATCAATTTTGGAGTAGTGCAAGGAGGAACTTTGTCATCTATTTTCTTTTTGATGTTTATTAACCGTATGAGTAACTTGAGCCTCTCCGGTGTTCAGTATTTGTATGCCGATGACACGGCTGTATTGTGTGAGGCAGATAGTTGGGAAGATGTTTTCAAGATGGCCAATGATGATATGAATAAGATATTCAAATGGTTATGTAATAATAGCCTAAGCCTCAATATCTGTAAAACGAAATATTTGGTATTTTCTAAATCTGCAACAAAACATCAAATCCAAGATCTCAATGTGAAGATTCATGTATGCGATATTAGCATCCCTGGCAATAGTGATTGCTGCTCATGCTCTTCACTTGAGCGAGTAAGCTCCACTCGCTATCTTGGGATTGAAATGGATGAAGACCTCAAATGGGAATGTCACGTTGCACATATGATTAAGAAATTAAAGAAATTCCCAGCCATTTTCTATAATGTGAGAGGTTGTTTGAAGAGGTCCAACATAATTACAATGTACAAAGCCCTAGTGCAAAGCATCCTGAGTTTTGGGATAATAGCCTGGGGTGGTGCGGCTGCGTCGATATTAAATCCTCTAAATGTCCTTCAAAAAAGTATATTAAAAATCATTGCCAACCAGCCTCGGAGATTCTCGTCGCAGAAACTTTTCGAAATCATTCCGGTTTTCTCAATTCAACAATTGTTCATAAAATCAACCTTATCTTTCTTCCACAAACACCCAGATTTCTTTATTTACCATAGAAGTAACCCCCATGCGCTTCGTTTGACCTCCCAGGCTATGATCCCTGCCCCCCAAACTCGACTATGGAGCACCTCCAAACACATTTATTTTTGTATCCCTCACCTATTAAAACTGCTACCGGAAGAAATGTTAACCCCCACAAACTTCTCTAGGAATTTATACAAAAAAAAGATATTTTCATGGCTAATAAACCAGGGTTCCCACAGTGTAATGAATATGCTGAGAAGCGTATATGTTTATTAAGGCTTTTTATAATTTTATTCCATCACGTACCTAGTACCTACTATGTTTATTTCGTGAAGTTAAAATATTAATTTAATTATTTCTAATAGTTGGTTTGATTTGAGCAACCCCCCGGACCGCACAGTAATTGTATTACTATGGTCCGGGGTAATTCCATCAAATTATAAATGTTTTGTGAACCAAGATTTTTTCCTCGGAATAAACGTCAATTCATTCATTCATTCATTCATTCATTCATTCATTCATTCATTCATGACGCCGGAGCCTTGACCCATGGGGATCATCTTATCACCGAAGGAATAAGGGGTGATTTTTGGGGGAGTGATTTATTCTCGTGACATATACTCAAGTTTGTAACACAATGCTGTTTTCTTTCTAGTTTGTTTCCTCGAGCTGGGTCATAATGCAGCCACGAGGTAGTCAGTTCGCAGATTCCTCATTAACTCATTACACTTAGGTATAGCATTTCCAAGTCGAATTGAGAATTTTCCGAGGCCCAGTTTCATCGATTAACTTGACCTTGGTTAACTAGACCTCAGACAACTGGACCTTGGTTAACTAAACCTCGGTTAACTTGACTTCAGTTAATTAAACCCCGGTTAACTACACCTCGGTTAACTAAACCTTTGAGGAATAGTACTCGATTTACTAGACCTTGGTTAACTGTACCCTGATTAACTAAACCTCGGTTAACTTGACCACGGTTAAGTTGACCTTGGTTAACTAGACCTTGGTTAACTGAGCCTTGGTTAACTAGACCTCGATTTATTACACCTCAGTTAACTAGACTTCGGCAAAATTGGACCTCGGTTAACTTCAGTTAATTAAACCTCAGTTAAATACACCTCGATTAACTAAACATTTGATGAATATTACTCAATTTACTAGACCATGGTTAACTGTACCTCGATTAATTAAACCTAGGTCAATTTGAATACAGTTAAGTTGACCTCAGTTAACTAGACCTCGGTGAACCAGACCTCCGTAAACCAGACCTCAGATAACTGGACCTAGGTTAACTAAACCCCGGTTAACTTGACCTTGTTTAACTGGACCTTGGTTAACTAGTCCTCTATTAAGTCTACCTTGGTTAACTAAGCCTCGGTTAACTTGACCTTGGTTAACTAAACCTCGGTTAACTTGACCTTGGTTAACTAAACCTCGGTTAACTTGACCTTGGTTAACTAAACCTCGGTTAACTTGACCTTGGTTAACTACATTTTGGTTAACTTGACCTTGGTTAACTACATTTTGGTTAACTTGACCTTGGTTAACTACATTTTGGTTAACTTGACCTTGGTTAACTAAACCTCGGTTAACTTGACCTTGGTTAACTAAACCTCGGTTAACTTGACCTTGGTTAACTACATTTTGGTTAACTTGACCTTGGTTAACTAAACCTCGGTTAACTTGACCTTGGTTAACTAAACATCGGTTAACTAGGCCTCGATTAACTAGGCCTCGATTAACTAGGCCTCGATTAACTTGACCTTAGTTAACTAAACCTCGGTTAACTTGACCTTGGTTAACTACATTTTGGTTAACTTGACCTTGGTTAACTACATTTTGGTTAACTTGACCTTGGTTAACTAAACCTCGGTTAACTTGACCTTGGTTAACTAAACCTCGGTTAACTTGACCTTGGTTAACTAAACCTCGGTTAACTTGACCTTGGTTAACTAAACCTCGGTTAACTAGGCCTCGATTATCTTGTCCTTGGCTAACCAGATCTCCATAGATACGTCCATACCTGCGCGAACTACTGGGGTGGGGGAAAAATTGATTCCCTTCCCAAAATGCAGCATTAAATGCTGTCAAATTTTGAGTCAAATTCTCATATCGATAGTACCTTAAAGCACAGAGAGCCTATGTCCAAAAATGGCATAATGAGAAAAATGCGAAATAAGTTTTTGATCAATTTACAAAAATAAAGATTTCTCCATAGATTTCAATTCCGTAAAAAAATTCGCTAAATAAAAAATGTATGGCCAAGATCTACAACCTCGTTTAACCAGAACTTTGGTAGCAATAAACGCTCTTTAAATATTTGTCGTTTTTCTATTATATCGTTTTTCGGCGCCAAAAATAGATAAAAGGATCATGGTTCTTGGAGCGATCGATAGGTCCTGATGAGTAGATTCTTTCGGTACCGAAATCTCAAAATTGATATTTTGGGACATATGCCCTTTGTGCTTTAAGGTATCGATACGTCATGAGGAGCATTTCCGCGACCTAATGCATAAATTACCGTACTTTTGAAAAATAATTTACCTATGTCAAAATAACTCATCAATGTCTGAAATTGTTGTCGCAATTGAGCCGCTCCGATGAAAACGTCTTCAACTCGACCTTTCTCAGGTACTCGAAGGTTCAAGTATTAAAGACGACAATTGCAATTCCCATCGGTCCTCGGCTCGGTAACATAATCGGATAAAATAAAGTCGTATCTTCGGCGGAAGGTTGGACTTCGTCGAAATAGAAAGAGCATCACTTTGGACTCGGGACCGATGAAATATTCAGGTAGTCTCGTGTGAAAAGGAAACGCATTACTGGCGCGGTCGACCCTCTACTTTCGTGGACAGTTCTTTTCGCCCTCAATAAACTTCTACGATTCAGGACGGCAAGGAGAAATCTCGCGTCATTTTCTCCCCTTTTTACGGATTCATTTGATACGAAAGCGATAGAAGGGCAGAATTGGGTCCGTCTGTACGAGAGAGGCGAAATGTCAAAGATTGAAGAGATTCAAGATATCTCGGTGTACCTTTATTTATGCCATTTAATATGAGGGAAGAATAGGGAAAAAACGAGGCAAGTTTAAATTTGAACGTGATTTATTCGCGAATTCACAATTTTTACTCCTTTGACGAAGGTTAAAGCGCCGACCGGCCCACGAGGGGGGCAGGGGGGCCATGGCACCCCCAAAACATTCTGAAATACCTTCACATAATCACTCAGGACACGATATTTCATTATCAAACTGTAAAGCTTAAAACTCACAACAAAACTGAAACACAAACTCATAAACGAAATTTAAGTCACAATGAACAGAAACTCAAACTCACGATGAAACATAAACTCAAACTCATAATCAATCTCGAAGTCAAACTCATAATCAAACTCAAAGCCAAACTCACAATGAAACTGAAACTCAAACCCAGAATCGAAATCGAAGTCAAACTCACAATGAAACAGAAACTCAAACTCACAATCGAAATCGAAGTCAAACTTACAATGAAACAAAAACTTAAACTCACAATCGAAATCGAAGTCAAACTCACAATGGAACCGAAACTCGAACTCACAATCGAAATCGAAGTTAAACTCACAATGAAACAGAAACTCAAACTCGAAGTCAAAGTCATGATCGAAATCGAAGTCAAACTCACAATGAAACAGAAACTCAAAGTCGTAATCGAAATCGAAGTCAAACTCACAATGAAACAGAAACTCAAACTCACAATCGAAATCGAAGTCAAACTTACAATGAAACAAAAACTTAAACTCACAATCGAAATCGAAGTCAAACTCACAATGAAACAGAAACTCAAACACATAGTCGAAATCGAAGTCAAACTTACAATGAAACTGAAACTCAAACCCAGAATCGAAATCGAAGTCAAACTCACAATGAAACTGAAACTCAAACTAATAATTGAAATCGAAGTCAAACTCACAATGAAACAGAAACTCAAACACATAGTCGAAATCGAAGTCAAACTTACAATGAAACTGAAACTCAAACCCAGAATCGAAATCGAAGTCAAACTTACAATGAAACAAAAACTTAAACTCACAATCGAAATCGAAGTCAAACTCACAATGAAACTGAAACTCAAACTCATAATTGAAATCGAAGTCAAACTCACAATAAAACAACAACTTAAACTCATAATTGAAATCGAAGTCAAACTCACAATGAAACAAAAACTTAAACTCACAATCGAAATCGAAGTCAAACTCACAATGAAACAGAAACTCAAACTCACAATCGAAATCGAAGTCAAACTTACAATGAAACAAAAACTTAAACTCACAATCGAAATCGAAGTCAAACTCACAATGAAACAGAAACTCAAACACATAGTCGAAATCGAAGTCAAACTTACAATGAAACTGAAACTCAAACCCAGAATCGAAATCGAAGTCAAACTTACAATGAAACAAAAACTTAAACTCACAATCGAAATCGAAGTCAAACTCACAATGAAACTGAAACTCAAACTCATAATTGAAATCGAAGTCAAACTCACAATAAAACAAAAACTTAAACTCACAATCGAAATCGAAGTCAAACTTACAATGAAACAGAAACTCAAACTCATAGTCGAAATCGAAGTCAAACTCACAATGAAACAGAAACTCAAACTCACAATCGAAATCGAAGTCAAACTTACAATGAAACAAAAACTTAAACTCACAATCGAAATCGAAGTCAAACTCACAATGGAACCGAAACTCGAACTCACAATCGAAATCGAAGTTAAACTCACAATGAAACAGAAACTCAAACTCAGAATCGAAATCGAAGTCAAACTCACAATGAAACCGAAACTTGAACTTACAATTGAAATCGAAGAAGTTTCTTTCGTTTCAATTGTGAGTTTAAGTTTTTGTTCCATTGTAAGTTCGACTTCGATTTCGATTATGAGTTTGAGTTTCAGTTTCATTGTAAGTTTGACTTCGATTTCGATTATGAGTTTGAGTTTCATTTTCATTGTGAGTTTGACTTCGATTTCGATTGTGAGTTTAAGTTTTTGTTTCATTGTAAGTTTGACTTCGATTTCGATTGTGAGTTTAAGTTTTTGTTTCATTGTAAGTTTGACTTCGATTTCGATTATGAGTTTGAGTTTCTGTTTCATTGTGAGTTTGACTTCGATTTCGATTATGAGTTTGAGTTTCTGTTACATTGTCAGTTAGACTTCGAGTTCGATTATGAGTTTGGGTTTCATTGTGATTTTGACTTCGAGTTTGAGTTTCTTTTTATTTAAAGTTTGACTTCGAGTTGTAGTATGAGTGCGTGTTTCTGTTCCTTGGTGAGTTTCATTTTGAGTTTATTATGGGTGTGAGCTTCTGTTTCATAGTGAGTTTATTATGAGTAGAAGTTTCATTTTGAGTATAACTTCGGGTATGAGTTTCTGTTCCATTGTGAGTTGTGCTTCGAGTTTATTACGAGTTTGAGTATTTGTTTCGCTGTGAGTTACCCTACCTATGAATAGGTTGTTTCCTAATGTTCATAACCTAATGTTGGTTGTTAAAAGTGATTTAATTTTTGGGTGTTGCCCCCTAATTAAAGTTCTGGGTAAGGGCGGCTCCATTTTCGAATTGCCCAGAACTCGACTTTTCTAATTAGCCTAAAAAATGAAGAATTCGATCATTTTGCCGTTCTCGCTTGATTCACGATAAATTATGACTTTGTTGTGAAATGTTAGAAAAACATTGTCCTTCGATTTCTTGATTAAAAAGTTCCGGTTTAAAGGAGAGCGATATTTCCTTGAACTGCTGAGGCCTGTACTTTATCTTGAAATGAGAACTGCCCATCATTTGCTTAGTGGCCTCACGCTATTAATGAGATCATTCTCCGGGAGCAGGTAAGCGTAAAACGGGAATGCGCGCATTACCCGAAAGAGAAACAGCCCCCGAAAATGCTTATCCGGAAGACGAGGAACACTCGAGAACTGACGGGACGGACTCTAGCCAGCAATAGTTGAGGGTGGAGACTTGAAGGGGGTTGAATTACGACCCTTCAACTGCGGCCTGGACTTAAGTGTGGGACTGAGGGAAGGCTCCGACCAACTGGCCGTGGCAGGGGTTGATATTTGGTCAAAAGGAGCCTGTTACGTCTCTTTGGACCATTGGGATTGATGAAGGATATCTCGCTGAAGGTCTATTTGTAAAGAAAATTGGCGGTTCTCATGGAAAACGGCGATTTTGTTTACAGGCCGTATTGTAAAACTCACGATTAGAGTCCAAGAGTTAGAGAACTGACTTTGTGAAATCTTCGGATCAACACAAATAAATCAAAAAAAAAAAAAAAAAAAAAAGGAGTTAGAGAACTGAAAGTCCACGTCCGCTCACAATTTGCGTCGTTCGGTATTCTAAACTGCAAGATCGAATTTCTCGCCGTCTGCTTCCCACCAAAGTGATATATCACTCATCAAAGTTATATATAAGGAATTGAATGGATTGGTGACTGCACGTTACAGAACGGAACGGCACGTTACTGAACGGAACGGAGGGGGAATGCCATTTTTCACTCTAAATCATCATTACTTTGAACAGGCATGATTATCACCGAAAAATAAAAATCGGCAGGGCAAACCATTTAAAATATGTTCCAAGAGCCATCGAGAGGGCAGGTCTGTAAATCCCATTACTTATAACTTACCGGAATTCCCAACTTCCCTATACTCGATTCCCGGTTTGAAAAAGAGGGGAAAAAGCTGGAAGTTGGAATAAATTCCTTCGCGCAACTCTGGCGCACCACTTATTTCGAGAGTTTGACCTAACTTTCTTTCATTAGAACGAGATTAGTCCAACTTATAACAAACTTCTTCAAGACTTGCACCCTCGTATTATTGCCCGTTCGATGGAGTCTGAGCTCCGAGTTAACTGCTGGTGAAGGGCCGGACGTCAAGAACTGGCATGCCTGACGTGAACTCGTACTAACCACACGGTTAGGAAAGTAGTTACGATAGCGGGGATGAGTTGAAGGCTGGCGTAAAAGTTTTATAGGCCTTCGGCTCAACCTGGCGGAAAATCTCGCTGGAATTGACCGCGCTAAATTATTGGCGAAAATCCAAAATAATTCCAACCAACGTATGAACATTTTTCAGTTGCGTTTTCATCAAACCAGTAGTGCGTAGATAACGCACAATTAATAGGTAAATAACACACATTTTGATACGTAACATTTTGGCACAATTTGATTAGGACCTATATTATGACTACTTTTGAGGCTGTTTAAGCGAAAAATATGAAAAACTAACTGTGCTAGTTTTAAAACTCTCCCCGGTTGGGTTCACGGACAGGGTGGGGTAGGGCACGCATATTGTCCGGGCGATCCAATCGGAAAAGGTTAAAGGGTCCAAATCAGCATTAGTATGGTCAATTTTTGAAGAAACACGAAAACTCAATTTCGAAGTTGATGTCGTGAGTTTAGAATTTTTCAAGTATTTTTCCCTGGAATTACCAAAAAAAGGAGTTTATTTTCGAAATATTTTGAAAAATCGTTTTTAATCTTTACAGGGTATGGAACATATTTCTTTAAGGTTTATCTAATCCACCCCCTCGTAGGTAATCATAGCTTACGAAGCCTACTGCAACGCTACACCGGAATATCCGAGTGGACGAGGGCAAACTTCGGGAAAGTGCAGAATAGTGTAACAAGGTATACTCGAACAGTCCATTAAGCCGGGGAAAATACAATAGCGCTATTAAACAGGCCGTCCCTCAGCGTCGGAATGGATTAGTTCAGCGAGGATGTGCCAGAAACGCGATCGCGGAGGCACTCAAGGCATCTCCCTTGACAAACACCTACAGATTTTGAACAAGCCATTCATTAGTGCGGTAATCAAGATGAGTCTGTAGAAAGTCGCACCTTCATCCAACACGCGAGCATCTGTCAAGTCGAATAAAGCCAATAGACTCGGCTTTGACGGTTAATTGAGCCAGGCATAGAACAGACATTTGGGTAACAGTAAATTACGTTATCGGAAAAGAGTATAGTATACGCCTCGCACTATGACTTTGCTCTAATAATAAGTAGTTTCTGGGAAATGTTGACTATTAATTAATAATTAGGGGGTCTTCTATTTCAAGACGTAAAATTGCCTCCTAAAGTTCAACAACTTTTAGCTCGCTCTTTCAAAATGCAGATAGCATAAAATATTTGCTGAAAAATATTTTTCCGAATTTTGAATCGCAATTGCGGTACTTGGAAGTTAGTTTTTGATAAAGATTGCACATTAGACGTACAGGAAATTTAACGCTAAACTCAGAAATGCTCTCAAAAATTGAAAAAAGTTGTTTGGGACCGGAGAAATTTCTCATTATTGTGGGTTTTCATAAAGCCAATTGCAGTTTCCTGAAAAAAAATAATAAAAATTTGTAGCATGGAAACCGGTTGAGGTGGAAAAATTTGGTTGGCGGTTTTATACTCCATTTCAAGTCTAGTTTAAACACAGGTCTTTTACACCAAGCACGGGATAACCTATATTGTTGGTGTATTGTAGTATATTGAAATGTTGCAACATTCTGGAAAAAATAATTTTTCAAGTTTGTTTTGATGGCTTAACGTCCTGGTCATGCGCAAAAAGCCTCTGCATGGCCAATCCCTGACTCCCTTCAGTATCAATTTAAATAGACTCGAATCTGGTGTAAAGAACTGAAAAACTGAGCTAAATGAGAATAAAATGTGACTAGGGAGCGAATAAAATCTCCAAAGGTGTTGGGAAACCCGTATTATAATAAGATTAATTTATCAAATCTGCCCGATTGTAATATTTCTAAGGGCGGATTTTCATTCTTTCAGGAAGGGGAGATAAATATAGAAAAAGAACCATTGTTCTTCGTTTCCTGCGGCTTTATTAACGATGTTGGAAGATTTATTGTGGGAAAATTCCCTTTTTCACGGAAATTATTAGCATTGGATATTTTTCGAGCTAACGAGAATTTCGAAAGGACATGCTAGGAGGATTCGCTTCGTTAGTTGTCATGAAAAAAAATTATCCGGCTCAATAATCAGCTCATTTCAAATAATGTTTGTTCCTTCAAAGGAAAAGAGTAGGAATGGATTTTCAAACAGTTTGAGCGAAGGTCTTTTTGTGAATTCTACAGGAGCAGGAAATTATCGTACACAAATTTTTTAACGAGGCATTTCCCGTTTGAGAGAATAATGATGGACCAAAGCAAAAAAAAAATACCTAGCAACCCAGAAATTGACAGAAAAATAAAAACTACGACTAGGTTCAAAAATACAATAAAAACAAATCTTTCCCTACAAAATAAAAAAAAATTCCTAACAGCAGTTTTTGACTGATAGGAAAGCTAAATCTAGGCCCCTTTTTCTGAATAGCTCAGTACCAAGGACAATTTTTCAGTAGAATATCCGAAACTTCGAAGTCGGAGCTTCCACTCCATCTAAAGCTTATAGATTGGTAATTTATGTCCCCAAAATGATTACCTAAGATTTTATTTTTTGATGTTTTTTTATATTTAATAAAATTTAATAAATTTTATTTATTACATCACCTTTTGGTTTTGTACCTCGGAAAATAAAAAGATAAGAAATTATAACCTACTTTACCTACTAATCAGAAATTCAAATAAAAAGAACCTTTGAGAACAGTTTGAGACAAAAAAAAATCACGCAGTCAAAAAACATTTTGGAGTTTTAAAAATTAAATTTTTAGCAAAATTTCACCTGGTACCTACTACCAATAATTCTTACAAAAATGATGAAAATATTGGCAAGCAATGACAATTTTCCCAAACATTTCACTAGAATCAGTCGAACTGGACCGAAAATTAACATTAAAATCTGATCTGATTGAATATTGATGCCGCGCACGATCTGGGGCCAAGTGTTGCCGACCTGTACGGTAATTACCGTTTTGTACGGTATTTTAGCCTCTTGTACGGTGTACGGTTACCGTACGTGAATCGTACGGTAATTTCAAATTCCTGCCGAAAATATGCAAAATAGGAAAATGAACCATAGAAAATACTCATTTCTTCTCGGCTTCCGATGTTGGTTGGCATGCCTTTTGGTACATTATTTCCAGAAATAATAAAATACGGTAATTTGTCTTCAGCAGTACGGTAATCCGCGGCCACCTGGTCGGCAACGCTGATCTTGGCCCTCGATTCCCTCTAGTATCGTACCAGATAAAATTAAATCTTTCCTGGAAAAAAACCCTTAGCTCAACCGGGTCGAAAAAAGGCGGTAACTGAAAGAAAGAGAAACAAGGCAATTACACGTTGTCACTGTAGAATGGGTTTTGGCGCTTGATGCGGACTTCTTGCAGAGATTCCTCACGTTCCTTCTTTGAACGGGGGAAATTCGGGAAAACGGACGAACTCCACGTCGGTTTAGGGGAAATTCTACGTGGATCTCGAGCTCAGACATTCCTAGTGATGGGCGATACCTATCGATATGAGTATGGTATCGAATATCTTCTTTCGATACCAAGTACATTTGGTATCGAATATTTTGCTTCGATACTAGTATCGGTATCGAGTATTTATCCCGACTTCAGAAAAAATACTCAAATGGATAGTCTCAAAATTACCTGCCTACTTTATTTATACTAACTAATAAAATTTACAAAAGGGACCGACTTTCGCCAGCTATGGTTGACAAATTGACATTCCTGCGTGGAGTAGGGAAGCAGTTCTGGGACTTGACAGTGTGAATGACACCGTTGATGTCGTTTTCCTCCCCATCTCCATCACCACTTCTTCGACATTCGTTTGATCTTATAGGTAAATAACTTTTACACATAGAAATTACCTGTTAACCTTGTTGAAAAGTAATATAACGTAAAATGAATAACGTCAGGGCTTAATAGTGTTATTTAATCTGTTATTTCTATTTTATTACCATTTTATTCGGTGTGTGAAATGAAAAAGTACTCATATGATTCGATACTCTTCAGTATCGAATATTTTCTTTCGATATCTGAGTAGTATCGAATATTTGTTTCGATACTAGTATCGAGTACTGGTATCGAATATTTTGTGGTATCGCCCATCACTAGACATTCCGTCAGGTTTCGCGTGATAGGTAAAGTGGGGAGAAAATGCCATCAAAACCTTGTTCGAATTGGTTTCTTTCGAATTTTTTCGTGGAAAAATGTTTTCTAATGTTCGGCCCGTTCGGAAATTTGTGTAATATACAAATATTGAACAAAAATTATTGAGCAAAAGTATTATTGTACAAAAATTGTATAATATACAAATTTCCGAAAACACATTAGAACATTAGAAAACATTTTTTCATGAAAAAATTCAAAAGAAAAAATCAAAAAAAGATTTTTTTTGTGGATAGCATGGATAGCTAGCAATGGAATAGCATGGATATCTATTATTGGGCAATATTATTATATTATTAATATTATTAGGGGAAATATTATTGCCCATACGGTCCAGGGACGCTTCGAATTACTATCCTTACCTTCAGGACCAGAATGTATTGCTGGAATACTCCCAGTGCAGGCGCAGGCGCCGATTGAAAAAAAGGATGTGAATCCTGAAAGAAAACTGCATTAGGTTAATGGCGCTAAATTAAATTATGCTAAATTATAAATGAGTAAAGAAAATTTTCGCCGTAATCCCATTTTTCTGCTAATAAAATTGAAAAATCATTTCGAAAATTCATTTTATAGATTATGGAACAAGATCGCGGGATATCAGTGTATTTTTGTAATAATTTTTTGCGAGAAAGTTGGAAAAAAGCGAAAATATTCCGCGACCTGTGACGTAACAATGGAACGTCCTGGTAGCGCAATCAGTTCCGCCGCGTAGAAAAAATGCGGAACTCCGCCGGACTGGGCTGATTATTTTTTACAGCCTGACCCGATTGCAAAATTCGTGGAAAATTAAATTAAACTTGCGATTTCACGTTTTTAGCTTGACATTTTCCCACTTTTTACGGGGAAAATGCCACTAATTGTCAATTCAGTTGAATAACGTGATAAAATGAACGAATCCCCAATTAATAAAAAACTTATCCTAAATAAATAAATTAATTAAATGCATTCGAAGGGGACATGATCAAAACGAACGGGAATAATTATAGAATGAGCAGGATGCGGAAAATTCCATGTATGGTTCAAATATTTTATTATATCATTTTATTAATCAATATTATTAGTTTGGCGTTAATAATATCATAAAATGTCCAAATCGAAGTTACCGTAATAATTTTGTTACTGATTACAGTATGATTACAGTTGAATCACCCATGATTACAGTAGTCCAGTGTGATTACAGTAAACAGACGAATATGATTACAGTAGCTCAGTATGATTACGTATGGCTCTGATCACAGTAATACCTAATTATAATGCTGATTACAGCATTATGCATTACAGCATAGCATGATTACGGAATGATGCTGATTGCAGTAGTCCAGTATGATTTCAGTATTATACTGATCACCGTAATAATTATGATGCTTTTAACAGTATTCCAACGTTAATTTTCAAGTTTAGCGTCGAAAATGCGCCGAAAGATTCAGCATAAACTGGACTAAATCCTTTCAACACATCCGTTTCGACTTCATTTGCGATAAAGAACTTCTGGTTCAATTAAGAAACTGTTTCGGACGTCATTGAATTGGAGATTTTCTCCCCTTGTCCAGCTCAGCTAATATAAAGTTTCGCAATAAATTCTGTCGCATATTTTAAAAGCGCAGCGTTTCAGTTCGAAATAATTTCGAAACTTTTCAATTCGAACACCGGCTAGGGCTTTCGATTAAACGAGTCATGATTTATCGTCGATTTACTTTTGAAAATATCAAAATGCGCAACAAATTCGAATTGAAACCCTCACAAGTTTTGGTTGATAAAAACTCTCTAAAATGAGAATGAAAATTTCGATTAAAAAACGTTTCAATAGGACTTAGGTGGGGTGGAAGGTAACCTGACTTACAATGCAATCTTGGATACACTTCGTTTTTTTGGCATGAAATTACAATCATGTCAATTATGACCTTGAAAATTGAAAATATAACGATTTTCTGGTTTGGTCGATAGGATTAATTTAAAACACTTTTACAAACATGACAAAAACCAAATTTTTCCACGTTCTCGGGTTTTGAAATACAAACGTCGATTTATTTTCGGTTTTTCTAGCCACATAGATCGAATGCATTATTTCGGTTTTCACTAGCCACCTATGCAATGAAAGTAGAAACGCGGACCGGCGAGTCGGCAGAAAAGGAAAAGGCTTCGAGAGAGATGTATAGTACGTCATTTTGGAGCGGATTTCCGTCTGTGGTGCCGGCCCGACGGAAACGGAAGCGCGTTCCTTGGAAAATATATCGGCGGCCATTAGACTTCTGGCACAACACAAATCTTTCAACGTCTTCTACTCGATCTGTCGATAGTTTCGATTTGCGGTCTTTTTGAAACGTTTGCCGAACGAGTCCCATTCCGGGGAGCCATCAGTTGGGAAAACAGTAATGCGTATCCATAGGTTAACCTATAGATAAGGCGGGGCGACGAGTGAAAAACCAGTCAGCTGCATTATTCATCGAGTTCGGAAAATGTTTTATTACGAATTGATCATTAGATATCTTTAATATTATTCATTAATTTTATCAAATTATCATTAATTGTAATTTTTGCACGCATGTGAGCATTTACAAACCAGTGGTGCGTAGTTAACACACAATACTTCCATATTTCGATACGTAAATTTTTGACACAATTTGATTAGGTATATTATGAATACTTTTGAGGCTGTTTAGGCCAAAAATATCACAAAACTCACTATGCAAATTTTAAAACTCGCCGAAAATCAAAAAAAGTCAAGTAACTCTAATATAAAACCGATTATTTCTGGAAATAATGTACCAAAAATACCCACATTTTATGCAAGGTAAAACAAAGAGTTCAAGACCAAGAACGCTCAAATCGGTTCATTTTTGTGGCCAGGAAAAAATAAACTAGAAAACACTAAAAGTGCTAATATATCGGAAGTACTGTGAGTAATTCAAATTCCGGTTAAACAGGGTGATAGGTCTTACCAAAACAAACATTCCAGTTCAAGTAATTTGGAAAAAGTATTGAGGGAGCTATGGCCATTTTTGTAAATTACAAACACAGAGATTCGTGTTCAGGAAATAATACTGAGTAAAAGTGTACTTATACACTTATTTCTACTTACAAGTAGAAATATTTTCTGAAGATCCGATTTTTGATTTTAGGACAATCGTCACAAGTTACGAGTGATTTTCAAACCAGCAGTTTCCTGCGGTTTCCGCGCCGGTCGAAAAGTGAAGGGCAACGAGTAGAGACTGCGACGATCGGGTCTGGCCCTTACGGTCCGGTTCAAGAGCAGTTCAGGTGATCGAATCTCCATCCTTTCTCCTCCATCTGAGTCTGTGATACTCTAACGAGCCGCGACTCAGTTCGGATCAGCTCGACATCGGATATCGATGAGTCGGGGATAATTTTGAGACATTAGCACTTTTAGCGTTTTATTTTTTTCTGGCCACAAAAATAAACCGATTTGAGCGTTATTGGTCTTAAAATCTTGGTTTTACCTTGCAGTACATGTGGATATTTTTTTAATGGGGTTTCAAAATATTTATGGTGCCGTTTTTGACATTTTTGATCATCATCTAGCTTCCAAAGGAGTTGAAATAGAGACCACCTTAAGAAAAGCATTATATCCATCCTACAGATCATTCATCGAGTCAAGAATAGATTGGCCCTGTATGTTCATAGTGTGGTTGATGAAAACAGGGAAACGCCTTCTCACAATCTCGCGCCAACTCCTCATCTACGCCGTCTCATTTGAATTAGTTCTAAGCGGCCATATTTTTCAGCCTCGCGCCCCCAGGAAGCCGATCCCCGTTTTCCAGGTGCGTGGAAAGCCTCGCTTTTCGTCTAATCAAATTTTCCAACTGCAAGAAACACTTCCCGGGGCTTTTATGCCTATTTCCCTCGTTCAGGAGGGAACTTCTGCGGAAGGAACATTTCCACCGACTATCTCCCTTTCGCCTCGTTCGTCGCCCATTTTACGCTTCCTTGAGTCTCCCGGCTTAGTGCATTATTCATCGCATTCTTCGAAGGTTTGAAATAACAGAACTGCTGCTTTTTCGCCTTTTTTACGGCCAGTCGCATTTCAAAATTTTGCTGCGACATTCTAATGGGAAAGGTTTTCTCGCGGTACTTTGCGCTGCTCGCAGCTTCTCTTGGTAAGTCTTTGATGCTTCGCGTGGCTATCTCATGGTTTTATTAGTCTAGAAAAGCATGCGCATTAATGATAAAAACACCAATTATTGTTTTAAACTAACAATTTTTCATGTTTTCGTTTTGCAGGTATATAGAATATACTAGGGATGGCCATCGATACCTAATATATCGATATATCGATGTTAAATAGAATCGACGGTAGAATATCGATGACGATATAATTTCGTAGTTCAACTATCGATAGTAGGTACCACTGTTAGTATTGACCTAAAACTATCGATAGTTTTAGAAAAACCACAATCATTCGATTTTCCTATCGATCCTACAAACCAGTGATATCGATTACCATGGGTGAATATCGATATTCCAGCCAGATGAACTCAAGTTTTTGGGAATTTTTAGGGACCACATATTTTTCGAATTTGTGTGATGTTAAAACAACGAACTTACGGCCGAGTCAACAACATCTCGGATAAAGGCGATTTTCCGGTTTAAAAAATATCGGCTGAAACTCAATTAAACGACATCGGCTACGAACTATCGATACCCGATACTATCGGCCCTTGCATCATCGATGGAAAAATATCGATATATCGGAGGAAAACATCGATATTTCGAGACTATCGACTATCGATGGCCATCCCTAGTATATATCGATACCTTAAAGCACAAAGGGCATATGTCCCAAAATATCAATTTTGAGATTTCGGTACCGAAAGAATCTACTCATCAGGACCTATCGATCGCTTCAAGAATCATGATCCTTTTATCTATTTTTGGGGCCAAAAAACGATAAAATAGAAAAACGATAAATATTTGAAGAGCGTTTATCTTGGAAGTGAATAAGTTCCGGTTATACCTACGAGGTTGTAGATCTTGGCTAGACAAACATTTTTTATTTAGCGAATTTTGTTATGAAATTGAAAGCTATGGGAGAAATCTTTATTTTTGTAAATTGATCAAAAACTTATTTTGCATTTTTCTCATTATGCCATTTTTGGACATTTGCCCTTTGTGCTTTAAGGTATCGATATACTAGTTAATATACCCACGTTTTCAAGAGCGGAAAACTCGTCAAGTATTCCAAAATGTCAAAGATCCACCTGTTTGTTGAAAATTCGACAAAATCCGCTTCGGAGCCTTCATAATTTTAAAGCGCTTCCGAATTCGGCTGGTGTTTTCGTTTGAAGAAATTCCAAAAGGCATTCTCGGCAGTTTCTTGGAGAAATTAGCGCGATCCGGATCCGGGGAAAAGGCTAAAACGAGTCGAAGGAGCCGACGTTATGAAGCAATAGACTGCACCTGCTCTTCCAAACTCATGTGCTGCGGGTCATTGGCTACAGCGCTCCTCCGACCCGCTCCTGGGGCTTCAGCGCTCCAAAATTACACTGCTCGTTGTATATTACGCGATAACGTGAGAGCCCTACGGGCGTTGGTTTATAGCCGTTAAGAATCTGACGAGAGCGCAGGTTGGGACTGGGAAATTTATTACGGAGGCGGAGCCGGGCCGTATAAATTTTTACCTTTCCCCCACCTTCTGGCAGTTTAATAGAAGTAAAACTGCTAACTACGTTTGACGCCAGGCTGCGCGGTATGTTAGCGGTCGGAAACTTGGAGTGGACCCGCCGTCCAATTAATGTCAGCCAATTGTGAGGGTGGAAAATGAAAGTTTTCTTTGGGTTTAGGGCCCTCCTGCAGTAATAATGCGCCCTCTATCGCGTCACGACGGGCGGTACTGGAACGGCAGCACTGAAACGGTGGTACTGGAACGGCGGTACTGGAACGGCGGTACTGGATTGGCGGTACTAGATTGGCGGGACGGTGCGGCGATACTGGTGCGCCGCGACGTGTATCGATGGGCGGTACTGGAACGTCGGCACTGGAACGGGGGTACTGGATTGGCGGGACGGTGCGGCAATACTGGTGCGCCGCGACCTGTCACGATGGGCGGTACTTTAACGGCCGTACTGGAACGTCGGCATTGGAACGGGGGTACTGGAAAGGCAGCACTACTGGAACGGCGGCACTGGAACGGCGGTACTAGATTGGCGGGACGGTGCGGCGATACTGGTGCGCCGCGACGTGTATCGATGGGCGGCACTGGAACGGCGGTACTGGAACGGCGGTACTAGATTGGCGGGACGGTGCGGCGATACTGGTGCGCCGCGACCTGTCACGATGGGCGGTACTTTAACGGCCGTACTGGAACGTCGGCATTGGAACGGGGGTACTGGAAAGGCAGCACTACTGGAACGGCGGCACTGGAACGGAGGGTCAGCACGACAGTACTGTTACGCCGTGAATTGTCACTATGGAAATGGAACGGCTGTCGTCCGGGATTACTGGAATGGTAGTGGAACTGCAGTACTGGAATGCACTGTAGATGTGCACAACTGTAGATGTGACCGTCGCTTGAAGAGGCCCAATCGGACGAAAGCGCTTTGAAAATAAAATTACCGAGAGTACGATGGAGAGTCACTCTCGTCCTCACATCCCCTAATATTATTGTTCAAACATAATATTGTGGGCTCAGTGCTAAAAGTGGCTAACTCGAATTTTCTCGATTAATTAATTGATATGATTTCCACAAAAAACCATTGGTAACCCTGGGCAAACATTGGGTTTTAGAGAACTGATGGAGTCACCAACATAGCCAAACAAACACTATGCAGCTCCCAGAGTGAAGTCAACCGGGCGTCTCATCTGTTTTCCTCGATTATCTCAAAACTATGAATTTCGGGTTAGCCACTTATAGCATTGAACCCACGATATGCTTATTACCAAGGCCCAGCTCATGATTCCTTCGGGTCTTTCTCTCCATAATTGAGGTCAAACGGGATCACCTTTCATAACAAATTAATCCGCGGACCGACGAACTTTCCTGGAAAAAGAGCACAGTTAAATAAACAGCGCTAATTGATGTAGCAGACTTGAAGCCATACCGAGGATTAACTGGGCTAAAAACATTTGAGTGGTGGTGGAAGACCCAATTAATTTCAGGAGATATGAGGGATTGGCCCTGGTTTCCTGCCGTATGGGGGGCATTATTGAAAATGCGGATATAAAGATCATGGATAACCACAAGTTTGAACGGTTTTGAGTGAATTCAACAAAATATTAAAGTTTCAGTTATCAACATGCACCGTCAATATTTGAGAATGGAGTTCGGGTGAAATAGCAGGTTTTTATCTCAGGTTAGGGAGTTTCATGTTACGTTTGATTTCTAGTTAGAGTTTGTGTTTGAGTTTCAATTTGCGCACGGGTTGCAGGTAGTATTTCTATTGAAACAACTCACGATTTTGGGATTTATGTGAGTTTTTACGTTTTTACTTCCATATTTACAGAGTAAATGGAAGTATTGTGATCGTCCTAAAATCGAGAATCGGAACGGAGCTTCAGAAAAAACTTTTTCTTATACACATTTACTTAGAATCACTTCCTGAACAAGTGTCTGTGTGTCCGTTACGTCCGTCTGTCCGTCTGTCCGTCTGTCCGTCTGTCCGTCTGTGGTCATTTACAAAAATGGGCATAACTCCCTCATTTCTCAACCTTTTTTCAAATTTCTTGAACTGAAATGTTTGCCTCGGTAAGACCTAACACCCTGTTTAATCGGAATTCGGATTACGCACAGTACTTCCGATATATTCGCATTTTTAGTGTTTTCTATTTTATTTTTTTCCGGCCACAAAAATGAACCGATTTAAGCGTTCTTGGTCTTAAAATCTTTGTTTTACCTTGCAGAATATGTGGATATTTTTTATATTCCAATAATGTATTGTATTTTTATTTTGGGCAAATTTTAAAACTTGAGTAGTGAATTTTTTGATATTTTTGGCCTAAACACCCTTAAAAGCTGTCAAAATATGATCAAATTGTGTCACAATTTTACGTTTCAAAATATGGAAGTATTGTGTGTTATCTACGCACCACTGGTTTTAGTGCTTGATTAGTTCTTCACATCGTTGAACCGAAAAATAATTTCAAAAAATCGAATTTTTCGTTCGTAATTTTGATTGTTCGGAGCTTTTCTAACTAGTATGTTTAACCTATCACCAATATGTGTCTACAAATTTCGATATTTTTAAATTCATTTTTTCGGGTTCATCTATTGTGTATTTATTTATGGCGGTTTTTATTCAGCGCTTTTTGTACGGATTAGATGTTTCCGGGTATCAGGTGCCTACGTCTTTCGATACCACCAACCTTCCTTTCATCTCTGGTGATTTTTACCAAAAAAAACCCTATTACTCTCATCTACGGAAGGTTCGGCCGGAGGCAGACCCTTACAAATCGCCTGTTCGTAACCGATACCTACACGAGCGCCCGCCCGCTAGCAAAACCAATTAGCGCAACTGTTGCGTAGGCATCCTTTTAGGCTGGGATTAATTTGTGCACGGAAGAGCGTTAGCCTTAACTTCACTAACAGGCCGATACGAAAAGTTAGTTGCTAGGAATTAGATAAGTGAGGCAAAAGTATCAAAATGACTCCAATTTTTTTTTTTTTTGCTGTTTTTATTTGCTTTTTAATTTTAAAATTGCATTTTTTAGTTAGAATTTTCAGTCCTTTGTCCTTTATTTTTCAACGTAAACGGGTATTTTTTTTAATAAAATAAAATAAAAATTCAAAGTACGATGAGTTTCTATCAGTATATTATACTGTCTACTTTTGAGGGTGTTTAGGTCAAAAAATAGAAACTCATCGTACTTTGAATTTTTATTTTATTTTATAAAAAAAATGCATTTTATAAAAAGATTTTAATAAAAAAAATTATATTATAATTTCTAAGTGAAAATTCAAATTATGTATAAAATATTTATTTTTACGAAAAATCGAAGTCGCTTTCTTAATAATTAGCGTGCTATTCCGGCGCATCGTTTTTCAAATTAATCGAACGCGCTTCCCATGACGTACGTACCGCTAGAATCGCAATAATTTCCCGATCAGCTGTCCGATTATTTTGATAATTGAGCTTTCCTGTTTGTTTATAGTTTTCCCACCCGCTTCGCTGACTCCACGCTTCACCGCCGAAGAAGTAGAAAGTGACTGACCCCCCCCCCTTACGTTCGCACCTCTTCTTTACAAACCCAACTCAACTTCTCCCAAGCTCAGTTGAGTGAATCGTATCTAACCGACTACAGCAGTTGGACGCTTTTCCGACGAATTTGTAAGTTAAAAAAAACCATGCTGAAATTCTGTTCGATAGATTTTGGGAGTTGTGGAATTTTATTTAACCGTAGGGTATGGCCACCTGTTTAAATTCGGTTGAAATTATATTTATGAGGAATATTATCATATTTAGCTGTATTGAGGAAAAAGTATTTAGTGGATTATTTTTAGTCATTTCCTGAGGAGGTTGAATAAAAATAAACAGTCATATAAGAACAATCATCTGGCGCTTGACGAAAATTTTTATTCATAATATAGGTAATAACTTATGAGGTTATTTTTGACGGTTTATCATTATGATAAGATAACCCAGAATAATAAATTCAGGGAAAATTTTACAAATATTTATCGTAACGCATTGCCAAATCGCAATTTTGAATAAATATAGGTATTTTCAAAGAGGCAGATTCAAATTTTTGGAAGAACAGGTTATTTTTCTTTCAGTTTCAAAATAATTTGACATATTTACGGCAAATCATTAATTTTACGATGGTTTTAAATTCAATTATTCATCATAAATGATATTTCGAATGATGTTTCGGTTTTAGTTTTAACTAATCATCATAAATGACATTTCGAATGATATTTTGGTTTTAATTTCAACTTTTCATCATAAATGGTATTTCGATATTTCTAAAAAAAAACTAAAATTTTTCTAAAAAATTTTTTCACATTTTTTTTTATTTTTCTAATAAACATTTTTTTTTTTAAATTTCTTTTGGGAAAGTGTCGAAATTCTGGAGAAGTCAATTTTAATCATAATAATACCTGCGCACAATCCTAAGAACTGTTCCAAGTAAAATTTGTGTATTATGACGCATAAAATTTATCTTTAACGCCATTTAATGGCGTTGTTTCAAAATGAACAAAAAAGCGACAGCCTCATCATGACAGTCGCATGAGAATCAGCTGTTTTGCTGCACTTTCTCGCAATGACTTCTGCCCGTCTCGTTGAGCTTTCTTCGTTTCCCGGTTGACCGTGAGAAGGAGGAAACTGAATGAATTTTTACAATCCTTCAACCGTGAAAGAGAAACCGACCTTCGATGGTTGTGAATGATCTTTTCGGCGTATGCGATGTACGCAGAGCATAAACATACGTTTGGAAATCGCAATACGCCTCGTCAAGTTCAAGAGGTTTGACATGCACGATTGA
This sequence comes from Nesidiocoris tenuis, assembly GCA_036186465.1. NCBI lineage: Eukaryota > Metazoa > Arthropoda > Insecta > Hemiptera > Miridae > Nesidiocoris > Nesidiocoris tenuis. Next base: position 3,042,329 of record AP028923.1, read on the forward strand.
CAAAAAACACTATTGACAAACCACGTCTGACGAAAAAACGTTTAACAAACCACAGTTGACAAAACACGTTCGAAAAAACACGTTCCACAAAACACGGTCGAAAAAACACGTTCTACAAGCCACGGTTGGCAAACCACGTTCGACAAACCACGTTCGACAAAACACGTTCCACAAAACACGGTCGACAAAACACGTTCCACCAAACACGGCCGACAAACCACGTTTGACAAACCACGTTCGACAAACCACGATCGACAAAACACGTTCCACAAAACACGGTCGACAAAACACGTTCCACAGAACACGGTCGACAAACCACGCTTGACAAACCACGATCGACAAACCACGTTCCACAAAACACGGTCGACAAAACACGTTCGACAAACCACGATCGACAAAACACGTTCCACAAAACACGGTCGACAAAACACGTTTGACAAACCACGTTCGACAAACCACGTTTGACAAACCACGTTCGACAAACCACGTTCGAAAAAACACGTTCCACAAAACACGTTCCACAAAACACGGTCGACAAAACACGTTCGACAAAACACGATCGGCAAACCACTGTTGACAAATTATGTTCGACAGAACACGTTCCACAAAACACGTTCGACAAAACACGATCGGCAAACCACGCTTTTGACAAACCACGTTTGACAAACCACGTTCGGCTAACCACGTTCGACAAACCACGTTCGTCAAGCAGATTAGAGACTTGAAGACTTAGCTGTGCATTGTTTGCGCACCACTGGTTGTGGAGAAGCTACCATTGAATTGATGACAGGTTTCTTGAATGTGTATGCATACTGTGTGCAATGAATGCAAGTTAAGTTCGGATGAACGGAAATTTCGTTTTTAAAAAACGTTGTTTATTAATTCCAGAAAAATTCACAAAGAATTATTACGTACGAAAGCTAGACCGACTCTGATGAGCTCTACGAGAGAAAGACTGCTGCTCGCAGGCAGCGGATCGCTAATATAGACTTTCTTAGCCTACTCAGCAGAAATGGCTCAAGGCCTCTAAATAAACAGATATAGTTCACATAACTCGTCCCCCCTGAGATTAAAATTATGGCTGACAAATTTTGTAAATGAAAATGTAACAACACTAATAATGATGACATTACAATATGATGTTACACTATGACAAAAATAGTAATGACAAAACAAAGGTTCAAGACTAATTTACAATGTTAAGGGAGACGTAAAGTATTACATAAAATCATAAGTTTGTGAGTATTTAAACAAATACTTCACTTAGCTCCTGGCAGGAGGATTGACCAAAAGAGTTGCCCTATATTTCCTATAATGGAAGATTATGTAGACAATAGTGGATATTAACAATAGGTACAATACAATCGTCCAAACACTAGGTGTGATAATTTGAACTATAGCGTTAGTGGAAGGTGAAGTTGTATAAGCGGGTACCGACAGTTGGTTAATCGATTTTAGTTTTATTGAAGTCGATGATTTTTGGTTGAAATTTAATTGTTTGTTAGTTTGATAAGTCACAACAGGGCTAAAGGAGGTGTTAGATGGAGGCGCCATCAAAGTTTGGTTTTGGTATTGGACAATATTGGAATCTGGTTCAAGCAGATAAATTCCCTGGAGGTTTCGGTATTCAATATTTCCGAGGGAGGAGATTTTTAGTTGGCCTTCTGTAGGAAAGATGATAATATATCTCTTTGCGGAGGCTAAGTATTCAACGTGATTTCCACTAATTTCCAATTTTATTAAGTCGCAACGATTATTGTTACCGTTCGAAAGGATGTCTCGCTCACAGTTGTACTCATTTGCTAGTTCTAAATTGTTGGGACACAACAGGTAATGTGGGCCGGATTCGCATTCGCTATTAAGGAAAGTAATGTCGTTAGTTGCTAGCGATCTGAGGGCATAGCGTACAGTCGGTAGAACAGTCGTGTAAGAATTTGATTGGAATGAAGGTACAGGTTGCAAAAGTATGAGTTCGAAATTGTCGGGTTTTAAGATGGGGATATCCAAGAAATAGACTATTTCATTTTCACCTATATAGCATCGAATTTTGATGTGACTTTGTAGTTCCCACAAGTAGTCGCCATGGAATTTAGGTATCTTGTCGCCATAAAAAGTTGCTAATTCCTGAAGTGCATTTAGTAGCGTTTGCGGTTTAATTATGCTTGGGTGCATTTTTCCTAATTTGCAAAATGTGACAGAGTTGTCGATATCCTGAGCGATGTCCGTGAGTAACTGCAATGCTAATTGATTGTGCTCTAAGGCATTTTCCACTTGTTGAACGTGAGTCTGGAATGAACTGGTGATTTTTAGATTTTCTATTTCTCGAGTTAATACATCGTGGTTGTAATTTATCGACTCTAACGTGGAGTTTATTTGGTGAAATAGAGAGTAATTTATTGAATAGTGATGCTCTACTTGTTTTGAAAGGTTTTCTTGTTTGGTTTGAATTCGTTTTAGGATGGCATCATACTTTTCGCCGTCGGTGGAATCAAGGTTTCCAGTGACAAATTTGATTGCTGACCCAAGTCCGTTAATTAAGCCTCGGCGTTTACGTTTGGGCAGAGTTGACTGTTCGATTTTTTGTTCGACGAGGGCAAACATGTGTTCTATTAGTTGGGCTCTAACATGCACTATTTTCTGTACCTCCGGGTCGTCATTGATTATGAGTCGCACGTCTTCGTAATGTTTCCGAATGGCCGTTAATTGATTAAGTAATTCGTCTGTCTGGTAATAGTGGGTAATTGTATGGTAGAAGTCCGTTTTCTTAGCTGGTCCTAGTTTTATAGGTATCAGCCCTAGGTTCGTAGTTACGTTTACTATTTTCAGTCCGTAAGTCCATTGTAGTAAAGTGTCGAGGATGGCGAAAATAACCCTGGAACAGATGGGGGTTGAATTTATAGTAATTCGTTCGCTAGTATTTCTTCACACATTAATTTTCTAACCTCGGGAATTTGAGAGTGTTTGATTTGTATTTCTTCTGAGGAACCTAGTGATTTTGCGTATTGGCATACGAATACTCCACAGTCGTCGTTGTTTTGTTGAAGTGGTATGTCAGTGCGTTGTGTGAATTTCCAGTTAGTAGTGTCTAGTGGTGTACCTTTTTTGTGATTATGTTCTTCTGTCAAATAATTTTTGATGTCTTCAAGTATGTCAGTACCATCTTTTCCTAATGAGTCTAAGTACTCAATCTTTTGCAGTTTGATATAGATCGTTATTAGTCTCCAATGGGCGGCTTTGAAGATTGGGATGAAAATTATGTCCTTTTCGAAGAGGTCAGTTTTCCTAGTGTAATTTTTGACTCTTGTATATCCTCCAGCTTTTAGGGAAACGTACAAGAAGGTGTTGAAGGAAAACGTGGTCGGAAGTTTGTGGTTTTGCCTGCTTCTTTGATCTATAAGTTCCATGTAAAAGTTAATGATTTTATCGTTTAGCCAATTGGATTCTCTGAGGGTTAGAAGGTCTTCTCTAGTGATGTTAAGGCCGAATTTTTTTGTAAGTACTTCGGAACGATCCAAAGTATCGTCCCAGGCGTTGATTACTGATTCCGAGAATTTTTTGGGTCGACGAATATTTGACAAATGAATCTTTTCTTTGGTGTTATGATGTCGAGGTATTATCTGAGCGGTTTTCAATTCGTGATCAATGGTTTTTATAATTTCCTTATTATACTTGGGTTTAGTTTTGGACTGTTTCTGGACTGTTTTTACGTAAACTTCCGGCGGTATTGCAGGCAGGTCTTCGCGGTCTTTATTCTTCTCTTCTATGACTTTTTCCCTTGCAACGTGAAGTTTTTCTTTAATTTGGGAGTAAAGAATTTTCATTTTTTCTTTGTGGAGAGCTAAATAGTTGTTTGCAAGTATTGTGTCAACGTCTAAATCAAGAAGTGTGTCGTCGTTGATGTGTCCGTAAAGAAGTTCGAATGGAGTTAATTTGGAAGCGGTGTGAATTGAGTTATTATAGGCCAAAATTGCGTGAGATATTTTCTTTTTGATGCTATCTTTTTTGAACTCTTCTCTTTCTTTCAGTACTCTAATGTGTTCAATCAACGTGGAGTGGAATCTTTCGATCAAACCTTGTGAATCGGGGTGTTGTGAGGAGGTGTAGTGAATGTTGATTTTGTGGAGGGCTGCAAATTCTCTCAATAAGGAATTTTGAAATTCTGGGCCGTTATCTGCTACTAAATTTTTCGGGATGCCATGATGATTAAAGAAATTCATAAGGGCTTCCACTATTTCTATTGCGTTGGCTGATTTTACTGGATAGGCTTGGGCATATCGGGAAAATGAGTCAATAATTGTTAAAACTTTGGATCCGTCAAGGGTGATAGTGTCGATGTGAATAGTTTCGAGAGGGCGTGACGCTGTAGGTGTCACATTATACTTGACTTTGAATGGTTTTCGATCGTATTTGCATTTGAGGCAAATTTCACAATTATTGATGCAACGTTGGATTGTTTCTTTCATGTTTGGCCAGTAGTGAGTTCGCCTAACATGTTCAAAGGTTTCCGCGATGCCTCTGTGGTTGGTGGTTCCTTCGTGATATTTTTTGATTAGGTTTTTTCTCTCGGTTGTATCGAATACCTCTTCTAGTTTTTTCGTATATTTAGTCATTGAGATCTCCGAAAAAGCGAAATGTTGGGTCATTATTTTAGTGAATTCTTCGTAAATGTCGGTAGTGAAAAATAATCCGTATTTAATTTTTGGTACAATGAATTCCTTGACAAATTTTACTACTTCTTGCTCTAATTTCGAGGCACAAAATTGGACGGTGATCCTGGTTTTATTGCCAAATATTTTTTCGATTTTTACAGGTTTTTCGGCAGGCATTTTGACGGTTTCAATAATAATTTGGTTGTTGCAATTGTTAATTGGTTCGTCTCGAATTGGAATGGCTACTATGGCATGGCCTATTACATTCGAATGGACAGTACCCTCTACAGTGGACATTTTTTCATTTGAATCTAGTTCTTCGTCGGGATCGAGGTTGACAATTACAGAGCTATTTTCGTCTGACTCTAATTGATCGGTAATTTTTTCAAGGGTGTTAGGAGTGCAAAGTGGCAAAGAAGTCGTCAAGGCATCGTCTAATTCTTTTCGAGGGGATCATGAACGTCGTCTTTGTTATTTAGTAGTTCGAAATTTGAGGGAGAGGGTATTTGTCTTGAATGGTTTTTTCGTTCAATTTCCTATAGTCAATCACAATTCGAAATTTGGGTTTTCCACTAGCGTCAGTTAGGTCTAACGTTTCGGCAGTGACTGGTTGAATTTGAGCAAATTTTCCGACAGTGTTGGCTGGGTTTAGAATTCTGACATGTGTTTCGTGGTCTTTAACTTGGATTAAGCACTCCGGAATTTCGAGTTTACCGATTCTGGTGTATGGCAAAAGCGCTTTACCGTTTTCGATATTTTTAACCCTAATTTTTATTTGCTGAATGCAACGAGCATCGATCAGGTTCACATCGGCGAATTGAGAGCTCAGGTAATGGAGAGGGATGTCTACTTTCGGGGTTCTGAGAAGGTGGTTATCGAGGTCGATTGATGCTTTTAAGATTTTCAAATTGTCTAATCCGAGTAGCAGGTCAAATTTATTGTGAAATTCGAAGATATTAAATTTTAAATTCAAGGATCTCGTTTTGAAAAGTTCACCGCAGGGTACAAGAGTGGTAAAATTTCCTCTGGATGATCCATGAGCAGTTTTGACAATAAAAGGCTCTTTACAAATTTTTTTTTTGGAAGAAATTTTCGGCTATAGTTGGATTACAGTAACTTTTGGTGCTACCTGTGTCAATAAGAATTTTGAGGTTGGATTTTGGAATTAGGACGTAAGGTAACTCGCTGATGGTTCTTTTTTCAAGATTCATCAGTTCGAATCTGGGAATTCTTGGGGAAGGCCGGTATCGTCTAAAAAATGCTCCTGATCGGATGCGTAATTTTGGTCGTATTCGATTTGGTTTTCCGTTTCGTTGTCCCCGGGATTTTCTAATTCGTTTCCAGTTTCCTGTCCGGTTTCCATATTATGGAAATTCGGATTCGAGGTACGCCACGACATAGGAACTGCCTGTGTACTAGCAGGCCTAGGCGGTTGAATGGGCTTTTGGACCGAGAAGGAAGGTTTCGGATGATTTTGGCAAGAAGACGGTCCCTGGTTTTGAGGTTGTCTCGAAAATTGGTTTGTCTGATTCTTTTGCGGGTTCGGGGTCGGATTCGGTTTCCAATTGGGGTTTGGCCTAAAGTTATTATTTGGTTTAAAGTTGGAATACTGTGGGTTTTTGAAATTTTGGAGTTGAAGTGGAGGTTTTTTAAGAGGCTGTGGAGCCGTTCTAGGGTTGCTCTGGAGTTGAAATTCGTTCGTTAAAATTGACAAGGCGACACCCAAGTTAGGGGGATCCCTTGTTCTTATTGAGTTGCCCATAGGCTCTCTTAGACCTAATAGAAAGATCCTCAATCCTACTTTCTGGTATTCTGTTATTAGTATCTCCGCTTTTTCTCTGTTGTGATTTTTTAGATAGGCCGATAATGTATTGAGAATTTTAACTACCCTGGTATGGAATGTGAATGGCGATTCCGATTCTAATTGCCTTTGTTTGGTTAGTTCAATCAGTAAAGTGACGTCGTCACGTCGGTCTGTATAAGTTTCTAGTAGGGCGTCTCTAATTTGTTCATAAGTGGTTAGATTTTGGGAAGAGATGTCGTATCTAGCTGGTGGGAGGATTTTTGATTTAATGCCCGAGATTAGTTTGAAATTTTGGTAATTTTCCGGATCGTCAGGGATGAAGAAAATTTGGTATAGTTTCTGAGTAATTTCTAGGAATTCGTGAAGGGCTTCGGGGGTGCCGTCAAATTGGGGAATAGAATCCAAATCCCCGCGCGTTAGCGTTGGTCTTTGGTTTCCAATTGGTCCTTCCTGATGGTGGACTACTTCTCTTACAAGCAAATCCCTAACCATTGCATGGAGTTGTTGAATTTGGTTTTGTTGGCTTTCGATTATCTCCCTATTGGTCATGTCTTCTTGGGCTTGTACGTTAGCATTGGCCATCTCTAGAGAGGGGTGGTTTTCAAGTTCAGAATGAAGATTTTCTGGAATGGATTCTAAATTCGTAAACCTCCCTAGATGGGTGTGAACGTACTTTTTCAAAGATTTGGGAATTTTGAAGCCTTTAAATTTATCGGGTACCTAGTGAATTTAAAATTTGTTAGTCAGAATTTTATACAACAAAAATGCAAGATTTAAGAGATAAAATTGCTGAAAACAAAAATGTTAATCAAATTAATCGGATAAGAAATATAATATCAATAAGCTGAAAAGGAAAAGTTGAAGTTGAAATGAGTCGGTCTTAAGACTACGGTTTTACAAGAGTAAATTAGAAGATAAGGGAAGTATCGAACGACGTTCTCGACGTTCTCTGCTGAGGTCCGGTCGGACGGTGAAGGAGATAAGAAGATTCCGCTGTGTTAAGCAAAGAAAGCTCGGCTGCGAATGCGGATGGAGCGACAGAGAAGGTGATATGCTCTCACGGTGTTCTCTGGTCGACTCGAAAATAATAATTATTCTCGATTGAGAAAATAAAATGTTGGTTTCTCAGGGGAACAGGTGGTCCTTCTGAGACTCGAGGAACTTCGGGTTGTTCTCTCCGAGGAAGATCGTCAAATTTGCCACGGGTTGGGCCAAATTTGAATTGAAGCGAAATTGAAGAATTTCGAAGAAGAAAAATTGTTCGTACTCACAGGGGGTAATTCATTACCGCGGTACTGTGAGGAGTCTCCGGTCAGCTTCTTGAAGTCGTACGGTCTGGGAGTAGGTTTACACGATACCGATCGCGAATGGTCGATTACTTTCTATATTCGCGGTACGTGCTCACGGGACTGCGCCAGTTAAGTTCGGATGAACGGAAATTTCGTTTTTAAAAAACGTTGTTTATTAATTCCAGAAAAATTCACAAAGAATTATTACGTACGAAAGCTAGACCGACTCTGATGAGCTCTACGAGAGAAAGACTGCTGCTCGCAGGCAGCGGATCGCTAATATAGACTTTCTTAGCCTACTCAGCAGAAATGGCTCAAGGCCTCTAAATAAACAGATATAGTTCACATAACTTGCATACTTCGTGCAAATTTGCATAGGGACTCCTGCTATAGCTGCAAATCCTTATCGTCTTCCCCGGCACCTGGGATATTCCCTTCGATAACGGCAACCTTCCACGTCATATTGACGAATGGAAGGTATTATCTTGCTGAGATTTCTCGTATCGAGATTGTGTAAAAGCGATGGTCATCATCCCGCGAGGCCCGCCGAAGCGGCTAACGCCTATTGTGATTCGTTGTCGGCACCTTAAAAGGCTTTTCGGATGGATGAGTGCCATAACCTGAGAGATATTGGCCATTGTCGTTTCAAACAGAATGGGACTTGCTTTTACGTTGATCAGCTCATCATCCATTCTGCTGTATCTTCCGCCGCACTGGGGCCTTGAGTTTGCATGAAATTTACCCAGGGACAGAACAAAGGAAACACTTCGAGTTTGAAGAAATCTTCAGTTTACTTATGTAGCATGATTATTAACATTATGCATTTTTTATACAAATTCATAAGGGTTAAAAGCAAAGTGTTGGAAAGGTTTTTTGATGAACATCACGTCATGTATAGTCAGGGAAGGAAACTCGTGAGTCTTTCCTGGCAATTTACCCGAACGACCACCCAGTCATTGCCCGGAATGGGTATCACTAAACATTTTTTAATTAATTAGAAAAAATTGAAAAAATCTTTCATACCAATTTTGAAACATAAATTTCTGAATTAATTGGAAAGAATTGAAAAATTGTTTCATACCATTTTGGAAACTGTTGTTTAACGGGTTTTCGTCATCAAAATTTGATAAATTTTAATGTTTGGAAAACGTTAATTACATGCATATTTTGAGGTGGGAGTAGACCAAAAACCGCATTGAAAGCGCTGAAGAAAAAAAATTCAACCGAAAATTCACTAAAATACGTAGACTCCAAAAATCGACTGGAATACGTGGCTCCAAAAATCAAATAAAATGCGTAGACAAATCAAATCGGCTTACTCCGAAAATCTCCTAAAATACCTAAGTAGACTCCGAAAATTGGCCATAATAAGTAGGCTCCAAAAATCGATCAAAATTTCCAAACTCCAAAAATCGACTGAAATGTGTGGACTCCAAAAATCGACTGAAATGCGTAGACAACTCAAATTGACTAAATGACTCCAAAAATCTCCTAAAATACGAACATAGGCTCCAAAAATCTGCAAAACTACGTTGACTCCATAAATCGACCAAAATTTGTAAACTCCAAAAATCGATCAATTACGTGGACTCCTAAAATTGACTAGAATAGGTAGACTCCAAAAATCGACCAAAATACGTCGACTTTAAAAATCGACTAAATTATACGTTGATTCCGAAAATCTCCCCAAATACCTACGTAGACTCCAAAAATCGACCAAATTACGTGGAATCCAAAAATCGGCTAAAATACGTAGACTACTCAAATCGAATAAATTTCTTGGACTCTTGAAATCTCCTAAAATACCTACGTAGGCTCCAAAAATCGGCTAAAATACGTAAACTCCAAAAATCTTCGAAAAATACGTATTAAATACAAAACAATTTTGCAGAATTGTGTACCATGCCATTGTCCATAAATTATTGAATTTTTGCTCTTACGGTTAAGCTTTAAGCCGTTTTAGAGAGGCTGCAAAATCATTATCGACTCATAGCATACTGATGAATAATGATCGTAAGGTGAATTATCAAGTTTGCAGCGTGCAGTGTGCAGTGTTTTTTATTATTCAATACCAATCAATGCGGTAAAAATAGGAGGTCATTAAAAAAGTCTTACGCCGCTGAGAAACTCTGCCGCATCAATGAGCTGGGAACAAAGATGACTCTCAGACTTAGCCTGGGAGCCTCACACGAACACTTATTATGGATTAAGGGTAAACTGCGGTTATGCAATTCCATCGTACGCGGAACAGGACTCGGTACATTAGGCGTCAAAAAAATCTTGCGACAAAATCGAGAAAATAATCTAGTCGGAATCTAATCGCGAAAATCTTAGGCGATAAACAATAGACAGAACAAGTGTCGCCGGACTGCGTTCCCAGCGTCAAAACAGCGTGAGAATAGAAATGAGATTTGGTAATATGACGAATTAACTGTGAAATAATACGGATAATATTCCTAGAGTCGGAAATAGCGACTAAGAAATATCTTTTTCTTCATTAAAATATTGAGAGAAATGAAAAAAATATATATAAATTACTGTGATAATGAAGAATCTAAATTTTTATTATAACCCTGGTGACTAGCAATGTGCATGAATATGTTTTTTTTTAATTAATTCAAAATTAGGTAAAAATTTACATTGTTTCAAATCATCGGTTTCTTCAACTTCCTGGCTGCTCGTTCCCAGGTAACTTACATGATCTTCAATATCGCGTGAAGAATGCGAAAAAGAAGATCTTCTGCCGGTTATGGCAAAAGAAAGCCGCATTTCCGCCTACAGAAAGGATCTTCTTCACGAAAATCAACACCAGAACGGACGTTCTTTGTAAATTACCGTAAACCTGAAAAAATCGCCGGAGCGTTGAAAATTGGGCCTTTCGCGTGGGCACTTTTTAGTTAACTTCCCATTACCGATTTTATGTTATGTTCTATACCACAAAGTTAAAAATAAAAATCGAATTTTTTTTATCACCCCCTCAAATATTAAAGAAGCAAATAAACGTGAATATTACGGTCAAATTTTGTCCGAATTTTGACTTTTGATTTGTACATTTCAAGTTATAACCCTGGCAATATCGCATATTCGCATTCCACTTTCCGTTCTTCACGTATCCAGTTGATCAAATAATTTTGTGCCCGTCAATATGGCCGAATCCAAATTTGGCTCCTGGCGTATCAACTCGACGAGGGGGAAAGAGCGAAACACCTAATTATCCGAGACGGGAAAGTTCTCGATGTTAGGTAATTAACTGGCGTATCTTCCACCCGAGTGAAGGAACTTCGAATGACCTGAGAGTTAGTTGAGCACGAAAAAGCGAGAAAAAACTCAAATCCGAGACTTTTTTAGGCGAACTAATCAACCGTTCGTCCGCCGGCCGGCGAATTGGAGCGAAACGTGGAAAACGCCGCCGACCAACGTAGAACATACAAAACCGCGCGGTTTGGCTAATGTTGTGTACAGCTTTATCCGTTCTACTAGCGAAGCATTGCTAAATGACCGGTTCCTTTCTGATTAAGCGCGATGAACCTGCAGTTGATGATTAGAACGTTTTAGAAGGCTGAGCAGTTATACGCTTCGTCTGCCGCGTTCTATTCGCAGAATATTCGGACTGAACAGGTTTTTAGTTTTTTACACTTCAGTATTTCGTTCTGTGTAGGGTATTCATAAGTCCTCGAAGTTTGGTCCAGAAATCGCCCATGTTGTTAGAATCTTATACTCATAATATGAGTACATAGAGAGTATAATACTCTCTAAGGATAATAATAATTATTATTATTATCCTTCAAGATCAAATTAAACTTCGAGATCAAAGTCAACTTCGAGATCAAAATCAAAATCAACTTCAAGATCAAACTCAACTTCGAGATCAAAGTCAACTTCGAGACCAAAGTCAACTTCGAGATCAAAGTCAACTTCGAGATCAAACTCAACTTCGAGATCAAAGTCAACTTCGAGATCAAAGTCAACTTCGAACTCAAAGTCAACTTCGAGATCAAAGTCAACTTCGAGATCAAAGTCAACTTCGAGATCAAAGTCAACATCGAGATCAAAGTCAACTTCGAGATCAAACTGAACTTCGAGATCAAAGTCAATTTCAAGATCAAACTCAACTTCGAGATCAAAGTCAACTTCGAGATCAAAGTCAATTTCAACATCAAACTCAACTTCGAGATCAAATTCAACTTCTAGATCAAAGTCAACTTCGAGACCAAAGTCAACTTCGAGATCAAAGTCAACTTCGAGATCAAAGTCAACTTCGAGATCAAAGTCAACTTCGAGACCAAAGTCAACTTCGAGATCAAAGTCAACGTCGAGACCAAAGTCAACTTCGAGATCAAAGTCAACTTCGAGACCAAAGACAACTTCGAACTCAAAGTCAACTTCGAGATCAAAGTCAACTTCGAGATCAAAGTCAACTTCGAGATCAAAGTCAACATCGAGATCAAAGTCAACTTCGAGATCAAACTGAACTTCGAGATCAAAGTCAATTTCAAGATCAAACTCAACTTCGAGATCAAAGTCAACTTCGAGATCAAAGTCAATTTCAAGATCAAACTCAACTTCGAGATCAAATTCAACTTCGAGATCAAAGTCAACTTCGAGACCAAAGTCAACTTCGAGATCAAAGTCAACTTCGAGATCAAAGTCAACTTCGAGATCAAAGTCAACTTCGAGATCAAACTCAACTTCGAGATCAAAGTCAACTTCGAGACCAAAGTCAACTTCGAACTCAAACTCAACTTCGAGTTGAAACTCAAACTCGAAGTTGAGTTTGATCTCGATGTTGAGTTTGATCTTGAAATTGACTTTGATCTCGAAGTTGAGTTTGATCTCGAAGTTGACTTTTATCTCGAAGTTGACTTTGACCTCGATGTTGAGTTTGATCTCGAAGTTGAGTTTGAGTTCGAAGTTGACTTTGAGATCGAAGTTGTCTTTGGTCTCGAAGTTGACTTTGAGTTCGAAGTTGAGTTTGATCTCGAAGTTGAGTTTGATCTCGAAGTTGACTTTGATCTCGAAGTTGACTTTGACCTCGATGTTGAGTTTGATCTCGAAGTTGACTTTGAGTTCGAAGGGCTCATCGAGCCCTCAGAGGTGGAAAATGGTTCAATTCTCCATCGTTAGTGTTTTTGAGTTAGTGAGAAGGTGACCCTCTGGAGGCCTCAAACCCTTTGTGCGCTGTTGCTGAGTTCAGCAGCTCCATCTGAGTCGGTCTCGAACGGCACACTGTCCAACTATCACTACGACCGGCACTCTTCCTCACGATACTCGCTAGAGAAAGAATGTTGTTCCATGGATATACAGCCGAAATTTCCATTTCAATTTGTACTTCCCCCAATCAGAAGAGAGGAAGAAAAGCGAAAAATGACGTTTTTTTTCTACTGGCCGACGAATTCGGGCCATTTTTCAAAAGAAGATTCCGAAGCCGAATAAAGCACGAAGTTGTAAACGCAATTTCAACTCGAATAATGCTCAAACGGGATTACTTCCCAGGCCAGGAACCCTCCGCCGTGTGATCCCCCAACTAGGGGAAGCATAAAAAGGCTTACCGATGGGAGTATCTCTGGTTGTAGGAGCCTAGGGATAACATTTTTCACGGCTAAGCCTTTCAACTCGTAGCCCTTCAGCAGTCTTCTGTCCTACCTGTACCCGTTCCCACTTCGCGTTACAGGCAGTTTTCACGGTTTAGGACACCATAACGACTAAGTCTTCATAAAAGCGAGGCGGAATATTGTTCAACCCTTGTTGAAAGGGATTTCTCCTATCGATACTGGACAGTCAATGATCATTTTTGACGATAGGCCGTTTTGAAGATAATATTTAGGATACAGTTAGGTCGCCGGGTCAAATTTTTTTTATTTTTATATTTTTCATTTATTTGGAGATTGGTCGAGGGAAGCGACAGAATCGCCCAAAAAATTATTTTTATGGCTTCTTCTTTTAGCTCTTACGAAATTTTGCATTGTTTGTCGGTTGTTGGTGTCGAAATTCTGAATTGGATTTTCAAATGAATTTCTTCGTTTGCTCCCCCCTTACCATGTTTTTTTTTTACGATTTTTCTTGAAATTCGTGTGCTCCTTTAGGGGTTGAAAAATTTCTATAATCAAAATTTCAATTTCCACTTCAATTTTCAGGGCGTGTCATGATGGCACAGCTCTTGCATGCGGGTGGCATCATTTTCCTACTTTTGGTCCATACGTGCACCGCTATAACCAATTCCGCTCATGGACATCGAGGCTTATTCGCTAAGAGGAACGGCTCATCAGTTGAAACAAGTAAGTGGAGAATAACAAATAATTGCAATAAATGAGTTTTTTAAATATTTGTCGTCTACAAGACCCACCTAAAGGAACTAATTATCTTGCTCAATTTTTTAGGTATTTTATATTGTTTGGTATAGGGGCACAAAAGTGTTATAAGTAGGTATAGGCACCTATGTAAAAGGTGTTAATATTATTGATACCTATTTAACATCTTTGAAATGATGTAAAGTTTATCAAAATCGAACCGAGAGATAAACTTTCAAAGAAAAATCATAAATACCTATTTGGATTTACCTTCCGGATTGGTCATACGGTTCAGTGAGGTCCTCCTATTTATTTTTCCAAAAACTGCCATCCACAAGGAGATGGGAATTTTTTTTTTTAGCTCATAACTCAACCGAAATTCCGGCTCAAAGGAGTCGCGAGAAAAGCGGTAATATTCATGTCAGCATCCACATCGTCTATAGCCTGAAGCGTTCAATATTTCACCTGTGCATACGATGTGCCAGACTTCATACAGGCTTACAAATGACACGAGTGTTCTACCCCTAGGTGGGTTAGTTTGTATAACGAAAGCTTTCCAAACACATTCCCCATCCTCAGTTTTTCCAGGGGAAAATTCGCCTCTCGAAAAAAATATCGGCTTTTGTCGAGCAAAAAGCTGCTCGAAAAATGTCGCGAACCTGCGTGAAAAATTCGCCCGCAGCCGAAGCCCTAAATCGGACCGCTCTGTTTGAACTCTTTCAACGGGCGGTAAATTATGGAAACGAAATTTATTCTACGTACTGTTATGATTTGATCTGAGGTGTTCAATTATACACTCGTTTGATCAAGAGTAAATTAATATTTATTGTTTATATACAAAACTAATAAAAGGGTTAATAGGGAACACCTTTGGTGACCCTGTAACATCCCACATCTCCCTTTCCAGGCTCTTCCGGTTACCCCTCCTGAGTCCTCTTCAGAAACCTTCTGTTTCTGATCAATACTCTTCCACTTGGACATTTGATCGTGTATTTCCGATATTCTCCTCGGTCGACGATTATTCCAGTCATATCCCATTTTTTTGTGGAGGGATTTTGGATTCTCACGTTTGTTCCGACATCGAGAGGATTTAGATTTTTTGCGTTCTTGTTGAATTGTTCCGCTACAAGGTTTCTCTGATGGTCTCGATCAATCTGATTTGCAGCGTCAAGCCAGTTCCTGGAAAATGATCTTCTGTGTGCAGGGACTAAGGATCGAAGGGGTCGACCCGTCAATAGTTGCGAAGGAGAATACCCAGTCGACGTAGGTGTGTTTCGGAATTCGAGCAGTCCCGCGTGATATTCTTCTTCGTCAAGAACACCGTTTTTTGTACATTTAAGAATTAATGATTTCATCACTTTCACCGCCGCCTCTGCATGACCGTTACTTTGTGGAAAGTGCGGCGATGAAGGAGACATATTAATTTTCCATTTCCTCAGAAATTCTTTGAATTCAAGGGAGGAAAATTGGGGTCCTCCATCACACCGAATGCGAATCGGGATACCGGTATCAGAGAAAATTCTTCGCAGGCTATTTATGACCGCAGCGCTGTTGGGGCACCTAGTTCCGAATTGAACGATGATTGGCCATCCTGAAAGTCTATCCACGTATACCATAAAATTTTTTCCTCCGGTCGAAAATAAATCCATCGAGACATCGACAAAAGGACGGTCGGGCAGAGGGTCGTTCATTAGTGGTTCTTTTTGAATAGAAGGTCTCAGTTCTTGGCATAGCTTGCAAGCTTCTACTATGTTTTGAATGTCACTGCTGATGGCTGGCCAGAAAACGGTTTGTCGAGCGCGGCGTTTTGTTTTTTCGATACCTTGATGTGATTTATGCAGCTGAATTAATACTTCTTTCCTTGCTGCTCTAGGTATCACGAGTTGGTATCCTTTCAGCACCATGTCATCTTCGACTGTAAGAAGATTTTTCAATTTCCAATACGGGTGCAGCGCGGCTGGTAGGCTTTCTTTGTTTTCAGGAAATCCCTCCATGACATATCTTTTCAATTCTTGATATTCGCTGTCATTTTTTGCTATTTCAGCAATGGCTCTCAACGATGGGTCTTCCAGTTCGATTGAGTATATAGTGGATTTCGGTCCACTGAATTCATCAATTTCTGCTAACATTTCATTTGTTTCCGGAACGCATACAGGTGCTCTTGATAGGCAATCAGGGATCATGTGGTCCTTTCCTTGCTTCCATTCCATCTTACAATTGAATCCTGCCAATTTTTCCTTTAGTCGTTTTAATCGCGGGTTTTCTATTTCGTCCAGGGTTTGCTTGTTCAGGATGGATAAGAGCGGCTTATGGTCATTGACGATTGAGAAAGTTGGGAGCCCTTGCAGATAGATCTTGCACTTCCAAACTGCCCATACTATCCCCAACAGTTCTATTTCCACCATAGCGTACCTCTTTTCTGTTTCGGTTAGGAAACGTGAGCCACATTGGATGAGTTTCCATTGCCCGTTATGTTCCTGTAAAAGAGCATATCCAAGACCATTAGTCCGTGAGGCGTCGACGTGAATGGCAGTTTTCTTTGTTAGGTCGAAGTGGGCTAGAACTGGGGGCGCTACCAACAACTTTTTAATTGATTCGAATGCTTCGTCATGGGTCGAATTCCAAGTAAATTCGTTTTTGCTGCTCAGAAGATCTCTCAACCGGTTGGCAATTGAGCTGATTTTGGAAGAAAAGCTGCCAAGTTGGTTTACCATACCCATGAACGACCGCAATTCGGTCAAATTTTTTGGTGCGCGGAATTTTAGAATAGCCTCAATTTTTCTAGGGTCAGCTTTTATTCCATCTTTTCCGACGGTGTATCCAACGTACGGAAGTTCGGATTGAGCAAATATGAATTTGTCTTTGTTGAGGGTTATCGATGACGTTCTGCATCTTTCCAATATTTGTCTGATTCGGTTGTAATGATTTTTGAAGTTTTTATCATAGGCTAAGATATCATCTACTACTTTTTGAATGTTATCTATTCCGCTTAAGGCTTCGTCTCCCCGTCGACAGAATTCGTCTCCTGAGCTTATCAATCCCATAGGGGCTCGTAAAAATTGATAACGTCCCCATGGCGTCAAGAATGTAGTTAATTTTTGACTTTGTTCGTCCAACTCCATTTGAAAATATCCCGAGGCTGCATCCAAAGACGAGAAGTAAATATTGCCATTTCCGATGTCTGAAACTGCTTCCCAGGGAGCTTTGAATGGATGTACGGGTCTTTTAACGTAATTATTGAGTTTGGTGAAATCGACACATATCCGAATTTTACCATTGTGTTTTGGTATTACTACTAATGGACTTACAAAATCAGATGCTTCTTCCGGCGAGGGTTTTATGATGCCTTTTTCAACCAGTCCGTCCAATTCTTGTTTGACTTGGTCTTTCCAAGCGATTGGGATTTTTCTCGGACACGTTATTGCAAATGGGACAACCTTTTCTTTCAACTCGACGTGTACTTTCTTGCATTTCATCGGTTTAAGAGTGGTCGTGTCGAATACATCCTTATATTCTTCAAGTAGATTCTGCTTGATTTTGTTGATTTCTTCAATCGTGGGGTTTTCCGATAGCTCTGATATCGAGCCAATGTTGTTGTTAACTTTGAATTCAGTCAAAGGTTGCGGAAAATCGTGGTGAATCACTCGAAGGGCTTGCAGAGTAGTCCGGTCGATCAGAAGGTCTTTTACTCCCTTGCAAATGAATATCGTAGTAGGAGTTTTCCGTCCTCCGTATTTGATAATACATGGAAGCGTGCCTAATACTTTTATTTTTGAACCATTTGCTGCAGAGAGGGCCGTTTTTGCTTGAGATAGGTCTCGAGGATCTACATTGAGGTGTTTTAGGATACCTATGCCCGCGACACTGACTTCTGCGCCCGTGTCAGGAACAGCTTGAAATTGGTATTCTATTGCTTTGTTTATTGTGGGTACTAACGAAATTTTGAACTTCAGGCTTCTTTGGTCTGCCAACCCATTGATTTTCATATGGTTGATATCAATGTTTCTTTGCTCTTCATTCAACTCTTCTATTTCTCGAATGGGTTTCTTGGATTTGCAATATTTTTTAAAATGGCCTCGTTTCTTACAGAGAGCGCATTCGTTTTTCAATGCAGGGCATTCTTGAAGTGACTGATGCCATGGGTTTCCACATCGAGGACAAATTTTCTGGGGCCGATGGGTCAGTCCTGCAACTCTTCCCGATAGAGAAGTCTCCTCTCTATTGACTATTTCTTCTGCTTCACAAATATTGACTACGTCTATCAACTCAGCACTATCCGGTAAAGCTCTGCACTTTCGTCTGACGTTTTCATCGCGGAGTGTTTCAATCAAATTGTCTGCTAAACATCGATGGTAGCAATGTTGGCAAGGATCGGATAGTTGGAATAACTTCATTTTTTCTCTGTAGAAAGACATGAAGCTTTCTCCGTCTTCCTGTTTTCTGCATGTAAACTGGCTTCTACGGATCCTACTGTTATCTTTCTTCTTGTAGTAAGTGTCTAATTTGTCCAATACTCCTGGTAGATCGCTCCCGTAGGGAACGCCTAAGAGAAGTCGTAGTACATCTGCTATTTCTTGGTTCAGAAACGAAAACAGAATGGCGTTAGCCTGTTCTGTTGGACTTTTGTGTGCTCCCTGAGCGACTAAATAATTTTCATACCTCCGTCTCCAATCTTGGAATTGGGCAAATGAGTATGATTCTTCCAACTGTTCTGGTTTAGGGATCCCTGTCAATTTACTTGTTTCAGGTACAGATGAATGTACAGCAGAGGTTGAGGCTGCTGGGTTGACGACTGTTTGTCGGGATTCATTATGTTGCTGATTTACCACAACATTTTGGGCTATACTTCTCAGTTGTTCTGAGATTGATTCAATAGCTTGTTCGATCGGTCTCAGTCTTTCGTTCAACCTTTCCTCGTTGTCGAATTCTTGATCCTCGTTCGTTGATTTTTTGTTTCGTCTTTTGCTCATTTTTGTTCTCTACTTCGACTGCGCCATGTTATGATTTGATCTGAGGTGTTCAATTATACACTCGTTTGATCAAGAGTAAATTAATATTTATTGTTTATATACAAAACTAATAAAAGGGTTAATAGGGAACACCTTTGGTGACCCTGTAACATCCCACACGTACTACGCTGGAAAACGAGAGCGTATTGTGGTTTATTTTTCGAAACATGATTTTCTCCCGCTGGCAAAATCGCACTTTCGAGGAAAAAATGATTATTATTTAGCTTCAGTATTTTTTCCTAAATTATCGCGGTTGTTGAGATCAAACCAACGTTTCCGGGCTCAATGGGGAAATTCTGGAATTTAACATTCTAATACAATTTCAGAACGTTACTCGGTAAAAGGGGAAAACTTTTTTTTATGCAAAGAAAACTCGATTTGAACTCCAAAATCTTTCCTGTCCTGCGCATACTAAATTTCTCAATATCTTCGGGGTCATGGGTGCAAGGGAGGAATTTACGTTTAGAAGAAATCAGAAAATGAACTTTTCAAATACCTACCTATTTATTTACAAGTTTAGTTTTTGAAAAAGTGTTTTTCAAATTTTTAAAAAAGGTTTTTTACATTTTTGTTTATTGCCATTGCTATAATCTCAGGGATTTTAATTAATCTCCATTAATTTTCAAAATATTATTACGCCTTATCATAATTATTATACCCACTTTTTTTTTGCTACCATGTATTTTTGGTATTAGGAGCCCAATCGTAAAATTTATTCTTAAATTTCGAAAATTTCTCATTGATGGAGGGTACCCTTTTTAAAAATCAGTTACTTTCCAATTTTACCATCATTGAATACGGTATGAGAGAAAATTAAATTTATCAATTCTGCAGTACCATTTTCAGTAAACTAATGTGTATGAGTTTATTAGTAGCCTTTAATCAGCAGTGAATTTATTAATCGAGGAAAAATGATTTATTTGTCAAACACCCATGCATATTTCAGCGTAGAACGCTAATGGTTTAACGGTGAGGAATGATATACTCTCATTTACGATTAATGAACACACGAAAGCGGTAAATTAATCGGAATTAATTATCCTTATCCAGCACTCAGCATTTTGTGTTCCCTGCTCGTACACCATTGCAAAGTATATTACATTAACTCCCTGGTAAACGATGTGTATTACATGGAACGGGGCTCGTAGAAACAATTTTGTACGATTTCCTCTCGAGAAACCTCGATTGTATTCTGAAGCGTAATTTGTCTAGAATGTGAGAAAAAATATTTTTTCGGTCAAATTAAATTTTTTTTAATTTAATTAAAAATTAAAAAAATTTTTTTTAAATAAAAAAAAAATATAATATATAAAAAAATATAAAAATAAAAGAAATTTAAAAAATTTAAAACAAAAATTTAATTTAATCAATTTTAATTTTTTTTTTTTTGTAGAGCGAAGGTATTTTTTTCTGAGCGTTATTTGTCTGAAAATCCAATTTTTACTTCCATATTTACAGAGTAAATGGAAGTATTGTGATCGTCCTAAAATCGAGAATCGGAACGGAGCTTCAGAAAAAACTTTTTCTTATACACATTTACTCAGAATCACTTCCTGAACAAGTGTCTGTGTGTCCGTGTGTCCGTTAGTCCGTCTGTCCGTCTGTCCATCTGTGGTCATTTACAAAAATGACCATAACTCCCTCAATTCTCAACCTTTTTTCAAATTTCTTGAACTGAAATGTACGTCTCGGCAAGACCTAACACCCTGTTTAATCGAAATTTGGATAACGCACAGTACTTCCGATATATTTGCATTTTTAGTGTTTTCTATTTTATTTTTTTCCGGCCACAAAAATGAACCGATTCGAGCGTTCTTGGTCTCAAAATCTTTGTTTTACCTTGCAGAATACGTGGATATTTTTTATATTCCGAAAATGTGGCGTTTTTTCATTTTGGGCAAATTTTAAAATTTGCATAGTGAGTTTTTTGATATTTTTGACCTAAACACCCTTAAAACCAGTCAAAATATGATCAAATTGTGTCACAATTTTACGTTCCAAAATATGGAAGTATTGTGTTTAAATATTTTTCCAATTGAAAACTTTAATTTTTTTTATTCAAAATTTTTTTTAAATTATTATCCTTTTTTGCCTCACAAAGGCGATAAGGCAGAAGAAAAATGCATTTTCCGACTGGAATCGGCCTTGTACAACATGCGCACGAATCGGAGAAGCGGCGGCGGCCCAGGGAAAGTCCAAGGAATTTCGGGAGCTGGGCCTCTCGACCTGAACGGGTATGCGCTGCACCAGGCGCTCAGATCGGCGCCATACGACATGTATTTGACTGACATGCGAGTCCGCGCACCTCCCAAGTGGGCTCGAGTGGAAAAATGCAGGTGAACAAAAAAATTCAATTAACCCAAATGCAAATATTTCAATTTTTGAGAAGCTTGGCCACAGAGTTGTGGAACCAGCTGATACTTCGCCACCTTCCTTGCCCCACCACAACTTCAAGGCCTCGCTCCTCTAAATGCTGAAGCATTCCTCCCAGTCAGGGTTTTCGTTTGCGTCGTTCATACTGCTGCGCCTTTCCAAAATCTCCATTGCTGATCAAAGCATTAAATCTTGTTTCAGATTCGACCCCCTGACTGGGACTCTTCAGGCTCGATTGGCGTTTCGCGATCTCTCCGTGACAGGAAAAGTCAAATTGTACAGTGAGAAGTTGGTATTTTTGGTGCCTCCTGTAGAACGATGCAACATGACATTGCGGATGAGACAGTCGGGAGTCGGGTGAGTGCCTACCGTGCGATAAAATACAAAAATAGCATAGAAATTCGTACTCCGTCGGGAATCGAACCTTTTAATCCCTGAAAACCGTTGTGCTCTGGAAGATGAGCTCGAAAGTCCCCTCAACGAACGATATTCAGGGGTTTCCTCATATGTTTTCATCCTTGCCTTTAAATTGCCGAGTGAATTGAAAGTTAATTGATAAATTGATCAACTTAACATTTCAGCTTCACCGTGCACCCAGCTGGTGACAGAGCTTTGACAAGTTCAGGCGCCAATGTGCACACGGCAGCTACTTTTGTCGAGCCTCAGTTCGTGAGCGTACACTCTTATGGATGCGAAAGGTAATTTTTCGAACCGTAAAAATTTGCTCCTATCTTAGAAGTACCTGCCTCCATGACTACATTGAATAAATTCATCCATCACCAAAATAATGAATAATGAACAGCTCAACAAAGCAATGCCTCAAAAAACAATGCCTTGAAGAAGCGGTTCCTCGAAAAAGCAATGCCGTGGCAAGTCAATGCCTTAAGAAAGCAATTCCTAAAAAATGACGCTTTAAAAAGCAGTGCCTTGAGGAAGCAAAGCCTGAAGAAAGCAATCCATTCAAAAAGCACCTTATATAAACAATGCTTCAAGAAAGCGATGGCTTAGGAAAGCAATTCCTCAAAAATCAATGCCTCAAAAAATCGATGCCTCGAGAAAGCTCGACTGCTGGCCAACGGGCTTGTTCCAGACTCGTTGGTGTAGGCATGTGCAGGCACCTTGCGCATGCGCAGTGAGAGATTTTTTGGTGCTTGTAGGTGTTGTTGCTGGAGCATTACCTACCAAATCTTGCACTGCCCAAACGCCACACTCACGCTCCTCGAACGAACCCGGCTCAAGAGGGCAATTCCTAAAATAAGCAATCCTTTTTCGCAAGTCTTTGAAAAACCAATATCTTGGAAAAAAATCCCTTGAAAAATTGACGACTCGAGAAGCAGTGCCTTGAGGAAGCAATCCAGTCAAAGCACTTTATATAAGCATGCCTCAAGAAAGTGATGGCTCAAGAAATCAATCCCTCAAGAATCAATGCCTCAAAGCATGGTTACCGATAATTTTGAGAAGGAAATTCCTTGAGGGACAATGCCTTGAAAAAGAAAGCCTGGAAGAAGGAATCCAATCAAAAAGCACCTTCACTCCAAAGCCTTGAAAAGCAGCAGCTTGAGAAAGCCATGCCATGACTGACCAACAGGCTTGTTCCAGCAGCGTTGGTGTAGGCATGTACCTTGCGCATGCGCAGTAAGAGGTTTTTTAGTGCTTGTAAGCGCTGTTGCAGGTCAATACAGGGGCGTTGCCCACCAAGCTTAGCAGTGCACAATGCCTCCACTCAAGCTCCGGGAACGGACCCATTTTCTCAAGAAGGCAATTCCTAAGTGCAGCAATGCCTTGAGAAAGATGTCTTAAGAGACCAGAAAAAATAATCCTAAAAAAAGCAATAGCTTCCAAAAGCAACGCTTTTAACTGCAATGCATCAAAAAAGCGATTCCATGAATCGCTATGTCCTGAGGCGTTCAGGCTGTGCTCTTCTTGCCTTGAGTATACACTGTGCTTCTTCGCACTGTGCAGCAAAATGTTTTGGTCTCACACAGCTTTAACAAGAAAGTTTCTCATTGCAGCAGTCCCCCAGACGAAGCGTTAAGAAGATCGGACGGCCCAACAGCCAAGCCGTCGAACATCGTCGGTCTTCCGGGCAGCAGAGGAAGCAACGACGGCCTTGAACCGAGACAGGAAGTTTCCCAAGAGATGGAAGAAGTCTTCATAAGAGGCGTCCGCTCGCTGATCACCCGCTACATGGAACATCAGATGGAGCCGGCGTTGAGGGACACGCTCATGATGAACCTAGGTTATTCTATATCCTACGGCAAGAGATAACCAACGCCATTCCACTTCGCTGCCATTAGCCTGCCGCTAGTTTGTGTATGTGCTTCGCCATTTTGCATTCATTCTTCAGCGATTTTGACCTGAATCACAATGGACTTTGTGGCCCAGGATTCCCAAGGTGCACCGACCGAGCATTGCTCAAGAATGTTTTTGGGTCATTCGTCACGTCATCACTGATATTTGTGAGGCAAGAGTATACTGACGACTTTCCGAGACATTGTTCATTTCCCCAGCTCGAGCGCTTTCGGCAACCATGGCATCTCAAGGGGCAATTCTCAGTGTCTCTCAGAGGGTCTTGCTAGCGAGCTTCGTACCGAAGGCAGCCCCTTGTTGGGGGAAAGCACCCTTATCAGGATAAGGGCAGCTGGCCACCTGCAGCACGCTCTAGAATCAGAAGTTGCTGCTGGCCCCCTTCAACCTCTATCTGAGAGACGTTGTTGGCTCGTGAAGATGCCATCGTTGCCGAAATCGCTCGAGCCACGGAAATAATGACTATTCAGAGGAAGTCATCAGTATAGATGGAGTCTAGGGAATTTTAGGGGTAATTTTGGTTCCGTGATCGGAAATTTACAGTTTCGATTCCGAGATCCAAAACCCCAAGAGCTGCCAATGGTCAAACGGACCTAGCGAGAAGGTCGCCACAGTAAACGCCTGACTTTCCCTCAAAAATAAGAATGTTCTTGAGCAATATTTGGTTCGTGTCCCTTACCTGAAGCTTGATTTTGTCTTATATTGGTGGCATTTCTTGACAGACAAGTGCTCAGAGAATATCTATAAAAAGGAACATCAAATTTTCCAAACATTCGTCCAATAAACCGACGGCGAAGTGGTGAGATCTCGTATCTCCATTTTGTTAAGACCGCCACTATTCCTATGGTACCCTATGTAACCACATTGAATTTCCATGACATCTCTAATGTGCACGTGCAGGTACGAAATTGAAGATACGAGATCTCACCACTTCGCCGTCGAAACATAGGTACCAGGTATTACGGAATATCGAAGTACCCCTACTTAACTGTTGAAATATTCAGCTTAAAAAAACCCTTCGGGCTAACAGCCACTAAACGAATTCCTGTAATCATCGTTTGAAGCTGTCTTCTGTCCGCTGAACCGCGATGAGATCCTTTCAACCAGAAATAACGCAATCACGTTTTCTAATTGGACAATTAATTAACTCGAACGACTCCTTTGTTAATTGAAGAAGGATTTAGATTCACTTTCATCTCTCCGCCCTTTCAGGGACACCAAGATTCGTTGGAATAAATTTCCGCTTGTACGAATCGCCGAATCGCCTTCCGTTCTCCAAAATTGCCGAGCTATTTGATCGACAATTGTTTCAGGCAATCGCCGACGGTCAAATCGACCACGATTTTTCGTTTATGCGTCATTTTAGACGCAATTTTTTCCTGAACATTGGTGTAAATTAAAAATTTTTACAAAAAAAACCGAACTAGAAATAAAAAGTTTCAGAACAACTTCTATCACATTTTTGGCTGTTACGCCAACAATATAATCCTAAAAAAATGAAAAATAGTGTAACTGAGTGCACTGGCAGACTCTTTCGGCATTTCAGTCAGGGAAAACCTCGAGTAACTCCCTCCTTTTTGAAGTTAATTAAAAACCGATTCGTAGATTTTGAAGCTTCGCTTTTTGATGCTTCACATTGCAATCTGACTCTATGAACTTTTGTTTCGCACACTTCATAGGTACTATTTTTTACAGAAAAATACATTATCGACGACGCGACGACGCCTTTACCGAACGCAACAACAACATCGACGACGCAGGCGCCGACGACGACAACGATGAAGGTTCAGGAGCAGGTCAACAACGAATTGAGCGCTAATTCCAATAACGTGAAAACGGATCGTGTCACATTTTACGATTTGCTCGGTTAACAATAGTAAAGTAGTGAAGCAGTGATATGAGACGGAGGCTTAACGCTAGCTTATGCTATAATGCTGAAAAGTGCTGAAAAAATTAGCCTGGAAGATCAACGTCACTCCTCGCTCTGAACGCACATTGACCACCTTCAAAAAAGCATTATCTGAGTCCGATTCGACGTACGCGTCAGGCTAGCACTGATCAGCTGAACTTTTTGGGACATTAGGGGTTTGCCAGATTTTCCGAATGATGGTACAAACTTCACAAAATTAGCTCACCATGACCATTAATAGTGGCCACAGATGCCGGGAGCTGTGATGTCCCAAAACTATGCTGATGGCACAGAAAGACGAGTGGCATTTTCATCACGAACACTAAAAACAGCAGACAACAATTCCACGTTCTCGTCGACGTTTTAACCCCCAAAACTTGAAGATTCGAAGCGTCCAAGTTCAAATTCCTGTTTTTACTGTTCAGCAATGCAAAATTCATCGAGTAAACCATTAAATTCAGTGGCAGAAGTTTTTCGGTTCTGCTGAAAATATTCTGAAGATGGAGATGTTCACTTTTGACGTACCCCTCCTCATTTGAAAATCGCGTTCGAATTTTTCAAACATTTTCGGTGACCCAGGTGAGGTAACCTATACTAAGCGACTCCCTACCCCATTATTGAATATTTTGCCGATATCAGGCAATGTAAACTCATCAATATCCGGATTATCCGGGCCCCAAATTGATAACGGACTCGACCCTAAATGCCATCGTTGTCGTCGGATTCCCGGGCGATAATAACCTCCAGCGGATTTCATACGAGGCCATTCATCCCCGACCCTGGTAGGAAGAGAATGCCTCGGTCAGGAAAGAAAGCGGTTCAGCGGTCATGGAAAGGGCCCATTGTACGTGAGTGTCTGCCAGACCATTCAGACTCGCTCGTCCGGAGCTTAGAGCTTCAGATTCAGTGCAGCCTTTTCATATCGCGTCGTCCTTATTAGCATAGAAATCGACGTGCCCCGTCGGCATCGGACTGTGGTGGAATCTCCAACGCCGACTATCTTCACCGGCAATGGCCGGCGTAACGCTGAGTTTGTACTATAGCCCGTATCACACGTCAGACCGTCCCCATCCCACAGACCGTCTGTACAGACCGATTCTTTGGCAATTTCGACATGCAGATTGGTAATTTCTCCAAGAAACAAGGTTCAATAGATGAATGATAACAAAAATTTGGCCACTTCACTCCTTTCACACTTTAACTCTTTTCACCTCCACCGAAACGTCGAAAAAGGACGATAATTTGCAGTCGCTTGAAGCCGGTTTGCATTGGCGCGGTTGCCTGATGGTACATTGGCGAAACGGCCGATTGGTGCGCCGAGTTTGCAACCGACGAAAATCAATAGCAACATGAAATCCTAAAATTGGTCAAGTGCGGGCCTCAGTGACGCTTTGTACACGTTTTGAAACTAGAAAACTTTTTTTTAAGAAAGGTACTTTTTGGTGTACTTGTAGTTCTCGTACGTGAGCCAGCCAATTCACAATTGAAAAACTACAAAACTGAAATAACTTCGCCTTGAAGTCGTAAATAATTGATTGCACTGCAATTATCGGAAAAATAAATATACGATGGGAAAATAAATAATCGTCAGGACACCAGTTGCGCATAGGAAAAGAATGACTTTATTTTATCTGTAGCAGTGTTGCCAAGCAGCCTCAATCAGGCTTACCAAAAATAACACTGTTTCCCTCAAAAACTTATCTTTTTTTGCAAGAAAATCATTTTTTGAGCTACGAAGGGCTACAGAACTGAAAGCTGAATCGAAAGCAATTTGTATGTACCGGGACTTCGCTAGTTCGGATTTGCATTTTGGTGATTGATACAATTTGGACGAAATCAGGTCCCGGAATGGTTTTGTCACGAAGGTTATCAAATTTGGGACAATTTTGTTTTTCGAAAGTTTTCTTTAGGATGAGTCCAATTAGATAAAAATAGACCAAAAAATCGAAAAATCTGCTTTTGGTAAAAAATCAGCAATTTTCTCAGAGCTGTATCTCCTAAACTACTGCAGCTACAGAGCTCCAAAAGAGCTTAAAGTATAGCGCATTTCATATACTTTTAGAATGGTATGAATAAGTTTCTGCAAAAACCCGGTCTTTCGATAACTTTTGTGCCAAAAACCGGAAAAAGTGCTGAAATTCGTGTTTTTTTTTTATTGTAATTTGCTGGCTCACGTTTTGAGGGTTGCAAATCTAGAATTATACTATACGGATGGCCTATCAGCATATGAAAAATTCATGTTTACAGTTTTCTGTTTCATTTCAAGCATAAGAATTTTTACTGTGCCTACGTGTCTTTGAGTCCAATATCATTCGCCTTGTTGCCCTGCTCCTTAGTTCAAAAATTCTGTAAATGTAAATATCTATTTTGTACCTATTAATCACATTATTCTATTACTAATAGTATTTTTTACGTAAAACTATTTCTAACCTATGATAAAACTATCCTCAAAAATAAATTGTCCTAACGCCTCCTAATTCAAAAAAATTGATGTCCCCAAAAATTGTAATTTATTTCATAGCACGGAGGACTGTAACCATTCGACTAGAAATCTTCACTAATCAATTATGTTCCTGTACATTTTCAAAGACGTTTTCTTTTGTATTTTGATGATTAGACCGTTTGACTCACACGTAGTGCAGGTTTAGCCTATGATTCATCTACGCGTTATTTCTCAGCGAAATAATATACGCCGAATTTAGATGAGCATGGCTCGATTGAACGATCTGGAGCATTTTTTCGCTTTAGAAGCTTGCTTGCAAGAAAAAATCATCGCTCTACAGAACGCGCGTTTATTTGCCAAATAGTGCCGACAGTGTTTTATTTATTTCGATTCTTGGCTCGCTTGTTTATCCCAGTGAATTACCTACCTAAGTATATGTAATTTGGTTTATTAACCGTGTAATTTGTTGTAGAAAAATATGAAATAAAAATTTAATTTATTGCGTAAAGCTTGATTGTTTCGATTCCTTCGTCAAGAGGAAATTTGTTTAGACGCGAATCGATTTATGTGAGCAAGCCTCACTCTTTGCTCCCATTTTTTTTGCCTTAAGGTTGATTCCCAAATAACTGTCAATTTTCAATTTGGAAAAAAATTAAACCCTCACCTCTTTGAAAAATATTGAAAAAATTCCTGCATGCTCCCAGGACCTTGCCAAGGAAAAAAAATCAAGAAAAAGATCGGAATCGCGATCTTCGAGTTTTTAATTGAATTTGAAAATTTAGAATCCATGGAGGGTCACACCATTGGCGTGTACAGAATTATTGGCATTGCTACCAAGAAATAAGCAGTAAATGTAATAATCCTAAACTTCAAAAGAGCCTACCCTCAAAATTTCAGGTCAAATTGATCAAAATTACTCAAAATGAATCTCTTTGTAACCCTCCATGGAAAGCTGGGAACGTTCCATGGTCAGTTTATGGTCAACTGTAACCCTCCGTGGTCAATCGTAACCCTCCATGGGTATAAACTAAAATGTGGAGGTTACAGGTTTTGCAGCATTTATATTAATAATTATATTTATAAATATAAATTTATACCAAACAAAGCCATCAGTCAGACACATTATTGATTAAAAAATCTGTCTTTCTGACTCGAGAATGCCTAAAGAAAGATATGACAATTTGTAACTCAAATTCGAATTTTCCGGTGAAGATACATAAGCCTAAATACTTCGATGACCAAAAAACCGATAGTATTGACTTTCAACATTTAATAAATTTCACATTACATTTTATTGCCGGTGTCTAACAAGAACGGACTGCTGAATACCATGCAGGGTTAATAGGGAGGTTCGGCAGCATTGTTCCTCGGTTATTTCCAGTATGAATCAATGGGGGATGTTTTCTAATCCTATGGCTGCCATTGTTAGACTGAATGGGGAAGGGCCATAATCGTTCTTACACACAAAGGAGCCGAGCAACAGCCGCCGGATTAGCTTATGGGAAGTGAAATCGCTCGCAACCACTCGAAAATGCTTGAGATCGAGGGTACCCGATTCCGAAAATTGAGAAGGGTCGAGTTATTCTGCGTTTGTATTAGGTACTACGTGAAGAAATTAAATAGGGCAAATTGAGAATTTCTGAGCAGATAGACGAAATTATTCGATAAGATGAAAACATTGAGTCCCGGTATCAAGGCATAATTTCAAAGGGTTACTTATAACTAGAGACAATTACTTTTTAATTAAGTTTTATTGGGACGAGGTAAACTCATGGACCAAGTTAGCACGAGAGAGTTTATTAATCTTTGTTGTTGACAAATGAAGCAGAGATTTGTCCTACAGTCGAGCTACATAAGACATAAAAATTATTTGAAATAAGTATACTGCAGGTAAACAAATTACCTATACATTTAAAAAATGATGTGTTGAGAATTTTTAGTTCATCTTTGCAGAATCATTGTCAAAATAGGGGGAAAATTCAATCACCATTGGCGAGTGTTCAGAAATAAGAATTTATTTATTCATAAGGTATAGAATAAATGAAAATTTCATTCAATGTACAATTACATTACAATTTAATGTTTGATTAAAATTACATTTAATGTATACCACATCTCTATTCAAATATAGATCTAGAGAACGGATACCAAATACAATTTTTCGAAAAAGAGTTTGATAATAATTATCAATTAATTATTAATCTTAATTAATAAATTATATTAATCTTAATTAATATAATTAATTAATTATTAATCTTATTTAGAAAACTCAACGCCCAAATTACGATATGTAGGTAGCAGAGGTGGCTGAATGGCTTTTTAACTCGAGAATTAAAATACGATGCAAATTTATGAAAATAAAACAGGATTTCTTTGTATTCATCTTGCAAATGCAACTCGAATAAATTTTTGAGCATCGGACAAGCTTTTGTTTTTTGTCTGGAAATTTCTAAAATAGCGAATAATATTGTTCTTATCTGATAATTTTCTCGTAACCCTCAATTCTCTTACTCGCAAGGGTGCAATGACATCTACCGGTGATCATAGGCAGCACTGGTGGAGCACCCAGTTATTACCCGCAAAGGATTAATTGCCTTTGGTACTAAGAGTCAATTGAAGGGAGAAGTCTGGCGTTTGGTTCGGGTCTGGAGTTTGACGATTTTGACTGATACAGAACATCAAATGTGTCCTCACATTTTGAGGATCTTCCGCATGAGCAAGTGGGAACTTTTGACCCAACATGTTCTCAATTGCTTCACTTGCCTCCCGCGCGGTGTTTACTCGTATGA
The DNA here is from genome assembly GCA_036186465.1 of Nesidiocoris tenuis. NCBI lineage: Eukaryota > Metazoa > Arthropoda > Insecta > Hemiptera > Miridae > Nesidiocoris > Nesidiocoris tenuis. Next base: position 3,073,188 of record AP028923.1, read on the forward strand.
ACATTACTTAGGTTCTTCCCTTAACTGGAAGTACTGTAAAGTTACTTAGGCAATTTATTTTGTCAACATGGGGCTATCATCACTTCTGTTTTCTACAGCCCCAGAAAACAGCAGCGGTCAAATAGCTAAAACTAGATAATAACTAACAGGTTGGGTAAAAAATATATAACCTTCATTGTGTCGCTTCATATGGCAGTGCATAAGGCCTCCTCAATTCCGGCAACACTGTATGGTTCGTCGGAGATTCGACTATTAGATGGCGTCCTGTAAATAGTGCCTGTCCGAACAGTTACAGATTAACGATAAATCGTTTTTGTACCTACGGCCACAAAGTTTTCATCAGCGCCACCGTGGAAGCAGATGCAACAACAACAACAATAGAAGATGGTAAGAGTTGACTTGTGAGCGGTGCGTAGCGGTCACGGCCGGCAACTTCGTCCCGCGGTTTGTTTACAATAAGGTACCTACCCAGGCAAGTTTCACTTCAAGGTCAATCGATGCCGAGTCGAATCGAGAAAAATCAACACTACCGTTTCAATCCACCATCGCTTTTGAACGGATCAACCGATTATTTTCCGGCAGCCACCAATCGATACAAAATTTAATCGAGAATCTTATTTTTATGTGAGAAAATGTTGATAACCCAACAGTTTTCGAGCCAAAAATAGTTTTTGCTGGTCAAGCCAGGGGCCCCTATTAGAAACACACAGGAGACAGCTGGATCTATAGGACGATCATGCGCCATCGGCCGCTAGGCGCGCAACCGTCGAGAATTACCATCTTCTATCGCGTAGCAGTCTCCATTGAACCGCGCAGTGTTGCCTGAGTCGTTGCCTAGACGCACTGCCTTCTAGAGCGACTTCCAGATGAAACAACAACAACATAAGAGCTTCTATCGTAAAGGTTGGCCGTCGATTTCGCTGCTTACGTACTGTCGAACTAATCGAATCGAATAATGAAGTCATTTTATTAGTCGTATTTCTCGAGACCATATCGATCGCAGACTGGTTCTTTCTTCACGACTGTCGCTTTAGGTCTCAAATCTGCAAGGAGGATTTCGATCGCGTCGTGAGGGTAGCAGAGATCGTTTTTCATCCAGGGTAAGCCACGGTCGTCGCGAAAGGTTAGCGCAGGTCGGGAAAAGTGGCGTCGGTACTGGCCGCAGGTGAGGGCGGCCCGCTGAGCGTACTTGCTCCCGGTGGACACCTTTATGAGGGGATAGTCCGTTCTTTTAGCCTGCTTTACAGCTTCCTGCAAGCAATTAACAATGCAGTATGGATTTGCCATGGTTTTTGCCGATGAAAATAGGCTAACAACTTGCTGGAAAGATCGTGCACCTAGTGCAATACAAGCAGTACTAAAAAAGCAACGGTTCCGCGCCATCTTGTCAGACCCTGGAGCACAAATTATCTTGATGCAGTGCCCCCTGCAATTCTCTCGTCCCGAAGTGGAAAAATGATATTAGGCATTCGGGGTGAACGTTGCGGAAAACTCTTCGCGAGCAATTGCCACCTTCGAACTTTCCCGGCCAAGCAAATCGACCCCGGAAGACGGATATTTGACGAATCAGCAACATTAGCAAGCCTCGCAGCTCGCGGTTGGATTTGAGTTAAAACGCCTTCCGTCGGTTACATTTTTCCCGTTAGGGGTCTTGGGGAGCCCAGTGCTAAAGGCGCGGATTGAATAATGGAAACTTCTTGAGCCCCTCGTACACGAGTCACGTCTTCCAATCCTCCCTCCAAAACCTCCTCATTCCGAATCCATCGTATCTTGCCAGTTTCGGGGGACGATACAGAAAAGAGTTTTTCCTTCGATGGCCATATTGGCAAAATGGCGGAAGGCATGATCGAACAGCGAGGGCGTTTCTATTTCGTTCTCAGAGCAGACGATTCGTGTACAATGAGCATAGAGTAATTGAGCGAATTTACGAGGGGTTTTTCTGGTAAATTGATCGGCAGTAGTGCGATTCTGGGGGTACCGAAACAGTCACTGCAACAGCTGTGTGCGAAAGTATCCCTACAAACGGGGAAAAGGGGAAAAAGAGGAACTTTTTGATGTAAGTAATCATCTCTAGTTTTTCTATTTCCATTTTTTGCCCGATTCATTTTTCTATCATGTTTAACATTCAAGTTTTGTCACCTACCTCAAGTAGCATCTGACCTATGCCTCTTCGCCTGTACCGCTTGCCGACAGCCAACGCCTCGACAGCGAAGGCCTTGTCTACCGCTAACATTTTGAAAACGTTACCCCGTTCTTCCAATTGAGCCATGAAACTCATGTATCGCCTTGCTTCATCTGAGGCGAGACGATCTGCGGATTGAATTTGACAAAATTTTAATTACCTGATTTATACAATTAAATCTGTACTGCATCTGCGTTTTTAATTCAAATTTATTTTAAAGGTAACTGGAAGTAGGTATACCTACATGGTCTAATAGTCAAAACAAGAAGATGTTTGCATAATACATTTTGAGTTCGAGCAGCTCGGGGGGGGGGGGGGGGGGGTGACAATGGTGAAAAGGTAAAAAGCATAGGAACATGATGGTAAATTAGTGAAATTCCACTAACACCGAAGGGAATCGACGGAAAGTGACGAAATATTGGAAAAACATGAAGATTACGATCCGCAAAGTTCCATTGCGCTACTTTGTACCATCTCCTTGATTTGTAGCAATCTTTTTATGACTTTTGGGCAAATTTGGATGATTGTTCATCGCTTTTTTTGTCATTTGAAATTCACCACTTTTTTCACTATTCGCAAATTCAGGCAAATTTTTTAAAAATTCAACCTATGTTTGCACAAGTTTTCCATCATGTTTTGCCACTTTCTACACGTTTTCAAGAGTTTTTACCAAGGACCAAATTTGGCCAATTTAAAAAAAAAATATCAATTTTTCAAAAACTCATTCCAGTTTTAGCAATTTTTGACCTAAATTGGCCAATTTTCAATAATCTATGGTACCAGGAGAGGTCCTTTGAATCATTCTATAATAGAATAATTCTAAGGACCTCTCCTGGTCAAAAATTGCTAAAAATGGGATAAGTTTTTGAAAAATTGATATTTTTTTAGAAATTGGCCAAATTCGGTCAAAAATTGTAAACATTTGTGTAAGTTTTTCAATTCTATAATAGAATGATTCTAAGGACCTCTTTTGGTACCATAGATTTATTGAAAATTGGCCAAATTTGGCATTATGCTTCTCATATCCCTTCTAGAATGGATCCAATTCTTCGTTACACAATAGAAACTCCTCAAAACCTGAGTTGACTTACTCGCTAAACTTTTCAATTCGAATTGCGTGGTGATCGTGTTCTTCGAATTGATGGCCACTCCAAGGATTTCCCGACTGTCGGGCACCTGGGCGTACAGAGACATATTCTCGTTCATCAGTGTCAGGTAGTATTGGAGTATCGCCGGGTCCGTGGCTGTCATTCCGCTCGCCTTCATGATCGGATCGTCGGGGAAGAAGTTTTTCGCGAGGAACGCGCCCACCCGGCATTTTTCCGAATTGGCGCGCGGGATTTTCACGATTTCGACTCCGCAGATGGGAAGCTGGAAAGCGGTGAGTAGATAACACACGATACTTCCATATTGAGACACAGTTTGATCATATTTTGGCTGCTTTTGAGGGTGTTTAGGTCAAAATATGAAAAAATCACTAGGTATGCAAATTTTAAATATCCGCATATTTTGCAGAGTGAAACAAAGATTTTAAGACAAACCGGTGGTGCGTAGATAACACACAATACTTCCATATTTTGAAACGTACATATTTGAAAAAATTTGATCATATTTTGACTGTTTTTAAGGGTGTTTAGGTCAAAAATATCAAAAAATTCACTATGCAAATTTTAAAATTTGCCAAAAAAAATTCGCTACATTTTTGGAATATAAAAAATATCCACATATTCTGCAAGGTAAAACGAAGATTTTGAGACCAAGAACGCTCAAATCGGTCCATTTTTGTGGCCGGAAAAAAATAAAATAGAAAACTCTAAAAATGCAAATATATCGGAAGTACTGTGAGTAATCCAAATTCCGATTAAATCGGGTGTTAGGTCAACCTCGTTTAACCAGAACTTTGGTAGCACATCCAAGATAAACGCTCTTTAATAATCGTTTTTGTAAGCTGTTGAAATGACGACGCCTCCACCAATTATACGCCGTATGTTTGTTGTTTTGGGGCCAATAAACCAAAAGGCTTCACATTGATCCAGTTCAATTTATTGGTCCAAAACCAGCTTACCTTCTTCCCTGGAATTTGGTACCTTGAAATGCTTACTTCGGGTTGATGGTTAATTAAAAAAAATCGTTTTGTGAATTGAATAGAAAAATAGGAAATTTAATTTACAACAAAAGAAAATGCAAAGTTCAATCTAATATTTGATCTAATGAATTATTGAACATGAACTAAAAATTATTCGGACAAAGAGAAGAATTATCCCCACTCCAAGAGACTTAAAATTACTTGAAATAATTTTGGAGAACAAAGCTTAGACTAAGTCTTATTCCTTAAAAGAGTTTCTGACCTGTCCTGTTTTGGTGACACTCGCGCGCGCCCGTTTCGCGGTAGCTACCCGTTCGCGTTCGCGGTTCGCGGATGTCGACCGTTCGGCTGCTAGAGTTTGTTCCGGCGTCCGCCGAAACAGGTGGGTCTGGTACTCTTGGTGATCCCACGATTGTCCAAGTGGAGGCCTCTCCAGAGGCTGTCGGCCGTAGATACCGGAGGGATCACTTCTCTGCGGCTCGACTCAATCGGGAATGAATTTCCATTTTCCAGTTGAAGAAATTCTGATTTTCCAAAGAGCTCCGCGCATGCGCCAAAGGCGTTTGGCGCGCGCAGGCGCAGATCTCCTTTTTGGCCCGAGGGAGGTGACAATTTTCTTCACCTCAGCCAATTAAATTCCTTGCAGGTCCATCTGGGAGGTGTTTTCCCTTCTGGAAGGGGTCTCCCAGCTCATCTACTGGTTTCCGTAAATGTGGCAGGGAACCAATGATAAGTTGATGAGCTGGTGACTTTTCCAGGTTCTTGCCCTGCTGACGAGAGCGCTCCGATGATGGCAAAACAGCTGGATCCGGTGTCCGTCTCCGGTTGCGCTACTCGGTTTCCCTCGGGTGTCGTTTGCTTCGGTTGCATCAGTATTAGATGTCAGAAGTCCGATGAACCGGAGCCAATGTCCTCTGACCCGTGGCCGTTGTGAGACTTTGCTTTGCAGTCGCTAGATGTCGCGGTCATGCAAATCAGAGGCTCACAGCTCCCCCCAGCTTCAAACGATGCCTGGGCGAGAGCGCGGCGTTGGTCGTGGGGCTGTCAGCATGGAAGAATGGCGGCCGGAGGTTGGCGTGGCGTCGTTGGTGGTGCCTTGTGCAGCCGCGTGCAGCACTGGCGTCGCGTATGTCTTGGCCACGGTGCTCGCCTGTTTCGGATCGTTTCGAATCGGCTCGGCCTATACCTGCCATTGTCATAAAAACATGATTTCCCTACTTGGTTGAATTGGTTATTCTGCTACTTACCTATACCTTTGGAGTGGGTCTAACAGTGAATGAGACTCGAATTATGCATAATCAAAAATGTTTACATAAGTACATGTTATAGTTATTCGCATTATTATCCTTATCTTATTATAGTTGATTGAAATTATTCGACTTATGTTCTATAACTATTTACACTTATGATAGAGTACAGGATTTTATTTACACTTATCCTACACATGAGCAAAATGGTGATTTGGCTTTTAAGGCTTTAGGCTATTCTGGGGCATGTGTTGGTTCAGCATAATGAACCTCTATTATTGGTAGTTCGATTTGGGGAGTTGCTGCAGAATGATTTTGATTCCTTGGTCTGGTTGCTTTCTTTTTTATGTAATATATTAATGCAAAAATCAACACTGCTGGCCATAATATAATATTTATGGGCTGAAGTGTCTGTATGGTCTGATAATAGTATCCTGCGTAGTCATTGTCATCTGGTTCTGGTAAGTCATCAATTTTGATGCTATCCGCCAAGTACGTAGGTTTAGTATACGATAGTTCATCTGTAGTTAGTACTTTCTCTAATTGTTCATGTTTAAAATTTTTTTTTTTGTCAAGGGGTTTGGGTGACTTGGGTGACTGTGCACGGTAGTTCTATTTTCCGTTCAATTGCGGTTGGAATGAAAATTTGATTGTTGTTTGTTTGGCATTTTGTGAAGTAAGTACCCGTCAAGGTTGTCTGTTTATATTCAAACCTTGATTCAGCAACTATGACCCACATGAGTAGTCCAAGGAGAGTGGATAAGGTCATGCTGACTTGGGAGGTTTTTATCTGTAATGAGAAGAAGTCTCGTCTTATCCTTCTCATACCATGGGTTGGCGGGAAAGTTAACCGTCTAAGTTGATTAGCGCAGCAAGACTCTCATGGTCCTAAATCAAGCTTCAGTTCTCTTCTAATCGTGGTCGCGAAGTGTCTATCGATCTCGGGAATGACTCTCGCTCTGCCGAAGTGGCTTCACGCCTAAAGAAAACCGGAAGTTGCTAGTTCTATTTTTCTGGACGTAATTTTTTATTGATTTGTTTTTTTTTTGTTTCGTGAGTGACTTGTGCAACTCGAGACTACATGGCTGGATTTTTACTTTTCTTCCTTGATGTATTGGAACCAATTGGAATTCGACGTAAAGGTAAATTTCATTTCGGTTCATGGTTTATTACCGTTTATTATGCTCTTGTTTTATTGTTTTTTTTTTTTTTTTGCCTATTTACTTATTGCATATTAAGCTCATTTTCCAAAATGATTTTCACACTTTTTTTTGCTCAACACTAATTTACATTGTTGTTTTAGTTAGTAATTTCCCAAGTATTTTACGTTGATCTCTACTATTTCAATATTTACATTAACGTAACCGCGTTTTAACTAAAAGTAGCTATTCCTATACCTCGGTACGACATTTGGTCGTGTTTTCTCTTATACCTATACAATTCTATGGTAAAGTGTTGGTTACACGTGTTTCTTGATGTTCCCTTTATTTATTAAAAAAAACTGTTTTTCCTCTTTTTGGCCTCGTTCGGCGCTTTATCCATTTTCGTTACTACCTAGGTTTTTAACTTTTCAGTTGGTTTGTCTTGTCCTACTTTCTGTAGAATATTGATTTATTGAATTTTCAATAAATTCAGGCTTCCGCTTGGACCACCGCGCGTCGCCTTGTGTGATTGTACGTCAGTCGTGTGAACTACGTCTGTATGGTCATTCTCTCATTTCACAGTTCTCAATTCATTCGTTTTGATTCACACTCTTCACATTCACTTATCTCACTTCATACTTATTCATTTATAACAAAATTCATACTATTCATATTCACTCATCTCAATTCATACTCTTAAGTTTATTATCTGAATGGTCTCTGGCCAGAGAGTGTTTAAAATTTTGTTCTTATTCATACCTAATCTTACATTCGCATTTTACATTTTCACGTACATACACTTACATTTACATATTCATTACAGTACTCAAGTGTCATTCATTCGATTCATTCTGGATTCATTCTGTATTTTTCATTCTTACTACGTTGATGGTTGTTTTAGCCTAATGTCGGTTAGTGCTAGTCGAAGGTAAACGTCTGTCCTCCTTGTTCCTCATGATTTCTCTAGGGTAGTATCTTTTTATCTGGGAGCTATGAAAATTTCTTGGAATCACTCCCGTTGGAGTTTCAAAAGCGATTTCATAATTGTCCCTGTTAGTTCGCCTCATTACACGAAATGGGCCTAAATACGGCTTATCAAGCTTATCGTAGTTCGCTTTAACTACATCTGTCCGAACTACGACTAATTCTCCTTCTTTGAATTGGGAAGGTTTTCGATTTTTATCGTGTTGGGTTGCTCTTTTCAAAAATGATTCGTGATGATTTTTTATTGCTTGACGCCTATTCGCAATTAGTTGCACATGACAATTTTGGGAATCCTCTGTCAAGGCGTTGGGGTCTACCAACGATTCTGTTCCAAAAACTAATTGGTTCGGAGTAAATTTTGTAGATCGGTTGATTGAATTGTTGATTGATATCATCGCATTACGTGCTAAGGATATCCAATCAGCCTTTTCATCACCTTTGTAAATACGGAAATATTCCTTTATCCGTCTATTAGTCCGCTCGCATAACGCTTGGGATGAGGGCTTCCGAATCGTCCCCATGCGATGTCGGATATCATTTTTTGTGCAGTATTCCTGGAACTCTTTACTCACAAAACAAGTTCCATGATCGCTCTGAACTTCTCGTGGAGTGCAGTAGATCGATCGGTATACTTCCATTTGTTCAATTAGCGCTTTTGCTGACGTGTCTTTTACCCAAGCTAAATAGACATGTCGAGAAAAGTTGTCCGTAATTACCAATATCCATCGTTTGGTGTTAGGGCCTATCTGGAATGGTCCAGTGTGGTCTAACACAACTTTTGAAAAGGGTTTTGGTTCTATTGGAACCTCTTGAAGATGACCTTGGGGCTTTTGCGTGGGCTTTTTTCCTATTTGACACAGATGACACGTTTTTGTGTAATTGTCCACATCCGTGGACCAACCTGGCCAATAGAAGTTTTGTTGAATTTTATTTTTCACATAATACGCGCTCAAATGACCGCTTTTGGGGTCCTCATGACATTTTTTCAATAATATTGTGCGGTATTCGTAAGGAATATAAAGTTTATCGTGAATTTTTCCTGCGTTTGTATATGAGTAAACCAATTTATTTCCTTTAATTTTGAATTTTTTTGCTAATCTTCTCATATACGCGGTTGAGTCAGTTTTTTGAGCCAAGATGTCCCTAATTTCATTTGAAAATCGATCATTTTTCGTAGCTTCTTGGAACTTTTGCTCACTTTCTATTGTATTTAATGTTTCAATGTCCAAACTAGCGGTTTTTCCAGACCTAGTTGTGACTGCTATTACCCTGTTATTGGTTGGATCTTCACACGCTTCATCGAAATTTGGAGGAAAGACATCAGGTCCCCTGATGTCTTCGTCCGAAAACTCTCGCGTATCTTTCGGAGGCCATCTCGAAAGATAATCCGGTAATGAATTTCTTGCTCCCGGAATATGTTTTATAGTGACATTGGGGTAATTAGTAAAACTCAAGTACAGTCGGACTAAAGTTGGGTTCCCAGCACGGAAATTTTGTAAATGTTGCAATGAGAAGTGGTCAGTGTACAAGGTGACAGGTTTGGATCCTATGTACTCCTTGAACGTATCTAAGGCGAATAATGCAGCCCTGCATTCTAACAGCACGGCGCTGTCCGTGTGAGTCGGACTAACGCAGCTGATATATCTGACAATATATTTCTTGTTGTTCTCATCAACGCCAGCCAGAATGGCGGCAAAATTTTTGGCGGATGAGTCTGTGTAAATTTCCGTTTTGTGATCTGGATTGTAAGCTCGTAAGGCTTTGCTTGACGCTATCTCTTCTTTGAGACGTTCAAAATCTCTTCTCAGCTCTGGGGTCCACTGAATTTCTTTGGTTTTCGGTGGGTCTCCCTTCAGTAAATCTAAAAACGGTCGAGCTTTGGCCGTGTAATTACTGATGTAGGAACGCCACCAGCTTGCGCTTCCTAGAAAGGTTTTTAATGCTCTGATGGTTGGAGGAGGTTCTATTGAACGAAATGATTTTCGGACATCGGTCGGTAATCCGATACCATTCATGTCTACTTGACGTCCTAATATTTTTGCTGAGCTTGTAAAAAGATTCAATTTTGCTACCTGAAATTTTATGCCTACTTCCCTTGCGAGTTGGAATAGTTTTTGTAACGCTCCAAGTAGTCTCCAAAAATCATTTTCACCTGCGCATAAATCATCTGAGTATTGATGGAATGTTTTTAACTCAGGATAGGTTTTTAAAAGGTTCGCAATGACTTCAGAAAATATCGCTGAGCTGCTCTTCATTCCTTGTGGAAGGCGGCGAAAAATTCTGAACTCATTGTCGAACAGGTGCACACAAGTGTACTGTTGACAGGTTTTTTCTAAAGACAAGCTGAAATATGCGTCTTGAATGTCAGCTGTGACATAGTATTTTTTATGAGCTAATTGTTGCTGTATTTTTTCAGGGGTTTCAGGATAGTGAATTGGCATAAGAACTCTTTCGTTAAGTTTTCTAAGGTCGGCCAAGAATCTCCAATTCGCTGGATCTTCTTTGTCCTTTCCGTGTTTTAGTTGAATAAAGCAAGGGCTAGAGTAAAATGTTTTCGTTACTTTTTCCAAAATTCCTAAATTCTCTAGGCGTTTAGTGACTTTTAGAATCATTTCCTTTTCTTTTGGAGTTCTTTTGAATGGTTTTGCTCGGAAGGTTGACCGGTCACACATGTCAAAGCTCACAGGAGGGACTTTCAGCGGCTGAAAGTCACTCTCTTTTGACATAAAGCAATCCTGGTAGTCTTCTAACAATTGAATGACTGCCTCATGTTGTTGGTCTGTCAAAGACTCGCCAATTTTTGGTGATTTTCCATTGATCGTAAAAGCTCTTTTTGGTTGTCCACAGTGTTTATTAGTTATTAAAGACGGGAATGCCGTTTGTTGGCTATGCGAAAGGGAGGGAGGTTGCAGTTTGTGTCTCCCGTTGCCCCCTTTCCTTACGTTCTGGCCTACTATTGAGTCAGCAGATTTTTCCCTTGCTGCTATCTGGATTGGTTTCTCGGTCAAGTTCAAGTTACCATCCTTGTTGACGTTGGCAAAATTACCAGTCTCTTGGTTATAAAATAATTCTATTCGGCCTCGATTTTTCCTAGTTTTGAAAGTAAATTCATATGTTTTTTCCTTTGTGTGGATAGTCAAATCTAATCCAGTGGTTTTTACTGTTTGCAGAAATTGTTCTAGACTTATTTTTGGTTTTTGAAGAAGATTTTTATGATTTGGATTAAAATTCCGCTGGATTTGTTGCATTGCTTTTTGAAGTGCTTGACGGTAATCATTTGTTTCAATGGTTTTTAAATGCCTTTTATTGTTATGTATGCTTTTCGGCCTGAAATTTCCAAAGTTGATTTTTCCATTCAACGGTTTTTCAATTTTGTGAACAAAATGGGATAAATCCCTATTGGTTTTGAATGTGATTGTTTCCTTTTGCATTGGGAAATTTATAGTTTTGTTTTCAAAATTCAGAATGCACTTGTTGTTTAGTAAAAAGTCTGTCCCTAACAGAGCCGTGGCTTTTGATTCCGATATCACTTTCTTTTGAACGTAAAATGTATGGAGTACTTCAATTTTTGATTTTTTGAAAGCTACTGGTAGTACAACTTTTCCTAGAGTTTCAATTTTGTTCCCTTGGACATCTGACAGAGTGTCATCTTGAGTTCCTTGTATTCGAGACTTTTGATCTATTAGGTTTGCAGAAATTAAGCTTACTGATGCTCCACAATCGACCCCCCATCTGATCGTTTTATCAAACAATTTTCCGTCTATTGATGGTTGATTAATTGGTCCCGTTTTTGTATGGTTAGCGGTGTTAACCAGTTTTCTGCTTTCATTCTGTGAGGTTATAGAGGTCTGGTGGGTGTCCTCACGACCGCCACCAGACCTACTCAGTTTTTTGACTTTCTGAACGTTTGGGATGTTGGGAGTGCTAGTTGGTTGTTATGGTTTTGGTTTGGCTGAGCCTGCCAGGCCGGCCAAAACATGGGTGGGTAACCGATGGGTGGATAGTTCCATGGGTTTTGGTTTCTGGGAAGGTAGTTCGGTGGTTGGGGTATGGTTCTCCCTCTATAGGTCGTACCCCGTTTTCGCCAGTTGGCGTGGGTCTCTCTGAACCCGTAGGTTTGCGGTGGACGGGGAAAGTACCCACGGCCCCTGCCGTGTGTGCCTCCCCTGCGTGGAAAATGAGAGGGTTGGTTACTATACGAATGGTTGTTTTTGTTAGATTGTTTTTCATTATTGGCTACCTTTAACTGTTGTATTTGTTTTTGAAGCTCCTGTACTTCCTTTTTTAGCGAATTGTCTTCCCTCGTTTTTCGGGAGTTCAATTCTATATTCAGTTGATCTACTTTCCTTAGACCCTCATTCAATCTAGTTAGAGAGCTACTGTCTGAGGTCCCTAACAATTTTAGATTGCCGGTGGTTAAACCGGCCAGTATGAGTCGAACAATTTCCTGTTCGCTCATGTTCTGGTCAGCTTCGAACGCCAACCCAATGATTCGCTCCGCGAAGTCTTTGCAGCCCTCCGATTGGCTTTGTTTTGCATTGTATAGTTGAGCCCTAGCCTGAAACGGCAAATTTGGGTCCAAAAATCGTTCTTTCATTTCCTGGATCCATGCATTCCAGGTAGTGGGTGGGTCTGCCGACGCGGCTCTCCTATCCCACCATTTTTGCGCTTCCCCAATTAAGAAAATCGGGATCACCCGCACTTTTTCCTCATCGTCCCACCTCTGTGAGACGGCAACTTTTTCAAAATGTGTTAAATATTGTATAATGTTTTCACCACTGTGATCGCCAGAGAAGTGACGGGGTTGGACTTTAATTGGTCTAGCCATTTGGGCAGTTTCTAGTGTGGGCGGCACGGTATTTCTCGGTTTGTCGTTAAAAACGTCTCGTATCCTAGCTGTCAATTTTTGAATTTGAATATCATAAGGGGTCGAAATTTCGTTCTGTTCCCAGCTTCGTAGTTCTTCTGGTTCGTCACTAATATTTCGTGCGTCGTTTGCTCTGTCAAATTCTTGTTCTAATTTGGTTTTTGCCTGTTCTAATACCGTCACATGATTTTGAAGGTCTAGTACATAGGCAGTCCAAGTCGGTAAGTCTGAGAATGTTTTGTCGAGAAGGTAGTCAGTTATCAACTTATTCGTTTCAATTTGTATGTCTATCGTATTGATCAAGCTCTGTTTCGTTTCGCGTACATCAGCGTCTTCGTTAGTTCCGTCCGAGTCGCTCGAGTCAGATAGACTAATTCTATCAGAGTCTGTCAAAAATTTTTCAAATTGGTCTGCAGTTTTCCTCCACTCTGACCTATGTTCTCCGTCTTTCGACTGTAGTTTAACTCTGCCTTCCGTCTGAAGAATTTGTATTGCTAGGTGGTAGTCCGGATCGTTCTGAGCGTTTTCCAAAATTACCCTAATTTGTTCCAAATAGTTTTCTTTTATTTCCAAATTTATGGTTGCCCACCAGTTTTTGATTTTTTGTCTAATGTCGTTACGGTTAGTCAGTTCGGTCGGGTCTCTGACGATCCCATTTAATAAAGCAAATTGGACTAGGTTCCTGACTGTTTGGTCTCCTATTGTTCCCAATTTAGCAGTAGGGTCCTGTCTTTTTTTTATGATTTTGCGTACGGCTACTATAAGTATCGATTCAAATTTCACTTTATTCAGTGCCTTAGCCATTGACCAAATTGTGAGTGAATTAGCTTACAACAACCCATGTCTCACTACGTACAATTAAAAATTAATTCATCAAATCTTCTTATACTGTAGCGAAAATGAGTCCTTGGAGGGGTGACCTATTGCAGTTCAAGCTATCATTCCCAGGGAAGGGATAGTTACTAAGTCGTCAAATTTTAGGATTTTCAAAATTTAGGGGTCTTTGAAACCGGCAAGCCTCCACCAAATTGTAAGCTGTTGAAATGACGACGCCTCCACCAATTATACGCCGTATGTTTGTTGTTTTGGGGCCAATAAACCAAAAGGCTTCACATTGATCCAGTTCAATTTATTGGTCCAAAACCAGCTTACCTTCTTCCCTGGAATTTGGTACCTTGAAATGCTTACTTCGGGTTGATGGTTAATTAAAAAAATCGTTTTGTGAATTGAATAGAAAAATAGGAAATTTAATTTACAACAAAAGAAAATGCAAAGTTCAATCTAATATTTGATCTAATGAATTATTGAACATGAACTAAAAATTATTCGGACAAAGAGAAGAATTATCCCCACTCCAAGAGACTTAAAATTACTTGAAATAATTTTGGAGAACAAAGCTTAGACTAAGTCTTATTCCTTAAAAGAGTTTCTGACCTGTCCTGTTTTGGTGACACTCGCGCGCGCCCGTTTCGCGGTAGCTACCCGTTCGCGTTCGCGGTTCGCGGATGTCGACCGTTCGGCTGCTAGAGTTTGTTCCGGCGTCCGCCGAAACAGGTGGGTCTGGTACTCTTGGTGATCCCACGATTGTCCAAGTGGAGGCCTCTCCAGAGGCTGTCGGCCGTAGATACCGGAGGGATCACTTCTCTGCGGCTCGACTCAATCGGGAATGAATTTCCATTTTCCAGTTGAAGAAATTCTGATTTTCCAAAGAGCTCCGCGCATGCGCCAAAGGCGTTTGGCGCGCGCAGGCGCAGATCTCCTTTTTGGCCCGAGGGAGGTGACAATTTTCTTCACCTCAGCCAATTAAATTCCTTGCAGGTCCATCTGGGAGGTGTTTTCCCTTCTGGAAGGGGTCTCCCAGCTCATCTACTGGTTTCCGTAAATGTGGCAGGGAACCAATGATAAGTTGATGAGCTGGTGACTTTTCCAGGTTCTTGCCCTGCTGACGAGAGCGCTCCGATGATGGCAAAACAGCTGGATCCGGTGTCCGTCTCCGGTTGCGCTACTCGGTTTCCCTCGGGTGTCGTTTGCTTCGGTTGCATCAGTATTAGATGTCAGAAGTCCGATGAACCGGAGCCAATGTCCTCTGACCCGTGGCCGTTGTGAGACTTTGCTTTGCAGTCGCTAGATGTCGCGGTCATGCAAATCAGAGGCTCACAGTTTTTCTATTATTTCGTTTTTTGGCCCCAAAAATAAATAAAAGGATCATGATTCTTGGAGCGATCGATAGGTCCTGATGAGTAGATTCTTTCGGTACCGAAATCTCAAAATTGATATTTTGGGACATATGCCCTTTGTCCTTTAAGGTATTGATCAATATGTCAATCATTATGTCAATAAAATTGATTGAATGTCTTATTTAATTTATTATCGAAAGAAATCGGTACCCATTTGACTAAATTTTGATTTGACCATGCAAAACGTCTGCAACTCAACAAAAAAAATTCAAATTATGGCAGGAATTGCTTGGCAAACGAAAGCAGCACGCACCCCGAATGATGCTTGAGAGAGAGATGTGCTCAGTAATGCAATTACCCAACCAGAGGACGAAATTTCACCAGAGGGACTTTAATTAACTTCTGAGTAAAAAATTATGCGCAGGACGAGCAGGACAGAGAGCTTTTTCACCACTGTCCCCGCGATAATGGCGGGGTGAATTGATAGTGGCCCTAATTCAAGTGAATTACTCCAAAAAACGTAGATAACAGTAGATAACACAAAATACTTCCATATATCTGAAACTTGAGCTTTTGGCTCAATTCAATTATATAACTACTAACGGGGGTGTTTAGGCAAAATTATCAAAAAAATTCAGTATACAAATTTTAAAACTCGCCTAAAATCGAAATATAAATATATAATAATATAAATAAATAATAAATATAAATAATATAAATTGAAATACGTCAAGTTATTCGAGTATGAAAAATATTCACGTATTTCGCAAGGTGCAACAAAGATTTTAAGACCAAGAACGCTTAAATCGGTTCATTTTTGTGATCAGGAAAAAATAAAATAGGAAACAATAAAAATGCAAATATATCGGAAGTACTGTAAGCTATAAGAATTCCGATTGAACAAAGTGTTATGTTTTGCCAAGACAAACATTCCAATTCCAGAAATTTGAAAAAAGGTTGAAAATTGAAGGAGTTATGGCCATTTTTGTAAATGTTAACGGTTTTTTATAACCTTGAGTCGTAACATTCAATAAGCTCGACTATACTCGTAAATTAGAGGATAGTACGATTCTTGATAGCTGATCCACCTTGCACTACCTTGACCTTGAACAATTGATAAGTGTTATCAGCAATTACTTACCCAGCAACCTGGAGGTGCTTTTGTAGAGAAGGCTCTGGCCGACGTCTGTCTTATGAGCTTCAGAAGTAACATCTTCCCAACAGATCCCGCCGGATATTAGAGCATTGATAGTGTGGAAATTTGATGAAGATAGATTTGAAAAGTGTGGTTAAACTTGAATTTTGACATGAGGAAAATATTTTTATGCGCCGATTGTTAACTTATTGATGTGGACAAGCTGTGACTTTGGAAACCTGATATCGCGATGACTACATTGTATGGTAACACTATGAAACATGTCATCTATGTTGACAATATTCGATGCATAGTCAGTTACGACATGGGTAAAAATAAAATTGTAATAAAATACAAATAAAAATGTAATAAAAAAGTAAATATAATAAACCCAATTGTTTAAGAAGAAAAATGAGAACATTTTTCCTAATAATTAACTTAATTGGCATGTGAATAATACCCGACATACTACAATAAAACGACAATACTCGAAAGATTTTTTGAGTTCTATGTCGGGCTCTGTGTGTAGCCTATAACCCGCAACACTGCCTTGTAAAGCCGTCCAGCAGATATGCGAATCTGTTAAGTATCGGCGACCTAAAACCGAAAAAGTCAAATCCATAGTTCTGTTGGGTGGCTAAAACTAAAAAATAAATAGGTGAACTCAAAATGAGCCCAAAACTTGAACTTGAATTGAAACTAAGTTTGACTCAAAGTCTAACTGAAACTGGATTTCAAACTCGAACTGAAACTCAAACACAAACCGAAAGTAAACCCCTAACTAAAATTGAACCGAGAACTCAAACTAAAACTGAGACTGACACACGAATTCAAACTGTAACTAAAGCGCAAACCAATGCACAAACTCAATCTGAGCCCAAAACTGAAACTCGAATTGAAACTAAGTTTGACTCAAAGTCAAAGTGAAAGTGACAATTTCCAAAAAATTCTAACAATTTTTCGAAATTCAAACTCGAACTGAAACTGAAACTCAAACTGAAACTAAGTAATACTCAAACTCGTAGGTCGAGTTATGATTTTGAGTCCGAGTCTCAGTTTCAGTTTGAGATTCAGTATCAGTTTTAGTATTAGTTTCCGTTTGAGTTTTGGTTTCATTTTCAGTTTGAAAGTAGTTTGAGTTTGAGTATTAGTGTGAGTACCTATCAGTTTGAGTTTTGAGAACCTATCATTTTGAGTTCAAGTCTCAGTTTCAGTATGAGTTTTTGTGTCTGTTTGAGTTTTAGTTGTTTTAGTTGGAGTTGTTGTTTTTTCATTTTTAGTTTCGAAGTCCCTAGTTGAAACTCAAAGTGACAGTTTGAGTGTGAGTGTTAGTGTGAGTATGATTGATTGATCACTTGGTTGAGTATGATTGTCAGTTTGAGTTTTAGTATCATTTTGAGTTTGAGTCCTAGTTTCAGTTTGTGGTTCAGTTTTAGAAAAAATTCCAATAAATTTTGGAAAAAATTCCAAACATTTTTTGAAAAAATTACAACAATTTTTCAAAAAAATTTTAACAATTTTTCAAAAAAATTTTAACAATTTTTCAAAAAAATTTCAACAATTTTTCGAAAAAACTCCAACAATTTTTCGGAAAAATTCCGACAATTTTTCGGAAAAATTCCGACAATTTTCAAAAAAATTTCAACAATTTTTCGGAAAAATTCCAACAATTTTTCGGAAAAATTCCAACAATTTTTCTGAAAAAATCCAACAATTTTTCGAAAAAATTGTTCGTATTTTGACAAAAACAATATTGTTAGAATCTTGCTAACTGCGAAAAAGTGAGAAGAGTATATTTTTAACAGATTTTAGTACATTTGTAAAGAGAAATTTTTACTAACCCCTGACCGATTTCTCGACGGATTATCGTCGAAATCGATATTCGATCCCCGTATAGTTCATCTTGGGCGGAAAAATTATCCAATTTTCACGCGTGATAGCCCATCATCAAAAACGTAGCCGGGTTGTGTAATTTACCTCAGGAGCATGTGAGGATGGAGGAGTTTAATGAACCGCAAGCCGTACGTATTACGTACTACGTATCCGACGTGAGGAGGGAGGCTTATTATGAATTTCCTAAACCGCAGGTGTGAGCCTGGGAATTAATAAAGGTGATTTATCGGGCGGTTTGTAAGCAATGAACCTGCCCAGGAAGTGAGGAAGTGTGCGAATTCGATGTTTGCGTTGGCAGCGGTTGTTGGCTACAATGAGCTCACTATTGTACCACTATAAACGATATTACCTGGGCCGAATGGACGGTCATAATGGGCAGGTACGTATTCAATTATAACCAATAATTATCGACCATAATTGAGTTTATAGGCACGATTTGCTGAAATGTAAACACGAACGTAATCGTCGTTTAATGCACGATATAATCACATCTCAGGACAATACGGCGCGGTCCTGAGTGCCGCATTTTCGAAAAAAAAATGTTAACTTGGATTGCACCCATTAACCTGTGATGTCATGCCGTGTTGTGTCGTGCACCTCCGTCACCCCTCAGTCTTCAGTCTGAGGTATCAAATTGGTTACTGTCAACTATGCGGCACAGGGGACCGCGCGCGAGAACAAATTTTGATCGTGTCTTCCAGAGGTAAGCATGCGGAAGTATCCTTCTCAAATTGCAATATTTATAACTTATTATCTATTTTTATAATATTAAAACGCCATTAACAATTAAAAAATATAGCTATACCACGGTCGAAGAAAAAACAAATCATTTTTATCGGCAAATTTGGATCGTCACCACAATCGATACACTTAGGTAATCCGAATTGAAATTTTCACTTCCGGAAGTTCGTTACGTTCTTTCATTCCGGACGAAAACTCATTATAACGACAGTGCGTGTTACGCTGGGTATCCGACGTGAATCAAGTATCTCGTTTGTGGCGACGTATCATAAATAATTCATGCCCACATTCAGATACGCGTGAATTTCTTATGTCATTCGAATTCAACGCAGTTGGCGCGAATATGAGCTGGCGCGGACTTTAGCTTTCTACGTGCGCATTCCTGCAGGTGTTATCCGAGTTGGCATACCTACAGTCATGATAAAATCCATGCTAAGCTATTATCTAATTTGTTACCGTGCTTCTAATAAGGTAGAGGCAGCTCAGAATCACACCAAGTCTTGGTTAAACGTCATTCTGTTAAGTGCCACTCGGTAAAGTGTCGCTCGGTAAAGTGTCGCTCGGTAAAGTGTCGCTCGGTAAAGTGTCGCTCGGTAAAGTGTCGCTCGGTAAAGTGTCGCTCGGTGAAGTGTCGCTCGGTAAAGTGTCGCTCGGTAAAGTGTCGCTCGGTAAAGTGTCGCTCGGTAAAGTGTCGCTCGGTAAAGTGTCGCTCGGTAAAGTGTCGCTCGGTAAAGTGTCGCTCGGTAAAGTGTCGCTCGGTAAAGTGTCGCTCGGTAAAGTGTCGCTTGGTAAAGTGTCACTTGGTTTAGTGTTCTTCTGTAAACTGTAAAGTGTCACTTGGATTAGTATCCCTCTGTAAAGTGTCACTCTGTAAAGTGTCACTTGGTAAAGAGTCACTTGGTGAAGTGTTACTCGGTAAAGTGTCACTAGGCAAAGTCCCACTTCGTAAAGAATTGCCTGAGAACAGCAAAGCTACGGACACGTTTGAATTCTGTCCCTCTGGAACGGTCTCGTACCCAAAATAATTCGAATATTTCAGTCTGAAATTAATATATTACACATGAATGTGACTTCGACGGTTTGTTCCAACAGGCCATCCACCAATCCTTTGAATTTCATCACAGCGGTTCTCTCGAAATATCCGTGCAGACTCCGAGAACCGTCACGACCACGTGGATCGTCGGGTTGGTCCAGGCCTGTGTGAAAATTCTGTCCTTCAGCCTGTCCCAAAACGTGGTCAGCGTATGGTGCATGGCGGTGCCGTTATTTTGGCGCACATCGCAAAAAACTGGAATAGGTCAGCCAAAAAAATCAATCGATAGCATTTTGGCTCTGTTCACTTCAATCTTGCTTGAGCATGGATTGTCTGGAGCAATTTTTCGGATGTTTGAGTACGAAAATCGTTAAAACGGTCAGCAGATTGCTGCAATTGCTGGATCTAGAAGGTTCATTGACTCGCCCGCTTCTGATTCAAACCTCTATACCTAATTTGATAAATTGTGATATTGGTGCAAGAGAATGTTTTGTTAAAAAGGTTACTGGTACTTGAAACTGCATATTTATCCATTTTTTTCAGGAAATACCTATATCGTATGTACCTTGTACATTTTTTTAAGTAAATGTATTGGCACCTAAAACTGACATTTCGATTTTCGACTGGATTTTTTTTTTCATTTTCACCAAAATTTTTGGCAATTTTAAATTCTTATTTTCTATGTTTTTCATTGCGTTTTCGGTTCATTTTTATGATTTTTCAGGTACCTACTCCGAAAAAATTTCAGATTTTCGGTGAATTTAATTTTTGATTAGATACGCATTTTACCAATATATTTGAAAGGCTTCTTCAGATCAGCCAATCGCTGAATGCACTCTTCGGTAATGTCGGTGCACCATTTGGTCAGTTTTTCGGGATTGTAGACATCCTCGCTCGATAGGCCGAATGCGATTGATTTTTTTATCGCTTCATTGACATCATCCGCATTTAGGGTTATTTGCTGAAACGATACTCGACGGATCAGAGGCTAAGATCGATTTTCTTCTTTATCATTCAAAAAACCCATTTAATTTTCTCAAAAAAAAAGACCATATCGACGGTGAAAGTGAGACAACGCGTATCTCCATTTTGGCCAAAATTGGTTTTTTTCTTTACCTAAGGCAGAAATCGGCGTTTTTTCGATTAAAGCGCTTCTGGTGACGATATCTTGAACGAAAATACATTGTATATTTGTTCAAGATATCGTCACCAGAAGCGCTTTAATCGATAAAACGCCGATTTCTGCCTCAGGTAAAGAAAAAAAACGATTTTGGCCGAAATGGAGATTGGTACGCGTTGTCTCACTTTCACCGTCGATGTATTATAATGTAATACATAATATTATTATGTACGAACCGTCGTAACAGCGAGATAATTGTTTTAAACCTTCGTGAAAAATTGATGATTTTGTAAAAAACTTTTTTACGGTAAAAACACGTCGAAAAACAACTAATATACGGCATTCAAACTGTTTTACGTTTCCACGTTATTATGTGAAGCCATTTACCTTTCTCTGGCGTAGGGTAACTTCAACAATGAAAACAAATTCAGAGACCACCCGCTTTTTTATGGAGGAAAAAACCACGCATTACGGACCCCCCTCAGGTGTGAGCTTATGGTGCTACACATTAACCGGTATCTATGAAGATAAGTGAGTTGTCGGAACCTGCGTAAATCCGGCGTAATCTCGGGGGAGCCAGATAAACGTTAATTACGCACTCAAGACCTTTTTACAACCAGGGAGGTAACGACTTTACATCATTCCCTTGATACCAAGTTCATCAGGGAGGTTTACTGCGACGTCAAAAAAGGACCTTTTCGCTTATTATTCCAAAATCGATTTTTTTTAATCTTCGTGGATGTGATTATGGTGAAAATCTATATCAGCACCAACCAAATAAACCAAAGTAAACCAAATAAATGAAATTTTTTTTGAAAAATGTAGGTAAAAAAAATTTTCTCATTGAGGACAATCGATTGTATCTAAAACCAAGAAATGGAAAAAAATTGAAAATTATGGGAAAAATTAAAATGTTCGTAAAATCATCAAAATCATGTTTTTCACTTTTCTCAAAATGCTTTCTCTTTTTGCGCTTTATGATCATTTAAGTCCTTAAAATATGAAAATATTCAACTCAAGCGTACTGCATCTTGAACCGACAATGGCTCTTCTATGGCCGCCTCTTCCTTCGCCGATTCGGAGGCTGACGATGGCAAGGAAAAAGACATTTTCTTCTTATGGACAGCAAGAATCAAAAATTTTGTTTATGTTTTTCCTGAATTCACATGGAGAAAGTTGAACCAAGTTAATGGTAACTCAAACTGAAACGAAAATTGAAACTCAAATTCAGAGTGAATGTAAAACTGGAAGTGAAACTAAAACTTGAACTGAAAATCGAGCATGAACTGAAAGTTGAACTCAAACTACAAGTGAATCTCTAACACGATGGGAAAGTAAAACTCAAGGTGGAACTGTAATTAAAGTTCAAGCTGATAGCTTCTGTTTCTTTCGAGCTGAAACAGAATTTCAATTTGAAGCAAGAAGAAAACTGGTACCTACCTATAAAATTTAATCTCAAATTCGGAGTGAATTTGTTACCGAAAATGGTAGTAAAACTCAAACTGAAAATCGAAGTGGAATTCTCACAAATTTCAAACTCAAAATAAAAGGAAAAATTGAGGGTGAAAATCAATCTGAGAATCTGGAGGGTTTCACTCTGAGAGGTGAAAGTGAAACTCAAATTAGAAGTGAAATTTGAACTGAAACTGAATTTCAATCTAAATTGAAGTAAACTTAAAATAAGTAAAAAAGGAACTAAAATTAAAATTCAGGCATGAATTTCACTTCAAATTTTAATTTGAACTTCAGTGTTAGAGATTCTCTTCTAGTTTGAGTTACATTTTTAGTTCAAGTTTTAGTCTCACTTCCAGTTTCACTTTCACTCTGAATTTGAGTTTCAGTTTGAGATACTATACCAAGTTTGAGTTTCACTTTCAGTTAGCGTTTCACTTTGAGCTTGAGATCCACTGCGAGTTTGAGATTCTCTTTTAGTTTGAGTTCCACTTTCAGTTCGAGTTTCAGTCCTACTTCCAGTTTCACTTTTACTTTGAATTTGAGTTTTAGTTTCTGTTCAAAGTTTCACTTTCAGTTTGCGTTTCACTTAGTTTTGATACTTCCAGCTTCGTTTGAATTTCAGTTTGAGTTTTACTTATAGTTTTACTACCGCTTTTCTTCTTTCACTGTTCGTTTTAATTTTGCATCTATTTTCAAATTGAAATTATATTTCTTGTTTTTTTTTTTCATTTATTGTTCGTGATTTATTTGTTTTTTGCATTTTTGTTTTTCTAGCATCTAAATAACGAAAATATGTGTTTTTTGTGAAGAGCTGTTTAGTGGTCGAATGAGATCAATCGGTACCAAAATCAAAAATGTTTTTATCAAGATTTTTTTTTTAAATTGATCCCTCGGTTTACTTTGATCATTATTTAAAGGTGTTTGGCCAAGGTGCGAATTTCTAATTCATTGTGAATACAATCGCACTTGAACAATCATCGTTTAGTTAGCAAAATTAGCAAATTGCTAATGGCAATCTATTATTGTTCCGGTTTATTGAGATTAGCACCTCTGACGGATAATTATTCAGAGTGCTGTTGATCTTGTTGCTCGGAAATCTCAATAGTCTAGTCTCGCGAACGACTTTCACCTTTGCGAGTACTGGTTTCAAAATTGCAACTCAGCTCAAAATACTTTCGACCGAGTGAAATGAGTGAAATTTCCGCCAGTCAGTCGCCGAATGGAATATGGAACAGACGTAGTTGCTGATTTTACGTAATCGATTCAAAAGGACAAACACAACAACACGAGTTTGTTGAGTTGTTGAGAATTTAACTAAATTCTCAGGTAACACTCAGTAATACCAAATTTTTTATAGCTATGAGAAATGTAGAAAATTTATGGTACATTTTTAGCTTTTTTACTTCCATATTTACGGAGTAAATGGAAGTATTGTGATCGTCCTAAAATCGAGAATCGGAACGGAGCTTCAGAAAAAACTTTTTCTTATACACATTTACTCAGAATCACTTCCCGATACAAGTGTCTGTGTTAGTCCGTGTGTCCGTCTGTTAACCGTCTGTGGTCATTTACAAAAATGGCCATAACTCCCTCATTTCTCAACCTTTTTTCAAATTTCTTGAACTGAAATGTTTGTCTCGGCAAGACCTAACACCCTGTTTAATCGGAATTTGGATAACGCACAGTACTTCCGATATATTAGCACTGTTTGTGTACCTACTATATTTTATTTTTTCCTGTCCACAAAAATAAAACGATTTGAACGTTTTTGGTCCTAGAGTATGTTTTTTATTTTGCAGAATACAGAGTATACAGTATACACAGAGTAGAGTATACACTATACCTATGCATAGGTAGTACCTACCTATTAGGTACTATAATATATTATATTATATATAGTATATACATACTATATATAGTATATTAGTATTATATACTATTATATTTATATATAGTATATTATATATCCATAGTATAATATTATATAAATTTTCTGGTAACACTCAGTAATTCAATATTTGTTGATAGCTATGAGAAATGTAGAAAATTTATGGTAGCTATGGTGATAGTTTATGGTATTTAGCATTTTTTATTTATTCTTTTTCTATTAACGTTTTTTCAATATTTACTTGAATACCTATCTAATTTTTTAATTAAGCTATTTTTTTATTAAATAAAAATAATTAAATAGGTAAATTTTACCTAAGTACATCTATATTATGTGTTAGTTTATTTTTTATTAACCTAGTTTTTTTATTCTTTCAATTTGATTTTTTCCTCTATATTTACAGAGTAAACGGAAGTACCTTTTGCAATCGCCCTAAAAATCGGGCTTCAGAAAAAATTGTATTAAAAATAAAATCGCCTAAAAATTATGTAAACACTTTTGGTGTACTATGTTTTATTTTTTCCTGGCCGCAAAAATAAAACCGATTTGAGCGTTTTTGGTGTTGAAATTTGTTTTTTTATCTGGCGTATTTTGATTTTAGGCGAGTTTTAAAATTTGCTATTTGAGTTTTGTGACATTTTTTACCCAAACAGCCTCAAAAGTAGTAAAAATATAATCGAATTGAGCTTAAAATCCACCTATCAAAATATGGAAGTATTGTGTGTTATCTATGCACCGCTGGTTCTCAAACAGTTTTGAGTTGATTGTCTGAGTTAATTGTTGAATTAATAAACAATAGGTAATTGGTAAAAAAAATAATTGGCAAGAAGCAAACTCTCGGGAATAGCTAATAACTTAAATAATTATATTTCATAAAAAATGACACATACATCGGCAAATTGTTAATAAATAAAAATCAAGTGACTACCAAAAAAACCTCAAAATGTCAGATAAATCGCGTTATATCTTCAAAACAATTTAATTTAATCAACCCGATTTCCGAAACGAAATTTACAAATTCGAACGTATTTAACACTCTGCTAAATTTTCATTCTTACATCAAAAATTTAGTTCATTTATTTACAAAGAGGAACAACAATAGATGCGGAACATTTTCCAATTTTATGGATGGCCCAACATTTTTTCGGGTTTGAACAACGCTGAAAAATTGTAGTTTTCAAAGTTCCGGCGATTTGAGCCACGTACTAAAAGAGGCCAGATGGGTGTTGCCCGGGTTGTATTTCGAAAAAACTTTTATGAAATCCTGGGGCCGTTTCTCCTTCAATTTTCTGAACGCTATCTTCGTCTGCGATTTTTGCTCCTTCGTACACTTGGCGCAGTTAGTTCTGAAGATTTCGGCCAGATATTCTGGAAAAAATAAATAATAATGATAAAATAATTCAAATTTTTTTTAATATTTGCGGCAGCGCTTTCGAGGAAAATAAGGCAAACAAAACGGGTAATTTCAGCAAAATCGGACCAGCCGTTCAGGAGAAAAGCTCCAGAGCTCGTCGATTTTCGTGATTTTTCAAAAGTTTATGCCTAAAGCTATCTTTGGGCACGATTTTCAGCATGAAGAAGTCATCTGACAAATTTCATACGATACTGAAAATTTAGGAAATTTCATGTAGAACAAGAACCCGTTGTTCTCAACTCTCGATTTTCAACCGTTCTCGAAGTATAAACAAAAAACTAAAAAAAAGGTAAAAACTTTTTACTAAATTCGAAATTACTCCGAGAATAAAATTACGAAAAAACGTTTCAAATGCACCAAAATGTAGGCAATGTAACTGCCTACAAAAAATCCTATCCCTAGTCTGAACGAAAGTTTGACCCATGTTGGCGAAAATTGATGAAAAACGAAACTACTTTTTCCAAAAACCCCGTTTTCACCTCTCTTTTGCCATAGTTTTTGCAAGAGTTTGAAATGGGTCGCTTTGGAGGGCTGCAAGGACGAAAGCGCTGCTGAAAAATTCAATTACCAAGCCATTCTGAGGCATAATTATAATTATTATTTTACGACGATTTATAAGTATCAACGAAGGTTGTAGGGAAATATTGACGGGATATTTCCAGTATTCGTTAGAAATCTCATTTTCGGATCGCTATTGATGCCAATATCGAACAATGAGATCGTTCTGTGAACATTGTCGCGTTCTACTTTCCTCATTGTCCCATGTTGACGCCATTCTGTGCGCCTGCGCCATTGTTCGTAAGATGAACCCAGGTTCGTTGCACTACTACCGGTACGACCTACATCAACTTATTTCTTCCCTATAATATAGGCTTATAATATGATCATATTATGATTATCATTCATTCAGATATAAAGCAAACTCAAATTTCAATTTTTTTCACCTTAAAGGTGGATATTTTCTCATTCCGGTAACTTGACGTATTTTGGGCCGGTTTTAAAATGAGCAAAATGAGTTTTTTTAATCCTCATCTCTAGGTATAGGTTCGAAATGTAGTAAAAATATAAAAAAATTTATTTGTAAAAATATTACTTTCTAAAATATGGGAATATTGTGCGTAATTGAGCAGTAAACTGAGCCAGAAAAATCTCTCACCATTTAACTGTATCACTCCATCTATCCATTGAATATTTACCCATCAAAACGTACCCGTATCACTAATTAACTTAGCAACGTTCTCCACAATAATATTCAGTCTTTTTACACAATTTTTAAACGAGCCATAAAATCGTCTCAATTCTATTTTTTATTTTTGAAAAAATTAGGAAGTTCGGAGCTTTTTTAGCTTAGAAATGAGCCCAAAACCCCGGATTAATGCTGTCATTCAATCCAGCATGAAAACCCTTGACGAAGAGGTAACAAATGTAAAAAACTTTTTTTAGTAATTTTTTTGTATTTCAGAATAAACGTATATTTCAATTTTTATAAATAAAACATCTAGGTCCTTGTAGGAAAATATTATTTTCATTTTTAAAAAGAGTTGAAACTTTTTCTATATAATAATTATATAATTATGTAATTATTACAGCAATCCCTGCAATATCAATTTACCATCGAAATAAATCCATGTCAACAAAACCTAGAAAGCCGCTTGTATGAAAACTTTTATTTTACCATTAATTATTAATAATTCGATATAAATAATTTCCCATTTCAAGATCGTCCTAAAATGGTCGACGTACCGGACGAATTTAAAAATATCCTGCGCGACTTCGCCATCAATTATTTATTGGACAAGCCGAGCGATGTCGTCCAATTTGGCATCAAGTATTTCACTGAGCTCAACGACAGAAGGAAAACTAAGCTCGTTCACGTCTCTCCCGATTATCCCGGTAAATGAAATGCCTGATTTCGGTTTGAAATAAATTCAAATTGTTTTTTTTCCGGTAAGCAAACAGAATTTTTTTCAGAATGAATTTTTAGAAGAATAAATTTTTAGAAGAATAAATTTTTCACAGAGCAATAAAGACAACATTAAAATCAGACAATATTTTAGACAAAAAATAAGGAATTATGGTTTTCAGCAAACTACGGATATCCAGCAGAAAATAATGAATAATTTCAGCGTCGTAAAAAACTTTTTTTTTCTTTTGCTATTAAACACAACTATTTTCATCGAGTACAAAAACTCTGATTTTATCAACGATCCAATTTTTTCTTTATTAAAAATTTTGAGTCTCCCAAATTAATTTTTTTCAAATTTAATATTTGAAATTTGATATTAATTAATATTTTCTACAATTTCCAGCTTATTTACCGAAGAAAACATCAAAAGGGACCGAATCGCATCAAAAATCATTCCGATACCAGAACAACAAAGATATAATCGACATGAAGTCGGTAAAATCGGGTTATGTTGACGCTACAACATAGCAAAGAGCGACTGCTTGCGTCAGCTGAAGATTGTCTACAGAACATAGCGGAAACGCAATGTTGCACTCACTGAACTGACTTCGTCAATGATTGTGAATAGTCTAATAAAGTGATGCGCAGTAAAAATATCGAAAATTTGTGAAAATATTTAATTAAGTACCTATGAAATTTGACAAATAAAATGTTAATTTTCAATTTTCCTATTTTTTTGTTTCTTGGTTTTTCATGATGTTGTTTTTTCCTAATTTTTAAAAATTTTATTTTTGATTCTTTTTTTTTTACTTCCCTCAATATTTATAATTCTTATTTTCATTGTTTATTTTCTATTCTTTTTAGATTTTTTTGAGCTGAAACATGAGACTGGTACCTCAAAGGTTAACATCTTAATTTTACCTCCCACCCCTTATTAAAAAGTCAAAATTTCCATCTCGCTCTTACTCTTTGCTTCTCGCGAAGGGCCGGGGCAAGGGCCGTTGTCGAGGTAGCACCGCGTGTACGCGTCAAGGAGCCGCCTATTGTTGAGTATCGAGTCGACGTCCAAATTGAACTGGAAGCCGCCCTTCTGCTCGTACGCGAAGAGGACGGACCAGCAGACGGCCGAGAGGAGAACGCCGACCGCGCACTTGACCGGCGTCATAACTGAACGGGCCGCGGCGCTTAGGCCGACGAATGCTTAAGTACGGCCGCCCCACTTGAGATCCGGCCGAGGAATCCCGCCCGGGCGGCACGCGCTATTGTTCCAGTACCGATTTGTGTCGACCTCCTGATCCTAATTATCCTGATTTTGGCTTACCCGCTAATGAATCATGTGTCAGTAATTACTCATCATTAGTTGAGGAAGGGGTTTTGTTGCCATAACGTTTTCTACACTCCCAAATCTTTTAAAAAGTACATAATGTGTGCATAAGTAAATGTACGTAGTACTATATTGTTGTACTACATTGAGTTTTTATGTATCTAAGCTATTTATTTCGACTTTTTGTAATTTGTATGTTAATACATATATTTGACGGTTTTTTAAATTTTTTCACCTTTTTGCTGTGATAAATTTTGCATTTTAAGTGGTTTATCGTTTTTTTTTTATATTCTGAATGCTGTAAAAATAATATTTTTTATTTAATATAATAATTTAATACAATTATTTATAATAATATATTATATTTGTGTTTTGATTTTATTTGTTACCCTTTTGCCGCTGTATTTCACGTTTTTGTTGTGTTGCTTGTATTTTGCTTTTTACTTCCATATTTACGAAGTAGTTAAGTGGAATTATTGTAATCGTCCTAAAATTAATTAATTTAACTTATTTTAACTTATTCATTATTAAACATATTTTTGGCAATTGTCCCTTTTTTTGTATCGTTAGTATTTTTGTATGTTTTGCATAGGTACCTATTGTAAATATTTGTATGTTTTGTGAATTTTATTTTAATTTTTGTTGTAGGTATTTTGCGTTTATTCTGTATTAAATAATATTCTGTTTGCGTCATTTTTTGGTTTCTGGCTCGGTATTTTGTTTAGGCGGTTTTTTGAAATTGCGTTTGGGTAAAATTGTTTTTTTACCAACTGGGTAGATTACAATTTATTAGTATACGGAATTTGACCGTGAATTTGTCAAAAATCGATTTACTTAGGTTACGAATTTTATATGAGTTTTGCTTTTAGACGTAAAACCATTCAGACTAATCACCATTTAAAGGATTTTGGAAGAAGAAATTTTTTGAAAACTGAGGCCTAACTCCCCTAGCCGCCCGGACCGGTGCGCCCGTGGCCGCTTGGAGAGCCGCCGTACTCGGGTGAGCCGCCCGGCCTGCTGAGAGTTGACTCAGCTCAAATTCGAGGAACCGGCGCGCATGTGCGTACAAGTCGTTTCATGTCCGGCTGATCTTTTCCTGCGCCTGGGCGAGTCGCCTGTTCAGTCTTCCGCCATTTTCCCTCCGGGTCGGTTGTGTCGCGATCATTCGTTCATTTATTCATTATTCATTCATCCACTCATTCCTTCATTAATTCATTAATTTGGCCATCCATTCATTCAACCATCCATCCATTCGCTCATCCATTCATCCATCATTCATATCATTCATCCATTCTTCTTTTATTTATTCATCCACCCATTCATGCATCCTTCCATTCATTTATCCGTCCGTCCGCCATCCGTTCGTCGTGCCGGTTGAGGGAACAACAATTTTTGAACATTTTTTCGTTTTGGTGAATTTGACTCGGTGCGTTTGCTGTTCTGCTCGTCGGTATCGTCTGAACTCTACATTTCTATACTAGAATGAATTGGTAGGTATGGTACATTGTGTTTGAAAAATATCGAACTTCCAAAAGTTTTAATACCGGGTCGGTCTGTTCGATCACCCCAATGCTGGGCAGTCCCTGACTATTTACACTGACTTACGGGTAAATGTTACTGGTCCGGGTCTGTCCAGGACTGGTCTTGTCGAACAGACCCATCATCCTGTTACCTACCAACCTTCAAAAATTGAGTACTTTTTCGCTGAAAAACTCAATCCTTGCGAACCTTCCGGTATAAAAAGCTTTTAGTGAAACCCCTTAAATAAAAAATTATTCAAAAATCCCTTAATTTCGTTCAAATTTGACTGTTTTCATAGATTTTTGCAACTCGAAGTTGACTTTGATCTCGAAGTCGACTTTGATCTCGAAGTTGATTTTGATCTCGAAGTTGACTTTGATCTCGAAGTTGACTTTGATCTCGAAGTTGACTCGAAGTTGACTTTGATCTCGAAGTTGATTTTGATCTCGAAGTTGACTTTGATCTGAAGTTGACTTCAACTCAAGTTGACTTTGATCTGAAGTTGACTTTGATCTCGAAGTTGACTTTGATCTCGAAGTTGACTTTGATCTCGAGATCTCGAAGTTGACTTTGATCTCGAAGTTGACTCGAAGTTGACTTTGATCTCGAAGTTGACTTTGATCTCGAAGTTGACTTTGATCTAAGTTGACTCGAAGTTGATCTCGAAGTTGACTTTGATCTCGAAGTTGACTCGAAGTTGATTTTGATCTCGAAGTTGACTTTGAAAGTTGACTTTGATCTCGAATCTCGTTGACTTTGATCTCGAAGTTGATCTCGAAGTTGACTTTGATCTCGAAGTTGAGTTTGATCTTTTTGAACTCGAAGCTGAGTTTGATCTCGAAGTTGAGTTTGATCTCGAAGTTGACTTTGATCTCGAAGTTGACTTTGATCTCGAAGTTGACTTTGATCTCGAAGTTGAGTTTGATCTCGAAGTTGAGTTTGATCTCGAAGTTGAGTTTGATCTCGAAGTTGATTTTGATCTCGAAGTTGAGTTTGATCTCGAAGTTGACTTTGATCTCGAAGTTGAGTTTGAACTTGAAGTTGATTTTGATCTCGAAGTTGAGTTTGATCTCGAAGTTGATTTTGATCTCGAAGTTGACTTTGATCTCGAAGTTGACTTTGATCTCGAAGTTGAGTTTGATCTCGAAGTTGACTTTGATCTCGAAGTTGAGTTTGATCTCATAGTTGACTTTGATCTCGAAGTTGACTTTGATCTCGAAGTTGACTTTGATCTCGAAGTTGAGTTTTGATCTCGAAGTTCGAAGTCTTTGATCTCGAAGTTGAGTTTGATCTCGAAGTTGACTTTGATCTCGAAGTTGACTTTGATCTCGAAGTTGAGTTTGATCTCGAAGTCGACTTTGATCTCGAAGTTGAGTTTGATCTCGAAGTTGACTTTGATCTCGAAGTTGAGTTTGATCTCGAAGTTGATTTTGATCTCGAAGTTGAGTTTGATCTCGAAGTTGACTTTGATCTCGAAGTTGAGTTTGATCTCGAAGTTGAGTTTGATCTCGAAGTTGAGTTTGATCTCGAAGTTGAGTTTGATCTCGAAGTTGATTTTGATCTCGAAGTTGATTTTGATCTCGAAGTTGACTTTGATCTCGAAGTTGACTTTGATCTCGAAGTTGACTTTGAATTTGATCGGAAGCTAAGTATCGATATCAGTAAATATCGGAAGTATCGAAACGTTACTAATTAGGGCCTAGAATCAAGACTTTAATTGTTCCAGAAAAAAATCCACCTCTCTTATTTTTCTATTGTTTATTTCCCGAATGTGGCTTTGACAGATTTTTCTCTTTTTGTTACAGGTACGTCCGAACTTGTCTGCGTTTGGCCCAAGGTAAGACCTTTTTTATTTGTATTTTATTTTATTATTATTTGAAATCGTTGGGATGCGAGTTCGATTTTGATGACATGAACAAAAATTGCTATTCAAGGAAAAGATCCTTCATATTTTTGCGCTTTATTGTCCCGTTACATTCCCATGAATAGAATTTCGCGATATAATTATTCCGTGTCCTGACTAGTTTTTTCCCGATTTTTGAACGGTTCGTGCAACTTATTTTTCGAATCTCGCGAATTATTTTGGCTCTTTTTTCTCCTGACGCGCGAACGTTCAATCTGGGAACAGGTAAGTACGACCACTTATTAGGTACATAACAATAGGGACTTGAACAATAATTGTTCAATTATTATTATTCAAGCATAATTATTATGCTTCGGATGCTTCATGATCACTATTTGTAATTGTGTTATGGCCATCAATCCAAAATTAGGCTGCAACTCTATCGTGAATTGTACCTTAATCAACAATGATTTTTTTTTCGTTGTTATTAATGTCATCTTGTGTCATCTAATGATATCTTGCAAGATATTATCAAATCCCAAGTAAGCCGCATAAATAATAAACCCCTGGGTGAGAATTTGCAGAGTTTTATGCTACCGGGGACATAAACAATGACTACTTGATGAGAAAGTACCTAAATGAAAAAATCAGGTAATAAAAATAAACTAATTTAATAATTATTTATTGGTAAATTTGATTGGCTGTATTATAGACAATATAACACCAACTTTATATCAACAAAACTCAACTTAAAGTATTTAAAAAATTATATCGCAAATTTATTTTGACAATTTCGAGACTTTCTTAGCAACAATTGTTTTTCTCCTCATATTCATAGCTCAATTGCCATCGACTGTTCGCTTGTTTGACCGATTTCGCTTAAGGAAAAATCCGTAATAAAGCTCTGAAATTGGGAAAATAAATTACTCAACGCGTGATCAGACACGGCTCGCAAACAAAATTCGGACTACATTATTAACAAATATATACGTATTTTATATTATTATAGCAATGTACAGGATGAGGATTCTTTATCTGTTTACAATTCGATTTTATCCAGCAGGTATATAAATAGGTACATAAATATGCGATTCGTAGGACGCTTTGGCAGACAAAATGCTGAACGCTGAATCGGGAAGTCGTCCGGGTCACCGAATTCGAAATTTTTTCGTTAGCATACTTATTAGATGACGAGGCATCAATGTTATTCAGGCGGTTCGTTGATTTTTTCTAATCGAGGATTTTTAATCTGTAATTGAGGCAACACTGCTATACTCCGTCGGAAATTCGATCAGTGTTGCCACAACTGCTCAATGAAATATCCCGTTCACACTCTGGGTAATCAGGGGTGCCAACGGCTATGGGCTGAACAATGCTTACCTTTGCGCACATCCAACTCAAACAGAGTTGCCACTTGTTCAATTAAAATATCCCGGTTCCGAATATACTTGAAATTCTTTCAACTTGTTTCCACAATTTTCATGTTTTTATTTCACCGGAAATTTTATTGTGATTGTGGCAATCAATCCTCTTGTTTTTTATAGAAAAATCCTGTTTTTGTTTCTAGGCTTCTGAATATTTAAAAAATTCTAGAAACGTATTTCCACTTTTCTGAAGAAGAACTTATTATCTGTTCTCGGATGCATTTTTTCCATTCCAAGGTGACGGTTTTGATCGAGTTCCCGTTTCAGCGCTCGTCCGATATTTGCTAGAAGTCCGAATTACACCTTACAAATAAGAAAATCCGATGAAACGATTCTCGACTGAAAAAATTGTCGAGAGTTTCGTGAAGCTGTTCGCCAAGATCACAGCCGATGAGGACGAAATTGGGAAGAGGATCGTTCGAGGGAGAGAATGATCGGGGGTTCTCGTAAATGCGGCAGATGGCCTTTTTGGCGGATTTTTGGGGCGTGTTCAATTTTGAATAAGAGTAGGTTCCTATTTTCGCTACAACCTGAACAGGGTTCGTCGTTAAATCGAGGGAAAAACGCCGCTTCTCCCGGTCTTTTCTTAAAATATCGATTTTCGAAACGTATTTCAAAAATCTATCTCTACTCGAATTCAGATGAATTTTTCTCGATCGCCGCCGTATTTTTGTACTTGATCGTACAAATGAGCGGTTATACGAAGGTGCGATTTCGGCCAGGAAATTCGACTTTGGCCAATTCGCCCATCCACCGTAAGGCCAACGATACCAAAAGACAGATATTGTTGGGAATTATCACGTTCTATTCGCCCTCCTAACCCCCTCGCTGATTGAGCCACGTTTGATGATTGAGGCGCGGCGTATCATTTTCTGTTATCATTGGCCGAGAGCTGGTTTCACTTCCAAAAGCTGCGGATAATTGTCGACGATATTCAACAGGATACCGTCGATATACGAACGCAGCTGAGCGTTCACCTCCTGCTGTTCTTTCAATGCGTTTTTCACCTGGAACAAAGCAAATTTTGGTTCATTAAATTGCTTACTTTTCTGGTTTTACAAAGTAAAGTCGATATCGAGTTATTCGACGGTATGCCCCAGCAAGTTCCTAGTTTTTTGCTTCCTCTCTCTTCAGGGCCGTCCAGAGCCAAGCCGGGCCCCGGGGATAAAGACTCGACCGGGCCCCCCCCCCGGTCAATAAAAGCATTTTTTCTAATTTGCATATTAGTACGTAAAAGGCCCACGGGCGGGCCCGGGCCCCCTTGGGCCCCGGGCCCCGGGGATTTTGCCCCCCCTGCCCCCCCCTCTGGACGGCCCTGTCTCTCTTTCAGCCCATTCACTTACTAGTTCCTTTCTCTTCTGGTCCTTTCACTTGGTAGTTCCTTTCTCTTTTGGTCCTCTCGATGACTCATTCCTTTCGCTTTTGATCCTTTCACTCACTAGTTCCTTTCTCTTTTAGTCCTTTCAATTACTAGTTAATTCCCCAACCAAATTTTTTCTCTTTTGATCCTTTCCCTCACTAGTTCCTTTCTCTTCTGGTCCTTCCACTCACTATTTCTTTCTACTTCGGTCCTTTCACTCACCATTTCTTGGCTCTTCCGGTCCTTTCACTTACTAGTTCCTTTCTCTATCAGTTCCTTCACCAACTAGTTCCTTTCTCTTCTGGTCCTTTCACTTACTAGTTCCTTTATCTTCTGGTCCTTTCACTTAGTAGTTCCTTTCTCTTCTGGTCCTTTCACTTACTAGTTTCTTTCTCTATCAGTTCCTTCACCAACTAGTTCCTTTCTCTTTTGCTCCTTTCACTCACTAGTTCCTATCTCTTCTGGTCCTTTCACTTAGTAGTTCCTTTCTCTTTTGATCCTTTCCCTCACTAGTTCCTTTCTCTTCTGGTCCTTCCACTCACTATTTCTTTCTACTTCGGTCCTTTCACTCACCATTTCTTGGCTCTTCCGGTCCTTTCACTTACTAGTTCCTTTCTCTATCAGTTCCTTCACCAACTAGTTCCTTTCTCTTTTGCTCCTTTCACTCACTAGTTCCTTTCTCTTTTGCTCCTTTCACTCACTAGTTCCTATCTCTTCTGGTCCTTTCACTTAGTAGTTCCTTTCTCTTTTGATCCTTTCCCTCACTAGTTCCTTTCTCTTCTGGTCCTTCCACTCACTATTTCTTTCTACTTCGGTCCTTTCACTCACCATTTCTTGGCTCTTCTGGTCCTTTCACTTACTAGTTTCTTTCTCTATCAGTTCCTTCACCAACTAGTTCCTTTCTCTTTTGACCCTTTCACATGCCGCATACTCCCTTTCACTTTCGGCCATGCCACTCATTTCCTCTCTCTCTCTCTCACTGCCTCCTTTCTCTTCGGCTCTTTCACTTGGCTCTCAATTTTTCTTATGGCTTTTTCAATGGCGACTTCCTCTCGACATTGTTAAATGTTGTTCCTGACGTGTCGTCTCCCGTTAGGAGAGTAACGGGAACTCACACATCCGACTATCGAGCATGTCGCAGGTGGCCTGCCGATCCCCCAGCAAAAAACAGCTGAAGAAAGTTGAGTAAACCGTAATGCGTGAATTGTGTCAAATCAATTCCATCCTACAGCACATTGACAGATACCAGAGTGCATTTTTGTGGAGAGGACAGGTGAAGGTTTAAAATGAAGCAAGCACCAGACAGTTGAGCGAATTGTTCGGACAGGCAGTCCCGGACTGGTCTCAGGCAAATGAAGTCAAACAAAATCGTCACATTGCCTGAATCGGGTCGTCGGCGAATAGTCCCGGACAAGTCCGGAAACTGCATGTATTGAACAGATCCGAAGAAACATAGCAGCATACTCCAGTTGGTATGTTGTGGAAAATAGTGGCGTAATAATTAATGAGCGTACAATCGATATGGAGGAACATGATTCTATTACACAATGGCCGCATTTGTTTAAAACTGATAACTTATCAGTCTTATCAGTGATAAGAATCTCAAGATTGAGCCGTGTCTCTGTCTCCCGCCCTAGGTCAGCAAACAAAGTTAACCCATGTATCGTATATTTTGGCTCCTCATTGCAGCTCAGGGACTTTTGTATAGCGAATACAGACAAACTCAGCAAGAGGTCATTTAATTAGTTGGTAAGGCGAAAAAAGTCAGTCAATGTAGAAAACGAAGTGGGTAGTAAGTTAGTCGAAGAAGCATTTTTTAAGTCGGTAGTAGTGAAGCATGCTGCCATGTAGCGTTTTTTACCTGCTGCACGTCCTCGCTGTCTTTCGCCGGCTGTGAAAACAAAATAAGGGCGTGTCTACTTTCGACTACTAAGTACAGACAGGAGGTTATCAAAATCTACGATAGACACCTACGAGGTTTCAGTGTGGGAATCGACGGAAGAAGAAAAAAGGATCAGGCATGTTGCTTATAAATAGGGATCGGATCCGTATGTGTTCACATATTTTTTTCTAGGCAATTTACTGATGTTTTTCAAGTAGGCGTGTTCATATTGACATTTTCTGAACCGTTTAAGCCCACTTTCATTTCACATATTTTGACATATTCCACTATAAATCCATATTTTTCAAATATTTGGTCCACAAAAACACATATTTGCTAATTTTGGGTAGTTTTCCCGAGGTTCACAACTAAAATGAATTAAATTTAAAAAAAATTTAGCAAATTTTTTTTTTTTTTTTTTATTGGACAACTTTTTTCATGCGTTTTGCTTCAGACGGCGTACGGAGTACGGGAAAAAATTATTGCAGTTTTTTATCTAGACACTCTGAAACGTAAAGGAAAAATTTTCAGGGGGCGATGAAAAAAAAAACCCGACCGATTACATAGGTACATTATTTCTGGAAATAATTTAACAAAATCTTGTTCATTTGGGCTTAAACATTTTTTTGAAAATATTTAAACCTTTTTACATATTTTCCTCATATTTTTTGAAAATATTTAAACCTTTTTAAGTATTTTCCACATATTTTTTGCAAATATTTCAACCTTTTTACATATTTTCCACATATTTTATGAAAATTAATACATATATATGTCACATATTTGGCATTTTTAAATACATAAAAATCCGATCCCTACTTATAAAGTAACGCTAAAAGGTTTTTTGAAACATTTAAAAAAGTGGATATATTTAGAATTTAATTGAAATTCTAAGTTTTCATGCTCCCACGTGGAATTTGAGGAATTTTATTACTTCTCTACCCAAGCATACAATTTAGGTATCGAAGGAAAGGGGCCAGGCGATCGGGTCCAATGTTCAAATTTGGGTTATTGACAATCAGAGAAACTTTCCGGTTGTGTCTGTCTGTTACCAAATTCCCGCAAAACAGCTTTTTTAAAAATTGTGTTATGAAAAATAACGTTTAAATGGTACATGGAGATCTAGGATTTTTTCAGTTGAAAAACCCGAAAAAGTTTTTCCACTTCAGGTACTCAATTATAAATAAAAAATCCTGAACCCTGGAAATTTCATGGATTACGTTTTAAAGGGAGTAGAATCCGAATCGGTAATGAATTTTTGATTTTGATCACTCTAGACTCATGTGTCAAGAATCAAACCTCTTTTAGACTGACAAACATTTTTTGAAAATTGACTTTTTTCAAGGTTATATGGCATAATGTCGCCCACGCCGCTTTAACACTTATCCCTTAACGCATCGCATTTTTAATAAAACCTACAATCTACTATCTTAGTCTACAGATCATCTAAAGTAGAGAACACACCAAAATAACGAAACTAACCGAAACTGAAATAACTGTGCAGGATTAACACGATGGTGGAACATGTAGGTACCGTGTTTGGTACTGTTGTACCGGGCTAATCTACGATTTTTCGTCTCAAACTACTGGTGTCAAACATTAGGTACCATAAAGAGGGTCTCATTTTCAAAAAATGTATTACCTCTCCTTGCGACATGGCTTCGAGCTCAGCGGCCAGCGATTGGTGCCCGGTGAGCAGATTCCTCCCCTCTTCCACACTCCTCGTGAGCAGGAGGGCTTGCAACTCGTCGTGAGCTTCTTGCAGTCCTTGGATAAATAAGTGAATTGATATTAGTTTGCATCAAATACACAAAGGCTCCTTGAGGGTGCTGTAATTGTATGTCGCCGCTCAAATTTCAAAACCTGCTAATTAGCACTCTGCGATAGCTGGTGTTGCCACTTAAGCGACGTAAATGTTGATTTCGGATTTTGCACCCTTGAAAACCCCCATGTCCCCATTTCCTGCTCGAAATTTAGCTCGGGAGGACAGTAAATTGCAAAAGAGAAAAGGAAAGTCAAGAAAATTAATAACGTTGGAAACGTTTTGGCACAGATCATGAACCCAAAATACAGGATAAAACGTTTTACCTACCGGATTTCAATGAATCGTGGATGCTAGTAATACAAACACAGGATAATATACACATAATATACACAGGATAATACACGTACTTTTATTTTCCTCCCTCAATTGCGTAAACTTGGCACGGAGCTGTTCGTGAGCGGTGGGGCTGACACCGGAGCCGCGCTCTTCCAGCTCCTCGAGCGTACGCTTATGTTCGATTCTCAGTCTCTCGAGTTCCTGGCTCAGCTCTTCGATCAGCTGAAAAAGGAGGGGAATTTCAATAATCGAATTTAAGAGAAATAATTGAATTTTCTCGTGTTTTGAGTGAATGAGGTCCAAATATGGCTCGAATAATGTCAGTTTTTTGGAACTTTTCGTGGGAAAAGTGGACAGCATCGCCAAAATTGGTATTTTGAAGATCTGAATTCATAGCTGGCATGTTGCTGATTGCAGTCGCACTTGACCCTTCAGGGTTTTCTCGGTTTCCACAGACAGCCGCATAGCGCTGTGCGCGTTAATGATTCACGAGACTGCCACCAGAGTGCAGGGTCTAGTTTCAGTCGCTCGATGACGTTCGATAAGTTACGATTTTCTTGAAAAATTTTCAATTACCTGTTGATTGGCTTGGGAGACTTGCTGCTGCTGTCTCTCTTGCTCCCGAACGATTTCCAGCTCTTCACGAAGTGCTGCCAGAGCTGCTTCGCATCTGTCAAGCCGTAATAGGAAGTTGTTTTAGTCGGAAATCAGGCGCGTACGCAAAACAACTTTTTTCTCGCAGTTTTTTAGGCACATTGTGTTGGCACCTGTTTTTTAACTGGTTTTATTGGTATCTATCAATCAATTGGGTAAACCAAAACCCCGATTCAACCATTTTCGAGATTACGCCCCGCAGTTTTCATTTCCATCCCTCCCAGCGCTTTCGCCAACAATGGCCTCTCCAGGGGAAGTCAGAATCGGGCAGAAGCAGGCAAGGGAAAGCCACATAATTTTTTTTGGACACCTATTAGGTAATTTTATTCCAATTTTGAGCGCCTACCTTGACTGTTCTTCTTCAAGTCGGAGGACTTCGGACCGAAGCTTGTCAGCCTGAGTTCGACACCTGACGGCTTCTTCTCTCACTGAAGCGTTCTCCAACTCGAGGGTCTGAAGACTATAACAAAAATCAGATTATTACTCATACGGTTTATCTCAAAACCAATTTTCGGATAAGGGTCTGCGAGCATCCACTGAGCGGCAGGTCACGCCCATGACAACTTCGATTATCGAGCGGCCAGGAACGGCGGTTATTTTAATGTTTTGTTGGTCGATTGTTAGGAATACTTAATAAAACTTTTTATTTATATTCGAATCGTTAGAGGCCCAAAACTATTCAAAGGGTTCTCTCGATGTCCAAGTTTCCCTTCATCGGACCCACTT
This sequence comes from Nesidiocoris tenuis, assembly GCA_036186465.1. Taxonomy (NCBI): domain Eukaryota; kingdom Metazoa; phylum Arthropoda; class Insecta; order Hemiptera; family Miridae; genus Nesidiocoris; species Nesidiocoris tenuis. The sequence continues at coordinate 3,113,293 of AP028923.1, forward strand.
ATTATCAATGAAGCAATTCAATGTCCGAATATCTTCAGCTACCGGGCCAATCATTCTTAACCGGCGTTTAACCTCTTGGTGAACCTCTTGCGGTCGAAAGGCAATTCCAACATTCAGCAGGCGGAGGCAACTTAATTGATAAATTACTAGCTTGCCGAAGAATCGTGTACTACCGGGTAAAGGAAGGTATAAAAATACAAAAAAAGCTTATTTTTACAATGGAAATATGTCACGCTGATATTTAAAATTGTGGAAAAGTTTGTTATTATTTCAGTAAACCCCAAAAAAAACAAGAATTTGGACCATTTTGGAAGTTTTTTCAACCTAGTTCTTTACACATTGAAAATTTTGTTAAGTGGTACGTCTAAATTACTTAATTCATTGAAAAAACTGTACTTTTCATAGTTTTTTATTTATCTGAAATACAAAACGGTCATAGAGTGGCCTTGAGAGTGGTCCTATTATTCGAATCAGCATCCACAAATCGGTAATAAATGATAATTCAAAAACCAATTATTTTTCTCAATTACCTCGCTAATTTTTTTTTTTTTTTTTTGTGAATACCTAATAGGATTTTTTAAATAAAACAATCTGCCGATTTTTCATTTCCGCTTACCGAATGGCACAGTTTTCCACTTGCAGCTGTTTCTCGCGGTCGACTCGGGCCACAAGTTCGCGGTGCCGCCTTTCCTCATCTTGAAGTTTTTCTTGCGCCCTCAGCTCCACTTCGCGCAGCTGCTCCTCCAGCATGAGGACCCTGTAAAAAAATGAAAATTATACCACCCAATCTTCGCCGACATTAAAGCGCAAACCCTACAGTACCGTAAAAAAATCAGGTTCTCAGCGTACGAAAGTTTAAATTCGAAAAAATTCCAAATTTGATTTTTTGTACTTTTTCCTTGAATGTTTGGGATTTTTCCCTTGTTTGCGATTCAGGGTAGGTAGGACAAATCCGGAGGAAAAATGGTATTGGAAAAATTTCGAGATTAAACGAATTAAAAACAAATATTCATTTCCTAACAATAGACCTACATACCTAATAGAATTGCGTTTTCATAGCTATTCTTCAGGCTAATACCAAAAATACCAAGAAGAATACCAAAAAAAATTATTGCTACGATCAGCGTTCGCGTGTTTCCGAGACACTAACCTCCATCCGTCGATGTGATTGGCGATTCCAAAATATGCCAATCCGAACTGCACAGCGAATTTCACGCACGTTTTTAAGCGATAGTTTGACAAAACTTTCATCCGGGAAACCGATTTTCCGTAATAACGAATTGATTTTCGTAAGAAAGAAACCATTTTGCCATCGGGCCTTCGTCAATAGTGGGAGCTAAAATTGTTTATTACACGCCATTCAAAGCAGTCGATGAAAGTTGGAATCCCGATTGACAAAGTACAGCAAATGTCAATAAATGTTAATTCATGCTCAAGTTTGCCTCGAGAGAATGTTGGCCAAGGTTGACCTCATGAACAGAAATTAATATATAACAGGCTGCCTGTCAAATCATGTCACATGAAGGTTAAACGTACCATCCCAATGTTTCATAGTGATCCTAGTACCTTCATGTTAGTCAAAATAAAGTGAATTTGGCGAAAAAAATAAACTTTTACTCCTACACTTTTACTCAGAATCAGGTGTGTCCGTTTGTGGTTATTCGCTAAAATGGCCATAGCTCCCTCAGTTCTTAACCTTTTTTTCGAATTTCTTGAACTAAAATGTTTGTCTCGGCAAGACTTAACACCCTGTTTAATCAGAATTTGGATAACTCACAGTACATATTTGCATTTTTAGTGTTTTCTATTTTATTTTTTTTCCGTTCACAAAAATGAACCGATTTGAGCGTTCTTGGTCTTGAAATCTTTGTTTTATCTTGCAGAATATGTGGGTATTTTTTTATAGTACGATAACTTGACTTATTTTGATTTTAGGTGAGTTTTTAAATTCGCATGGTGAGTTTTTTGGCCTAAACCCCTCCAAATGTGGTCAAATTGTGTCATAAATTCACGCAGCAAAGTGAAGAATGCATGACTGGTTTTCGTTTTTCATAATACGGAAAAATAAATACGTACCTATTTTGCAAAAAATCGACATTTTGAAAAATCAACTTCAAATTTTGAAAAAATAATGGCATATTTTGAAAAAAATAAGCACATTCTGAAAAAATGATATTCACATTCGGAAAAATCAGTATAATATAACCTCAAATAACCTCAAATATGTACGTACAATATATTATATTCTACGAGCATATTTGAGGTTTTCTATCACACATAAATCCTACCCATTAGTATTACGGTATTCTGGGTCATGCAATTGTTTCAATTCCAGTAATTCCCGACTGTTAACGGACGTTTTGCCACCGCGATATCCTACGCTTTCCAATGCTCATACGGGGACTAGGAAGTATGTTCAACCGCATTCTCGAAACGGGTACTGCTCGACAGCTCAACGTCCAGTAATCACGAGGGGTCGAAGGATTTTTAAGTGGCTTTCTCTTAGTCGGCGAAAGCACCGGCCGAGACTATCGGTTTTAGATGCCGAGTTGCATTTGATCTTCAGATTTCCGACACAGAACGGATTTTTTGAAAGAATAATTAATTAATGAAAAAATTAATAAATTATTTTCGTACTTAGCACCCTAAAACCTCCTTCGGTTACCCCTTGGTAACCCCTTGAATCGTTTGATCTTATGTTTTATTCTAAAATGAAACCAACCCTTTGCAGTAATTGGTCGGTAAACGTGTTTTATAGCGGCTTGTTTTTATTCACTCCCACGAAACTGGCAAAAAACCGTCCGCTGCTTGTTTACATTGCCAACAGCTCGAGCTCGACTTTACGACCTAAACAAACAGTGCCTTTGAAGTGTAATTATATCTACTTGCACTCATTACTCGAGTAAACCGCCTTGTTAACAGGAAATAACAGTCCGGGAGTTTGGAATAAAATGAAAATATTTTATTATCCAGGCCCCCAATGTCATAAAAAGTGTTCACACTTATGGTTGTCTCACTTTAAGGGGTAGATTTTTTAGCTCATTCGCTGCAATTTTCGCTCAGTAAAATTTTTTGTGAGCCCAAGAAAAAATACAATTTTTCTGCTTTGAAATTTTTCCTTTTTCTCGACTTTGTCTCAGTAAAACGACCGTAAGTCCCTTAAATGTTAGATTAAGTACAAAAATGAGGATATCGTTGGAAAGCCCGTTAAATTTCCTATAAACTTACGGGATTTACAGTTTTCTAACATTAAGTTAAATGAGCAGAAAATCGAACCAAAGTCGAGATATTTGTTCGAATTTTCAAAAATTACCATTTTCTACGTAAAGTTCTTGACTTTGGCCCAATTTTCGACTTCTTAGCTTAAATTGAAAAAGCTGCGAACACCATCAGTTTGTACGAAATTTAATAGGCTTTCCAACGGTATGGTAATTTTTGTAATTAATCCAGAATTTGAAGGACTTACGGCCATTTTACTGGGACAAAGTCGAAAACACAAAAAAATCCTTCAAAGTGAAAAAAGTATACTTTCTTTTGGGCCCACAAAAAAATTTATAGGACAAAAATTGCAGCAAATGAGCTGAAGAATCTACTCTTTTAAGGAAGATAATCTGAAAATAATGTATTATGGTTTACCTGGCTTGGAGTGTCGCGTTCTCCTGACGAGCTCGCGTGTACCGTTCATCGCTGTGGTTTTGATTGTCGGCAAGTACGCTCATCTGCTCCTGCAGCATCTGCACCTTTAGACAGAAACGTCTTTCATTACATTTCTGGAGGATTAATAGCGTAAATTATGAAAATGAAAAAAAAACAATTTCGATGTAGAATGAAAACCGAAGATTTCATAGATTGGCCATGTTGCTGAAACAGCGTGGCTAGAATGGTTCCAAAAATTCAATGTCACTGCTATAGCATACCGAAAAACATTTCACCGACGGCCAAACGCTGGCACACCAATGGAAAAAAATCTTCACCAGCTCCAGCAGATCGAAAGTGTTCATAATCCTACGTCATCACCTCGATAATCGAGCGCAACAGAAATTCTTGTCAGAATTGTGTTTACCACGCGATGACTTAGGATGGACTGTCTTTTCGGCGGTGTTTCCTCGTACTGCGCATGTCAAAAGGCGCCTTGTGGCACAAATGTCGGGCCAGATGGAGAGGAAGTTGACCGTTGAAATTATCCTCGATCCCATTGTTCCTCGATGTGAGAATGAGAAAATCCCCACTACTTGCCGAAGATCAAATAAATGCTCAACTTGACACGAGGAATGGCCGAATGGCGCATGCGAGGAAAATTCACATGCTCCCGACCTTGAGATAAGGTTCATTATTATTCGCAAAGAATCGAAGAGTTTATCGAGTAATGCGTATTTTCTCGTGTGGCCAGCCAAGGCTAGCTGGACTTATGGGAATATTTTACAAGTTTGTTACGGTAGTGGACAGATCGACCATATCCCTAAAACAGTTTACTAGCCACTTCTAGAACAGCTACAATTCTGGGTCAGTTTTGATAGAAACCTGCGGGGGATTTTCGTATTTTAGTCATAAACGCGCGTTGAAAACACTGAAATTTTTAAAAATTAAACCGTTGTCGACTTTGACACAATTTTTTGCTTTTTTAATCTAACGTTAGCAAGCTGCAAATATGCCAGGTTTATAGCAAATTTAACGGGCTTTCCAACGGTATCCTCATTTTTGCAACTACTTCAAACCTTGAGGGACTAATGGCCGTTTTACTGAGACAAAGTCGAAAAAAATAAAAAATTTCAAAGCATAAAAAAAATTCTTTTTCTAAAGCTCACAAAACATTTTATGGAACGAAAAATTGTAAGCTGCATATATGCTGGGTTTATAGAAAATTTAACGGGCTTTCCAACGGTATCCTTATTTTTGAAATTACTTCAAAATTTAAGGGACTTATGGCCATTTTACTGAGGCAAAGTCGAAAAAAGTTTTAAAATAAAACAATTTAACTTTCCCTTGGTCTCACAAAAAATTTCATGGAACAAAAATTGTTGCCAGTAAGTAAAACAATTGACTCCTTTGAAGCAGATTATCTTCAGTGTGAACGCCAAGTTGATTTGACAATTTCCCGAGGCGATTTGAGGATTTTCCGAACCAATTTTTCTCCCGCGTGATTTCCCGCAGTCCATCTCCCCAGACATGTCCCTTGTCTATATTAGAAGGTATCCATGAGACCGTCTAAAGGAAACTAATACGGGCCGCTGTCCACTCGCAGCAAGCAAATATTTCGAGGCGCAAGATTGCCCTGCCATCTACGAAGACCAACATCGAACCGATCTTCAATGATTTCGTATCCCTAAAGATGCCACTGACGTCGAAAGCGCTCAAAAATTGTCAACACCACCATGATTGAGGTGTAAAATTACAAAATTTTGCGTACGACCATGATTTTGTGGAATATGTTGCCTCGAGACTCGCAATGTTCCCAACTTCCGAGAGGCTTTTCGATTTTTCCCACCAAAAAGACGCACCTACACCTCAAAACTGGCCTCTCGGTACCCGATTGTCCGCCATATCTTTTTGGCTCAGAAAACATAAAAGACTCTCGCCTCAGGTGAAATGACATCCGTCCAGTGGATGAGGTTCAACCGTGACCGATCTCCGACACAATGTGGCGCCTTCCGCTTGAAAAGCGCCTTCACAGAACCCGAAGCTCCAGGGCGCATGTCCGCGGTTCGAGTTCGACGGCCCGCGAAAAGTCACGACCGCGAGGAAACGGCGGGCGGTTTTTTTCCTTCTTATCAATACACAACAACAACTCGACTTTTAGAGAAACTGTCGCTTTCCACATAAACTTTGTTTTCCAGTCGATATTTTTGAGAAGTCTGCTTATTTTTCTGAGGTTACTTACTTGTTTTGATTTTTTCCACTCGAATGTTTGACCTATGATCGATCATGATCTCGATAACACACAATACTGCCGAAATAAGAGCGCTTAAGTGTTCAAGCTCGAAATTGTCTTCCTTGTGTTAAGGAAGCACAACGGACGAAAGCGTTTTTAAAAACACTTTTATTCGCAAGACTAATTGAGGCGTTGATAGCCAGAGTGGACCATTCCACAAACTGGCCGAAAATGAGTTATACAGTGCAATGGGACTGTGGTTGCTCTATCTATTGAATTATTATTAAAATTTGACTCGTTCTCGAATGTGCTAAGAGAGAGCGCAACTTTTCAAATGGTCCGTCTGCAAATTGGCCGCCAATTTTGATGACCAGAGTGGACCTTGTGGCTTGTAGAAATGTCCCTATGGTTCATGAGTCATCTGTTCACCCAAGAATGCTTGTATTTTTTCTTCAAAACACCATAACAAGGCCCTTAATCAATCACATGAAATTAGTCGAAATTTTCAAATGCGATTTTCTCAGTTCAACACCTGTGTGGAATGGTCCACTCTGGCTATCAACGCCTCAATTATGGGGTAGTATAGCTTTTTCCAAAATGAATTAATTTATGTTCGAACAAGGCTGAAAACCGAGATTTAAGCGAAAAACTACGTTTTTCCGCATTCAAACGTCGATTTCTCCTCTAACGAGCAAGGTAAATCGAAAAATGATTATACCGTTGGAAAGCTAATATTCTGGGCCGATTTTTCCAGAACGAGTGAGACATTTTTAATTTTTTCGAGCCGCTCGATTAAAAAATATTAACTTTTGAAAAAAAAACCTGAAAACTCTAAATTTTCAAAAGCAATTCTCGATTTTGCACCCATTTTCTGCATTTCAAAATCGATGTCGGAAAGCTGCAAATACCGTCAGTTTACGGGAAATTTAACGAGCTTTCCAACGGTATCCTTATTTTTGTAGTTATCTTGACATTTAGGGGACTTATAGCCATTTTACTGGGACAAAGTCGATAAAAATTTCAAAGAAAAAAAATTTTTTTTTCTCAAGTTTACAAAAAATTATATGGAACAAAAATTGTAGCCAATAAGCTAAAAAATTGACTACTTCAAAGAAGATCATCTTAATAGCAACCTGTATTAGCAACTCAGTCAATTTGAGAATTTTAGCACGCTGAAAAATGGTAATTTTGAAAAATTCAAGCAATTCTCTACTTTGGCTCAATTTTCTACTTATTCAACTTATTGTTAAAAAGCTGCCAATGCCGTAATTTTATAGGAAATTTAACGCTCTTTACACTGGTACCTTCATTTTCGTGATTACTCTCATATCGAAGGTACTTACGGCTATTTTACTGATAATAAGTCAAAAATCCGGAAAAAACTTCAAAGCGAAAAAAGTGTACTTTTTCTAGGGTTCACGAAAAAGTTTAAGGAACAAAAATGATAGGAAATGAGATAAAGAATCTTTAGAGAAGGCAATCCTGAGTGATAACAGAATGTACAGCTCATATACAGTCATAACATGTACAGTCATAAGGTGCTGAAAAAGGGTTATCTGAATATTCTGAATAGCTGCTGGGTTTTCCGGTTGTTTACGCTAATTTTATGGTAAAAAGTCAAGAGTTGGCTTGTCTAATCTTCATTTTTATCTTTCGAACATCAGGCACCTTTGAAGGGTGGAATGACGATGGACTTTTCGTCCGAATAAAAGCCACTGTAGAAAGAATATGAGAAATTTATCTGTTTCATTATGATTTTCCGTTGGTCAAATAAAATGGTACCGTCCGAAAATGTTTTCCAAAATTTGGTTTTGGAGGACACTGGTTTCTCATTATGGCATCGTTTTGGTTGTTAATTTCTTCCACGATACTGGCATAGTCTGCCAGCTGCGTTAGGTTCGTTTCCGCTCCGGTGGTCCCCATCTGCTGGAGAGCCGCTCCTATTTTGGAACGGGTGTGCCAGGACCTTTCGACCGTAAAGATGCTTTTTGTTAGCATTGACACAAACATTTTTTTGGCAATTTAAAGGATCCGTGAGAAATGATTGCCTCACTTTTTTTAGGAGAGAAATTTTAAATTAAATATAAATGCAAATAGGTACTTTTTTCATGTAGTTTGGTTTCATGTAGTTGTAGGTACTTGTTTCATGTAGATACTATGTTTCATTAGTATCTAGGTACTTTTTACTTCCATATTTACAGAGTAAATGGAAGTATTGTGATCGTCCTAAAATCGAGAATCGGAACGGAGCTTCAGAAAAAACTTTTTCTTATACACATTTACTCAGAATCACTTCCTGAACAAGTGTCTGTGTGTCCGTGTGTCCGTCTGTCCGTCTGTGGTCATTTACAAAAATGGCCATAACTCCCTCATTTCTTAACCTTTTTTCAAATTTCTTGAACTGAAATGTTTGTCTCGGCAAGCCTTAACACCCTGTTTAATCGGAATTTAGATAACGCACAGTACTTCCGAGATATTTGCATTTTTAGTGTTTTCTATTTTATTTTTTTCCGGGCGCAAAAATGAACCGATTTGAGCGCTCTTGGTCTTAAAATCTTTGTTTTACCTTGCAGAATATGTGGATATTTTTTACATTCCAAAAATGTGGTTTTTTTATTTTTTGCGAATTTTAAAATTTTAATGCTGAATTTTTTGATATTTTTGACCTAAACACTTTCAAAAGCAGTCAAAATATGATCAAATTGTGTCACAATTTTACGTTTCAAAATATGGAAGTATTGTGTGTTATCTACGCACCACTGGTTTCATGTTTTTGTCAAACGTGAGAATGTCGAATTTCCGGTAAATTGTGGTTTCAGGTCTGATATATCTGAGTAGTCCTTCATCTAAATGTCTATTGTAAAAACACATGAAATCTTATCGAAATTTATGATTTATGTCTGACTTTTACTCCCCGTGTACTCAATTTTCAACATCAACTCAATTATTTGAGCTGGATTGGACTACTGGGGCATTTACATAAGAGAAACTGTCCGCTGAGTATCCCATGAATTAGACACTTTCGTTTTTTATGGAACGCCTTACGTGAAGATGATCCTGCTTAATTGAGTGTGAAATTGTGTTTTCCGATGGGGCATTTTGAGCTCATAGACGAGCATACCAGCGAAACTTTCATCATAGGGGTCGAAAATAGATTTTTTTTAGAGTCACAATGATCGGAAGGCTTCAGCAGAAATTTGAGCCGGAAAATTGAAAAATAACTGATTTTTTTAGCAAAACATTTTGAAAAAATTATGCATATTTTTTTCAAATTGTAGGTCTACTCGAATTATCCATAATAATAAAATGAAATAGCTCGATTTCGTCTGGAAATGCTATATAAATAAAATGTATGAGTAGATATTAATTAAATTTTCAGTATTTATTTGGTAGGTAACTACTATTGAAATGGAGCATTTTACCGTTGAAATATACCTAACATAAATTTTAATTTATCGGGCCTATTGAATAATTAAATTATTGAAATATAATAATTATTATTGAAAATGGAAAAATTTCTCAATTTGTCCCTTTGAAAAAATTGTGGCATTTTTTGGAGCCATTTTGGGATTTTTTTGCGAATTGGTCATTATTATGCCCACCAGTTGTTGACTGATGCAAACTGACAGCTGTTCAAGTCGGATAAACCATTGAGCAACGGCCTTAGGTTGATAACTGGCGATAGGAGGAGTCAAGGTCAGGCTATTTATAAGGGACAATGGCCGGTCAGGTTTTAGACAGTTGGCGTTGGAAGTACACCCACAATGGGACTTCCTTTACGAGTAGGTAGACCTTCTACCTCGGGTAGATTTTCAATTTCCATTTTAATAAGGATGATTACTCTTCAAAAACAACCTTGGAAGTCCATAATAATAACTATTGAAGTATTCTCGGTCCAAAAGGAAATTGAAGAGAATAATGAATTTTCGATTAAAATTGAGCATTTTGCGGGAATTTAATATGAAAGGTATTAAAAATTCCTCTTCAAAAATAAAAATTTTTCAAATGTGCCCATAATCTTAAGTCAAATTGAGAATTCGTTTAAAATCCAAATTGAGAATTTTCCAAGCCAATTTTAGTAGTGAATCTAGGAAAATTCTCAATTCGACTCCAGAATTCTATAAATTTACATAATCACGCCAATTTAGATATTTTTAACAAATTCCAGCCCCATTTTTTTTTACCTTGGTCGACAAATGGTTGCAGGCCTTGTTCAAGGCAATGCGATCGGCCCTGTTGCCGTTCCTGTCCCTCGGACTGTCCCACGGCGACAGGGCGGGACAGTCGTGGCCGGCGCCTCCGGAAAAGGCGAACTGCCCTTCCCACAGGTCGTACTCTAGACCGCTGCCGAGGCTGACCGGCGGCTCGTCCATTTCCGTCAGCGATTCGAGCCCGGGGCCGGCCCCATCTCGCGCCCGACCACTACCTTCGTCCTCTTCTTCTTCTTCCTCTTCGGTCCGGCCGCTTCTATAGCCGTCGTCATCGTCACAACAACCGGCGTACACCTCCGTTCGTTCGCCCATCACCGAAGCTCATGCAAGCGTCAATTCCATTCATTTGAGATCCGATTCACCTTGGCAAATTTCCCCTTCGGCAATTTACAGAATTTATCGACAGAACGACGGTGTACAATCTAGAATATACAGCGATCCGAAAATTTTAGGAATTTTCATATCGGATCTTTCTGCACTTTTGATTTATCTTCAAGTAGGCGGCTTGTGAAAGGAGAAACTTTAAAATATGAAATAAAAACTTCGAACTCAATCGTATGAGATTTGCTCGTAGTAAAAGATATATTTTTATGCAAACCCGTACGTTCAGAACACAAAAATAGTTTAAAAACCATGCACATCCTAATAAATATGTGTACCAACAACCGAAAACAATTTTGATAATTGAGAAACTATCAATAGGTCCATTACAGTTTACAGGTTTACAGGGGAAATTCACCCATCCGGGCCAAAAATCCATCAAACTATATACAGGGTGTGAACTTGGTGTATAAAACATTGGGTGAAACGAGACCGAAACTGGAACAAAACGCCGCCAACCGCATTCTCCTATTTCAACCCGTTTCCAAAATACGCACTTTCGAAAGTTTTCTCAGAAAAACCTAGCTTTCAAACATTCACAATGACAAACTCACAATGAAACAGAACCTCAAACTAATAATCAAACTTGAGGTCAAACTCACATTGAAACAGTAACTCAAACTCATAATAATCATCATAATAATCGAAATCGAAGTCAAACTCACAATGAAACATTAACTCAAACTCGCAATCGAAATCGAAGTCAAACTCACAATGAAACATAACCTCAAACTCATAATCGAAATCGAAGTCAAACTTACAATGAAACCGAAACTCAAACTCAGAATCGAAATCGAAGTCAAACTCACAATGAAACATAACCTCAAACTCATAATCGAAATCGAAGTCAAACTCACAATGAAACATTAACTCAAACTCGCAATCGAAATCGAAGTCAAACTCACAATGAAACATAACCTCAAACTCATAATCGAAATCGAAGTCGAACTGAAAATGAAACAGTAACTCAAACTCATAATCGAAATCGAAGTCGAACTCACAATGGGACAAAAACTCAAACTCATAATCGAAATCGAAGTCGAACTGAAAATGAAACAAAACATCAAACTCATAATCGAAATCGAAGTTCGATCGAAGTTCTGTTTCATTGCGAGTTTGACTTTGATTTCGATTCTGAGTTTGAGTTACTGTTTCATTGTGAGTTTGACTTCGATTTCGATTATGAGTTTGATGTTCTGTTTCATTGTGAGTTTGACTTTGATTTCGATTATGAGTTTGAGTTTCTGTTTCATTGTCAGTTTGACTTCGATTTCGATTATGAGTTTGATGTTCTGTTTCATTGCGAGTTTGACTTCGATTTCGATTCTGAGTTTGAGTCTATGTTTCATTGTGAGTTTGACTTTGATTTCGATTATGAGTTTGAGTTTTTGTTTCATTGTGAGTTTGACTTTGATTTCGATTATGAGTTTGAGTTTTTGTTCCATTGTGAGTTCGACTTCGATTTCGATTATGAGTTTGAGGTTCTGTTTCATTGTGAGTTCGACTTCGATTTCGATTCTGAGTTTGAGTTTTTGTTCCATTGTGAGTTCGACTTCGATTTCGATTATGAGTTTGATGTTCTGTTTCATTGCGAGTTTGACCTCGATTTCGATTCTGAGTTTGAGTTTTTGTTTCATTGTGAGTTTGACTTTGATTTCGATTATGAGTTTCTGTTTCATTGTCAGTTTGACTTCGATTTCGATTATGAGTTTGATGTTCTGTTTCATTGTGAGTATGACTTCGATTTCGATTCTGAGTTTGATGTTCTGTTTCATTGCAAGTTTGACTTCGATTTCGATTCTGAGTTTGAGTTTCTGTTTCATTGTGAGTTTGACTTCGATTTCGATTATGAGTTTGATGTTCTGTTTCATTGTGAGTTTGACTTCGATTTCGATTCTGAGTTTGAGTCTATGTTTCATTGTGAGTTTGACTTCGATTTCGATTCTGAGTTTGAGTTTTTGTTCCATTGTGAGTTTGACTTTGATTTCGATTATGAGTTTGAGTTTTTGTTTCATTGTGAGTTTGACTTCGATTTCGATTATGTCTTAGAGTTTCTGTTTCATTGTGAGTTTGACTTCGATTTCGATTATGAGTTTGAGGTTCTGTTTCATCGTGAGTTTGACTTCGATTTCGATTTTGAGTTTGATGTTCTGTTTCATTGTCAGTTTGACTTCGATTTCGATTATGACTTAGAGTTTCTGTTTCATCGTGAGTTTGACTTCGATTTCGATTTTGAGTTTGAGGTTCTGTTTTATGTTTGTGGGAATTGAAATGTCAGTGCGATCTTGAATTGCACTTATGAAAGTTCGGTTAACTGTTTTTCGCTCCTTCGATTGCAGTTAAAAGTGTCACTCCCTAGAAAGTGAGTGGTAAACTAAGGTGGTAATTGATCATTTATCAACTTTAACGCCGCCTTGTCCTCTGAGATATACGAGGAGAAACCCGGTGGACAGGTTTTTGCCAAGATAGGATGCCGTTCAACCGTGAACGACTTGAAGAAGTTTTGTAAAGAACTTTCTGTCCCAGTGCGCCTTGACATTCTTTAGAAACGTAACATGATTCGCCCATGACCATGGCCCATAAATCATCATGTTTTTGCATGGTCGAACTGGCTTTATGGAACTTCGGTTTTTCAATTGAAACTTTTCTCAACTACCATTTTATATACATTTTTTCGTAAAGTCAAATCACGGGCGAAATGGCATTAAATGCCGGCATTTTTTTTGTGAATTTTGCCAAAACTCATTGTGCAGTTTACTCAAAATGCCGTTCTATTTTGTTGGGGCTTTTTGCAAGGTCAGAATAAATTAGAAAAATAAAGCTTTTAGTGAATTGAACAAATAAGTATTTATTTTTCTTAAAACACAATCTGTTGAAAATTATGGGTGAAATGGCGATTGCGGTAGGTCAAAAACTAATATTGCAATTTTCTCAAAATGCCATTTTTTGTTGTAGAAAATTGACATTATTGTGAATTTACCAAAACGTGATTTTTTCCTCAAATCGCATTTTTTCTCTTTTTTGAGAAGCTGGAAATGATGCGAGAAATGGTAGTTTTTGTGATCAAAAACTTATAATATCCATTTTTTGCAATATTCCATTATGCCCATTTCAATTTGGTTGTGAAGCTGAAAATGATGGAATTAATGGCAGTTTTCGTAAATTCACTCATTTTGCATTTTCCTCAAAATTCTTTTTTATTCTTTTGTAAAGCTGTAAATCATGGGCGAAATGGGATTTTTTGTAAATCGATCAAGAACTTTTTTCTCAAAATGTCACCTTTTGACATATTCCCTTTGTACTATCGATATATGAGAGGAATGATATCAACATTATCGCAAATGTCAAGATCCCTCATTGTGGTGCCAACCGAAGAAATTGACCTGCCGCGGGGCGCAGGCGCAAAACTGCGCTGAAAAGGCCTTGCACGACATCCTCAGTGAAAGTCGGAGATGCTCCGATATCGACTTTCATTCACGACCAAAAGTCACCGGAATTGCTTTCATTTTTAGGGTAACAAAGTGCATAGTTTAACTGCGGGCCGCGAAGTTTTTTCAATTCCAGAAAATGTAGCGAATCTACGCAATTTTTAAAGCTGGGTGATCGACATTGATTTTATTGAATCTATTATTTTCATTTTGTTTTAACGTATTTTTTATTGATGCTGGTTGTTTTGGGTGGATTTTTATGCAGTAATCCTAAATAACAGGTAAAAATCAAATAAATTTGGAAAAATCTAAATTGTCAATCTTATGTAAAAGGTTGCACGAACTTCTAATGCACTCTATTCAATTTTTGGCTCATTCAATTTTGGTACATTATTTTTGAGATATTTTTGGTTAAACAAAACACCGATAAATAATTTTCGCGTAGTTCCACGACTGTTTGTGTCATTATTTCAAATTTTCTCCACTTATTTTGCCGTTTGTCGACAGTTTTTGTAGTGGATTTTGGGACAGACTACCAGAATCATCATCAATCTGATAGAATCGACATTCTAAAGCTTTTGTATCTTCAGAATTTGCTGTTCGCTTTTCTGTACGAAATTGGCCACTGAGAATGGCGTTGACCTGTCCTCGAGCCAGATCCCGATACAAAACCCCATTTGTAGTCGACATGAACTGTCAGTTTGTGATTGGAGGAAATCGTCAGCTTTTCAAAATTTTACTAGTTTTAGACTCAAATTTTGAAATTTTTTTCATTCTTTTTATTTTTATTGCATTTTCTTCCCAATATATGAAAAAAATACTTTAATATTTTTTTAGGTAGGTACCTATTTTCGAAATAATTTCCATTTTTTGTAACCTTTTTTTAATTTCCGTCGTCTACTTACATTTTTATTACCTACGTTTTAAAAAATTCTCATGGAAAAATTTTTCCTTATTTTTTAAAGCATATTTTAGTTATATGCGCACCTTTCTGAGTTCAGAGCTATTTTTTGGTAAATTTTTCTTATATTTTAATTGAATTTTCATCACGTTTTTGAAAATACCTAAGTAAATCCTCGAACAAACAATTTTTTTCAATATTTCAGTTTTTTGTTGCATAAATTTTTCCATACCGCTTCTAAACTGTTGAAACCCTGTTATGAAAAATTCAAGATTTTATAGGTTCGACTAAAAATAAGCAGTTCTTGATCGAGGGGAATAAATTTTAAAATAAAATTGTTTCGCAGCATTATTGAATAATAATGGCTACTTTTGGTGCAATTTTTAATTTGACAATTATTTGATTTAATTTCGATAACCGACTGATGAGAAGGCTGGAATTTCTCAACTAATCATTTTCATCGTTCTACATTTTAATGAAAATAGGCGTCGATAAAAATTGTTCGAAAGATCGCATATTAATTTACAATCGCGAATAACAGTTTTATCCCCAAAAGTTGGATTATCGTTATCACTGACATACAGAAGTCACGGTTATCTCGATTAGGGTCGCGTAGGAGGATAACGTCGATGGAGCCGAGTCACGTCGTACTATAGTTCTCTACACAACATTGTCTCTGCCCCCAATGTACCGGCAGAAAAAAGCTCGTCACGGTTATTCACAATTTTTCGGTTCGTTGGTCTACCTTCGGATGAATCAGTCTCAAGCGAGGTGGGAGGAAATTCAGTTTTTGAGCTATCGAAAATGGTATCGAAAGAAAAACGAGAAAAAAAACCCTGCACAATTAGGACGAAATCGCGGGAAGCAGAAAATTTTCCAGTTTTTGAGTTAACAAAAAACATTTTTCAGTTTTTGGGCTATCGAAAACATTTTTCAGCTTTTGAGCTATCAAAAATTATATCAAAAGGATTGGTATACGGTAATATCGGTACGTTAACGCGGTGCGCGCAAAATGGACAACTGAGTGAAATCCGGCTCCAGCCCTAGCAACAGACAGGACGCCCTAGCAACCCTGTCGGCGCTACCTCAACACGCTATTTTTTCCCTATTTTTTCTAATATATCCCTTATTTTTTTAGGAGCCTTTAAAATCGCGGTGTAGTGACTTAATGTGACGTACTAGGTACATTGTATAAGTGATATTTCGGGCTGTCACGTAATATAATATAGGTAGGTTTACCAACTTATTAAAACTTTACGTAATTCATGGTAGCAGATATTTTTCCCTCATCATATCCTATCATCAAATTCATCCTAAAGTAGATAGGTTACCACTTATGCTGGTAGGTACCTAATTTACTCAAGAACAAGAATCGTGATTTTATTTGATAAAGTTACATTTTCCCTGACCAATAGTGAATTCAACAATTTTACAATTTTGTGAATATGGGAGTAGGTAATACAAATTTCATTTATTTTCATCAAAATCTACGATCAGGATCAAAAATACGGGTTTAACGTATTGCACCGTAGATTTCTTTAATAAATCCAGTCCCCGCTGCCAAAAGGTCGTTCGACCTTTTAAGACCTTTTAAAATTTTTTTGCAAATTTAAAATTTTTTTAAACATTTGTAGATTTGGCATTTGCCCGTAACAATGTAAATAAATAAACACGATGCCATCGATATCCTTCTTATGCATGTTATTTCTAATGTGAAGACTCCGAAGGATACGCCGGAATGCACGAGGATGAACGTCCTGGGAAAATATGTTGTCTTCCGAAGAAAAGGACGAGCTAGCGAGGAATCTGTCGGGGGCCCCTTTAAACCGTGAGGTCTCGACAGGATAGATCCTTTGCACGCCAGGACAGCCCATGGAGCTCATGCTCGAGAACAAAAATTAACGGTTCAAGAGTTGGATGAACCTTTTGGCACGCAAACGAAAATAATCGCAATTTTCCCCGCTCAATTGTCGAAACGGTGAATAAAATCGGATCCGAAATAGGGTATCCAGTTGTTCTCGTTTTCGGTACCTACCTACTCTATTTTTTATGTGAAATTTTGAACCAAAGTGATTTGGAGTAATTTGGCGAATGGTTGGATCAAGGACTTGAAAATACATAAGTACCTACTATCAAAATTCTTGAACCCGGGGTCTTTGGAAATTTCGCGTTTTTGTAATAGCATGTAGTAGCATTTTTTGGTACCTACTTACTCACTTAAAAATGTTAGCTTTAAGATCATAAATATTTGCAAAAAACCATCGAACGATTTCATTTTTTGTCATTTCAGAACTTTGAAGCTCTGTTCCTCGGTTGAGAATCGACCAAAAATAACTTTCGATTAGTGATAAAGAAAGGAAATTTTACGCTCTGAAACTTTGCAATTGCATGCAGTACGCAAAAAAGTGTTAGTTTAGGAGATAATTGCGAGTAAACCGGAAAAGAACATTTTAGACCTTCGAAGCCTCGGCTCTCGGTTGAAAATTGGAAAAATAAAAGTCAAAATCAACGTTTAAAGGCCATAAACGCTCAAATCGGCTCAGTTTTTGGCCAGTGAAGAATAAAAAAAATCGCCCAAACCCAATTTTTTCATCTATCAATTTTCTCCGTAAATGGCAGTAAAATTTCGAGCCAAACCGATTCAAAAACAAAATTTCCTAACATTTTCGGAAAAACCCCCTATTCCATGGTAGGGGAAGTGGGGGTAAGATGGCGAACCTAAGCTTCTAAGATTTTTTCTAGGCTCTGTGAGCAGCCAGGCGAGTTGTAAATGGAACTATTCGTTTTAGTGATTACCCTAGTACAACATACATTTTTTTCAAATTTTACATTCAACTGAAAGATGTCAAAAAAATAAATTTTCGGAAAAATGTAAATTTCGCCATCTTACCCCACGTTGTGGGTAAGATGACGAGTGGCCCGGGGTAAGATGACGAATGGGGGGTTAAGATGGCAAATTGACAAAAATTTGAACGGAAATCATACAAACTTTACTCAAAACAGAAATTTAGACGAAGTAGAACTATAAAATCTTCAATTAGGGGCGCAGAAGTCACATTTCCACTGCTGATGAGCGGCTTCTTCTCGTTCCAACCATTATCGGTTTTCAATCGATCCCTGCAAGACAATTAATTATTAAGAGAAACAGTGTGTTTAGAATGGTGTAAAATTGTGATTAGATACATAATTCACAATCGAAAAGTAATGTGGGGGTAAGATGACGATACCCCAAACCTTTCGTCATCTTACCCACACAGAAATTCGTCATCTTACCCCAGCCCACCATATTTTTTTGAAACTGGTGCATCAACATACAGCTTAAAGCAAACGACTTCATTTTCCAGTGAAATTGTAGCTTACGAATTGTAGATTTGGAATATTGAAACGTGAAATTCAAATGACTTACCAAAAAATCGTAGTCGCCTAGGAAAAGTGGAGCAAAAGTTACATCACACATCTTCGAAATCGAACTTTGTTGTAACTACCATGTTTCGAGACGGGGGCGCGAATGTCCGCCGTTGACTTACGAGTAGGACCACTATAGGTCACTGGTGACGCTGGAACGGTGTCTCTAACTATTTTCAATCAGGAGAAAATCATAATTCGTCATCTTACCCACCTCGTCATCTTACCCCATCTTCCCCTAAATCAAGCGAGAAACCCGGGAAAAATACTCAAAAAATTCTAAACCCACAGCATCACCTTCAAAATTGAGTTTTTGTGGTTTTTCGAAAATGGACCTCACTAATGCCGATTTGGACCCCTTAACCTTTTCCGATCAGATTGCCCGGACAATATGCCTCAAGTTGGAGCAAACCACAACTTTCAAGACTAATTTCGTCAAAATCGGATCAGCGGTTCAATACGAAATGGCTGGACGAACTTTTCGGCCGAAATTCCGTCCGTCCACTTCGTATCGAACCGCTGATCCGAGTTTGCTGCAACTTGAGGCAACTTAAGGGAATCCGATCAAAAAATGTTAAGGGGTCGAAACGGAGAAATCTTGCATTTTACATGCGGAAAAAGCATGATGAGATGAATCCCGATGGAAGAACGTGGGTCTGTTCTACATCAACGGACCGACCAATAAAAGAATGGGGGATCGGTTGATTCTGTCGGCCCACAACGGAAATGGGCATGGGCGATAGTTTGAGATTGATAGCTATGCCGGGTTTAAAATACGATAGCGACTAGACGGAGTCTGAATGGGCGGATGTTGAGTGCAGCGACAGATGAAGAAATTTATAGTTTTCTATCTCCAGATAAATCCGACCATTGACGTGGTAGAGATCGAATTGAGTTTTTTGATATCCTGCAACGTCGGCACTGTGATTCGATAGTGTTTTTACAGTCAGCAGAAACCAAAAATTGCTGACTACAAATCGGAATATTGGAATTGGAATATGAAGAATTGGAAAATAGAAAAATTAAAATATTAGATGCAAAAATGTTTGATAATAATAGGCATTTACGTATGAAGATCTTTTTTGGCAAAAAATACGCTTAGAAATGTGGAAATATTGAAAAATTAGGAGTATTAATAAATTTGAATTGTTGGAAATTGTGGCACATCGGGACCTTGGAATATTAAAAATTTGGAAATAGACTCAAAAATGTATGAAGATAATACTGCATTTACTTCTGTGGCACTTATTTTTCGCCCGAAAATCGGCAGTATTGGGAAATTTGGATATTGGATGGAGAAATGTTTGTAAGGAATACGGATTTACGTATATGAGGGAAACTATGTTATTTTTGTAAGCCCTGATCGAGTGGCAATGGCAACACTGACGCCAGATGAAATCAAGAGGCGCAGCTGATGTCATATCGTGTATTCATTTCAGTTCTATTGCAGTGCAATTAATTCATTAGAACTTCAAGGTGAAGTTATTTCAGTATATTTACGTTTTGCCCAAAAATCATTTGCTTCGAAAATTTTCGGCTCGAATTTTTTTTAAGGCTTTAAAAATTGACCGTTTGAGGTTAATATTCAGGTTGACGATTTTGAATGTGGTTTCGAAATTTCTCATGTGCAATAGTGTAGAGCCAAGTAGCGACAAAGTTCGCCCAACTCCAAAATTCGCTCAAAAATTTTCATATTGAAGAAATCTACTTTCCGATAAATTCATCGGGACAATATTGCTATCGAAAAAACCCGCTTCGCCAGAACACCTAACGATCGTTTCGGAACTTTAATTTCCCGTCGGAAATTACCCTAATTAGCCCGGCTTCCAAGTACTTATCCGTGGGAATTCCATCTATTTCGCAACTTCGGCCGCTAAGCAGCTCCCATTGTAAAAACCGTGAACCTGCCGGAGAACTTGGCCGATCGAGGTTTCCTTCCGGGTCTGTTCTACCTTTCCTTTCACTCTTGCGAGACGAGTGCCTCCTTTCCGCGCCTAGTTCGGTGGATTTTTGAAATTTCGCAAATTCGCTAATAAAAGACCCTTTGTTAACGCCATGCTTCCG
Source organism: Nesidiocoris tenuis (assembly GCA_036186465.1). Taxonomy (NCBI): domain Eukaryota; kingdom Metazoa; phylum Arthropoda; class Insecta; order Hemiptera; family Miridae; genus Nesidiocoris; species Nesidiocoris tenuis. Next base: position 3,133,552 of record AP028923.1, read on the forward strand.
ATTGCTGGCTGTTGGGTGAACATGGGAACGTGGCGTGGAAACGGCAATCAAGTTTTTTGTGTTCAACGCAGACGCCACCTCGACCAATCGCAGCGATGCATTTTCTTATACCATCCACCAGCAATCGGAAAGTGTTTGGGCGACTTCAGAGCCGAAACAGAAAGCAATCTACAAAATTTCAATTTGGCTTGAATGAAAATTTAATTCGCTTGATTTTTAAACGTGTAGACACATCTGTCTTTTTAATTTCGGGTTTTTGTGAATTTCTTCCTGAACTTTTCGAAAATCGCATAGGATTGGTTCCAAGTACCTAAATTGTCATTCTACAAAAAATTTGAGATTCACATTCGACATTTTTTCATCTGTCAATTTCAAAAAAATGTTGTGCTAATGTCTTCTTAGTACCAAAAAGTTTGTCAAAAAGGTTTTACATCAAAATATCGAAGTATTGAGTGATATCAACGGTTTCGATAAGGTTAAATTTTTTTTTCTCAAAATCAAACTTCGTCAGTTTCTATTGTGAATCGAAGTTCACATTGAAAATTCAAAAAACTTGCAAATATCCCCGAAACGTTTTTTTGGCTTTCGGACGTCCGTTTTCTCAAGTTCGTCGACACTGCGGGGTCTTCGAACTAACAAAGAGCCAATAAAAATCGACGGTTTTCCATCACGCAACGTTAAATTCTAGGTTGTTAATCAACAATGGAAGAAAATTCGACGGAATTCTATCCAGTCTGGGAATGGGAGTATCAATGACAGGGAGAACCATCAATTTGTACAGCTATTTATTTTCGGAATCGTTTAGTTCTTTGAAGCAGCAGTAAAAACAGTTTACAGCTAGGTACACACCTAAGCACAGTGTTTGAAAATCCCATTCTCACAGACACCCGTATCCTTCCAAAGCTATAATGATATTTTGAAATCCAAATGACAAAAAAGATGAGTTTTCAAAATAATTTTGAAATTATTCGTATACGAATTATTCGTATTTCAATGAAAATTTAAAATATCATAAATAAGTGGATAGTTAAGTTGGAAATTGTTTTTCATCTCATTTACCTGACTACCGTCCTTGGGGATTATATACCTTAATATACATATGTTTTGGGAGGTAGGTAGCTGATAAGGAGACATATTAAATATTATGTAATTTTTGAATATTTAATTTTAATATTTTTTTAATATTTAATTTAATATTTTTTTAAACAATTTATTTCTTTAATATTTAATTAATTTTTTTTTGATAATTTAATATTATTATATAAGCAAATTTTGTTTTTACTTCATGCATGAGCAAGAATTCTATCTTTTTTCATATCGAAAGTGAAAAAAGTATTTCTTCCCTTCCGGCTTTTGTTTATTTCTACATTTTTACCAACTCATCGTACCTATTCCGAGTCATAAAATCGCTCACATTTTTTTCAATTCAAGTATTCTCGGAGCTAAAAATGGAAATAACCCTCTTTCAATATGAAGGCGGTTGGATATTCAAAATTCGTGCCTATACAATGTTTTGTTTTATTATTCCCTTCATACAAAAAATCGCGTTTAGGTCATCGCCAATTTTAGCGCCCCTTCATACAGCCAATTCAGGGGGACGAGTCAAAGGAGAAAAAACCCACTCATATGAAAAGAGAGCAAAGAATAAACTGAAACTCGCAGGTTTCGTGAAAATAGACCGCCCGCCATGTTTGTTTGGTAAGCATCCAAAACAGCTTCAAACTGGATTTCCTGACTCGGGTAACCCGAAATAAACTGAATTTCCGTTCCCGAGATGAATTTTTTCCGATGAAAGTCCAATAAACATTTTCCTCGTATTCATTGAACAATTTCTTCTTTTACTATTTCAACATGGTCAAGGGTTATGATGAAATTGAACATTAACTTGAAGATTGGTGGTTTATTTGAAGGCCATAATATGGTTATTATCGGGTGGAAAATTTATGCCTCGGCGCGGTATGAACTTTGGAGTTTCCCACGATTTCCTCTCCACGATTATTTTATTTTTTATATTTTTTAAGGTCATATTTTGCAAGAAAAACTCACGATAATACATAGCGGGCAAAATAACCGTGTTTAAAACAATATTCGCCCCAATATCCATTCCTGTGGTACCCCCATGAAAATGAATAACCTGAAATATTATTGTGTTTTAGTTTGGTACCGCAAAAGACCATACCCGTGTCAAATTGGCCATAATTCACGTTCATTCAAAAGAAAACCCACATTTTCTGAGATGGAGTGAATTATTATTTACCAGAATTACAAATAAGTCCTATGCCATTGAAACATTAAAATGGCTCATGGCAACTCTACATGCTCGACACTGAGATTTTCTCATAGCCTTGAGCCGGACGACCGCAAAAACCGCCGAGAGAACCGCCAGCTTTTATGGATGTTATCCTATTCGCGAGATAATTTTAAACGGACGGAGAACGAAAAACATCCGACCGAGGCGCCATCACAGGAGAATATAACCGCTGCGATGCTTTGTAGAATTTATGAGACCGCCATTGGTTCATAACACACAGTACTTCCATGTTTTGATGGGTAGATGTACCAAGAGTTGTTATCGATTTGTGGCAGCTTGACCCAGAATAACGCCCATTGATAAAACCAAAACTATCGTGAAATTTGAGAGAGTACGTCAAAAAAGGGATGGAAAAATATTTTTAAAAAAATTAGTTTTATTATAATATTTGTTATTTTTATCATTTTCTTTTATTATCATGCTAATATTATTTTTTGTGTTATCTTCATGTTTTTTGTAATTATTATGTTATGGTTTATCAGTGTTATTTTCATTTACCTGCGTGATTTTTACTTTTGTGTTTGTTATTTTAATGTTAATGATGTTTTTCAATGTTTGTTATGATTGATACCCATGTTATTTGTTTATTTCTTTGTTTCTACTCTATTTTGGTTTATTATTTCCTGAAATGATGTATTTATTTATATGAGCTTTATTTTTGATTTTGCCCTCATTTTTGTATAACAGTAGGTAGGTACTTATGTAGTCAGCTGATCGGGGACAACCATAAAGTTCGAGGGTCGATCCATCCATCTAAAGTACCTAAGTTGGTATTACGAAAAAATACGTAGCCCCTGGTAATTTTTCAAATTTTAAGGTATCAGATTCACAGGTTTAATCTGCAATCTGCATGAGATAAGGGACTGTAAATTACTGAGTGGCTTGGCATACGAGGTAACACAGGAAATAGGTAGTGCGTGTCGATATACCATTGTGCAGCATGCGTGAAAAAATCAATAAGCGTTAGATCAATGCTGATCAGTAATGTTATTATTACGCTGGGCTAAACCAAAAACTGAAGCAGGCGTGCAAAAATACGTAAAACTAGACAATTGCGTTCTGAACGTTTCGATTTATGGAGAAACAGTTTAGGTACATTTTGAAATAATAATTTGACAACAATTATTGTACGAATCCAAAGCCGCCTCGATGAAGATATCCTGGTAACCCATACTTTCGACGCTGGCGCACTTGATTTTGGCACATTCAGAATCACATGGCACCCGATTTTCGCGCAAAAGGTTCGAGCCAAAATTGGAATTAATTCATTTCCGATTTTGAACAAAATGTCAATTCTGCGGACCCACCTTGCCGGCGCGAGGGCGGGCAGCGTACTGCTGAGGGAGAGCCGGAGCCAGGAAGAAGGGGCGGTCGGGGGTGTCTGGGCCCCCTCCACCAAGGCGTACGCTGACTGAAAGCTACGCTGCAGTCAATGAACGGAGCGGGCGGACACGGTTTTGGTGCTCAACCATGCACCATGCTATTCTAACGAAGTTTTCCATTTTCAATTTTTTTCTTCGTTTTTCAAAATAGGTACGCGAAAATTTGCATTTTCAAGTCCAATTAAGAATTTTCCAAACCGAATTGAGAGTTTCCCAAACTCAATTCAGAATTTCCCCAGCCAATTTGGGCCATTCTCGAGAAAATCGGACAGGTCTTTCACCAAAATTTCTTAATTTGATTTTTCGGCGAAATTTGTACGGGTGAGTGTCCCTTTATGAAATATCAACCAAAAGTGACCTGCAGAAGCGCTTAATATGCTCTAATAACAATAATATCAATTAAAAAATAAATCGGTAAAATTAACGAATGATTCGAAGGATTTTGAAAACTAAAACTTGGCAATGCGATAAAGCATTGATGGAGCTGCGGGGTTCATACCATACCATCACTCGGTTATAAAAAAATGTCCAAGAAATTAGTTTGGTAGCATTGTCGTTGTACCCTAAACATCCGTGAAACGTTTCTTGAACCCTTCCTTAACGCGATGTGATGTTTACAGTAAATTGAATAAATATTCGCTGAGACAGAAATTGTGTAAGAATTCGCAGACTTAAAATAGGTACTTACGTATCACGAGTGTACATGGACATACGCAAATAAATTTTTCGACATATTTCAGAGCGATATACATCGCTTTTTTTTTGTCTCATAGTAAAGGTTTTTTAACGGGCTATACTTTTATTTTATTGATGACATGAACCCATAGGTTATTATCTGAAATATTGAAGTTTTGGATTTTTAAGTTTGTACTTCAGATATTCAAGTTTTAGTTAAACAAAATCTGCCGGTTCTTCTCTCTGATGGCACGACTTCAGAATAAACGGTTAGAACCCTATAAATAGGGCTCCGATACCCAGGAACCAATTAATCAAATTTTTAAGAATTTTCAAATCGTACTAAATCCGAAATTTAAACGTCGGATTTCATAGATTTTCGAACGATTTTTTCACCAATAAAAAAATTTTCCTACCTCCATGAACTTGAAGATACGTCGTTCCTTATGCCTTCCGGTTGAAACAGTGAAACAATAGAGTCTGGACGTGAGTCACATTCGCGCCAACGTATGGCTGCGCCCCCCGATCCGTTTAGTTCAGACGTTTACCGCCAGAGCGGTAAGGTAAGGACCGTCTGTTGTTTAAATGTTCAGCAAAATTTGCTTGTTCAGCGAATTGTCCTCAAAGCGGGGTTTATTTAATAAATCCCGCTTTCAGGACATTAATTTACTCATCTTAGCTTGAGTCCAATAAACTACTCAAATTTGAAAAGAGGCACCCACTTACAAATGACCCCTCACATGTCTAAGGAGTTACCGAAATCGAAAACGCTGAATTCAAATGTTCCAACTGCGAATAAATTCCGAACCTAATCAATTTATCATGTACTGCCATCTATTTATCAACAAATATCAGGTACAATATTTTTTACATCATTGTTTAATTCATGGATAAATTAATTAATTTATGCATTCGTTCTCTTGTTCATTTGTTCGTTGGTTAGTTCATTCATCTGTCCATTCGTTAATTCAATTAATATTATTCATTCGTTAGTTATTCATTATTTTTATTGCAGTTGTTCAATTGTTATTGAATTGTAATGTTTGATAATTATCATTCTTGTAATTATTCATTCGTTAATTCATTAATATCAATCATGTGAATTAATAATTCGTTCTGTCTTTCGTTTGTTCATTCGCTCGTCCTTTCTTTCGTTCGTTCGTTCTTTTGTTCATTCGCCTGTTCTTTCTTTCGTTCGTTCGTTCTTCTGTTCATTCGTTCGTTCTTTCTTTCGTTCGTGCGTTCCTTCGTTCATTCTTTGTTTTGTTCGTTTGTTGGTTAATTCGCTCATTCGTATATCCGTTCAATTAGTTTTTGAAGCGAAAAAAAGAAAAAAGTTTTACGTGATTTTGCAACCCCGGTTACGACATTGGATTTAAGATCTAAAAACATGAAACCGTTCCTGCTTTCGATTCATGTTATTTGGATATTTCAGTTTCAATTCTATGAGCTATCCCGTTCACGTTACGGAGCAACAGTCTTCTTGCTAGAAGCCTAACCTAATTTGGTTGATTGACAAACGGCCGGAATTAGGGCTGGGAGTGATTTCACTTCACCGGTGAAAATCACCTATTACCGACATTTCACTGCTACCCCAATCACCTGTTACTGAAAAAACCCCGTTACTAATTTCACTGCAAAAAAATAAAGAAGGAATTTGCCCGCGGGAGATTTTTTCAGGAGAAATAGAAAAAATTGAAAAACAGCTATAATTATCACTGATGAACGCACCACAAGAGACTTGAACGCAAGCATTAAAAAGCTCATTACAAGTTTTGAGAAGAAAACAATAGTGGAGTTAATTTAAAATACCTAATTCAATTTCACTAGAAACTGGGTGAAAAAAGGATACCCAACTTGAGATTAGATGAGTTTGAAAATTGTTCAAGCAAAAGGAATCAATTTATCCAAAAACGAGACGAGGAGGTGATAGGATCACAGGGGAGTTACAAATAATACGAATCACAGGCGACTTACAAACGCGCCAGATCACGAATAACAGCCGATAACGACAGGCAACTAGTTGAGCACAACAACAAGGAGGTGACTGGATCACGCAGGTGACTGGATCACGTCAGTAACATGGCTGCTACCGATAACAGGGCACATGACGAATCACGGCATCTGCCAACTAGGTGAGCCAATCACCGATCACTGCAGAGTAACACCCCTGTGAAAATCACTGGGGGTGATTGAGTAACGGGGTATTACTCAATCACCCCCAGTGATTTTCATTCTCTGCAGGTGATCGAGAGAGTGATCCAGGGAGGTGGATCCGCTCTGATTTTAGGCAGGTTGTTGTTGTTGCTCATCTCCTTGTTGGCATTTACCCCTAAGGACGTAGTTTGTGTTGAAATCTATTTTTTTTTGCAGCGTAGTTGTTAGTTGAATCTGATGATTTTGCTAACGTTAAAATGTTTATGAAATTAGTTTTTTGAAACTGTAACATGACCTTAGTGTTAAGGCTTTTTTTGCCAGAATGTGAAGCGATTTGTGCGTTCTTGGTCTTAAAATCTTTGTTTTACCTAGATACGTGGGTGTCCTTTATGTGTGGGAATTTTTTATATTCTGATAACTTGACGTGTTTTGATTTTAGGCTAGTTTGGTTAGTGAGTTTCTTGACATTATCGATCCAAACAGCCTCCAAAGTAGGCCAAAATTCAGTAAAGGTGTGTCTACAATTTGCGTATTAAAATATGGAAGTATTGTGTGTTACCTATGCACCACTGGTTACCCCGTGAAACTAACGTAAGAATGAGGTAGGTCCAAAGTTCGTTAAAAATCGTTGAGCCGCCCTGACAGTGATTATTGTCACCGGTGATTTCACCCTGTTACTGGTGAGTAACAGGAACTTGGTAACAGGTGATTGGGAAATCACCGTTTTTCCCAGCTCTAGCCGGAATGCTAATGCGCACGAGCCACCGTTGGCGACGGGGGGAGGCAAGTCGAGCCCGAGGCAACAGCGGATCCTCCCAAATGACATACTGCGGAATTCGCCACCTTATCACGGAAGAATGGCGACTAATTTGGAATGTGCGCAGTTCGTTCCAGAAATAGAGATTTGTAACAAATTTACGTTACAAACTTGATGGCAATGAGAATAGAGTGGAGCGAGTATGGAGACGATTCGATCGGCTAAATCTCCAAAGTACAATCTTATGACATTTTACAGTAATTTTTATACTAATTTCTAAAATTGAGTCTTAAAACGAACCCATACCCCATGCAGGGTGTCGCTACGGTCATGAACATGACTTATAGCGAAATAAGATTGATACACCTACGGAACACTGTACGATAACACATGGCTATACGATAATTATACGGTAAGCTGTTGAACCCGCCTTTTCTAGCTGTCATAGAGGGGGAAGCATTCTCCAGCTTATTCCGTATAATTATCGTATAGCCATGTGTTATCGTACAGTATTCCGTAGGTGTATCAATCTTATTTCGCTATAAGTCATGTTGATGACCGTCGTGACACAGGGTGCCCCTCACTCGATGCAACAAAATTACGAAAACTAGACGGAAAATTGATCAGAATACCACCAATCGCACTTTTTGATTTCAACCAGTCCCTGAAATATAAATCCTGGAAAATTTTTTTAAAGGTTTTCTCGAAAAAATCACGATTTGCTCCACAAAAAAACCCATAATTCATCTTTAGATAATAATTTCTTTTCTCTCCAAATTCTTTGTAAATTTTTGAAATCAGTGCTGAATTTCCTATAGTTATGAGGATGAAGAGAAACTCAGTGAAATTTCGAACTCGGTGTTGAATTTCTTATAAGTGGGCATTTTCGTTGGGGGAATGTTTAAATTGGGTATTTTTATAGAGGGCATTTCAAAAGTGGGAATTTTCAATGTAAACATTTTATAGAGGGAATTTTGATAGAATTTGAACCGGATGAAAAAGTGCGAATATTTGACTTTTGCTTTATTTCCGGTCTAGGTTACCAATTTTATTTATTTTTTTATCGAGTGCGGGACATTTTGCGTTTACCTATCTTACCTTGTGATTAAGGTCGAGAACGTCCTCTTCCAAAGAGACGTCAGAGTAGACATCGTCGCCAGTGTCGCATGCCGAGCTCCGCCCCGACGAATTGAAGCTCGAACTGCGATTCAGCCCAGTGCTGTAACAGAATGGTAACAGTTTATGGACTGTTTCGAGTTATGTAGTCGTAATACGAACAGGCCTTTTAGGTAATTGCACCATCTTGCACCTTTGTTTCCCACTGGAATTAATGAGGATTGTCCCAAAAGGTAATGCGTCTGTGAGGTTACATGAGACGTAACGGTATGGGAACACGTGCAAGAGAGCGATTAGTTTCCGTCTCCCTTCGTCATCAAAGGGATACATTACTGGGATGAGTGGAGTCTTCCATCGATCACGAAACTTCGTTGGTAACGCGATAATTACAGAAGAGAAACAGAAGAGACGCGATTCGCATTTCTATCACTCGTTAGTATCGATGGAAAGCTTGGCTTAGAAAACAATCCTTACAAAAAGTCAACTAGAAACTCGTTTTTTAAACCAAGCAAAGTGGCGCTGAAGTCAGGCAACCCCGAAAATCGCCGAATAGATTAAACCCGCAAGACGTGAGTGTTGTGAAGGCGTGCGGCTACACCCGATACGGCAGAGCTCAGAGCCGCAGTTTCGAAAAACACGCAAGCCTAAATAATTGGAGGAATTCCTAACTCAGACGATCGTAGAAAACGTACAAAAAATTTCCCAACGTTGACAATAAAAAGTTTTTTTTTTTCAGCTTTGTAACAGATAAAGTGTCTTAAATTTTTGTACGTTTTGGTACAGCTATTTACGGAAAAATGAATATAAACCGCGGTGTATCCCTATTTCAATAGGTGAGTGAGATTTACACGAAGATAGGTAAAATTGACTGGGTTGTTTCTACCCCTCCAGGGGAGTTACAGTTCATTTTGCGGTCAAATTTACCTAGTGCTAACTTCAGGGGGGCCAAAAAACTGCGATTTTCTCGGGCTTTTTTCACTTTTTTTGCTATAACTTGAAAACTAAGCATTTTAGCAAAAAACCACTTAATCATAAATTAAAGTAGACAAAATTTGCTACAAAATGAGCTACTCAAACTCAATTTTTGATCAAGTGGTCTTTAGGATACAGGGCCTCAAAGATTGACGAAATTCCCAAAATGGCAAAAATCAGCAGAAAACACTCTTTTCCGCCAAGTTTATTGTTATTTACGCACTTGATGGTGACATGATGATTCATGAATAGGTAGCTGATGCCGAGAGGAGTTCATTATTATGGCAGCCAGTTGACATTATCTTCGATGGGACTGTACCCTAAGAATTGGGTCGCGAGAAGACCCGAGTTTCGCCACATCGCTGATAAAACGGTCATTGTGTTCTGTCTAAAGTTTATGCTCGAAACTGACATCTTTTGATGATGACAACATTTGACTGCATGACGCTTCACTGGCGTCAAAACGTTACGGGACAAATTAGAAGGTGCGAAAAAGTGAACCAAAAATCAGGGCTTCCGAAAATTCAACTAAAGTTCCGAAAAATTTAGTGGAAACATTTTTGTGCTTTGACTAACTACATTCGTAAAGTTAATTTTCCCGAAAAAATTGTAAAAAAATCAAATCTGTATGTATTTCCGAAGTAGGTAGTAGGTACCTTCTATTTTTCAACTTTTTCCATGAAATATTGTGGAATTGCGTGACTCTTCAGGTTGAAGGTAGCACTGAGAGCAATAACTGTGGCGAATTGCAGGAGTTAGCTACAAATTGCTAACTCCAGTCACTATGGAGTGACCAAACTAATAATTAACACGAGGGACTGTGGAGCGAGACCTTCTCCCAAGGGTCGAGATGATCTCGTTAGCTGGGTCGGTTAATTCTCAGGGCTAAACAGCAATTCTGATATACTCTGGGATACTGGACAGGATAGATAAGATAGGTGTAAAAATTGACGAATGAATGCATACCGAAGTTAGTTAAAAGAGCGTTTAAAAAATATTAATTCAACAATGGCAATGTTGAGCTTTGATGCTCTTGTATACAGTTCCCCTACTCTTCAAATTATTCTTCAACAAAACAGCAACAGGATATTGTTTATCGCAAGAAATAATGAAAAGATCACCAAACCAATTGACCCCAATGATAATTTTTACATTTTCGAATGATTAATGTTCATTTACTGGTCGCCCAAAAGAATTAATCACCCGACAACTCATTAGCTATCATTACCGACAATTGCTCGAAAGTATCTGCCGATAAGTAGACAGGTACCTACATTTAGCCACATCACTCACGAGCATTGGAATTTCATCTCGTAAAAAATACAAAAAAGCTTCCCGAGAAGCGAAAGCGACGAAAAACCCTAATGCAATAAAATGCGGAGAAAGTGCGATGAAAAGGTGGAAAAGTCGGCAGAAAAAAGCTTTCAAAAGGAGCCGGTTAAAGGAAGTCCAAAGGTCGGCTTAAGGTCCCAACTTCGTTACCTATGCCTCAGCTCGAAAGAATTTCATCCACTCGGCCGGAATAAATTCCATCGTGTTTTCACATTTTCCGCCGTGCCCGACTCATATTTTGGCCTTGGGTCTCTGAATATTACATCAATTCCAAGGAGACGAATCCCATCATCCGACTTTTGATGATTTGCTTCAAGCTCCCATGTTCGGAAAGTGAACGAAAAAATCATCATGATTGACACCGAAATTTGTGTAGGATCGAAAGACGAAAAATCTTCCTTTTGAGTAATTATTTAGAATCAGTTTCTGAACAGAGGCCGATCGATACGCCACAAATGGCCCGGGTTCATACTCATTATATTGCCTACCATTTTTGATGTTGTTTTTATAATGATGGGATGATGATGAGGATGGCAATCAGGATGAGGATGGCAATCAGGATGAGGATGAGGACCAGGATCAGAATGAGGACGAACATGAGGATCAGGATGGCATTAAGGATGAGAATGAGGAGCAGGATTAGGATGAGGATCAGGATTATGATTAACATGACTATGAGGATGACAATCAGGATTAGGATGAGGACCAGAAGAGGATGTTGATGTGGATGAAGACCAGGATCAGAATGAGGAAGAACACGAGGGGTGCGAATGAGGATCAGGATGGTGATAAAGATGAGAATGAGGAGCAGGATAAGGATGAGGATGAGAATCAAGATTAGGATGAAGATAAGAGTCAGGATTAGGAAGGGAATAAGGATCAGGATTGGGATGAGAATTTGGATGAGGATGAGATTGAGCATTAAGATTGGGTGAGGATGAGAATCACTAAGGATGAGAATGAGAAGCAGGATGAGGATAAGAATCAGAAGCAGGATAAGGATGACAATGGAGATCAGAACAAGGTTGACAATAAAAAACAAAATCAGATTCAGAATGAGAATCATCATTAGGATGAGGATAACAATCGGGATTAGAGTGGGATTAGGATTCGGATGAGGATGAAGGCCAGAATCAGGACGAGAATGAGGAGCTCGACTAGGATGATGGAGCGAATGAGAAACTGAAGTAGGATGAGGATCAGAATCAGGACGACGATGAGGAGAAAGATCAGGATGAGGATGAGAATTAAGATTAGGATGAGATTAAGGATAAAGATCAGAATCAGGATGAGGATGAGACTGAGGAGCAGGATTAGGATGAGAAGAGAATGAAAATCAGGAGTTGGATTAGGATAAGGTTGAGAACCAAGATTAGGATTAGAATCAGGATGAGGATTGGAATCGTGATGAGGATTAGAATCAGGATGAGGATTGGAATCATGATGAGGATTAGAATCAGGATGAGGATTGGTATCATGATGAGGATTAGAATCAGGATGAGGATTGGTATCATGATGAGGATTAGAATCAGGATGAGGATTAGAATCATGATGAGGATTAGAATCAGGATGAGGATTGGAATCAAGATGAGGATTAGAATCAGGATGAGGATTGGAATCAAGATGAGGATTAGAATCAGGATGAGGATTGGTATCATGATGAGGATTAGAATCAGGATGAGGATTGGTATCATGATGAGGATTAGAATCAGGATGAGGATTGGAATCAAGATGAGGATTAGAATCAGGATGAGGATTGGAATCATGATGAGGATTAGAATCAGGATGAGGATTGGAATCATGATGAGGATTAGAATCAGGATGAGGATTGGAATCATGATGAGGATTAGAATCAGGATGAGGATTGGAATCATGATGAGGATTAGAATCAGGATAAAGTTCACCATGACAATGATGGTCAGAATCAGGACCAGGATGGGAATGAGGAGTGGGATCAGGATCGCGATAATGTTGAGCATAAACATCAAAATCAGGATTAGGAGGAGGAGGTAGAGAATTAGGAATAGGATGAGGATGAGAATCAAGATGTTCCATGACAAGCTCATGTTTTTGCTGTTGTTTTCGTTGTTGGGATTTTCAGCTACGTTCAACGTTGCTATTTCTCGTGAATTTGTTCCAACCCCTTGCCCGTGCGGTCGAACAATATTTGGCGCATGCACTGCATGTTAACAGTAGTGACGAATATGGACGGTTTATTTTCTCCTCGTTTATTTTCCCCTCATGTTCCGATATGACACGGTCGAATAATCCGCCGGCATTACGGCCTCGACTCCCTAGAGTGGGATCACGTGTGACCCCAATAAAGCTCGTAAGGGTTTATAGTCTGTTATGTGCTATCCCATCCCGCCATAACGGAAACCCTAATGCGTTTTGAACAGCTACAAACCGGAAGTTATTGCAAAACAACAACAGATCGACCTGATTGAAGATCAATTCATAGTGTTCTTCGAAGAGTCAAATCGAAAAATCATGTTTTTTAAAATTCAAGTACCTAAATCATGGAAACCCTTAAGGATGGAGGGTGGATTGGGCCAAAAGTTTTTGTTCATGTTCGAAGTAATTGTTCCAGTAAAGTTATTGTGGGTCTTCGCTGCTTGAGGGCGGTTCGGTGGCAAGCGCTTTCGACATGAAGACATCACTCAAGCTTGACATTGATGCTTTGACATCGAAAGCGCTGACCACTAAACCAACCTCAACCTGCGAATATGGGCCCATCTAATAAGTATGTTTTCAACTATTGGTACTTGGGGTCATACAAAACGTATTTTAACGCTGAATAATACTCACGAAGTTAGGCTGTTCGGGCCACCGCCGACTCTCTTGGAACTGAAACATGGAAATATCAAAATTGCAATAATTGTATGAATTATTACATTGGTATTACAAAGTATTAGTACATAGATATTTCATCATTTATTGTACAAGTGCATGTAACGAATTATTTTGTTATTTTAAATTACTATCACGGAAAAATGGGAAAGTAATGCAAGTGGATTTTGGAGGGTTCGGCTCAATAACGTGTTTAACAGCGATATACGCCCAATCATCCGGATTTGCAGGGCCCGATAAATTATGCAGGGTCAATGCCAGCGGATCAACGAAAAGAGGATTTCCCATACCCGGGAATAATAACGGCGAAATCCCTCGTTCGAGCTGCCATATTGACACGCCTTAACATTAGCGAGCAAAATTTTCTATGAAAAGGATAAAATTACGAATTTTTCTGTTTCAAGCGAAGGCCAAAAAAATAATGATAATTCTTATAATACCTAATAATTATTATTATTACCTATTATAAAATAAAAATTTTCATAATTATAAAAATTTCAAAAAATTTTTTTCAGATAAATAATAATCTAAATATTTTGTAATTATTTCAGAAATGAAAAAATCCATTATTCCGTGGGTTCTTTGTTTTAACTAGGAAAACCCCTCTGCATTTTCAAGTATGCATAAGCAAATGAAGTCTCGTATTCAGGCCTCGCTGGAACACGACTGAATACGAGGCAATAATTCATCCCGCGAAGAGAAAATGAAATTCGCTGACTCTCGCGAGAATTTCCACGGAAAGCATAGGGGTGCTAACATGAAGAAGCATGAGTATTACCACATTGTGGTACAATATTTATCTCGGCAAGATTGTATTTGCGACAAAAAATTCATTCCGTCAGTAGTAGTTACTTAAATACGAGAATTTTTAAAACTAATTTTTATTAAAAATTTTCAGGATTTTTTTTGGAAATAACTAGGTGTAGCAACTTGTGCAGAGTGAATTGCAAATGAATCATTCCGCCTATACTATTCATTAGTTTGAGTCCATCACTTCCATAAATGACCAATTATTACCAGTGTCGATTTCCAGACTAAATGTCCGAATTAATGTCCGAATTAATGGACAATTCTCAGAATTTTTCCAAACCTAGTTGATTTCAAGACCAGTGTTTGCTGTTCCCACCAAAATTTCAAATTCGTAATTTACTTAACTGGATTTGACTTCGAATTGAGACGGAATTTATGGTGTCAAGTAGTGGTCTGCTTGCCAATCCATTGTCATCGGGTGGATTTCCCTCAGGTAAACCCTTGAAATTCGCTTAATAAGTTTGCCCATCGACCTGGGAAATCACCATCCTGTTTTGATAGATTTGGCAATTTTTTGCACAGCGAATCCAGTAAAACATCTACACTTTACTGATGAAACGCGAGAGGCAACTAGTTGTATAATGGCAAAAAACTGGCAAAGGAAAAAATATCTAGAAAAAAGGTTTTTTTTGACAACCATTTTTTGCTTGGAGGAAAATTAAAAAAAAAAATCAGGAAAGATTAAATTTCGAGAATAATAATTTGGTGAATAAAATAGGTCGGGTTTTCAAATCTCAGGTTTCCCTTCAATTGCTGGGCGAAAATCTTGATTCTATTCTTTTGTCCCATTGTACGAGCGAACGCCTAAAAACTACATGAGTAGTTCAATAATAGGTTAATAGTAGGCTAATAGTAATAGTGGTAGTGTAATGGCGAACCCAACCCCAGAAAAAAGACAATCAGTTCTGTTGGCAAAGCAGAAAAAAATGAATTAAATATAAAGAAGAACCAAATTTAATATTTACGTAGATATAAATGAAAATTTATCTCGGTACATTATTCACTTAAAACACGAAAAACGTAAGTACGTCATAGCGAATTTAATGTTGATGGCGAATATAAGAAAAACCTTAAATTCAAAAATAACTTTCCGAACCACTTTGTACGAAAAGTGGATATGCTTCGAAAGAAATTAATTACTTGGGTAGTCCAAGAACAATATTCGAGAAATTGGGTTTTTTCGACCTACCAAAATGTAAGTATGCGACAAAAATATTGATTATTATTGTCAATAATATGTTACCGGTTCCGACGAAAAGGCGTCCCTAGGAAAACGAGATCCTCGTGTATACAGCCACGAAAGAGAACTGAGGTGGGAAATTGTGCGGGAACTTTTCCCAACCCCGGGAAAATACGAGAGGGGCGGAAGGGCGGGGGTTCGGACATGCGCACAAGGGAAACAACAGGTCGATAGCGGGTGGACAAAATGAAATGTGGGCATCGCAAAAGAGTAGGCGTAACTTTTTCTGTTTTCCTTGTCGCTCGGTGGCCGAAAAAACGTCGAGAAGATTGAAAAAAGTTTTGGATGCCGTGTTTTTTGAAAACTTTTCCATTTCAATCTCACTTTTCCTCAGTTGGACATTAGGGTCGGAAGGTGGGACGCCCAAGAGAAAACATTTGGATTCCCATCGTTTAATTAATTTTTTTTTTGAAAAATCTTAGTTTAAGGCGGAATCTGGGTTACTGCAATCATGTTTGCTCATTTCTGAGACCCAAAGTAATTTGGTTTTTGCAATTTTTGTCCCAACGAAAAATTTCATATGTCTGTCGTCATTTAATTCAAAATTCATCGATTTTTTGACATAAAAACACGAATTACGATTTAATAAAACTAAATCCTTTGTTTAGGAATGTATTTTTACCTATCAGATGTCTGTCAAAACTGGGTGATCCTATAGGATTAATTATTCTAATTGTTCATTAAATTAAAATTTAATTTTAGGGCCAAAAATGTATGAATATGATTTTAATGACTTCAGCAATTTATGAAATTCTTATTAGGACAAAAAATGGCAAAAGCGAAATATACCGCGGGGCCTCAGACATGAACATACATGCGACCGATTGAGTTTGTTGAACTTTGGACCAATTGACTATAGGTTCAACTCGCTAGATCCTGACGGTCTTGGCTCATAGATCAAAAATCATGGTAGGATGGAACAGTAGTCTACACTGGAACGGCGGTCTTTATTTTGATGTTAACATTTCTCTTTCTTTACTGACTGAGCTAATTTAGAAAAGTGTCGTGCGAAATAATAAAATTTCTGTTAAATGTTTTTTCGACAGAAGTACACTAAAGAATGGAATAGTAACCTAAAATGAAGTCAAAATATACTAGAGTTGAGTATAATGATGGAATTGGCCTTAGAAAAATAGGTAATAAAAAAATAGGCATAATATGCCTAAAAAAATAGGCATAATATGCCTAAAAAAATAGGCATAATATGCCTAAAAAAATAGGCATAATATGCCTAAAAAAATAGGCATAATATGCCTAAAAAAATAGGCATAATGATATTATCATTAGTACCATCAATACAAGGTCTGCATTTTGTAATTTTTGAGTGTTTAAATTTTTCCAATTATTTTTTTATAGACGAAGTAGAATTTTTCAATTATTAGTCTCGCAATAATTGGATGAAATTAACTTCATTTCTTCCGAGCCTTGAACCTAAAACTTGGAAAAAACACAATTTTTAAATATTTTCTCGACACACTCTACCCTTTGGATTTGCTCGCAAGTCAGACTAAATAGCCAAATCAGCTGATTCGTGGTCTTGACGGCTGACGTCAGCAGGACGCATTATTGGATTTCGGACCGGCCTGTGTTATAACGAAACCCCAACGAGGCGGAAATCGATGCCATCGACGACTTGTGAATTATTCAGACAGCCCTCAATTGTGTGACTGGCCCTGAACCGACATAGAATAAATACCCCGAATACAGTCCATTTTAGCTGAATTGTCCCCAAAAAGGGCCAAATTGAATGACCAAATCATATTTGAGACTGCCAGGAATCCATAAGTTGAACTAATGATACCATTAGAGCCAAAAAAGCGAGAAAAAACTAAATACGCGTTCATTGTAAAAAAAAAAATCCGTTCAAATTTTAAGGATTTAGCACAAAATCAAGTCTTAAAAATTGAAGAAGATCCGATTTATTAAAATTGAAGGTATCCGATTCACCTGCCACTTCCTTAAAAATTAAATAAACCTACGTTATTGTGCCGAAACGGTTATAATTGAATAAAAACTGCAAATTCTTACAAAGGGGTTTATCATTCACGTGGCTTGTTTAATTTTAACTCACTACCTCTGTTGAAAACCAGTCTAATATTAGTTTATAGGTAATTAAATACAAATTCTTGACATTGAATTGCATTCCCAATTTCATTTCCTAATTCATTCATACAGGTTTGTGTTATGTGCGATTTGTGTTGGCGGCGGACGGCGCACAAGAGACGGCGGACTGCGGACGGCGGATGGTGGACGATGGACGGATATTTTTTTTGCTGATTCGGATTCTACACCCTTTGAAAAACCATAAAAAATTCAGGGTAGGTTGGAAAACATTTTTTTTGGGCGATAAACTAAAATTGTCAATTTGTCATTAGATAAACCACGCGACCTTCTCTGAACGCTTTCTGAAAACAGTCTTTTGTCAATGCCTTTTGGAAAAATCAAAAGAGCGGAGAAAGTTCAGTAAAAAAACTACTTCCCTCCGGGTGGTCGACTTGGCAAACATGATAAACACATGAGTGAACAGGGATAGTATAATGGAACGATCGACCTACATCTGGTAAAACCTCGCCTGATGTCCTATCGATTCGTTCGCATGTTCTGTGTCTTCTCAGCTATTTTCGTGGACAAGTTGTGACGTAGGTGCTAAATAGTAGAAATCGTTGGAGCCGTTAAGTTCAGGCGCCAGGAAGCGGAATATTTTTAATTATCATTCCAGTTCCTCATTTCCAAGAGTATAAAATCTTGATGTTAGCAAGGAGCACCATTTCAAAAACTAATTGCGCTTTGATAGATGTTTTAATTAAACATTTCCGTCTTTTATGTTTTTAGCATCTACATAAAACCTAACTGAATTTACTAGAGTCGGTATGAAACACTCAGTTAGGGTTATGGAAGCTATAAATTTTTTTAATGACTTATTCGAAGTTGAACAGGAAACGAAATTCAGGTGCCTAATGATTTTAACCGCTATAAAGTTTCAACGCGAAAAAAGGTGGGGAAGATATTCTTTAATTTTAGGATGAAATCGAAAAAGTCGAAAATTTGGGTATGTTCTGTTGCCATGCCATCGGTATCTATGAGAACAGGGATTTTGACAGTCTTTGATTTCCATAGCGACAGTGAGTTGTCATGCGGCGGCGGTTGCTATGGCAGCGCTTGTGTAATGTGACAACGGCGGGCTCTATGACTGCGGCGGTGGAAAGTCTCTCCATGACAACGGCGCTTAGCATAGCAACCGTGGTTTCCATAGCAACGGTGGTTGGCTAGGCAGCCGCGGTTTCTATAGAAGCGGCGGTTAGCATGATAACCCTGGTTTTCATAGCAACGGCTGTTGCCATGGGAACGGCTATTTCCATATAATTGGTCAATTCCCATGGCCCCACCCGTTCATGAGGTACAGGCGTAAAAGCACTAGGTAACTAATGTTATAATAACGCGAATAATCATCGCAGCAGTTATGTAAGTAGCATTTTTAAGTCGAAATTGAGAATTTCCCGAACTGATTTAAGATTTTTCCAAGCCAATTTGTTTAGAAAAATTCTTAATTCGACATGGCAATTTCCAATATGAGTTGAAAATGCTATAAAAAATAATTTTTAATATTTTCGCAATTTGAAACGCACTTTCCATCGTCACCCCTCATAGCGAAAAACCATTTCTCGCACGATCGAACAGTTGAAAATTTTGGAAAATCCAAAACCGCCCGAAACGAACCGTCCGAGTTTCCCGACGAAACTGCGGCTCCCGCGGTCGGCGTTTCCCGGTTCTCGCCAGACGAACGGGTTCCGTGCAAATGAATTATTCATCATTTACTGTTACTATGCTCTCGTTATTCTTTAGCGAATATCGCGTGGGAATTACGTTATACAGTCCAATTTGGAAAAACGGATCGTAATGCAGACAAAATGTACGCAGAATCGAGTTAGGGAGGAATTTAGAAAAATGTTTGTTGAGATAATTTCCCTGTTAACATATTTCTAAATTCCGTATTTTTATCCGTATATCGTCGTCTGAGGCGCAGCATGGCACATCTAACATTTGGCAAATTTTCAGGAAAAAGGAAAAATCAATTATTTTCGAATGCATTAACATAGGTATCCAAGCGTATCTAAGGGATATTTCAGTGGGTTCCACGACGAATTTAGCGAATCTGAAACCGAGCAGTGATGTGGCACAGAGAGTAAACATGATTTTCTGTTTTACCTAAAAACTGCCAAACTGTTAGATGTGCCATGCTGCGCCTCAGACGACGATATATTTTTAATCATTTCCGCCAGTTTGGTAAACAGATACAGCAATTAGATGAGTAATTTAGTCAGAGCTTATAAATCAATTGTTTTTGAAAGACAAGCTATATTTTTATCCTGCTGAAGGTTTTATCAATTTTATTATATTTATTGCTTCATTGATTCTTATTCTTTCCGTCTTTACTCAACAATGGTTGGTTAATTAGTTGAAAAATACTCACGTTTGCCGGAAGGAGCCCCATCGTCGGTTGGGCAGGTTTTCGTGGTTGCTGAAACAAAATTCAAACAATCAAACAATAATAGACGAAATTTAATGTATCACTGTAATTTGCTTCGACAAAAATGTGAAAAGCCTCGGGCATTTTTATGTATTTTGAAATATCACACACGCCCCCCCCCCCCAGTCGATAACCTGAAGTGGAACCTGCGGTGCGAACTGTTCAGTGGAAGCCTTTTCGTGAGGGCCCCACTGACGAAAGCGCTGGAGCACACAACATATAATATAGCCACCGAATCTCATTCAATTTCACAAGTCCAAATAGGAGTCGGGGTGGCCGAGGTGGCTAAGGCGTGTGACTTTCTGTGTTTGCGAGGGCACAGACAGGGCGTCTTGAGTTCAATTTTCACGGCCAGCTCCACTGTCGAGGCAAAAAATCTTCGGCATGAGCTGACAATCCCAGGCTAAGCCCGATGGGCTTGTTCAACGAACTCTGAACCTATTCTAACCAAATGGGTTCAACGCGTTGGATCCGGTCCCTCTCAACTCAAGGGGGTGAGGCAATGAGTAGCCGTGTGTCACAGTACATAAGTGCTGTGAGACTAGAGCGACATGTCCTGAACAGTTCCGACCCTCTCCTTGAGGGCGGCAGGGCACGCCCGGGACAACTTAGGTTATAGAGGGAAAAGCCAACGCCTGGAACGGCGGTTTACTTTACTTTACTTTACTTTACTTTTATAGCCACCGAATTCCCCCTCCATAAAAAATACAATTTTTCCCATTGATAGGTACTTATTTACCTGTAATCGTCTCTGGAAACTCTGATTTTTAGAAAGCATAAAATTATTTGCAAGCATAAAGTATTGTATTTTTAATTATTGAATATACAATTATTATAGATTTTTTGCAGTGCTGCCAAGTGCTGAGTGACCAATCGACCATCCATAATAACACGATGAAATAGTCACATAAGGGTTAGTAACTTATTGATAATGTTAGTTTTCCAAAGCGGAACTATAGTTTGTCCAAACTAACTTGCTGGTCCTCTTGAGGCTAGTCCTTAGCCAGGAATTCCGCCTAAGACTATTCGTATTGGAACCACTCCTGATGCCGCTTTCGCTGGAAATGGTGAAATAATAAAATGATATTCATCGATTTTCGACGTCGAACTTGAGGAACCACCTTTTTTTTTATTTATTAAATACCTAGTAAGCCAGGTTAGTAAGAGGTTAATTCCTGTTTTATGATTGGAATCGCCTAGAAGACACTTGAAATAAATGTTAAATTTCATCATTACTGCCTATCTATCTAAAAACAACATACCTAGAAACAGGAATGAACATTCGCGGAAATAGAAAATACAATAACTAATTGGCCCCTATAAACCAAAAAAGGCGAAAATGTAAAAAAAAATTGATTTAAAAAAAATTTTTAAAAGCGGTGGTTCCTCTGATAAAAATAAAATTTTGTGTAAAACAAAAAAAATTTAGGCTGAAAATAATTTCAAAAACCCGATTAATAATTAAAAGAGTAGTAAAATATCAAATTAACAGACAATATTTTCATGCTGGTGCAAACGTGAATTCCACAACCTCCGTAATAAGTAGAGGGAAAGTATGGTACAACATGGCTACTAAACGTACTAAAATATATTTAAGTTTCATTGAATAATATGGTGAGCGCTGAAGTGAGAGCCGCACAAACGAAAGCGCTCGAGCTTATCGAACACCGCTCGCCATAATTAAGGTTCGTTCAGTTAAAAAACCATTTCAAATTATCCATCGAAACGTATGGGAGTGCGAACTGTTTCAACGATCATATAATCCGAAAATTCTCAAAATTTTTTAAACAAGCGAGTTTTTGAAACTCCAATTTTGAAAAATTCGAATAGAACATGAAAAAGGCCCAGTGGGGCGAAAGCGCTCGGAGGATGAAGCCGATGGGCTTCCACTCTCTCCCTCACCTCCACTCTTAAAAAGTTACCCAACATTTAACATTAAAAATAATATAAAGGAGTTTTTCATTTTTTAGAAAAAAATAAATCGCATTAAGAATAAACTTTATACCGCTTCACCAAAAAAAAATACAAATTTTTCCAAACGGCAAATAATTATTTATTTATACCTATTTATTATAATCGGAGGGCAATCCTATTACTTAGTCCCTTGCAATTCTTTTACGGCCATGCTGAAGACATAAAAATACCTAGACCCCAATTCAGCATGCTAATAAATGCTAAGAAAGCATGCTAATTAAATGCTAATAAATGTTGAGAACTGATTTTTCAAACAATTACCACTTTTAACAAACCTATCCTGAATCACGTAACTACTAACTACCTAGGTATATTAACACTTTCTACATTTTTATGACTGCTTTTGAAATATTAATATTGAATATAGACTGTAATTTGATAAACTTCCCAAAATCAAGAAGATTTCTCAACCCTGAAAGTATTTGATCCCTCTCGTTCATGATGATACTTAATCATACCAAAACATTTATTAGAAACAATCCTGAAAACCGAAACGATCCAGGTTTTTAAAAAAATCCAACATAGAGAAGAACATGAACACCGGCTTCCCAAATTACTATGCCTACTTCACAATACAGTATATACTTTCCAATATATAATATACTTTCCAGCCAACTACAGAAAACAGCTAAGATTAGTGGCACACAGAAGGTTTCCTTTCGTAATTATTTGCTAACCTTGAAAGCGTGGACGTGTCCATTTCGACTTCCCCGTAACATTCAAAACTCTCACCTTCGGATAGACTTGAAAACGGGCTGTATGGGAGAAAATATACGGGCCGTAATATTTGGAATATTTCTACGACTAAATTTAATGTAAGGGAAAATTCGATTTTTACATCGCCTATCGACCAATCGATTGCAAGGTCTACAACAGAATTTTCTAACTGGCGGATAAGGTATGGAATAAAATTATTATTCGCTAAGGTTGACATGCAATAACTTGATGATATTAAATATGATATTAAAAATGAAATTTTCATGTAGGGGTTCTGTACAGGGGGCTACCGGCATGATTCGCAGCAAAAAATAATAATACAATGGCGATAAAAAGTGCAATATTTTCTAACCCAAATCCGCAGACCGTTACGAGTGAATTTCCAGAATTTGAAATCTCACCTATTTTTATCGCCGTCGCCATTTTGGTCCGTGATGAAGAGCGGCGCGTTGCTCGTATTATTGCACTCTTTGGACGGCAGACGTTGTCCAACGCTCGGCGCCATCATTATACCACGACCACCTGGAACGTAAAATATCATTAACCGACTGAAGACCTGAAGAATCTTTATCAACATGAAACGTGACTTTTAAAAAATTTGAAATTCTTCAAAAATCTGATTTTTGTCCAAGAGCTTTATACGCACTCCACATAGCCCTCGAGCGATGGTTGGAACTCGCGGATAGCAATTGCCAATAGAAATCTTCAAATTGTCAGCTCAAACTCAAAACTGAAACTCGAACTTAAACTGAATCTCAAACTCATACTGACACACCCCTCAGACTCGAACTGAAATCCAAACTCAACTTCGAATGAAACTCAAACTTGAACTCATAATCAAAGTCTAACACAAACTCAAACTAAAATTCAAACTCAAACTGAAATTCAAATCTTGACTCAAACTGAGACTCAACCTGAAACTAAAACTGAAACTCATACCAAAGGTCAAGCTCAAACTTAAACTGAAACTCATAATGAAACTCAAACTCATATTTCAACTCAAACTGAAATTCAACCTAAACTCAAACTGATACTCAATCTGAAACAAATACTGAAACTGAAACTCGAACTCATCTTAACGCCAAACATAAACAAACTGAAACTCGAACTGTAATTCAAACTCAATCTGAAGTCAAACTCAAACTGAAACAGGAACTCAAACTCATAATCGAAATCGAAGTCAAACTCACAATGGAACAAAAACTCAAAGTCATAATCGAAATCGAAGTCAAACTCACAATGAAACAGAAACTCAAACTCATAATCGAAATCGAAGTCAAACTCACAATGAAACAGAAACTCAAAGTCATAATCGAAATCGAAGTCAAACTCACAATGAAACAGAAACATGAACTCATAATCGAAATCGAAGTCAAACTCACAATGAAACAAAAACTCAAAGTCATAATCGAAATCGAAGTCAAACTATCAATGAAACAAAAACTCAAAGTCATAATCGAAATCGAAGTCAAACTCACAATGGAACAGAAACTCAAAGTCATAATCGAAATCGAAGTCAAACTCATAATGAAACAAAAACTCAAAGTCATAATCGAAATCGAAGTCAAACTCACAATGAAACAGAAACTCAAAGTCATAATCGAAATCGAAGTCAAACTCACAATGGAACAGAAACTCAAAGTCATAATCGAAATCGAAGTCAAACTCACAATGGAACAGAAACTCAAAGTCATAATCGAAATCGAAGTCAAACTCACAATGGAACAGAAACTCAAAGTCATAATCGAAATCGAAGTCAAACTTATAATGAAACAAAAACTCAAAGTCATAATCGAAATCGAAGTCAAACTTATAATGAAACAAAAACTCAAAGTCATAATCGAAATCGAAGTCAAACTCACAATGGAACAGAAACTCAAAGTCATAATCGAAATCGAAGTCAAACTCATAATGAAACAAAAACTCAAAGTCATAATCGAAATCGAAGTCAAACTCATAATGAAACAGAAACTCAAAGTCATAATCGAAATCGAAGTCAAACTTATAATGAAACAGAAAGTCAAAGTCATAATCGAAATCGAAGTCAAACTTATAATGAAACAGAAACTCAAAGTCACAATCGAAATCGAAGTCAAACTCACAATGGAACAGAAACTCAAAGTCATAATGAAACAAAAACTCAAAGTCATAATCGAAATCGAAGTCAAACTCACAATGGAACAAAAACTCAAAGTCATAATCGAAATCGAAGTCAAACTCATAATGAAACAAAAACTCAAAGTCATAATCGAAATCGAAGTCAAACTCACAATGGAACAGAATCTGAAAGTCACAATCGA
Organism: Nesidiocoris tenuis; assembly: GCA_036186465.1. Lineage (NCBI taxonomy): Eukaryota > Metazoa > Arthropoda > Insecta > Hemiptera > Miridae > Nesidiocoris > Nesidiocoris tenuis. The sequence continues at coordinate 3,158,673 of AP028923.1, forward strand.
AATCGAAGTCAAACTTATAATGGAACCAAAACTCAAAGTCATAATCGAAATCGAAGTCAAACTCACAATGGAACAGAAACTCAAAGTCATAATCGAAATCGAAGTCAAACTCATAATGAAACAGAAACTCAAAGTCATAATCGAAATCGAAGTCAAACTCATAATGAAACAGAAACTCAAAGTCATAATCGAAATCGAAGTCAAACTCATAATGAAACAAAAACTCAAAGTCATAATCGAAATCGAAGTCAAACTATCAATGAAACAAAAACTCAAAGTCATAATCGAAATCGAAGTCAAACTCATAATGAAACAAAAACTCAAAGTCATAATCGAAATCGAAGTCAAACTCATAATGAAACAAAAACTCAAAGTCATAATCGAAATCGAAGTCAAACTCATAATGAAACAAAAACTCAAAGTCATAATCGAAATCGAAGTCAAACTCATAATGAAACAGAAACTCAAAGTCATAATCGAAATCGAAGTCAAACTTATAATGAAACAGAAACTCAAAGTCATAATCGAAATCGAAGTCAAACTATCAATGAAACAAAAACTCAAAGTCATAATCGAAATCGAAGTCAAACTCATAATGAAACAAAAACTCAAAGTCATAATCGAAATCGAAGTCAAACTCACAATGGAACAGAAACTCAAAGTCATAATCGAAATCGAAGTCAAACTCATAATGAAACAAAAACTCAAAGTCATAATCGAAATCGAAGTCAAACTCACAATGGAACAGAAACTCTTCAGAAGTTTTAATTTTAGTTTGAGTTTGAGTTAAGATCGATTTTCAGTCGGAGTTTGAGTATGAATTTCAGTTTGAATTTCCGTTCGAGTTTGAATATCACTTTGCGTTTGCGTTTGACTTTGAGTATGAGTTCGAGTTTGAGATTCAGTTTTAGTTCAAGTTCGGATTCAGTTTTAGTTTGAATTTCACTTTGACTTTGAATTAAAGTTTTAGTTTCAGATGGAGTTTGAGTGTTAATTTCAGTTAGAGTTTGAGTTCAGATTGAGTTTCAGTCGAAAGTTTCTGTTTGAATTTCAGTTTGAGTTCCAGTTTCAGTCTGAATTTCAGTTCGAGTTTGTGCTTGACTTTGAGTATGAGTTCGATTTTTTGATTCGTTTTTGGGTACAGATTGAGTTTGAATTTCAGATAAAGTTTGAATTTGAGTTTGTGTTTGAGCTTCAGAATGAGCTTCAGTTTTTTTGCGTTCGACTTTCGATTTGAGTTTGTAACTCAGATTATAGTTTCAGCTTGATTTTGAATTTCAGTTTGATCGTTCTTATTGAGATTATAAGCTACTTATACTCACGCCCGTTTGTAAAATTTACCGGTAGTTTCTTAATGCTTTACCGCTCAACTTAACCGACAACGCTCAACTTATTCCATATCAAAGCTGATAAATTAAATTATTAGCTATATTATTATTGAAGTTTTAACTTAATTTTTATTTCGTTATATTTTTGATTATTGTTTATCTTTTGTTCTTCGCCGTTGCCCTGGATCATAACTCAGCGTTTCGATTATTCTACTGTAGTATGATAACACTTCATTTCGTAATACTTTTAATGCTGAATTTTATAGAAGCCCAAAGTAATTAAGTTAATTGGCAAGATTGAAGATTCGGGCTATCTTTTGAAATTGGAATGAATTTACCTCGCACCATTTTGATAAAAATATGATCATCTCAAAATAATAAATGAAACTATTTTTGAGCATAACGGTTATGAAAACCTGAAAGACGCCTTATAGCAAATGACCAATTTCGAATTGGAGGCTAATTTCGAAAAAATTCACTCGCACCTACCTCGGCAAAGGTAATGTTCGAACATTCCCCCAACCATTTTCGTCGTTTGGGGCTTCCGACTTGAAAAGCTATTTTCTACGCGATACGCCTTAGCACTTTACGATGAATTTTCCGAATAAATAAAACCGTACATTCAGCATTATTCTATACTAGATTTATGGGAGCGTTTAAAAGAAGGAAAAATCATCGAGGTTAGCAGCTGCGGCGGAAGCATGACGAGTACTGAAAAGATGAACCTAGTTCATTTCAAGATAAGAAAGCATCAACGTTCAAAGTTTTCTAGAAACTGGTGTTCATGGGGTTTATGGATGAAACACGATCGAGAATACAGTTAATTCCACTTACCCCTGCAGTTAGACACAAAAGACCTCATACCAGGCACCAATTTTTTTCTAATTTATTGGGTTAGAATGTTTGGGGGTTTTGAAATTTTTGATCCTCGACGATTAATTAATATTAGAGAATGAGCTACAGATGGATATTGAAGGCACCGACTTCAAAATGGGATGTTCATGTGAGGAATTGTCCTTGGTACTGAGCCATTCAGTAAGGATGGGGCCTAGGATAGGTGTAGTTTCCTTAGCATTTCACAAATTTCTGTCAGGCTCTTTTTCTCTTCTTATTTTGGTTTTTTACTTTTAGTTTTTAATATGCCCCTATTCAGAGTAGTTAAAATGAGTTTTTGTTTTTGCTATAAAGACGATAATTTCTTTTATAATACGTTTCCATTCTACCCAATTCCATGTTAACACCGAACAAAATGGCTGACCACGGAAGTAATTTGCCCGCCAGGCATAGCCCGTTTCATTCAATACGTCGAAAGGGTTCATTGAATCTTTTGTGGCCCAGAAAGCCAACACGAAAGTACAATGCGCGGACTGGCTGCGCAAAATAAACGATTCTGTCAAACCAGTTGACAGCCTCAGCGAAGGTCAAAAACGGTTAACAGGTAAATAATAGGTCTGAAACCTCAACACCTGTTTTTTGTTAACGTATGGAGAACAATGAGTGCGGAACTGTGAACCTACAAGATAATAGTTCCACCCATAAATGATTTTGAGCTGATTTATTGATTTCTCAGCAGATTAGGTTAGCATTTACGTGCGCATAAGAATAGCAAGCATGGTTTGAAGGGAATGAAATGATGACATGAAGTGATGACATGACGTGATGGCATGAATTGATGACATGACATGATGACATGACATGATGACACGACATGATGACATGACATGATGACATGATGACATGACATGATGACATGACATGATGACATGACATGATGACATGACATGATGACATGACATGATGACATGACATGATGACATGACATGATGACATGACATGACATGATGACATGACATGACATGATGACATGACATGACATGATGACATGACATGATGACATGACATGATGACATGACATGATGACATGACATGATGACATGACATGATGACATGACATGATGACATGACATGATGACATGACATGATGACATGACATGATGACATGACATGATGACATGACATGATGACATGACATGATGACATGCCATGATGACATGGCATGATGACATGGCATGATGACATGTCATGATAACATGACATGATGACATGACATGATGCCATGACATAATGCCATGACATGATGACATGACATGGTGACATAACATGACATGAAGACATGACATGATGACATGATTACTTGACATGATGACATAAAGTGATGACATGACGTGATGACAAGACATGTTGACATTATGAAGTGATGACATGATGACGTATGGCATGATTTCAGAAGATATTATGACTTGATGACCATATTCTCTAGATACAAAGTTTCTGACCATCGAAAATTCTCCAGCAAAAAAAATTGTTGTCAGGGATCTGAGCAAGGCAGTGAGCACCTACATGAGCAACTTCAACATCGACTGAAATCAAGTTTCGAACTCCATCGCGGGCGGTCATTATTGAGGAGGGCTTGAACTTTCTGAAATTGACTTCATTACGTATTGAATGGCGCGAGGAACTTTGCCATCGTGCGCTGGCAAAACTTCCTCTCACATCTGGTAACTTGCTCGATATAACCCTCGAAAACCGTGAAATATTTCTCAAACCCAAGTAATGAAATATATATTTTCTCTAATCTAATCAATTAAATTCGAGTTTGAAACCAATTAAATTTGAGTAAAAATAATTAGGCACCTAATAGGTATCGAATTTTTTGCGAATATTCCGTCGATTTGGAGCCTTGTGCATTTCTCATTAGGAAACTTTACTTGGCTAAGGTCACACTGTTATTCGGAGTAAAATACCATCTGATTTGAATATCTCGGTTCTTGATCGTCAGATATCACGCGAGTCTTGTGTAATACTCGGGAGAATAATTCAGTGTCAAGGTGTTTCAGCGAACGATGGAATCGATATTTCGTTCTAAAAATAATGCTGACTCATCATCTTATTATCTCTCGGCCCAATACTTTAGCTTGCACGTCTTCAGTTAAAAGTCAAGTAGACATGAAGTCGGTGCTTACAAATTTCAAACAGGGGGCCAATTATCGCCAATCGATTCAGGCAATCCTGGCATTATAAAAGAAGTAATATTGATAAAATGAATCAAAGTTCGAATATTTTAGTAAAAATTGTTCGGTAAAATTAGTCATAACATTATTTACCTACCTGCACAAGAATGATTCTTTTTTGAAAATTTAGCCCCATGCACTTGACATAAAAAATAATATTTTCGAATAAGAGCTCATTATAGTTAGTATGTTCTTTTCAGATATAGAAATTGTTTCTAGTTGTAAAAAATACCTAATTATATTGCTCCGTTCAAACAACATGCGATACAAACCGAGAAGAGAGATGATACCTACGGTAGGTAACCTGTGTAACCTGTGTTATGCATCTGATAGGTACTACCTATACGGTAGGTAGGTATACTAAACTTGAATAACATACAAGGTATGCGGGTTAAGTATACCCCAGCTGACTTTAAGTTTGAGTCTCAAACCAACTTCCACTCAAATCCAAATAGACAGTGTGTAATACTCACCTAGCAACTACGATACCAAATGCACAACTACTAACAAATATCAAGAAGATTTTTTGAAATTTTTACCTTTTTTGCGTTTGGTTTTCGGGCTGCCACGGTTGCCGTCTTGAGGATCTGTAACGAAGTGGAAATCATTAAAATCAGGAATAGTTGTAATAGCTCGGCAGGGCATGATGAAAAATGATACAATTCAAAGTATAATAAAGCAAACAATCCTGAACTATTTGCGAGAAAAAATAAATAATCAGTTTTTGCCGACCGATGTTAAACTGCAAAATAAAAAGTCGTATTTTTTTTAATCAAAGTTGTATTTTTTGGCAAAATGTTTCTTAATGGGTGAAACAATTATTGGATTATAATTGTATACCATTTGTTGGGATCTGCAACTAGTGAAAGAAACATGTGATTATTTATTTATATTTTTAATTTATTAGGTAGGTAATATTATTAATTTTTTAAAATATTTTTAGATCTTAGGAATTTGAGTTAGTACCAAACATTTATGTATTGGGCCCTCGTGGACCAACCGAATAGAAGGAGAACTTGGTGATGATTGAACGAACGCAAATTACAGCTGCACGCAACAGATTCGTTAGACTTATCTGGCAGTACTGATTACAGTAAAAGACTGGCAAGCATTTCATTACGCCCACCACTGATTACACAATCCGATTCCCCAAAGAGACAACACATGGTCAATGATTAGGAACAAATACTTTTCGCTGTATTTACAAAAAAATACAGCAATTCAACCTGTCAAGAGATATTTTAAGAAATTGATACGTACGTGGAACATTGGCTAAGGATAGTAAACATTTAGGCATTTACTCACCTACAGAATATTTCTACTTACGAGAAATTTCATTTTCAAAATTCACGTTGAAACAATTTTACAGATCTGAAATCTGCTCCATAAAATTTAATGGCAAGGTCGGTATAGAAAGTCCCTTCCGGAGAGTGAAATTATCGAGAGAAAGTCGAACGTGTTGAGGTCCTTTATTTGTCAGGGAGGAGAGCACAAGAGCAACAGGCGCAGGCGCCAAACAGTTGGGCGGCTCTTTGAGCTCAACAGCTAGAAGGTAAATTGGAACTCAAAACAGTTTTGGAGTACAGCAGGCTCTAAAATCAACCCCCTCCTCCCATCGGGAGCCTGGGGAGACGCCTATGTAGACTCTAATCAGCAGAGAAAAAAGTTTTTTTTTCAGTTTTCCATTTTTCAGTTTTCTGCCAAATACTAAAAACCGACCTTATAAAAGTACCTAAAGAAGGAAATCTATAAGTATCCCACAGAAAATTCCATCCATGGCAAAATTTGAGAACATTCAATTTTGGGGTCTGACCTATAATCATGAAAATCGGAAAAGCCGTTCAGACGCAATCAATAACCGAAAATTGGCTGCTTATTCCACGTGAAAATAAAAAGTTGAGTCACTTAACCGAGCGATGATTCAAGTGACGAAGATATTGATACAAATATTGCTCAAAACATCTAGAGAAATGGGGACTTGAAGATAAAAGGAGGAAAAAAGATAAAAGGAGTAAACAACCAGGTACTAACCCGTAGTAAAAGAAATGCTCCAGTAACTGAAATGTTGACTTTTTTGCGGCTATTTTAGGTCCCTCATTTTCATGACTCACTAATTTTATCACTATAGTGATTCCTGGGGTTTATGGGGTTTTACAAGCAAGAAAGCAGGCTCAGTTGGTATTGAAACAACAACAACGTTGAAATTAATTTATTATAAAATTTACATACCGTAGATACTATTTTATATCATCATATTTATCAATATTTCATATATATTAATTAATTTTTTATATATGAATTTAATTTAAGTAAAATATTAAATAAATTAAAATCAATGGCAAAATCAAAAATAATTCAATGACGTGGTTATGGGGTGGGCTGATTCTTATAATGCCCGGTCGAATGCCTGCATAAATCAAGATTAAAGAGGCGGATTTCCAAGAAGGTGAACGAACTTTTTCCACGCTATACGTCGGTTATTTTCGTGCAATTTATACCCTAACAAACGGGTAAGTGGGCAATCAGAGGAAAATTTCCTGAATATTTCTATTGGTATCTTCAGCAGTTCGTGAATAAAGCTCATGGTAAGTTTCCCTGTAAGGGATAGTAAGAGGTATTTTGGGGTAGCTCTATCACAAATGTCACGCTGGTGGCTGAGGTGATAGGTCAGGATTATCAGAGCTACTTCCTTTTCAATGCTGCTAACGTCTCCCACGCTATATCCAAGAAATAACTTGAATCCAAATAATTGTAAGTGATTTTAAGCGAAAAAAAAACATGTTTTTCGACATTCAAACTTGATTTTCTCTACCTAGGAGTGGGGTAAACAGAAAAATTTCTATACTGTTGGAAAGCTGGGTTCTTATTGTTCTTAGTTGGGTTCCCTTAGTTGGGTTAGTTGTGGTTCGTTCTTGGTTATTCCCAAATAGTGCGTCATAATCATTAAGAAATAATTTTGGTTAATATCCGAATGAAAAAAATTGATATTAAGCAGTTTTCTCTTCAGCCTCACATTTTTTGTATTCATCTGCAGAAAAACAGTCACATGAGGCTATTTTCTAATAGGAAAATTTACTAGCTTTCTAACGGTATCCTCAGATTGGGATTTACTCGAAGGAACCACAGCCATTTTAGTGGGCGAAGGTCGACAACACAAGAATGAGAAGAACAGAGTTTTCTAGCGGAGTAGGTAAAAATGTCTGAGGTTTGCAGGGGGGAGGAGGGGATCTTGATATTTGGCGGATTTAAATAAAAATGGGTCAATTATGAAAGCAAATTATTTGTTCCTGTTTCATATATGATTCATCAATATTGAATATTGGAATACGTGCATCCATTTCAGCAGGTACCAATAATACGTTAGGTAGTTTAATATTTAGAATTTCTTAGTTTTACGATTATTTTAGCACGAAATGAAATTTGTATTCGAATAATACTCGATAAAGACATACCTGTACACATATAAGTAGTTAGTTAACCTACAGTATTGGCAATTGCTCTTTCTCGTTGGTATGCAAGTCTTGGCAGGCGCATTGCTCAACGATGACGTCATCCCATGTCGGTGCACTGCTGACCTTTACCATTACCATTTCTGTCCGTCCGTGACAATACCGCTCGTTTTCATTCCCGTTCGCTCGAAACCTGATTTACCGCCATCCGACGAACTTGACTGTACCTTTGACACACTTAACCCGGCGCTTACTCGGCCCGTTCTTTCCAAAATAGCCGATCCCCCAAAAAAAATCGACATAATATGTTATATTATAACATGTAAAACCACGTCATTCTTGCACTTTTTTTGGTTTTTCACCCGAAGCTGCTTTCCATTGCATTTTTCAGCTTTTAGAGCCATTAGAAAACTTGTAGATGTTAAAATTCCCAACAAAATTGATCCCATGACTTTTGTTTGTAGGATCAATAGTTTCCGAGCTACGGCCCGGCAAAAAAGGGCGAAAATTTCCAAAATGAAGAAACGTTGACCTTCTGCACACTTTTCGCGGCAAAAAATCGGGGAAATCGTCGTCTCAGCGAAAAATTTAGAGGGAGGAAACTGTTGAAAATTTTATCAGGTTTCTAACAGTTTTTTCAAAAATTTTGGTACCACCAACCAGTGAGATTGGGGTAAGTTTGAAGAGGAAAAGGGCAACCCTTATGAGATTGAGAAAGGGAACCATTTTTGATCATGATTTTGCGATATGATCATAGAATGACCATATACCATAGATTGCTAAATCGTGGTCAAAAAGGGTTCTCCAACTTAGTATCTCTGAATGGCTGTTTTTCTCTTCTCCTCCAAATTTACTAATTGGTGCTGCCAAAATAAAAAAAAAATTCCGGTGCTTCCTTGGATATTGGATGGATAAATTTTGCCAATAAACCGGCCTTTATTATTCAAGTAGGTACTCCAATTAAATTATTATGTTAATTAGAATTCATTATAATTATTAATTACAGAAGATAATATTATAATCATTATAGAATTATAACATCAGAGAATCATTATCGATTATGTAGGTAACGATTAAAAACATATAATTTTTTCTTTTCGGTACCACCGCTCATCTAACCGAAGTTGGAATTTCGCCTCAAAAAAGTTGTTCTTCTGTATTTCAATAAAAATTTCCATAAATCTTTGAGACTATAATCAATTTTTCCAAATTTTATGGATTGTTGTACTCAACAGAATGTGGAGGTACTTTGTGTTACCTCCTGAAAATCGACTATTGAGCCTCGAAAGTTGCCGCAGAATCAGCAATTCGCAAGCAACGGGGTTTTACGGTCAGCGAGCGGTGAGCCACACGTTTGTTGATCGGAGGATTCAAAAACAAACAACCCACGGCGTAACGACCTTGGATGTCTGCCAGTGGACAAAGAGATGACGTTTCTCATGCGGAATGGCCGATTTTATTATACAAAAGAGACATTTTATGGGAAAATTTTATTGCAATAGGCGACAGTTAGTAAGAGCTTCGAGAAATTTTTTATGCTGTAAAAAATGAGATGGTCTTGAGTATAAATTTTTGATAGTAAATAATAAATAGATTTTTACTCCCTTATTAACAGAGCGAAAGGAAGTGTAGTCCTTAAACTAAAATTGTAATATTACTGTAATGAACACTTTCTGTCACAACAACAACAAAAACAAGTCTGCGTGCCCTCCTGTGAGCATTTTCACAAAAATGGCCGCATCTCCCGCATTTTTCGTCGAAATTTTGATTACTTGAAGTACTTCCGGAATATTGGCACTTTAAAAGAAGTGTTTTCTACTTTATTTTTTCTGGTATTAAGAAATAACCGATGTCAGTGTTCTTGGTCTTAAAATCTTGGTTTTACCTTGCAGGATACGCCATATTATTATTTCTGTAACTTATATGCATCGATTTGAGGCGTTTTTCAAAATTTGCATAGGTACCTAGTATGTTTTTTGACATTTTTGACCCCTTAAGCATCCAAATCATTAAAATCAAATAGGTTCAAAACTTTTCTCGCCAAAATATGGAAGTATGGTGTGTTATCTAGGCACTTCTTTTCTAGCATTGGAATAATAGCATAATTTTTCAAGCCTATTCCAATCAGCTAGGCTTAACGAATATTCTTAATCAATATCGCTGAAGGTTTATTCTCGGAGCTTCGTTATTTATGAATGACGATGATTAGTCTTCAGAGGTGGGTAATAGAGAGTTTTTGCTTCTTTCGTTTTGCAACAAACCAAACACGAAAATGGCAACGGAAACGAACTTCTCGTTGATAACGAAACTTCTTCCTCTTCTTTTTCGCCCTTGGCTCGTGTTCCGAAACAGTTAGCTCCGGTTACGAGCTAAGGACGTTTTTCGTTACGAATCAGCAGCTCGATTTTCGTAACGAACCTAGCACTGTCTCGTAAACGAATCATCTAGCCTAACCTTCTCGGAAGATAAACATGCAGTGTTTTTCGTCTCTTGGCGCCCCGTGGCAGACAACAGGATTCTCCAACTAACTTTTTAGATCGCGTCAAATCCACTTTCTGCCCCGTGGCAGACAACAGGATTCTCCATTTAAATTTTTATAACTAGTAAAATCCACTTTCTCAGCGTTTCTTATTTTCTGTTTCTGCTTATTTATTCGTTTTTGTTCTATAAATTTAACATTAAAAACGACTCTGAATAAAGAATTTCGAATATAAGTAATGCAAGACACTACAATTCACTGAACCTCACGAATTGAACTGAAATGTTTGTCTCGGCAAGACCTAACACCCTGTTTAATCGAAATTTGGATAACTCACAGTACTTCCGATATATTTGCATTTTATTATTTTTCGGCCACAAAATTGAACCGATTTGAGCGTTGTTGGTCTTTAAAATCTTTGTTATGCCTTGCAGAATATGTGGATATTTTTTATATTCCGATAATGTAAGCGTACTTTTATTTTGGGCGAATTTTAAAATTTGCACAGGTGAATGTTTCCATATTTTTGACCTAAACGTTACTCATAACAGCAGTCACCATATGATCACATGGTGACACAATTTTACGATTCAAAATATGGAAGTATTGTGTGGTATCTACGCACCACCGGTTTCGATTGATTGTTTTGTGTAAAACAAAAATTTCAGTTCCCCGAGATTTCCGGGTTCTATCAGAATAAACATATGATTAATTGTTGGTCGAGTTTATAGGTAGAATTTCATTGACCGAATCTCAGGAAAAAATTAGTTCCAAATGTGTGTAGCACGGAATTCTGAACGGCCACACACTATCCGTTTGCTAGCTGTTAGAGTAAGGATGAACATGGGAACGTGGCTCGGAAAAACCCAATGAAATGTATCACATTCAACGCCGACAACTCGACCAAACACACCAAATGGATTTTCTTACCCCTCCACCAGCAATCAGATGTGTGTGTGGTCGACTTTAGGGTCTGTTCGATGAGGCCAGTCCTGGACTAGTCTGACAACGCCAAGCAAATCCACTCAATCACCTGGCTTGAATTTGTTTTCCGCCAGTAGGTACTCGCCCAGGACTGACCAAGACTGGCCTCATGAAATAGACTCTTTGAATGTATTAACCGGCCCTTATTCTGAGAATGTCTAGGGAACTGTAAACTCAAAGCGATATGTCTTTGGAAATCGATATTAAATTGCCATGCCAAATCCAATAACAATATCTGCAATGAATCGACAGCGATTACCAACACATACTGCTTCAAATTCACAGAAATAATGCTACCTGTAGAATAAAACAAAATTCTGTGGAAACTAAATATATTTCTGCATTTTCCGTGGTGAATAAGTAACATATGGGAGTGCATAAAGCTCTTCTTAATCTTCTTGCCGGTGGCAAAAATTCCTGCAATGCACACGAAAATAACGGCGGTTTGGCTGCCGTTAAGTATGGAATGTCAATTCGTGAAGATGGTCGCCTTCTCGGTCTTGAAGGAGCAGCTTTTGATTTTTTGAAAATCAATGAAGGCAAATTCACCTGGAAAAAATCAGGAGTGTTGACGCTTTGTACTGGACCTGCGGAGAATCGCACCGTACTTGTGGTAAAAAACGCAACCTGATTAGACCGACTCACCTTTTTGTGCCCGGAGAAATCGTTTTCTTGGATCCACAGATGGCCAGCACATCGGCCGGGCTGTGCCGTCAATAAACCCCCAGCAGTTTTCGAGGGGAGCTCCCTTTCCATGAATGCCCTGTCGAAATTTAGCACTCATTCACAAGTATTCACCAATACAGTAGGTAGGTATCAAAGCTATGAAGTACATCCCCGACAATTACATGGCGGAACATACCTTAGCGAAGTACTGCAGTTTTCCTGCATTTAAGTACGCAGGTAAAGAGTCAAGCAGATGGCCAAACCGATCCCTTGAAATCTTCGTTAGGTACGGGCAGATCGTCGACAACGCTGGCCCTGACAAACCGAAGTTCCCCTCCCGATCGCGCGTCGGTTAGGCTCGGCCAAGCGACGCAACAGAGATGCTCAGAGCAGTCTTGCCCGAACACGGTAACCCCTGCCTGTAACAAAAGGAAATCTCAGCCCTCTCCGAGACGACTTGTGCGATCCAGCAATCGTGATCTATAATATAGGTCACTCATACTATAAGCTTTATCAATAGTCGATTACCCAACCAGTGGTGCGTAGATAACACACAATACTTCCATATTTTGAAACGTACATATTTGAAAAATTTTGATCATATTTTGACTGTTTTTAAGGGTGTTTAGGTCAAAAATATCAAAAAATTCACTATGCAAATTTTAAAATTTTGCAAAAACAAAATTCGCGACATTTTTGTAATATATAAAAATTATCCATACATTCTGCAAGGTAAAACGAAGATTTTGAGACCAAGAACGCTCAAATCGGTCCATTTTTCTGGCCGAAAAAAAAAAAATAGAAAACACTAAAAATGCAAATATATCGGAAGTACTATGAGTAATTCAAATTCCGATTAAACAGGATGTTACGTCTTGCCGAGACAAACATTTCAGTTCAAGAAATTTGAAAAAAGGTTGAGAATTGAGGGAGCTATGGCCATTTTTGTCAATGACCACAGACGGACACACAGAAACTTGTCTGGGAAGTGATTCTGAGTAAATGTGTTTTTTCTGAAGCTCCGTTTCCGATTCTCGATTTTAGGACGATCACAATATTTCCATTTACTCTTTAAATATGGAAGTAAAAAATCGTAGCTAATCTCTTGGCTACAAATTTCTCGGAGACACAGCGCAACCACCCAAAAATCACCCTGAAATTAGTGGCCTGGTGATTAGCTATGATTTTTTGGATAATCGACTATTGATAAAGCGGCCCTAAGTATAGTAGAATGCAGTAGCTACAGTACAACGCTCACCTGGAATCGAGATTTCGTCGGGAATCAGCAGGGTTTTTTGCAGGACGGCAATGTCCTCCCGGCGAAATCGGAAGTTCAATCGCACATCCTCGTCGGTAAACTTATCGAGGTCGAACTTTCCGTAAAACTCAGCTCGTCGTCGGGGCTGCCGCCGGCTAGGCCCAGGCTCGTTCGACTCACCGTCCTCGGCTTCACAATTCGAGACAAACAATTCGAGGGCTCAGAGAATTCCTCCACCGATATGAGCCCGCATTCCAACAGGTCCTTCGCTTCTTCCAACGATTCCATCAAATCCACAGTACCCACTCAGAAACAAAACTCACAAGTCACGGATGGATGACTGCACTTTGGGTTTAAATACTCCCAAGGTCCGGCAAGCAAAACAATCGGTGAAAGGCTGGATCCCGAATTCCGTTCACAGCCCAATTTAACACAATGGACATCCAGGTAGAAATACCAACACAATTCAAGTGAAGGGCGAAAGTTTGCAAAGTTCGGTCGAACCAAAAAGTTAAAACTACAAAATAAATTCAGCCTCAATTGCAACTACCTATCAACAGTCCCTACAGCTGTGGAAACTTGTTTTCGTTTTGCGTCACTTCAAAACTTCACCGCAGCTAGCGTCACTTCAAATCTTATACGCAGTTTCGTGCCGAAACTAGAAACGAATCTTCCATCCCGAACTTATTTCTTATCACTTCTTATCGTCTTATCATAATTAGTTTCGTGCTCAGTTTCGTTTTCACTTTTGCACCACGAAAGAAGCAAAAACTCTCTAGTATCTTGGCCTCCTGCCGAAGTGGCTCAAGGTCTCCCACCAGAATAGAGATATCTACGAAAACTAGTTCCCTCTGTTGGAACCTGCTTTTATGAATTTTTTATAGAAATGCTTAGATTCCCTCTCAGAGCAAAAACAATTTACCCAGGTACCTAAAATAATTATTTAAACAGAATATCCTGTTAACTTTTTTTCCTGAAAAAAAGCGAGTAAAATTTTGGAATTTTAAAAAATCGACGATGAAACTGCAATACTGCCCAATTCAAAGCATCGTGTCTTTTGGGGGCGTCTGGGTTGCCTACTTCTCAAAACTTGGATTGGTGGCAACTTGGCAAATCACGCGTCCATAGATTGCATGGCAAACGAATTGGGCAGTATTGATTCTACACCGTCGAAATATCAATGGAGGGAAAATTTTTGTTTGCTATCGCATAGAAACGATTTTCGGCTCGGTTCGTTAGTTGGTTCATTTCCGCCGAATAACAGAACCAGAGGCGGAAAGAGTCCTGCGGACAATGGGAACCGTAAAGTCGCTCCTGGCGTTTAACAGTGGCATAACGGCAGTTAACAGTTTTTGCCTTCTTGGCAAACCAACTAGCCAAGTCTCGTTTCTTGACACCTTGTTCCACTTGTTGAATTCAAGAAGGTGTCGGTTTTAGAGGAAAAAGTGAGAAAATATTCCTTAGAAAAACAAGAAGAAAAGACTGAAACATACATTCTTTATTAAGGCGTACAGGAAGATTTTTGAGTGCTGGATATTCCTATAATAATCAAGTTTCACGCATCAAATTACGAATTGAGCTACTAAAAAAATAATTATCTGCTGAAATAATTGTGCCTTGAAGAAATGGCAATTTCAGCGTGGGAGCTAATTAGCATGTGAAATTGTTCTATACGCCAGTCAAATTGTTTATCGTATGGTTTCAAAAGTGTTTCGCTCATCGTCATTACGCAACGTCTACGAGTCGGCTGTTAACATTTTTACGAGAACAATCTGCAACTTTACGAGGCGCTGCGAATTGACCGTGCGAGTTTAAAAGAGCTAACAGTTTTTCTCAAGGCACAATTTTCAGAATTCATCCAGGGATTTCTAGTAAGTGAGGAAATTCTCATAATTGAAGATCCCAACCTTGTGAAATGTATTGAGAATATACTCATTTCGAAGTAAACTCGTCGAAAAAAAATGTTGACAGAACTACGATCTGACGTCACTACAGGCTGGTCAGGAATCAATTGGCGGGAGGGGCAGGGGATGACGTCACTTTAAAGACCCATGGACGGGAGGGGCGGGGGATGACGTCAGTGATAAGAACTGATACGCCAAACTCCCCTTTTTCTACTACTAACAGACAGAGGTAGAGACCTATAGACAAAAAATTGATTTTTTTTTGTGATGAACTTTCGATACCCTGAGCACAATGGCAATATGCCCGAAAATGGCATTGTGATCCATTTACAAAAGTTCAAATTTCTCTCGTACCTTTGAATTTTATTTAAAAAATTCTTTGAATAAAAAAGTTTATTGACTGAACTCCAATGTTTACTCTAACTAGTGGAGACCTACAACCTCGTTTAACCGGAATTATGTTACCACACAGCACTTCCGAGATGAACGCTCTTGAAGTAGTTTTTCTATTTCATCGTTTTTCTGACCACCAAAAATGAATAACCGGATCGATGCGTCCTGATGAGTAGATCCTCTCAATACCAAAATCTCAAAATCAATATTTTGGGACGAAAATTTGTATTTTAGCTGGAAAACTGATATGGTGGATTCTGTTGGTAGAAGTCTCAAAAATCGTCCAATTTCATGTTTTCGAGTCAATACCCTTACATGAATGAGAAAAAGATCCAAAATTTTTCCTTTCAGGGTTCTTCTTTTTGGATTACTCCCCCCCACCCTGACAGGCCAACTTTTTCTGTAAAACATATACCTACCTATCCTAGATAAATTTTTTTGGCTTTTATCAAAAGACTGGTATTTTCTGAAGGCTGGCATTATGAAATCTTTTTTGGTGGCACCTAGTTACCTATCTATGCAGTTCTACGCATCTACCTATGCAGTGTTCTATGAGATCTAGATGAAAACCCTATGCATTTCGATGTTGTCGAATGTACTTTCCTCCTCGGAATAAGGAACCGAGCAGACGTATTTCACGGTCGGTTTGCTGTTGTTGCCAACGTCCCAGGTCACCTCCGCCTTCGACCGACAACAACAGAAGTTCGTGGCGAAGAAAATTGCCCATCTTCTCCGTTGGCGAATAGCAGACGTTCGTGCGGCGCGTGACGAACTCGGTGCCATCCATAGGCCACGTAACCGAACAGCGGGAAGTTAATTTCGAAGCTCGGCGCTGCTGCCTGACGTCGGCGCTGTTGATGGCCTTGCAGCCGCCGAATTTACACTACTCGATTACTTTCCTTTCCCGGTACGAACTCGCGGGCCGAAAATTCGAAAATATTTTCCGATTTTTACGTTTTAGACCTCCCACATGTTCTCAGGTAGCCTCAACGAATCTGCCTGCCTGCGTTAGCTGCTAGGCTGATAATTACCCCTTGTTCATAATTCCCCTAGACCCTACTAGATATGAAATAAATTGGAAAAAACACCGCAGTGCCCGACGTGGCTGAAAAGCCAGGGCAGCAAAAGAGGAAAAAGAATAGAAGACCCATTTCTATTCATTCGACTTTTCGATCCCTTAGTGTTGATTGTACTTTAAAGACGGTTTCGAGTCATAATCGGTTTTTATGGTCAGAAGAAAACATATTTTCTCAGCGTAATCAGCCGGCGAGGAAAATGGCTCTACAGGGGTCAAGGGAGCCATGGAAGCCACGGGAGTGGCGAAAACGGCACCCAAGGGCATACCGCGCAATATATTGTAGGACAGTAGACTTATGTGCTTTGCTGTCTCTCGGCTTCTCCCATTTAGCCGAGTATTCAACATACATTTTACCGCATTGTACAAAGTAGCCTAGAAATATAAAGAACAGCTGAGTTGACTTTATTTGAAGGGGGGCTTGTGAGGTCGCCACATCACTCCTCCTCCGAGCAAAATTGAATTTTAGAGGCCATTGGACTCGACGTGTACTCAGTGTAGGCATTCGTTTGCTTACATTCCTGAAACCAGAGCGCAGGGGTTGGTTAGGAATGCAGAGACAAATAATTGGCGCGTCCATTTTGGGGTCGCCAATGTAGAATGTTGACGAAATGTGGGAACTTTGATGTGAAACGGTCCGGTGATCGATAATTGGCACTTCGATACTAAGATCGAAAAGTCGAGCGGACCGAGTCAGAAGGTCGCCACATCACTCCCCCTCAAAAAACCGGGCAATCAGACAGTCCTTTGACAGGTGAAAATTTCAATGAGAAAAATTGCTAAAGAAATTTCGCTTATTCAACTTATAAAATTATAAGACACTTCCTAGCTTCGTGGAAAATAAACGACAACATATGCAGAGGAAATTACCATGAGCGAACACAGGTAGAACGAGCCGTATTCAGGTACAAATAACTTCATACTTCACCACCCAGCTGTTATTAAGAACGTGAGAATTCCTGACGTGAACTCAAACGCAGCGTGGGAGAGGCTCAGTGAAGTAACGCGATACGATCTGTACGAGCGGGGGAGGGGGTGGGTATTTCCTCTCTCCAGGAACATCCTACCGGACACTAACATCAAGGTTTAACACGGTCAGTCGGTTTGAGGAAAAGAAAAATTTGTTCCAACATTTCGACCGTGGACTTATAGCCTTTTACCGAGACAAAGTTCGAAAACGTGAAAAAATCTCTGAAGCTTATAAGTGTACTTTTGCTTGGGCTAAAAAAAAAATTTCGTGGAACAAAAATTAAGGCAAATTAGCTGAAGAATCAAATCTTTCAAGGAACACAATCTTAACTGCCCCCCCCCCCCTATTTCTCAGAGCTCCATTAGGACCTACTATTCGCAGAAACAAAGTGATATCCTCAAGATTCGTTTTTGGAACATAAGGCTCTCAGGATCTAGGAAGCTATTAGTTTCTAGTCTATTTACGTTGGCCGACTGGGAAAGCCATCGAATGATGGTGTTCTGTTCGACTATCAAAAGCGAACGAGAATAGCACAAAGAACTCAAGATTCGAAGATACGTAGTCTTCACCTTCGATGTGGAATCCTCGGACCTCCAGAGTCGACTCGAAAGGCTCCAAAAGCTTCTATTTTATTAGAATTTTATTTCAATTCGATAAAATACGATTTCCTGGTAGCACTTGTCAACGGTTAAAACCCCGGGTGGCAGTTGTCAACAGCTGATACCCCGGGTGGCAGTTGTCAACTGTAAAAACCCCGGGTGGCAGTTGTCAACAGTAAAAACCCCGGGTGGCAGTTGTCAACTGTAAAAACCCCGGGTGGCAGTTGTCAACAGTAAAAACCCCGGGTGGCAGTTGTCGACGGTAAAAACCCCGGGTGGCAGTTTTCAACAGTAAAAACCCCGGGTGGCAGTTGTCGACGGTAAAAACCCCGGGTGGCAGTTGTCAACGGTAAAAACCCCGGGTGGCAGTTGTCAACGGTAAAAACCCCGGGTGGCAGTTGTCAACAGCTGATACCCCGGGTGGCAGTTGTCAACGGTAAAAACCCCGGGTGGCAGTTGTCAACGGTAAAAACCCCGGGTGGCAGTTGTCAACGGTAAAAACCCCGGGTGGCAGTTGTCAACAGTAAAAACCCCGGGTGGCAGTTGTCGACGGTAAAAACCCCGGGTGGCAGTTGTCGACGGTAAAAACCCCGGGTGGCAGTTGTCAACTGTAAGAACCCCGGGTGGCAGTTGTCAACAGTAAAAACCCCGGGTGGCAGTTGTCGACGGTAAAAACCCCGGGTGGCAGTTGTCAACAGTAAAAACCCCGGGTGGCAGTTGTCAACAGCTGTTACCCCGGGTGGCAGTTGTCGACGGTGAAAACCCCGGGTGGCAGTTGTCAACGGTAAAAACCCCGGGTGGCAGTTGTCAACAGCTGATACCCCGGGTGGCAGTTGTGAACGGTAAAAACCTCGAGTGCCAATTGTCAACAGCTGATATCCCGGGTGGCAGTTGGGTTAAAAAGTTAATGGGGTGGCAGTTCGTCAACAGTAAAAACCCCGGGTGGCAGTTGTCAACAGCTGATACCTCGGGTGCCAGTTGTCATTAGCCCGGGTGGCAGTTGGATCGAAAAGCGAATGGGGTGGCAGTTGGGTCGAAAAGCGAATGGGGTGGCAGTTGGGAAGGGTCATCCGTGGTGGCAGGTAGCACACGATAGTTTTGAAAGAGGTCCATACTTACGAGGAAGAAAAGGATCGGCCATTTGCGTCAATTTTTGTTAAAATGTTTTGCGAGCCCTAAAAAAGCACTTTTTTGCTTCAAACATTTTTTCATGTTTTCGACTCGATTTCAGCCAAATTGCCATAAATCACTTAAATTTTGAAGTATCTACCCAATCACAAAATCTCGAGGTCCTTTGAAAGATTTCTCTCCGAATCCAAAGGACCTCTCTTCATCTTCAGGATGAACTTGAAATAATGAAAGGTGGCATTGTATCTCAACAATGCATTGCTCGACAATGCACACAATTATTCCAAACTAATCAACATCTTCTGTTTTTCTTTCTACTTTGTTGATCTCCTGCGGTGTCTGCGGATTCGAAAGGGGGTGGCAGCAGAAACCGCAGACGGGAGGTCATCGCTCTTAGTATCTTTTTCAATCTTTTGTCCTCGTACTTACCTCACTGATACCTATGGAAAGATTTCCGAGAAACACGTACCAACGATTCACCTACACAGAAGAGAGGGCACACTCAAATTCAGAGTACACTCAAATTCCTCAAAATAAATAATTATGATATAATAATTGCAATTTTAATTTTAAATAAATTTTTTAATAATTATGTGTAAGATAAGTACATTCATGTTTGTGTAATTTCGTCAGAAGAGTAAATTGATTTCTCATCATATAATTTTGGATGATAAAATTAATCAATAGGTACCTATTATAATTATATTGGTTGTGATAAACATTTTCAAAAAAAAAATCTTGAAGTTTGAAAATTTGCGTCTGATTTTGTTAGCTTGATATTTATTTCCCAGCTTGTTTTGGTCGGTATGTTTTTCAAAAAATTCGATTTTGAAGGTGCTGCTGTCGCAGAATTTTTCGAGTATTTTTCGCGGATTTCTTCTTCGATTAGCCATAGAATAGGGAGTTTTCCGGAAATGTTGGAAACATAATTTTTCGGGTTCCTCTTTTTCAAGTTATTTGCTCCAATTTTTGGGGGATTACAATATAGATAATAGGTAAATGGGAAAGTTAAAACAACTATCAAGAGTTACTTGACAGTAACTCTAGTTCTCTTTGATGGAAAATAAACAAAAATCTTACTCAAAAGAGTTACTTTTGAGTAAGATTTTTGTTTATTTTCCATTTTATTAATTTTTCCCTATTTTTTATCTATCTATGATTATAGATTAATGTCTTTTGATTTGGGATTCGGACTTACAAGAGCAGAATGACGAATTATGTATCAATACGTGATCCCCAGCGTAACGGAATGGCGGAACGTGTAAACCGACAAAACCGCTCGGACCTCCTAGATAGAAATTACTCTTCGGAAATGGATCCAGGATGCATAGTACGTGCACAGCTGAAACTATGCTAGGAGAACGTGATGTTTCTATTTTCGGAAATGGATCATCCTCCTAAAAAATCCGCGGCAGAATTTTTCATCCCGATTTACTTGGGTGGACTGTACAAAATAGAATTTCATTTCAGCGTCGTCCGGTTGCGTCAATCTGTCGTGTTTTTACGTCATTTTTATTTCGGGAGTCGGTTATTTACATTGTCTCAAATTATGGAGCAACAAACGTCACACTAGACACCGGCTCTCATATGTGATCATAGGAACCATAACATGTCAAGAATTTTCAGAATTCCGAAACAAGATGGGCTTTTTTGATAAAATCAGAAACAATTCTTTTAAAAATGAATTTTTGGATAAATTTACAATTTTTCTCTTTTTAAATAATAATTGAATAAATAAAATAATTAAATAAATTAATTTCAATAATTAAATGCAATAATTGCATTTAAATATCAAGTTTATCGGTTTATAATTATTATAAACCGATAAACTTGATATTTTCTTCAATTCCAAATATTACTCATTCCATGAATTGATATCTCCTTGTTAAATAGCAAGGCAGACAATTATCATAGTTTAAAATAAAAATATTGACGTATTACCTGGACTCACGGGTTATTTATCGCCTATTCGGATGAGCGGTTTTCATTAACACGAGTTCGCCGTTTTCCGTTTGTTAACAATCGCGTTTACGTGGCCATTGTCGGTAAGCAAATGAAGAGAAATCCTCAAGGCGGATCCTCAATTAGCCATAACCGCGGCCGTTTCAGAGTTTCACTTTGTTTTTGCACGTGGACGTTTTTACATTCGAATGCTCGAGATTTTTCTAATTATATTTACGGTCTAATTCGACATCGGGCAATTCGACCAAATGGTGAAATCGAAGAACTCAACAGGCCTCAACGGTTCAACTTGCAGTTCAACATAATAAATAATTTATTTATTATGATATACTATTTTACAATAATTATTATATTATTATTTTAATTATTTTACAATATCAATAATATGCTATTTTAAATGCATCCCTGGCTTCCTTATAAACACATAGGTAGGTAACGAATAATGTCAAAATCAAAATATTTGTTCAACAACGAAAAATCTGCAAAAAGTTAAATCTCAAATTTTATTAAATCAAATTTGTGTTTTATTTCATTTTTGCCATAATTTGTTTTAATATTTAACCCATTTCAAACAGGAGGAGGTTACTCAAGTTGGCCATTAAACTAATTAATTAATTAATTGTTGCTTTTTTCGGTATACCCGTGTTTCAGAGCATTTTTTACTCAGTTTTTAATTTTTTAATTAGATTTTTTAATAAGATGTTTAGGCCCAATGTTATGTAATTATTTTTCCTTCCATATTTACAAAGGAAATAGAAACATTATCCCCTCAACGTCATTCGAGGTATTTTATCCGTGTTGGATCTCACGGCATCCACGTGGGCATGATCGATGCTAGAGGCGATTGAACTGTGAATGCTTCACAGAAGAAATACAGAAACGCCAAGTCGGAAGTTTATTTCAGCGTAAACCTTATTTTTAAGGAGATTTATTGCTTTTAGTAAAAGGCTTCAAAATTGTCAACGTTGTCATACGATTAATTGGGCGATAAGTTATATAAACACACTTTATTTAAAGGTATCTACTAATAATATGCGGTAATTTTTTCTTTCTTTTCAATATCACACTGAATGGCGTTAAAGAAGATCTTTGGGGCGGATTTTCGGCACGAAGCACTCGTCTGACAAAAATTTCTTACGAGACCAAAAATTAAGGGAATGTTCCAAATAACAAGAATTCGTTGTTTTCGAACCTTTCACTGGAACCGTTTTCAAGATACAAGCCAAAACATGAGAAAATCCCTTTTTTACTCGAAATTACTCAGCGAATTAAATCACAAAACAGATGTTCAACTATACCAAAATGTTGGTAATTTAACTGGCTACAAAAAATTATATCAGTGGTTTAAACAAAAGTTTAACCCTTATGGTCGAAATTCGCCAAAAACCTAAACTACTTTTCGAGGGTGCCGTTATTCACCAATTTTTCTTTAAAATGACAAATTTTGAGTTTGAAATTCAATAATTGACGATATTTCCATTAGGTCCCAGGTCAGGGAAAACATTTTTCCTGATGAAAATCCACACTAACCCCAACCCAGTCATTCACCTCACCATCTCGGTTACTGTACAAAAAGGATAAAACTCCGAAGCATAAAATTTTCTCAACAAGAAAAACTGCAGTTTTTCCAGTTTAAATTGATCGTGTCATGAATTTGCAATCATAGAAATCGTAAAAAAAAACAAGAAGGCAAAATGTCAAAACTTCATTAAATGAACTTTCAAATTTTGAGATGATACTGAAAATTCAGCCTGGAATGACTCAAGTTGACCTGGCGTTTTTGCAATCTGACCTGCAACTCCGACTTGCGGATCACCTTTCGCTGCGCGACTTCAGGCTTATCTCTATCTTAAAAAGAGCAGAATCTTCTTCAACCGGAGCTTTCTCAAGGAGAACGGTCTTTGCAGAAACGTCCAAGGATTCTTCAAACTGCAAAAACCTTTTCAACTACGAATAACGAAAATTGTTCCGTAAATGGCCAATTTATATTTATTTTTTAAAATTTTAAATTCAACACGAAAATGAAATGGCTGAAAATACGTTTTTGGTAGCTGGATTTTCAATGGAGCGAAGGATTGACGTTGAGCTGATGGACAGGGACAATTAAAAATAGGACAGGTCAGACAGGGACAGATAAACAAATTTTTCTTATCATAGCATACTAACATACTGAGAGAAAAGCTCATTAGGCAACCCAAGGAGGCAAAAATGTGATGTAACGGTTTTTTCATTCAACGTACGAGAACGTGTAAAACGCAACATGGCTTTTTGACATGCTTGACCGCTCAAGCTCGATAGCTACAACTATCATTCCACTCGATCATTGTCTTGCTGAGTTCTTAAGACAGTTTTTATCATTGAGGGCCGTTTTATCATTTTATTAAACCATTTTTTTTATCGGTTTTATTCCTTTCATTAACTAATTTCCAAGAAATTTTCAGTACGACAGTTAATGAAAATATCTTCTAGGTGGAATGCGAAGAGGCGACCTTGGATCCTTGCTTTAAATGAATCAATAAAACGGCCCTGGAGGTATAGTTGAATACCTATAGTTTGCCATAGGAATGGTAAATCTGCGAACTTATTTTTACCAAATTGAAACATCTCTCAGTTGTTCCTTACTCCAGAATCAGTGTAAACTTGATAGCTATATCGAAGTTTAGAAAGAAACGAGTTTTTCCTCAGTGCAATCTAGCGGGGCACCGTTCCGTTTCCTTGAGATTGAGTTCTTTTCACAGCTTGGTGTTTTTCTGACGCTCTTGCCAAAGCTAAATGGCCCGAAGCCGCCTTTTCCTTCCAGATTCAATTTGAAGGCCTCTTTCCTTCAGGATCTATTCGAAGAAAGCCATCATTATCTGCAATTGTTGACAAGTTTTTCCTTATAGCAGCGCAGGCCCTTTGAAAGGACAACCAAACCCACCTGATGGCATAGTCAAATTTTCAGTTGATAAGAAATTTTCTGAAGGATACGTGATTCAATTAGACTGTAATCTAGTCATGAAACTTGAAGTCATAATCGAAATCGAAGTCAAACTCACAATGAAACAGAAACTCGAAGTCAAAATCGAAATCGAAGTCAAACTCACAATGAAACAGAAACTAAAACTCATAATCGAAATCGACGTCAAACTTACAATGAAACAGAAACTCAAAGTCATAGTCGAAATCGAAGTCAAACTTACAATGAAACAGAATTTCAAAGTCATAATCGAAATCGAAGTCAAAATTGCAATGAAACAGAAACTCAAAGTCATAATCGAAATCGAAGTCAAACTCACAATGAAACCGAAACTCAAACTCATAATCGAAATCGACGTCAAACTTACAATGAAACAGAAACTCAAAGTCATAGTCGAAATCGAAGTCAAACTCACAATGAAACAGAATTTCAAAGTCATAATCGAAATCGAAGTCAAAATTACAATGAAACAGAAACTCAAAGTCATAATCGAAATCGAAGTCAAACTCACAATGAAACCGAAACTCAAACTCATAATCGAAATCGACGTCAAACTTACAATGAAACAGAAACTCAAAGTCATAGTCGAAATCGAAGTCAAACTCAAAATGAAACCGAAACTCAAACTCATAATCGAAATCGAAGTCAAACTTACAATGAAACAGAAACTTGGAGTTGTATTCGAAATCGAAGTCAAACTTACAATGAAACAGAAACTCAAAGTCATAATCGAAATCGAAGTCAAACTTACAATGAAACAGAAACTCAAAGTCATAGTCGAAATCGAAGTCAAACTCAAAATGAAACCGAAACTCAAACTCATAATCGAAATCGAAGTCAAACTTACAATGAAACAGAAACTTGGAGTTGTATTCGAAATCGAAGTCAAACTTACAATGAAACAGAAACTCAAAGTCATAGTCGAAATCGAAGTCAAACTTACAATGAAACAGAAACTCAAAGTCATAGTCGAAATCGAAGTCAAACTCAAAATGAAACCGAAACTCAAACTCATAATCGAAATCGAAGTCAAACTTACAATGAAACAGAAACTTGGAGTTGTATTCGAAATCGAAGTCAAACTTACAATGAAACAGAAACTCAAAGTCATAGTCGAAATCGAAGTCAAACTTACAATGAAACTGAAACTTGAAGTTGTATTCGAAATCGAAGTCAAACTTACAATGGAACAGAAACTCAAAGTCATAATCGAAATCGAAGTCAAACTTACAATGAAACTGAAACTTGAAGTTGTATTCGAAATCGAAGTCAAACTTACAATGAAACAGAAACTCAAAGTCATAGTCGAAATCGAAGTCAAACTCACAATGAAACTGAAACTCAAAGTCATAGTCGAATTCGAAGTCAAACTCACAATGAAACAGAATTTCAAAGTCATAGTCGAAATCGAAGTCAAACTTACAATGAAACCGAAACTCAAATTCATAGTCGAAATCGAAGTCAAACAGAAACAGTAACTTTCGATTGTGAGTTTATGTTTCGGTTTCATTGTGAGTTTGACTTCGATTTCGATTATGACTTTGAGTTTCTGTTTCATTGTAAGTTTGACTTCGATTTCGATTATGACTTTGAGTTTCTGTTTCATTGTAAGTTTGACTTCGATTTCGATTATGACTTTGAGTTTCTGTTTCATTGTAAGTTTGACTTCGATTTCGATTATGACTTTGAGTTCCTGTTCCATTGTAAGTTTGACTTCGATTTTGAATACAACTTCAAGTTTCAGTTTCATTGTAAGTTTGACTTCGATTTCGATTATGACTTTGAGTTTTTGTTTCATTGTGAGTTTGACTTCGGTTTCGATTATGAGCTTGAGTTTATGTTTCATTGTGAGTTTGACTTCGATTTTCTGTTTCATTGTGAGTTTGACTTCGATTTCAACTTCGAGTGTAACTTTTGTTATGCCACATTATTTTTTGAAATTGATATCTACACAATTTCTCGACAATCGGCAGTGAGTCCATCTGTTAGCCTTCATAAGAACCACTCCCTGAAACTGTCAACGTTCCTACTAATTCTCAGTTTGCGGACGTCTCAAAAAATAGCATACACAGATCATTCGGTTTTCTTCTCGTGGTTTATCCCAACAAGTGTTGGCGACATCGGCCGGCAACAATAACATGTAGAATAACAGAAGATAAGTATTCTACGAGGCGAGGGAAAAAGAAAGCGCCCCGCGGGCTCAGAATCGGAAAGAGGATACGTTTAGTTACGGTCGGCTAACACAGAGCACAGCATTGGCCAGCTGTTATCGCACGAGGGGAGAGTTTTCTGCTACCCGTAAGAATCACCTGCTACTCAACAACTTCCAAATGGTGCAGGAAACCTAAACTAGGAAACAGCATCTGGAACAGGTATACAGTAGAAGCAACGCGTTTTGGGCAAAAAAAAATATCATTTATAAATGTTCAGCAAGGGCCGTGGAACAAAATGTTTTATAATTGGAACTGAAAATCTTAAATATTTGCCCATTTGAAAATATTTTTCTGTAAATTGAAAACATTTTAAAAACTCATTTTGCAAGTTTACTTGTTTTTATGTATGCGAAATTCTAGAGTGTTAAGTGTTTTTTTCTTAATTTTATTCTCGAATTCTTCAAACCGACCCAAATACGATCAATCCGGTTCACAATTTCACATAAAAAAATATGGAAGCATCGTGTTTTATTTGCGTACCGCTTCGATCCCACTAAATCGTCACTATCCACTATAATTAAGATGTTGTCGGTTGTGTAGTGAGTTCAACGCTGTTTTTTTTTTCGTTTTTTGTGAAGTTTTAACAAGGACGGTTTTATATCTACACCGGCCGGTTTTGCGACTCGCAGTAAACCAGAATGCCCTGCTTACTCGCCGACATTTCCTGTAGGTCAACCACCCAGTCGCGAAGGAAGAATTCCGAGAAACGCGCGAGCTTTATTCATATTTTCGACTTTACCTCCTCAAAATAGGCAACGGGTTCCATAAACACAAAATTTGTGCATTTAATGCTACCACCGGTTGAAGAATGGAAGGTAGTCATATTTCTGCCATTTAGACAAAAAGTCAAATTTTAAGTAGAATGTCAGTAATATTACTAGTAATGTCAGTAATATTACTAGTAATTACTAGTAATATCAGTAATATTACTAGTAATGTCAGTAATATTACTAGTAATGTCAGTAATATTACTAGTAATTACTAGTAATATCAGTAATATTACTAGTAATGTCAGTAATATTACTAGTAATGTCAGTAATATTACTAGTAATGTCAGTAATATTACTAGTAATGTCAGTAATATTACTAGTAATGTCAGTAATATTACTAGTAATGTCAGTAATATTACTAGTAATGTCAGTAATATTACTAGTAATGTCAGTAATATTACTAGTAATGTCAGTAATATTACTAGTAATGGCAGTAATATTACTAGTAATGTCAGTAATATTACTAGTAATGCCAGTAATATTACTAGTAATGCCAGTAATATTACTAGTAATGTCAGTAATATTACTAGTAATATCAGTAATATTACTAGTAATGTCAGTAATATTACTAGTAATATCAGTAATATTACTAGTAATGTCAGTAATACACTATCAGTAATTCTCCCGCGCTCAGTGTGGAATTTTTGAAGCTTGTAGCTACCACACGGTATGATGTAACACAAATTATGCATGTTTTGAGGAGAGATGTTATCATCCTATTGTTATGCGAAAACTCATTCGTAACCGATTGAAAACTCGTTTGTAGAGTAAATTAGAAAGAGTTAACACCGGATTCGTCCAGGATGAAATAAAGTCCTTTGCTAATTAAATTGTTTTCGCAAAGGCAGCAACAGAAGGCAACAAACAAATCAAAAATGAATTTTGGAACAAACAGCTTCGACGGCCATGAAAAATACACGAAATAATCTTTTCGTTCGAAATAAATGGGCCAAAAAAAAATTCGATATTTTTGAGTCGCCGGATCTTTTGTGCGCCATATCGACAGTATACCTGCAAAACCTCGTAAGTCCGATTTTTTCCCAAAATGAGGTTTTGACCTCTGTGGACGTAGGAGAAGGATACCGATCGTCTGTAAAAGTTTGACATTGATCTGATAAAAAATGTCTTATCTGTGTTCGTTTTTTAAAACTTGTAAGTCCAGAGCCTTCCAGGAGGGTGGTAAAACCTCGTAAGTCCCAGCATTTGGCTCGTCCCGGCCGATTTTTCAATTTTCCGGTAATTTCTTTAATGTTGCTCTCGATCTTTACGGCTAAATGGATTCATTAGATGATACTCGAAATCGTGAAGAACAACCAGGCTCTAAATTCGGTTTGAATCCATCGTCGGTAATAAAATTCGGCCCGTATTCTGGGTTCCGATATGGGTAATATTTTTGCAGAGTCGATTCTCAACTGTTCTGAAGAACACTAATAACAAGAGAACAACTACGAGGAATAACAACAATGTGTTTATCCATCTAGAACAAAACAATGGTTCCAAAAGTAACAATAAAAGCCTGCGAACATTTCTGCTATTTTCAATAATTCAGACGTTTTTTGATAAAAATTCCAAAATCTCAGTTTTTTCCTATTTCAAGTTTTATAAAAAAAGTTTTTTAAATATTTTTTTATTAAGGTATTATCAAATTAAATTTATAAATACGCTGAGAATCGTAATAACCTATTTGAAAGTGGTAAGTTGTAAAACTGAGAGTTGAAACACGAACTGAAACTCAAACAATCTATAAACAATCCCGTACGATAAAACGGTTGTGATTCTTCGAGTTGAGATTGTAAATTTCAAGAGAACTAAGTCAATACCCTCCCAAGATGACAATACTTTAAATTTTGAAGAGAACAATGTCGGTACCTTCCTAAGATGTGATTTTTTAGTTTTCTTTCCATAGTAGGTATTTAAAATAAGGTTAACTGTTATCAGTTGGTATTCACATTCTCAAGCCATGGTTATCACGTTCAAGTCATGTACCTTTTTTAAAACCCTTCTATGGAAAGAAAACTAAAACATCACGTCTTAGGACGGTACCGACATTGTACTCTTCAAAATTTAAAGTAATTAACATCTCAGGAGGGTATTGACTTAGTGCTCTTGAAATTTACAATCTCAACTCGAATCACAGCCGTTTCAATAGTAACGACCAATTATTGGTCATCACAGACCAATTATAGGTCAGCTTAGTGAAGTTAGCAACGATTTAGCAACGGTCAACTGCCTGTTACTTTTCTAACTAATTGGTCTCTAGGGACGTCTTGGAACACATTTATGGCTGTACATGAATTGTGCCGCCAGTCACATTGTACGCCTTAGGATTAAACACCTTGGTGTATCCAACACCTTTTCGGATAAGTAGGTAGGCTATAAAATATCTTGCTTGATTAGCGTTTGACTGATGAGTATGTCGAATTGGACTGATGGGGGATGTTTTTCTGCTTTGGAGATGCGACCAGTTCACCTGATCTGTATAAGGAATGTGTGAAGGAACAGTTAGCAACGAGCTGTACGGACTGTATGACTAGTGGCACAATTTTAAAATTGCCATAAATGTGTTCCTAGACGTCCCTGGAGTCCGAAAATTTAGAAAAGAAACACACAGTTAACCGTTGCTGAACTGTTGCTAACTTCACTCTGGTAATCGGCCAATCTTAGAAACAAAATCAGGTAAATACCAACAAAAAAGTTGGTTGAATATTTTGGCATAAAGAAACTTGTTTATTTACCAAACAATGATGAGAAAGAGCACATGTTGTGATCTCAAGTGAAATTATTCTAGTATTTGAAATAAAGACAACGTTATTGGAAGTTCGATTGAACTGTGTAAAACCTTGTAAGTCCGAGTAAGGTCTTGAATAAATCCTCGTAAGTCCGAATATTGCTTCAAAACGTTCATTTCTTTTAATTTTTGTTCAATCTTATTATTATGTCGTGTGTACATGTGGTAAAAATGCAACGGATGTGGTTTTTTTAAACGGATGATGCCTCAAGTCGTTTTGGACAGTTTTTTGTGCCTCCTGTAAAATTCTCGAATCGGAACATACGAGGTTTTGCAGGTATACTGTCGATATGCGAAGCGGAGCATTATTAGAAGGAGAGGACCAATTTCTACCGGCGCCTTTGAGAACAAAGTTGTCAATACGCAGATGACAATCATGCGACAATTATGAATCATTAGAGCCATCGTCACATTCATGAATGGAAATACAATGGCTTTCAATGAAACGATCAGATAAGACATGTGTTTGCATAATTTCTCCGTGATAATCTTCCATGATATCTTTCATGCTCTAGATTCAGGCATGGAATAATGCTTTGTCAAATTGAAGAATCTCACCCTAAAGCCTATCTTCCTTTTGATTGGGTATTAGCAACCCAAATACTGCACCTGAAACTGCTCAAACTACAGAAACAGCCCCTATGAATGGGGTCAAGCGGGATATACCTCAAATTTCACTTTCCGGTAGGATGAGGAGGTGTCAGGTTCGAGTCCTGCCGGTGAGTGAAATTGTTCAACAATTTATGACCTTATTTATACCCGCTTTCCATAATCCTCAAAAGGATCATCCTGGAAAATGTTAGCGAATGCTACAGCCGCTGTTCCCGCCTGTTTTGAAGATAAATCGAAAACGCCATTCTCTTCGCAGGGATATTACCAATCGTGACGGTTCTTCCTGGGAAAATCTACCTTCACTAATTTGGCCCGGTCTTGAAGCGGAGCATTCCAGGGTCAGACGATACCAGTCACATTCAAAAGGCAGGTATACGAACGTAGCTTTTGAATGACCTGGTGGCGCTAAACCGTAATATTTTACGTTTGTACTTTTCAACCGTAAATGTTTACATAACGTTTCGCATTAAATTTAGTCCAGAGACTTTTGAAATTCGAGGGCTGGTAAACCACTGATCTACAGGTGGTTCTTCGAGCAAGATCAGCGGTTGTGATTCGATCATAAGAAGAATTTAGCTGGTAATTCTTCATAGTTAAACGAACATGACGATCGGAAGAGTTCTAAAGAGCATGAATCTCTATAATATAGAATGAATATGAATATGAATCTCTATAATATCTCTATAAATATTATTTAATATGAATTATTTATGGTTCAATAATTCAAATATTACCAACCGTAATTATTTTCATCTACCTTACAAAGAGTACCATAAAACAACAGGTAGGTACACCGTTTTTGCATCCTGTCAGAAAATCAGAACCATGCAAAATCCTTGTGAAAAATCGTGTTTATCAAACAAAAGCTATGTATCTCGTTTACCTGATATCAGAGCGAACAGGACGCCAGCATATCACGCAGAAATGTCAATTGCAATCACACACAAGGCACAAACACAAAAACTTCGGTGATCGGACTTTTTGAAAAATAAAGCGCGGAGTTCACCGAATAGAAAACTATCACAGTCGAGACGGTGATGCCACTGAATCGAGAAACCCGTGAGGCCCTCCCCGTTTCCTTTCAAGTTCGGCGGGCCGATGAGGTCTGCGCATGCGCCGTGACCAGGCGCGCAGGGAAGGGAGGCCGTTCCCGCGACATCTACCTGGCGGGCATTCCTGAGCGACAGCGACGTACCTTACGAATGCCTACCATTTGTAAAGGTAACTTATGGGACTGCTATGGGTAAGACCGATGCCATTACATTCCAGCAAATCCGTTGGACAATTTCAAAAAATACGGTAGACGGAAGTAAAAATGCGAAAGTGGAAAATGATTTTACGAAAAAGTAGAACAATTCATGAAAAATGCAAAAGAGTACGAAGGGCGAAATTGACAAAAAATTCAATGCTCTGGAGTACGAAGAAATACAAAAAGAACAAAAAAGTATGCAAACTCCAAAGCTCAAAAAGTACGAGGAAGAAATTACAAATCTAAATGTAAGAAAACGTACAAAGCCCAAAAAATAGCCTCGAGTGTAGTAAGTACCCCCCTCATACTTACCTACGAAACAATATGAAAAATACAATAAGCCCTTAGCTCAGAAAGTACAAAAGAGTTTAAAGCTCGAAAATGAAAAAGTTCCAAGCCCAAAAAGTACAAAAAAAAAATACTCAAGAGTAAGAAAAAAGTCGACAAGAGCGAATTAGTATTCAAAACTTACGAAGCCCAAAAGTCCGAAAACGCACTATGCCCAAAAGTTGGTAAAAAGTAAAAAAAATGCATGTCTTAAGAACAAAATCTCTATCAGGTTAACGCGACGGTAAATTGAGCTCCTGAAAAATCTTGAGATTTTTGGGGATATTTGCTCAATTATTCAGTCAGCTCAGAATACAGATAGCATAAATGGTGACCCAAAAACTGTCAATTTGGTCGAAGTGGAACCAGTAAGACGTACAAAAAACAAGCTTGTGTGGGAGTGTGTCGCCTATCCGGACCTCCTGTATGACTTGGCTGGACTTGGGTGACCTTCTTTCATAATGTATACCTAACCGGTTCCCTAAGTAGGAGGCTATGAATCAGAAGGTAACGGAATCACCGCCAAAATAATCTACAATCAAAGAATAGGTGATTTCATGATTCATATTTTTTGAGGGAAATGCTTTTTTGTTCCTGGAAAAATGTTGATTCAGAGACCCCAGTTGGGGCGCCAATCAATGCAAATTACAACGCATATTCTTGATAATGGTCCCATTATCCCATCCAATTATCCCATTTTCATTTTCATTAAATGATTGACTAAATTAAACTAAATGGCTAAACTAATTACTAAATTACATGAATGACTAAATTTTAGTCATTTTCATTTATCCCGTTAAAGAGTATAGAGTTCTACACAATCAGCCAATCAAAACTGAAAAACTCAGAATTGGTCGTTTCGATTTCTCCACGGTTTTCTAACTTATTTGACGTTTTAGTGTTATATTTTGAATCAAAATGGTAAAAAGTTCCTTCGCGCGTGTCAGATATGCCGAGCCCGCATGACTCCGGCGGAGAGCGGTCCAATGTTCTCTCTGGTCCAGACTGAGCTTCCAACAGATTCTGATCCCCTGATATTGACTTTTGCAACATGAGGGACTCAACAGCTGACTAGTCTGCCGGGAGTGGCGCAGCATCCGAGATACAGATCCAGCAGCTGTTCTCCGCAGTCTGGTCCACCAGTCTGCATATTTTCACCGTTTAATCTCTTCCATGGACATCTTTTTTGATTATTTCACTGAACTTCTGTTCTGAGAAACTACTACACTTTCCCGAGTTATCAATAATCAGTAATGGGGGACGTGGTCGATGAATTTTTCATGGATGTTGGGTTTTAGGGTACAGAGGTCATTTCGACCAAGATCCGCTTCGTTATCGGTTATTATTCGTCCCAAAAATTAGATTATGCCTGTTCCTAGAGCTAAAAAATTTGAGCGATTGATGGTTCTAACCCGAATTCACACAAAAAATTGAAGTTTCCGCTTTCAGCGCGCAAAAACAATCTGCTCATGCCATAAACATGGCAGTAACGAGTTCCCGTCGACAGAGAGTGAACGATGATTGTGCCACCTTTGGTGATCCGGTTGCCAGGGCAGTAGAGTCTGCCAAGAGCTCGAAAACATTTGAGGCGCAGTAACCAAATTTCGAACTCTGCCAGCTCCAAGAGGCATGAAAGACAAAGATTGGCGAATATTGCAGAACGAAATAGCAATTGTTGTAATCTACGTACAACAAACTGGTGTGTCAGCTTGTTCTTTAAAATATAGTACAATTTTGGTAAAACGGTTGGGCCTTTTTCATGGTTCAGAGAAAGAACCAGTTTCTAACCGAGAGCTCATTAGCTCGGAGTTTCGCTCAATTTTTTTTTTTTTCTTTTGCCAGAATATGTTGTAAAATAGGTAAGTACTTACTTAATTGCCTAACCCCCTAAATATGGAGAGAATTGAAGCTTTTTTTCTCAAAAGAAACTACCTACTTAATCCATTATTCACTTTTTCAAAACCGCGTTTTTGCACTTTTTCGAATTTTTGAATAACTTGAATAATTTTTGAACGCAGCAAGAATTATCCTTATCAATGAAACTTTCTGCTGATGTGCAAGAATCCAGCTGAATGTATAATACGTACGAATCCAAAATCCAAATCTGGAATTGACGGTATTATGCAGTCAAATTAGCATCTTATGTTTTGGAAAATTGTAAAATGCTCACCCGAGTCTTTGAGGATTTTGTTGATGGCACGGCTAAACTCCTGATACGTCATCTGGTCGTTGCCTCTGGCGGAGAGCTGGCCGACTATCGAGTCTGCCTCGTCCTGCAACAGAGCGAGCTAGTGTCACTATATTGAGCTCGATCCTCACGATGCAGTAAAATTCCCATAATTAGGTAAATTACGCAAATTAGGTAGCCAAAGGTGTAATAGGTACCTGTCTACATTTTCGTTCTTAGACCATCGTGCTGTATTATAGAGATCTCTAATCATCTTTTACGATCGAAACAACCTTTACATATTTTACAGCTTTGCCGTTTTTATGATGATTAAAATACCGGCGAGAACCAAAAAGTAGGAATACCTAGTTTGAAAAAGTTTGTATCCGATCCTGAAGGAACGTTATTTTGATTAAGATACGCCCTAGGAAGGTGTAATATTGATAAATACTAGCAGATTTACATTTACAATAAGTAGAGAAATTTAGTTACTAATAAAAATGATTGAGAATGGATGAGAAAGAGGATCGACTGAAATCATGAATCGTGTTTCGGTTTTCATGAGATAAAATCTGGTCGAAACACGATTGGAAAATCAGGTTAAAGTCAAATATTTCGGATTAAAATTGTTTCCATGTTGAATTGAGAATTTTCCAAACCAAATTGAGAATTTCCCAAGTTAATTTGATTAGGAAAATTGTTAGATTGATGCGGAAAATTCTCAATTTGGTTTGGAATATTCTAAACTCTGGTAAAAAAATCAAATCCTCGACAATTTCTACTGATTATAAAAATGAATGTCATTCTACCCACAACACTCCACGTTCACTTTCAAAGGCTTCAAATTTTTTAGGGTCATTAAAATTTCCAATAACGAAATTTTCGTGCGCGTAGTTTTTACTTTTTATTGGTTTATTATTTTTGGACTCTTGAAAAAATTGTTTTTCCAAAATCTTCTCCGTCTTGCAAGTAAAACGTTTTTACGCTTTACGGTGGGCATGCCGGGCTGCTTGCAGAGTAAAAAGTGACAACTTCGTTTTTTCATGTTTAAAGACATATTGTATTCCTTATGTTTCTTCGTGTTTAAAGAAATATTGTATTTCAGAGAAATTCAATGTTTTTGAGGTTAAATTTGCCACGTAAATAATAAACTTTGCAGTAAAATAAATACAATTTGCAGCGTTTTTTGTTAATTTCCGATCCTTGGAGTGTGCCCAGCACCCCACGCACCTCGAACAATGGCGCAGGCGAACAGGAGTCGACAGGAGCTCGCACGACTTGGACCTGCCGCAACAAAAGCTGCAACCTGTCGGCTGTTTAGTTAACTAGAACATCGAAGGTACGTAAATGCGTACAATCTACAAGCAATCGGACACACCAACGTCTTGGAGATCTCGTCCGTGATCCGATTCACCCCACATTTAGTGAACATCGAACCAGGTGATCAGAATCAGAAGAGAGGTTTATAAAAATCAGTAGCCCCCATTTGAATAGCGGAGTCGAAATTTCGGCATTGTAGGAATTTGACTGTTTGATAATGAGTAGGAGCATGAATTTGAGTTTTGGCATTATGAAGAGTTTGAATTTGTAATGAGAATATGAGTTCGGCGTTGAGTTCGATTGTGAGTCCGAGTTTTTGTATGAGCTTGAGTATTTTATGAGTATGGGTTTGAGTTTGATTTTGACTTTCACTTTGGCTTTATTTTGAGTTAGAGCATTATTAGGTGTTTGAATTTGAGCTTGAGTTTGAAGATGAGTATGAATTTCTGTTTGGGTTCGAGTATTATTACGATTAGGTATGAGTTTGAGTTTGAGCTTAAGTTTGAGTTCAACTGGTCATTTATTTCATGCTTCATTGACGGGAGGTTTTCATGATTTCATGGTCGAGGTCTATCATAGGCCCATAATGGGCCGTTCGTCTATCGAGGTCTTTGTGCCTATAAAACTATGCACTTATAAAAAACAATCCTAAATAAATCAAGTCCGGCAAGTAGGTACCTACCTAATGATAAGGTAGGTGCCTACCAGAGAAATTACAGAGCTTGGTAGGTACCTAATTATTGCAGTATTATATTGTATAAATAGGATAAAATAAAAAAGAAAAAGTGCACAAGCTTTTTTTATTTATTTATTTTTTTGTTTCTCAATCAATGTTTCCCAGCATACCTTTTTGCAACTATCACACGCATTCCTGGATGGACGACCTATCGCACGCTTGGTTGAACTTGATCGTCTTCTCAGCCTCTGCTAGGTCAATGTTCCCATACGTTCTTGAGAATTGTAAATCGCGTATCTCACATGCATTCGGCCAAACATTTACATACCCAACCATATGGGTTGCATAAAACGATGAGTACCTACCTATGTACACTATTGGCCAACCATCTTATAAACAGACGAATATCGCGAACCTTTTTTTCGACGTAGTGGGAAAGTATTTCCATCGCTATTCTCAGCGCATGCGTCTCGAATGTGCGCGTCGTGATGTGAATTGAAGACGTCAAAGATTTCTTAATTCGTATATAGGGTCGGAGAAATGGAAACCATTGAGAAATATTCGTTTTAATAGTCAAAAGAAAACTCGATTTTTTTGGTCGAAAAATAAATATGGGTGTTTATTAGGTAAATATTATTTTTATAAAGTGATAGGTACCCATATAAAAATTTTTTTAGACCCGACCTAAACCAGGGGTGGGAAGATAGACCTATCTTTGGTTTTTTAGTTTTATTAGTTAGGTAACTAAAAATCAGTTAGGTAACCTAAAAAATTTTATTTTTTCCTGGACATAAAAATAAACCGATTTGAGCGTTTTTAGTCTTAAAATCGAAGTTGAACGTTGTAGAATACGTGGGTTTTTACAACTTGTCGTATTTTGATTTTAAAATGTGTTTTAAAGTGAATTTTTCAATATTTTTGGCCTAGACTAAAAAAAAAACCTAAACTAAAAATTGACGTATCAAAATATGGAAGTATTGTGTGTTATTTACGCATTACTGGTTCATCTGGGTCTTCGAAATACGTGAAAAACAGCTCATTTACATCCTCCATGGCTCAGCTTTCACTTTCAACCTATTCTTGGTGGGTACCAAAGAAGACTAGACAAGTCTGAAACTTTTCTTCAATTGTCACGTAAACTCGTAACCGCAGCAACCGCTGATGGACCGTGCATCGCGAAAAAACCTCCGCTGGCCCTGAGCTGATGTTCTATTACGGTTTTCACTTTCATCGAGGCAATTTATTCGCTCGGGATTGTTTCTAATACGATTGCTTCATTCGGCACTTCGAATTTCCCAATCCTATAACACGTGCTATTGCGAAAAAATTGCAGGCAAATCGTGAAATTGCCAGTTCAGCAAAAGTTATGGATTGCGTAGGAAAAGTGCCCACGGAGTTGGAAAAAGCGAAAATTTTCGAGATTCGACCAAATTCACTTTTCTGACCAAGTTTTAACCAATAGAAACATCGCAAAAAAATGTTCTGGTACTGTAGGGTGATTGGAAATTTATCGCTCTTTCCAGCGGTATAGTCGAAATTGATTTTTCTTGATAAATTCAGGCTGTCATGGCCGTTTCAGTGAATCAAGATCGAATTCACGGAAAAAATCTTAGAAGCCAAAAAAGTTTTTTGGAAATTAGTTAGGTATAGAATCGATCCCTTGCCGGTGGCATATTCCTAAGGTTCCTGTATATGCCTCATTTTTCTAGGTTTTTTTTTTTTTGGCAGCTGAGTAAATCACAAGATGAGCTCTTCTAACGGCCCCTCACACCGCAAACCGTTTCATAACCGTAACGTGAGATTACGAATCTCCCATCAAACTTACTATTCTTCGGATTTCGAGTTTTACACGTGGGAAAATTCCATGCCGACCGAAGCGCGAGCTGTTTTATCGCAGCGGCGAGATTTCCATTGTTTCCTTCATATCTGGCACGTTTTTGGTCTTAGGAGACAAGAAATATCCATAAGTGCACGCAAAGTGTATCTGAATCTCTAAATTATCAACTCGCTGATTCGGAATTTTTCAAGAGTAATTTTGCTTCCTTGTATTTTACGCTTACAAAAAAATCGGATTAGAGGCTTAAGAAACCAGTGGTGCGTAACTTGTACTTCTATATTTTGATACGTACATTTTTCACCCTAATTGATTATATTTTGACAACTTTGGAAGCTTTGTGGGTTGAAAATATCAAAAAACTAACATGCAAATTTTAAAGCCCGCCAAAAATCAAAATAAAGCTAGAAGTTATACTTATGAAGTTATCGGGACATAAAAAAAGGTCATTTCTTAAAAAAAATGAACCAATATCCACCTGATATATAACACCCAATAACCCCTGAAGAGCATTTTTTTGATTCATTAATGTTTTTGTTTTTTCTTGAAAAAAGAATTTAAACTAGAGTGGTCTGTTACCTTAGTATATTTTTGTGTTTTTTTTACCTTTTATTGTTTCATTTTTTATGTTTTCAGTTTTATTGTTTTTATTGTTTTTCGTGTTTTATTGTTAAAATCAACTTAACTTTTTCCTTCCGTACCCGCAATCCTAAAAAACGCTTTGCAAGAAATTCAGTTCTAAAATCATCCTCGTTTTTAGGTGACTTGGATTGTGGAATGCTTGAAAAAAAGGAAAAAATACCTCATCCGTCTCATAGCTGTTCGGCCTACCGATTCGAGCCTAAGCGAAGAATGAGCTCTTGCCAGTTCATGTTTTCCTATCACGAGTAGAGTTTGCGGGGAGGCAACATGGCATATCTCAAAAATGTCTCCGAGACACAGCCTGAGGCAAACCTGCGTATCAGATGTGATTGGCCTGACAAAAATCCTATAATTATAATGATGCAATGAAAATTATTCTAAAATTTTCCGAAAAAATAACTTGACTTTCGAATATCTTCGATTGTCGAAGTTATTGGTTCTCATAAGAATTAACTTAACTTTGACTTCCATAAATCGACTCATGGTTAAGTCTGAAAAAGAGTTTTTTCCCTATTTTTTTTAATATTTATCCTTTATTTCACATGATCATAATACGTTAAGAATTCATTTCATCGATGTTCAGCATTCAGCTTGTTTGACGGTTTTCGAAAAATTATCACTTTTTTTGATATCATACTTAACTGAATGGCATTCTTAGAATGGCATTAGCTCTTGCGTCTTACTGATCTCCTAATAGAGAGCGAGAAGATTGAAAGGGAACACTGGCAATATTTTTTTATGTTTAATAGTCAATTTCTGTTTTACAGTTGTGGCATTATCGAATTTCAAACTTTTATGAAAATTTACTGTGAATTGCTCTTGAATACACCATTTTAATGAGAAAAAGATTTTACCGTGATTTTTTTATAACCATGATTTTCATTACCATGAAAGTTCCATTATCCTACCTTAGTTATGGGAACAAGTTTGACCGATGAAATGTGCCTAATTTATTTTGGCGCACCCCATGCAAAGGATCGTGTGAACTATCCTCAAAATACCGGGCTACCTATTTGTAAATTTTATCCGATATTTTCAGGAGAAAATTTCAAATTGCCGCACACTTACCATACATGTTGCGCAAGCTGTCGAATGGGAGGAGCCATCGAGCCGGTAACCCCGAGTTACAGGGCAACAATACGAACGAGAAACTACAAGGGCCATTTACCCTTCGCCTCAATTGCAAAGTCGATATGACGATGACCACTCAAACTCGAAGCACGAAGTATAATTCAGTCCAATTTCCAGGGGGGTTTCTCCGAAAAATAATAACGTGATAAGGGTAGCAGCCCCACTGATTTATTTTATTGATTTATTTGGATTTATTGATTATTTTTATTTGATTTATTTTTATTTTGATTATTTTTAAACCAAATTGTTAAAAAACTGTGTTGTGTTTTATTTTAACTATTTTTAATTTTTTGTTGCATTGCAGAACATGCATCATAATTTTTAGTTTGATTATTTTTATTTAATTTATTTTATTTTAATTATTTTTAACAAAATGGTTAAATACTGTGTTCTGTTTTATTTCAATCATTTTTAATTTTTTGTTGCATTGCAGAACATGCATCATAATTCTGAGTTTGCATGTTTTTTTTGCGAATTGAACCAATAAAATAATATATTATTATATTATTAATATATTATATATTATTTATTATTATATATTAATATATTATATTGGGTAAATTCATATTATGAATTTAAATACTGAAACACATTTAAATATGAATTTAGTAGGGTAACTAACCAGTTAATTGAAAAAATCTATATAGAAGTTTTATATAAGGATTTTTGAGCAGGGAAATCAGGTTTCGCAATTTATTTGTGATGCAACTCGATCGCGGTTGCACAATTTTATAAAATTTCTTACAGGTGATAGTCACGTAATTCTTTACTCCGAATGGTCTGGACATTAAATAGGTACATAGCGTGCGTATGTGACATGCCCTGGTGGGTACTCGCCTTGTGATATCCGATATCCTTTTTCGTACATGGGAAACCTTCAATTCTGCGATAATACCGGGCATCAAAGTGAACCAAAAAATCATTGAACTATATCTCATTGCGGTCATTGGCGGAAATTGAACCTGTCGCTATGTACCTCGGCAAATGTCGGTAGAGGTACTTTACTTTTGATAATAATGGCTTTTTTCGATTTATTGAGGACTCGAGGAAAAAGAAAGTTGAGCGAAAAACGCGTATTGCAGTTTGAACGAGCACAAATGACAACCAGACTATAGTATTCAGACTATAGTAGGTATACAATTTGTTTCTGAAATAAACATTTTTCTGAGCTCAAACCAAAATTCAATCTGAAAATCAAGCTGCAATTCAAACGGAAGCAGGAATTGATGCTAAAAATTAAATTGAATCTGTAACTGAGAATCTAACTGAAACTCAATTCAAAACGCAAACTGAAATTCGAACACAAACTCACACTGATACTGAGAATCAATCTGAAACTCAAACTCGAACCAATGCTCAAAGTGAAACTCGAACTGAAACTCAAAGTGAAATCCAAACTCAAACTGAAATTCAAACACAAACTCAAATTTGGGACTCTAACTCAAGTCGGAACTCAGACTGAAACTCAAACTGAATCTGAACCTAAAACTCAAAACGAAATTCGAACTCAAACTGTACCTAAAACCGAAAACCAAACTCAAACTGAAATTCGAGTTGAATCTGAACCTCAAACTCAAACTAAAACTCAAACTGAACCTCAAACTCGAATTGGAGCTCAAACTGAAATTCGAACTGAATCTGAACCTCAAACTTAAACTAAAACTCAAACTGGAGCCCAAACTCAAACAGAAACTCGAAGTCGAACTCAAACTGAAATTCAAACTGATGCTCAAAATCAAACTCGAAATAAAACTCAAACAGAAACCGAACCTCAAACTTTAACTGAACTCAAACTTGCCAAGGGGTCCACTAACTACCGAACTAACTTGAACATCAAAAAACAAGGTCAAACTTTCTCGACCTATCTCCTGTTCCTTCCCGTTCAGTCATGGTCAGACTCGGTCCTGCTACTTTGACAATACAATCAAGACAATAACAGGTCAAATGTCCAGTACAATCGATTTAGCCTGAAATGGCCTGTTCTCAAACTGAGTTTCAACCTCCTATTTCAGTTTTTCATCACTACCTTTCTTACTTTTTGCCCGTTTTTACTTTCCTTATTCAGTAAGTAGGTAGGAAGGTACATAACAAGTAATACAGATACAACAAAAAGTATCTTCCAATCGTGTCAAAAATTATATTTTTCAAAAACATAATCATTATCAATCATAAACATTATCATTAAACATAAGCACAAATATTTATTTTAGAAAATATACAAATAACGAATTAGCTCAAGGTAATTTCCTCAAAATGTTGCACACCTATATTAAGGTAGACTTCATTACCACTTCCTACGTCAATGTGACAGCTGAATCCGATGAAGTGCATCTCGCATAACCTTCAGGCTATTGTTCTATTTTCCATTGGTTTTTCGAAATCACGTGCGGAGCTCATTATGACATGTGCCATCGAGAAACCACAACGCTCAATAACAATTGAGTTGAACAACTGTTCGCACTGAGTTCGTTTTCGTACCAAAATTACCACAAAAATTACGAGTATTATCGACTACAAGGACCAAGGTTGACTTTGCCTGAAAATTCCGAGAAAAAAATCTCCTGCCGTTTGGGAGAAAAAGGTTTCACGACGGCGGATATTTTTTTATTGCAAATTCGAGTTCTACGCCCTTTGAAACGTAAACCATGAAATTTTCAGGGTAGATTCGAAAATTTTTTTTGGGTGATTAAAATTGTTTACCTACTATCGAATAATAAACTAAAATTGATAATAATATTAAATGACTAATAATTATTCAGAAGTTTTATAGTAATAATTATTTATAAGAATAGAATTATGCTACTCAGAATAGAATTATTATTCTGCGAAGAAGCGAGGCTGCTCAAAACAGCTCCAGCTCAGATTCGAGTCGGAATGCGCGCCGAGCTCCTGCTTCGCTCATGCTTGCCTGGTACTTCGTGTCACAAACGTTCCCATTGATGTTGAAGAACAATGGGGCCCCGGTACTCCCTCCCCCGCCCACCAGAAGCGACTCACAGCAAACCGGTTTGTCACGGTATCCGCCAGTACGGTAGTTATCGCTTTTCGAAGACGATGTACGTCAGACGTGAGAATAGATACCTACTCAATAACTCAAAAAAATCGTAAAAAATCTGTTCGGAAAGACGTCAATTTTGAATAGTCGTAAAAGAAACAGTAAAAGCAAATTTTGAAAATAGTTTTTAATTATTGTATAAAATTGATTTTAAAAACCTATAATCTGTAATTCAATAAATAAATTGACATTAACGTTGACTTGACATGCATCACGCTTTTTCGAGCTGTTTCCCCGAAAATTGTAGATATTCCATGATTTATTTCACTTTAAAACTACATTAAAATATGAGTATTATTTCATGATTCATGATTTATTTCACTTTAAAACTACATTAAAATATGAGTATTAGGTACCGAACGCATAACTTTTTCTTACCTTACTTGCGTAAATTAATGCGCGCGGCTATACCGGTCTTCCGAAGTAAAGAACAGATTTTGACGTTTTAGGTCCGAAATATCGACATCTCTAAAAATTTGTTCCTATACATTGATTTTTCCCAAAATATTGATTTTTTCAAATAGGTAGCAAATTTTCTCAAAATATTTACTTTTCCTGAAATATTGATTGTTCTTCAAATTATTAATTATTATATCAAAATAATCTTTAAAAAAATAATAATATTTCAAAATAATAATATTTTTTATATTGATTTTGATTCAAAATATATTTTAAATATTGATTTTGATTCAAAATATAGATTTTTTTCAAAATACCAACTGATTTTTTGCAAAATATGGGTATTTTTGCAAAACATCGATTTTTTCGAAATAATGAATTTTCTCAAATTAGGATTATTACTATTGGTTTTTACCCAAAATATTTTTCCACAATATTAAATTTTCTCAAAACATTCATTTTTCTCAAAATATTGATTTTTCTCGAAACATTGATTTTTCTCAAAATATTGACTTTTTCCTAAATTATTGACTTTTCTCGAAATATTGATTTTAACTCAACTAGAAAGGAATTTATCTTTTTAAATATTAATTTTTTTCAAAATACGGATTTCTCTTGAAATTTTGATTTTTCTCAAAATATCGAGGTCGCTCAAAACATTTGTTTTTCCTCGAATTTTGCTCAAAATACGGAATTTTCTCATACCTGATATTGATGTTTTTGAAAATGTCGACTTTCCTCCAAATATTTTTTCCCTCAAAATATTTATTCTCCTCAAAATAGTGATTTTACCGGAAATATATATTATTTTTCGAATTATCGACGACACAATTTACTAGCCTTCTCTCGTTATGCAATGTTTTATGGAAATATGGTACTTATTGGTTATGATATGCTCTCTCTTCGTCGAGCCAGTTACATCCTAGAAAATGCGAGTCTACTTTTCTGCCATTGGTAATTTTCCTCGCTGGCTATCCTTGCGATTCTGACACGCGTTCGCGTTTTCTGAGACGTTTCGTCAGCATTATGTCAGCTTCTGTAAGGAAAAGTCAGAATCGCCAGGTGGCATTGTCGTAATTTGGATTGAGGTTGGCATTGTCTGTCTTCATAATCCGTAGCAACAGTCTACGCCAGTGATGGCCATGTAAGGATTGGAGAGTATCATCATGGCATTTTTACTTCAATATTTTTAAAGTAAATTACAATTGAAATCGTCTAAAAATCAAAAATCGGATCGGAGCTTCAGAAAAAACGTTCACTCACACACTTTTACTCATAATCGCTTCCTGGACAAGTGTCTGTGTGTCTGTCTGAGGTAATTTACGACCAGCGGTGC
This sequence comes from Nesidiocoris tenuis, assembly GCA_036186465.1. Classification (NCBI taxonomy): domain Eukaryota; kingdom Metazoa; phylum Arthropoda; class Insecta; order Hemiptera; family Miridae; genus Nesidiocoris; species Nesidiocoris tenuis. The sequence goes on from AP028923.1 coordinate 3,203,417, forward strand.
GTAGAAAACACACAATACTTTCATATTTTGATACGGAAATTTTTGAACCGAAACCATTCGATTTTGATTGATTCGGAGGCCTCTAAGATTAAAAATGTCAAGAATCACCCAATTTTAAAACCCGCCTAACATCAAAACACGATGAGTTTTTCAAATTTCTTGAACTGGGATATTCGTCTACCATCCTGTTAAACCGGAATCCGAATTACCCACAGTACTTTTGATGCATAAGCTTTTTTCTATTTTATTTTTTCCTGGCCACAAAAATGAACCGATTTGAGCGTGCTTGGTCTCAAAATCTTTGTTTCACCTCGTAGAATCTGTGGATATTTTTTTAAATTACGTTAACTTGACATATTCTGATTTTATCTGAATTTTCAAATTTGCACAATGAGTTTTTTAATATTTTGGCCTTAACACCCTCGAAAATGATCAAATTATGATCAAACTGTGTCAAAATTTCACTATCAAAATATGGAAATGCGTGTTATCTGCGTACCCCTGGTCATCATAAAAAAAAGAGAAAATTCTATTACTGATTTTTGTTCCATGGGGGAAATTTTAATGGGGAATGCGGTTGCTTAAGACAATCCTTAAGACAATCACCTATACTCGAAAAAATGACATCATCTATTGTTGCTGTTCAATGTGGGCGTTCACCTTCGCGCAATAGTGAATCTCATTCGAATAAATTCGCCATCGAGTGGTTAACTCTGTAATTTGATTATGCGACATGTCAACCGCGAAAGCCCTGATGAGCTGAACCAACCGCAGAGAATATTTTCGAAAAAAATCATTATGAGTTTTAAAATCGTTTTAAAATCATAATGAGTGCTCATGAAATTAAATGAAAATCGTGGGTATAAAAACGATTTTACATACCTACGTTTGGTTGATTTCAGCACCGATCGGATGAATTAACATTTTTTTTAAATACAACATCAAAGAACTCAAAAATTAAAATTTTGTAAAAATACTAACCATTTTTATACATTTTCTAACCAAACATTCAATTTTTTTATTTATTTTTGTAAGCGGAGCGATGCATTTGAACGGAGGATAATATCGATTCAAATTATATCGATATATTATATCGAAAGTTCTTATCTCGCCTCACAGGTGTTTACAATGTAACCGCAGGTTAATACGATCACGTTTTCCATGATGCATTTGAACGGAGGATAATATCGATTCAAATTATATCGATATATTATATCGAAAGTTCTTATCTCGCCTCACAGGTGTTTACAATGTAACCGCAATTGCAGGTTAATACGATCACGTTTTCCACGTTTGCATGGTGGCGTCACTATCATCATTTTGCGCAGTTGCCTATCATTATTGCAGTTCTGTACAATTGCGCTCGCTGTTCCGCAACATGCTTGAACGGCAGGTCGTTAGAAATCAGGAGCGTGCTGGTTGGAAGGCTACGTTCGAAAATAACCTTCGACCTGTTTGCTTTTTGGAATCACAGTAGGGAAAAAAATTCAGAAAAATGTTCACTATGAATGTTTTACCATATTTTAAAAAATGTTCCAAAAATTAAATCAGTGGTGAGTAGTTGACACACAATACTGTAAAATTTCGACTCAATTTGACTATATTTTGGGTACTTTTGAGGGTGTTTAGGTCAAAAATATCAAACAACTCATTATGACAAGTTTAAAACCCGAGTAAAATCAAAATACGCCAAGTTATCGGATTATAAAATATATTCACGTATTCTGCAGAGTGAGACAAAGATTTTGAGATCAAGAACGCCCAAATTGGTTCATTATTGTGGCCAGGAGAGCAAAATAATGAAAATTTCTGACATTAATGTGAAAAATTCTGAATTTGGAGTCGAAAATTCTGCATTTGACGTGAAAAAGATCTATTAATTGATCTATTATTGATCTATCAATTAATTTACCGGATCATTGTAATGCGCTCGGGCCAGTTGTGTGAAATATTCCAACGACACAAAACCGGACGATGTCGGATCGCAGACTCGCAGGACGCTCTGGAGATCGTCACTGGTGAGCGCCAGAGGCATCGCAAGGCACATAGCACCTCAATTTCACCTGCACAAAAAGGGTATACAAATCAAAAATTTATCTAGATATTAAGGAATTTTCGAATGGTTTATCGATTCAATATTCTCGAAATAAATGGTAACTGGTGCTTAAATATGGTGTTTGTCCAAGAAATGAGAATCCTATAGGATTTATTTCTGAACCTCCGATCCGATTTTCATTTTTTGAACTATGGCAATAGTCTTACATTATTACTCAGTATTACGGAAGTAAAATTATGCGGGATGGGAAAATATGGTCCACCAAAACCGGACCGGTACACTTGTTTAGTACCTAATTCAATTCTAGCACTATTTCTCTTCGCTGACAAAAAAATCAAGTACACAAGTCTATTATGAACAATGGAAGGAAACAATTAGATATTCAGGTGAATCGTGCGAGGAGAAAAATCGCTTAGCATCCGAGCATTCGGATCGTGGGAGTTCGCGGATATTGTCAAAAGAAACAGATAACAGATCCGTCTCGGAAAAAGACAAAAACCGTGAGATCCGCCGAGGAAAATTAACAATCTCGTTTATTGGTAATGCAAAACCATAAAGCGGGGAAATCCTTGGAATAAATAAGAGGGAATCCCGGACGTTACGAAGCGAATCGTCTCCCGTCCAAGAGAAGAAAAACGGATTTGGAATAACCTAGATCATTTGTGCTCTCTTGAATAGAGAAAGCGTTTCGTGCGACTTGACGTGTCACAAAAATAAATCAACTTTCAATTTTTCATTGGATAAATAGGAAGAGAATTCGAATTTTTGGTTTGCCACCTCGAAATCGCGCGGCGCCACAACCAAAATCGCAAAGAACCACAACATTTTATTTTTTTTAGTCAAATATCAGGGGTAGGGTCTTCAGAAAAACCGTCTCCTTCGCCGAGCTTTCGAAAATGTATATTCTCTTTATCAGGGCCTATAACAAATCACAGTTAACAATATGGCACATTCATAAAACTCAGTTAGTCAATTTTTTCAAAAAACAATCTTGTTCTTGAACAAGATTAGCATTACTCAACAAACCGTATAACCACTGTCTGAGTTTTGGGGATTGATGTTTATAATTCTAAAACAATAGAAATGTTATTAATTACTGAAAATTTTAGGACATTTTTCACTCAATGCCAAACTCAAAATATTTGGGGAAAATGATCATTTTTTGGCTAACCATAATTCGGCGGCTATTTGGGCTAGATAGCTGCGGTTGCTCTTGAATGGTCACAAATTTTGTCTTCTTCGAAAATGCTCATCACACATTTTTCTTAAATACGAATAGTTTTAGAGATATAAGCGAATGAGTAAAAAAAGTCCTAAAATTTCGAGGTTTTGGAGTGGCAAACCAAAAGCTCGAATTCAGCACCTCAAAAAATTCATACAACCGTTGGGACTTCGGTATTTATTTCTCCAAATTGAACTAGTTGGGGTGGGGGTAGGAAAGGACCAATTTTTGAATTTTACTTTTACTTCAGTAAATTTTACTGAAACGAACATTTTATTCAATTTTAAACGTATATTATACTAAGTAATTCTGTTCTGAACATAAAGTGAATATTATCCAAATCCATGACAATTTTGGTTCCCAAATGATGAATTTATTCAATTACCTACTTAATTCAATTAATTATGTTTTATTGTTATAAAATAAATGTCGTTTTGTTTGAAAAAAATTATCTCTCGTCGTGATGCCTTACAAAAACGCAGATGAAAACATTTTTCCTGCAGTGAACAAATTCCAACATTATGTAACCGTAAAACAAGGCCGTTACACATCGACAACTTCTGTCCTTATCGTCGCTAGCCAATTCCTTCCAGGATCTCTTGTTATTTCCTGTCCCCGGAAAGTATAATCATGTCGATCCTGGTACGACCGGAAAATCGCCGAAAGAACCCATGATATACACCATGTCGTAATGCATTCTATCACGAGCATCCAAATACTTACCTAAAATTGTGAAAAATACAAAAGGACAAAAAATATACGCTTCAATGATTGTTCACAGAAATTTGACAACCTTTGGAAGATCTGACAATTTACAATTTCGACATAAACAGGCAAATGTGTGTGAAATAGGCCAGATTTGAAAATTTGACCAATTTGACAAAAGTTGTCTTTGGAAATACGAAATCAATTTGACAAAAATTGTCTTTGACAATATCTGAACCATTTGACAAAACATTTCTCTGACAACCACCAAACAATTGGATAAAAGTTGTTTTCGACAAAATCTGGTCAAATTTGACAAAAGTTCTCTGTCTGAAAAAAATTCCCAATTATGTCCCAAATAAACAAATGTGGCAACTAATCACGGATTTGAAAATATTGACCTATTTTACGAGTGTTGCCTTTGACAAAATCTGGCCAATTTGACAAAAGTTGTCTTTGACAAAATTTGGCCAATTTGACAAAAGCTGTATTTGAAAAAATTTGGCCAATTTGACAAAACTTGTCTTTGACAAAATTTGGCCAATATGACAAAAGTTGTCTTTTACAAAATTTGGCCAGTTTGACAAAAGTTGTCTTTGACAAAATTTGGCCAATTTGACAAAAGTTGTCTTTGACAAAATTTGGCCAATATGACAAAAGTTGTCTTTGACAAAATTTGGCCAGATTGACAAAAGTTGTCTTTGACAAAATTTGGCCAATTTGACAAAAGTTGTCTTTGACAAAATTTGGCCAATTTGACAAAAGTTGTCTTTGACAAAATTTGGCCAATATGACAAAAGTTGTCTTTGACAAAATTTGGCCAATTTGACAAAAGTTGTCTTTGAAAAAATTTGGCCAATATGACAAAAGTTGTCTTTGACAAAAGTTGTCTTTGACAAAAGTTGTCTTTGACAAAATTTGGCCAATATGACAAAAGTTGTCTTTGACAAAATTTGGCCAATTTGACAAAAGTTGTCTTTGACAAAATTTGGCCAATATGACAAAAGTTGTCTTTGACAAAAGTTGTCCCATACAAAATCTGGCCAATTTGACAAAAGTTGTCTTTGAGAAAATTTGTCTTTGACAAAATTTGGCCAATTTGACAAAAGTTGTCTTTGACAAAATTTGGCCAATTTGACAAAAGTTGTCTTTGACAAAATTTGGCCAATTTGACAAAACTTGTCTGTGACAAAATCTGTCCAATTTGACAAAAGTTGTCCTATGCAAAATCTGGCCAATTTGACAAAAGTTGTCTGACAAAATTTGGCCAATTTGACAAAAGTTGTCTTTGACAAAATTTGGCCAATATGACAAAAGTTGTCTTTGACAAAATTTGGCCAATTTGACAAAAGTTGTCTTTGACAAAATTTGGCCAATTTGACAAAAGTTGTCTTTGACAAAATTTGGCCAATATGACAAAAGTTGTCTTTGACAAAATTTGGCCAATATGACAAAAGTTGTCTTTGACAAAATTTGGCCAATATGACAAAAGTTGTCTTTGACAAAATTTGGCCAGATTGACAAAAGTTGTCTTTGACAAAATCTGGCCAATTCGACAAAAGTTGTCTTTGAGAAAATTTGGCCAATTTGACAAAAGTTGTCTTTGACAAAATCTGGCCAATTTGACAAAAATTGTCTTTGAGAAAATTTGGCCAATATGACAAAAAGTGACAAAATTTTGGCCAGATTGACAAAAGTTGTCTTTGACAAAATCTGGCCAATATGACAAAATTGTCTTTGACAAAATCTGGCCAATTTGACAAAAATTGTCTTTGAGAAAATTTGGCCAATATGATGAAAGTGGTCTTTGACAAAAGTTGTCCTATAGGTACATAATTTGGCCAATTTGACAAAAGTTGCCTTTGACGAAAGTTGTCTTTGACAAAATCTGGCCAATTTGACAAAAGTTGGTTTTGACAAAATCTGGCTAATTTGACAAAAGTTGTATGTAACAATTTGACAATAGTTGTACCTATGTGACAATTTGCCAAGATTCACAAAGACTACAGTTACAAATTTGACAAAGCCGAAAAGATTCCCATGTTTGACTAAAATCACAACTTTTTGAAGTTATTCGATGAGAATTCCTTTTTCCCATAAACTTGGGTTTTGAAGATTGTGTTGTTGGAATTCTGGCTCACGTTTGTTGTCCAAGGTAGGTAATTTTATCGCTTATAAAGAAGAATATATGAAAAGGGGGGAAACCGATGATTTTCGACAGCTGCGCATTTCGGGCGTATAATTGCGTAGAAAATGAGTTATTCTCCATAATCCAATCGCGATGACCTACTGGCTCGATCGCCGCGATCCCGTCTCGCACGTGGAATTAGAAACTACTTTCAGTCAAGGGAAGGCCAAAAGGATCAATGGGCAAATTCAGTAATTATCGTTGGTTTACTTTTACCTGTAGTAAATAAGTAAATGTAATCGATTAAAGTAACGATTGAAGTAAAATAAAGTAAAGGCTAAAGTAACAATTTAAGTAATTGATTAAAGTAAAGTAGTAAAGTAATGTAGTAAAGTGGTAAAGTAAAGTGGTAAAGTAAAGTAGTAAAGTAAAGTAGTGAAGTAAAGTAGTAAAGTAAAGCAGTAAAGTAAAGTAGTAAAGTGAAGTAGTAGAGTGAAGTAGTAAAGTGAAGTATTTAAGTGAAGTAGTAAAGTGAAATAGTTAAGTGAAGTAGTAGAGTAAAGTACTAAAGTAAAAATTAAAGTAATCGATTCAAGAGAAGTAAAGTAAAGATTAACGTTACGGTTATAGTCATCGATTATAGTGTTCGATCTTAGACGGTGTGACCCGCTCCTCATTTTCGACGCTTTGACGGAAGTTATTCTTTCGACGCGCGGCCGCGTAGACGCAGCGCCGCAGTCCCGATCACAGTTCAGAAGTAATTACTTCCATTTCTTCCTTAACATGAAAAAAAATCGGGTTATTTTTGAAAAGTCAACCGATCAAAAAACGCGCAATTGGATATATTTCGTAAAATGTGAAAGCAAAAATTGGGATAACAAGTGTGTCTTCCTTCTGAATAGGTTTCCTTGACACCTCAATGAAGGCTGGATGTATCAAGTGAAGCGTGGAAGGCGAAATAGGATATGAATAATTTTTACACAGGAGAGAGAGGAACTTTTGCGAGTGGAGGAAGGCCGTAACCGCAGGATGTCATAACAATCACGGTCGTTGTCGAATCGTCGAAAAGTATCGTTTTACCTTCGAGTATCAGGTCACAGATTTGGTAGTGCACAAATAAGGGGACAAAAGTTTTATTAAGTAGCCAAATTAAAAAAAAAATAAAAATTAAAAAAAATGGTCGAAAGTGGTAAATAAAAATAAAAAAACTGACAAAAAAATTACGGGAAATTCCGAAGAAAAATTAGCCACAAATGACCAAAAAAAGTGAAAAAACTGGCATAAATGGGCTTTGCTTGATTTGAGATTTTAAGAGAGGAACTCAAAAGGATGTCAAAACAGTCAAACAGTTCGAATCGTTCAAAAGTACCGTTTTACCTTCGTGTATCAGGTCAGTGATACAAAATTGGTAGTGAACAAACAAGATAAAAACAGTTTTATTAAGTAGCCTGACAAAAAAAAATAAGAACGAACCAAAAAACCTAAAAAATTAAAAATAAAATTGACAAAAATGGTAAACTGACAAAAAAATCCAGCAAAAATGACAACAAATGACCGAAAAAATGAGAAAAACTGGCATAAATGATAAATAAAAAATTAAATAAATACACTGACGAAAGAAACTGAATAACTGACAATAAATAAAACGGACATAATAAACTAAATATATATAATACTGACAATCAATAAAAACTGACAAAAAATGTCAAAAAAGAGGAAAAATTAGGCACTACCGACAAATAATTAAATTCTCCCAGGAATTTTTTTAATTAATTAAATTTAGCGGCGCAGGATTTCCTGTGACACGGCCACTAAGCGGTGGGTTGACTATGCCCACATGTGACTAATCGCCTAACCTGAGACAAGCGACTCTACCGCCAGGCGGGTGGGGGCCGCCCAAGCGGCTCCGATAAGCGGGCCCCGCTCGCGACAAGTGCAACTTGGCCGAAGTCCCCCCGAAGTCCCCTATGCTAATGAACAGGTAATCAACCGGTTCGGGCCGCGAAGCACCGTGTGCGCGATGGCCGAGCTCCTCGCCGGTTCTGATCGCCTGTTACCCAGGTCGGCGCGCTTCGACTAAGTTCGTCCGTCAGGGCGGACCTGCGGATGGGCGGCAACAGGTGGCCGCAGGGAGGTGAGCCGCCGACAAATTGTGACGACGCAGGGGCGGTATAAGCCGCTGAGCGGTAAAAGGTAACACGCAGTAAATTTATGTTATGTTTTAAAAAAATGTGTTATGGTTTGAAATTTTTTTTTTGAAATTTAAAAAAATCAAAATTTTGAACCAAATTCGTAAATAAAAATAAAATTGAGACTCAAGATTTGCGAGTTTTTTAATGGTTTGAGCTTAGAGGCCTCCAAAATAGTCCAAATTTATATAGGTAGGTACTCAAACCATTAAAAAAATCGCAAATTTTGAAAAGTCAAAGACGATAATTTCATTTGCAAATTTGGTTCTCAATTTTATTTTTTTATTTCAAAATTTATTTGAAATTTGCGAAACTGAATTTTTCTACGGTTTGAGCTTGAAGGCCTCGAAAGTGCAGCGTGCAAAATTGGAAATGATGAAGGCTCGATTCAAAGGGTTCACGTCCATTACAGAGCAGAAGATTTCTCAGCAATCACTCAGCCGTCCGTTTGATGACCGAAGGGGAGCTTTTGCCCGAAGGTCGAACGCCGTCTAACGAGCCAATTCGGTCCTTCGAAGGCCCCGGAACAACCGAATTACAGCCTTCGAAGGGGCCCGTCTCCGACTGATGCGGTCTCCACTGCCAACCGTCCACAATGATAACCCAAAATGCAATTTACTTCGTCAATATGGAAGTAAAAACGGGCAAATTTAAGAAGTTTAGGTACTTATAAATTTAAGAAGTTTAGGTACTTATAAATAAGGTAATTTTCGCAAATAATTTGGAAGCTTAAAAAAAGCAAAAAAAAATGCACACGCTTTGTGGTCAATTTTTGTGGCCAGAAAAAGGCCAGAAGAAGTGGTCAGAATTTTTATAATTATTAAAAAAATTGCCCATATCTAGGAAGTACTGTGAGTAATCAAAATTTCGATTTTATAGAATTATGGGCCAATAAACACCATAGTTAAAGAATTGGGCAAAAAATCTAGGATTAATGGAAAAATGGCAATTTTCCGATGGACAGACGGACGGATAAAAGTGAAATCCTCCGTTCACATTTCCAATAATTGAAAATCAATTATTCCCTGAAATTACTACAAGACGATAACGACGTTTCTATTTACTCTGGCATAAAGTGAAAATCGGATCAGTGGTCGAAAGGAAAAATCGCCTCAACAAATCGGACATTTTTAATTCGACGATTCTTTTTCGAAATTACCGGTCGCCCTTTCTGGAGCAGGTCAATCTCGAAACGGTCAATTTCACCGCCGAAAGGCGGCATTTTCGACCGCCGGATTGTCAGGCGGAGATCGCCGCTGCGGTTGAGGCGGCACGAAAATTGGGAAGGTCGTCCCTGCCGGCTGACGTTCCGGTGACCTTTTTGTTTTTCAAAGGTGCAAATGCCGCAATTGATTTGCAAAACATTATTTGTAAACTACATGGAAAAAGAGCGAAGTCAGTTACAAATCCGATAAAAACTCCCTTTTATTTTTATTTTTTGGTTTTTATACTTCTTTATCTGTTTTTGCATTTTTTTACTATCGATCGCAATGCACTTTAATGGCCTTTCAGAATCATTTCTCAATGGTTTTATTCGGGTGTTTAAACCGAATCGAGGGATGTCGACCCCAGAAACGCCAAATATTTCAATCGGAATTAGGTAGGTACACACATATTTCTAATTTTTTAATCAATTGATTCAAAAACTCAATAAAAAAAAAATTAAAAAAAATTACTTCGAATTCAAAAAATTTTGGTTCAATTTGTATCAGGTAAATAGATTTATCATCGAATTCTCCTTATGGTAATACCCAATTGCTCAATCACTTTCCATGTCCTTGCCAGACCGTAAAGATAAATAATAAATCTGAGAAACAACAACCGTAACAGTTTCTAATAGGCGGAATGCGAATGAGAATGAAAGTACAAGTAAAACAATTGGCTTACATACGATGCTCAGAAAGCGTTAACCGCGGATAAACCGAGTATTAAAACCGGGCCGGTTTTTCTTTCGACGCCCGAGCATCGAATCCCGTCGGGGAAATTGTTGCCAGGTATAGGGAAAAATTTATAAAAGTCGGGGATTTCCTCGGAAACTGCGCGGAGATGAGGGAGTAACCGCTCGAACTGAAACTGACACTCAAACACAAAATGAAACTAAAACTCAATCTGATACTGAAACAAAAACTCAAACTGAAGTACAAACTTACTGATAGGTACACAGGCTCAAACTGATATAACTGATACGAAAACTGAAACTGAAACCCCAACTGACAACTGATTCTCAAACTCAAAGGTCAAAAGAAAGGTAAATCCAAACCAAGACTCAAACCCAAATTCGAACTGAAACTCAAAGTCAAACTGAAAGTCAAATTCAGACTGACACTCAAACTGAAGTTCAAACAACATTCAAACTCACATTGATACTCACTATGAAACTCAATCTGAAATTCAAACTCAATCTGAAACACATAATGAAACTCAAACTCAATGTGAAATTAAACCTCAAACTCGAACTTTAACTGCAATTCAAACTCAATCCGAAACTAAAACTCGAACTGATATTCAAAACGAAAACGACTCAGTTTGAGTTTATGTTTCTGTCTGAGTTTGAGTTTCAGTTGAAGTATCAGTTCGAGTTTGCGGTTTACTTTCAATTTGAGTTTGAGCGTCAGTATCAGTTAGAGTTTTGGTTCCAGTTTGCGAATCAGTATCAGTTTGATAATCAATTTGAGCTTGACTTTCAGTTTGAGTTTTAATTTGACTTCAGTCTGATTTTCAATATCAGTTTGAGTTTGAGTATCAGTTTGGGTTTGGCTTCCAGTTTGATTTTGAATGTAAGTTAAAATCGAGTATTGGCTTGAGTTTCGGTTTTGAGTTTCAGTTTCAGTTTGAATAGCAGTTTGAGTTTGAGTTTCGGTGTTTACTTTCAGTCTGCCTTCAGCCTGTAATGTAAAGTAAAGTAAAGTAAAGTAAAGTAAAGTAAAGTAAAGTAAAGTAAAGTAAAGTAAAGTAAAGTAAAGTAAAGTAAAGTAAAGTAAAGTAAAGTAAAGTAAAGTAAAGTAAAGTAAAGTAAAGTAAAGTAAAGTAAAGTAAAGTAAAGTAAAGTAAAGTAAAGTAAAGTAAAGTAAAGTAAAGTAAAGTAAAGTAAAGTAAAGTAAAGTAAAGTAAAGTAAAGTAAAGTAAAGTAAAGTAAAGTAAAGTAAAGTAAAGTAAAGTAAAGTAAAGTAAAGTAAAGTAAAGTAAAGTAAAGTAAAGTAAAGTAAAGTAAAGTAAAGTAAAGTAAAGTAAAGTAAAGTAAAGTAAAGTAAAGTAAAGTAAAGTAAAGTAAAGTAAAGTAAAGTAAAGTAAAGTAAAAGTAAAGTAAAGTAACGTAAAAAAGTAAAGTAAAGTAAAGTAAAGTAAAGTAAAGTAAAGTAAAGTAAAGTAAAGTAAAGTAAAGTAAAGTAAAGTAAAGTAAAATAAAGTAAACTAAAGTAAAGTAAAGTAAACAAAAGAAAAGTAAAGTAAAGTAAAGTAAAGGAAAGTAAAGTAAAGTAAAGTAAAAGTAAAGTAAAGTAAAGTAAAGTAAAGTAAAGTAAAGAGTAAAGTAAAGTAAAGTAAAGCAAAGTAAAGTAAAGTAAAGTAAAGTAAAGTAAAGTAAAGTAAAGTAAAGTAAAGTAAAGTAAAGTAAAGTAAAGTAAAGTAAAGTAAAGTAAAGTAAAAGAAAAGTAAAGTAAATTAAAGTAAATTAAAGTAAAGTAAAGTAAAGTAAAGTAAAGTAAAGTAAAGTAAAGTAAAGTAAAGTAAAGTAAAGTAAAGTAAAGTAAAGTAAAGTAAAGTAAAGTAAAGTAAAGTAAAGTAAAGTAAAGTAAAGTAAAGTAAAGTAAAGTAAAGTAAAGTAATGTAAAGTAATGTAATGTAAAGTAAAGTAAATATAAGTAATGTAAAGTAAAGTAAAGTAAAGTAAAGTAAAGTAAAGTAAAGTAAAGTAAAGTAAAGTAAAGTAAAGTAAAGTAAAGTAAAGTAAAGTAAAGTAAAGAAAAGAAGAGAAAAGTGAAGTGAAGTAAAGTACAGAAAAGTGTAGAAAACTAAAGTAAAGTAAAGTAAAGTAAAGTAAAGTAAAGTAAAGTAAAGTAAAGTAAAGTAAAGTAAAGTAAAGTAAAGTAAAGTAAAGTAAAGTAAAGTAAAGTAAAGTAAAGTAAAGTAAAGTAAAGTAAAGTAAAGTAAAGTAAAGTAAATTAAAGTAAAGTAAAGTAAAGTAAAGTAAATTAAATTAAATTAAAGTAAAGTAAAGTAAAGTAAAGTAAAGTAAAGTAAAGTAAAGTAAAGTAAAGTAAAGTAAAGTAAAGTAAAGTAAAGTAAAGTAAAGTAAAGTAAAGTAAAGTAAAGTAATGTAAAGTAATGTAAAGTAATGTAAAGTAATGTAAAGTAAAGTAAAGTAAAGTAAAGTAAAGTAAAGTAAAGTAATGTAAAGTAATGTAAAGTAATGTAAAGTAATGTAAAGTAATGTAAAGTAATGTAAAGTAATGTAATGTAATGTAATGTAATGTAATGTAATGTAATGTAAAGTAATGTAATGTAATGTAATGTAATGTAATGTAATGTAATGTAATGTAATGTAATGTAATGTAATGTAATGTAATGTAATGTAATGTAATGTAATGTAATGTAATGTAATGTAATGTAATGTAATGTAATGTAATGTAATGTAATGTAATGTAATGTAATGTAATGTAAATGTAATGTAATGTAATGTAATGTAATGTAATGTAATGTAATGTAATGTAATGTAATGTAATGTAATGTAATGTAATGTAATGTAATGTAATGTAATGTAATGTAATGTAATGTAATGTAATGTAATGTAATGTAATGTAATGTAATGTAATGTAATGTAATGTAATGTAATGTAATGTAATGTAATGTAATGTAATGTAATGTAATGTAATGTAATGTAATGTAATGTAATGTAATGTAATGTAATGTAATGTAATGTAATGTAATGTAATGTAATGTAATGTAATGTAATGTAATGTAATGTAATGTAATGTAATGTAATGTAATGTAATGTAATGTAATGTAATGTAATGTAATGTAATGTAATGTAATGTAATGTAATGTAATGTAATGTAATGTAATGTAATGTAATGTAATGTAATGTAATGTAATGTAATGTAATGTAATGTAAAGTAATGTAATGTAATGTAATGTAATGTAATGTAATGTAATGTAATGTAATGTAAAGTAATGTAATGTAATGTAAAGTAATGTAAAGTAATGTAAAGTAATGTAAAGTAATGTAAAGTAATGTAAAGTAATGTAAAGTAATGTAAAGTAATGTAAAGTAATGTAAAGTAATGTAATGTAATGTAATGTAATGTAATGTAATGTAATGTAATGTAATGTAATGTAATGTAATGTAATGTAATGTAATGTAATGTAATGTAATGTAATGTAATGTAATTTAATGTAATGTAATGTAATGTAATGTAATTTAATGTAATGTAAAGTAATGTAAAGTAATGTAAAGTAATGTAGAGTAATGTAGAGTAATGTAAAGTAATGTAAAGTAATGTAGAGTAATGTAAAGTAATGTAAAGTAATGTAAAGTAATGTAAAGTAATGTAAAGTAATGTAAAGTAATGTAAAGTAATGTAAAGTAATGTAAAGTAATGTAAAGTAATGTAAAGTAATGTAAAGTAATGTAAAGTAATGTAAAGTAATGTAAAGTAATGTAAAGTAATGTAAAGTAATGTAAAGTAATGTAAAGTAATGTAAAGTAATGTAAAGTAATGTAAAGTAATGTAAAGTAATGTAAAGTAATGTAAAGTAATGTAAAGTAATGTAAAGTAATGTAAAGTAATGTAAAGTAATGTAAAGTAATGTAAAGTAATGTAAAGTAATGTAAAGTAATGTAAAGTAATGTAAAGTAATGTAAAGTAATGTAAAGTAATGTAAAGTAATGTAAAGTAATGTAAAGTAATGTAAAGTAATGTAAAGTAATGTAAAGTAATGTAAAGTAATGTAAAGTAATGTAAAGTAATGTAAAGTAATGTAAAGTAATGTAAAGTAATGTAATGTAATGTAATGTAATGTAATGTAATGTAATGTAATGTAATGTAATGTAATGTAATGTAATGTAATGTTTTGTAATGAAATGTAAAGTAAAGTAATGTTTTGTAATGAAATGTAAAGTAAAGTAATATAATGTAAAGTAATGTAATGTAATGTGCTGTAATGTAATGTAATGTAATGTAATGCAATGTAATGTAATGCAATGTAATAATAATAATAAATATTATTATTATTATTATTAATTATTAATATCACACATCATTAATATCATGCATATTATAATGCATGATCTTTTAACTCTGAGTTGAAAAGGTGCTAGAAAATCAATCAAACTGTCTCTTATAAAGTTGCTTCGATAATTTACCCGAAATATTTAACCATTGCGTTATTGCGCCAATGGTTCATACTCGGTTTTCCTCGACAATATCAACCAGATCGATAGCTGGCTTAGATGGCTTCGAATGAGTTTCAGAGAAAACCTTGAACTGGAATCTCTCTCGTGGAAAATGAATGGTCTCGCGGTTCTGGCGACTCGAGTCCGCGGTTCTGGTCTGAAAACCGCCTTAGTCGTGCGGTAATGAGAAATTAAGTATAGATCTGTAATGATGTATGTAGACCCCCGTCGGGTGAAAATAGAGTGATAAACCCAGTGGTGCGTAGATAACAGTCAATACTTTAAAATTTTGAAAAGTAAAAGTGCGACACAATTTGATCATATTTTCAGGAAAAATTGTCTTGGTGGCAACACTTGATATCTCATATTTTGCTTGGACTAGCTTTAAAAAAACTGATATCTGAATCCCTGGATTCTAAATCCCAATCATTTGGATTTTGGCTAATTTTGCATAGATAACTAATATTCCTTTTATATTAAAACATTATTCAATATTCCGGTAATTTCTCAAAACTTTTGATCACATTCATGATGTTTGGAGGAATATTTTGGATGCTGGAAAATATTACCCAGTTTAAAAAAAATATTATCAGTTAATACCTGCCTATTATCAGGAAATACCTGCCTTTTATCAAGAATAAAATTTATTGAGATGAAGTGGGAAATAATGAGAGATTTAATGAGATGAAGTGGGAAATGGCGAAAATTCCCTCTCCGGCAGGATTCGATCTTTCACCTCCAGGTCGGTGCAGGTTAGCAGGAAGTGCAGGTTCGAATCCTTCCGGAGAGGGAATATTTGCTATTTCCCACTTATCTCCAGTAGCATACCAAACATGGTATACCTAAACCTCTGGGGGGTGTTAATTTATTATCATAGGTTCATTTTGTTTTAGAAAAATTCAAAAAAAAAATCTAGTTTTGCTCGCAGAAACAACTTTGAGAAATGACTTAATTTCTCCGCAATTCTATGGTCGTCTTTTATGGTACCCGGGATTCTATGGTTTTTACGGTCGACGTCGCCTGCGTTTTCAAAATGATGTGCGGAAGTCGGCATGGCGGATCTATGAAATTCGAGCCTGACAATAGGCGAGTGCGAAAGAGTTGAAAAATGAAACGGTGAAAGCTTTCGGGTCGTTCCGTCGGAAGAAAAGATGACCCGCGTGAAAATCGTCGAATCGTCCACCGCAAGGAGAGATCTTTTTCGCCGCTGCCGGCACCGCAAGTTCATTTATGGCGTCGAATTACCATTAACCGGTTATGTAAAGGTACATAAGCTGTAATACATACCTGACATAATAACATTTTCCGGATGATAACTTAGTAATCGATTTTGGAGTCGGAGAATTCGGGAATTCTTGGGATAATTGAGGCGCCAGGTGGAAAAAGTGCAGTCGTGCGAAATTTGCGTTTTGAGCTATGGCCCTCCAAAATTGATTGCCATTTTAATGTATTTTCTAATGGAATATGAGCACACTTCGAGATCAAAGTCAACTTCGAGATCAAAGTCAACTTCGAGATCAAAGTCAACTTCGAGATCAAAGTCAACTTCGAGATCAAAGTCAACTTCGAGATCAAAGTCAACTTCGAGATCAAACTCAACTTCGAGATCAAATTCAACTTCGAGATCAAACTCAACTTCGACATCAAAGTCAACTTCGAGATCAAAGTCAACTTCGAGATCAAAGTCAACTTCGAGATCAAAGTCAACTTCGAGATCAAAGTCAACTTCGAGATCAAATTCAACTTCGAGATCAAACTCAACTTCGACATCAAACTCAACTTCGAGATCAAAGTCAACTTCGAGATCAAAGTCAACTTCGAGATCAAAGTCAACTTCGAGATCAAAGTCAACTTCGACATTAAAGTCAACTTCGACATTAAAGTCAACTTCGAGATCAAAGTCAACTTCGAGATCAAAGTCAACTTCGAGATCAAAGTCAACTTCGAGATCAAACTCAACTTCGAGATCAAACTCAACTTCGAGATCAAATTCAACTTCGAGATTAAACTCAACTTCGACATCAAAGTCAACTTCGAGATCAAAGTCAACTTCGAGATCAAAGTCAACTTCGAGATCAAACTCAACTTCGAGATCAAATTCAACTTCGAGATCAAAGTCAACTTCGAGATCAAAGTCAACTTCAAGGAAATTTGGATGTTGTGTTATCTACGTATTACACACGTGCTATCCACCATTCTACAATCTTTCTGCTATCTTTAATTACAATTATTATCCTCTCGAATTAGTATTTCTCGTATTATTCTTATTTCAATGTCACTCGTCCTAGAGCACGAATTTTCTATTTAAGATGGAAAATTCCGATTTACCTAAGGGCAAAAAGTGCCAAAAATAGTTGTCAATTGACTTTTGATCTCATCCACTCGGGTACCTTTCAATAATGACGAACTGTTGACATGACGGCATTGATCAGAAAAGTTGCGTGCCGTCACGCGCAGCTTTCTACAGTGGCGAACTTCCGTCCGCGGTTTACAATATCGACGAGTCGATGTAAACTGTTTACAAGATGCAATAGGTAACCCCGTAGATGAGGGGGGATTTCACAAGGAGAACCATTCGATCCGGCTGTCGAGCATTCGAAGGACCAAAATATAAGATGACTGTATAACTGTCCATATAAAAACAGAAAATACAAATGACCATTAAAAACATTTACGATCGTCTCAGCCACAAATTCGGCGCAAATATCTTGAATTCGGCCACAAATTAACTTGTCTATCGATTATTTACGCACCATTGCTTTTCAATTCCATGTTAACGAAGTGAACGGAAGTATAATTTAATTACAGTTTCATTTAATTACGATTAAATGAAACTATTGTAATTAAATTGAAACTAAAATCAAAAATTTGATCGGAGCTTAAGAAAACATTTTTACTTGTAAGTATAAAGTGTATTTAATACACTTTGACTCCAAATCACTTCCGGAACAAGTGTCTGCGTGTCGGTCTGTCCGTGTGCCCCTGTGAACGTCTGTGGTAATTTACAAAAATGGCCATATCTCCCTCAATTTTCAACCTTTTTTCAAATTTCTTGAACTGAAATGTTTGTCTCGGCAAGATCTAACACCCTGTTTGATCGGAATTCGAATTACTCACAGTACTTCAGAAATATTTGCACTTTTAGTTGTTTTCTATTTTATTTTTTCGTGGCCGCAAAAATTAACCGATTATGACGTTCTTGGTCTTAAAATCGTTGTATTACCTTGCAGAATATGGGGATATTTTTTATTATCCGATAACTTGACGTATTTTTATTTTGGGCTAATTTTGAAATTTACATAGTGACTTTTTTGGATATTTTTGACCTAAAAACCCTTAAAAGCAGTCAAAATATAATTTAATTGTGCCAAAAATTTACTTATAAAAATATGGAAGTGTTTTTGTTATCAGTGCACCACTGGTTCCAAGGTACCCTAGGTGAATTTCCAATGATTGACCGCAATGATCGCGGTTTTTTAGGTCGGTCCGACTAAACCCTAATGGACGAGCTCGGTTAATGGGTTCGGTCCACTTTCACAGTTCAAACAAGTTCGACCACCTCAAGGACGAGGATTTTTACTCCTACAAAAATAAAAGAAAAACCTGTCATATCGGCGGTAGATGAATATTAATAAATCGAAAATTAATCCTTAGTTGGTAGCTGAATTTGCTTTCCCTTTTCGGTTGATCGTGACCCAGCGTTCGCTTTTCTAAAGGTGAAAATTAGGTTAGCAGATAAAACCTCCGAGCGAAGTCGTCACGATCTGACGAAAGGTAACGGACAAATTCTTCCCAGCAGGAATGTTGAAAAAGTGCTTGTACAATTTTCAAACTCAAAACTGAACTCAAGTGTTTGAAAATTTTTCGAAAAAATTGAAAATACAGTCACCCAATTTATTTTAATTGACTTTAAAACATTGATATGTACGAAAATGGAATTTTTTAAATGATATCGCTTAATTCGAAATAAAAATTAACATCTGAATTTAACATTGTTTCGTACACGATTTTATGCAAGAACAATAATTTTTTTATTAACACATCAGAAGAAGAACATTATTCAATTCCGTAGAATGTTACTTGTATTATCATTTTGCTGTCAAATCATGCGCTCAAATCGAATGATATTGAAGAAATCTGAAAGAAATCGTCAAAGGTGACATTTTATAATAATTTGACTTTAGGTAACCAATAATTAAGGTAAGTACCGTTTTCAATAATAAATATAAATTAATTGGCGTCCCGTTCAGATGACCAATAGCGTTTATGAAAATAAATAATACAATAAAATAAAAATGAGGGTTTAAGTCGTATTATGGACTGTTAGTTTACCCGTTATTATTGGAATATGTCAATAACCGGATGCTATATTAGTATTTTAAAATATAAAATATATTTCTCTTAGAAGTTCATTTAAAGATATTAGGCCTACTTTAAATACATTTAGAGATATTTGGCCTACTTAAAATATATATTATATAATATATCGACGATGTAGAATCAATACTGCCCAATTCGTTTGCCATGCAATCTATGGACGCGTGATTTGCCAAGTTGCCACCAATCCAAGTTTTGAGAAGTAGGCAACCCAGACGCCCCCAAAAGACACGATGCTTTGAATTGGGCAGTATTGCAATTTCATCGTCGATATAGTAGGCCTAATATCTTTGAATATTATTCAAAGATATTAGGCCTACTTTTCGCGATCATGACTATCTCAATGATTAAACAATAATTAAATAAAAGTGTCATGAGGTACCTATTTTGTGAGGCAGGTTATTATGGGTTTTTATAGGTAATATTTTTATAAATCAACATCAATAAAGTACCTATATAATAATAAAATAGAACAAATGAAGAAATCTTTCTTGCAAAATGCGCTTGGTAACTAACAATTGATTTTAATTTTTAGCGCAATTTGCCAGGAAAATTTGTTTATTTATTAATTTCATTAGGTATTATTTTTTATTTACGTTGATTCATAATATCACCTACCTATAAAGTAATTGGAATTGAGACACAATTTTTTAAATTACATTCTTTAGCAATATTAAATATTGATCAAATTTTGATATTGCTTACCGGGTTGGAAGATTCAGCCTCTGGGACTCACGGTACTTCCAAAATTATCGCACTTTCCACTTCGCACTGGATCGCGTCGCGGGAAAAACGCGCCGAGCCGAAAACTCGCGTCCGAACTTGAATGGCGGAGAGTCGAGCGCGGACTGGCGGCTCGCGGTCTGCAAGCCGAAGAAGGAGCGCAGGGCGGCGGCCGAGGAGCGTAGGACACGTGGACAGGACACGTGTGCGCACAAGTGCTCCACTGGTAGGCGCTGTATTCATCAGCGGTGCGTAGATAACACGCAGTACTTCCATATTTTGGTACTTGAATTTTTGACACAATTTGGTTATAAATTGTCAATTTAAAACTACTTATGAGGCTGTTTAGGAAAAATATCAAAAACTCTATGCACATTTTAAATTTACATAACATATGATAAAATATCCACGAATTCTAGAAAAAATCGGAAAACTCACTATGCAAGTTTTAAAACACGCCAAAATACGTCAAGTTATCAGATTATAAAAAAACACGTATTTTGCAAGGCAAAACAAAGATTTTAAGATTCAAAACTCTAAAATCGGTTCATTTTTGTGGCCAAGAAAACATACCGGGAGTACATGAGCGATTAGAGGGCTAAAAAAATCAAAAATGTCAAAAACACTAAAAATTTTGAAAACAGCCTCAACACAAAAATCACATTACGTCAAATTACTTGTATAAAAATACCCTCGTATTCTGCAAAGTAAAACCTATTATACTATTCTTAAAAGCAAAAACACTCTAATCTGTATTAATTTTTGAAGCCAGAAAAAGTACTCAACGTTGGCAGGAAAAAAGGTACCAAGTAAAGTGCGAAGTAAATAAACCTACCCAACTAAATAAAGTAAATAAAACTACCTAATAAAGTATACTAATTTAAGTAAGTAATTCGCCGTTCCGGCGTTGGCTTTTCGCCCGATAACCGAGGTTGTCCCGGGCGAGCCCTGCCGCTCTCAAGGAGAGACTGGTCATTTACAAAAATGGCCATATCTCCCTCAATTTCCAACATTTTTTCAAATTTCTTGAACTGAAATGTTCGTCTTGGCAAGACCTAACACCCTGTTTAATCGGAATTTGAATAACTCACAGTACTTCCGGTATATTCGCAATTTTAGTGTTTTTTATTTTTTCCGCCCACAAAAATGAACCGATTTGAGCGTTCTTGGTCTTGAATTCTTTGTTTTACCTTGCAGAATATGTGGATTTTTTTATAATCCGATAACTTGACGTATTATTGTTTTAGGCGAGTTTTAAAATTTGAATAGTGAATTTTTTGATATTTTTTACCTAAAGACCCTCAAAAGCAGTCAAAATATGATTAAATCGTGTCACAATTTTACGTTTCAAAATATGGAAGTATTGTGTGTTATCTACGCACCACTGGTTTCGATTTTCGATTGCTTATAGGTAGGTACAAAGCTGCTATGAATCGAAATCGAAAAATGAAATCGATATCGACAAAACTCGAAAGTGGATGAATGCAGTTTTGGAGGAAAACTCTTCAATTCGACTATGAATCTGTATAGCTTATCAATTTATTTTTCAAATTTAAAAAAATTAAATTTTCCTCGTGAGGCATTTATAATGCGATTATCGTTGACACGCGCTATCTCGAAAACTATATTTCCCCCTTATCTTAATAAATTTAATCTTAATTTACGGAACGGAAAATATTAATTCGGCAAACTTGACCCGCTAATCTACCTGCACAATTGTTAGAACCGTCGCAGCCTGGCTGCCCTAACTGATAACCTTGAGGGCCTGAAGGCAAAGTGGACCCGTTTGATTGCCTCTGATATGAGGGGGAGGGGGGCCCAGCCGAGACACGCGGGTTTTATCGTCAGACGGTTGTCGGAGCTGGGACTGTCAACTCAAAATTTGACTTTTCGAGTGTCGGGCGCTGGAATTTCGACCGCAGGGTTTCTAGCGCATCGGGTGGCAGTCTGCCGAGTGGCGTCAAGTCCGACCGTACTTCGTTACGTAACAGAGGACTTCACGTGTCCGGTAAGTCATCAATTATTTCTCTTCGGATTCCATCAAATTAAAATGTTCTGAAACAGTGCAGTTGAATAAATGACCAACTCATTTCATTTCAATATTTCGTCACTTGAGTTCTAACA
This sequence comes from Nesidiocoris tenuis, assembly GCA_036186465.1. Lineage (NCBI taxonomy): Eukaryota > Metazoa > Arthropoda > Insecta > Hemiptera > Miridae > Nesidiocoris > Nesidiocoris tenuis. The sequence goes on from AP028923.1 coordinate 3,225,332, forward strand.
CCGCCTAACTCAATTTTTGTCGAAAAAGATTTGGACCACACCAACTCAGATGTTTTCGAGGTTAGAGCTTATTTTTGAAATTTAAGAGTACAATCCAATTTACAGACCCCTCGAGATTGTGAGAACGTATTGGGCACGTATTGGATAACGTATTTCCAAGTTGAAATAATTAGTTTTTTGTACCTCCTGAAAACTTGGGAAAATTGAGTTAGGTGGTGTTAGAACTTAAGTGACGATTTGCATAATTAATTTTTAAAAATATTTAACACGGTACAATTTTTATTCCAATACTATTTTTACTCTATTCACGAAGTAAATAACTTTTGTTTACTTACTTCAATAACTTCTATGAATTTTTACGCCCATGTTTACGATGCAGTACCCTACCTAATTACATCCATTCACTTCGTAAAATTTATTTCGTAAAATTATCGTAAAATTTATCGTAAAATTAAAATCATATTTAATATGATATTGTTGTTATTGGTGGCCAAAAAAACGGAAATCAAATCTGAGGAAATTTTTCCTATATATAGGTACATTTGCTCACATTGGTGCCGAGTATCTAGTATTTTTTCCACCCCGGTAAATCAACGTAGAGTCATTTTATACAGGGATGTAGATTTACTTATAGATTTTTAGATTTAGATTTTTAGACTTATTGATTTATTTATAGTTTTAAGGCAGGCTCTTACCATTATTGAGCTTTGTAGCCACAACTCCATTTCACCAATCATGGATTTGTCTAAATTTATATTATGAAACATTTACATGCACCGTTTATTTACTAAAATCTGTTACACGCCATTTTTTGAAAAATTAGTATATAAAAATTCGCCTGCAATGAAATATGAAATTTGGTGTAACTAAGTTCTTCTAACTGGATCAATTTATGCTACTCAAACAGTAATGCTCGGATAGGTGACCCACTGTATTTCCATAAGAGTCTTGTCATTACCTACTTTGTTGTTGTTTTTTTTTTTTGTTTGTTTTTTTCATTTTTTGTCATTTTGACTTAATGTTTTGGCACAGTTTCACTTAAAATACAAGAGATATCATTTCATTGGCCTGTTATGGAGAGAAAGCTCGGTGATTATTATTTTTATGTTACAATAATAACGATTATTAAACCTGCCATCGATTGAACGGATATTTCATGTATAAATACAGTCCATTGACAAAGTACGACAAATATTTTAAAATCGTGCAATTTTCGAATTACACATTAAAGAAGAGATAATTCGACGCCTGAGAGGCAAAAGGGCCAATCTGCTTCGTAAACAGATAGTGCAAAAAATATTCAAAATACATTTTGAAAAGATATGATTTTTTGGAATGGTTGGAATAATTCAACGTCAATAATTCAATTTCAATCATTGAAATGCAAATAGTGGACCCCTACTCGGAAGTACCTATGGGTTTACCTAAAAACAGGTAGGCACCTATTTCGCTAACTATTGATCGGTGGTGGTAATGAGAAGCGCAGGCGGTAATGAGAATTCTTGAAGCTTGCAGGATTATCTCATTACCTAACTATTCAGCTATTGTTGGAAGGACGAATTGAGAATTAGGAAACAGTTAACAATCAATTGATGTTTGGTGAAAGTAGGCCTTTTGCGATTTTTTATTACGTTTTATAAGTTTTGTAATCCAAATCAATAAGTATGTATCTAGCATGTTACAAAACTAAATGTTACTGTCTTCGAATTCTTTTTTTATGTTTATACAATTTTTATTAAAAAAAAATCGCATAAAAAAATAATTAAATTAAAATTATGAATTTTATAAAATTATGAATTTTATAAAAAATATAATTTTAATTTAAAAAAAACATTTTTTATTTGCTTGGGTACCTTGCGTTGTGCCAAAAAAAAATTGTTAAAAATTTCACCCGAAATGATGTCATTTTCTAACAAGATCACCTAGCTATTTAAAAATTTTCCAAGCCTCCCATCCGATACTTTTTAGCTTTTACAATAGTTTTAATTTTTAAGTATGGATGTAAAATATTTTCAACAATAGTCCATTACAAAATCCTGGAATTTCTTTATCTATCGATTCGGAGAATCCAGTCGCACAATTTTCACAATAAGTACCTTTCGTAAAAATCCTGTTATCGATATGCAAGAATGCAAAAATCGCATGTAAACATACGCGCATTCCTAAGCTGGGTCAACCACTGATTGCGCAACATCCGACCTTCACGAATATCAAGTTACGTAACAAAGTTAACATCAGCTGTTATAATTATGCCGAGTTGGGCTTATCAAGTATTAGTGCAATAAAGTTTTGTACGCAATAAATAAATAAGCGCAATAATTATCATTAACGCATTATGCGAAAAAATAAAAACAAGTCCGCATTCGACAAACTTGACTCCCGACGCAAAAAATTTTATTTAATACGATCTTGAAATATTAATATTGATTCACTGTCAATAATTTGATCATCAGCAAGGCAGATTAATGATCGATTTCGCCGGTCAATGGGAACCACGTAGTACCCCATATTTGGACGTATCCCATTGTGGGACGATCTATTCAAATTAAGCCAACGAACGAATTTATAATTTGGCAAAAACGACGTAGGAAAAACGACACGTGTAATAATAATAATGATGTCAGTCCTGGACAGTTCCGGACTAGTTATTAGCGACGCCCCGAACTGCCTCATCGAACAGACCCTAGGTAATTTTCCTAATTACGTATCGCCGATGAGCAATATGCATATTCTTATAAGTCAGATGGAGAAGATGAGTTAGAAGATGAACGAAATGTATTTTCAATCAATGTCTAAACTCGGAATGAGGGAAATATTAGAAAGCCGAATCCTTAGTGTCACTCTTTGCAACATCAATCATTTGATTGTTGTAGTGACATTGGAGTCGGGATCGACTTCCAACACCCCCTCTCGATCTCGACTTCGTGCGGCGATTGATGACGACAATCCCATGAAGTTTCTGCAGAAGTTGTGCTTCTCCTTTGGTACGGACTTCGTCAATGAATCGGCTGGCATCGATTCGGTAGGGATGTACGATAGGTGTAGAGTTCCGTTTTCAATTTCCTCTCGTACGTAGTGATAGCGTATGTCGATGTGTTTTGTTCGTTGGTGATGGCATGGATTTTCAGCCCATGCGATAGCTCCCTGACTGTCCGACTTGATGGATATTGTAGTCTGTGGAACCCCAACGCATGATAGCAACCCCCTCAGATATGCTGCTTCTTTGGCTGCATCTGACAAGGCGACATACTCTGCTTCAACGCTACTTCTAGCGACTGATCGTTGCTTCCGCGCCTCCCACGAGATGGCTGCTCCGCCAAATTTGAATAGGTAGCCGGAGTACGAATGTCGGTCGATTATATTATTTCCCCAATCAGAGTCACTATATCCATGGAGTAGTTCGCCGGTTTTCTTATATACCAATCCGACTTCTTTAGTTCCACTGAGATATCGAAGGATTCTTTTGGCGGCCTTCCAATGATCTTCAGCGTGATCCTGGTTGAACTGACTGAGGAAGCTCACAGAATGAGCTATATCTGGTCGCGTTGCAATTGCCAGATACATGAGAGATCCAATCAATGATCGAAATGGTAATTTCTCGTCCGGGGTTTGAGGTTTGTTCAATTTTAAGCTGGTTTCTTGTGGTGTAGAAACTGGTTTGCAGTTTTCCATCTTGAATTTGGTTAGAAGATCCGAAATATACTTTTTCTGTGACAATTTTATGTAATCTTCTTTGCACTCAAATTCAATCCCCAGACAATAATTTAGAATGCCTAAATCTTTCGTTTTGAATTTTTCATTCAATTTCTTTTTAATTTCGACGATCAATTTTTCGTTTGTTGATGTCAAAATTAAGTCATCCACATAAACTCCTAATAAGGTCATGTCCTTACCTTTTTGTTTTACGTAAAGACAAGGATCTGATGGAGTAGGTTTGAATCCCATTTCGACAAGTGCGTGGTGGAGCTTTTTATACCACTGACGTCCAGACTGTTTGAGTCCATAAAGTGACTTTCTGAGGTGACAAACTTTGTCACCGTTTGAAAGTTCTTGGAGCATCTTCTTTGCTTCCTTTTTGACGAGGGAATCTGGAGATTTGACGAGTTCGGTGAGCGACTCTTTCAGTTTTTCTGGTATCTCCATGTATATTGACTTGTCGATATCTCCGTTTAGGTACGCTGTGACAACATCGAGTTGATGTACTTTCATCCCCTTTTCAGCAGCGAGTGCCATCATCGTCCGAATGGTTCCTAAACGGATGACTGGGGAATAGGTTTCATCATAGTCTAGGCCTGGTCGTTGGTTGAAACCACGAGCGACCAGTCTAGCTTTTCTCCTTTCAATTGACCCATCCTTTTTATATTTTGTGCGGAGTACTAGACGACTTGTGATGGTGTCCCGATTCGATGGTCGGTCACATAATATCCAGGTCTTGTTCTTCAGCATTGATGCGAATTCGTCGTTTATGGCATCCCGCCATTCCTGAGATTTGATGTCTCCATCATCTGGTCGGTCGGTTATACATGCCATTTCTTCGATAAATGATCCTGTTTCCGAAATTGATTCTTCATCGTTATGAATTTCCTCGGTATTAGTGGGAGCAGGTGGAGGTTGGTTCACAGGGACCATATTGTAACCTTTTCGGGGCCTCCCCCTTGGGCCAAATATTTTTCTTGGCCTTCCTGGACCTCTCTTCATTTCAATGCCTGCTTCGTTTGATTCGTCGTCATTTGAGCTTGAAGTTCTCGACGATTGTTGGTGTTCCAAGGGTTCACTTTCCGGAGTAGGTTCTTCCAGTTGAAGTTCTTCGTTGAAGATTTTTTACAATATACCTAATAATTTGAATTTTTGCGCTCCTCTACAATATTTCAAAAATTATTGACATTTTTAAAAAATTATTAAAAATTTTTACAATATACGAATTAATTTAAATTTTCGCACTTTTCTACAATTTTTCTAAAATTATTGACATTTTTAAAAAAATTATTAAAATTGTCACAATAGGTATTACTTTTACAATTTTTTGCAATTTTACAATAGGTAATTAATTTGAATTCTTGCTCTTTTCTACAATTTTTCTAAAATTATTGACATTTTTAAAAAAATTATTACAATTTTTTACAATATACCTAATAATTTAAATTTTCGCACTTTTCTAAAATTATTGACATTTAAAAAAAAATATTAACATTTTTTTCAACATAGGTACCTACCCATTAATTTGAATTTCCGCACTTTTCTACAATTTTTCTAAAATTATTGGTACTTTGAAAAAAATTATTAAAATTTTTTACAATACACCTAATAATTTGAATTTTTGCGCTCTTCCACAATATTTTAAAAATTATTGACATTTTTAAAAAATTACTACAATTGTTTACAATATACGTATTAATCTAAATTTTTGCACTTTTCTACAATTTTTCTAAAATTATTGACATTTTTAAAAAAATTATTAAAACAGTCACAATAGGTATTACTTTTACAATTTTTTGCAATTTTACAATAGGTAATTAATTTGAATTCTTGCTTTTTTCTACAATTTTTCTAAAATTATTGACATTTTTAAAAAAATTATTACAATTTTTTACAATATACCTAATAATTTAAATTTTCGCACTTTTCTAAAATTTTTCTAAAATTATTGACATTTAAAAAAAAAATATTAACTTTTTTTTCAACATAGGTACCTACCCATTAATTTGAATTTCCGCACTTTTCTACAATTTTTCTAAAATTATTGGCACTTTGAAAAAAATTATTAAAATTTTTTACAATACACCTAATAATTTGAATTTTTGCGCTCTTCCACAATATTTTAAAAATTATTGACATTTTTAAAAAATTTACTAAAATTTTTTTGCAATATACGTATTAATCTAAATTTTTGCTCTTTTCTACAATTTTTTTAAAATTATTGACATTACTAAAAAAGTTATCAACTTTTTTTACAATATACCTATTAATTTGAATTTTCGCACTTATCTACAATTTCAGAAAATGGTTTTGACTCGAGTGCGGACTATGTTCAAAAGGTACCCGTTGCTGGCAAACTCGGCCGTCTACGGTACGATGTGCGTAACAGCGGAGTTCAGCCAGCAGGTCATCAACAAAAGAGTTTTGGTAAGAATTGCAACACAATGGAATCGAGGCGTCACCAATAATTTAAAAAAATAATCGAAAACATATTTAATTTTATCAGGATCGGAAAACACCTCCGGAACCCATAGACAAGGCGAGTTTAGCCCGATATGCAGTCGTAGGGTCTTGCATCAACTCCAACATACTCTATTTTTGGTAAGTAAAAAAAAGTTTTGGTAAGTTACACGTTCGAGCAGGTGACCAATTGGAAAACAACTTTGTTTTCAAAATCCAGATTAATTTTTGCTCAATTTTCGGGCTCCTGGCTGCAGTAATTTCTTGCCTTTGAAAAATTCGCTCTTAATGGAAAATTATTTTTAAAAAATTCGGTCGAAAATTTTTTTTGCATGTTCCCCTAAATTTTTTTGGCGAGTGGAGTACAGCTCCGGATTTTATCCAGGTACAGATGGCTGGACGCCAATTTCGTTGGCAAATCATCCAAGATCATCGTCAAGAAATTACTGCTTGACCAGTTCCTCCTTACGCCGCAACTTCTCGGCGTCTTCTATATAAGTGAGTACATAGAAGTCGAAGAGTGAATGATTTTTTTTAACCTAAAAAAGTTAACTATTTATCCAAAAAGTGTAAATAATTGAGGCTTCTTGGTAACCGGCTTTGAATCGAACGTAAGGTCCCATTTGGTTTTGGCGCACTATGCACAAATTTGAGTAAGGACTTGTTTTTTGCTTAATATGTAGCTGCGCTTGGTTTTTTGTAAATTTTACAATTTTTCTAGTTCCAGACAATGGTCCCCTAGCCCTAAAATATTTATGGGCAACCTTTTCAACCCAAAATGGTTTAAAACAATTATAAATTTTATATAGCATTAGTACAAAAATTAGAAATTTAACGATATTCTGAGCTAAAAAAATATGACATTTTAAAATTTACTTTTCGAGCTAATAGAATTAATTTTAACTCAAAAAATATTAACTTGAAAATTTTTACAAAAATTAGAAATTTTAAGATTTTCTTTTCGAAAAATATGAACTTGACGATTTTTACAAAAATAAATAATTTTAAGATATAGTTTCTGATCGAATTATTCCAGGTCCAAAAAACATCAACTTCGAAAATTTGATTGTAATTTCAATTTTTTTTTTACAACACAAATAATTTTTATTGCGAATTTGAGCCGAAAAAATTTAATTTTTTTTCCTGAGCTAGGTAACTGAACAAAACGGTTTTTGACCCGGAAAAATATGATCTTCGTGCTTCAATAATGTGGATTATGGTTTCCAAATTCGGGATCTTTAGGTTTGCATGGCTTGAATCCCGGTTTCCTGGAACGCTAACGAAACCAGTCTCCTACAAGATTCTCCTTACACATTTCGGTCTCGGTCCTCCAATGATAGCGGCTTTCTTCGTTAGTGAGTACCACGATAAATATAACGAAAAAAAAAGTTAAAATTTTCCAAAAACTGGATGCTTTACTAATTTTCCTCTTGGGACAGGAAACATGATTTTTTTGCACGATGACGCAAACAAATACCAATTTTTTCAAATAACGAAAATTTTAAAAAATTACCAATTAATTCTTGAACTGGAATGTTCATCACGGCAAGTCCTATTACCCTGTTTAACCGTAATTTAAATTACACTACTTCCGATATATTAGCACTTTTGGAGTTTTCTAATTTATTTTTTTCTGACCGCACAAATGAACCAATTTGAGTGCTCTTGGTCTATAAATCGTTGTTTCACCTTGCAAAATACGTGGATATTTTACATATCCCGATAACTATACCTATTTTGATTTTAAGGCAAATTTTAAATTTTGCATAGTGAGTTTTTTGATATTTTGACCTAAAAACCTTCAAAAGTAGTCAAAAATTCAAATTTTCTCAAAAATTTACTTATCAAAATATGGAAGTATTTCGTGTACACTGGTTTTTTACTTGAGGCAGCATCTCAGTGCATTGTTTGATTGTATCCGGGAGATAAACGACGTACAGTTTACTCATATTCGATACGAGCGCCGAATATTTTTCACAATGAAGTGGACTATTTATGTTGTGACGTCGGAGCACTTCTGAATGGTTCAACTTGTCTGACCTTGCCAATTGTTTTGCGAGATAGGACACGACTGGTGTGCGGAATATTTTCATATTATAAAGATTATGAAATCAGCTTATCGGGTTTCTGGTGAAATACCAATAAATCAACTGCAACCCTCGATGTGTTAAACGCTGAAATCTTTATTTATAAAAAAAAATTAATAAATAAATAAAAAACCAGGTATAAAAGGTCCCTAATGGTGGTGGTGTGGTGATGGTGGTTTGGGATAAATTTTTCATTTGTATAGTTGACCGTAATTTATGGACGATGCCTACACTTTTTCTGGGCAAATTTCTCTGACTGGGATGTTCATTATCCTGTATTAAGGGAATTTTGAGACCTCGAAGAACTCCCGATACATTAAAATTTCGAGTAAATAGTGTGTTCTACTTAGCTTTCTTTTACGAGCCACAAAAATGAACAGATTTGAGCAGTTAATGGCCCCTAAAGTTAATCCCTATAACGCTCAAATCTTAGCTCGCCAAATACTTTGTTACCTATTTTTCAATTTCGTACTAATTACGCTTCTATTTTTGGAGTGTTTATTAGCAAATACGTGTTTTTTTTTGTTTTTTAAAAAAAGTTTATACGTATAGATAAATTTTGAATCAATTTGGCCCAAAATTATTCGTTAGAAGTATTGAACGTTATTTTCTAGAAAGATTTGAAAATTTTGAAAATTTTTTGAAAATTTTCAAATTTTAAAATCGTACTGGGTCGGGACCCATAATATGGGTTTTATATATTATGTCATATTATATTATATAATGTGGGTCCTTACATATTATGTGCCGCTCCGGCACGGTGCGTAGCCTCGAATTCAAAAGATGGCTGCTACCGGAATAGGACAGTAGAAGCTGTGAGGAGCTACTGTTTCAGCAATCCACCGATGTGCTATACCATTTTCGGATTTATACTCCATTTTCGGATTTATACACCATTCTTTGACCCATAGACGCCTGCGTTGAGGCATGACACTGCAAATACCCTACCTAACTTAGTACCTATCGAAATTTCACAAAAATTATCATTTTTTCTTCATAACCGTCAATTTAAAAAAAATCTCCCTGAGCAGGTAGGTACCTAGTGCAAAATTCAAACACAGTGAATAGACGATGTAAAAAATAAAAGTCGGTGTTTAGTAATAGAGGTATTCTATCGTACAGCGGAGAATCTGGTCAAATTCATAAAGGAGAACCATGTTAGAGATTTATTTTGATTTCTTTGGTTAAGGGTGGACATTACACGTGACGTTGTTCTTTCATTTGATTGCTTACTTTTCGTTCAATGATTTCTCAATACCTACCAGCGCTCAACTAAACTCGCCTGATGAGGCCTAACCCGGTGAAAGCGCCGGGGACGTCAATTAAATGAATGGGACGTCAAGTCATCACCCTCCACAAAAAATGTATCACACAACATAATGGGTATCCTCCTCCTCCAAAAAAATATTAAAATGACATCAAAGAAATGAAAAAATGATTTACGAGTTTCCATTTACGTCAGGCACAATAAATTCTAGGGAATTTCGAGGTCGTTAATAACGACTCGTTATCAAAGACGATACCCGCTTGAAAAATGATCGAAAATCAGCAAAAATTAACTCTCCCAGGCTGGGATTCGAACCCGTAACCTCCCGCTCGCTCGCGATCGGGGTCATCCCCAGCTCAAAAATTTCAAATTGAACTGCCTGTTATTCAAAATTTTTATATCAATCCCAGAACATGATGTAGCTGAGTGGAGTCCGGCAAAAAAAATGTGGAACGCTTCACGATTTTGCGTGTCATCCTTGCGCAGGGGCCATGCTAATCTTCTCTGTATCGTTCCAATTTTAGTATATGTACCGCCGAAGCGAGTACGACTGTGAGTGAAAAATTTAGACTCATAAAATATCTGTTGGGGGGGAATTGGACTGAATCATAATACGATTCATGATAATATGAATCATAATAAGATATTATCTATTACGCTCTCCAAAAAATGTTATTAAAGTTGAAAATATTTGGATTTTGAAAATTAGACAAAGGTAGATTTTTCGCGCGTATTATATTTTAATCGATAATTGAAAGCCCTATTTCCCAAAGAAAAAGTGGTGCGTTTACCAGTATTTGATTGGATTATTCCATATTTTGGTCGCAAATTATTGCACCGAACAATTTGATTTGGACTAATTTAGTCGCTAAAATGATCAAAAATATCGCAACGGACACGCAAACACTCGTTCAGGAAGTGTAGTAAGAGTGAATTAATAAAAGTTTTGATTTTTGATCATACGATGATTACAATACTTCTATTTAGGTAGGTACTTCGTAATATGGGTGTAAAAACAATTGTGCTGAATGTCCCGATTTGGCTTTCAAAAGCGGCGTCTCAAAATGAGTGAAATTTATTTCTTCTGTATCTCAGCTACGGCTGAACCGATTTTGCTCTTGCAAAGCGTGGAATTCCCCATTTCGACAAAGGATTGATAGAAAAGAGGTTTGGTACAAAATGTTATTAGGTCTCCTTATAGCGCACTTCTCTGACCCTAAAACGAGCGTATGCCCTTTGCCCAATCCAAATTGCTTGAGTAGATTCGTCGAAATAGGTAATTTTGCACAAACAAAAAACTCCTTCAAGCATCTGCCTATGGAGAGCCGGAGTAACAGACAATCTGCAATCTACGGACACCCAACAAGGCTGAAAAAACATGGATCGTAAAAAACCATCCTGACATTTTTAGTCGATTTTGAGAGAATTTTTAACTCTTAAGTTAACTTAAGTGGAAAATATTCAAACTCGGTTTCAGGCATGAGCATCATGGAGGGTAAAAACGACCTACTGGCCGAGCTGAAGGAAAAATTCGTGCCGACATTCCAGACGAGCTGCTGCTTCTGGCTTCCTGCGCAGGCGCTGAACTTCCTCGTCGTCCCGCCGGTCGCTCGAGTCGTTTACGTCGCCTCCTGCTCCTTCCTTTGGGTCAACATCCTCTGCTTCATCAAGAGGAAGGACATGATCGGCAGCAAGGAACCGTTGACCGCATAAGCGGACTAGGCAGACTATACCCAGTATTACGGGGCCATCCCAGAATGTTATTTATCAGGGCTCGAGCGCTTTCGGCCGTAAGGCCCTCTTCAGGAGCTAGGGTAAAGGGAGGCACTATAGGTAGGTACCTTTCGAAAATTTATCAAGCCGCAGGTACTCTGAAGCCCGCATCACACGTCAGACCTTTGCCCTCTCCATCCCACAGACCGTCTGTACAGACCGATTCCAGTCTGTTCAGACCTTTGGTAATTTTAACCTTCAAATGCATTGGCGATTTCTCCAAGATACAAGTTTCCATAATCAACAATGATTGATGCAGGAGCGCCAAAATGAACGTATCCATAGGATCGATTAGCCAATCGGAGAATAGGGTCTGTGGGATGGGAAGGGGAACGGTCTGAAGTGTGATACGGCATTAACATATCTTTGGAACCTTGCTGCTTGGAAAAATGATGAATTTGCCTGTCGACGTCACCAGGTCTGTACAGACGGTCTGTGGGATGGGGAGCAGAATGGTCGACGAGTGATAGGGGCTAAATAATGAAAGATTACTATAACATTTTTTGCCAAAACATTAATTTACTCTTCGCACCTGTTCCAGTAGCCCTTTGCCCCTATCTATAGCCATTAGGTTTGTTCACAGCAAAAAAGGTTATGGAACCCAAAAACCATGGCAAAGGGGCCCTTTGCATCAAACTATTAACCAACTATAACTTGGTGCCAGACAAACTGTGATTTGGATGGAAAAATTGATTTTTTGAAATACTTCTACACCTGGTGCCAATCAGGTGCAAAAATTCACATTTTCATGCAAGTGGTGGTTTTTCAGACACCACTTTTGGCTCTTTTTGGTATAGATTTATGTTAGCTCCTTTTGCCTAGGTTTTTGAGTTCGATAACTTTTTTGCTGGGAAAACACCTACTCTCTCGAATTCCCAGCAAAAGCCCTCCAATGCAGGAGTTTGTCATTTGAAAACCAGTGGTGCGTAGATAACACACAATGCTTTCATACGTTAATTTTTGACAGAATTCGGTTATATTTCGACTACTTTTGAGGCGGTTTAGGTCAAAAATAACAAAAAAATCGGTTTTTCAATTTTAAAACTTGCCTAAAATCAAAATAAGTTAAGTTTTTGGACTATAGAAAATATTCACGTATTCTGCAAGGTAAAACAAAGATTTTGAGACCAAGAACGCTCAAATCGGCTCATTTTTGTGGCCAGGAAAAAATATAATGGAAAACACTTAAAATGCTAGGTAATATATTGGAAGTACTATCGAAATCGGAGCAGTAGGGCGAGGGAGACTAGTGCCAGTGCCTCCTACACCCTGTGACGTCATACTCTTCCTCGAAAGATAAATTCCGTAAAACAACCGGCAAAAATTTCGAGGAATGGCATATCAAATTGATAAATTTGTATTTACAGCGCTCAAAATAAATTACGCATTGTTCAGTCATGTAAAGGTATTAAAATTTCAAAATCAACGTCGTTTTTCTTTGTGTTTCCTCTTGCGCTCCTTGTGCTTGCTCTTCTTCTTCTTCCTCTTGTCCTTCTTGTGCTCTTTCTTCTTCTTCTTTTTGCTCTTCTCGCTCCCTCGGCTCGCATCTTTTTCGACCCATTCGTCTTCGCTCGACGATGCGGACGAGTCCGATGACGATTTAGCAGCTGATTTCTCGATTATTTTGGGCTTCCTGACGAAAACAGGTTTTTCCGGCAGCGCAGGCCCGTACAAATCGACGGCCGAACTCGACGCCGGAATAATCGGCGGGCTGATCGATTCATCATTTGATTTTTTATTGGATTCCTCGTTCGTCGTTGACGGTTTCACATTCGATGGCTTCGATACATCGACAGTCTGAGGTTCGGGTTTCTTTGCGTTCAATTTATCGAAATTGAGATTGGCGAAAATTCCTCTGGGAGGTGACGTATTGCGGAGAAGATTTTGCTGTCCCGCCGTTGAAGGTTTGGGCGGCGCTTGGCTCGGCTCTTCTTCTTCATCTTCGCTATCGCAGAAAATCGCTTTGAAAAGATCCCTTTTTTCGGAAAGATCGTCAAAACGGATTGTCTAGAACAAAAAGCGACATTTTTCGTGACAATTTGAAAGTTAGCTTGAGCGCTTTCGACTTCTCGGCCCTCCTTGGGAGCCATTTCAGGCATGAATAGGCCGATTATCCTCCTCTTCTGTCCAAGGCAGGAGGATAACGATCAATCCTCGAGTCGAAGCTGTCAGGAATGGCTCTCGGTGAATGCCGGGCAGGCGAAAGCGCTAGCTTTGATGATAAGGGCGATTAATATCAACTTAAAAAATGTTATTAACTGTTAACTGAGTTAAAAATTCGAATGCTAACCTCAAACTTTTCCACGATTTCTGGCTCCTCTTGAGTTTTCTCCTCCACGGGTATTTCAGCTGGCGGTTTTTGTCGTTCGACGTCACTTTCGGGCTTTTCGGGTTTGTCGGTTTTTTCAAAACTCTTGAAAGGATTGTCGGAGTTGGCGAGGATGTCAAAAACGGAAAACTTACTCTTCGACTTGCTCTTCTCTTTGGCGATTTCGCAAAGGCTTACTCCCCCGCTGGAACATAGAATTTAAATTTAGAATACTTTTTCGGGAGATTGGAGGAGATTTCCAAAATTTCGTACTCACCGGTTCGTCGGTTCCGCTACGTTCATACGTTTGCACAGGAGCGAAACTGGCGCCCAATCGTCGATAGTTCGCGTCAGTTTGCCGAACATTTTCGATTTGGCGGCTTCGATCATCGCGGCGGGGACTCCGTGCAACATTTTCTCCACGGGTTTCAAAGGATCCAACGATTCGTCGGGAAGTTCGGCCCGGGCGAAGCGGTCGGCCATCATGCCTGAGGGAGATTCCATTTCAGAGGTAAATATTATGTTTTGAATTTTCTCGACAATTCTACGGTGTAAGCAAAAAAAAAATCACCTACCTGACAAAGGGCGATAGAGTTTTGCCGCTTGTTCGAATTCGGTCCGCTCCCTCTCTCTTTCCCATTCGCTCATCGCTTTCGGTTGAATTGATTTAAACGCATCTGAAGAGGGAGAATATTTTTAAAAATTACTTTCCAACTAATTCAGTTAGCGCATAATTGTTCAAGTCACCAACTCGAATTTCGCATTTTCCCTACCTTTTGCACCGATTTTGACGAATTGCAGGTATTTCTCGTATCTCGCCTGCTTTGGAGGATCGCCGACGAAAGGTCGGAAATTCATGTCATCCTTCGGATCCGGCGGTGGCAATTCGGGCATTGGTATATCGCTAACTGGTTCATTTCGCTCATTTTCTTCGTCCAGGGGCTTTTCGAGCTGTTTTCTATGAAAATTATTGTAATTCAGCAAACATAATGTTCGTCATGCTCGTTAGTGAACATTTTAACCCAATAAACTCACTTGCTTGACGATTTTTCGCCTAAAATGACAGACCGATCGTCCGAGTCGAGGGCTCGGCTTTTGCCTTTGATTTCTGGAACGTTTGATTTCTCGGGGCCGAATCTCGACTTTCTCGGACGATGGTACGGCTGGTAACCAGGTGGTAAGGTAGGCGGTGGAAAATGTTTGGCTTTGACCGGAGGGTTTTTCGCAGGAACGAAACCTAGGAAAGTTCAGAAACATTTTTGAACGTTGAGTAATCCGGGGAACAAACATTACTAATGTCGTTTTCCGTTAGCAATAGTATTTGGTTGGAAAAGTGAAGCAAGGAAATCCGCCGTTCCTGGCGTTGGCTTTTCGCCCGATAACCGACGTTGTCCCGGGCGTGCCCTGCCGCCCTCAAGGAGAGGGTCGGAACGCTCTTGTCTCACAGCACTTACGCACGGCAACTCATTTAATAATGGCCGAAATTCACTCACCTTCGATAACATCTTCGCCGCCGGTAATGGCTAATTGTTCGCTTCTCTTACTCCTCTCGAGCCTCTTTTTCTCCCTCAAAGACGCGGGTGTCTCGAGTGCGAAATCGTACTGCGACATGTCATCGCGAGCGTAGATGTCGGCATCTTCTTCTTCGAATGCGCCAACCCCGAAGGCCTGAAATCATCGTAGGATTTCCTAAATGATTTCCAAGGATGGCTATAATGACAAAAGCGCCGGAGGGGAAGATGAAAGTCGACGAATTATCACCGACATCAGAAAATAACCCATAACCTCCAATACCTGTCCTCTGATCGCTAGTTTCTTCGATTTATCGACCATCCGAAACGTGTCCTGGATAGCTCTTGAAGGATCCAAAGCGGACAACACTGGATTCCTATCCAATCCGGAGTATCCCATTCCGAAAGTGTTCGATTTTGGCTTGCTGAACATCACCTCGTTATCGTCAGGAGCGAATAGAAGGTTAACGTCCAAGTCCTCATCACCTAAAACCCAAAAATCCACAATTTGATTCCTCTCCCGAGATAGCTGGCATTGCCACTTGAGCAAAGAGCTGATACTACTGTCAGTACAGCACACATAACAACAAAAACTTGCTTTCTCCGCTCTCCTCAGATGAGGATGGAGGTTTCATCGAACAGCCGTACACTTTGGTTTTTGCGGTAGCGGCCGACTCAAGTTTGGCTTTTCTCTTCTGCATGCGTTTCGCCAATTTTGAAATACGCGGCCCGATGCCTTGGCCAGGTTTCCAGCCCATTTTCATCAGCAAGAGCACACCCACGGTGTTTCTGAAACTTTCAAATAGTATAATCTCTGCGAATTCGGAAGAACGAATCGAAGGACGGCCTGCGATGTCCACCCGCTCCACTCACTTTGCTGGCTCTAGAATCTTCTGAAGAACCGGATCTCCCGGGATGGGCCCTTCCTGGAAGTAGACGCGTTCCCTTTTCTTCGCACTTTTCGCCCCGCTGTACTCCGATTTGGCACGAAGGACTGACGGAGCGATCCCGAAATCGTCGACGTCCTGAAAAATTTCGATGCCATTTTTCAGCCTCAGCATTGGATTTCGCAGCCCCAAATTCGTCTTTACCCAACACCAAACTGTGAAAATCAACCAACGACAATCGGACCTCGTCATCCATAAAGTCTTCGGGTCTCTGGATCCTATCGTCGATTTTGGATGATCGGGATGACTTGAAAGACGATGGCGTCCAGCCTTCGGGCGTGCCGACGGAATTGAAATGTCCGGCGCTGAAGCCGCCGGTGAAGGCTCCGTGGAAACGACGCCGTCCATGTTTGTCGGTGGCGATTTGATCTTGCACCAGCAGAGGCTTCTTCTTGGGCAGGTCACCTTCGTCAGAAATATTGACAGGTCAAATTTGACACATTCATGGAGGGGCTAGGGTGGCAGTTGTCGAAGGCGGAGCAGAACCCTGGGTGGCAGTTGGGGACCGCCTGGATTACGTTTGCTTGGCAGGCAGGGACTCGGGTGACGCACCATGATATTATGTTAATTGTAAGTCCTACCGAGGTGTACTAAGTCGCTCACACCATTTCTTATTCTCTTGCAAGGTCTGAACACTCGACATTTTCAAAAACCTCAAAAATTTCAGTAGTGCAGCAGGATATCTGTTCGTATTGCCATTGCAGTGGCTTTCTGAGGCTGTCATTGCCATAGCCTCAACTTCAGGCGAGTGGTGAAAGCGCTCCACTAATCTTACCTTCTTCTATCGGCTCCAGCGGCGTTCCCAAAAATGGGTATTGAACTTCATCCTCGGAATCCGACATAGTCGAACGCACCGAGTACTTCCTATACAAGAATATGAATTTCAATCCATTTCGGTGCCTACTCACAGCGAAGCAAGATTATTTTAAAATCGCTGAAATAAGTCAGTATGCAGGAATGATATTTTATGCCAGAAAACCAGCGACAAAATACGAATGGAGCGTTTTGTGTACATTGATAACCGGTTATCTGATAATGATAACATTAGCGTTGTTGTTTCTTTCGACACCAATCAAATACAGCAACAACAAAAACAATATTTGATAAGAATCCATCGCCAGCGCTCCAATCGGTCAGCATAGAAATTAAAACAGTTGTCATGTCAATTTTTCTCACGCAGATTTGTGTCTATTTTGCTCCGGTTCTCCGCTCTTTGTCGGAATAAAATTCAACCTCTTGCCCGGAAATGATAAATTTATGGCGGCTCCGGCGTCCAAAACTCTTGACATCCGATGGATGAGGCGTTACCGGCTGTTCTGGACGGCCGGAGTCGTCATCCTCACCGTCCAGGTGTTCCTGGCCTACGTTTTCCTGACTTTGGACACGTTGCGGGACAACCCCAATCAGGAATACCTTTCGGGCCGAGGAAGGCTGAACGTCGAGGTAAGGAAGGGCGGATAGATTGGTTACCTATTCAGTATTTAGGAAGGTACACGTCTAGTTAACGAGCCAGTGGCGCACTTGTCAGAATTTCTGTCAACTGCATTGAAAAATGAATTCACGGGCTCCTAGGTACTTACCGATGGAAGAGGTGGAAGTTATCTAGAGTTTTGAAATCCGAAAATACCGGGTTCGATTCCTGCCAGAAACCGAATTTCAACATGAGAGAAGCAAATGAGTCGTCATAGTTCTCGAACTCAACTCATACACAAATTAAACTCAACTCTCAAATTCATTTCACAAAGTCCATCTCAAACTCAACTCTGAGACTAACCCTCAACTTACAAACTCAACTCACATCCTCAATTCTCAAAGTTAACTCTAAAAGCCAACTCGCAACCTCAACTTACAAACTAAACTCTCATACTCAACTTGCAAACTCATCCCACAAAGTCAATTCTCAAACTCAATTCCGTAACTCAACTCTCAAACTCGCCAATTGATGAGTTACGCACAAAGTCAATTCTTAATCTGACCTCTCAAACTCAACCCACAAACTCAACTCTCACAGTCAACCCTCAAAGTCGACTCACAGATTTAACTCTCCTACTCAATCCTCAAAGTCAACGTTCAAAGTCAATACTCAAACCCAACTGCGAAACTCAACCAACAAACTTGACTTTCAAACTCAACTTACAAAGTCAACTCTCACGCTCAACTTTCAAAATCATCTCACAAACTTAACTTTGGAAGACATTCTCAAAGTCAATTTTCCAACACAACTTTCGAACTGAACTCTCAAACTCAACCCACAAACTCAACTCTCACAGTCAACCCTCAAAGTCGGCTCACAGATTTAACTCTCCTACTCAACCCTCAAAGTCAAATCTTGAAGTCAACGTTCAAAGTCAATACTCAAACTCAACCTCGAAACTCAACCAACAAACTTGACTCTCAAACTCAACTTTCAAATTCACCTCACAAACTTAATGGAATGTCTTCCAAAGACATGCTCAAAGTCAATTTTCCAACTCAACTTTCGAACTGAACTCTCGAAGTCAACCATGAAACTCGACCCTCAAACCTAACTCTCAAAGTCAACTTCCTAACTCATCTCACGAAATCAACTCTCAAACTCATTACTCACGCTCAACTTTGAAACTCACCCACAAACTCAACTTTCAAATTCAACTCTCAAACTCAATCTTCAAAGTCAACTCCCAAATTAACTCTCAAACTCAACCCTCAAAACAACTTTCAAAATCACCTCACAAACTTAACTTTGAAAGTCGACTCTCAAAGTCAATTTTCCAACTCAACTTTCGAACTTGACTCTCAACGTCAACTCTGAAACTCGACCCTCAAACTCAACTCTCAAAGTCAACTGACAAACACAACTCTGGAATTCAACTCTCAAACTTCCCTCTCAAACTCAGCTATCAAATTCAACTCTCAAACACAACTTTCTAATTCAACTCACAAAGTCAACTTTCAAGTTCAACTCACAAACTCAACTCTCAAACTTTGCTCTTGAACTTTACTCTCAAACTCAACTTTCAAATTCACCTTCGGAAGTCAACTCACAAAGTCAACTTTCAAACTCAACTCTCAAACTCGACCCACAAATTTAACTCTCAAAGTCAACTCTTAAACTCGACCCACAAACTTAGCTTGCAAAGTCAACTTACAAACTGAACTCTCAAATTCAACTCCCATACTCATCTCACGAAATTAACTGTCAAAGTAAATACTCAAACTCAATTCTGGAACTTGACTCTCAAACTTTGCTCTTGAACTTTACTCTCAAACTCAACTTTTAAATTCAATTCACAAACTCAACTTTGGAAGTCAACTCTCTAAGTCAATTCTCCAACTCAACTTTCGAACTTAACTCTCAAACTCAAGACTCACACTCAACTTTGAAACTCAACCCACAAACTCATCTTTCAAATTCAACTCACAAACTTAACTTTGGAAGTCAACTATCAAAGTCAATTTTCCAACTCACCTCTCAAACTCAACTATGGAAGTCAACTCTCAAAGTAAACTCACAAACTTCCCTCTCAAACTCTGCTATCAAACAAACTCAACTTTCAAATTCAAGTGACAAAGTCAACTTTCAAACTCAACTCTGAAACTCGACCCTCAAACTTAACTCACAAAGTCAACTTACTAGCCCAACTCTCAAATTCAATTCCCAATCTCATCACACGAAATTAAGTCTCCTAGTCAATACTCACACTCAACTTTGAAACTCAACCCACAAACTCAACTTTCAAATTCAACTCGCAAACTCAACTTTGGAAGTCAACTCTCAAACTTCATTCTCGAACTCAACTTCCAAATTCAACTCACAAAGTCAACTCAACTCAACAGTCAAACTCAATTTTTAAAATCACCCCTCAAACTTTACTCCAACATGCTACTGGAAGTTGCAAGTTAAGTTTGAGGGTATAGTTCTGGGTCGAGTTTGAGAGTTCAGTTTGAGTTGAGTCGAAGTTGGAGTGGAGTTGATTTTGAGATGAGTTTGATGTACTGTAAAAATCTGACATCTGAAATCTGTCAGTAGGCTGTGAATGGTCACCCAAGATAAGATGAGCCGTAGCAGAAACAAAGCTCAAGAAGAACGATTGTCCAAAGTTTTGGTGACTGGAAATTGAACAAGTATTGACGTTTCAGAGCGCCGATGAAAATGGGTTGGCGTCTCCTCGCCGTTTCCGCGAAATGTTCACCGGCGACGACGAAGAAGAAGACTCGATCGGCAACAGCAACGCTGTTTACACCAAGGTCAAACTCCCGCCTGACAAATTGGCGAAAACAGGCAAACATGCCAAATCTGGGAAAACGGGTGAAACCAATAAGTGAGTCTTTGAGGGAAATTTTAATTTTTCGGTGGGGTGAGTTTGTTGACGTCACACTGCTCACATTTCGAGCGCTTTTGGCCGATTCGCTCGTCTTCAGGAGCTGTTCTGTTCCAGGACTGTCGCGCTCCGAGTGGAAGAACTCGATTTCACTCCGATGTGCGAGATAAAAAGCAAAGAAGCCATTTCTGCGATACATCGGGCAAGAACGCAGAATTGCAAGCAACAGGTGAGTCATCCAGCTGGGTATCAAAGTGGGGGGGGGACTTGTTGTGGAAAACGCAGACTGCACAGCAACATCGACGTTGCATTTGATGGAAAAACGAAATTTAAACATATTTCCTAAATGAACATGTTACCAATACGTCTATTGTATTTATTTCGCTCTTCTGACGCAATTCCTGACTATACGGAGCCAGAATGGCTCAATATTCAGAGGAGCGAGGCTGAAGTAACCTGTTGCGGTGTGACCATGAAGCCGGAGCTCTCCCTACTGCTTACCATCAATTCAAACCGATTCCCTTACACACTCAGGATTTGTGATTCATTCTGGATGGGCTTATGAGTTTCCGGCTTCTTTTGTCCCGCTAAAACTCGACAGTCTCGCTCTTCACAATTCTCATTGGATATTTTAGTAGGAAATTTAGGATGGAATAAATTAATCGATTATTCCATTGATTTTAGTGACAACACCAAAAATCCATCATTGTTTTTCAATCGCTGAAATAGTTACATGTTGCTTTTCCCAGATTGCTAATACCACGTGCCTTATCAACAGCGGGGAACTATACCCGTCGGAATTGCCTCATCAGTGCCCTGCACCAGGTAGGAATTCAACATTTTGTATTTGGGGTGATGGGGGATGTGAATATTGCTCCAACAGTTGCGACAACCGTCTTAGCTGCCGAGAATAACCAGTGTAACTGAGTTGAGTGTCCAAAAACACCCATTTCCCCCTCATTATCTCCCATACAGCGCAGTCGAACATGAATAACTCTAATGTTTTCAACAAAAGTTACTGTTGTCAGTCTGCTATATAATGAATACGTTGGTGTCGGTACCTGGTGGCCGGATAGGGAAACGAAAAGCTGGGAAAGTTTCCGTATTTCTCCATTTTTCTGCAATTTTCTTCCCATCAACATCTGTGTTGATTCACATGACTCGTAAAAACTTTTACGTAAGCAAACGACGAACCAGTTTTGCCAACAAAACAGCGACATTTCTTCTTTTTCCAAGAATTCGACTTCGATAATTAAAGAATTATTCGCTTCTTCACCGCCAGGTCTACTTTGTATTCTTTATATCACAGACAAACCATAACTTATCATTTATATTTCGGAATAAAAAAAAGGAAAGCAGACCGCTGTTCCAGGCGTTGGCTTTTCCCTCTATAACCGAAGTTGTCCCGGGCGTGCCCTGCCGCCCTCAAGGGTCGGAACTATTCAGTACATGTCGCTCTAGTCTCACAGCATTTTCATTTCAGAATCAACCAAAGGCAAATCGCTGGGGTGCTATTCTGACGACAAAATGACTCGAGTCCTCAAGGATCATTACGTACAGTTGAAAACGACCAATTCCCCGTTGTACTGCATAAACATTTGCATCCAGGGAGGCTATCCTTACGCAGGCGTCGAATTCGGGTATTTTGACGTTCAAATAGTGAAGCGAAAATCCTAAGAAAATTGAACTGTTGTTGTTGTCTATCTATTTCTGCCCGCAGACTGTAGTCCTTGTAGGTAAAAATGGAATTTTCCCGTAACATTACGTGATGAACATGTTCTAGGAGCGAATGTTTTTGCGGTTCGAACGAACCGTCTTCATCGACGAAACTGCCCGACTCCTCTTGCAACATGAAATGCCCCGCCGACCCGAAACAGGCCTGCGGGGGTTTTTACGCTGTCAACATTTACCAAACTGGCGTAGCTCGTTAGTAATTACAAAATATACTCAATTCGAACATAGTGTTCATCATGGCTCTCTAACCTGATTATGATTTTGGCTCCAGGTATGACGAAAGAGCCAGTCGTTGAAACTTGGATGAAAAAAGGTGACACCCAGCTGCGCAACAAGGACGCGCAAGTGCGAATCGTGTTTCTGTTAACACTCAACGGAAGAGCCGTACGGCAAGTGAAACGGCTGATTAAAGCGTTGTACCATTCGTCGCACTTTTTTTACATCCACGTTGACGCTGTAAGTAATTATTTGTTTTTACTCGAGATCTCGAACTTTTTATTAATTTTTTTGACAAGGTCTTTTCTTCGCTCCCTCACTATTTCCGACCTCGTAAGCCTGCCCTTTGACGATTTGTATTTTAATTTGAAGTTTTGTATTTGATCAACATGCCCAAACGTCTTCATTCCCTCACTTGAACTAGAGATAGCGCAAGGTGTGCGGCCAGTTCAGTCAAATCAGTGTTCAGTTGTTGTTGTTGTTGAACAGTGTTTTTGTTTCTCTCTCATATCTAGCAAGTTACAGTGATAAATTAACCCCCTAAATTTAAATAAATAAACAAAAAATTGAACCAGAGGTCGTTTTTATTGAGTTACAAATAAATGTTATGCCATTCAGAGACAAGACTACATGATGAGGGAATTGCTTCAACTCGAATTGCGCCACTCCAACGTCCGTCTGAGCAGGCGGAGGCATGCCACTATTTGGGGCGGCGCTTCCCTGCTTACAATGCTGCTCGAGGCCATGGCCGACCTCGTACAAAGCGGGTGGCAGTGGGATTTCGTGATCAATCTGTCCGAAAGCGATTATCCCGTAAAGTAAGTAAAAAAAAAATCCAGCAACGAAAAATTTTTTCGGATTTGGGATAAAAACTTTGAAAATTCTAAAATAATGTTCACAAATGAAAATTTGTTCCGCTCAGCAGGTTTGAAGGAAACTAAAAAAAATCAAAATTCTTGTTTTATTCTTCAGAACAAACGACCAACTCGTCGATTTCCTCACGGCCAATCGGGACAGGAATTTCGTCAAATCCCACGGCCACGAAGTGCAACGTTTCATACAGAAACAGGGCCTCGACAAGACGTTCGTCGAATGCGACGCGCACATGTGGCGAATCGGCGATCGCACGTTGCCCGACGGCATCGTCATCGACGGCGGCTCCGATTGGCTCGCGTTGTCGCGCTCTTTCGTCGAGTATTTGGCGTCCGGAGGCAGCGAAACGCTCGTCCAGGGGTTGACCACGGTCTTCAAGCACACGTTACTCCCTGCGGAGGTTGGTGAAGGAAGTGCCCCCCCAAAATTTATTGCAAAAAGATCAAACAATGTTGAAAAGTCGTGATGGTGAAACCAACAAACAAACTCCGCCTTCCCTCTTCCTCCGCCAAATCCCCACCTCTAAATCTCCTCCTCCTTCCCCTGCTCCTCCTCCTTCTCCATCTCATCCCCCTCCTCATCAGTATCCTCATCATCCTCCTAGTTCCTTCCCCTTCTCCCCTCCTTCTATTCGCCTCCCCTTCTCCCCTTCACCCCCACCTCCTATTCGCCTCCCCTTCTCCCCTCCTATTCACCTCCAGTCTTCCCCTTCACCACCTCCAATTCTCCTTCTCCTCATCCTCATCTTCCCCTTCTCCTCCTCATCCTTCTCCTCCTATTCGCCTCCCTTTCTCCTCCTCTAATTCCACATCCTCTGCCTCCTTCCCTTCCCCCTCCTCCTTCCCCCTCCCCCCTCTTCCTCCTCATCCCCCTTCCCCCCCTCTCCTCCCCCTCCTTTTCATCCTCATCCTCCCCTCTTCCTCTTCCAATTCTCCTCATCCTCCCCCCTGTTCGACCGCCTCCTCATCCTCCAATCCCCCTTCCCCTCCTACTCCTCCTCTTCCCCTTCCTCCTTCCCCCTTCCCCCTCCTCCTCATCCCCCCTCCCCCCCCTTTTCATCCTCATCCTCCCCTCTTCCTCTTCCAATTCTCCTCATCCTCCCCCCTGTTCGACCGCCTCCTCATCCTCCAATCCCCCTTCCCCTCCTACTCCTCCTCTTCCCCTTCCTCCTCCTCATTTTGCTCCTCCTCATCATCATCCTCCTCCTCCTTCACGTTTTTTGATAAGTGATGATGATGTTTTTTTGTTTTTGTGCGTATTTTGTCGTTTTTGTGTTTTTTAGTAATTTTATTGCTGTTGATGGTGAAGTGTGGAGGTTACTCAGGGAGCTGTAGTACGTTTCCTGACCTGAGTAGTCCTGGGCGTGACCTGCCTCCCTCATAGAGGATCAGAGCATGAATTTTCCTTATCACAGCACGACAAATCGAAGTACTACGTCTACCTACTTTTTATCAATTCTTCGATGAATTCCAGTCGTTTTTCCACACCGTCCTGAGGAATTCGATGTTCTGCGAATCCTACGTCAACAACAATCTCCACGTTACGAATTGGAAGCGAAAGTTGGGGTGCAAATGTCAGTATAAACATATCGTCGACTGGTGCGGCTGTTCTCCCAACGACTTCCGGATTGACGATTGGCAGCGAGTTGTCGTAAGTATTGTTATCAAGTATCAATTAATTGTAATATAATTTTCGCAGATTTTCGATTTTTTGCCGAATTTATTAAATTATAAAACGCGTATCAGAATCTGATGCTATTGGATAACCAAATTTTACATTCACTTACTGTTACTTAAAATGTCATTATTCTATGAATTTGAGCTTCCCGAGTTCATCAAAAATTGTACGCATTTCCTGCCGTTTATCACGAATTTTGTCACCATTCAGGCGACGGAAGCGAAGCCCGTATTTTTCGCCAGGAAATTCGAACCGATCGTCGACCAAGGAATAGTTAACCAATTGGACGCCTGGCTGTACGGAGCTCACCCGCCAGGTACCATTTGAGATTTTTATAGATTTTTTTGTAAAAAGTGTAAAATATTGAATTTTTAATCACGAATTACTCATTTCAATCACTCATTGGCTTGTTTTTGCTGCTCTCGACGATTGTACAGGCCGGATTTTCAGCTCTTTACCCTCATTTATCTATGTAACATTTTTTATTATCCTTATTCGACCATTTGCAGATCTTCCCGGCCTGAACAGCTACTGGCAGAGCATCTACAGCGTCCACGACCTGGGGCCGTCGTCGGACGATGCGCTCATCTCGTTGGGCCTGAGTTTGGCGAGGGCCGCCTTCAAAAATACTTCGTCCAACAATTGTTCGCTGACGTCGACTCGCCTTGTCGAGATCACGTCGTACCATAAACTCGACTATTACCAGGTGTGATACTAAATCACTCGCGGAGAAATTGTGGAATCCCATAATTTGAATAAAGAAATGGTCTATTCCACTATCAAGGTACAATTGTAGACCAGTTCTTCACTATAAAGGTACAAAAATGGTTCTTGGTGTTGAGAATTCTGGTGTGTTTTTAAAAAAACTTTTTTAGGCAGGTAAACTTTTTCTACTGTGATAAAAAACGACCATCTCATAGGTTGAGAGCAAATTACACCCTAATTAATTGATAACTGAAGAATTTGAAGGATACGCATGATTGACTCGATTATCGTTCGCAGGGTTCACTCATCATGTTTGAGGCCAAGCCGAGGACCAATATGGCGGAAACAACGGTCAAAGTCGAAACATGGATCAAACCTATTGACCATTTCGCCATTACTGGAAATAATGGACCCAGCCAGAAATTGAAGGTGAGAAATTCGTGCGAGGCGAGGGCTTGTTATCAATCTTTTATTTATTGTTATCAACCTTTCATTTATTGTTATCAACCTCTCATTTATTGTTATCAACCTTCCAACTCCAAGCCTTGTTGGAGGGGGTGTCAGAATTTTGAGTTTTCCACAGAGGCACGAGCATTTTCCTCATTTTTGTTTACAGGCGGTATACGTTAGCTCGAATTTCGACCAAAAGGAGCAACAGTCGAGGAACAATTTGAGGTGGATGGGCCCGTTTACTGAGCCGGTTGCCGTTTACGAAACGTCTTCCAGCAATCAGCTGTTCAACGTCACTCTTTTGTGGATCGATCCCATGGCAAACGTGGCTGCCGTATCCGACCTGATTATGGAGGAAGGCTCTACGGTATGAAAATTCATCAGTATATTTGTTAAAGTTTCTCCCCAAAAATTTTTTCCCTCAAAAATGTCGTTGTTTTTGGTACACCGATGTGCTATCTACAAAATTTTGATTTTTGTCATCAAATTTCGCCTCTGTAGGTGGGTTTTGTGAAACCCGGGCTGAAATCGCCGTTGCTCCCAGGGACGTGGACCCTGAAACTCTACTGGAACTCTTCGATTTTCGCTCACACTTTGTTCCTTGTGCTTCCGCTGGAACAAGTCTCCGGTTCCCCGTTATCGCTGCACCAAGCTCAGTGAGTTTTTGTCAATTTTTGTCATCATAGTCGCTTTTTTAAAATTTTTTTAACCCAAAATTCAACATTAAATGTTAAAGGCTAAATTTTAGCCTTTTTAACTATAAAACTATTTGTATGTTTGCAATTTTTCGTCAGATTCGTCCACGGCGGCCCTGGGGAGCGCTACACTAAGCTGAACAGCGACTGGACGAAAATCGCAGGTCTGCAGTTTGAAAATCGGACGACGCTCGAACGGCGCGCGTTCAGCAATACGAAACGGGTCGGCAAAGATCTGAACATCTGGATCGACACTCTCACTTCCAAGTGTGTATTATAATGTCATGCTGGTTTCTTTTGTCTAGCATTATTCCCCATTGAACCTACAGCGTACAAGTTGCTCCACACTCCGCGCCATGATGTGTACCAAAACTACTCATTCCCCATTGTAGAATCCGACAGCCCTCAACGTAACCAGATCACACCATACGCACTTTGTTCCACACTCCACGAGCCATGAGGCGTACCAAAACTCTCCATTCCTCGCTGTAGAACTCCTCAGCTCTCAACACAACCAGACCACAGCGTACGCGCATCGCTCCACACTCCGCGCCATTTTGCGTACCAAAACTCCCCATTCCCCGCTGTAGAACGCAGCAGCCCCCACCGCAACCAGACCACAGCGTACGCGCATTGCTCTACACTCCACACCATGATGATAACTAAAACTCCTCATTCCCCATTGTAGAACGCAACCATCCCCACCACAACCAGACCACAGCGTACGCGCATTGCTCCACACTCCGCGCCATGATGCTAACTAAAATTCCATCTCGTTTGTTTTCAGATTCTATCAAGTGATCGAATCTTGCGGAGCTTCGATCAGTTCGCTGTGCGGCCTCAAGCCGTGCGCATCCACATTCTGGAGTTCCCTGTCGCCGGATCCGAAATCCGAGCTCCGTTCCATGGATAAGTCCGGCAGAATAAACCGGTGAGTGAAATAACTACTAAAATAGTTAAATATCCTCTAAAATAAGTCATTATTTTATTTTGTCAAGCTTCGGTCGTTTTTCAGGTGGTGACGTGGATCTCTGAAATTGAAACGCCGTGATTCTACTTTTCCATTGTGATATTAATTTTAAGGTTAACACTGAATCTTGATGCCATTTTTTCGATAGTACGAGCGCCGCTCGAAATTGTCTCGCACCGCTCGAAACGTGCAATTCCGAAGCGTTTTTTGATATTTCACTCAAAATGCTCACTCAATTGAATGTAATTCAGTCTTTGTCCTTTTTCTTACGAATATATCGAGTTATGTGCGAAAATTAATCGAATTCGGCGTTCCCATATCGTTTTTACGTGCAACCAAATTTCATATCATGGCCGTCGTATTTTTATATTTAAGGACCAATACTATTCGTGTACTCGTTTCGTCTATAGTCAATTTAGAGCGCTTGATATTTTGCCATATCGTCCCCTTCGTTTTTTCACCTTTTGAAACACGTAAACTGAAATTTCAGGGGGTTAAATAATTTTTTCTCAAGTGATTCCAGCAATTTAGCTTCGAAGAATTAATCAAAACCTAAACATTTTCGGACTTATTTCAGTTTTTGCTCTCCAGCTTCTAAACCACGATTTTTTCCTATTCTCTGAGTTTTTAAAGACCGTCAAATTTGTGACAGTTTGAGCTCAACCGGAGCTTGATAAGGTGATTGGTTACCGAGTTACAGCTGTTTGAAAATAGGCAATTCCCTCTAAATAATGACAATCTCACTTGTACGCCCGTTTGGGCCGGAATTGCGGTTCAACCATTTATTGCGCGAGTAAAATGCATTGGATAAAAGTTATAGGCAATTTAATTAGCTTCAAATTGAGACCAAATGGGGGTTTGTAGCACTCTTTGTTCTCTTGAAATCGCCAAAAAACAAAAATTAGATAGAATCCCCATCCCCGGTTTTTAAACAGCCGTAACTTTGCAACCAGCCAATCCACCAAGCTCTGGTTGGGCTCAAATTGTCACAAATTTAACGGTCTTCAAAAACCTATGGAGTGGATTTTGCCCTGTAAATCATACTTTGGGAGCTAGAGAGCAAAAACTGAAAAAATTCCGAAAATACCGCGATTTTTAAAGTTTTTTAGTACTACACTTTTTTCACACCTAATCGGGAACCCCGAAAATGTTATGTACTGTTAATCGGTCCAAACCACATACTGAAAAATCAGAGGAACATCATGTTTCACGAACATTGCAATGTTCTATGTCGATTTCTACAGGCCCGCTGGACTACAGTTCGAGGCTTTCTCTCTTCTTACCAACCCCCTCTGTTTCAACAAGTAAAAAAAATCCTCGAATGGTCGGAATCGATTCAGAAACTCGCAGTTTTTCGATTTTCTCGAAATCTCTCTAAACTACTGAACCGATCCCATCGATCTTTCTCAGCCTTGTTTCTATTTTGAATGCCGGTGTTTTCATGACCTCACTACCTCGTTACGTTATTGACTGTATGTCGTCCGAATAGAAAATATATGATGAGTTATCGTCGAATTGAGAACCGCCTTATCGTTTTGCCATATTGCTGGTCAATTTGATTTTCTAGCGTAGTTTGTTTTTTCCTAGAATTTTTAGCTCGTAAGATTTCAGCGTATGTTCGTGTTCCTGTTCGTCCCGTTTGACCAAAATTCATTTTCGATTGCGATGTCTAAATAAATGTTAGTTCGTTATATTATGGATAATAGTCACTCATCATAGTTAGCAATGTTTGAGAAGAATTCGTATATTTTTGAGAAGGATGTACCTACTGTTTTGCTGCTTCTTGAGAGTCGGGGATCAAATTTGAATTTTTGTTCGATTGTCGATGTTGAGCACAGTCCAGATATGACAAAAGGCAGTTGGAATCATTTTTTGAAAATTATACATTTTATATTAATTTGAGGTTTTTGAATTTCTAAACTTTTTGGTTTTTTTTATTTTTGTTTTAATAATTTTTTCAAGAAGAACAATTTTTATTTTATCAGTTTTTATTTAGAGGTATTTTTATTTTGACTTAAAATTTATTTATTTATTTTGTTGTGATTTTTTACGTTTTCTGAAAAACATGCTCATTTTCGGAACTTTCTTCAAATTTTAGTGTCATTTCGATTGCCATTTTTATTCGCTCTTGTCAATTTCCTCGTCAATATCGAATTTTGAGCTCTCATCCTCGGGACAGCAGTTGATAGGTTATATCGATAGACAATTCTAAGAGATTTGACTGAGCACAAGGAAAATTGTGTAGGGGATTTTCATTTTCGAACGTTGAAACTTTTATTGGGAAATCGGCTATCCGATGATTTTTTCAGGATTTCGAAAGCAAGCATTTTTAGTGGTGAAAAATTGTTTAATTCTATTACAGGGTTTAACGACAAAATTCGGTTGATTTTGACGTATGTAATCCTTTCGAAGTAAACAAATTTTTGAAAATCTAAAACTCCCGCGGAGGCCAAGAAAAACTTCTTTTCTCAAAATTTGAGGAAATTTTCTTGTGACGAATTAAACTAGAAAATCGAGAAAAAGACCTGAATCAAGCCTGATTATGTTAAAAATTAATTTTTCAAAAGAATAAACCTTTTTGTTATTTAAAAAAATGTAAGAAATTCAATGAATTTGAGCCCAAGTTATCAATTTTTTTAATTAGGTTTTTTTATTTAGTAAATTGATAATATTTGAGTTTCAGCGTTTGGAAATGATCATTCGTTGAGTCCGTGTGCCTAATAATGTTGTTCTTATTACTCTATCTCTTGATCGTTTCCAAAATATATTTCATCTCTTCATGACCAATCTATTACTGTAATGTAGATTACCAGATCCGTTGTAACAGCCCGAATCAAAGCCCCATCTCTTTAGGTATTGATGGTCCAATCTCGATGCGCATCAGGGCGTCGGAGACTTGAAAAGCAAAAATTTGCTAATAATTATTATTAATGCACTTTAAAATGAAAATAATTATTATCAATTAGCAATAGTTGTTATTGCTAATTGCTAATAATTATTTTCATTTAAATAGTTTCATTTACTAGTGTGCGGCACTCAACCAAGCGGCGGGCCTGTTGCGCGGCACTCAGACGGGCGGCGGGCTCAGTGAGGCGCTCAGCCGGGCGGCGGCCCCGTTGCACGGCACTTAGCTAGTCAGGGGGCTCGTCAAGCGGCACTAAGCCAGCCGGCGGGCCCGTCGTGCGGCACTCACCCGCTTTGGCGGATCTGTCGCGGCACACAGCCAATCAGAGACGCAATCGCTGGACCGCCCGACGCCGGCTCAAACCGCCGGTCGTAGAAGATTCAATTGTCGAATCTGCCGCCCCCTACTCAATCGAGGGTCGAATCCAATCAATTTCATTAGCGTTCTAAACCATTTTCGCATTACCATCCCCATTCTAACAGCCAGAATCGGATAGTGGTTAACTCTATCCGATTACAGGGTTTCAAAATCGTGTTTCTGGTTTACCACAGCTACTAAATAACAGCAACACAATTCTAAAAACCTGGAAAAATCGCCTCGAAAATTTTTTTATCCGCAAGCTGGATCGGTTGACGGGGACCTCTGAAATAACATTCAAACTATTGCTTTTCTTTATCTTAATTTCGAAAACAGTTTTTTCTCCGGCGCCTGGTTCGCTTCTAGGTTTAAAAGGTAATTAATGTCACCCCTTTTTAACTTACATTTTAGGATATCTTAGTGGAAATAAAACGATTGCCCAGTTTGTTCCTATTTGACGTAATATTGCCATTTCGACAGTTTACCAGTTGACAAACTCGAGCAACATGACATTTACGCATCTCAAATTGCTCTTTTCTGTATCTTCACTACTTATGTAGGCAACTCTATTTGTTTACTTCTAAATTTTAATCCTAGTGAACGTAAATTCGTTTAGATTCCTCACACAGAAGCAATAGATGCCAAATTTCTCTCAACTTTTCGAACTTCTTCGACTTTCACACTCTTGGTGTTCATGTTTCGTTTTTCCAGCACCGAAACTTGTTTTCGAATTGTTGTGCGTAATTATCGAAATCACCTTTGAAGGGGTTTGAAGCAATACTGCGTGAACAATAAGTGGACTAGAAAATACTGAGAAAGTTGATAAAATGTGTATTTTTAATATTAAATATTTACCCTAGCAAACCCATCGCGTTATTTACCATCTCCTTTCAAGCCCAAATCAAATTACAATGTGTTTTTAAAAAAGGCCTTTGCAATTGAGCAAGAAATTCGGTAACAAATTGTCAAAGGGTAAATTGACATTTCTCCAGAACGGGTCGGTCTGGAGGCCCCATCAAGTTCTAGAAATTTGAAATATGGTTCAGTAAAGCGGGAGAAAATTTTCACGATTCCCGAAGGTGGCTACACTGGTCGTTGCAGTGTTACCCTACAACAGCCTCGTTCGCAGCTGCGCCTCTATATTGAGGGAAAGTTTCCCTTTTTAGGGAAAAATTGAACATGACGGGAAAGAATTTCGGAAGTATTCTTACTCAATGATGAATTATTCATTTATATCGAATTTATTCATAATGCATCCGTCCCTAGTGCTTTCAATATTTAATAATTCTTACAAATTGCTTAGGAATCACGACACTAAATAGTAAAGAGGGAATATTCGCTTTATGAAAGGGAAATTTTTTCCCGTCTTTGGGAACCTTGCTTCAGTTAAGATGATTCGCGTTCGTGAGTGGCGTTCGTGTTTTCATATTTTTCGTCGTATTTTGTATTTTTAAATTGATTTCCGAGTGTTTCTTTTTTGTTTATCAAAAGGTTTTTTTGTGCCAGCTTTTTCGTCGACTCTTTTCCAACATTTTCACGGATCTCGGCATTTATAAATTGATTATAACCAGCGGTTATCTATGGACGCTTTACTGAAGGTGCGTTTATCAATTCATAACCAAGGCTATTCATGGACGCTCGGCTGAACGATTCGTTGGAAATGTCATTCAAATTTACTTGCTTTTTTGCATTTTCTTCACGAAACTTAGACCAACGCGTTCCTTCGGTTGAATTAATTTGGAAAACCGCAAGTTTTCAATTTATTTTCGCGTTACAGGCTAGACGGACGCCACATCCTGTTGCTGGGGGGTTTTGTTGTTTACTTACGTATATTTGTTGCACAGCTACCTATTTCATGAAAAATAAGTAATTATCATTTCAACCATTAGCCAAGTCAATTATCAAACCTCGATTTTCACCCAACTGCCACCCGTTGACAACTGCCTTCTAAACGCCACCTTGTTGACAAGTGCCACCCCACACTGAGGATATCGTAGCTAAATAACCCAACTGCCACCCGGGCTCTTAAGCTGTTGTTGACAACTGCCTTCTGAACGACACCTTGTTGACAACTGCCACCCCATACAAGGGTATCATATCTTTTCACTCAACTGCCACCCGGGGTCCTGCTCTGTTATTGACAACTGCCTCCTGAACGCCTGCTTGTTCACAACTGCCTCCCCCCTGCCTGCTACGGTATCATATAGATATGCAGAGCAGAATCCCGGGTGGCAGTTTGGTTATTTAGATCTAAATAACCCAACTGCCACCTGGGATTCTGCTCTGCTATTGACAACTGCCACCCGTACCCCATCACCTGTTGACGAGTGCCACCCCGTGCTAGGGATATCATATTTTACGATAAATTTATTTGGGCGTTATTGGATTTATAACCATTATTGGGATTATAACATCATCCGTGAATGGGATTATAACATGGGATCATAACATTATTGGGATTATAGGATTTATATCCCAATTTTTTGGACGTTTTTGTTGTTTTTGATCAACAGACGTTCTTCTTCTTCTTCTTCCTCTTTAGCCGTCTTAGCCAAATGGCAGACATTGTTCAGAAGAAAATGACAAAAACCCGACAATTAAGGTTATTCACTTTTATATTTTGTCAAACAGAAAGGGGTTACGGCTGTCACTCTTTTGTCGAAAAAATGTTTTCTCGATTCAGTCATGTCAACAAGACCATGTTTTCTTGGGAGAACCGTCAAATAATCGTGGGTATGTTGGAACAACAAGCAAGGGACATTATTGCATTCCCGAAGGGTGCAGCAGGTCTGTTCGAGGCTTTAATGGGAGGTACGTCGCAATTATGGGCCTATGGTGACCTCAGTGCTGCCCCTGCTATCCCATTCTGATGACCATTAACTGAAACTGACGGCAGGCCACCTGCAGCACGCTCTAGAATCGGTGGAGTGCCGATGGTCCCCCTCTCTTTACGAGGGGCCTTGTGACAGAAATTGCTCCCGGAGATGGCTCCGTGGCCGAAAGCGCTCGAGCTTGAGCAATCAACAGTGTCAAGAGGAAGCCGACAATATGACTCACAAATAACATCGATTAATCGACGAATAACCAAAATGATCACTGAATACTGACTCTATGTCGTAGGTTGATGCTCTTCCAAACCCGAAGATCGGATAATCACTTGGAGTCGGATGTTCACCCAGAATGGAAGTCAAGATTGAACCGCCGTCTGAACATGGAGGTATTTTTGCTCTTTTTCAGTTAACTAAATGCTGAATAGGTACATACCTTCTCACTTCGAGCGCGTTTTGATGAATACGTGAAACGTACTCATCCATTTTCGTCAGTACCGTGGATTTGGTTAGAATTTTGCACACCCGCCGTATTATGGATGATCCTGTTTTCCTGTCAGGCCGAGAAGAACACAGACCAATTCTCAGGAGGAGCCAGCGGGCTAAGAAAACCGTCAACTGGGGCGGTATACTATCTCCGAGCAAAAAGCGAGTGAAAACGGAACCCGCCGTTTTCGAAAATGTCCCAAGTGCAAAGGAGCTCGAAGAGGCGAAAAACGTCGCAGAAATCGACCCAACGAGCGCTCTCGAACCTGACAATCCCAACGACCAGGAAATACTTCTCTCGCTCGAGGAACAGGAAGGTAAATCCAGTAATTCGGTACCGAAAATCGAAAATTACCTAGCTAAATCTATTTGTAGATTATAAACTAATTTGTTTATTCGATATTTCCAGTTTTCGCCGACTTGGATATGACAGTGATGAACAAGAATCCATTTCTCATCACGTCGGACTTTCAAGAAATCGACGGCGAAGCCCTGGAGGCGGCTGAGGTCCTTTCCGAAAGTACACTCTCGGCTGATGAAACTGCTCATTACGCACATCTACCCACCCCTA
This sequence comes from Nesidiocoris tenuis, assembly GCA_036186465.1. NCBI lineage: Eukaryota > Metazoa > Arthropoda > Insecta > Hemiptera > Miridae > Nesidiocoris > Nesidiocoris tenuis. The sequence goes on from AP028923.1 coordinate 3,260,149, forward strand.
CTGAGAGCGGTTCGAGAACTACCTTCCTCGATCATTCTTACGCATTGAACACCCAGAACTTTTTGGATCGATTCGATGGTGAGTTGTATTTTTATAACCGTCGAAGATACCTAATATGTTCGGTAAATTAGCAAATGCATATGAGTCCCAAATTGTCTAAAATAAGGATTTGAGCCCCTGTGGCCCCAAAATGGTCCCAAAATTGTCAATAATTAGGATTCGAGCCTTGATTGTCCCAAAATTGTCCCAAAATGGTCCCAAAATTGTCAAAAATAAGGATTTGAGCCTTTGCGGTTCATCAGGAGGCACTCGATCTACCAAAATAGGCCGTTTTTGCCACAGGTCAGTAGTCTCAAAATGAAATAACCTGCAAGTCCATAGCCTTCTTAATTTTTCCGGTTTTTCTTGCCTCCTGTAAAATTTCAAAATAACCCTAACATGGTTTTGCGAATTCACTGTCGATATTTTGGCATATTCTACGAAGTACAGTAATTTGTGACAACAAATACAGTGAACCCTTGGCCAAAAATATATTTGGACATTCCTAGATCTTCTGGGATGCAGGATATTTGATATTTTATCCTGGTTCATATCCACATTTACGTCTGACGTGAACTTGTCTTTGTCGCAGAAAATGAGCAGCCGAGGCAAAATGTCCGAGTTGAAAAATCCTCAGCCCTTCACGTTTACAGGGCCCTTCTGGATCATAGCTACACCTGCGTCACTCCGCTAGCCCTGATTGAAGGTAGTAATTTTTTAAATCTTTGAGTAAGGTTAGGTAACCGTTTTTACGGCTGTTATTGAATTTATCTTCACTTGGAATGCTGTTTTTGTAAGCTTCGTGGTAGCACTACTATGATATCATCATTTGAGGGGCAAGAATATGAGTCAAATTAAAAACGAGGAATTTCCTTATCAAAAGGAAGTCCTGTTTTATCCTTGCTATCCGATTGTCAAGAAGAAGTCATTAGATTCTTGCTTTTGCCACCGAAAACAAAGAAATTACCAACAACACATCAAATATTATCATCTCAAGTGCCTTATCTACCTTTTCAGCCTTGAAATTGAAGCATGACTACGTCTGCGCGTTCGATCTCGCTAACGTGCCACCCGACACGAGTTTTGCGCCCATTTTGCCGCAAATGGACCTTAAAAATATTCTGCCCATCGCCCAGCCGGCAGTCCTTCAATTCAAATCCCGTAAGCTCTTTAACACTGGTACATTTCTGGTAAATTCGAGAATTGCAAGATCTGGCATGACTTTTAACGGATTTTAGCAGGTGACGGCATACATGGACATTTTTTTCAGATTTCAACAATGAGCGCGTAAACAGGACACCAACTGCTAACTGAAAATAATTATCTAATATTTTTCATCTAATTATTGAAACCGTTATTCGCAGCGGATGAGAAGACGAGAAAGAAAAGGAAATCCAGGCCGACGCCTCAGGAGGTGCCGAGGAGGAAGGAAGATGTTCACTGCACCTGCGTACTTTGTATGCCTCTACCGATGGGCAGGACGAAAATTGTTAGCACCATTGTTGCTCCACCAGCTCGAAAACCAGTTGCGGCCGCCAAGAAAAGTGTGGGACCAGTTACCAAATCTACGAAACAAGATCTCTCTACGGCTAAAGGTAATTCTCAATATAATATATTATGCAGGTATCTTTGTAATTCTGAAGGACCACACGCTCCGATTAGTTTCTGGTCATTCCCACATTGGGGGATACCTGGAAGGAAGTTGTGAGTTTTCCCTCCTGAAGAGGCCCATCAGGGCGAAAGCGCTCGGACGAATAATGAAAATGAGAGTCCGTTGGGTGTACTCTCTCCCTCACCTCAACCCTGTTTTTTTTTAAATTTTTTTTTTCAACTTATTGACTTTATTTTTGTTATTTAGAATTAATTTGCACCCTATTAAATTCCAGGCGCTGTTGATAAAAGACTGAAGGATAAAAAACGCAAGACTCCCGTCGTTTCTCCCTCGAAACGCGTTACCGTTAAAAAAGAATCGGTGGAGAGCCCCTCGAAATCTAAACCTGAAAGTAAGAATTTCACCTGAGTGGGGGGGGGAATCAATTCTGCCATCGGATTACTGAATCCGATGCCTAAAAAAATGCCAAAAAAATATTCTAAACATTGTCAAAATTTTAGTTTGGAGGAAAACCAAATGTGAAGCATACTGTTGAAGCGATACCACTGTTTCGGAAGCGTATTTTTACCGTATTGAGCTGGACTTGGTCCATGAGGCGTTGCAGGGTTATAAAACGGATCATGAACTTGGGAAAAATGGGAAAAACTCAATTTTGGAAAAAATGGATTGATCCAGTTTTGAAACTATACGCCTCAATTATTAGTATCTATTGCAATTTCTGGCTGAAAAAAGGAATTTTTTCAATGTTTACTCACTGCTATCATTCTATTATCAGAGTTGGCGGAAAAATTGAACAGCCAGAGGAAGAAGAAGCGGCGGAGGAACGCGACGGGCTGGCCGTCTGCGAAGAGGCTTCCGCTGAGGAAGGCGGCCAAAGATCAGGCGAACAAGCGATCCCTGAAGAAGAAGACGCTGAAAGTCAAATTCACGAAGACGCCATTGAGCCAGCTGGCTTTGAAGAAGAAGAAGTTGGCCGATTCGTCCAGCAGATTTCTCTCTATCGAAGGTATTGGTGATTTATCGATGAAATATCCATGGCAATTCCCCAAGGAACCTCGATAAATGCTCAAGCTGTCAGCACCAGCTATGAAACAGTGAGATAGCCGGTGTTGCCACAACCTTAGCCTTCAATTGGTTGTCAAATTTTCCATTTCCTCTGCAGAGGCTGTGAAAACCCGACGAAGAAGTTCATCCGTCGGCTGTTATGAGGGAATCTCGAAGGAGTCGGCGCAAGAAAAGAAGCGGAACGGCAAATCGGTTAACAAGAAGCTAGCGGAATTGCCGCCGAAGTTGATCGGCCGGAAAGGGCAGGCGAAACCGTTGAAAACCAGCGTGGAATCGCCAATAGGTAATCGTTACTTGGATTGCCGCCAAAATTCGAATACTGGCCAATAAAATACGAGGATTCCATTCAGGAAATGCAATAAAAAAAATGTTCGAAGTTTGAGATACAAGGTTATTATTTGACGCCATCGATATGTAGTTACTTCTTCATATCCATTGCAAAAAAATGATTTTTCGTTAGATTATTCAATAATAATTAGACATTGCGTACTTCGTGAATCGATGGTCCTATGTAGCATTAAATTATTTTCAGCTTCGAAAACACGAAGTCGACGAAGAGTCCTCAGGAGCAGAAATGCTGCAGCAGACAATTCGGACACCCTCTCTGCGTCGGAAGGAGAAGATGCGCCTGCTCACAGAACAAAAGGTACCCCTACCTTACTTATGGCGAATTTGGTATTTAAAAAATAATTCCATAAATTTTTGAACATTTTTTGGTCGAACTTTCTGGCCCATTCAGATGATCAGAGAGAGAATTTGAGAATTCTGAGCCAATGTTTTCTCTACACTAGAGTACCTTACAAATGAAAGTACTTATATATTCATTGTAATAATTTATTCAAGGCTTCACTTGGAGAGGGCAAATGTAGGACTTGAGTCGATTTTCAACCCAGCCTGAAATTTTATTTATTCCATTCATTTTATTAATCTTTTTAAACTCATTATTTTATTTTATTCATTTTTTTCTCATTTTATTCTTTTTTTTTCATTTAATTTATTTTGTTTTATTTTATACATTTTATTCATTTTTTTGTTACCTATTTGATTCATTTTATCTCTTTTTTTGATTTTATTCACTTTATACATTCTATTTATTCCATTAATTTGATTCATTTCATTAACTTTATTCATTCCATTAATTTGATTCATTTCATTAACTTTATTCATTCCATTAATTTTATTCATTTTATTAGTTCCGTTCATTCAATTCGCTCTATTCATTTTATTCGCCCAATCTATTCTATTCATTTTTCCTTCTTTTTTTTCTTCATTCATTTCTTTGTACCGTTCTTCAATTATTTATTAATGATTCGCTCAGTTATTTTTATTTTACTATTTTTTTAAACAAAAGCAATTTTTATTTTGAGCAATGGGCCAAAAAAACGAAAAATAGGTGTCAATAAAGAAAACAATAACGTAAAAAGAATAAAATAAAAACGAAAGAAAAACAACAAAAACAAGGGTAACGCTGTGATGAGAATTACCTATTTATTTGTTTATTCAAGAAGGAAGACTTATTTTTCATTGACCTAATCACGACTGCTAACCGAGAGAATATTTATGTTACACTATGTTATACTAAAGCGAAGGTTTTTTTCTACGTGATTTACAGATAGCGAGGCTTCCATCGGGCAAAAATTACGCCCGAGTCGTAGGGTCAGCGAAAGGTTGGCCTCTGTCCTCAAAGGGAAACCTAAGGAGAAGGTCGGCCGAAAAAAGGGCCAAGCGGGAGAAGCGACGCTAAAAAGGAGCGAATCGGATCAGGACGCTGACGCTGAATCTGAATGTGAGCATTTTGTTTAACGGTTTTCGATTGCGATAAAAACACAAAACAACAACAACAAAAACATTTTTTCATTGCGCATTATCAAATTATTGCTTCCTTTTTTATAGCCGGTGGCTTGAAATCTAGCAAGCAGGTCAGGCGAAGGAAGTCGAGAAGGAGGGGATGCCTGTGGACGCGTTTTAAGAACAGGAGTAAGAACATTTTGAAAAAAGACTCGAAACTCGCCGATTTCAGCGACGATTCGACCAAAACAGACGACGGTGAGTTTCGATATCCGTATGACGCCTGCTGGAATTTCTATAGTTTAAATTGCCGTCGAATACGTTCTAAAATTGTTTGCAGATGACGAAGACGATCTAGAAGATGAACAATTGATGGACATCGATCTGAGCATCGTCAAAGTGGAGGATTTCCAGCTGGACGATGACTACTTTGATACGAGGCCCGGCCCCAGCGGCCAAAGGGACCCCAGGGGGGGTGGGGTGTCCGGTTTTTACAATACCAGGTCCTCGGGGCGGAGCCGATCGTCAAACAACGGGCCTCCCCCTCCGAGCGGCAGGAATCGCAGCGGAGCGCCAGGCGTCGAGTCGCTGCAGATGCACTGGACGCCTCGCGACGAAGATGGTAACCTGGTTACCATTAAAGTTGAACCGGTCATGGACGAGGAATATTGTGTTAACCAATGCGACTGCCCGAGAGAGAACGAGGATACCACCAGCCCCTCCGCTCATTTGATGCTGGCCGAGGAATCGACTTTTGCGAAAGACGGTGGCGGATTCCCGTACATCACGAGCTGCACCGGCGGCGATGGAGAATTTATCAAAAGAGAGATTCTTCTGTCCGAAACGTCTCTGGCTGACGATTATTGCGAAGAAGTCGTTGCCGGAGGCAGGAATGCGCCGTCGCACAGCCTCCTAGATGGCGCGGATCAGCTGACCGCTCGATATGTCGATGGGTGCGCCGAATCGATCACCGCCTGTTCAGTTCGTGAATCGATCGGTGGAAAGTTGCTGAATCGTGGAGAATCGGATGGACGCGACTCGGAAATGGAGACGATCGAGCTTGTATCGGTTACAATTCCTGACGGTGACTCGCCGAATGCCAAAATGAGCGTTACCCCTGGAGCCGAAATGCCATCTGGAATCGGAATGCCATCTGGAATCAAAATGCCACCTGGAATCAAAATGCCGCCTGGAATCGAATTGCCATCTGGAATCGAAATGCCGTCTGGAATCGAATTGCCATCTGGAATCGAAATGCCATCCGGAGTTAAAATTCCATCTGGAATCGGAATGCCATCTGGAATCAAAATGCCACCTGGAATCAAAATGCCGCCTGGAATCGAATTGCCATCTGGAATCGAAATGCCATCTGGAAACAAAAAAGCTTTTCTTCCATCTGAAACTTCGGCTGCTTCTCTTGCGGCTCAAAGCGATTCGCCAGAAGAGCCAAAGTCGCAGAAATCTGATTGCACCCTCGCTGAGCGCAGATCGCGACGAGGCTCTTATAAAATAAATGGCCGCAGATCGAGCAAACGCCTCGAATCCAATCAAATTGATTTGAAAAAATGTCATGGTATGCTTCAAGAAAGCAGCCTCTCAAAAACGGGCGTTCGTGGTCCGTTTTCTCGAAATACAATTTCGAGCGAGGAACTTGAACAAAACCGAGCTGATTGGCCAGCCAATCTATACGATGGGAACAGAAACTTCGTATCAGATAAAAACGGTCTATCGCTGATCTCCGATCTCTTGAAATCGGGAGATATGATGAACGATCAAATGTACTACAGTGCAATTGAGAAGCAACCTCCTGAATTGATTTGCCGTAACGAAGTTCAGCTCTGCTATAGAATGGCTATTTCGCTTTGCGCGGAATCTAACTCGGCCGAAGCGGAAATGAAATCTAACAGGTCGGCTGGAAGCGAACGGCTGAAATCAAAAACCCGAATTTCCGATGGACCAAAAAACGATTCAGGAGGCATTCGGGGTGATAATGTTAATGGCTGTCTTCCACTTTGTTATATCAATAAAAATGGCGATTCTACATGCGGCGCACCAGTGGATTCGGACATTCAGCGTACAACTGTTGAGGTTTCGAACGACCTTGGGGTTAACGGTTTTGGCACCAATGAACGTTTTCCAGATGGATATCTGGACGTCTTCATTGAAAAGTGTTCAACGGAGGAAGGCACAGCTTCGAATAACTCCAGATTGATCGAGAGTTTAGATAGAGTTTCTAACTCTTTGCTGTCTTCTTATCGAGATATCTCCGAGAATTCCGGCGAATCTGGAAGTCCGGAAGCTTCTGTTGAGCTGGGGGCTTCGCCATTTGCTGCAAGAGCTAAAAAATGGTTGCAGGATGCTGATATCCAATCGAAAGTTGGGTTAGAGTCGGAAGAACACTTGAGGAAAATAACCGTCGATGCTAGTCAACACGAGATATTCAAGACTGCCGATACCTTATCGGATACTTGCGCTGATGGACTGCCACGTCAAAACGGTTGTATCCACCAAAAAAACGCGGATCCCCAAAACAGCGATTGTCCATTTGAAGAAGCAGATTCTGCAGCTTCTCATGCGAGTCACCTAGAAGCAGAACCACTTCGAGATTGCCAAAATACGAGCCAAAAATCTGGTCCTCGCCAAACCGTTAATTGCGGGGATCGCTCGAGATTCAGTCCGTCTCGGAAGAATCCAGCTCCTTACAAAGGCAATCCTGAGAGCTTGTATCCAGAATACGAGAGCCTTCCCATACTTCTGGACTCTGGGCCTTCTTGTGACCCAGTTAAGCTTCTGGATGATGTTACGTCAGATGGGAAAAAACTTATTTTTGAGCATCGTAGCAAAACTGGCGACTTTGAAGCAGGAGATCGAAGATATGTAAAACCTGGAGAAAATGGCAGAAAATCTGTCATTATGGCACCGGAAATCGACCAACAAACCAATTCTTCGGGCTCTGAATGTTTCTCTCAGGGCCCCTGTCATCGGTCGCATTTTGAAATCGATTCAGATTTCTCAGACGTGCTTCGCAGCGGTTCGGATACTGAATTCGACGAAGTGCAAGTTTCTATGCCGCCCAAACCGTCGGAACAGCTGGTATTGCCTGAATCTTCGGACCTGGATAGAGCGAGTTTGCTGCCGGACCTGACCTGCCCAAGCGTGAGGCCGCTGACGCCGGACGCCGAAGACTTCTTGGTCGGTGCGACTCCGCCGTCTGCTGAAATCCGACACCCGACTCCGCCGTTGTCTGCTGAGGTCAGAGACCCGACTCCGCCGTTGCCTGCTGACAGACACCCGACGGACGAGGAAATGAAAAAACGGAGAGGTAGGTAAGCTCAATTGAACATCAATTCTAGAAGCATGAATGCCATAGGTAGATCAAAAATTTTACGGATTTTTGGTCTTCAAAAACTAATCTGCGCATTAATTTGTTACTATTTCAACCTGTTTCGTTTCTTCCAGAATACCCCCCCCCCCCCGCCTGTGATCACTTCAGTTATAAGTCATACAGACTTTTCCGATATCTGTTTCAGAAAATCTGAGGCTCATGCGCCAACGCCGGAGGAGCAGATTTTTGAATTTGTACAGCGACTTTCTCAAAAAGCGAAAGAAAAGTAAACGCGAAGTTTCCAGCCAGGAAAACCCTCTTACCAAACGTGAGCCTCCACCAACCGAAAAATCTCAACTGAACTCATTAACAGAAATTACAGAAAAACATTCTACGCCCGACTGGTCCAAATTTGGGTCGCTCAATCGAACAGAAATTACCTACCTGGGAGATGCCAGGTGTTTTCCGCAATTTCCCATGGCGCACCATTCAGTGCAATTCTTAAATCAAAAATTCCCGTATCGCTGTCAAATCAAGGGATCAAAATATGTATCAATCGATGCACCGGATGGACTACCGGGTTACGATGGAATCCGAATTTCTGCGAATGGCGAGGTTACGACGAAAAAACCAATTGATAATCTGGAAAATCATGGAACGTCCTCAAGATGGACTTTAAATACGTCTAAATCTTTGAAGTCGGAAGAAAAAGACGCCCTCAATGGCGTGAATTTTGGACTCAAAAGAAAAACTCCCACCAGTCCAGCGCCATCGCCCATACTCATAATTGGAGAGCCGTTGGGTGTTGCAAACCAAAATCTTCAACGGTCCACGGAAAACTCGGAAATTCGAGAGAATTTGAAAATTGTTAATGCCTCCGGTCACGTCAAAATCGTGAAGACTGGAACTGAAAAAACCAAAGCCCGAATCGTGGAAAACAATTTTAACGTGGTCGCGTCCCAGAATCTGTCGAGGGTCTTGCAGAACGCTATCCATTACCTTGAGAAAAGTTCGAATAAAATCAAAAAGGATCTTCTGGAGGCGAGCAAGATTGCTAAGCAAATGGAAACGTCCCTCGCTGATCACAGGACAGAGCGTGCTCAACTTTTTGTGGAAACGAAACATCAAAAAATTGCGGAGAATGGAAGAAAATCAGTTAGTCCAGTTCCTATGGAGAGGAAATGTGAGAAGATATCCGATGATTTGAGTTCCGCTGGCGAAGTTACCAACTGCCTCGATGGTCAAAAGAAGAAACCTTCGATCAGCGTGGTGAAAATCGAATCGCTCAAAGAGAAAAGACCTGAAAAACAAAGAGTGAAACAAAATGTCTGCAGACCATCTGTAGAAAATCGAGAGGAAACCTGTATGCTGCAAGATGATCCTGTTCTTGAGGTCCATGCGAAGAGTTCCCTGCGACAGGTCAAAAAGCTTGAAATTCGGCCCAGTGAGCCTCTGGATTCAGAGGTTATTGCAATCTCCGATGACGAATCTCATCCTTCAAGCCTTGCAGGCAAGCAGGATGAAATCGCTGGCGTAAACGTCAAAGATGTGGGCAATGTTCAAAAGAAGAAACCCTGGATCAGCGTGGTGAAAACCGAATCGCTCAAAGAGAAGAAACCTGCAGAACAACCAAGAGTGAAACAAAATAACAACCATCCAGCCATAAAAGATGGAGAGAATATCCATAAGGAGCCGGAAGACCCCATTCTTGAGGTCCATGCGAAGAATTCTCTGCAACAGGTCCAAAAGTTCAGAATGTGTCCCAAAACTGTTCGACCCGAAGATCCTCTCGATTCAGGGGTTATAGCAATATCGGACGATGAATCTCATCCGTCAAGCCATGCAGTCGAGAAGGATGAAATCGCCGGCGATGCAGCTGTCAACGTGAGCAATGATCAAAAGAAGACACCTTTTATCAGCGTGGTGAAAATCGAATCGCTTAAAGAGAAGAAACCTGCTGAAAAACCGAGAGTGAAACCAAATAACTGTCCAGCCATGAAAGACCGAGAGGATTCCCATAAGGAGTCCGAAGACCCCATTCTTGAGGTCCATGCGAAGAATTCTCTGCAACAGGTCCAAAAGTTCAGAATGTGTCCCAAAACTGTTCGACCCCGTGATCCTCTCGATTCAGGGGTTATAGCAATCTCGGACGATGAATCTCATCCGTCATGCCATGCAGTCGAGAAGGATGAAATTGCAGGCGATGCAGCTCTCAACGTGAGCAATGATCAAAAGAAGACACCTTTTATCAGCGTGGTAAAAATCGAATCGCTCAAAGCGAAAAAACCTGCAAAAAAACGAAGAGTCAAACAAAACAATAACCATCGAGTCATAAAAGATCATGATTATACCCATAAGGAGCCCGAAAATCCCATTCTTCCAATCCATGCAAAGAGTTCTTTGCGACAGGTTCGAAAAATTGGAATTCGTCCCAGAGCAATCCGACCCCGTGAGCCTCTTGAGGTTATCGCAAACTCCAATCATTCTTCGAGAATCTCAGTCATTCAGAATTACTTTTCCGATGACTTGCTGCAAATTGGAGAACGGGAGAAGGAAAGTAAAAAGTTGGAGAACGGAAACAATAGTGCGCCATTGGGTCAATCAACCGAGACCGGATACCATCGACAAGGCGTCTTACCCCGTCCGGAGTCCTACGACTCTGGAGGATCGATCTGCTCTTCAGGGCAGCTGCAGACAGAGAACGAAAAAACTGCATCATATGCTGAAGAACAGGACACAGCAAGAATCTCGGCCAGCAAACAGGACGCCTTTTGCTCCTCTGAAGTCCCACAAAAAGGATCCGTTACCATTAAACCGAACTTCAGGCCGAACATTTTGAGAAGGCATCATCGGCCTGGAGCATCTTCGGAAACCAATACTGGAAGTAATATCTCGCCTTCCTCTGATCTGCCCGCTCTTCCGGTTGAAGATGACCCGTCCACCTTACCAGTAACGTTCGGTAACACTTGGCTCTCGGAAGGCAATTTCGTCCACCTTGTGGATCCTTACCAAGAGTTGGAGAATTTAGGTGGGTATTCTTTTCCGAAAAAACCCAATAGAAACGTTGCAAAATCCATCCCCGAAGTCAATAAAACAAGATCCCTCTCCGAGGTCAATCAAATCAGCACTCCGCCTTCCAAACGCCTGGCGCCTACAAGAAATTACGACGCTGACTCCCTTCAGGAATTGCCTGGTTCGACTTTTGTAGATACCAAACCGCCACCCGAAGAAGGCTATCTGTCTGAAAAAGACTGCGCTGAGCCGGGCAAAGATTGGCAATGGGTGCCGTATCGCCCGCCTCCTCGGATTGCCTACTTGCTCAAATTCGTCCACCAAAGATTCAGGAAGGGAGAACAGAACTTCTTCATCCATCACAGGTATGTTTGGTTTGAGCACATTTTTTGAAGATTTTAATAATTTTGAGGATAGAGGTCGTTTAGGGATCAGGACCCTCCCCATGCCGCTCATCCGGTTTTGGACCGGTTCCTTGGGTTGCTTCCATATGGACATGGGCTTCGACCCTTATCCACAAGGACAGGGATAACCAAACCTTCTTAGAGCAAGCTCGAGAAGACACCTAACTTCCTATTCCACATCTGGTAGACAGCAACCTCGTCCTTGACATCCTGCCACAGCAAGAATATCACTTTACAGCAACTGAAGAGTAGTTTTGGTCTTTCTTGCTGTGGCAGGATTGCAAGGATCGCGTTGTTGTTGTTGTTGTTGTTCTCTTTGTTGTTGTTCACTTCGTTGTTGTTCATTTCAAATAGTAAATTAATGTAAATTGAATAGTAAATTATCCTTTTATTAAATAAACTCTTGTAAATTTTACAAGAGAGGGAGGAAAAAATATATTTTTTAAATTGACCCCCAAATTTGATTTTTAGGAGCGGACGTCCCGGTATCCCGATGAGGCATATTGTGGCAATGGGCATTGAAAACGCCAGGGACAAATTTGCAAGCGCCGAAGAAATCGTCGAATTTGTCAAACGGTATTTCCCGTACTACCGACAACTCTCAAAACAAGGTCGAACTGGTTGGATTGGACAATTGAAAAAAGAGTTGAAGTCCAGTCAGCTGTTTCCAACCATATTTTTCGGACAAGCCGCTTATTATAGGTTTGGTGAGTACTGATTTCATAGATGAGGAAAGGGTAGGGTCACTACATCTATGCTAACTAGCCCCGTCCCTTATTTTGAATGATTTTACCATAATTCCCTTACTATATGGTAGGTAAGTTAATAAACCTGCTGAAAATAGCTTATATATCACCATAAAAATTATTAATATCACCATCACGTACGTAAATAACAATAAACTTGGCAAAAAAGAGTGTTTTCTGCTAATTTTTGCCATTTTGGGAAATTTCCCCAATCTTTGAAGCCCTGTATCTTTAGGACCACTTGATCAAAAATTAAATTTGAGTAGCTCATTTTGTAGCAAATTTTGTCTACTTTAATTTATAATAGAATGGTCTTCTTGCTATAATGCTTAGTTTTTCAGTTAAAGCGGAAAAATTGAAAAATGTTCAAAAAAATTGCAGTTTTTCGGCTCTTCTGTTGCAGGCGATTATTTAAAACTCGATTCAGATCCTCTCATCACCCTGGACGAATATGAGAATGTCGTCGATGCGGACGACTGTGAAGCGACACGCCCACCAAGCATTGGCTGCTTATCTCAGCAGGAATCTGATTCAGAGCTGAACCCGCTGGTGCCGATTTGCAGCTATAGCGATGATGACACCAATCAATCTTCACTGGATCCAGGTCGGTTTCTCTTCGGATCAATGTTTTCCTTATACTCACCCTTTTTTAACCTACGGCGAATAACCCTGTTACTCAAGTAGCTCATCAGAGGAATTTTTTTGTGGCTTTTTTTCCCCCTTTACCCGCCACCGTCCCTTATCGATCCGCCAAATTGATAAAATTGTTAACTTTTTTTTTCAGTGAGAATCGATCCTGTCGTAGAAAATTTCCATGAATCCTCAAGAATTGGCGATAAAAACTCATCCGACGGGGCGGCTATAAAATGCTACCATTGTTTCTACTGCAACGCTGACTTCTTCAGCGGGCTGACGGAAGCTTACGAGCATGCGCTGAATCATCAGCAAGTCCTCAAACGTTGCCCGGCTTGCGATTTCGCCACTCCGGACAAAATACAATTCGCGATGCACGTCAACATTCACAAAACCGACGTACGTTCCGGCCTTGAAGTCTTGCGAGTTGACGGGGATCCGAGGAATTATGGGAGGCACGGATCGAAAATTGAGGCCGGAGCCAAAAATTGCTACAATTGTTTCTACTGCGACGCCGACTTCTTCAGCGGACTGGCGGAAGCGTACGAGCATGCGCTCAATCATGCGCAACCTCTCAAACGTTGCCCGGCTTGCGATTTCGCCACTCCGGATAAAATTCAGTTCGCGATGCACGTCAACTTGCACGAAAGTTAATTGACTTCTATATTTTTTGTTGTAAATGTCCTCCGACTATTGCATAGTATATTGTAATTGTAAACCTACCCGATATTCCTGTGTGGGTGAATTGTATAAATTTCTAGATTGCTCGGAATAAGTGCATTACTTTTATCGATGTTTGTAGACTGGTTGAGTTGAAAATTGCCTTTCCATCTGCGTTGATGAATTAAACCTTTTTTCATCACTGTTCGATTGAGTGTCTATCCGAAATCCCTCCTCTGGTTCAGACCCTCCGCGATCTATCTTGAAGATCCTCCGCTTCAACCCATACTGATAATAAAATTCAAACTGGAGACGAAACTCCAACACTCATAATCAAACTCAAACTCATGGTCAAAAATCAAACTCGAACCGAAATCTAAACTGAATTCAAACGCAAACTCTCACTCATAAATCAAACTCAAACTGATCTTGAGTTTAAGTTTGTTTATGAGTTCGAGTTTGAACTCATACTCATAATAAACCTCAAGCTCAAACTGGAACCAAAACTCGAGCACTTCTACTATCAAAGTCAAACTTGAACTCGAACAGAAATCGAAACTGAAATTCAAACGCATACTTGTACCTATTAAGCAAACTCAAACTGATCTTCACTGTAGGTTTCATTAGGATTCAGAATCTTAATGAACCTCAAACTCAAACGAACCGAAACTCAAACACTCTCAATCAAACTGAAAGTCAAAAGTCGAACTCAAACAGAAATCGAATCTGATGTTCAAACGCATACTCATAAATCAAACTGAAACTCATACTTAAACTCTAACTGAAACTGATCTTCAGTTTGTTTGATTATGGATTCGAGTTTGAACTCTTACTCATAATAAAACTCAAAACTAGAACCGAAACTCGAACGCATATTCTTAGTCAAACTCAAACTGAAAGTCAAAAGTCGAACTCAAACAGAAATCGAAACTGCGATTCAAACGCAAACTCGTACATCAAAAAACTCATACTCATAGTGAAACTAAAACTTATAGTTCAACTTAAACCGATCTTCAGTTTGAGTTTGATCATGAGTTTCAGTTCGAGTTTGAACTCATACTTATCCTCAAACTACAACTGTAACTGAAACAACATAGATACTCATAATCAAACTCAAACTGTAAGTCAAAAGTCTAACTCAAACAGAAATTGAAACAGACATTCTAACGCAAACTGAAACTTATAATCAAACTCACAATCAAAGTTCGAACTTTAACTCTAACTGAAACTTCAGTTTGAATTTGAGTAAGAGTTTGATTATAAGTTTCAGTTTCATTTTGACTTTGAGTTCGATTTATGAGCATGAGTTTGAGTTTCAGTTTGACTTCGAGTTTGAATTTGAGTGAAAGTACCTACGAGTTTGATTGAAGTTTCAGTTTTCATTCTTTAACTTTGAGTTCGATTTATGAGTTTGAGTTTCAGTTTGACTTCGAGTTTGAATTTGAGTGAAAGTACTCGTATGAGTTTTATTATAAATTCCAGTTTTAGTTCGAATTTGATCATGAGTTTGTATTTGACTTTCAGTTTGATTATGAGTTTGAGTCTCATGATCGGTTTCAGTTTGAGTCGGATTATGACTGTGAGTTTTAGGTAGTTCGAGTCTATTATGAGTGTGAGCTTAAGCTCGATTTGATTATGAGAATGAATAGAGTATTAGTTTGAGTTCCAGTTTTGAGTAAGTATGAGTTTCGGCTCCAGTTTGAGTTCGAGTTCTCGTTCCAGTTTGATTTCGACGTTGACTTATGAGTTGGATTATGAGTATGTACCTATGAGTACCTATGAGTTTTAGTGCGAGTTTGAGCATCATGTGTTTGATTTTCATTTTGAGTTTGATCATGAGTATGATCTTCTGTTTCAGTTGAAGTTTGATTACGAGGATGAGTTTGACTATCATTATGAGTTTGATCCTCCTCAAGCTGTCTTGAAAATGTGTCATAAAGGCCCCTCAAAGATCGATCTTGAAGCTTCTCAGATGGGTCGAGGATGAGCTTGAAGACAGATTATGGAGTTTGTTCTTGGCATTTTTGTGCCCAATAACGATGTGTTTTTAAGAATAGTTTTTATTCCAACCCAAAACTTGTCGTGTAGTTCTAATGTCTAGTCCCAATCACGACAACAACTATGCCCCACATGTCCAAGGTCTACGTCCGAGAAGCAACAACGGGATCTTATCAAAAGCCCGCCCAAGCGGCACATACACATAATTTATGCGAAGTGCAAGAACAACACACAACGCGTAATTAATGCAACACAAATTCCCTTGTCTGACTTCTCAGTTAATTAATTTAATTCAAATTCGAATCAACAGTGCAAGCAATCAGCTCATCAAGCAGCAACGGAACCCAGAAGCAATCAGATGATACAACAGGTACCCAACGTTTCCGATGATTTAGAGCCAATTTTACCGGTGATTTAAGGAAAATTCGGTTTTTCGTTTTTTTGCATTTCTTTCTGACATCTACGGCTTGAAATTTTCGTTGGTTTTAACGGCCGCATTTCGGCAACACTGGTGTGATTGGGCAAGGTGGCGTCGGCGTAATGATATCCGCTCTCGTGAGCGGCCTTTGCACATCCCCACTCTCACAGCCAAAGATCCTGAATTCGGATCAATAAATTGCCAACAGGTTATCATCTCTCTAATCGTGGACAACATGCGGCGAGTATCAACTATTCGGAGGATTCTGCAGAGGCTGTGAATCCGGCTGAAGATTGAAAATCCCTAATAGATGGAAATCTCTCGTTATAATGCTTGGCGCCGCCGTCGAAAAAATACTCTTCAAGCACAAGGGCATCGAAAGATTGTACGAGTGGCAAGAGGAATGCCTCAAAAAGCACGAGGAGCATTCGTCGAGGAATTTAGTTTATTCGGTGCCTACAAGCGGCGGAAAGACTTTGGTGGCCGAGATTCTCATGTTGAACGAGGTCCTTTACGCCAAAAGAGACTGCATCTTCATTGTGCCGTTCGTCTCGATAGTTCAGGAAAAAGTCAGCTCTTTGTCCGCGTTGGCTCTGAGCTTGGGCTTTTTGGTCGAAGAGTACGCCGGTAGCAGAGGAGCTTATCCGCCGACGAAAAGGCGGAAGAAAAATTCGATTTATGTTTGCACCATTGAAAAAGGTTCCGGCCTTGTGAACAGTTTGATTGAGGAGAATCGGCTCAAGGATGAAATCGGTTTGGTCGTCATTGATGAGCTCCACTTGATCGGCGAGCCTCGCCGTGGGGCTCTCTTGGAGAATATCTGCGTCAAATTGAAGAAACTGCAATTGAAGATGGTCGGGATGAGTGCGACTATTGGCAATCTGAAGGACTTGGCCAAATTCCTCGACGCCGAATTATACACGCACGATTTCAGACCGGGAAGTCTGAAGGAGTTCGTAAAAATCCAAAACGAACTCTTCTCAGTCGTGCATACGTCGGCTGAGCCTGAAATTGAGTTTCTTCGGTGTTCGAGGGTTGAATCCAATAAGGACATAATGGCTATTGATCCTGATGGCCTCGGAGCATTGGTGAGAGAAGCAGTACCGAAGAATTCCTGTCTCGTGTTCTGCCAGTCGAAGAAGAACTGCGAAAATGTGGCAAAACTGATCGTCGAAACAATTGTACTCGCAGGTGAAGAGCATATACATAGAGCGCATAAAGAATCAGAGAAGAAATCTCTCCTCGAGTCCATCAAACTAGAGACGAACGGAAGTATTTGTCCTGTGCTGGAGAGAACTATCCGGTTTGGCATAGCTCATCATCATTCAGGCCTCACGTCCCCCGAGAGGAAGCTGATCGAAGAAGCGTACTCCGTCGGAACAATAAATTGCATATGTTGCACATCGACGTTGGCTGCTGGTGTGAATCTTCCTGCTCAAAGAGTCATCCTCCGGGCGCCTTATGTTGGAAGTTCGTTCATCAGCAAAAGCATGTACAAGCAGATGATCGGCCGAGCTGGTCGTGCAGGTTTGGCCGAGAAAGGAGAGAGCTTCCTGATTTGCAAGCCTATAGAAGCTTATCTCGTCAGGGAGTTGATTGCCAAACCTGTGGAAGTGTGTGACAGCCAGCTGAAAGGCGAAGACCTGAAGACTTTCATCCTGAGCTGTTTTTTCTTGAAGCTGATCAGCTGTCGGCAGTCGCTCGATCTCACGATCGAAACAACCTTCATCCACCTCTGCATCGGGAAAGAATCGCTTTCCAAAATGGTATCGGAAGCGCTGGACGACCTTTTCCAGCTGAAAGTCCTGTACGAGGGTATCAAAGGAGCGATCACTATGACTAATTTTGGCACTGCGATCGCCAAAGCGAACATCTCCTGCGAAACGGGCAAATACCTTTTCGACGAGTTGCGGGAAGCTCAGAAAAAGTTGGTCCTGGTCGGTGACTTGCACTTGCTCTATCTCATAACGCCGCACGCCATAGCTGAAAGTATTCGCCCCGTTGAAGAAGTAGTCTCTTCTGTATACTCATCTCTGACCCCGAAAGAACTTTACGTAGCATCGTGCCTAGGCTTGACTGAAGTTGTGATCGCCCGATTGATGATGGGCAGATCCCCGCCCAAGCAGACGCCGACTCGAGTCCTGGAGAAATTTTTCACGTGCCTGGTTTTGTATCAGTTGTGGAAAGGTAACAGCTTGCTCACTGTTGCCAATAGATTTCGAGTAGACCGAGGTGTCGTGCATAACCTATTAGCCCAGACTACATCGTACGCTTCATCCGTCATCAGATTCTGCGACTCCATCGAATCGCTTTGGCCTTTCGCAAAACTTCTTTCCGTTTTCCCCGATCGACTCAGCTACTGCTGTTCGGCAGATCTTCTCCCGCTTATGGAACTTCCAGCTGTGAAACTGGGGCGAGCCAAACAGCTTTACAGAGCCGGATTCAAGACCGTGCTGAGCATCGCTAAAGCGGATCCCCACCAATTGAAGAATTGTATTCTTCATTTACCTCTCAAGCAAGCGACGCAATTGATAAATGTAGCTAAATTGATGGTTCGAACGAAATTTGAAAGTCTCCAGGAAGAAGCGGAACTGTACAGGTTAAATCAGCTGGATCCGGAGGATGAGATGTTTATTTAAGACTGGAATCAATGTGAATAAAACGTTGCATTTGTTGATCGTGGGTTATTCAATTTGGAATTCCCGACCAAATCTCCTTCTTTTGAATCCCTCCTACGCTTTTAAGGATAGATTAAGTCAAGATTCTGTTTTGAAGCATCTCAACAAACTGTTTGAGGCTAAAGACTTGGCTTGAAGACCCTCTGCGATCTTTCTCGAAGCTTCTTCAGGACCTATCTGAGTGTCTTCAAGAAGGATTGTGGAGGGAATCATTAACCTTCACGACCTGTCTCAAAACTCTTTCAGGAACTATCTGAGTGTCTTCAAGACAGATTGTTGAGGGGTTTCATTAACCTTCTCAATCTGTCTCGAAGCTTCTTCGGGACCTGTCTGAGTGTCTTCAAGACAGTTTGTGGAGGGGTTTATTAACTTCCACGATCTGTCTTGAAACTCTTTCAGGACCTATCTGAGGAGCCTGAAGACTGATGTGGAGGAGTTTCAATACAGGTTGTGTAGGAGTTTCAAGGCAGGTCATGGAGGCTCTTGAGCTCCATCCACAATCTATTTGAGGAGCTTCAAGACAGGTCGTGGAGGGCGTTGACCTATCTTGACATCATGTCCGCCTTGGGGGGATGAACTTGAAAAAGCATCCGAAACTCCTCTAGTGGTCTTGCACTACTCAAACAACCAAAACTCACCACCAACTCACGTCAACGAATGTAGAACTAAACGAATGATTTCGCGAATAAACACATTTATATACATTTAGAATAGGTATCTTACTAATTAATTTTCAAATTCAGTCGATTTTCAGGTTATAACGGGGAATGGTCCATCGGATCCAACAAAACCCTGAAATTGGAAATTAAATTTGGCGAATCAATAATACGTAGCATGGAGACACCCAGAATGGTCCACAAAACCCAGGACTGGTCGAAATTGATGAAACGAAAACCATACTCATTCATTATCGTTCAGTTGTTTCCGAGGTCGACCACGACCTCTAGTTGGTCCAGGGTTTTTCAATTTGTCCAGGATGCTTTTTACAGTCTTATCCTGCAGTTTAGTGATCCTGGAACAGGTTAAAACGACAACATTTTATAGCATTGCCAAGGGTCTCATCCAACATTCACTATCCGATTGCTTGCTGTTAGAGTGGGGATGACTATGACGTGGCTTGGAAACGCCAATTGGATCCATTAGATTCTATGCCAACTCCACCTCGACCAATCACAGCATTTCCTTACACCCACCACCAGCGATCGTCCATTGACCTTTGCTGACCCGTTGAATTCTGTTGGTCATGTATCCATCATCAAAGCTGACACAACGTAGTGAATTAGTCAGTGACTTCAGGCCATCGTCAGTAACGTAGATAGTTGAAGAATGTCGATAAATTTGAAAAAATTCAATATCCCTACCCCAAAGCCAATATTTTTGGCAAGTATTTGAGAAATATCCCAAGGCTGGTCGACTGCTGGTGCTCTTATCTTATTAAAGTGCAAGGTACATTGGTAACTAATGATGAAATAAACAGCAAATGTAGATATTGCCATTAAATTCATTGTGGAATTAAGCCTTGTACTTTATGTCAATCAAGCCGGAGTCGAAGAGGTGAGGTTCTGGGACGAATGAGTCCGTACAGCCGCTTAGGATCGGAGGCACTACCAACAGCCTCAGTTGTTCCGCGAGATCGAAGAAACTGTAACAAACCAGAGGATCAATAGGAACCTATGCTTGGAATTGAGTTTTTCATCCGGTTTCCCAACCGCATCTTGCGGGTGCAAGGTGCTTCGGAAGGCAGCTTAATTCCCACCTTCTGGGCAGTTTGGAAGCCGATTTGATCCCTGGCGAGAAGGCTGTCTGGAGGCGGGGTTGTCTAACTCGACCTTGGTTGAGGACAATGAAAATACCTGCCCAGAGATTATTGAGGGTTCTGAGATTGTTTACGAGAGTTTTGAGGCCGACACACTTGCTATAGATTAACCGCTCGCTAAAGGTAGAGCCGCATTTCCCTGAATGGAATGATAAGATTCGCTTACTCCCTTGCTCGGTTTTCGACAGCTGGATTCAGCTCTGCGATCGGTTCTCTGCCGAATATCGAGCCGTCCAGGAGCGAGGAGAGCGCTTTGATCGCGACCGAATCACAAGAGACGTCCTCAGCTGGCAACCTGCCATCTTCCAAGAAATGGTGGCAGATATTGTGGTAGTCGACCCATCTGTTCAACACCAAAGCGTAATAGTCAACCCAAGGACCGGAGAGAACGCGTCTCCAGTCATAGGTACTACGTTGGGGTGATTTTTTGGTAGAATCCTGACATTTATTATCTGTAACTGTCTTGATTCATAACGAACTAACTTGGATGATTGAACGTAGAGGCCAACGAGTTGCTTGATGAATGTAACAGCAGTCAGGCCGTAGTCCACAGAACTAGCACTCGACTGAACGGCATCCGCTTTTGCCAGTTCGATCACTAGATGGGTGTCCAGCTAAAATCAAAGCACGAAGATATCGTAAGCGTTTATGGAGCAGATTGCCCCTGCCACCCTTAAAGAAAGAGCAGGAACTAGTCAGGACAGCTCTAGTTACAAGCTCTAGATACACTGCTGCTCATTCCCTTGAGATGGACATGATCCAACGCTCTGGCTCGTAGGTTCAGAAATTGTTGGTGGAAAGGCCCATCAGGCTTGCCCAAGGATTATCAAAGATTTTTTGTCTCGACAAGTGCAGCGGGGCAGCGATTTAAACCCGAGGTGCCCTGAGAAAACCGAAATGGTCTGTGCCCTTGCAAACACAACAGAGCTGGGATGCTTATTTGTGGCGTGGTGGGAGCAAGAAGCTGGAGCTCTTCCACTCTTTGAACCTGGATCTTGGATGTGCTTTGTGCCTGCATATTATTGTGCCTTTGCCACATGGACCGAGGCCAGAGAACCTGTCGTAAAGGCATAAAGCCAGTGTGCAAAGGTTGCAGCCCAACAGACCAGGATCCAGGATGAGCTATATGGGAATGCTCCAGCTTCCTGACCCCACCGCAACACTTCGTCGACGTCATCCTAGCTTCTCAAGAACGATTCATCAATTCTTTTAAATACGTAGAAACAAAGGTTTTTGCTGGATCAAGAAGTTGTTAACCTGTTTCGACAGGTTGATAAAAATCTCTCGGCATTCCGGGTCTCGGAAAGATGGCAAGGAGTCATTTTGAATGAAATTTATCCGTTCCTTCAGTTGGCTCACATACTCGGTGACACCCAAGCCTGAAACGATAGGTACAGCTATAAGAACTTCCCTTCCACCTAGGAATAGCCATTATTTCGCTATTTTTTGAACACAGGGAAAAATCCATGAGGATCTGCTAACCCTGGAAGGAGTAGTAGTTAGCCGTGCTTCCATGTTCTAAGATAGTGGGTCCCCAATTAGGAGGTAGATGGCACGGAAATCGCTAATGAACTTGAGGCCCATTAAGACGCTATGGGTCACCTTTATAACTGATGAAAACCGCCTTCTTCGCCTCTTTGGTCAAAGCTGCGTTCAACAAGGACCAGAAATATCTGAGGAAATGTTTCGTCTCGAGAATTTTGAAATCCGTCAAACGATGGTTACTTGGTGAGCGAGGTTTACAAGATATCAGCGAGTTGAGCGATTTGTTCAGGTCGTTGCACGCTGAATCGTACTGGCGTTGAGTCGCGAGCCGCTCCAGCCGGACCACGGCGACTCGTTTGGCGTCGCTCAAGAGGAAAGAAATCTGCCAAAGGAAGAGTCAACAGTTAGATAACATTGGCATGTACCTGCCAAATCAATGTAGGTACCAACCGAAAATTGGTAATTATGTAGGTACAGCGGAAAGCTGGGACGTATGCCGTTTCGGCATTTCCGGTTCAGCCATGGGGGATCTACTCTTGGGTCATCCTAAAAGGCAGGCGTGGGAAAGTTCAAATGGGTGTGGTCTAACTGCGTACCGTTGCCAAGGTACAGGTTTGATTGTGGGACGGTAGGTAGCCATATTCTGGCATGTTGGCTGATGCTTTTCTTGGTGGAGCGAAGAACCGGCATTACCTGAGAGGGAAGCTATCACACGAACTTACATCATTCCTCAGCCAATTGACAATATCGCAGCATTGGGAGTCCCTGCGACTTGTATTTGCATTGTAACCACTAGGAGCTCCACAGCTCATCCTTTTCTTTCCACGATTCTGCGGAGTTGACATTTCTTGGGACACCTAACAACGCTCGAAATTGCTAAATATCTTTTTACTTGGCGGTACCTGGATTTATTGATTATCCCGCTTGTTCCACACTGAATAGAAAAATGAAAATGGCAGGGGCAGGAAATAAAGGTAAATATAAAGGAAAGATGAAATTGTTGCTAAGTGGTTGCCATTTGAGTGGGTAGGAACCTACCTTTTGTTCAGTTATGAGGGCGAAAAACGCTGCAAAGTAGGTAGGTACCACTAATGCTACTAGGTAGGTAAGGTGCCTAATGTAGTGTATGTACTTGAGTAGTATGTACCTACTAGCTATGTGGGATAGGTGAGTTCCCTGCCTAAGTAATAAATAATAATAGAGAAGTACAAAAAATATTCCTTCAAGGACCAATCCGTTGTGAGGTTCAAAGGTCAAGTAAGCTAATTCTGAATGAAAATTAGGGATCATTCTGACATCACACTTGACCAAATTTCAACGAAAGGCGCTGTGATGGGGCAGATGAAAGACCCGTGCTCAGATCTTAGAAATTAATCCGATTAGACACATTGGGTGGTGTCAGGAAATCGTCTGTATAGGTATTTCGTGTTTTGGCGGCAATCCTATTTGATGTAAAGCATTAACGCAGGCAAGACATTTAACACCCGGCGAGTTGCAAACAATAGACTCTGATCAAAAAACGATCAAAATAGATCTGATCAAAAACGGTCTTTCATCTGCCTTCCGTTGAAATTGCGGGGTAGAATAATGATCCTTAAGTAATTTAGGCAGAATTTAATTTGAAGTTTCAGTTGTCTGTGATCTTGGGATATAAATAGGATTATTAAAAACAATTTTTTTTAAAGGTACCTAGTTCTTGGGTTTTTAGCTCTATGAATGACGTGCTTCTTCCATGTGCATGGAGAATCTCCTTACATGAGGGAGTCCCTTTCCCCTTCCAGAATCCCCTTCCACGCGGGAGCCTCGAATCCCTGAGCTTATCGTTATCACATCGTCGGTATGAGGTTTGTTTATTTTGTTTGACTCTGAAATCCAGGCAGTTCCAATGTTTTTATTGTTCTAAATCTGGGCTCTAAAGTTCTTGATCGATCTCTGAATTCTCAATCAACGCCCAGTTTATCCAGAGTTGCAAAATAATATCCAACCAATTATGTCCAAGCTCATAAGCGCATCATCTGACGTAAGTTGAAATTACTAGTGAGTAGTTAAGGTAGCTAATTAATTTACAAATTCACTGAACTATAAAATTACTCAACTGGTAGGTAATCGTCTTACAAAGTAGGTATTTTCTTGCAGAAAGTTGTCCTTTCCTCTTTCTAGGCAGACGCGCCTGACAATGAATCTAGTCGGCTGAGCAGATTAGCTGAAAGGTGTTGGGCTCCATTGGCCATAGTATACGATCCGCTCAGAGCTGGATCCATTGATTCCACCGACACAATCCCGCACGACCGGGCCATAATTCGAGCTCAGAATGCCGACTTTCGACCCAACCAACGGATCCCAGGACGTCCTGAATGTACAATTTTCGTGGGCCGTCTCGCTCAGACCACTTCTGCAGAAACCCTCCGAAAGGTACGAAATAATCCTCCATCGGTCCATGGAATGAGCGGACGATTATACGTAGAGGCAGTTGTACTTAATATATTTATGGAAAACAATAACCAAAAACTTGACATGGTATTGTGTCACCCAATCATTGCATAAATTGACTTGCGATAGTGGGTATAACATCATTCGATTACCTTTCAGGTATTGCTGTAGTCGTTTTGGACTGTTTCGGACCAAATTGAATCGTTTTGGACGGTTCCAGACTGTTTCAGACAGTTCCAGACCGTTCTGAACAGTTCTGGACTGTTCTGAACAGTTCCTGACCGTTCTGAACAGTTCCGGATTATATAGATATGTTATTTGATGTCTAAGTTTAGACAGCTTTGGACAAATCTGTACTGTTTTGGGCAGTTTCGGACCACTTTTGAACAGTTTCATGTTTTGTCACATTTTACAATTGGGCGATATTTTGGCATCGTCACTGCTCTTGATGTTGAACTACTCAATTAGGTTAATGCAATGCTGTGTTGGGTTGTTGGTCAAAAATTAGTTGTTTACCCTGATGCATTAACCTCTACATTAACCTAGACGAGTCATTAACAATTTCGTTATTACGACTCAAGAATTGTCCTCCGTATTTGGACTTTTTGAAAATCGAACCTTCAATCGCCCTCATATTTTGTACGTACAGGAATTCCGTCGGTACGGCCGAGTTGTGGGAGCTACCGTGGTCGAAGATATCATCACCGGCCGATCCCGTGGCTACGGATTTGTCGAGTACGCGACCGAAAGTGAAGCGTCCATTGCGTACAAATCTGCGCACAAATCCTGGCTGGACGGCAGCAGAATATTCGTCGACATGGAGTGCGGCCGTGTACTACCGGGATGGGTTCCCCGCCGTTTGGGTGAGCCAAAAAGTTTTTGGATTTATCGACTCTCTGTTATCGAAATTAATTTTTAGGCTGTCCTGAAGTCGAGAAGAATGAGATAACCGATTGCTGCCATGATGACCGGGCAGAACTTACGGTCCGGCCTTTGATCCGATTTTCCCTTTATTGGCAGTAGTTTCATCCAAAATTGAATAATGAAAAAAAATGAAAGGTGTGAGGGAGAAGACCATGCCTCACGTGCCCCAACCCACTCCTCAATTTCTTTACCCTCAATTGATGAAATTATTGGACTTTTACAGGCGGAGGATTCAACGGCAAAAAAGAATCTGGCCAGCTCCGTTTCGGCTGCAGAGAGCGGCCCTTCAAAAAACCCATAAAACTTCTGTCCGAGGCCGAAATCGAACGATTTTACATGCGATCGATCAGGAAAAACGTTGACGAACCGCTGGAACAAAGTCGGACGGTTCAGAAAAACGTCGAATCCAGCGACAGAAAATTGACGAGGAGAAGGAGCAGATCGAGATCTCCAGCGCGGGATTAACGGTTAGCGCTTTGACTATGTATCCCTCGATGTGTATATTGGATTGACTATTTTTGATGTCCTTATCGATTCGAATTTATCACGTTCATCTGTGTGTATATAAAAAACTTTCTCGCCTTCGTCGGCTATCCTCATTTATTTCATTTTCTACGCCAAAATTCCACCTCCGCCAACGCATTTTTAAGGATCTAGTTTTCTGGTACCCTCTTAAACCTTCTTTAAAACGATGATTGATTCGTCCAGTTCAAGAAATTTGTAAAAAGGTTGAGAATTTATGGAGATATGGATTATTGTCCCGTATGTTATAGGATTCGTATATTATTTTTATAAATTCAAATTATTATTTATAATATAAATTGATATTATCAATAATTATTAGTATTAATCGATGAATTATTATTTAAAATAACTAGGTACTTAAAACCTGCTGCTAAAATTAATTAATATTCTTATTATATTAAATTAAATTAATTATAATTGAAAATAACTACATACTACTTAAATTAATTAATAAATAAAATTAATTAGTATTATTATTTATTTAATTATAATTGAAATTATTATTCTAGAAATTCGAGCTCGTATATTTTAATACTTGCAACTGTAGTAGGTATGTTAGTAAATTAATGTAGCATTATGTTATACTAGTAATTATTGTATTACTATCCTAGTCCCTTGTCATGCTCCCCATCTCTCAGCCAACCTGTCCAAGTGGGGATGGTCTTCGAAGGACAGAAGTGACTCCACCTCTGTCTCGCCTGTCGGGCGGCATACCAGTCATTTCAGGCCGTCCGTGAAGTTCAGAGTTCGGTAGTGAACTTCAGATTGAACAGTGACGAAGTCAATCCCAGCATAGAAAGTGCCTGCGGGCTTTTGCAATAAAAAAGTAAGTTCGACACCAACTTCCGGATGTTGGAGGTCCTGTTGGTCTGTTTGAGAGCTTTTTAGTCATTTCCAATACCTATAACCTATGATATAATGATCAATTTTTAGCCCTTATTAATTCGGAATAATTTATTGAATTTCTGAATAATTTGTTTTATTTAATAAAATGCCTACCTACCTACCTAGTTTTTTATATTAGCTTGTTTTAGATAAGCTTTAGGTTGTTAGTTACCTAATTGTTTTTATGAAACTTCTAGGAAGTTTTGTTTTGAAACTTGACAAGAAAACAAAAAAAGTCAAAATCGGATCAGTTGTTCAGGCGGAATTTTATCAATACAGGTAGAAACACTTGAAACGATGATGGACAATCAAACAACTCCAAAAACAGCAAACATCTCAATTACCTATGGTGCCTCGTTTGAACAAATCATTTACAATTAAAAAAAATAATAATCTTTCTCTTTTTAATATTTTTTTATAATATAGGTAAATTCCGTGCCCGGGAATTAACGTGAAAATAAAAAGTCAATTATATATTATGCATTAATTAATTATTAATTTATTGTTGATATTAATTAATATAATAACAATAAACAAAAAATTATTATTCCCATATTCGCCCTTGGCTAGACGGTTCGTATGAATGAGAATTTCTCCGGTTTTCGGACGCTTCAAAATTGAGCAAACTGAAACCGGAGTGCAGAAACAGAACGCGCGATGACCGGTTTTGTATTGCGCTGTCCGCAGTAGATCGGACCGATTGTTGCTCAACTTGGAACTGGTCGGAAACCTGTTTTAAAGAGACCGACCATCGGGGCAAATTGGTAGGGCAGCAATCTGTTTTGACACTGAAAAGGGGCGGGGGTAGTGATGAGACAATCGCACGGGCTGCATTATGTTGATTTTAAAAATTTCTTTGGAAAATCATAAAAATTTATGAGAGTTCTAAAAATGCTGGTGTTAGCTTGGCTTATCCTTTATTTTACGCGGTTATTTTGCCGTTGTGATACTAATATTAATCATTAAAAAAATGGGCAGGTCTCCAGATACCAGTGAAAGATGTTTTAAATATCTGTTCAAAATTGGCTGCGTGAGGGAACGCAGTAGGACATATCGGAAAAAAGCGACAAGAAAGAATCCCTACGACAAAAATCAACTAGAGTAACATTTTTTTAAGCCGGTGAAAAATAGGATATTATCATTCTGTTTGGAAAATCCGTGTTCCAAAATGTGGAATCATCGTACGTTATTTTGCGCTTCACTAGTTCGCCTTGAGCGACTATCACTGTTCAACCCCCGACATTATCTGAAAATGGTGTCGGCACCTCCATAGTTTGTACCAAGAATTGACCCGACTCAATAAATCGGCCTCTAGCTGTAATCGCTGACTCCCGACGGGTCGTGCGCGTAATTGTAGGTGTTTGCTCAGGAGATTTCGAAATCTTAGAGGAAATCCTCACCATTTGAAATCATCGCCTAATATACTTAACCAGTGGTTCGTAGACAGAGATGGGCATATTCGTATTCCGTGGATACGAATATGAATATATTCACTTGATCCGTATTAGTGAATACGAATACGAATACATTCGTATTCACGGTTTGTGAATATGCATATATTCACTTAAGTTGTATTAGGTGAATACGAGTACGAATACGTTTGTATTCACGAAAATTACTGTGAATACGTTTGTATTTAAGAGGGTTACTGTGAATTTATTCATATTCACGAGGGTGAAATACATTCAAAAACTCGCTTAAAATCAAAATACATCAAGGTATTAGGATGTAAAAAATTTCCACGTATTTTCCAAGGTAAAACACAGATTTTAAAACCAAGAATGCTCAAACTGGTAAAATTTTGTCGTAAAAAAATAAAACACTAAAAGTGACAACACATCGGAAGTACTGTGAGTAATTCGAATTCCGTTATGACTGGGTGATAGGTCTTGCCGAGCTAAACATTCCAGTTCAAGAAAATTGGAAAAAGCTTGAGGAGTCATAGCAATTTTTATAAATCACTACAGACGGACACTCAGACACTTGTTCAGGAAGTGATTCTGATCAAAAGTTTATACCTAAGTGAAAATTTGATTCGTGAGGCTCACGTCCTGTCTTGAAACCCACCCTGCCCTGTCACGATGCCCTCCACATCCTGTCTTGAAGTTCACGTCCCAACATAATCCCCTCCACATCCTGTCTTGAAGCTCACTTCAGATCTTGATGCCCTCCACGTCCTGTTTTGAAGTTCACGTCCGGACATGAACCCCTCCACGTCCTGTTTTGAAGTTCACGTCCGGACATGAACCCCTCCACATCCAGTCTTGAA
This sequence comes from Nesidiocoris tenuis, assembly GCA_036186465.1. Lineage (NCBI taxonomy): Eukaryota > Metazoa > Arthropoda > Insecta > Hemiptera > Miridae > Nesidiocoris > Nesidiocoris tenuis. Next base: position 3,288,861 of record AP028923.1, read on the forward strand.
GCTCACGTAAGATCTTCATGCCCTCCACATCCTGTCTTGAAGCTCATGTCAGATCGTCATGCCCTCCACATCCTGTTTTGAAGTTCACGTCCTGACACGATCCCCTCCACATCCTGTCTTGAAGCTCACGTCAGATCTTGGTGCACTCCACATCCTGTTTTGAAGTTCACGTCCGGACATGATCTCCTCCACATCCTGTCTTGAAGCTCATGTCAGATCTACATGCCCTCCACATCCTGTTTTGAAGTTCATGTCCTGACACGATCCCCTCCACATCCTGTCTTGAAGCTCACGTTTGGGCATGATCCCCTCCACATCCTGTCTTGAAGTTCATGTTTGGATATGATCCCCTCCATGTCCTGTTTTGAAGTTCACGTCCTGACACGATCCCCTCCACATCCTATCTTGAAGCTCACGTTTGGGCATGATCCCCTCCACATCCTGTCTTGAAGCTCACGTTTGGGCATGATCCCCTCCACATCCTGTCTTGAAGTTCATGTTTGGATATGATCCCCTCCATGTCCTGTCTTGAAGTTCACGTCCTGACATGATCCCCTCCACATCCTGTCTTGAAGCTCACGTTTGGGCATGATCCCCTCCACATCCTGTCTTGAAGCTCACGTTTGGGCATGATCCCCTCCACATCCTGTCTTGAAGTTCATGTTTGGATATGATCCCCTCCATGTCCTGTTTTGAAGTTCACGTCCTGACACGATCCCCTCCACATCCTGTCTTGAAGCTCACGTTTGGGCATGATCCCCTCCACATCCTGTCTTGAAGTTCACGTCCTGACATGATCCCCTCCACATCCTGTCTTGAAGTTCATGTTTGGATATGATCCCCTCCATGTCCTGTCTTGAAGTTCACGTCCTGACATGATCCCCTCCACATCCTGTCTTGAAGCTCACGTTTGGGCATGATCCCCTCCACATCCTGTCTTGAAGCTCACGTTTGGGCATGATCCCCTCCACATCCTGTCTTGAAGTTCACCTCCAACCTTGTTGCCCTCCACATCCTGTCTTGAAGCTCACGTTTGGGCATGATCCCCTCCACATCCTGTCTTGAAGTTCATGTTTGGATATGATCCCCTCCATGTCCTGTCTTGAAGTTCACGTCCTGACATGATCCCCTCCACATCCTGTCTTGAAGCTCACGTTCGGACATGATCCCCTCCACATCCTGTCTTGAAGCTCACGTTTGGGCATGATCCCCTCCACATCCTGTCTTGAAGTTCATGTTTGGATATGATCCCCTCCACATCCTGTCTTGAAGCTCACGTTTGGGCATGATCCCCTCCACATCCTGTCTTGAAGTTAATGTTTGGATATGATCCCCTCCATGTCCTGTCTTGAAGCTCACGTTCGGACATGATGCCCTCCAAGTCCTGTCTTGAAGTCTATGTCAAATGATGAATGGAAAATACAAAATTCAATGGACCAATGAGAACAGACTAGATTTGAATCACTGAGAGGCGAATGGGAGGATCAATGAAATGGAACAAGTTGATATGATTCTCGATTCAACTCTTTAAATGTCAGTCATTCACCAGTCATTCATCTGTCATTCTTGAGGCCCTCCATATCCTGTCTTGAAGCCTCCCTTGCCCGTCATTTCATTGAAGCCTATGTCAAAATATGAATCGAAAATTCCCAAATGAATGACTGGCCAACGAATGGAGAATCAATGGAACCAAGTTTACATTTGACTCAATGATTTTGAAGATGAATTGGGAGTTTAAACCGTTTCATTGAGTCTTCCATTCTACAGTCAGTCATTCCTGTCTAGTCCATTGAACCTTTGGATTCAGTATCTTCCATTCATAGTGAGAGGACATGGGGTTCAAGACCAGACATGAGCATCCTCACATGACGGGGAGGGGTTCAAGACCAGACGTGAGCATGATGTCAGGGGGAGGAGGGGTTCAAGACCAGACGTGAGCATGATGTCAGAATGAGAAGGGGTTCAAGACCAGACGTGAGCATGATGTCAGAACGAGAAGGGGTTCAAGACCAGACGTGAGCATGATGTCAGAGTGAGGTGGGGTTCAAGAACAGACGTGAGCAACATGTCAGAGTGAGGTGGGGTTCAAGAACAGACGTGAGCATGATGTCAGAACGAGAAGGGGTTCAAGACCAGACGTGAGCAACATGTCAGAGTGAGGTGGGGTTCAAGAACAGACGTGAGCATGATGTCAGAACGAGAAGGGGTTCAAGACCAGACGTGAGCAACATGTCAGAGTGAGGTGGGGTTCAAGACCAGACGTGAGCTTCATGTCAGAATGAGAAGGGGTTCAAGACCAGACGTGAGCTTCATGTTAGAATGAGATGGGGTTCAAGACCAGACGTGAGCATGATGTCAGAATGAGATGGGGTTCAAGACCAGACGTGAGCATGATGTCAGAATGAAATGGGGTTCAAGACCAGACGTGAGCATGATGTCAGGGGGAGGTGGGGTTCAAGACCAGACGTGAGCATGATGTCAGGGGGAGGAGGGGTTCAAGACCAGACGTGAGCATGATGTCAGAGTGAGGTGGGGTTCAAGAACAGACGTGAGCATGATGTCAGGACGAGGAGGGGTTCAAGACCAGACGTGAGCATCATGTCAGGGGGAGGAGGGGTTCAAGACCAGACGTGAGCTTCATGTTAGAATGAGATGGGGTTCAAGACCAGACGTGAGCATGATGTCAGAATGAGATGGGGTTCAAGACCAGACGTGAGCTTCATGTCAGAATGAGAAGGGGTTCAAGACCAGACGTGAGCATGATGTCAGAATGAGATGGGGTTCAAGACCAGACGTGAGCATGATGTCAGAATGAGATGGGGTTCAAGACCAGACGTGAGCATGATGTTAGAATGAAATGGGGTTCAAGACCAGACGTGAGCATGATGTCAGGGGGAGGTGGGGTTCAAGACCAGACGTGAGCAATATGTCAGAGTGAGGTGGGGTTCAAGACCAGACGTGAGCTTCATGTCAGAATGAGATGGGGGTCAAGACCAGACGTGAGCATGATGTTAGAAAGAGAAGGGGTTCAAGACCAGACGTGAGCTTCAGCACGTACGTCCCCCCCATTTCAAATTTAAAATCAAGTTTCTCTGCAATCTGGCGTTTTTTTGGCGCATTAATTATGGAAGAGCAAAAATTTCGTCGTTGAGTAAAAATTCAATTTTTCAGATGCTGATACCGAAATATTTCGAAGGGAAATGCGTCCTGATCACGGGAGCTACTGGTTTCATGGGGAAAGCTCTCGTTGAAAAACTCCTACGTTCCTGTCCGAACGTGTGCAAAATTTACGTGGTCATCAGAACGAAGAAAGGCCAAGCACCGCACGAGAGGTGGGCAGCCATTACCGAGTTACCCGTAAGTTCGATTATTTGATTCTGTATAGCGATTGGTTTCCAATTTTAGGGCGATTTGCATTATCATGGGATAAACACCTGTTCATCTATTGCCTCCTTAACATTAGGGAGCTATATGAGTACGAAGTCCATTGAAACCTTGCCCGTTTCACAGCTATTCGACGAACTCAAGTCCAAACGGCCCGAAGCGCTAAAAAAAGTTCAGCCGATCCCTGGGGAGAGCACAATTGACCATTTTGGCATAAGTGAAGAACACAGGAAGGTAAACACCTGACAAAAATACTGTCTACGAGTAAGTCTAGAAAGATCGTCAAAAAAATTATTTTTTGTCCTGAGAATTTTGTTCTGTCAAAAAAATTCTGTTTGACCAAAAAATTTGTGTCCTGTCTAAAAAAATTTTTTTGTCAAAAAAGTCTCTTTTGTTTAAAGAAGTCTTTTCTGTCAAAAAAAATATTTTCTGTCAAAAAAATTGTTTTTTGTCAAAAAAATTGTTTTTTGTCAAAAAAATTGTTTTTTGTCAAAAAAATTGTTTTTTTCAAAAAAATTGTTTTTTGTCAAAAAAATTGTTTTTTGTCAAAAAAATTGTTTTTTGTCAAAAAAATTGTTTTTTGTCAAAAAAATTGTTTTTTGTCAAAAAAATTGTTTTTTGTCAAAAAAATTGTTTTTTGTCATAAAAATTGTTTTTTGTCAAAAAAATTGTTTTTTGTCAAAAAAAATTTTTTGTCAAAAAAAAAATTTTTTTAAAACTATTTTTTGTCAAAAAAAATTATTTTTTGCAAAAAAAAGGCTTTTTTGTCAAAAAATTACAAATTTTGCGCCAAACAAAATTTTTGTTTTAAAATTATTCTTTTGCTCAAAAAGATCTCTCGTCAAAAAGGTAATAACATACTCATACTCAATCATCACATACTCATAATTCCACAGGAGCTGATCGAAAATGTGAACATAATCTACCATGTGGCTGCATCTATCCGCTTCACCGAAGATCTGCCCAGTGCAGTCCTTCTCAACGTCAAAAGCACGTACACGATGCTGGAAATGGCGAAGCAGATGAAGCAATTTGAGGTACCTTGAAAAGTTACATATTTCGTAAATTCGGGAGTGTAAATTGTGGAAGAAAGGGCAAACCACCGTTCCCGGCATTGGTTGCTGTCCCAGACGAGACCTGCCGCCCCAAGGAAATTTTTTCTGGGATTTCAAGATATTTATTGTAAATTATTAAAAGTTTATTGATTTCAATGGTCTACGCTGGGGTTTCTGGTCAAAATCGGCCCGGTAGTCCATAAGTTGATAAGATAGCTGGTGTTGCCACTGTACTCCGATATGATCCATTCACTCATAATTATGATGTTACTATACGCAATGATTTTGAACTTGTACCGTATTTATGTATTTTCAGTGCTTCGTCCACGTTTCGACGGCGTACAGCAACATAGAAAAGGTCGGCCAGGAAATAAAGGAGCAAGTGTACGATGCTCATCTCGATTGGCGCGACATGCTCCGGTTGAGCGAAGACCCCGTAACTGCCGATCTCCTGCCGTCGTTACAATCCAAGTTGGTCCAACTACCCTACTATGTGAATTGCCAAAAAAATACCAAAAACCGAGCAAAATTAAATTTTATTCGTATATCTGTCCGCAGGATAATGAATGGGCACGCGAATACGTACACATTAACCAAACGATTGTCGGAAGACACCGTCAGAGAATATAGCCAATATTTCCCGGTGGTAATAATGCGACCGGCCCTCGGTGAGTTGAAAACGCTTCAAAAAATATATAGGTATATAATATATATTATATAACATATTATATAACATATATTATATAACATATTATGTTCAAAAAACAGAAAAAATTTGATTTTAAAGGTCGCGCTGAAGGATTTTTCTTGTATTTCCCCCGGTTTTTTAAAAATTCTTCAAAAATCGACAATTTATCGATAATTTTGCACATTTCCAGTCATAGCAACCACCGAAGACCCGTTTCCAGGCTGGTTGGATGGTCACAACGCCCTCACCCAGTTCGCTGACTCGGTCCGCTGCGGCCTCGTCCGCGTCGTCAACACCGATCCGACGAAAAGCATACAGCTGATTTCCCTCGATCTGTCCATCAAGGCTTTTCTTATCGCTACTTGGAACGTGCACAGAAAGTAAAGAAAACCTTGTTTTTACTTTAGAATGAGCTAAAGTTTCAAATTTTGCCTTAAAATAATTACTGTCGCGAGGATATCTTAGCTCATTTTCACTGATGGTTACATAGTTAACCTAAATTTCGGGGTGCGGGGGGTCTAATGAGACATGAATGGAGTACGGAGGCGCCAAAGCATTGAAAAACGCACTCATGCTTAAGCTGTCCACACAACAACTGCTTTCTTCCCTTTGCTTGGTACAAAAAACGCCAAAATTTGCCTATTTTCTATGTTTTTCAACTCAATTTCCCAAATTTTCCCCATTTTCCTCCAAAAATCCCCTTTTTCTATTCTTCCCAGAGTCCCAGAGTATGGGGGAATTCCCACAACATCGCAACACTGCTCAAAAAGTTCTTTGATAAGGCCATTAAAGCGAGGTCGACCAATAGAATCGCAGTTTGTTATCACAGCTAAATTTTTTGAAAAATTTCCTTCTCACAGAGGCATGAAAAGTGGAGTCGATGTTTACTGCACGAGCCTGGGAGACGCCAATGAAGGCGTTTGTCTGTCGTGGGGCCTCCTCCAGAAACACGGAGTCGAAATCGCTGCAGATCTGCCGGCGGAGCGACAGCTTTGGTAATTTACCCGAAAATAACCTCTGCGATCCCTGTAAAGCCTATTTTTTTATTCGTTCGAATCTGGATTTATCCAAAATTATATGGGTACTCGACTTGGGTTTTGACTTCAATTCTGCACCTTCCAGGCACCCGTTTTGCCTCCTGATCCGGAATCCCATCCTGCTGGCGGTGGCTTTCTTTTTCCTCCAAGTCATCCCGGCGATACTGTTAGACATACGCGCCAAGATCAGAGGCGACAACTCGAAGTGAGTTAACGTTACTTTACACTTTCCCATTCCTACCTAATTCACGAAACCTCATCGCCAAACTTACATCGCAGGTTCCTCCGTCTGACGGCTCGTCTGTACAAAGCGTTGACCGGGCCCCTGCATGATTTCTCCGGCATGGACTTCAAATTTTCTCGCGTCAATTACAAAAGTCTAGATGGCCTTTTGAACCAAGAGGACCGGCCGGCTTTTTCCATTGACCAGACCAACATTGACCCGATTGAGCTGTACAAGCTGAACGCCTACGGGATGGTCAAGTATGCTGTCGGTGAAGATTTCGCGCCCGACGCCTTGCAGAAACGGAAGAAGCGCTACGCTATGTAAGTTTTGTCGAAAACAGGTCAGAAGTTGTTGTTTATGCAGGTTCTATGACTCGTCCTAAAAACAAATGCCCTAAAAATGTGTCTCCCATATAGGGAAATTTGTAGGGAAACTTCTCCTGTTTTAGTTGTTAAACCTGCAAAAGTTCAACAAATTTTGCAGTTCATTTTGAAAACCAAAAAGTTTTTCTACAAATGTTTCTGTGAGCGGAATATTTTAGGGAAACGTTTCCTACGCCAATTGGCAAACCTGAAAGTTGTAGAACCGCCATAAATACACTATTGAAGAGGAATAAGGGAAAGTAAAAATAGTGCTTATTGCTATTTTACAGGTTCAAACTATTTAAATTTATGACTCCCATAAAGGGAAATTAGTAGGGAAACTTTCCCTATTTAAGTTGTTGTAGAATTGGCAAAAAGTCAAAAAATTCTTCAGTTTAATTTCAAAATTAAAAAAGTTTTCCTTCCTGTGAGGGAAATATTTGCGGGAAACATTCCCTACGCCGATTGACAAGCCTGAAAGTTGTAGAACCGCCATAAACACACTACTGAAGTTGTTGATGCTATTTTCTAGGTTCAAACTGTTGCACCAGGCGGTCTGCGTCAGCTTGTTCTCCATCGCTGTGATTTTCCTCTCGTATGCGATTAGAAAGTATTACAGATAAGTAAATTTTTACGGAGCTAAAATTGTATTAAATGTTGAGATTCTGTTTATATGGCCATTAAAATAAACCATAACATTTTTCCATAATCTAGAAATTATTTATTGAAGCTAATCATGTGCAAAAAAACTACTGTCCCAAGGTACATATCTAAAACATACTAAAAAAGCTCATTGCTGATAAACGGAATTTCTTTCAAGTCAATCCTTTCCATCGATTCTTGCCGTCCTGCTATTACTGGCTTGAAGAAGGTTAATGTACGAAAACGCTGTCCTCACCACCTAGAAAATCGGTTAAAATCAGGCTTTTTTGGAATCAAAAAAGGAAGTGTGCAACTCGTCTACTGTATCAATACCGGTTACCTACTTCCAGAAATGTGTTTCGGTTGATATTGGTAAAACCGCCGGCTGTCAGCTGTAAAGGCTGCGTGCATCTCATGGCGAGCATTCGGTGATATACCATAATCTCGGAACTATGGCCGAACCAATCGTTGCAGTAGAGATCCCAAGGTAAATTGGCGCTCTGAAAATAGGCAGGCGTGAAAAAAGTGAGTTAGAATGTTGAAAAAAAGTTGAAAAAAATTCAATTTCATCTATGCAAAATTGAGAAATTCTTGGGAAAGAGAAAAATCCCAAATATGCTGCACATGTGGGGAACATAGTGCAAAGTTTGAAGTACAAAATTTGTTTACAAATCCTTATCAAAAGCCAATCAAAAAACGGTACTCATCAAACGTCCCATTCTAACCTGGCCCAGCGACCCTTGTAACCTGCAAAACTGTAACCTTCCATGGATGCCTGTGCGCCTGTGTATTAGATTTATTAGTTTTGGGGAATATTGATTTAGGACGTTAGAATACACAGCTTCAAACTTACCAAGTGAGCAATTTGCTCGCCGGACCAACATAACAAATACGTATGCATCAATTCGGCTGTGATTATTGAAGCGAATGTCCCCTTAGATACTACTGGCACATCCTGAAATCATGTCATTATAATTTTTCGATTTTTTGCTACTACCTACTTTAACCACTGTTTTATTTTAGTAATTCAGGAACAATTTGTTTTTGACCTAACCGTTAACTGGGTTTGTGCTTTTATCCTTTTCAAATATTCCAATGAACATGTTCGACTTATTGACACTAGAGTGATTGTAACTGAATATAATATGGCATGGTTTTTTTGGTTCCGAGCCTTCCCTTGAGGGCGGCGGCAGGGCACGTCCTGAACAACTTTGGTCATCAGACGAAAAGCAACTTCTTAAAACGGCGGTTTATTTGTTTAATTACTTTTTAATTAAATTGAAAAAATTAATTTTTTACAAATTTGATAATTTCTTGATTTACCTGATGAAAAAGTTTTATTTTTTATTTTTTTTTTCAAAATTATTGTCAAATAAAAATATGTTTAGTAGGTACTTACAGAAGTGAATACGACTCCAGCCATGCACAGCAAGAATGTAGCTCCCATAACCAGCCACAACAATGCCACGTAGAATACCGCTTTAAAATCGGCGAAAATTCTGCAGAAAATTCATTTGAGAGTAGAATCTAATGCAGAATTTTCCTCCTAGGTAAATATTTTTTATTTACTTGTTATTCAAGTTTTTTCGCCATAGGGCCAATCTGATATTTTAAGGTTAAAACTATAAATCAATATTAGGCGTTCAAAAAAATCTGATTTCCCTCTCCCACAATCACAATGTTCAGTTTGGCCCTTTGAACTTGCGACCTGGACATTAGTGTAAGACAATTTTTCAGATTGGCCCTTTTCAAGTACAATCTCAGATCGGCCTTTGTTCGGTCGGGCATTGTTTCATCAGTGATTCTTACTTGATGATCAGTTGATGATGTTTTATCGAATGTTTGAGGCATACGTGCATGCTTCTGATGAAAGCATGACGCCCCTTCGCAATTTCATCATTTTTCAACGCTACGTGAGCAGCTCGGTGTTGGAGACGCCTCAACGACACGCCCAGCGTTCCCAACTGTTCGGATATTGACTCTCCCATATTGTAGAATACCAGATCTATTCCCAGAACGCTGCCTGAAAATCGAGCGGTCCTATATATCAAACCTTTATTTGCCAAAAAGTGTATTTTCTCCGCCAGGTTCCCACCCGCAAGTTAATATTTAGCTCCACTTGAATTCAAGACTTACTAGCGGTCATGAGAGTGAACAGATCTTGCAGAAAATATTCGAATATTCTTATATAAATGTTTGTAACTCCCCACGGATAGTATATGAAAGTGTTTTTCGACCTGAAATCAAGGGTTAAATGTGGGTATCTGCCGTTCTTGAATTGGCTTGGTACCTACGGAGGTAACTATTCCATAGACGTTCACAACACGATAGGGAAAGCAGGCAATGCGACTGTTGCATGGCTGATGAAGCAGGCAAGTAAACGTAGCGAGGCTGATGAAGTATTCAAAGTGAACGTTGCAAGGCTGATGAAGCAGGCAAGTGAACTTAGCGAGGCTGATGAAGCAGACAAAGTGAAAAATGTGCGGCTGAAAAAGCAGGCAAGTGAACGTGGCTTAGAACTGGGCCGGAGAATCCGTAATGTCCCAATTCCAGCATTCCTTGGGTATGGTAGCTGTGGCAAGACCATGGACCACTGGTTCCATAAATAGGATGCGAGTCTCGAATGCCTGTTTCGACAAGCCTGGCCTGGCCTCGGAATATTCCAGGACGACTTGCAAGCCATGTGATCGGGTGACCAACTTTATGGACAAGTTCATCCAAACGCAGGGCTTGAATTGAACGCGTAGGATGGAGGGGTAATTTACCCATCAACCCCGGCAGGTAGCTCCTTGTTTATAACCAGCTCCGATAGGTAGTACTGCAAAATCGGTCGGCCCACAGCCACCGCCACCAACGCGCTGCCAACCCCTGTGAAATCAGAGCGAAGCCGTTTTCAAAAATTCCGAATTTTTGAACTTGGAAAACCCACAGCAGCATTCACTGGTTATTTGAACGAACTATTTCGAAGACCCGAAAAAATCTATTTGCACTTTCAAGGAGCGAGAAGCCGCCGTTGCCGCAAAGTGGGACCAGGAAACTGGAGCTCTCCCGCACGGCTCTGATCCGTCCAGAATGCTCAATTCCCTGGTGGCACTTCAGCATCTCCTCCCTACATTCTTCATGGAGGAATACAGTGACAATAATCTTACCAACATAAAACACACGTTTCATCCACTGCTTTCGAGCGGTCGATTCGTCTTGTATTTTGGAAATTCTTTCCAAAGTTCCCGGATCAAGAGTTTCTTCGTAGTCATAATATTTCCTTCCCATCGCTCTTGAAAGGGGACAAAATTGGCTTTCAATATTCAACAGATTTATTAGATTATTAGAAATTACGATAAAGATTAGTTCTGCTCCTCTCCTTGAGGGCGGCAGGGCACGCCCAAGACATCTTCGGTTATCGGGCAAAAAGTTACTCTACTTTTTTCACAATTGTTTACGTGCAGGTTGAAGGTAAGACACCTCGACGTTTTCCCATCATAATATTTATTACTAATTTACCAAGCGCTTTTGGCATTTTTGGCCTCATCAGTGGAATCCGGTATGCAGATGGACGCAAAGAAATCAGTTATGTAAATGCTGTTGAAATTGCCTAAAGGTGTCGACATTCTTAATGAATTTGTAAGAGCAGAAATGTGGGACCTAGTAAGAAGGTCGCCACATCACTCCCCCTCCAGGTAAAAAACCAGTTTACCCGAAAATTGTGAAATTCAAAAAAAGTAATGTGCAGCTGACTGGCCTTATGGAAAACCTAAATCCGCTTACTCGAAGATGTTGTCGATTTTCTCTCGGTTGAATAAATGGCTGAGCAAAGTGGAGAAGGTGAGCGTCAGTAAAATGATGAAATGCCCATCTTCAGATACAACAGTGAAATCATCCTTGCAAATGTAGATTGTTACCAGGAGCAATGGAATGTGAAACGCTAAAAATCACAACCCGTGGGTTATTCTAGTCTTGGAAAAAAAATTTCCGTTTTTTTGAAACTGAAATTTTTTCCGAGTTTTTTTTTTTGGAACTGGAATTTTTTTGGAAGGAGTTTCCACTCAACTGCTGATCCGAAGCATTGCACCTCCGTAGGGTGGACGGCCGTGCTGAAAACTTTATCACCAACCCCTCATTTACCTCATACACATATTTACACCTCAGATTAGTATTGAGTGATAATCAAAAATGTCAAAGGCCAAAAAACGTTCCAAAATTCAAATCTTACCGTATAGAGAAATGTAGAGAATGGAAATCCATTTGTAGCCTATGTACATGCCGCTCATGATCATGTAAATGCCGTAATTATTCTTCATCCCTTCTTTTATGTACTCCTCTCTTTCTAGCTTATCCTTCGAATCTTCGCCCTTCCCTGCCATTGTGGCTGTTATAAAGGTAATGAAAAAGGAACAAGATAATAGCATTTCCAAATTGTTTTGAGCTTTTTCCAAATCAAGTTGAGAATTTTCCAAAGCGATTTGACCATTTCTGGGGATCGGTTTGGAAAATTCTCATTTTGCTGTGAAAAATGATTTTATTTGATTTGGAAAATTCTAAATTTTACAAGGGAAATTCTCAATTTCATTTGGAAAACTCTCAATTTTATTTGAGAAATTCTTAATTTCATTTAGAAAATTCTCAATCTGGTTTGAAAAATTCTCAATCTGATTTGAAAAATTCTCAATTTAATTTGGTAAATTCTCAATTTGATTTGGAAAATTTTCAATTTGTACTGGGAACCACATGTATTGAAGCTGTCTACCTATATTTTGTCTAAATATATAAAACTGGTACACTCTTATCGAATTATGTGTTTTGGAGTCCAACCCATTAGATTCATGCAAAACCCCTAAATTTTGTTCCGAAATGTTTTATTATTCGCCCAGGATTTGAAAAACTTGTCTAAAATTACGGTGAATCAGGTGCGCTGAAAATATTTTTTTGACATCTAAGATTTTCAACGTGGACAGTTAAAATGAAATAGTTCGTTAAAATAATTAAAATCTATTTTTAAACACGTTTTCCCAGGAAAAAAATCATGACAATGTTAACCTGATTTGAAAATGTGAAAAAATAACTTTTGGAATAAACCTCTCAGAACCGGTGACAGAACTAACGGAAAATCAATTCCGCGATCCGGTAGCTCTAGATTTTTTTTTCTAACCCCCACATTCGTTTCAGCGGGTTTAGTTCAATTTATAATTGATATCCGTTCGCGAAATCTTCTTTAATTATTCTTTCCATGTGTGGGAAACTTAAATTCGACCAGAGATGGGGCATTAGTCAATAATCCTATTTAATATGCTAGAAGGACTTTACAGCTTTACGAAAGATTGCGACCTGTCGAAGAAGTTGAATTATTCATTCGAGCGAATTTTTGCGTCTCGGATTCGAGCAGCGTCCATCCATAATTAGTTGCTATCACCTTGTTATGTTGTCACCATTTCGTTATGTGACCCTCCCAATAAAATCGAAGACGAGGGCTAAAGAAAATTCCAAGACTGTTAAGACGCGACAGGGCCCTTTTTACCGAACCACTGATCCGATTTTGATCAAATGCTTGATATTTTGATGAAACCTGACGCATATTGTGTTAGAGGTTAACTGGGTCCCCGTCAGTACATATGGTCCGTTTTTGTAAAAAATTGATTTATGATTGATGCTGAGTGTTGGGAAATTGTTTTAGGTTTTCCGAAATTTGATTTACCATAGGAATTGGGTGTTTACCGGAATTCGAAAATGTTTTTCCGTTCCAATCTCTTAAGCTGGGTTCACATGGCGTACGGTTGACCGGATCCGGTCGGTACGGTCGGCCTCTCATTGGTCGACGGGAGAGTGCACGCGGTGCGGTCGCGGTGGTGAAGGGGGCACGCTCTCCCGTCGACCAATGAGAGGCCGACCGGATCCGGTCAACCGTACGCCATGTGAACAAAGCTTTAGTTGTGGTTTTTCTTGGTTTTCGGCCGATTTGAGGGAGTTCTACTGAACCGATTTTTACCTTTTTGGCCTTATTGCATTGTTAAGACGTACTAGGAAGTTCTCACTCCCAAACGCCAAAATTTTTGTGATAAAAAACTTGTCCAGGAGCTAATTTTTGATTGAGGAAAACAATATTAAATATTGCCATACATTTTATGGCCCTCCAAATAAAATTCCCATATCCCATGTCATTGGTATTGTAATGGTGTGTAAGTAAAAGTAAAGTAAACCGCCGTTCCGGGCGTTGGCTTTTCGCCTGAAGACCGAAGTTGTCCCGGGCGTGCCCTGCCGCCCTCAAGGAGAGGGTCGGAACTGTTCGGTATTGTAATGGTGTGTTGAGGAAAAATTATTGTGAAGATTATGCTTTGAGTTAGGCATTTTGTATTTCTCCCCGTACTCTCACTCGATTTCTGATAGGATATTTTTCTGGAAAACGTTATTAGGCCTCTATAAACTCGAATTTGGAAATGTTTGATTTTTCAAAGTCTTTTTTACGAACAGCACAATGCCAACATCCGCCGAAAAACTGCAACATTGAAGGCCCACTCTCAACGCATTCAATTGGCGATGCCGTCCAAAAATTGGAAAAATATTTAAATTCACGTATTGGAAGTTGGAGAATAAATTAATTTTTACCGGGTTCGATACTTATTTAATAAGCGGGAATTACATTTCAGAAATTCAGATTTACAAAAACAATTTTTTCGAAGACATTTCATGTTGAAAGAAATTTACTATGTACAAAAGTCTGACGAGGGTAAACATGTTCATCGGTTGAGAGTTCGTCGTTTGTTTCTCATCTCCTTTTCGATTTCGAAACGGCGCAAATCAGTTCGTTGCAGAAAGTCTTGTTTCTCCAAATACCTGGAAAAAATTAGATGAATTTTAGTAAAAAATATGATTTTTAAAAATTAGCAATTTTACTTTCAGCTTAGAATTATAATTGACTCAAATTAAAGAAAAACCCTAAAAAACAAGAATGGAAATGTCCTTACCCGTTTTTCCCTTTATTGAAGGTATCGAGCTCTTCGTCGATACCCTCTTCCTTTTTGAATTTGTTCCAGTCGAGCTTCGATTTCTCCAAAGTGCTCAATTTCCCCTTCTTGCCGAGCTGGCCTAGAATATTGGATATCCCACCTCGGGACGGTCTGGCGATGGGTTTCTTGGAAATCCCGCTAGGGGTCGCTGGCGACGCTACATCTGCGCATGGAACTTCTTTTTCGACTCTGAGGACAAAGAGATTGTGAAATTTGAAAAAAATCTGGAATTACCAATTGGTGGATGAGTATTAGACCCGAATTGCTCAATCTTCAAAAGTCGTCTGCCTCCCAGACACCAATAACATGCATCTGACGGTTACTCGCTCTAACAGCCTGTTCCTGGACGTTCAGCGTTGAAATTTAAGATCGCTTGAAGTATGGAGTATTGTTTCATCTAGCACAAAAGCATTGGCGAATATTTCAGCAACTTACTCCACTTTCTCGCCGGCGAATTCGAAGATTTCCGTGATTTTGACTTTAGCGGCCGCCTGGGACACGGGTCTGTCATCAGTCTTCAAACTAGCGGCTTCGAGGCTTCTGGAAGGTTCTTCGTCGCTGGTCTTCTTCCGAACGACCGGACTGCCGACGTCTTTCATGAAATCTGAAAATCGACATTTTTTCCGTCATTTTATACATTCGCTACCCTAAATTTCAGATGTTTTGGCAACAGTTATGGACGGTAAGACAGCTTCAGGAAATTCCTGGATTCACATGGGACATGCCAGAATCGCTACGTGGATGTACCTCGAGTTACAATCAATATTCGACGCCAAAATGATTTGGAAGTTGCTTAGTTCAATTTGACAAAAAATGTCGGCAATTTTTCGAAAAAATTGCCCAACCTCACCTTCCCACAGATCGCTGGCTCTTTTCTTCAATTCTTCCGAAGACTTGACAACATCGGGAGTCTCTTCTTTGTTTTCTTTTTCGTCGGCAGGTTGGACCGATTTGCTGGAAACGTTCATAACAAAATCACTTTTTTTTTGAAAAATTTCCTTTGAAGTTCCTAAGTTGTGATGGAATTTGTGATTTACAATTGCTCAGACAGGTGTCAATGTTTAGAAACACTTTGGGGAGTGTTAGCCAAAATCCGAAAAATTATCAGATACCGTATTGTTAAATAACTTACAGATTTTTGCGTTTCTTGCTAGTTTTTCGTTTTTTATTCGCTGGTTCTTCGCCCTCTTCACTTTCGGCATCATCGTTACTGTCGTGGCCGGATTCTTCTTCCGAAAGTGCATCGTTTACACCTACAAGTTGAAAATCGTAAAAATCAATAAATTACTACCGGCTCAAAAGAATTATTAATGTTAACGAATTATTGACACTTGCCGGAGGGTACGTAATCTTCATCATCGGAGTCGCTATCCAGCTGGTCTACATTTTCCTCGTCAGCGTCTGGAAACATTGATGCTTTGATTACCTGCCATTTCTGAGGTTAATAGAAAATTTATTAACTAAAACTCAAACTAAACGTGATCTCATACTGGCATCTCATACTCGAACGTAAACTCGGACTGAAAACTCAAATCGAAAACCTTACACTGAGACCTCAAACTGAAATTCAAACTCAAAGTTAAATTCAAACTCCAACTCGAACGTGATATCAAACAGCCATTTAAACTTGAACGCAAACTGAAACCGAAAAAACTCAAACCAAAAACTTAGCCTGAAACTGAAATTCTAACTCAAAGTTAAACAATTGAAACGTATCGTTCAATTCTTCATACGTAGTCATTCAAACGCAAGTTTGAACTCAAACATAGACTGAAACTGGAACTGAAACTCAGAATTGAACGTAAACTCAAACTGAAACTCAACTCGAACTGAAACACATGTTGAACCGAATTGAAACGTAAACTCAAGATTGAGTTTAACTTTGAGTTTCAGTTCGAGTTTGAGTTTACATTCGAGTCCAAGTTCCAGTTTGAGCTTAACTTCGAATTTGAGTCCAACTTCGAGTTAGAGTTTTCGTTTGATTTGAAGTTTGAATTAATGTTCCACGTTGAGTTAAAGTTTGAGTTAACGTTTGATTATAAGTTCAACTTCGAGTTACAGTTCGAGTTTGAGTTTACGTTCGAGTTCAAGTTTGAGATTCAGTTTGAGTTAAACTTCAAGTTCGAGTCTACGTTTGATCTGAAGTTTGAGTTTATGTTCCACTTTGAGTTTGAGTTAATGTTTGCATATGAGTTCAACTTCGAGTTTCAGTTCGAATTTACGTTTGATCTGAAGTTCGAGTTAAAGTTTGAGTTGAAGATAACGTTTCAATACGAGTTTAGTTTTGAGTTTCTATTCGAGTTTGAGTTTACGTTCAAGTTCCAGTTTTAGTTTGAACTTTAAAGTTAGAGTTGAACTTCGAGTTTGAGTTTACGTTTGCTCTGAAGTTTGATTTTATGATCCACTTTGAGTTTGAGTTAACGTTTGAATATTAGTTCAACTTCGAGTTTGAGTTAAAGTTTGAGTTTGAGTTCAAATTTGAGTTTACGTTTGATCTGAAGTTTGAGTTGAAGTTAACGTTTGAATATGAGTTCAACTTTGAGTTCACGTCCGAGTTGATGTTTGAGTGTTACGTTTGATTTTATTTTTGTTTGAGTTTATGTGCCAGAATGAGTTTGAGTTAACGTTTGAATTTGAGTTTAACTTTGAGTAAAATTTTACCTCTACGACACTCAAGTACTACCAACATTAAAAACCGTCCATTCGCCATGAGCTATGCAAATTTAAAGCACTTTCTCACTGAAGAAATAATTCAAAATTTGAATATTATATTTAATACTTAATGAATAACCCAAATAACCACCATCATGAAATTCAACCATTGGAAAGAACGTAGAATACTTGGATAAAAAGTGGAAAACCATACTCATTATTTTGACCTGAATACAGGCGGTACTGCAGACTACGAAATGAAATCATTAATGATAATAGAATCTATTAAATTAATTATCTGATAAAATGTTATTAGGTCCTTACTCATTGTGAAAAAGGAGTTCCTTGAGCAAGGTGTTTAACCTTCGGCCGCGATCAATAAAGCTAGCCTAACCAACTTGTAAACTCGTTTTTTGCCGGTGAAGAATAATTCTAGGTATTATAATTCCGTAAGTATAATGAAAGCTCTTAGTTAATCGGATATACAACAATTGTATACAATAATTATTATTAAATTTATTGTTAGAAGGAAACACACAGATTCCAACTTTCGGTAAAATTCGAAATCGCACTAGACACACACACTAACCACCGGTGTAGAAAGGAATGAACCTGCAAGTATCGATAGTTCAATCCATATGGATATCGATAGTCGTCTGGAACCTTGCACATTTGTCTGTGTTGGATGTCTCTCGTTGCACAAGCGAGTCCCTTCACAAGTGCGCCAAAATGGAGAAAGTGGACTTTGGAAAATTTCTTCATTCGACGGGAAAATATCTGATTGGCCGGTTTATGCCGAATAACGTATCATTTTTTTTTTTAAATGACTTTCATTCCAGTAGGTGAAAGACTCTTCACTTCTGGTCTTGCGGCACAACCGTCTACCCTACGGAGGCGGAATGCTTTTGCGACGTGGCCACAGAGCTGTGGTGGACCCAGGAACATTGTGTTGTAAGACCAGATGTGGAACCAGGAACTCTTGAGCTAGCTCTAGAGAGAGATGGGGGATACCTCCGTCCTTGCGGTTAAGGTTCAAAGCCTATGTCCATACAGTATCAACCCAAGGAACAAGTCCGCATTCAGGCTAAGCAGTATAGTGAATATCCAGCTTCCTGGTTCCACCACAACTGTGCCCAACTCGGCCTCACTCCTCTACAGGGTGTAGAAGCTGATCCTGAGTTTGAAACTTTCGAATTTCACAAGTTCGTTCAAAAACGTATTTACCATCAAGGGATATCGGATGGGCGCGAATTGAAACTATACAAAGCGTAACAATTTATTCAGGTATCTAAATATACGAGTACATCACGAATCTCTAATTCAGGCACACAGATATTTACAATGCTAAAAATTCGATCGACAGATTTTCCTGTGAAATACGCTCTTGAAGCGTAACTAAAATTGGTCGCCAACTTAGCATTATCTAATCTTATTTCATAGTCGAATGTGCTAGTGATTTGAATTACTGTCGGAACGCGTGATGTGTCGGCGAAGATACGTCATCGATCGCGTCGTTTGCCGTTGGACCGGAGCCGTCGTCATCCATCTGAGAACGAAGTTTTGAGTTGATAAGATGACGTAGGAAGATGAGATAGGCAGGAGGAGGAAGAGGATGAAGGGAGAGGAAGAGTATTGGAGGTAGGTGAGAGGAGGAGGGGAGCGAGGAGGGAGGAGAAGGAGGCCGAGGGCCTTGAGGAGGAGGCGCCAAAAGAGGAGGGTAGGACGGGGCGAGGGAAAGGAGGAGGCGGGGGAGGAGGATGGGGATTAGGGTGAGAGGAGGAGGTTAGAAAGAGAAGGTGTGAGGAGGAGGATAGAATGAGGAGGGTGATAGGAGTAGGCATAGGGGCGTGGGGAGGAGGAGGCAAACGAGAAGGATAGGACGACGCGAGGGAAAGGAGGAGGTGGGGGAGTAGGAGTAGGTGAGAATGAGGAGGGGGTGGCCGAGGGTGTGAGGAGGAGGATAAGATGAGGAGGGTGAGAGAAGGAGGGTAGAATGAGGTGAGGAGGAGGATAGAATAAGGAGGGTAAGAGGAGGAGGTGAAGATGACGAGGGGCGCGAGGAAGAGGAGGTGGTGGCAAGCAAGGAGAATAGGATGAGGTGGGTGAGAGGAGTAGGTGCGAGGGAGGGGGTAGGATGAGGAGAAGGTGTGGTGGGGGAGGAGGCGGGGAGAAAGATATGAGGAGGAGGAGGAGGAAAGGATTAGGGTGAGGGGTGGGGAAGGAGGAAAAGGTATTTTGATTTTTTAAATTTGTTTTAAAATTACATCCCTCTTTGGGAACATTGTTACTGGGTTAGGAAAGTGAAAAATGGCTGTACGAAATTGCTGAGCAGTACTTACCGTTTCCGGTTTCTCTCAATTTATTCGTCAACATTCTTGAAATGACTTTGCGCATGATGTCCAGCAGAACTTGGAGAGGGAGAGTGCCGTCCAAAACGACGATGCTGCTATCCTGGCTGAGCATTTGGTATTTCGCCTGTTGAGCCTCGGGCCAGACGACTTGCTCGAAATAGCCTGATAAAATCAAAATTTCAGATTAATTAAATTTTGATGTTGATTTTTGCGAACGACACGATTTTGGCGAGTTTTGACTGTTCGACAACATGGGATTTCAAATCCTTCCTCTCTACGTCTCGAAGATACTGTTCAAATACGGAAGTACCCAAGTTCTAGTTCCAAAAATGTTATGCTACGGTTTAAGTACATACCAGGTATGTCAGGCGGGTCATAGGTGCGTTGGTTCCTCCGAGCTTTGCAAGTCTCGAAGTCCATATCCAGGTAAACTTTGACGTCGCAGACGTTTTTGGTCCTCGGATCGGCGAAAAGTAGGAAACCATCGAGTATCAAGAGCCTCAAGTCGGCCGTTTTGCTGCGCATAACAAAAATCACAAGGTACACATTGGAAATACGACAGAAACACAAGATTTGTAGAGCGGTTGCAAGCGGCTTGTAGGGAGTATTAGTAGAGGTTCTGACCGAAAATTGATAATTTGATATCATCCCTAACCCAAAAGCTGAGAAAAAACACCAACTAGAAGGTCCATTTTTGCACCCAATCCTACACAACAAACGACCAAAGAACAACAACAAAAACAACAGCAAGAAACCGAAGGCTTACGTGAGCAATATTTGCTGTACGTCGTCGACCATACGGTCCATATCGAGCGAGGTGAGCAATTCCCAATTATGGTGGTTGAGGCCTGGTACAATCACGTGTCTGCATATTTGGAACAACATGAAACAGGTTGCACAACTAGAGTTGGAAAAGATGAGAGAAAAAAGAACGAAATTGGTCGGTGAGAGAGAACAGAAGTTCAAATACGAATTTTTGTCGGAATATGCGATTTTGTTTGTCAAATCAACTTAAACACCAATTTTCATAACATTAGAAGATGGGTATTTACCTTGGGTCATCGGTCGGCAAAAAGTAATCGTCTTGCTTGACATGAATGGAATGTTGATAAGCGTCTTTCAGTTTTTCAGCTAACGTTGATTTACCTGCACGTAAACGCGTAATTTTGGTTAACGCATGAAGATACATCGAGTTCAAAATGGGAAAATGTCAAAATACTGACCACTGTTCGTAACTCCGCAAAGACCGACGACGATCCAATTCATTCCGAAATAGTTGCTGTTCCAACAGTGAATAAGCGGCAATTGCTACCCGGCCCACAGAGCGTAAATTGTTATAACGGACAAACTGCCGATGAAAATAAGGCCGCACGTTCCAAAAAAGAGCAAATAGTATCTGCGAAAATGGCAAAAATCAATTTTCGACAAACCAGGCTGAAGCTACGAAAATTATGTTACGATATCAAACAGCAGTGCCATACTAGGCATTTTGAAATAGGAATCACTAGGCGTTACAATCTCGTCTATCTAAGAAGGAAGATGTAAATATTGTTTCGTTGCAATGAGATAAGGCGATTAGATTTAAACTTGAACAACAAGATAGTTATACAATTCAGGAAATGCAAGGTTTTTCAACGCTAATAATCTCATCGCCTCGGATTTATAAGATGTTCCAAAAGCTTAAAATACATTTTTTGGAACATTTTATTTTGAATTTTGTCAATGAATTTTTGACAATTTCAAATAGTTCTAAATAAATTCTTTATTATTGTCAAATTTATTTGACAGATTGGATTATTTTAACTCATTTAATCATTTTCCACCGTTTTTGTTTAAAAAAGTTCTATTGCTAAATTTTTTCCAAAAATTGTTCGATTATTTCCAATTTTTGTAAAATGTTTTTGGATTTTCCATCATTTTTAATTATTATCAACTAGCTGCAAATTACCGGATCTTGCCCAAAATAAAATGCTTTTGATAACATCGCACCGTGAGTTTTTAATTATAGACATACAATTTTAGGCAGAAGTTACGCAGCATCAATACACCGTATAAATTTTTACACGCCCACTTATCACCTAACGCATCAAAAAGCTGAAAAAAAAATTTCCTCTCAAAACTCACTTGACTGGTGGGAAAAAGCCGGCCAAGTAGGGGAAAAATGGGGTGAACAAGCACCAGAATGTGGCCAAGGCGTAGGCACCTCCAGAGAGAGCGACGAGGAGGGCGCCCCTCTCTGCGTCCTTCATTCAGCCGTCGTCCTGATACTCGCGAGCGAACTTAGCGAAGTCTTCCTCAGTAAAGGCGGACTCCTCCGACGGCTTCTCGTCCAAGTAGATCAAGTCGCGCTCGCCTGCGCCGCGTTTTTTGGTAGACTCGAGAACCTGCAGCAACAAATTCGTTCTGAACCAACAGCAACTTCACTGGGTAGGTGAGGTTAATGGGAAATTAACGGTAGCCATCTAGCGGCTATAACTACTGAACCGATTTCGACACTAAATATAGAATTTAAACGAGCGAGACTCCTGTTTAATCAGTTGAAGATGGATAACCTGCCCTTATCGAGTCATCAACAATCGAAAATGTTTGGTTCCAAGTTTAGGGCGGCAGGGCACGCCCGGAACAACTTCGGTGTCTGGGTTGAAAAACCTAAGACGTAATGTGGGGTCTCGGGAAAAAATAGGTGAAAACGAGCCTCGAAATATGGCAAATTAAAATGCCAACCAATCATCATTTTTCATCGCGTTCTGTTGCTATGAGTTGGAAACATTTGCTTCAACTTCACGGACCTTTTTCGCTGTTTTGTCGTCAAGAACCGGTTGCTTTAATATTGCCAATTTCCGCTGTATCGTCTCCCGCTTTTGTCTCTCCTGCTTCCTCTTGGCCTTCACTTGTTCGATGCAGTTGATATTTTTGCGCTGGACGTCCGCAAGGCCACGCTGCGTTTTTTTCGGGTGCGAATTGGTCGTTTTCGACTTGTACTGCACCGATTGCTCTTCTGTAAATCAAAAGTAGGTCAGACCAAGCTCGAATTGAGCAAAATTACATATAAAATGTTTTGATTTTCACCCAACGGAGGCTGGATGCTTTCATCACTAGAATTCCTTAGGGCAAGTAGTGCATCTTAGCGCTCAGGAAGGTTATATTATTGAGATAATCGAAATTTTCGGTTATATATCGATTGCACTAGTACCCATGCTTCCTCGAACGTCATCTAAGCATTCGCTGTGCTCGCATTTTCAAAGAAAAAAGTCTCCCATCACTCCAAATCGACGTACGCATCAGGCTGAAGCTGATCAATCACGTTTAGACATACTAGTGCAATCGAATGCTTCGATTATCTCGATAATGCACTAGTACTTCCTTTTTCGACCGAATAGAAAAAGAAACATGATTTTTTTGTGAGGATAGCAAACGTTTTTTACCCATTGCTGGCTTTATCCTGTGAGTATACGTACCTATTTGAAAACCCATAAGTAGGTAGATAGGTACCAGAGTAGATACTTACCTACTTACGATTTGAAAACTGAAAAACCGTACATTACTCCACTTGGAACGTTGACTGTTCACTTCAATCTCACTGAACTAAACACTTGGCCTTCATGTGCAATGGGCAACTAATTGAGACCTTGACGCCTTATCACGAGGGTGATCAATTATTATTTTCATTTAAGAAAAAGCCTCTTTCCTTTCGCCGGATTTAGTTAGCAAAACACAATTATCAAACAGGAATATGAAAGAAATTCGGACTGGTTCAACTTACGTTTTACAACCACAAAGGGAGTGTCGCAGAGCTCCAAACTTTTCTTGAGCAATGCTGCAGACATTATTTCATTCTTGTCCCGTTTTTTGAATTGGAAAGTTGCACTGAAATGGCGACTGAATAATTTGGAAATTGAAAAACTCCAAACACCTTTGACAAATTTTTGACTGGGGATCAACACGTGTTGTGCGTATTCGAGTGACTCTGGCTACAAATCTCTGCGAGATTGTTATCATGAGCATTAGGTAGTTGGAAGAATACATCGATATTTTATCTCCGCCAAAACGATATTTTCATCACGATGTATCGCTAGTTCCGCAGCGTTCCAACTGGAAATACGTAAGAACTGTTAACCAAAATAACCCTCAAACTCAACTTTCAAACGTACCTATTTCTCAAACTTACAGCAAAAACTCAACTCTCATAGTCAACCCACAAACACAACTTTCAAACTTGACTCCCAAACTCAACTCTCAATCTCAACCCACAAACTCATCTTTCAAACTTAAGTCTCAAAGTGAGGACCTAGTGTTAGAAAGTTCAGTTTGTGAGATAAGTTTGAGAGTTGAGTTTGAAGGTTGAGTTTGAAAATTGAGCTTAAGAGTGGAATTCGAAAGTTATGTTTGTGAGTGAATTTGAAAGTTGAGTAAATGAGTGAAGTTTGAAAATTGGGATTTTGAGTGAAGTTTGAAAATTGGGATTTTGAGTGAAGTTTGAAAGTTGAGATTTTGAGTAGGTAAAGTATGAAAGTTGAAATCTTGAGTTAAGTTTGAAAGTTGGGTATGTGAGTTAAGTTTGAAAGTTGAGATTTTGAGTGAAGTTTGAAAGTTGAGTAAATGAGTGAAGTTTGAGAGTTGAGATTTTGAATGAAGTTTGAAAGTTGAGATCTTGAGTTAAGTTTGAAAGTTGAGTATGTGAGTTAAGTTTGAAAGTTGTGTTTGCGAGTGAAGTTTGAAAGTTGAGATCTTGTGTTGAGTTTGAAAGTTGAGATTTTGAGTGAAGTTTGAAAGTTGTGTTTGCGAGTGAAGTTTGAAAGTTGAGTTTGTGATTGAGGTTTGAAAGTTGAGTTTGTGAGTGAAGTTTGAAAGTTGAGTAAATGAGTTAAGTTTGAAGGTTGAGATTTTGAGTGAAGTTTGAAAGTTGAGTTTGTGAGTTAAGTTTGAAAGTTGTGTTTGCGAGTGAAGTTTGAAAGTTGAGATCTTGTGTTGAGTTTGAAAGTTGAGATTTTGAGTAGGTAAAGTTTGAAAGTTGAAATCTTGAGTTAAGTTTGAAAGTTGGGTATGTGAGTTAAGTTTGAAAGTTGAGATTTTGAGTGAAGTTTGAAAGTTGAGATCTTGTGTTGAGTTTGAAAGTTGAGATTTTGAGTGAAGTTTGAAAGTTAAGTTTGTGAGTGAAGTTTGAAAGTTGCGTTTGTGATTGAAGTTTGAAAGTTGAGTTTGTGAGTGAAGTTTGAAAGTTGGGTAAATGAGTTGAGTTTGAAAGTTGAGATTTTGAGTGAAGTTTGAAAGTTGTGTTGCGAGTGAGTGAGTGAGTTTGTGAGTTAAGTTTGAAGGTTGAGTTTGTGATTGAAGTTTGAAAGTTGAGCTTGTGATTGAAGTTTGAAAGTTGAGTTTGTGAGTGAAGTTTGAAAGTTGAGTAAATGAGTCAAGTTTGAAAGTTGAGATTTTGAATGAAGTTTGAAAGTTGAGTTAGCGAGTGAAGTTTGAAAGTTGAGTTTGTGAGTGAAGTTTGAAAGTTTATATTGTGGGTTGAGTTTGAAAGTTGAGTTAGTGAATGAAGTTTGAAAGTTGAGTTTGTGAGTGAAGTTTGAAAGTTTATATTGTGGGTTGAGTTTGAAAGTTGAGTTAGTGAATGAAGTTTGAAAGTTGAGTTTGCGAGTGAAGTTTGAAAGTTGAGATTTTGAGTGAAGTTTGAAAGTTGAGATTTTGAGTGAAGTTTGAAAGTTGTGTTTGCGAGTGAAGTTTGAAAGTTGAGTTTGTGAGTTAAGTTTGAAGGTTGAGTTTGTGATTGAAGTTTGAAAGTTGAGTTTGTGAGTGAAGTTTGAAAGTTGAGTAAATGAGTTAAGTTTGAAAGTTGAGATTTTGAGTGAAGTTCGAAAGTTGAGATTTTGAGTGAAGTTTGAATGTTGTGTTTGCGAGTGAAGTTTGAAAGTTGAGTTTGTGATTTAAGTTTGAAGGTTGAGTTTGTGATTGAAGTTTGAAAGTTGAGATTTTGAGTGAAGTTTGAAAGTTGAGATTTTGAGTGAAGTTTGAATGTTGTGTTTGCGAGTGAAGTTTGAAAGTTGAGTTTGTGATTGAAGTTTGAAAGTTGAGTTTGTTAGTGAAGTTTGAAAGTTGAGTTTGTTAGTTAAGTTTGAAAGTTGAGATTTTGAGTGAAGTTTGAAAGTTAAGTTTGTGAGTGAAGTTTGAAAGTTGAGTTTGAGGATGGATTATGAGAGTTAAGTTTGGAAGTTGAGTTTGAGGTTGAATGTTGAGCATGAAAGCTGAGTTTGTAGGTTGACTTCGAGAGATAGGTTTGAGAGTTGACTTTGAGGGTTAAGGTTGTACGTTGAGTTTGTGTGTTGAGTTCCAATGTGTGTACCTACCTACCGTATAAGCCCTCCGCAGCGGACGGGTAAACACTCGATAAAAATCTCTCAGAATCGTCAAATATATTGAACAACATTGGTATTGAAACAACAAAAATTAGATGGCAATCTAGGCCGTCTATGTAGACTATTTCTTGGTGCCTCGAACTTTTTGGCAATTTAATGACTTGAAGATGTAGTTGAGATCTTGATTGTGGTATCTGGCGGAGTTTTTCTCTCGTTTGGCGTCGCTTTTCTGGCCATGTGTGGACACCCGTTTTGGAGTTGGCCTGTTCGACAAGCTGGGCGATTTTTTATTTATTTTCGGGTCACTTCGATCATCAGATTCCACTGGTGTCATGGTGGATTTTCCCGACCCACAATGCTCTGGACTATTGTACAGTTTCGTCTGCGGGTTTTCATTTTCTTTGGCCGAGGATGGCGCAGTTCTGTAAATAGCAGCTCTTTCGGATTCCATTTCTGCGCTTACAGCTCTTTGAAATGGAATCTTCTGTTTTTTAGGATTAGGGACGGTTTCGGCTTTTTGGCGAGGCTGTGAGGTATTTGGCGGTCTTGTCGAATTGGGGAGCGTATTGGCCTTGTTTATGAGTCTTCCTGACCGGCGCAATGGGACAACAGCCGTCAATGCTTGGACAGCTTTTTGTAAATCATGAGATTTTACAGGGGGAATTACTTCTTTTTTGTTTTGTTGAAATTGAGTTGATTTCGTGTCCGCCCTTGGCGAAATTCTGGGTTTTTCGACTTTTTTAGTTTTCTGCTGGAAACAGCGATCTTCCGGCACGATTTTTGCGCAATTGAAAGCCCGGGCAATTGCTTCCAAAGTTTCAGCATTGCTGGTTGAACAGTTCTTCTGAACTTTACCCAGTCCAATGTTGCCCAGTTGTTTGCCAAGCGGAGGGTCAGCCTTTAAGGACGTTTCAAGTTTGGATGACAACTTGGACGTTATTTTTGGTTTTGCTGAAGGATGAGCAGTACTGCAATGTATTGCTTGTTCGCAGGCTGTACGATGCTCATCCGGAATCAAATTCGTTTTAGATCCGGAATGTTTCGAAGTTGATTTTTCCTCCGAATTAAACATGGGAGTTAGTTCTGTACGCCGCTGGACAGGTTCTGATTGCGAGTAATTTGCGCACTGTTCGCTCTTTTCCAAAACCCTGCTGGGTGTTTGACGTTTTGAGTCAGTCACAGTCTGCAAGGCATGAAAAGTCTAATTTAGTTATCAAAAATGCCTCAATTACCCGTTTAAAAATCAGTCTTCCAAGCAAAAAAAAATTTTAAGCTCTGTGTTTATTGGGTGTATTTTGGCTGGTTACCAAGATGACTCACCAACAATACGAACGTGTACTCACCATTTCCGAGCTAGTTGAACTTTGGACAGTTTTCGGCAATTCCAGGTTGTCGCCATCTTGTTTGGGCCGTATTTTCACTTTACCACTAGGGTTCACCGTCGTAACGTTCAACGGATTTTGAAATTCGGCAATCAGTAGTTTTTCTAGTTTTTTCTTCAACTCGATTTTCCTGCTCATCGCATTTTTCATCACTTTTCCTCGTTCGATTTTGTTTTTCGGATGAGTCGAAACATTCGGGCCAGTGGTCAGAATACAGAGCCTACTAGGCTTCAACAATGATGTGGGAGCTTGTGCGGAATTTGTTTTGCTTGAAACGGCATGTTCTTCCTTCGAACCAAAATCAAAAGTGAGGTTCTGACTTAATAAAACTAAACCACTTGAGGGAATAGCATAAGAATATTTTCCAAGAAGACAGAATTTTGAGCAGGAGAGGCTGGAATGAGTGGAAACTGGAATTTTGCACATTGCACCAGTAGTTGCTAGCATTAGCACCATTTTGGGGGAAAAATGTTATAAGGGATATTTTGGGTTGTTGTGGGTGCGAACCTGTTCACCAGAAGCTCCAACGCCTGATATAAGTACAAAGTTCGCATAGGCACAGTGTAAAAAATTATCAGTTGAAGAATATTTGCTTGACCTGCCGAACTCCTTCATTGTATGGGAAGCCATGAAGAGGTGAATCAACTTTTCCCCTCACAGTCACAAACACATCGTCGGCACCACGCAATAACCGCGAAACTGCTAAGTATTATTTATCAGTTTCGCGGTTATGGCGTGGTGCCGACGACATGTTTTTGCTTGTAAGTAATTCCTGTTGTTGGATGATCGACCCTCGAATAATGCTAATATGCTCAAGTGTTTGTTCTTAAAATGTCTAAAGTAGACTGATTGTTATCTAAGAATATTTTTATACCTTTTGTTATTATTTGAGTGTTGTTGTTATGTGCATTGCCTATATATGTCATTGTTATTATTTCAGCTTGATGCAAAATGACTAATCTTTGTCAGTAATAGTAGGTTGCTTAGGTTGCAATAGTAGGTTGCCTATAGGTTTAGAAAAAGGATCCATCCCCTGACGAAGGGCGAAGGATCCATCCCATAAAATATTAAAGCTCGGCGAAGGAGTCTAACCCCACCTGATCAGCTGACATCATGTCCTCTAATCAGGAGATATCGTACTCACGAGTGGCAGATGGGATCGACTCGCTCCACAGACCAAATAAGTTTGGTTCAAATTTGGCTTCCGAGCCGATGGCGTTTTATCCAAGCAATTCTCCGCGTCGTCTTCAGGTTTTCCAAAAAAATTGAGTTCTGGTCCAGGTATCATTTTTAATGGCGGTCCCACCTCGCCACCAGAATGAGGTAGTGAGGTATTGCCCAGATTTACACTCGCGTTGCCCTCCGAATCAGATTTTCTGCTCTCCACGCCATTGATTGGCAAACCGTAAATGGGAGGATGATCTTCGACAAATGATGAACTTGGTTGAAGAACATTTGTAGCTGAAAAGGTCATCCTTTTGTCAATCGGCGTTTTATCTGAGTCGTTTGCTATAGTCTCGAAACCATTCAGCTCCAGAGCGGAATTGCTTTTCTGCTGCGATTGTTCGGGATAAGTCTGGACTGATTGATCATCGGTCAACTCCATCGAGCCCTGATCGTCTGTTAACTCTTCAGTTTGGTGATTTTCACTCAAGTTTGTGCTTGCATTTGGAGTGGAGCTGTGGACTTTGGGCTCAGGGACTGATTGCTTTGGATGCATTGGCGTCTGGTAGTCTGGCGCTGTTCTCATCAACATGCCGCTGGATTCCGACATAGAATCTACCAAAGTTTCTTGAGCCAAGTTGTTTCCAGATGACGCACTAGAAACTGCAACGAGCTGGGTGTCAGACTCTGTCGCCTGATCTGGATCATCAGTGTTTCTGGGTGGAAAACTTCCATCATCCTGAGTAGGGAGATGACGTAGTTGCACGGTTTCAGACGGAAGGCTCTCTTCCCGATTGGATTTGCTTGACTCAAGAACTACACCAGGATTGCCGCGTGTTGAGCAGGATGCAGGATCCTCAGGATGCGGGATACGCTGCAGGATTTCTGCTGTTTTAGGCTTGGCGTCCTTGGGTTTCATCCTGTCAGAGGCTGAGCTGGAATTTGGATTCTCAGCTACGCAGGAGTTCGGTAAATTGTCATAAAATCCAAAACTTGACGAGTGGGGTCTGTATCTAAAGGCGAAATTCTGCATCCTGTTTCCTACGAGCGAGTCAATCAACTCACAATCTACTGATTCCGATGACGCTGAAGAACTCGAAGATTCAAACACTATAGTTTCCTGAATTGCCGAATTCGGAGCCGTCCTATAATTTTGTCTGGGCATATCAACGTAAACGTCTGGTGGTTCTCGAGAGATGGCTCCTGCAATAAACGAATCATTCAATACGAGTACTCTGAACAATCTTCAGGGTGGATTTTTGAACATGCCCTCACTTTGCTCTTTTGCCTCGAGATGGGAGACATGAGAGACTTCTTGACTGGTGTCAGAGCTTCGAGTTCTGGGGGGAATGGCAGTTCCGGATTCGGCATCGGAAGCGGTGCTGCAGCAGCTAACGTTATCTACAATAGCGATCTTACGTCTTGACGCCTTAGTCGCTAGACGCAATTTTTCTGGCGATGGTGCCTTGCGCTTTCTACTATTTTTTGAAATAACAGCACCTGGTTTCAGCGCTGTATTCTTCAGCTTGGAAACAAATTTTTTTAAGTCAGAAAATGCGGTAAATATAAGCCAAAGGCCCATAAGTTGGGGCAACAGACCATAATATGAAGGTATGCTATGAAGTACAGTATGGTATCTGAACCTCGGGCGAGGCATTGAGACCCAAGGCAACACCCCATGCCCCAGCTCCCCCAACTGAGTCAACAACAACAAGCTATTCTGCACGTAAGGTTGCTATTTGCCGGTTGTAGCTTAGGGCAAGCGCTTTCGACGGAAAAGCATCAGTGTCCTGTACAATCCGAGATAGGCTCGAAGTAACTTCGATCAATTTACTGGAGTCAAATTTAAGTAAGTACCATCTTTCGTTGGTTTTTAGCCTTCACGAGTGAACTTCTAGTGGAATTTCGTTTTTGACCTACATCAACTTGATCGCTCGAAAGCAAAGTGATATGGCTGCCGGTAACTTTGTATTTCCAAGGTTCAGTGAAGACTGTTTTCGCCAAGTTCAGCAACGATATCATTTTTCTGTCGTGCTGACTCATCGCTTGACCAATCGTGTCCAGATTTTCGAATATGTGGTCCATTTTTACAGTAGTATTCAATTAAAATGTGAAAACCTTTGTTAAAAATTAATCAAAATCCAACGTAAAGCCGAGGAAGTTAATGTAAATATTTTTGTTTAATTTTTCCGTCATTATGGATTCTGAAAATTTTAGCGACCGAAAAACATACATTTTGTTGCATTAATTAAAGACCCAAAACTGGTTACTGTATGGCAACAACGATATTTGTAACTATCTCAGAATTTACCCTTCATCGTAGATTCCTTAACAACAGTTAAACCGTATCATGACCTATCGAGGGTTTTGAGGCTTTTTTTATCTCCTGTCTTTCCCCTGTGCTCCTTGATAAAAAACATTCATCGGCCACTCCATTGGATTAATTCACCCAATCGCATGGCTTGAATTTGTTTGGCGCCAACACGGGACTGTCCAAGACTGGCCTCATCGACCGGACCCAATGTCACCTTAGCTCATTTCTATTTCTTAATTTTACCTCCTTTGCGGCAATAAAAGAAATGATATCATCGCCAACTGACGTCATGAGACAATAGAGCCGCGAGACGACCGAAATGGGAATCACACAAGGCTTCACGCAATTATTGATTCGTTAATCGTTATTTTCGTGAATCGTGTTTACAGCGGGGGCGATGGCGGAAAAACTAAAGCATCTGTCTGCGAAAATATTGCTACCTTCTCCACCTCGCCGTATCCCATTGAAATAATGAGAGCACTCAGTAAACCACTCGTTGTTAAATCATTTGAGGACAGATTTGAGTGTTGTTTCTCTGTTTGAGATCGAGCAGAACCACTCGAAAACGAGCATAGGTACGTGACCATTTGCATAGATATTGGGTCTTCTTTCCTTTCAGGTTTCGTTGGCCGCAAAAGCCAAATTTTTCGTCTGTTTAGCACGAATTTTTTTGTGGTTGAATAAAATGTTGATAAAAAAGGCTATGAAAATGGAAATTTTTGGTGGTGGATTTCCGTTAGCACCATTTGTTGTCTCAAATTATCAAGGTCCCACGTTGGAATTCTTAGTTCTAATGCCGGTAATTTTAGGTCGCATGGAATTTGAAGAGAAATATTCTAAAAATTCATTGCCAGCGTCCTCCGTACGCGCACAGGAAACTCCGAATCGAGAATTTTCAAGGAAAATTCCCTGAAGCCTCCCAGGGCAAAAAATATCTACCTATTCATGTACCTACCCTTCGAACGGGATAACGAGGTACTCTTTCTCGAATGAAGACAGTAGGTAGGTGTATCTACTTACCCTAACACGTCCATGGGCCTATTTGGCTTTGGCTATTTGGGCCTATTCCCTGCCCGAAATTTCAAAAATTTAAAAGCTACAGAAAAGTAGGGCAAAATCCGGTGCTCTCAACCCAACAATTGAAGGAAGATTTTTGCCGAAATTGACATTGACAATATAATATTATTTTGCTTTTTTATCATGAGTCACTCTGAACGAGAGTTTTTTCGTTCAAGATTTCCTCAATTTTTTTCCTTCGAAAATTTTCACATTTGTTCAATAAAGTTTTTTTCTTTAAAATTTTCCTTCATTCCTTTCTGAATTCCCTCAAAAAATTAATTATTTACCTATTTTCCGTCAACAGCTTCGGGATCGCGACGAAAGGGGCCGGTCGATGCTCAGATCTTTTTGAAAACACATTTTTGAAACTTGGTCATTTCTCTAAAGTAGTCTTTCTTCCAATACTAGTCTCGGAAATCGAGTCGATGATTTTCGGATAATCGACCGTTTCCCATAGATAACAACTAGAATTTCTTCCAGAAACAAACTTAGCGAGATTTAGGCGATGCGGTTTTCACATTATCGGAAACACCCCTACCTACAAGCTACCGCCCTTTAGTTATCGGGTGCGGGTGATTTTTATTGCGCCAGATAAAAATCGCGAGTTTTCCTGATCAGCGGCCATTCGCATCTCGGACCTATGCACCCACTCAGTGTTGCCAACTTGTTCTGGTTAAGCTCGGTTTTATTTCACGTTTCAACTGATGGACGTTTCCCAGTTAAACGTACCGAAATCAAATTGTCCCGGTGGTCCATACCAGTCGAACTTGACTTTTGCCCATCACTTCCATCGATCGATTATGTTAGCTTCGGTGACCTGAGTCAACCTGTCAGGGGGCTTGCTTGTGATTGGGAGAATATGAGCAGCAGGCACAGGTGAGAAAATTATAAATAATTGCACAGAAGACGTGAGTTTTAGTAAGGCCCTTCGCAAAACATTTGTCTGCAGAGTAACTAGAACAAATCATAAGAATAATAGTATTATATACTATAATATACAATATAATATTATTATGTACTACGTATCTGTTATAAGGTCTATAGGCCCTAGCTGAACCAATTTAAAAATATTATTGAATAAAATAAATAAACATAGGTGACATACCTAATGGGTGACTGGGATACAAACAGAAATATGTTTTGTCTGGTTAAATATTTATTTATTCTTTCAAAATTGGTACCTAACTCAAAGAATTAAACCAGGGTTAAATTGGCGTTTTTCAGCGGTGTATGCGCTCAAATCGTGTTGAACATCGGATCAAGTTCTCTGCGGATTGCTTGCTTGCCTCAGAGACGCCACCATCGACATATGCCGACGGACTTTGGCCGGGGATGGGTACCCTCCTCTGAGTGAAAACCGTAATTAATGCATAATTGAGGCTACAGGGCTAAGATGTCACAAATCTCTAGTTGTGAACTGTCTCAATGTATACCTAGTAGTGAGACTCAAGTGGAAGAGAAAGAAAACAGGATTTTCGGGGGTTGAGGGGTCCTGTCGAAATTTTTTGTTTTATTCCATTATTGAAATTGGATAGGAGGGGGTTTGCCATCAAGGGGTTGGGGGTAAGTAGGGCTCCAACCAAATGCCAAAAAGGGAGATTAAAAAAAATTCACTGCGACATTGTTGGATCGATTTTGGCGAACAAAGAATCCTGAGGACTGAACTGTGGGAGAATTCCTAAGCAAGATGCTGAAAATGGAAAGACGCCTAAAATATTGAGATTTTTTAACTGCCAAATATTGTGATGGAGCCAATTATGGCTCTTTCAAATCTGTGACTCGAATCCGAATTTTTAAAAAAATTGTAATTTTTTCCTCCATACTGTTGATTATTTTTGTATTTTTTGTGTTTCAATACGGGTAATAAACTATATATTTTCACATTCGAATAGTTTTTTCAATCTAATTTTCCTCGTTGGTCGTTAGTTGCTGTTGGTACGAGTAGATACGTGACCAACAGTGACTAGCGAGTCGGTAACTTTGACGAGTCAACATTTTTTGGTGAAACCGGCGCTAAGTATTTGCGGGCTCGTAACGGTATAACTGTAAAGAACTTCTTGCTCACCTGTATTATCATGTCCATGTAAATTATATGATATAATATCGTCAATAATAAATTATTTCCAACCATATAATAATCAAGGAGCTAGAGTTGTCCGTGCTTAGTGGCGCCTGTTTTGACTCGCCTCGTGAACAACCAACCGCGAAAGAGCAACAACAACAAGACCCGAATACAACAACAACAAAACCAAGTTTCAGCTGTTCGATGTTTGTTTCTTGGACGTCTGTACATATATCTGTAATTAGGGACGTTACGATACCACCAAAGTATCGATACTTGTTCCGATACGATATTTTTCGTAGAGTATCGATACCCTATATTATCGGCAGAAAAGTATCGATATTGCGATAATATCGGATCAAAAATATCGATACTGCCGATATTATCGATACTTTTACACTTGGGGAAAAAATTCGTTAGGTACCTATTACAAGGGAAATGAAGTATTAACATATTATTACATTAATTAGATATAAACGATCTTTGGCGTTATTCTTGCGAAAAAATCAAGATTTTTCAACACAGAAAAAAATCCCTAGGCACTCGTAACTCGATTACTTACGTCCTTTTGAAAATAGCTGAGCGCGGAACAAGCAGCTGAATAGAACGATCGAAATGGTTTCGTAAAAAAGAAAGCAACGGGGCTCAGAGATCACTAATAAATATCAACACTCAGGGCAGCCGCACCACGGGCTCAGTGCAGCCAGTACGTGGGGGAGTTTTCCTTTCACCATGGGATTTTCCCCCTCGAAATTCCGACCCAAAGTCTTGAGCTAAGGGCAATTAGAGCTCTACGAACTTTCCCACTTCTTCTTATTCTC
Organism: Nesidiocoris tenuis; assembly: GCA_036186465.1. NCBI lineage: Eukaryota > Metazoa > Arthropoda > Insecta > Hemiptera > Miridae > Nesidiocoris > Nesidiocoris tenuis. The sequence continues at coordinate 3,323,414 of AP028923.1, forward strand.
TTCTTCTGCATCACCATGTGCCGCAAACCGGTCGGATCCGGCTGGTTTTACGGTGGATACAAAATTGTTAATTTTTCGAATTTAGCAGAGAATATCGGTGGGATCGGTCACAAAATATCGATACTTTCGATATTATCGTGAGAAAGTATCGATACCACGATAATATCGTATGTAAAATATCGATACAAATATCGGTGGTATCGGAAGAAAAGTATCGATACTCCGATATATCGGAAGTATCGTAACGTCCCTATCTGTAATCTCTGGTCTGTTCTGTGGACTCTTGAGGCCTGAGATTTCAATTTGATTTTGATTTTTGAATCAGAGTAGGTAAGATCTTTGCTCTTGCTTTCAGGCATGATAGGTTTTTGGCTTCCCTAGTAAATCTCGAGGTGTTTTCTACCTGACTTCTCGAGGAAGTCGTGTTATTTAATTACTAGTCGAATAACAAAGTATCATGAAGCGTTTTCATCGTCTTGCCCGGCATAGAATTCTGGATTATCTACCATGCCAAAGCGGTCTGCATTCTACTTGAAAGCAAAGGCAGTAGAAATTATTTGAAAAATATTCTGTCTCGATCCGAGCTAAAAATGAACACCGTGACTATGCTGCTCGTCCCGGCCAACTGCCGTAGCCAACCAGCCACCGAGGATTCAGCTACCACTCAACGGATTTGCCCCAATGTTAGTAAATATTCCACCTGGATAGCATAAATTTCACCGTTGGCTTCTAGCTAGCCTATGGACCCCCTTCCTTCTACCTTTTGTTCCTCCACCAAACGATGTAGCTCCTGATGAGGCCTTACGCGCCGAAAGCGCATGAGCCATCAGAACTACGACTTACAAGAGTCGATCGATGTGTATTCTCCCGCCGTTACCCAACTTCGTCCGAAAAGCGTTAAACAATTCTGGAAATAATGTACCAAAACTCTTCCTGCATGGCCAGCTGGTTAACTCTTTGTCCTTTTTGACACCTAATCGAACCCCTCTCCTCCCCTAGCACCAAAATGCCCCCAAAAATTTGCATATCGCCTGATTTGGCTGAATCATGATAGGCCTCGAACGGTTTTCCAGGAAAGCGAGCTGAGGTACATCGGCCCCGCCAAATGTCCGACATGCCATACCACGTTTCAAAACAGCGCCTCCTGCGAAATGCACCAGATCATGAAGCACAACAAAGACAGCGGTTTTTTGAAGAAGCGAAAACCCGAAGAAAAAGTTGCCGTTCAGTATTTTTGCCCTATAGCCGGCTGCAAGTACAACGATCGGAATATTGATCGATATTTCACCAAAATGAAATATCTGCGCCAGGTAAAGCCCGCTGCTGTTACGCTTTTGCATTCTGGATAACCTCGTTACTGGATAGCATTGTAATTTTGCAGCATTACCTGAAAAGTCACGCGGAGAAAAAATTCGCCTGTCCCGACTGCGGTAAATCCTATTCTACGCAAACTCAGCTGACGACGCATCAAAAGAACGAATGCGGCGTAGAATTCGGCTGCATCCAGTGCGACGCCAGCTATTCGTCAAGGGAAGCTCTCCTCACGCATTGCTCTCGAGCCAATCACGCTAAAAAGACGCTTCTGAATAAAAGGTACCAAATTCTGGGCCATTTTTCACGTCGCTGAAAAAAACCATTAGAGGAGCAAGGGCGTAGCCAGAATTGCGATGGGAAACTGGCGCTTCTCTATTACCTTCTCTCCCAAGAGCTCCAGCTTCAGGTCCCCACAGAAATGCCAAAATGTCTCAATAGCTCATCTTTCTGAATCTCCATTGCAGGAAAGGCGAGGAGAAAATTCTGGTCGCCAATGGTAAGTATAAGAAAATCACGACGTACAATGTGATGGAGAACATAGCAGCTGCTGCGCTCAGCGAACTCTCGGCCAAGGCCGTTGTCCGTACTGGAGTGGACGCGACGACGCAAACAGTTCCCAATACAAAGGCGCGCAAGCGGAGTAAAGTTAACATCAGGTTGGTTCAGGGCGTATTCTCGATTAATGAACATCGCTTTGCGTTGATTTGATGATCATTGATGGAATTATTACCATTTGCAGATCCACCATATCGCAAACTGAGAACGATCGGCTTTTCCCCGAGGGCGACTCCCTCGACATGGTTTTCAGGCAGTATTTCACCTCTGCCACTCAAACTAATCAGAATATGGTTGGTTATATGATTATATTATTTACAGGAGGATATATTTTTGTCCCATACACAACTGCATAAATGGACCTACTTTCTCAAAAGGGCCTCAAGTCCAAACCTCTAACCTAATCACCTGTTCATCCACCTCCCACCTAGTACAGGATCGATTTATCACTTTTGGTTTATTATTCTATAAAAACTTATTCAATCCCTATTTTGTTGTGTTTTTTGCAGGATTTCGATCTCGGCATGTTCCAAGACATCGACCAATACGTGAACAACGAGACGCAGACGGAAATCCCCAACAATGTCATGCTCTGCCCGACCGAGGATTGTCCGGCGCTGAGCACGACGCAGACGCAGACGGCGTCCGCTCTCGACGAGTACAGCCACAATTGCACGCAGACGTGCAACGACGACAATTTCCTGAACGATTTCGTCGAACTGAGCAACATTGAGACGCAGACCGCCTGGTTCGAGCCTGGCGTCAACGTCGATTCGCTTCTCGTGTCGGCGGAGACGCAGACGTTATTATAGTGCCAGTGGTCCAGTTTGTCAGCGCTATAAGGACATCCTGACAAAAATATGGAGTGACTGTGTGACAATCAGCCTTCTAGTTTTGAGAGATGTTTTTCTGAATTGTTTATTTCGAACTTTTAACTGTGGCAGAAAGCGGACTATCGAAATTGCCATATGGAAAGCATCCATCTTCAAATACCGGAATATGGTATGTGAAACGTTCAAAACGAGCCCTCGGATATATCAAATCGATTGTTAATTAAAATAGCAAGTTAAGATCGATTTTTAATTAAGAAAGCAAGTACGATATTTTGAAATTCGTATTTCTTTTCATTTCTTAATCATCGGAACTTCGATTTTCTGTTGTCAGGCAGGGCAATTGAGTGTCGTCCTTAAAGGATAGATTTTTTGGCTCATTTGCTACAATTCTCACAATTTTTTGTGAGCCCAATGTTAGAAACACTTTTTTGCTTCAAAGTTTTTTCGACTTAATCCCATTAAAATGCCCATAAGTCCGTTGAATTATACAGTAATCGCAAAAATGAATATACCGTTGGAAAGACCGTTAAATTTCCTATAAATTTAAGGTAGTTGCAGCTTTCCAACAGTAAGTTACAATAGCAAAAATTGCGCGCAAGTTGAAAATTGCTCAATTTTTCAAAAATTGATATTGAAGTGTTATCGAATCTACCAATCAGCCCAAATATCAATATGCAGTGTGTATCGTGATGTAAATAGATTTGGCGTATCTACACATCGTATTGTCATAATATCGATTTATCGCATCGAATACTGTACCGATTTAGCGTATTGATAATCAACGTATGTTGATTCTTAAATTTGATCAATTCATTGTATCAGCAGGTCGATTCATCGATTTAATGGGTGCTTTACTAGACCTACCCTGGCTGGAGAGACTTGTCTAAAATTCATATCTTACCTAATTCACCCTACTTTTATTCTAAGCCCTTATTAAAATTAACGTACTGGCTGAATTAACGTTTTTTTTTTCAAATTTCCACTAAAATGTTGAAATCTTAAGGGTGAGCATCACTTACAGGTAATCCTACAATTATTTCCTCAATGTATGTTCGAATCTGATCAGAAACGCACCTGATCAGCCTGTTACAAAGTTTATCCGCCTCTTTGAACAGTTATGCTGAGCTGGCTCAACCCTAAAGTAGTTCAGCCTAGACTTACCTAATTTATGTGTACTTGCTTCGGCGGTACACGCTGAAATTGGATCGATACGGAGAAGATTTGCATTTCAAAGTCAAAATGTACTTGCTCAACTTGTGATCAATGCAATTACACGTCCTTATCTCAAATGCGTATTCAGCTTCCTAGAAATTATTCTGACCCATCATCAAATCACATAGATGCTTGTTGAGTTTTTGCAGATTTTATAATTTCACACAAAACCGAATAGTGTGAACTCTATTTAACCGTTTAACTAACAAATCCGTCTTTTGTGTCAGTATGAACCAGTGGTGGGTAGATAATACGAAATACTTTCACAGGTACCTAAAATTGCCAACTAAATTCACGATTTTATGACTAGCTGGCCCGTTGCACCAATGGATCTACCTTCTCAAGAGGTCGTTTTGTTCAAACTTTCAATAGGCCCAAACAATTTTGGCCCAACATCCAAATAATCACCCGATCACCCGATCACCCGATCACCCGATCACCCGATCACCCGATCACCCGATCACCCGATCACCCGATCACCCGATCACCCGATCACCCGATCACCCGATCACCCGATCACCCGATCACCCGATCACCCGATCACCCGATCACCCGATCACCCGATCACCCGATCACCCGATCACCCGATCACCCGATCACCCGATCACCCGATCACCCGATCACCCGATCACCCGATCACCCGATCACCCGATCACCCGATCACCCGATCACCCGATCACCCGATCACCCGATCACCCGATCACCCGATCACCCGATCACCCGATCACCCGATCACCCGATCACCCGATCACCCGATCACCCGATCACCCGATCACCCGATCACCCGATCACCCGATCACCCGATCACCCGATCACCCGATCACCCGATCACCCGATCACCCGATCTCCCGATCACCCGATCACGGTTACAGATTATTATCCTTGGGCGATTGGAATGATTTATAATTGTATAATGAACCAAGTGAGCGATTGGGCCACCATCACTCTTGACTGGTTGTCAATCGGCTCGTAAAATATTGTAGCTCCTGAGGAAGTCGTTCGCGGCGAAAGCGCTCGATCTGTTGCCGTTAAAAAGTCGTAAAAGAACATAGCAGGCAATCTCTCGGCTTCAGCCGCATTCACAAAGTACCACAGACAGGATGGTGGGGCAAGAAATGTAAATTTTGAATGCGAACGACGCAGATCCGCGCAAAACCGGTTCATTCGTCACGAGATGTACATTTTATCAGGATAATTTTATTTCTCCCATTAATCTCATGTCTACTCCATCACGATCTAATGATGGCTGTATTTAAATTGGCACGGAGCCAATCGATTATTGACATTGCTTCTGTCCTGTGTGATATTTCTTTATATTTGTCCATTTGAGACGTGTTTTCTTGGGTATTCCAAAAAGGAACTTCTCCGCCTCCTCTTTATTCGGGAAAAGTCGCGGAGCCTTGTCACGTCCCCGTCGTAAAGTCCGACGGATAGCGAAGTTTTTGGATTTAGATGCCGCCAGCTGAGAGGAATGCAAAAGCGACTAGCTATAATTCCCGTTTTACCTACCCGAGGTGGGTAATTTTCTTCAAAAAAGGACAGGCAAACCTCGCTGAGAATTCTCGTTAAATTCTCCGAAGCTCAATGTTAACAGGATTATCCGCCCGTTGGTCTATTCGTGATTTTCTGCTCGAAATCCCATTTTCGGAATTACTCCAATTCTTCCTTCGTTTTTCCGAATCGTGAAACCACGTTTTCGTATCAATTCCTGATTGTAGCAGCCTAAGAATCGTCCAAAATTGTAATGGGTTTGGTCCAAAATTGATCTTTTTTAAAATTTCACCCGTATTTTCGAAAATGAATTTTGGCCATGAATTATGCTTACTGTCAGTCACCCGGGCGGGAAAGTCTGTGATGAAGACAATAATTTATAAATTTATTAACGACCCAATTACAAAAAACAGGTATAGATAAAGGCTGGGTTTATCAATTTTCCAGAAAAGCGACCATGAATTTCCGTTTCCACATTCCTATGGAAAGTTATAGTTGGGAGTCTCTGTTGCCGAAGGGTTAAGGCCTGAAAGCAGGAAGTGCCAGGTTCGAATCCTGCTGGAGAGCGAAATTTCTACCATTTCCCTCTTGATCTCATATCGACCTCCTCTTCCTCCTCGTCCATCTCCTCTCCCCCGACCAACCCCTCCGCGTCCTCCTCCTCATCAGTCACCTCCTCCTCGTCCGCCCCCTCCTCCTCGTCCGCCTACTCCTCCTCGTCCGCCTACTCCTCCTCGTCCGCCTTCTCCTCCTCGTCCGCCTGCTCCTCCTCGTCAACCTCTTCTCCCCCGACCATCCCCTCCGCGTCCTCCTCCTCATCAGTCACCTCCTCCTCGTCCGCCTCCTCCTCCTCCTCCTCGTCCGCTTTCTCCTCCTCGTCCGCCTTCTCCTCCTCGTCCGCCTACTCCTCCTCGTCAACCTCCTCATCCTCGTCCACCTTTTCCTCTTCCTCCTCGTCCACCTCCTCCTCGTCCATCTCCTCTCCCCCGACCATTCCCTCCGCGTCTCCCCCCTCATCAGTCACCTCCTCCTCGTCCGCTTCCTCCTCCTCGTCCGCCTTCTCCTCCTCGTTCGCCTGCTCCTCCTCGTCCGCCTACTCCTCCTCTTCAACCTCTTCATCCTGGCCCACCTCCTCTCTTCTCCTCGTCCTCCTTTTCTTCCTCCTCTTCTATCTCCTCCTTCTCGTCCACCTCTTAGGTAACGGGTGAAGCTGAGGAAATTTTTTCCTGGCATATTAGTTTCATTTTTTAAAAAATCTTTTAAAAGGAAAATTGAACCAACTTGATGAGCCTGTCTTCGAAAAAAACACGCCCTCCATACGGCCCAAATAAACACTTACATCGCTTGGAAATTAGTTTTATATTTCAATTGAATATTTTAATGCTCAACGAAATTGATTCGTCCCTTCCATTCGTCTAATTATTCCCTAATTATAACCCGATGGCATAATCTACTCAAGGGATTGGCAAATTTATCAGATTTCCCTCCGAAACAAATTTAGCAAGCGAGAGTTTTTAATAGCTAATTGAAGGATGCGATCTGGGATAATTATCGGATAATTTGCGATGTAAGCTTTCAATGCGAGAGGGGAAAATAGGAAAAATATGAAAGCGTCATGTCACATACCAAATTCTCGATAATTAGCAAACATTAATCCGTAGTGAATCATCACGGAATGCAAAGCGAGCTATTATTTTGGATTTTCGTTAAAAAATCCAAAGCTCGTATAATTTATTTCGTCGATTGCATCGCATAAATTTGCTAATTTTCCTTTTCGAGCCCTTTGCTTTCGAAATGGCCGATTGTCGTCAATAATGGAGTTTCTGCGGGACAATTTGAAGTCGCGGCTTCTCCAGCTCGTTGGCATATTGACGTTTCAATAATTCCAAATTCTGTTTGATCTCTTCGAGGAAAACGATGGCTTCGTCTCGGCTCATCAGGCCGTCTTCCAGGAACTCTTCGATCGCTGAACTGGCTCCTCTTTCGTCACCTGGTCGGAATTTCGAAAATTGGCAACAAAATGAAATTTGAAAAAAGGTTAAGAATTGAGCCATTTTTATAAACAACCACTTGTCCCCCGTCGCTCTATCGAGGGACAAGAAATGCTCCCAGGAAGGCCGCACGGCCGAAAGCGCCAGAACCAGGGAGAGGAATTCTTCATTTCTCTTCCCCCTCTCTTTTACAAAAAAAATAATTACCAGTCCAAAAAACGTATTCTGCCATGTCCAGCGGGCTGAAAGGTTTCTTGTCGGCTGTTCGTGTCTTGACAAGCCCATGACTGCTGGCCTTGGCTTCGATAGTTTCCTTCAAAACAGGATGTTTCGGCCCATGCTCAATAACTCTTGAGTTCATGCGAAAAAAAATTTAACTGGATGATATTTCGAATTTTTATATGAAAAGTAGAAAAATGACAATTCGACATATTGAGGGTCGGTAAAAATCACTGACACGAGGGGTTAAATAGCCCAAGAAATGTTGACTTCAAAATTGAATCCGACAGCTGATATGTACTTGTGCAGATTTTTTGCCGGTATGTCCAGCATAGTCCTGACGTAGGGTTCGTTATTTTGGCTGTTTTTGTCCAGCTCCTGCTGCACTCGGGCGACCACTTCACCATTTTTGTGCACTTCTTCCCTCCGCTGTTCGTATTGCTCTTTTTCACCTGCAATTTGGTTAAATAAAGACTAGCTAGTGGCAACAGGTGCTATCTCATTTTTGAAAATTGTCCCGTAAAACAGAATTTATTCACGTATTTAAACCGCGGGGTTTTTCTTGGTAATGTCAAGAAATTATGTTAACTTTGTTTCCACTACCGTTGACGTTTTTATAAATGACCGAATGCGTCTTCATGACAGCGACGGATCCTCCGGGTCGCCTGAACGAGTTCAAATCGTTGAGTTCAGGATCCAGAGCCGAAGGATCTTGAGGTTCGTTTCCTGCAGGAGAGGCCATCGTCGACATCTGCTTCGGCTCCGAATTCAGGCGCTCGGTCGCCAATTGGAAAGTGGCGGCGTCGCTGGGGCATTGCGACAGAAGACAGCCGCCGTAGAACAGAATCTGGACCAGTTCTGTTCGCCACATCCTGGAAAAAGGGCCTAAATAACACAAAATGTTAAAAAAAATTTCCTCATTTTTTCAGAACAAATTTTTTTGAAAAAATATGTAAAAAAGGTTCCTAAAGACAATTCTAGAAAACTTTTCCTAAAACTTGTAAAAAAATTCTTTAGAAAAATTTTTTTAAAAAATTTTGAAAAAATCAAAAAATTTTTTTAGAAAATGTTGGAAAAATGTTTTGACAAAAATTTTGAAAAAAAATTTTTGGAATTTTTTTTTAAAAAATAAAAATTTTGAAAAAAAATTAAAAATATTTTTTTTGAAAAATTTTAGAAAAAAATTTTTGAAAATTTTTAGACAAGTTTTGGAAGAAAAATTTGGTAAAATTTTCAAAAAAAATTTTAAAAATTTTTTGAAAAAATAAAAAAATTTTTTTTTGGAAAAATGTCGAAAAAATTTTTTTGGAAAATTTTTCATCAATTCAAATTCTTGTACAAACAATCTAGTGGAGGAAATTCCGAAAAAGTTTAATATTAAATGAGATATGGCGGTTATTGTCAATTCGTCAATTCAGACAGTATTCTGCTACGAAGTGGGCCCCAGCGCTTTCGTCCGTTTGGGCCTCCTAGTGCTCACTAGCTCTAATGTCGACTCGTTTCTGCGCTATTCGAAATTGTCATCAATGGATGTCTGTTCTACAATGTGAACTGGTCGAAGTTAATTACGCCAACTTCTTGCATCTTCCAGTTCTATAGCTTTTGAACTGAGTTTCGCTGGGGAAATCTACAGTTCAATCAAGTGCCAACTAATATCGAGCCGTTTGAATATAGCGGGGCAATTATGAAGATAGGTCATTTTCAACGAGGATGTCGGGTATTAAAAATAATTGTAATGTGCAATAACTTGATGCAAGTGAGGAGGTAACTATTGCAAACCTCGTCGGACAAACTGAGGGAATTTGCCGTGTCATTGACAATGACATAGCTTATTTTACATTTGCATTTGAAAAGTTATAGCGAGTGATACAGTTAATACAAAGTCAAAAGATGATCAAAAACGAAATATAATCTGACTTATAAAGTCAAAATAATAAAATAAATACTAATAATACAAAATCTGTTATAACATTTATTATCTATTATAAAATAAAGCCTAAAGATTATCTGACGAATAAAATATTCCTTTGTTTTAAGGTAGGTATGCCGAATTTGGCGATAGTAGCACATTCGAAATTTCCTCACCACCTGCGTCCTGTATAGTTCCAAAATCCGATCGATCTTCTGCTATTTTTCATCAGGTCGTTCAGGCAAACTTTGGTTGTTTATGGTGTTAAGGCATTTAGCCAGGGCTAAATTGTTAATTATTAACATGGGGATGAACATGGGAACGTGGCCTGGGAACCCCAATCCAATTTATTGGGTCCGACGCCGACGCCACCTGGACCAATCACAGAAATGCATTACTCACTCATGACCCAGGTTGTCTAGGAGGATTGCCAGGACTTTTATATGGAGGAGCGTGAAATATTTATCAATGGAATAATGTCTGAAAAATTTTTTTCGGATTCAGGAAAAATGTTAATAAAAGTAAATTTTTTTTTAATAAACCAAACAAATAGAATAAAGCTAAAAAGTTGAAATTTTCTAGATAAACCACTGGCGCGCAGATGAACCGAATTTCATTTTATTTTGACTATTTTAGACTCTATAAGTGTAAAAAAAATCGTTCCGAATGTTGTAAGTCGCCCAGGAACTCGTTCGTCATTTCAACCAGCTGGATAACACACAATACCTACATATTTTGTCACTTAAATTTTTGACACAATTTGATCATGTTTCGATAAGGTACTTTTGAAGCAGTTTAGGTCGAAAATATCTGAAAACTCGCTATGCAAATTACACGAATAAAATAAAATCTATGTTTTACCTTGAAAAATACGTCGAAATTTGTAATATTTTGATAAGTCAAAGTATTTCGATTTACGGCGGTTTTAAAAATTTGAGTAGTGTTTTTTGACATTTTTGATCTTCGCAGCCCCCAAATCGATGTCATGATTTGGCATGTTCAAAATATTCTCAATGACAAATAGCTTCTCTCTGTAGGGATTGCTGAAATGGAATGAAATCCAGACGTGTGACACTCGAGACGTCACAAGGGTCTGAATGAGGACACCTGAGAAAAACTGGATCACCGCGCCAATTTGCCAGAGGACTCCAATTATTTCGAGCGAACTACATCAGGTTGGCACATCTGAAATGCTACTTTTGAGAAATAGCGGTACCGAAGTTCAGACTTTTTCGAGAAATTTCGGAATCGGTTTAAAAAGGAATTTTGGTGGTTTTTTTGTCATAAAAATCATGATAGCTGTCACCCTGAAAGAGAACCCGTGAAACCACGAGCAGGAATTGTCAAAATGTTGCGCACATAATGTTTAAATGGCAAAAGTGAAATGCGGACGCGCGATTTCTCTCCCAAGTTCAAAATCTTCGATTCGTACGCAGTCTGCGCGCAGAAAGTGGTCGGGTTTCAAGCCAATTCATGGCCAGGACAAAAAAAAAAACACTTTTCTTTTTCTAACCCATTCAATGCTTAAACATAGCAATTTTTGAATGCTCTGCATATTTATTAACCATTTTAACAATAAATAATTTGCATCCCAAGGAATCATCGGTCGACTAATTCGTTGAAGCCGCTATTTCTCAAAAACCGAATGTTGTCGGCGTACAGTCCCGAGACCATCGAACTTGAAGTGTTTGTGAAATACAAAAAGTCCAAATTATCCGACGACTTTGGCGACTTTCTCCATCTTGTGCCACTCAAGCCGTTCGGGTTTCTGAAAAAATCGAAAAAACGCCGATTGAAAGATAATGAAATGATTATTCTGAACATGAAACAAATCTGATAAGAGAAAGGCATGCTCACCCATAAATCACGAAATTCGTCCACAATTGGACGAGATCCTTTGAAAAATCGAGATTGGCATCATTCGGTAAGGGTATGTCAACCCTCGAATCTACCCCGAACAGATGGAACATCTCAAGAACGTGAAAAGTGCCTAAAAACCGAATCAAACCAAAAGTATATCAACCATCCTGAACCGGTAACTTCATAGTCATCTCATTTCAAAAATGCTGCTAATTAGAATAATGACGTGGGTAAATTATTTTTCAGGGTATCATAGAAAGTAAAGCTCAAATAATGGAAGTAGGCATATCATATAATAGGAATCAAATTTCTTACATAAATATTTGTACATAAAACATAAATGTAAACGAAATTTGTTACATAAACCAAAAAATTTCATCTGATTACGATTGGAAATTCATTGCTACACTACCCGCCTTACACCCTAGTAATGACTTTTTGTCTACCCAATTACACCCAATTACACGTCCGCTGTCGCCGAATTCGCCATTCCGATCCAAAAGCGGCCTCATTCGTGTAGATAGTCTATAAGGAGGGGTTCGTAGAGGATGTATTTTATAAGAAATTTAACGCCCGACATTTTCATATCCATCATATTTTTGCCTAAAACCCATACTTCAGCTGTAAAACCAAGAAAACTCTTAAAAAACACGAATTTGCCCGTATTGCTACCGATCAAATTGACCTCGTTGATCAAAATCTCGAAAAAACGTCAAATTTCATGTTTCTTGGTCAATACCTGAAGATTCATGCAAAAAACCCCCGAAGTCAAATCCATAATTTTTTCGATAATTTTCCTAGATTTTTTTTGAATCTTGTATTTTTCATCAGAAATTGGTTTTTTGCATTTTTCCCCAGTCCTTGAGGGTTGTAGGAAATTTCCAGTTTTTTGAGTTAAGTACCTACCCAAAAAAAGAAGCCTACCCAAAAACATTTATTTTAAATTTTAGAATTTTTTTGAAGGGTCAAAAAAAATATTTTTTTGAAATTGTCGAAAATTAGTCTTTAAACCAGTTTTTTACCCCTAAAACCCAACCAATTTCGACTTACAAGGGTTGAAAAGTGCAGAAACCTTCAAGGAATTTAACGAGCCCAAAAAATTCAAAATCAGTTCATTAAAAACCCAAAAATCGGCAAAAACGTGAACCCAAAGAAATCGCATCAAAAAATTCGAGCCCAACCGATCAAAAAAAATCCTAAATTATCCGGAAAAATACCCTATCTTATGGTAATTTGAACGAGAAACCCGGTAAAAATAATCAAAAAATTCTAAACCCACTGCATCGCCTTCAAAATTGAGTTTTTGTGTTTTTTCAAAAGGCCTTCAGAAATAGATGAATCTTCACAGTTGAAGTAGAAAGCCAAGACCATAATATCATTTTACCAATACTTACGGCCAGGAGTGATAACTGCTACTTTCCCGTAAGCAAATCCATTCACGTACAGGTATACGTCATTTTCCATTTTCTCAACACCGAGGGCCAACGGATATCGGAAAAACACGTCCGAGTAAAGCTGTAAAATTATTCGGAAAATTTAACAGACTGACTTTGAATGGAGAAAACGATTTTGAAATAGAAAAATCAATAGAGAAAATGTAAATTCTTGGATTTGGTACTTAATGAATGCGAGGATAACATTAGCATAAAACCTGCGCGAAAATCGGTTCGTCCTTGGCAGAGAAAACCTTGGGGCCTCCGAAATATCGATCGACAATTTTCACCGACAAACCATGTATATCTCTTGTATATGAATTATTGTACATCAGCGACTCGGGCAGGAGATCGTAAATATTTCGGGTGACGAAATCGAAATCGTAATTTGGGAGCACCATATCTGCAAGTAGAAAATACAATAATTTCAGAAATTTTCAAGTGGGTGCCACCTCAAGTGTGTCGATATTTTGAAACTCATCTTTTGTTTTTATAGTGCTGAAAATTCCATTTTCACTTTTTTTTAAAACTAAAAACTAGTTCACGCATGATTATAAACTAAGCGATATCAACTAATTGCCCTGTGAGCTGACAAGATAATTTTCTAATTTGTAGAATTTCTATTCACTAGAACTTTTTTTGAAGAATACAATGGTGTATTCAGTTTGCACTCCATCAATAAGGATTTTCAAAAAAGGCTACAAACTACACGAGGTAGGTACTCATTAATAAGGCGAAGCATAATTTAACTTCTCATTAGTTACTATTCACACCGCTGTGATCTTTTCCATAAATGAATACCATTGTTCGACATTTATATGCATGTGCCGGCAGAAAACAACGCGCTCAATGGCATCGCATCCTGTAGAAACATGATATTCCTCCGTTGGGAAAAAAAACTATTTGCCGAAGCTTGAAATAAATCCCACAGGATTCGCCGAGGGCCGAAGACAACTGACAGTGACAGCAGCTGACATCCGCAGACAATTCTTACGGTAACAACGACGTCCAAAATCCGACAGCGGCTCTCGGGTAATTGAGTCTATCGAGAGCTTTCCTTCAACATCGCGAGTATTGAAAAATTGAGACACCGCCGATACCTAACTGGAAAATAACGGGTACGCACCTAAAAATAGTACCTGATCCGATGGATTTCCATGCCGATGGATGCGGGATTAGTCTTTCAACGTCAGCAGTATATCAGGGCTATATCTCACCAACTAATGAAACAATTAGTCACTTGGTTAAGGTACCTTTCCTCAGGTAAGTGAAGTACCTTACCTTAGGAACTTGAGGTACCTATCCTTAGGTACGTGAGGTACCTATCCTTAGGTACGTGAGGCACCTTTCCCTTAGGTACGTGAGGTTCCTTTCCCTTAGGTACCTAAGGTATCTTTACTCAGGTTCCTAAAGTACATTTTTTCAGGTGTCTAAGGTACCAACCGTTCCTTAGGTACCTAACGTTCCTTGAGTACCTACCGTTCATTAGGTTCCTAACGTACCTACTGTTCCTTAGGTACCTACCGTTCCTTAGGTAGGTACCTAAGTACCTACTGTTCCTTAGGTAGGTACCTAAGTACCTACCGTTCCTCATGTAGGTACCTAAGTACCTACCGTTCCTTAGGTAGGTACCTAAGTACCTACCGTTCCTCATGTAGGTACCTAAGTACCTACCGTTCCTTAGGTAGGTACCTAAGTACCTACCGTTCCTTAGGTAGGTACCTAAGTACCTACCGTTCCTTAGGTAGGTACCTAAGTACCTACCGTTCCTTAGGTAGGTACCTAAGTACCTACCGTTCCTTAGGTAGGTACCTAAGTACCTACCGTTCCTTAGGTAAGTACCTAAGTACCTACCGTTCTTTAGGTAGGTACCTAAGTACCTACCGTTCCTTGGGTAGGTACCTAAGTACCTACCGTTCCTTGGGTAGGTACCTAAGTACCTACCGTTCCTTGGGTAGGTACCTAAGTACCTACCGTTCCTTGGGTAGGTACCTAAGTACCTACCGTTCCTTAGGTAGGTACCTAAGTACCTACCGTTCCTTAGGTAGGTACCTAAGTACCTACTGTTCCTTCGGCACCTAAGTACCTACCGTTCCTTAGGTAGGTACCTAACTACCTACCGTTCCTTAGGTAGGTACCTAAGTACCTACCGTTCCTTAGGTAGGTACCTAAGTACCTACCGTTCCTTAGGTAGGTACCTAAGTACCTACCGTTCCTTAGGTAGGTACCTAAGTACCTACCGTTCCTTAGGTAGGTACCTAAGTACCTACCGTTCCTTAGGTAGGTACCTAAGTACCTACCGTTCCTTAGGTAGGTACCTAAGTACCTACCGTTCCTTAGGTAGGTACCTAAGTACCTACCGTTCCTTAGGCAGGTACCTAAGTACCTACCTTTCTTCAGGTACCTGAATTACCTACTGTTCCTTAGGTACCTACCTAAAGTACCTACCATTCCTTAGGTACCTAAAGGGCCTACAGTTTCTTAGGTACCTAAAGTACTGTTTTTTTGTGACTATTTGTTTTGTAATATTGTCTGAAGATGGGAGCAGTTGGCTCCCGAAACGTCACTGAATAAATGTACTGAGGAGTGGAGTAATTCAATTGGCCGAATCCCGACTATTTCCACTACAAGAATACCTAAAGTGCCTACCGGGATCTTCTTCTGTTTTTTTGGGTATGTGCTTTCGCTTACTTGAAGACTTGAGAAGGCCGTCCTCAGAAGCGACTCCGGCAATTATCGGAACTGTGACGGGGTCCCAGAATTTCGGCAGTTTCGTGATGAACGCCGTCGGGCTCGGTTTTTCGACGACTGGTTTGAACGTGACGAGCGGATCGCGGTCCCAGAATCCCTGGTACAATACCGCAACATGGCATTAATGGCTGGGCCTTGGGCCGATGTTTGAATTTTCCAATTGTTCAAATTTCTCAAAATGCCTAGCATGAACTTCTGACTATTGAATGTGTCCGGTTAGCGACCGACCGATTGCATAGGTAGGCACATTATTACTGGAAATAGTGTACCAAAACCTAAAATTGATGTTCGAGGCCAGGATATCAGCATATCAGACTATATTTCTGGAAATAGCGTACCAAAACCTAAAATTGATGTTCGAGGCCAGGATATCAGCATAATATGCTGAAATAAGCAGCATATTATGCTGAAATATTGTCAAACAGTAGTCGTGTCCCTATACATACATGAACCATAGCCAATTTTAGGTTTTGGTACACTACTTCCAGAAATATAGTCTTATATGCTGATATCCTATGCTGCTATGGTTCATGTATGGACATGGACATTGGACACGACTGCTGTTTTACAATATTTCAAAATTGATACTCACGTGGAATTTCTCCATCAGTTGAGCCAGGTCGTTGGCTGGCATCGCTTGAAGGCAGGTGATCATTTTGGGAATGCTCGGATGGGAACAGCCCGCTAAAGCGGCTAATCGGAGTGCGCGCTTTCTGGCTTCACCTGGCGGGTCCAGAGCCCACGCTGCATAGGCGCTGCCTGATTGGCAGATTGCCTTCGAAACCAACCCTGTCGAATGTGCCATTTTTTCAGGAGAGCGATCATTTTTCAGAGATTCAAGCAAACAAAAACAACATTTAACACAATATTCAGCAATATTTAGCCAACAATATTCTTGAGCATTGAACAGTGCTGTTCTGGTCATTGGACTTCAGGATGCTTTTGAAATTTTGAGGAACAAGGGCAGTGTGGCCTGAGCAACGGTGGTTCCAGGAAGCTGGAGACCTACCAAAGGCACTGCTTATCTGGACGCCCATCCTGACCAACCCGAGCTAGCTCGAGAAAGCTTTTTTCCAGAGGCCTTTTTGAGGCCATTGATTTCCGCAGTCTATCTTCCTACCTCGACTGGCCGGCATTATCGTGTGGTAGTGCGCCGATACACCTCCAGCGCTCTCTCCCATCACTGTCACTTGGGACGGATCGCCGCCGAACCTGGCGATATTGTCGCGGACCCAGCGAAGCGCCAGGTTTTGATCCTTGAGCCCCATGTTGCCGGGTAAATCGTCGTTTTCAAAGCTTAAAAATCCTGAAATTTCGACACAAAGGTGTACTGTAGATGATGCCACTAGGTGCCAAAACTAGAGAGCCCACATTTTATTCCATTTTCATTCATGAGTCGCATTTTTACCATCATGTTTTTTTTTACGCTACGCTCAGATTTTTACCACATACTATGTGGTAAAGAGAAATATTATTTCTCTTAAGGTACCCTTAAGGTGGCTCCATTTCCATGCCCTAAACCACTACTTTCCTTTGAGTCGTATTGGTCCTCAATCACGACACTGAAACATGATTAGGTGAGATGGAGGTGAAATCCCCTCGTCCATTTAGTGATTTCAGTTTACCGAAGAGGGAAAGCCGATAGCTGACTATGACGACGACGATATCGTAGTCCATAAAATAGGTCGGCTTCCAAGCGAAAACCGGTGGAAAAGTCAACTCAAACGCTCCCCCATGGACGTGCACCAGTACTGGTTTTAGTGCTGATGGATTTGTCTGAAAAAATGACCCGATTAAAATCAAATAACTCGATAAGAGGCCCCTTGATTAGCCAAAATGCCCATAGTTGAAAAAAAAAGTGTAAAATTGTAAAAAAATAAAATTAAAATCGTAAAAAAAAAATTGAAAATTCACCGAAGAAAAACGTACGGAATGGGTATAAACTGAAAGTGTGAGGCAATCTTCTTGGCCTTCAACATAGCGGAATGATTTAGACGGTAGGAGAAACTGGTATCCTACGCATCGAACGTTCTGATGCGCTTTCCTGACGCCTTCCCATCCTCTGGCTGGTATAGGGTCCTGGCAAAAAAATGAAAAAAAAAATTAATTTACGATTATTTTTACGATTTTTTCAGATCTATCGAGTTTTATACAAACTAAAAAGAATAAGTGAATTCTAAATTGACAAAATAATTAAAATAAGCAGGTAAATAAAAAAATAATGCTGGTGGGGTGTTCGAAGTATGGTCAATTGCTCAGATAATTGTTTGGCAATTAAATTAATCAATAATAATAAAATAATTCTAGTAATAACAACCAATTTTGTTGTATGGTCAATTTAAAGGTGAAGGTTTAAAAACCCTCCAGCATTAATAATTTTATTCAATTACCTAGCAACTTATCTTGAAATATTTTCTTTTTGAAACAGGTAGGAAATTTAAACAAATTTTTAAAATTATTTTTCAAACTGGAGGCAGTTTTTGACTACGTTGTCAACGCCTCCATTATGAAAATATTGTTTAAATTACCTATTTTAAAAATAAAATTTTAAGATAAGTAAAATTAATAATTAGGTAAATAATAATTAAATCAGAGGTTTGTGATTAAGGGTATTATTAATAAAGGGTATATTATATGGGCCTAATTGAAAAAAATTTGAAAAAATTATTCTCAAAATAATATACATAAACTGAACCATTATTCACCCTAAAACGTAGACGGCCATTGTATTTTTAAAATATATAGGTAATTTGAACAAATTTTTAAAATGACTTTTTTATACCGGAGGAAGTTTTTGACCACGTTGTTAACGCCTCCATTATAAGAATATTGTTTAAATTACCGATTTTAAAAATAAAATTTAAAGATGAGTAACTACTTGAATAAAATAATAAAATAAATAAAAGGTACGTAATTAAGGGTATTATAAGGGCCTAACTAAATGTACCTAATAATTTGAAAAAAAATCAAAATTATTTACAAAAATAATACACATAAATTGATCGATTTCTCACCCTGAAACGTAGACGGCCAACAGGGGGCTCTCCGTAGGGGATGCCGGAGAACGCCAAGTACTCGCGCCCATTTCGTGACGTCAGAGTGTACCCTTCTAGATCGCCGTTGGCCGTTCGGACGAAAACATTGCCATTTCTCGGGGGTACCTGGGTGGAAATGATTGAACAATTTTCCCCTTCCAAAAATCTTTTTGAAGCCTCACTCGAGGCTGAAGCAGAATTTTCTATATTTCTACGATATACTCAAAATTCTGCGATATAAAAAATTCTGTATTCCTATATTCAAAATTTATTCCAAATACGTATATTCCTGTATTCATTCCTTACATTGATATTTTAACAAGGTTCGATATTCGTAATCAAATTTTTGATCACTCAATATAGGAACAAGTGCTATGAATTTATGTTACTTGTCCATTTTTAAATGTGCCCTTCAACTCAAATGAGGCTTACCAAGTAATCAGAGAGGGCGAACACTAGAGCGCCGGAGATCATGTTCCAAACGTTCATAAGCATGTTGAAATTTAGGTACTTCAAATGCTGCAGCTCCGGTTTGACGCCTGTTAAATTTCGTAAAATTTACTCAGCTGCTCTCAAAGCTGAATTATTTTTCATCAACGCGTACTAAGCAATATTACGCGTTTTCTCGAATAATGTTCAAAATGTAAAAAATAAAATATTTAAATCTTGTTGAGAAATGGGATTTTACTTTTTTTATTGTAGAAAAAAAAAGGATTTTCAAAATTTTTTCAATTTTCCAAAATACGTCACGGTTGAAAACAGACACGCTGCAAAAGGTACACCTTCAACGGATTCCAGTTAAGTACTGAATCGTACCGCGTTATCGAATGTATTTATCAACGGCTCCCCATGTTGTTGCGTGTTTTCTCATATACATCTTGGCAGGTACTCAATATGATCGGGCTGACATAATATTCCCATAGGTGTTTGTATCGGCCGCATAATATAAATACCTACTTCCACCGACACGAAGTCCCGACACGTTCTATCAAGGACAATCATGTACAATCAGGCCGCTGATGAGACGAGGAACGCGAAAAATCGATTTTCAATGTTGTCGAAGGCGTAAGAGAAAATTTATCTAATTGCCGATTGTAAATTCCATTGTCGTTTAATAACTTCCTAGCCACGGTTAAAAATGTGGCAATACAGTGGGCAAATACACTACAATGAAATGCAGTACAATGGTAACTCATTATTTCGATTTTCTTTGCTCAGGATCTTTTTCTGCAGGGATTAACCCGAGTCCTTGAATAAATACCGAACCACAAAGCTAGGCAGTGGACCGTGCACACAACATACAGTACTGCCTTGTCAAAACCTTGAATTGACTTTTTGAGTTTTGTAATTTTTTTTCAGAGCCTGATTTCAGAGATGAATATGCTAATAGCTGTTCCTTGGCTATGAAATTAAATAATGCATTTATGATAGTCATTAAAAGCCATAAAAAATCATTCAATCATTAAAAGAAAAAAAAAATGCTGCTAAAAAGATTAGTGAAATGGGTAGGTACCTAAATTTTTTTTGCTACCCAAGAATATAATCTCTAATAACAGTAGTGTCAATAAATGACATAAATCATTATGGGTGATTCTAAAAAAAAAAAAGAAAAAAAAAAAACGCAATTCCCAAGGTCTGAATTCTGAAAAAGTGAACCTTCTCCAAAAAATTTCAAAAAATTCACGGAGATTCGTGAAATTATAAAAAAGAGTTATCAACCCACGACGCAACTCAATTTCAATCTTAGGCCTTCAAACTGGAATTGATACGGCGGTGGTAATGAGAAGCGCAGGCGGTAATGAGAATTGACTGTTTTGAGGCCCACTCAG
The DNA here is from genome assembly GCA_036186465.1 of Nesidiocoris tenuis. NCBI lineage: Eukaryota > Metazoa > Arthropoda > Insecta > Hemiptera > Miridae > Nesidiocoris > Nesidiocoris tenuis. The sequence continues at coordinate 3,343,846 of AP028923.1, forward strand.
CAATTTCATTTCGGAGGAAAATTGCTTTTTCTGAGTTTCTCATGTACGCAGAGGAGGGCAGACCCTAAAATAAACAAAAAGTCGAAATAGTGCGCCCCCAATAAACAACGAAGTAAAATCCACAATTCTTTAGGATGTTCCCTGGAAAACAAAAACCTCGGATTTTCTATAGGAAGTCAGTTTTTTTGCATTTTTCTCCTAGAATAGTCTCAGCAATTTGCCAATTTTTTCTGCTACACATACCTAAAAACCCCAAAAAAATTTTGAATTCTTTATTTTCCTTTGAAAAACGGTAGAAAAAAACGATTTTTTGAAATTCCAAAAATTGGACTAGAAACAAGATTCCACTATTCGGCCACTAAGGCTCAATCGACCTGATCTTCAGGGGGTGTAAAATTTGCAGAAACATACAAGAAATCTAACGAGCTAAAGAAACTCAAAATCAGTTCCGTACAACCCTCACTAATCGTCCAAATCGCGAGAAAATGAAACCGCAACCAAAAATCTTGGTCTCGGAAATTTTTCGTAAGAATTCCGAAAAAGTTCTTCAAGTTGTGAAAAATCAAGCGAGAAATCCGGGAAAAATAATAGAAAAATCCAAAACCAACGGCGTCAACTTCAAAAAAAAGATTTTTTTTTTGTTTCTAATATAACATGCAATTTTTACTAATACCACCAGCATTGACGATATCTATCTCCAAGCTTCTCTCTATTCTGCAAAACATAGGTACCCGAACAAGTTCCATTCTCTCATTTCACATAATGATCCTCAAACCCCCCCCCCCTCCTATGAGGACTCCCTTTCCAAGGTAAAGGATCACTTCTTCCTTTAGCTACAAAAGAAGCCGTCGAAAGGGGAGAAACAGCTCATTTAAACGAAGCTCTTTGATAAAGGAGGCGCTAATTATGTGAAACAGAGGCAGGCTTTCCTTCTGCTGGACTTATTTTAATAGAAAACGTGAAAGAGTTAACGGCAGATGAGGAAAGTCTTAGATGCAAATGAACCGTGAAATCCAAAACAGCTCATTAGCGGTTCATCATCTCATCATTTTCTTTCCAATTTCCAGTTATTGTCCGTATTCTTGGACGATCATGAGGCAAATCCCCGCCTTGAAAGGTCGTTTTCTGGGTCTGGAAGATCGTTCAAGAAAAGGTGCTAGTTAATCCTTGGTAATTTGGTAATTAACCTTTTGTTCGGATATTGACAACGCAGAACGGATACTGGGACCGCACTCTGCCTACAAAGACCCCAACGGCAGCAGGCCGCATTCCTTGTGAATGTTAGTCGACTTCGAAGGCCTCAGTTTGCGGATTCAGGCGGCGGACTCAGTTTGCGGATTCAGGTGGCGGACTCAGTTTTCGGATTCAAGTGGCGGACTCAGTTTGCGGATTCGGGTTGCGGACTCAGTTTGCGGATTCAGGTGGCGGACTCAGTTTGCGGATTCAGGTGGCGGACTCAGTTTGCGGATTCAGGTAGCGGACTCAGTTTGCGGATTCGGGTGGCGGACTCAGTTTGCGGATTCAGGTGGCGGACTCAGTTTGCGGATTCGGGTTGGGGAATCAGTTTGCGGATTCAGGTGGCGGACTCAGTTTGCGGATTCAGGTGGCTGACTCAGTTTGCGGATTCAGGTGGCGGTCTCAGTTTGCGGATTCGGGTGGCGGACTCAGTTTGCGGACTCAGGTAGTGGACTCAGTTTGCGGATTCGGGTGGCGGACTCAGTTTGCGTCACCCAATCGGAGCGGATCGTATGAAATAGTACCATCAATCTTACAATCAATGGGGCAATCAAAATAATTTAAAAACCCAAACATTTGTATGCAGGAATCTACGTTTACTTCTTCTTCATGCCTCTTCTTCTTCTTCATCAGTCATCCCTAATCTTCATACCTACTTTAAAATTCGTAACTATAGAAGTAAAAACCTAGCCTGTCAGAGATGGATCCGCTAAATACAACAGAAGGCTCGGAAACTTTTCAAGTTGCCAGATGTTAAAGTTTCTCAGATGAGTCAAGAGGGGCTAATTGATATTTTCGCCTTCGGCTCCAGTCACGTCTGCAACAGTTGGGCAACTCATTTAGCCTAAAGTCGAGCGAAATGATTTCGTAGGTCTTTGAAATGTGCCATTTACATGTTTAACAGGCCAACTGTTCCGAACAGTTATTCCGGTCGGTCGCTAATTCTATAATTGGATTGAGAACTGTTGCTCAATTATCAAGTCCGTTTCGGTAAAAATCAGATTTTTCGCCTTTTTCGTGGGCATTTGTTGAAGGATGCCCGATTTTGGAAATTCGCTCGAGAGGAAATCACCGATTTATCTGCCTAACGATACCAAAACATCCTCATTTTCGGGAATCTAAAGATTTTATTTATCGGTAAAAAATAGACTTTTTTTATAATATAACTATATCTATTAATATGGCTGTATATAATATGACTATATTATAGTGGAACTCGTTTTTCTCTGCTGAGAAATGTTCAGTTATGAGGTTTGGAGAATTTTCCAAACACTTTGAGAATTTTCCTGATCAAACTGAGAGTTTTCCAAACCAAATTGAAAATTTTTCAGACCGAATTGGTTCAGAAAATGGTCAATATAGTTGGAAAAATTCTCAAACTGATTTAGAAAATTCACAATTCAACCTGAAAATGATATAATTTTCCCTCCTACTCAGGCTGAGGCCGGAAAACGGGCCTTATGGGCGTCTGTATAGGTAGCCGCTTTGGCCTGTCCTACTAACGCACTTGATCCGTCAAACGGAATAAATAAACCGTTCTTAGCCGGGGGTATAAAACGTTAAACGTAAACCGCCCCATAAACCTTCAGCGAGACTGAAATCCACCAACGACTACTTAACGTTCACACCCAATTTACCCCCGAGTCCCGGAACGGTTTTTGTAAAGTTGAGCTTAAGCCTTTAATGACACATAGAATACGAGATAACCCTAGGGCTTGACGTTTTCTTAATGGAAGCACTCTGCCCAAAATATGCGAACCCTTGGAGATGAAATTGGAAAAATTCCTCTTTCGAGTAATTTCACCGGAAGTTTAGCTCTATTTACAGTTGAATGATGTCAGGAATTGTTTACGGATTATTTCTTGACGTTTTTAGGTAAAGACATGTCATCAATTTTTTTGTAATTAATACGAAGAAAGGTGTATCACAAAATGGATGGGACGAAAATGTTCTGCCTCAAATAATACCCGGAATAAAGGCTAAAACACTGCGCGCCGTTCCTGTAACGCGCCTTCCCTCGGCGTTATAGGCGTTATGGGCGTACCTGCTCCCCGATTCGGTGATGATAATGATTATGTTTTCATATTTTCTGCCCTGGCAGGTTGGCCATGTCGGGAAATCCGGTTGTGACACAACATTCCTCCTTATCTGACAGAAGGCGTTATTACGCCAAAAAATTTTAAGTGAGAATTTTTAAAAATTTTGAATTTTTAAAAAATTTTAATTTTTGAAAATTTTGAGTTTTTGAAAATTTTCAAGTTTTGAAATGTTTGAATTTCTGAAAATTTTGAATTTTTAAAAAGTTTAAATTTTTGAAAAGTTTGAATTTTTGAAATTTTGAAATTTTTGAAAATTTGAAATGAGAGTTTGGCCTATATGTGTTCAAGCTGATCTATTCTGAACCCCCACTTTGCAACTACTATTCAATTTCGTAATTGACCACAATACCAACGCCTAACGCCGCGTTCCAAAAAGTAACGCAGCGATATAACTCCTGTCTGGTTGGAAATGTGGCGTACACAACCGGATTGCGTTAACGCGGCGGTGCAGGATAGTCTAATGCCGCTTTATTACGCCGTACGCATTGGACAATACCAATAACGCTGAGTGAACGGGCCGCACTGGATTGTGGTAACGCCGCGGTACGGTAACGCAGCGGCACGGAACTCAGCGGTTCGGTAACGCAGCGGTAAAGTAACGCAGCGGTACGGTAACGAAGCGGTAATGTAACGCAGCGGTTTGGTAACGCAGCGGCACTGAACACAGCGGTTTGGTAACGCAGCGGTACAGGAACGCCCATCGCCGCGTATACGCGTTCTGTGGCGGCTATTCCAATAACGCCGAGAAAACGCCGCGTTATTACACGCCCTATGTGTGTTTCGGCATGGAAAGTTATGATCGGTATCGACCGACACGCCTAATATTAAATCTCAAAAATTTTTTGAGAATGACTGCGGGAAAAAATGAACGAAAATGGAATGTAATATTGGATTTTTATATTTTCAAATACCACAAACAAACAGTTTTATCGCTAAGGCACATTGGTCAAAATGTTCTATGGTTCAGTAGTAGAGAACAAAATACTGATAGAATACCTAAACCATCACACACTTTGCAAAACACTATATTAAAAATTTCAAATTTCGAAAAAACCTCCGTTATTGAAAATACCATCGGTGAGTGTCTACTTTATGATGAGATATTAAACTTATCAAAATCTACCTCAGCGATGGTTCGTCTAGCCTTCCATAGTCTAATAGCTAATTACTATTTACACTGGTTAAATCCGAGGCCGTTAACTAAGGCTGAATAAAATGTATGAATACATTTCCTATATTAGGCGAATCGTGAGATGAAATTCTCGAAAACTCGACAATTCTAGAGGCTCCGTGGGAGTGACGTTGAGATTTAACCATAAAAAAAAAGATAATTTGTCTCAAACAATCAAAATTAATTCGATAAAAACTTCCAGTTTTCGGTTTCTTCGAGCATACTTCGAAATTCTGGAGCCATATTGACCGATCGAGACTCATTCTACTTAAATCGATCCTTTTACGAGCGATAAAACAACATAAACTAATATTTTAAACGATTTTCATGAAATCTTACTGAAAATTCGAATTCTATATAGGTTATCTCATCGTCACTCCCCCATTGCTCTTTGACAATCCAAAACAACCCAGAGACGTTTCAGTTCGACATTGAGAACAAAGGGGCCATTTCAATTTGGCAGTCGTACCCAAATATACGAGTGCACGACATGAACTGTGCGCCATGCCAAGCGATTGTAAACGATGACGTGAGTGTGTGAAAGTATTGAGTCCAACTATTCATCTGCCATTTCGCCTCTTCGACCCTGAAAAACAGGAAAAGGAAAATTCAAAATTAGAGAAAAATGAACATTTTTACGGTGAAATGCCTATGGGCATACAATGGTTTTGGTACAATTTAAAATTGGAGATGCATAAGTCAATTTCGAGATCAAAGTCAACTTCGAGATCAAAGTCAACTTCGAGATCAAACTCAACTTCGAGATCAAAGTCAACTTCGAGATCAAACTCAACTTCGAGATCAAAGTCAATTTTGAGATTAAAGTCAATTTCGAGTTCAAACTCAACTTCGAGTTCAAAATCAACTTCGAGATCAAACTCAACTTCGAGATCAAACTCAACTTCGAGATCAAAGTCAACTTCGAGATCAAATTCAACTTCGAGATCAAAGTCAACTTCGAGATCAAAGTCAACTTCGAGATCAAAGTCAACTTCGAGATCAAATTCAACTTCGAGATCGAAGTCAACTTCGAGATCGAAGTCAACTTCGAGATCAAAGTCAACTTTGAGATCAAACTCAACTTCGAGATCAAACTCAACTTCGAGATCAAAGTCAACTTTGAGATCAAACTCAACTTCGAGATCAAAGTCAACTTCGAGATCAAACTCAACTTCGAGATCAAACTCAACTTCGAGATCAAACTCAACTTCGAGATCAAATTCAACTTCGAGATCAAAGTCAACTTCGAGATCAAAGTCAACTTCGAGATCAAATTCAACTTCGAGATCAAATTCAACTTCGAGATCAAAGTCAACTTCGAGATCAAACTCAACTTCGAGATCAAAGTCAACTTCGAGATCAAAGTCAACTTCGAGTTCAAAATCAACTTCGAGATCAAAATCAACTTCGAGATCAAAGTCAAATTCGAGATCAAATTCAACTTCGAGATCAAAGTCAACTTCGAGATCAAAGTCAACTTCGAGATCAAAGTCAACTTCGAGATCAAACTCAACTTCGAGATCAAACTCAACTTCGAGATCAAACTCAACTTCGAGATCAAACTCAACTTCGAGATCAAACTCAACTTCGAGATCAAAGTCAACTTCGAGATCAAATTCAACTTCGAGATCAAAGTCAACTTCGAGATCAAAGTCAACTTCGAGATCAAAGTCAACTTCGAGATCAAACTCAACTTCGAGATCAAACTCAACTTCGAGTTCAAACTCAACTTCGAGTTCAAAATCAACTTCGAGATCAAACTCAACTTCGAGATCAAAGTCAAATTCGGATCAAACTCAACTTCGAGATCAAAGTCAACTTCGAGATTAAAGTCAACTTCGAGATCAAAGTCTCAGAGAACGAGCGGGAAAAATCCGTTTCTCGAGGGAAATCGTTGTGGGAAACGATAGAAGTTTGGAGGGGGAAAAAGGGAATTTTGCTCGAACTTGAGGGAAATATGTTGCGGTCGTGTGGAAACACTGGTAATCTCTGGGTTGCACCAAGTCGGTATTTTGAATTTTGAAAATGGCTCGAAATCAAGTTTCACGGCTTCCGAGGCAATGCGAAGTTGACAAACAAAATCCGAAGCGTCCATCTTCCCCGGCCGATCCGAGGTTTTTCTGTCATTCCTCCCCGCATTTCATTCGCTCGAAACTCCAAAGTTACCGCAGAACTTTAATCCTCTTTCGCTGAAAGGGCATTAGGTCCGATGCCGCCGAAGTTGCCGGGCGGAACTTGCCCGAAACTCGACAAGCTTGCCACTAATCCGGGGGCCGAGTTCCTTTAAATCATATCCCCGGCTTCTTGTTATTGTAAGCGGTCCTAGGTCCGCGTTTCATTTCCGGGACCGGTCCGCAATGACTATTTCAATAACACCTGGAATTACTAATGTCTGAAAGATTAATAGGACCTATGTAGTGTGAGAAGAGGTAAGTGCGTAACTTTTTTCCATAAAATTTATTACACTATATTTATTACTCTACAATTTCACTCAAATTTCGACAATTTTATTACGTTCACATGACTTTTCCGAATAAGGGTAAGTGGGAATCCATAGCCATCCAATGAGAAATTGCTGTAGGTTTTCATACTCAAACTCGAAGGTCAAACGAAAGGTTAACTCAAACCGAAATTCAAAATGGAACTCAAACTGAAACAAAAAATTAAACTCAAGCCTTTGTTTGAGATCGAATTTGAAAAAAAAACTTCGAGGGAGCCATTGCCCCATTGACCCGCGGATAATGCAGTCCCATTGTTTGTCACCGTCTGCCCTAAATTTTCCGCATTCGCGGCCTTGAATCGCCGGATATCTTCTTCCGCTTGAAACTTCCAGCTGTCTATCCCCTTCTTGTCTCTCTCGAATAAACTTCTCCGCGAAGTTCGGCGATTAATTTCCACGTAGGGCCAACTTCGCGAAACGGGCATCTCTATGGCGCCTTCACGGCGCCGAGTTAATAAGCCCGATGCGGTTGAGTTTCGGATTGCTCATGTTTCCGAGGAATCCTCGCCGCTTTCTGTATATTGGGCACCTACGTGCAGGTTTCCGGCGAATCTTTTCGCTAACAATCAGGTTACACGTGGATAACTATACAACATTTCATCATTTCGCTGCGGTACTTCGAGGCGACTTAACATTCAAGCAATCACTTGCAACACTCGTCATGATACTGGAAATGCTTTCTGGAATAATATTCCAGAATTATATTAAAATCCTTACATTATAAGGATTGGCGCCTCCGCTGGCCAATTTGGGGGCTATTTTTACTTCCATATTTGAGGATGTTAATTCCAAAAGGTACCTACTATATCGTCGCTTAATTTCTAACATGTAAAATGGTACACAAAAAAGTGATAGTTTGGAAGATATTTGCCAGTAAACTGGAAGGCGTCGCTGAATAATCTCGTTTTCGTCATTCCTGATATTTGGAGCTCTGTTTCTCCAATACGAATGGTCCAAAAATCAAGTTTGACTAGTGAAAATGAAAGGAAATTTTATTTTCTAAAACTTTGTAATTACATATGGTACACAAAAAAGTGATAGTTTAGAAGATATTTGCCTGTAAACTGGAAGGCGTCGCTAAATGATCTCGTTTTCGTCATTCCTGATATTTGGAGCTCTGTTTCTCCAATACGAATGGTCCAAAAATCAAGTTTGACTAGTGAAAATGAAAGGAAATTTCATTTTCTAAAACTTTGTAATTACATATGGTACACAAAAAAGTGATAGTTTGGGTGATATTTGCCTGTAAAATGGAAGGCGTCGCTAAATAATCTCGATTTCGTCATTCCTGATATTTGGAGCTCTGTTTCTCCAATACGAATGGTCCAAAAATCAAGTTTGACTAGTGAAAATGAAAGGAAATTTTATTTTCTAAAACTTTGTAATTACATATGGTACACAAAAAAGTGATAGTTAAGAAGATATTTGCCTGTAAACTGGAAGTCGTCGCTAGATAATCTCGTTTTCGTCATTCCTGTTATTTGGAGCTCTGTTTCTCCGAATCGAATGGTCCAAAAATCAAGTTTGACTAGTGAAAATGAAAGGAAATTTTGTTTTCTAAAACTTTGTAATTACATATGGTACACAAAAAAGTGATAGTTTGGGTGATATTTGCCTGTAAACTGGAAGGCGTAAATAATCTCGTTTTCGTCATTCCTGTTATTTGGAGCTCTGTTTCTCCAATACGAATGGTCCGAAAATCAAGTTTGACTAGTGAAAATGAAAGGAAATTTCATTTTCTAAAACTTTGTAATTACATATGGTACACAAAAAAGTGATAGTTTGGGTGATATTTGCCTGTAAACTGGAAGGCGTCGCTAAATAATCTCGTTTTCGTCATTCCTGATATTTGGAGCTCTGTTTCTCCAATACGAATGGTCCAAAAATCAAGTTTGACTAGTGAAAATGAAAGGAAATTTTATTTTCTAAAACTTTGTAATTACATATGGTACACAAAAAAGTGATAGTTTGGAAGATATTTGCCAGTAAACTGGAAGGCGTCGCTGAATAATCTCGTTTTCGTCATTCATGATATTTGGAGCTCTGTTTCTCCAATACGAATGGTCCAAAAATCATGTTTGACTAGTGAAAATGAAAGGAAATTTCATTTTCTAAAACTTTGTAATTACATATGGTACACAAAAAAGTGATAGTTTAGAAGATATTTGCCTGTAAACTGGAAGGCGTCGCTAAATGATCTCGTTTTCGTCATTCCTGTTATTTGGAGCTCTGTTTCTCCAATACGAATGGTCCAAAAATCAAGTTTGACTAGTGAAAATGAAAGGAAATTTCATTTTCTAAAACTTTGTAATTACAAGTTCAGCGAAATTTAAATTCCACGTTACCCTCCTTAACGCTAAATCGGCCGTCCATCATAATCTCATTTGTGAACATCTGCTCCCCCAACATTACATTCTCAGCGAGGCTTTCCTACGTCAGAAATTATATTAACACCCACCCTCGAAAGAAGTTTACTTTAGCCTCATCTCACGTATCAACAATTTAATCTGCTCGGATAAGAAAACCCGTCTCGCGTTAACTGTTAATTTCAATATTTACCGAATAAACGGCAGTCGGAATATCAGGGGCGTTCAAAACTTCCAAAAGGTTTCGACTGAAGGCGAAGCAAGAACAATAATCTTTCATTTAATGACGGCGGCCTGTATCTCCGAAACTAATGAACCGATTTTGACCCGATATTTTTCATAATTTTTTTTACCTTAAAATGTTTTGTAACTTTTTTTGACCTTGACATATTTTATAAATTTTTTTTACCTTATACCTAATATTTTATAATTTTTTTTTGCCTTAGAATATTTTATATTTTTTTTTACCTTAAAATATTTTATAATTTTTTTTTTACCTTACGTTAAATATTTTATAATTTTTTTTACCTTAGGTAAAATTTTTTTTTTCACCTTAAAATATTTTATAAATTTCTTTGACCTTAGGTGAAATGTTTAAAAAATTTTTTACCTTAATATATTTTATATATTTTTTTGACCTTAAAATATTTTATAAATGATGCTAGTTTGGGTGGAAAACACCTCAGAGTTATTGGCAATTTTCGGCCTCAAAACTTCGGCGTCAAATTCGGATAAATCGCTCTTACCTCCAATTCGCCGAAATTTAGACGTGACGACTCGATCAGACGACGGTGACGCGCAGGGTCTGTTCTTGAGGAACAATCGTGTCCGACGTGACGTCAGTCGACGACGTTATGTCTGTCGCGACGGGAGTCGAGGCCGGCGTGTCGCGTAGAGTGACGTGAAGGAGACTGCGAACAGAATGATAACCTAATTTTAGGTAAGTCACCTAGGCGATGTTGGATTTATTGGAATTTTAACTTTTGAGACCAATTATGCGGTAGAGTAAATGTTATTGAGTAGATGATATTGAGTGGCAAAACGTACTTTGGAACATCCGATTTTAATTTTTCGGAAAATAGCCTTATTTTCATTATTTGCTCTGAGTTTTTCTTTTTAATTTTCCATAAGGTTGTAGAAATCAATTGTACGAATAAATTTGTGGGTTCCTAAAATGTGGTCTTCCATCTCCATTTTCAGAATGGATATTTTTTCATTTCGGTCAAATTATCGAGGATTTGGCCGAAGTGGGTGGGCTTTCTCTTGTTTATAAAGCCTTATTAGAACCGATGACTGTTGAGAGGGAAACAAAGTCAATCCGGTTTTCCTGGAACGAATTAATTTTCCATCAGACCGATCTGCTTATTTTTTCTCTGCTGCGTCGGAGTATTGCACACGGACGGTAGTTTATTATGGAAGCAATATGGTGGAACATCGATACTCGATAAGAAAAAGCTAATATTCTCAAAACTTCAATCTCCCCGAGGGCCAATAGTAGGCATCCTTAGGAAGGATATAGTTTTTTGCTTTAATATTTTCAGAGTAAAATGGAAATACCGTATGGAAAATCGCTTGTAATCAGAATCACATTTTGAACAGCTGTGTTTTGCCTATTTGCGCAAATTTACAAGAATAGAAATACCTAAATTTTCGACCCACCGGGATTATTCGTTTTTGGAAACCCATTTCGTTTTACAGAAATTCTATCACTCGCAGTACTTCCGAGATATCTGCATTTTAAGTGTTGCGTATCTATTTCATTTTCAACGCTTATACATGAAACCAGTAGATACAGAAGGTTTCAGGCTTAATGGCCATATGAACGGCTCAACCCGTGACGCGGCCGGCCCAAAACATTCGAAAGTCGAATTCGGTAGCTTGAGCCGCCAGACCCGCGACTGATTGGCCGAGTGCCGCGCGTCCCGTTCCCCCCACAGCGGGCCCGCCGGGCGGACGTTGGCCGGCTGAGTGCCACGCAACAAGGTGGCTCCACGGACCGTCCGTTGCGTGCCACGCCGTTCGCCTGATTCCCCGTCTGTTAATATGGAGGGGGAACACTGGGGCCCACCTATCGCGTCTCTGATTGGCTGATCCTTTCTCCCCCTTTCCTGTGGGGCCTGCGTCTGTCAGCGGCCAGTAGGGGGGGGGGGTAGGCCCGTATTTTTGTACTACAATTTCAGGTGAAATTTAAAATGTGTACCTACCTAATGATGAATTTTCCTTGATTTCTGATCCAAGTCGCAAAATAAATAATTCGGGCCAAAATTTCAAGTACCAAAAAATTGTTGTCATAGTAATAAGTATTACTACAGTACTGTTGTCATATTCGCACCTCTAATTTAGGCCGAAGGCCTCCCTGACGAAGTTTCAAGAACCCAACTCATCGACTTTTAATTTAATTTAGGCCGAAATTGGCTCGGCTAGGACTAAATTGAGCCACCTGCGCCCCTTAAACCAAAACGAGTTTCTCGAAAAAAGGATTAGCCAACATCTACGCTCCTAGAGACGAGCCGGCGCATACTGATGAAGTGTATTTGAGAGATAAAGGCGAAAGGGGATGAAGTGATCTATGGGTAAAGTAAGGTAACTTAGCTGAGGAATTATAGAAGCTGCTTTAAATTGAGACAAAGCGCTTCGCCTTTAATTTCCTCCCGAGGCGAGAAACTCCCTTTTGTCCGAGCGCTCAGTTGTTTTTGGATAATTCAAAAATCCGCCGTCCATTTAAATGGTAAGCGGGAGATAGTCTGGAATATAAGGTCCGTCGATCAAAATTTTTAGCTTAATCGTATGAGAATACATTTGCCGAAAGTAGTCGTTAATTAGTTGAATAATTAATCCGCTCATTAACCAAAGATTTCGTTTGAGGAAAAAAGGTGAAATCTTCGGTGTTCCTGACTCATGATAGGTTATCTATTTATTTGTATATTTTTTTCATGCCAAGTGAATTGTGGAATTGTAATCGTCGTAGAACATAGAAGTGTTATTTTAGCTTCGGAGTTCCAAAAAGTGTTTTAGTCATAGGTAAGGTTTGTTATTACTGTTTCTGTATAATAAATAAATGATAATAAAAATTCTGATAGATGACTAGCTCGAACTACAGTTCAAATAAAAATGAGGCTTTTCGTCTTCATTTTACCATTAAAATGGGTATGCTTATTAAGAATTTTTTGAATGTAAAAAACTTTTGAAAAATTGAAATTTCTACCTTTGTATCGGAGATTCGGCGAGGTTCGTCCGTTTTGTATCCATGTCACTGACGCTGAAAATCAAAATTTAGGTTGAATCACCTTTTTAGTAAAAGGTTGGCGTTTTTTTTAATTAATGAGAAATACGGCATCATAATGCTAAAAATCAACATAAAAAACTGAAAATCAATATTTGATAAAGGTTAAAAAAACCTTTTACAAAAAAGTTGGCTTTTTTTTCAATCATGAGAAATAAGGCATCATAATCCTGAAAATCAACATTAAAAACTGAAAATCATAATTTTAAACAAAGATATAAAAAACTTTTTAAAAAAGTTGCATTTTTTTCAATTATTGAGAAAAACGGTATTATAGTGCTGAAAATCAAAGGTTTTGAAAACTTTCGAAAAAAGTTCTAATTTTTTTTTCAATTAATGAGGAAAACGGTATCATAATGCAAAGTGTCGCCTACCGGCTCGGGTAGCAGCAGGAAGTGCTCTTGCCGAAATTTTCACCATCCTCCAAAGTTTGCGGGAGATTTTGATGGAGCGTTTCGGGCAGGAGAAGGCTGCACCCGCCCCCGGCCAGCAGAAGTCCGCCCATTATTACGAGAGGAACGACCAGATGGTCTTCGCCCTTTCGACAAAAAGTCAAATTGATGAAAATATAAAAAAATATGAAAAATTTGTTTTCATGTGAAAAAAAAATTGGAAAATGAAACAGGCACCTTATTACCCAAGAAGGTACGATACCTATACAATAGGTACCATATCGATACCATAAAGCACAAAGGGCATGCGTCCCAAAATATGAATTTTGAGATTTCGGTACCGAAAGAATCTACTCATCAGGACCTATCCATCGCTCCAAGAATTATGATCATTTTATCCATTTTCAGGGCCAAAAAACGATATAATGGAAAAACTACAAATATTTAAAGAGCGTTTATCTTGGAATTGTTAAGTCCTACCAAAGTTCTGGTTAAACGAGGTTGTAGATCTTGGCCAGACAAACATTTTTTATTTAGCGATATTTTTTATAGAATTGAAAACTATGGGAGAAATCTTTATTTTTGTAAATTGATCAAAAACTTATTTTGCATTTTTCTCATTATGCCATTTTTGGACATTATGCCCTTTGTGCTTTAAGGTATGGATATTATACTCCCTCACCTATGAAGAAAGATTTTAATTCGACTAATGCCCGGTTTATTGACAAAATTTATCCATCCGATATCCAAGGAAGCTTTAGATAAATTTCTCCACGGTGGTATTTGTATCAAATTTGAATGTAAAAATCTCATTGGAAATGTTTATCGAAAGCTTCCTTGGATATCGGATTGATAAATTTCGTCAATAAACCGGCCATAAATAAAATCGAAAAATCGGAGGCCTTCGAATTATGGTGACTTAACTCCTGATATGGAGAATCAAAAAACCAGTGTAAAAATAACCTTGAGTTTTTACTTCCATATTTACAGAGTAAATGGAAGTATTGTAATCGTCCTAAAATCCAAAATCGGAATGGGGGCTCAGAAACAATTTTTACTTGTTCACTTTTACTCAAAATCACAAAAATTAAATTTGAGCATTCTTGGTTTTACATTGCAGAATACATGGGTTTTTATATTCCGATAACTAGACATATTTCAATTTTAGGCGTGTTTTGATTTTTTTGTTGTTGGTAATTTCAAATTACTAATTTGTATGTTTTTAAAAATTTTTTGTTGATTTAATTTTGTTAATTAAGTTTTGTTTGTTAATTTAATTTTGTTAATTTTTTCAAACGTTTTTTGTTAGATAATTAAGTTTTGTTAGTTAATTTAATTGGTTTTTTCAATTTTTATGTTTTTTTGTTGATAATTTTTATTTGTTAAAAATTTTGTTTTTAGGCGATAACTAGACGTATTTTGATTTTAGGCGTGTTTCAAATTTTGTTGTTGTCGTTTTATATGTTTTTTAAAACATTTTTGTTGATTTAATTTTGTTAATTTATTTTTTAAAATGTTTTTTTTTACTTTTTAATGATTTTTAGTGTTTTTGTTCATTTAATTTGGTTAATTGAAGAGTTTTTCTCCAAAACTGCATTCATCCACTTTCGAGTTTTGTCGATATCGATTTCGTTTTTTTTTTCGATTTCGATTCATAGCAACTTTGATACCTCTAAGCAATCGAAAATCGAAAAAACGAAATCGATATCGACAAAACTCGAAAGTGGATGAATGCAGTCTTGGAGGAAAACTGTTCAATTATGTTTTGTTAGTTAATTTAATCTGTTTTTTTAATTTTTATGTCTTTTTGGTTGTTGAATTGTTTAATTTTATTTTCATCTTGTTTTTAGGCAATAACTAGACGTATTTCAATTTTAGGCGTGTTTTGAAGTTTGCATAGTGAGTTTTTTGATATTTTTGGCGAAGTAGTCGGACTACAATCTAGTTCTGTGAAAAAGTTTACGTATCAAAATATGGAAGTATTGTGCATTATCTACGCACCACTGGTTTTGGTAATATCTAACAAATTGCTATTAAATGCTGGACTGATTTTGGCGTTTTGAGAAGTTTTCTTCCTACCCACGAAAAACTCCCTTTCAAGTACTACTTACTAAGTAGCATGGAAAGGTAACGGCCATCTTTTCTCGTAGATATCATCTTTAGATAACTCGAGTGGATTTTCGAACGTGTGACAATTTATTTCGAGTGTAAAACTAGGTAAGTCAATTGTAAATTCCAGAGATAGGAACTGATCCAGGCGTATGTTGGCTTCGTGCCATCCATTGATATCCTTCGAGGATCTTTTCATCTTTTCTCTCTCGCTCAGAAAAGGATCGACTCTCGACTTGATTCAAGGTCATGTGTCCCTGTCGCCACATTAATTCCCGATGTTCACGGGCAGTAAAACACGCCGACCCGAGTCAGCTGTGCAGTCGAGTAAATCATTTTTATTTCCTCCCGCCATCCGTTACCTTTGCGTTTTTTGAATTATTCAAAACCCCGATTTTCGGGCGATTTTTTTCAATTTATTGTTCAATTTATTTATTATTCAGATTATAAGCTATTTTATTTATTTTCGAATTGGATTTAATTTTTTTATTGCACCTATTCTGCAAGGTAAAATTGAAGTTATCGGAATATAAAAAATGTCCACGTATTCTGCAAGGTAAAACGAAGATTTTAAGACCAACAACGCTCAAATCGGTTGATTTTTGTGGCCAGGAAAAAATAAATTAGAAAAAATAAAATAGAAAAAGCTAAAAGTTCTGATATATCGGAAATACTGTGCGAAATTCAAATTCCGGTAAAAAAAGTTGATAGGTCTTACTGTGACAAACATTCCAGTTCAAGAAATTTGAAAAAAGATTGAAAATTGACTGAGCTATGGCCATTTTTGTAAATGGCGGACCCTTGCTGAGGAAGTGATTCAAAGTGAAAGTTTTTTCTGAAGTAAACGTTTTTTCTTAAGCTCTGTTCCGATTTTTGCTTTTATGACGATTCCAATACCTCCATTCCCTTTGTAAATATGGAAGTGAAAATATGCAACGTTAAAAAAATAATAAAATAAATGTATTATCGTTGTTCTCGTCTCAAGATTAAAATATATATTTTATCGCTCATTTAACCGTCGATTAAGTTTGTTTTCCCTGGCTATAATTGGAATTTTTCATGAGCTGATTTTTACATTTCTCAGGATTGTTCACTGTTACGAGTACAAGATGATAAATAAAGAAAAATACTCGATATATGCTCGATTCAGTGGAACGGGAGAAACACACGTGGCCGCATTCATTGATATTCAGAGCGGGATCCTCGTAGGATTTCTGGATTTGCATGCAAACAATAAATTCCCAAGACTTCTCCGTATATAAATTTAATGCGCTCTGAAATCCGCCGCATATTTCTCGGAAAGCTCTAAATTTATTATGGGAATGGAGAAAAAAAGATTTCAGCCATAATCGGCGGAAATTCAATTGTACTCGGCGAATTAACGATTTGAAACAATCCCGAGTTCTCCGCATTAGTAAATTTATTACGGAATAAAGCTATGAACACCGTGTATCGCTATAAGATGTAACATTAATTGATAGCTGTACCTATCTACATTTATGTAAAACCGCCCCGGTCTTTCTCGGCGAAAAATATTTTCCTATGCTTTTGAAAAAAAAAAACGTTACTGGGGTTGGCTGCAATGCATTCGCAGAAAAATGATGAACTTCCATCGTATGGTATAACAGCTATCGGTAAAAACGTCGGTCTAAAATTAAACGAAATGGATAAATTTCCCAATTTTTCGTGGAATGGACTACTAATTTATTGAGCTTCCAGGAAAACGACGTACTTTTTACTCGGAATTAAACCGGCTTTTTGAATGGGGTTTTATCTTTTTCTATAAAATTAACGGTTTCTGAGTTAAGGCCGTATCAGACGGACAGCTAAACCGGCAACAGTTTTCCGGTCAGGGCCGGGCGGCCTTGCGGGCCTTGCCGGCTTTGCGGGCCGCAAGATTCGATTGATTCTTCAAGGACGTCTTGAGCCGTCATGGGGCGTGCCGAGCCGTCGTGCCTCCAAGAGCCATGGACACGCCCACCGACGGCTCAAATGGCCGAAGAGATTCGCTCATTGCGTCGTCGATTATTGCGGGTTGCGCTGCAGCGCGTATCATGATATCATGATCATGATAGCACGTAACATGATACGTGAAAAAGCACGTCGTGTATAACCTCGACAGAAGTGGCGGAAATTGAAATTGTTCGAACAATTCATAGTGGCAAAGCGCCTGAGCCGATTTTGATTTTAAAATAAATAAAAATAAAAAATCAGAAAAAAATGCTGAAAATAAAAAAAAAAATTGCTAAAAATAAAAATAAAAAAATAAGCTAAAAAATAAAAATAATAAAAATTTGTTAACGAGTTATGCACGAAAAAACGTTCGTGTGATACGTGAAAAATTGTAAAACCTTGACAGAAGTGGCAAAAGTTGAAATAGTTCAAACAATTCATTATGGCAAAACGCCTGAGCCGATTTTGACACCCAAACCTATCGACGCAAAATTTAACAAACATTGAAAAAATAAAAAAAATCGGAAAAAAATTCTGAAAAAAAAAATTGTGCGGTATGTTTTGTTAACAAGTTAAACATGAAAAAACGTCGGACTCGAGAGAAAGGGATGCTTGATTCGATTCCGAATGGAGTGGAAAAAAGGAGGTTCTTTAAGTTGAATGGTAAGATTTTTTTTGTTTTTCTCTAACACAGCAAATTTTGATTCGATTTCAAACATTTTTTCTCATAAATGCCGGCGAAGTCTGCCATTTTCGTTGAATACTACTTTTTTCATGTTTTTAGAATTAATATTGATAGCGCTACAAAAAGCCTTGAAAAAAAAATTTCTTTGAAATGGTAATTTTGCGTTTGACAGTTTGTTTTTCATGGTCCTTAACATTTTAAAAGATTTTCCTAATTTTCTCTGAGATGCTTTCGAATATTTTTAGTATTTTCCCAGTTTTCTCGTCCAGCTTAATTGTTTAGAGCTGAATATAGCGCATTACTCTTTCAAACGAAGATAAATGGAAACCAGTGGTGCGTAGATAACACACAATACTTCCATATTTTGAAACGTAAAATTGTGACACGATTTGATCATATTTTGACTGTTTTCAAGGGTGTTTAGGTCAAAAATATAAAAAAATTCACTATTCAAATTTCAAAATTCGCCCAAAATTAAAAAACGCCAGTTTTCGGAACATAAAAAATATCCACATATTCTGCAAGGTAAAACAAAGATTTTAAGACCAAGAACGCTCAAATCGGTTCATTTTTGTGGCCGGAAAAAAATAAAATAGAAAACACTAAAAATGCAAATATATCGGAAGTACTGTGCGTTATCCAAATTCCGATTTAACAGGGTGTTAGGTCTTGCCGAGACAAACATTTCAGTTCAAGAAATTTGAAAAAAGGTTGAGAAATGAGGGAGTTATGGCCATTTTTGTAAATGACCACAGACGGACAGACGGACAGACGGACAGACAGACAGACGGACGTAACGGACACACAGACACTTGTTCAGGAAGTGATTCTGAGTAAATGTGTATAAGAAAAAGTTTTTTCGGAAGCTCCGTTCGGATTCTCGATTTTAGGACGATTCCAATACTTCAATTTACTCTGTAAATATGGAAGTAAAAAATGTCCCAGCATAAGCCCAGGATTATTCTGCCAATTAAACAATAATAAGGGCAATAATTCGTTTTAGTTCAACGTCTTCGGCTATTTGTATTCTCGGACATTTTTTCGAGTAATTACTTTCCGGAAGTTGGACTGAAATCTTTACTTTGACTCCGTCGAATTCGAGTTTGAATTTACGGGCGAATTTCCCTCTCGCTAATGTATTTACAGAAAATCGCCTTTTCCTTTTCACATTAATTACTTCGGCAGAGCTCCGCTAATGGTCAGAACGTGTTTTCCTTACTCGGACTCCGATGGCCGGAAACACTTCGTTTATTTTATGTTTCGTCCTCTATTTCTCTAGCTTTTATTGGGAAATCTTCATTTAGACGGTTCGAGTGAGAGGGACTGGAATTTGTGAAATGTGTATTACAATAATTGCCAGTCCTTAATTTCGAGGGAATTCTCTTTTCGATCCCGAATTCCTTCTGAGTTAATGGCGGTAATTTAATTCAGGAATGCCAATAATCAAATTCTTCGGATAGGAATCGTCGGAAATTATTTTCCTTAGGTAAAGTCATCCATCTTAAGTAAACGCTGATTTTGGAGAAATTCGTATTATTTAGGTACAGCATTTCCAAGTCGAATCGAGAGATTTCTAAATCAATATGAGAATTTTCCGAATCAAATTGAGAATTTTTCAAACGACATTGAGGATTTTTCAAACGATATCGAGAATTTTTTCGTAGTTATGTAATTTAATTGGAAAATTCTCAATTTGGTTTGGAAAATTCTCATATTGCTTTGAAAAATTTTCAATTTTTTAAGGAAAATTCTCATATCGGTTTGAAAAATTCTTATATTGGTTTCGAAAATTCTCATATCGGTTTGAAAAATTCTTATATTGGTTTGGAATATTCTCAATTCGGAAAGGAAAATTCTCAATTCAACTTCGGAATGCTATATAAGTCAAATTTGGTCTAGCTAATTGTTTCCCTGGAATGGGAAAATACAAAAAATTGTTGTATTGCACCAAAAAATATTTAATCTTTTTGTTGATTATCGTGAACGCCGTAGCATTTATGTATCACTTCGTCGGTGCATTGCCGGTCTAGTCCGGCGTGCGATGGATTGAAAAGGCGTTAAAAAACGTCCTACCATTTGTGGTAAAAAATTAATTTTCCATAAAATAAATTGAATTAGTTTTAATTAAGGATTCAGCTCTCGCAGATTCCTCCGCCCAAGAAATTTTGATTTTTTCCGTCATAATTGTGCTCACTCAAAGGCTACCAGACAATATTTTTATGACACTAGATTTTTTTAAAATGAATTTATTAATGTCGAAAATTCTTCAAACCAGCTTTCGACGTAGGAATGGGAAGTGAAAAATGTGCAGAATGCTACAAAATACTTTCAAAAAGTCTTCCAAATTTTCGTTTAAATTTCAGAACTTTTTGAGGTTAAAAAAAAAAAGATTTTTGAACTTCCCAAAACGTGGAACTTCTCAAACCCGTTTTCAACCACTAAAAGTTGGTATTTTGAGCAAATAAAAAATTTGAAAAATCCAAGGCCATTGCGGTGAATTGAGAAACTCTTTTGTGCAACTCCCTCAATCAGAGCAGCCGACCTTTTTGCCAAAAAAATAAGCTTTTGTTCTCCAGCAAAATCACTTATTGACTGGACAAATCTAGCGATAAAAAACATTTTTTTCTCTTCCGTATTCACGAATCGTCATAAAATCTCAAGTTGGATCTTCAAAAAATTACAAAAATGGCAATAGCTCCCTCAATTCTCAACCTTTTTTCAAATTTCTTGGGCTGAAATGTTTGTCTTTGCAAGACCAAACACCCTGTTTAATCGGAATTTGAATAACTCGCAGTACTTCCGATATATTTGAATTTTTAGTGTTTTCCATTTTTTTTTCGGTCACAAAAATTAACCAATTTGAGCGTTCTTGGTCTTGAATTCTTTGTTTTACCTTGCAGAATATGTGGATATTTTTTATACTCAGATAAGTTGGCGTATTGTTATTTTAACTGAGTTTTTAAATTTGCATAGTGAGTTTTTTGATATTTTTTACCTAATCACCCTCAAAAGCAGTCAAAATAATATTCTATTTGATAATTGATTTTGATTATTGATAATATTTTGATATATATCAAAATATCATATTATGATCGAATTGTGTCACAATTTCAAAATATGGAAGTATTGTGTGTTGTCTATGTGCCACTGGTTTTTTTAATATTTTTTCTTGCCACAAAAATGGACCGATTTGAGGTTCTTGGTCTTAAAATCGTTGTTTTACCTTGCAGAATATGTGGATATTTTTTATACTCAGATAAGTTGGCGTATTGTTATATTAAGTGATTTTTTAACTTTTCATAGTGAGTTTTTTGATATTTTTGACCTAAGCACCCTCAAAAATTGTCAAAATATAATATAATTCTGCGAAAAATTTTGCTTATCAAAACATGGAAGTATTGTGTGCTGTCTATGTGCCACTGGCTTCAAGTAGGTATACGGAGAAATGTTTTTCAGCGAATAAGGGCCTATGTCGAGTGGTGGATATTTCGTGTACGGACGCCACTCGACATATTGCGCAGCCCCGATTCAATGGGAGCATTAGCCGGCACTGGAAACACTCCTAACATTGAACAATCGAATCCTCGAGGGTCGGAGGACGAGCAAGTTGGCGTAGCGAACGAGTCCCATCGCTCGTCAGCTAATTTTCCATCAATTTTCTCCGAAATGCGCTGGTCCTGTCGTTCATCACTACCGACGACTCCGTAGTCGAATAATTGAATCGAAAATGCGCCCTGTCGTTTGCCTCGATGATGTGAAAACAGTTCCATCGGGTTTCACCCGCTTTTCAAACGGGCCTAATAACCGATGAGATTTCCCGGAGCCGACTGTTGTTTTATTCCATTCCTTTGACGATCTTGAATATTCATCGGTTTTGAAATGATTTTTTCTGTATCTGAGCATTCGTTAATTTTTCCAGCCCAGTATAGCCCTGCTTCCCTGGAAAACTCAGTAATGAGTCATTTTGTTATCGACGGACGAATAAATACGATACTTCTTTGATGTCGTATGTTTGTACCTAATTAGGTGATTCTGCGGAGGGCAAAACTCATTCCACGACATCGTCTGATCATTTTCCCCTCAAGGCTTCCCAAGAAAATAAAAAATCGTTGAATTATCCCGGAGAAATGGATTTCGATCGTAATTCGCTAAAATGGCTATAACTTTCTCAATTTCTCAGGAAAATTCAATTTTGACTATACCGTTCGAAAGAGCGTTAAATTTCCGATTACCCCAAGGTATCCGGAAAATTCTGCGAGGTAGGTCAACAGGTCGAAAACCGATCAGAAAAGTGAGCTTTGTCAAGTTTTGAAAATCTCCGCTTTTTTCAACTCCGTGGACCTAATACAATTCTTACAATTCAAATTAAGCATGGAGCCCTAAAAAATGCGCCAAGTTCTCAAATTTTCGACGGTTTTATTAAAATTTATCGTACAGTTGAATTTAGTGGAGAAAATGTCGTTTAAATGCAAAAAAAACTAGGATTTTCTTATGAAAATCGACGTTTTCAATGGAAATTTGACCACTCCGGTTGAACTACCTGCCTCACAAAGTTTTTTATGCGCTAGAGTTATTAGAAATTTAACGCTCTATTCATCGGTATAGTCGAAATTGAAATTTCTCAAAAACTTGAGGAAGGTACGGCCGTTTTAGTGAATTAAGATCGAAATCACAAAAAAAATCCGATTAATGAAAAAGTGTAAAAGAGAGTGGGAAATGTAATAGGGTATGTTTTGTTACAAATTCACCCAGGTTAACACCCTGTATATTGTTTAATCAAATTTCGAATTTGAAAAAAAAAGCCGCTGGCGGAAAAATTAGGCTAATATCGAAGAAACCGCTTGAGAAATAGGAGAAAGTGATGAGTTGAGTTCAAAAATGCACAAATCTGTCAAAAATTGAATGGACCAAAAATGGAAGTATAGTGTGTTATATGCGTACCACTGATCTTATTCCTTACTCGCACGATTGCAGCCTTGCAACTGAAAAAGCACAAATATGATTTGGTTCAAACGTGACGTATCAAAATTACCTATCTCCCCGTATTTGGGTCAGGTGGGATTCCCGTTGAAAAACATCCACCCCTATATCAAAAGATCCGACATAGACTGCCCTTAATTAGATTTCTATTCAGGAACTGACCGGACTGGTAGACTGAATTCGAGTTGTGAATCGCGAGAAAGAAATTTCCTCGAATGTTTGCATCGTAGAAGTGTTTTGATCGCACTTAGTTCGCTGTTTATTTTCTTTTTCTGGTCCGTTCTTTCCGCCGCATCGCGGGGTCGAGATTGAAATTTCTTCTTACAAAAGAACCCCGTGCTGGTGGAGGGGGGTGGAATTTCTTTTTCCCTCCGACAGCCGCCTATGCTTTTTGTCCTTGAGCATCACTGAAAGGACTCAAAGCCTGTTTCAAGCTCAGTGAGGTCGCAAAGCACGGAATAAACCCTCCCACCCCTGCGTTTCTTCAGGGGTTGTTTTCCACGTTCCATTTCCTCCTTTCAATCGGAAGTGGGGGCTGACGGATGGGGGAAGCTGAGGAATGAACTCTCGCATTCGCGTTTTGTATTTCTCGCTCGTTCGGTCCATTTAGCTGCGCCACTTTTGGGGCAGGGTGTCAGGTTGGGTCGATTAATTGGAAAAGGACACCCCCGCTGGCTCGTTAGGTCCTAAAATCACTATTGCACGTTT
Organism: Nesidiocoris tenuis; assembly: GCA_036186465.1. NCBI lineage: Eukaryota > Metazoa > Arthropoda > Insecta > Hemiptera > Miridae > Nesidiocoris > Nesidiocoris tenuis. Next base: position 3,367,328 of record AP028923.1, read on the forward strand.
TCCGTCGGAGAGCGAGACCGAAGCGGCCCCAGGTGGTGGAACCAGGAAGCTCATCATCAGAAATGCATTCCGCCCCCGTGGAATACCCTACAGTGCTGAAGAGAATTATTAAAACGAAGACTTTGAGGCTGTCCGAGATTGGTGTCGAGACGGATTTTCGTCAAATTGTTCATAAAACTTGTGCAGATATGTCACTGTCCCACAATCCAATAACGCCTGCCAACTACGGATAGGCTAGACCAGCCTTGCCGAGAGCAGACGCAACACTGCCACTCACGTTCTCGAGAGGACCGGGCGTTCAGTCTCTCAACAGGTCATGAAATCGCCACTTACTTAGTGTGTTTTAGGTACATCAATTGCGTACAGCATCAGGTTGCGATGACATTCGGTCGGTCGCCTCCAACGATTGCTCTCTGCTTCCTTGACATGAGGGAATACGGCTCACGGTCGTTCGTCCAGATGCCTACTTCCCTGACGTTCATCTGAACATTTCGGTCGTTCGCCCAGATACTTCCCTGATGTTCATCCGAGCATCTCGGTCGTTCGAGCAACCACAATCCAGCAAATGCCTCCTCCCTGATTACCCTAGCCTCACGGTCGTTCGACTAGATGCCTCCGTCCCCGTCACTCTTCCGCACCACCCCGGTCGTTCGCCTGACAAACATGTTGATTTGGCGCACCTCCGCTCGCAGCCGATTAACCACTGAAACCGCAGGATTAAACCACAAGTCGGAAAAGTAATGGCCATTTCTACTCATTGGAGTAATTGTAATGGGCAATGGTCATTAAGCTGTCTCGTTGCGAAAAATGTAATTAGATTAGTAATCATTAGTCAACAACTCATCGAGTATACATGACCCGTGGGGATACATGTATTTCAGCACATAAGCGCTGCGAGACTGGAGCGACTTTTCCTGAATAGTTCCGACCCTCCCCTTGAGGGCGGCAGGGCACGCCCGGGACAGCTTAGGTTATCGGTCGAAAAGCCAACGCCTGGAACGGGGATCTGTTTGTCAACTGTTTCGATTACTGTGGCACTAATCATTGCTGCATTGTTGAATAAACCGTATGAGAAGACCGCTTAACCTTGATCCGGCGGGTGACCGGGATTGAAATTTCGTTAAAATCCGATTAAACTCAATGTCTTCGGTAACTGCGAATGTTGAGGTTCATATGCGGCTAAACTGCCGAAAATTCATTAGAAGCGGATCATCCATGTTGGCCGAGGGTACATTAGGGTGGCGCCCTCTGCATAATTCACCCCGGTCTGAAAAGCCTTTCGCTCCACTCGACTCCATTTTGAGTGTAAACATACGCATTCACGCTTGCGGGTAGCCATCATAATTCAGGCCATCGTAGCCATGAATAATCCCGCTGGGTTATATTTTAATTGAAAGACCCCGAAGGCGAGTGTGGGAATTGAGTTCAAGTTGTAATTTCATGAATAGATAGTTATATCCTCTTGGCAGAGATAACCCGTTGGCGAGGAATTTTTCTCTATGCGGTGTAAATCAATGTTAGGTTTGAAAGAAGTAAATTTTTTTTATTTTCTCCTGCTCTATGTTAGTGTTATTCACTGGTTTTACGGCTCTCGTTTCGTGGAATAACTCAGATTATCTTATCGAAGTAGGTATCCACAATCTACGTTCCGAAAATTATGTGTCGACCTTCTCACTAGGTCAGTCCGACCATGAATCGTAACCTCTCGGATTTTTCGGTTTTCAATATCGAACTGCCAGTTATCGGTTATGGGGCCATTGAACATCGCAGGTACATCACTTGATCTCTGCATAACAGCTTGGAGAATGGTTATTTGACGATAACCTGTAACCAAGTCTCTGCATCCCTAACCGTCACCTGCGATTAGGGATGACCATCGATAGTATCGAAATATTGATGTTTTCCTCCGATATATCGATATTTTTCCATCGATGATGCCAAAGCCGATAGTATTGGGTATCGATAGTTAGTAGCCGATGTCATTCAATTGAGTTTCAGCCGATATATTTTAAACCGGTATATTGGCTTTATCCGTTATGTTGATTCGACCATAAGTTCCACGTTTTAACATGGAAGAAATTTGAAAAATGTGTGGTCCCTAAAATTTCTCAAAAAATTGAGTTTATCGTCATATATTGATATATTAGTGTGTATTAGGTGTATATATTATATATATTGATAAATTAGGATACATATCAATATATTGATATGTTAGGTATCGATACATATCGATATATTAGGTATAAATACATATCGATATTTTAGGTATCGATATGTATAAATACCTAATACATCGATGTTTGATGGTATCGGTGGTAGAATATCAATGCCGACATAATATCGTAGGTGAACTATCGATTGTATGTACCACCGATAGTATCGATATAAAACTATCGATAGTTTTAGAAAAATTTGTGACTCTACAACCCACTGATATCGTTAACCATGGATGAATATTGATATTTCAGCGAGATTTTTGGGAATCTTTAGGGACTACATATTTTTCAAATTTGTGTGACGTTAAAACATGGTCGAGTCAAAATATCGGATAAGCCAATGTATAGGTTTAAAAATTATCGGCTGAAACTCAACTAAACAACATTTTCTACGAACTATCGATACCAGATACTATCGGCCCTTGAATCATCGATGGAAAAATATCGATCTATTGGAAGAAAACATCGACATACCGGAGGAAAACATCGATATTATCGACTATCGATGGCCATCCCTAATGTTAATGAACAGATGCCCACTCAACTCGGTGCTACTTTACCAAATATTTGCTGTATCGTTGAATGATTAGTAGAAACGGCCCACAGAGCGCGCTCTGCCGGCCATCAACCGCACTCCGCCTCTACATCCAATTCCGCTAAGTGGGGAGTGATGTGGCGACCTTCTCATCAGGTCCGCCCGACCATGAATCCTCTCGGCTATTCAATATCGAACTGCCATTTATCGATCATGGGACTATTGAAGGCAGGTGCATCATCACTTCATCTCCAAGGAGTTGTAATAGCTATAGAGGAATTTCTATGGACACCGTTCGCATGGCAACCATTGTAACATTTCTGAGCCTTAAGCTGGGTTCACATGTGCGTTTTTGTCTGCGTAATCTCCGTACTGCGTACAGTGCGTTACGCATCCGTAATGTCCGCAAAAACGCAATGGCGTTCACATGACGGTGGGGTCGAACTGCGTATTGCGATACTCCTTGCTACCTACATCCCAAATTGATTTACGCTTTTTCACCTCTTCCACTAACAGTTCGTTGAAAACTTGTGAATTCATTGTTGCTACTGCTATTGTACCGACAACGGAAAAAAACACGACAACGGAAAAACTTCAATCGTCGCGTAAACAAACAAGATGGTGGCACGGGCGCGGGAATTGCCTTCTTCTCCTTCTTCTTCCTATCCGTAATCTGCGTACAATGCGTAAAATATCTAATTTTTTTGATTTTTGCGTACGCGCGTAATCTCCGTAAAGTGCGTCAACTGGCAGCCAATCAGATCTCATTACGCAGTACGGACATTACGCAGACAAAAACGCACATGTGAACCCAGCTTTACTCAGCGCGGGATAAGCTAAAGCTTCATTCATGCAAGTGTGCTTTCTGCTCCAGCAAGCAGGTTACCTTTGCCGAATTGTTGTCAAAAACACCTTTTTTCCAAAGGATGAAAACACTCCGACTGTAAAGAGGGGAGGCAATTGTTGCACCCCTGGGTCGTCGGTTGTTCCATATCCGGCGAAAGGGGCGCATCAAACACAAAACGAGCGTTGTCGGTTCATATACGTTCTTTGATTCTGCCCCTATCGCCATCATTTCTCTTACTTCCTGGCCGTTTTCCGATTGAAAAGGGGAAATAGTACGTGGAAAACAGTCTCTGAAGGGATGAACGAAGTGGATTGGATTCAAGGTCGGATTGGATTCGCGCTTGGTGCCTCCCTAAGCTCGACTACGGCTTTGAGCCCATTCGCTAAGAGCAAAAAATGAAGGAAAAGGATGAAAACTCATTTTTTGAGCGGGAGATCTTTTGTTGCAAAGAATTCCAATCCTGCTCCCGCACTAGGCGACGTCGACTTTAACAATATTTGCCCTTATTCCTTGACAATTTTTTCGCTCGGAAATCAAGTTTGTGTATTACAACGGTTTTTTTTTTCGAAGCGCCGAAACTTCTCGCGAAGGCGAGATGGAGCGTTAAATATTCCAGCGACTTCACGCCCCGGTGTTCTGATGAGATGCTTTGAATTTCTTAGCCTGCACCAGATGAGGTGCCATTTGTACCAGAAAGTTTCGCCTTAATTCATCTCAGAGCCTTTTTGATACTGTTGGGCCATTCTGCTCTTACGACCCAACAGAATGCAATAATGTTGCATTGTTAGCCCTGAGGTAGGTCTTTTTGCTCAGGATGCTCCAATTCCTTATTCTCTTCAAACCAACTCCTCAAGAGCGGATCCAAAAAATATCCGAAATTTGCAATGATCTTCATGAAAGTTTCTTTGTACGGAGCTGTGCCAGGACGAAGGAATTAATGAATGAAAAGTTTATTCCACAAAAGGTACAAAAAAAGCATAATATGCATTCGATGATGCAACATATTATGTTGCTCAGGTCACTGAAAAAACTGGACATCTGAAAAGTTCATAATTTGGGAAATCTAATGCACAAGAATTATCGACATGAATCATTCCTTATAATTTTTGATCAAATTACCATGTAGTTGACAATAGGAATAATGCAGGGGCCAAGCATACCGGCCACTGAACTTGTGCTCATGCCAAGTCCTCGGACGACTGTCGGGTAAAGCTCGGACGCCATCAGGGGGAGGACAACGTACGAAGATGAGATGCCCATTTTGCCTATGCAGTACAGGATCAATGTTGTCAAGTCATCTGGAACAAAAAGGGGCAGAAAATATTCAGAATTGTAGAGGCTATTTCCCAACGAATGAATGCCTTGATTCAATTGAGCTCCGGCGTCCTGGCCCCACCGCTATGACCACTCGAGGTGAGGTATTAGAGTGATCATTCCTGGGTAAAGGGTTCCTGGTGCCTGGGTTCAAGGCGATTGTTTTGGGCAAGGCACAAAGCCCATGAGTAGTGGATTTCTGAGGGTACGGCGACTATCGGGAAAAAGGTGAGGTAAAATATCCCGCATTAGCGAAAAAGTAGATTGGTTGTCTTTGCTGGATAGGTTGAATACATAGGTAGAGAAATTGTTCTATCGTTGTTCTCTACCTATATATTCAACTTATCTAACAAAGACAACCCATCTACTTTTTTCCCTGTTTTTCTCAAATGTGGGATATTTTACCTCACCTTTTTCCCGATTGCCGCCGTACCCCCAGAAATCCACTACTCCCATGTGCATATGGACGCAACCCAAGGAACCGGTCAATAATCCGGATAAGCGGCATCATGGGGAGGTTTCTGGTTCCTGATCCCACCGTAAATAACGTAGGCGAACGACCCCTATCCTCCAAATTACTAATAATGTTTTTGAGGTTACGGTGACATTTATTGGTTGAGCAAAGTAAATGTTTTCGGCACCATATTCGGATTCAAAACTTTTCAAAACACCTTTCCCCCGTTTTCAAAGTCACGTTTATTTGGTGAGCCGTGAAATAGGACCGACGAACATTTCCAGCTCAACTGGTATTGGTAACTTCGTGCTACACCTATCGAGAAAATCTGCTGAGGCGACTTCAAATGAAATCCGTATCAAAATAATTAGGTAGGTACTCGAATATCTGCTACATCATAATAGATGTGTAATATAGCATTCCACATTATATTTCTCTCCACATGCTTTCCTCGAATTATTTACGTCAATCCTCCAATGGATATTCGATCATATGTACCAATAGTTTCGACTGAATTCCGCCCGCCCGAATTTACCTATTAATTATCGCATACCAATCCTAGTTGGATTGCAACAACCTCATCGAACTATCATAAACCAGGAGTGTATATTACGCGTAGGTTAATCCCCCCTTCCCAGTTTTATCCAGGCAATATCGGATTATAGCTCGGCTCGTACAATTATAGAATTATTCGCAATAACAAATTGGCTAAAAGCCTATAATTTATTACCCATACATTTATTTACCCATGCAGGGATCGATTCTACAACTAATTTCCGACAAAAATTATTCTAACATTTTTTTACTCGCTTGTAAATGCCGCTTTTTTGAATTTTAAGATTTTTTCTGTGAATGCGGACTTATTTCACTAAAACGGCCATAACAACCTGAATTTATCGAGAAAATTCAATTTTGACTGTACCGTTGGAAAGAGCGATAATTTTCCAATCACCCTACAGTACCAAAAAAAATTTTGAGATGGTTCAATTGGTTAAAAATTGGTCGGAAAAGTGAATTTCGTCAAATCTCAAAAATCTTCGCTTTTTTAAACTTCGCAAGCTTCATGCAATTATGGAATTTTCGATCCAGATTTTCAATTTAATTTTCAACTTATTCAAATACCTACTAGTGTGGCACCACAGATAAACACTATAATATTCCCCAGACCTTTACAATCCCAACTTTGCCGCTTATCAAATCTCAGGTTCGGTTTCGCTTGGCTGAAAGAAAATAATTGAAAACTCGCTCCGATGCTACAATTGAGAAGAAGATAAGAATTGAAAGTTTGCACTTTTAGCAATAATAGATAAGAAGTGGCAAAGACGTTCAAAGTTTCCCGCCGCCTGTAGAACTGACGTGGAGGAAATAACTTCATATCTGAGCCGGGACTTTCATAATTAAACACCATGATGGACATTGTCAAATGCAGCAATACCGATTTTCGGAGAGAAGCTTCAGTACTACAGTACCACAATCATTATCTTTCCTTTTATAAAATACCGACTACCCGGTCGAAAAATTCAATTTATTGCCATAATTTCACAATTTCAAATTGTTGAATAAATTTTTTTCTAACAGTCATTGACCTTAATATATTCACTTAAATTTTTCGCTTATAATCAGAACCAAAACTTACAGAAAAATAGCCCTTCTGTGGGAAAAAAACCCCAAATCAATTCCAATCCCTGAAGAGGCCCAGCGGGGCGAAAGCGCTTGGATTAATGAAGAAAATGAGAGTACGGTGAGCTACCACTCTCTCCCTCGCCTTCACACTTAATACTTTTTAATACCGCAGGTGTTCAAAAGTATGATAAAAGTATTGGTGTCTTAAGAGTAGGGACACTCCTTTTTCCAAAATGTACACAGCCGATTTAGAAAGAGGGACAAAGTCGTCAAAAAAGCAAAGAAAGGATTTTTTTGGAGATTAAAAATTAAATAAACACAAATTTGGGAAAACTTTTCTCTGAAAAAAATGTCAACTACAAAAATGTTGAAAAAATGGCAAAAAAATGATTATGGAATAATAACGTAGAACAAAAAATGTTAAAAAAGTGAAAGAAATGAAAAAAATGTTTTCGAAGTTTAGAAAAATTAAAAGGTTGAAGAACGGGCCGCAGTTGTTGGAAAAATGCTAGAAAAAAAGGATTTTTTAGCAAAGGAAAAAAAAATGAAAAACGGCTACAAAATGAATAAAACGATAGACGTATTTTTTTCCGAGAAAATTCACTTTATGGTACATACAGATAAAGGCTGCGCGGAAGTGGCCTCTCGAGTGTAATTTTCGGAATGCACTCCCTTTGATACACAATACACTTTACACATTCGCAATTCCAAGATTTACCCGCAAACGCGGAATTGCAAGGCTCCGCCGTTTGTAAACCACTGATTTACTGCGGGTTATTCGTTACCCGAAAATGAATCGGCGGCGCACAAAAGAGAACTGGGAAAACCTCGAGGGATAATATGTCGCGCTTTCTCCCGTCCGGATGCTGCGGTTGTCATTTTGACAAGGAGCCGAGAAAAAGCACTTTGTATGTGATTGTAAGTATCTACTAGGTACTGTAAGGATTTTTATTTCGGTGAGCCAGCGATTACCCAAATTCTAAATGTGGGTTCGGCTCACGAAATTCACAATTCAGAAAATTCTCAAGAATCTACAGGGTCGTGGTCCCTACGGGTATATCAGTACAAGAGATCAAGGGGAAGCAGAAACAGTTTCAACATTCGATCGATTTAATGTAGTAAATTTGACACGTATCGTACAACGTCAAGATTTTGCTCAGATTTGAGTGATATGAATTTTATCGTTGTGATAAATGGTGTGGAGCCACAAAGAAATTGATGAAGGATGCCGTGCACTCACCAAGGTCCCTCTCCCAGCTGAGAGGAGGACAAAATTGTTGAATCGATTTGTAAATGCTCTTGCGCCCGGATGACGTCGTGAGGGGGATCGGCAATTTCTTCCCACAGGATCACGGTGGTAGCCACAGGAGGTAGCGACAGAAGGGCGCCGCAACAGCCGACGGGTGGATTTCTTGGAGCTTCCAGAGCTCAGACGGAAAAACGAAGATGGCGCAAGCAGCGCACACGAGGCGGATCGACGGGGTTGAGTGTTCCTCTTTTTTCTTTCGTGCGGCTCTCTCGGCACTGAGAGAGGGGCGGCGCAGGAAGGCCAACCGCTCCACTGATGGCGATCAACATGGATCGAGGGCGCCCTGACTGATATCCTACCTCTGTCGAACGGGCCCTCACATATCCCTCCGCCCCGTTCTGTGAGGCTCGAGCATGCGCGAGAGGCTTGGTGTCTTCCGAGTGCACGGCCCAATCTCCGACGGCTTCCTCCATGAATATTTCTGCGTGAGGTCAGTTCGCTTGACGACGCTGGCCGCTCCCGGAGCACCCTGGAGGAGAACGCGGCGAAGATGGTCCCGGATGACGTCTTGATGATTCCTGGAACCAAAAGTGCACGGCAGCAGTACGTGGCTCCACAAAAATGCAAGGCAGAGAGCCAGGTGACAATTTCCGCTAATTCGATTAACATTCCTTATTCTACAAAATACAAAATAATGTGCATGTGTGAGGGGCCACTATAGGGGGGGGGGATAATTCGAGCTCATTGAACTCCCGTATGAGGAGGACAACAACCACTGACTACCACCAACCAGGCACCGAGCAGGCACGGCGAGCCGGGACAAGGGGAACATGCAGGAGACCCGGGCAAAATGACCCACCGGCCGTCCGAGGCCGGAGCAAAAGCAATCAATTCTGGGCACATGGAGGATGATATGGTTTGAGGTTGGTGACGTGATATATCCCTTTGGTTGTTGGAGAGTTTGGGACACCAATCCTGTAGGAGCCGTTTCCAAAGTCCTCGACCACATTGAACGGCCCGCCGTATTTGGGCAAAAACTTCAGGTAGATATTTTGGGCAGTGCATGAGGACAATTTTGACCTGATCCAGACCCTATCCCCAATACGGAATCGATGGAATGCCCTTTCTTTCATCTTGTTGTGCCGTCGCGACCGATCGAGAGCCTGTTTCCTGGAACTGTCAATTGCATCCTCAAGGATTCCTGCAACATCCACTACTGGGGAGGGGGGAAAGGATAAATCCCAAGGACGAGGGGTTCCTCTACCCAGGAACAACGTCGCAGGCACCTGCCCGGTTGACGCATGAGGAGAGTCATTCATTGAAACCTCAATATCTCCCAACTTCTCACTCCAGCGATTGTGTGACATGCCATAAAGGGTAGCTCTCATGTATTGCGCCAAGGTGCTCATATAACGTTCTGCCGGGTTGGCAGAGGGATGACGGATCGAAATATGAATAGATTTGATTTGGAGGTGACGCATCTTCTCCGACCACATGGAACTGGTAAACTGAGTCCCATTGTCTGACAACAGACTTTTCACGGGACCGTAATTTGGAATGTAATCCTGTGTGAGGCAGTCTATTACTGCGGCGCCTGATGCCTTCAGAAGCGGATACAATCGCACAAATTTGGTGGCAATATCAACCATGACGAGGACGTAGCGGAAATTTGTCGGGGATGGAGGAAGGGGGCCGTAAAAGTCAATCGCGACAATTTCACGGGGCTGACGGGATGGAATGGTCAGCATAGGACTGTGTTGAGTGGGAGCTACCTTTATGCGCTGACAGATCAGACACGCGCGAATCAGGGACCTGATTCTTTTTTTGAGGCATTTGTGGTAGAACATTTCCCGAATGATCAGTAGGCATTTACGTACTCCGATATGGGAGTACTGGTGGTGTACAAATTGGACCAGGCTGTCCGCACACGACGAAGGAAGGCAAAGTTTCCATTTCTCCTTGAACTTATGGTAGAGGAGTCCGTTTTCGATACGATCGCAATCGTTATTGAGGTTCTGCTTCCTCAGTCTCTGGAAAATATTATAGAGACGCGGATCACGTTCCTGCAAGGTGGCCAAATTATCGAATTGGAATTGGAGATCCTGTGGCAGATCAAGAGCCGCGATAAGGACTTGGTTGGGGATTATGGAGTCCTCGTGGGTATGACTGTACCGGCTTAGGCAGTCGGCAATGAGATTTTCCTTGCCGGGAACATATTCCAACGTATAATCGTACTCTTGGAGTGCCAGCATGAATCGAGAGAGCCTCGGGGAGCTCGGGAGTGACACCGTCAAATGGGTGAGAGCTCGATGGTCGGTCCGAATCACAACTTTGGTGCCGAGAATATAGAATCGGAACTTTTTTAGCGCGAATGCGACCGCCAGGAGTTCTAGTTCTGTCGTGGAATAGCTAATCTCATGTTTATTGAGAGAACGACTCACAAAACTGATGGGGTGGTGCCCGCCGGCCTGATCCACCTGATAGAGGTGAGCTCCAATACAACTTCCGCTAGAATCAGTGGAGACATAGAAGATTCGGCCAGGCTGGGGAAAGCACACTAGGACGTTGTTGGAAAACGCCGTTTTCGAATCGACAAAAGCCCTCTCGATTTCCTCAGTCCAGGACCATTTGACATCCTTACGAAGTAGCTTGGTCAAAGGGTGTACAATTTTTGACAAATTGGGTTGAAATTTTCGGTAGAAGTTAATAAACCCCAAATAGCTCCGAAGTTCCCGAATGTTCTTAGGTCGGCGATAATCGAGGATAGCCTGAACTCGATCGAGGTCAGGTTTGATTCCGTGGGAGTAAATTATCATTCCCAAGAATTTTATTTGCTTTTGAAACCATTGCGTCTTGGATAATTTTATGGTGAGGCCACAAGAATGGAATTTTCGCAAGACATATTCTAAATGAGTTAAATGTGCATTAATGTCTTGTGATAATATTAGACACTCATCGACAAAGCGTACGCAGAAAGAGCCCGACTCGTGAGGAAAGATCTGGCTAAGAGCTCTGAGGAGGGCACTGGTTGACGTTTTAAGGCCAAAGGGAACAACGACAAACTGATAAATGGTATTACTGAACATGAAAGCCGTATACTTTCGAGACGAGGGTGCAAGACTGATTTGCCAGAAAGAACTTGTTAAATCGAACGATGTGAAAAAGGAAGCCCCCTGGAAAATAGAAAACAGTTCATTGAAGCCAGGAGGTACTTCACCCTCAGCAATGAGATATTGGTTCACGTTGCGAGCATCCAGACATAGTCTCAGAGCTCCGTCCGCCTTTTGCACGATTCGAAGGGGATTTATGTATGGGCTATTGCTACGCTCGATCAGTCCCAACTCCTCCATACGGACCAGCTCTGCACCGACGCGTTCCCTGAAGTGTAGAGGGACAGGATAGGAACGAATTTTGAAATTGCGGATATCTGGACTAACCCGTAGTTCGAATTCAAAATCTTTAACTCGACCCGGTTGGTCGGAAAACACATTCTCATAACGATTAATAATTTCCTGGAACTTATCACGGTCCTTAGTGGAGAATTGTTGGCTCCATCCAACAGGAAGATTCAGAGATTCAATGAGAATCGTAGAAATTAGGATATTTGTGAGGGGAGCTTTATTAATTAAATTATTTGAACTCATGCAGATTAACGAAACACTTTGATTAGTAGGAACCGAATGCAACAAAATTTTTCCAACCCTTAAATTTATGGTTGCCCTCATCTGAATCAATGATTCCATGCCAATAATGAGGGGGCGTACTAAATTTTTAACAATTAAACAATTTATAACAAAATCGAGACCACCAATATTGGCTGAGACCAGAATTTGAGTTTTTATCTCAACTTGCTTGGAGCCTATGGCACCAATCACGTGCGTTTTTGTGACAGGAAGCTCACTGAGAACGTTTATGGACTTTCGATTACTCTTCCACCATGACTCGGCAACACAAGTATACATCGCCCCGGTATCAATGAGGCCTGTGACCCGCAAGCCACCAAAATTTAAGCTCAGCTCTGGCGACCGACATAAGAGGTGTGACTGCGATCCTTCTTCTAGAAGCCACTTCCTAGGATCTTCAAAGCAGGAATTATTTTCACACGCAGTGATTGTAAAAATTTCAGGACCATGAGATACAGGTGCCGAAGAGGCCACCGGCTGGAGGGCCCCACCACCAGGCTGACAACAGTTCGATGCTGGTGGGGCGTCTCCTAGTTTAAAATCTGGACAAGAGACGGATTGCTAGGAATCGGCTGATTGGCCGACTGATCTCGTTGGGCACCCGATTCCTCAGAGGCCTGGCTTGGATTATCCTCACCTACGACCAAATGATGAATCGGGATCGCGTTTCTTTGCTCTCGGCCGTCCGTAGTTGACGCTTGATTGGGCGATGGATTGACAGATCTACTGCTATGCGAAATCGGAGTGGACATGGGCTCCCCGGTTCTCCAATTGCTCCTCCTTTGATCACCTGGGCCCGAGAAATTTTTGCTGTAGGACGAGTGCTGAAAACTGCTCGGCCCATTCTTTGATAGGAAGCCGCGTTCTGTGTCGACCATACGCCGTCCTGCCTCCGGCTCAGTTCTTAGAAAGCGAATGTTTTTATCAAGAATGCGTAGTTTAGCAAATAGAGCCTGAAACGTGCTAACCTCAAAAAGCATTAAGTCATGCTGGATGCGTGGATCAAAATGTTTGATCAAAATATCGACGGCTACCGGCTCTGGAATTGGATACGAAAGAAAAGCGAGATCACTGTGCAGCCTCCGGGCGTACGTCTCCATTGAACCATTTTTGAATCGACCACTGTAGAGCCCGCCAATAACCTCCGACTGAACGCTCGTCCCCCAGAATTCACTTTCGAAGTCCCTTTTGAATTGGTGAAAGGTGGTATAAGACGCACGGCGAGGGCGGAACCACAAGGATGCGTCATCCTTGAGGGCCTGGTCTAGAATTCGCATTTTATCTGAGAAGGTGAGGTGGGGAAAGGAGCTAAAATAATCCTCCAGTTTTTGCAAGAAAATCATGGGATGTTCTGATCCGGGAAAGGTCGGCACTGGCAACTGGCTAAACACGGAGCTACGCATTATGGCATTCAAAAGAGCATGATCTGGACTCGAACCCAAATTGACCTGGCTAGGACCAGCATCTCCGGAGGCGGCTGGGTCGGGAACCTCTGGCACCTGCGGTGGGGTCTGCCCCATCCCTAACCCAGACGAAAAGGGTAGAGGATCTCTTGGAACAATATGCCCTCTCCTATAATAACCATCAGAGCGACTCCAGGAGTGGGCCGGCTCAGAGGCGGGTCCATTTGATTGTGAGAGACGGCGAATGTTTTGCATTTCCGATTGTAAACCCCTAATCAGAGTTATATGGGTCTGGAATTGGTTAAGGCACCCTCTTACATGTGTATCAAAACTATTGCTCATTGCTCGGCCATTCTGGTCCAGGCGAGACATCATCGCCCGCATCTCATGCATGAAATCACCCAGGCTCCCCGTAACCCCATCAGAAACCCTATCAGAATTACCAGAGGAGCGGTTACTGACCTCGACATCGGGGAGTCCACTGTCTCGACGCTGATCATGGGTCTCTTCTCGTAGGCCTGGGTCATTCTGCTCATTTACGTGTTCATCACCTGCGACCGTCTCATTCAGGTTCTCATCAGGCATGATGATGCACGGTAGTGACATCCAATTCCGCTGAAAGTCAGATAAACAAGCCACAGTATCCGTTCTCGACAATGAACACCCAGCAATTTGAATCGGTTGATATTATTCAGAGGTGCCCCTCACTTACAATCACTACTGCACACCAAACCTTTGTTGTATGACTATGCCGGAAAATTCCTTGCGCACAAGCGATTATTCTATGTCTTCGTCCGATATAATAAACGATTGACCAATTTTATTTCAAATTTCGATTGCACTTATTGCCTAGGGCAGCGTCGACTTAGCGCCACAAACAAACAAGCGGTCGAACATGGAGATTGCCCAATCACTGAGCGAAGATAGACGATAACAAGCTGCTCGAACAGGTTCGCACCGGAGCAATGGCGGACATACGATCGCAAAGTCTGCTCGCTCACCACCTTGACTCCTGCACTGATTCGAATCTGCCCCACGTTGGGCGCCAAATGTAAGGATTTTTATTTCGGTGAGCCAGCGATTACCCAAATTCTAAATGTGGGTTCGGCTCACGAAATTCACAATTCAGAAAATTCTCAAGAATCTACAGGGTCGTGGTCCCTACGGGTATATCAGTACAAGAGATCAAGGGGAAGCAGAAACAGTTTCAACATTCGATCGATTTAATGTAGTAAATTTGACACGTATCGTACAACGTCAAGATTTTGCTCAGATTTGAGTGATATGAATTTTATCGTTGTGATAAATGGTGTGGAGCCACAAAGAAATTGATGAAGGATGCCGTGCACTCACCAAGGTCCCTCTCCCAGCTGAGAGGAGGACAAAATTGTTGAATCGATTTGTAAATGCTCTTGCGCCCGGATGACGTCGTGAGGGGGATCGGCAATTTCTTCCCACAGGATCACGGTGGTAGCCACAGGAGGTAGCGACAGAAGGGCGCCGCAACAGCCGACGGGTGGATTTCTTGGAGCTTCCAGAGCTCAGACCGAAAAAACGAAGATGGCGCAAGCAGCGCACACGAGGCGGATCGACGGGGTTGAGTGTTCCTCTTTTTTCTTTCGTGCGGCTCTCTCGGCACTGAGAGAGGGGCGGCGCAGGAAGGCCAACCGCTCCACTGATGGCGATCAACATGGATCGAGGGCGCCCTGACTGATATCCTACCTCTGTCGAACGGGCCCTCACAGTACTTACAATCACATACAAAGTGCTTTTTCTCGGCTGTTGTGTGTAACTCCCATGGGAGTTAACAGTTGAAGAAATATCCAGGAACTGAAAATCGTATCGGAGGAAAATACTTTGTACACTTTTACTCAGAATCAATTTTATTCATTGCGCCATTCACGCATTCACGATCCCGCCTCCGAACCGCCAGGAAGGCAGCGGAAGAACGCCGGGAGCCGCCCACGGAACCGCCTCGGCGGCCCGAGATATGCGATCGAGTCTTCAAAATGAAATCAAATGCCAACGTCAAAGCCAAAAAGTGAATGCGAAGTAAGATGTAATGTGTAAAAGCCAAATCAAAGTGAGGGGAAACGTGAAGTGAAATGAAAAATGAAATGAAATAAAAAATGTAATGTGAATTGAAATGTGAAATGAAGGGAAATGAAATGTGAATTGACACTTGATATGAAACGTGAAATACAACTTGAAATGACATGTGATATGAAACTTGATGCGAAACGTGAAATTTCATCTCACGGTTCATATCAAGTTTCATTTCAAACTTCATTTCACCTTTCATATCGAGTTTCATGCCAGGTTTCATTCAAAATTTCAATTCACGTTCCATTCCAAGTTTTATATTAAGTTTCATTTAACTATACGAAACGTGAAATAAAACTTGATATGAACCGTGGAATGAAATGTGGATTGAAATGTGAAATGAAACTTAGTATGAAACGTGAAATGAAACATGATTCGAAACGTAAAATGAAACTTGTTATCAAATGTGAAATGAAACATGGAATGAAACTTGAAATGAAAGTGTGAATTGACACTTGATATGAAAATGTGAGTAGACCCTTGATATGAAACGTGAAATGAAACTTGATATGAATGTGAAATGAAACTTGTTATGAAATGCGAAATGTGACTTGAAATTGAACTTGAAATGCAACGTGAAATGAAACGGGATATGAATCGTGAAATGAAATGTGAAATGAAACTTGATTCGAATCGTGAAATGAAATGCGGATTGAAATGTGAAATGAAACGAGAAACGAAACGTGAGTGAAATGAAACTTGAAATGAAACATGGGATGAAACTTGAAATGAAAATGTGAATTGACAATAGATATGAAACGTGAAATGAAACTTGATATGAAACGTGACATGAAACTCGATATGAATGTGGAATGAAACGAGAAACCAAACGTGAAACGAAACTTGATATGAAATGTGACATGAAACTCGATATGAAACGTGAAATGAAACTTGTTATGAAATGCGAAATGAGACTTGAAATTGAACTTGAAATGTAACGTGAAATGTAACGTGAAATGAAACGGGATATGAATCGTGAAATGAAATGTGAAATGAAACTTGATTCGAATCGTGAAATGAAATGTGGATTGAAATGTGAAATGAAACGAGAAACGAAACGTAAAATGAAACTTGTTATCAAATGTGAAATGAAACATGGAATGAATCTTGAAATGAAAGTGTGAATTGACCCTTGATATGGAACGTGAAATGAAACTTGAATTGAAACGTGAAATGAAACTTGATATGAAACGTGACATGAAACTCGATATGAATGTGAAATGAAACTTGAAATGAAATTGGATATGAAACTTGGATATGAATCGTGGAATGAAACGTGAAATGAAATGTGAAATGAAACGTGAAATAAAACTTGATTTGAATCGTGAAATGAAACGTGAAATGAAACTTGATTTGAAACGTGAAATGAAACTTGTTATGAAATGTGGAATAAAACATGTTATGAAATGTGAAATGAAACATGGAATGAAACTTGAAATGAAAATTCGAATTGACACCTGATATGAAAATGTGAGTTGACCCTTGATATGAAACGTGAAATGAAACTTGATATGAAACGTGAAATGAAACTTGTTATGAAATGCGAAATGAGACTTGAAATTGAACTTGAAATGCAACGTGAAATGAAACGGGATATGAATCGTGAAATGAAATGTGAAATGAAACTTGATTCGAATCGTGAAATGAAATGCGGATTGAAATGTGAAATGAAACGAGAAACGAAACGTGAGTGAAATGAAACTTGAAATGAAACATGGGATGAAACTTGAAATGAAAATGTGAATTGACAATAGATATGAAACGTGAAATGAAACTTGAAGTGAAACGTGAAATGAAACTTGATATGAAACGTGACATGAAACTCGATATGAATGTGAAATGAAACTTGAAATGAAATTGGATATGAAACTTGATATGAAACTTGTTATGAAATGTGACATGAAACTCGATACGAAACGTGAAATGAAACTTGTTATGAAATGCGAAATGAGACTTGAAATTGAACTTGAAATGCAACGTGAAATGTAACGTTAAATAAAACTTGAAATGAAACGGGATATGAAACTTGATATGAATCGTGAAATGAAACTTGATATGAAACGTGAAATGAAATGTGGATTGAAATGTGAAATGAAACGAGAAACGAAACGTGAAATGAAACTTGTTGTGAATTGAAACATGGAATGAAACTTGAAATGAAAATGTGAATTGGCGCTTGATATGAAACGTGAAATGAAACTTGAAGTGAAACGTGAAATGAAACTTGATATGAAAGGTGACATGAAACTCGACATGAAACGTGAAATGAAACTTGAAATGAAACGGGATATGAAACTTGATATGAATCGTGAATTGAAACGTGAAATGAATTGTGAAATGAAATTTGATTTGAATCGTGAATGAAACGTGAAATAAAACTTGATTCGAAACGTAAAATGAAACTTGTTATCAAATGTGATATGAAACGTGGAATGAAACTTGAAATGAAAATGTGAATTGACACTTGATATGAAATGTGAATTGACACTTGATATGAAACGTGAAATGAAACTTGATATGAAACGTGAAATGAAACTTGTTATGAAATGCGAAATGAGACTTGAAATTGAACTTGAAATGCAACGTGAAATGTAACGTGAAATGAAACGGGATATGAATCTTGAAATGAAATTTGATTTGAATCGTGAAATGAAATGCGGATTGAAATGTGAAATGAAAGGAGAAACGAAACGTGAGTGAAATGAAACTTGAAATGAAACATGGAATGAATCTTGAAATGAAAGTGTGAATTGACCCTTGATATGAAACTTGAATTGAAACGTGAAATGAAACTTGATATGAAACGTGAAACGAAACTTGATATGAAATGTGACATGAAATATGAAACGTGAAATGAAACTTGTTATGAAATGCGAAATGAGACTTGAAATTGAACTTGAAATGCAACGTGAAATGTAACGTGAAATGAAACGGGATATGAATCTTGAAATGAAATGTGAAATGAAACTTGATTCAAATCGTGAAATGAAATGCGGATTGAAATGTGAAATGAAACGAGAAACGAAACGTGAAATGAAACTTGATATGAAACTTGTTGTGAAATGAAACATGGGGTGAAACTTGAAATTAAAATGTGAATTGACAATAGATATGAAACGTGAAATGAAACTTGAAATGAAACTTAATATGAAACGTGACATGAAACTCGATATGAATGTGAAATGAAACTTGAAATGAAATTGGATATGAAACTTAGATATGAATCGTGGAATGAAACGTGAAATGAAACTTGATTTGAATCGTGAAATGAAATGAGGAATGAAACGTGAAATGAAACTTGATTTGAAACGTGAAATGAAACTTGTTATGAAATGTGAAATGAAACATGTTATGAAATGTGAAATGAAACATGGAATGAAATGTGAAATGAAACATGGAATGAAACTTGAAATGAAAATGTGAAATGAAACTTGTTATGAAATGTGAAATGAAACATGGAATGAAATGTGAAATGAAACATGGAATGAAACTTGAAATGAAAATGTGAAATGAAACTTGAAGTGAAACGTGAAATGAAACTTGATATGAAACGTGACATGAAACTCGATATGAATGTGAAATGAAACTTGAAGTGAAATTGGATATGAAACTCGGATATATCCGATTCATATATGAATCGTGTAATGAAACGTGAAATGAAATGAGGCCTTCTTCTGTATTTTTGGTCAGTTCAAACTTCATTTCGGGCTTGCATATGAAAGCACTGCTTCAAGTTAACTCTCAAAAATATACCTCAATTCAAACCCAGCTGTACAATCAAATGTAATTGAATCATTTCCGAAAATCTCTCAGTTTGCCAATGAAATCATTCGAAATCATGCGAGGCAATGCATTTACAATGAGGATTCGTACGGTTAGAAAGTTCCTTGACTCGATTGCGACCTGTGGAGCCGGTCGAATCGCGAGTTGAGCGTTTAACTGAATTATTCACATAGGACACCAACCGTCGCGTCGTAGGGCGAATAAATCTCTGCCCTTCACCTTTCCCGTTAGTAAACACAAAAGAAAAACACAATTTCATCCCCTGCTCCCGTATCACGTTCCTTTTGCAGGTTCGTTGTTTGGAAAATAAAAAATTCCCTGGAAGCGCCCCCAGAAAGGGACTAGCTTTTATTCGGCCGCCACTGTCCGAACACGGACTACGTTTTTACTCGACTTTTGCGTCGAGTTGAGTTTTTTAGATGTTGAAAGCCAAGGCAGGATGTAGAGCGATGTATTTTCTTTTGAAAATTCTATTTATCATCTACCTACCTACTAGTCGATGGTGATTTTTTTTATTTATGTTAACACGTAGGTGTTCGCAGGAAAATTGATTTTTTTGGTGGTCGGTACTGAGGTTTTTTTCAATATTTTTCCCGATTTTCTCGTTCGAGTTGCCGTCGGATAGAGGGGTTTTCGGAATTTTAAAAACGTCAGTTTTTTGCATCCAGAGAACCGTTTTGGTTTTTACTTGGGAGTAATATAATGGTCCTAAAATCGAGCAACGGAACGGAGCTTCAGAAAAAACTTTTTCTCATACACATTTACTCAGAATCACTATCCGAACAATTGGCTGTGTGCCCGTGTGTGCGTCTGTGGTCATTTACAGAGATGGCCATAACTCCCTCAATTCTCAACCTTTTTTCAAATTTATTGAACTGAAATTCTTGTCTCGGCAAGACCAAACACCTTGCGTAATCGGAATTCGAATAACTCACAGTACTTCCGATATATTTGCATTTTTAGTACCTAATTTCTATTTTATTTTTTTCCGGCCACAAAAATGAACCGATTTGAGCGTTCTTGGTCTCAAAATCTTTGTTTTACCCTGCGGAATATGTGAATATTTTTTATGTCCTGATAACTACGCGTATTTTTATTTTATTCGCGTTTTAAAATGTAAATAAGGAGTTTTTTTTTTATTTTTTTGACCTGAACACCTTCAAAAGCAGTCGAAACATAATCAAATTGTGTAAAAAATGTACGTATCAACATAGGGAAGTATTGTGTGTCATCTACGCACCACTGGTTCTTATTGGCGTTCCATTGAGCTCCGTAAATATTTATGTAAAACGTGAAAAAGGAGAAATCGCTTCAGGAAATTCGGGCCAGACCGGAAAAAACCTCGATTCAAGCGAGAAACCCGGGAAAAATACTCAAAAAATTCCAAACCCGCGACATCACCTTCAAAATTGAGTTTTTGTGTTTTTTCGAAACTGTATTTCTCAAGCCCTGTCGGAAAAATCACGTCGAATGACGTCGTAGTTGAACGTCGGGTTGAAAGGAGCCCGAGGAGGATTACAAATCGGGTAAAAATCCCTGCAACAATCTTACCTGCCAAGACGTAGAAGGTTGCCTAATTTCGTTAGGGGCCCTAGACGTTTTCGAGGTTCTGCCAATAAATGGAAGACAAATGGCGGCGGATCAGTCGTATACGTTGAAAAAGGGTTTCTACCCCTTGGGTATTCCACCCCCGCAACCCTTGACAGGCTGAGTGAGAGATATTACTCTGCGGGGCATTGATTCGAACAAAAGATGGCCCCCGACGAGTCGGCCAAGTCTGTAACATTCAGCGAACCGAGCCAAGGCGAGAAAGGTGCTTTTATAGCGAAACGGCATCTTCATCTATTAAGGGCGGAAATAGAAGTGCAGGCCTGTGAATGGAAACTTCGCGGATTGCGGCGGGGCGAGGAAGCCGGCGTTGATGGCGAGGTGGCGCTCATTGTTCGCCAAGCCATTTGCAGGCCGGCCAGAAACAATATCCACGCGTGGATCCGCTGTCTCCGTCGGATACTGTATGAGTGATAGAGATATACGGAGAGACTGCGATGGATATACCTGCTGAATGATTGAGGGAGCTTGTTATCAGTGACCTTACTTTTAACTGGCCAGTGGTTCGTTGATAACACACAATACTTCCATATTTTGAAACTGTGACCCAACACCCTTTTTAATCGGAATTTGAATAACTCACAGTACTTTTGATACATTTCCATTTTTAGTGTTTTCTATTTTATTTTTTTCCGGCTACAAAAATGAACCGATTTGAGCGTTTTTGGTCTTAAAATCTTTGTTTTACCTTGCAGAATACGTGGATATTTTTTATACTCCGATAATGTGGAGTATTTTTATTTTGGCCTAATTTTAAAATTTGCATAGTGAGCTTTTTGATATTTTTGACCCTTAAAAGCAGTCAAAATATGATCAAATAGTGTCAAATTTTCACGTATCAAAATATGGAAGTATTGTGTGATATCTGGTTTTTGACACGATTTGATTATATTTCGACTTGGTACTAAAAACTAAAATTAAACTACAGTTAGTAGATTAGACATTTTTGCCCGTCATCGAACCATATAGGACAATATCAGACCCAAATTGGACAATGTCGGACGATATTGGACTACATCCAATCGTTTTGGACGATATCGAATTGTAGTAGGTAATGTCAAACCATATCAGATAATATTTGACCGATTGTAGCCCTAACCAGTGTTGCGTAGATAACACACGATACTCCCATATTTTGAAACGGTAATTTCTGACACGATTTGATCATATTCTGACTGTTTTTGAGGCTTTTTAGGTAAAAAATGTCAAAAAACTCACTATGCCAATTTAAAAACTCGCCTAAATCAAAATACGTCATGTTAAGGTCTCTCTGAGACAAACTGCGATGTTCAAGATATTTGAAAAAAGACTCAAATCTGATTTTTTTTTTGCCACTAACAAATTGAAATAGCAATAACGTAGTGAGTGAAGGAAGAGCGTAAAAAAGGCTATTAGCGACTCTCGATTCTGCTGGCACATAACATCGAACTAATGAGTAATATTGCCTGAGCTGCTCAGCAACCGGACCGTAAGGAGGAGACCCTCGATGTTTGTAAAGGCTGTATCATACGTCAGACCGGTCTCCTCCCCAGACCAACGTAACGGCACCGGTGGAGTGGAGGGGAGAACGCATCAGCCAATCAGCGACGCTTCCGAACCCCCACTATCTACGGCACGGCAACGGCACGGCAAACATTCGATCGAATGTTTGCCGTGCCGTTGCCGCCGTAGATAGTGGGGGTTGGGGAGGGTCGCTGATTGGCTTATGCGTTCTCCCCTCCGCTCCACCGGTGCCGTTACGTTGGTCTGGGGGGGAGGTCTGACGTGTGATACGGCCTTAAATGACCACTGACGGACGGACACAGACATTTTTTCTGGGCGTAATAATTACTCAGAATCGGCTTAACTCAGAATTAGTGAATTTTACTAAGTAATCGTCCTAAAATCAAATATCGATGCTTCTGAAACAACTTTTACTCAGAATAATTCTGACCAAATTTTATATATAATGTGACCATATATGGTCACATCCTCACAGAACTTCCTGTGGAGTGGACCTTCCTTCTATTTCTTCTATAACTAGAAGGAGAGTGTGAGAATAGGAATATTTTTCAAAAACATTAAATTTGCATGCCCTCGCTCGGTAAATTCAACTTTTGACTAGCGGTTTTGCAATAATTAGGAAGACGGCCTATGCGAAATTCGCCCCGGAATTTCCCGATATAAATGCTGTTTGCATTTTGCTCGGAGAAATTCAGTTTCCGGGCCGGGAATTAGAAGCTTTGATGCTGCAAATGGACAACATATGTTACAAAGAGACCATACGTTCGAAGGGCCGACGACCGGCCCTGTTATTAATTAACTTCCGTTCATTCCAAACATAATGAATGCACAGGGCACATATCAGATTGCACTTCGGATGCATTTCGAAATTACATCGGTAAACAACGTCGGAATTTTGACATTTCAAGCTCATATTTGGTACAGATGCGGATTTGACGGATCATCGCAGATACCGACGATAATGTTCCAAATGCCGAAACTTTGGAATTCTTTGATCAGGTAATTTTCCCGGTTTTATCGCTCGATTTAATGGAGGGAAGTCGACTTTTCCCGAGAATTTCCAAAAAACGAGGGTGAAGTCGAACTTTTGATCCTTATATTGATTAAAGTGCAAAAAATATCGTCGACCTTCCGGATTATACCGAAAAATTTTAGTTGATTTTAGATTTTAGTCGGATTTTACAAAAAAGGTCAACTTCCGGATTTGGCAAAAAATTTACAGATTGGAAAAAAATTATTAATACATTTTCCGGATTTTACCAAAAATGTCCTGATGTACATTTGACATTAAAAAACTAGGAAGGTAAGTGCTTTTTCTATTTTTCCATTAAATTTAATTTGATTTAGACTAATTTTATGTAATTTTTAAATTTTACTAAAGAACCGATAAGTTCTTGGATATTTCAGATGAACGTCAGAAATATCAAAGAACTTATCGGCTCGTTAGTAAAATTTAAAAATTTCATAAAATTAGTCAATTTATCGGATTTGACAAAAAAAATGTAAATTTTCCTGATTTTGCCAAACAAACTCTAGGAGAACTTTTGTCATTGATAAAAAAAGCAAACTGACTTCTTTTTGGCCTTTCAAAA
Organism: Nesidiocoris tenuis; assembly: GCA_036186465.1. Lineage (NCBI taxonomy): Eukaryota > Metazoa > Arthropoda > Insecta > Hemiptera > Miridae > Nesidiocoris > Nesidiocoris tenuis. Next base: position 3,391,241 of record AP028923.1, read on the forward strand.
AAATGCGAAAAATCTTCATAAAAATTTGCTAATTTTTCGGATTTGACCAAAAAGTCAACTTTTCGGATTGGACAAAAAATTGGTCAATTTTTTTGGATTTAAAAAAAAATTTGGAAAATTTATCAAAATTAACATAAAATCGGTACCTTGCTGTGAGAGAACGGTGGCAAGGCAGGCACTTCCACCGACCAGCATGCTTATGCACACGGTCCACCGGCGTCCCAGCTTCTGCATACTTGGCCACAGGACAAAATATGTGGGAAGCTCGACGGCACCTGGGAAATACGAGGGAAAACAAGCGGATGAGAAAGGCAAACCGTCGAAAATACGACTCAGGTCAGCAAGCTGTAATTCGGAAAGCAAACATGAATCCGCTACCTATGCACCTGCGCGAAGTTGGAAGTGGGAATAAGAAAAGGAAGAAAACTTATTCAACTCAACACGAGTGCTTGAAGAGAGAAACAGAATTAACACTTTTTTCCATTTTGGACCAAAAATTTCCGGGTAGAACGTCTGGGCTACCTTCTCACTAGGTCCGTCGGACCATTGGCAGTTCGTATCCTTTCGGATTTTTCGATATATCGAACTTCCTGTAATCGATTATCGAAGTATCGATAGTTCTGTCCGATGGCCTTCAATTGAGTTTCAGGCGAAATTTTATTAAAACGATATATCGGCTTTATCCGATACATTCGACCATAAGTTCCATAATATTTAATATTTAACATAATAATAATATTTAACAAATATGAAAAATATGTGGTCCCTTAAAATTTCCGAAACTCTAAATTCATCTGGCTGGAATATCGATATTCATCGATGGCACTTACGATCGAGTCAACTTATCGGATTAAGTCGATATATCGATAGGTATATATCGGTTTAAAAAGTATCAGCTGAAACTCAATTGAAAGGCATCGGCTATGAACTATCGATACTCGATACCATCGACCTTAGCATCATCGATGGAAAAATATCGATATATTGGAGGGAAAAATCGATATTTCGATACTATCACCTTAACTTATCACCTCTAACGAACTGCCATCAGCGAACTATTAAATTAATGGGTATATAGCATTGCGTCTACGCGTCAACATAAGTCCGCTTCAAAGCGTCAAAACATTCACCCCCCTGCACAGCGTAGAAAAATTTTAAGCACACCTTGCGTCGAAAAGTTCATTTGGTCAGCCCGTCTAACGATTGAAGTAATCAATAGTTACGTTTCTATTGATAGGGACTAGCGATGGCAAAATTGTTCAATATATCGATATATCGGTTTTACAATATATCGTTAGCGATATATCGGAGATCAAATATAATATATTATCGATATTATCGTTAGCGATATATCGGAGATCAAATATCGATGCATCGAGGTTTCGATATATCGATCAAATATCGATACATCGAGGTTTCGATATATCGGCTGTTAATTTCTCCTGGATCCCGCACCCGGATGGTGCTGGCCCAAAATCCAGAAATGCCCTCAAATTTGGGGAAAAATTGTTTTTAAGCGGACTATTAGTACGATTCAACTTCTGATGAAACCGCTCGAAATTAACATGACCCCGGCGATATTTTCATTTGGCCATATATCTCGAGCGAGCTTTAATTTATTCGTTTCGCATCGTCTGACTGCACACATGAACGAATCCATAACGTGGCTTTGGTACAATGTTTTCGTCGAGCGTTTCGTCGTAATTAGAACAGCATACAGCATACAGTAACTGAACGTACTCAAACGAATTTGGAGATTGTCACAATAAAACAACTGTTTGTACCTACCTGCCCAATAGATAATTCATTCAATAGATTTGAAATTATGAAGAAAAAAATTTTATTGATGGAAATATTATGCTGCTAATGGAAGAAAATGGAATAGAAATAATGAAAAATAGAAATAAAGGAATAAATGGCAATAAATAAATAGAAATAATGATAGGGGTGCTATAGGGCTAAACCGCCTCTAGATATACCTACTTCATGCATTAAATTAATTAGGTTAGGTACCTGCTAGCAAAAAATTCAAAAATTCATTCCCACTGAGAATGGAGGCGTAGTAGGACAAGCCCACGTAGACAGAAGTGTTGGTGAACCTGGAAAAGAAAATTTTATTCGTGAAATTGGATAAAATTTGAATTTTGGAAAGCGTCTAACGATATATGATGTTTTGGGCTAAACTTACAACTATCTATGATTAACATGATAATAATTATTATGTTTAATTATTATGTTTAATTATTAAAGAAAATTATTAAAGAATTATAGAAAAATAATTCAGTTGATTTTATTTAGTTAAATTATTAATTGTTTAGTAATGTTTAATTATTAAATCTTAAGCAACTCTAATATAGATAAGGCCCCAGATTTTTTGGGGTGCTTTACTGGGTGGTATACAAAACATCTGGTTTAAATTTTTGATTACGTTGTGTCTGTATTTAGTAAAATACTTTTCCGTTGGAAATATCAGCAAAGATAGCGCAGATAAATTATCATTCTTATTCGGAAGTAGAAGAGAAATTTCATAGTGAGTTTTTTGATATTTTTTACAAAAATACCTTCAAAAGTAGTCAAAATATAATCAAATTGGGTCAAAATTTTATGTTTGAAAATATGGAAGTATCGTGTGTTACTAACTGCAACACTGGTTTTAGTGTTTTTTTTCAGTAGGGGCAATTTCGATCTTTTTCAGGTAAGTAATTTAAATTCAGGGTTCTTCGCCGACTGATCAATTGATTAAATGAACAATTCAAGGATTTCGGACTGAATCTGCCAAGGTTTAGCGGGCGAGCCTCAGCAAATGAGATAACTCAAGTCCGTGGTGAAATACCAAGCTGAGCCTTAATTGAATGGAGTGAATTAATTATTGAATAAGTGAGCGAATTGAGCATTAATTTATTCGATAAATTGGTCCGCGGAGGGGGAAGCAATTAAGTCGGCGGAGCTTAATTGAATTAACGATGGGTGAAAAAGCAATTTATATTTGAAGGAATTTTGGAAAAAATAACACATTTAGGTACTGGAAAAAGTGGTATGTACCGAAAGGCAACCCTTCCCGCCATGAGTGAGAGGTTCAAAATCGGCTACATGAGGGCGAAACATATAAAACAAATAAAGCAAAGCATATTTATATGTTTTATAAAACGTTTTTTATAAACGTTAAAAAAAAAAAAACTAACGTCAACTATAAACTAACTAAAAACGTCAAAAAATAAAACATATTTTATAAACGCAGTTTTATAAAACGTATTTTACAAAATATATTTTTTTCCGTTTTTTAAAACGAATGAAGCAAAAAAAGGTTCAAAAGTACCGTGAACCAATAATTGTTTAACAATCAAGTGAAAATCAAATCTCTGCAAAAAGGTTGGAAAATAGACCCCCCCCCCCCACAGGGGTGAGTAGGAAAATTCGTTTTACTTGAACAAATCACCAATTACCTCATTTCGCATCTTGTTATAACAAAAAGCGGCTGCCGGTCCAAAATTGAAATAATTTATTCATCAGGATTTAAATTCGTTGTTCTCGCTCGTATGAACGTTTTGGGTCGGGGGTTGGGTTGAAGTTTCTGCACGGCAGTTTCTCATTGTTTGACTTCGGTGGAAATTGGGTTTTAATTAATCATTTACGAATGTCGTTCATTTATGTTTTAAATAGGCCCAAGAAGAAAGTTGTTTTACGTCCCGAAATTTATATTTTATGTTATATTTTATATTATATTTTATATTATACTTTATATTATATTTTAAATTATTTTATTTGGTCATGTCAAAAAATAGCCGAGTGCTGCGCAGGTCTCGCGAGCAAGGGGTAGGTGGAGATAGCGAACCGTCACAAATTGAGACAGGAGAAATGCTGAAACAATAGAATAGCAATGCCACTCTTCCTGTGGGCCGTTCCACGGGCAAATATACCTAACCTAGTCAGACGTATCTACTTTGAATTGCAGAAACGGCAGAAACACAAGAAACGGGAGACGAGGATCCCTTGAGGGCGAATAGAACGTGAGAAAACGCTCGCCCTGAAGACTGACTTTCAATTTGAGGCGATTGGAGCTGTCATTTATGGCAGGCATAGGCCCTTTCTATTTTATGCCTGAAAAAGAGTACAGCGAATATCCGCCTCTATTTCCGAAGGAATTACATCAATCTTATTTACCGCCCTCGACTGATTCAGACGTTATTCATTCTTTCCTGAAACGTGTGGAACTTTGACGTTTCTACGTATCGACTTTTTCACCAACTTTACCCTGAGGGGGTCCCCACCCCTTTTTAAGTCTGGTCCCCATCCCCCTTTTTATAAGTCTTTTATAAGTCCCCCCCTCAGTGTAACGTTCGTGAAATACGTCGATAAGTTGAGAAACGTCAATGTTCCATGTTTCAGGAAAGAATGAATAACGTCTGAATCGGTCTAGGGTATACCCGTATCATACCTCCTGGAATACCCCCCTGTATACCCGCCGGTATACCCCCCCGGTATACCCCCCGGTATACCCCCCCGTATACCCCTGTATACCCCCGGTATACCCCCCTGTATACCCCCCGGTATACTCCCCTGTATACCCCCCGGTATACTCCCCTATATACCCCCGGTATACCCCCTGTATACCTCACGGTATACCCCACGGTATACCTCACGGTATACCCCCGGTACACCCCCCGGTATACCCCCTGTATATACCCCCCGGTATACCCCCTGTATACCCCCCGGTATACCCCCTGTATACCCCCTGTATACCCCCCGGTATACCCCCCTGTATATACCCCACGGTATACCCCCCGGTACACCCCGCGGTACACCCCCGGTATACCCCCCGGTTCACCCCCCTGTATACCCCCCTGTATACCCCGGATACCCCACGGTATACCCCCCTGTATATATACCCCACGGTATACCCCCGGATACTCCCGGATATCCCCCGTACATCCGTATTTTTTAAGGCCTTGGTAAGGGGCTAAAAGTGGACCTATTTTACTGAAATGCTCAAATAGACATTCCTACATATTAACCCGGGATTTGTGTTATTTTATATAATTTCTAAATATTACCCAAGTCCAAAACTTTTCGTATTTTCACTCACCATATAAACGTGATGATAATTGTCTTCCTCCGGAGATTGGGAGTCTTGAACAAATCCGACACTCCGTATGTTCTTGTCCTTCCTTCGGCATCTTCCTTTTCCTTGACGTACCTTTCGATGTGGTATTTCCTCTGTAACACAAATGGCAGAAAGGTGTACTTACAAAATTGTAAGAATGACCGCGCATCGTAGATACCGTAAAATCGCAAAAATTATCATTAAATGACCTACATCTTAAATGACCTCTCTTAAATTATCATTAAATGTCCTCCCTTAATTCTCATTAAATTCCCTATCTTTAGTGGTCATTAAATGGCCTATCTTGAATGAAAGTTTATCCCAAATGACCCCAAAGTCAAAAATGACCTCACAAACCTCAAATAGCCATAAGGCACAAATAAAAATGCCATCACTATTTTATTTAATGCCGATTCGTTCCGACCGACCGCAGACCGCGAGTAGTCTCACACGAACTGCTCAACCCGCAACCGCCGACCGAGTCCCGCACTAGGAGCCGCCCCGTCATACCGGCAGGCGGGCCTGTCGTGCCGGAACGCGCGGCACTCGGCCAATCAGAGACGCGATCGCTACGGCCACGCCCAACGACGGTCCAAACCGCCATGAAGATTCGATCTTCGAAATTTCCAGACCGGCCGATTTCAGTGACGGAATCCTGTTTGCTCTACCCATATTAACTAGCCATTTTCACATTTTTTTAAGTTCTAGGCTAGAACTAGGGTTAAAAGTAATCTTTTTCCAATTTTTTTTCAAATTCTTGATCGCACCACCGACAACCTACCAATTCGGTCCAAACTATAATATGTTCCGTGATACTTCGAGTTATCTCCGCACCTATTCCGATAATGAAATTTCTCCGACTCCGCGTCCGCATAATGGAACAACTTGTTTCTTGTTTTCGAGGATGGAATCAGCCAAGTTCCGATACGTATGTAACCTTCTCAAGGGCTGACACCAGAGTTGTTAAGTAATCATTGCTATGAGTAATGATTACTAATCGAATTACAATCTCGCTATGAGAAAATGTAATGACCATTACCCATTACAATTTCTCAAAAGTAATGGTAATGGCCATTACTTTTCCGATTACATGTAATGAGTAATCGAACCTGGCCATTACCCATTACAAATGATTGAAAAATGTAATGACCAAATTTCGATTACCGATTACAAAAAGTAATGGAGTAATTGTAATCGGATTACTTCGATTACTTGAAAGTAATTGGAGTAATCCGATTACTCAAAATTAATCAGATTACTCAAAATTAATCAAATTACTCGAAATTAATCAGATTACTCGAAATTAATCAGATTACAGAAAAGAAATTGGAGTAATCAGATTACGTAAAACTAATCGGATTATAGAAAAGAAATTGATTTTAGAAACTCGTTCAGCCATTCTAAGGAACTTCTTGCAGCAGTGGAGAAATGGGAACCCTCACAATCAGCAGCGGGGCCCACTTCGCCAAAACCCGTACAGTCTATAGGACTCCAATACAGCTGGAATTGCTTGAGGGCCTCATGAGCAAGATTGACGACGTTCCCCGACTAGCTGATCAGCTGAGGAGCCCATGGGGGTAATTTCAATACCGTTGGTCGTGCGATGCTGAAATTTGGTACACAGCCTCAGAGGAGTCCCTCAGCATGATTGGCCGGGCCAAAACATGTTCTGATCAGCTGAGGAGCCCATGGGGGTAATTTCAATACCGTTGGTCGTGCGATGCTGAAATTTGGTTCACCGCCTCAGAGGAGCCCCTCAGCATGGCTGGCGAGACCAAAATACCTTCCAATCAGCTGAGGAGCCCATGGCGGTAATTTCAAAACTGTTGGTCGTATAACGCTGAAATTTGGTACACAGCCTCAGAGGAGTCCCCCAGCAAGAATGGCAGGCCCAAAACACGTTCTGATCAGCTGAGGAGCCCATGGGGGTAATTTCAATACCGTTGGTCGTGCGATGCTGAAATTTGGTACACAGCCTCGGAGGAGTCCCTGAGAAAGATTGGCTGGGCCAAAACACGTTCTGATCAGCTGAGGAGCCCATAGCGCTAATTTCAAAACTGTTGGTCGTATAACGCTGAAATTTGGTACACAGCCTCAGAGGAGTCCCCCAGCAAGATTGGCAGGGCCAAAAAACGTTCTGATCAGCTGAGGAGCCCATGGGGGTAATTTCAATACCGTTGGTCGTATAACGCTGAAATTTGGTACACAGCCTCAGAGGAGTCCCCCAGCAAGATTGGCAGGGCCAAAACACGTTCTGATCAGCTGAGGAGCCCATGGCGTCGAATCCAATACCGTTGGTCGTACGATGCTGAAATTTGGTATGCTGCCTCAAAGATGATTAGCAAGACCAAAACTTTTCCTGATCAGCTGAGGATTCTGACCCTAACAGTCTTGCTGACGAGCTATTCCGAGGCTCCATATCAAATTTCAGCATCATACGACCAACGGTATTGAAATTAGCGCCATGGGCTCCTCAGCTGATCAGGACGTATTTTGGTCTTGCCAGTCATGCTGAGGGGCTCCTCTGAGGCTGTGTACCAAATTTCAGCATCATACGACCAACGGTATTGAAATTAGCGCCATGGGCTCCTCAGCTGATCAAAACGTTTTTTGGCCCAGCCAATCTTGTTCAGGGACTCCTCTGAGGCCGTGTACCAAATTTCAGCATCATACGACCAACGGTATTGAAATTAGCGCCATGGGCTCCTCAGCTGATCAGAAGGTATTTTGGTCTTGCCAGTCATGCTGAGGGGCTCCTCTGAGGCTGTGTACCAAATTTCAGCATCATCCGACCAACGGTATTGAAATTAGCGCCATGGGCTCCTCAGCTGATCAAAACGTGTTTTGGCCCAGCCAATCTTGTTCAGGGACTCCTCTGAGGCCGTGTACCAAATTTCAGCATCATACGACCAACGGTATTGAAATTAGCGCCATGGGCTCCTCAGCTGATCAAAACGTGTTTTGGCCCAGCCAATCTTGTTCAGGGACTCCTCTGAGGCCGTGTACCAAATTTCAGCATCATACGACCAACGGTATTGAAATTAGCGCCATGGGCTCCTCAGCTGATCAGAAGGTATTTTGGTCTTGCCAGTCATGCTGAGGGGCTCCTCTGAGGCCGTGTACCAAATTTCAGCATCATACGACCAACGGTATTGAAATTAGCGCCATGGGCTCCTCAGCTGATCAAAACGTGTTTTGGCCCAGCCAATCTTGTTCAGGGACTCCTCTGAGGCCGTGTACCAAATTTCAGCATCATACGACCAACGGTATTGAAATTAGCGCCATGGGCTCCTCAGCTGATCAGAAGGTATTTTGGTCTTGCCAGTCATGCTGAGGGGCTCCTCTGAGGCTGTGTACCAAATTTCAGCATCATACGACCAACGGTATTGAAATTAGCGCCATGGGCTCCTCAGCTGATCAGAAAGTATTTTGGCCCAGCCAATCTTGCTGAGGGGCTCGTCTGAGGCCGTGTACCAAATTTCAGCTTCGTGCGACCAGCGGTATGGGAAATGGCAAAAATGGGCCCCTCTGCTGATCTCCTTGAGTCAATTCCTCTCCTATAATCCGATTAATTTGAAGTAATCTGATTACTCCAATTTCTTTTAAGTAATCGAAGTAATCCGATTACAATTACTCCATTACTTTTTGTAATTGGTAATCGAAATTTGGTCATTACATTTTCAAACACTTGTAATGGGTAATGGCCAGGTTCGATTACTCATTACAAGTAATCGGAAAAGTAATGGCCATTACCATTACATTGGAGAATTGTAATGGGTAATGGTCATTACATTTCTCCAAAGTAATGTGTAATTTGTAATGGGTAATGAGATTACTTTTTTCGCAACTCTGGCTGACACGTACCTATCCAACTCGTCACGTACGATGCTCCTTTCAACTGCAACTACGGGCCAACTCGATTAATCGACAAAGCTCGTTTTCTCTCACTTTTAGTTCGCCCGGTGTTAGCAGTTCTGGCCGATATTAGTCCGAGACGCCGAAATCAAATTATCGACTTTCCACCTACATGAAGAACCCTTGAGATGGACATACGTCATGACGGTGTGTACCTATAATGTACCTATAACTTAACGTTCTCCTAAATGTAACCTAGGGCCCGCATTCGAACAGCCGCTCGTTAGTTGGGCTTCCTCAGTTACGAACAACGCTAACTACGTGACCTATCACCTGCTCGAAGTTCTCTCACCTGGGTTATCTATGAAGCCAACAATGTTCAACTAGTGATCACTAGTTAATAAGGTGATCAAACTTTGCAAATTTATGCTCCCCTGATTGGTCGAGCAGCTTGAAAAGCGTTCCCTTCTTTGTTTAAAGCTTCTAAAGGGGAAGTTACACTTTGGGGAATCGCCAGTTACCTATTGTCGGTAGGTACATGCGTAGGTATATCCTCTCACACTTGCACGCTCCGCTTCCAACGTTTACCCAACTTTTCAGAAGGGTAAAAAAATCATTTCTGGGCTAATTTTTAAATTTACGAATTTATTGTTACCCATTATGATTAACTAGTTTTGAATCATTATTCATTTAAAAAATTATTTTACGCTCCCATTGTTTCGAATGACTTGATTGGGAATCAGGCGAACGGCTCAACCCGCTATGGTCGGGGCGGCCGTAGCGGGCCCGAAACATTCGAGAGTTGAATACGGCAGCTTGAACTGAGAGTCGCACGTTCCGGTCCGGCGCCATGACGAGCGGCTTGGCACGTACCGGCTGGCCGGCTCGTCCGTGGAGCCGCCCCCTCGTTGCGCGGCACTCAGCCCGCCCGGCGGGCCCTTTGTGAAAAGGGGACGGAACGGGCGGCACTCACCGGCGTTCTCCATGGCTAGACCGCCTGGCTCAAGCCGCGGGATTCGTCTCTCGAATGTTTCAGGCCGGCCGCGGCGCCCCATTGCAGGTAGAGCCGTGCGTCTGATTTTTTCATATATCACCATTAAAAAGAAAAACAGATAACTACAAAATCTTCGTAGGGTACCATATTTTCAAAAATCCGATAAAAGGCTGTTGTCCAAAGCTATCTCTGCAAAAAGCAATTTTTACTCATCCTCAGGGTTTGAAATTTCGTATCTACTTAATCCTCTTTAGCCAAGCGTAATCACATGAAAGGGTTTCCTGGGATTGGTCGACTCAGTACGGTCTCTTTAATTTTCGAGATATCGCTCTAGTTCACAATGACCAACGAGGGTGAATCGTGGACGGTATGTTTCAATTATCCACGACAAACGGCACCCTCGGACGTGCTCCCATTCGGTCGGCCGGCGGTCCGGCGGCTCCGTTAGTTTTAATCAACGTAGGTACCCTTTGGAGGTGACTTTACGTGCGGGGGCGACTTGAAACGAAGTCCCAAAAATGGACAGTCGTATGCGGTAATTAGTGGAACAGTTTTATCGAACCGTTCAAATTAGGAATAATAGCTCATGGGTCGAATACTGCCCGAAAAGTCATTCGACAAAAAAGGTACATGTAGACCAGAGAAAGTGAAAAAAAGGTACATCATATTAACATACGATTACCACGAAATTCAACGTTTTTCCAGACGCTGATCCTCAGAAATAGCAGTACCGAATACCCGTGGGCAGTAGTAGCGAATACGGTCAAAATCACTTTTTTTGAACGCTATTCACTAGGTACCTATTTCGAATAATCGATGAAGAAGAAAACAAATTTATCGAGCGATTACAAAGGTTCGTTACCGAATAATAAATCAAAATCGTCGTCTGATGAAACCAACTGAATTTAATTTAATATTAGTTTTGTTTAAAATCAAAATAAAATTGGAAATTTTCCAATATTACGATCTGTCTTCAAAATGTCTCGGAACATTTGAACTTGTACAAAGAAGACCCAATCAGAAATTCAGATGAGACCATTCGATGAATTCGTCTCATTGGCCCTGCGTCTGAGCGATGAAAGGCATAGTCGTTAGGCCATCATGCTCCGTATTGTCGAGAAAGGCAAGGACTGAGCATGCGCCGTCCCATACACCGGGTATGCTGGCAATTGCTGGTAGGTAAATCGGAAGCAACATTCATGACATTTGACGCTTTGACAGTTCCAGGTTCATTGTTGTGGCGTCCCTTTGTGCGTTTGGATATCGCCAGCGGATTCTAAAATGGGAGCGATAAATGGGATCTCTCGGTCAGTCTGCCTGCGTAGTCCGGAAATCGGATCAGAGGTGCACGGGGGGTGTCATAAATAAAATTTTAGTGAACAATTTCGAAAAAGGGTGAAATTTGGGGGAGATAGTGGGAGCGTGAAAAGTGTTAATTTTCGAAAATGTAGCAATTCTCAACTCTGGCACAATTTTCTGCTTATTCGACTAAACGTTGAAAAATTGCAAATACCTTAAAATTACAGGAAATTCGACGGGCTTTCCAATGGTATAGTTATTTTTGCAATTACTCCGAAATTAAAGGGACCTACGCCATTTCACTGAGACCAAATTAAAAAAATCTTCAAAACGAAAAAACTTTTTCAAGGGCTCACAAAAAATTTTGTGGAACAATAATTGTACTAAATGAGCTGAAGAATTGAGCCCTTAGAGGGAGACAATCTTAAGTGAGACTACCCCTCTTAGATGGATACGTGACCTTCAGTAAGGTTCGGTTAATTTAACGAGACCTTAACATTCCGACGAAAGTATCCCTAAATCTGGGCATTTTGTCATGGAGCGATGAACTAACTTGGCAGCTTGGCGAGGATACGTGCGTAAACACTGGGTATCCTCACAGTTCACCCTACGGGCACTACCTACAGGTGGAGAATATTGAACTCGCGGGTCTATACAAACACAAGGCAGTCTCGGGAGAATATTGCAGTAAGAAGCCCTCCGAACTCGAAACACGTAGAGAACGCTCGTTGGCAAAATGTTTGCTCCCCTTGGCAAATTCGGAAAATCCCCCCAATATGTAACACTTTTTCCCAATCACGTATTTGCCGAGTCCTCAGGGCGAAATAGCATTCCGACCTCAGGGGATAACGTGTGAAAAACGGCGCCAGCGAAAATACCGGCTAATTCAGCGATACGGTGTTTGTAGAGAAGGATAAGTAGAAATCATGTGATATCTGGCGCACATCACAAGCGTTTTGCACCATTTTGAACAGTTTCAACCCATTTTGGGCAGTTCCAAATACGTTCGGCCAGTTCCGGACAGTTCTGTTCAATTTTGCACGATTTCAGACAGCTTTGGACCATTTAGGACAGTTTCATACGGTTTTGGACCGTTTTGAACCATTTAGGGGAGATTTGGACCGTTTCCAATAGGTTAGGGACCATTTTGGACAGTTTTAAATAACTTCGGGCAGTTTCGGACAGTTCCGGACAATTCTGTGCAATTTTGCTCGATTTCAGACAGTTTTGAACCATTTAGGACAGTTTCATACTGTTCTAGACCGTTTGAAATAGGTTAGGGCAGTTTTGAACAGGTTGGGACCATTTTGGGCAGTTTCGAATAAATTCGGGCAGTTCCGGACAGTTCCGTACAATTTTGCACGATTTCAGACAGTTTTGGACCATTGAGGTCAGTTTCATACTGTTCGGATAGTTTTGGACCGTTTCGAACAGCTAGGGCATGTTAGAACAGATTCTGTCAGTGTTTGACCATTTCGGACCACTTCGGACAGCTTCAGCCCAATTTGGACTGTTTTGGACGGTTCCGGGTAGCTCCGAACGCTTCAAATAGGTTCGAGCATTTTAGGACAGTTCCGGGCAGCTCCAAACGCCTCAAATGAGTTTGGGCAATTTCGGACAGTTCTGGGCTGCTCCGAACGTTTCAAATAGGTTCGGCCAATTGTGGACAGTTCGGGGCAGCTCCGAACACTTCAAATGGGGTTGGGCAATTTCGGACAGTTCCGGGCAGCTCCGAACGTTTCAAATAGGTTCGGCCAATTGTGGACAGATCTGGGCAGCTCCGAACGCTTCAAATGAGTGTGGGCAATTTCGGACAGTTCTGGGCAGCTCCGAACGTTTCAAATAGGTTCGGCCAATTGTTGACAGTTCGAGGCAGCTCCAAACGCTTCCACTGGGTTTGGGCAATTTCGGACAGTTCTGGGCAGCTCCGAACGCTTCAAATAGGTTCGAGCATTTTAGGACAGTTCCGGGCAGCTCCAAACGCCTCAAATGAGTTTGGGCAATTTCGGACAGTTCTGGGCAGCTCCGAACGTTTCAAATAGGTTTGGCCAATTGTGAACAGTTTGGGGCAGCTCGGAACGCTTCAATGGGTTTAGGCAATTTCGGACAGTTCTGGGCAGCTCCGAACGTTTCAAATAGGTTCGGCCAATTGTTGACAGTTTGGGGCAGCTCCGAACGCTTCAAATGGGTTTGGGCAATTTCGGACAGTTCCGGGCAGCTCCGAACGTATCAAATAGGATCGGGCCATTTTGAACAGATTCGGAAAGTTGACAATTTAAACAAATTTTTCCGATCAATTCGATTCAGTTTTGACGTTTCAATGAAATAGTGAGTTATTAATTTCCTTCAGTTTCTAAGTCGTTTCAGGAAATTTCCGTTTTCAATAGCCGTTGCGGGGAATTTCACAGAAGGGAAAAATCCCAGAAAGCCCTTACGCGAGCGGCCATATAATAAATTAAATCCCTGAGATTTGTAGCTGATCGCCGAGCCTACCGTTTGAGGACTGTATCAAATTGTACGTTGACTGCGCCTAAATCAACGGCGGGTACCATCTGCGTAAATAATTTATGAGCCGAACCGTTTCCAATTAAAAAGTCCCGCCGCGAAAATGAATCTCCCTTTCTGCTATAACTTTTCCCTCGCGTTCAACAACCGGGATGGAACTCGCATCTTCTACCTGTGGAAAAAATAATTAAAAGCCCCATTTGTGACCGCCGAATCAACTCCCGTATTTACATGTGAAGGCGAATTAACATTTTTCGTCATTTAGCATGATCATTCCGTACGGTTTGATATTGAGGAGGAAATTATGCTGTGAAACTCGGAAAAAGTCTGCACTCTGTTCTCACTCTGAAACTGTACGAACCTAAAACTGATTCTGAAACTCAAACTAAAACTAAAACTCAAACTGATACTGACACGAAAACTGAAACTGAAACCAGAACCCTAAGTGATAGTGATACTCAAAGTCAAACTAAAAGAGGAAACTGATACTTGAACTCGAAAGTCAAAAGAAAGGTAAACTCAAACTGAAACCAAAACTCAAACTCGAACTGGTGCTGATACTGAAACCAAACTTCAAACTGAAGCTAAAACTAAAACTCAAGCTGAAAATAAACTCAAACTGATACTGATACTCGAACTCAAACAGAAAATTACACAAACTAAAACTGATACTCAAACTTAAACTGAAGCAAACTTGACTTAAACTGAAAGACTCGAACTGATAGGTATACTGAAAGTCTAACTAAAAATGAAACTAGTACTCAATCTCAAATTGTAACCTTAGTTCTCATACTCGAAGCCAAACTGGACCTCAAAGTATCAGTTTGAGTTCGAGTTTGAATTTCAGTTTTAGTTTGGGTCTGAGTGTGAGTTTTAGTTTCAGTTCGAGTTTGAGTTTTAGATTTTGTTTCAGTTTGAGATTGTGTATCGAAGTTTCAGTTTGAGTTTGAGTACCAGTTCGAGTTTAAATTGTAGTTTTACTATGGGTTGAAGTGTGAGTTTTAGTTTCAGTTCGAGTTGTTTTTATTTCAGTTTGAGTTTGAGTATCATTAAATGACTCAAAATTTTCGAGTTTGAATTTCAGTTATGGTTTGGGCATCAGTATCAGTTTGAGTATGGGTTTTATTTTCACTTATAGTTTCTGTTTGCGTTTGAGTATCTGTATCGGTTTGTGTTTGAGGTAGAGTACAGTATCTGTTCGAGTTTTAGTTTCGGTTTCAGTATCAATATCAGTTCGAGTTTCTGTATCAGTATAATTTTGAGTTTCAATGCAGAATGAGTTTTAGTTTCACCTCGAGTTTGAGTGTCAGTTTGAGTTTGAGCGTCAGCATCAGTTTGAGCTTTTGTATCGGTTTTTTTAGTTGGTTTTATTTCGATATTGAGTTAGAGTTTGAGTCTCCGTTCGAGCATCAACTAATACTGGTATTAGTTTGAGTTCAAGTTTATCATTCCTTTGTCCTTTGAGTATCAGTATCGGATTGAGTTTCAGTTTGAGTTTGTGCGTCAGTATCAGTAACAAAAAATTGAACATTTTCCAATGCAGGAGACCTTTACTACTCAGTTTTCGTCGCGTTTGGATTTATTCGAAGAAGGAAATTGCGATCTACAAAGCTGACAGTTTTCAAAGGGATTTGAACCTCTTTGACGAGGTGCACCGCATATTCGCCTTTTATATTACAAGCGACCACAGAGGAGAAAGATGTCTAGAATTACTGGGGAGGCCATGGAGGGTGAGGGTGGTGGGTGGGAGGGGGTGTGGTGGAATCCTAAGCCGAGGGTGAGAGATTCGAAAATTACAGCAGTCCACCCTCAATCTTCTGTAAGCCGTGGACCCTCGTAAAACGATATTCGGAAGAATATTTCCGGATCAAGTTTACGATGAGGCATACGAATTAAACGAAGTGGAAGGACGATAAAACCGGGAAAACAACTTTTAGGCTTTCCTAAGCGACAATTGGTGGAGACGTTTATTGGTTTATTGCCGGCTTAGGACGATAAAGTAGCCTTTGGTCTTGGTCGGATTACGTGGCTGACTTTTTTACGTTCATCTCCCACCATAAGTCATGCAGTTTCAAAAAAATGTACTGTCTATTATTTTTAGTGAAAATTAGTTTTTTGAAAACGAATTTTTGAGAGATATCAAGTGCGTAAAAACATAGCAATTTCCATTTTCTCCCTTCATTTGAGATTTTTTACAGAGGGAATAAACAGGAAATAAGGACAGCCTTCTGGAAGCAATAAATCTGATACGGATCAGCCAATTTTCATGTTTTATGGCTGAAATAATTGATTTTTGATCAAACTACAAGTTTGTCGAAATGTAGCGCTGTCTCATTGTCTGAAACGTAGGATGGAAAATCGAATTTTCCACCGTAACGTTCGGGGGTCATTTTTTAGGTACACATGAAAGTATAGGTATGTATGTTTTACAGCAAATGTTAGCTCTGTTCAAGCTAAGGTTCTTGCGATATTGAAACTAATAAACGTTTTTCCTTCGGATAGGAGAGGATCAGAAAGACGTGGGATGGCGCAATATCTCGGGATCTTCTGCGACAGAATTGAATCGGACCAGTCGAACTCGTGCTATATTGGTGAAAATGTTGGACTGTGTTCCGGACGATACCTAAGACATTTTCAGGCACATTTCCACCAGGGTAGCAGGTACCTTCGGTTGCCTTAAGGTGCCCACTCACTATCCGATTGGTCGTGGGGGTAACAGAAAACTACCCCCTTCCGATGTTGGACGTGTAAAGAGACTGTGGGGGACGCCCCAAAAAATACTATACCGCCTTCCAGAGACGTCGGCCCCCACTTTGCAGATACGGCGCCTGAAGCTCAACCCATGCAGCCATCTTGAGAGAAGAACGCTCCACGTTCTCAGCACTTCCGATCGACAATCCCTACCAGATTACCCGGACGTTTTCTCATATCTACATTCTGTCCAGATGCAAATTTGTGGACTCCTGCGGGTGAAAAGTGGCCAATGAGCTGTTCCTTCACATCAATAACATTCTGAAAACCGGGTTGCTGCAGTGACCCTGAAGTATTTGAGCTATTGTGGTAGGGATGGGATATCGGAAGAAAAATATCAATATCGGTATCAAATGATATATCAATTAAAAAGATATCCGATATCCGAAATTAACCCAAAGATGGAATTTGACCATTATTCAATTTCTGTAGTGATTGCAGTGACTAGAGCTCGATACTAGGTCAGGATCCAACATCAGCTTGTAACGGTTGATCAACTCAGAACATTCGATCAATTATTGATCGAAGGTTGTTGTTGCATCTGGTTCTTGGTGGCTGTGAATAATCGATGAATGTTGATGATGGAGGAATGACTACGACATAAGGTCAGGAAAATGTTCGCCATTTGAGTCATCCTGCTAAAATAAGAAAAGATGAGGTCTGATAACAGGCCAATCGGTCATCCAACGGCCCCACACGGTTCTGGATGGATTGTCGTATGGGAAATTCATCGGATCGACCTACCTACGACCGATGGCTTGCTGCCATGACCCTGAAGTAATCGAGCTATAGCGGTAACGGCTTCAATTCCAAGGTTGTGGTTGAGATTGATCCGTGATACATCAACTCCGGCTCAACATTAACGTAACGGTTGAACAACTCCGAACATTCGATCAATTATTGATCGATCTGCGAAACGATGAATGGTAATAATGGAGCAATGACTACGAGGAATGTCAGGAAAATGTTGTTTTTCTCTCTTCATTGTCTTGTGCCTTAGGCCACGTACGACACTGGATTTTTTTTTCTTTCTTTTTGATTTTGACAAGAATGTTAATGTCTGTCTTGACAGGGACAGTCTCCACCTCATCCCTGAGTGGGTTCATGTTCCCAGAAGCAACACACACCCGCAGAAACATGTGGAGATAGGTTAGCGCCACTGGATAGGTTAGGAACAAACACACTATGCTTCATACAAAATGGATGCAGCATAGATCTGGTATGCCGGTATTTGCTGCATGTTTTGCTCCTCGTCCTTGTCACATCTGTCGCACGTTGGGTGGTCCAACTTTCTCATTTGGTAGAGGTACGAGTTCGTCCTGCCATGCCATGCGTAATTCCACGGATCTGCTGGTGATGCTCAGCTCCAAAATCGAGGTAATTATGGAGACCATGGGGAGAGCATCATCTGGTTTAATGTTTCGGATCTCCTCTATGGCCGCTCGGGAGTCGGACAAAATGACATTTGGTCTTTTCTGGATGGAAGTCTCTGATGTGTAAAACCATTGAATGCCTTCAAGTTCCGCAGTGAAGATTGATGAGATGTGGTGGAGTTTTTTGCCTGTCGCCGTGTTGTCATTACTGCAATAAAAGCCTGCTGCAACTCCTTCCTCTTTTTTTGAGCCGTCGCTGTAAATTTTCGGGAAATCGGGCCATTTGGGTCTTCCTAGAAAGAAGAAAAGATAAGGTCTGATAACGGACCAATTGGTTGTCTGAGTGCCAGACGCATTGTCCTGGCTGGCTGGCTCGTCGGATGGGAAATCAAAACGACCTACCAACGACCTTTGGCTTGAAAGGTTTCCACACTCGTCCAACATGGGAAAAAGGGGTAGTTGTTCGTCCAACATCGGAAGGGGTAGTTTCCTGCTACCCCCACGACCAGCAAAAGATCTAAAAAAGTGGGCACCATTAGTTCCTGCTCGTCACATTCTTGATGATGCCATAGTGAAGAACTGTTCGCAGTCTCGCTTCGAGTCTATCGAGTGCGCTGTTCGACGAGATGTATGTTTACCTTCCTGACAGCACACAGGCATCGTTCATGTGCAAACAGCTCGAACGGGTCTCTCCCTTCAGAATGGAACCTTGTCAAGAATAGAAACAGCACTTAGCCTCAACAATGGGGCCGCGGAGGAATACATGAAGGAAAGCACTAAACGCTTCTCGTGCTGGCGAATAATCGGATTTGCCCTTTTTCAGGTTCGTACCCAATGAAGAATTGAATGCAGATCCGTGAAGGGAAATGACAACCTATTTGCTCTTGAAAAGTCGATTCCGCACTTGAAATGCCGTTTGATGCGATCCCCAGGGCGGTTTTCAGCAAAAAGTGATGTGATGTTTGGCAGCGAATTCTCAGTGGAATATCGGGCGTTTTCGCATTTTTCCTTCCTTCGATTTCCAGGCGGTTTTGACAGCTACGTCTCAGTAACGAATGAAAACCAAAATGAACTCAATTCATAGATTCTTCAACTAACTTCTTGGTCCCTCCAGGTTTTAGACAGTTTAGTTTGTACGTGAAACTAACCTTGTTACCTACTCAATTTGAGTTTTTAATTCGAAATATGGGGTTCCACAACCTCTTCACAAATTATTTAAAAAGGGAGTGAGGCACTGCGTATACGCGGCAGTGCGTCGAATAAATGTCTTCCGCCAGAGATGAATTTTTCGACGCTTTGCGCGGACTATTTTTTGACGCATGGCCGAGTAGACGCTGTGCTATACGCCCATTTAAATCCTACTACTTGAGTATTTTTTTCAAAATTACCAATTTGATTGCTTTTTATCGTTGCCCCCCCCCCCAAAATTAAAATTCACATATAAGATTGTTCCATTCTTAAATTCCTCATGATCAATTCTCGAATAGTAATTGGGAGAATAGGTATGCTGCGGCATATCATCGTCAAGTTAGCGGTCTCACATGGCCTGAATAGCTCAAATGAGCCACATGATATGCGGTCTACGTCTCGCCTTGGCGACATAATCTGCAATACCAATCTTGGATTCTGCCACCTCGGACGGCCGGCAGATGGAAGCCGCACGTATGGGATATGAATGAGAAATAGCGTCATACATTATGCGGAGTGGTGCAGCATACGCGACAATCCTAGAGCGAGATTGAAGAATGGCGTGACATTCGCCGCTTTCCTGGAGCGATTGCACCGATTCGGATATGGTCCGATACTGATCGATATGGTTAAAAATTGTCCAATAATGGTCTGGTATTGTCCGATTTCATCCGAGATTAACCGATATTGTCGGTTATGGTCCAATAATGTCAGTAATGATCCAATATTGCCCGACACGGTCCAATATTGTTCCAATTTGTCGTATATCGTCCCACTTCAGCCAAAATATATTCTATATGGTCCAACATTGTTTGATATGGTCTGATATCGTCCACTATTATCCAATATTGTCCAACACGGCTCAATATTGTTAATTGTTGTCCAGTATGGTCTGATATTGTCCGAAACGATCAAACGTTGTTCATAATGATTTGATATTGTCCGATATCGTCCAATATCATTTGATGTTGTCCAACACTGCTCGATAATGTCCAACATGGTCTGATGTTGTCCGAAACAGTCCAATATTGTACGATATCGTCCATTATTATCTGATATGGGTCCGAAAGGGTTCAATATTGTCCTTTGTTCTCTGATGCTGTACAATATTGTCCAATGTGGTGTGATATTGTCCGAAACGGTCCAATATTGTCCAATATGAATTGATATTGTCCGATATCGTCCAATACTATCCGATATTGTCCAACACAGCTTGACAATGTCCTATGTTGCGGATATTGCACAATATCATCCAATATGGTCTGATAATGTCCAGTATTGCCCAAAACGGCCAGTTAGTATCCTATGTTGCCCAATATGTTCTGATATTGTCCAATATGGTCTGATATCGTCCAAAATGGTCTGATATCGTCCAACATGGTCTGATGTTTAACAAAACGGCCTGATATTGTCCTATGTTGTCCAATATGGTCTGATCGTGTTCAATATTGTCCGAAACCGTCTAATACCATCCAATATTATCCGATACTGTCCAACACGGCTTGATATCGTCCCGTGTTGTCTGATATTGTACAATATGGTCCTGTAAGATCTGGTATTGTCTGGAACGGTCCAATATGATTTGATATTGTCCAAAATTATCCAATACTGTCCGACACGGCTAGATATTGTCCTATGTTGTCGGATATGGCACAATATTGTCCAATATGGTCTGATAATGTCCTGAATTGCCCAAAACGGCCGGGTATTGTCCTATGTTGTCCAATATGGTCCGATATCGCCCGGTATTGTTCGATGTTATCAAAAATTGCCCCACAATATCCGAAATAGTTCAATATTCTCCAATATGGCCTGATATTGTCCCATATTCCCCAATACAATCCAATAATCTCAAATTTCACGATTTTCGGCCAACTTGTTCCTTATTCGTCTTATAGGCTGAAAACATCAAGGGCAGCAATTCCTTTGCTGTATCTTGAAGAGGAGGAAAAAATGCCGGCATTTTTCCACAGGGGAAATGTTCGGAATTTAATTAATTCGACTCACTTTGAGGTCCATAATGAAATCGGGCGGAAGGGAACGTCCGTTGACTCGGGCCATTGTTTTCAGGATTTTCTCCGCTTCGTCGAACCGCCCGCGAGCCAGGAGCCAACGAGGTGACTCAGGTAGGACCCTGCAAACAGGCATTAACAGTAAAATTCGTTAACAAAAAAAAAGAGGAAAATATGTTTCACACGTTAACACTCAATTACGGATGTGTGTATAACTGCTCGCATTGAGACATCTATCGTCCAAACATAGCCATAAAAGTGAATTTTTCGATAAATCTCATAAAACTTTTTGAAAATATAAAGCTCGTGTTGGCCTAAGATCTTGAGGAGGTTCATTGGAAGATAGTAAGCCTCGGATAATCAGAATCCGTTCAGTATTACGAAAGTTATCCAAAAAATATGTTTTCCGCTTGCCTTTTGAAATATTGGGCGATTTTTTATCATTCAAGGCTTGCTCTTCCCTCGAATTAATATTTTTCACTTTCCGCCGCCATTTTTGAATCAATTTTTAATCTGATTTTTGAAAATTTGTCCTCACTACGCCTAGAATGCGGGTATAAGACGATTTTGCCAAAAATTACTTGAATATTTAACCAAATTTGATTATTTAAGACTTCAGATCAACCTATTCAAGAGTAAAAATCACCAAAAACGGAATATATTTTAAAAAATGTATGAAATTTTTCGAAAAAGTCCACTTTTTGTTAATAGGTATCTCTGAAAACACCTCAAGGGGGAAAACCTTCAAAAAAGGTTCAAAAGGAAAACTTCAAAGGGACATAGGAGGAATAGGGTTCAATCAAAAGCGCCATTCGTCACTCCGTGTCGAACATAACCGAAGCCGATAACGAAAGGATGTTGAAGCGGAGTACAAATCCCGGATAAAGCCGAAGGGCGATTTTCTGATGACTGTCCAATCTACCAATCCCGGGTATATCCGGTGTTACGTGTTTGCAGCTATCGTGCGGATTGCCCTTTCCAAATTTAACGACCCTCGATCCTCCCCAAGGGACAGATCCGATATTCAACGATACCCTATGGTACGATTGTTATCTAGCAGCTTTTTTACATCAAATCTGACAACAGATATGGCTTTTCCATGTCAAATTCACAATTTTCCTAGAAAAATTCAGAAATTTCCACACCCATTTTAGAAATTTTCAAACCAATTTCAGAAATTTCCATTTCAATTTCAGGAATTTCCAATTCAGAATTTTCCATTTCAATTCCAGAAATTTCCACTTCAATTTTCAAGCATTTCCGTTTCAATTTCAGAAATTTTAATTTCAAATTCAGAATTATCCATTCCAATTTCAGGAATTTCCATTTCATATCCAGAATTTTCCATTTCAATTTCAGAAATTTCCAAACCAATTTCAGAAATTTCCCATTTCTGATTCAGAATTTTCCACACCAATTTCAGACATTTCCAAACCAATTTCAGAAATTTCCAAACCAATTTCAGAAATTTCCATTTTAATTTCAGAAATTTCCATTTAAATTTCAAAAATTTAAATTTAAGAAATTTCCATTTCAGAAATTTCCATTTTAAAAATTCCCATTTCAGAAATTTCCAAAAATTTCCAATTTCAGAAATTTTATTTTCCATTTCAGAAATTTTCATTTCAATTTCAGGGATTTAAATTTCAGGAATTTCCGGATTTTTTTTTTACACGCTTTACTTCCCTTATCTTTCGAATAAACGGACTGAAGAGGAGCTATAAATGCGCGACGCATTTACGGCCCGCTTTATTTGCGGTCAGAACTGCGGCACCCGCCGGTCGCGGTGCTTCAATCGCCGCGCGGCCCCTAATGAACTCCTAGTCCGTAAATAACGTCGCGTTCCCGCCGAGCGTTTTTCAGCGCGAGGAAACTGCAGCGGTCGTTCCGCGGAGCAATTTGCTCCTTGAGGAAGCCGCCGCGGCGGTGCTCCGGTAAAAGTTGATAGCGGCCCTGCCCGTTTAATCTAGAGCTCGACAAGGAGCAGCTGCGGAACGGAGCAATTTTCCATCAGCGGATTTCGAGCGGCTGCACTTCCGTCGGCGGAAATGCGGAGCGGCTCGAAATTTCGGTTTTTCGCTCATAACTCTGAAAAAATGCCTTTTAGGATTTTCGAATTTATTACAAAATTCGAACTGAATGAAATCCTCAACAAAATGACATTATTCTCCTCCTGGAACTCCAAGCCTTTTTACTTCCTCCCTCAAAAATTTCGGGCCAATATTTTACATAATTTTTTGGATTTCTTACAGTATTTAATTAAACCACTTACCACCAGTAGAGGAAGAATGTGAGGAATGGGACGGACGTGGCGAGCGCGAGCTGTCGCCAGTCCCTGACCAGATATGCGATTACAGCCAGCGCCATGAGGCCCAAGGAGTAGGCGATGTTCGTCATTATCGTCACCATCGTCCGCGACGACGGGCCGACCAGTTCGATGGCTGAAAACAAATCGATCACAATAAAAATTTCAATTCGAAAAATTTCTAAAATTTCAAAAATCCCAAACTTCCGTGTTGAAAAATTGCGAAATTCTCGTAAAAAATTAATAATGGCCTTCATAATAGAAAAACCACTCGACATTTAACGTTCGAGGAAACGATTGGGAAATTAAATGGCCCGTGGATGCTTGGCTGGCTTTCGCCAATAAAACCCCCGACCAATTGGAACGGCAGAAGAACCGACGAATTTAATTACTTTTGTACGCATTTTTCCAACCCCTTATTACTTTTCTTGAGGGAAACTTCTTTCCCTCAGAGCTGATGTTCCTCGTTAATTTCGGCCGACCTCTTAAAAAGCCAGACTTCGTAATCTCCTCGCTCTTTTAGCTTTTGAAATATCGCCCGAAATAAAAGTTACAATTGTGAATAATTAACCTGGCTCGGTTCTTTGAAAGCTTTTGTTTCGCTTTTAGAGTGAATAAGGGGGCACTGGATACCTGGGTGTTTCGAATTTTATTCGGAGATCAGAGAAATGTGAAATATGTCATTGTACTGTAACCTCTATATTCTTGATTAATTTTGATCTATGAGCTTTGAAAATTGACAAATATAAATATCATTCCTACCGTACCCAGGGGCGGTCTCACTATATAAACCATCTAAAAATCGACCTCTCACATTGGACGTGTATTTAGGCCTTCTACCATCATTCCATCCTACTTCATTTCGTCTCACCTCATTCCACCTTGTCGCACTCCTCCTCACCTCATTCCATCTCCCATCGTGCCATCTTTCATCATTCCATCTTCCACCATTCATCTCCCATCATTCCACCGCACTTCATTCCATCTCACTTCATCCCATCTCACCTCATTCCATCTCTCCTCATTCCATCTCACCTCATTCCATCTCACCTCATTCCATCTCACCTCATTCCACCTCACCTCATTCCATCTCACCTCATTCCATCTCACCTCATTCCATCTCACCTCATTCCATCTCACCTCATTCCATCTCACCTCATTCCATCTCACCTCATTCCATCTCACCACATTCCATGTCACCTCATTCCATCTCACCTCATTCCATCTCACCTCATTCCATCTCACCTCATTCCATCTCACCTCATTCCATCTCACCTCATTCCATCTCACCTCATTCCATCTCACCTCATTCCATCTCACCTCATCCCATCTCACCTCATTCCATCTCACCTCATTACATCTCACCCCATTCCATCTCACCTCATTCCATCTCACCTCATTCCATCTCACCTCATTCCATCTCACCTCATTCCATCTCACCTCATTCCATCTCACCCCATTCCATCTCACCTCATTCCATCTCACCTCATTCCATCTCACCTCATTCCATCTCACCTCATTCCATCTCACCTCATTCCATCTCACCTCATTCCACCTAACCTCATTCCATCTCACCCCATTCCATCTCATCTCATTCCATCTCACCTCATTCCATCTCACCTCATTCCATCTCACCTCATTCCATCTCACCTCATTCCATCTCACCTCATTCCATCTCACCTCATTCCATCTCACCTCATTCCATCTCACCACATTCCATGTCACGTCATTCCATCTCACTACATTCCATCTCACCTCATTCCACCTCACCTCATTCCACCTCACCTCATTCCATCTCACCTCATTCCACCTCACCTCATTCCATCTCACCCCATTCCATCTCACCTCATTCCATCTCTCCTCATTCCATCTCACCTCATTCCACCTCACCTCATTCCATCTCACCCCATACCATCTCACCCCATTCCATCTCATCTCATTCCATCTCACCTCATTCCACCTAACCTCATTCCATCTCACCCCATTCCATCTCATCTCATTCCATCTCACCTCATTCCATCTCATCTCATTCCATCTCATCTCATTCCATCTCACCTCATTCCACCTAACCTCATTCCATCTCACCCCATTCCATCTCACCCCATTCCACCTCACCTCATTCCATCTCACCTCATTCCATCTCACCTCATTCCATCTCACCTCATTCCACCTCACCTCATTCCATCTCACCACATTCCATCTCACCTCATTTCATCTCACCTCATTCCATCTCACCTCATTCCATCTCACCTCATTCCATCTCACCTCATTCCATCTCACCTCATTCCATCTCACCTCATTCCATCTCACCTCATTCCATCTCACCTCATTCCATCTCACCTCATTCCATCTCACCCCATTCCATCTCATCTCATTCCATCTCACCTCATTCCATCTCACCCCATTTCACCGTGTCACATTCCTCAATGGGGGTTTCCACAATGAAGACCCCTTCAAACCAAAATTTCCCGGTTTATGTATGCAGAAAGAATTGTTAAACTTCACTTCCGCCAGGCGACTCAATTTATTCATGTCTACAAATATTATAGCAGCAATGCAGATACTCGCAGTCTGCAACAGCAAGACTTAAATTAGCATTAATAGTGCAAACTGGCTCGTCTTCTCTCCCACCTTGTCTTACACTTCACCTCTGCGTTTGATCTCTTGCGATACTAGCATATTCATCAGCTGGAGTATCAAGATGCGCTCAGCCGCTGGCATTGTTGATATTCATGAAAATCCATCGCGCCGCATTTTATCAATGTTTTATGGCCGTTGAGAAACACAATTTGAGTCCTGCTCGAACTTGATGTTCT
Source organism: Nesidiocoris tenuis (assembly GCA_036186465.1). Classification (NCBI taxonomy): domain Eukaryota; kingdom Metazoa; phylum Arthropoda; class Insecta; order Hemiptera; family Miridae; genus Nesidiocoris; species Nesidiocoris tenuis. The sequence goes on from AP028923.1 coordinate 3,417,440, forward strand.
CCCTTTTCTTTGGCTAGTTTGCAACAATTTGTGTTCCAAAAAATTTCTCTCGTGAAATGATTGTCGGGAAACCAAGGAAAATAAAATATTTTGCTTTATTAAATAAAATAAATTTTAAATATATTTTTAAATACTTTGCTTCAAAGTTTGGTTTCATGTGTTCGACTTTGTCCCAGTGAATTGGATAGAACGCTCCAAATGTGAGAGTAATTTCAAAAATGAGGATAGAAAGCTGAGATTTTGAGCTAGTTTCGGAAAAGTCGATCAGATTTTTCAACCCTACACGTCGCGAAAACGGGGATTTTTGAAAATGTAGCAATTCAAAACTTCGGCCCAATTTTCAGTTTTCTTAACTCGATGTTGAAAAGCTGCCAATGACGCAATATCGTGGGAAATTAAACGGCGTTTTCAACGGTATACTCATTTTTGTAATCATTATTATATTATTTTGAGGCACTTACGGCCGTTCTAATGAAAAAAAAAGACGAAGACGAAAAAAATCTTGCAAAAAATTGTTCTTTTCCTAGGACTCACAAACAATTTTCCATATCAAAAATGGTAAAAAATGAGCCAATGAATCGAACCCTTCGATGAATCCGCGACCAATCTGTATACCCTACCTGCATTCCAAAATAAAATGTTCTACCAAAAACTGATGGGGACCATTGTGGAATTTTTAATTGCTACATCGCCTCAAAATTAAGGGGAGATGCACATTGACGCTCTTTCTCGCTCGCACGTCCCTGATTTCCATTGTTGGGGGTTACAATGGCCTCGCACTCGCTATTGTTCGTCCACCTGTTGGCTCCGTTTCACTCCGGTCCACTCGATTCCAGGGCCTGCCATGAATTTTGAAACAGCAACGTTACTCGAAATTGCTCCATTGTCCGCATAATGGAATTTCTGAAAGGGCGAGAAAAAATCCGAACAGAAAATGAGACTTTGAAAATCGAACCTACAGATTTAACTGTAAATTTTAAGAAATCGAATATGGTAAAGTATTAAAAAAAACTTATGGTGTTTTTATCTATGGTGAAATTTTTAGGAATTTCGAAAATTCTATAAATTATTAAATTGTCTAACGTGTACTTATTGTTTTTAAATCTTCTCGAGTTGAAATCAGAAGAAAGTTGTTTTAAAAAATGGCACAAGGAAATATCTAACTTTTGACATATTTCTAACGGTGAATTTTGTAAATTTTGTACAGTTTTTTTGACAATTTTAAAAATGTTAAAATTTTTCAATTCCAGAAGAGAGATTTTGGAGTTTTAAAACTTAAATAAAATTTCAAGAAGTTTAATAAATACTTTAATAAATTTTAGACACTTTAATACATTTTCTATGCCTAATTAATGAATTTTAAATTTAAAAAAATAAATAAATTTATTATAAATAAATTTTCTGTAATAAATAATTTGATCAATTTGAAAAACTTCAATAAATTTTCTATAAAAAATTAATTTTAAATTTAAAAAATTAAATAAATTTATTATAAATAAATTTCCTGGAGGTAAATTTCCTAATAAATAATTTAATAAATTTTAGTAACTTTCATAAATTAGAAACTTTAATAAATTTTCAAGAAGTTTGATTTGAGTCCATTTGAATCACTGTGGCCGTCAGGAAAAACAATTCTATTGAAGGGCTATTGAAGGGTTAAACTCACCCCTGGGGGTCACCTTTAATCAAAGTCTAGCTCATTCCCCAATGTTGTATGTACCTGCATCCGTCACCTACCCCAGCCCTTCAGATAAGGACCTTCCTACCCACTCGGCTTAAAGGAGAAGTTCAAACGGGTCCTGTGACGTCTCAATCGGTTCTTTGAACGATAAAGGAAGCAGAGGAAACACCTGACGGGACTGAGCCAAGAGAGGCTCCTTAGTATGTCCTTAGAAATGTCATACGTCCCTTCACTCCATGAATTCTTATAGAATAAATTATTTTTAGAAAATAATCATTGAATGTTTATTAGTGCGGAATTGTATTACGGAAAATTAATTTTAACATAAATTTTTTAATGGGAAATTAATTTAGCATGAATTTTATAATTGAATATTAATTTAGCATGAATTTCATAATGGAAAATTAATTTAGCATGAATTTCATAATGGAAAATTAATTTAGCATAAATAAGATCGAAACCCTCCTTAGGATGGCCTTAAAAATGTCATACGTCCCTTCACTCCATGTATTATCGGATAAATTATGTTTTTAATAATCAAAGAATATTTATCAGAGAATAATGGGTATTCGATGAATATACTGAACAGAAATAATTAATTATTAATGTAGGGTAGTACCAACTGAAAAATCCTAACACTTGGACTATATCTTTCAAATTAGGAACGATAAAAATATGTCCTGATACGTATTTTTGTAGAATATGATCCATAATAAAATACTAAAATTTCGCAATTAAAAAATTTCAATTTTTGGCTTACCAAGGACGTAAGGCGTTCCCAAAATGGCGGGTACGGTGAAGCCGACGCCGATACGGAATATCATCCAGGTGAGAAAATCAGGAGCAAAGGCTGTCGCTATGCCGAAGAAGCATTCGATGAACAAGTAGATGAAGAACGAGGGCCGCCTTCCGATGCTGGAACAGAAAAAATGTAGTTGATGAAATTTTTATCAAAATCCGCCCTTTTGGATAAATATTGGGGGAGATGTCGAAAAATTTTACTAAATTGTTGTCTGTAGCGTCACCGTTAGGTATTGCCCTTCAAAAAAATGAAATAGGTAATACCAAAATTTGGTATATAGAAATAATTGAAATCCTTGACATTTTCAGACGTTGTTGGACACCTTTCTCAATAGTTTCTGCGGTTTTTTTCATTTTTGAGCGTAATCAACCAAAAATGGCAAAAATGAAAAATTATAGCAAAAAATGCCGCTCGCATTTTCGAGCACTCACCCTCATAGTTGTGGTGGAACTTTTCATAGTTGTGGATGGCTTTTGTACTCCGATAAATCAACGTATCTCGATTTTAAGCGAGTTTTATTTATATTTTTGGCCTAAACCCCCTCAAAAGTAGTCAAAATATGATGAAAATGTGCCAAAATGTTACGCATCAAAATACGGAAATATTTGAGTCTGTTACCTACATGTACCACTCTTTTGTTTTTAGTCCGAAGTTTTGTACGAGTTTTGTTGAATATTTTCCACCATCGGCCAAATATTTGATTTTACCCGAGTCCTGTCAAATTTGGCAATTACTCCCTTGTTGCTTTGCGCAGTCAAAGCCTGGCATCGGCTAAAACTAACAATTATCGACGTTTCGTCCACGTAACAATATTGTGTAGCCCAGGCGATGGCAAAACAATCCAAACAACCGGGACAAGTCCCCAGAGGCCCCTTAATTGTTGAATGATGGGATTGGCCAAGTTGTTTAGCATATTAGGTGCTTCGCTACTGATGAAGCCAACTCCGCCATAATCCCGGCTGGAACTGATCCAATTCTATCAACCTTGCACTGACAACATCGTCACAAACTTGCTGCAGTGCGCCATTGATTGTTAACAAGCCGTCCAATCATAGGAATTACTTAGCCGCGTTTATGATGAAAGACTCGATACCCTAGTTACCTAATGCGGCCTTTGATTAGCATTGATCGGTTGAGGGGGCGTTCGTCATTTGCCGAAGGGGACGTGTCTGGTTTGAGACGGTAAATCAACGATTTGAGCCGGATTCACGCTTCGAACTACGACGAGATGGTAATTGTTGCAATAATCGGCTAGAATATCAATACAGCTCGAGTGACAACAGCAGCTATCCCGGTGTATCATTATCCGAGTTATCGACACGAATTTAACAAATACGCACACAAAATATCAATACAAATTAGGTATTTACCTACGAGTTGTTACATCAAATTCCCAAATGGCCTTTATTTGAGTGCCTATCTTTCAAATCAAATTTCTGTGCAGTGGCAGTCCTACCTGTTATTTATCTGCTGTAATTTGCTTTTATTTCATTTTTATGTTTTTCTTAGTCCCCCTGACTTTAGTGATAACCTCCAAAATATTTCACCCCCAAAATCTCCCTCACACATTATAAAAAACCCAAAACTTGAAAACCCTGTCTTCAGCTCATTTGCTACGACTTTTGCTGTTTAAACTTTTTGATATGCCCCGAAAAAGTGCATTTTTTCGCTTCGAAATGTTTTTTTGTTGTTTCCGACTTAGTAAAATGGCTATAAGTCCTTTAGATATAGAAGTAATCATAAAAATCAGGATACCATTGGAAAGAGCGTAAAATTTCCAATAATCTTACCTTATTTGCAGCTATCTAAAAGTTTAGATAGCAAAGCATTATGCCAAAGTTGAAAAATTTCTTTTGTTCTGTTAAGAACTCGGAAAAATGAAAACCTCTAGCGCACGTTACAGGAAATACTGGCCTTACATTTCAGATTTACAACAGTTTAGTCTTTTTTTAATTCATCCCATTGCATAGAGGACAAATCGACGTTTAATGCAGTCATAAAAAATCTGAGAAAGCAGCAAAGAACCGCGATTTACCACTTTATCAATCTAGGGCTAAGAGACTCCTGATTGTGCCTTTCCAATGGCGTCGCGCCTAAACAACCTTCGCTTACTCTCCTGTCAGTTTATTGCACCTGGGAACCGTCGGCCTGAGGTAATTTAGACCGCGGAGAAACCCTCGGTTCCTCGAATGGGACAAAGGCAAGTAACAGTAGCCAGGAGCCTTAATAACGTCAGGCTCCTCTAGGCCTGGCAAGCGAGCGAATAATTCATCCTGCTTAGCCCGAATGCCCCAGATGAGGTGCGCAACGCTTGCGTGAAAATGGCCGGTAAAACAATGCAGATCGCTTCCGAAAGGGAAATTCTGCCAACCCGTACTGCCACGCCCACAAATACAGCAAATAATATCGATTTCAAGACTTGTCGACACACAAAATTGAATAGAACATTCTCAAACCTATTGGGTTCTCCATTACCCCCGTTACCCCTTATACAATATCAATAATTCCCGTGACTCTTCATACTCAATAAGTCGACAATGTTGAGCTTTCACGCCTCTTACATTCTTTACCCGTTTCACCCTTTCCCCCTTTTACCCTTTACCCCTTTACCATTTACCCCTTTACCCCTTTCACCCTTTACCCCTTTCACCCTTTCACCCTTTACCCCTTTCACCCTTTACCCCTTTCACCCTTTACCCCTTTCACCCTTTACCCCTTTCACCCTTTACCCCTTTCACCCTTTACCCCCTTTCACCCTTTACCCCCTTTCACCCTTTACCCCTTTACCCCTTTCACCCTTTACCCCCCTTTCACCCTTTACCCCTTTACCCCTTTACCCCTTTACCCCTTTACCCCTTTACCCCTTTACCCCTTTACCCCTTTGCCACTTTACCCTTTACCCCTTTACCCCTTTACCCCTTTACCCCATTTACCCCTTTACCCCTTTACCCCATTACCCCTTTCACCCATTACCCCTTTACCCAATTACCCCTTTACCCAATTACCCCTTTACCCCAATTACCCCTTTACCCCAATTACCCCTTTACCCCATTACCCCTTTACCCCTTTACCCCTTTACCCCTTTACCCCTTTACCCCATTACCCCTTTACCCCATTACCCCTTTATCCCATTACCCCAATTACCCCTTTAACCCATTACCCCATTACCCCTTTAACCCATTACCCCAATTACCCCTTTAACCCATTACCCCATTACCCCTTTAACCCATTACCCATTTAACCCATTCCCCTTTACCCCTCCACCCTTTTACCCCTTTACCCCTTTACTCCTGTCACTCTTTACACCTTAGATATACTCTACAGTGAATCTACTCTTTGCTCTCACCTTTTGCCCCATATTTCCTCCTATTTTCCTCGGTCTGAATGGAATTGTTCAGGCTGTAATTTGTTGTGAGTCGTCGTCATTGTTCGGACATGAATTGTGTTGTGTAGATAAGTGCGGAAGAAGACTATCCAAGTTTAAGGTTCTCGAAATTCAGTGAGCGGAGAAGCCCTAAGCTGCGGGGTCTGGCAGGAAAAGGGAATTTCTGAAAAAGGGAAGCAGGTAATTAATAGTAGAAGACCAAAGAGGCAGTGTGAATATAGAGTGGTGAATGGAGAAGTGGCCACAGGGGCTGAATGGGCTCGGGGTGAGGGAGAATAAATTTTCCACTCATTATAATAGGAGGAGGTGACGGCTAAGAACTTCTCCCCTTCGAGTGCTTTTGAATTTTCTCGCGAGGAGGCCGTTTTTTTATTTACTTCCCTTCTCGCCAAAAGAGCAACTCAAATATCAAAGTGGGGATCTGCTGGATTCTGACGACATGAATAAACGAGCGCTCTACTTTGGCCGATTAGTATATTTGGGTGATGGAGGGGGTGGTTTTTTGACTGTTGACAAATTGCGCCCGAAGAAGAAATGCCATTAATGTAATGGCTAATTTCTTTGTCCAACCTCCAGAATATGGATACAAAAAAATGTGCTGGTCGGAAGTTTTTTTTTAATCAACATTTACTACCTTCAATTCCGTATTTGAAATCTGAACATTTTTATTGCATTGGTAAAACCACCAATTTTTACAAAGGTTCAGTTTTTCACTTGCTCTATCCCTACTTCATTTAAAATTCTTTCCAAAAGAGGATTTTTCCCTTCCTAAGGATTACTGCTAAAAAAAATCGACCCCGAATACGTGCTTGCAGCCTACTGACCTTCAAAAAATGTGTTTACACAGGTGGAACCTCGAGTCGAACCCACACCGGAGAAAGACCTTCCTTTTCGCGGTCAACAATGAATATTTACCGATGACGAAAGCTCTCCCGCAAAAGGGAAACCAGAATCCGAAAGGGGAAGTGGCGGGGAATATCCCGCAGCTTTCCCTATTCCCGTATAACGGGCCGCCAGCTTTCTATGCTGGCCATTAGCTGCTGGCTCACATTGGCGGATTTCCTGGAGCAGCCGAAATTCCCTTTAAATAATGGTAAATGGGGAAAAACGCAAGTTCTTACACTGGGGTTTATAATTCAAACCTTGGTCCTGCCTGCATAAGAGTTCATTTTTGCCATGTAGTCTAGGATGCAGGGGATTTTTCCACTTTCACTTTCAGTTTGAATGCCACTTTCAGTTTCAATGTCACTTTCACTTTCAGTTTGTATCACTTTCAAACAGTTTGTGTCACTTTCACTTTCAGTTTGTGTCACTGTCAGTTTCAGTGTCACTTTCACTTTCAGTTTCAGTGCCACTTTCACTTTCATTTTCAGTGTCACTTTCACTTTTACTTTCAGTTACAGTGTCACTTTCTGTTTCAGTTTCATTTTCAGTGTCACTTTCACTTTTACTTTCAGTTACAGTGTCACTTTCTGTTTCAGTTTCAGTGTCAGTTTCAGTTTCAGTGTCAGTTTCAGTTTCAGTGACACTTTCACTTTCAGTGCCACTTTCACTTTTAGTATCACTTTCACTTTCAGTTTTAGTATCACTTTCACTTTCAGTTTTAGTGTCACTTTCACTTTTACTTTCACTTTCAGTGTCACTTTCACTTGATGTAGCACTTTCACTTTCAGTATCACCTTCACTTTCACTTTCAGTATCACCTTCACTTTCACTTTCACTTTCAGTATCACTTTCACTTTCTTTCAGTTTCAGTATTAACTGCACTTTCTCTCTCAGTATCACTTTCACGTTCAATAGGTATAACTTTCACTTTCACGTTCAGTATTACTTTCACTTTCATTTTCCCGTTCAGTGCACCTTTCACTTTCAGTATACAGTTCACTTTCACTTTCTATCCCCTTCACTTTCACTTTTACTTTCAGTATCACTTTCTTTCAGTTTCAGTATCACTTTCAGTTTCAGAATCACTTTCACCTTCACTTTCAGTATCACTTTCACTTTCAATTTCAGTATCACTTCCATTTTCAGTATCACTTTCACTTTCAGTATCACTTTTACTTCCACTTTCAGTATCAATTTTACTTTCAGTTTCAGTATCACTTTCACTTTTAGTGTCACTTTCACTTTCATTTCCATTTTACCTCTTTGTTTCAGTTTCACGTTCACATCCGCTTTCCCTTTACGTTTCAGTTTCACGTTCACGTTCACTTTCAGTTTCACGTTCACTTTCCCTTTCCGTTTCACGTTCACTTTCGCTTTCACTTCGCTCTCGCCCTCACTTTCACTATCACTATCACTTTCGCTTTCGCTTTTGCTCTCGTTTTTGCTCTATCTCTCTCTCTCCCTATCGCTATCACTTTCCCTATCACTATCACTATGGTTTTCGCTTTAGCTTTTGCTCTCGCTGTCACTTTCGTCTTCGGCTTCCCTTTCACCTTCACTTTCACGTTCACGTTTGAGTTTTACTTTCACTTTCACGTTCGAGTCTCAGTTTGAGTTTGAAATTATGTCTGTGTAAAGGTACCTATCAGTTAGCTAGGATATCACGACATGAGATACAAGATGACATGATTTCATGTTGATCCGGATCAATGCGAACGGGGACGCCAAGGGATTTCACCTACGGAGGAAGTTCGGCTTTCTTCGTCGGAAATTCGGAAGCCCGAGGTTTCGACGAAGCGTTCATGTTTTATTCGACAGGCGGGACCGACTCGGAACTTGCGACGTTTTTTTTTCCCTCCACGACAAAGTCCGCTGAATAATTATCATATTTTCTTTCCCCTTCCGCGGTTAATTTAGTATGCCCGACCGAAGAAGGATAACTCGGCCGAAATTAGGAGGCCCTTGTTGTGCGGGCGATTGAGTTATCAGAAAACTTCGGATAAAGAAAATCCGGGTGAAGAAAAGTAATGAAACGCTTCTCCGTTTCTAGGGAATATTTTCATAATTTGCATACATTTTGCGTCATTCTATCCCTGAATGAATATCGAATTTCGCAAGTGGAATTGAGAATTTTCCAAACCGAATTGTCTTTGAAGAAGAGCATTGACGCCATTCTTACACAAACACAAGGTGAATATATAGTCAATAGTATGTGTCGGTGAATATGTAGTCAATACCTACTATGTTGGTGAATGACATGTAGATAAATGGGCTGCAGCAGTCAAAAATAAATTGGAAAATCAAGCCTGAAAAAATAAAAATCAAGGCTGGAGTATACTCTTGCCCGCACGACGTACAGGTCTTGAAGTTGGGGTAGTATGACGATATACTTTAAAATTTAACGATTTTTAAATACCGTATTTAATACGGTAAATACGGTACCTATAGTTTTAATTTCAATACTTTCAATAATTGAAAGAATAATTATTATTCTTAAACAAGCTTTTAATATACTAAAAACTACTTTATAAAGTAGTAAAAGGGGCGAAGAGGAAAATTAACATTTTTCCAAAATTGCTCCGTACCTATACTCTTCACTAATTTAATAATGAAATTTTCGGGTATTTTTTCGATTTTTTCGCAAATACCTCCCGCTAAGTCATTTTTGAATCCTTGATCTGCACACTAAGTAGTAACTAGGGGATGTTCATCTTGATCTGCCAGCCGTGAACGCTTTGCGAATTCGCTCAGCCCACTGCCATCGCTTACTAGCCATGTTAGCCAAAGTTTCCCCAGCGCTCGAGCCAAGTTTCCCATTTCAGAGGCTTAGAGATCACTTAATATCCCCCTCCTCATTGGAGGCGAGGAGGGGGAAATCCCGACAAGTTTATAACGGAGTTCCGACAGTGGGAAAACGAGAAGTTCACATGCTCGTTGTTAGGACTTGCCTGTTAACATGTATCCGCTCGTAATTAAAGAACCTTCCACTTCACTAAGCGACATCAAACGTTAATCGAGCTTCTGAAGGCTTTCAATTAAACAATATCCAATGAGAATATTAAAATGAATTTTTCACTTTCCACATTCGCGTTACATCGATTTATCGATCCTCATTCTATTGAATCGGTTCCATCTTTTGGGCAACGATATTTCAATCAGCACTTCCGGGAAGTGATTGAAGTATTTTACCTTTTTTTTTCAATTTACCCAGTAAATCGTAAATTTACAATCAGATCGTATGCTCATAAGAAGCGATAATCCAATATTGGGGAGAACTTTCAACTTTTAAACTGTTTAAAAGTAGGTTTTTTAATTAAGAATATTTTATTTATCTTCTTTTTTATTAATTTAATTTAATTATTAGGGGTTTGTCTTTTATTAATAAATACAAAATTACATAATTAAACTTCAAATGAGAATTAATTACAGAATGCTCAAAAATCTATGTTTTACGACTAAAAACGTCAAAATCGGTTCTTAAGCTCCGTAGATATAATAATTATAGCTTTATCCCCCAGGAACCCCTCCTCCCCCCCTTACCGAAATATGTTATGATTATAATAAAAAAAATGATTATAGCTTTTATATAGGTATAGCAAGGAGGAAATTAGAGAAATTTCAAAGAAAATATTTTGGCTAAGTTTACCTACTGATACATGTAGGTAAACGTCTTTATATACTAATGTCTATGTACCTATGTATCTATGTAGCAATGTTTGCAAGAAAAAAATTTCTCTCTCGAGAAACGGTCAATTTTTATCTTTTTATGTTGGTGGGTACAGATAGATATCATCCCTTCGAGAAAAGGTTCGTGTACACAATCCGCTAAAACGCTGTACTCGTCGGTCATAATTCCGAAAAAACACTCAGGTATTATCGCGTTTATTCATTCAAAACGGTCCAGACCGTCGGGCCGAATTTGCCGGCGATTTAAACTAAAACGAATCGCATTCTTATGGAAATCCAATGCAAATTCCGCCCTGCCAGACGCCGGTTCCCTAGTTGTACATGAGTTGCTTCCATTTCCCGCCGGGCGTTCCGTTGAATACGAAATGTTTTCTGAAAACTGTCGGACAAATTGAAAATGTTACTTTCCACATGTGCTGACTGTTTGCTCGCGCGAATCGAAGGGTAGATAGGGGGGGGGGGGGCTAAAGTATAAACATGTTCCAGAATTGAAAACCGCGAATTAATATACAAATTACAGTATTATCTTTCCCCCTGAAATTTGGACCTAAACTTGTAAAATTTACAAACATATTATGTTTATGATATTATGGTTATGATATGATATTATCATGGGTACCAAAATAATAACAAAAACCATAATTGAAAAGCTCGGTGGGAACTGGAAACGGAACATTTGCATAAAACGTTTTATTACCGTTCATCAACTAATTTCTGATTTATTTTAAATTATTCATTCCCTTAGCACATGAAATTTACGGTGATCATTGTAAAACACCTAAGAACTAAACTAGTATACAGCAGTTTTGAAAAACTAACTCGTTAATATCAGGTACATCTTATTATAATTTTGGACCTCAATTCTGCATTATCTCCCTCAATTTTCAAACTTTCCAACTTTATTTCTCCGAATAAAAACCCAAAATCCTGTTTAAATAGATTTTTACTCACTCTTCTTACGAGGCACAAAAATTTTGGTTTTTCCATTTTATCAAGTATTTTCCCGCTAATAACGAAAATTGACTGATTAGAACGTTTGAAGACTGGACTTAGCTTGCAGAAATCTTTAGTTTTTTTTTATCCGGAATTTTTTCATAATTCAACTTTTTCACATTAGCCTAAATTTTCCACAAATGGCTTTTTTAATGGTTATTTTTCACGAATATTTTTTCCTCATTAAAATTTGAATGTTTTTAGAACTTAATTTAATTTTTTCAAATTAAAATTTCAATTTTTTACGAATTATTATTTAACAATTTGATTTAAATTCTTAGAAGTTGAAATTTCAGATTTTACACATATTTTTTATGCAATTTACTTTTTTGTAAGAGAGAAGAAATACTCCCTCCCTTCCTGCCAAGCTTTAGTTAAAATAAAAAAATTCAAAAAAAATTTACTTTTTTGTATCATTTGAATTAATTTTTTACAATTTTACTAACAATTTAAAAAAATATAATTACTATTACCTGACGTTTTTTCAAAATCCTGAAAAATTTATAAAATCCTTCATTCAATCCTTTCAAATTCACACCGCACGCATTTTCGATTTTGATCGTGAATGCCTCAAAATTAAATAACAAAGATTTTGATAAAAATGTCCCGAAATTTTACGCATTACAGAAATAAAAGTGTTAACCATTTATTTCTGTAGAGAAATCAATCAGCTTGAAATTATTTTATTTTAAAATTTATTTTGATGGTATTACCTGTCTTGGAGGTAGCCGAAAATGTAGTTTCCAACCAGGCCACCGACGCCCAGAAGTACGAGCGCTAGAGTCGTGTAGAAATCTTTTTCGCAGACGATTTCCCACTAGAACACGCAAAAATGAACAATAAAATAATAATAAAAAAGTGTCAAACTAGGCGATAAATTTATCAATATTTACTACTGCCGATAGGATTAATTTTTTTAACATTTTCATATTTTCCTTAAAAATCCCAAAAAATTAATTTCGACACTTCCTTTCGGAAGGATTCGCATTTTTAGCTGAGCTGCATGACTTTTTTGACTAATGTATGCGCATAGTACCGGAAGGTGACATCTTCGCAGTATTTAGGTCGGACCCTTGTCAACGTCAAGAAAGCCAAAAGGGGAAAAAGGTCCGAATATAGGCAAATGTGTTTTCTCGCGTTTCTCGCAATGCTATTGGCCCCGGTGACAGGTTCCTTTTTTCAGATGCAAAAATTCGGAAAGAGAAACTTTGATGTGGCGAAATTCAGGGGTTTTTTTGCTGATTGTTGAACCGTTGAACTTCTGAGTGCAGTTTTGACTCCGAATTCTGGCCTTAGTGCCGCAGGTCGCTGTTTCTTAGCTCAAAAACTTGGAAAAAAAAATGGAAAACTATAGAAAAAATATAGAAAAAAATATAGAAAACTATAGAAAAAATAAAGAAAAAAAAATAGAAAAAAATATATTGAATAAATATAGAAAAAAATGTTTAAAAACCAGTGGTGCGTAGATAACACACAATACTTCCATATTTTGAAACGTAAAATTGTGACACAATTTGATCATATTTTGACTGCTTTTAAGGGTGTTTAGGCCAAAAATATCGAAAAATTCACTATTAAAATTTTAAAATTCGCCCAAAATGAAAAAATGCCACATTTTTGGAATGTAAAAAATATCCACATATTCTGCAAGGTAAAACAAAGATTTTAAGACCAAGAACGCTCAAATCGGTTCATTTTTGTGGCCGGAAAAAAATAAAATAGAAAACACTAAAAATGCAAATTTCTCGGAAGTACTGTGCGTTATCCAAATTCCGATTAAACAGGGTGTTAGGTCTTGCCGAGACAAACATTTCAGTTCAAGAAATTTGAAAAAAGGTTGAGAAATGAGGGAGTTATGGCCATTTTTGTAAAAGACCACAGACGGACAGACGGACAGACGGACACACGGACAGACGGACAGACGGACAGACGGACAGACGGACAGACGGACACACAGACACTTGTTCAGGAAGTGATTCTGAGTAAATGTGTATAAGAAAAAGTTTTTTCTGAAGCTCCGTTCCGATTCTCGATTTTAGGACGATCACAATACTTCCATTTACTCTGTAAATATGGAAGTAAAAATATATAGAAAAAAATACAAAACTATAGAAAAAATATAGAAAAAAAAATTGAAAAAAAATATATTGAATAAATATAGAAAAAAAATGTTAAAAAAAAATATAGAAAAAAAAGATATTAAGAAATATTTAAAAAAATTTATGTATGAAAAAAACATAGAAATCTATATCGAATCCCACATCCAGGAAGGAAGGGTGTTTTTAAAAAATCGAATGGAAATTACAGCTCGATAAAATAAATTTGGCGAAAAATGGAATAAATTTTGCAAAAAGGCTTTTGATTCGCAAGACAATTCCAATTAAACTGACTGTTAGGGCATTGGGTGTTAAAATAATGAACGTTTTGCGATGCGATTTCGCCGGATTTTCCCCCGCTGCGCTCAAATTGTTCGGAGCCTTGATCGAAACGAAATGGGAAACAGCCGCAATGAGATAGACAGCACGTTCGATGGTTTTCGGCCGGAAATCGCCAATTCGGCCGATAATCCGATCAAGGGGGAAAGCCGATTTGGAAAGCGGTGAGCGAATTTGAAACGTTTCATTCGATACTGCGAAACCAAGGAAGTCGAGAGTTGCCGGGAGGTTTCGGCGAAATCGTGAAAAAATCTACGGTATCGGCAAAAAAAGAGGAATTATAGTAGCTATCTATTACAGGGTGTAAAACTACTGATGCGTGAATAACACGCAATACTTCCATATTTTGTATATTCAGAACGTAAAAGTGTGACACAATTTGATCATATTTTGAACCAATGCAACTTTTGGGAAACCTGACCTTTTTTTGACAAGCCATATCTCTGAAACTATTTAAGCTAGAGAGCTGCAGCTGGTCTCAAATTGTTGTAAATTTACTCGACTATAACAATGGTAATCGAATGTTTTTCTCTAATACTGTTAGTTTTGGAGATATAAGCGATTAAACGAAAAAAAAATCGAATATTCCGAGGATTTTTGCTGTTTCGGTTGTGACGCCGCTTGATTTTGAGGTTAATTTATTTCTGCGCAAAAAAATTCGATGTGAAACCATAGTTGTTATGCATTAACATAATATGTTAACGAATTTTTTAACGAGCCATAAACGCATAATATTATTATACGTTTATGGCTTATTAAAAAATTCGTTTTTTATTTCTAGCTCTTTTGGGTTGTATTGGAGCTGTGACTTGCGACCGTCTCTATGGCGAGGGGTACCATCTTTTTCACATTGTGATATTGATATTCAACTCGTAAAACTAGCTCAAACTCACCTTTGCAACTTTTTGAAATTATAACAATTTTTTGACAAGCCATATCTCTGGAACTATTTAAGCTAGAGAGCCGCAGCTGGGCTCAAATTGTTGTAAATTTACTCGACTATAACAATGGTAATCAAATGTTTTTCTTAATTACGGTTAGTTTTGGAGATATAAGCGATTAAACGAAACAAAATCGAATATTTCGAAGATTTTTGCGGTTTCCGTTGTGACGCCGCCTAATTTTGAGGTAGCAAACCGAAAATTCGGAGCCCAAAAACCTCTCAAACCGTTGAGAAACTTATTTCGGAATTTTTCCTCCGAATCGCCCCTTTTGAGTGGCAACACCAACAACCGAGAATGGAAAACTGGGATTCTGGAAAACCTTAACTAACGACAGGTCCCATCTGGGTCGATCACGTCAAAAAACAACCCCTAGCCGTCGGTTAAATGTCGCTCGTAATAATTACAGCCCCCTGCCGCTGACTGACGCGACCTCCAACCGCGCCTGACAGTCTCTCGTGTCAATCAAGTGGCGCTGCCATTTTCAGGAGGAACTCCGATGAATTTCCCCCTCAACGTCGGATGATTTCCCTTTTTCGACAAAGAGCCATTTTTCACTCGACTTTTCGAAATGATCGAGAAAATTGTAAATTCCACATTTCAGTCGATGGTCGAGCTCAAGATAGAATGATCGAAATCGGTTCGCTTCTTCGAGGGTTGTACGACTTTTTTTGAATTTGAAGTAAAACTAACTTTCTCGATGAAGCAAATTTTGAAATTGTAATAATTTGGTGCTATTTTTGGTGATTTATTGCTAATTTTTTATTACTAAATTATTCCAGTAATTCCTATTACCAAAATATTCCTATAATTACTACTATTACATTATTCCTATAATTCCTATTATTAAATTAATCCTATAATTCCTATTATTAAATTATTCCTAATATTATATATTCCTATTTTTTATTGCTAAATTGTTGATTATTAAATTATTTGCTAATTTATTGATCATTTTTCACCATTTTTAACATGCGTGAAATAATAATATGAAAAATATTAGTTAAGCTCGCTAAAAAGGCCAATTGCTGGTCTGCGACTTTCATTCTCGCTCACTCTCACCCTCTCTCCCACCCTCTTTCTCTCTCTTGCCCTCTCCCTCGCTCTCTCATCACCCTCTCCCCCTCCCGCGAGAGAATTGATTTTGAAACATCGTAAAATTCAAAATTTGAATCGTTTTTGGAAAAAAACGTAAAATTTAGTACCTATTTGTATAGTTTTTTTTAAGGAGTGAAAATTTCAAGATATTAATTGACTAAGGGATGCAAGCTCGAGAACCTTTGGGTAAAGATTTGCAGGCTTTTTTTATTGTTATGACCAGAGCAATTTTTAATATAATTCATTTTTTAACAATAACATACCTCTGTGACGACAGTGGCTGCGTACTGGGAATAGTCGAAATTCCAACCGTTGGTGCATGGTACGAGTCTCGTGCCGGGGCTTGGCTGGGTGTAATTTTGGGACATTACCAATTCCGTGTAGTTCCTCTCGTACATGAAACATCTCGATGTCTCGTCGAGCGGCATGCTGGAAAACACAAAAATTCAAAAATTAAAGGTCAAATCAAAGATGAATCGAAGACGAGTTCACAATGGAACTGAAACTCGAACTCACAATCGAAATCGAAGTCAAACTCACAATCGGAATCGAAGTCAAACTCATAATCGAAATCGAAGTCAAACTCACGATGAAACAGAAACTCAAACTCATAATCGAAATCAAGTCAAACTCATAATCGAAATCGAAGTCAAATTCAGAATCGAAATCGAAGTCAAACTCACAATGAAACCGGAAGTGAAACTCATTATCGAAATCGAAGTCAAACTCATAATCGTAATCGAAGTCATATTAAGAATCGAAATCGAAGTCAAACTCATAATCGAAATCGAATTCAAACTCATAATCGAAATTGAAGTCAAACTCACAATGAAACAGAAAGTCAAACTCATAATCGAAATCGAAGTCAAACTCATAATCGAAATCGGAGTCAAACTCACAATAAAACCGGAAGTGAAACTCATTATCGAAATCGAAGTCAAACTCATAATTAAATCGAAGTCAAACTCACAATGAAACAGAAACTCAAACTCATAATCGAAATCGAAGTCGACCTCAGAATCGAAATCGAAGTCAAACTCATAATCGAAATCGAAGTCAAACTTACAATGAAACAGAAACTCAAACTCATAATCGAAATCGAAGTCAAACTCATAATCGAAATCGAAGTCAAACTCATAATCGAAATCGAAGTCAAACTCATAATCGAAATCGAAGTCAAACTCACAATGAAACAGAAACTCAAACTCATAATCGAAATCGAAGTCAAACTTACAATGAAACAGAAACTCAAACTCATAATCGAAATCGAAGTCAAACTCATAATCGAAATCGAAGTCAAACTCATTATCGAAATCGAAGTCAAACTCATAATTAAAATCGAAGTCAAACTCACAATGAAACAGAAACTCAAACTCATAATCGAAATCGAAATCAAACTCATAATCGAAATCGAAGTCAAACTCACAACGAAACCGAAACCCAAAATCATAATTGAAATCGAAGTCAAACTTACAATGGAACAGAAATTCAAACTCATAATCGGAATCGAAGTCGAACTCATAATTAAAATTGAAGTCAAACTCACAATGAAACAGAAACTCAAACTCATACTCGAGATCGAAGTCGACCTCAGAATCGAAATCGAAGTCCAACTCATAATTGAAATCGAAGCCAAACTTACAATGAAACAGAAACTCAAACTCATAATCGAAATCGAAGTCGAACTCATAATCGAAATCGAAGTCAAACTCATAATCGAAATCGAAGTCGACCTCAGAATCGAAATCGAAGTCAAACTCATAATCGAAATCGAAGTCAAACTTACAATGAAACAGAAACTCAAACTCATAATCGAAATCGAAGTCAAACTCACAATGGAACAGAAAGTCAAACTCATAATCGAAATCGAAGTCGACCTCATAATCGAAATCGAAGTCAAACTCATAATCGAAATCGAAGTCTAACTCATAATCGAAATCGAAGTCGAACTCACAATCGAAATCGAAGTCAAACTCATAATTGAAATCGAAGCCAAACTTACAATGAAACAGAAACTCAAACTCATAATCGAAATCGAAGTCGAACTCAGAATCGAAATCGAAGTCAAACTCATAATTAAAATCAAAGTCGAACTCACAATCGAAATCGATGTCAAACTAATAATCGAAATCGATGTCAAACTCTAATCGAAATCGAAGTCAAACTCACAATGAAACAGAAACTCAAACTCATAATCGAAATCGAGGTCGAACACAGAATCGAAATCGAAGTGAAACTCATAATCGAAAACTCACGGTAATCTGAAGTCTGATGATGAGTTTAACTTTTAGACTTCGATTTCGATAATGAGCTTGAGTTTCTGTTTCATTGTGAGTTTGACTTCGATTTCGATTATGAGTTTGACTTCGATTTCGATGATGAGTTTGACTTCGATTTCGATTATGAGTTTGACTTCGATTTCGATGATGAGTTTGACTTCGATTTCGATGATGAGTTTGACTTCGATTTCGATTATGAGTTTGACTTCGATTTCGATTATGAGTTTGACTTCGATTTCGATTATGAATTTGGGTTTCTGTTTCATTGTGAGTTTGACTTCGATTTCGATTGTGAGTTTGACTTCGATTTCGATTGTGAGTTCGACTTCGATTTCGATTGTGAGTGCGACTTCGATTTCGATTATGAGTTAGACTTCGATTTCGGTGATGAGTTTGACTTCGATTTCGATTATGAGTTTGACTTCGATTTCGATGTTGAGTTTGACTTCGATTTCGATTGTGAGTTCGACTTCGATTTCGATTATGAGTTAGACTTCGATTTCGTTTGTGAGTTCGACTTCGATTTCGTTTGTGAGTTCGACTTCGATTTCGATGATGAGTTTGACTTCGATTTCGTTTGTGAGTTCGACTTCGATTTCGTTTGTGAGTCCGACTTCGATTTCGATTATGAGTTTGACTTCGATTTCGATTATGAGTTAGACTTCGATTTCGATTATGAGTTAGACTTCGATTTCGATTATGAGTTTGACTTCGATTTCGATTATGAGTTTGACTTCGATTTCGATTATGAGTTTGACTTCGATTTCGATTGTGAGTTTGACTTCGATTTCGATTATGAGTTTGACTTCGATTTCGATTATGAGTTTGACTTCGATTTCGATTATGAGTTTGACTTCGATTTCGATTATGAGTTTGACTTCGATTTCGATTGTGAGTTTGACTTCGATTTCGATTGTGAGTTTGACTTCGATTTCGATTATGAGTTTGACTTCGATTTCGATTATGAGTTTGACTTCGATTTCGATTATGAGTTTGACTTCGATTTCGATTATGAGTTTGACTTCGATTTCGATTATGAGTTTGACTTCGATTTCGATTATGAGTTTGACTTCGATTTCGATTGTGAGTTCGACTTCGATTTCGATTATGAGTTTGACTTCGATTTCGATTATGAGTTTGACTTCGATTTCGATTGTGAGTTCGACTTCGATTTCGATTATGAGTTTGACTTCGATTTCGATTATGAGTTTGACTTCGATTTCGATTATGAGTTTGACTTCGATTTCGATTGTGAGTTCGACTTCGATTTCGATTATGAGTTTGACTTCGATTTCGTTTGTGAGTTCGACTTCGATTTCGTTTGTGAGTCCGACTTCGATTTCGATTATGAGTTTGACTTCGATTTCGATTGTGAGTTCGACTTCGATTTCGATTGTGAGTTTGACTTCGATTTCGATTATGAGTTCGACTTCGATTTCGATTGTGAGTTCGACTTCGATTTCGATTATGAGTTTGACTTCGATTTCGATTATGAGTTTGACTTCGATTTCGATTATGAGTTTGACTTCGATTTCGATTATGAGTTTGACTTCGATTTCGATTGTGAGTTCGACTTCGATTTCGATTATGAGTTCGACTTCGATTTCGATTATGAGTTTGACTTCGATTTCGATTGTGAGTTTGACTTCGATTTCGATTATGAGTTTGACTTCGATTTCGATTATGAGTTTGACTTCGATTTCGATTGTGAGTTCGACTTCGATTTCGATTGTGAGTTCGACTTCGATTTCGATTATGAGTTAGACTTCGATTTCGATTATGAGTTAGACTTCGATTTCGATTATGAGTTTGACTTCGATTTCGATTATGAGTTTGACTTCGATTTCGTTTGTGAGTTCGACTTCGATTTCGATTATGAGTTCGACTTCGATTTCGATTATGAGTTCGACTTCGATTTCGATTATGAGTTCGACTTCGATTTCGATTATGAGTTCGACTTCGATTTCGATTATGAGTTAGACTTCGATTTCGATTATGAGTTCAACTTCGATTTCGATTATGAGTTTGAGTTTCGGTTTCATTGTGAGTTTGACTTCGATTTCGATTATGTGCTTGAGTTTCCGTTTCATTGTGAGTTCGACTTCGATTTCGATAATGTGTTTGGGATTTATTTACGTTGTGAGTTTGACTTTGATTTCGATGTTGAGTTTTAGTTTATGTTTCGTTGTGAGCTTGAATTTAATGGTTGAATTGTTCAGTCAACTCAAATTAACACCTGTGCCTGAAACACCGCCGGCATAGCGTCGTACGAAGGTATCGCGCATTATCGCCTTTTTTCAATTTCCGTTTCCGTTTCAGGGTTTTCGAATACTTTTTTCTCGCTAATCGCTAACAATACCACGTTTTCGAGAGTTCGGATTTATCTGCGGAATACGAGACAATCGTGAGGACAAAACCCGGATCATGGTGGTAACCGGCCGATAGCGGGATCCGAAAACTTTCCGTCGGATACGTCCCTCGAACGTATTCCATTGTTTCCAAATTACGGCGAAAGTTTTCTCGCAGTGTTTTTGTCCGAAGATAAACACGAAGTTCGAGCTTGAATGAATTTCCAGCCGACGGATGTTTCCAACTGATAGCCGCTATCAGCGGATGATTGAAGCTGTTCAAACGATGCTATAAATTTTTTCAGGTTCCATGCAACGTTCTTCAGAATCGATTTTCCAAATTCTTCATTCGAATAAATTTTTCCCGCGTACAAATCCACGTTTAGATTAACAATTCAAATTCTTGAAAAATTCGAATTTTTGAAAAAATTCAGAGTAAATTTTTCAAATTTTGAATAAATTAGTAAATTTTCAAAGTTGATCTTTCTAAGCATGATTTGAGAAAAGTCGTGCCGTTAACACACCAGAAGTTTCAAAATCGGAGTTGAGACTGAAACATAATTTTTAATATGGAAGTACCGCGCGCTATCTGAGCCGCAACGGCGGAAACGGCACTTCAAGCGGCGACAATGCGGGCGGAGAAATTGGCCGGCGCTCCTACACTGGAAGACAATGCGGCCACTTGACTCGCTACGGTTAGGGCGCCGATTGCGGAACAATGGGCCGCCGCGGATGCGACGCGCTGCTTCCCTCGCCGCGATCGTCGCCGCGGATTAATGGGCGGCGTCGGGCCCGCTGATTGGCCAGGGGCTAATCCGCGATGGCCGTTGTGCTAAGGTGGGCTGATGGATGGTCAATGGGATACATAAATCGACGGATATACGAATAAATTTACATTAATAAATCGGTAATTATTTTCATGTACAGAATTTCGAAAAATGAGATTTTTATGAGCTCATTTCTGCCGCGAGTAAAAAATCAAATCGAAAGAAGCATAGAATTTTGGGGAAATCATTGAAAAAAGATAAATATGGAAAACGTTAAATATCATAATAGAAAGCAGGTACTGAAATGCCAATATGCGAACGTTAAAATTTCATTTTTGGAGGGAATAAAAAATTAAATTAAAAAAGCAAGAAAAACTGAGAACGTAGGAAAACATAAAAATTCCAAAATAGAAAATTAAATTAAAAAAGCAAGAAAAACTGAGAACGTAGGAAAACATAAAAATTCCAAAATAGAAAATTCCTACAAAAATGCCACTAGCAAAAACATTGGGATGTCTATAGGCAGTTTTTATATAGATATAAAAATATTAAAATTCCAATAAAGAAAAAAAAAATTAATATTTGATATTATTCCAGTATAGAAATATAGAAAAACCTGTAGAAAACCTAAAAAATCAACTAGAAAACCTAAAAATTCCAAATTAGACAGTTTTTATATAGATCTAGAAACATTGAAATGCCAATGTAGAAAATATAAAATAAAATAGAAAAAATAAACAAAAACTGCTCATCGTAGTCATCAATATTTCGGTTAAACTAAATAATAAGAGTTGGAAAAAATTACAAATAAAAAAAATTGAAAAAAAGTCGTCAAATGAACACTATTTTTGTAAAAACTCGTTCAAAAAGCGATCTTGAATGAAAATTGATTTTTTTACCACCGATCCGATTTGGATTTTTTAGACGATTTTTAGGTCGAATTTGCGCTCCGAAATTAACGAAGTTTCTCAAACCTGGACAAAGTTCGAAAACTCGGTTTTACTTTTGACGACAAAGCAGACGTTGAAATTACGAATTGCTCTGCCAGAACGAAGTTCGTTAGCCCCAGGGCTAAAGGTTCAACCGTGAAATAACCGAGTTCAACTTGACCCTAATAGTTCCTCGCAGACTCAAATTAGCCTGTTTTGAGGTTTCCCGGAGAAAATTGGATCATCTCGTGTTGGTTCAGCCGAAGAACTTCGGACGGGTTGGCGTACTGAAGTCGAGGGAATTGTCAAAAAAAATTGAAAATTAGCCGCGGGAAATAATGGGGAAATTTCCCCTCTTTTCGCTCCCCGCATTTCCCTCCTCTTGAGGCAGAACGTCGAAAATATTTTTTTTAATGATGGATAAAAATAATAGTGGGAAATTGGTAATGATTGAATTTAGAATATTATTTCTCAATGCGGAGATTACACACCCAAATAACCATTACCTAAATAATAAATAAATATAATAAATTTATGTAATAAAGAAATGATTTACCAAAATATTTTTTTTATTATTTGCCTACCTGCCCATAATGTGTGGAAAAAATTATACACAAAAAATGTTCACTTTTTTGGTACTGTTCACACTGTAATTTTGGTGATTTTAGTGATTTATTATTCTAACAAGATTTTGTAGGTGATGATGATTATCATTTTTTTCAATTAAGGTTTTTGTGGTTGTCGTGGTTAGTGGTTGTTGTGGTGGTTGGTGGTTGTCGTGGTTGGTGGTTGTCATGGTTGGTGGTTGTCGTGGTTGGTGGTTGTCGTGGTTGGTGGTTGTCGTGGTTGGTGGTTGTCGTGGTTGGTGGTTGTCGTGGTTGGTGGTTGTCGTGGTTGGTGGTTGTCGTGGTTGGTGGTTGTCGTGGTTGGTGGTTGTTGTGGTTGGTGGTTGTCATGGTTGGTGGTTGATGTGGTTGGTGGTTGTCGTGGTTGGTGGTTGATGTGGTTGGTGGTTGTCGTGGTAGGTGGTTGTCGTGGTTGGTGGTTGTCGTGGTTGGTGGTTGTTGTGGTTGGTGGTTGTCGTGGTTGGTGGTTGATGTGGTTGGTGGTTGTCGTGGTTGGTGGTCGTCGAGGTTGGTGGTTGTCGTGGTTGGTTGTTGTTGTGGTTGGTGGTTGTCGTGGTTGGTGGTTGGTGGTTGTTGTGATTGGTGGTTGTCATGGTTGGTGGTTGTTGTGGTTGGTAGTTGTCGTGGTTGGTTGTTGTTGTGGTTGGTGGTTGTCGTGGTTGGTGGTTGGTGGTTGTTGTGATTGGTGGTTGTCATGGTTGGTGGTTGTCGTGGTTCGTGGTTGTTGTGGTTGGTGGTTGTCGTGGTTGGTGGTTGTTGTGGTTGGTGGTTGTCGTGGGTGGTGGTTGTCGTGGTCAGTAGTTGTCGTGGTCGGTGTTTGTCGTGGTCGGTAGTTGTCGTGGTCGGTGGTTGTCGTGGTTGTTGTGGTTGGTGGTTGTCGTGGTTGGTGGTTATTGCGGTTGGTGGTTGTCGTGGTTGGAGGTTGTCGTGGTTGATGGTTGTGGTGGTAGGTAGTTGTCGTGGTTGGTAGTTGTTGTGGTTGGTAGTTGTCGTGGTTGGTGGTTGTCATGGTTGGTGGTTGTCGTGGTTGGTGGTTGTCGTAGTTGGTGGTGGTCGTGGTTGGTGGTTGTCATGGTTGGTGGTTGTTGGTTGTTGGGGTTGGTGTTTGTTGTGGTCGTCTAGGTTAATGGTTGTTGTGAAGATGACGACGATGATTTCGATTATTCTGTAGATAAAATTGCGATTTAAAGTTGAGAAAATGTTTTGAAAATGTTTTGAAAATTTCCGATTCGCCATTACCGTTTGAAAGCGTTGAAAATGATATTACCACCGATTCGTCTCGACTGCCCGACTTTTTGTCCCATATAATCGAGTCGTTTCATATCCCATATTTCTCCTGTTTTCCCCGTTCCGCGAGGTAATATACGATATTTTTCATAGCTGGGGATATTATTTGTTCAGGAAGCTCCATAATTTCCCCTCTATTCGCAGGTATCCGCCGTAAATAACGGCCGGTTAAGTCGGAGAATATTCCGTCCCGCATTACCGAATGATTCACCGATTCGCTCAACCGTTTTCCGAGTCAACAGAATCTTGGCGGGGAAAAACCGAGGGAATTTTGAGGGTACTTTGAATAATAGGGGGAGGTATCATTTTGGAAGTAGTTTATCTCGTACGCCATTTGCTCCGAGGCGGATAAACCTCGAGGGAGAAACGCTTTTCAGGTGAAAGTAACTTTTCTTGTACTTGAAGCGAGTACAGGAAACTCCGAATAAAGTCTACATAAGACGTCGGTCATTTTCGCAACGTGGTATAACATTAGGAGTGAAAAATTTCCCAGAAAAGATGATAACGCGGAAACAAGTTATGTTCTCAAGTTGGTAAAGCGTTCACTGCTTTCATGATCACTTTCAGAATGTAACATAATAAACGCTCTTTAGCTCACGTTAAAGAAAAATTAAGCAATTTTTATGTTAATTTTATTTAAAAAATGTATGAAAATGATAGGGCTGGTTAGGGCTGGTATGATTAAATGATAGGTAATCATTTATCATTAAAATTTATTTAATCATCATTTGAATGATTAGAAATGTTTATGATGAAAATGATTTTTATCAAATTCTATGAATTTTTTATGATAATTTTATTAAATTCATATGATAGTTTTATGACGTTTTTTATGAAATTCTTACGATGAAAATGCTTCGAAGTTTTAATGATAATTCTATGAATTTTTTATGATAATTTTATGATATTTTTTTTGAAATTTTTGTGATAATTTTATGAAATCTTTAATGAAATTTTCACGATGAAAATTGTTTGAAGTTTTAATGATGGATAATCATTCATCATTTAACTCGCCTGATATTCGTGGCCGCTATCGGATGCATGTGGGCCAACGCCTCGGGCGGCCTGCAGAAATGTTTGGGCGTCGAAGACATGAAAAGTTGGGCGTACGCGTGGAAGCCGCACGGCAGTACGCACGGCAAAAGTACGAGATACAGGACGAGATTCTGATACGTGCCGCATTCGCCGACGTACGCGAGCGTTTGATCCATCGGTTAGAATCGAGCGGCAATTTTCACTATACCGATAACATGGGTTAACACTTTTGGTTTACCGGATTTATACGCCCGATTTCAAGCACCTACCGACATTTTAGCAGATTTTAAACGTAAAAATTATTGAAAAAATGAAAAAAAATCTCGAAAAAAACGCGAAATACGTGTAAATACACGCAATACTTTGATATTTTTATACGTGAATTTTTTGGTTGATTATTTGGTTTATTTGCTTTTGATTATTGGTTTATCGTATTCATACGCCTGTTTCCAAGCACTTATCAACATCAATTTTTTGTGCTTACTATTTTTAAGCAATTTTTTCGATAAAGTAAGGGATACTAATGTTTCCTGGCGTAAATGCTCAAATTTTATTACTATTCGTTAAAATAAGGGATAATTTTTCCTGACGTAAATTCTCAAATTTTATTCCACCCTCAAAATTTTGGTAGGTACTTGAAAAAAAGCGGATCTCGCGATGTTCGCCGCCCGTCGCGTATTCCGGCCGTGTTCGTCCGATACCGAGCGGTCGTGTTCGTCCGATCCCAAGCGGTCGTGCCGCCCGCTCGCGAACGACTGAACCGGCGGCCAACCCGGAGGCGCGACCCCCTGAGAGATGGGGTGTCATTGGGCTATTCAACATGGGAGGAAATAAACAATTATTGGGCGTATTTTTGTCACTTTAATTCAAGGATTCATTCGAAATGAGGCCATTCATTAATCCCTACCATTTTTACTTCCGGATTTATAGAGTAAATGGAAATAAAAGTAAGAGTTATAATGGTCCCATAAGCAATTGTCAATAGTCAATAAAAGTAGTCAATGATCTGTTGTTCTATTTTAAATAGCAAATAACCTAGAGTGAGTCAAATGACCGACTTCAACAACTCGGTGTAGGCTTCGGATTAACAGATACCATGTAAACTCGGTACCATAAAAACTCGGTACCATAAAAACGGTACCATGTAAACTGGGTTCCATGTAAACTCGGTACCATAAAAACTGGGTACCATAAAACTGTGTACCATAAAACTGGGTACCATAAAAACTGGGTACCATAAAAACTGGTTACCATGTAAACTCGGTACCATAAAAACTGGGTACCATGAAAACTCGGTACCATGTAAACTCGGTACCATGTAAACTTGGTACCACGTAAACTTGGTACCACGTAAACTTGGTACCACGTAAACTCGGTACCACGTAAACTCGGTACCACGTAAACTTGGTACCGTGTAAACTCGGTACCATGTAAACTCGGTACCATAAAAACTTGGTACCGTGTAAACTCCGTACCATAAAAACTCGGTACCCGGTAACTTTGACATCCTGTAACTTCAATTCTTGTAAACTCGGTACCCGGTAAGCTGGGCAAGAGAATAGAAAATTTGCTGTAAGGCGGCTTCGACGAGCTGTGAGTCAGTGTTGCCAAATTTTTCTTGGGGGGTTTTACAGAAGTCAGGGGGACTTGAAAGATAAGTCTCAAATAAAGGCCACTTGGGAATTGGGATGTACTACATTCGGGTACATACCTAATTTTTATTGATGATTTGCTATTTTTATTGACTGACTTGGCTATTACGACCAGACAGGAGGTACCCGCTAAACTCCGGTTGCCAAAAGTCTCCTGACATTTCAGGTAGCAATTTAAATTAGCCACGTTCAAAATATGGAAGTACCAACAGCATGTTATCTACGCAACGCTGATTTATCAAGCAGAACCTTCACAGGTTTTTTCGAATAGCTTACAAAAGTTTCCGGCAATTTTTCACTTAATTCGATCTTTTCTAAAACTACAAAATAATTAATATTGACGCCATCCATTGATGAACAACATATTCCCATCTCGTCGTCCGATAAGGCGGTAATCATGTTGAATGCGCATCCGAAGTATTTTGCACTTCCGGTAAATAGATAAAATCGAAATAATTATCATTCAATGTCATCTACGTACCTGCCCGGGTCATAGATGAGCCTCACTAGTTTCTGATCGGAGCCCACACGATTCATGATCGTTTTATACCAGGATTGTTCCTCACTATGCGAGTCATTCTCATCATTGCGGTGCGTACCATTTGAAAAATTTTCATTTTTTCTATATTAGACTAGTTTTAAAATTTTCACCTATTTCGTCGTAATAAAATATTAAGTACGACCTCGGTTTTTGAACAGCGCATGCGTTTTCATTTATCAGAGATGTTGCTAAATCTCAAAAACCCAGTTTTTGGGACTTTATCAGCTAACTAGCGTTATTTTTCAGCTGCTGATCTGCAAAATATCGTCACAGGAAGATGGAGCTCCTTCTGGTAAGTGGTTGTAGTTTTATCACTCCCTCATTTTTTTCACCCCACTTCACGAAGTAGTCGCGGTCACCTTCCTCCTAATCCTGAAGAAAAATCGCAAAGAAAATCTCAAAAATTCATCTAATAAAGAACACTTTTTCTCATTTCTTCCCAGAAACAAGCATAATCCCATCCCGACATCCAAATTTTACAAAATACCTAAAATATTTGAAAAGTTCGTAAATTTATCATTTGAAAAAATTCAATTGAAATGAAAAGATGTGAGGGCTACTTTGGGAGCAACCGTTCTGAGCAAATCAAATTTCGCATTTGATTTCAGAACCGGAAGGCAGTGAAAAACAGCCCGAACCGACGACCGAGTCGTCCGACTACGAAGAGGAGGACGACGGCAACAATTGCGAAGACTGGGGCCTTTTCGAATTTTTGAACAAGATATTGTGCATTTTCAAAATGATAATCGGCTTGATAACTGGGAATCCCGATCCTTGTTGCCCCTTTGAGCTTCCCAGTTTCGGGTGATACCAATTTATAGAAAATAGGTGATAAGGCAATGTAAATTCAATTCGAGAAGTGCCCGATTAATTAATTATTGGCAGCTTACACAATATTGTTGGATTTTTTTGTGCAATTCTTCAACTTTGTACATGATAGAGGGTCCATCAGGAAGAACGGTATATTGTGTCAAAAAAAGCGACAGATATACCATTTTTCAAAAACTGCCGTACCGTGGTGCATGCACCAATCAGATCAACGTTTGGCGAGTAGCTAGTAGCATTTCCAAAAACGTCCGTTCTTTCTGACGGACCCTGTACCAACGTTATGGTATTTGTTGAAAAGACGACCATTTTTGTTGAGCTAAGTTAGAAGGTAAAACATGCCTAGTAATTATCGACTTACTGAGACCAACTGAATTAAATAGGTACATACCTACTTAATTACCATACAAAGCCTTTTCTTAATTTTCCCAGCCCCAATCTTTTTTAATGGAAATAAGTCAAATGAAAATGGCCAAATAGCATTCCCAAGCCAAATTGACAATTTGATACGAAAAAACCTCATTTCGCTTTGGAAGTTAAAATAATCAAAATTATTAAATAATTATGGGAATTTACCCGCGGACGAGAAAAGGGACATTTCCAGCCACTCCCGATACTCAGTGTTGCCAGTTTCGCAGACTTGGCAACACTGCTGATAACGTTCCTACGAAAAATAAGCTTCTCAGCTGAATTGGCTTTTTGTGCTAAGTCGGTCGAAAATGTAGCTAAATCTTTTTTCAATTCGGTCAATTTTATTTAGTTTCGATCGTAAAAATAGCCGCAGTTCCGATTCGACAAGTCGACCTCGATTCGCCCGAGAGTTCAAAAGTGAGCGGAAACGCCAGGCCTCACCCGAAGTGCACGGCCCCCCAAAAGGGGCCAGCCGCTTCGAGCAAAATGTACAAAGCTCAAAATAATGGGAAAATGTCCCTCGAGCAGACTGCGTGCGAAGGTAAATCATTTTTATCCACGAATTTAATTAAATCGATTTTTTTGGTGCGAATTTATTTTGCGGATTATTGGTGTTCACCAATGGTGTTCTCTCGGAGAAGCTTCTCGCACTCGCGAGATTGCGTCAATGCGGCAATTTTTATCTCTTCCCCCGGGCCGGATTGCGCGATTTGTCCTGCCTCCTCGAGCACTTGGTAGGTAGGGATCCTTGAAGGCAGTTGCTTCGTCATGGTAAAAAACGTTAAACTTTTGTCCCAACTCTGAATTCGCATGTTTCTCATTTTCGCGCGTAATGTCTCTGCAGACGACCCTCGGCTTAAATGTTGCGATAAATGGTAGGTACTCGAATATGGTGTAACTGTAACAGCGCCAATATTAAACCCCAATGTAAGAATTTGCGGCGATTTTTTATTTTCCCTTTGTGCGACTGATAGTTGTTGTATGTTCAGATCTCAAAGCGTTCGAGAGGAGACTAACAGAAGTCATAGATTGCCTACAACCTGCAACACAGAGATGGCGAAGTGAGTACTTTAATTTTGACTGAATGAGATGAATTTATCTCAAAAATTCGACTTTTTGAACTTAATTGAGTTTTTTCAAATCACAACTCAGTAACGTGCTGATTTATAATCAAAAATCGCAAGAATATCGAACTGCTTTTCAATTATTTGCCTCTTTTTTGCGCACATCTCAAAAACCACTATTATTTCGAGGTGGCAAAGTTCCAGTTCATGTTCAGCCGGCCAAATAACATGATATAGCCCAGTCAATGGAAAACACTCCATCAAAAAATATTCTTGTTGAATAACATTCAATTCTAGGTACCTACTCACATAATTGACCTTAAAAGTCAGATATCACTGTGATTTAGTTGGCACTGGAGATCACTCTTGATAAGATGAGCCTTTGGGCAATCAAAGCTCATGGAGATACAAAAATATTACATTTTGAGTACAACTATCACAAATTTAGCTTTATTTTCAACTTTTTTTCCATATTTGGGTTGAGCCATTCAATTGAATTGAGTGATTTTGCTTCTTATCAAGTGATTTTAACATTCGTTTTCTTGTGATTTCCAATGTTTGAAAAAACATTTTTTGAGAAGGTTGACTGGCCAATTTTTTTGCGAAAAATCCGAATCTGCCAGAAAACATCAATAAAAATGCGTCTAAAACTCCGTTACGTTAAATCACCCGACAAACACGCAGGATTTCCTAACTTAGTTTGTATACCGTATGGTGGTTGGCAATGTGACGTCATCAGTGGCGTCATCACTTTTACCGTCCGTAAACAGCACCATAATATGGTGCACTATATTATAGTACTATAGCACTATAATATAGTAGTAGCACCATATAGTGTATTGTCATTTACGAAATGCATTAATTTTTGTTTCCAGTCGTGCTCGCCATTATGACAATATGCACAGCTATCGGGGCCTACTATTGGCTGATCGACCCCGCCACCCCCGACGTGTCTTTCCACCAAAGCCTTATCAACCATCCCTTTTTCACAGTCTCCAGTCTCATGCTAGGTAAACACGACAACTACTTATGTAAAATTTTGATGAAATTGCCGCTCGGTCATGCATATGGAGGAGTGGGGCTCGGATTTGAGGTGGGACCATGAAACCAGAGATCCCCAATGCTGCTCATCTAGACTGTTGAACGACTCCCTGTTACCTTCTTTGCATGTTATACCTCTTTGCAATTGCGGAAAACCGTACGAGGGGCCTCGCTCCTCAAAAACTCCCCAATATCGTTCAAACCAGTGGCGGCTCCTGCTCTTAAACTCCTGCCAGTAGCCTCTGGTTCGAACCATCGCTTTTTCTTCTTGGTCGATCGCTCTTACCACTCGCATGAGGCCATTCACATCTTCAGTGTCCTATGTTGCAGTAATCTTGTTCATAACGGGCATCCACAAGAAAGTCATAGCGCCGTCAATCGTCACGGCCCGGACGCGCCTCGTCCTCGCCGACTTTAACATGTCCTGCGATGACACGGGCAAACTCATCCTCAAGCCGCGCCCCCCGCCCCCTTCCGTCCAGCAGATGAACTATTCGTGACCAAACGCTCAACCCGCGCTGACGCGGGACCCTCTGTTGTCTTGAAGCCTGCGACGGCCGCGGATTTTCTGGCCAGTTCTGAAGCCGGTTTCAACCATTTCAGGTGGTCTCTAAACGTTTTCTCCGGAAAATCGATGTTTTTTCATAAATTGTAATATTGTCACGTCCTCGGACGTGCGCATAAGGCTAAACCTAAATGAATATTGTGTGTTCATATGGCGAATACCGAGCAGCTGTCTTTGAATCGGGCGTTTTTGAGGTTCTTCGAGCCAGTATTTTCGACCGTCAACCTTCTCTGGTTGTCATTGTCTGCTCTTGAATGCGTCAAGCCGGATATGTTCCACTTCAAAACTTCGGAGTCTCATGTTTCCGTGTAATTTAAATGTTGAATAGACGCATTTTGCATATTTTGACACCCGCCAAAAATTAAAAATTCCTACTTTGTTTGAAGCGTGGAATTTTTTGAAATGCTAAACATGACTCATAAAAAAGTAGTTCGCCATATCACCACCGAAAACTCGGCAGTGATGAGTCCACCTCTGCATTGGCCCAGGTGCGCCAACTCAACAGCACAAAATAACCTTCCCAGTTTGTTTCCAGCTGAAATTGAACTGTTATTTTGAAACTCCCTACATTCTGCCCAAATGCTAGCTGAAATATATTTGTAAATGTACCTACGCCTCGGTTTGTGCCGGTCCTCTGAAATGCTGCAAAACTAATGTCGATTATTATTTGAGTTGAGCCCCTTATTAGGCAAGGGGAGTCCACAAAAAGGTAAATATCAATGTTAATTTTTCACTCATATCATGAAAATAGTACATCATGCTGATGTGATATCACGCAAAAAAATGTTGTAAGTTTCTTAACTGACTCCCAGGCGGCAAAAAACTGACTCGACACCAGCCATTAAGTTGAAAGTCCCAGCTGAGGTTTGTTATAACTGACTCCCTCAAAAAGGTTAGTTTTAACTGACGCCCTGGACTAAGTTGGTTCTTACTGACTCCCTATATGAGGTTCGGTCTAACTGACTCCCCAAAAGAAGTTATTTCTTACTGACTCCCTGGAAGAAGTTAGTCCTAACTCAGCCTTCTCAGAAAACGGCCTGTCTGAAAAACGCCTTCCTCCATTTTTGAATCCCCAAAGCAAGCAGGGGAAATCGAGTTTGATAACTCAGCAAGTTGAAGAATGTCCTGTGTTTACTCCCCTTGTAAGTCCTGGCAGTCATGCCGCGATTTCTATCCATATCAACGTTTTTTGTAAGAAATTATAATTTTTCCTCCAACCGGCTGAAAATTTTGTCATTTGTGTAAATTCCTGTAAATAAACCAACTATCGAGTATCGATTGTCTTCTTTGACCAAAAAAATGACCTATTCACGCTTACCTTCAATTTCACCAACAAAATTTTGTTGCAAAAAGTTGTAAAATCAATTTAATTGATTTTGATCCCCGTTGAAGGCGTGGACCTCATTGGTGGCATGAACTCTGATACCTGAACCCCCAAAGTAGACTTATTGAACAAGTTGGAAATCTGGCAGAAATTTCCACACTACTGGGAATCGAAACTGGCATCTCCGGATTTCTATTGCGTCAGTCTTGAAATCTGGAGATGCCGGGTTCGATTCCCGGCTAGAGCGGAATTTTCTTGCCAGATTTCCAATTCGATTTTCAACTCATCTGATTTAGGCACGTACCTATGCGTTTATTATTGGAGAAAGGGGTTTTTTGTAGCTATTGACAGAGGGAAATTTTTTTTTAATTATTGGTAAAAGGGACATTTTCCTGGAGGAAGGAGAATTGTTTGACAATAATTGAAAGAACGGAAAAGTTTGAATTTGAAAGAAGGAAAAATCTTTGATAGTCATTGGCAACAGGGAAATTTTTTGGAAAAATTGCAGAAGAGGTTTATGTAAACACTGGTGCTTTGTATTTTTTGATAACCGGAGGCATTTTCGGCTCGTTTTTCTGCATTTTTCGGCCCTAGTTCTCGACTCAACGTGGCAAGTATTCATACTCTTCCGGATTTATCAAGTAAAGATTCAAAGCCCAACCCGATTTTTCGATTTCGGTAGCCGGGAATTCCAAATTCATGGACGAAATTCCAGCACGATCGTAGTGCGTGCCTTTTTGCTCGCCGCAGACACCCGGCGCGAATTTCTTATCACCTCGCGATGAGTTGGTGTTTGACTCGGATAGCGGACAGTCTGTGGAAACCGGTCGGCCGTATACTTTACCGTTATCCGTCGAGTGGTGGTGGAAACCGTGTCACTAGTCGTACTTTTTGTGCTAGTAGTCGGAGTACCTCCAGTTTCGCTCGTCCTTCTTCCAACGCCGCCAACTCCCGGTGCTCGACATTCCGTCAGAAATTCGGTCGATTTTCGACTCCCGCGCGACGAATTTTCAGTTCTCGGTTTCCGAGCCTTCGATCCTCATCTTTCCCATCCGTCGACCCGGAGTTCGCGATGCCTGAGAAAAAACAATTCGAGCGGCTTCCGACGAACGTCGTCCCGCACCTCTACGATCTGTTCCTCAAGCCGAATTTGAAGAATGCCACGTTCGAAGGGCGAGAGACCGTCCACATCGAGGTAAAATCGCATCGTTGATCTGCAATAGTCTAAATTGCTTATTTCAATTATAATTATTACGCTACCTTCGATAATTAACAGTCGCAATCGGTTACGCCTACTTCGCCGCATGGTTATATTCGGTGAGTGCGTTGAACGAAAATCCCATCACTCCGGGTGCTCGGTCGTATTCCTTCGATCGTTTTTTATTATTTTTACTTATGTACGTAATGATAGAATTGCACGAATACCTTCGCCATCTAGGGTTCCCGGCGTTCCAGTTATAACGGTTACATGGAACTTAATAATCGCGTACCTGCACAGTTAAAGATTCGTCCCAGAATGGGCTACAGACCCCTTTTTCTGAAAAAAAATTTATAGATCCACAGGCGATGTGTCGAAAAGGCAAGAATCGAGGAAAAATTCAATTTCAGTCGATAAGCATGACACGCATTTCAGATTTGAATAGTAGCTGGAAACATTGACCAGAAATGAAAAAGTAGTTCACCAATTGACCTTCGTGTTCCTACAAACGTACCAACGCACCGATATTTGATTGCCTAGTTACCTGAAATTTCAGGAACTAAAACATTGGTGGAGGCAGGGCCGCATTGGGGGCCAGTTGGCTTATAACTTTGATTCTGGGCTTAGAGAGAGCGCTGCCATCGCTGTAGTATGTGGGAGGGGGGTTAAGGCCAGAGATTACAGATATATAATAGGGGGTTAAGGCATTGTGGGCTGTTTTGGGATAGCAAAAAGAACCACCTCTAACGACCTGAAACTGATGGTTACTAAATTTATGGATTTTCCTGATGATCAGGATAGCTCCTGCTTCCTGACCCCACCTCGATTCCGATACGTTTGCCTGCTTCAAGAAATGTGAAAATTCGTGTTAATGTTCGAAACAACACGAATGTTTAAAACATAAGAGCGGATAGAAATAGAGTCGAAAGAACGGCTAGGATAGTCGAGAGATAGTCAACCGTCAAGATAGATAACCGTTAAGGGACTGAGGTGTGAGTCTCCAGCCAAAGAGATGTGAGAGACTCAAGATGGTGACATTCGCAACTGAGGTTACAGAATTGGCAGAAATCGCTGCCTCTTTAGTTTCTGTCTTTCGAGATTACAGAATAGCCCAGAAGTGCCTGATATGGGTTTGTGTCGTTCGAGGCTATCTTGAGAAACTTCTTGGGGACTGAGCCATTTCAGATAACGAAACTGCGAGTCTTTGCCCACAATTTTTGTGATAATATCACATATTATGGTCCACTATTGTCCATGCTTCCCGA
Organism: Nesidiocoris tenuis; assembly: GCA_036186465.1. Lineage (NCBI taxonomy): Eukaryota > Metazoa > Arthropoda > Insecta > Hemiptera > Miridae > Nesidiocoris > Nesidiocoris tenuis. The sequence continues at coordinate 3,452,504 of AP028923.1, forward strand.
AACTGCTAAATCGTCTATAACTGTCCAATGTGGTCCCAAAGTGTCGATAATGGTCTCCAAAACCCGTCAAAGTTTCCCGAAATCGGCCGATGTCGTCCCAAAATGTCCTGAATCTCTCTCGATTGTGTGATACTGTCCAATGTTGCCCAGGTTGCTTGAAACTGTCCCAAACAGTCTGCAACTTTTCAAATATTGGTCAGGAAATGTCCGGGATTGCCGGAAATTGTCCTAAACTGTAGAAAATCTTCCGACTTTGCGCGAAATGGTCCGCGATTGTACGATTTTGTAAAATTGTACGCATCAATCGAAACATGGAAGCGTCGGAGGCGCACCACTGGTTCGAAGAAGGAGCTACCTACTCTTCCAACTAAACATCCGTACAAATCTGAAGTGTGTGATTAGGTATTAAAAAATACCTATCCAGGCAGGGCCCCACATTAGACTTCCTCAAGCCCGTATTACCGACACGCAGACCTTATTCTCTGATTGGCTGATCCTCTTGGGGCGCCTGCATCAATTTGCTATTATGTTTTTGTTATTTGTTTGTTGGCTTTGTTGTTTGTCTGCCATTTTTGTCATTTTTGTTTGTTTGTTGTTTTTGTTGTTTGTTTATCGTTTTTGTTGTTTGTTATTCATCTATGGAGCCTTATTCTGGGAAAAATCATCAATCGAATTTGCATGTTAAAATTACCAAAGAATCGGTCTGTCCAGACGATCTGTGGGATGGGGAGGACGTGTGATACGGGCTTTACCTAACATTCCTAAGGCACAAGATTTGTTATCGGATTTGACGCGAGAGCGAGAAAGCGACGTGATTGCGAAGGATGGAGAGAGGTCGTTAGGGATAGCGGTTCTTTGAGAGCGGCAGCTGTCGAATGGCGACCTTGACACCCACCGGTGACCATGTGCATCCGCAGGCTTGTTGGGGTAGGAATGTTGGTATAGGAGTGTAAATAGCCGGCAATAACGAGGTGTAAACACCGCTTTCCATCGAGTCGTGGTAAATTCTTCGGAAACCGACAATTTGAACTTGTAGAAGTTATATTTTCCAGTGACTGCCCTCATGCTCTCGTTATTAGAGAGGTTAACAATTTTTTAACCTCGATTCTTTGTATGAATTTCCACACTGATGATCAAAAAACGAACTCAACGTTCTGACAGGCGGTTGGCGATGACCCAAAAAGCTTCACTTATTACAGCCATGGAGGGTTAATGATGGTCCTTGGATATCGCACCCTTGCGAGAATAGTGGTACAACTCAAAAATCCTCTTTTTTCAGGAAACGCGAAAAACTGTTTCCGCCGTTGATATAATTATTCTGGGCTTGAAAGTCTTGACAAAATGTGAGATAGTCCTTCAAAATCGAGTTTCAGTCGTTATTTAGTGTCCTTCCCTAATTAATAATTTGTAATCGTGAAAATAAGCTAATTCTCCAAGTTATAACGGTTTTCATGATTAATCCATGCAACGGACGCTTGAATATTTTGAGTTGATACGGTATTGATGGCTTTTTCAATCACCAATAGAGTTACAATTAGAAATAACGCATCAAAAATTTGGAACTTTTCTCATCAAGAACGTTACAACTCAAAATAACACGTCAACCGAGCAAATATCTCATCGAGATTTATGTCACAACTAAAAATGTGACTCTATAGACGAGTGGTAGGGATACCAAATGAATCGTCTACACCGATTTAACAGCTACCTGGCGGCAACTGAACTTCCAAAAGTTAGAACGGGTTTTTGAGATTTATAGAGCTTTTTTTCTGAATCCAGCGGTACCAATAACTCAAAATCGTCAAATTTTGAGTTGTATCACTATTCTCGCAAGGGTGCGATATCATTGAACCTCTGATCCGTGGATATCATTGAACCTCTGATCCGATTTTGATGAAATTAGTCTTAAAATGTGTATTTTGCCATAACTTAGAGCATTAATAACCCGATCAAAACATTTTAAGGGGTCGAAAACGGCAAAAAATGTTTTTGAGATCATGGCTTTTTTGATATTTTATTTTTTTGAGTTGGTACTTAACTATTTTAGTGAAATTTGACCGAATTCGTCCAAAACTGATGTTACCGTATCGCCGCATCTTTGAACTCGAGTTGGCCGGATTATGTCAGAAATGATTGCAAGGTTCTCCACAATTGTCGAAGAGACCGTCGGCATTACGACGTTGTAGGTTAACGGTAACGGGCACCTTCGCCCTCACCTTTGGGCCCGTTAGTTTCAATGAAAAAGGCAAAAGGATGAGGATCCCTTCGATTAGAAAGGGGAGCTGTGCCCCCAGGTAGGATAATAATCGGAGTCCGTCTAGAAAAGGTGAACAAGTTGTGATTATTGTCTGCCCGATGGGGACCTACCTTGTAAAGGAAGTATCTAGGAAGCATAGTCTCGAAGAACATTGATGATCAAATTTTCAGTGGAATTTGACTGTTTTTTGCACTTTCAAAAAATGCGTTTTATGGGACGCCTTTACTTGAGGCATAGAAATCTGGTGATATTTAAGCAATCTGGGAAAAGTCAGTTTCTTCCACTAAGCAAATAGAAAGCCAAGTAAACCACTAGGCGTTGGCTGTTCGGCCAATAGCCAAAGTTGCCCCAGGCGTGCCCTGCCGCCCTCAAGGTGAGGATCGGAGCTGGCCATGTCGCTCAAGTCTCAATGCAGCAATTTCAAACGCAAAATAAAATAGATATCGTGAGTTTTACCAACTCTCGACTGCCGCAATTGCTCTAGACGTCAGACTAGAAATCCGGAATACCGGGTTGATTCCCTGATGGAATTTCCGGTTTTTTTATTTTCTTCTCATTCGATAACATTCCATTCTTTCGACAGATCAATTCGCCAACGAACTCGATCACGTTGAACCTGGTCGACCTGAAGATCAAATCATGCACGCTGGCCAAAGATGGCAGCCAGCTGACGCCGACCGTCAAATTGAACGCCGAGGACGAGACGCTGACGCTTTCGTTCGAAGAAGAACTCACCAAAGGATCGGCGGAACTGCAGATCGAATTTACCGGCGAACTCAACGACAAGATGAGAGGATTCTACCGTTCGACCGCCTCGGCGTGAGTTTTTGATGTATTTTTCCGCCATTTATCAATGTGGAAATTTATCAGATTTTTGAAAATTTTCAAATATTTTCCAGGGCTGACGGCGAACAGAAATACGTCGCCGTGACTCAGTTCGAGCCTACCGATGCCAGGAGGTGCTTCCCGTGCTGGGACGAGCCGGCTATCAAAGCCGTTTTCGAGATTACCATTTCGGCTCCGAAAGATAAGGTCGTCCTCTCCAATATGGTGAGTCAAATTTTCCTGTTTCATCCAGGGTGTCCCTGGATTTTATCAGCTGATAAGCGGAAAACCGCAAAGCGGACAAAAAACAGCCGCCAAATCTCAAACCTACCCCAAAAAATGCGTTTTTTGCTACATTCCCCCATGAAAAAAATTGAAAACTACTTCTCGTATTTTGTATATTAATTTTTCACCGTTTAGGGTGTTATGGCCAAGTTTGGGGGGCAAAAACTGCCTGTCGCTCATCGCTCAAAAAATATCAGCTTTTTTCCTGTACATGGTGTCCACTCCTGAGATTTTCTTCCTTAAAAGAGTCTTTTCTTTGGCTCGTTTGCTACAATTTTTACCCTATAAAATTTTTCTTGAGCCCAAGGTTAACACTTTTTTTGCATCTAAGTTTTCCTTCGCGATTTCAACTTTATTTCAGTAAAATGGCCATAAATGCCTCAAATTTTAGAGTGATTACAAAAATGAGGGTACCGTTGGAAAGGCCATTTAATTTCCTATAAATTCACTGTCCTTTCAACTTTTTAACATCGAGTTAAAAAAGCTAAAAATTGTTCCAAAGTCAGGAAATGCCCAATTTTTAAAAATTACCATTTTCAACGCTTGTTTAGGACTGCAAAAAACAATTAAACTCTTCAAAAGTTTCACTTTAGGTATCTACAGGGGTTTATCTGACCGATTAATATACCTCTTATGTATCTTAACGATGGCGCCTCTATTTATCATAGTTTTGCTGTCGTCCCTCTTGTGAAATCGATCTATCTAGTCGAACATGAGAATTCTGCGCGGAATATTCGAATTCTCACGGCAATGTGGTCATTAGTGTATCTATTTATTTTGGCGTAGACGCTATTTAATTTGCGAAAGAGCGACTGTTTACTTCTATTGTGATTTTTATCTTTATCCCGGACTGTAACATGCCTGTGAAGCTAGGGAAGCAAGAGGAATAATTTATTTCAAACAAAAAGTCAACGAAATACATCCCAAAAAAGGTAAACCACCGTTACAGGTTTTGGCTGTTTGCCTGTTAACCGAAGTTGCCTCAGGCTTGCCCTGCCGCCGGTGAAGAGATTCGGAACTACTCATAATACATCCTTATGCTTTGTAATTAAATAAATTTGAACGGATTCTTCAATTTTTTTATAAAGGCTTCGGATTCGTGTTTGATAAAAATAATTTCTAAATTCACGACCCGTCGCTATGCTATTAATTTTTCAACAATTTCCCTATAGCATTAACAGGTTTTCTTACTCATCTTATCATCGAGTTACATAAGGAACTCGTCTCGTGAATGGAAGGTCGCACATTGTCTAATCGGTCTCTTACGGACGACTGCAATTACCGGTAAAACCCATTACAATACAGGACTTGCCTCTGGGTAAAACAGATAATATGGAAATCGCTAGATCCTCCTATTATTTTTTCCTTCTCTCTTCACGAATAAGTGAAAAAAGCTATAGCTAATAGGCTGAGTGGAATATAATAAATCAATTCTAATATTGTTGTGTTGGGAATTTTTTTTTTTGTGATTTATGGTTTGCAATATGTGGTAGGACCTATCCTACGGGTATAAGGTACAGGAGGTTGAAACATTTCAAGCAATTTTCAAAACTAAAAACCTAAGTGACCTCCTTATTAATACATAAACTGCCAGTACTTAACATCAATTCTCTCATGTTGGCAGCCCTGCACCCAAGAGACGATCGACGGCGATTGGAAAACGTCCAAATTCGCTCCGAGCCTCGTCATGTCGACGTACTTGGTGGCCGTCGTCGTCGGCGATTTCGACTACGTCGAGGACAAGTCCGACGATGGCGTCCTCGTCCGCGTCTACACGCCTCCCGGCGTCAAGGAGCAAGGCGAATTCGCTCTGTACGTGGCCACCAAAGTGTTGCCCTTCTACAAGGATTATTTCCAAATCGCGTACCCTCTGCCGAAAATCGATTTGGTCGCTATCGCCGATTTTTCAGCTGGTAAACAAATTCGTCTGATCGGAGCAAGCATCTCTTGATGTTCCAAAGTTTCAATAGATCGATTGGTTATTAACATTTCGATCATTCCGATGCAGGGGCTATGGAAAATTGGGGCCTGGTCACGTATCGGCAAGCTTGCCTGTTGGTCGACCCCAAGAATACGTCAGCGTCCCACAAACAGCTGATCGCCGTCGTCGTCGGACACGAACTCGCCCATCAGTGGTTCGGAAATCTGGTCACGATGGTGAGTACTTTAATACCGATAAGATGAAATCGCATTGATATTTTCAATTCAATTCAACACATCTCATTCCTATTCCTCATCATCGTAATCCACTACTCCTCATCCGCCTCTTCCTCATCAACACCTCTGCCTCCTCCTTATCCTCCTCTTCCCCATCAACCCACCTCCCCCTCCACAAACTCTTCATACACCCCTCCTCATCCTCTTTCTCATCCCCTCTCAGCAACTTCCTCATCCTCATCTTCCTCATCAACCCCTCCTCTTCCTCATCAACCCCTCCTCTTCCTCATCAACTCCTCATCTTCCTCATCAACTCCTCCTCTTCCTCATCAAATCCTCCTCTTCCTCATCAACCCCTCCTCTTCCTCATCAACTCCTCATCTTCCTCATCAACTCCTCCTCTTCCTCATCAAATCCTCCTCTTCCTCATCAACCTCCTCATCAGTCCCTCCTCATCGACCACTCCTCTTCCTCATCAACTCCTCTTCCTCATCAACCTCCTCATCTTCCTTGTCCCTTATTCCTCATCCTGATCTTCCTCATCAATCTCTCCTCATCCTCATCAACCCCTTATCATCGACCTCTCCTATTCCTCTCCAACCTCCTCTTCCTCTCCAACCTCCTCTTCCTCTCCAACCTCCTCATCCACTAATCCTCTTTTTGATCTTCCTCATCAACCCCTCCTCATCGACCTCTGCTCATCCTCATCAACCCCTCCTCATCTACTACTCCTCACTCTCCTCTTCTTCATCCACCCCACCACCACCTCATCCTCCTCCACTTCATCCTCCAATATCTCAACCTTTATCAATATCTCATTTCAGGAATGGTGGACTCACCTCTGGCTGAACGAAGGCTACGCGTCGTTCGTCGAGAACCTCTGCGTCGCCGAGTTGTTCCCCGAGTACAACATTTGGACGCAGTTCGTCTCGGATGTGTTCATCAAGGCCCTCGAGCTCGACTGTCTCAAGAACAGCCATCCCATCGAGGTGCCCGTTGGCCATCCATCGGAAATCGAGGAAATCTTCGACGACATCTCGTACAACAAGGGCGCCTCCGTGATAAGAATGTTGCACCGGTACATCGGAGATGACGTGAGTTGCTGATAGTTTGGTCTGTTTTTGGTAGCTTTCTGATGAATATTCAATTTTGAGTTTTGCTTTTTGACGTTATTTCCTGCTTGATGACTTTCTGCGGCTTCACCAATCGACTGAAATCTTGAAATTGCTAGAGCTGTTGTTGAATCGACCGTTCGTTTCCAGGATTTCAGAAAGGGAATGAACATCTACCTGACCCGCCATCAGTACAAGAACACCTTCACCGAAGACCTGTGGGCAGCGCTGGAAGAGCCGTCGAAGAAACCCGTCCGGGCCGTCATGTCGTCCTGGACCAAACAGATGGGCTTCCCGGTCATCAGGGTCACCGCGTCCGAGCAAGATGGCGACTCCAGAATTCTCACTGTGACGCAGGAAAAATTCGTCGCCGACAATTCCGAATGTAAGATTTCTCACGCTGAAGTTGGAGCTGAAATCACCAATATTAGGCCGGATTTCTGAATTCAGGATTGATGTATTTAACTTGAGTAAAAGTAAACAAAACGTGAAGTAATCCGCCGTTCCAGGCGTTTGCTTTTCGCCCGATAACCGAAGTTGTCCCGGGCGTGCCCTGCCACCCTCATGGAGAGAGTCAGAACCATTCAGGACATGTCGCTCTAGTCTCACAGCACTTATGATATGTTTCACTTTCCAGCCGACAACTGGCTCTGGATGGTGCCGCTCACATTCTCCGTCAAGGGCAGGGAAGAGGAAGTCTGCCATTCGGAGGTGCTCGAGACCAGGACTGCCAAAGTAAAATTCAATTCCTAGAGATTTGTAACAATTTTTATCAAAATCTTCTCTTTTACTACATCGAGTGTATGAAAATTGTACAGATCAGAATACCCAACGTCCCTGAAGGCGCATGGGTCAAATTGAACCCGGGCACCAACGGCGTATACCGAGTCCAATACCCGCAGAACCTTTTGGATCAGCTGATCCCGGCTATCGAAGACAAATCGCTCCCGCCGCTCGACCGTCTTGGAATCGTCGACGATTTGTTTGCCCTTGTGAGTATTGGGAAGCATTTCGAGAATTTCAAGATTCAAAATTTCTAATTTTTCCAAGATTACAAATTTTCAAAATTCCAACATTTTTGAAATTCTGAATTTGGTTGAATGTCAATATCTCATATTCTCCAGAATTTTCAAAGTTCAAAATCTCTTAAAACCCAAAAATGGCAAAAATTCCAAATTTTTTAAACAATCTAAAAATTTCAGAAAAATTTATTTTTTTATATTTTTGAAATTTCAAAATTTTCAGTGTTCTAAGATTTTCTAAGTTACAAAATTTTCAAAATCCCAAAATTTATAAAATTCTGGCATTTCAGGATTTTAACAGTTAAATTTTTTGAAAATTCCAGAATATATAGTTTTTAAGTTTCACAATTCAAAATTTTCCAGAACACCAAATTTCCAAAATGTTCAAAGTTCCGAATTTTTCAACATTTCAAGTTATTTTCTAAAATTTCCAAAAATCCAAATTTTTCAGGTTTTTAATATTCAAATTTTTAAAATCCCAAAAAATTTTAAATTCTAATATTTTAAGATTTCTAAATTTTAAGATTTCAATTTTCCAAAAAAATTTTTGATACAAAAGTTTGAAATTTGCCAAAATTTCCAAAATTCCGAATTTCTGAGGTTTCAAAATTTCAGCAATTTTTCGTATTCACGCGCACGTAAATTGTTCATTATCCGTTCAGGTCAAAGCCGGCCAAGCCAGCTCAGCCCAGGTGCTCAAAGTCCTCGCCGCGATGAGGAACGAAGACAACTACACGGTGTGGAATATCATCGGCAACTGCATGAGCAAGTTGAGAAGCCTCATCTCGAACACGGACTATTCGGACGAGTTCAACAAATTCGGACGTTACCTGTTCAAACCGATCGGCCAGAAACTCGGCTGGGACCCCAAGCCGAACGAAGGTAAGTATCAAAAATTCTTATTTCGGGGGGATGAAACTCCGAAATTATCCTCAAGGAGTCAAAATGGGGTAAATTATATTAATTTTCGAATTTTTTTTTGTCGAATTTTATATTATTTGATCGAAATTGATTACAGGCCACATGGACACGCTGCTACGTTCTTTCGTGAATGCCCGGCTGGGCTCGTACGGCGACCAAGAAACCATCGCCGAGGCCAAGAAGAGATTCGCCGCTCACCTGTCCGGCGAAAGCGTTATCCCCGCCGATCTGCGAGTCGCCGTTTACCTGAGCGTGATTTCGTCCGGCGACGAAGATACGTTCAACACGATGATCAAGGTGAGCCTGGACACGTATTTGAAGGTTATGGTGGTAGTTGGTTACCAAGAAGCCCTGAAGTTGAAAAAAATAGCAAAAAAACTCCTCAGGGATCGACAAACCTTGAGAAACTGAGATAGCTGGTGTTGGCATTTAATCTATAAATTGATGAAACAGACAGTATTTTGCCAATGGGACAGTTTGGGTGCGTTTTGATTAATTCCTCAAAACGCCAAAAAAAATATCCCCCCCCTCCTCCGTAGTGCAACAAATCGTTTGACCGTGATTTCTTCTTCCAGCTCTACCGAGAAGAAAATCTGCAAGAAGAGAAAGACAGAATCGGAAGATCGCTCGGCGCCTTCAAAGATAAGAATATCCTCTCCAAAGTTTTGGAGTTCGCGATGTCTGTAAGTTTGAAAAATCGCCCGAAATATGAGAATTTTTCCGATGAAAACTGAATTTCGTTGACCATAAATTTCGTTTATTAGTAGGTAATTACATTTTTTCAATTGAAAAAAATTTAATTTTTCCAAAATTGAAAAAATAGGTACATATTTATTTTTAAAAATTAAAAAAGTTTTCAATTTTTAAGAATTAAAAAAAAATTAATTTTTTAAAAAATGAAAAAATTTATATTTTTGAAAATTTAAAAAATAGTTGTTTAAAATATAAAAAAATTCAATTTTTCAAAAATTAAAGAAAATTTAAATTTTTTGAAAATTGAAAAAATTCAAATTTTTTGAAAATTGAAAAAATTCAAATTTTTTGAAAATTGAAAAAATTCAAATTTTTTGAAAATTGAAAATATTCAAATTTTTTGAAAATTGAAAAATTCAAATTTTTTGAAAATTGAAAAAATTCAAATTTTTTGAAAATTGAAAAAAATCACTTTTTTTGAAAATTGAAAAAAAATATTTTTTTAAAAATATAACTTAACTTAATAACTTAACTTTTTTGAAATTGTGTTGCTAATTTTCATGTTTTTTCTCATTTCTGCCCAGGACGAAGTCAGATCGCAGGACAAAGTGTTCGTGATGGTTTCCATCGACATGACGAAACCGGGCCGCGAGCTTCTCTGGGAATTCGTCCGCACCAATTGGACCGACCTTTTGCGGCGATACGAGGTGAGTTACTCGAAATTTGCATTGAGGTTATGCTTGAAAAGAAGGTTAAAATGCTAGAGGAAAAAACAATTAAAAACTTAATTCTCTTTTTTCAAAAATTCCCTTTTTTGAAAATTTCCCTTTTTTTCTCCCTCAGGGCGGCTTCCTGCTGAGCCGTCTTGTCAAAAGCTCCATGGAGAACTTCGCCTCCGAAGAGATGGCCTCCTCGATCGAAGAATTCTTCAAGAACGCAGAATGTTCGTCTGCGACGCGGAGCATCCAACAGTCGGTGGAGTCGATCCGCCTCAACGCTTCGTGGCTCAACAGGGACAAGGATCAAATCAAGGAGTTCCTCGCCAATTTCAAATACGACTAAACATTTGTTCTTACGAATTTTTGTGAAATTTGCCACCCCCTCGGTTCCCTTGCCCTGAGTTGAATTTCCGTGTTTTCTATTGCAGTTCGTCGATGGGGGAAAACGACTGTTATTTGTAATACCGCCGTCGAAATATACCATTTTTCTAGTTACATGTTAAATTGTCCGAGGGCCGATTTCGCCGAACTTGAGTCGATTTGGTGGCTGATCGCGATTTTGACGATACAGCGACGAACAAGACGTCAAGTTCAAATTCTAATTATTTTCCAAAGTCGAACCCTAGAATTTACCCCGATGTATTGTCGAGGGAGAAAATCCCCTCAGCCTACCGTTCGATGAGTCGTAAATTAAGATAAATGTTCGACAGTAAGATGAAGTAACGAAATTTTCTATCATAGTAAATTATGCCAACGTTAAATCAATAAAAAGTATCACGTATTTTCGATATTTTGTAAATCCCTATCACGTAATTTGGCCACGATTTCAAAATTGAATCCAGAGTTTAAGGAGAGGAGAGCAAATTTGGCACAATTCCGATGGATTCTGCAAAATTGCTGCCGGAGGTAATTGGAGTCTAATAAATACTCGATAAAATATTCGAATTCGGGTAACCGTCCAAGAACGAGGGAAAATCGCGATCAAATTTTTCGACCTCTCGAACGGCCAAGAAAACAATTTAGCGTAAAAACCAATTTTCAACGGTAAATGACGTTAGAAAAACTGGAAAAATATTCGCACCGTTCCAAAAAGAATTCTTCATAGTTAAAATAACAATTTTTACCAAAAAAAAAACTCCAGAAAAAAATAAGGTTTTTCGGTTCGTTTCCAAGGTATTTTGAGGTCCATTGACGTCTTTGTAAACCTCCCGGGGGTTATTATGTTTTAGAACAATACCAAGGATTGATCAAACTATTGAAAATCGATCGATTTATTCGAATAAATTACAACGCTTTCTATTCACAAATTAATAGAAACCCAGGTCTGTACGAGGCAGTGAAGAAAATACATTCATACATCACAACTTTCCTTCCCTCAGTTTTTCGGTGTTTTTCAAAGATATGCGAATGATTCGATAATTATAATCGTAGAGGTGCCTGACGAACTAAGTAATGGGCAGGCCACCTGGGGCTAGCCGATAGTTCGAACAGGTGCCTGATGACTCCCGTCTATACGATGATGCTCCTGATGAGGGCCACCCTGCCGAAAGCGCTCGGCGTTTATAGATGATAGGAAATCGCCTGAACATTGCCAAATGATAAAAAAAAATTAAAATCGGATCAACCGTTCAGCTGGATTTACAAACACACGCAGACCAATGGTTGAAAAAAAGTTCGGACTCTGGAATGTCTGGGACGTACAATAATTACTAAAATTTGATTACTACCACTACTACTTTGAATTACTAGATACTACTAACTATTACTATATTTTTCTCTCCTTAAGTTTTTTCTATACCGGGGAAGGAAAGTGGAAAATAATTTAACAAAATAACAAAACTTATCTGAGCGGATCTTGTTGACTAGAACATTAGAAAAATATGTATCGACACTTGAGAAAATAAGATCCGCTCATACACTAGGTACATAACTAATTTATTGAAAGCGAGAAATTGTAACAAATTTAATGAGCCTACTAAGCTGAATCGCGGCTTTCTATAGTTACCTATCTAAATAGTAATGATAAAAATCATGAAAGCTCCCCAGTTTCTGCGGTTCCCAATTTGGGAATCGCCCACAAATTGGCAATTTTGATTATCAGAGAGGCGGAATTTACAATCCCGCCTCCAGACAGCCTTCCCGCCTGCGGGCCGAGAGCCGTAAGTAGGGGAAATATGCCGGTTCGAGAACGGTTACTGCAACTCTCAGGAAAATCGTGAAAAGGCGTGAGTCGTAGGCCAATTTCAATCTCAGAACAGATCCTGGCCTTGACTCTCAACATAACCTCTACGAAGATGGCAATGAAGTCAAACTACGGAAGAAAGTTACCCTCTCGCCATCAAGCGTCCAAACTCGATATCCAGGGCCAGCCTGGCTGGGATAGTCGTTTACATACTCCTATCAACAGATGACTTATTTTGGCAAAAGTCGCTGTAAAGAGATGCCCCTCCGGGCGTTTTTCATGGCCTGAATCGTTGGCAAGACGGGTTTTAGAGCGTTCAGCAGAACGTCCACTTCTTCGTCGCAGGTTAACTGTTCTTCGATGGCACGGTACATTTCGAAACACTTGCGGATCTTGGCCGACACGTCGCAACTCGGCTGCTGGATGGTGTGCCAGGTGGGCTGCACCGGCTGTGGCACCGGCTGGGGTTGGTTCTGGTCGTACATCTGGATCGCACTGGGCGTCCATCCGCCTAGTGCATCAAAATTGAAACCGTCATTGTTGCTATTGTGGCTCATAACAGAAACGTTCGAAGGCGATACTTGAGGCATAGGGAGCGGCATATGGTGCGCTGCAGGAGCCACTTCGACGGGGACTCTTTTTCTATGCATGGCGACGAAATGGATATGCTTGCAAATATTTCGCTTGACAAACCAATCGGGGCAGGAACATCTGTACGAGTGTACACAAATGTCGCATTCGTCGCATCGCGACAGGCAATTGCACAGAGGAAGATGCTCCGAGACAAGATGATGCACGTTATTCTGGACTACTCTGAAACCAGCCTCATAGGGGCTTACACTGAATTGTTGGTTTAGCGCGATTTTGTGCCGCTTCTTGATGCAAGACGCCTCCGAATTTTTGGTCTTGGGGGAGGGCTGGTGGTGCAGGTGATGCAGGCGGTCTTGGACGTATTTCAGCAGAGCTTCGATCGCCTTGTCGAGCCGTTTCACACGTTTGCCGTGCAGAAACACGTGTTTACTGACTTTGTTCAGAGATTCGATTTGCGAATTAGGCACGCCGGTATACTGGCGTCGATAGCAGAACGCCCAGCTGCGGCTGTTGGGGCTGAATTTGGAAGCGAAGTAATTCCCGAAATCCGTTGTATCCGGATCGTTGACGAGCTCCTGCAGAGCTGATACGAGGAGCCGGTTGAAGACGTTCTCCTCCGTCTCTTGCATCAGGGCTCTGACAATCTGCAAAGCATGGATCCGCTTTTCTTTTTTCGCAATTTTATTCAAATTCTGCTGCCAATTGCGAACAACGTGGCAGGTGCTGTACAGGCGATTCAACGGTCGAGGCATAACCTCGCACCAGGCGTTGAAGTAGCCTTTCATCAAATCGCTAACAAACAAGCGGGTCTCCAGCGTATGTCCAATAGCATCTCTCAGGACGCTCGTGAACACGCTCAGGATTTCAGAGTCGCCTCTGTTCGAGAACATGAAGGCCGTCGGGAATCCCAGACCTGAATCGTCGATGACTAAGACAGTCGTCATCTCAAGATTCGAGCCGTTCTGGTGCAGGCCGTCCATATAGACGACCTCCTTGCCGTTCTTCCGCAGTAGTTCCAGCTGCGCGTCGTTCGCTATGATCAGGATAAAGTCGTTCTCGTTGAGGCAGGCGAATCTCGGCGAGAGTGCGCCTTGCGGTTTATGGAACCTCACTAGGTTGGTCGTATCGCGCATCTGTGTGATCCAAGCTTCGACGCTGACGAAATCGGTCGACTGCCGGACATTGGTAAGGTTCAGGCCGTAATCGCGGACGATGTTCTCCAGGTCCTGCCGCGTCAGTAAATGCATCCTCTCCGAAATGTCGTTGGCGTTGCGCACGTCGTCCAGAACAGTTTCGAACGGGATTCCCAAAGAAAGGCGTTTCGCTATCGAGTCTTTTTCCTGCTTTGCGAGAGGAAGACGTTCTAGTTCGTTGTCGTGGCCCAGATGCGTCCTGACGAAACGAACGTTGACGTCACCTTCCGCCGTGATTTCGACTTTCATCGAAGCTGGGCAGCAGCCGTTGATTTTGTTCGACCCTTTGGACTTGACGTTTCGGACGCCTTTTCCTTTCCTGCGGAAGAAGCCGTCCCTGTGGCAGAGGTAAGTCGAATACGACGATCCCTTCTTCTTCCTTTTCCTCGTCCCGCACGGTTTCACGTACAGGCATTTCTCCTGCTTCTCGAACTCGTGCTTCCATTCGTTGAATTTCTCGAAGGATTTGAACGACACAGTCTCGACCGATAGGTTAATCTCGTGCTCGTTCGCCCAATGCCGCTGCATCTTTTCCCGGCTCTCGCAGAGCGAATAGCAGAGCGAACACCAATAGTTGGCCGACCTCCTCCGCCCGTCGTTCTCCCTGGGCAAATGCTGCCGTTCTATGTGCCTGGTCAAATTGTATTTGTCCCTGGTCCTGTAGTTGCAATGGTAACATTGGTACCTGCATTTGTCCTGGTTCACTTTCATTTCACAGCTCGGAGCCATTACTAACACACCTAGCAAGCAAGTCATGGAATAGCCAGGCGCTTATGGGCAATAGCGATAATCAAACCACAGAATCATACTTTATACAAAAGTAAGATCCTTCAGAAAGATCTTACCCAATGCAGTGGTCGACAATTTCGTCAACAAGTCGCCCTACTCGTGAGGAGCTGGAACTCGGCCATAACAATCGGTCGGTTAACATTTCAACAAGAAAATCTCTATACAAAATCGGGGAGAAATGAACCACTCACTAACAAAAAACGACGAAACAGGAACCAGAGTTTGTTTGTAAACTCTTGACGATCAACAATCTTGACGATCCTCGACAATTTTTTCCGTGTGATTCACGAATCTGTCACTTTCTGTCCTCCATCACTCCATGTAGAACACAATTAACATTCCTGCAAACGGGACCCAAATTTTCTCGCAAACCTTCATCCAAGTAAAATTTTCCTCAAACTTACTGCTCCCGTGCCTCAAAAGTGCTCATGCTCATGTGTATGAAGTATGAGCAATTTTCCTCAAACTTACTGCTCCCGTGCCTCAAAAGTGCTCATGCTCATGTGTATGAAGTATGAGCAATTTTTTGTGAACTTATCCGATTTTGGATTTTCCGACTGTCATAACAGTACCTGCGCGGTGTTTTACCAGTTTTTGACGTACACCGTACCGTTTCGAAGTATGATTTGGAATTTTCAAAATTTTTCCCATCTCGTCAACCTTTGGAATTTTCGTTACGTACCTCGTACGAAAATAATTTATGTACTACATTATGTACTTCGGTGATAAACATGAGGAAAGGTTAGATGTCTTGGCAGGTTAGCTCTTCAAGCAACGTCAACGTCATCTGGTGCAAAAAAAGCTTGCCGGACCTCGTACCTAGATTAATTTATTGTGCTTTCCCTTCGAATAGATTTCAAGATTTCGCTCGTCGGCATTCAATTATTAAATTTCCTCAAAATTCGCCCCCGACTCGACCAGTTGATCTAGGAAAATGTTTAAAAAGTTCGACGAAAAGGAGTCGATCTCCTGCAGTCAACAGCTGAAAAGCTCCGTGCAGAAAGGTATCCGTAACAAACTGTTGGAACAATTTCCCGGCATCGAGGAGTACATTGATTCGATCCTGCCGAAAAAAGACAATTTCCGAATGCTCAAATGTCACGACCACATCGAGATCATTGTCAACGGGGGCGGGGAACTTCTCTTCTTCAGGCAGCGCGACGGCCCTTGGATGCCCACGTTGCGTCTTCTGCACAAATATCCTTTCCTACTGCCGCACGAACAAGTCGATAAAGGTATTATTATTATGATTGATTATCATAATTAATAATTATAATTGCTATAGAATTATAATTATTAATGGTAGTTATTGTCTATTCAACTCAACCTTATCAATAATTGACGATGTCATAAATTATGTATTATCGTATACATCGATCGATCGTTAATAAAGGTTTGATTGAGGGTGGAACACCAGATTTGACGTTGTTAATCGCCGTTCCTTCCGTCCAGCAACCGAAGTTGTCCCGTGCATGCCCTGCCGCTCTCAGGCTGCTAGTTAGGACAGGTCCATCCATTTTCATCGCACCTGAATATAAGCCGCTCCGCTTCGAGTTATGGACGGCCAGGATTTAACCTATTGTCAGTAGGTCCAGAGTGCGTTGGGCTAAGCCAAGGATTGTCGCATGGATTCAAGGCAGCGGAGCTTGGCAGTGATTCGAACTTGAGGCCCTCAAATCACAAGCCCCAGTAATCCCGACTCTCGATTTCATCTTCACCAATGTCTACCAGCACTCTGGGATCCCTGAAGAGGCCAATATCGGCGAAAGCGCTGGAGATGTCGGTGCAACGTCTCAGATCTCATCCTCAACTGCCCCAACTTGCTGTTCATAAGATACCTATGCTGAATCCTGTGAACCGTACTCTTCTATTTCGATTCTTCTTTGATTCTAGGTGCTATCAAATTCGTACTGAGCGGTGCTAACATTATGTGCCCTGGCCTTACCTCGCCTGGGGCCAAAATGACAGAAGCCCCCAAAGGCACCATCGTCGCTGTCATGGCCGAAGGTGAGACACTCCGCCCCAATTATCTATTTTTGTTGGAATGAAGTTTCAGCGTGATCATGACAACACTGCTTGTCGACTCAGAAAACCATGCTTGTGATCATGGGGGTCGATTTTATTTACATCATTGCTTCACATCTTTCTTGACAAAATGACAACTAATTGACCATAATTTACGTTCATTTCGACAGGAAAGCAGCACGCTCTAGCCGTGGGTCTCACGTCAATGTCTACGGAGGACATAGCCAAAGTCAATAAAGGCGTAGGCGTTGAAAACTGCCACTACCTGAACGACGGGCTCTGGCAAATGAAACTCGTCAAATGAACTGCGGATACCCAGGAAACGAAACCGAACCGAGGAAAGTCGCTGGAAATTTTCCTCTGCCGTGTCATTTTGGCCGTTGCCGCAATATGGCGTCATGGCCCGACTTTCATGTTGTCGCGTGCATTTTCGAATGTCCATTTCAAAAAATCCGATTTCATTCTGGCGGATGTGAAACAGTGCCCGTGATTGGTGAAACTGTCGAACAGAACCCTGGGCGATTGATTGTTTCGCGAGTTTTGATAATTTTCGAAGTGCTGTCGCTGGAATTATGCCTTCAGAAAGACTTTGAAAATTTGAATCCTCAACTGTACAACATTGTAATTATATTCTGGCCATCGTAATTCATTTTATTTTCATTCGATATTGGAGGTTTGTGCGTAATTTTTAACAAGCACACAACAACAAAATTAGACAAAATATTAGACTCGAAAACCGACGATTTTCCAGGAGGTTCCAGACCGAACAGGTGGGTAATTGCACAATTTTTTTTCGGCAGGACTCGAACCCTGCACCTTTTGCTCTCTAGCTGAGAGGTAATCAAACTATAAAAGCAGGACCTACTACATTTCCTAAATGTAGAATCACGATAACGCTCCGTTCATCCGAAAATCATGCGGTTTGAAAAAATTCAACTCAATATAATGAAAACTTTTATTAAAATGGACTCAACATCAAAAATTGTCTTCTCATAGAAATCATTACAGACTAGCCGATTCGTTATGCATAATATACCTAAATGCTCAGCTTATTCGATACATAGTCAATTGGGATTTCATATTGAAAATGTCGAAGTCAAAAAATAACCTCTATCAAATTTTCCTCGCCTTTTGGGCATAATATTACTACACAGTTCACGACAAGTATTCATTAGTTAAAAGCGAAAAATTAAAACTAACATAAAAACTATTCGCCTCGTAACTGCTACAGAAATTGTTCATACACCGTCCATAGAGCACCAGTCATAACATACTGGTTATTACTTAAATTTTAACCATCCCCGATTATTTTTTTATCAGGATTAGGGATAGTCTCTTTGAAAACAAAAATTGTTCCAGCCGAATTTAAGAAAATTAAAAATAAGGTGAAACGGGGCAAGTGCAGTATAAAAACTTTGGTTCAAAAAAATCGGTTTTTATAACTAGATTTTCTTTAGTTTTTCATAGCTCCTTCAAACTGTCCTATAACCAGTCAAATTGTTCTTTGAAAGTTCTCCGAATTAATGATGGGGTAAGCGCACAGTACGGTAAATTCAAAATCGGACAAAAATTGACTGAGTTCCACGCAGTTTCAAAACCATGCTTGCTTCACGTTTTGTCAAAACACTTAGCTATAATGACACTGAACGTAGGTACAAAATGAACTAGAATTCACTAGAATAGAAATGATAAATTGAACTAGTAAATCGCTAGATCTCTAATCAGTCCAATCGCACTTAAGGCTTTTCTATTTTAAACACATTCGCGTTGAGACCGACAAATTGTTAACCTAAACCATTTGGCAAGAGCTGATCTTTGGTGTTGGAAATGCGGACAATTCCTAGCGGTAAAATAAAAATTTTCAATAAAAAGAGATCTCGTTCAAATGATGGCACTGATCCATGACTAAATAATTGGATTCGCGATAAATTTAGTATAAATGACTCGACTCGTTCAGAATGTCCCATAGTACAATTAAGGGTACGAGGAGTCGTGGTCGATCGGAACGGACTCATCAATTGACAGAATGAGGACATACCGATGCAGGACACTGATAACAGCCATCTTCCCATTTCTTTCACCCCAACCACAATTTTCTACCTCCTGAACCGCGCCACTGACCCAGGGCTGTGCAAGCCCAAAGGGAAGCTGGGGTTCTACGACACCATGTAACTGAAATATCAGATTCAGAGAAAAAGCCACCCCGGCACGCTGACCAAGAATAATTCACTCGTAGATGAACAGATTGGTGAATTCGTCGAGCAGCTCCTCCATGGAGCGGCGCTCCTGCTTGAATTTGTCCATATGCTCTTTGGGGACTGTCCATTCCAGCAGGATTTTAACATTCTCGCTCAGGCGTTCCGATTCGGTCAATGAGGCGTCCTTGCAGGGCGTCCGGCCGGACTGTTCGATGCTTTCGACGAGAACGTCGTCGATGAGCCGTTTGCCGAAACGGAGCTTCTCCAATTTCTCAGGGGTGGAAATCTTCTGGAGAAGTATAGCCAGCAAGAGGCGCATCCTGCCCACCGGCATGACTGCATTTTCTTCTTCGCCCTCTTCCTGCTTGACTCCCGGCGAGCAAGCCTCCAAATGTTCCTGGAATCATACTCAGAATTAGCCTAAATAATAACCTCACGCAACTCGGTCACGATTTGGAAAAAGACACACCTCAAGTTGTACTTTGGTGAGAAAGAAGTCCTTGCAAGTGACGCAATAGTAGGGCCTGTTCGTCTTGTGGATGGACAGCATGTGCTTCTTGAGGTGAGGCAGTTGAGAGAACGCCCGGTCAGGGCAGATCAGGCACTTGAACGGCTTCTCGCCGGTGTGGCGTCGGATGTGCATTTTGAGCGCTGTCGAATGAGCGAACGCCATATGGCAGACGGCACACCTGTTGGATTTCCAAAAGCAGCATTATATCGACGGTGTAGAATCAAAACATCCCAATCCTTTGGCCATGCAGTGGACGCGTGATATGCAGAGTTGCCACCAATTGTCTTGAGAAGTAAGCAACTCTGACGCCCCCAAAAGATACGAAGCTTAGAATTGGGCAGTATTGCAGTTCCACCGTCGATATGCAACATCGGAATATTACAAAATGCAAAAGCCTATCCTACCTGTATGGTCTAATGCCCGAGTGCGTACGCTCGTGGACCGTCAACTGGGACCGTTGAACAAAACGCATCTCGCACCATGAGCACTTATGCGGCTTTTCTGCCCTGTGGATCCGCATATGCTGCAGGAGGTGACCCTTGTAACGTTTGTTGCAGATCTTGCACTCGAACGCCTTCAGGTTGGCGTGGAACCAGGCCAGATGTTTCTGGAGGCTGTCGCGCCGTATGAACGTTTTGCCGCATTTGTGGCAGACGTAATCCCGCTCGCCCTGGTGGCGTTTGATGTGGTGAAGCAGATTGTTGCGGCAGACGAAGTTGCTGTTGCATTGCGGACATGTGTACGGCCTATCCTTGGTATGGGTGCGCAGATGTTGGGTCAGCTGACTCCCTCTGGCGAACGATTTGGAGCAGTGCTGGCAACTAGAAAATTGGGAAATATTCAACATTCAGCGAGGAAAAGAGCGAATATTGTCACCGAATTCATAGCTTTTTAACAGCAATCGATTTTGCTTATCACGAATTTTATCAGCGCCAGAAAGATTCGTGTAAAAATCGTCCTTGACAATGCTTGAACTGCTGCTTGATGTCTGGGGCTGGTAACTTAAGTTGAGGCCTTGAACTCTCCGCTCAAGGTAGTAGAGCAATGGGATGAGTACAGCTATGGTCAGAATCCTTAATCGTTCTAAACTAAAAATGTGATAACAAATTTTTTTATTTTTTAACGGACGAACTTTCTTCTAAGAAGATTGATGAACTCTGGAAGCTGACTCCTCGAAAACAAAAAGCGTTCTCCATAATAGACTTCAATTTTATCGAAATTAATGAAGATTTTGACAACGATTGTGACAATAGAGCCGATTTTGTGGTTGAGAATGAAACCTGCAGTTTGTCGTTTTATTGCGTGAGAGTAGGTAAAGGGGATCCGTTAAAAAGTCGGCCGATTATCTAATTTCAGCACGTTCAAGGTTCTGTCCTTAGCTATATAGATAAGACAGCCGTTAGAGAACACTTGTTTAAATCGAGCAAACAGTCTTTATCTGTCATTGAAGTCTCCGTAACACGACATTTAATTCGACTTCTTAATGTGAAAGGGTCTTACCAAATTATGGAATAAACTGAGAATTTAATGTTTAAGAAAATGGCTGGAAATTATTATTGATTGTAACTGGTACGTTTCCACCAACACCATTGAAAATTAGAACAGTAATAAAAGCATTCACCTTAGTGGGTAGGTATAGTATTATACAATAGATAGAAAACTGCTAATTCTATCTATGCTAGAAGAATCCATCCACCATTATTAGATCACTTTCTCGACTACCCAAGAAAAATCGCTTTCATTTTGATATACCTAGGCCATCATAATATGATATTTTCATTCATCATGTCATCATTGATTTTAAAATACCTAGGAACCCTGGAGTCGCTCGCAGTGTTCTAATACGCAGGTATAGGTACTAAGTATGGCAAATTAACCAACTCAGAATTGGGAAATCTTAAAAACTCGACGAGTTCTCAAAATATCATAAATACCTACCTAAAATTTTAGACTTTTGCGACACGATGTGAGCAATCCTGATATTTTTGGAACTTCAAAATCCGGCGTCTAGACATTTCAAGTCTCCAGAGCAAGTAGTTTGTGTCTTCAGAGTCAGACGAGTTAATAAGCGAATAGGGGCCGAGTCTATTAATAGATCAGGCGTCCATAAGAGGGGCACTCATGCAAATGAAGGGTCGAGGGGGCAAAGCGACTTCATCGATGGGCCTGGTACCTAACCGAACGTACTCAAGCTAATTCTTGAAGGAAAAATTAGTTATCATTTATTCTCAAAAATTACACAAAAAATCTCTTAATGGAGCAATAAATGCAATCAAATTTTGAATGTGTGTTTCATAGGGTGGATGCGTAATCGTGTTACGGGCATTTTGAGTCTTCATGATAGAAACACGTTTACTGATCGTTGTCCACCTACAATGAAAAATTAGGTTTGCAAGCATAACGACTTTCCCATCTTCAGTTTATAGGAGTTTTTCAATCAATAATAATTAATTATTAATCTGATAACGGTTGCAGGTGTCTGGAACCTGTACCACCTGAACGATTAGGTATGCCAATACCTATCGGTGCAAACCAATTTTCACAAAAAATTGTTACCTACTCCATATCGGCCCATAATGCCCGATAACCCAGCGAAACATTTTTCATCCACGACACACAAGAAAAGTGTCAATATTACCCATGTACCGAACTTACACCCAAATTTCAGAGCTCATCGCTTCATTTTAAAAAACTTGAAACGAGTTCACGATTCCGTAAAAAATATGGAAGTAATTGGTAAGTTGTTTGAAAATCTGAGCCCTCAGAACCTGATGATCTCACTCTACCGAGTAGAGCCCTGTGAAAGGATCTTTCCAGAACTTCAAAGGGATAATTATCTTTTCTGCATTCCCACCAAAGGCAGGCGTCATTGACAGCGACCGATGACCACCCTTCCCGATCGTACCTGATAGGAATAGATATCTTTATCTAAATCAAAAGACCCTTTTGACTTTATAAGCAGTCCTCTCATCGGATCATTTCAAGCACCGCGCATCAATCTCCGCTGTTCGTGAACGTTTACCTACCCAAAACGTGAGTAAATTTTAATCATAATTCATAAATCCATGACACGCAATTTATTTCCGAGCTGGGGATGGTGTAATCCACAAATTCTCATTTTACTACGAGGCCTTCCGAATATTAACAAATTGCGGCAGATAATACAGTAATATTTAAATGCAAAAAAAATCCTAGGTTTTAAGATACAATCGAGCATGACTGGCACAGTTGATTGGATTTTAAAAAAAAAAAAAAAAACTGACGATACCCTGACTAGACCATAGATTGGACGGCCTGGTTACACGTACCTGTAGGGTTTTTCACCCGTGTGGATCCTCAAATGAAGTTTGAGACGATCTTTGATAGGAAACCCCTTGCCACAATAATGGCACTGGAACACCTTTTCGTTCCGGTGGACGATGACGATGTGATTCCTGAGTCCTCCACTCTGCGAATACGACAGTCCGCACTCCTGGCAGGTGTACGGCTTTTCGCCAGTATGGGCTCTCATGTGCTTTTTCAATTTGAAAGAGGCGTCGAAGGATTTGCCGCATTCCGCACAGACGTGGGGCACTTTGGCCCCTTTCGTCTTGGACGGCGGTTTCTCCTCCGCTTGCATGCAGCAGGTGGTAGTTTCAATTAGATCGCTAGGGATAGCAGCTACCTTCACCTATTACCAGTTAGCCGTCCACCTCATTCCATGTCAAATAACAGAAATATTACAGCGAGATCAGTAAATTCAAAGTCCTGACACCTCTTCAGCTAACGAAGTCCACCTTCCAAGAAGCACCAACACCCAAGGAATTAGAGTTTAAAGAGTAGAAGAACTGTTGCGGCCTCTAGTTCGAAATATTACCGGAATTTATTACTTATTTTACTTCCTCGACGACCGACGATAATTATGCTGGACGTGAACGACGACCCGAACGAACTCGACGGGGACGGACGCACTAGATTGACTTGAATGAGCGAGATAACGATGAGAACTTATCGAGATTTAGGTCGGCCATTGTTGTTGAAACTGCTAAACAACGAGGGTCCACAAAACAGTCGGCTCCACCTTGTAGGCCTTTGACCACATCTGGTTTTCAACTATCAACAACAGCAGCGCTGCAAGCGTCACCAAGGCACGAGCATCTTGATGCAGAAACTAGTACAAACTTGCTATTTGGGGAGAACACCATTCGCCCCATCGTCACTTGACCCATCATCATTCGCCCCACTGTCAAACGCCCCAGCGTCATTTCCCCCAGTAATATTTTATATTAATTAAAAATAAGATGGGGCGAATGATCGAATGACACGTTGACACTTTTTGATCATTCAGCCCCATCGTCATTCGCCCCACCGTCATTCGCCAACCACCGTCATTCGCCCCAGTTAATATTAAATAAATAAGAAATTAAAATAGCGTCATCCGTCCCCATGTCATTCGATCCAACAACAACTGATAAGAGAATAGCTGCTTCAGTCGACCCAAAACAATGTTGCACTTTTCAAGAAGTTTCATTAAAATTATATACAAATACCGTCATTATTTCCATTTAAAAATCCTAATTCTAGTTCTATTAATATTTTCTTTCAAGTAATAAACACCGAGAAGTATTGAGTATCAAACACCTTGGTGTATCCAACACCTACTCGGGTAAGTGGGTAGGCTATAATAATATCTTGCTTGGACCAAAATGCGTTTGACTGATGAGTATGTCGAATTGGACTGATGAGGGATGTTTTTCTGTCTTGGGAGATGCGAGCGCAGCCATCCAGGTCATCCTCGATCTGTAGGTAGCGGGGTCTCTAGAAGAATTAAATTGCTTACGCAAATTTTGCGTGTTTTGTGAATTTGAGTGTAATAACATGAAATATTCTACCACCCTCATGAATTCCGTACTCCACGAGAGCTGGGAGGTGGGTGCTCAGTAGCTTACTTATCAATTTTGGCTAATTGCCGCGTGGGCGTTTGATCCTGGGGCGTTTGATGCTGGGGAAATGACGAAGGCGGCGAATGACACGAATTGATAACGTTTCAATATAATATTTACCATAATTATTTTGAAAAAATAAATTAAAATAAGAAAAATATTGGGGGAAATGATCGCGGGTAATTCTACAGATAATTCGGTGTTTTCGGGCGTTTGCAGTTATTGGGGCGAAACTGATCTCCATCAAATGACGCACTACCTTAGCCGACAGTGGGGCGATCATGAACTCGGGTCAGAATGACGATGGGGCGAATGATAGTAACCCGCTATTTGTACTTGCGTGAGCATGAGCTAGTAGATCGCTCGCATCTTCTAGAGTAAACACGCCTCATCAGTCGAAATCGACATACGCATCAGTCCAATGTTGATTAGGCCTCAACAAAAGCTTATCAGCATTGCTGATTCAGCAACAAAATGGCTCTCCAAGGCCCCAACCACAGTCAATTTTTTCTCCCAAGCACTCTTTTTAAACTTTGTAGTTCACGGCAAGGTGGCACTTTAAAGAAGAGAAACCCCGCCTCAACTACCCAAAACAATGTTGCACTTTTCAAAACATTAAATTCACAAAATCCTCAAACAAAAACTCCTCCTTCAATTTAAAATTCCGACAATTTGAGAAGAATAAGTTCAGTTCTTACAATGACTGATTTATGCTTACCATTACATAATAAGCCACGCGGACCAAAATGTTTGGCGCCGCTGGTATCACGGTGTGGTGGTAGACAGGGTTTTTTTTTCCATGAAAATGGGATATTTTGTACCTCCATTTACCTCCTTGAGCAATAATATCGAACAAATAAAAAAATTGCTCATTCCTAGGCGGAATTTGAAATAACATGACACCTATTCAGCACATGAAATGAGGGTATGAACTTCAATTTCAATTTATCACCGCGTGTCTCGGAAACGAATGTAGGGAAAATTCGTCCACCCTGCTTGTGGAATTACGAGGGCGGGAATTACGAATTGATAACGTTGTAAGATAAGGATTTTAAACAATACGAGGGTTTTATTTTATGTAACTTCAGAAAACAAAGATGCGTTGTCCTAATTCTACAGATAATTCGCTGTTTTCGCGTGTGTTTTCAGTTATTTTCTAGTCAAACTGTGTACCTCCATCAATAAGTAAGCACTACCTTAGCCGACTAGCATAATGGATTTTACACTTCAGAAAAGGCGGAGAACCATCGCTCCTAAGGTCGAGGGCTTGGACCGATACCCGTGCGAAATGCAGCTCTACGACGACATACCCGCCTTCTCGATCAGCATCACCGAATTGGAACAAGCGACAGCCGAACGCCTCCGCGTCCTCCAGACGCTCGAAGAGGTGCAGAACCGGGGGATGAAAGTCGGCTCCGAACAGTGGCGGCTGGCAGTCAAAGATGAGCTGATAAAGCTCAATATGAGGTCCGCTTTTAAATTATATTCGGCCACGTCGCTGGGCAACGAATTAGATGATTTTAAGGTTCGCCAGAGAGACCACGTATCGCATTTTATGCTGAGAGTCAGCTATGCAGAGACGGAAGAGAAGCGCAGGTGGTTCATCTCTCGAGAAGTGGAGCTTTTCAGGTTCCGGTGGATGTTTTTACCGGAGTCGAAGAGGATGGCGTTTTTGGAGCAGAATAAAATCAATTTCAAGAGGGCGGACGAAGAGCAGAAACGAGCAGCTGTCAAAATTTCAAACGGCCGCGTCACTATGGGGCAGGAGTACTCGTTGATCCCATTCGTCTGCGTCGCTGATCTCGTGAGGGCGAGGAAAGTCTTCTTGCACAAAGGCGTAGCTTACGTCGCCAATGACGATATCATTTCCGTCCTGATGGCTACTTATCGCTCGAATTTATCCCAGGCCCTGGCCTACATTAGCAGACGACTGCACATACTCGATAACGAGCCAAGACTGCAGATCTTGGTTAGAGGGGCCGGCAAGAACAGCCGAGATGTCGACTATACGAATTTCGTCAACAAAGACAAGATCGACATACGCCAGTTGGACACGTTGGCGGAAATGTCGTATCCGTTGTGCATGAGGCAATTGCACCAGCGTCTAAGGTCCGCCCACCATTTGAAGCATTTCGGGCGACAGCAATACGGGTTGTTCCTCAAGGGTATCGGGGTCTCGTTGGAAGACGCTCTGCTCTTCTGGCGTTCCGAATTCACCAAAGGGATGGACCCCGATAAATTCGAGAGATCGTACGCGTACAACGTGCGCCACATGTACGGGCGGGAGGGGAAACGCGCCAATTACGCGCCGCAGAACTGCATGAAAATCATTTCGGCTCCCTTCGCTCCCGGTCAGTTTCACGGCTGCCCGTTCAAGACGTTGGACCCGCCCGGGTTGACCAAGGCTCTCCAGGGTAACGGATTGTCAGTCTTAGCTCAGCATGAGGTGGTCGACTTGGCTAAAAAAGGCCACTTCCAGCTGGCATGTAGCGCTTTCTTCTCGCATACTCACAAAGGATCCGAACAAATACTTATCGGTCACCCGAACCAGTACTTCGACGAAAGCCAGCGGATTTTCACCGGGAAAATCGTCAAAAAAGAGGAGAGGAAAACCGCTTCCAAACTGGCAGTTCCCGCAGCTCCGGCAGATAAAACGGCGAAAACAACTGGCAAAACCGCCGAATGGGAGGACATGGACATTGATTTTGCCAATGTAGATATGTAGGGCCAAATCGACTATGGAATCAAATTAAATTATTTTATGCTCATGATTTGCGTGTTGCGTAAATTTTACGTTATTTTCATCAATTAAATAGCTATCTGCCAATACACCTTAATCGCTATTGAATTCTCCAGATCTTCTTTCAAAATTTTCCTCCAACTTGAGGCTACAATGTTTTTCCAATTCCACCAATTTTAGGACAATTACGTATGTGCCAAGGATGAGGCCATGTAGGATCTCCATAAATTCCACAATTAATAAAAAATAATAATTTTATCCAGATCCATGTATCAAAATTAATTAAAAAAACGCTGCTAAGTAGATCAGTGGCATGTGCAGATTAGTTTTCGCTATGTCCGAAGAACTCTGCAAATTTTGCACAGGGGTTCATTTTTCGATTGCTAAGACAAACTTCACGATATATCGGTACTCCTTAAACTCAGAATTTAGTTGTTATTATTCTATAATTTCAGTATAAATTTGTATTTTAGAGGGGGATTTAGAGAAACGTTTTTTCAACTCGGCAAAAAATAATCATCCTCTTTGCTTGATAAATACTTACCTATCTATCTTTTCAACGCAGCAGATCGTTTAATTCCGTTAAATTCACCATTTAATCTATTCTTAATCACCTTCATTATTAACTGAATAATAATAATTATTATTAAATTCTCTGAATAATGAATGAAATTAAAAATGCCTCAGAACCATTGTTAAAGCCTGACTCGCTTTCATGTTGCCAAGCGCAACTGGTCGTAGTGTGAGTGCGTCACCTTGTTGGCGTAATAGGCTAGTGGTCGTAAGTAGATCAATCAACCGTATCTAAGAGCCGAGGCCAAATTCTCAAATTTTTTCGATTTTTGTTTTGCTGATTTGTGTAATGCGACCAAATTCTTTAAATTGAAGATATCGGGAGGACAGAAGTTTTTGTGGGGATTCCAACGAGTGGAAAACGATTTTTGTGGCTCTAGTCGTTTTCGAGTTATTCAGAATTGTAGAAATTTTAAAAAACTCAAAAATGTCTCACTAAAACTGCAATAACTCCTAAACGGTTAGAGCTACCGCCGTGGCGATGGTCTCATTCGATTCGGCATAGAAAAATCTATAGAAAATGATGCGTCACAAGCCTATGTTACAAATTTCCAGAAAAGCACGAATTTTTTACCTCTTCAACAGCTGTTTTACTGGCCTTAAAATTAAGGTAGGGTTCTGTCGAGACGTTAGGACCAACTAGATACGTAACTTGATTTTTGGTAAAAATTTCAAAATTTTTCGATAACTCCTTCCCCCTGAAAAACCCCGGACGGCGGACGGCGTACGGAGTACGGCGGACGGCGTACGGCGGACGGCATGTACGGCGGACGGACAAAAAATTTTTATTGCAGATTTGGATTCTGCACCCCTTGAAACGTAAACCAACAAATTTTCAGGGGGTGTTAAAAATTTATTTTTCCTGACCGATTACAAAGGTTCATTTCTTAAGAAAAATGAACCAAAATTTAGCTTAACATTTTCTTCGATATGGTGACTTATGATAAAAATCAAAGGCCCCTAGCGAGCTCCTTGATTGAACATGATCCATCATGAGCACCTGGGCAGGTGCCTACCTATGCAATTGCATACAGCTCGCTGGCGGATGACATCAATGAGGGGGCGAAAAGGGGGTTGAGCTGGTATTGAACGACCGACCAACTCCGACTCTGAGATGGAGTCTATGACCATGACCATTGTATCAGCTAAACTAACGCCTATTTCCAATAATCCTTATAGTAAGTGAGCCCTCATTTATAGGAAGAGTTGACAAAAGTGTGGTTATGGCGATGAATCAGCCAGGCTTTATTCTCGAGTATTTTCTAGTGTTTTATTTTTGATAATAATAGCGTTGAAATCTCCCCATTCGTAAAGAAGAGGTGGTCGGAATCCCTTCTACGTCAGAAGTCACGCAGCTCAAAGCGCATGTTTCTCACCGTGTACCCTGGTGGGGGGGGTCGGAGCAGAAATTCGTCTGATCCGGTTAATTTTCCTGTTCAACACCTGGGTTGATCGAGCGCTAGTGGGAGTTGGCCGTTTGGGGTAAGGATATGAGCTGACGGGTGGCAATTCAGATGTTATCGGTCCCTCAAAAGTGGCCAAAGTAAACATTCTCGAATTTCCCGCGTATGGCGCGTCGGCTGACCCTTTTGATGCGTGTACACTTTTCTTCTTTTACAGAAGTTTTTACTTTCTCTCGTAGCTTGAACGGAATTTCGGGGTAAAATTTAGGTATTTTGCTATAGGAATACTGCGAATCTAGGTCCTGGATCTGTCCTGGAATCTTCTGGGTTGAATTGGTGAGTATTACCAGTTGCAACTGTCGGTTGTTTTGATATCGTGATCTCATGATGCAGGTAGGCTGGCCGATTATCCAGGTCATTGCCAGACAATTGCATAGTTCCATTGTTAATTCGCGATAATGAAAATTGTTTGTTTAGACTTCCTGGTCGAAGTTCGCTCAGTTCCGCGATGGCTCTGCAGACGTCCATTGCCGAGTATTTCAATCTCCGAAAGAGGGGAGCCTCCGTTCTCGACGAGGGGAAAAATAACATCAACACGGCACCGTCGAAAGTGCTGATCCTGCAAGACAACTTGGTCAATGTCGAGGCTCAAAAGCCGTCGAAAGATGTCGACATCGTTCCATCTCGGGCGTACATTTACGTCAACGATTCCCCGTCGACGGCCAAGAGCTCCTCGACCAGCTCAAGGAGCGTCAGCGTGAAGAGGTCCAGGAAACGGTCGACGCACAAGGAGAGAACGTCCACGGGGCAGGGGGATATTCGCAAGTGCCTTTGGCCCGAAAAGTTCACGAAAGAAGAGGAACCTCAAGATTCGACTGAAGAGGTAAGCTAGTTAAGAAGAGGTTAATAAGTTATGGGTAATTGTTGATAACAAAATTGAAAAAATTAAATAATAAAATCACGATCAAATTTTTCTGGCCGCGTTGTAGGCATTTTTGCATAATTTTCCCATTTTTGAGAAGGTAGCCGAACGTGGTCTCAAATTCTAGGTATGATCAGGAAGCTAGAGCTCTGTTGTTCCGCAAGCGAGCTCGACATTTGCCTCACTTTTTGGTTTTCATGATTTATTTAAACTTTTTGAAGGGTTTTGTTTAGGGCTGCGAAATCCCGTAGAAACTAATTATGCCGATGCTGAGTGGGCTGTTGGAACAGTTTCCTGGAAGTTCCAGGTGTGCCAACTAACCCCACCGCTAGGCATACGATTCGGGGTGGAGTGCTGTAAGAAGTCTATGGTTTTTCTAGGCTTTTTTGTGCTTGAACTCGCTCGGTACCTTGAAAAATGCATAAAAGCTGAGTGCCAACACGCCCCTTATGCCAACACGCCCCTTATGCCAACACGCCCCTTATGCCAACTCGCCCCTGCTACTAATTCCTGCTCCTCTTCATCTTTCAGCGCCTCACTTCAAAATTGATTGTTGCACTTTTGCAGAAAATCGCTCCTGAAAGCGTCAACGTGCCATTTCGCATCCATCACATTTCGCCGAAGAAGAAATTTTCCACTCCCACCAAATCGGCTCCTCAAGAGAAATTGGAAAATCGCCCATTGGACCTCAACACGAACGATAAATCCGCTGCTGCCAGTTCAACACCGACGAAATCTGCCCTAATTAAAGACGAGGCGTCAAAGTTATGTTCGACCCCTCAAAAAGGCGATTCTCAAGATTCGATTGAGCAGAAAACTCCCGTCAAAGTCGACGATTCTCGCCCAGAAGTAAAAATTATGTTTGATTATTTGACATAACTTATTTCAATGCGGGTTCGTATTCAACATTCAATCTTCCAGGTCGGAGATCGGCAGAAAAAATCGAAAAAACTCGCCGATTTAAAGGAGCGGTTGAAAAAACTTCATGGAGGACGTCAGGAACTCAAGGAAATCCAAGAGCGGAAGAAGAAATTGCAGGATTCTCCGAAGATAAAGCAATTCGATACGCTCGAGTTCGAAGTGGTAGCGAGGTAAGGTCCTTCCGGTTGATACTTACACTTGAAAACGAAGAATCTGAGAGACAATGGTTGGGAACATTTGTCATTCGAATTTTCTCCGATATTCCAGTCCGAAAAAATCGACGAGCGAGCCCGAAGTTCCAAAAGTCCCCGCCTCTCCATCTTTGCTGAGGAGGGCTCTGTTTATGTCCCCGCAGAAACCGAAACCAGGTAAAATTTTGTTTTCTGACAAAAATGTCATGTGCTTTCAAGGGGTATATCATATTATTTATTGAGAATTCTCCTAATCGACCGATTATTGCCTGAATTGGATCAATCCAGGAGCATCGAAGTACACATCGCCGAGAAAACTGTTCGAAACACCGCCGCAGACTTCTCCTATGAAACCGGCTTATCAGCGCTACGAGGATCTCGCCTCGACCGGCAAGCCAGCGCTACCGCTTCCTTACAAATATCGCCGGCTCGCCGAGACGTTCAGGTTCGTTTGCCTTGATAGATGAAAATCTGACCAGAATATTCATTTAGGTATTCTGCCGTCCCAAGAAGACCCCCTCTCCGTCACTACAGAAGTTCGACAGTTCAAAGTTTGAAATTTTAGTTGTCAGCTGATCGGGGTTGGTGTCAAACGGAAACTGGTCACCTTTTTCGCCAAGCTTTCGATTATAATTACCATTTTTTAGGTGATATCACTATTTCGCATCCCTAGTTTTGGCATTAATGGAAAAATGCGTTTCGATACTCTTCAGGTCAGTCGACACTGTCGCTTCGATGATGTTCAACAGAAAAGAAAACATCGTCTTCGACAAATTGCAATCATCGGTCCAACAGCTCTCGAACAGGTAACTGACGCCCGAAAAGCGCACTGCCCTGAAATCGAATCGGACGGAAAATTATTCGATTTTTCTACTCTTTTCAGGCAACTGACCGAAACCCATATCGGACAAATTCAGACTGTACTGCCGTCCGCATTCAAAGTTAGACGGGAAAAGCGTCGTTTCGCCCAAAACAAGAAAGAAGAGTATACGCTCATTCTTAAACCGACATTCTCATCCGACGGTTAGTATTTTTAGACGCAAGTTTCATAATTGTAAAAATGGTTTAAAAAAATTCAAAAATTGACAAAAAAAATTGTAGAAATTAAATTTTTTTTTAAATAAATTTTAATTTTAAAAAAATTTTTGAAAAATTGTAAAAAAGTATTGGTCAGTATAATTTTTTCATTTCTCTATCTAGGTGGGGCAAAAGGGGATGGAGAGAATGGGGAACTGATGACCCCGTCAGTCCTATTGCAGAGGCGGAGGAATTTCTACGACGCTCTTCTATCGCTAGTCATCGATCGCCATCAGGTAAATGGCAATTTATGTTTATTCGGTAATTAAAGTCCATGTTATCGAAAAATGTTGCTTAACCGAAGTTTTAGAGAATCTAGTTATATTGGAACTCGATTACATAGACGATGAGAACAATGATGATGAAGAGAATGACACAATTTATTGAGAAAACCGAAAACCAGTTGATTTTTCTGTGGGAATTCGGGCTTGGAATGACAATTTCGTTCCTATTTTTTGGAATTTTCGTGCAAAATGTATGTTTTTAGGGGGAAATGTCGCTAAAAATGACGTTTTTGAAGGAGGTGCGTTCGGTTTTTGGCGGTTTTTGGTGTGATGCGTTGATTTTAAGTTTATGGTCAATGAAGGGTTGTTTGTTCGCAGTTAAATTACCTACATTTCGATGGGTTTGTTAGGGGTTTTCGGCGTTTCGGTTGCTGAGATATTAGGGGATTTTTGACGGATTTTGAAAGTTTTTCTGCGTTTTTTGTTCATGCCTTGGGAATGGTTGGAGATGATGTTTGGGAAACGACGGATTTTGAATCATCGGGAAATAGCCAACATTTTCCCTCGGTATTTACCTATCCCTAAGTTCACTCCTTCATGGTCAAAATCGAGGTCAAAGTCGACCAAGTCCGAATTCCTCGATAAATAAATAGGGCTGTCATTGCTAACCCCATCAATCCGCACCTCAAAATGTTCGTCTTGAATAGACAAATTAAAGAAAAATAAAGCCGATCCTCTCAAAAGTTCATGGTGCCCAGAGGGCTTGGTTGAAATGCATAATTTTTTAAAGGGAATTTAATACTGAATCGATTGGGACCGAATTTGAGACGAACTGTCAAGTTTTTGTAGCAGTTTTTCTGGAAAAAGCCATAGGCCATTTAGGATTTTGGATTTTCAGCTATACCGCTACTCGAATTTGCTCGAACTTTGGCGGGCATGCTGAAACAATGTTCAGTAGGAAATCCTTGGTACCTAATTAGTTCAATTTCAAGCCTTTTTTTTACCCAATTTGACTTGCCTATTATGTTTTTTCATTTTTTTTTTTCAATTTACCCTCTAGGTATTTCTGGGTGGCCTGGATCCGCCACTCGTCATCCCCAAAAATCAATTGATGCGCTGGCACCCGGATTTCGACGTTGACGCTGCCTGCCCCGAAATTGCAGCTTCGCTTCCCCCCCTTCCGGTGCAGGAGAAGTTGGCCAGCGCCAAAGATGTTTTGGGTAAAATTAATTCAATACCAATTTACCTAATGAGAGTTAACAGCGAAGTTAACTAATTTCTGAAAATAGCTCGAAGTTTCACCTATTTTGATCCAATTGCTTACCAAGATGAAGGAAAACATTTTTTTTTCAGACCTTTTACCTTAGAAATTGCCGATTCTATTTGACCGAATATTTAAAAATCGAGGGCCGTGGCCGATATTCAATTTGACAATCTTTGATACTAATATCTCCAGTAATTGTCGTAAGCAGCATAATAAGTGTACTATTAGGTACACACATAAATCCAAAACTCAAACAGAAACTCGCGCTGAAAGAGAAAATCAAACTTAAACTGGAACTCGAACTGAAACAAAAACTTAAACTGTTACTCAAACTAAAACTTGAAATCAATCTATCCGACTAATACAGATGATCAAACTCAAAAGTAAACTCAAACTGATTCAAATAATCAATCTCAAGCTGAATCTCGACATTCACACTTGAGCTCAAACTGGCACTTGAAATGAAACTCGAACTGATACTTGAACTTACACTCTACCATAACTACAATCTGAAGCTCACCAAAACTGAAATTCAAACTGAATCTCAAATTGGAAGTCAAACAGATTGAGTTGATTATCTGAAACAAAAACTTGAACTGATACTGAAATTCAAACTAAATCTCATATAGAAACTGAAACTCGAAGTCAAGCTCAAACTGAAAGTCAAAGTCAAACTAAAACTGATTCTAAAAAACTGATTCTAAAATTCAAACTAAAACTCAAACTGATTCTCATATCAAAACTCAAACTGGTTCTCATATCAAAACTCAAACTGAGAGTCAAATTCAAACTCAAACTTGAACTGATAGTGAAATTCAAACTGAAACTGAATCTCACTCAGAAACTCAAACTGAAAGTCAAAGTTTGGGTTTGCAAACTTGAACTGATTCTAAAATTCAAACTAAAACTCAAACTGAATCTCATATTGAAACTCAAACTGATAGTCAAACTCTAACTTAAACTGATACTGAAATTCAAACTGAAAGTCGAGGTCAAACTCAAACTGAAGTCGAATTCAAACTCGAACTGATAGTTAACTTCAAACTGAAACTCGAAGTCAATCTCAAACTGAAAGTTAAATTCAAACTCAAACTGAATCTCATTTCGAATCTCAAACTTGAATTGATACTGAAGTTCGAATTGATTCTCAAACAGAAACTCTAACTTGAATCTGGAAACTTCGAGTTTCAGATTGAGTTTCTTTGGGAGTTCCAGTTTGAGGTTGAATTTCGGTATCAGATCAAGTTTGAGTTTGACGTTGACTTACAGTTTGAGATTGACTTCTAGTTTCAGTTTGAAGTTCAGCATCAGTTCAAGTTTGACTTCGACTTTCAGTTTGAGTTTGACTTTGATTTTCAGTTTGAGTTTCAATATGAGATTCAGTTTGAGTTTTAGTTTGAATTCTAGAATCAGTACAAGTTTGAGTTTGACTTTGACTTGAAATTCAACCTCAAACTGAAACTCAGAGTTTCCAGGTTCAAGTTTGAGTTTAGTTGACTTTCTGTTTGAGAATCATTTCGAACTTCAGTATCAATTCAAGTTCGAGTTAGGCATTGAGTATCAGTTAAAGTTCCAGTTCGACTTTCAGTTTGAGTTTGAATTCCAGTACCTACCAGTTCAAGTTTGAGTTCAGTTTGAATTTCAGTTCGAGGGTCAGTTTGAGTTTCTGTTTGAGAATCAATTTGAACTTCATTATTAGTTCAAGTTTGAGTTTGACATTGAGTATCAGTTCAAGTCCAATCTTGACTTTCAGTTTGAGTTTCTATATGGGATTCGGTTTGAATTTCCATTTGAGTTTTAGTTTGAATTCAGTATGCATCAACTGATGATGCATGAACTGGTTCAGGTTTGAATTCCAGTTGGTGACTTTCAGTTTGAGTTTCTATTTGAGCTCAAGTTTGAATTGCACGCAATTTGGACCGCAATAGGAGTTAGTTTTTTATCACAATTGAACACTTATGGGGAATTCGACGGTCATTCCAAATATTCACATGAGTTAACAGTTTTTTTGAACTAGAGAATGTTTTTTTTGGATGTGTGTTATTCTTAAGCAAAATTTGGTTGTTTCAACCTTTAAAAAATTGTATCTTGGAAACGGGTTGAGATACGAAAATGCGATGGGCAGCTTCTAATTTCTTCATTTCAGCTTCAATCGTTCCATACAATTCCGGATACCTGACAATTGCTCGTGTTCATTTTCAGGTAAAGCCAAAGACATGTTCTGCACGAACAACCGTATGGAAAAAGCGTTGGAGAAACTCAGCGAAGGGCAAGCGGCCGCTCCGAAAACGGAGGCCACGGCAGCTGCGGCCGCTTTCGCCAAAGCTCTCAAAGGGATACCCAAGTCTCTGCTCGAAAAGGTAATTTTGACTTTCTGTACCATCGTCTTAGTGTCTACCATAGTCCGTATCAGACAAGTTCCTTTGTTCATCACCAATATAACAGCAAGCAATTGACTTTGAAATCTAAGACCGAAAAACGTCGTATTCAGAAAAAATTGCATGCATTCCATTTCATTTCCGTAGGTTCGAGCCAAACAGGCGGCTAAAACGGCCGCTCTCCTTACCAGAAGTCCGGGGGAGACGAAACGGCGAATGGAACTGACCAGGTTACCCGAATTGGCCAGAATCCTTCGCATGATTTTCGTCCTGGAGCGGAAGAACGTCCTGCCGATGCCATTGGTGTACGAGAAGGTGGCCCAATCTCATCGCGAAAGCCTTTCCCCAGGTCGGTTTCGACTCGTATTATATTATACCGTGCCACATCTTTTATTACCATATCTCACATCAATCTCCATATCATATCTCATATCATATCCGACATAATATTGCATAATATACAATATTATTGTATCTCATATCATATCTCGCATCAATCTCCATATCATATCTCATATCATATCCGACATAATATTGCATAATATACAATATTATTGTATCTCATATCATATCTCGCATCAATCTCCATATCTCACATCATATCTCCATATCATATCTCACATTACATGGCATATTGTATCTCATATCATATCTCACATCATATCTCCATATCATATCTCACATCATATCTCCATACCATAGCTCCTATCACATTGCATATTGTATCTCCGTATCACATCATATCTCATATCGTATCTCACATCAATCCCCATGTCTCATATCTTATCTCATATCGTATCTCACATCAATCCCCATACCTCACATCAATCCCCATATCTCACATCATATCTCATATCCTATTGCATATTTTATCTCATACCTATCATATCTCACATCATATCTCATATCCTATTGCATATTTTATCTCATACCTATCATATCTCACATCATATCTCCATATCATATCTCATATATCTCACATCATATTGCATATCGTATCTTATATCATATCTCACATCAATCTCCATATCATATCTTACATCACATCTCACATCATATCGCTTGTCATATTTCCATATCATATCTCACATCATATTGCATATCTCCATATCATATCTCGCATCAATCTCCATATCATATCTTATATCCCATATCATACTTCGTCATTATCTGATCTCATATCATGCCTCATATTACCATATCTCTTTGCATATTACTCGCCTTTCGAACCAATCATCTACCCTATGGAGGCGGAAGGCCGATCTCCTAGAATCCATTCGCTGCAGTTTCCATCAGCCGGCTAGCCAAATTTTTTTCCAATTTTTTTTTCTTATGACTTTTTCTTTTTTCAGAGGACATCCTCCGGCACATCCACCATATCATGGCCTCAGTGCCCGGCTGGATAGTCGAGCATACGGACGGCGATAAGAAATATCTCCGCCTTTCGCGCGACGCCGATTTCGCCAAAATCACCGACCGGTTGAAACGACTCATCGACGAGAACCAAGTCAATATTTGATTACCGATTCGGCAAATTTTTATAGGTTTAATCCTTTTGAAACTTGAGAAGGGTCTAAGCTATTTCAATTGTTTTTAGTCGACCGGTAGTTTGATTTTTTGAGTTAACCGTCCCTGTCAATTGTGCCATCTTACGAAAATAATTCGATTGTTTGAACAGGAATAAGGGGGAAAATTGAAAATTCGATGCGGGGGATAAGCGACCGACAAACATCGTTATTAAGGGGTAAGCAATGGTTCTCTTCAGCAATGGCATTAACGATGTTTGTCGGTCGCTCAAATTTTCACAATCGACTGTTAGGTCGAATGAACTATTTTACGTTTTGACCCCAATTACACGAACATTTACGTACTGAAAGTTACGTATTTAGCTTTTTACCATCAATCGCCCCCGATTTGCTACTGGGGAGGGTTTCCAAGTCTGAGCGCTTTCGTTCAATAGGCCTCTTTGAGATCCCCAGTCATAGGATTGGCTATTTCAGCCAATTATAGCTGAAAAATTAACTCAATTAATTGTGGGTACCAGCAAAAAATATGTTTCCATGTCAAACCTTTTCGATAATTTTGCACCCGAATTTTTCTCATAAGATGGTTCCATTTTTGGCAATCCAAGGGAGGGAACTCAAGAAAAATTGAATTTCTCTTTTTTTTACTATTGAAATGTCCGTTATCAGCATTTTGGATTTGCCGTCTTCAAAAACGATTCTCGTCAATTGAGAGTAATGAAATTTGTAATTTTGAAAATTTTTCCTTAATGTCAACTGTTTATCAACAGGTTTCGAAGCGGGAGTATGTCGTCCTCCGTTGACTTTTTTTATGTTTTTCCGACCGATTTTAAGCGGTGTAATTTTAACATTTTTGAAGCCGATTTTCTTTTATACATTTTGCACTGCCTTCTAAATAAAAAATCTGTATTTCAACGTGTGATCTATTTTGCTGAAATTTCTTCAAAACCTCTGGTGTGAGCCCATGGGGCCTAATTTGTAAGACATTTCGGGGAACAATAATTGAAAATGATAATGTTCACATTTAATATACATGATAATATTGCATAATTCCATTCTGTAGTTAATTATATATACAAAAAACGAAATAACATAGGTACACCATAGTCAACAATGCAGGCAGGCGCCGCGGCGTTTTCGACGTGTCTTAAAGCTCCGAAACTTTCGAATAGGAAAATCCATAAGGCTACCATCTCTAAAATATGTGACGATAGAAACACGGTAGAAATTCCGAGAAAAACGTTCCAACATTAACACGCTTACATAGAAAAGATGACCCAGGAGCCGTTCTAAATGTGCTAAGTAGTAATAACGTAATTTTTAAAAATACGAATAATTATTTCATTAGAATAAAATTAGAAAATGACTCGAAAAAATTTAAGAGTTAAAAAAGGTCGTCGTTCTCGTATTTGTGGCAGAGCTTATCAGTTGTCGAAAATTGGAATCACACGGACGGCTCAACCCGCAAGACCGCGACAGCGCCTCATCGTGCGGCACTAGACCGCCTCCACAGAGGCGCGTTGTCGTACGGCACTGGGCTGCCTCTGCTGAGGCTCGTCATCCTGCGGCACTAGGCCGCCTCCGCACAGGCGCGTTGTTGTACGGCACTAGGCTGCCTCTGCGGAGGCGCGTTGTCCTGCGGCACTAGGCCGCCTCTGCGGAGGCGCATCGTTGTGCGGCACTAGGCGGGGCCTTCAGTCAGGACATGCGGCACTCAGCCAATCAGAGATCGCAACGGACACGCCCACCGATGGCTCAAACCGTCGTATTCGATCATTGAATCTTCCAGCCGGATGCGGCCGACTGCGGATTGAGCCGTTCTTCTGATAAGGCCTAACAACACTGATTTTTGACTAGTTGACTCATCAATTCTAATCAAAATTCCTCGTAATACGGACTCAAGTAGTTTGTGGTATTGAGACTTTTGTGCCTATTCTATCCTTATCTGTTCATCAAAATATGGGACAATAGCTGCGTCAATTTCAATAAAATTCATTGAAAAAATTCAAAATTTTTCCACCCGTTAAAAAACGAACATGGGCAAGTTCGTTAGTCCAGAGCCCCCATCTCAATTTTTTTTTCAATTTTTAAATACCTAATGAGTCGCACATTTAAGACACGAATCCAATGACACCATAAATCGATTTTAATTTACAGAATAGGCCCCAAGGTTAATCAATTATCGGTTAATTCTTTAAGTAATCCATCAGAACGGTCAAGGGGATGGGCGAATGGAGAGTTTCTCAGATAACAGATTGCGGCGATCGAGTCAAAAGTTTTATAGGCTTTTCTCGGAAAGTACTCAACATAATCTGAATCTGAAAACGGCATTGTATCCATATGAAAAATATACGAGTAACAGAGATCTCAATAAAATTAGAGTTTGTTCTTCAACCATGAAATTTTTCACTTTTTGACCCAACCGCACAACTTAAATTTCTTGATAAACCGTAAAAAATCCGGGTATTAGACAAAAATTAGAATTTCATTTTTTGAATTTGACAATTGGAAGAAAACATTTCTTTAAAAATTCGCCCCGATATTTCTGTAATGATCATGGGGAAGAATCTTCGAAATTTTGAAAATCGGTTCATTGGTTCTCGAGAAAAGCCCATAAAACTCTTCATCTCTCCCTCGCCGTCCCCTTTAGCATTAAACGCTCTGCTTCAAAATAGATAATTTATCACAGTGAATAAATAATAAAAGCCGGTTTTACCGAACGTCCATTACAAGAAACTGAGTTTCGTAATCCGATGATGGGAGTCAGTTACCAAGTAGTGTGTCCTACCAATTTTGTTCAACTATTTCATGCTGATGTAAGGATGAGGGATTTTTTCCCCTCGAAAGGAAAAAATTCTAGATTTATAAAGAAATGGGCGATTCTATATGAAAACTCAGCATTCGAAAAAGCTAGGATTTTTCTATAGAATTTGGATTTCATGCAAGGTACGCCCAGAACGCAATTTCATTCACTCACACGACCATACTGATCGACAGGGTCGATTTTTCCTATAATTCTAGGGGTTTTTCCAAAATATAAATTAATCGCCGCCTCGGCTCGATTTTTCAAATCGATAAAATGCAAGAGAACGACTCCGGGTTCACCATCGCCCACAAATCATTTCTTCTCTTTCGAGATATCGCGGTGGCGAGACAAAGGCTCTCTGATGAGATTTTCCGAAAACCTGAAAACAGACGAAGGACAGGTAGGCAAAAGTGCAAAAACTGCATTATTTTAGAATAACAGTTATTAGCGGAGAATGAAATAACGGGGAAGCGGCAGGCCACCTGCGGCACGCCGAATAGACTGGGCATGAGTAGTTGGTCGTACTTCCACCCCCGAATTCTGTTGGGGGCTGCGGTTTCGAAAGCGCTCAAGTTTGAGAATCTTGCTCGTAAACCTCCAACGAAAATCGTTATATTGTAATGATATTAGATAATCATGCAAATTATACCTAAAGTGCGTAGAGCGAACTATCGTGCGGGTCCTTTTTCGTTTTCCTCGACTGCGATTGGTTGCCGCCCGGCGAGGCCGACGCCGGTAGCGCCTCGGCGGCTGCCGCCCTTTCGGCCAAAAATCGTTCGAATTCGGAACTGGTCAACGATTCGGGTTCAGGGCCGCCCAATGATGGCATAGACTGAAAAAAGTCCAAAGTCCTTACAACTTTTCGTCAAAGTCCTCCCTGACTGTTCTTGCCTCCATGGCCTCCTCATGCGACAATCCTCAAATAAATCTCAAAATAAATTAAAATAACGAAAGAAAATAAAGAAGAAATTTGTAAGATGAAGAATAAAATTAAAAGGAAATAAAAAAGAATATTGAAGTAAAAGGAGTTTTAAAAGCGGTTGGCAACTAAGTTGGACAAAAAATGAAAAAGGCGATGAATTTTTACAGGAAAACGAGGATTGACTGATTGTAAGAAGTGATGATTGATATTGAAATCGAGTAAATCTTAACAATTTGTCAATAAGATAAAGTATTTTCAAACAAGTTTCTGTGTAAAAACCGACAATATGTCGGCAACACTGGGAGTTTCTTCCGAAAAGATGTCGCGAATCGCCCATATAGCTTAATTCACAGATTTTTTTAGATTTGGACATATTTCATGTCATTTGTTATTTTTATGGGAATAAAATTTATTCACTTATTAGTGAATTTTATTCACTTTATATCGACGATTCGCGTCATCTCTTCGGAAGAAACTCCCAGTGTTGCCACAATCGACAATATCAGAAATCATAAACGTGTAATTCTCGTTATATGGAGATAAAAAATAAAAATTAACTCACTCCTTCCCCCAACCATTTGGCCATTTCGTCGAAATCGCTCTCCTTGTGCATCTAAAACAGTGAAAAAATCGCTAAAAATTATTTTAAAAACCAAATTTGTAGTTTTTCGACTAGAGCCAAGTACGATCTAGTGGAGCAGCTGAAAATACGCGGATCGGGGTCAAACAATTAGATGGCCAACTAATATCGATCAGCATGCTGCTAGCAATGCATGTACAGCATTCGGACGAAGAGTTATGACGAGATTCGGCATGCTGCGTGTGACGTCTGTTGCACCTTACAGCATGGGTCCTACAGGTGTTTCCTAACTGACTCCCAAGCGAAGAAAAGTCACAACTGACTCCCAGGCGACGAAAAGTCACAACTGACTCCCAGGCGTCAGAGTTTTTTAACTGACTCCAGGACAGTTAACGATATTAGCCAAGTAGAGTCTTACGGGAGTCAGTCGGGCCTCCGGTCTTCTGCATTTAAAAGCCCGAGGGAGTCAGTTAGGTAACGCTAGGTCCTGCCATCGAGGAACGGGGAGACATTCGAATGAAAATAAAAAACGAAAGGGGAAAACCGGGTTAAAAAATGAGAAATATTCCTAATCTGGTAAATTCGGTATTTTACATTCAGTATTCGGATTTTACATGCTGAGGGTGGCACTGTAAACTATGGCGACGAATTCAAACGAGAAGGCAAGGGAACGTAATGAATGGGAAAATAAATGGAATTTATTTTTCTTCATTACTCCTTGCATGTTTACATTGACTCCCTACCATGGTAACATCAGA
Organism: Nesidiocoris tenuis; assembly: GCA_036186465.1. NCBI lineage: Eukaryota > Metazoa > Arthropoda > Insecta > Hemiptera > Miridae > Nesidiocoris > Nesidiocoris tenuis. The sequence continues at coordinate 3,495,188 of AP028923.1, forward strand.
CGAGGTACATCCCTTAGTACTGACGTGACTGACTCCCTTGTTAAATAAGGCGACAAATTAACTTCCTTATCGCTAGCTTGCCAATCAAGTATGCGCATAACATTCATAATGCCGATTATTTAGATACGTGTTATCTGTGGTTAGTTCGTGTTGTTGTCCCAGGGTGATTTACTCCAAAATAATTCCCCTACGTGCGATCTGTGTTGAAGTCAAACTACCGCCCATCCATTTGGGCAGTGAAAACCCATGGGTGCAGCCTGTTGATTCCCTTTCTACGTGTTCGAAGCCAAATTTGGAAAATTTATTTTACTAAATAAATTTTTAATTTACCTAAATAAATTTTTATAAATTTATTATTTTTATTTATTTTGGAACAGTATTAAATTTACTGTATACCTCCTGTCCAGTCCTAATCCCCTGGTACGCACAGCTCGTTTAAGCCCCCCTTCAGCAAAGTTTGAACGCACTCCCTCAGTTTACTGTGTACCAAGTTGACCGTGACTGAGCTTACTGGGTGATGAGTTTACCGGGTACCTCTTGCCCATTCCTAATCCCTTGTTAGTCACAGGCCGTTTAAGCCGCTCTTCAGCACGTTTCAACGCGCTCCCCCAAATTACTGTGTACCAAGCTGACCGAGACTGAGCTTACTGAGAGATGGGTTTACCAGGTACCTCCTGTCCGGTCCTGATCCCCTAGTACTCATAGGTCGTTTAAGCCGCCTTTCAGCAACGTTTTCACGCACGCACTCCCCCAGTTTACTGTGCACCAAGTTGTGGACCCTGACTGAACTTACTGGGTATTGAGTGAACCGTTTATCTCCTGTCCAGTTCTGATCCCCTGTTACTCACAGCTCGTTTAAGCCGCTCTTCAGCAACGTTATGTTTAGGTACCTCCGGGCACGCACTCCCCAAGTTTACTGTGTCGAGTTGAGAGGGTCACGCGTTTACCGAATACCCAGTTTACCGGGTACCGGGTTAACCTGGTTCAGAGTTCTCCGGGTTATGAAACCGTCTAAATTCACTAAGGTAGAAAAGAAAAGAAAATAAAATATGAAAAAATATTTTTGGGTAGGAATATAACGCAAACACTTGGCGATTTTCTACGACTCTTCAGGACTAAGAAAAATTCAAAAACCCGATTTCTCGTAAAAAATCCAACGTTTGAGCCTAGGAAAACTTTCAAAAAATCGAGGATTTGACTTTGGCTTTTTTTTTGGGATAAAACTTTAGTTATTGACTAGGGTGAAGGCACCAGTATCAGACACTTTAAGCGGAAATTCTCAAGTTTCTTTACACCGCGAGGCATGATTTCATCAGGCATTTATCAGGGGGGCATAATTAGGTGCCCCAACTTCTTGGCAACCCACCAAGACTCAGAAACCGACGAATTTATGGTTTTTTATAGATTTTAGTCGGTTTTTTCAAAACCATGTTTTTGCACCAGTGTCAGACACGGAATATTTTGGATGGCGCCAGTATCAGACGCCCTCCAGATCCAAAAACAGACACTTCAATAAAACTCCAATACACATATTTTATTGCCCAAGTACGTACATTTTTATTTGGCATTTGCTTTTTTTTGAAGAAAGTAGAGAGCAAACCAGTGGGGAGTAGATAACGCACAATACTTCCATATTTTGAAACGTAAAAGTGTGACACAATTTGATAATAATTTGACTGCTTTTGAGGGTGTTTAGGTCAAAAATATTAAAAAACTCACTATTCAAATTTCAAAACTCGCCTATAATAAAAATGCACCAAGTTATCGTATTATAAAAAATATCTACATATTCTGCAAGGGAAAAAAAAGATTTTAAGACAAAGAACGCTCAAATTAGTTCCTTTTTGTGGCCGGAAAAAAAAATAAAATAGAAAACACTGAAAATGCAATAATATTTGCATATTTAAAATATATTATGTATATTATATCGGTATTACACTTGTTCGGGAATTGAGTCTGAGTAATGGCTAGTAATAGGAGCTATACCTATCTAGATACTTCATATTACAGTAAATAAATCCCAAACAATGAGGCCTTAAAATAACGGGCCAAGAGGATTCACGAATTCAGCTCTGATTTAGTAAAAAATCATTGAATTAATCCAAAGACGAGTATCAGACATCATTCAGTACCAGTATCAGACACCCCTGTCTGATACTAGGTTCTGTGATTGGGATGTCTATGACCAGTATCAGACACCCCCTGTCTGATTCTAAAACTGGCCCCAATTGAAAACCAGTATCAGACACCCTCGGAAAACGGTCATAATTTTGTTATTCCGAGCAAAACGTGGCAATCTACCAATGTAGGGCACTGACATGAACGATAAAACCGAAAATGGTAAACGGGATGGGAAAAATAGGGTAAATATGGCATGAGAAAGTTGTCCACCTCTTAGCCATTCTGTCTAGTAACCTTGCCTGATGAGAGCCTGATGTGGAAGCGTCCAGCAAGAACCGCCACCAAGCTGGCCATAACCTTCTATGAGCTCGTAATTTCACTAGAACCCGCTAAATAGATCTGTGTGCATCCAGTGACACTTGAAAAAGGGTTGAAACCCGTCGAGAACTCTTATTATCTAGCTTTCAAGTTGGAAGTGTCTGATACTGGACCAGTGTCTGAAACTGGTGCCTTCACCCTAAATAACATATTATTTGAACACTATTTTCTTTGGTACCCAGAAGAAGAATTATGTACCCATTTCACTAACTAACTTAGCAGCGGTTTTTGATCAATAATTATTGATTTATTGATATAATAATAATATAATAATGATAGAATAATTATTGATTTATTGATATACCTACCGATGATAATTAATCACTCATTGAATTAATTAATTGTTGCTCGCGATTAATACAAACTTACATTAACTACTTTAGCGATTAATAATTGTTGAAGAGTTAAGAAATATTTCGGTATAGCCTACGTTGAGATACGCGAAAATTGGTAGTTTATTAATAAGTTTTAGTAGCATGTGATTCACTTACTGAGTAGCAAATCTGGTAAGACTTTATTAGCCAAATTCTTTCGCAAAAAAAAGTGGGCAAGAAAATAACGATCAAGGTATTATCCATGGTCAGGACTTCATGCAAAGCTAGTACTGAGATGAAGGCAGCCTGCGCAAACGAGATGCGCACTGAAAAGCCGTCGATCTTACCGTCAGAATGGAATCCTGTACACAACGGATCCAAACCGGTAACAGAAACACATCAACTGTTAGCTGGCTCGGAAAGACGTGCTATACAAACGTAGAGCCAGAAATATTGCAATTTTTTTAGAAAATTCGAAAAACTCACTTTTCCAGTCTCTAGTTTGGGGAAAAATAAGTTTTATATTGGGTTCCAAAGCTAAAATATTGCAGATTATAATGACAAACTCACTCTGTCCAACTCAACTTTTACTCAGCTAATGGGAATTTTTATTTTTTTATTTAAATAAATTACTCGGAATTAATTTGGAATATTTCAGGAAGATACCTACTGCAATTGTTTCAAGTCAAGGGCTTGAAATAGTGAGAAATGTTTACTCTATGAATAATTTATAGAGTAAATATTTCTCATAATATTATTGCTATATCAATTTATTAGCAAAAAATTAAGATAAAATACTTAAAAAATCAGAAAAAGTGTATAAACTGAAAACAGGGGAAAGAATTTTTTATTCATAAATTGTACGTAATAATTATAACTAAATAAAATAAAAATAAATTATAGATTCAGCTTACCGTAGATGCAGGAGCGACACCTTGGGCCCTTGATTCGAGAGCGCCGCTCAAACTGCCGTCGACTTGGTCGGGCTTCGAATTACTTTCGTACGTACTTCCACTGTGAAATATAATTGAGAGAAAACACTAATCTCCAGAACGGGTATCTTTTGTTATAAAATTGTCGAGAAATTTTGATTTTGAGAAACCCAAAAAATATATCGAAAAATCAATTTCTTTGGAGCTTATTCACGATATTTCTTGTGAGTATTGATTCAAGATTTGGTTGAGATTTGACGTCATATTATCAACTCTACTACCATACCTAGCGCTTTTGCCGATATTGGCCTCTTCGACGGATTCTAGTGCAATTCTGGTTGACATACGGGGAAATTCGGAAAATAAATTCCGATTAGGGCGATTTCAATCATTTTTCTGTTCCAAAAGCCTACCGTCTAATGCCTACCAGCGTTATACTCAGAAGAGGCCAAATCGGCGAAAGCGCTGGAGGCGAATGCCGAAAGTGTTCAGGGACTTATCTCTCAAACCATCTTCAAATTGTTCAAATTTGACGAAAATAATCTCGCTATTATTATTTGTCGATTTAATCAAGGTGATTTACCCTGTTTTGGACGACTCGTAACTGACATTCCTCGATTGGGCGAACATGTCGAAGTCAGAGTCGTCTTTGTTGGCGGGTTTGGCGCTGCCGGATTTGGCGCTGACGCTGCTGATATTGGCCAACTGGCTGCTGATTCCTGCGGGAGGGAAAGAAGATTTCTTGGAAGAGGAGCAATTATTCGTCGGTCAAGGCTTCCTCGGATAATCAGCCATTGATAAAGAGCGATATACGAGGTAGGCGATTCGGTCGCTGATTTCTACGTCCAACCCATGAAGGAAATGCCGATTCAGAATGCTTACCCATGGATTCCATGTGTTTCGAAAGGGCAGGAATCGAAGAGGCTGCTGGCCCAGCACCTCCGACAGCTTCGCTTCCCAGGTCGATCAGCGAATCGGTGGCAGCGCCTGCTGAAGTGTCTTTGGCAGCGCCTCGATTCTTCTCGTACCTCGAATAGCTGAAATGCAAAAACCGATTGAACTCCTTGAGGACTCTGAAATACGCAAGGAAGTCGTCCACCGCTGAATTCCTGAAACAGGGCACTCACCGGAGAAAAAGATTGTTGAGGTGGTCATTGATTCGCAGCAAATCGGCGGTCATTTCATCGTTGGATAGACGGGAAAGCAGCTCAACCAGGCGTTCTTGCATAGCCAGCAGAGTCGTGTGGAGTTCCTAAAAGAATATCATCGAATTACAGGCATTTCTCCCATAAAAATCGCCCAAAATGGAAAAAAGACGAGACTTACGTTGAATAATTGAATATCGGACGGATGCTCGTTGCCGGGCGTCATCTCGTTGAGCATTTCTCCGAAGACGGCCATGTTGGTCTGGAGGATGTCCAGATCCGAGCGCAGTTTGGTCAGCTGTTCCGGCGTCAGAGACGGGATGGTCGGCAGCGACAGGGTCGGTTCCCCGTTGCCGGGAGATCTGCTCAGCACGGCCGGGTCAACTTCAGCTTTGGCTGGAACGGACTGTTGAAAATCCCGGTAATTTAGGGGGCCAACTTCATCAAAAATTTTAGAACTAGAGTTTTTGAGAAATTAGCGTCCATGGCATAAATCAAGGCCACCTGGAAGTGAATTGCACACCTTTTTGGGAGTGTGGATCGGAGCCATCGAGTCCAAATCGGTCATTGGAAATTCGACGCCCTTGGCCTTCAGTTCCGTGTAGACTTCAACGACGCCGCGCAAATCAGGATGGCGGTGGAAGGCGTCGACCCAAGATTGAATCAAGTAGAGGACCTTCTCCTGAACGGCTTGGGGAGGGCCGTTTTTCGGACCTGGAGAGAGCGGGGATAAATTTATTGACGTCACGGGTAATCCGGAAAAGTATGGATCTGATCAAAGGCCAAGTTTACCTATGAGACGGACGAGTTCGTTGACGAATTCTTTGTTGCAGACGAGCACGTGGAAACGTTTGCCGCAGTTTTTCACGCAAGTTTCCAGCACCTGGGAAATCGAACATTATTGAGGGATTTTTTCAGTTCATGAGTTTTAGAGGTTGATGGGGATACTGGAAACGATAAAAGAGGTTAGGAAGCGTCCAAGTACAATGTAAAGAGACGCCTGAAAATGCTGAACGACCCCAGCATCCTACAGATACGAACGAGTGATCAAAACAGCACAAAAAACGTGACATACGGTAAGCGTGAACATGACGATAGTGTAATTCTTCCCGACGGCCTGCTGCAATCTTTTCCTGATGGCTTTGATGGCGTCCTTTGGCCCATCTTCGGTTTCGTTGATCAAATCACAGATTTCCATATTGAGCGCCCAGTTCTCAGAAGCGAGGCTGCCGTCCGTCGCTTGTTCTGCGAATTACGAGGTTTCGTCGAATTATTCGACTAAAATCTCCAGTTTCCAAGGTTCTGGTTTGCCGAAGAGCGATGGAATCAGGCGTAATGAGAACCATTTTCTAGTCAATGCATTGGACACAGAATGGGCCCATAACCTATTGATTTTTTATAGATTTCAGTTCAGGCAATAATGCCTATTCCCTAACGTTTCATTTTTTTTAAATTAGTTTTTCACGGATTGAAATTTGGTATTGAAGCATCAGAGATCATGAGGGGATTATTCTATTATGGCTATGTTGTTGATCATTATCATTACAGTGCCGTTCATTTGGGAATGAGGGAAATCTGGTCCGAAATAATAAAGTCAAAATCGCCTCTACAAAACCTGAAAATGAAGAGAATCGAATTTGAACTTGAAGAATGCGAATTTTATAGGTGATTTTAGAGATGATTAATATGAGATAGAACAGGTGCTCCCTAAGAAGTTGCTACAGCATATGAACCCCATACACAGAATCACAAAAAAAAAACACGCAGACTCGCGATCGCGTGACGCAAACCACGACTAGAGTGACAAGTAGTTCAATTTTCCGCTTTCCCAACTTGGACCAGATTCACACCTTTCACTCTATTGCTCAAATCGGAGATAAAGCGGTTCTTTAGTTGTATGATGAGTACAATGAAGCTGGTACTGATTGTAATCGAACTTTTCTTTTCGAAAAATTTTTCAATTGATTTCGAACATTTTATTGTAATATTAAAACATTCTCGTTGACGAGGATGATGTAAAAATTTTTTTGCTCCAGGAATCCGTCAATTCGCTGCCGTCAGTGGGAAAATTGAGGTCCTTGGGTATTGCCACTCACAATTTGGTTTCCCAATCAGCATCATTCATTGACTCTAGAGCGGTTGATTAGGCGCGATGACGTATTTTCAAACGTACCGACAAAATAGGAAGGTAAACGCGTATTATTTACACAACCGCCACCCAGTGATTCATCGACACCCACGACCAACAGGTAGAGCACCTTAAATGCTTCGACATTCGCGATTATCCCCATCCACAGTTACGCAGGAACATGAGTATTCAGTCCGAAAAAATTATCGACCAATTAAACATGTTCAATCGACAAATCGGTAACAGAGTTGTTGGGGGCGTCGTTATCCTCGTAATTGCCACGTCCTTGAAAATGTAGGTAGACCTACAATTAACGGCTCGACTTATTGGAAAATTTGTTCCTGGCGAACCATGCACCCTTTGCCAACCTTCAAAACCCACAAACATCAGCAAGCTCCAAAAAGGTCACTACGGGCTGAAGCCACCGTTCAGCGACGGGGACCTAATTTTTCGAAATTTCGTAATATTATGAAACAATTGCCTGTTTACAGATAAACATTTACGAGCTTTAGGAGGGCATTCGGCTGGAAAACGGATTGTGCTTCGCAGTTATGTAACCAGTGAAACGCAATTGGTGCGCCAAGTTTGGCGGACTTACCGATTTTCGAGCCAACTGGAGTCGAGAAGGGATTGCCGGTAACGGCACTCAGGAACGACGTCATTTTTCAAAATATTTCCACCAAGAGAAAACAAAATTTCTCGCGAACGACGGGCCCTAAACACAGCTAAACTCGGATCACTTGTCCACTCGGGCGAAAGTCGATGAAACTTGACGTTTTGACAATGAACAAGGGGGTGGGGGAAACTGGAGTGTGATAAGGAACAGTGTTGTCAACACTGCGAGATAACATTGAACATGGAGTATAGAACTTGCTAGGATGTTGGCTGGCTGTCTTCAAGCTCGTCCATGTTCGGACAGACAAGCAAGTCGAGAAGTTTGTACTGACATGCAGCACCGGATTGCTCGGGGGCTAGTTGCTTACGACTGCAAGCCATGGATGACCAAATTCATCCAATCATATAGCTGGAATTGGCTAGGCGTCATTTGCAACTGGGCCTTAAGCGCTTACGACCTGGAAGTCCTCATCACGAGTTTTTGAAACGTGTATTTCAGAGAATGCAAACTCCTTCGTCGCCAAATAAAAAGGAGGATCATGGTTTCCGAAGAATTTGCACATTCCAAAATACACTTATGAAAATTTTTGTTAGCATGAAATTACTCATTGGAGCATGGTACCTCAATAGGTATTAGTTTATTGGCAATTCAATTTGCCGCCCAGGAGTGCATCGATACAGGCGAAATTATTGGTTTTCAAAATTCTATTTACAATAAATAGATGGCAGGTGCCCTGTTGAGCCGTACATAGCACAGATTCAACCTAGAACGCGGATTACCCCTCAAGTTTTATCAACTCCAAGTTTATATCAACTCGACAGTTTTTTCTTGGATGATAAAAACTTCAATGCCAGTTCCTCTTGTTCGCGTTTATTGAGGCCCAAATACTCATCGTCGGACGTCACCTCGTCTTCGCTGGGATTCTCGAGCTTTCTCCTCTTGACGTTGCTATCAATTTCTTCAGTACCCGAATCCTCATTCCCATGGTCGGAGTCACGATTATACACCTTGTCAGGGTCCGGCAGCCAAGATAGATCCGGCTCAGATCCGCTCTCGTCAGATTCGGCATCCCCGTCCGAGTCGGCGGCTTCGACGTCGTCAGATGGAGGCAATCCACGTCTCTCCCTGGCTTCTTCTTTCAGTTTGATTTTATTCATCTTCCGTTTAGCTTTCAGCTTTTCCCTGAACAGTTTCCTATCGAACTTGTCCTCTTCCAACATGACTTTCTTCGCTTCGTCGATATTGATGCCACATTCGGCTGCTTCTTCATACGATTTGCCGGCTTCGGTAGCTTTCACCTTGGATCGGTCGAGGATCTGCTGCCCTTCATCGTCGAAGACAACTTTTTTGTTGGCGCTGATGTTCTTCTTCAAAATTCTCTTGGCTATTTTCGCCTTGGTGACCACATGATGTTTCGGAGCGGGCATCTCCAACACTTCCTCTTCTTTTTCCTCTTCGATATTCATTTCTTCCAACTTGTGATTGACGCGCTTCATCTTCAGGACTCCGTCGTCGCTGTCGTCATCGTCAGACATGAAATGGAACGTATCCGAGTTTTTGACACCATTCTCAGAAATTTCTTCCTGCGGTTTGGGTTTGCCATCGCTTTTTGACTTTTCAGCTCGGTTGATGAATCGGACCCGAGGAGTGGTGACGAGGCCGAGAGAGCTGGCGAATTTAGCAGTATCGATACTGTTAAAGTCAAAAACGCTCTTGTTTTTCATCAGGAAAACGGATTTGCAGTACGAAACGAACGCTCTTTGAGCGGAAGCTTTCAGTTCGGGATACTTCGCAAGGAATGCACTTATTTTCGCTTGGGGCGACACCAATTGGTTAGGGTTGACTTTGATTTCCGTTATAGGTATCCGATTTGTCTCCAGCATTTCGATGAAATTTTTCTCCGACGGGTTCAAAAGAAGTAGAGACTCGCCACCCTTGAAGTACCTGGCAGTACGGCCCGATCGATGAATGTACGTGTCGACGTCTTCGGGGCAATCCGCATGGATCACCCAGTGAACTTCTGGGAAGTCCAAACCTCTGGAGGCCAAGTCCGTGGCGAAAAGGACGGCATGCTGTTTCCTGCAGAAAGACTGATACGTGTCCATTCTCTTCTCCTGTTTGATTTTCCCGTTGAGGCAGTACAAAGTGTTGTACGGTCTGAGTTTGCATACCACGTCGAACACGAATTTGACCTGATTGCAGGTGGCGAAGAATATGATGATTTTCTGTTTAGGATGCGATTTGATGAACGACCACAGCATAGTGAGCTTGTCGTGCTGCTCGATCATCATGTAACTCTGCGTCAGGCCTTCGGGCGTCTTGTATTTTTCGTGCTCGTGCACGGAAACGTACTTCGGATCTTTCAAACTCAGCCGGCCAAGGTCTTTGACTTTCTTCGTCTGAGTCGCAGAAAACAACAACGTCTGTCGGGTCGGAGGTAGATTTTCGATTATAGCGTTCATTTCTCGTTCGAAGCCCATGTCAAGGCAGCGATCGGCCTCGTCGAGGACCAGGATTTGCAAGTTGACGCAGGTAAAGAGCGGATTTTGGTCCATATGGTGCAGTAGCCGTCCTGGCGTGCCGATCACGATGTTGATCACGTCGAGGCGGTCCTTCTCGAACTCCAATTCCTTACCGCCGATGACGAGGCCGGCGGAGAAGTCGTGGAATTTGCCGACGTTCACCAACGTCTGGTAGATCTGGACAGCCAATTCGCGAGTCGGCGTGATGATCAGTGCTCCCAGCCCGTCGAGCTTCGTCCACTCCTTCCGACACAAGCATTCCAATACTGTCAGTAAAAAAGCCAGGGTTTTCCCGCTACCGGTCTTCGCGGCTCCCAGAACGTCGAAACCGCGCAGGCCCAAGATGACGCTCTCGCGTTGTATTTCGGTCGGAACGACGTACTCGCATTCGGCCAGACCGCGTTGGGTTTTCTGAGACAGCGGCATGTCGGCGAACGATTGTATCTCATCAATTTTGACGTGGTCGTACCTGGCCGTCAATTGGGCGATCTCTCGTTTTTCCAACTCTTTCAGTTCTTTTTTCCGACGAACGATGCTGAGATGGTCACCTTTGGCGCCGCGTTTGTCAAACCGTTTGGGCTTCATGTCGGATTAGGATTGAGAGCGGATTTGCGAAGACTGCGAGACGAATAGTCGATCAAAATAACTAAACTCTCACATCGCGAGCCAAAATCTTTTTTTCTTTGTAGTTTTGTCGGCAAAATAGCAAGGAATTTGGATCCCGGAAAGAAAACACAAGCACGTTGCTCACGTGAGATAAGAGATGGTGTATCTTATCAATGTTGTTACTTGCAGCCATTCGACCATGTTGGACACATTTGAATCTGGTTTTGAAGGTAGCTTTGCACTTGGCAACCCTTCGGACAGAATCTTGCCCCAGACGCTGCCACCCAATGGGAAGGCCCTGTTTATCGGCTCGTTACCTAACTGACTCCCGGAGAACCAAAACTGATAGGGCGTAGTCACGAGATAAAGTTAACGGTCGACCCTCCCTCTCTGGATTATATTCCATTGGTCTATTGATCAATTGAAAACAGACGTGGGTCGTTCCCGGGTGGCAGTAGGGGGCAATAAAGTGAATGGGGTGGTGGCAGTAGGGGGCAATAAAGTGAATGGGGTGGCAGTAGGGCGCAATAAAAGGAATGGGGTGGTAGTGGGGCGCAATAAAGGGAATGGGGTGGCAGTAGGGCGCAATAAAGAGAATGAGGTGGCAGTTGTGGAGTGGCCTCTCACCCGACCTCATCTTAAAAAACTTAGTCGGGTGGCAGCTGTCAACGGCGAAGTTTCCAGGTGGCAGTTAGGGACGGAACCTGAGGATTCGAGTGGTCTCAAATAGGTAATCATTTGGCGGTCATGACTTTCCACCAGTATTCAGATATACACTTGATAAAATGCCATTATAGGCGAGAAATAGATTTTTATTTTTGCCATCAAACAGAAGTATGTAGTAATTTAAGAAAAAACAATGAATATACGCGCCTGTTGTCCATCGGCAAAGGGATCGGACCGAATTCAAAATGCAAAATTGCTGAAAAACTCCTCGATGCCCTTCGCGTCCCTAGCAAGCCATGCAGCATTGCACCTGATCGATTCCGTGGCCTGCTGTACGCTCCGGCTCGCCTCCGAGAAAGCGGCCTTTCTGAAGAATTCCTCGACTTCAACAGCAATGGATTCGTCGGCGAAGTTTTCCAATGACATTTTTATCAGCCTCGAGATCAAGAGTCCGCCCTGGAACAGGGTTCAAGATCGTTGACACTTTCAAACCAAATTGGAAGTACCTGCCTAATATCATGAGGCCGCTGTTGGCCTGGCCAATCAGATGCAAATCGTCGACGTCAGGTTTGGAGTTTCGAGTCGTCTCGGGATCATTTTTAGGTGATTGAAAATGTTCCAGAGAATTTGGCAAAATAGCGTTTCTCACCTGGAGCAATTTGTACAAACGGTCCCAATTCGATTTTATGAATTCCCAAACCAGTCCCATGCCGACCTTGGACCGCCCAACTGAAAGGATGATGGACACTTTTTCCTGAATTCGAACATCGTTCTGAAAAAAGGTTCAGGTTGGTGCAGTTGTCAATAGGAATGATAAAATTTATCATTTAATGTAAAAATATTCACTGGCGGGGCAGGTCTAGAAAATACACAACATACAACAACATAGTGGGGGGACCTACCGTCAAGAAGAAGAAGTCGAGGATCTTCGACAGCAGCTCAGGGCAGGAAAAGCTTCCCATTTCGGAGAGAATGCGGTCCTTCTCTTCTTGGAGGGTTGCTTCTCTGTGCAGCTAAAACGGACATGTCATTAACAACAGAATTGCACCATTTTGAACCTGTAGAGAATCAATATAGCTGATTACCTTCAGCAGCGCTTGATAAGAACTTTCACCACCGACGTAAGCGACGGATCTGTAAACAGGAGTTCGCAAATCGGCCGGTATCTCTTCGGCACCGGCAAGATGTGCATTGAAACGGTTCATGGCGTTATCGAGCGTCTCTTGATCACCATAAGTGGCAAGTTTGGTCAATACGAGCGTTCTCAAAATTTTCTCCATGTGGCCTGAAATATTATGCGAATGCATTATAATTGGAATTAAGGTAGACCGGGGCGCGTTAACATGGTATTTGGTTTTCCATTTTTACGATTCATCTAAATCTGCTGCTAAAAATGCTGATTTGAACAGGTGTGCCAACTAACATCGTTTCTTGGCGTGAGCCAGAAAGGCTTTTGAACGGCATTTTATCGAACAATCAAAGTAAGGGAAGCTCTGAAGAGCAAGGCTGACGTAACATCGGAGTTGTAGCGGGAACGAGAAGCTGAGGCTATCATCTGGAAGATAACGTCAGCCTTCCTCCACAAAAGACCAGGTGAGACGACCAAAGGAGCTAAACTTACTTTCACTCGCACTGGCATCCCATGAGATTTTTTTCGAGATACGTTTGAAAACATGGCAGCCGAATGTTTTGAACTTATCGGCGCAAGTCGTATTCGCGACGATCACGTCCAACTGATCCATGCAGCTTGCGATCACTCCCCAGACGACCGGGTCCTCTTCGTTGATCATCAGACTGAGGAGTTTGAGCATTTCGGAGGAACTTTTATGTCCAGCTTTCACCTGCAATGTTAATATACTTCAATTTAACTACCCGGAAATGTTCTGGAAAAGTCTTGCTTTAGCCTCAACTGATATTAACCTTTCATCCAATTCGAATTTCTTCTGTGATGACTACATACCAAGGCCATGCAGTCCAGAAGTAGGCCCATCCTGTCCAGAGGAGGTAACGACCCGTCGAGAATTGCGGGAATCAAGCGCTCGAACAAATCGTCCGTGTACTTGACACGAAAGCAGCCGGTGGTTCCATAATTGAGCTTGACCCAAGAGTTCTCTGGTACATTTGGTACGGTGATCTGCATATAGAAACCACAACCGTCACAACCAATGCACGTCTGGATTAGAGTTGCTATGCCACAATGATGAAGAACTTGCTTGTTACTCACAATTTCCGTCTTCTTGGTGACCATACAACTATGCTTGGTACCTCCTTGAGTACCAATGTTCAACGGGATGAGCCACAAATCGTTACCTGCAAAACACAATATTTTTGCAGGTAAAACAGCTGATTCAAGAGAAAGACGCAACTGGTATATCCGGCACTTCAGATTCAGCAAGGGCTGAGAATGATAAGCATCAAAACGAAAACAAAGTGGAATCTTAAATTCGACGCTTACAATTGGTCGTTGTCGACCCGGCGACGAATTTCTCCTGGGACAAAGTGAGGACGAGATTGCCATTTTCGAATTTGGCCGACTGGACGGTGACAAGGGGAAATCCTTTCTGACGCGTCCAGGTGGACATTGTATCCCTGACAGGTGTGCTCGACACCTCTTCAAGAGCGTCCCACAAATCTTCAGTGCAGGTGTTTTTATACTCGTGCCGAGTGAGATACAAGTTCATGCCCTTGCGGAAATTCTACGAAAAACGTCGAACGTGATTGATTTTCCAGGTTTAAAGGCAACTCAAAAGTTTATTCCGAATTAAATCATCGCTCACATCGTCACCGATGAAATGGTGCAGCATTCGGATAATGGAAGCACCCTTGCAGTAAGAGATGGCGTCAAATATTTCGTTGATCTCTCCAGGTGACTTGACGGGAACCTGAAATATTTTTTTCAAGGCCTGAGATTATCCTAATGACACGCGATAGGTCAATCCTTCAAGTTCATCATTTTTGGCTTTGAAAAAGAGTTCCTCTCTCCCCCTCCCTCCCGCTCCAGCTTCCTGGCCCCACCACAACTCTCAAGCCACGTCATTCTACACGGAAAATTGGTATCTTTGCTCGGAAAATGCAAATCTTGAGCTCAGAAAACCCTTACTTCAATTGGGTGACTCGACTCCAACGAATCGAGTTTCAACGCTTGGTTGAGAACGGTGTTGAGAAATTGCGACCATATGTTGTAGCTGGGAAACAATTGGGCCACGCACAAGTTTTCGATGAAGTTCGCAAAACCTTCGTTGAGCCACAGATGGGTCCACCATTCCTGGAAATATGTTCAACGCATAATCAAGCCTGATGTTTCTTGTTGCAACTTGACACCGACCAGAATGGAAGTTACCATCGTCACGATGTTTCCGAACCATTGGTGAGCTATTTCGTGGCCTATGATTTTGGCGACGCCCTGTCTGACGGTCGATGACGAGTTGATTGGATCGATCAAAAGGCACGCCTGTCTGAACGTGATCAGTCCCCAGTTCTCCATTGCCCCTAAAAAAATATCCCGATCAAGTTTCGGTGACGATACACAAACGTAATCAAACACAGATGCGGTCAAATCGAAAAAATTCTTCAGGAAAAATTCAAAAAAACTGAATTTTTTTTCTTTTTACCATATGAAAGGTCCGGTATTGCAATGACGTCGAGTTTGGGCAGTGGATAGGCCATTTGGAAATAGTCCTTGTAGTAAGGCAATGCTTTGGTCGCGACATGAAGCGCATACCGCCCCTGTTCGCTGGCTCCAGGTGGTGTATAAACGCGGACGAGGACACCGTCTTCGGACGTATCTTCGATATAATCGAAATCTCCAACAATGACAGCAACAAGGTAGGTCGACATGATCGGCGAAGGTGCGAATTTACATGTTTTCAATTCTCCATCGATAGTTTCCGACACGCACGGCTAACAGAAGAATTTTCCAGGTTTTACATTATAACAGAAGATATACGGTGGGTGTTTTTCGATAAATCGATACCAATTTACCATGTTTGACAGGGCGACGGCATCTTTAGGAGCGACCAGCGTAACTTCGAATACGCTCTTGATTGCCGGTTCATCCCAACATGGGAAACATCTCCTGGCGTCCGTAGGCGCGAATTGGCAAACGGCTGCATATTTTACCGGATCTCCAGCCCTGAAAATGTCGATGCGGTTACTTTCTCGGAGCAATTGCGCACGAGCTTTGAAGTAGAAAATAATTGGTGCTTGTGTCGTTTTCCGTATGTTGGAGGAGGACTGAGGGTGAGAGTTGAGACACGACGTACTCTCGAAATTTGTAATTGCTCGGGTACCTTCGGCCGTTCGGCCATCTTCAGGAGCATCCTATATAGACAGTGGTATGTTAGCAACTTTTACTGAATCTCACTAGAAAACAAAAACAAAAAGAAAAGGGGAACAATTGTACATATAAAGAGTGTGCTGGATGGGGCTTACATTAACATGGGGTCCAAGTTGGAACACTTCCCCAAAGGTGATCAGAGCGGCGCGCAGTCCAGCTCGTCGTTGGCAATTTGGCCTCGGGCCATTTACGCGGCTATGCCAAGCGGCATGCCGGTCGAAATTTAATATACGTTCGCCCGTCGCAGGGGTCGTCCTAGGGGAACATGGGGGGTACAGGTGGCATCCACGTGGTAAAATCCTAACCTGTTCCTGTGTCCTAACCGTTCAAAGCAGGCAGTAGGAAATCTTACCCCATGATCAGGGCCACGCCCATTACCATATGATCTGACCACACCTCTTACCCACGATCAGGCTCCTCTTACCCCACAATCAGGCTGTGCCCCCTTCAGCCCATGATCAGGCCGCGGCCCTTAACACCGCTTAGCACACAGTCAGGCCACACCACTTACCCCACGCCCAGGCCACGCCTGTTACCCCACGATCAGGCCACGCCCTTTCACTCATTATCAGGCTACGCCCCTTTTTCACATACGATAAGAACCGCACGTTTTAGCCGTTTCCTCCATCCCCAACCTGGCCACTACTGTGATTCTAGTGCCACGGGTGAACAGGATTGATTACTTAGATGTGTTGCTGCGATAAAGCCCCTTCAGACTGTCGTTCAACAGCCCAGAAAACTCCAGGTGAAGATTGGCTCCTTCAGCGGACGGGATTTCCGAACCGAACACCAGAGTGAGAGTCTCCGCTTCTTTAGAAATGTTCGTCTCCGATGGTATGAGGACCGTGCCATCGCTCAATGTCAGCCGTGGGTTTGTGATCTCCAAATCGAGGGAATTCAGTTGTATTGAATGTGTCGGAATGTGGATCTGAAAATTTTGAATTTTATTTACCCATCAACTATTCCTGCTATTGTGTGGCAAACTATTCAACTCGAATTCAACTTACAGAGATTTGCACATCGACGTGACCGTTGAACGTCGAATTCACCAAATCCGGTTTGAGGTAAATTTGATACCTAACAGGTTTGACGTTGCCGGGTAGGCGTTGAAATTCGGTGGACTGCATTCTGAAAAAGCCGGGTCGGCAACTAACGCCCACTAACAGGTGGATACTTGAGAATTATCTGATGCAGGGAGTGACTGACATCCACCGACGTTCCTTTTTTTACCAGGCCAGCGATAGCTGGACACAAGAGTCAATAGTAGGGATAAAAATAAAAAGCAAACAAAGCGATTACACAGAAGATGAGTAGAAGCTTACTGGAAGATGACAGGTAGTCAGGCAGGTAAGTATGGTTAGATGACGCCGATGATAATTTAAATAAATACTTAGGCAATATCAATACTTAAAAATACCTAAATAAATAGGTACTTCGGCAATACTTTTAGCAGAAGTCGAGAGCCAAGACGAGCCAAGATAAAAATTTGCTCTTACGCGGCAGTCCTCGAATGAAAAATGTAAATGAGTAGTGATAATGAATTATATTATTAATATTACAATTAATTTTAATGAATAATTACAATAATTAATTATAATGTAGGATGGACATGGACAACATGGAACATGTGAAGGTAAGCCTAGGCGGTAATTATCATTATTTTTCGTATCGGCAGCGTATTTTCTTATCGTAAACGTTGTTCTTTTATCGTAAACGTTTTTCGTTCATTCGTTCTTGCTTTCTCGGTTCCTAGAACGTCAGAAAAGGGGCCCTCCTTTCCTCCGCAGAATTCCGTGCATTGATGGAAAATTCCGTATCAACTGGGCAAAATATCGTACCAGGCATCACTGTTGACGAGCGTCGAAAGAGTTGCCGCGGCAGGTCACTAGCGCCTAGGTACGGAAAGTCGTCTACGATGCTTACCTACTTATAAATTTTGCGCTTGTTTGCCCAATAAAAATTTCTCGACTATTTGAAAAACTGACTGGGTTTCGAAAGTCGGTACAAACGTATTTTTCCAGCACAAAATGGTAAGTAAAGCTAAAAAATGTCGAATGCTTTTGAACGATTGGTTCAGGGTAGTGTGAAATCATATCACAGGGAGCGCTGCCTACGGTAGAATTCGCTCTTTTGAATGCATGCCCATCGCCGTTTGTCGATGTTGAAGTCAACCATCAGGATCAGCTGGCTCGGTAAATATTTTTTCGTGCAATTTTAAATAATTATTGTTTATTATTTGAAATCTATCCGTATTTTGGACATTAGATTAGTCCGTGCCTTCGCAAGCAATTCCATTGAACTGCTCGGAGCTCGCGGGTTTGAGAGCGCGAATCTCCGACAGTGAGTGCACGTAAACCATGGTTTTGCCCTCACGCTACGCTCGTAAACTGTTTCAGCGTTTTACCATTTCTGCACGATAAAAAAAGCTTCTATCGGTCTTGAAAGGCGTATTTTGGCTAAAAATATTTCTTTCCTTGATACCCGTAAACTAATTATGCATCTGATGGGAGCAGGAGTTATTACTACGAAAGAGTGTCGCAGTATTATTTTACTACAACAAAATCAGTACGGTATACTGTAATACAGTATACTATACGCTTATATTACGTACTGAAGACGCTGTAATACAGGACCTCAGGTCTTACAGTATAAGAGCAGTTTTCTACCGAGTGTGGTAGATTATACGATACTCGTTGACGTAGCGTTGGTAACGGGACATGATCTGACAGGCACCTAGGTATGCTAGTTTGCCCTAGACTTTAGCTCTGATCATGCCGTCCCATTTTCACATATCCCAGCACCTTATTGTCAATTTTCTTTAATCGCCGTGTTGTTAATGCCGATCCAAGTAATTGAACCTGACCCTCCATTGACCCATATTGCACCTTATTGCAGACTGATATTGCACCTTATTGCACTGGCCGAACAGCAGTCCAAACATTACCAAAACACGTTTGTGAGTGTGATTAGCCTTCCAATCTGGTTGGACGTTGCACCACTCCTGGTCCAACCATTTGATCCGACCTGCATTCAACCCACCACTGATCAGGGGGGCCCCACTTGTCCAAAATCACCTCCCCATTGAGAGGTAGGGATTCTTTGTGGGGCTTATACCAACAACGGTTGGGTGAAATTTGGTCTGCCTTTGCTGAAAACCCGGTACCTTCTGATGGGAGTTCATTTTGGGCTTTAGTCCCTTCCAACCATCATTTGATCATGTGAGGCCAGATAGATCACCCCCTGGCTCACCGGCCCCAACCAAATGGTTGGATTGTGTGCGTTCAACGTTCGGCCAACTCAGACTTGGAGGGGCAGCGATGGGAGGGGGGTGGTGGACCCTTAATGACCAACTTAAAATCGTTGGAAAAATACCTATTCCGAGCCATGGCTACTCAATAAATAGCTGCAGTATACCGACATCATCCTGCAGTACAAAAATCCAACAAACATGAAATCCATGTGCTACAAGTTGTCCATTTATTACCTATGATTTCTATTGAATGTTTCGTTTCTAATTTTCCTTGCAGAATGGCTGGACATCAAGGACCTCCAGACGGGCTGACCAATCCTGGTCGAAATCCGTCAGCGGGCCAGAACGGTTTGAGGCTACTTTTCGAATCGTTTTCCAAAACTGATTCGAAAAGTGGACCTAACAATCCGTTCAGCGGACCCAATTCGACGACGTGAGTTGTTGATTGAGCTCTTTAATTAATTAATTGAATGATGAAGGTTTCATCGTAGGATCGTTTATGGAGATAGCGAATTTCATTGGTCCTCTTTTTGAAGCATATGAGAAGCTTTTCTGGTCGACGATTGGGAGATTTGGTGCACGTGATTGCACTAGTTGTAATGTTATTTTATTCCGTTCTCAGGCCCATGGTACCGACAAGCTACCAGCCTGATCATTTGGAAAGCTCGCAATCAGATCCTGGTCGCCGCGCTCCTATCGGAAGAGGGTAAGAAGTTCTGGCTTTTTCATTACGTGTTACCCAGACGATTTTTCGGGCCATTAATTGTTTACATAATGGCCTTTGCATCTACGGAATCTTTGACCGATCTGTAGATGCCTATACATTGACACCTGAGTGGCCAAAGGGCCATTCTGCTACAGAAAGATGGCATATTGGCCCTTCGGCCGCTCAGGTGTCGATATCGTTGCTATCTTGCATAGTAATACGTTTTCTTCTATTGAAGGCCTCCTGCAAACGCTATCCCGCTTGCATCGGCTGCGCCTCAGAAGATATGGATTTTGGAGCAGGATCTCATTCGACAGTAAGTTTTCCGATTCTGTTGACGAACACGTCGTGTCTATTGCTTGCAATATCTGTCCGATTGCAGCCATCTATTCGTCTCTGAGAGCCAATTCGTTTTATGCACCAGAGCCGCAGTGACCAACATGGGAGGAAGCAATCCACACCCTGCGATGGGAACTTCTCCCATCGGATCTCGTCCGATGCCGTACATGCACCACGGTGCACCCTCTGCTCATCCTATCGATCAGTCGCCTTCCGGGTCGCCTTCTTCCGGCAGCGTCTTGCAGCGCCTATTGTAAATACAGTTTTCACACATTCATGGGAAAGCTGCAAATTTTTGTTACTGTCGTAAAACAATCGCGGTTTATTGTGTCAACAGCCCAAACGTAAGGATCGGAGCTCCTAGCAGCGCAGCTTCGCTTGAACGTATGGGAAAACGCGAGTTGCCGAACGAATTGGGTACCATTCCCAGCTCGTAAGTTCTTGGAATCGGACGTTTTTGCAAGAATCGTGTGTTGTGATGAATGCTGGATTATGAGGAATAGCTTGAGGCAACAGACGCCATGGCGCGAAGACATTGCCGAAAATTATTCCTCGTGTGCACCAAGCGAAAATGGAGTGCCTGGAATTCTTCGTGCAGTTGCATGCGAACCAGAAGACGTTTGTTCAGTTGAAGTGACATTGCCCATTTACGTTACAGGGATTACGTGATGGACGTGAGTGAGATCGAAGGATCGTACGCGCGTCAGAATTCATCCCTGCCCATGTCGATTCCGAATAGCTTCGATTCGAAATCATCAATGGTCGATAACCAAGACATTTTCCGTAGGCAAAAGTGAGGCATATCTATGATTATTTTTGAAAATCGTCGAATCCTTCTTGCGAGTTGTTTCACGTTGATTTTTTTCACAGCGCGTATTTGAGGGATGTGAGCGAAATCGAAGAGGCTTTCGCACGACTGAATCCATTGCCCAGATCTGTTCCAAGCGGCGGGGAAACGGAATCATTGGGCAATGCCTCTGACGCTTATCAGAGACACAAGTAAGATCTACTCGACTCTCTTACAGCAGCATCAGGTTTAAATTATTGGTCTGTCAACGCTGTTTTTATGTTTTCAGCGAAAAACCAATGGATTTCGCCGACGTTGCCGATTGTGAGACTGTCAACCCTAGAGAGTCATTCTCTCAAAGCTTCGGGCTGAGGCAGATTTTGTAAGTTTCCGGATCGTATATTTTCAAACTGCCCAATTTCGATATTTCTTGTAACAACAATGTCGTCTTCCGAAATAGGGGCAAGGTTCTCGACGTGACGGAATTGGAAGGAGTGCTGGCCACGAACAATCAATCGAGTCCAGTCCGCCCTCCTCCCGGTTTTGAGAAATATTCCGCCTCCTCGCCCAAGGTTGCCGAAGGTTCGCCATCTTGGCTGCACCAGAGAGACGGATTTCCTCCCAAGGGGTTTGCAGGAATGCCTCAGAACGGCATCTCGCTGTTGTCGAAGTTCCGGGGCCCGTCGCTGGACCAGGTGGAGCCCAAAGGTCCGCCGGCGGCGAAAATTCATCCGACGGATATCGCTGGAGGTACGTTCTCATCGAGTTATCCATACTTTGATCCTGGAAGTTTGGTGGATTCATATTTTCACAGCTTTTTTGGTGAATTGTTCCGAATGCTAGTCATGCTCGCTTTGAAAATTGATGATGATGGTCTATCTTGATGCTTGCATCAAATTCTCGAATGTCCCCAGCCAATAATCCTGGTGGAAAGTATTATCAAGCCATGCAGAGCCCCGTGGTCGGAGCGCAGAGGGAGGCATATCGCGCTGCGAAGGCTGCACATCCTTTGATGAGGGAAGAACAAGCAGCGTAAGTATTCGAGTGTTCTCGCATAAATTTTCTGCATAGATTGCCCTAAACGAACATCTTTTCTCTCATGAGCATAAGCGCTCTCTGCTGGCTGAATTTCCAAGGTTGAGGCTGCGTACAGCTAGCGTTAACCTCTGGAGGCAGCCGCAAGAAGCAAACCAGCCTTGGAAACTCAACTTTCAGCGATACTGCTAACTACAATTACTGCTAACTGCAAATTGCTTACTACAACTGCAATAATGCAGTCGTGGTATATTTTGAGAGTGAATCAGGGGTGGGGAGGGGGTTCATTGCAAAACAGTCGTGTCACCTGATCCAACTCTGATTCGCTTCCCCCAGCAATGGGTGCCAACATTGCAAAAACAAATTTCCCACGCACTCCTTATGACCTTTCCAAAAATCCCTTTCTCCGCACATGATAAATCATTTTTAAATTGTGCAAAAATGCTCAAAAGCCTCAATCACAATCATTTCTTGGTAGGTCTGGGAAGAAGAGCTTCTGGGACAATTTTTCCAACGCGTCATCCCGCCCAGAGCCCAGTAAAGGGAAGAAGAGGCGGGATGTTAACGAGGCGTCCAAAACGGAGTCGTTCGCTCAACAGGACAAGCAGAAAGTCAGGTGAGGATATTATTTCGAAACAGGCCTACTTAATTATCTAG
This sequence comes from Nesidiocoris tenuis, assembly GCA_036186465.1. Classification (NCBI taxonomy): domain Eukaryota; kingdom Metazoa; phylum Arthropoda; class Insecta; order Hemiptera; family Miridae; genus Nesidiocoris; species Nesidiocoris tenuis. Next base: position 3,517,726 of record AP028923.1, read on the forward strand.
GTTTACTAATATTTAGTGGTGATAATTCTATCGTCATTCGCAGAACCACTTCGGAGGGACAGGGCGAGGAAGAGAAGAAATTGAAAAAGAAGAAGTAAGTCTTCGGAAAATATAATCCTACGTTGAATTCCAACTTCTTGGCGTTAACTGCCGTTCCAGGCGTTGCCGAAGCTGTCCCGGGCGTGCCCTGCCGTCCTCGGGATTTCAGCTTCTTAAAGCCTGTTCCTTCAAATGGTATAATTTGGAATTAGTCTATTCAGACTAATCATGCTTTAACCGTTGCAATTCTACGTTGCCAATCAGAAAGAAACTGAAAAAAAGAAGCAAGAAAGCGTCGGAGAGCGCTGAAAATGCAGATGCTCCAGCGACGGCTAATCCTGAGGAGATTTCAGGATGCAATCCTCCCAGCGGTGAAAAGGCACCCGATAAGAAAAAGTAAAATTCGATTTATTTCGATTTCAATGTTGATAACTTTTTCTATTCATCAAAATTTCATCTCCTTTCCAACTTCTTCTTTTCTCATGTTATTATTCAAGTTTGACATACCCTTTTCTCTAGGCGAAAATCCAGGCAGAGAAAATCGAAAGAGGACAACACCCATTTTGAGGACTACATGACCATCGACTCTGTAATGGCTGGACTCCAAGACAAGACATTGCTGAAGGGGGAAATTCGCGTTAATGCGAGAAACTACAAAGAATGTTACATCAACGATCCGGTGAGTGCTTCAAATAATGTTCAATAGTTCTTCGCGTAATGCGTAATAATTATGCAATAATGATTATCAGTTTCTGTGACATTGGTAGGTACTAAATGTTGGTTACGTACCTCAATCACTATGCTCGCTGCTCTAATTTTATACCAACCATGGGTTAGGGGTATCGAGGTGAAGAGGTAGTATGGTGAAGAGGCAGTGAGGGGTGAGGTAGAAAGGTGAAGAGGTCGTGATGTGATGAGATTGTCAGGTGAAGAGATAGTAAAGTGAAGAGGTATTATGATGAAGAGGTAGCATGGTGACAAGTTAGAATGGTGAAGAGGTAGCGAGGCGAAGAGGTATTATGGTGAAAATGTTGTAAGGGAAACCGTCGGCCCAATTGTTCCCTCTCAGCATCGTGGGACAATAAGAAGCTCAAATAGCAACATTAACGATTTTCAAGTGTTAAGTTGCAAAATGGAACCCGCAGAGTGTAAAAACTGTTTGTTACCCAACATTCTACAGACTTATTTTTGAATCTGTTCAATTTTCAGAACGAGGGGAAAGACATACTGATTGCTGGTACTGTCGACCGAAACCGGGCCATGGAAGGTGACGTAGTTGTTGTCCAAGTGAAGGACAAGGATCAATGGATGGTTTGTAAACTCATTTTATACGAAAATCACTATAGCAGGGTAGTTGGAATTATTTGTTTACTTCGAATCAAAATCATCAGTCGGCGGATGATCAATTGATTGTATGAACCGATAAACCGGCCCTGAGCCCTCGATTGATCGATGATAAACCAAAATCTTGCGCCGATAGAAGTACAAAAATTCGGCGGTCGAATTGGTCCAAAAAAATTGCCATAATCGCAAATAATTGTTGTGTTTGGTCATTTTTCAGAAGAACAATCAATCAGGAGCTGTCCAGGTTACAGCAAAGGTGAGATCGCTATCGTACTATTCGGCTAAACTTGAATGTCCCCCGAACATTAAGGGCCGTTTTATCAATTCACTTAATCAACTGATTATCCAAGGACGCACCGACTAACTATTTTCCAGGTGACTTCATGCTGAAAAATCATACGTCACGTTTCCACGGAACCAGTTAGTCGGTGCGTCCTTGGATAATCAGTTGATTAGGTGAATTGATAAAGCGGCCCTAAGAGTAACTGTTGCTCTAGGCTTTTTTTGACTGTGAAATTGGGAAAATTGCAAGATGGACGCGAAAATGCCTAACCTGATTTCCCCCTGCAGGTCGTCTACATACTGGAAAAAGTGCACAGTAGAACTTGCATCGGTCAATTGACCAAAATCGGCGAGAACGACTACGCAACTTTCTGTCCGAGGGATTCCCGCATCCCTCGCGTGCTTATCCCGTCGACGTCGCTTCCCGTTCATATGCTTCAGAACCCAACGGCCTACGAGAATGACGTATTTTTGGTCAAGATCGTCAATTGGGATACGCCCGGTTTCGCTCAAGGGTAAAGCGTTTGGAAATTTATTCCGTAGCTACGCGGGAGGGGATGCTAAGCGGATTTTCACGCTAACAATTGGCATTATTTTCAGAGTGATCGAGGAAAAACTCGGCAAGAAAGGCGAAGTTGACGTGGAAACCAAGGCTATACTGAAAGGCCTCAGCTTGAACGGAGATCCGGTACCCGAATCTTACAACAAATACTTGCCGTCCTTCACCATTACGGAGGAGGAAATCGACCGACGCCTGGATCTAAGGTGAATCTAAACCGCCGTGGAACATAAATAGAGAATCCGGTGTTTAGCATGAAGCGCTAGAGAATAGATTGAGACATCAAACTGTACCCTCGAGAAGGTTCCCACATCACTCCCCCTCTGTGAAAATGTGCGATAGTACGATACGTATTCTCCATATCGCAAATAGACCCATAACCTCAATAACCTTCATTTTCCAGGAAAGAATGCATATTCACCATCGACCCGAGCACCGCCCGAGATCTTGACGATGCCGTCTCGGTGAAAAAACTCGGCGACGACCTGTACGAAGTTGGCGTGCACATTTCGGACGTCTCGTACTTCCTGCCGTTGGATACGCCGTTGGACCAGTTCGTCGCCAAGAGGGCCACCACAATATACATGGTCGACAAGGCGATCCACATGCTGCCGCTTGAACTCTGCCTCCAATGCTCGCTTTTGCCTGGCCAGGACAAATATGCGCTGTCCGTTATCTGGCAAATGGACGCGGAAGGTGATGACGACTGATAAAAACCAATTATTTGCCTGATTTGGAGTAAAACACAATAATTGTTACTGTTTTTATTGTTGAGCGGTATGGGGAGGCTCCAGCTTCCTGATCCCACGTTAATAATGGAGGCTAACGACCTCTTTCCTCTAAATTAGAAAAGAATTCGTACTCTGCAGTTACTGTAAAGAAAAATTGTTACGTTTCTCATCATTTTTAACATCTGCTCGCTTTTCAGGCAACATCAAAGACACAAAATTCGCTCGAACTGTGATCCACTCGTGCGCTAAATTATCGTACGACCACGCTCAGGTACTTTTCCAAATCGTCTGAACTTTGATTTTGTCGAAATTCGGAATCGCTTTGTAATTCCTTCGCTTCCTGGCCCGCAGGCTGTGATCGAAGGGAAAGAGCCCGAGTTTCCAACGTTGTACAACGGTTACAGCGCGGAATCGATTCGCGAATCGATACAGTTACTTTACAAAATTTCTGTGAACATGACCAAACGACGTTTCGCCAACGGAGCCCTGCGTATCGACCAGCCGAAAGTCAGTTTCAAGGTGGACGAGAAACTCGTTCCCACGGAAGCCTGGCTGTACGAGCTTAAAGACAGCAACAGGTCAGTGGGAATAAGCTAATTTGTTCAAGTAGGTACCAATAACAGGCCGATATCAGTGCTGAAGTATGTACTAGTACCAATAACAGATGTCAGCAGATCAGGGGTAGGGTCACCGTAAGAAAAACTGCCTCTTTCGCCGAGATTTCGATGTATTGTAACACCTTCATCAGGGTTTTCATCATCATTGTTTGAAGTAAATACCGTCTCTAAGCCCTGATGAAGGTGTTATAATACATCGAAAGCTCGGCGAAAGAGGCAGTTTTTCTTACGGTGACCCTACCCCTGATCTGCTGACATCAGTAATTGCTTCACGAGTCGATCATCCATCCACAAGTACCAATACAGGCTGGTATCAGTGCTGAAGACAAGCTTGAAGACGAGGAGGTACCAAAAATCGATCTAACGGAAGGCCTACGAATCATTAGATTCGACTTGACGCTCGGTATGCGCGCTGACCGTTAGATCGTCAATTCGAATCCCAGATTCGGCTTGGCCTGTCAAAAATCGAATTCTTCTACCGCAAATCGAAGGTTTTTGAAACATTGGTGACGTTTCTTCATCGGAAACATACTTCATCATAATAAACGCCACATCGACGCTAATAATCGATTAGTTAGTTACCGATTCAAAGGTTAGGATACCCTGATCATCACTTGTACGTCGCGAATTGCAACTTTTTGATCAAAATCTACGTACAAATTCCTCTAATGCTGTTGATTGGCTGCTTAGATTTCCTCTAATATCCGATCCTATATTATCTTGATATCCGATGATCATCATGGGGAGTTGCCCCACAAACTTGTTTACTATATGCCCACACTCACGCTCAGTGTTGCCAAGTTGGGGGTTTCCCCCCAAATTTGGGTGTTTTTCAATGCCTTGTCAGAATAATTTGTCAAGTTTGAAGGCTCATATAAAAGTTTGATTGTACGTATAAATTGGACGATAGGTAGTCGGAAAGAAAGAGTATTAAATAGTTTATAGTATAAAATTGTAGGTGTACAATATGGAGTTAGGTCCTGTTTTACGCGAAATACTTGATTTTTAGTTTGTCCTTAACTTTTGGGAGGTTTTCTGGGATTTTTCCCCCTCATTTGGGAGCAATTTGAGTTTTTTTTTTCTCTGGGGTTTTTGACGTCCGCACCTTGGCAACACTGCTCTTGGAACAAACCTTTGTGCCATCCCGGAGGCAGGATTAAGCGGCATTAATTTCGGTTCAGAATGACGCTAGTTTTATTAACGGGTTCAACTCACACAAATACCAAAATACATCGTATAACTAAATATCTACAACGTCTTTGCATCGGTTTTCACAAGAATTCCCTCTCCTTTTCGACGATTTTCTTCTTCTTTATGCTCGACCTCTGAGGGAACCAACGATGTTTCGTCGTGCGAGTCAGTTCGGCCAGTTCGAAGACGTTTTGGAGGTCCTTCTTCTTCCTGGTTACCGCCGAGAAGTCGTCCGTCTTGAGGACCGTCGACGGCTTATCCGTCTTCGGCAAGGGCATCGGCCTCGTAAATTCGTAAGGATAGGGCGTCGGCGGATGCCAGCAGACTATTGTCGAATCGTCGTCCGTCAAAACGATCGGATTTTCCACTCCGGCGACGACGTTGGCCGACGACGAATAGTATGCCGTCGGTCGTCGGCTGACGAGCGCGAACGTCCGTGCCGCAGTTGAGAACATGTTCGACGATGTGGAAATTCGAATTTTCCGAACCTACTTTGCCATTAAGTTATCCGTGAAATTGCCGAATCCGTGAATTCTGAGGGGTGAACTGCGTGGAAAACGATCGCGAAGGAATAACAAGAAATTGGGTGTTGATTGCGAAATAACCTGCCTTACTGTAACCTTTTTTGATAACACGAGCCGATAGGATTTCTTGTCCCGGCGATGTTGATGTTGGACACTTTGCATTTCGACATATCCGCTTGAAGTTGGCAAATTTCAGGAAAACTCAATCATTCAATCTAATGCGAGTCTCCTTTGATTCAACTTAAACTCAAACTGAAACGTGAGCTCAAACGTAAACTCGAACATGAACTGAAATAGGAACTGGAACAGAAAGTCAAACGTAAACTAAAACAGAAACTGTAAATCAAACTGGAACTCAAACTCAAACTAAGGCCCGTATTCACATCACTTCCTAAGCTTTAGGGGCCGTCCTAAGGAGGGCTCCTATACGAAAAACCGTTTCATGAAGCTTCCTAAAGGGGCTTAGGAGCGCCGAAACTTGAGGGAGCCTTTTCCTGAGGGCCCCTTTTCGTTAGGTAGCAATCGGGCTGCCTTTGGGCCCGAAAAGGGCCTTACTTCGGTTTTTCACTTCACCAGACGGCAGCCATCTTGCATTCCCAGTGTAAACAAACCGCGAATTTATCTTCTGATCGCTCATCCATTTCGTTCCATTCAGTTTAATTATTTATTTTTCTTCGTCGCGGATGATTTCATCGAATTTGTGCGAGGAAATCAAGATGAAAACATTTCCAATGGTCTGAGAGCGCCTCTGGACAAAAGACAGCAATCGTGTACCTTCGTTTCGTTACGTGTATTTTTCGGAGCTCTTGGGACGATTCTGGTAAGTGCTCATAATAATATTATGGGAATATTATTCATTCAAATAATGGGTAGTTATTCCTCATTAGGAGTTTAGAATTCTAAAAAAAGTAGGTAAGGAGTAGATACATAGATCAGGCGCATCAGCGGTTTAGCTAACCCAGAAGTAGGCAATACCTACGAATTCCATGTTCTTCTGCTGATTCCAAGTAATATATTAAGTACTCAGTATTCAAAACCCTAATCTAATGCCTTCGGTTGTAGTACTGACTGTTGTAGAGTCAGATTACAGTTGGCTGTTTTTCACGAAATCGGCACCTCCATGCTAGTTAGGTAATGGTTTTCTCTGACTCCCATTTTTCAAATTTCGCTCGTTTTATTTCAGGTGAATACTAGCGATGATGATTGATGGGTCCGTCGGCAGCGCACGAATGATTTGAAATCTCTGGACGCACAAGTTCCTGAGCTGAAGCGAAGAGGTTCTCAGAGGGTACCCCTGGTTAAGCTACAGTGAAGCACCCCACACCCATAAAAATGTACATTTACCATCAGAAATAAGCCTCTTGTATTGTTTTGTATCTTGTATCGATCCAGGGGTGCAGTACCTACGCTTAAAGCCGAATTTATTGCGTGGCATGATGCGAGTTATTGTAAAATAAATTAATTTATCCAGTATTCGTCTTGATAGTACCTTGCCTAATTCCATTATTGGGAAATTCCGGTGTTCTTTCATCAAGTCAATGATTAACCTGTGCAATCACTCAGACAAACAAGAGCAGCAAAAGATAATTTATGTTCATACCTAGGTACTTGATGGATTTCTTACTAGAAAATTTCTAGTCATCATCTAGTCATCAATCTATTCTCAATCAATCAATTCTAGTCATCAATCATTTAATGATGAAAAAGCTCCAAAATAGCCGCAACTATGCAAAGTCCTGCAAACTGTTCCATTTTGACCAGGATTATTGTGGAAAAAAAAGATTTATGATCAGACGTTTATTTTTCACTCATGAGTACAGTAAGTAAGTAGGTACTTAATTAGGTATGTAAATAATTACAGGTGTTCACAATGCTTTTCAACGTAAAACCGCAAAACAGTGGTCATTGCATTCTGCCAGTTCAGTAGGTACACGATTCTTTGGAGATGAATATTTCGGGCTTCCGCGTTCAGATGTATGAAATACTTCACATTCTTTTCGATTGGCAGTAATTTTTGATTAGGTACCCTGTAACGAGAACTACACCAGAATTTCTCCAAGATCACTGAAATTAGGACGAAAAACACAAGTTCCATTATAGATGATCAAGAAGTGATCGAAAAATAACTTGTTTGTTTACATTCCAAAATTAAATGCCCAAAAAAAACTTTTGTTGTTGTATAACTTACCTCTTTTACTGACATGGTAGACATAAATGTTGTCAAAAATGGTAAAATCGCATGCGATTGCTGTGTGAACGCGGCTTGAAGTGCGGATTTTTATAAGCTCCGTGGCGTCACTTTTGAAATTTCGAAAGGGGGCCTCCCACTGTAAGGCCCCCTTTCCGAGAAGCTAGGAGAGTTCATGAATAACGTTTTTCAAAGGAGGCGTCCTATATGTTAAGGGGGCCTCCAAGTAGGAGGCGTCCTAAGAAGCCAGATAGGAAGTGATGTGAATACGGGCCTAAATCTGAAACTGTAACTCACATGAAAGCTCAAACAGAAACCCAAACTCAAGTTGCAACTGACCCTCAAACTGAAACTCGAACTTGAAGTGAAACTCAATTCGAAACTGTCAATCAAACGTAAATTCAAACTGGATCTCCAATTCAAACTGAAACTCGAACTTGAAGTAACAACGTAAACCCAAAACTTAAACTAAACCTCAAACGTGAGCGCAATCGTACACTCGAACTGTAACTGAAACTCAAACTGACCATCAAACTATAAGTCGAGCTGAAACTCAAACTGAAACCAAAGTTAAACTGAAACTCATACTCGACTCAAACGAAAACTCAATTCAAACTTGTCAGTCAAACGTGATCTCAAACTGTAACTCGAACTCAAACTTAAACTAAACCTCAAACGCAAACGTGAGTTCAATCGTAAACTCAAAGTGAAACTCGAACTGGAACTGACACTCAAACTAAAACCCAAACTGAAACTGTAACTCTTAATCAAACGTGAAGTCGAACTTAGTCTCAAACTTTTACTCAATCTGAAACAGGAACTGACACTCAAACTCAAACGTCAAGTTGAACGTGAACTTGAGCTCAAACTTGAACTCGAACTGAAACCCAAACTCAAGTTGCCACTCAAACTGAAGTCAAAATTAAACTGAAACTCATTCTCAACTCAAACGGAAACTCAATTCGACTTTGTTAATCAAACATGATCTCAAACTGAAACTCGAACTCAAACGTAAACTACACTTCGAACCCAAACGTGAGTTCGATCGTAAACCTAAAGTGAAACTCAAACTGAATTCGAATTTGTCAATCAAGCGTAAACTCAAACTCAAAGTGGAACTCCAATTCAAACTGAAACTCGAACTCAAACTTAAAAGCAAACTCAAACGTGAGCTCAATCGTAAACTCCAAGTGAAGTTCCAACTCGAAGTGAAACTCTTACTGCAACTGACATTGAAACTAAATCCAGACTGGAACTGTCACTCAAAATCAAACGTGAACTCGAACTTAGGCTCAAACTTTACCTAGTCAAACTGAAACAGAAACTGACACTCAAACGCCAAGTTGAACGTGAACTTAAACTTGAACTCGAACTAAAACTCAAACGTTAACTCAAAGCACAAAAACGAACCAAAATTAATTCCGAGGTGCAACTCAAACTGACCATCAAACTGAAACTCGAACTCAAACTAAACCTCAAACGTGAGCTCGATCGCAAAACTCAAAGTGAAACTCAAACTCGAACTGTAACTCAAACGCAAACGTGAACTTTTAGACTCTAACTTCTACTCAAGCTGAAACTGAAACAAGGACTGACACTCAAACTTCAAGATGAATGTAAACTCGAACGTAAATTCAGACTGGAACCTATGCTTGAACTGAAATTCCAACTTGAACTGAAACTCAAACTCAAACTTGAGCTCAAACCCAGAGCAAAAAAAGAACCAAGATTCATTTTGAGTTTGATTTTAGTTTTAGTTCCAGGTTCAATTTCAGTTTACGGTTCAGTCTGAGTTTTCGTTTGAGTTCAAGTTTGATTTTTAGTTTCAGTTGGAGTTTAAGTCTACGTTTGAGTTTCAGTTTGAGATTGAGTTTAAACTCAAGTTTGAATGTCAGGTTCGGTTCCAATCTCTGTTTGTCGTTTCATTAGTAGTTCGAGTTTGAGTTTACGGTTAAGTTTGAGTTACATTTTCAGTTTCAGTTCGAGGTTGAGTTCAAGTTGTTTGAGTGTCAGTTCCAGTTCCAATTTCAATTTGAGTTCAAGTGTGATTTTTAGTCTACAGCGAGTTTCAGTTTTACTTTTAATTCGAGTTTTAGTTTGAGTTTACTTTTCAGTTTTCAGGTTAAAGTGTTGTAAATAATTTTCCATTTTTCTTGTTTTAACACCTCATCCGAGGGAAGGATTTTAAAAATGAAAGTACTTTGGTGCCGTTTTCGTTTCTATCGTTTATCGTACTCGATGGACCCTTAATAATGTTTTAACATGTTTGAAAACATTTGTCAATTTTTTAAAACAACTTTTCAAAACAATTTTCAGGCTTATAGAAGAGTTCATGCTTCGCGCCAACGAGTCCGTGGCCGAGTACATCCACGCCGCTCATCCGAAAATCGCTCTGCTCCGACGTCATTCGCCGCCCAAGGCCGACATGATGTCGCGCCTGATCTCGTCCTTCGAAACGCTCGGGATCCAGCTGAGCTCGTCCGATTCGGCGGAAGTCAACCGCTGCATACGCGAGACTGCTGACGGCAGTTTGGACCGGCTTTTCGTCCTGGGCCACCTCTTCGCTAAGCCGATGATGGTAAGTCGGCTTCGACAAAATTCCCATCCACTTTTAAGATCACCGATTTTTTTTGTCAGATATTAGGTAGGGGTTGGGTTTTCAGAAAAACTCTGTCTCCTTCGCCGAGCTTTCGAAAATTTATATTTTCTTCATCAGGGCTTGGAGACAGGTTTAAAAAAAAATTTTTTTTTGAAAGCTCGGCAAAGGAGACAGAGTTTTTCTGAAGACCCTTCCCCTGATATCTGACTACAAAAATTAAATAACGGTTCGATCCTCAACAATTCGCTATGATTTTGTTGTTGTTGTACTTCCACGGTGGTCGGCTCCAACAATTGATGTTCTGATTAATTTTTTTCTCTCGTTTTATTTATTTTACTTTTTATTTGATTATTTTTTTATTTTTATGCATATGTTTTTCATATTTTGATACCAGTTTTTCTGGTTTTTGGCCAGTCGGAATAGAAATTGCCGATTTTTTTACACTTATTGATTTTAAGCAAGTAAACTGCCTATAACTCCATTTCTCTTGCTCCAGCGAGCGGAATACTTCTGCTACGAGCCGGAATCGCACCATTACGCTCTCAACATTGACATGTACACTCATTTCACTTCGCCGATTCGTCGTTACGTCGACATCATCGTCCACCGGATACTCTGCGCGACCCTCGGTTACGACAAACTCCCCGGATGGGATACCCTCGATGTTAGGCAGTGAGTTGCAGTTATACGATATTAGATTTTTTCGCTGTTAACAATTTCCCAATCTTTGGTTTCTCGAGTCCAAAAGTAGCTTAACTTTTGGAAAACAAGTTGAAACCCCGATTTTCTATTACCTACGTCTTTTTCGTCGATTTCCTCAGCTAAAAGTCAATTTTATTCAAATTTTGTCAGATATTGCCGGACTAGCAACGTCAAGAAGCTGGCAGCCAAACGAGCTGGCGAAATGAGCTGCGAACTATTCACGGCGCTCTACATTCGCCAAAAGGGCGGGATCGTCACGGAAGGCGTCGTCCACAACGTCATCAGCCACGCTCTCGATCTCATCGTCCTGCCTCTCGCTCTCCAAATTCGAGTTTACCTTGACGTAAGGATGAATTTGGAGTTATTTCCTTTAATTTACAGCCTGACTGCCGTACAATATTGATATTGAGTGACGTTGCGACCTTGAAAATATCGATTTCTTCAGATTTCAATGAAAAATCCTCACTGCGATTTTTAAGGTTAGGTATGTCTCAAGGTCGTTCCCATACTGCCTCACTGCTTGACACAAATTCAATCATTGAGTCTTATACGCTGAGGAGGTAGGTTGCAGTAAAAAGCGGTTTCCCCTCAGTAAAACGGCCAAATGCCAAATCCAAGTCTGTTATGAGTAGGGATCGGATCCGTATGTGTTCACATATTTTTTTCTAGGCAATGTACTGATGTTTTTCAAGTAGTCGTGTTCATATTGACATTTTCTGAACCGTTTAAGCCCACTTTCATTTCACATATTTTGACATATTCCACTATAAATCCATATTTTTCAAATATTTGGTCCACAAAAACACATATTTGCTAATTTTGGGTAGTTTTCCCGAGGTTCACAACTAGAATGAATGAAATTTAAAAAAAAATTTAGCAAATTTTGCTAGTTTTTTTTTTTTTTTTTTTATTTTTTTTAATTGGACAACTCTTTTTATGCGTTTTGCTTCAGACGGCGTACGGCGTACGGAAAAAATTATTGCAGATTTTTATCTAGACACTCTGAAACGTAAAGGAAAAATTTTCAGGGGGCGATGAAAAAAACCCGACCGATTACATAGGTACATTATTTCTGGAAATAATTTAACAAAATCTTGATGTTCATTTGGGTTTAAACATTTTTTGAAAATATTTAAACCGTTTTACATATTTTCCACATATTTTTTGAAAATATTTAAACCTTTTTATATATTTTCCACATATTTTTTGCAAATATTTCAACCTTTTTACATATTTTCCACATATTTTATGAAAATTAATACATATATATGTCACATATTTGGCATTTTTAAATACATAAAAATCCGATCCCTAGTTATGAGCCAGCAATCACCATGACGTCACACTTCTGCAGCTTACTCCATTCAAATCAACCCCCTAAATATTGCGGACGAGCAAAATATTGATGATTGTTATGGCATGACTTTTTGAGGTTACCTACGGTTACAGCACAACGTCGCTTCTGATAGCCGATAAATTTTGCAAATTTGCACCGACATATTTTGGCATTTAGCGCGATTCCACCGTGATGCTGAGCCCTATCCCAGTTGCGACAATGTTTTATCAAAATGTATCTCCTTTCTTATCCTATCTCGTAACTCTTATCATACCTCTATCTTTTGTCATATCTCTATCTCTTATACTCCACCGTCCTGACTACGGCCTTTCCCAGTTGCTACAGTGTTTTATCGAAAAGAATCTCTTATCTTATCATATCTCTTATCATCATCTCTTAACCTCTCTCTTGTACTACACAGTGCAGACGCTATGCCCTTTCCCAGTTTTATCGAAATTTATGTCCAATCTTATCATATCTCTTATCTCTCTCTTATACTCCAGCGTGCGCAGAGTGTTTGACGTTACACCCTATCCCTGTTGCGAAAGTGTTTTATCGAAATGTATCTTCTATCCCATCTCCCTTCCTCTCTCTTATACTCCACCGTCCTGACGCTACGCCCTTTCCCAGTTGCGACAGTGTTTTATCGAATTGTATCTCTTATCTCCTCTTATCAGCGCCTTCCTGCCAAATTGGACTACGTGGAAAGCACGTCGAAAGGCAAAGGCGTACAGTCGCCGATGGACTCCCAGCTGACGATCCGGTGGAACCACGCGGCCGACCAACCGGTCACGTATCGGGTATTCTCGACTGCGCATGTCCGCCTGTCCACGCAAGAGAACGGACTCGGGATCGAATGCCATCTCCAGCCGCCAGTGCCGCTGCCACCCGCCAATTGATCGTTGTAATAAATCGTTTCGGGGTTTTCTTGAGATTTTTTAAGATAAGACGCATCGTTTGTCGGTTTAAATGAGTTTTTTATCAATCGTACCATTCCGGGTTTGCATTTTGGAGGGTTTTTCTTTTTCGCCCGAAGTTGAAGGCGAATTCTCGATAATTGCAGAATATCGCAAATTTTGCATCATACATGGGGGCGTATTCTGTAATTTGAAGCACTTGGTAGTCACTATTGGCTCATTACCCGAATTGTCATTGGATTGCAATTCGATATCGATTTCCGAAAGTTTATCACTTTGAGTTAACAGAATTGACCCCCTTGGTTTAGTACAAAATCCTATCGGATGGACCTGTAGGTCTTTTCAGCGTATTTCGAGGGAACTTCTTAGTGGATACTTCCCCAAGGATTTACTGCTGATTTTGTATTTTTCCCTCAAAACACGCATATATTTTGAAATTCGACTACAATTTTTCCTAGTTCAATAATTGTTTTTTTGCATTTTGATGTGTAGGTACGAGCTTGGAAATCCAACTAAAACTATTCAGTTGACTGCGATAGGTTAGTTTTTGATTCCGTGAACAAAATGACGGATAAACTTCATTTCTGCGTAGACGACTCGCAGTGCTCCAATATTTCAGTTTATGAAAATCACTTCGTCCATTTTGGCGTCAATATTTACAGATTAAATGCGAAAGCAATATAACCGAAGATTGAAAATCGGATCGGAGGTTCTAAAAATGAAAATCAACCCATGCATTTTCGACTGTGCGCATGTGCAAAAACCGCATATCTCCCTCAATTCTTGACCTTGACCATTTCTTTCAATGGAATTCCGGTTTGGCAAGACCCAATTTTGATAATGATGATTATCGAACGGCTCAATCCGTGAATGCCTAACGACGCGGTCACGGCCGGCCCCGAAACATTCGACGATCGAATCTTTTCGGCTGGCTGTTCGTGCCGTCATTGTAGGCTTGTGTTTTTTGGGCTTTCTAACAGTTTCTTCAATCAACATATTCATTCGAGAATTCGCCCATTTGCTCCCGGATTGTTAAGGATATTAGGTAAATTCACGAACATCAGTTTAGCTGGAGCATGTACCATCGAGTTCAATCAACTGTCAAAAATGAAAAATATCTATAAAAAAAGTCTGCAAAAAAATATTTGGCGATTTTTTTTCGTCTACAATATTTTTTGCACTATTTATCCATCTCTAATTCAAATACGAATGTAAACATTTTTTTTTCTTGTTGAATTCAAGCAGTCCGGAATTGTACTATACTTTTCTGCGTATCACCAGTGCCTAGGTGCTGTGAAACTAGAGTGACATGTCCTGACTAGTTCCGACCGTCTCCATCTAGGCGGCAGGGCACGCCCGGGGCAACTTCGGGCGAAAAGCAACGCCCGGAACGGGTTGTTTTATAATTTATTTATAAATGTTTTTGCTACCAAAAAACGAAATAGAGTGAAGGAATTTTCAATTTGAAAAATTGTTTTTTCTTTTCGTGTCGTACGATAATTTGCAAAAACTGTCCATCCCCTAAAAACGAACAACTTTCAATTGGCTAAAAATCGAATTTCGGAGAAATTCATTTTCCGCAGTACAAAATTGCATCCTGTTCCTTGTTATTGTTGATATGCCAGCTGTAAATGGGCTTATTCGGTGTTTGACAATTTTTTCAAAAAGTAGGCTACCTATTCTAATTCTGCGTGTTCTTGATTTGAGATTGTGAATTTTCGTTGTCGTTTTTATTTCGTCGCCAGCCGGCAATTTCGTTTTTCATCGTTTTCTATGAAACAAAAAAATTGGAAGTATATTTCTAATAAAATATCAACTTGGCCAATTTACAACTCATTTGTCCTCTGCTCACCGATATTTCTATGGGGAACGAGAAAAATAGAATAGAGAATTTCGACTCGAGCCGTCAAAGGGCCAATGTGCTTAAGCAAGACAGCAGATTGGCCCTTCGGTCGGTCAGATGTCTGTGCAATGAAAAGTCTCGATTTTCAAGGCGATATATTATGCACCTTACAAGATATTGTATAGTAAACTGGGTTGAAAAAAATCCTACCTCTTTTTAAGAATTTTTTGAATTGAGCTGAATTTGTTTACAGTGCTCCGCACAAAAAACTGATAATGTGAAAATCGGGTAACTGTTCATCTCGTGAATAACTCGCACAAATTGGATTTGAGTGGATACTCAATACAATAAGCTGACCAAAACGTTAAAAAACGTGGCAGAATTTTGCCTCATCAAATGACTTTTTTCTTTGGAAAATAAAGCCACGCATGCGTTAAGAAAATAACGAAAAACACTAATTGCTGCTGAATTGGATAAGTATGACTAAATACGTCGTCGCTGCAGCTATGATCTGGAACAGCAAATAACCATAGTTCAGCAATATCAGAATTGAAGTCGAAAAATTGGAAAAAGGTGACATCAGAAAGTGGTAACTCGTTTTCCGGCAATGCTTACGGATGTGACCAGAGGATAACCGAGGCTGAAGAAGCCGCACGCTGTAAAATTGACCGTTTGCTTCATCGTCAAGTACAGTTGTAATTTGCTCTGTAAATTCACGAGCAACAAATTTCGATGAGTCTAATTATCAATCAGCACCAAAGTGACTTCATCTAACCGATGTCAAAATTCCAATGACTCACGTTGCTGCACAATTCTTTGCTGTCCCTCATAAGCTTGAAAAGCTCATTGTTGAACGCTTCTGCCTGGAAAATGAAATAATCATCATCACCTACCATCTCCTGCCAGGTAAACACTCACAATTCGGCCAATTTAATTGCGAAATTGTCATTAATTACTTACCGGAACGAGGGTGAAAGTAATATCTACTAAAAAACACCAAGTACATACCACTACATTTCTACGGCACTGATTTTTAATAATTAAAGCGAAATTAACTTGCATCGCAACCATAATTTCAACCAATGTTAACCTGCTTGCAACCGCAGGTGTCACCCTGCAAAAAAATCCTCCAATTTAAGACACCCGTAACTCACCGATTTGTTGGCTTTTTCATTAATGCTAGTCGGACCTCCAATTTGAAACAGCAGTATAACGGCGAGGAACACCTTTTCAGAAATTTTCATATAATTCGAATTGTCCGGCCGATTGTTGAGCGTCAGGAAAAAATACGCCCAAGAGATAAGGGCGTAAGTCGAGTCTGCGAAAAGCACCAGCATCTGTTGGCCGTAGCAACGGACGACGGATTGGCACATGTCGACGACGCTACCTGCTTCCAACATGGCCGCCGTTGGGCGTCTGTTGAGCGCCGAGCGCGTCCTGACGAGACGCTGGCGCAGGTAGCCCGTTAACAATATATATTGGAGAGTGACTATCATGTTGAACGTCCGAGCGGCGAAGAACGTCCAGCTGCGAACGTTGAAGAAAATCTTCTCCAAACTGCTCAAATTCGTGCGAAAATAGGCGTAGTTGATTTCCGTCAGTACGGACCAAGCCAAAATGCCGACCATCAACCTGTTATTTCTCCGATAGCGATGGCGGAGCAGATATTTTAAAACAACGGCGAACTGTTTCCTGTACACTATCGTATTCCTCGCGTGGAAGAAAAGCGAAGAGTAAAATAACGGCTTCCTCGCCAAGTAGAGCGTCGCTTGTAATTTTATCGATATCGTCTTTCGGTTTTTCCACTTTTTCGCGTATTCGGATATCTCGGCGGGGAAAGCGAAGACGACGAGAAGCAGCAGGACGACGATGAACCAAGACCAAACCGGTTTGCTGAAATCGCCCTTGTCCGTGTAGGGAAATAGGCCCAGGGCGCGGGAAAATTGGAAACACGGTCCCAAAACTGCGGTCGTGTTTTCCTCTTTTTGGATTTTATCCCTCTTGCTCATGATGGCATAGGGGCACCCCAAACTGGAATGACCTTCGGTCGGAAGGTATTGACCACCTATCCCAACAATGGGAGTATTTTTCGCCTCTGGTTAACGATGGGCTTTTAGATGAAAGCTTTCATACAGTTTTTCATGTCGTCATACGTTGAATAGGGGGATAAATGTTTCACTTTCACCCACTTAGTACGAGAAGGGCAAACGTAACGGAGTAGGTAAGCGGGAAATACAATATGGGCTTATTGTTGGAACGTGATTGTAGGCATACACGCAAGCGCAGTGCGAGGTTCGGCATCGTGACTCATTAACATTATAAAACCTTAAACTTCGCATGCGTATGGCACCTATGCCAATACTCACGCTCCTAGAACAAACCCAAAAAGCTCAACCGGGGTTCAATTAGGTGAATCCGAGAATCCCGGTCGACCGTTTTGAGAACGGCAGTGCAAGCCCACGACACCTTCGGTTATCGGGGGAAAAGCAACGCCTGGATTAATTTGCGTTTGAACTAGAGCTAAGTGAAATTCATGTTCCGTCTTCACAGCCGATAAATGTTTTGATTTTAGGTTACCTATCTCCCTACTGCAAAATAATAAAGCCTATGATTGCATAATCGTGTTACGACCACATGTATAATGCATTGACAGAAACACTTTTGGTGATCAGGGCCAATTTACGGGCTAAGATAATCATGCAATCGCAACATTTTAATAAGGGAAGTAGTGCAGTTGCACACCTGACGACGGAGAACGACTTACTGAGAGGTAGGCCTCGTGACACGAGCCGCACAGGCACCAGAGCTCCTCGACAATGATCGTCAGAATCATCACGTTGATGGCGATTTCGAAGAAATTCCTCCGCGAATGCGGCGACGTGTTGGTGATCGTGCCGTAGGCGAACGTCATCAGCGTTATGAGCGATTGCATTACGCGAACGACCATTTGAGGGCCGTATATGGCGGCCGTCACTTTGGCCACCTTGGAAAAGGGAATTTATCTGGGTAAGCAAAGTGCAGTTCAAAATGGCGTAGTTTGGTTAAGGTTAGAAAGCATGTTATGCAGGTACGTTTTGTTGCATCATGTTCCATCAATCCATGGCTGGAACCAATGGTCAAGGCCATGGATCGGGTGCATACTAACCCTGAACGCGCCATCGCCATCTTGGATGCCCGCATCGACGTCACCTCTCCTCATCCGGGCCTTCGCCCTGGCGAACTCCATGGCCAGCCTATGGGCCAACGTGCTGAGTTGCATCGTTATCAAGAAGTCCATACAGTAAACGTAGTGCATATGCAAGTTCTTGCCGACCCGGCTCAGGGCGATGCTGCCTTCGGAAAGGCCTTCCGCTGAAGAGAGGACGCACACCGAGAGGTAAACAGTGACTGTCAGTATGGACAGTCCAGTATGGGAAATGTAGTTCTTGTACCACGAGTAGCTGCAGTCCTGAGAAAAAATGTACCAAAACTCATCTGTGGTCCGTGTTAATTGTAAAGGAGGGAGACTGCTCGGTTGCTTGCTCACCTTGAAGAATCCCGCCACGATTTCGAACTTTTTCCGGCGCAGAATTATCATAAAAGCGTGCAGTGTTACCGGTGTGAAATAAGCCAGCAGCCCGCATATATGGACGCAAGTGCTCAACTTGGCGTCGGGCTGGCTCCAGGCGTCGATACGCGATTTCAGCGAGGGAAGAAGCTGAAGCCAGTACATGAAGAGCAGTTGGAATAAATACCACGCGAACAACTTGCCGTTGAAATTTCCCTCGATTCCGAATGGAAAGGAACCGAAAAACCTCGAAAATGAAAGGAGCATGACTTCGTAGACGCTTTAGTTCCATTCTGGCAGGAGAAAATACGATTTCCATCGCAGTAGTTTGAATAGTTTCGGTCTGCTGATGCTCCTTTCGTGCTTGCTGAAGCATTGGGAGACCAATCGATGTAACGCATTGTTGTGTCAAATGCTTAACGTTGATTGTCGCTATGCCTGGTTGGCGTTAGTTGCTTGGCGTAGTCCGGAGCTGATGACGCCAATCGACAAAACAGAGTTCAGACGCCACATTTGTAATACCTAACAAATTTTTCCCAACTGTACGGGAGACCCAAAAAACTGTTTCGATCGCTGGATGTCGGAGAAGAAACATGGGAACGTGGCTTGGAAACGCTAATGAAATTTGTTGGGTTCAACCCCGACGCCACCTTGACCAATCATAGCAATGCATTTCCTTATCCCCATGTTTGTTTCCCCGCATGTTTTCTGCGTGTTATTTAGCAGTCCGAATTTCACCGATTTAGTTCAAAACCTAAGTATCAAAATATGTAAGTTCTGTGAGCTACCTGGGCAGAACTGGTTCTCAAAATTTCTCAACATTATTTCTGATTTCATCATATTAATTTAAAGATCGGCCGAAAACCTTCAATTGCCCGAACAATCGCCTCGCTGGGTCTAATTCGAAGAGTAAATTTCGTGAATCTCAAATTACCTGTATGCTGACGCTCTGGCATGCCCAGACAAGCGTCACCAGCTCGACGAGGATGTACGTCAACTCGGTCGAATGGTGAAAGGCTTTCCTCCAATCCAGGCTGAGCACAATCTTCGAGTAAATTAGGTAAAAATGGTGTATGACTTTCATGAAGACGAGGAGCAAATTGAGAAGAATCTCAGGGCCGTAGGCGTCGCCTATTTTTCTCGCCAGTTGTACGAGGAGCGAATGCTCGTTCAAATCCGACATGACATTCGTCGGCGTGGAATTCAGCGATTCGAAGTGTTTCCGAACTGACGTCAGCAGCGAAATGATTTGAGCCAATTGGAGAGAATGGATCCAATAGAAGAACATGTATGTGAGCGATCCCAAGACGAATTCCCAGCCCAGGGACATGTATTCCGGGTAATAGCCCATAATACACTCTGACAGACAGAAAAGGACGAAAATCAAAAGGGCGATTTCCACTCGGCCGTTTGCCGGTTTCAAATTCGAGAATATCCTTTCGAACTTGCCATGGTTTACGGACATGTACAAAATGTTGACCATCGGTGCGAGAATCATGAGGAAATGTTCGGGGATTTCGATGGCCAGAGACGCGTTGGAATTCGAGCTCCACTGCATCTTCAAATAGTCGAGCTGATATCGTATGAGGGCCCAGCCGGAGACTGAGATCAGCAGAAATGACAGGACGGCGTTCGTCTTCGAGAATTTGAAGTCATCGTCGAACGGGAATGTCATGAAGAAGCGCGACAGAGCGAAAACTATAGCTTTGCACATGCTCGACCCGAATTGCGAACTGATTTTGGAAAATCGGTATTATCACAAATCGGCAGAACTTCCTCGTCTGCTCGATATTTGAATGAGCACAATAGGCGAGATTTTGAGAATAGATTCGCCCTCTTTAACGATGCGAGGCGATCTGATTTCTTCCGATTGACATTTCCCTTTTCTGCAGCTCCTCGGACGCCTTGCCGCGGGTAATGAGGAGATTCGACGTATTTGATTGTAATTACTTGCTTCCTCATATTTTCTAACCAGAAATTTCCGACCAAAAGTCAGATTGAAGATTCAGACAAAAAATTATTATTTTTATTATATTATTTTAATAATTCAAAAATTAAATTGAATTAATTTTTGAAAATTTTTGGTTTTTGTATCTTTTGGGTTGACAGAATTTTCGTTTTGCGAGAGGAATTTTTAACCCGTAATAATGTAACCCGTAATACACTGCTTCGACAACAAAATACACGTTTATTCTTGTCTATCGTGTTCCATAAAGTTCATCGGTGCATGGGTAAAATTTCAAGCGTAAAACGCGCAATTCTATGAATCGTGATCAGGTTAGGTATACTTACAGTTCGAAAAATTTGACTATTACACTCGTCTTACTACAATAACAGGACCCGCTAAACTAATCGGAAAAGCCAAAATCCGACGTGCTCATGAGGATAAGTCCAAAAGTATGACCAGATAGGTTGAAGCGGCGCCGAAGACCTGAAAATGTCGAAAATAATGCCAATAAAAAAAGTCAAAAAACAATGTCAATCGAAATCGTCGAAAATAATGTCAATAAAAAATCTTCAAAAACACTGTCAATAAAACATGTCGAAAATAATGTCAATAAAACATGTCAAAAAATATGTTATTAAAAAATTGTCGAAAATAATCTCAATAAAACATGTCAAAAATAATGTCAATAAACGATCACCTCTGATCTGATTTTTATTTCGCTGGCTATAATTTCTACTTCCATTTAGGTTTGATTAAATTATATTGTGAAAATGAGAAATTTCAAAAATTCTCAGTTCGACTTGATAAAAATTAAATTCTAAAAAATAACAAGTCAAAATTAGAAAACTGGAACACAAAAATACAAAAAAATTACAAAAATGGCCATAGCTCCCTCAATTCTCAACTTTTTTTCGAATTTCTTGAACTGAAATGTTTGTCTCGGCAAGACCTAACACTTTTTTTAATAGGAATTTGAATAACTCTCAGTACTTCCGATATATTTGCATTTTTAGTGTTTTCTATTTTATTTTTTTCCGGCCACAAAAATG
The DNA here is from genome assembly GCA_036186465.1 of Nesidiocoris tenuis. Lineage (NCBI taxonomy): Eukaryota > Metazoa > Arthropoda > Insecta > Hemiptera > Miridae > Nesidiocoris > Nesidiocoris tenuis. The sequence continues at coordinate 3,539,142 of AP028923.1, forward strand.
AACCGATTTGGGCGTTCTTGGTCTTAAAATCTTCGTTTTACCTTGCAGAACATGTGGATATTTTTTATGTCCCCATAACTTTGCGTATTTTTATTTTGGACAAATTTTAAAATTTGCATAGTGAGTTTTTTCCATATTTTTGACCTAAACACCCCCAAAAGCAGTCAGAACATAATATAATTGTGTCGAAAATGTACATATCAAAATATGGAAGTATTGTGTGTTACCACGCATCACTGGTTTACATTCGTAAGGAATGGCTTACCGACGTAATTAGCGAATAACCGATGGGAAAGAACCGGCAGGCCGTGAATGAGAACGAAGGCTGTTTTATCACTTGAAGTTGATTCCGCTCCTGAAATCGTTAACAGGTCAATTCCACTTATTTTTATAGTCTAACTATAGTAATTCATTATAATAATCTATTACAGTAATTGAATTATAGAATACCTACTTAAATATTCAACAATTTTTGATAGAAGATATTGTTTTGCAGATTATCAAGTTACCTACCTTGCTTTTCTCATTTTCATCGGATTTGACCGTATTGTAAATTTTCCCATTCAAGTCTTCCATCTGAAAATCAGTGTTTATCACAACGTCGTAGGTATTTACCCAAATCGAAAAATAAGTTTTACCAAACTTTTCTGTTACATGATGTTTTTCTTCAAGTTTCTTACGGATAAAGTTGAATTGGGAATGACCTAGTTTTAATTACGAGTAATTGATTATTATTGATAATTATAAGCATTAATTAATCATTGCTAATAATTAATTGATAAATAAACAATAATTATTTCTAATTATGAATTTTAATCATTATAATTAATTGTAATTGTGAATTTTAATCATTATAATTAATTATGATTGTGAATTATAATCATTACAATTAATTACGATTACGAATTTTAATAATTCAAATTAATTATAATTATGAATTTTAATCATTATAATGAATTATGATTATGAATTTTAATAATCATAATGAATAAAAATTCAGTACTGCCAACATACCTTCTCGTAGAACGATTCGCACGAATTTACCACCCTGAGTAGCCAATAGACAGCGTAGATAAACCAGAGGATCTCTTCGAAGAGCAAGAACAACTTCACGTTGTTCTTGTCGAGATAAATGGAAAACCCCTTGCCGAACATGTTTATTATGTTGTAAGATTCGCTGCTCAAAGTTATAAATATTGCGGCTGCAAAAAATTAATAAAAAAATATCGGCACGATTTTAGTCGGGAAAAAATGCATATTTTTTCCGAGTTTTTCTAAACCAAAAAACATTGTTTTCAAAGAATTAAAAAAATTTAGACATTTGAAACTTCTTAGGTATTAAAAATGGCTAAAACGTTTTCTAGAAAGATTGAAGAAATTTCTAAAAACATTCTGATTTTATAGAAAGAAAACGTTTCTTAAATAAGAAAAACCTCTAATTGAGATTTTTTTAATACCAAAAATAAAAATTCGAACGTTAGGGCACGTGAATATTATTAAAAAAGGGTAAAAAGGCAATCAAACCTGTACAAAAGAGCAATTGCGCTTGGTAGAAGTCGTTCAACTTTTTCGCATGGTTGATGGCAACTTTTTGCAGCTGAATCGCTGCGGATATGTCAGCTTTCGAAATAGCGCCAATTTTAGAGCTAATATTGTCGACGGCGTTTCTAAATTGCATCAAAATGAGACATTTGACTGACCGAGTCGCCCCGACTGACATCATGCGTTCCGCTAAACGTATGAAGAAAATGTTCTTCCTATTTATCCTATTGAACAGCAGGACTACTTCGATAGAGGCGGCTCCTGGAATAAAATGTATTGTTAACTCCATAAGAGATATAGTTTTATTGAAGATGACCATCGTTCTAGGGAGAATCTATGGGGAAAACCCGATAATTCTTGACCAAGTTTCTGCTGAGGAAGGCCATGAAAGCACTAGGGTAAACAATATTTTTGCATTGAGAGGAAATTTTTCTCAAATAACGTCGATTTTCATGGAAAAATCCACATTTTTCGCATTCAAGCGCGATTTTTTCCGCTAAATTTTGACGTAAGAGCAATTTCAACTATACCGTTGGAAAGCTGAAATCTTGGCGCATTTTTTAGGACTACAGGTTAAATTTAACAAGCACAATTGTATTAAGCGCGCGGAGTTGAAAAAAGCGAAGATTTTCGAGATTAGACCAAATTTACTTTTCCGAACAATTTTCGACCAATTGAACTACCTCAAAATTTTTTCCTAATACGGTAGGGCGATTGGAAAATTATCGCTCTTTCCAACGGTATAGTCAAAATTGAATTTTCTTGATAAATTCAGGATGTTATGGCCGTTTTAGTGAATTAAGATCGAATTCACGGAAAAAATCTTAAAAGTCAAAAAAGTGGCATTTAGAAGCGAGTAAAAAAATGTTATAGAATAATTTTTGTTGGAAATTAGTTGCAGAATCGATCCCTAGCCGGTGGCATATTCCTCAGGTAGGTTAACCTTGGAGGTTAACACCTATATCTCGTTACACGTCAGAAAACTCACCGGTAATGCCCAAAACTGTTATCAACGGCTCAAAAATGTTCGTCCCTTTGACAAAAACGATGCCGGGCAAATCGCATGTGAGGATGGCTTTAAATTGGCTCAACCAGACGAACAAGTGTATCCCGGTGTTGGTAATTTCCAAAATATGCCTCACCCAGTGCTTAGCGGGCGATTTGACCATCGATCGATTACTAACGTAGAGCGGACTGGTGTAAACGGCAAGCAGAAAGATGAAGATGGAGTAAATCAGCCGAATTATGCTGATTTTCCCCCGCCTGTCGAAAGGGAACGTGCCGAATAGCTGGCTAAGCAGTACGAGCGGCATGTCCGAGCAGATCGGCTACGAGACTACCGTCTAGCTGTCCGATTGAGTCGATAAGATAGCACTTAAACGTTGACAGGTTGAAAGAAAAATATTTCTCCGTCGTACCCATCAAATGGGTAGAATAATTCGGCATTTGTGGATGAAAGGAGGGCGAGAGAGATGGAAAGATGGTTTCGGTCGGTGTATGCGCTGTTAACCGTCATAAAGGACGCGATATTAACCTATTGTTAAGAAGGGGAACGTTCGAAGCGAATCGATAAGAGGGCTTGCCCCCGGTGGCCCGCTTGGATACGAGGGATCCCAAGCATTTGGAAAAGGCACGTCGCCTGGGCGTCATAAGGTCCGTCAACACCCTAGAACAACAGTTAAGGCCGTATCGCACGTCAGACCGTTCTCCTCCCCAGCCCACGGACAGACCAACGTAACGGCACGAGTGGAGCGGAGGGGAGAACGCATCAGCCAATCAGCGACGCTTTCGAACCCCCACTATCTACAACGGCAACGGCACGGCAAACATTCAATCGAGAGATCTTTGCCGTGCCGTTCCGATTGCCGTGCATTATTGCAGGATGTTGATTCCTGTTCGACAACACAAGATTGGTTACTCATTCATGGTAATGGGAACCGATAAATTGTTCACCCCAAGTTTTCACCTAAGTACCCCCCAATCTATCGTAATGGAACGGGTGAAAATAAAAAGTCAAATTTTCAAGTATAAACTAGGTATAATAGAAAAAATTGGAATAACCTGCGAGAGTCTCGTCGCCGCGATACGGAAAATGATGCGAACCTATTCAGAGGGAATTGCGGATTTTTCAACACTTATCACAAAACTGATATTCCTAGTAAATCTTCGCCAATTCCCCTTAACCTAAAATTGAACTTAGGAATTACAATGAGCAATTACAAAGAATCGGCGGATTTGAGGATATTGCAACTCTGAGATAAGAAACGATAGAGAATGCGTCACAATGTAAAATTACGTATAAAAATATCGAAAAATTAAATAAATTAAAATACATTTAAGAAATGGTAGAAGATGGAAATAATGTCGAATCAAATTATGCGATGTCATCGGTGGATTTACCGGAGTAAATTTCCGCGCGAATAAACGATGATAAAATAAACATTACTTAATTGGGGGATAAGAAAAAATCAACTCATTCGTTCAGATGATCACTAATTGCCACGGAATGGCGAAAACGCGGATACTGGCTGATAAGAGCAGCGCATGCCCAGAGAAACGGCTGGATCGATAAGCACGTCCTAGTTGAATCAATAGTCGTCGAAATGATAAAATAGGCCAAATATCAATTAAATAGGCCGAAACTCCGTTAAGAAATGAAAGAACAATTGAATTCGTAAATGAAATTTGATTATCGACGAAGAGGCTAACAAGTTCAGGCTAAAAATTACCTAAGGTCGATAAATGAAGGGAATTATTTACATGCAGGAGAAAACCAGGCCAAACCGGAAACGGAAGAGGATCACAGAAAACTGGGAAATCTGCACACGGAATTTTTTGAGTGGGAAATCGAAGGAATTTCATCACGCAGACGTCGACGACGTCTTCGGATTCGGTTCGTCGCACTGCATTTTCTCCTCTTCTTTGACTGGAACAGAATCGAATTCCGAGTTGAGAATTTTGGATCAAAATTGCTAGAAAAATTTATAATTTCTGCCTCCAGACTCGGGTGTGACGCCGTCCTAAATTCGAATTTTTGGAAATTCAATTTTCAAGGAAGAAATGCAAACAATTGGGCGGAAAATCGGAAAAATTCAGTTCTCTTCAGGGTGTTCACACATAAGTGGGCCAATTCTTTAACTTATTAGCTACAATTTTTGCCAAAAAAATTTTTTTCGTGAGCAAAGGAAAATTCAGTTTTTTTGCTTCGATGTTTTCGACTTCGTCTCAGTAAGATGGCCATACGTCGCATACATTTTGGAGTAATTACAAATATGAGTATACCGTTGGAAAGGCCGTTAAATTTACTATTATTTCACGGTATTCACAGCTTTCCAAGATTAAGTTAAAAGAGGGAAAAAATATGCCAAAGTCAAGGATTGCTGAATTTTCAAGGAATACCGCTTTTGTACAAAAAAAAAAAGGGAAAATCCTGGAGAAACCTGACTCAAAATTTCAGCCTTCCAGTGGTACAGTCATTTTTTGGTTCAAATTGCACTCACATATGACGCACTTGACTCAAATTTGAGTTTATGCTATTTGTGTCCGAATTTCAGTGTCCGGATTAACCTCAATGCCGCAAATTGTTCTCATCAAATTATAAAAACTCGAAATTCAAAACAACAATAACTCAGTTATTCAAGCATTTTACTCAAATAAAAAAATAATTAAAGAAATTAGAGGGGAAAAAAATCAAAATCATCAAAACAATCGGAATTAATATTCAAAAAATAAAAAAAAACAATCAAATCAAAATTTAATTAAAAAAAAAAATCAAATTGAAAAAAAAAAATAAATTAAAATTTAAAAAATGGCATTGATTGCAAGGTGGGTTAATACTCAATAGATACAAAAATGTCAAACTATTGAAAAACTGGCCCATATTGGAGGAAGAGGAGTCCGTCTGACAGGATACTGTTAAAAGCGACACCCAACATACACAATCAGGTAAAAAAAAAACAGGAATTGCGCAAAATCACCCGAAAAACAAGACTAAAACGGAATCAGATGAAAACTTACCAATAGAATTGTCCCAACAGAGAAATAATTTCAGCATTTAAGGTAAAAAGGTAATGCTGAAAAATGAATTGTCAAAACTTGAAATCAAATTCGAAAAATAATTTTTCACTCGCTCCGAGACGAGTTTGACGTTCAACGCTAACGACGAGTGTAGGAGTTGGTGCTTGGCAAGGACAAGGCAGATGCCTGCCGGATGCGGGACGTGGAAAGAGGAATATTCTCGAGCTAGCTCTACAGGGGTGAGAGGACTGTCCTCAAAGCCTGTGGATTCAGGCCGCGGAACCGGTCGGAATCCCGGATGAGCAGGGTGGGGAATCTCCAGCTTCCTGGTCCCACCACAAATCGTTCGATAAAGTGGATATGGTTCGAATGAGTTCAGCCATACCAGACAACAAATTTATTCGCCATAGGACGCGACAATTTTCCGGAAAATCGATCCGCCATACGTGTTATTTACAAAGGCAAAATTAACGGGAAATGTTACAAAGGCGAGAAGTCCATAGGTTCGACGGGCTCACCTTTGGCGTCCGCCGGGTCGTTGGGGTCCAGACGGGGGCGTTTCCTTTGCTTGTTGTAGTTGCGATGGTCCCGCCGTCCGCCTTCACCTTCGTCTTCGGATTCGCTGAATTCGTTGTCGCCCGTGATCCGTTTGTCCTGGATGGACTCGGGCAGGCGTTCGTCCGGGTTCGCCTTTTCCTCGTCTTCGGACTCGTCGTTGACGCCGTCCTCGGGTATAGCTGTCGAGAGAGGATTTGTCAGTAGATAAGTGAACGGTAACAAAGTTGCCCCGGACGTGCCCTGCCGCTCTAGCGGAATTAATCAGGATTCACGATCAAGTTTTCCAAATCTCAGGCCTTGGTCTCAGACTCGGGAGCTAAAAACGGCAGTCTGTTACTGCCCGATATGGCCCGAAACTGTCCAAAATTGTCCCAAATTCCCACACTGCTCTTGGACTTAGTCCAAAACTGTTTAAAATTGTCCTAAATGTCCAACTTTGTACAATACTGTCCAAACTTGTCCAAAACTGGAAGAACTTGACCGAAACTGTTGAAAAATGGTCAAACAGCTCCATAGGTACTGTCCATCTCAGTCCAAAACTCCGTACTGTCCAAAACTATCCAATATTGTCCATAGCTGTCAGAAATAAACATACTGAAACGGTCTGACATAGTCAATATGGTCCAAAACTGTACACAATTGTCAAAAACTGTCTTATTTTCTCCAAAACTAAATCCAAAATCGACCGAAACTGTCCGAAATTGTGAGTCAAACTGAGTAAAATCGTCTGAAATTGTTCGACATTGGCTGATATTGCCCAAAGCCATGTAAACAATTTGAAATTGTAATTCTATTAGACCGATACTTACATTGAACTTGAACGCCAGGAGCGTGGGGGAGCATCCTCAAATTTTCAAACAGTCGAGTCCTGAAACATTCGATTTTTATTGCAACCGATCCTTAATACCGTAATTTCAATTCAGACTCCTCCATCGATACTCACTTGATTTTCTCAAGGTACTCGGGCGTATTCTGGTTGGCCATATTCGAAGGTGAGATGTGAAGTTTGAAATCGGGCCCGAAATACTCGAAATAATCGTTGTACGGTAGTTCGTTGGCGATTTCGGTACCGAGAGCCACCGACGTTTCATACGTCCAGCAACGCGAGACGTTCCTGATCGTATAGCCACCTCCGCCGACCATCAAGAAGGGGAGGTTGTACTTTTTCACGAACTCAACGCACTTGCCGTGACCTGAGAATGGAAATATAAATCTCTGCTGATAGGGATGATAGCAGGATAGATGGATATCTAGTGTAACTTACGAATTTTTTGATCAAATAAATCGATACCCATGGTCAATACCTTTGACAGTCAGATTGAAGCAGCCGAGACGGTCGCCGGTCAACGAATCGGCTCCGCACTGAAGAACGACGGCATTCGGCTGGAAGGTTTCCATAACTTTTGTGATTATGGGTACGAATATCGACTCGTAACTGTCGTCGTCCATGCCGTCGCGAAGGGGAATGTTCACAGCATAGTATTTCCCTTTGCCGGCGCCGATATCCTGTGAAAATAAGCAGCAACATTGTATATACGTCAACAACATCAAAAGGAACTTGAAAATAAGCAGCAACATTGTATAGACAACAACAACAAAAGTAGCAGCAACAACAACAACAACAAAAACTACGACAATAACAAATTTATTTTTTAGCTCAATTGTAGTTGTCTTACTCTCAGGTCGCCAGTGCCGGGAAAATATTCGCCGTATTTGTGGAAAGAAACTGTCATCACGCGATCCGTAGTGTAGAACGCTTCTTCCACGCCATCTCCATGATGGACGTCTATGTCTATGTACAGCACTCGCTGGTGGTATTTGAGCAGTTCTAGAATACCTGAAACCGGACAAAGATTATTATAAAATTATACGATAAAATCAAGATAGGGAGTAATGTACACAATAATTTTGGGATAAAAGTTCGATTAAAGGGAGTCTATGCAAACATAAACTAAAATAAATTAGTTTTTTCCATAAAATGCGATAAGGAGGGCATTAATCACAAGAGGACAGGACTCAAATGGTAAAAATTAACCTGATAAAAATTCGAGAAAAATAAAAAACTGGATTTCCAGGGATTAATTACCAGAGAACAGGTTCGGAATGGTGAAAATCAACTTAATGTCGCACGAAAAATTTGGGAAAAGTCAAAAACTGGTTTTTTCAGGGTTGAAATACTGAATCAATGTATTCTCCCTTATTCAGAGCTTGTATTCTCCTGATCAATCACCTACATGTTGATAACCTAAACCAATTTTATATTCGACTTTCTCCACGTACCTAAAACGATGTCATTGACATAACAGAAACCCGAAGCTTCGCTTTTCTTAGCGTGGTGAAGACCGCCGCCCCAGTTGATGCAAATGTCGGCCGCCTGTTTGTTCAGTTTGACAGCCGCTGCGACGGATCCGCCTCCGCTCAGTTGGCAGAATTCGTACAGGCCGTCGAAAACGGGACAATCCTCTCCGACGTTAACTGAGAAAAGAAAATGACTATGGAGGATGTGCTAACGATAATCAGCGGGCAACATTGCCCCAACAAAGTCTCAAATGGGCCCAAGAAGCCTGTAAAAAGCAATATCTTTTGGCCACGTCCCCACGTGGCCCCCGCCTCGAATTTATCTCCCCAGAGCTTTTCCATTATTTACGGAGGAAAAGTCACAGTCATAACAAAATTGAGAAATTCAAATGTTGGTTATCGGATGTAAACACAAGCAACTCCTATACTAACACCCTGAGATAGCTGGTGTTGCCAAAAATGCTTCATGACAGACGATCCATTGTACCCTGGATTTACTGTTCAACGAATTCACATAAAATATAACAAAATCAACTCACATCGCTGCATCTGTTTGTTATACTCGGACATGTTGTCGGGTCTTATGCTGCGAAGGAACCGAATGTATTCATCGCTGTGGAACTTGGTCATCTCTTCCGCGGTCGCTTTGTGCGGCCTCTGAAAACCGTAAAGGCAGCAATATAACTTCGCCTGGGGGAAATCGACAAAAACGGGAAGTTTCCGGCTAATGGATCGTAACGTACGTAGATTTCCATTTTTCGGTACAGCCCATAATTCAACAGTAGATTGTGAGTCATCCTTATACGATGCGGCTTCATGGGATGGCCTTGGCCATAGTAATAATTGCCGATGTCACCTGAAAGCAAACAACACGATTACGATATAGGTAGGTACTCAACAAGAAAGAAATTGAACTACTTACCTAATAAATAAAAACCATAAATTGATTAATACCCAAAAACAAAAAATCGACTTTCAACATGAGATACGCTAAAGAGCGTTTATTATTCAATAAGTTTTGAATACCTCTATTTATATACCTTATAAAGTGAAACTGTGAAATTTAAAAAAAGTCAGGCGTGTTTCGCTAGGCATAAAAATAAAATCTTAACCAAATCAAATCACCGTTCCTGAAAAAAATCTAAAAGTAAGTTATTATTAGAAACAACAAGAAAATATAACAACATTGCTTCACCAAAAAGCAGATTACTACGTTTGCCAAGATATACGACTCCGGCAAAAATAAAATAATAATCATGAACCCCAAAAATTCAATTGTACGGTTTCGAAGCAAAACGACGAGCGTAACATCGAAGTCCACTGTTTGAAGAATCGGCCGCCCGTAGAGCATCCGGTGCGTGAATAGTGAAAAAGTCAATGCTTGTTGTCAAGTACTTGGCAAAAATCAAAATTTAGAAAAATTATTTCGCCGATTAAATCGCGAAAAATGATAAAATATATAAAGAAAAAAATCGAATCATAACCGAATAACTGGCAAAAAAAAATCGCAAAAGGCGACATCGGATACGGACGCTCGATCGAGCGAACCTCAAGTTCCACGCGGCAAAGCGTCACGAAAAGTGTCGTCTCACCGCCGAAACACCGAACCGATAATTTCTCACTCGGAAATGCGACCATGCTGAACAAATAGTCGCAAATGTACGGAAGGATTGAATTTTCGCAATTAAAAATACCGGGCGACCCAGTAAATACTGCGAAAAGGCAGCTTTACGAAAATCCGACTCGGCGTTACTTACTGTCGTAATAGTAGCAGACTTTTTTCTTCACGGCTGTCGTCATTTCGGTAAGCGGTTGAAGTCAAATCTGACGAAAAACGCGAGGAAAACTAATAATAATTATTTGGGACCACAAATCACAAAAAAGACGCCGTAATACGCACGCTCAATCACAACACAACAGCCGACACCGCGATGCGCGTTTGCTTCTTTTTCTTTTTCTAGCTGGGTGGTGGTGGCAGAGGGGGGATAGCCGAGCAGAACCGAAGACTTCCGAACTCTTCCGACAGAGCATAGTGCCGCTCCAACCATGGCCATCTAAATCATGGGCAAATTTATTTTCTCACTAATTTGAGACATTTTTGTAGATATTTTCTCTAGATTTCATAAATATTTTTTAATTATTATTTTTCAAATAATTATTTCGATCTGAAATAATCGTTCATTTTTTCATGCTATGGCTATGCGTTCAACAAGGTTCCAAAATCGCTTATCAAATTGTCGACTTATCGTTATCAAGGAAAATACGCGCCAAATCAGTCAAAAATCTTTTTCAGAGAGATTTTTCCAATAATTCGTTTGTTATTTTTTCAAGGAGTACGACGCTTTAACAACAATTTATTTTGTAACGATGTTTCCCTCTTCTCCGAATTGTTGAATTAGCATCGATCTGGTATGGACACGATTACGCCTTTGACGGTGCTCGTCGTCAGCCCAGAACGCTTCATGTCATCGTTAATGCCTGCTTTTGAGGAAGTGCTGAAAACTTACAGGGGAGCCGGTACCGACGTTGAAACCGAAGTAAGTTGCAAATTGTATTTCTGCACACTGTTAGATTGATTATTACAGATACAACGGGGAAGTTGTTATGAGAAAAGGTGACTTCGTCTTCACTGGCTGCGGTTGTTGTGGCGAAAGCGCTTTTGCTGTGAAACCATTTTTTCAACCCTGGAAGAGTTGGGGCCATGGCGCGTGATTATAAAGTGAAAGGCATGTGGGAGGAGCTTGAGGAGAAAGTGAAAGGGAGGGTTAATTTTCACTGGGGGAAGTGAAAGGGAGGGGAATTTTCACGGGGGGAAGTGAAAGGGAGAGGGATACCTTCAGCTGTCGTCTCTCGTCCCTCACTCGGCTCCTTTCATTTTCAGATGAAATTCAAATACGTCCACTCTTTGCGCGACCTCGAAATATTCTCCCCGATAGGCGTCCCAGGAGACTTCATGGCGCTTTTTGTCGACACTGAAAACCTGGCAGCACTGGGAGGCCTGCGGACCGATATGCTTCGTTTGGAACACAATTTCCGCGTAACAAGAACCGTCCTCGTTAACGGTTGCTGCAGGAGCGGCCCACCCGGAGCTTGTCAGCAGGTTTCCCATTTAGCCGATGAAATGCGCGTGCCTCCGATGAACGCGCACATCAGTTCCGACTTCAAGTACAACAAGCGAATCGCGCTGAAGCTGATACGGATGGCGGCCAGTTGCACAGGCGCCGCTCACGGTACACCAGCGCGGTTACCGGTTGTGGAGGACCTCCAATTCGTACTGGCCAATTCGACGCTCTACACCACTCGGATGACGACTGCTGGGAATATTGATATGGACGTCGATTCGGATGAATAGGTTTTGGGTGAGTTGGCCTATCAGCTACTCGATTCTTTCCCTGCTCACTTGGCAGACGCCTTGACCCAATGGCAACGGAGAGCCTGGAACTTCGAAGGGCCATGAAGATCCAACGGTTTTCAATCATTTTTGCCGCATAAATAACTTATTCTAGCATTGAAAATGCCATTAATGTCGAAAATCAGCATCGTAAACTGAAATTTCATTGATTTAAATTACCCGATTTATCTGCTAGTTTCCCAATAGTGTTACGAACTTCCTCCTACTATCGAAGTCGGCAACACTTTAGTTGCATCACCTCAAGATTTTATGATTGTGAGCCTTTGAAAATTTTCATTGTCACAGCCGAGACAGAAATTTCAAGGTGTAAGTTCATAGGGTACCGATCAACCATTTTTTCCCTGATCCCTGCAATTTTTTTCAGATTGCTCAACTTGCTGTTCACGTAATCGACCTGATCCAACTACATTTGGAATTTATTTATTACATTTCTTATCTATTATCATTTCTTACCTATTTCATAATGTTATAAAAAATTCATCCCATTTTCTCTACTCGATTCCTACCACTGTTTTCAACTATGACAGGTTTAGCATTCTTAGGGTTCAGTTCCAAGTTTTGTTGTCGCCTGTGGCCTCTTTAACGGGCAAATTTCAGTTATCCTCATGCTGTAAAACACACGATTTGAGCTACAAATTGTTGTTATCTATATTTTCATGTTACATGAGTAATTCGGTGAAATATACACAAAAATTGTTCACATGGACTTTTTTTTGCTTTTTTTTTACTTATTTTATACATTCCTATGTTTTTTCCTTTTCACGGTCATCGGTTTGGAGACGAAATTTGTAATTTCATTTTCCCCTAGGTCAGGATTCCTCAGAAGGGCCTGGCATGGAGAGGAGGCATTTCTGAAAATTCAAAATAAGTAATTTAAAGTCATGAACAATTTTTCCGCAAGGACTGATGAGAATTTTTCGACGCTTTGCCTCGGACTATTTTTTTTGACGCACGCGCTATACACCCAAAGGGACGACGTGGTCAAAATTCTCAGACCCAATTTCAAGGAATCGTTCAAATTTCTGAGATCCACCATCCGCAGGTGTGACGTAAATCAGTGATGCGTTCAAGCTAAAAGTTTCTCTCCTCCGAGGGAAACATTGGCAACACTGCGCGCCCTCGCACCCGTCACGGCCAACACTGTGCGGGGTAATTTTCCCTTGTTACAAAAATAAAAACCATTCCTACTTCTAGGTCGTTTTTATCAATCGTCGGAAATTTGTCTCGCTTTCGTGTCTTTCTCTCGGGGGAAATACCAACAAAGGAAAACTCGTTTCGTTAAGTGGGCCCTTCGTTTTGCCGATTTTCAATTATTTGCTCAGTTCGCTTTTTATCGGGAGATGGCCAAGAAAACGTACGATCTCTTGTTCAAGCTGCTCCTTATCGGCGATTCGGGTGTCGGTAAAACTTGCGTTCTTTTCAGATTCTCGGACGACGCCTTTACGACTACGTTCATTTCGACTATCGGTAATTTCACGATATATCGTGAACGGATATATCCGTTTACCTCGTAATGTCGATTTTCCTTTGGAACACGCTCTATGGCGTAGAATAAAACTTTCCGCGACGCTTTTCTCCTCAAATCGACTTCTGCGTTGCGAGAGGACGTCCTTGGCGACGTCTAATAGTCTCCTACTCAAGTTCGCATCAAGTCAATTCAATTCTGCGTCATTTGATCCTGCCAATCGTCGATAGGCCGCAATTAAAATGTCTTGACAACTGCGAATCTGAGAGGCCCCACACGCTATTACCTCTCCTGTCATGGCATTACCTAATGTAGGATTGCTGGGCTAGCAATTTCACGTAACAGTTTACTGTGTGGGTATAGTTCGTATTAATTTACGGTATATTCCATTTTACGGATTGACTGGGTTTCTCGGGTTTTTGGCGCCAGGCGAATGGAAAATTAATCGTGAAGAATCATCGTTAACCTCACTGTTAATTATTGACGGTTTTCCGCCTCTTGGAGTGTAAATAGAAGTTATTGATTGAAATATGGTACGACTCGAATGGTCGACATTTCAAATTCAGGGCCACACATTGTAGGTGCCCCACCCTCAATTTCACCATTGAGAACCCATTCAAGTCTGAACGGTTCATCAATGAACTCTGATCTTCTGAAATGAGTCCCTGGATCCTGTTAGTACGGGACAGTCCCCGTAGGTGTTACAGAATCAGTTAAACCAGTCACAAAAAAAAAGCATCCGCACTACCTTACTAAAACGGGTTACCACATGAACCTAAAAACTCAACTAACAAACAACTCAAAAACTCAGCTCACCACTCAACCCACAAATTCAACTTACAAACTCATCTCGCAAAGTCAACCCACAAACTGAACTAAAAAACTCAATCCATAATCTCAAACCCATCCTACAAACTCATCTCTCAAATTGAACTAGATAACTGTACCCACAAACTCTCATCTCAAACTCAACTCTCAAACTGAACTTGAAAACTCAACCCATAATCTCAAACTTAACTTACAAACTCATCTCTCAAATTAAACTTGATAACTGTATCCACAAACTCTCATCTCAAACTCAACTCTCAAACTGAACTTGAGAACTCAACCCATAATCTCAAACCCAACTTACAAACTCATCTCTCAAATTGAACTAGATAACTGTACCCACAAACTCTCATCTCAAACTCAACTCTCAAACTGAACTTGAAAACTCAACCCATAATCTCAAACCTCAAACTCGACTCTCAAACCCAACTTACAAACTCATCTCACAAACTCAACCCAGATGCTCAAATCTCAAGCAAAACTTTAAACTCAACCCACAATCTCAAACGTAACCCACAATCTCAAACTTAACTTACAAACTCATCTCTCAAATTAAACTAAAAAACTCTACCCACAAACTCCACTCTCAAACTGAACATGAAAACTCTAATCTCAGATTCAACTTTCAAACTTAACTTACAAACTCATCTCTCAAATTAAACTAAAAAACTCTACCCACAAACTCCACTCTCAAACTGAACTTGAAGCTCAACCCATAATCTCAAACCTCACACTTAACTTACAAACTCATTCCTCAAATTGAACTAAAAAACTCAACCCATAATCTCAAACCTCAAACTCAACTTACTAACTCCACTCTCAAACTCAACCCACAAACCATAATCTCAAACTCAACTCATGAACTAAACGCTCAAAACTTTCAATCTGAACTTGAAAACTCAACCCACAAACTCAGCTCTCCAACTTACAAAATCAACTCACCAACTCTATTCTCAAACTGAACTTGAAAACTCAACTCACTAACTCAACCACCAAACTGAACTTACAAACTCAACTGTCAAACTGAACTTGAAAACTCGACCCACAAACTGAACTTTCAAACTTCTACCAACTAACTCAACTCTCAAAACTACAACTCTCAAACTGAAATTCAAGTGTTGATTTTGTAAGTTGAGTTTGAGAGTTTAGTTTGTAGGTTGACTTTGTGAGTTTAGTTTGTGAGTTGATTTTGTAAGTTCACTTCGAGAGTTGACTTTGGGAGTTAGTTCGTGAGTTTAGTGTTTGGGTTGAGTTTGGAAGTTGAGTTTGAGAGCTATATTTGGAAGTTTAGTTTGTGATTTAAGTTTGTGGGCCGAGTTTGTAAGTTGACTTCAAGAGTTTAGTTTGTAGGGTGAGTTGTTGAGTTGAGATTGTGGGTTGAGTTATTTAGTTCAGTTTGAGAGATGATTTTGTAAGTTGAGTATTCAAGAGACTTTTCAATTTAGTTTGAGCGTTGGGTTTGACAGTTCAGTTTGTGGGTTGAGTTTGTGAGATGAGTTTGTAAGTCGAGTTTTTGGGTTGAGTTTTCAAGTTCTGTGTGAAAGTTGAGTTCGAGAGTAGTGTTTGTGAGATGAGGTTTCAAGTTCTGTTTGTGGGTTGAGTTTCTCAGTTCAGTTTTACAGTTGAGTTGCGACTCGAGTTTGTGGGTTGAGTTTGTGCTTAGTGTACGCTCCGTATTTTTTCAAGTAAAATTTATTTTTCCAGGGATCGACTTCAAAATAAAAACCGTCGAGTTAAGAGGGAAAAAGATCAAACTTCAAATATGGTAAAGCATCATTCATCATCGTATCGGCAGTATTTGTCGAAATATCATCGCTGACCTTTTCGACAAATTTACCATAAAAATTGGTTTCGTTTTTGGTTTCTATCCTAGGGACACGGCAGGACAAGAGAGATTCCACACTATCACAACCTCATACTACAGGGGTGCGATGGGAATATTGCTCGTGTACGATATAACGCAAGAGAAAAGCTTCGAAAACATCGTCAAATGGCTTCGAAACATTGATGAGGTGATTTGATTTTTTCAACGTCAATTAAAAAAATGTAGATTTGATGTTCTGAAATTTTTGAAATGATTTTGCTGTTTTGAAAGGTTTTGTAGATTTTTTCGTTCATTTCAGTATTTAATATTTATTTTGATTGTTTCCAGCACGCGAACGAAGACGTGGAAAAGATGATTTTAGGGAACAAATGCGACATGGAGGACAAAAGGGCCGTCAGCAGAGAAAGGGGAGAAGGGGTGAGGCTTAATTGTATCAATTCGTCAACAACTCGTACCAATTAATGTTTATTCGGCCCTAATTGTTCCAATTGGAGATCGTAGAATTTCTTTCACCCATCCGTATTTTTAGGTATCCCAAATATGAAACAAAAACTATTTTAGATAACGTAAAGTACCCAAATAATTTGTTAAAATTATGATTTTTGCAATTTAAAAAGTGTTTGCATAGTGTTTTTAGATAGTGTTTTAATATACAGAGATTTGATTATTTTTCAACTTCTTTTTTGATTTTAATGTAAGAAGTTACTATTCGATGCCTCAGTATGGTAATTTTTTGGAATTTTCATGTTTTTCGAAATTTGAAATTCTTTGTCGGAATTTTTGATTTCGGTAGTCACTTGTTATATGTGAGTACGGTTTCGAATATCGCCCATTTCGCCCAAAAATATGGAAGTACATAGTGATCGTATCTTATTTCCCAAAAATTTGGCATTTTTCCCTCTTAGATGGCGAGGGAATTTTTTGAAATTTAAAAATTGTGTTTGGTATCGTTACTTAAGATACATATTCTTTTAAATATACAAAATTTTGATTTCGATTTTCTACTTCGTTTTTGATGTAGGGGGTACAATTCGATGGCGTCATATGATAACCTCGCATGTCAGAAAAACCAAACTTTTCAAAATGTATTTTTCGCCAAAATTCGAATACTGGTCGATGAGACACGAGAATCTCATTCAGAAAATGCAATAAACAAAAAAATTGCCAACATTTGAGATACGAGGTTATCATATTATGACGCCATCGAATTGTTCGGTTTTTCTCGTGTTTCCTAAAAATTTGTCATTTTTTCGTAGATCGCGAGGGAGCACGGGATCCGTTTCCACGAAACGTCGGCCAAGGCGAACATCAATATCGAAAAGGCCTTCCTCGAATTGGCCGAGGCCATTTTGGACAAAACTTCGGGCCGAGATCCCCTGGAATCCGTCGACAGGGGAGTGACGATCGACCGCCGTAACGACCGCGGACAGAACAGATGCTGTTAGTGTTAACCATAAACAACCCCCTCGCACCATTTATATGCCTATATTAATTATTGTAGACGTCTCAATCGTCTCTTGTACGTATTTTTCAAAAAGCCGTTCTCTTGGAACGCGAATCCAACGCTTAAAAAATGAAAATTTGCTAACCGCTGTTCCGCTATGTGTCGAGACTATTTTCCAAGTCCGGTCAAAGTCGGTTTTTCGATAATTTTCAAAACTATTTTTGAACTGGTCGCCCCCCTATTTTTTAACCGATTTCATTTTCGTATTTCCTCGTTTTTACGATACCTAATAATAATTACCTTTTTAAAGCGAATGGAACGACTTTTTTACGGCCATTTTAGCCCGAAACCGTCTGAAGTGAACAAAAGTTTTTGAGCCGTCAGAGCGTATGGGGTTTTTCATTTTTCGTATTGCACTTTCCGTAACTATTTACGACTGTGTTGAATTTTATTTGGTATGGCGTTCACTTTCATACTTTACGCTTCAGATGGGATATCGAATATTTTCCTTGATCCTGTTTGATCTATTGATGATCAAGTTTGATAAATCGATGATCAAGTTCGATCTATCGATGGTACAGTTCAGTCTATCAATGATTAAGATCGATCTTTCAATGTAAGATCAGGTTTGACCGATGATAACGTTTGATTTATCGATCATCAAGTTTGATCTATTGATCATCAAGATCTATCTATCGATCTTCAAGTGCCATCGATTGGTGATCAAGTTCGGTCGATTGGTGATCAAGTTCCATCTATCAATGATCATGTTTGATTTATTTATGACCAAGGTTGATCATTTGATGATTGGTGCATTGACAATCAAGCTTGATGCATCAATGATGTACTTCATTTTATCAATGATCAAATTTGACCCATTGGTGATCATGTTCCACGTATTGACACATTTGATCTTTCGATTATCAAGTTTGATCTATTGATGATGAAGTTCAATTGATTGCAGTGATCAAGTCCCATCTATCAATGTTCACGTGTGATTTATCGATCATCAAGCTTGATTGATTGGTGATCAAGTTTGATTTATCGATGATCAAGTTCAATCTATCGATTCCGATCTATCAATGATTGATGATTGATGCACCAAGCTTTGCATGATCAAGCTTGATGCATCAATGATGAAGTTCTTCCTATCAATGATCAAGTTTGACCCATTGGTGATCAAGTGATGATGACATTCTACCTATTGTTAATCAAGCCTAACAACGATCAAGTTTGATCAATCGATAATCACGTTGAATAAATCGCTGATCAATCACGCAAGTACACAGTCGTAAAGGTTCAAATCAATTCACTGGATTCAATGAATTTGGTTATATTCTAATTTTTATTTCCATACCCCGTGAAACGCTTGCATTTAAATTACGAGCTCACGCGATTGTGAAAATCGGTCGATTGTTGTCGACCTCGGGAATCATTCTGTCAGTCATGTTTCGAATTTATTATTAACCGGATTTCGGTGGCGGTGCAATGGTAGAGATGTGGTATTTCAGCGTGGGATTTTAATTTTTTTAAATTCCCCTCATTCTATTTGTTTAATAATTCTATTCAGAGATTCCCTGATTTAGAAATCGATACGGAAATCTGGCAATTAGGATTTTTATCTATTAACCTGAAGAGCAGAACATTTTTATTGGATATAATATATCGTTTTACATATTATGCAACGAATGAAAGCTGATTAAATTTATTACAATTTTGATTTTACGGTTTTTTGAAAAAATGTTCAAGTTGGCCATTCGCTATCTGATTGCTGGCTTTCGGAAACCTCAAAAAAATGTATTGGGCAATGCCGACTCCACCTCGACCAATCAGAGCAGTGCATTTTCTTACCCTACACCAGCAATCGGATAGTGTATGGCCGAGTAGTTGAGCACGTAGGTGGCATCGCAGCTGAAAAGTGCCATTCCACCCCGTGCCACCCTATTCTGCTTGTTGATGCGCTCAGTAGCGGCATGCCAGGTCGCACTGATGGAAAAATACGCTCCGCTAGCGATAACCCCGACTTGCGATGCACCGCGACTGCAAACAGCTGACGGAATAGGACGTGCGATGTTAGCAGGGGTGGCACTTTTCAGCTGCGATGCGCCTCCTAATGCTTAACAAATTTTTGCGAGTTGATTTTTCCAATTTAAGTTCGTATTTGTATCGAAATACCCTATAACTTGATTGGTCAGGTTTGATGACAATTTTCCGATTTACGGTCGGGTAGATTAGACACATTATCTTGATATTTCCGAAATATTTCGCCAATAGGTACCCCGGCTCGACAGAAAAAATATGAAATTCTGAATTACGTATTTAAAAACAATCTCAGATTCAGAAATTTTCCATCTTATCTTTCTTTTTCGGGTAATTATATTGTGGATTTCAGCGTAATCATTATATGGGCAATCTTAGGGGACATTAGCCTCAGTTTACCTTTTTTCTGAATTACTATTTTGGAAAATGATGGCGAAAAATACATTTAAAAAAAATGAAGCCCATTTTCTTGTTTTTTTTTTCAAGATAATTTCAATTGCAAAAGTTGAAAAAAGATATATTCCTAAAATAATAAACTTTCTCCCTAACAGCTAATCACTATTCATTTTTAGTTAAATTCAACTACAAAGTACGTAGTCTGGCTTGTATGCGTGGGAAAAATTCCGATAAATGCGATAAAAATTCAATTGGAAAATTCCCTATAAAATCGATTTTTTTCCTTGCATTTTTTTTCAACTTCAAAATTTTCCAAACGAATCGTGACTGTCAGTGTTCCATAGGGCAAAAGCTCGTCAGGTTGTTCAGTGAGCACAATATTCGAAAAGGACCTCAGAGACCAAAAAATATTTTTCAACGCTCGATATTATCACGATTGTTTTTTACCTTATCGATAATTTCTCATTGTTATCAGTCGCTTTTGTATATTATGTTTTTATCCCGAAGTCAGCCCTCAAAAGGCCGATTCGGTGCGTAGGATAACGAAGAATTCGCCAATGGCGTGGATGTTGACTATTCTGGTCTTTTGAAAACGTACTAACATTTCATATGAGTCGCTCGAAAGCCTTGGTTCGAATTTCGAAAACGTCGATCGTGAAAATCCTCGAGATTGACGATTCACGAGGGAAATTGACGGTTTATCGAGAAAACCGACGGTTTATCCGCATAATTGACAATTTATCCCTCAAAATATCGAATTTCGAGTTGGAGGAAAACGAGAGCTCATATTTCAATTTCAAGGCTCTCGATCCCGCCTTTCGCGGGGCGGGATCGCGCGGAACCTGTAACGCTAACGTTACGTTAACGCTAAGCTTTAACTCAACTCGATGGATTTCACGCCTGAGCAGTTTTCAACTTGTTGCCTAGAGTTAAGCGATTCTTGTACCTTTGTATAAATAATCGAGTTCAACGATTTTTGTCAAAAATACATTACCGTTTTACACGATAGAGTCGCAATTATTTTCGACGATTCCTTCGGATTCATTCGCAGATATAAATAAATATACCATTTTCACGAGGTTATTTCAGATTGATCAGATTGAAAATGTTATTACCTGTTACGATGGTTTGAAAAGAATTCAATATTTTCATTCTTATAGAAATTTTCAAAAAAAAAACTCCCTTAACCATTTTTTACGATGATAGGATAATAACAGCATCATTTTACACAGAAATATGATTTTTATTAAAGCGATAAAACAACAACATGCATATTGAAGACATATCGATACCGAAATTATAGAGTACAAAATTGCAAAAACTAAAATCTAAAACATTGCAATAGTACAACGAGTGAGCCGTTCTCAATCAGATCAAACAGCAATCCTAGATGTTACTATGAAGCTATCCACAAACCTTAAGAAAATATTAATACTGCGAGTTATTATCGGTGGTAAAAACTATTTTCCGACGAGATTCACTGATAACACAGTTTCGTAATAATTGAAAAATAATTGTGGAAACAGAGTAATTAAATAGGATTTTTGGGCAAATTTTCAATTTTTTTAGACAAAAATTTTTACAATTTGAATTTATTTGGTTTAATTGAAATGTTGCCGCCCGAGTGGCAACACAAGCTATCTCAGTGCATATTATTCGAGAATGTTCACTTGTATCGGGGTCGGTTTTGTGCAAAATACAAAAATAGTTCCTCGCAAGCGCAAATCGACGAATAGACTGGAATTCGAATGTAATGTATCTAAAAGTGAAGGAAACCACCGTTCCAGACGATGTACATCGCCCGGTAACCGAAGCAGCCCCGGGCGTGACCTGCCGCCCCGAAGTAGACATTCAGAATTAGACATTACAATGTAAATGACACCAAATCACAACCGTACAGTGTAAACTTCTCGATTTGGATATTTGAACTTCCAATAGAATGCCATTAGAATTTACCAATTTTTAGTAGAAAATCACTCAATTTTTAAACTCCAACAAACGAGCTCCTTCGAAACAGAGTAAATTTTTAATGAGCAATTACTATTTTTGTTATTATTGTAGCTATTTCAATTGGATCGGTTGGTTCAATTTTTTACAAAGACGTCAACCCCTTCAACTGGCAACACTGATCAAAGGACCATCATTTTAGCGTGTGTTTTAAATCAATGTTGCCACTGTATTTAAAAAAAACCAAGTTGAAGAAATTTTGAATGTCAACAATTAATTTAACTCGAGCAATTTGTAACGTTTCTCAATTAATATCAACTCAAAAACGTGATCAAAATGGCAAAAAGTACAAAACATAAGGAAGAATTTTCACTACACATCTAACATCAGAATTAAAACCATAAATTTAAATGGTGAAAATTAAATTTTTCATAACTTATCAACTAAAAGGCCGTATCAGAAGAACGGCTCAAAACACAGCGCGATTCGATAGTTAAATACAGGGGCTGGGGCCGTCGGAGGTGCCATGGCGATTGGCTGAGTGCCGCACGTCCCCTCTTTACAGCCGAGCGGGCTAAGTGCCGCTTAATCGGCACGCCAAGTGCAGCACCGCAGGGTGGCTCTTGCGCCCCGAGCCGTGCGTCCAATACGTGCCTTAAACTAACTCCAAAATTTTCCAAAAATCCTTCCTCTTTACCTCGTCAGATCCTTAAAAATCGAGTCCCAACTAAAATCTAAAAAAATCGCCAAAATAGCGATGGAAGTACAAAAACTAAGCGTATCTACTAACAACTTAAAATGAACTACTTCGTATAAAAAATAGAGTACAAAAAATTGTTGGATGTGGCGAAAAACTTATGGCAGTCGATCGGTACAGACCTAAAAAGCCGGTCAGTAAAATGGGGGGGGAGGGGTCAAAATTTTCTCCAGCTAAAAAATCAAAAATGGATTTAGGAAGATGGAAAATTTCGAGCGGCTCAGTCGTCGGCGGATTTCAGTTGGATGTCAGCAGTCGGAGTGTCGGACGGTTGGCTGTCGCCGACTTTGAGTACTTTATTCGAATTTTGGACGAATTCCTGCAGTAAAAAAATCTAATAAATTGAGTAATCCTTTCAAGGTAATCCTACTCAATTGTGTAATCCTACAAGGCTTTTTCTATTTTTCGCATTCGAAAGTTTTGCAATTTTAATTTAAGAACCCCTTTAGGAAAATGCGAAAAATGACCAAAATCCAAATGAATCATGATTATAGTATTTTGGTATAAATCGAGACGGAAGTAAATAATGGTCACTTACCATCAAATTCTTGCTCATGAAATACGGCTTGCTCAGCCCGTCGTTCATTTCGCAATCCTCGCAAAAACAGATGAAAATCGTGTCGATCACCATCTAAAAAACAAAAACTTGCTTAAGCCTATTTCACAAAATTCTACGAAAAAATGTAAAAAAATATTCCAAATTTTTTTGCAGTAAACAAATTTAAATTTTGACACTCACCTCGTAAACGGTCATGAAGCAGTGGGCGACGAAGTATGCGAAAATGCAGGCAAGCGATAAAAGCACCCACATGTGCTGGATGCCTTGGCGATTCTGTGAAAAAACAATGAAAAATTAGAAAATTCGACAATAATTACATTTTGCGAATGAAATATTAGGTATAATGTACGAAGGTTTTGGTTTACCAACATGACTTAAATCCAGAAAGTCGTAACAACTAATTACTCAAATTCATATGTGGCGCGTAGATGACACGCAATACTTCCATATTCTGATAAATAAATTTTTGACAACATTTTATCATATTTCGACTACTTTGGAGGCTGTTTGGATCGAAAATGTCAATAAACTCACTACGCCGATACGCTAATATAAAATCAGAATACGTCGAGTTATCGGAATATAAAAAATATCCGCGCGTTCTGTTAGGAAAGAAGATGATTAACCAAAAACTCTAAAATCGGTTCAATTTTCAACTTTGGCCAGGGGGAAAAGTAGAAAACACTAAACGCCGCTTTGTATCCGAGTCTTTTGACCGCGTGTCGGCCGGGTTTCATAACCGAGTCTTTTGACCGCGCGTCGGCCCTGTTTCGTATCCGTGTCTTGGCCCAGCCTGACCACGGTTTGCAAACCTCCTGTCAAGTTCTAATCTCCTGTTACTCATAGCTCGTTTTAGGGGCCTTTAGCAGCCTTGTGACCACGCGTCGGCCGGATTTTGTATCCGTGTTTCAGCCTGGTTGGGTATCCGTGTCTCGGCCCGGTCTGACCACGGTCCGCGAACCTCCTGTCAAGTTCTAATCTCCTGTTACTTGCAGCTCGTTTCAGGCCGCTTTTCAGCAATATTTTCTCACAGTTGAGTTTTTTCACAAGTTTCTCACAGTTTTTTCCTGTTACTCATAGCTCGTTTTAGCGGCCTTTAGCAATATCCCCTCAGCAACCTCTTGCCCACGTGTCGGCCGGATTTTGTATCCAAGTCTCACGACCGCGTGTTGGGCAGGTTTCGTATCCGCGTCTCACCCGGTCTGACCAGGGGATGCGAAGCTCCTGTCAAGTTCTAATCTCCTGTTACTCATAGCTCGTTTTAGCGGCTTTTAGCAACCTCTCGACCACGTGTCGGCTGGATTTCGTATCCGTGTTTCAGCCCGGTTTTGTATCCGTGTCTTGGCCCGGTCTGACCACGGTCCGCGAACCTCCTGTCAAGTTCTAATCTCCTGTTACTTGCAGCTCGTTTCAGGCCGCTTTTCAGCAATATTTTCTCACAGTTGAGTTTTTTCACAATATTTTCTTCAGCACAATATTATGTCCAGCCCAAATTATCTAATCAATTTTATTAATAATTTATCATGTTAAATATTATTTTTAACTTGAAACTAGTGGTGCGTTGATCACACACAGTATTTCTTTACTTTAATACGTAAATTTTTGACACATTTCGATTTAATTTTGAACCTTTTGAGGCTATTTAGGTTGGATAAAAAACTCACTATGCAAATTATTATTATGCAAATTTGAAAACTCTCCTGAAATCAAAAAGCGTCAAGGTATCGGAATAAAAAAAATATCTCCGACAAGCTCCGATCCGATTTTTGATTTTAGGCTAATACAGCTACTTGGCTGAGGGAAGGTGAGGGCAAAATTCACAAACACGTTTGTGCACAACGTCGAACACAGTGGAAAACACCACGTCTAGATACAGTGATGACGAAAACGTTTTGTGAAAATGTTAGGACCTAAAGTGGAGACACACTAACAAAACGAGTTTTTTTTTCCGAAAAAATCCATAAAAATAAAAATTAAAAAAAGATAAAAGATAAAAAATTAAATGTTCCCTGCTTCTAGGTTATCGATAAATTTAAAGGAAATTTTAATGATTTCAAGAAACCTGAAATGATTCATGATGCATTACAATCAGATGGTGAAATACTGAATTCCACTACGTAACTATTTTGCACGGCTTATGGATTTTAAAAATTCTACAGTGGCACTAGGCCAGTACAAAGCCAAAAAGGGTATACTTAGGAGGTAAAAAAATTAGTCTGATCGTGTAACACACATCAAGTTCCAGTATGAAGTGTTGAGTAAACGAGTAACATTGGGGTAATGGAAAAAAGAGAACGAAGAAATTAATGAGGATTTGAACCACACGAATACACAAGGATCCACACGTGCGAGGAATACACTAACAGTAGGGGGATAATCAAAAAATTTGAAAACAAGAGCACCGAAGTAAATTTTTTTGAAATCTCAATAGAATTTGGATAAGGGAATTTTTTCAATTTTTAGATATTAATTTTTCAAGCTGAAATATTTATAATAATGAACATTATTTAAATAAGGTTAATTTTTCTAGCTCGTGTATTCTAACTCAAGCCCAAAATAAAATAATTGAGAGAATTGAACGAGATTTCGGAAAAATTTCTATATGCTTTTTTCGAAGTTACTTTTTCAAAAATAGAATGATCAAAGAATATTGTTAAGCTGAAAGCCTTCGGTCGTTAAATTTATCGTTGTTATATTGATGATTAACTATATGATAACGATTAACTATATATTTTTGATAATTCTGGTGTATTTCTCTCTTCAGCTATGAGCCAACTGAAAAGCAAATGGAAGAATTGCAATTTTGAAAAATTGTAAAAACTAAAAAACACAGAAATGTTTAAAAAACGAGCGATTGAAATATTAAAAATCGAGTAAACCAAGGCGCATAATTTCAACCTCGGATAATCCATGAGATTTCTGAAATGAAAATGGCGTCGATTATGCAAGTTATTCAATTAACAACAATTTCATTAGGTAATGGCCGATTGCACCTAAAATCGAATGACATTAGGGATGATACATACATCAAAAATATATTCGCTATTGCTAACCTGCGAATGGTCGAGTTTGTCAAAATAATGTTCGAGTAGTCAATGTTCACTTCGACTCGAAAATTGGCAAAATGATCAAAACTCATAATGGTAAAAATCGACGAAATTATCAATAAAGTTGAATATCCATAAATACCAAGTCAACGTCGTACCAAAAAAAAAAAAAAATATTTACAGCATTACAGTCCCAAAAATAATCCAAAATGATCATTCATGTATAGATTAAAACAATAATACTAATTTATATAATTATTATTATTTGAATCAAAATACAAATGGTCAAAATTTCATAAAAAAAGTTGATTTGAGCTTTACCTCGAAGAAGAACGTGCCGAAGAAAAGCGTAGCGAGCACGACGAAGACTTTGGTGAGGAAAAGGATGAAATCACCAATAGTATTGATGGCAGCGACGCGGAGGGCGTTGTTCACCAAAACTTTGAACGCCTGCTGTCCGCTTTCGCAGAAATTCGTGCCGTAAATGCCTATGGAAAATATAATAAAAAAATTGAACTCGAAAGTTTGCTCAAAAACTCAAGATTTCAGCGCAAAGCCAGAGTTTTGTCTGGTTTAAATGTAAATTTCTCAGGTAATGAGCAAGGTAAATGCAAAAATAACTATATCGTTAGAAAGCGGACATTATGGCCAGTTTTTCCCGGAACGACCGCGATATTTTTCCATTTTTTTCTGGCCCTAAACATAAGTTAGAAAAATGAAAATGTTTAAAAACTAAGGAAACGCCCACTTAGGCCCAATTTTTAGCTCTTTTAACTAATTGACAGAAAGCTGCAAATGCCGCAGGATTGTAGGAAATTTAACGGGCTTTCCAACGGTATCCTCATTTTTGAAATTACTCCAAAATTTGGGAAACTTATGGCCGTTTTACTAAAACTAAGTCGAAAGTACGAAAAAAATCTTCAAAGCGAAAAAAGTGCACTTTCTCTTGAGCTCGGAAAAAAATTCATGGAACAAAAATTGTAGCATTCATATAGTCAACAGAATTTAACCCTCACAAACGCTCTTTTATATCTATACATTTTTAATTCATGTTGAAACCTGAAAATGGATTTTTTCAAAAAAACATAGGACTTGTTTCCTACTCACAAATTTCGACGTAAGCATTCCTCGTCAGGTAGGCCAAGCATTTTTCGAAGCAGAGCAAACAGCATTGGCAGCATTTGAAAAGGGCTTTGGTCAACTCGTTTTGCGGGTCGCTCAGCAAATCTTCGACTCTTTTCAAAACCGCTCGTACGAATTGGACAAGGGCGATGAACAGCGAGCCGAGAGCGACCGAGCCCAAATGGTAGCGGACCAGATTGGTGGCGCTCGTCAGTATGGGCGACTCCATGTTGTCCTTATTCCTGGAAATTTTAAAAGGCCAAATTTAGAAAAAATTTCAAAAATTAGAAATTTTTTTAAAAAATTGAAAATTTCAAAAATTCGGGGATTTTTAAAAAAATTTGGAATTTTTTAAAAAATTTTAAAAAAATTGAAAATTTAATTTTTTTGATATTGAGAAAAAAAATTAAAAAATTGGGTTTTTAAAATGTGGAAATTCTGAAAAAAAAATGCAAATTTAAGAAAATTTAGCAATTTTTGACAAAATTTTATTAACATTAGAATTCTTATAAATTTAATATTAGACTAGTTCCAAAAACGAAGGTCTTTCAAGAACTTGATATTTATACTATATATTTTAACAATTTAAAATTCACCTGGTGAAAAACCAGGTGGCTACAGAACCGGCGATGATCATGTGCTGGCACCCGATGACGAATTGGGTCATCCAAAAAACGCCGAGCAAATTGTACCAACGGGTGAACTGGAAGTGAAAACGGAAATTACAAAAAATTAAAAATTATAAAAAAAAATTGAAAAATCGATATTTTTTTCCATGACTTACTTTCATGGCGAAGTCTTTCTTATAATAAAAGCTGGGCTCGTGGTAGGTGAGGTAGCCGGAGCTTTCGATCCAAATTGTGAAGAAAAGCCAAAGGCCGATAACAACAAATAACGCGGCAAATGTCTGGAAAAAAATGAAAAAAATTCATAACCATAAAAATAGAAATTTTATTCGTTAAAAATGGGAAATTAAAAAAAATCATAAAACGTAAAGAAAAAAAATTATTTTATACCAATATTTCGATTTTAGGGCACTAGTACCGTTGAAAACGTTAATTAGCTAAAAAATGCGTCTTACCAACAACGGCTCGAAAATCAGCAACGGCATTTTGGCCACAGCTTTACCAGCTTCGGTGAAGAGTTCTGCTACCAATTTGATCCTTTTCCTCATCACCAAGACCATGAAGAACATGATGACCTGTCGAAAAACATCGTGATCGTTCATCGGTCATTTCGAAATAAAATGATTCGGTTAGCGCTGAGTAAAAATTTAGAAAATACTCTATTTTTTGGAATTTTTGGTCAATTTGGAATATACAGCATGCGATAACCGTAAGATAAGTGCAACACCAGCTATCTCCTTTGATAACATGCATGTTGAGATAGCTGGTGTTGCCATTTATGCAAGCACATCTTACAGTGGCGACTGTTGTGATAATTGCGTAGACCAAATACGTGGTGGCCACTCTAGCATCAATATCGCTCATGGTCTGTTCGTCTTTCTTGTTTTTATAGACAACCCTGGTAGAAAAACAACAACAAAAACATTAGAATTCAAAGAAATCACCAGATTGACTGCAATTTATGGTGGCTACGCGACTTGTGTCAGTTTTGCAATTGGTTGCGGCAGATTTGCCATTGTTGCGACAGGTTTGCGACCGATTTGCGCGTGTTTGCGCCACGTATGCAATTAATCGCGAGAGATTTGCGATCAAGTGCAACAGACTTACAATCAATTGCGACAGATTCACAATCAAATGCGATTGTTTGCAACAGATTTGTTTGGCGACAGATTTGTGATTTTTGTAACAGATTTGTGATTGTTGGCGACAGATTTGCAATTGTTAGGCGACGGATTTGCAATTGTTTGCGAGTGCCTGCGACGATTAGTTGAGAGAGTTATGCGATTAGTTGCAACAGATTTACAATCAATTGCCACAGATTTACGATAAATTGCGATAGATTTGTGATACATTTTGACTGATTTGCGATCAATTGCAAAAGATATGCACTCAATTGCGACCAATTTGCGATCGTTTGCGACAGGTTTGTTTGGCGATTGATTTGCGATTGTTTGCGACATATTTGTGACTGTTGGCGACAGATTTGCCGTTGTTTGCGACAAATTTGCGTGTGTTTGCAATCAATTGCGACAAGTTTGTTTGGCGACTGATTTGCGATTGTTTAGCGACAGATTTGCGATTAGCTGAGAGAGTTTTGCGGTCAATTGCAACAGAGTTGCAATCAATTGCGACCAATTTGCGATCGTTTGCGACAGGTTTGATTGGCGATTGATTTGCGATTGTTGGCGACTAATTTGCGATTGTTTGGTGACAGATTTGTGATTACTTTATACTGATTTGCGATCAATGACGACATATTAGCGACAAATTTTGCAATCGTTTGCAACAGTTTGCGAACTAATTTTACTACGCAATCTTACCAAGCGTAAACCGTCCCGATGGCACCCATGCCGCACGATCCGATCAGTATGACCCAGATCATCAAACCGGCGAAGAATCGGAGGGCGAACAACGTACCCAGGGATAGAACTGGAAATATTATTGAATAACGTCAGTATCACTCCTATTGGTTACGAAATTTGATGAAAATAAAAAAGGGATAAACTTTAGTAAATGATACATTTGGTTGAGCTCAAGGGCCGAATCGACCAAAACTCACCCAAAGCGATCAAAGCCAAATAAACCAATTCGCGCCAAGCCAAATGAAGATCTTCCGAGACTTCCTAGGAGTTGAGAATTGTACAAATTAAATTGACGAATTGGAATAATCAAAAAATTTCAAAAACTTGCACTCAAAAATTTTTTGGATTTGTGAAAATACTGGAGAACTTACATGGAAGAAATCCTTGAAGCCGGTCTTGGAGAAAAAAGTATTGACGACTTCGCTGCTTTTTTTGGGTATGCACCGGTGGAGGAATTTCTGGCTGTGAATATATACAAATTAGAAATCAAAAATAAGTGCCTACCGAAGAATTAATGTAATGCGAAGGAATGCCAAATTATTGACAAACTTATCTGGGTGTCATAATTCAAAACCAGTGGTAGATAACACACAATACTTCCAAATTTCGCTACGTGAATTTTTGACACAGTTTGATAATATTTTGACTACTTTTGAGGGGGTTTGTAAAAATGAAAATCCGTAATCAAATCAAAAAGTGTAGAAAGTAAAAAATTGATGTTATTTAAATACAATTAAATAAAATTAATTTCAAAAATAAATTTTCATCAAATTATTTAGATAACAGGTTTAATATTTTGGGTAATAATTTGGTATCAATTTTGGAAAATAAATTTAACAAATGCCGCAAAATCGACTTACTAGTCGGGATAAGCGGCGCAATCCTCGACGCACTCCTTATTCACGTTTTTGGGATTGTAAATCAATTTTCCGGCTTCCTTTATCAGCAAATACCTGGAAAACATCGTCGAAATTTATTTTAAAGACTCAAGAACATAACGAACATTGCTTAGGCCGTAAAAGACCTCAATTTGTCAAATTCACAAAAAAATTAATTATAAAAAATTAAAGCGAAAAATTAATTATAAAAAATAACAGCGAATAGAAAAGGGAGGGATTAGTTGAATTTTTGAGAAATACGAAATTATTTTCTGAAATGTACAATACAAACAAACAACATTATTAATTACAACTTACTTTTTCGAACTGTAATCGCCTCCTTTGCAAGACAATTTGGGGTCCTCTTCTTTCGTGTTGATCTGTCCGCAGATGTTTCCGCAATTGTCATAACCGTATATTACCCTGTCGATGTCACCGTATTTCATACAACGTCCCACGAGCACGAACTGCCAATTAAGGAATAAAAATTAAATAAATTCAAAATAGGTACTGAAACGATTGCAAAAAAAAAATTCAAAACGTAACTGTAAAATAAAATATCATTAATATATACATAAAATATATGAAAAATAACTTATATAAAAAATATATCAACATAGAAAAATATACATAAAATATAAAAAATTAAATATTAAAAATTAAATATAAAATATTAAAAATTCAATATAAAATATTAAAAATTAAATATTAAAATAACTATATTAAAAAACCAACAAATAGCAGTATTTAAAAAATGTCTCCTCGGGAATAAAAAATATTATTTATTAATTTACCAAGGCAATTGTAAATCCCAGGAGGAGGATTATTCCGATTATGTCCGTACAGCTTCTTCCCTTGACAGGTCCATCGAACTCGTCCTTGGCATCAGGAGAATTCCTGTCGACTCCTTCCCTCTATAAAGAATGTATTAGGAAAAATGATGAAAATCACCTTTTCATTTAAAAAGTAGATGTAAACTATTAAAATCGTACGAATTTTTTTGTGTGATTTGTTGGAAAATTCTCTTACCCCGACTGGCTCAACTTTCTCTGTACTCAAGCACCCGCC
This sequence comes from Nesidiocoris tenuis, assembly GCA_036186465.1. Taxonomy (NCBI): domain Eukaryota; kingdom Metazoa; phylum Arthropoda; class Insecta; order Hemiptera; family Miridae; genus Nesidiocoris; species Nesidiocoris tenuis. The sequence continues at coordinate 3,570,833 of AP028923.1, forward strand.
CATCGTTCAAACACCTGAAACAAAAAAAAACAACTCATTTTTAAATTAAAGGGCGATTTCTGCAAAATGGCCACCCTCATTCCTTATAAGAAAAGCTCATTGAATCGTTCTCGGGAATATGGTCCAAAATTGTAAAAAAAAACCTGGATCAACAGTCAAAAACCAAGAATTTTTCCAAAAAGTGTTTCTTTATGGCGGCTTCATAGGTGCGCAGGCGGTCGAATATTTAGTAAGCCAAAAATTCTGGGTATTTAGTAAGTATAAAATGGGTAAGCAAAGAGGAGTTAACTCGAGAGAAAAAAATCCGGAAACAAAAACTCAATCAAGCCCCATCAGAAGAGGGATAATTTCCCTCAAAGCGGGGAAACTTCCGACCGGCGGTGCAACCTGCGAATGAGGCAGACAGAAGGCGTTCCGTTGGCAACAGTGGAACGCCAGAGGTCGGCGTGGCAGCACTGCGATCAGCAAGTTATCATTCTATCATTGTTTACGGTCGGTGCGAATTCGCGATTGTCCCATAAATAAATAGAAATCCATGAACAAATCGGAGAATCCCCAATTCCGCGATACGACAGATTTTGCGCGCTTTTAATTTTCGAAAAAAGGCGTCCGAATTTTCGAAAAAATGGCGACGCCGACGTCGAGCGCGGATCTGCCGAAAGGCAACGCCGAAATCGTCCAAAAGCACTACAATTCGATACAGGAAAAAGGACTCGACCATAGGAACCAAAGTCGGATTGTTTATCTGAGGAATTTTAACAACTGGATAAAAGGTATGCTCATCGATCAGTATCTGACCGTCGTCAAGTCGAAAAGGAAATCCGCCCAGGAGCCGATCAGGGTGATCGATCTGTGCTGCGGAAAGGGAGGCGATATCTTCAAATGGAATAAAGGTAAATATCAGCGAAAAAATGAAAATGCAGAAAATTTGAAGACGAATAAAGCCAAAGAGCAGTCCAGTGATGAGCGGAAGAACACACAGTATTTCCATACTGGCCGGTTCACTAGAGGGTTTTCGAGGTGTTCTGAGTGACTTATCTTGAGCTATTGGGAGGTTTTCTTACATGAAATTCGATTCTTTACAACTTTGATTGAGAGACATTTTTTGATTGGACGCGCCGTATTTGCTGTATAGGCCATGGAAACGTGAGCGTAACAAATTTGAGAAAAAACGGCGGACTTCAGCGATCGATTGCGGCCAAACGGCTGGACCGATTTTATCATCCGAGGAGGTCGATCGATGCGGAATTTTTCGCCGAACAATTCTGAACTGAGTGAAAGTTTTCGTAGAATGCGTCGTTTACGAGTTATAAGCAAAAAACTGAAACAAGAGCCGAAAAATCGCAGCTTTTCGAGCATTTCAGATTCGGCACGAAGAGATACGAGTCAAAATTTAAAATCGCTTTTCCTTGTCTCATTTTTTTGATTCGACAAGACATTGGTATAGAGGCTATGAAACGTGAGCGTAACCAATTTTCTAGGTCATTTGAGAAATATTGCAGAACTTCAACAATCGATCGCGGCAAAACGGCTGAACCGAGTTTAAGATTCAAGGAGGTCATTCGACGCAGAATTTCATGCTGAACAATTTCACAGAGAGTGAACTTTTTCGTAGGATGCGTGGTTTGCGAGTTACAAGCAAAAAACTGAACCAAGAGCAAAAAAATTAAGAATCGATTAATGATAATAAGCCCAGAACAATCAAAATCGTGATAATATTGAAAAAAATGCCTATTAAATATAGCGATCTATAATTTAAAATAATTTGAATTTAGTTCAGAATATTGAGCCGATTATGAGCGACGTTCTCTTTACATCTGACGAGCGAAGTATTTCGAAATATTCTACTCTTTTATTCAAGATACGGGCAAAAGCCCAATTTAAAAAGCCGAAGAATTATATTCTTTAGAGATTCATTTAGAATCATACTGAAATACGATTTACCTAGCGAATTACGGAAGTACCGTGTGTCATGCGATGAACCGATTTTAATAATTTCGAAAATATTGCATGGATTTAGGACAAATTAAGTAAAACCAAGTGCAATAGGAATATTAGGGTTAAAGTAACTGAATGGTAATTTGTCGCGAGACATCTATGAGTAAATTAAAATTGAAATAAAAAAATAAATAAATTTTTTTCCATTAATTCACAGGGGAAGTCTCGCACGTCATCGGCGTCGACATAGCGGACCAGTCGATAGCCGACGCACAGAAACGATACAGCGACATGAAAGCGAAGAATCAACGATTATTCTCGGCCGAGTTCATCGTCGCCGACGTGACGCGCACGTCGATACGGACTCTTTTCAAAGACCCCAGCATGAAAGTCGACCTCGTCAGCTGTCAGTTCTCGTTGCACTACTCTTTCGAATCGCTCGGCCAAGCTGAGAAAATGATGGAAAACATGTCGGCCTCGTTGAAAGTCGGCGGCCTGCTGATCGGCACGATGCCCAACGCTTACGATATCGTAGGCCGGCTTAAGCAGAGCAAGACCAATTGGTTCGGCAATTCCGTGTTCACCATTAAATTCGACGAGATGCCCGAGCCGTTGCCGCTCTTCGGCGCCAAGTACAATTTCCACCTGCACGAGGTGAGTTTACTGTTCCTCCATGGAAGAAGGCATCCTCCATGCTGTTCCTCTTTACTGTTCCTCTTCCCCATGAGAGTCGCACCTTGTAGGAGCCGGTTCCTCCAAGTGCTACTTACTCATGTCCTCCTCCCGGTTCCTCCGATTGCTACTTACTGATGACCTCATACCAGACGTAGCCGGTTCCGCCGATTGCTACTTACTGATGCCCTCTTCCCACATGAAGCCGGTTCCTCCGATTGCTACTTGCTGATGTCCCCTTTCCAGACGTAGCCAGTTCCTCCCATTATTACTTACTGATGCCCTCTTCCCACATGAAGCCGGTTCCTCCGATTGCTTCTTACTGATGGCCTCTTCCCAGTTGGAGCAGGTTCCTTCAATTGCTACTTATTGGTGGCCTCTTCCCCGACGTAGCCGGTTCCTCTGATTGCTACTTACTGATGTCCCCTTTCCAGACGTAGCCGGTTCCTCCGATTGCTACTTACTGATGTCCCCTTTCCAGACGTAGCCGGTTCCTCCAATTGTTGCTTACTGATGCCCCCTTTCCAGACGTAGCCGGTTCCTCCGATTGCTACTTATTGGTGGCCTCTTCCCCGACGTAGCCGGTTCCTCCGATTGCTACTTACTGATGTCCCCTTTCCAGACGTAGCCGGTTCCTCCGATTGCTACTTACTGATGTCCCCTTTCCAGACGTAGCCGGTTCCTCCAATTGTTGCTTACTGATGCCCCCTTTCCAGACGTAGCCGGTTCCTCCAATTGTTGCTTACTAATGCCCCCTTTCCAGACGTAGCCGGTTCCTCCAATTGCTACTTATTAGTGGCCTCTTCCCAGACGTAGCCGGTTCCTCCGATTGCTACTTACTGATGTCCCCTTCCCAGACGTAGCCGGTTCCTCCCATTGTTACTTACTGATGTTCCCTTTTCAGTTGTAGCCGGTTCCTCCGATTGCTACTTACTCGTGTCCTCCTCCCGGTTCCTCCGATTGCTACTTATTGATGTCCTCTGCCCAGTTGTAGCCTGTTCCTCCGATTGCTACTTATTGATGTCCTCTTCCCAATTGTAGCCGGTTCTTCCGATTGCTACTTACTGATGGCCTCTGCCTAATTGTAGCCGGTTCCTCCGATTGCTACTTACTGATGGCCCCTTCCCAAACGAAGCCGGTTCCTCCTATTGCTACTTATTGATTTCCTTTTCCCAGATGTAGCCGGTTCCTCCTATCGCTACTTACTGATTTTCTCCTTCTCTTCCTCCAGGTCGTCGACTGTCCCGAATACCTCGTCCACTGGCCGACCCTGGTCCGCCTTGCGGAACAATACGGTTTCCGTCCAATCAGCCACCGCCGTTTCCAGAATTACTACGAGGAGAAGAAAAAGGACGGCCAGCCGCTGCTTTATCAGATGAGCGCCCTCGAAATGTACCCGCCGGCTTCGGGTACGAAATTGCTGGGCCCCAGCGAGGACTACAAGCACGCGAAAGAATATTTCCGCGAATATCCGGGCCACAAGTTTATCGGCACGTTGACCATGTCCGAGTGGGAAGTGTGTACGTTGTATATGACGTTCGTTTTCGAAAAAGTGAGAGACTGGGTACCGAAACCACAACAGTAGTGGTTGTTTTTATACGGGGACTTTTTTCCACGAGATTTTCATTTTAAGGTTGTACGAATTTTCCAATGCAGGTTGAGGAATAAAGTATTTTAAGTAAAGATCTGAACGAGATTATCATTTTCGTCATCGAATCTTCTCAATGTGTTGAAATTTGTTGAAAAATGGTTTTTATCGGCTATCCTATCAGCTGCTTACACGAAGAATACCGAAGAGCATTCGCTACTTTCAGCCAACTGGGTCAGAAGTCCTATCATTAGTACTGGGCAAAGATTGCCCTATTTGCGTTTGTCTCGCGATAAAGGGAAACCCTAATGCCGAGTTAACGACGCGATATCGACCCCCCATCGACTGTCATGCTCGAACAGGACGAATAACGTACATAAATCTCATTGACGTTCTAGGCCGAGGAAATGATGTTGGCCATTAATTGTGAACAAGGTGTCTAAACATAATACTCATATCGATTCTGGATAGCTGGCTAAAAATGATAGGCTGGTAAGGCTATGTAAACTCCGGCTTGAAAGGGCGTAGCTTGTTGAAGAAAGAGAATAAAACAAACAACAAAATTCGGCCACAATAATGCTGATTAGATGTTCCAGTTTCCCCGAAATTTGACAGCCTCGACCACATCCATTAAAATAATTAACGTACAATGTCAATAAAATTTTCTTCCCAATTTTCCTGTTCTGAAGAATAAGTTTTTGAATGTGAACGTTAACTTGGCGTACAGAAAATTCAACACTGAATCCAGAAATGGGCTTTAAATATGGAAAACGATTTTTTAAAATAACCCCCCAGTTTTTGAGCGGTTGAAAGTTTTGCGCACCACATTACGAAAAACTCGAAACGCAGAAAATGTTATTTCCGTCCTCGGGCATGTGTAATGAGCGAGAATATGTCGAAAAAGCGACTTAGAATCTTTCGTCGCCCCAAAAAGACAACGGGCTCCCAAAAAGATTACCACAAAAATGTATTTTTACGTTTTGGACAAGGTACATAAAAATTATTATCGGATCGCCCCTAAAGGTAGAAATGTGACTTTCGACCGGCTTTCAATACGACGGATCCACACCAAAAATAGTTCCCTTTCTCCGTGTAAACGAACTTGCCCTTCTCCGATCCTTAGGCCGTCCCATCTGTGAACGATTTCCGGAGTCAAGGGCAGTTTTTATGTCGCTTCTAAATATAGAAGGGCAAGGGTAGAACTAGATTGAATAGATGGGCCTCTTTTGTTGGAAAGTCGAACCCGCATTTTTCTATTATGTTAGGCCGTAACCGCTTGGTTAGTTACCGTAGCCACATGCTTCAAATAAAGCATTTAATATAAAATATATTTAAAATATATTATTTTATAACATATATAACATAAAAGCTGCTTACTGAAATAATGAATATCTGCCAAACAATTCAATTTTGACTAAAAAGATAGAATTAATGCAGAACTCGCCCTTATTAAATAAGAAATTTTCTTTAACAAAGGCCGAAATAGTCGTGGACATGTCCTGCCGCCCCTCTTAGGGTAAGAACTTGTGGCTCTAGGCTCAGAACGCATATAGGTGCGAATCATATTTATTCGTACCTAAGCTACAGGCACTCGAATGCAAAAATTCTCCCCTGAGAGCTTGAGAAAGGGTAAGGGTGGCAGTTAGAAAAAGCTGAATCGGAGCAGCTAATTTCAGGTATTCGGATGGCAATCGGAGCGAAAAAACGACAATAATAGAAGATAATGGGGTTAGCCATTGTTAGCGTGACATGCTCATGTCGTGATGTTCGGATCAGATCGGAGAACGCGAGGGACCTTGGGATAAGTCCGAGACTAATATACAGCAGAACCGGTATTCACCCGACGATTACCGTTTTACACGTCTGTATCATCTATTAGCCGAGAGGGGGAAGAGTGCATCAGATGCGTAGAAGCAGACACATACGAAATAGATAACAAGATTTGTAAAATGAAGTCAAAAAGTCTGACCAAAAACGTAGGAACCTCCAATCTGATACATCGTAACATGGTCGAGGTGATAAATAAGGTGTGTATGTGAGTACCATTTCAGAGAAAACCGTGATTTTGGAGGTCGGTAGGCAAGTCAAAGCAAAAACCAATTCAAAATTTTCAAAATACTAAGAGGAAAAAAATTAAGAGTTCTGTCAGTGTAGTCGAAATTACGGTCTCGTCTGGCCCAAAAGTGTTATGTTAATATTCCGTTCCCACTGAAGAGGAATTACAGCCCATCATCTGGAAGTCGTGCTCATGGCCCGGCATTAAACAGGAGGCTAGTTATTTTTACAGGCCGAGCCGAATCAGTTAGACTGTCTTTACAGGAGGTACAGTCAATGTCGACATTCTCACACGGTCAGCAGTGCAGGGGCAACCTTGAAATCTAGAAGTGACCGCATCACTGACGATCTGCGTACGGAGGAAAAAATTCGAGCTCGAGTTGTTACGAAGAAAGGATGCTAAGTGGATTCGCCAGTCAACAACGTTTCGTACAAACAAAAAGACTCTTGAGTGCTAATAGTTCGAGAACGAATGCAGTTCGAAGTACGCAACAGCAAATTTCACATCCCCGCCCCCCAATACAGAATGTAAAACAGTCCCATTTGGCCAAATTTGAATTTCAAGATATCGTAAAATACCTTCAAGATTCAGACCTCCCAGAGTCCGGAAAACGTGTTTAGGGAAGATCAATTTTATCGAATCACCGTCTTGCTGGCACATGGCGACAAATTATTATTTTGCCGCCCACCTATCCAACCGATAATTTTCGCAACCCCGAAATTCAAAGAACTTAAAATCAATTGAAAAATAAAAATTACATTTGGAAAAGAATCTCACAATGAAGCAAAAACTCAAACTCATAGTCGAAATCGAAGTCAAACTCACAATGAAGAAGAAACTCAGACTAACAATAAACTCGAAGTCAAACTCACAATGAAAAAGAAACTCAAACTCATAATCGAAATCGAAGTCAAACTCACAATGAAACAGAAACTCAAACTCATAGTAAAACACGAAGTCAAACTCACAATGAAACAGAAACTCAAACTCACAATCGAAATCGAAGTCAAACTCACAATGAAACAGAAACTCAAACTCATAATCGAACTCGAAGTCAAATTCACAATGAAACAGAAACTCAAACTCATTATCGAAATCGAAGTCAAACTCACAATGAAACAGAAACTCAAACTCATAATCGAAATCGAAGTCAAACTCACAATGAAACAGAAACTCAAACTCATAATCGAAATCGAAGTCAAACTCACAATGAAACCGAAACTCGAACTCATAATCGAAATCGAAGTCAAACTCACTATAAAACAAAAACTCAAACTCATAGTTGAACACGAAGTCAAACTCACAATGAAACAGAAACTCAAACTCATGATCGAAATCGAAGTCAAACTCACAATGAAACAGAAACTCAAACTCATAATCGAAATCGAAGTCAAACTCACAATGAAACAGAAACTCAAACTCATAATCGAAATCGAAGTCAAACTCACAATGAAACAGAAACTCAAACTCATAATCGAAATCGAAGTCAAACTCACTATAAAACAGAAACTCAAAGTCAAATTTGAAGTCAACTCACAATGAAAAAGAAACTTAAACTCATAATCGAAGTCAAACTCACAATGAAACAGAAACTCAAACTCATAATCGAAATCGAAGTCAAACTCACAATGAAACAGAAACTCAAACTCATAATCGAAATCGAAGTCAAACTCACAATGAAACAGAAACTCAAACTCATAATCGAAATCGAAGTCAAACTCACAATGAAACAGAAACTCAAACTCATATCGAAATCGAAGTCAAACTCACAATGAAACAGAAACTCAAACTCATAATCGAAGTCGAAGTCGAAGTCAAACTCACAATGAAACAGAAACTCAAACTCATAATCGAAATCGAAGTCAAACTCACAATGAAACAGAAACTCAAACTCATAATCGAAATCGAAGTCGAACTCACAATGAAACAGAAACTCAAACTCATATCGAAATCGAAGTCAAACTCACAATGAAACCGAAACTCAAACTCATAATCGAAATCGAAGTCAAACTCACAATGAAACAGAAACTCAAACTCATAATCGAAATCGAAGTCAAACTCACAATGAAACCGAAATCTATTGCAAATCATGATCAAACTCGCAATCAATCTCGAAACCAAACTCACAATGAAACGCAAAAACATGGGTGACACACTCAACTCATGAGTTTGAGGTTCTGTTTCATTGTGAGTTTGACTTCGATTTCGATTATGAGTTTGAGTTTCTGTTTCATTGTGAGTTTGACTTCGTGTTCGACTATGAGTTTGAGTTTTTGTTTTATTGTGAGTTTGACTTCGATTTCGATTATGAGTTTGAGTTTCTGTTTCATTGTGAGTTTGACTTCGATTTCGATTATGAGTTTGAGTTTCAGTTTCATTGTGAGTTTGACTTCGATTTCGATTATGAGTTTGAGTTTCTGTTTCATTGTGAGTTTGACTTCGATTTCGATTATGAGTTTGAGTTTCGGTTTCATTGTGAGTTTGACTTCGAGTTTATTGTTAGTTTGAATTTCTGTTTCATTGTGAGTTTGACTTCGATTTCGATTATGAGTTTGAGTTTCGGTTTCATTGTGAGTTTGACTTCGATTTCGATTATGAGTTTGAGTTTCTGTTTCATTGTGAGTTTGACTTCGATTTCGATTATGAGTTTGAGTTTCGGTTTCATTGTGAGTTTGACTTCGAGTTTGATTATGAGTTTGAGTTTCTGTTTCATTGTGAGTTTGACTTCGATTTCGATTATGAGTTTGAGTTTCTGTTTCATTGTGAGTTTGACTTCGATTTCGATTATGAGTTTGAGTATCGGTTTCATTGTGAGTTTGACTTCGATTTCGATTATGAGTTTGAGTTTCTGTTTCATTGTGAGTTTGACTTCGATTTCGATTATGAGTTTGAGTTTCAGTTTCATTGTGAGTTCGACTTTGATTTCGATTATGTATTTGAGTTTCGGTTTCATTGTGAGATTGACTCCGACTTCGATTGTGAGTTTGCAATTGCTGAAACATATTGAACATTTAAAAACATGTTGAATCATTGAAGCTAAATGCTTCAAAACTTTGACTCCAAACTCATTCCCGAGTAGAAAAAAGAATAGAATTTCGAAGGGAGTATGTCCAATACTTTTCTCTTTTCGAGCCTCCGGAAACGAATATCGCTTTATTTTTTGAGATTGATTCCTCGATATAATATATCATATTATGTCGAACGAGGTTTGTAGGAATAAATCGAAATGCGGCCGATAAAATCACAAGGAAGCACACGAGAAAACTTCTTTTGCATTTTGCCAAAAATCAACTTTTTGGACAAATGCCTTCTGTGCTATAAGGTAATGATTTGGGATTCGCTCAACATCGTCAACATAGTGATTGTGAGTGCCAATGATTTATAAGGCACAGTAACTACTAGGCAGGGCAATGTGTGTAGAGCCTTCTAACAAAGCGAAATCAAGAACTTTCACAAGCCAACTTTCTAAGAGGAGCCGATTGCACTTCGACCTCGTTAGTCATTTTTTTGGCTTCATCATGCATTGGTTTATTAGGATAGGCGGCTATTATGAAATTTGTACCTATTTAGTGGAGAGGAATTTTTGTTTTCTCCTCAATAAGCCAACCAATTTGCTTTTCGAAATAGATAGAAAATTGCGAGTGGATAAATTCACAAACTTGAGCTTGCCCAAACGATTCAATTTTTTGTAGTTACATATTTGTTTTAAGGAATTAAACTAGAAAAATTTCTTCTGGAATTTACGACGGACCTGTGATCCGTCAAAAAATTCGATGACAATGTGTAGAAAATACAAGAAATGTAGATGGACAATGGTCCACATAGGCGAGAGCAAATTACCATTATTGAGGGTAAATCGATTTGACTTGACCGCCATTCAATCTCGAGTAATTCGCTATTGTTTACAAGAGCGGTTAACGTCAAGGCGATCTGACGCCTTAACAATGCAAATTTGGCGCCATCAATTTATTGAAATTGAATTGATTCAATACTTACGACGGACAACAGGATTCAACAAGTCGGTAGAAAATCGCGAAACCCGGTTACAAATCGAGAGCACAGATCACCATAACAACTCAACTGCACTGACCACAAACAACTCGAGCCGAGAGACGGAGACGCACAACATCAACACGAACGAGAAATCAGACGCCGGCTTTGTTTGCGGAGGGGGATGGGGGGCAGACAAAGGACAGTATCGATATATTGAAATCGAGATTTTCAGCTAAAGTATCGATAGACAAGGTCGATCCGATTTCAAGCGTTGATTCGTGAATTTGACTTTTTTGGATCAATCAACGTTAACAATAACATCAATTAGTTCATCAATCAACCCGAAAGGGAATCAAGAGAAAATTTCCCGCTCTGACAGGACTTGAACCTCGCGCCTTCAGCCTACTAGGTCTTGACCTGAGCCCAGAAAACCCCTAGAATCTGAGTTTGCACCCATAGGAATCAAAAAATAGTTATACCAAAAATTCTTGTGAACCACCCCCACGACAGATGTTTCGCCTCAGTCCCTGTACCTAACTAACAATACAAAAAAGTTGAATAAATACGTACCTAGTAAAAATAGAAACGATAAGAAAAATAATAATAATCAAGCCTCAGTCTACCATCCACGAGTAATTTCAGGCACATAATTTGAGCTGGACGAATTTTGAATTTAAGTATTATGGACGTCCATGGGTCGGTCTTCGTCCTCGTCTGGAGATTGTCTCGACTCTGGGGGTGGGAAGATATTTTAAGTATCGATACATCGGATAAATAATCGCTTTATTTGAGCTTAGAACTTGGAGGTGTGATAAACGAAGTAGGTAAGTGAAAAGTAAGTATAATAATAAGACATGCCAAAGATGAACTTCCTCCTAAAAAACAATAGCAAAACAAGAATATTTTCATAGAAATTAATAATGGATTAGCAATCTTGTTACATACAGAATATCTAATGACCGTAACATGATTAGGACTGGTACGTTTCCTATGGCTAAAAGGGTATGCCCTTGTATTTTCCAAAAATGATATTTTTGGATAATTTTTTCCTTGGACCTAAAATTTGGTACTTGGAATTAACTTAGCGACGCTAACAAAAAAGCTCCTGCATGGCTTTTCTTGGGAACTTTGGTTCACATTTTGCCCAACTTTGGAATAACATTTTTTACGAGTACGCCGACTATAAAACGCATGGATCAGATAAAATCCCTACCCAGGGATTTTTATGTTTGCAGGGATTTCCAGCTCTCGAAAGGGACAATTCGCAGATACGCGGCAGTCGGCCAAGTTTAGACAGGCATTGCCAAACGGTTCAAGGTAAAGGCCCAACTTGCCAAAAGAGTGGGAGAAGTCCGTACACGCATTACGGTTTTCTGTTGACGAAATGGAATTTTATCATTCGACCCCTCAGTGGCGCTTAGGCCCTTCCACGCGACGCGATCGATTCAAGTTTAGTGGGTCGCGAACCGTCTCGCGTCGCGTCTGACTCAGCTGTTAACGTCAGCATTTAACGTCAATTATATCGGATATTTCGCCATTTTAGGCGACAAATTAACAGGTATTGTAGAGATTGTTTTTATTCGATTTCTCTTCAAATAAGCCAACCGGCAAGTAAGTAAGTGCAGAAAAACACCATGGCGATTTTATGGAGAGAAAGGGGCTTTCGTAAACATAGTTGAAAAAGCGTTAAACGGACGGGTTTTCCAAATTTCCATACACCTACCTAAATGGAAATCTTGAAAAAGTAAAAATCGGATCGGAGGTTGAGATCGCGTTTTGCCTCCCAGATAAGCTTGACTCTTATGAAAGATGAAAATCATCTTTTACATGCCAAATATTTATGTTTTGATTATTTTTTTTTTTACATAATCATGGGATTTATCTTAACGCAGGCCTGTACCCAGAATTTTAATTTGAGCTAGCTCAATTTTGTGGCCAGAAAAAAATGGATAACACTATTAGTTGAATAATTGCATTGCATTCGAATTCCGGTTAAACCGGGCGATTGCTCGTTTTAGCAATATTTCTTCAGCAGCCTCATGACCGCGTGTTGGCTGGGTCTCATATCCGAGTCTCGTAACCGCGTGTCGGCCGGGTTTCGTATCCGTGTCTCGGCCCAGTCTCACCAGGGGCTGCGAACCTCCTGTCAAGTTCTAATCCCCTGTTACTCACAGCTCGTTTTAGTGGCCTTTAGCAAGCCTAGCCTCTTCAGCAGCCTAGTGCCGCAGCAGCACCGCGTGCCGGCCGGGTTTCGTATCCGTGTTTCAGCCTGGTTTCGTATCCGTGTCTCGGCCCAGACTGACCTGGGGCCGCAAACCTCTTGTCAAGTTCTAATTCCCTGTTACTCATAGCTCGTTTTAGCTGCCCTGGCTGTTCTCAAAATTTTCAAAGTGATGCCTCCCTCTAAGTATGAAGTTGAAATTTAAATTCGGTTCTGCATCCACTAATTTCAAGGCACCAAGCTAGCACAAAACAATGCACATTTTGACAATTTTTCGCTCTCTAGTTAAGAGCGAAGAGGATAAAAAAAACAAAATTAATCATTTTTGGCACCTACTGATGATAGTATCATGTTTTCAGTGATGAAAAGCAGCTCGGCTCGAACGAGACAATGGATTGCTGCGAGCGTTTCGAGCATCTCCGTCATTATACTGGGCACTGCCCTCGGATGGCCTTCGCCAATTTTGCTCCGTATAAAAGAAACAGGTAAAATATCAAAAATTTTCACGTTTGATGCGAAAAATCAAATTTGGCGCAAAATTTGATTTAATTTCTCTGTAAATAAAATTAAAGGCGATGAAAGAACAAATCAATTTTCCCAAATCATCGGATCTTGTATTCCACAAACGTCCAAATCGAAAGAATTTCGGTGATAGATAACACGTTTGAAGATCAATGCTTTTTCCAAAAACCTTTTTTCACCTTTCTTAAAAATTGTAAATTTGAAATAATTATGTACCACTCGGGGAGGTGCATTTTAGAAAATTTTTGAACAAATAAAACGCAAAATTGTAAAATTATTTTTTGCTATTTTATCTAATAGAGTTTTAAAAAAATTCGAAAATTTTGTATAAAATTATGTCAGCAGTATTCTCGTGGCTGTTTTACCATTTCATACCAGCGTCATTGGTGGGTCATTAATGGGAACATGTCGCGTAACGAGCGAACGTCTCAAGGCGGCTTAATTGTCCCGCTTGGTCAAAATACATGTATCGCCCTGATGGTCTATTAAGACTGTTTAGGAAACAAATGATAACTCATTGACACCACTGGCGGCCTCAAGGTCGGCTACCCGATTGGAAAAAGTCGAACGACTATGATAAGTTGAACGACTGTTACAATAGGGAAACGGTGAAATCTGTAAAAAACAGATTTTATGCTGATTTTGCCGTTTTTATGCCGTATCTGTGAGGTTCTGAGAGATTAGAGAGAGTTCCGTATAGTTTGAGCGCTTTCGGCCATTAGGGCCTCCCCAGCAGCTAACGAGCTGTTCCCACTCTATCAGGGGCGGCAGGGCACGCCCAGGACTACTTTCTGACGAAAAACCCATCAGTGCATATTACCCTTATTGTCGCCGATACAAGGACAATCAGTACTCACCTTCCCGACTAAGCTTGCTGCGGGTGGGCAGCTGTGGCTGTCGGTTTGAGACTGTTCGTCCGAATCAGGGGTCATCACAGAAAATGGCGGCTAGAATGACGATGATGGGCTGATTCGTGCGAATGTCCCAAACTGAAAACCTCAGCTGGCCACCTGCGGCATGCTGAGTCGAAAGGGTGCCATAAGTCGTACCTCTTTGAATTTCCTCACGAAAGAATCGGTATTCTTCTTCGGCATTGGCCTTCAGAGCCCAAAACACGTCAATTTCAGCTCGAAATTGACGTTACAGCAGCCAAAGTCACCATTTTTGTATCTTGCAGGTCAGCCTATGAACCTGACGAGCCAGGAAATCTCGTGGATGGTGTCGCTCCTCTACCTGGGCAATTTGGCTAGCCCGTTGCCAGCTGGTTACCTTATGGACCGGATAGGCCGCAAGACATCGATGCTCGTTTTAGCTGCGTTCCCACTGAGCTCCTGGGTGATCGTTTATTTCGCCACGACAGCTTGGCATCTTCATATAGCCAGGTGACGGATCATCGAGGAAAAATTGCTTTTATAGCTAACCAAAGTACTGATGCATCAGTTCAGGGTAAAAATGCACCAATCTAGCAAGAACGTTCTTGAACAATACTTGAATTACCCTCGTGAATGTCTTTAGCGGCTCAAAATTATGGTGTCTTTTCCAGATTCTTAGCGGGAACTTGGAGCGGAACGGTGAGCACAGTTGTACCAATGTACCTCGCCGAGATATCCCAGCCGAGGATAAGAGGAGCTCTCAGCACTCTCATTCAGCTCATGACGAACTTCGGAGTCGTCCTCGAATACCTCATAGGTGAATTTCACGATCGACACTTTTCCCACGCTTATCGAAATTCAGGATAATTCGGCTTGAACATTTCCGATTCCAGGCCCGGTCGTCAGCTATGGTGCGCTCGCCATTTTCACCGGTTCGATTCCTCTTCTCTTCATCATTCTATTCGCGACAATGCCCGAAAGTCCGTACTGGCTCTTGTCGAAAAACAGGACAGCAGCCGCCGGCAGATCGCTCGCCTGGCTCAGAGGATATCCGTCGTCAGATTCGGCGAGCGTGACCGACGAATTGGACAGGCTCGAAGAAAGCGTTCGCGAAGACATGCGCAACGTCAGGTCGTATCGCGATTTGTTCGCTACGCCTGGCAATCGGAAGGGACTTCTCATCGTTCAGATGTTGGCGCTCATTCAACGCATGTCAGGTAAGGCTGATTGATTGAAAAGTGTACTATTGATGGTCATAAGATCGGCGGAAGTGCAGAGCCTTGAAAGAGGTAATGAGCTCCTTCGGCAATTCAGTTTTTTCATGATTGATGCCCTGGAAAATGTGAAACGCCCGACGAAAATGTCAAAACCCAATAGAGCGGTCATAAGAGGCCCGAAAGATTCTACAATTAACTACAATAGTTCATCTCCACTTCAACAGCCAGGAATCGGATAGTGTGTGACCGACGAAAATTCAAAACAATATCCGATTTTTTTGCCTCCAGGCATCAGCGCCTTGATGGCGTACACTTCGACAACGCTGCCTCAAAGAGACGTCGGCTTCTTGAGCGTCAACGACTGCGTACTCGTGATGGGAGGAATCTGGGTCGTCAGTGTTTTCATAGCGACCTACCTCGTCGATAAGCTCGGACGGAAGCCGCTGCTGCTGATATCCTGCCTCGGTGAGTAAAGCTCTGAGAAATGCCTTTGCTTTTGTAAAATTGACCTGAATCGGTCGACAGGCGCGACGTAGATAAACGTCTTGATTAGACGGCAGGCTGTAACCGCAACCGCCCGACGGCTGGCCCAGAAATTCGATGGTCCAAAGATTGGCCCTCAGTTTCGGCTTGAGCCTTTGTGCTGATACAAGATGACATTTTCAAAATTCTGTTCTTATTGCTCCAGGTTGCACCCTGGCAATGTTCAGCGCAGGCCTCTGGTTCTACCTCGACTCCAAGACGACAATCGACGTCTCGAATTGCCACTGGATCCCGTTCGCCAGTTTTGTCGTTTACGGCATTTTCTTCTGCTTCGGGCTCGGACCCATAGCTTCGACAGTTCAGGGCGAATATTTCCCTCAGAGCATCAAAGGCCTCGCATCCGGAGTGACGTCGCTCGTCCTGGCGGCGACGTCTTTCGTCATGAACAAGATTTACCACTCGATCGCTCTCACTTGGGGCATGCACCTGAACTATTTCATATTCGCGGGGGCGTCGCTCGTCGGCGCCATATTCGTCGTGACTGTCGTCATTGAAACCAAAGGCAAGACGTTCCAAGAGATTCAGGAGAAATTGAACAGCGGGGCCAGGAGGCCGGAGGCGCGATACAGCAAGGCGCCTGTCCAAGAGTTGTGAGCTTTTACGACGAATGCATTTCTTGCCATGAGACCGATTACGGGGGAGTGGTCCTTTTAGTGTCCTATAACAAAATGTTCCTGGATGTTTGGAGTCTTCCGCAATCCAAGAATGCCGGAGGCCCAATTGAATTTTATTCTCCAACTATTGCAGTGATTGAATTGAGGGAAAATAAAGTGAGGGAAACAATCTCGACGTAAAGGCTCCAAAATCCAAAATTCTTTCCAACATTTGTTTTGTTTCGTCTTCCTGCTTCAACGGAAATTGTTTTCCTAACTTATGCCGGTACTTAGCTCTCTGAATGAAAGCCTACATTGAAGTATCAAAGCTAAATGCTTACAAACCGAATTGAGTCTGTGATAAAAAGTATTCGCCTACAATTGAAACGCCTTAGATTCTCTGCAGACTCGAGTCTGAAAATAAGTTCCGCCATATTTTGGGTACCTATATTTTGTGAAAAAGCTGATACTTCTAAGGGTGAATTATCGTTTTAAATTTTTGACGACAATGTCTGTGTATACCGTGGCTGTTGATAATTAATGTAAGAATTAAAAAGATTGTAAATCCAATCAATTTGTGCTGCGGCAAATCTTTTTTTCAAACCCTGTATCACCTAGCCAATTTTTTTACTAATAATTAGAAAATTGAACCAATTCTCAAGATGCGGTTTCCTCTTTTCACTTTTTTGCGAATCCGAGAGGGTTTGAATTATCGAATGTCAACTTTTTTGAGCTCAATTTTTGACGAGCCTCCTCAAAAAGCGGTAATCGCCTTTTTAACGAACATAAGAAACGGGGAGGTTACTCAAATTGTAAGGTATGGATTATTATGTAACCCATAATTATTGTGGATTTTTATTTTTTTAAGTTTTTTTTTTAGCCGGTTTTTGAATCAAAAATCAGGACGAAGAATATGGCAGACTTGCGAAAATCGACAACTCACCAATTTTATTAACGAAGACACAAACACATAATCAGTGCTGCACAGATGAGTTATTATACCGAAGGCTCTTTTCCATTCTTACGTAATGCATACTGTCGTTTATCTGATAACATGAACAGCAATCGATCGGATATCGTGCGGGGAAATAGTCAAATTTGATTTCTAGCAGGCGGTCGAACATCGCAAGGAAAATTCAACTTACATAGGAATGGCGATAAAAATGAACTTCAAAATTTTTTTCAAAATAAAAATATTCAAGTCGACTTAAAATTATTAGAATCGAGGGCCGAAATTACCCGGATGGTAGGGCGACATTCTGGGCCTGCGGACGCGACCGCGGAATCCCGGAGGCGGCCTTTCGGGCCGTGAAGAGCCGACGCCGCGCATGCGCCCGGAATAGTCTGAAATGAACATAAAATTAGGGTAATATTTCACTGGAATTGTGAAAGGTAAAAAATCGGAAGGCAGGCCACCAGCGGCACGCCAGGAGGTCAACTTAAAGCTGTATTAGACGGCTCAACCCACGACCTCCCGAGGGGAGTTACGACCTGCCCGAAAGATTCGATGATTGAATCTTTTGAGCCGCCAGCGGGCGTATGCAGCCGTGGATTTCACGTCTTTGATTGGCTGAGAGCGGAGTTGCCCCGGGCGTGCCCTGCCGCCCTCGAAAACCAACTTACCCCTCATCGGGTGAGTCAATGGAACCATCGAAATGGCCTGCCCCTGGCCTGACGACTGTTGCCCGGACTGCGGATGTTCCGGACTGGTCCAGACGATGGGCGTCGGGCCGGAGGAGCGGCCGCTGCCGACGCCGCGAGACGAGTTGCCCGGACTGCGCATGCCGAAGCGGACCGTACGCCTAGCAGTGTTGCCACGCACAGAGCAGCTGTATATTCAAAAAAAAAAATATTTAAATTCCAAATAAAATTTGATTTATTTTAAAAATAACTAATAAAACGTTTAATATTAAATCGTAATAAATTTATTATCAAAAATAAAAGGTAAAATTTTGAAAAATGAAATTACTTAGATCCAGCTGGAATTGGTTCGGCCTCCCTGCCTTCGTCAAGTTCAACGTCAACGTCGGATGTCACTTGAAGCGTCGTACCTGCGGGCGAACTCTTTTCACCTTCGCTCGACACGCCTGCAATTAATTTTTGAGGTGAACCACAAATTTTTTTCAAAACCGATTTTTTTCTAGTGATGAACACCTACCATCGCCCACATCTTCCACCGTGGGATCTTGCTGTTCGGAAAGCGGCTCATCGGGTACGGTGGCGCTACCTTCGGCGGCCAATGCCGAACTAGCGGATAGGGAAAGTTCCTGCGACGAACTTTGTCCGATTTCCGGGCCTGATGGATCTTGAAAAAAAAATTGAAAATTCGATAAAGAATTCAACTATTGGTGACTCGTAATAACAAAATTGAAAAAAAAATCAAAAATTTCAAAATTTTTTAAATTAAAAATTTCAAATTTTTTAAAAAATTAAAATGTTTAAAAATTAAAAAATTCAAAAATCAAATTTTTAATATTTTTAAAAAATGAAAAAAATCAAAATTTTCAAGAACAAAAAATTTCAAAATTCTTTAAAAATCAAAAATTTTAAAATTGTTAAAAATTAAAAAAAAATAAGAATTTTTAAAAAATTAAAAATTTTAAAAATAAGATTTTTTTAAAATGTTACAAAATAAAAAACTGTATGAAGTAAAAAAAAATTTAAGTTTGTCACCTTGGGGAGATACATGACTAGGGGTTGTCGGTACGCTTCGGCCCGTACCTTCGTCAAGCGTACTCAAGTCCATCCGCGTATCGTCCATCCCTTCGGAGGCGACCTGAGCGACTCCTGCGACTGAAAAATGGCGAATTTCAATAAAAAAGTAATTCGAAAAATTTCGTTCGGGTTATTTCCCGATTGTTTGCAACCATAAGGAAAAAATACCTGAAGCAGGTACTGGTTGAGCCGTGGCGGCCGGATCGGCGAAGGTGAAACGAGCGCTGGGCACGTGAGGCGACGACACGGCCTCGCCGAAGACGTCGGTCCTCCTCGGTACGAAAAGAGTCGGCGTCGACGGAACAATTGAGTCGTCCCCTTGATCTTCGTACCTCTCCTACAACAAGAACAATTCGATTGAAAATTCGAAGTTGAAGTTTTCGGACACAATAAAATTAAAACAAAAAATACTCACCAAGACCAGACGGCGCCTACGCTGGTAATCTTGGCTGCTAGTTGTCGAACCTGGTTAATAATGAAATTGACGCGCATTAAAAAAACGATTGTCGATGATGGGGGAACTTTATTTAAATTATGGCGCCCAACGCATTACATTTCGTAATGTATGAAGGGGAACGAAGTAGCTAGGCAATGAAAACCTGCAACTCAGAAACCTTCAATTTTCTTATAGGAATCTCACAGGCCCAGTCTGTAATGACTTGACAGACAGTAGGCACTAGAAATGGATGATTTCCAAAAAAAAATCGCATGAAATTGCGAATTCTTTGAAACTGATCCCCGCACCAAAAAATCCTAACTGACTCCCATTAAGTTAATTCAAACTGACTCCCAGCGGGAGATTATTTTCAATTCGCTCCGTAGAGGAGGTTATTAGATGTTAGATTTTCTTACTCTTTGATTCCTCGGGAGTCAGTTAGGTAACGCCTATTGGTTCAGTAACATAATGTCAATCGACAGGCAATCGAGCAATACTCAATGCTGTCCGGAGGGGAACGAAGAAGCAGAATATAGAAGAATCCTGCCACTCAGAAACCTCCGATTTGCTCTTGGAATCGACGAATTTCAACCGAAACGTCTCATTTGGTAAGAGAGTTCAACGTTCAATTCCGATAATTTATAATCCAATATGATCGGGAGAACGACAAAATATTCAAGTGCCAATAAGTGAGTACAAAATAGAAATAGTAAGTACAAAATAGTATGAAAAAAAAAATTAAAATAGATGGGGCTCCAATGTTGAGACACTGTGGGAATAATTGGCAAAAAAAATAGCAAAAATTGATAAATTTGATATAGAGTTGCACTCGTCAATAGTCAAAAGCTCATCCATGCCGACTCATGGCTCATTCATTCATTTCTACGTTAACTACAAAATCGTAAATTAAACAATTTCAATTTTGGACAAAATTAATTATACATCAAATCACGGGTGTTCGGAGGGGAACGAAGAGATAGGGCATTGGAAGCCCCACCACTCAGAAACCTCCGTTTTCCTGTAGGAATCGTCGGATCTGGACGGAAATGACTCGTTCGGTCCAGACATTATTGGAAGAATCGATTCCACTGATAATGTTGATTTAATCATCATTTAATTACCTAGGGAGCTGGTCGCTTCACCTCCGGTACCGGCGGATCCTTCTACGACTTCGCCGCTGGCCCCGGCCACACTGGGTAGTATCGCTCCTCGGCTGGTCGACTGATTGGGTACCTCGTTGGAGTCGTCTGAATCGATAAAAATTCGAGTTCTACAATTCAATTTTCAGGAGCGCAATCAATAAAATTCAAGACGAGATAAAAAAGTAAGCAGCCGTTCCAGGCGAAAACCGAAGTTGCCCCGGGCGTGCCCTGCCGCCCTCAAGGAGAGGGTTGGAACTATACGGGACATGTTGCTCCAGTCTCACAGCGCTTATGTACACGACTACTCATTGCTTCACCCCCTTGAGTGGAGAGGGACGGAAATTCAAGACGAGATTTGGGGTTTCAGTTTCTACTTTCCAATTTTTCCTATCGGTGCTTTCCATTTTCGGTGCGAACGCCCGAACATTAAACAATATTGATACCGTTCAAAATTTTGTTTAGCGAGAATCCATCAAACAAACCGATATCGACTTCATTGTTGTCCTGATCTGTTGTGCTACCTTCGTCAATGTCAGGGCCGTCTCCTTCCTCGTAGCTGGCAATGTCCTGTAAATTCAATCGTTCGAATCATTCGTTGTTAAATTGCACTGAAACTTATTGATAATATACTGATAATAACCTGATTGTCTCGACGGTAAGTTTCCATTTCGTAAGGTGTCTCTTCTTCGCCTTCCTCTTCGAATTCTTGGGTTTCGTCCATCGCCTGGAAATATTCGTGTCTAGATTTAACTCCTAAAAAACGAAATCTTGTCCATTTTTTCAGAATAAAGTGTACGGATTTGTGATAAGACTGTGAGTAAATATTAGCCCGTTTCTTAAGCTTGAAGGCATATAAGGGTGATTCTTAAAAAAAAGCAACTTTCATGTTAATCGACCATAACTCGGGAACCAATCATCTGAGACTCGTGATTTTTTTTTCTATCTGTTCACTAGGCGGCCGCTGACGTAATCCAACCCAAAAAATAAGGGAGGGGGATATTGGAAGTTATTTATTGCTAATCAAACGTTCAAATGTTCAGTTCCGTGCCCTGTAGCAGTATACGTTTTCAAGATTCGAAAGGTAAGTATTGATTGAAATCAGCACATTTCCTTGAAAAAAAATCCTTGAATCGATTCAGAATTAGTTCTTCTTTATGTTTTGCAAGCTTATATCAACATTTCTTTCGAATTTAGTCGGCCACGGTACCTCAAACTTGTGTACATGATTTTGAGTTCAGTTCCATGGCTTCATCAAAAAAGTGTCCATTCGCATCGAGTATGAGGGACAAAAGCCGGGAAACTGCATCAGTAGTTGGCAAAACTGTTCGCCTCTATGGCCCTACAGCTGCACGGCGCTTACACCTCTCATTGCTCCGCCAGCGCTCCTGAGGTGAACGTGAACGCGTGGGTGTTTTTTCTCCATTCCTTTCCATGCCCCTATGGAATCGATTCTAATTCGACGCTCATGCTAATTTTTTTGCTTTCAACGCATTCTACTCGTCTGTTACCATTAAGAAAAATTCAATTTAGCACCTTAAATTATTTTTACAGTAGTATACAATGGATTGAAGAACGATTTTTCAGTTCCATGTCCCAATCAAGTTCCTTCCCATGGCCCTATTGATAATGTGATGTGGCCGTGGGACCGACGGTAAGGACATGGGAGTGAAAAATCAGCAGTATCATTGCAGTTTTTTAGATTTTGATGGTTTTAAGTTGAATTGAAAATAGCGTACTTGATTGTTTAGTGATGTGAGAACCCCTTTATTATTTCAAGTTGTTTTATTCAGGAACTACGTCGATGGCTCCACCAAAATTGTTCACTCCAGCAGAAATAAAGGAGCGTAGAAGGCTCCGGAAAAAAGCCCGGAGGGAAAAAAATCAGAAACGACCCAGTCCTACCATCTTATTGTGCATCAATGTGCCAGTGGTTTTATTATTAAAATTAAGTTATTTTATTCCTATGATGAGTTTGATCTCAACCAAGTGTTTAAATGTGATCTACTAACGAGTAACAATGTTAGAAAAAAGTTTGAAATTTTTCTGAGCAACAAAATTTTAAAAATTGACTCGACCCAAAAAGTTGCTTTTTTTTTAGAATCACCCATAAAACTTACTCCATCGTCAGGTAAGTCGTCATCGTCGCTCACGACAAGAATATCGTCTTCTTGGTCCCTCTGGCTGCTTGTTGGGACTTGATATTCGACCTGGAATTCGCCGAAATGCAATAAACCAAATGCAATAAGTCACAGGGAAAAAACTCGTAATTCGTAAACAAATAAGTGATTTTGAACGCAATACGGACGACACTCACTTCCAGGCCGTCAGCTCTGAGCAGCATTTCACCCGAGCCTTCACCCTGCGACACCATCAAGCGGCTCCTTTTGGCCTGCAATGCAGAGAACAGACCCTCAATACAGAAAACAAACCCTCAATGCAGACAACAAACCCTGAATACAGCAAAAGAACAGTAGATTTCTCAAAATTGAGACTAGAAGCTCCAGAACTCACGTTCGGCAAGAGCGGCTTGGCGTCGGCGTCGTCCTGCGATGGCTGCGGCCGTTTCAGCACCGGAGCGACCGTCGTGGTGACTGAAGTTGTCGACGAAGCAGCTTGCTGCGACGAGGCAGCGATCGTGCTGCACCCGGGCACAGCGCTGGTTCCGCTTACGCTGGCCACGCTTGACGACGAGCCTTGCTCGATCTGCTGGCTAGACGCAACGGCGCCGCTCGGTTCGTCGACGTTTCTGCAATTTGAGAAATCGGCAGATTTTTTAAAGGAACGAAAAATCCAACAGCATTCCAGGAAGGGATTTAGGAATATGGTAATTATACAAGATGGTCGCAAGGAGTATCATGATAGGTTGTGAGGTGCTTCAAGATAAGTCACGAGAAGCATCAAGGTAGGTCGGGAGGAGCGTCAAGACAAGTCGTGAGGAGTATCAAGATCAGTTGTGAGAAGTGTCAAAATAGGTCGTGAGGTGCGTCAAGATAACTTGAGAGGAGTTTCAAGATAGGTATGGGAGCTTTCAGATAAGTAGCGAAAAAATTTCAAGGTAAGTCACGACAAGCATCAAGATAGGTTGTGAGGAGCATCAAGACAAGTCGTGAGGAGTATCAAGATATGTTATGAGGCGCTTCAAGGTAAGTCTGGAAGAGCTTCAAGATAGGTTGTGAGGTGCTTTAAGGTAAGTCACAAGAAGTATCAAGATATGTCGTGAGGAGCTTCAATATAAGTGAGGCGCCTCAAGGTAAGTCAAGAGAAGCATCAAGATAGGTCGGGAGGAGCGTCAAGACAAGTCGTGAGGAGTATCAAGATCAGTTGTGAGAAGTGTCAAGATGAGTCGTGAGGTGCTTCAAGATAAGTTGAGAGGAGTTTCAAGATAGGACGTTGGAGCTTTCAGATAAGTAGTGAGAAACTTCAAGGTAAGTCACGACAGGCATCAAGATATGTCGTGAGGAGCGACAAGACACGTCGCAAGGAGCGTCAAAACAGGTCGTGAGGAGCTTTGAGATAAGTTTTGATGTGCTTCGAGAAAAGTCATGAAGAGCTTCATGACATATTGCGATGAGCTGCAAGATATGTTGTGACGTGCTTCAAGATGAGTCACGAGAAGCATCAAGGTCGTTCGTGAGGAGCGTCAAGACAAGTCGTGAGGAGTATCAAGAAAAGTTGTGAGAAGTGTCAAGATGAGTCGTGAGGTGCTTCAAGATAAGTTGAAAGGAGTTTCAAGATAGGTATGGGAGCTTTCAGATAAGTAGCGAAAAAATTTCAAGGTAAGTCACGACAAGCATCAAGATAGGTTGTGAGGAGCATCAAGACAAGTCGTGAGGAGTATCAAGATATGTTATGAGGCGCTTCAAGGTAAGTCTGGAAGAGCTTCAAGATAGGTTGTGAGGTGCTTCAAGGTAAGTCACAAGAAGTATCAAGATATGTCGTGAGGAGCTTCAAGAAAAGTTGTGAGGCGCCTCAAGGTAAGTCAAGAGAAGCATCAAGATAGGCCGTGAGGAGAGTAATTATAGATTGTGAGGAGCTTTAAGATAAGTTGAGAGGAGCTTCAGGATAGGTCGTGAGGAGCGTCAAAACAGGTCGTGAGGAGCTTCAACATAGGTCGTGAGGAGCTTCAACATAGGTCGTGAGGAGCGTCAAGCCAAGTCGTGAGGGGCTACAATATTGTATATAAGTTCAGAAAGTGATTTGCATAGAATATGCATGAAAACTTCCTTGTAAAGGATTTTTTCCCAGAACCGCCACAATTTTCTCGAAGATTCCCACAACTCTACGGACAATGAAAGGGTGTACGTTTCAATCGGCCGTACCTCCAAACCATGCCGATGGTGCTGTGATTCGAAGCGGACACAGACTGCTCCGAGACTTGCTCTTGGTTCGACGCCGAGACGACACCTGAGACGCTTTCGGTGGAAGCAGCTTCACCCTTGAATTGTAACAAACATTGACGAATAATTCATTTTGAAATTTTTCCGAAATTCAACAATTTTAGCTCGAAAATTGAATTCAGGTTGTTTTACCTGAGCTTGGGAAGGCTGTTGGGCGGCAGGTTGGGGGAGGACTAGAGCGACGGCGGCGTTTTGGATCGGCTGCACGTGATGGGCGGGAGTCGGCGGCACCACATCTTCGCTGCCGCCTTCGAGTTCCATGTGCTGCAGCGCAGAAAGAGATACATCATTTTTCAACAATTCCACTTTGAAAAAGATCCGAAAAATCGTAGGAAAATTTACCTGGCCTATGATGACAGAAAGGCCGGCGTTGGGATGAATGTTGTGAGCCGCGCAGCTGGTCGCCGGCATATAGTCGATATGGGACGAGGTGGGCGAGCTGCTGAGGCCCTCGCATGTACTGCTAGTATGGACAACTTGCTGCTGAGGAGCGACGGCAACGCTGGAAAACCCCAGAAATTTCGTTACGAACAATTTTCCTATAAAATCAAACGATATGAGGCAGAATTATCGAATTTTATATCTGAAAAAACTCACGGGGGACACGACGTGGATGAGCCGGACTGTCTCGGCGGGAGGACGACGACTGTCCTCGGCTGGGAGGCCATCGGTCGAATACTGGCGAACGGAGTTTCCCTCCACGGATTAACCGCAACCTGGGCCTGGAATAAAAGTAAAAGAATTGTAAAAAAGCCCTCATTTGAAGCTTGAAGCCAAATTTTTCGAAACTAAAATCCCGGCGGCCCTTACCTGATGAGTTTGCTTTGACGTAGATGTCGTCGGGCCAGAAAGCGGTTTGATGTTAGCAGTAGGAGTTTCACCGGTTGACTTTTCGCCGCCACTTGTTGACGGTTTTGCTCCCTGTTGCTGGAAAAATGGTAAATTAAGTAAATAAATATTTCTCGGGCGAATAAAATCGGTAAAAACAGCGTTGAGAACATTTTACGAACGAATTTTCGTATATTTTCACTACCTACAATCTAGGGATTATCAATTTTGAAAAATCCGTAAACTACCTGGTATTTTTCCAATTGCCTTTGCAGGATTCCGTGCCTCTGATTGAGTATTTCGAGCTCTCTAACCAGACGGTCCTTTTCGGCCGATTCTTCCTCTTTTTCCTTCTCTAGGCGAGCGATACGGCTTTCGAAATTCCTCGTTTGAATTGACTCGGGGCCGCTGCTGCTCTCGCCGGGCCCTGGGACAATTTGAAGTAACATTTTCACAATTTTTCCCATGTTTCTCGTTCGATTTACCGTAGGATAGGGTGTTTTTCCTGGCAAAATTCGACGCTTTTTTTTTGTAAAAAAACAGAAAATGTCGAATTTTACTACAAAGACATAGGTTTAGAATTTTCTCACTATTTTTCCCATATTCCTTGTTCGATTTACATTAGAATGGGTGTTTTCCTGGCAAAATTCGATACTTTTTTTCGTAAAAAACCAGAGGGCAAAAAAGACAAATTGACATCTAGGACAATTCCTATGATGCATTGCACCCAAAAACGGAAAAATCACAAAGTAAAATGTTCATCAGCTAGACTAAAAAAAAAATGTAACCAATTACCTCTGCCTCGCCTGTCGGCCAATTCTTTCGACAAGGATTTGTTCTCTTCCGTGAGCGTCTGGACTCGAGCGCGAGCGTTTTTGAGTAAACTCTTCGCACGCTCCTCGCGCTCGACGACTCCCGATTTCAGCGAGTCATTTTCTCGCCTCAATTCTTCGTTGTCCGATTCGAGAGACATGACCTTGAAAAATCAAAAATGATGTTATAGTAGAGAATAAGAAGAATAAAATTCTTCAAAATTACGTCACGTTTCTTCGAAATTTTCAAAACCTTAGACGAACAAAAAAAGAAAAGAGTTTTCCGTTTTTTCTTAGCCCTGAACAAACGGTAATAGTTAAAAATTGAACGATTTTCAGGCACGTTAAACAAACGGTAATATTTAAAAATTAAGCGATTCTCAACTTGAAGTTAATTTCTTGCATTTTTAACCAAATGTTAAAAAGCTGAAAATACTGTTAAACTATAGGAAATTTAATGGGCTTTCCAACGGTATCCAAATTTTTGTAATTAGTTCAAAATTTAAGCTACTGAAGGGTAATTTACTGAGGAAGAGTAAAAAACGCCGTGAAAATCGTTGAAGCGAAAAACCCGTAACTACCAACAAGAAGCGGGGTAAGTCGATAAAATGATAACATTCAAAGTCTCACTTGATCCGAAAGTTGTTTAACTCTCTCTTCAGCCTCTAACAACAACTGTTGCGACGGCCCCGCCTTGTTCTTCTCGTCCAACAACTTCATCTGCTCCTGGCATTGGATCTTGTATTTTCTCGCGATTTGCCGTATCTGGAAAAAATCGATTTTACGATATAAGATAAGTGAAGAGTCATTCTATTACAAAGCAGTCGAATTGATGGTGATACCTGCGGTACGAAAGTTTCATTTCAAGAGGTACATGAGTTCTGTTGATTTGCAACGCAGAAAACAATTATCATTAAATTTGTTCGAGGTTTTTAGGTTACGGATACAGGAGGGGGGGGGTAGATTAGTATTACGCAAGCCCTGAACGGCCAATATCGGTTCAGTAGTGTAGGCGCGATTTGAGGGAAACGGAAAAACGAGATTTCTTCAAATCGCGGCCGAACCGCTGAACCGATTTCGATCGTGCATGTTTTTCCTGTCATTCCTGCGGTGTGAAATTTGGGGGAAAATGTATCAAAAATAAATCACCGACCTGCATTTCCTTGTTTCGGGAATCCTGAAGAGCCGTTTCCTGAGCGGCCATGTCGTTTTCGAGTTTGGTCGCTTTTTCCGTCGCTTTGGCCGCCGCTTCTTTTATCAGCGCGAGTTCTTTATTGGTCTCGGCGAGGGCTGCTTTGGCAGCGTTATGTTCTTGCTGAATATTCTCCTTCTCCTTCCTCGCAGTGATGAGCTGGAATAACAGAAATGGTTAACATCGCAACTTTCCATGATAGAAAATACGAAAAAATGGGTTCAATTGAGCTTATCCATCAAAATACCAAGGAAACAAGTTCAAACTACCCTGCAGATAGCCAAAAACTTGAAAACCTAAGCCAAAAAGACGGCGAATATTTCGCTTCAAAACGGCTTGCGCCGGGTACTTCACCCAAAAACAATACGAATTTGTCGACTTACGAGTTCTTCGAGTTTTGTTTTGACATTCTTGTGCTGTGTCTGTTCCAGGGTCAGCTGTTTAGCCAGGTTTTCCTTCTCCTGTATCAGCCGTTTCTTCTCGTCCGGATTCTTGTTGTGTTTTTCGATAACTTCGTTCGTCCTATCTTTCCACCTGCGAAGCGATGGATGGATAAAAATCGTGAAATACAACAGATTAAGGGCCGGTTTATCGACGAAATTTATCTATCCGATATCCAAGGAAGCTTCAGATAAACTTCTCCAAGGTGGTAATTGTATCAAATTTCAATGTAAAAATCTCATTGGTGATGGGTATCGGGTGCTTCTTTGGACATCGAGAGGATAAATTTTGTCAATAAACCAGGCATAAGGCCTGAAAAGATTCGTGGCCAGTTCCTCGAGTTGATACTTATGAGCTGACATACAAAAAATTCGGTTACCTTTGATTTTCAGCCTTGAGCGCCATATTTTGAGTCGTAAGTAGCTCCACTTGAGCTTCGAGATTCGCGATTTTCTCCTTATTCGGGCTGACGATGTCCACGTCGACGTTGGCGAGTTGTTTTTCAGCGGCGGCGAGTCGATCCTTGAGCTGCGCGCATTCGGCGAGCAGCGTTTTGTGGCTTTCGGTCAATTCGTTCAGCTTGCTGACCTGTTAGGAAAGTTTTTCAATCAATTAACTAACCTAGTGATAACGGAAATCATGGAAACGACAGAAAATCATGTCAGGACATACTTTGGACAATAGCTGCGTATGCTGGTCAGCGGCGATGACGGAAGTTTGGCTCGAATTGCCTCCTCTCTCGAGAGCGGAGCGTAGCTCGTCGATTTGTTTCTTGAGGACTTCCACCTGATCGATTCACAAACGATACTCAAAAAATTGGATATCTAAATTTAATTCAAAAACTAAAAACAAATTCAAAAATGTGCATAAATTTGAAAAAAAAAATTAAAATTGCGAATGAATTTTGTTATCGAAACTTCCACCGACCTCAGCTTCCATTTGCTGTTTCTCCTTTTTGTAATGTTCAGCGCTCGAAACAGCCACGGCTTTGTCGGCTCGCAGCAAATCCAAAACTTTCAGCATGTCCTCGGATTTTTGGACGTTTTCGCCGAACTGGTCCTCGGGCACAACTTCGCCGATTGCCTGGAAATTGACAAAAATTCAATCCGGCTGAATTATGTAGGTAACACTTCTTTAGCTCAAAAAGATCGGCCAAAAAATTCTTCAAAATTCAATATTTTCCAACTCAATTTATCGACTCACTCGCGCGGCGTCCAATATCGACACCCGCTGTCCCAGCTGATGTATCTTGTCCAGAAGGCTGTCGTTGACGCCGGTCAATTGGGCAATCTTCTCTTCGCTTTCGCCATTGATCTTCTTCAATCTGGCCACTTCGTTCTGCAAGGATTGCAGTTGGTTGTTGATCTGCTCCATTTCGTTTTTGGATTTCATTTCCAGCGCAGCGTAGGCGTCCGAGGCGTTCGCGAGTTCGGATCGAACGTTCTTCAGTTCCTGGAATGGGATTTCCGGCATGGATTTTTACGTCGGTAGATTTATAGGAAATTTAATGCTGAACACGTCAAAAATGCATGTCAGAGTTTTTCTTTTTGTTTCAAAACTGACCAAAACGCTCGGTTTTTTCATTAAATTTGAAGGTTTTTGTTCACATTTTCAACGATTCTGAAAAACCTTCAATATTTCATCGAACCAAAAAAATTCTCCCATATACTTGGAAAGCTTCTGCGCCGAATACGACCAACCGCACCTCTGGAAATGCAATAGCCGATTTTTGGAGACTGTTTGAAGTTTCAACACAATTTACTGATTTTGGTTGAGGTTAAAACGGTCGCCGAAAATCGGTTATTTCACTTAACGAGGCGCGGCTGGTCGCATTCGACGCAGATATGTCTCAAGTATACGGGAAAAATTTGTCCGTTCGGCTAAATACCATCGGTGTTGCAGAATTGTCAAAATAGTGAAAAAATCGTCGAAATTGACTCTTTTTCGGTAGTTATTGGCAAAATACACAAGAAGGAAGCATGTGCGACACATCATGGGCGTAATCAGCGATGAATTTACAGTAATATTAGCACCTCGCATTTTTCCGAATTTTTGGTGTTTTTGGCCATATTCTCCATTGCTGAACCATTTAACCCGAAATCACCCTAAAACTGGCAACATCGCTTACCTCCTCGAGCTGCTTCGTCTGATTCGAAAGGCTGCTGACTGTCTCCTGCGCCACCCGAGCCGATTTTATGGCTTCTTCCGATTTCCCCTCGAGATCGACTTTTTTCTCTTTGGTTTCGACCAGCTCCGTCGACAAAGCCTCGCATCTGGCAATTTTTATTGATAAATCAGTAATAAATCACCGAGCAGAATGATGGAAAAGTCAATTTTTGCATTTACGCCCAAAGGATGAATACCTGGAGCGTAGGGATTTGAGCTCTTCCTCAGCCTTCGCTTTCAGTTCCTTTTCCTCCTCGGTCGAAGCGTTCAATTTCGCTTCCAACGCTTCGTTGATGCTTTTCAACTCGGCTTCGGTCTTTTTCAGGTTTTCAATCCTTCAAATCAAATTGAAAACTATCAAAAAAATTGAAAAAAGAAGTATTTAAGACCAGTAAGGAGGAACAGAAGTAATTTTTCTTCCATAACCCAACCGACAGATCCAAGACTGGTCCAAAACTGTCTGAAAGAAGCCAAACCTGTCTAAAATTGGTCAGAAAATGTCCAAAACTGTCTAAACTGGTTTGTCGATGTCCGGAACTATCTAAAACTGGGGAGAAACTGTCCAAAACGGGTTGAATGGGCCAATAAAGGGACCAAAAATGGTCTGAAACTGTCCAAAATAGCCCCCAACAAATCTTGAAAGTCCAAAACTGGTCAAAAAAGTCTGAAACAATCAGAAACTGGTCTAAAACTGTCAAAACAGTCCAGCACTGGTCTGGAAATGTCTAAAACTAACCAAAATCCGTCTGAGACTTCTTCAAAGGTCAAAAACTGTCCAAAAAGGTTCAAAACTATCCATTTCTGGTCTTAGAATGTCGAGAAAAATTCCCAAACTGGTCAAGAACTGTTTGAAACAGTCCAATACTGTACAAAATGGCCCAAAACTATCCAAAACTGGTCCGAAACTGTCCATAACACTCAGTGAATGTTTGGAACTACCTAGAACTGGTAAGGAACGGTTTAAAACTAGTCTGAAACCCTAATTTACATTTTTTGTAAATTAAGATAACCTATTCATAATTTCAATTGTTACTTCGCTATCACTCACAATTTGGCGCATTCCGCTTTGTGCTCTTCGAATTCCTTCGTGATTTTGGCTCGGGAATCGTCCGCGTCCTGCGAGATGGCCGAGGACTCCTCGCAGTTCTTCATGGCGGCCTCCAGCCGCGTATTCAGGCCTTGGATGGCCGCATCTTTCTCGGCGATTATCCCTTCCAAATTCTTAATGGTCCGCTCTGCAGAAAGAAGAAAATTAAACTATTGTTTCGCTCAAAGCTCAATTTGGGGCGCAATTTTTTTAAGGAACAAAAGCAATTTGAAAAATTGACGTTTTCAGGTACCTCTCTCCAGCACCGGCTGCGACCGATTGACCGCTGTGGTCAGCTGCTCTTGCATTTCCTGAATCCTCTCCTCTTTCTCCCTCAATTCGACCCGAGCCGCTTCCAATTCTTCGGCGATCTTGTCCCTCATCTGTTTCTGGTCGTCGAGTCGGGCCTTCGCCGTCCTCGCCTGCTCTTCCAATAGATCGACTTTCCTGTTGAGACGGTCTTGTTCGTCCTGAAGTTTCGAAATATTTCGTGAAAAATCTACAACGACAAATTTTCAGGATTTTCAAAATGGAAGGATTCTCACCTGAAGTCGCCTACGCAGGTTGGAACGTTCGAGGTTGGCCTCTTCCAGTTCGGCGACCAATCGTTTGCGTTCTCCTTTTTCGGCCTCCTCGAAATTCAACCGGATTTGGTCGAAACTTGCCATGAGCAACTCCTGGAAATTGGGACAAAAAAAAATTCAATTTTCAACAGACGGGGCTCTAAAAAAAATCGAGTTTCCTTCTTGAGATTTTCTCATCTCTACTCACGGCCTTGACTCGTTCTCTCGTTTCGAACTCTTTCTGCTTCTCGAGCCATTCTTCGTTCCGTTTGAGCAATCGGTTGTCTTCCGTAAGCCTCGATAATTGCAGTTCAGCAGCCGAAGCTTTGTTCATCGCTTCGATGACCTCCTGAAAACAGAAATGTTACATTTATTATTAGGAATTACAATCCAAATTTTTTTTTGCAGTCACGCAAAAATCAGTACCAATTTTGACGATATTTCTAAATAATTTTTTAACCGCTAAACCGATTTAAGCTGCTCAAGGCTTCACAGCATACTCCTGTACTCATGCTGACAAACTCTATTTCCAAACTCACGTTTTTGCTGTGCTGAATCTGGGCCTCGTATCTAGCGACGGTTTGTTTCTGGTTTTCCACGAGTTTTTCCGATTTCTGCAACTCGCCCGTGAGCCATTCGACTTTGCTGGCCAGGGCTTTGACTTTTTCCTGGTAGAACGAAGCTTGCCAGGCGGCTTCGGCTTTAGTTCGCAACAGCTCGCCGTTCTCGTCCCTCATTTTGGAAATCGTTTCGTTGAGCAGGTTTTCGTTGATTTTCTTCTCTTGCCTGTACGTTTCGTACTCTTTTTTGAGCTCTTCCAGCTCCTTTTTGATCGAGGCGACCTCAGCGGCTGCAGCCTAGAATGGAGGAAATTGTTAATATACGAGGAAGAGGAAGATGGATAAAGGAGGAAGAGGAAGAAGAGCAGGAGGATAATGACGAGGAGGAGGATGGATGAAGGAGCAAAAGGAAGAAGAGGGGGAAGAGGAGGATGGCGAGGCGTAGGAAGAGGGAGGAGGATGGAAGAAGGAGGAAGAGGAAGTAGAGGAGGATGGATGAAGGAGCAAGAGGAAGAAGAGCGATGGATGAAGGAGGAATAGGAAGAAGAGGGGTAAGAGGAGGGGGGTAAATGAAGGAAAATGATAAGATAATTTAAAAGAAGCAATGACTTAATCATTAATGTAGTACAACAAGAATAATTCTTCATTTACCTTTGCTCTATCAGGTGTTGAAATCGCTGATTTGGTGGGCGTATTGTTAACGCTTTGATCACCGTCTTCACCAGGGCCCTTAAAAAAATTTTACGGTTAGTTGTTTACTAAGCTGTCAATATTTACATTTGAAAGACTTAAAGAAGCATTCTCACTTTCGACGTCTGCGTTTTGCTGCGATCGTAGTACATGCGCTCGTACGAATCGCGCTGGTTCTTGATGAATGCGACTTGTTTTTCGAGGAATTTCTCCCTCGATTCAAGCGCTTCAATGCTGCATCGCGATTTTTCGAGTTCGGCCTGAAAATTGAAAATATTTTTAATTTGGTGTTTCCTGCGGTTTTGTGCAAATTGAAGTGAGCGATTATCGACAGCGAAATTGCCATGCAGGAAACGCATCTATGCATATGGTATCTTCTATTCTAACATATGGGCCATCTACAATTATTTACGGCAAAAAGAAACAAACCTTGAGCGCTTTCACTTTCTCGTCATCTCCGCCCGTCTCCTCGGCTTCTTTGGTCTCCTGGAGGGCGCGGATGGCGGCGAGTAACTTTTGATTGTTGAGCTGCAAGTCTTTGATGTCTTTGAAGGTGACGAGATGTTTCGCAATCACCTGGTAACGAATTGTTTTCAAGAAAAATATAATGAAGATACGATTTTATTGGAAACGAAGATGAATTCATCGGTTTATATCGTATTTCACGGGGTAAGTTCGAAGATATATTGCAGCGGGTTCACGGGGCTAAAAGGGGCAAAATCTCTGCCTCTTTTTCAAACTCGTCATCTCGAGTCGGTAAACGATTTTTGATTTTTTGCCTCTTCGACAAAACACGCTGTAAATCGGTTAGATATGTAGTCTCAAATTCATCATATGACATCATGCAATTGGTGCAATTGCCTAGAAATACCTCAGATCCTGTCAAGGCATCCGCTCTGGCGACTGGATCGTCGAGATTGAGCGGAATGTGGTTGCCTCTGGCTGCTTCGACTTCTCGCAGCAGGAAGCAAATTTGCCGGCTCATATCGTTGATGAGGGCTGAAAAATTTCGAACCATCATGATTATACTGGCTCAGCAAATCGAAGTCGCAAGAAATGCAAAAATTTATAAAAACGCTTCCCGATAAAATTTGAAAAACTCACTTTTTTGTTTTTTATTTTCGCTGGCGAGGAATTCGTTGGTGGCGGCCAGATCTGCGTTGGAAATACGGAGGTGGCTCTGCTCGTTTTCGAGGTCGTTCATTTTCTGAGTCAGCATCTCCATGGACGTGATGGCATGTTCGTAATCCTCCTGCTGCTTGGCGAGGATCGGAGCCTTTTCCTCGATTTCCTAAAAGTAGAAAAAATACAAGGTAGAGTTGAGGAAAACGTTTTGAGGAAATTAAAAAGTCAGGCATCATACGACTTGAATTGAAAAAAAAAAATTGATAACAAAATTTCGACAAACCTTGAGTATCCTGTCCATGTAGGCTTTTAATCTTTCGTTCTCCTGTTCCTTGATAAGAAGCTCCTGGATGGTGTCGGCGTACTTCTTGTACAATTGCGACAATGTCAATCCCGATTTGAGAAGTTTGCTCGTCGACGCTGCTAGCGGCGACAGTTTATCCACCGCGGTTTCAGACGATTCTGCACAAATTAGTACAGAATGAACTCTAGATACTCATTCTTACCACAAAACAATCTCCAAAACACAAAAAAACCAAAAAAAAAACACAAAAAACCGAAACAAAAACAAAAAAAAAATACAACAACAAAAACAATATTCAAGAAGTACCTTGCTTGACGGCCTCCAACAACTTATTGGCGTTGTGAAGTTCCGCTTTGAGAGCGGCTATGGTCTCTTCTTTGGCTTCAAGTTCGGCCGCCGAGTCGGTCTCCAGTTGAGTGAAACGCGTTTCCAAATCGCCGTATTCTTCGGACGCCTGTTTCAGGTGCTGCTGCAGTTCCTCGATTGCTTTCGTCAGCTCGCTCACGTCCCGCTTCGACTGTTCAAGCTCTTCTACAAGTCGAAATGGTAATACTGAGAATTTCGCAAATAGGTTCTTCCAACACGAAGTGCCATACATAACAAAATATCTGTGCTTACCTACGAATTATTTTTTTTGGCTGCCATATCATAAAAATATAGATTTGATCGTTCAAGATTGAATTAAAACGTGTTTTACAATCTGAAAAACTTTTCTGGACGATTCTACGCAATTTTTAATTACATATTTACAGAGTAAATGGAAGTATAGTGATCGTCCTAAAATCGAGTGAACGGAGCTTCAGTTTCTCTTATACACATTTACTCAGAATCACTTCCTGAACAAGTGTCTGTGTGTCCGTTACGTCCGTCTGTCCGTCTGTCTGTCTGTGCTGTCCGTCTGTCAGTTCCTCGATTGCATTTACAAAAATGGCCATAAGCTCCCTCATTTCGTCAACCGCTTCTTGACTGAAATGTTTGTCGAGCTCTTCTACGGAAGGATCGAAATGGTAATACTTCCGAGATATTTCGCAAATTTTTAGGTTTTCTATTTTATTTTTTTCCGGCCGCAAAAATGAACACGATTTGAGCGTTCTTGGTCTACATAATATATGTTTTACCTTGCACAAATTGGATTTTTTTATGGCTGCCATTTTGGGCGAATTTTAAAATTTTAATACTGATTTGTTCAAACGATTCAAAAGCAATAAAAATATGATCAAATTGTGCCATCAAAAATGGAACTATTGTGTGTTATGGACGATTCTACGCAATTTTTTACCATTGAAATTGAATGAATTGTCAAAATGAGAGATTTTTCCTCAATTAAACTTATTTTTTTCATTTTTTTAAAATTTAGGTTGTATCAAATTGATTACCTTTGTAATGGTCGGTGAGCTGAGTTTGCTTCTTCACGTTGTTCCTATGAACCTGTATCAGATTGTCTTCCTTGGCCATTTGGTCCTTGTATTTATCCGTCACTTCTTCCAGCTGGTTTTGCAGGTCGTCGTTGAGTTTGTTCAATTTCTCGCAATGCTCTTTCGAGATCCGAAGCTGGAAATGAATTGGAATTATAACACGAATCGTGCAGATTGTAATTCAAGATTTAGTAAAAAAAAAGCGGGGTTACCTCCTCTTTCAATTCGACCATTTTGGTCTGCAATTCGATTTGGTTGGAAGTGGCTTCTCTCCTATGCTTGGTCAGCTCTTCGTTGGCAAGTTTCAAGTCCGATGTCAGCTCCTGGACTTGCACAGTGAGCAGGTCTTTCTCTTGAGTGAAACGTCGTTCCCTGCAAAATTGAAAAACAATTTACTCCGAATATCTCGGCAAACAAATGGTCAGGCAACAGTTCAAAAGTTTTTTTTCATTTTTTACTTTGATTCTCATTCCTTGATTTAACTAACTTGTGCTCAAGTTCGACGAGTCTTGCTTGCGCATCTTCGCCGAGAACCAGCGCCTCCAATCTGGCCCTATTGGCAGATCGCAATTCCACGTTGAGCGACGCCAATTCGGCTCTCGCCCTCTCCAATTCCACTTCCCTCCTCTCCGTCGTGGACCGTATGACTTGCAGTTCGTCGACTGCGCTGTCTCGCTCTTTCCGCAAAGTCTCCATCTCATTTTTCAAGCTAAATAGTTGAGAGACAAGGAGAAATAACATTTTCCATCTGTCGGACCTCAATGATATTCAACAACAAATACCGGAGCAATACCAAGGCCTTACCTCTGAATGTCATCGGCGTGTTTGTTGAGCTGAGCTGTCTTAACTGACAGTCTCTTGTTAACATCGTCGAATTGGGCTGTAATTGTTTCCCATTTGACCTTAAAATCGTCCCTTTCGATGCTGGTGGACCTGAGCGCCTCTTCCAGTTCACCCAGGCGAGTTTCTGAAATTTTTGTCGAGAAGCGGGTTAATGCCAACATTTTTGGCAAAATCCCCAGTGTTACCATCCTCAGGTTCTTTTGCCCCAGTCCTGAATGCCCCCGAGTTCCCAGGGACCATCCTCAGAGTCAACCATGAATAATTATTGTTATTGTTGAAGCTTCTTCTATGGTGGCGCTGATGTAAATCTTGCGACCATAGGTATCCGAGAATTTGGTGGGTTAATCTATGATTGGGAGCGAGATATCAGGAATTGTCAACAACATCTCATTTTTATCAACAAAAAACCGGTCAAAACGTCAGACAGTTCCCAACTGCCACCCGGCGTCTCGCTTTGACGTTGACAACCACCACCTGAGCCTCTGCCAGCCTGTTAACAACTGCCACCCAGTCAACTGGCTTCAATCGACACGGCAAAGGACGACGATCGCCAGGCAGGGTGGCAGTTGCGTGACGCTCAAGACGTTAGCTGCAGTCCTGACTGTTGTTGGAGATTCGACAATTTGGAAAAACGCTTGAAATTCAGGCAGGTTTCCCTTGGGTAAATTTGTGAAATCGTCGATTGATATCAGCTTGCCAAGAAGCCACTCTCCACCCCCCCGATCACTCATCGACTGTACCACCTTTCCACATAACTCTCACCCTCTGGCAAACTTTAGGGACACAAGTTACACTATAGGCAAACAAGTTAGGAATAGAGACGGAAAACTCTGCCATCATAATCGCAGTAACGTGGATGTAACACAAAAAAGGTTCATTTCTTAAGAAAAATGAACCAAAAATGATTAAACTCTTGATTACCCAATGCATCTTTGGACGTTTTAAAAGTACCCTCGGCGACCAAGTATTCTTGAATGTGTTTTTCGAATTCGGCCTCGATCTTCGTCCTGAGCCCCGACTCGATCCCGTCGTATTCTTCGGGCGAAAGTACCCGCCGAAGGATCCCTTCGCTGGAAGCCTCGCCGACGACTTCCATCGCCATCGCCGTGGCCGAAAGGGCCAACTGGATAAATAAATTAGTTGTAACTATGTAATAAAAATGTACTCGGATCGGTACACACTCGGATTCAACAATATTTCAAATCAGTTGACTTACCGAAGCCGAAAATGAAGTTCTCTACCTCACACGCACAGTATCACTATGAAAATGATTGAGTAATAAGTACCTACTTGAAAATCAGTACTTGCCCGATAGGAATAAAGTTATGGTAAAATTGTTCGAAACATCAGCGGCAACAAGCACCGTTCCTGCTCTAATAAATTGTGTAAAACTATTGAAAAACTCACAACTAAAACTGCAATTGATACAAAACCACTTCGGATTCGGAACCAGCAACGAAGAACGAATGACGAGAGGAGAGACGACGGACGAGAGAAGAGAAAGAAGAAAGAACGAAAACGAAAAACAACGCGAAAAGAGAGAGCAAAGCGGTGGACGCGTACAGCGATCACCAGTAGAATCGATTCCAGCTTGAACAATCGATATTACTCATGATGATGATGATGATGATGATGCCTTCAAATTTCTTGCCCACGCACATTGGCCAAGCATCAGACGCTGTTTAAACTTAATCAATGCAATTTACCTTATTAAAATAGTAAGTTAATATTGAAATTAAGCTCGAACATCGAATAGATTAAAACCACTATCGATTCCTCATGACGATTCGATTTCCTAAATAGAACGATTCTCCTCTCGCGAACGAAAGGGAAGACAGTGTTGCCAGTTTTGAGGTCGCTTGTCTACGGGCAGCAGTTCCGCGCTACTAATCTCAACGGATCTGCGGATAATACTGGGAGCTAATACAATTTTCAAAAATAACTCAACAATTTTTTTCATGCAAAAGGATAGCCGATAAAAAGTAAATTTTTGTCAATCAATATTTAACTACCCAATCGCTTGAAGGGAAAATTAATAAAATTGGAACATCGATCCGAATGATTTTTGCTTCGAGTTTTGTCTCCGCCTGTCGTCCCGGATGAGTGAAAACTTCCATTTCAGAATCAGTTCGTTAGGTCTAAGGTCACAGAACAGTTCGAGTTGCATTGTCGTTTGATTATTTTTGTCGTTATACTATTGTGCAATTTGGTAATCGAATTTTAAATTCTCGAACGGAAAA
Source organism: Nesidiocoris tenuis (assembly GCA_036186465.1). NCBI lineage: Eukaryota > Metazoa > Arthropoda > Insecta > Hemiptera > Miridae > Nesidiocoris > Nesidiocoris tenuis. Next base: position 3,610,004 of record AP028923.1, read on the forward strand.
CGTAAACTATTAAACGACTGCGTTCGTCAGAAAATGTTGACAGTTGCCAAAGCTCCGATAAAAATCGTTACAAAGACGAGGCGAGGTAAGAATGAAAAAGGTTATGCCACTATCTTCGATGACGAGAAAAAAGTGTGAAAATTCTCTTTTTATAGCTTGGTATTATCGCTTATCGCCGGTATTTCTCTTATCCAGGCATCAGTCAAAACATTGAAAATCTCAGAGACTCGAAAAAACCGCAAGAAGAAAACGGAGACCTGGCCAGCAAGTGAGTTCTGCAGTCAGCTGCTCGTTAAATTAAATATTAACTCTTAGCCAAGAAAATTGGTGAATCAATCTGCTAATTAGGTTTTTGGGTTTTCGTTATTCGGCTCGAAATAATGGTTTTGTCGAAATGCAGTATTGCCACAATGATTATGCAATATGGCACACGATTGCGTTCCTAGTTGATGGATTATGTAATTACGAGAATGGAAGATGATTGCAGCTCTCATGGCACCAACAATTTTCATCTAATTTGTTCTGTCTCTGCTGAGTACTAAATTAGTGAATGGCCTTCGGCGAACGAGACTGCAAGCGTTGAAATTGTACATAACGTACAATACTTATTGCAATAATGTTTCAATAAATAATAATAATAATATTAAACCAGTGGTGCGTAGATAACACACAATACTTCCATATTCTGAAACGTGAAATTGTGACACAATTTGATCATATTTTGACTGCTTTTGAGGGTGTTTAGGTCAAAAATATAAAAAAATTCAGTATTAAAATTTTAAAATTCGCCCAAAATGAAAAAACGCCACATTTTCGGAATATAAAAAATGTCCACATATTCTGCAAGGTAAAACGAAGATTTTGAGACCAAGAACGCTCAAATCGGTCCATTTTTGCGGCCGGAAAAAAATAAAATAGAAAACACTAAAAATGCAAATATCTCGGAAGTACTGTGCGTTATCCAAATTCCGATTAAACAGGGTGTTAGGTCTTGCCGAGACAAACATTTCAGTTCAAGAAATTTGAAAAAAGGTTGAGAAATGAGGGAGTTATGGCCATTTTTGTAAATGACCACAGACGGACAGACGGACAGACGGACAGACAGACAGACGGACACACGGACACACGGACACACAGACACTTGTTCGGGAAGTGATTCTGAGTAAATGTGTATAAGAAAAAGTTTTTTCTGATGCTCCGTTCCGATTCTCGATTTTAGGACGATCACAATACTTCCATTTACTCTGTAAATATGGAAGTAAAAATGTAATAAAAATAAATAATAATAAAATTTTTTATAGGTACAACGACAATGTATAATATTACAATATATCATATTACGACAATTTCTTATTCTTCACTATTATTTAATTTATTAATAATTATATACAAAAATGTCGTTTTTACTTCCATATTTACAGAGTAAATGGAAGTATTGTGATCGTCCTAAAATCGAGAATCGGATCGGAGCTTCAGAAAAAACTTTTTCTTATACACATTTACTCAGAATCACTTCCTGAACAAGTGTCTGTGTGTCCGTGTGTCCGTGTGTCTGTGTGTCCGTGTGTCCGTTAGTCCGTTAGTCCGTCTGTCCGTCTGTGGTCATTTACAAAAATGGCCATAACTCCCTCATTTCTCAACCTTTTTTCAAATTTCTTGAACTGAAATGTTTGTCTCGGCAAAACCTAACACCCTGTTTAATCGGAATTTGGATAACGCACAGTACTTCCGAGATATTTGCATTTTTAGTGTTTTCTATTTTATTTTTTTTCGGCCGCAAAAATGAACCGATTTGAGCGTTCTTGGTCTTAAAATCTTTGTTTTACCTTGCAGAATATGTGGATATTTTTTACATTCCGAAAATGTGGCGTTTTTTCATTTTGGGCGAATTTTAAAATTTTAATACTGAATTTTTTGATATTTTTGACCTAAACACTTTCAAAAGCAGTCAAAATATGATCAAATTGTGTCACAATTTTACGTTCCAAAATATGGAAGTATTGTGTGTTATCTACGCACCACTGGTTCTTGGAAGAGTAGTTTTGGCGGATTTGGGTGAATGAGCATAATTACCATCTGGTGGATGGTCATTTTGCTGATTCGAGCCTTGCGAAAAACTGGTAAAAGAGGTTGGATTGGTAACAACGTGCAAGGAGGCGTGGCTCAACCAATGAGAGGGATTGTTGTTTTTGAAAACGCGAATGGTTCGATCGACATCCGAAACATGAACATTTCAATTTCTTTATGAACTCATTTCACAAACTTTCCCGAATGATCATTTTTCATTGTTTTTCTAGCGATCCAAAACCGTACTTCCAGCCGACGAATGGCAAAAAAGCCAACAGCCTTCGAGCGCAGCAGGAAGCAATCTCACCGCAGCACGAGGAGCTCATCAAATTCATCTACGACAGTACGTATAAATGTTTCACATCAGCTCGCCGTACATAGATGGTAATTTTTCATTTTCAATTTCTTTTTTCCGCCGTAGGCTGGACCTCCGTGTGCCAGGAGAGCGAGGAAGAGAACTCGGAGGAAAAGAAAGGTAATGATCGAATATTGATTGATGGTTAACCTTAGAAATATCGAGACTGAATTACAATTTTGTTTAATTCGATTTGAAATTGAATTTTCTAGGTTACTCGAAAAGCGTTTGCTACCATGCAGCCGAGCCGAGTAGCGAGCTAAAAGGTGAGAATGGAAAAAAACACTTTCAGTGTTTTTAGTCCTTTTTTTAACACTATGTGAGGTGAAGTATCTAGGTGCTGGGGTGGCACTTATCAACTAGCTGCTACCTGCTTCTCAGGCATGAGCTGGGTGGCAGTTAAAAAACTGAGGGAAAATTGGTCAAAACCTGAAGTTGGGGAGCAGTCTTTGAAAACCGGGAGCCAACCAATAGTACCCAGGTGGCAATTATCAAAAACCGTGAGTCAACTGCCACCCAGGCAGTCATCAAAAACCAGGAGTTAATCGACTGTACCCGGGTTGCAGCCATAAAAAATTGGGAGTCAACCAACAGTTCCCAGGTGGCAGTTTTCAAAATTCTCAGTAGACTCACTACCTCCCCTGCACCTTATTGAAAAATATCTGTGCATTTCAAAACCGGAAAAAAATCTAATGATAAATTATAAATAAAGATAAATAAATAAATTTGTTTTTGCAATTTTTGTTGGATAGAATTACTACAAGAATCATAATTCCAAGTGACTCAGGTCTTTGACAAGATCTTCTTTTCTACTTTTTCAGAAAATCCATTTTTCAAATTTCAGATTTCACGCCATTCGACCTCGAGTCCTGGTGGGGGAAGAGGCTGTTCAACACAATCACCAAATCCGTACCTTGAAGCCGCTCTCTCGCTCAGTTCACACGCACGTTAAAACAATTTGCCGACCTGCGCAGCGAAAAACTCGTACAAACCCCAATTTTCGGTTAACCCCCAAACAATCGCTCAAAATACACACAAACACAAGAGCCGCAATTTTCTTTTCTTACCGACGATGGTCCTAGTATTTTGTTAGTATTTAATTTTGGTAATGCGCGTACGGAAAAATTCGCTTCCGGATTCGCTACTCAGACAGCTGGCCAAGTGTCGATCGAGTGTTGGAAATTTCGAGACAATACGTAGTTTTAAGGAGGGGAACGAGATGTGACGTCATAGTGCAAACGCTTAGATTAGTCGTTAATTTTTTGCCTCTTCGGCCGCCCAATTTTCGCCGCCTTGAGGAGGCAAATGCCCATCGTAGTCAACCTAGTGCATGTTAGTCGTTCGTTAAAGTTGTTAATGTTTACGTTTCGTTTTTTTTTTTGTTATCTATTTTCAAACCGACAACAAGGCGCCGCGCTTTTTTCGAGGATCGAAATTTCCCGAATTCAATCCGATCGCCTAAATTCTCCGCCCAATACATAATTTTATGTATTCTCCCTCGGTCCTACATATCCTCAAGCCGTCGTCTGTTGTCGTAGTCGAGTAGGAGAAAAGATAATGTGATAGACTTTGGTCGCGTCGAGTGAAAATGTCATACGCTGTATATTATTGTTCTCGTTTGACTTGAAAGTGTTTCGTTTTTGCTCCGTGCCATTTTCGGCTTATTAAATGTTGCTTCATTCTCACGGCTCGTGATTTCATCAACCCATTATTGACAGTTTTATTTTTAGTAAATTAAATTTGATTAGAGTGCTTTCGCCCGTTAGGTCAGGGCAGGCTTTTTTCTATCTTGGTTTAAATTATCAAGTAGATGCAAGTTCCCAGCCTTGCGAAGAAATAGATAATAAAGCCGTTTAAAAACAATTTTCATTCAATTTTGAGTAACAACTTACGTTATTTGGTTGTCTTATTTGCGAGTTATGAGGGAACCTGTTAGCGCTCAACAACGCAACAGGTGGCGACCGGACCGAAAGATTCGATTATCGAATACGAGAGCTTGAGCCGTCAGCCAGAGCGTCTCTGATAGGCTGAGGGCCGCACGTTGCCGCCGGGCCAGCTGAATGCCGCGCAACGGTCCCCCCCTCGTCCGAGAGCCACAAAACGGGCCCGCCCGCCGGTACAAGTGCCACATAACGGGCCCGCCCGGCGGTCCTAGTGCCACAAAACAGGCCCGCCCCCCCAGCTGAGTGCCGCACAACAGTCCCCCCTCGTCCCAGTGCCACAAAACGGGCCCGGCCGTCAGTCCAAGTGCCTCAAAACGGAGCGGCTCTGCTGCCTCTGCCCCTAGGTGCCGTAAAATTAAAAATATAGTTTCTCAAAAAAAATTGTGGTTGAAAATACAAATAAATTGAAAAAAGCATTGGGGAGTGATGGTACGATTCAGAAAAATAATATTTTATTATTAACTTAAAACATTGCTATGTCGACTATTATAACAAATTTCTTTACACAGTATTGCACCTTCAGTCGAATTTCATCATTGTTTTTCCAAATTATTACAGACGCGTTTCCTAATCCTGAATGCCGCAGACTCGATTCGCAGGCACGGCGACGTCGATTTTCTTCGGGTAGGCCAAATTTAAATTTTTCATTATCTCGACAAACTGCTCTTTGCTTTTAGACAGTCGGGGGTTGTACAATTTCTCTTCGCGAACAGACGTCGCCGTCCAGCCTTTGTAATCGTGAGCGGGGTAGAGCGTGAAGTCGTCGGGGAGCGAGAAAATTTGAGCGTGGACCGAATCGTAGAGCGTGGCTGCGTCTCCTTCCTGGAAATCGGTGCGTCCGCAGCCGCGGATGAGCAGAGCGTCCCCGGTGAAGGCGCACCTGAAAATTAAAAAAAAAAATTGTTGACTTTTTTGGGAAATTTCTAGTTTAAAACGATAGATGACTAAAATTTTCCAAAAAGAAAATTCAAAAGTGCTCACTCTGAAATGTGGAAAATTGGTATTCCGACGGCCAAAATCTGTACCCAAAAATTTAGGGATTTTAGGACAGGTTTTGCTAACAAAAAGAGCGGGCTGCTGTGAAGGGGGAAACCGTGTGATGACGTAAGCAGGAAATTTTCAAAATTAAAAAACGACGTAAATTCCCCATTATTGGCTCTCTTGATTTTATTATTTCCGCTCTAACGCTTTCGGCCGTACGGCCCTCCTTAAGAGGCATTTTTACCTACAATTTTTTGTTTATGCGTGCCGCAGGTGGTCTGCAGTCAATTTCTTCTTTTTTGTCGTGTTCCGATACCGACCATCTGACAATGCTCCATAGCCAAAAAACTTCTTATGTCAAATTCTTACTTTTGACTTTCAAGTACATAAGTGACGCAGCCGTTCGTATGGCCGGGAGTCGGTCGCACAGTCAGAGCGAATTGGCCGAATTCGATATTGTCGCCATCTTCGACGTAAATGTCCGCTTTAGCGCCACTGTATTTCGATATGATCGATCTACGAAAAACAAAAAACGAAGGTGTAAGTAAACTTGAAAAAATTCAGAGTCGAAACAAAATTAGTTTTTGTTTCCCCACAACTTACTTGCAATTGGTGCTCTTTTTTAGGAGACCAGTACCGGTTATATGGTCGGCGTGAACGTGAGTGTTGATAGCGAATTTCAAATTGAGCCCTGTCTGATGAACGGCCTGCTTATCTCGCTCGACCTTAAAGAAAAAATAAATAAATAGTAAAAAACCAAAGGTTAGGGGGAGAAAAAAATTCGTTTTTCTAATAAATTGAGTCGTCAAAAGCTACCTGTTCGAGAACGGGATCGATGAGAATGCATTCTTTCGATACCAAATCGCCCAATAGGTAAGTGTAGGTTGAGCTTTCGTGATCGAACAACTGCCTGAAGAAGAAGGAAGAATTCCCTGGAAACCGTAAGGAATTGAAGGCTTTTAGACGTGGTGGTGAATTAGAAATACATTTTTGACAATACACTCGATAAGAGCATCAATCAATCCTTTCTGCATTCATAGCAGGAAGGAGGTTCCAAGGAAAGGAAGATAATCTAACACTAACAATGAACCGTATGTTGGACTAGAATAAATACAAACAACTCAATTTATCAACTCGACCAACAATCTCAACTATCAAACTAAACTCGCAAACTCAACTTCTAAACTCAGTTCACCAACTCAACTCCATAACTTAACCCACACACTGAACTCAGAAACTGAACGGGCAAACTCATTTTACAATCTCAACTTGCTAACTCAACTATCAAACTCAATTCTCAAACTTAGTTCATAAACTGAACTCACAATCTCAACTTGTAAACTCAGTTCACAAACCCAACCCACAAACTAAACTCTCAAAGTCATCCCACAAACTCAACACCCAAACTCAACTTACAAACTTGACTCACAAACTCGAATTTCAAACTCATCTATCAAACTGAACTCTCAAACTCAACAGTCAAACTTAACTCACTAACTCAACTTACAATCTCAACTATTAAACTGAACTCTCAAACTCAACCCACAAACTCAACAGTCAAACTTAACTCACTAACTCAACTCACGATCTCAACTTGCAAACTCAACCCACAAACTCAACAGTCAAACTTAACTCACTAACTCAACTTGCAAACTCAACTCTCAAAATCAACTTCAAAACTCAGTTCGCAAACTCAGCTCTCAAAATCAACTCACGATCTCAACTTGCAAACTCAACAATCAAACTTTCAAAGTCAACTTCCAAACTCAGTTCACAAAATCAACACTCAAACTCATTCACACAAACTCAACTTGCAAACTAAACTCTCAAAGTCAGCTCACAATCTCAACTTGCTAACTCATACTCACAAACTCAACCCACAAAGTACATTCTCAGACCCAACTTCCAAACTCAGAGTTGAGTTTGAGGGTTGACTTTGAGAGTTTAGTTTGAAGTTGAGTTTGAGAGTTCAGTTTGACTGTAGAGTTTGAATGTTGAGATTGTGGGTTAAGTTTGAGATTCGACTTTGAGAGTTTAGTTTGTGGGTTGATTTTGTGAGTTAAGTTTGAGAGTTGAGTTTGATAGTTAAGTTTGGCTGTTGAGTTTGAAAGTTGGGTTTGAGTGTTGAGTTTGTGGGATGACTTTGAGAGTTTAGTTTGTGGGTTCGGTTTGAGAGTTGAGTTTGTGGGTTGAGTTTGAGAGTTCAGTTTGAATGTTGAGATTGTAACTCGAGTCTGTGAGTTAAGTTTGAGATTCGACTTTGAGAGTTGAGTTTGATAGTTAAGTTTGACTTGTTGAGTTTGAAAGTTGAGTTCGAGTGTTGAGTTTGTGGGATGACTTTGAGAGTTTAGTTTGTGGGTTCGGTTTGAGAGTTGAGTTTGTGGGTTGAGTTTGAGAGTTCAGTTTGAGAGTTGAGATTGTAACTCGAGTTTGTGAGTTAAGTTTGAGATTCGACTTTGAGAGTTTAGTTTGTGGGTTGATTTTGTGAGTTAAGTTTGAGAGTTGAGTTTGATAGTTAAGTTTGACTGTTGAGTTTGAAAGTTGAGTTTGAGTGTTGAGTTTGTGGGATGACTTTGAGAGTTTAGTTTGTGGGTTGGGTTTGAGAGTTGAGTTTGGAGGTCGAGTTTGAGAGTTGAGTTTGTGGGCTAAGTTTGAAAGTTGAGTTTGTGGGTTGGGTTTGTGACTTTAGTTTGTGGGTTGAGTTTTTAAGTTCAATTTCATAGTTGAGTTTGGAAGTTGATTTTGTGAGTTAAGTTTGAGAGTTGAGTTAGTGAGTTATGATCGTGGGTTGACTTCATTGGTTGAGTTAGAGCGTGGCATGCTGGTTGGAACCCTGAAATACACCGAGATTTCAATTATCTGCTACTTACCGAATGACATGATAGCCTCGATTGGATCACTTTACCTATGAGAAATTTCAATTTCGGATGAGAAAATGAAATTTCGTAACGACGCGTAACGTTTCAAGTCTGTTCAATAAAGGATGGACGTAATAGCCTACTAGGCTGAAGACTAGAGAGAACCACTCCTGCCGAAGGATGTTGGAAATTACGCCCCTCCAACACCAACCGCACAAACCGGTACCGTTAGGCGGGCGGCGTTTTGGGACATCTAGACTTTAGTGACTTCACTATTTTTACTTCCATAATTACAAAATCAACCTATTTGAACGTTTTTGGTCTTGAAATTTTTGTTTTTCCTTGCAGAAGACGTAGATTTTGGATAGATTTTAGGCGGGATTTAAAATTTGCAGCTTTTTTTTACATTTTCGGTCATTTAAGCCACCAAGCTTGTCAAAATCGAATGGCTTTGTTTCAAACATGTACGTATTGTGTGTTATCAACCCGTCACTGGGTTTATTTCCATAAAGTAAATGAAGTGACATGCATCGGGAAACATGCATTTGGAAAATCAGCAACCAACCTGGAGCAGAGGATAATCTCCTTATAGCTGAGATACCGGATCGAATCATGATGTAATGTTGTACAAAAAGCTTCAAAACCACGAATGAATAACGGCAATTTTTTCCTCAAAAATCATTTCCTCCCGTATCTTTTATCAAGTACTCACTATGGATTAAAAACTCACGTAACTCATCTGATTCGAAAGGTGTTGCACCTTGTTAGTCAGAACTCAAGGTTGCAACACTTGAAAATGAGGTAGCTCACCTAACTCCATAAGTGAAATTCTCCGGTATGAACGTAATTCTTCAAGAACAGGTTAAATTTAACGCGCAGGATTTACTAGATAAACCGTAAAATAACGAGAAAACGACTGAATATTTGGCAGAACAATTTTAATTTCTAAGGCCACAGCGTTTTGGGTTATTTGTTTACACAAGATATGATATCTGATAAGCCGTATCATTATCTTATCTCAATGCGTGAACTGTCTGCCCGTAGGCATGTCAGACACGATGTAGTTTTGTCTCTAGTTCGGACCTTCGACCTACCTACCTAAAAATACGAAAAAACAGTGTTGCCAAGTGGGGATTTTCTTCTCAAATTCAGTTTTTTTCAAATGCCAGGGAGTGATTTAGGGGGCGAAATGGTTTGGGGGTTTTCTTGGGTGTTTTTACGGAAGCCAGGAAGACTAGGGAAAAATAATCGCAACACTGCTTTGCCTTGGATCCTGCCCCTTCATAGCGGTGGGGCAATGAGTAGCGGTGCACGTAAGAACAGTGACATTCTCCTTCAGGGCGGCAGGGCACGCCCGGGACAACTTCGGTCAGGTTTATTTTTTCCAAAATCGCCAATCGACATGGCGCGCAACCATAATGCTGCATGTGCCACGCTTGAAAAATTGCACTTAAACCCCCTGTACATAAAAATTAATAAATAAAATGTTCCCATCGTCTTGGTCCTGATCCTTGTGCAAATTGATCCTAATTTCCGCTTTCTAGTTTCATTAATGGATTACCAAAATGTTTGGCTGATTGAAGTATGAGCATTCATGTATTAATTTGTTTAATCTGATGTACGTAGGTGCCAGGACATGGCAAATTAGTGGGCTTTTGCTGTTCAATTGAATTTCTTTTCCAGTGATAATTTAGCAACTGCCCGAGATGGAGAATATGGTTTTTGGCAAATTTTCGTCAACAAAATATAAATTGTCATCAACTACCTAGCAAAGATTAGCTAACTCGAGACACGCGTTCGGTTTTCGGCGTCCCCGCATCCGCCGCCCCCCGCCGGCGGTTAGCCGCCTCCGAGCGTCGGCTCAGTCGCCCGACCGCCTCCGACCGATGAATCCGAGCCGCGGCCGTTCCTTACACCGTCGTACCGATGATCGGCTTCGTACGCGTTCGACGTTTCGCTCCGGTTCGACGCGGTGAATTTCGAAAAAAATAAAAATTCGTTTCTCCCCCTAAAAAATTGTTTTTCGCTCTTAGACACTTCGAATTGAAGCGGTGAGTATATTTTTCACATCAAATTTTTACTTCAATCGAGCAGTGAATCGGTGGACGAAAAATGAAAGAAGTAACAAATAAATAAATGAATTAAAATTAATAACAATTATACACTTTGACTTGGCAATATTTTCTGCACTAGTTTGAGCCCATGTGCCAACATAACATGTCTAATATTATTAGACTTTCACAAAAATCGCCATATCTCCCAAATTTTCGAATTTTTTCCAAATTTCTTGAACCAGAATGTTCTATTAGTCACTACTGTTCAGCAGGAATTCTAATTACACCCAGTAAATCCGGCGTGTTGGCACTTTTTGTGCTTTCTGTATCATTTTCTACTGAACAAAAAAGTGGATTCAAGCATTTTGGTCTCGAAATGTCTGTCTTAGCTCGCAGAAATCACATATTTTTTCATTTCAGACATTTGTCGAGAACTAACTAAAATGAGAACCTTTCCTAAGAATCGCGGAAAATTCCGAAAGTATACTTTATTAATAGTAATAAAATTGAGGTATTGACAAATTACAAATTGTTTTTGCGATTTTCAGTTTAGGATGAGTATGATATCTATATTAATTTACTTCGTTGATAAAAATTGAAATTATTTTTGTAATAGAAATTTTTAACTATAAATCGATATACCTACTTATATCTAAATTGATGGTAAATTAAGATATTAAGAAATCATAAATAATCATTTTTTCTATTTTCAGTCTTAGGATTACTACAATACTTTCACATAAACTTTGTAAACAAGAATGTAAAAAATTTCATAGTAAATGTCCTGATTTTTTCTGATTTTCAGTTATAGGATGACTGCAGTACTTTAATTTCGTTTTTAAAACATATAATGATGAAGTAAAAACAAACAAGGGTCAAAAAATGACTTATTTGCATTTTTATTATTATTATATTCTTTAACTGGTCAAATAAGCATACCGAAATTCCCTCAATTTACCAATTTAGTAATCATTCTCGGAATTTACTTCTCAGCCAAGATACAGCCGTCGACGGCTAAATTGCTCCCTAGCCTTTGACGGCCTCTCGCCGCCGCCGACTCCGGGGGCGGTCGCGCCGAGCATTCCGCCGTCAGTTGCCGCCCGCCGGTTAATCAGCTCAGCTCCGGCTCTGTCGTTCTAATTGGCAAAGGGAGCCTTCTTGGCTGACTGCGTCCGAAGTGCGCTCGTCGCTGATAGCCCAACTCGGCCGGGTTTACGCCGAAGGCTTTGTGTTCTAACCGCGTTGATCTTGCGCCCGAAGCGGACCGCTCGGCACGGATCAAATGCATTCTGCGAGGAGCCGGATCCGCGTCGCAGGTATTCCTGAGTACTCCACGCTTGCTGAGTTGCTTCACGCTTACTGAGTTAACCGGCTCAAGGCGGTCGCTCACGCGTCCTAGTAAAAAAGGCGACACTTGAAATTTTGAAAGCATTGAGTATTTCAGAAAATTTTTAGTCTTTACGGATGTATTCTCAAAACATTCGAGTTTCGACAAAATGAAGAATCTTCCAAAATTCGAATTTTCAGAAAATCCAAGTTTTTAAGAAATTTGAATTGTCTCCACATTCGAATTTTCAGAAAATCCATATTCTTAAAAAGTTCCAATTTTCAAAAAATTTAAATTCTCAAAAATTCAAAAAAAATTCAAATTATTAATTTAAATTTAAATGATTAATTTTGTATTGCTATGATGAAGATAGATAATTAAATATTACGAAAAATCGCTTGAAAATCTCCGGAGTAAAAACGGACTGAATTCCCAACTTCATGATCGCCATTCACTAGATGACGAGCGACCGTAAAAATCGGCGGATATAAATGAAAATGGCGACTCGGAGTAATTGGGCGAGAAATAACAAAAACTGACGACGCCCCTTTTTTTACTAGATTAACGCGCGTTGAACCTGAAAATATTTTTCTTCGCCCCGTGACGGTTGACTGCGAAAGCGGGATATAAGCGGACAATAGTCTCAACCGGGGGGAGGTAGGAACAGTTGAAAAAACTTCCCCCTCGCCAAACCCTCGCTTTACATTTACAAACATTAATCTTATTTAAAAAGTCCGTTCTCCGAGATAACTCTACAGGAAACGTTGACAGTGGCTGTTGGCGCGGGGAACGCGGTAATTAAGTCTCGGGGGACCCCCCGTGAAAAAATGGGTGGGGGAATTTTCAAACTACAACTATATTTATATGGGGGAACCTTGGCTCGGGTTTTATCCGAGTAAATGATGATAACGCATTCTGCAAAAGGCTGAGAACGCACGTAAGAGGAAAGTTGACTTTTTCCACCCGCGCGTACTTTTCAAGCATGGAAAAGTTAATATGCGGAGATGGCCTGGGAAAGGGACAAATGAGATAAAGTTTCATTGCCGGGAATAGAAGTGCTCCTTTTAATGTCGAATCCCCAGTCGTCGGATATCAGGATTGCCCGAGTTTTTACGACAGTTCTCAACCGTCTCAGTTCGATGGAATTGCGTTTCGAATGAGTTATGCTCAGATTTTAGCAGGCGTAGAATGGGGAATTGTAATTTAAATTGAGCTTGAAACAGGACGAAGAAGCTGGTAGATCAAATACGATAAATGATAAGATGAGTCTTGGGGAAGAGCGGGTGAAAGTAGATTGGAGAGGAGCGCTGAGGAGTTAGAGTGCTGAGGAGCTGAGAGGAAAAGAAATGGGGAGGAGCGGGGAGGAGTGGGGGAAGGTGGAGTGCTGAGGAACGCGGGGAGGGAGAGTGCTCAGGAGCGCGGAGAGAGCTAGAGCGCTGAGGAGCGTGGACAGGTAGAGCGCTGAGGAGCGTGGAGAGGTAGAGCGCTGAGGAGCGTGGACAGGTAGAGCGCTGAGGAGCGTGGAGAGGTAGAGCGCTGAGGAGCGTGGAGAGGTAGAGCACTGAAGAGCGGAGAGAGGTAGAGCGCTGAGAGGCGGCGGGAGGTAGAGCGCTGAGGGGCGGAGAGAGGTAGAGTGCTGAGGAGCGGCGAGAGGTAGAGCGCTGAGGAGCGGAGAGAGGTAGAGCGCTGAGGGGCGGAGAGAGGTAGAGCGCTGAGGAGCGGAGAGAGGTAGAGCGCTGAGGAGCGGAGAGAGGTAGAGCGCTGAGGAGCGGAGAGAGGTAGAGCGCTCAGGAGCGTGGAGAGAGGTATTGTGCTGAGGACAGAGGAGGATTCATTTGCAGAGTGAATAATCACTTTTTTTTTTTTTTTTTTTTTTTTTTTTTTTTTTTTGCATTTTTAAGTTGTTTATTTTTATAAAAAATTACAATACATCCATTATATTAATGCGACGGTTCCTTATGAGCAGTGCTCGAGCTAGGAACCGGCGTCTATTACATACGATAATAAAATAATGTCCATTTTTCTCCGTTGTTCACAATCCTTTTATTTTATATCTATATTAAAAATTAAACACATACACTTCTGTCATATACTAATATCGTTATACTTTTAATAATTATATTACAGTTTATTATTAAATATTTTTATCATAATTTTATGTAATTTGCTACAAAAAATTCTCCATATTTCAAAACGCTTTCCGTCAAAACTAAAGAAATGCTCAGCTCGAGTATTCCAGCTCTTGATCATAGGGGTTGAAAGCAACTCCCTCCCCCGCTAACGGGGGTTTCCTCTTGAAACTGGGATTTTCCAAGTACGGGAGGAGGGCCATTAAATCCAAACGAGATGTTCCATTTCCTGGACAAATCAGCTCTTCTAATCGTACTCTTTAATCTGCATGTGGCCTAGTTCTGAAGTGATAATCGTGCAGAGCCGGGCGGAATAATTTTTGAACGTTTTAACGTTAAAGCGTATTAACAGACTTTATTTTATACTGTACGATTACTATCTGGTAAATTTGATTCGCTGTGCACATGATAATTTTCGAATTAGTGTATTAAGGCCCGGTTTATTGACAAAATGTATCCATCTGATACGCAAGGACGCTTCAGATAAAATTCACCACAGTCGTATTTACGTCAAATTTGAATGTAGTTAGTGTTTTTGATATTTATGATCTATACGGCCTCAAACCCTGTCAAAAATAGTGTTAAAAATTTACGAAATATGGAAGAATTGAGAGTTATCCACACACAGCAGGTTGAAATTCCGCATCACAATTTAAAATTAGAAACGATAAAAATTGAACCTTTTGGCATTTGCAGGTTAGATTCCCCACTTCAAGCCACGCATGTCTTGCCGGTCAGATATAATCACCGCTAGAGAGGTCTCTATATTATATTTTTACGAAAATTGCCATAGCTCCCTCAATTCTCAACCTTTTTTCAAATTTCTTGAACTGGAATGCTTGTCTTGGCAAGATGTAACGCCCTGTTTAACCGGAATCCGAATTACTCACAGTACTTCCAATATATTAGCATTTTCAGGGTTTTTTATTTTATTTTTTTCCTGGCCGCAAAAATGAACCGATTTGAGCGTTCTTGGTCTTAAAATCTTTGTTTTACCTTGCAGAATATGTGGATATTTTTTATTTTCCGGTAATGAGGCGTATTTTTATTTCGGGCAGATTTTAAAATTGGAATTTTCAGGGGCCACGTATTTTTCGAATTTGTGTGATGTTTAAACATGGAATTTATGTTCGAATTAACGTATCGCATAAAGCCGATATATCGGTCTAAAAAATATTGGCTGGAACTCAATTGAACGAAATCAGCTACGAACTATCGATACACGATACTATCACCTCGCATCATCGATAAAAAATATCGATATATCGAGCCTCGCATCATCGATGATAAATATCGATATATCGGGCCTCGCATCATCGATGATAAATATCGATATATCGGAGAGAAACATCGATATTTCGATACTATCGATGGCTACCCTACCAGGGGGTGCTCCGGCCGCCCTTGGTCTGTGCAGACGGTCTGTGGGGGAGGAGACCGGTCTGACGGGCTTTACCGCCCTCAGGGCAATGCTCCTTATCGAAGAACAATATTCCGACTCGAAGCGACGTTATCGCAAAATCGTAATGGTTTAAGTTTCGAACTAAAACAGCCGGCCTACGAAGCTGATTTCAGCAATGCCGTAATAGTAATGCTGCTAGGCAATTCAACCGTCAGCAAGCGGAGTATCTTTCATACAGAAAGCCTTTCAACTCATTTCATGCTTCTCCCAACCTCGGCCGAACAGTAAAGCTCCTTTACTTTCCTTGTATTCGCCGTCGTCGCTGAAGAGCTACTCGACATTCTCAAAAGGATCAAATCCCCGCTCTTTCCAGGGGGAGCATTTTGAATGCGAATGAAGTCAGCCGTACAATATACTCAAGACATGAGCCTTTTTCCGCGGCTTTTTGACAGGTGAGCCAGCAACGGGACATTTCGTGAGCCCGCCATACACGAACATGGTTGAAAAAATCCAAAAATTAGGTTTAATTCGAAGGATTCAAGTGGTCTAAAATTTCTAATATAGAAAAAGTTGGCCCTCTGTGTAGGAAAAACCCTAAAAAATTTCGAAAAGGCCCAGCGGGGCGAAAGCGCTAGGGGAAATAAAGAACACGAGAACACGATCTCTCCCACACCATTTTTTTTAGATTATAACCCTTTTTCATCGCCCTCACATCAAAGTACCTCGAGGGGCTCAGAACTCAATGTTTTGCAGGGTATGTTGATCAGAGCGAAAAAACACCTTCTCCGAGAAAAACGCCGGAGGAAAAGAGCAACATGAATTATTGTTTTCGGAGATCGTTTTCCCACCATCGCTGCCTCGGTTTCTCGCCCGAAAATTCTGAATAATAGAAAATGACAGATTGCTCGGAAAGGTGTCGCAGGGCTGAATCCGCTGCTGATGGGGAGCCAAGTGCCACCTAAAAACGAGCCGATTTTCGCCCTCGGAGCGAGAAGTTGTTGCAGATTGAAATGGTAAAATCTGCAAAAAAATCGAGCCAAGGTCGGCCTTTTTGATGGCTAACGGGAGAATTTCAGATTTTCAAAAAATTAGCAATGTACGGATGGGCGAGGTACATAACGCATGAAAATTGCATTATTACGTAATTTTTGGTGTTGTTATCTGAGTATTTCACTTAACTTCATTCCATTCGCTCAATTTATTCTGTTCATTAATTTCATTCCATTCACTTCATTCTCTCCGTTCACAACATTCGCTCCTTTCACTCTAATAGCTCCATTCGCTCCGTTCACTCAGTTCGCTCCTTTCAGTCCGCTCGCTCCATTCACTTCATTGACTCCATTCACAATATTCGCTCTTTTTACTCCATTAGCTCCATTCGCTCCATTCACTCCGCTCGCTCCATCCGTCCCGATCGCTAAATTCACTCCGTTCGCTCCATTCGCTCCCACGCTCCATTCACACCATACGCTCCATTTACTACGACGCTCCATTCACTCCGCTCGCCCCGTCCACTCCGTTTGCTCCATTCATTCCGATCGCTCCATCCTCTCCGTTCGCTCCATCCGCTCCGATCGCTCCATTCACTCCGTTCCCTCCATTCACTCCGATCGCTCCGTTCACTCCGTTCCCTCCATTTACTTCGATCGCTCCATTCACTCCATTCATAGCATCCACTCCATTCGCTCTGTTCACAACATTCGCTCCTTTCACTCCATTAGCTTCATTCGCTCCATTCACTCCGTTCGCTCCATTCACTCCGTTCCCTCCATTCACTCCGATCGCTTCATTCACTCCATTCACTCCGACGCTCCATTCATTCCGTTCGCTCAATTCATTCCGTTCACTCCATTCATCCCATTAAATGGAATGAATAGCATAAATTATATTCTTTTCTCTCCATTCATTCCATTAAGTGGAATGAATAGAATAAATTTTATTATATTCTCTCCATTCATTCCCTTCATCCCATTCATTCCATTATTTTACTGCAAAAACATCAATGCGGAGCGAATTTATTGAGTTATGAAGGCCGGAAATGGATTCGGATTCCAAATTCGCCCATCCGGGGGGGGGGGGGCTAATCCCACACAGAGGAACAGCAACTCGAGGACGAGAGGAATAATATTATTGTTTATTAGGCGGTAAAATACGTATACAGCATTTATTCCTGAAGCGACCGTTTTCCGCCAGGTTGAACGCGTTGAAAGGGTATTCAAAGCAGGAAGGAATCCCTCGTTATTATTTTTTGCGCCTAGGAAAAGAGCTCGACAAGGGGAATCCTTATCTACCTACTTACTTTAGAAACCGTTTTTCTATTCCGTTGTCTCAGGCTTCTGGGAAACGTCCTTTTTCGTGTTTTTTTCCTAAAAGACCGAGCCCGGGGATGGAGGGCTCGTTCTGAAAAAACTCATTTTACCTCTCGCCGGGTGTGGAGGAATTTCTCACTATCGGAAGGATAGGGGACGGGTTCAGACACATCTCTTGTGTGCGGGCAGGTGAAAAGTTTTTTCTCCCTACCCTCGTCGCGCCTTTTCCCCTGAAGATAAACACTTAGCCACCCCATGTAGTCTTCTTTTTGAAATCCAGTATACCAACAGCTGAGCTGACACTGCGCCCACGTGAGGTGGTAAAGGATTGAAAAAAGGGTCATTTTCCTTACTGCCTCCGGTACTGTCCGTGTTACAGGTTTTTCCACCTATCTCCCACTGTTTTTCCTGCTGTCATTCTATTCTTTTTCGCCCTTTACAACCCTTGTCACTCTTGATTTTTGGTCCAGCGGATTCTCCACGGTTAAAGCGGTGCGCGGCGCTGAAAAAACAATTGCGGAGCCCGCGGTACGTGTTTTCAACAATTTTCGGAAATTTAAATAGGAAAACGAGTAGGGGCGATCGAACTGTTTCGGATCCTCCCTAGATCTACCTGACTGAAAAATGTTCGAAATGAAAAAGGGCGAGGCGAGGTAAGTGCGTTTCTTCGTTCTCTCTCTTCATGAGGTCACTTTAAATTATTCATTTCCCTCAACTCCACCCGATTTTTTCCAAATTCACCATTAACCAAGTCAAAATGTTCATGAATCTAGAATAAGAAAAAATTGGAAGAATTCGTTGAAACTTCGATAAGATCAAGTTATTCGTAAAAGATCGATATTGAAAAGATTTTCAATAAATTTGTCGAGTTTATTTTAATAAATTATGCGCCTCTCGACCCAATTTGGTCCATCTGAGTCTTTGAGGTCATACAATTTATTTTTAAATAATAATTTTAATTTTTTTGAATTATTTTAAATTAGTAATACCATTTATAATTATTTCATTAATTAATGTTAATAATTAATTAATACTAATAATTAATTAATTAATACTAATAATTAATTAATTAATACTAATAACTAATTAATCCTAATAATTAATTAATCAATTAATATTTATTCAATTATTCATATTATTATTTATGATTATTTAATAATAATGTTTAAATATTTGCATTTATAAATAAATTTATATTTATTTATATCTCATTTAATGAGAGTTATTTTATTCTATGAGGGATTATTTCAATGTACCCAACTGATTTTCAAGGTGGAAAAATGAAAACGCACTTGCCCCATGAACGATGCAAGTGCGTCTCTTGAAACCCTTCAGCTATTTCTGATTTTGAATGGAATTGAGGGCATGAATAATTCATTGAATTATTCAATAAAGCCCGACCTATCCTGATTCGGAAGTATCTGGAAAACGTGATAGGATCGTCAGCACGTCAAAATTCCAAGAGTGAGTGAAATGGTAGAATCGCAAAGACAAATTTATGAAAAACAGGTACGCATTTTCCAACGCATTTACCCCTACTCACCCTCACTATGGAAGGGTTTTTATTTTTTCTTATTTTCCCAACATATCTCTCTCTATCCTTACTCAAAATGTAATATCCATACCTGTATATTTTCAAGATTACGATACACATCTATATTGTTCCCGATCATGAGAAAAGCTCTCGTCTGAACAACTGTTTATATTAATCAAAGTGTTGACTCGGCAAGGGCTAACTTGAGGGTCGTCTTGTTTGCGAAGGATCCGCCAATCCAACGGGAATATCGAGTGGGGGTCAACCGGGAGCAACGGTCGGTTTCAGGTATTTGACCATGGTCTGCGGGAGAAAGGTCTGTGCAAATAGCCCAGGATTCCGAGCCCTTTGGAAATTTGAACAAAAACTCGACTTGGACCGGAAACGGCGGGTAATAATCGAACGTCGAATTCCCCGCGAACTGCATGAGAGGTATTTCCGAATATACCGTTATTTACATATTCTACTAGCTGTACCCGCCCGGCGTTGCCCGTGTCAAAAAAACCGTGATTAATTAATTAATTAGGTAGACTGTCTCTCTCTCTCCCCCCTCCCCACACACAACATTCCCCGTCGATAAAAAGAACCAATCTGTTAAAAAATTAGTTTAAATGAGAACAGGTCATTTTTTAAAATTAAAAAAAATTTTTTGAGTTGAGTTGATTTGAGTTGAGTTGAGTTGAGTTGAGTTGAGTTGATTTGAGTTTTTGAGTTGAGTTGAGTTGCACACAACATTCTCCGTCGATAAAAAGAAACAATCTGTTAAAAAATTAGTTTAAATAAGAACAGGTAATTTTTTTAA
The DNA here is from genome assembly GCA_036186465.1 of Nesidiocoris tenuis. NCBI lineage: Eukaryota > Metazoa > Arthropoda > Insecta > Hemiptera > Miridae > Nesidiocoris > Nesidiocoris tenuis. The sequence continues at coordinate 3,629,765 of AP028923.1, forward strand.
AATTAAAAAAAAAATTTTTTTAATTTTTCTAATTCAAAAATCGAAAATTGGGCTTCGAGGTCTGGAAAATTTCGAGAAAAAGTCTTCCTGATCATCGTTTATTATGGATTACTAGAATTAATAATAACGCCGGAATTATTTGAAAATAATGTATTTAATTAGGAATTAAAGTAATAATTACTTCACAAATATTGGGAAGATTGAACAACATTGAAAAAAACTCAATGAACATTACCAAAAACACTTTTTATTACGTACAAACCAATAAACAATTTTTGTTGTAAGTAATTGAATTAATGTTTTTTTTATGTAAGTGAAACTTAATGCTCAACATTAACAAAGCCATAGGTGCTTAGATAGCACGCAATACTTACATATTTTGGTACGTGAAATTTTGAACCAAATTTGACGAATTGGAGGCTGCCATGAACAGATGTCCAAAAACAGGATGCAAAATTTGAAAAATGCGTTAAATCGGGGTATCTACGCTAAGTTACAGGGATAAGAATAACAATTATTCATTTTAACCGACTCCAAAAAGGAGGAGCAAAATCAAGTTTTTTTTGGTTGATTTAGACTCAATATTGGTAGAGCTATAGCCAAAAGTGTTGTAACATTTTTCAGAAATTCGAGTTTTTCAAGTTCAAAATTTTGCGTTCGTCAACTTTTTTTTGTTACCTGACACTGAAAAAAGTAGAAAAAAAAACATAAAAAAATTAAACAAATTTTAAATATATTTTCTATAAAGGTATTTATAATTATAAAAATCCTGGCTTTTCTTCCTCTTTACGTTCTTGGCTGTAGATCAGCAAACCTTTTTGAAATAGAGATCAGTGTTGCTGAGTCTGAGAATCATAAGTTAAGGCTAGATGTTTAGTTCCAAAAGCGGCCACCATGCAGCGCCTCAAAATGAGCGAAATTTATTTACGCGATATCTCAGCAACGGCTGAACCGATTTTGGTCTTGTAAAGCGTATTATCCCCCATTTTGGAGTAGGATTGATAAGAATTCAAGTTTAAAAAATTTAACGCAAAAGTAAAAAAATAAAATTTCGAAAAAAAAATTTAATGATATCGTCTTATCTTCTCTGGCTTTCATGAGAGCGTATGCCGTTTGCCCGATCCGAATCGGATGAGTAGTTTTGCCCTTATGAGTGATTTTGAACTAACAAAAAAACCCTGTAATCCTCTAATTAGCCACCATTGATGAGGTAGGAACATCGAACGGAACACCTATCCTATAGAAATTGCTAGTTTTCGATCACAAGTTGTTTTATTCGTGGCTCTTTTAAAATTAATTTAGACTCATTTTTTACTCGCTCAGTAGAAGAGCAAGTGGTAAATTTCGTCGCCGATTGTTTCCAACAGTGACTCGGCGGCGTGTCACCGAGGGTGAAAAAGACAAATGGCCCTCCCTCCGATCAACTCGGCCGCTGTAAATTTGGCACAAGAACTGCGGTGGGACGTTTTTCCCTCCTTACACAGAAGCCGAGGGTTCGAAGGAGTCGAATCGAAGGAAAAGCAAGAAATTCCGAGGGACGGGCTCCGGGGGCGGAGGATTTTGCCGGATTATCGCTTTAATTACAGCAGTAGGAAAAGCCAAACGAGGGATGGAAACTTCGCGGGAAAAGGCGAAAGGAAAACTCCGAGATTAATGGCGGTGAACGTCATCCGGAGATCGCCTCTTTTCGCAAACCTCGGGAAATCCTTGAAAAGCCGGCGGAGGAATGAGAATAGTTCGAATCTGATCTCCGTCGTCGAGAGTTGGCCTCTGAAGGTCTTCTGGGGGAAAACATCGAATATTGTTTCGAAGAAATGCCATTTTTATCGTTGGAAATAATACACTAAGAAGAAATCAGCTTGGGTTTATTTTTCCTCCTATACCCTTCGAGTATTTGAAAGATCGGACGCGATGTCTTCAACGTAGAAAACCTGCAGGGGTGGGATGTGCTTTGCATAATATAAGGGATGAAAATAAAGTAAATTGAACAAAACGCTGCTAAGCAGATTAGTGACGTGGGTACATTATTTTTCTGGGTATAAGAACATCAAGTTCAAACAGAAGCAGACATATCGTACGTATTATTATCGAAATTCGTATATAAATCGGGAAATTCCATCGGAATCACTCGATCGGAAATTTGATCAGTTCTACCATACCCGCCTTACAACCTCGAAATGACTTTCTGTTAACACAATTCCACTGGCTACGACTCAAAACGCCTGCTGTCTATAAGCCAAATTTGCCGTTTTGCAGTTGTGAGCCAAATAGCGGACTTACAAAAAGTCTGTAACAGCGGTTACAGGGATCGCATCTGATAGGAAATTTAACGCCCGAAATGTTCGTCTATCTCAACTTTTGACCTAAAACCCATAATTCGGCCGTAAAACCGAAAAACCCGTGAAAAAACGCGAATTTGGCCGTATCACTACCCCTCAAATTGACCATGCTGACAGAAATCTCGAAAAAACGACCAATCCATGTTTTTTAGTCAATACCTGAAGATTGATGCCAAAACCAGTGGTGCGTCGATAACACGCAATACTTCCATCGATGGCGTTATCGGTAATATCGACGTTGTACCCTCAATAATCGATATTTTAGCGTCGATATTTGATGATCAAACATGGCTAAAGGCTAATCCGAGAGAGAAATTGGTACAAATCGGCCGAAATTCATTTCTTTGGCTCCTGCGTAGTTGTCTGTAGGTAAAATGGTATTTTTTGATGTGGACATCTGCGTGTCGTGTCATAGACTGAGAGACCGAAACGGTGGGAGGGTGGAGCTTCCCCCTCTTGACTAGAAATATCGATGTATCACCCTCGATAATCGATATTTTAGTGTCGATATTTCACCCTCGATAATCGATATTTTAGTGGCGATATTTCACCCTCGATAATCGATATTTTAGTGTCGATATTTCACCCTTGCTAATCGATATTTTAGTGTCGATATTTCACCCTCGATAATCGATATTTTAGTGTCGATATTTCACCCTCGATAATTGATATTTTATGGTCGATGTATCACCCTCGATAATCGATATTTTAGTGTCGATATTTCACCCTCGATAATCGATATTTTAGTGGCGATATTTCACCCTCGATAATCGATATTTTAGTTTCGATATTTCACCCTTGCTAATCGATATTTTAGTGTCGATATTTCACCCTTGCTAATCGATATTTTAGTGTCGATATTTCACCCTCGATAATCGATATTTTAGTGTAGATGTACCTATGACTCTCGATATTATCGATTATGAGACTCGATATTGATCAAGGCTGATTCAAGAGAGAGATTGGTGCACATCAGCCCAGATCGATGTTCTACCATCGATAATCGATATTTTAGCGTCGATATTTAATTTTCGATATTATCGATGATCAAACTCGATATTGACAAAGGCTAATTCCAGAGAGGAATTGGTGCACATCAGCCAAAATCGATGTTCTACCATTGATAATCGATATTTTAATGTCGATATTTGACTCTCGATACATCGATGATTAAACTCGGTATTGACAAAGGCTAATTCAAGAGAGAGATTGGTGCACATCAGCCCAAATCGTTGTTCTACCATCGATAATCGATATTTTAATGTCGATATTTGACTCTCGATATATCGATGATTAAACTCGGTATTGACATAGGCTAATCCAAGAGCGGAATTGGTACATATCAGCCGAAATTCATTTCTTCGGCTCCTGCCAGTCCAAGCATACAGGTACCTAGATTGCTCGAGAGAATAAGCCCTCTGAGCATAAGTGCCCCTCTGGGGGGCAAACTTTTCCAAGCTACAGTCTAGTTATTGGATTCAAAGGCCGGGGCAACAGTGGAACTGACAAGCAGTCAAACTGCCAAAGCTACGAAATTCCAGTTCACTCGAAGGCTCCATTGTCTGTACGATTGAGCAATACTCTATTCCCCGACGCCTTTGTGATTCCTCCATTGCCTTACATGCAAAATGTCTACCGGGGCTATGGCAGGTACATAATCCTCGGGCTCAGCGGCAGTCACGTCATGTCAACTCGTCCCCCCCTGAGTTTCAAAATTAGTTCGGCCCCTCGGCGTTCTTTGATGTTCGGGCAACTTTCATCTCCGCTAAATGCGAATAAGTTGGCAGAACTGACGAGATGTTAGGTGTTGGTATAATGGGAACGATGCGTAAAAGAGAAGGACGGATGGGCCACTTTATAGCGGGTCTCGTATTATACAAGTTTGATGGGACCGACGTGATATACGACTATCTTTTGGGTGGGCCTGCGTCAGAAAACGCCGGCATAAATCTGCATAACAATGCGTAAAACGTGGCAGGCCACGCCTTACAGAAATGATCTGGTGGCCTATCGAAAACAAAAGATCCCTTCGGACCGAGGAAGGTAATTTTCGAAATAAAAAATATTCACCTACCTACCGACCAGTTGAAACCCAAAACTATTATCGAGAACGCGAAAATACCACCAACAAAAACGCTGCTAAATTGGAAAAATAAAAATAAACTCAAAAATGTCTCACTGAAACTGTAATATATCGACAGCCACACTGCAAAAGTCTGTAAGTACATTTTTTTCTGAAATCAAGGTATTGGACTTTTCAGATTCAGCGCTCTTTTGCGCACATTCTGTGGTTGGAAAAAAAACGCATAATCTGTTCACCATGACCTTTTGTAGTAACCTGCAACAAGGGTTCAGGAGTTCCTAATACAAAAATGAGAAGGTTTTTTTCCTCCTGAACATTTTTGGATTTTGGACTTACAGACTTTTGCAGTGTGGCTGTCGATATTCTGAACGTATTCTACATCCGATTCGATTTCTGATTTCAGGTTAAAAAAATGGCGATCGTAATGTCTTCCCGTAGCAAGATCGTCGTCGGCGTTATAATATTGACGTTCCTCCTGGCGGCCGTTCTCGTCGTCGGGTCGACCGCCGGATGGTTTCACAACAGCCAACAGCCGATGCCGGCTCCGCATCCGTTGCAGCATTCCTACACAAAGGTAAGAGCTTTTTATTTGATGGGGATGGCAATTTATCGATTCCAATGATACAAATCGCGTTTGGGTTTGTGGGAGGAATAAATCGCATCCATGTTTCCATAAAAGAAGGGACTCTGAAACTGAACTCAAACTCAAACTGAAAGTTGAACTGAAACTGAAATTCAAACTAAAACTCGAACAAAAACTGAAATTTGAACTGAATCTGAAATTGAAAGTCAAACTGGAACTCATACTCAAATTGAAAATCAAACTCGAACTGAAATTCAAAACGAAACTGAAATTCGAACTGAAACTCATACTCAATCTCGTACTCAATCGCAAAATCAAACTCAAACTGAAATTTGAACTGAATGTGATAGGGTCAAGTGGGGTAATGATGAACAAATTTCAACAATTTTACAAACTGACAGCTCTCAGAAGTATCTAGTCCATGTAAAAACCTGGAAACCTCTCTAAAACAATCGGTTTACATCCCTAATACACTGTGAGACAGTTTTTTAATTTTTTTGACTGCTGTATGGTCTTTGAAAACCACTGTTCATAATTACCCCATAGGGTATGGGGTAATTATGAACAGCGATTTTGACGTTTAAAAGAGGTGTTCAAAAGGTTACATTTGATTCATTTCACACTGTTACATGTGACAGTTAGCACGAACGTGTTACACTAGGCGTATGAGATATAAAAGACGATGTTCATAATTACCCCATAGCATAGTTCACAATTACCCCAAGACCCAAATAAATCAAGTCAATATACTTGAATACTCCCAAAATATCATAATTTAAACGAAAATCACCTAGTTTGTACCATTTCATTGCTAAAAATGGACGAGAAGTGCAAAAAAACTCTCAGAAAAAAATGTTCATAATTACCCCATACCCAAAAAAGTATGGGGTAATTATGAACACCCTCTGTAAGTCTCTGAGAACGAGATATGGCAAAACTTGAGTGAAATCCTGTTAAAGCAACTATTAACGCATGTAAAAATATTGAAAACAATAACTTAACACAATTTTTTCAGCCAGAAGAGGGAAGAACCATAAACACTAAAAAACTGTTTCACAAACTTTTTGATAATCACGTAAATGGCGTCATCGGCGTTGCCAAATTGGAGAAAAAAAAGTCGTAACCTTTCAATGAGAGAATGAACATTCGATTGCTACATCTTTTTGATTTTTCCATTGCTCACAGGAGCGCAAACATACTTTGTTCATAATTACCCCATGTTCATAATTACCCCACTTGACCCTACTCAAACTGAAAGTCAAACTCAACTGAAAATCAATCTGAAACTCAAACTGTATGTCAAAACTGAAACTCCAACTAATAATAATTGTGAATCTGACGAAATTGTTCTGACGAAACCCTCGCAGTTTGCCCCAAAGACTGGGCTCTCTCTAAAATGGTTACATCTTCCAAACGGTGAAAGCTATTAAATTGACGGTCCTCAATAAAAATTTTCTTGATTTTTTTTAAAATCAGCTGTCCATGGTTTTTGACAATTTTAACGCTTCGACCGATCGGTATGATGCAAAAATCAGCCAACATTTTCCCAGGTTTTTTTGGCGGATAGTTGGGAGTTTTTTTCACTCGCTCAATCCTCATTTTCTGCCCGGGCCTTTTTCCCGGATCCGGAGAGAATCGGCGGAAAGTAATGAAGTGCACCAGACGGAAATATGACCGTTGGGCTTTCAGGTCACTGGATATCCACCGGGGGGTCGGGAAGTCAGGAAAAGGACCCGGGTTATTATGGGAGACCGGGCCAAATAACAAGATCCTTTTCGGAGGATAAATACGAACCGAGGACTCGCGGATGATGTGCCGGCGAATCCCCAGGATCACAGGTCAGCCCGCGAGGTCGTACCTCAACTAAAATACCCGAGGCGTTGTTTGTTTTCCCGCCGGATATTTCCCCCTTCGCATCTTGCGGATAATCCAAAAATCCCTCTTTTCCCCAGCCAGTTCGTCGGGTTTTCGCTAAGCTCTTCGGTATTTCCCGGTTAGTTGGCTCGTTCCGCTGGAGACGGTGAAATCTCGAGTGCGCGAAGATCCGTTCGTGCGGCAACAGCCGGCGAATCGGGGTCGTTTTCGGAGTGAGACAATACCTTTTTTTCCTTCGGCTAAGCCGAATTTCCAGCTCGGATTTTCAGACTTTGGATTTTCCCGTGGAAAACGAAATTGCGATATAAAATCTTTATATAGGGTGTTAACCTGAGGAATATGCCTCCGGATCGATTCTAAAACTAATTTCCAACAAAAATTATTCTATAACATTTTTTTCTACTCGCTTGTAAATGCCACTTTTTTGACTTCTAAGATTTGTCCTTGAGCTCGATCTTGATTCACTAAAACGGCCATAACATCCTGAATTTATGAAGCGAAAGCAATTTTGACTATACCGTTGGAAAGAGCAATAATTTTCCAATTACCATTCAGTACCTACCTACCAAAAAAAAATTTTTGAGATGGTTCAATTGGGTAAACATTGGTCGGAAAAGTGAATTTGGTCAAATCTCGAAAATTTTCGCTTTTTTTCAACTTTTCAACTTTTTTTAGCTTTTCAGCTTTCCAACGGTATAGTCGAAATTTCTCTCACACCAAAATTCAGTGGAGGAAATCTCACTTTTCAATGAAACCTGGTAAATTTGGTAATTTGGTAAGTCGCTTTTTGCACTCTTAAGCGCTTAAAAATATTTTTGCATTGAGAGGCAATTTTTCTCAAATAACGTCGATTTTCATTGAAAAATCCACGGTTTTTCGCATTCAAGAGGGATTTTCTCCACTAAATTTTGGCGTGAGAGCAATTTCGACTATACCGTTGGAAAGCTGACATTTTGACGTATTTTTCAGGACTGCAGGCTAAATTTAACCAGTACAATTGTATCAAGCCCACGGAGTTGGAAAAAGCGAACATTTTCGAGATTCGACCAAATTCACTTTTCCGACCAATTTTTAACCAATTGAACCATCTCAAAATTTTTTTTGGTACTGTAGGGTGATTGGAAAATTATTAATCTTTCCAATGATATAGTCAAAATTGATTTTGCTTGATAAATTCAGGATTTTATGGCCGTTTTAGTGAATCAAGATCGAATTCACGGAAAAATCTTAGAAGTCAAAAAAGTGGCATTTAGAACCGAGTAGATAAAAAACGTTATAGAATAATTTTTGTTGGAAATCAGTTGTAGAATCGATCCCTAGCCGGTGGCTTATTCCTCAGGTTAACATCCAGTATTGGGAAAACATTCACCCCCACCCCCCTCCTCCGATGTTAATGGCAAATTATATATTCATTAATTAACGCTTATATTCGCCGATGATGCTGCAGCAACGAATGCTCGTCTATTTATAGATTGCAAAGCGATACCCGAGAACAACATCGAACAACGCCGACATGAAACGCCGTGGAGAACAGTGGCGTGCACGTCATTCAAATTGTACACGTTCAAGCAAACGACGAGGTGGCAAGTGATGAGGTCGTATTGCACGTTGCCTCGTTCTGTGCGGTAATCGAACAACAAGAACAGGGAATACGAAGAACGGGGATCGATAAGGGAAATACCTCGATAGGAATATCTCAATCCGTATTCTGACGAAGGTTGTTGAAAGATCATTGGCTGGAAAATCTGTTTTTCCCGGCATTCTATTCCGGGAAACAACCGATTGAGCGAACTCGATTATTCAAGCGAAGAATGTGCATGTTCCTGGTATTTTTGTTGAGTGTGATTGATTTTAAGGCCCGTAATTATGATCAATTATTGCGCCATACTCAGCTGCACCGACGTTCCCAAGAGTTTCCTTCAAAAGTGTATGCCCATCAAGCTATCAGGTCACCACCCATCAGTTCAGCATCCATCAGTCCATAACCCATGACCTATCAGGCCATCAAACATAGTGATGGCAAAATTTTTCAATATACATCGGTTTTCCGATATATCGTTAGCAACATATCGATGGCACCGATATATCGGGGATTAAATATCGATAAATCGATGTTTCGATATATCGGCTCTTACTTTTTCCTGAATCCTGCTAATATTAATTATTTCAATTTAGCAAAATTTTCCTGAATCCTGCTTGTTAAAATGTTGATTTTTCCTGAACGTTTTTTCAAAATGTTTTTTCCCCAAAATCCTCTTTGTTAAAATGTAAATTTTTCTTGAATCCTGCTAATATGAATTATTTTAATTTAATAAATTTTTCTAATTTTTCCTGGAATCTAATTTTTCTCAGGATTCTAAATTTTCCTGGAATATTAATTATTTTATTTTTCTTTTTTTTCTAATTTTCCAATTTCTATTTTTTTGACAACAAGGTGGATAGATCCTTGGCTGACATAATGTGTCAGAACATATTATGTTCTTTTTATGAGTTAAGTAGCGATTAAAATAAAAATTACCTAATGATCCTCAAGCAGAATCCAGTCGAAAATCTTCGATACCTATCACTTTTTTTATTATCAACGATATCATCTTTTTTCCATCTCCATTGTAATTGAATGTAGATGTACCGATATATCGGAACAGAACTATCGATTGTTGGCCCGATATATCGGAGCGAAAATATCGATGACGACATATCGATATAGCAGAAGCCAAATATCGATATTTCCAACGTTCCCTCCATGACGTTACCCGAATGATAACCTAAACGCAACCTAAACGTTAAAGTATCCAATATAGGAGAACAGACGTTAACGTTAACGCACCCAATGTGAGAGAACCAACTTTAAGGTTATCGTTCCCAATGTAGGAGAACCAACGTTAACGTTCCCAATGTAGGAGAACCAACGTTAACGTTTAGGTTGCGTTCGGGTTATCATTCGGGTAACGTCATGGAGGGAACGTTGGGTCAGTGTTGCCAAGTTGGGGGTTTTCTCCCCAAATTTGGGAGTTTTTTAGTGCCAGAGGGGGATTTTGGGGATGAAATGTTTTGGGGGTTTTTCTTGGGGGTTTTACGGAAGTCAGGGGGACTATGAAAAAATTAAAATAACAGCTAGGTACAGCAGATAAGACGGCCACTGCACAGCTATTCGATTTGAATAGGAGGAACTGAAATGAAGGCCATGTGGGGATTGCAATGTACCTACCTATATGTGGTACATACCTAATTTGTATTGATGTTGTGAAATGTTTATTGTCTGACACTGCAAGCTACCCATGCCAAAGGTTTTTTTTGGGTGATTTTTTTTTCTCATTTGGGAGGATTTTGGGGTTTTTTGAAATTGTCTCAGGGGTTTTTGACGTCCGCACCTTGGCAACACTGCGTTGGGGGCCACTGCCCCCTCAGATCACCCTTTTCCAAGTCCCAGAACTGCCATTTCCTATGCAACTTCCGATCATATTCTCGCTTTAAGACGATTCCAATACTTCCATTCACACTGTAAGTATGTAAGTAAAAACGCTGCTAAGTAGATCAGTGGCGTGCGCAGATTAGTTTTCGGTATGTCCGAAGAACTCTGCAAATTTTGCACAGGGGTTCATTTTTCGATTGCAAAGACAAACCTTACGATATATCGGTACTCCTTAAACACAGAATTTAGTTGTTATTTTTCTATAATTTCAGTATAAATTTGTATTTTAGATGGGTATTTAGAAAAACGTTTTTTCAACCAGGCAAAAAATAATCATCGTCCTCGCTTGATAAATAACTACCTATCCATCTTTTCAACGAAGCAGATCGTTTAATTCCGTAAAATTCACCATTTAATATATTCTTAATCACCTCCATAATTAACAGAATAATAATAATAATTAAATTCTCTGAATAATGAAATTAAAAAATGCCTCAAGAGTTCTTCAGGACCATTGTTGAAGCCTGACTCGCTCTCATGTTGCCAAGCGCAACTGGTCGTAGTGTGAGTGCGTCACCTTGTTGGTGTGATAGGCTAGTGGTCGTAAGTAGATCAATCAACCGTATCTAAGAGCCGAGGCCAAATTCTCAAGTTTTTCCAATTTTTGTTTTGCTGATTTAACTAATGCGACCAAATTCTTTAAATTGAAGATATCGGGAGGACAGAAGTTTTTGTGAGGATTCCAACGAGTGGAAAACGAATTTTGTGGCTCGAGCAGTTTTCGAGTTATTAAGAATTGGGGAAATTTTGGAAAACTCAAAATTGCCTCACTAAAACTGCAATAACTCCTAAACGGTTGAAGCTACCGGCGTGGCGATGGTCTCATTCGATTCAGCATAGAAAAATCTATAGAAATTGATGCCTCACATGCCTATGTTGTTTTTTTCCTGAAAAGCACGAATTTTTTCTCACTTCAACAGCTGTTTTACTGGCCTTAAAATTAAGGTAGGGTTCTGCCGAGACGTTAGGACCAACTAGATACGGAACTTGATTTTTGGTAAAAATTTCAAAATTTTTCGATAACTCCTTCCCCCTGAAAAACCCCGGACGGCGGACGGCGTACGGCGTACGGCGTACGGCGTACGGCGTACGGCGTACGGCGCACGGCGTACGGCGTACGGCGGACGGACAAAAAATTTTTATTGCAGATTCGGATTCTACACCCCTTGAAACGTAAACCAACAAATTTTCAGGGGGTGTTAAAAAAATTTTTTTCCTGACCGATTACAAAGGTTCATTTCTTAAGAAAAATGAACCAAAATTCCTTTGTAGTTAATGTTAACATGTTCACTCGGAAGGCGTCTTAAAAAATTTACGATTCCTCTTTAATTTCGTCCGAATAGCGTGAAAATAGGCTGAGCGAAGTATAAAAATATGATCAGTGGCGCGGGCGCTGAAGGTTGGCGCGATTTAAGGCTCCCCTGCGACCGGAGTCGTCGTTTCTCACAGTTGACGTAATGCTCCTCTCCTCCGACGAACTTGAGAGCAGAAAAAAACCCATATGGGTTAAGAGGTGCTTCACATGCAGCTTTATTATGAGCCAGTACGCGGAAAAGGTTTCAACGAATAAGTTACCTACCCGCCGTGAAGTATTTGCTTGATATAAGCATCCTCATAAATGACGGGGTTCGAAGAAAACCTGTCGGACGAGCGTTGGGATTTTGCCGGAATTTAGCCTTTATAGTGAAAATATTAATACGATAAAAAAAAAAAAAAAACAGTACCTTTGATATTTTTGAAGGTTCCCCCAAAATACCCATAATCTTCATTGAAAATAAATAGGAATATATAAATACGAAAAATGATTTTGTAAGTATGAAAATGAATGTCTCCTCGTATTTGGGCTATGTATTCCAAAAGTACTTGACAGGACGGTTGGATTGATGGTTGATGGCCCGATGGTAGTTAGACTGATGAGTAATGTGCTGATGGATGAGGGGGTAATGAGCGGATCGATGACGGCCTGATGGGTGATGGTCTGAATGAAATATTATAATAATAAAAATATAAGTGGAAAATAATAAAAGTATAAGGACGACTGGAGAATAATAGTAAGTATTTCGACGGTTGCCGGTAGAATAGAAATTATATTATTTTCCGGTAAGAATTGGTAGGTTACCCTTTTGAATCAGTGTTGCCATACAGACAAATAAATTTCCCACAGGGGGTGATGTCCATGATTCTGGTTTCTTACAGAAAAATTAGGGTAGAACTATTAAACAAGGCCTAAACTCTAAATTCATCATAAAATAATAACGCCTGAAATAAATAATCATTATTTGGTTCAACCATAATTTTTTGAAAAAGCTGGCCAGTTGTATTTTTATATTTTCTGTTGCCGTGCATTGATGCTGCTTGAAATTTTGCAATAGAAACCAGAATGATGGACATCGCCCCCCAAAAATCAGACAGTGGTCATAATGTGAGACTGAATAGACCGGTCTCTAAGCCCTGATGAAGAAAATATAATTTTTCGAAAGCTCGGCGGAAGAGTTTTTCTGAAGACCCTCACCCTGATATTTGACTTCAAAAAATGACGGATGAAGGGTAGTGGACTGACGGATGATGGTCTGATGAATGATTGTCTGATTGGTGAGGGCTGATGGCCTGATGAGTGATGTACTGATAGATGAAGAGTAATGGACTGATGGTTGATGGCCTGATGGGTGATGAACTGATGGATGAGGGACAATGGACTGCTGGGTGTTGGACTGATGGTTGATGGACTGATGATCTAGCTACTACCAACTTTGAAGGTCAATAGCAGGTTGGAACGGAATATATTTCAGCGTAGTACCCGCCCTGGATAATAATTCTCCCATCATAAACATCGGCTCATGAATCATTCATCAGTTTCGGACTAAAAACCCGCGAAAATCAAGTAAGTTTCGGGAATAAAAGGAAAAGAAGGAAATTCATTCTGACTCCTTTTCCACCGAGGGCCCTCCCTCTTTACCTTAAATAACCGAGCGCGGTATCTTCTACTTTTTTCTTCCCCCGGATCATGTAAACGTGGGTTAAAAGTTATATTAGCATTGGAAGGCTCGTAAAAACTTTGTTTGATGGAAATGGGCTTTTCCCTGTCCTCGGAGCTTCGACTTTTTTTTTCAGAACTGCGTTTTTCTTATCCGGTTCCTTGATGAAAATGAGCTTCCCGCAGGTAGTTTTTTCTACTTTTTTCCGGCTCCGCACCTTCGGCCATTTCGTTCGAAGTTTTTTCGAATTTTCAAAGTTCTACAGAGCACCGAGCGAGTGGCGATTTTTTTTGGTGAAATTTTGTCACGGTAGGTAGGCAAGATATTTGAAGTTTTTCGAACTTTGGGATAGGCTGATCCTGAAGGACCTATGATGATAGTATCATTATAATCATGATAATCATTATAATCATTAAAATCATTAAAATCATTATAATCATTATAATCATTATAATCATTATAATCATTATAATCATTATAATCATTATAATCATTATAATCATTATAATCATTATAATCATTATAATCATTATAATCATTATAATCATTATAATCATTATAATCATTATAATCATTATAATCATTATAATCATTATAATCATTATAATAATTATAATCATTATAATCATTATAATCATTATAATCATTATAATCATTATAATCATTATAATCATTATAATCATTATAGTCATTAAAATCATTAAAATCATTAAAATCATTATAATCATTATGATCATGATAATAATTATAATCATTATAATCATTATAATCATTATAATCATTATAATCATTATAATCATTATAATCATTATAATCATTATAATCATTATAATCATTATAATCATTATAATCATTATAATCATTATAATCATTATAATCATTATAATCATTATAATCATTATAATCATTATAATCATTATAATCATTATAATCATTATAATTTTTATACCTGATACTGAAGGACCTATATAATGATGATGTTTATGATGATGAAGGACAATTATGTATGTGACACTGAACGACCTATAATGATGGATACCTGAATAATGAAAAGTAGTAATAACGTAAGTTCTCACTCTGAGTACAATTCGAAGGTCAAAGATGCGTTCCTAAGTAAGTAAACATTTTTCACCTTTTTAGATGTCCAGAGACGCAAACACCAATGACAGACGGTTGCTATATTATATTGCCTATATTTGCGAGTACTCGAAGACTTGACGTAAGTGGATTGACACTTTGGTATCGAACGGTTGAATAATTCACGCTGGGCAGAAGGCACTAACGTTATTATTATTTCTACAGATAAAACTACTGTACCGATACGGACATTTCAGTTCGAGAAATTTGAAAAAATATTAAGAATTGACAAAGCTTTGGCAGTTTTTGTAAACTGTATGAGTAAACATTTTTATATGCTTCGTTCAGACTTACCGCTTCAGGGTAAATACTTCCATTTATTCTGTAAAGTATTTTTTTCAGGTAAAAAGCATCGAGCGGTTAGATTAGATCGAAACGAAAATTTTGAAAGGTCCAAATGGGTTCAATATTCAATAGGCATTCTAGGAATTGTTTTTTGAAGCTTCTTCGCTGTTATTTGAGAGCAAATCGTTAATCACACGATGTTTATCTGGAAATATCCCAGTTTAATTTGCATCGCACGAAATCGTCCCGCCAAAATAGCAAGAATCGCGAGATGGGGTTGGATTTTTCATCAAAACAGCAATTTCTCCAAAACGTTATAATCCGGCGGACGATTCATTATCCAGTTCCGGGAAGATGCGAATAATTTTGAGTTGGCTATACCGTTCTGGGAATTTCGTTTTTCCATCCGAACTCCGCAGTTTCTAAGGGGCCGTATAATAAAGCCGTTTCGAAGAGATCCTCCATTCAACCTCGAACAAAGGGTCACACCTGTGTAAATTGATAGGAAATTGCGAAAGTTGGGGGTACACTTTAATTATGAACGCGACGGGTTATCATACTTTCGACGAGATAATGCGTGTCCTCAAAGTTGGCGATGAAGCGATGGATTTTGATATGGAGGCCCAGTCACACGAGCAACAAACATAAGTTATGGTTATCCTATATAGGTTATGGTTGTCATCAGGGGTCATTACTAAAAACACTTTCTTCGTTATTTCCTGAATTCAGTGCGAAAACTTTCAAAATGAAGACGTTCAAACAGCGCTAAAGAACAGAAATTTCAGAAAAAACATGTTTTTCCTCATTCAAACGTAAATTTTTCAGTTAATACGCGAGGCAATTCCAAAAATGACTATACCGTTGGAAAGCTGACATTTTGGGCCATTTATTCCCTGAACGTGCGCGGGATTTTCTCGGGTTTTTCTTATCTAAAATCTAAGTTGAAAAAACGGTAAATTGTAAAAATTAAGATATTGCCAACTTTGGTCCGATTTTCCGCTTGTTTAACTCAATGTTAGAAATCTGCAAATGCTGTAATCTTATAGGAAATTTAACGGGCTTTCCAACGGTATCCTTATTTTTGTGATTATTCCAAAATTTGAGGGGCTTACGGCTACTTTACTAAGACAAAGTCAAAAAACAAGAAAAAATCTTCAAAGCAAAAATAGTGATCTTTACCTTGAGCTCACAAAAATTTGTATAGAACAAAAATTGCAGCAAATGAGCTAAAAAACGACTCCTCCAATGAAGGCGATGATCAAAATTTTCCTAGCCCCTATATTGCTTTCTTATTAACATTTTAACGACAGGGTGTCCCTATTTCTAACTAGGCGCAAAAAATGTTTTGTGTAAAAAATGGACAATTTAGCTGATTCGCTACAACTAAATGAAAAAAGCCAAAAACTCAATCGACCTTTGTCAAAAACGTCGAATTTTTATTTTCTCATAGTCAAAAGAAAGACTAAACCAGTGGTGCGTAGATAACACACAATACTTCCATATTTTGAAACGTAAAATTGTGACACAATTTGATCATATTTTGACTGCTTTTGAAAGTGTTTAGTTCAAAAATATCAAAAAATTCAGTATTAAAATTTTAAAATTCGCCCAAAATGAAAAAACGCCACATTTTCGGAATTTAAAAAATATCCACATATTCTGCAAGGTAAAACGAAGATTTTGAGACCAAGAACGCTCAAATCGGTTCATTTTTGCGGCCGGAAAAAAATAAAATAGAAAACACTAAAAATGCGAATATCTCGGAAGTACTGTGCGTTATCCAAATTCCGATTAAACGGGGTGTTAGGTCTTGTCGAGACAAACATTTCAGTTCAAGAAATTTGAAAAAAGGTTGAGAAATGAGGGAGTTATGGCCATTTTTGTAAGTGACCACAGACGGACAGACGGACAGACGGACACACGGACACACGGACACACAGACACTTGTTCAGGAAGTGATTCTGAGTAAATGTGTATAAGAAAAAGTTTTTTCTGAAGCTCCGTTCCGATTCTCGATTTTAGGACGATCACAATACTTCCATTTACTCTGTAAATATGGAAGTAAAAATTGTAAAATTACAATTTTCTTGTTGGGATCAGGAAAAACATCATTCAACGCAAAAAAATCACACTGAAAAATCAATTCTTCATCCATAAATCGATCACCAGTGTTAATAAAGTACCTAGTGTGATTTCCTAAATTTGATCACTGGTGATACAACAAGAGTACTGAGTATATGAGAGAGCCTAGCGGTCAATAAATATTGTAAGAGCTCGAGAAAATCCGATTTTCCATTTTTTTTCCACCCTCCAACAATCCAGTGTCGGATGGCATTGTGTATTGTGACGGGGAAAATAAAACCCGAGAGAAAACTATAAGTTGCGTCGGATTTTTTCATCATCCTAAAAGTAGAAGTAATAAATCCTTTCAGGACTTCCAGGAGCTTTAGATAGCTTCAAGCCTTCGAGGTCGTGCCTACTTTTTCACTCGAATCGATCGATAACCTACTGGTTAGATCTATTTCGCTTTTTTCTCCCCGATTGATACTGAAAATCCGAACCAGTGGCGCGTATATAACACGCAATACTTCCATATTTTATGCGTAAAACTTTGACGCGACAATAGAATCAAACAAAAGAATTATTTGACATAACAGAAAATGGGAAAATGATTATTGTTCTATATAAAATACCGAGCGTGTTAACTATTATTTGTCCTTATCTTGATTTGTTTCAATTTTTTTGTACATATCTACGCAAAATTTTGAACTGAAATTCGTATTTCATGGCTGATAAGATAAAAATCTATAAAACATTCTTTATTGAAATCAAAACACACTAGAAAGTGATTCTGAAAAAATTGAATGAGTAAAAATTATTTCTGGAGCTCCGATCCGATTTTAGGATTATTGCAATCGTATTAGTAATTATTACAAGTTATTGATAATAAGTAATGAGTAATGATATAAGCGAGCGATAAAAATGCGCCGAAAAGGAAAGTAGTGCCGTGCCCGCGGCCCCAAATTCGCGGATCCTCTTCGGAGCGGAGCGCGTTAAATTAGCCGAAGAGTTCATCGCGGTAAGAGCAACAAGAAACGAGGCTCGATCCGCGACAACGCGGGGTCATTACGCCCATCTGGGTCACACGAGGATTAATTGCGTTCATTTATCGTTTACCGCGATCCCGGGCGATTCAGGTGTCCGCATCCGCGAACGTAACCTGACAACTCGGGCCGAACGCCGTAAATTGGCAATTTGTCAATGGAGCGGCAAAAGCGTTGCCGAACGTTGCGACGAAAAGACAAACGAAGGGATTCAATGAGGCGAAATCGCTAGCTGCGCTTTTCCGAATGCAGCTGGCGGAGGTGCGAGCTCGGCGTTGTTTTCTCTCCGCCGGAGCGGGCCGCTCGATCGTTCGCGGTGTTATTGTTCCGCTCGGCCGGTTATTTGGACGAGCGCTAACGGGGAGCAAGCGGTGCGTGAATGGCGCACAGTACTTCCACATTAGTTTCGTAGCAGGGTGGCCCGGGGCGAGGGAAATTTCCCGGAGCGGGGAATTTTTAGAGCCAAGGAAGGGTAAGTACGGGAAAATTGCGCAAATCGACGGCTAAGAACCAGCACGACACGACTCAACATCCCTACTGTTCAGGAGAGCTGAACCTGATTCCTGATGAAACAGAAACTCAAACTCATAATCAAAATCGAAGTCAAACTCAAAATGAAACAGAAAGTCAAATTCAAAATCGAAATCGAAGTCAAACTCGCAAAGGAACAGAAACTCAGACTCTTAATCGAAATCGAAGTCGAACTTACAATGAAACTGAACCTCAAACTCACGATCGAAATCGAAGTCAAACTCACAATGAATTATGAGAATGAGTTTTTGACATCGATTTCGATTATGAGTTCGAGTTTCTGTTTCATTGTGAGTTTGACTTCGATTTCGATTGTGAGTTTGAGTTTCTGTTTCATTGCAAGTTCGACTTCGATTTTGATTGTGAGTTTGACTTTTTGTTTCATTTCGAGTTTGACTTCGATTTCGATTGTGAGTTTGAGTTTCTGTTTCATTGCAAGTTTGACTTCGATTTCGTTTGTGAGTTTGAATTTCTGTTTCATTGCAGGTTTGACTTCGATTTCGATTATGAGTTTGAGTTTCTGTTTCATTTCGAGTTTGACTTCGATTTCGATTGTGAGTTTGACTTTCTGTTCGATTGCAAGTTTGACTTCGATTTCGATTGTGAGTTTGACTTTCTGTTTCATTGCGAGTTTGACTTCGATTTCGATTATGAGTTCGAGTTTCTGTTTCATTGCGAGTTTGACTTCAATTTCGATTATGAGTTTGACTTTTTGTTTAATTTCGAGTATGACTTCGATTTCGATTATGAGTTTGACTTATTGTTTCATTTCGAGTTTGACTTCGATTTCGATTGTGAGTTTGAGTTTCTGTTTCATTGCAAGTTTGACTTCGATTTCGTTTGTGAGTTTGAGTTTCTGTTTCATTGCAGGTTTGACTTCGATTTCGATTATGAGTTTGAGTTTCTGTTTCATTTCGAGTTTGACTTCGATTTCGATTGTGAGTTTGACTTTCTGTTCGATTGCAAGTTTGACTTCGATTTCGATTGTGAGTTTGAGTTTCTGTTTCATTGCAAGTTTGACTTCGATTTCGTTTGTGAGTTTGAATTTCTGTTTCATTGCAGGTTTGACTTCGATTTCGATTATGAGTTTGAGTTTCTGTTTCATTGCAAGTTTGACTTCGATTTCGTTTGTGAGTTTGAGTTTCTGTTTCATTGCAGGTTTGACTTCGATTTCGATTATGAGTTTGAGTTTCTGTTTCATTTCGAGTTTGACTTCGATTTCGATTGTGAGTTTGACTTTCTGTTCGATTGCAAGTTTGACTTCGATTTCGATTGTGAGTTTGAGTTTCTGTTTCATTGCAAGTTTGACTTCGATTTCGTTTGTGAGTTTGAGTTTCTGTTTCATTGCAAGTTTGACTTCGATTTTGATTGTGAGTTTGACTTTTTGTTTCATTTCGAGTTTGACTTCGATTTCGATTGTGAGTTTGAGTTTCAGTTTCATTGCAAGTTTGACTTCGATTTCGATTGTGAGTTTGACTTTCTGTTTCATTGCAAGTTTGACTTCGATTTCGATTGTGAGTTTGAGTTTCTGTTTCATTGCAAGTTTGACTTCGATTTCGATTGTGAGTTTGAGTTTCTGTTTCATTGCAAGTTTGACTTCGATTTCGATTGTGAGTTTGAGTTTCTGTTTCATTGCAAGTTTGACTTCGATTTCGATTGTGAGTTTGAGTTTCTGTTTCATTGCAAGTTTGACTTCGATTTCGTTTGTGAGTTTGAGTTTCTGTTTCATTGCAAGTTTGACTTCGATTTCGATTGTGAGTTTGAGTTTCTGTTTCATTGCAAGTTTGACTTCGATTTCGATTGTGAGTTTGAGTTTCTGTTTCATTGCGAGTTTGACTTCGATTTTGATTGTGAGTTTGAGTTTTTGTTTCATTGCAAGTTTGACTTCGATTTCGTTTGTGAGTTTGAGTTTCTGTTTCATTGCAAGTTTGACTTCGATTTCGATTATGAGTTTGACTTTTTGTTTCATTTCGAGTTTGACTCCGATTCCGATTGTGAATTTGAGTTTCTGTTTCATTGCGAGTTTGACTGCGATTTCGATTATGAGTTTGAGTTTCAGTTTCATTGTGAGTTTGACTTCGATTTCGATTATGAGTTTGAGTTTTTGTTCCATTGGGAGTTTGACTTCAATTTCGATTTTCTGCATTAGTTAGATATACTGCAATTGCCGAAACGAGGGATATTTTTCGAATGCGGGGATTTTCGCGGACAGTGAAAGCGAAGGGACGTGAAAAATGCTAACACTAAGAATAATATGCTGTGTACCGTTCTGTTTTTTCTCCTCTATTTTTGCGCCATGTTCATTGAGATCCTTTCAGGCGTCGAAAAGACTACAAAAAACGGACGGTTTTACCACGAATTTCTCCTCTGTAAATTTTACCAAGTTTTTGTCTTTATTTCGACAATATCTACTATTCATTCCCCGTATTTGTGTGGATTGGGGAGGGCGGAGAAAATACTAGAATATCCCGTTTAGCGTGAAAATTTCCAAAAACCGTTAACGAACCAATTTCCAATATACTGCTTCCATAAACCGATTTCCAACATACGGCCAGAAAATTTCCAAAAACTCGAAACGTTTGGGCATTTCTCAAAAACGTAGATTGCGTCCAAAAATCACGTTCTCCCGAAACGAGGGATTAAATTCTCTTAAATTTTCGGGGCGATATTTTCATTTCGATGTGTTCTCATTTACGCGGATAGAATTGAATGATAATTTTTCAACTTCAAAGCTCCGATTCGTTCAAATACGCTCAATGACACGAAAATATTTTCAAAAAAATCCCCCTCCCCCACGAGACGTTAAATTGATGTTTACCTTGTTATCCCAAGTTTCAGACACTTACACTAATTGGGCCTTGAAGTTTTCTCTCGCTTTGAAAAGTTTCACTTATCGAGGAGCTTACTTTCGTTCAGAGGGACGGCAGGCTGGAAATTGAAATTAGATTGCCATTAGTCACTGAGTTTATGCTAGCGAGTAATTACTCTTTCAAGGTGTTTCCTCGGAATTTTATTCTTTCCCCGAGTTGAACGATTCGTGAATAATATCTGACTTTCGAGTTTCTTTTTCAGTTTTTCAAATAAACAGGTAAATTATTTGTCGCCCTACTACTGGCTCATCGATTGTCCAAGGACTGACCTGCAAATCGATGATATAGATATTTATAATCGATGTTATACTATCGATATTATATTAACGAGAATAATTCATTGTCTATATAATATTATCGATCTTAAATTATTGATATTATATAATCGATAGTATGCTATCGATGTAATATTATCGATTTTATAATTTCAAATTATCATAGGTAATGTATGTAATGTTATCAATGAGTATTGATCAATTAGGTATTATCGATATTGAATTATCAATATTATATTATCGACACTCTATGACACGATGATCTATCGATATTTACCACTAAACTACACATTGACATTCTATACCTAATCGATATTGCTATATCGATAATATTCTATCGTTAATATAGAATCGATTTTATATTTCCAATACCAATGCTATATTGAATTATCGATATTTTAGTGCAACTATCGATAGTTATAATTATGTGAAAATTAGTTCAAAGTGAACGAATTTTGGAATACCAATAATTGAATGAATCCATTCCATAAACAAGAATTACTTTTATGATATCTGTAATGACCAACTAGTCAGAAGAGGACTTTTTTTGTTCATTTCAATAACCAAAGTTTTCTGATTTTGTCCCTAACAGTTCAATTGTGTTTTTCCATTATCAGCCCCATTTTTTAGCCCATTTTCTTAGTCTTAAAGCAATTTATCGATATTTATGATTATCGATGGATTACCGTCGATACATCGTTATCGACGTTTTTCGGATACATACGAATATTATCAGTATCAATATTCCGCCGTTTCGATATGCAACTTTGATGTATCGATATTTTGTTGTCTGATCCATTCAACTATCACTCGTTGGAAAATATCGACATTTTGTCCCTCAACTTTTCGAATAATACCAATTTAACCAGCATCGATATGAATATCTTTGATGAATCGATATTTATCGATATTTCGACTGACGATTTATCGATATTTCGACTGACGATTTATCGATATTTCGACTGACGATTTATTGACATGTTGATTCACAATAATGTTCTGTAAAAAACTCTTCTGAGTCAGTTTTTCCAATTTTAGTTTGATTCGCAGTTATTGACGGTAAATATCTTTCGTAAAATAAAATTTTCGATTCCAGAATAAGGATACAAGCCGGAACTATGCT
The DNA here is from genome assembly GCA_036186465.1 of Nesidiocoris tenuis. Classification (NCBI taxonomy): domain Eukaryota; kingdom Metazoa; phylum Arthropoda; class Insecta; order Hemiptera; family Miridae; genus Nesidiocoris; species Nesidiocoris tenuis. The sequence goes on from AP028923.1 coordinate 3,652,417, forward strand.
CGAATTGCGATTGGTCCCTCACCGACCGACAAATTCGAACCTCCAAATCCCTACATTTTTGACCCACCCCCCAGCTCGTTTCACTTGCCTTGTTTCAGGGCTGAATTCAATAAAAAACGTATCTTTGAGCAAATTGGATGAAAGGCCCTGAAAAAACGTCAAGCCGGAAGAGATGCGGAGATGCAATTTCGGAAAAGCGTGAAAAGACTTCGCTGACGATGAAACCAATCAATTTTCCGCGATGTTTGACGGCTCAAGAAAGGACAAGGGCGGATTGGTCGAAGTGAGAACTTGGATCATCCCTTCCTCCCTTGGCACTCGAGGGCAATGAGGCTGAAGGGATTGGCTGAAGGGAAAAGGCGACAGCCAAAGGGAGGATTGCATCAAATTAATGCCGCTTCATTAGACCCTTCGATTTTCTTGCTCTTCGAAGACCTAATTCGCCGGGGGGAAATATTCCCCTTTTTTCCCTTCCCTGATAAGCGGAGCCTGCCGTTTGATTATAAGTTTCGGATTTTTAAAGGGGAATTACCATTTAAATTGGCGCGATAATCGAATTTATCGACTAGGGAAGGGAATAATCTGAAACTAGGTGGTCGTGGATGAATCGAAGGTAAAATTATCTGTTAATACTGTTTTCGAAAAGTTTTTATATTAAAAGACCGACAAATAAACCCTTAACAATTATATTAGCAAAAAGCCAGGATTTTCAACAATTTCCATGAAGTTCATCTGAAAACCGATTTTTTAAAGGTTCGATTCGCATATTACAGTCGGTAACCCTGGGCTTCTCGACACTCAATTTTTATTTTATGGTTAGGGCTGGTTGAATGCATCTGATAGGGAATTTAACACCCGACATTTTCTTCTGCATCACGTTTTTGCCTTAAACCCATAGGTACTTTGGCCGTAAAACCAAGAAAACTGCGGAAAAACGCGATTTTGGCCGTACCACTCCCTCAAAATTGACCAAAATCTCGAAAATTCAAAAATAATTATTTAAAAGCCGTCAACGATTCCAGTCAGTGGAAATTGCCGATTCCCGGCAACGAGATGTAAACTGGCGGATTCAACTTTGCCAAGGTTAGAGGAGCCGACCGTCGGAGCGATGTAATTCCTTCGTTCGCGTGAAGTAGCACAAGTCCCAGTGCGGAAAACTGTTGAACCGAAAATGTATACGACTTACCAAAGAGAGAAGCTTTTCCAGGGAGTACAACTTGGAAAGTAGGAACGGATCACTGAGTTTGCCTCCGGCTCTTGAAAAAACTCTGCAGGAGTTTGTATCAATGCAAAATCGATAACAATCCTCTAATTGTACGCGGAAAGTCAAGCTCGATCTAGAGATTGCTCCATGGCTCGCTAGGAAAACTCGGGTTGTAGGTAAATCATAATTCTCGGGAATTACAAGTTGGGATCAACTTGACTGGCAAGGTGTCCGGATCCTGGTGCGATTCAAATTTAGACGAAACATTAGGTACTACAGCGAAACGCTGCCAACTTTACAAAACCCCACCCAGAAATATAATATTTTGAAAAAATTTGTTAAAGGAAACTTAAGTTGGTTGTCATAAAAGCTCAGATTTCAAAGCTTGAAAGATATTTTTCACTTTTTCACGTATATTTCATTTTTTAAACATACTTTTAAGCTTTTTACGCTTGTCAGTCATCATTCAATACCCTAACTATTATGTAGGTACATGCAAAAATAGCTCACCAAGCTTAGCGATCAACAGGGCCATTGTGGAGATTGTGACTGGCAGTGTTGCCAAGGAGCGGCCGGCAAAAACCCCTGAGACAACGACAAAAAACCCACAAATCCCCCCAAATGAGAAAAAATCCCCGTAAAAACCCCAAAAGCTAAGGATGAATTAAAAATGCACTATTTCACATAAAACATAACCTAACTCCATAATATTCAACTAGATTTTAAATAGTACCTAAAACAATAAACTATTTAATACCCATTCTCTCTGACGGATGCATCCAATTTTTTTTCGTTGGGTTGATTAGGGTTAATACATGCAATCAAACATTTATACGAACCATTATACAATGTATAATACACATGACAAATGATTTTGATGGACAAGTATAGCACGCAAAGTCAGTCAATAAACATATTAAAACATCAATAAAAATTAGGTACCTTTGTGCCCACAAGACGTACACCCCAATTTTCAAATATCCTTTATTCGAGTATCTATCTCTCAATTTAATTAGCTGTGCAGTGGAATTCTTAGCTGATATTTCTTAATTTTCAACTTTTTTCTAGTCCTCCTGACTTCCGCAAAAACCCCCAATACATTTCACCCCCAGAATCCCCCTATGGCTTAGAAAAAACCCCAAATTCGGGTAGGAAACCCCCAACTTGGCAACACTGGTGACTGGTAGCAGAGCAGCGTTCGCTTTCAGATTGCCAGTGTTACCTTTTCGCAAAATCAGTGTTGCCCTGGGAGCTTGACTGCCATTTTGCTCCGGATCACTGAGTTCATTCAAGTGCCCAGGGCAACACTGATTTCGCAAAAAGGTAACACTGGCAATCTGAAAGTGTGCGCTGCTCTGCTGCCATTCGCAATCACCACAACGGACGCTATCTGTTTGTGGAAGGCTTGTTTTATGTCCTTGGAAGGCTATTTTTGTATGTACCTACACAATAGGAAGGGTATTCAGGCCCTGTTTATGACAAAATGGAAAAAGTTATTTTCAAGCGGCGAAGTGCCTGTTTTTATTACACAAAACGCGTCTTTGAACAAAACCTTTGAATATTTTTGTCTCTATAACGGAAAATTTGAACCCTGGACGCAAAAACATGATAGAAACTTGGAAAAAGATGTTTTCAAGCGGCAAGAGCTGTGTCACAAAAAAAAAAACCTTAAATATTATTATCTTTATAACGGATTGAAATAGAGAGAGCAGTTGACGGCGTTGTGCTCCTTTTCTGTTCTAGTTTCACATGATTCTTTTAGAGGAACAATTATCATTTTGAGGATTCATAATAATATTCAAAGTCAAAAAGAACGATGAGCTAAATATGGAAACTGAAAGTCCGTATATCCACGATGCTCTAGCAATCAATCCTGCCAACTGAAATTCTGAGAAACGGTTTCAAGTGCCCACTTACTACATGAGCAGATTCGCCGACTCATAATTGGCTTTAATCCTTGATGTTTACCCGTTTGACGGTCGGTAACTTCATAAGCCGTCCAAAGAGGTCAGCGGGACTTGTCAGTAACCCGAGCTGGATGTCCCTTTGAAAAGGGGCCTTTTCCAAAGGTTCGAATCGATACCATAATTAGGCCCCCATGGCTCGGGAGCGGTTTCAGTTTGTATCTCGCAGAAGGCTTAGTACCAATATGTTCGGAGGAAGGAAAATTAGTCTAAAGGTAACTCTCGAATCGACGACACCGAGCGGTTAAAAATTCATAAGTTCGACGAATTTTGCATTTTCCGCGAACCGCAATCAAACGTTAATAATCCGACAGCTTTTATTTAGGAATTTAAATGTTTACACATTTGTACATAAATATACATGTTAGTTGTTAAAAAGGCATTGTATACCTCCGAGTTCGGAGACCCCCCGAACATTGAAATTTTTCAAAAAACCATCATCTCTGACTGAGATATAAAATGGTCAAAAAATCATTTAATTCGTGGAATTTGGAAATGATCTTTGTGATCTTCATTCGAGCTCTTCATTCCAAATAGCGATGAGGATTCATAGGATGAAGAGCACTCTAAACATCGACCGAATGACCTGGTTGTTCAATATTTGCTAAAACCAAACATCAGGTACTGGCTAGTTGATCACTGCTACTATTACCTACTTCAATCGCTGATTCCTGGAAATGTTGAAGGTCCAAATGCATGCTGGAAGAAATTCCCTTGATAAAATTACCTACTGTATATTTTAATAATTTTGGGTGGATTCTCACTTCCAAAAATGACAACTGGATCTATCGAATCAAATATGAGTTATCCGAGTCAAATTAATTGATGAATCGAATAAATTATTGTTGCTGAATAAAAAAACTCACTTCGAAGGAATAAATATCCTGAATTCACATGGGGTTTAGAAATCTGGAGGGGAAATTTCATTTTAAAACTGGCAACACTGCCACACGATCCAACTCAAAGTAGAATCTTTCGATTCCAAGATTCGGCTACAACGGCTACAAAGTACACCCTTTCAATTCCGATATTCTAACTATCCGCTATCAGCTATAACAGCTACAACATAGAACAACTATAATAATATTATGTAGAACTATATACGATATACTATGATATAGAACTGTATTATAGTTCTTCAAGACTACAAGGTATAAACTTTCAATTCCAATAATGTTGTTCTATATAGTATTATTTTACCTAGGAATTGGAATTATTCTAGGAATTGGAATTATTCCACGAATTATTGGGATTATTCTATAACAAGAATTATTCTATTATAAGAATTATATTATTAATGTTATTCTAGGAATCGGAATTATTCTAGGAATTAATAAATAATATTTTTTAGGATTGGCTATCGACAACCTATACCTACCTATTCTAGGCTATCGACTGTCAACAATACAAAGTAAAACCTTTCAATTCCAAGTTTCCAATAATTGGCAATGAATTCTGCTGTTTCTGCGGAGTTTCAGACCAGAGAATTTTTTTCTCGTTTGAACGCCAGAAAGGGAAGGCGCAAAATTAACGAAGTTTTCGACCAATTTTAATGGGAATAAATCTCAAAAAATCGGCCAACTCCTAATTGGGTGTTTTGTCGAAGTTCGTTTTCAATAGATGATTTCTTCTGTTCCCCCATATAAGGTACTCGGAAGGTCAGGGAGACGAGTCAGTTAGTCGAAAGCCGACCTCGACGTTCTCTTTCAAAAGGGATCCTACCCAAAAGTTCGGATCAATACTATAATTAGGCTAGCCGGTTCGGGTTCTCCTCAGTATCCGTCCATCCCAATATCCGATGGGCGACTTACGAATACGAAATCTCCATTTCCATAACTGCCGTTTAACAAAGTTTCAATGCCATTGGATCCCTTCCCCTCATTGGTGGACGATTTTCTCCGAATAATTCTAAATTCCGCGAGGGTTTTTTTATTTGATTATTTACAGAGTAAATGGAAGTATTGGAATCGTTCAAAAATCGAGAATCGGAAAGGAGCTTCAGAAAAAACGTTTACTTATAAAAAATTACCTAATGAATTTATAATTATAATAAATATAATAATAATAATTATAATAATACAATAATAATATAATAATAATATAATAATAATATAATTATAATAATTATCTATTATAATTGATACAAACTCTTTGCTTGAAATCTTTGTTTTACCTTGCAGAATATGTGGAGATTTTTTATTCCAATAATTTAGCGTATTTTAAAATTGATAAAATCGTAAAATCGATTAAATCGAGAAATCAATTGAATCGTTTAAATCGAAAAATCGAAAAATCGTTTAAATCGAAAAAATCGTTTAAATCGAAAAATCGATTAAATCGAAAAAATCTATTAAAACAAGAAATCTATTAAATCAAGAAATCGATCAAATCGAGAAATCGATTAAATCAAGAAATTGATTAAATCAAGAAATCGATTAAACCGAGAAATCGATTATATCGCAATATTGATTATATCGAGAGAAAAAACGATTAAATAAAAAATCGATTATATCGGGAAATCGAATCGGGAAATCAATAAAATCGGGAAATCGATTGAATAAAAAATCGATTATATCGTAAAATCTATTAAATAAAAAATCGATTAAATAAAAAATCGATTAGATCGAGACATTGATTAAGTAAAAAAATCGATTAAATCGAGACATTGATCAAATCGAGAAATCAACAAAATCGGGAAAACGATTGAATTAAAAAGTCGATTAAATAAAAAATCGATTGAATAAAAAAATTGATTAAATCAAAAAAATGATTAAATCAAAAACTCGATTGAATCAAAAACTCGATAAAATAAAAAATAGATTGAATCGAAAAATTGGCCCAAACGTATTTTTATTGTGGGCGAATTTTAAAAATTGCATAATGAGTTTTTGAGATATTTGACCTAAAAACCCTTAAAAGCATTCAAAATATGATCAAATTGTGTCACACTTTTACGATTCAAAATATGGAAGTATTGTGTGTCATCTACGCACCACTGGTTTGGTGATACCGAATAATATCTCAAAACTATTCCCGTCCTTTTGTCCAAAGCTTTTCCAGAGACATGGTAAGCTTTCCTTTTTGGCTCAGCTGAAGTTATTAATCCACATGGCATTCAGATAGGCGAAACTCGAAAATAAAACCGACCGAGTCGATCGAAATTATTCAGCTCCATCGGTATTAGTCAGTCAGCTTGTTTTTGTTTTCTCTAGAGTTTTCTACCCGATGAAGCAATTCCCCAAGTTCCAATCGTATTCTGCAGCTATTGTGCTTGTTCGGTTCGAAGTTTTCATGATGGATTGCTTGTCCGCGGTACGGTAATTCGCCATTCGATTTCAGCTTGGAATAAAAGTGTTCGTTTGTTCATGAATGAGAGGGAAAGCAATTTTAATCGAGTCGCCATGCGGGTATTTTTATGCCGAAAATACCAAATTCTCTCGATAAAAACCGAATTTTCGATTTTGTTTTAGAAAATTCTCACCAATTAAGCGCATGCTTGACGCTATATAAAAATGGAAAATATTATGTTTCCCATATCAACCTTCCCCGACATTCCAGAGAAACATTTTCAAATCGAAATTGGCGGTTTTAAAAAGCAGGTATCGATCTTTCCTAACAAATGTATCAAAAACACACAAAAAAATTGTTTGGCTCAAGTCATTTCTAGCAGTTGCGATTTCACAAGAGATCCACCCAAAATATTGCCCGCTCTGGAAAATTATTGGAGATATGGCAACACTGGAGGTACCCGCCAAAAAGCAACAACGCTCATGACTGGAAGTACGGAGCAAGCGATGTACTTCAATATTTCAAGAGGAATTCGAAAATATTCATTGGGTCAGATATCTTCGAAGCGTATTTTTTATGCTCAAAGGCAAACCCCCCCAGGCGAGAGAAAAAATTACCCCAGTTGCGAATACCAGCTCTGGAAAATGTTAATCAAACAAAAAAAGCCCTCGATTGAAGTTCTCTCGCCGATATTTCGAATGAATACTCCATTACAGCGTGTATGCTGATTTTTTCCGAATGCTGAAAGACAATCAGTAAAAGTCGAAAAATATAAATTCCCTATTGCTCCGTCGGTAGAATTTTTTATTCCCGCGTCATACGAGCGGCCCTTTTTTTTACAGCCGGCGGAAAATATAAGTCCCCTGCACCAGTCGTGACGGGCTGGCAGGAAGTTGTAAAATATTTAAGCTCGCCGGGCGAGTTTGTTTTTTCCTCTTATCCAATTGCCCAGCTGCGGGATGGAGGGGGAAAAATGGAAAAAAAAGCTCATCGCAAGTTCATCCCGATTCTTCCACCTGACTTCGCCCGACTGCCAGGCGGTCCCGGCCACTTCGGTTTAGACATAAAAGGCAATAAATAGACCGACCGTAGGAGCAAAACTAATGTTTCAAAAAACTCATTCCAAACAAGAGAGAAGAATTGAGGTTGAGCAAGGCCCAGTTGGTACCCGTGGTGAGGGATTTGCGAGGCCACTTGCCCTGCTTTACTCTCAATCTCGGCTTTATAAGCCGTAAAAATAATTGAAGAGCTTTTTTGTCGAATTTTTCTTGCACTAGACACCGGTATTGTTGCGAGGGACTTTATTATTTTATCCGCCCTGTACACATCTATCTCCCCTGTTTTTAAAGTAAGATAGGGATACCAGCCTACCTTAGCGAAGAACTGTCCTCATCCCGATCGATAACTGAAAAACTCGATTCCGGCGAAGCAGTTCGTCAGATTTCTTCTGAAAAATTTGAAACCTTCTGAAGGACTATCACCCATGGATCGATACCAGATCCAAAACGATGTTTTCTTCCAGGATAGCGATACTAGATAATATCGCAAAAAAGTATCGATATTTCGATTATATCGAATTGAAAGGATCGATTCAACCGATATTTTGCATACTTCTCACAAAAATATATTCCATACTTCTCACGAAAAAGAAGTTAAAACACAAGTTGCAAGGTGAACGAGGTTTTTATACGCTTGATATTGATAACTAACTATCGATAGCTAATATCGATTGCCAAGTATCGATTGATACTATCGATTACAAAGTATTGTGGTATCACCCATGGATCGATACCAGATCCAAAACGATGTTTTTCTTCCAGAATAGCGATACTAAATAATATCGCAAAAAAGTATCGATATTTCGATTATATCGAATTGAAAGGGTCGATTCAACCGATATTTTGCATACTTCTCACGAAAATATACTCCATACTTCTCATATGCTCCATACTTTTCACGAAAAAGAAGTTAAAACACAATATGCACGGTGAACGAGGTTTTTATACGATTAATATCGATTACAAACTATCGATAGCTAATATCGATTACAAGGTATCGATAGACCGCTACGTACGAATATCATAGGCATCGCTACTCTTCGGATAGGATATCACATGAAAGGCAATAAATAGAGGGACCGTTGGAGCAAAACTTGATATTTTTTTAACCTAGATACCTAATCACCATACTTTACACAAAAAAAAGCAAGTTAAAACACAAGATGAAAGAAGTTTTTATGTGTATGATATCGACTGCAATGTATCGATAGGCACTCTCAATTGCGAAGCATCTATAGCTACTATCGATTACAAAGTATCGATAGCTACGACCGATTTCAAATTATCGATAGCTACCATCGATTACAAAGGATAGATAGCTACCATCGATTACAAAGTATCGATAGCTACTATCGATTACACAGTATCGATACATACTATTGATTACAAAGTATCGATAGCTACTATTGATTACAAAGTATTAATAGCTACTACCGATTACAAAGCATTGGTATGTACTATTGATCACAGGTTATCGATTGGCACTATCGATCAAATCAAAGTATCGATACTACAATATTATTGGATCGATCGATGCTACGGGAAGATAGCAAGGGTACATTGCTATGCACGAATATCGTAGGTATCGCCACTCTGCGGATAAGATATCGCTACTATAAGGAACTTACGGACGACCGTATATACGTTTTGAAAACACGATACATCGGCATATCGGTTCCATCCTAGCAGGCAATAAATAGAACACAACTGATTACTATTTCATGAATTTGAAGTTTACGTGCCTATGAAGAGCCATTTTCGTCGAACTTTTAACCTTTCGTCAAAAGTTTGGCGAATGTGGCCCAACAAGGAAAGAGCGATCACTTACCGGAATAAATTTACCATTAGCCTTCAACACCATTAACCTGAAAATAGAGCAGGTACCTAGTAAATAATCGTTCCACATTGGCTTTCTGCATAGGCTATCGTAGGAAAATCGCGTGGGAGAGCTAAATAAATTTTACAATACCAAATTGGTATGCGGAGGGCCTTTATTATTGGGGGAGTTTGTCCCTTATTGACAAAACCTCTTGACATTTAACTCAAATTCCGAGAATCAAGTCAGAATGTCAAACACCGGACACTTTTTCTTCGATCGAGAAGCGCCAGCAATTCAGCTGTTCGCCGAGGTATTCGATCGGGCATTGTCAAAGTGACAACCCACTGGATTGACCAGCCTATGAATAATAGCCGAATTATGTCAAGTCAATGAACGGTCAGAAGAGGGTTGTAGACGTAGCCCGTCCGCGTTTATGGTTTTATCATGTCGATTGTTGAGAGATTGACATCGAGAGTAACATTAGGGGTATACCCCGTTATATACATAATATGTATATAACGTTATATTATGACGCGGCCTCGAGTCAAAAAAGTAGTTCACGGCAAAGCGTCAAAAAATAGTCTGCGGCCGTGCGTCAAAAAAATAGTCCACGGCAAAGCGTCAAAAAATATTCTACGTCAAAACGTCAAAAAAATAGTCCACGGCAAAGCGTCGAAAAATAGTCCACGGCATAGCGTCGAAAAAATAGTCCACGGTAAAGCGTCAAAAAAATAGTCCACGGCAAAGCGTCGAAATAATAGTCCACGGCAAAGCGTCGAAAAACAGTCCTCGGCAAAGCGTCAAAAAAAAGTCCACGGCAAAGCGTCAAAAAATTGTCTACGTCAAAGCGTCGAAAAAATAGTCCAAGGCAAAGCGTAAAAAATACTCTACGGCAAAGCGTCAAAAAATAGTCCACGGCATAACGTCGAAAAAATAGTCTACGGCAAAGCGTCGAAAAAATATTCCACGGCAAAACGTCAAAAAATAGTCCACGGTAAAGCGTCAAAAAAATAGTCCACGGCAAAGCGTAAAAAATAGTCCACGGCAAAGCGTAAAAAATAGTCCACGGCAAAGCGTCGAAAAAATAGTCCACGGTAAAGCGTCAAAAAAATATACCACGGCAAAGCGTCGAAAAATTCTTAGACGCACCCCCAGCATTATTACTATTTTTTGCGAATTTCCCATCGTATCAAAGTTAGGTGCCTAAGTTAGGTATTCAAATTCCCATAAAAAACACAAAGGCGAAATTTTGGAACTCAATCGAAACGATCCAATTCGAATCGCCTGCACTGGAAAGTTATCCGTTATTGGAGCAGTTAGTTTTCCCGAGCGTCACTCGAATAGCAGTCTGGCAGATAAGGCAGGGCTATCCAACCAGGGGCTATAGCCAAGGTCTGAAGCCGGCAGGTGATGGGTGATTATCGTAGCGACCCATCAGCCGGGGTCGACCCGGTTCTCGCCGAGGTTCGAAAGTTGTTTTCCCTCGGTTAACAGCCTAGCGCTGTCCAATCAAGAAAAAGGACTGCCACGATAATACAGGGGACCTTCGATTCCAATAGGGGATGGACCAATAGAATCGATGAATGCCCGACGATCAAATGCTAAGAGGACGAGGAAATCAACTCCGGGCATTTCTACGATAGGTACATACGAAAACATACCTATAACCAGTGGTGCGCGGATAACAAACGATACTTCCATATTTTGAAACGTAGAAGTGTGACGCGATTTGATCATATTTTGACAGCAAACTTTTCCAGGAATTTCAACTAATTTAACGAAAATTCTTGAAAGGTGAACTTTACACTGAAGAGGGGGTTTGAGTGTTCATCCCTATCGTCTTTTTATTCCCTGTGCGGCGTGGAAAAGTTGGAAATAATTCAGGACTGTTCAAGTTCGGAGTTATCGTCAAAAGACGACTCTGTCTCGGATTTCTAACCTCAATCCTCGTTCAACGGATTCATTACCGAATTCAGACGCACCGCGATTCCACTACTTTTTTTGCTTTTGGTACATTTTTATGAGTTCGACACGACCCGCTGCGAAAATGGTGGAAAGAGCCGCAGAAAGAAATTCCGAGCATTTTCTATCGAACCGGGGACGGAATTATTTCTATGCTGCAAAAGCCCTTCTTGTTTTCCCCCACCACTTTTCCCCTTTCCAGAACGAGACCAAAATACCTCATTTTCTCTTTCCGTCTCCGGCGTTTCTCAGGTAAGTGGTTGTACCTGCTGATTATTCAAAGCACGGCGTTTCATTCGTCGAGCCTTATAAATACTAAAAGCCTTCCATTATTGCTTTTCAAACGAATACTTCTCCTTTTTTCCAAGTTTCAGAACTTATTGTGAAAAAATGAAGCCATTGCTCGACAAAAGGTAAATGCGGACAATGCGAAATTATATACCGAATGAAGAAATTCGAAGGATTGGAGTTTTACATTATCAAAGGAGACATCGAACCTTGCATTAAGAATTAAAAGAAAGTTATATTCTTTTGTGGTAGTTGAACATTAATTTTTTATGTTGGAGAATTTTTATTTTTTTTCCAAATATCGAAGAAAAGACGCCTTTGGTGACCTTCGGCGGACCTTCTGCTTAACCCCCTCTTCAGACCTCACCCCCCAGCGGCCGACAGGCACTCAGAAATAGCCGCTCGGGCGGCAATAGCAGAGAAAAGCCGCAATAGGGACCCAACACGTGGGGTCTGTGGGCTGTTGGGGGCTAGTCTAACTTTGATGCGAAGGCTGACGTGACAACGGAGTTGTGGTGGAACCAGGAAGCCGGAGCTTCCACATTGCTCGACCGGGGTTAGAACCGGTTCCTTGGGTTGCGACTTCACGCGCTTCACATTATAATAGTTACCTACCCATCTCTATTCATTATCCTACAACGAATCATTGCACAGACTTTCATCAATAACTATTAACAATTCATTGAGCACCGTGTACAAAACGTTCGACGGGAAAAAGTGAACAGAATCAAACGAAGAATATTCCCGATTCTCGGAAAATAATTGCTTCCACGTTTCACTCTATTTTTACCAAGATTCGTTTATTTTTCAAAAGGAAAAGCTTTACTCACCTCAACAGGAAAACTTCTGTAGGATATCTTGGCAGCTAAATTAAATTGATAGAAGCTTAAAAAACAAACTCGCTCTCTCGGAAAAAAGACAGTTTCCATTCTTTTAATTAGATTCCACCAGAGGCTCGTCCTATCTGGCCAGAGATGAAACCTTTTAACGTATCTTTCTCCCTCTATTTCTTCGGATTTCTCGTTTTCCCCTCTCCTTTTCCGGGGGGCCCCCTTTATTTCTAATCTTTCCCAGACTGCACGACGCTGAATAAAAGGGCTAAAATTACGACAACATTCCCTTCTCGAGGATTATGTTTTTATTATAGAATCCCGGAATTTATCGAGGCAATTTTACTGTCGGCGGAGCAGCTCTAATCCGCGGAAGTTGCCGGAAGAGACGCCCGGTTGCTAGAGCGGAAAGAGAAAATTTTGAATTGCTCGAGGTCGAAATTGTTTGAAGTTTTATGTCTTTCGAGTATGATGGCCTTATTTCGATTGAAGCGAATTTTTGTTCGGGTGTAAAGACTCAATTGAGAGTTAAACCCTTAATTTTTGCTCACATAAATAGAAAAATATGCTTTTTTCTTCGTCAACTTATTGAGATAAAAATGCAATTTGTAGAAAAATCTAAGACGCTGAGCAAAAAAAAAATCAAAATTTGATCGTCAATTCCAGATTCATATTGTGCGTAGAATAAATTTTGAATGTTTTTTTCAAATACTTGCTTTTTGCCCTCATCCCCTCATACGGTGAGTTTAAGTGAATAAAGAAATTGATTATGTTTAATCTGTATACTTGTATTTGAATCCATCTATGTTTAAATTGTATTGTATTTACCTGGGTATCAACCTAATCATATTGATTTTTCAATTTCAGGTGAGTCTGCGCTCTTACGAGGGTTAAACACAAATCGTGTTCGTCCAAGAGATTCTGCAGGCCAGGTTAAAGTTTTTTGTTAAATTTTAAAATAACCATATAACTAATCCAATTTTTTTGGGCATCAAATTTTTTTGGCTTTTTGATTTTTTTTTATCATTTTGAAATTTCTTCTACAACAACCCTTCAAAATGCGATATATAATGCTTGAAAACTTAGTTTTTTGAATCCCAGGAATTCCCTCTACAATACCCCCTCTAACTGCAATAAAAATGCAGTAAATAGGCCTTAAAACATGCCTGAAAATCCTGAAAACGCATAAGAGACTTTTTCCTCCCTAAAAGACCTTAAAAATGCCTTCGGAAAAAGTTCGGAAACGGTAAACAGTTTTTAAAATGCCCAAAAACCTAATTTTTTTAACGCTCACATTTTTTTACAGCCCTCTCTCTTACTGCAATACAAAATGCCTAAAATATGGCTTAAACATGCCTAAACTTTTTGGTCTAAAATCCCTAAATAAATTATTGATAAATTTTATCAATGTTATCAATTTTATCAATGTTATCAATTTCATCAATTTTATCATAATCAATATCATCAATAATTATTATTGATAAACGCTTAAAAGCTTTTTCTCCTAATGCGTTAAAAATTTCAACAATGCCTAACAAACGCCTAAGAAATTTCTTCACAACTACCTCAAACTGCATTTAAAACAGTTTTCAGGAAATTTTGGAACAATTACGACCGTAAATTCGTTATTATCCTAAATTGTAACTCCACTGGATCGATTAGCAGGGGTATGGAGATACCATTCAGATAGACCCCCACCCCGTCTCCCGCCCAATCGAAACGTACGGCCCATTTGGTTAATTGGTTGCTAAGAGCGGCTCACGAGGGTAACTCCCTCTAAATAATTCCCCACTATTTTGACGATATAACGGTTGATCACCGAGGAAGGGTGAATACGGAATTAATTCCACAATGAAACTTCGCTCCCGTGTTAGGGAGTTAGGGGCGAGAAAGTTTGATCAAGTAATCTCGCGGAGTTATACCTGGAGTAGGTGGAGACACAGACCAGATGCCGATACGTTAACGCCTACGCCGGTCCGGAGTTCATGACGAGTGAGCTCTGGGCCCATAACCTCTTAGAATTATTAGCTGGAAAGAAGCGGGGTACGTTATTTACCGTACAATGGTGCAATACTGAATTTCGAGCAGAGACACTCCGGATGTTCATTGCTGTTTTGGGTTTTTTATTTTATTTCATTATTTTGTCTTTCTTTTTTTAACAAAATGTGTTTTTTCTACTCATTAGGTTTGTTGTTCATTAATTGCTGTGTGCTGTTTTGTATTTTTTTCATTTTTACGCATAAAATACACGATTTTTTTAATAAAACATGATTTTTTACCGATTATTTAATAATAGACCCTCATTGTTAAAAAATAAACCTATTAAATAGGTATTCAATAATTTTTCCAAAAATGAAAATATAATTGAATAGGTATATTATTTTATTCATTGCTATTATTCAATACTAATATTTTAATAATATTATATAACGTTTTATATTAATATAATATAATATTTATATAAGTAATACTATTTTAAATAATAAATTGGTATAATATAAACCTAATAATATAAACCTTTATAATATAAAGGTATTCTGAATATTATTCAGAATAAATTTTTATTCGATATTCAATAATAAACCTTAGAAGTCTTTTAATCAGAAGTGCTCTTTTGAAATATCAATAAAACCCTTCCACATCTACAAGGTTATGCTAGCCAGTCAACCTAACCGTCCACTCTGCAAAATCTACCTACGCGTCTTTACATAGTTCTTAATAGGGATCGGATTTTTATGTATTTAAAAATGCCAAATATGTGACATATATATGTATTAATTTTCATAAAATATGTGAAAAATATGTAAAAAGGTTGAAATATTTGCAAAAAATATGTGGAAAAAATTCACTATGCAAATTTTAAAAATTTTCAAAAAATATGTGGAAAATATCGCTACAGGTTTAAATATTTTCAAAAAAATATCCACATATTCTGCCCAAATGAACAACAAGATTTTGTTAAATTATTTCCAGAAATAATGTACGCTCATGTAATCGGTCGGGGTTTTTTTTTGTGACCGGAAAAAAATTTTTCCCTGAAAATAGAAAACAGATAAAAATCTGCAAATATATCCCGTACGCTGTACTGTGCCGTCTGAAGCAAATTCCGCATGAAACAGAGTTGTTAGGTCTTAAAAAAAAAACAAAAATTTAGTTCAAGAAATTTGCAAAATTTTTTTTTAAAATGAGGAGTTAATGGCCATTCTAGTTGTAAATGAACCACAGACGGACAGACGGACCCAAAATTAGCAAATATGTGTTTTTGTGGACCAAATATTTGAAAAATATGGATTTATAGTGGAATATGTCAAAATATGTTCAGGAAATGAAAGTGGGCTTAAACGTGTTCAGAAAATGTCAATATGTCTGAGGCTCCGTTCCGATCAGTCGATTGGACGAAAAAAATATTCACATACGGATCCGATCCCTAGTTCTTAAAAATGCAACGATAAATATAAATGAACCAATTTCCGCGTTTCCTCGCTGCAAATTGATCTGCAGTTGGAACGTGTGTCGTGGCCATTGTTCTTACAAGTTCTCCATTTCCAACAATATGACGGGCTGACAGCTCAATCAAAACGTCTCGTTTCAGCAATCGGTATAATTGCACAATACGCCCGGAATGGTTGACTGAATAATTTCAGACCTTAGAAGTTTGAGTACATTGATAACCGAGTAAGAGGTAGAATGTGGAACTAATTCTGGGACAAAACTTCTCGCGTAGTTTCCTTTAGCAGGTTCGCGAACTTGAGATGGATTCGCATATGGAGTTCCTTAACGGCGGAAACTTCGACCGACTAATCTTCCTGGGGCGGGCTAACGTTTTTCATCTGTTGAGGTAAATGCGTGAGTTTGTATTCATAAGTTTATCGGCTGGATAATGGTCAGCGTTTGTTTATCTATACGATATTTCTGTTCCGATTTTTCCAGTTTTCGAGTCTGATTATGAGTGAAGTTCGAGTTTAAGTTTAAGTATTGGTTTGTATTTGGGTTTGATTTGATTAACTCGATTGTGAGTTTGATTATGAGTTTAAGTTTGACTTTTAGTTTATGTATGAGTTTGTGTATGAGTTTGATTTGAAATTTTTTGTTTAACGTTCATTGTGAAAAATGTATTTGGCAGCCCAATTTATGTTCCAATGTAGTCGGTCAAATTCACACCAAAAATATATTATAAATATATTTTTAATTAAGTATTATGCCTACCTGGTTTTATACCTACTTCAAAACCTTCTGAAAGAAATAATTCAGGTGCAAACGAGCGTCTACATTTTCCGATGAATGAAGTGGAAGGTTCTGATGTTCAGGGTATAATTATGTTGACATTGGCTCGCCAAAAAAAACCTTCTAATTGACTTCGATTCGATGGGAAAACAGACGCAACAATGAATGTTAATTTGGACTCACGTGCTATCAATGGAACGTAATTGATTATAGAAATTTTTTTTTTTTTTTTTAAAAAAACCAACAATTGGATACAAATTCTGAACAGGAATTTTTTCATCGCGTCCTTTAGTAACAATGTAAAAGATGTGATGATAAAAAACGAAAGGTAAAACCAAATTAGTAGGTACCGTATGTTAATACCGAATATACCTGAATTAATATGTTTAAAAATTAATTAAACAAATGAATTATAAAAAAGCAAGAAAAAATATATTTAAATAATTAATGCATTAAAAATTGAATACATTTTAACAATTTAAATATTTAAAACACCATCAAAAATTTGATAGTTATAAAAATTAATTCATTTCGTCTGAATAACTATTATTTTTTTAATTAATTGTCGATTAATTTTTCAATTATCAAATTTTTTGATGATGTTTTAGATATTTAAATTGTTAAAACTCAATCAAATTTTTAATACATTAAATTATTTAACGATTAAATTTTTTCTTATTTCTTTATAATTCAATATTTAATTAATTTTGCAATATATTTATTTAGGTATATTCGGCATTAAGTCACGGTACTAATTTTGTTTTACCTTTTGTTTTTTTTATCTTTACATCTTTTACATAGGTACACCAAGCATTGAAAAAAAATTGTGGTGTAACATTTCCTAGCTTGGAAGTTCTCCTGAAGTAGGGAAGAAATAATTCAGAGGAAGTTCGTAATAATAATGCGAAGAGTTAGCCGAGCGTTTTTTTGTTGCAGAATTATTTTGATTTCCCCGGCCCATGGTCGGCTCATCGAACTTCCAGAGAATCCGTCACAATATACCTTTATTTCGAACATTATTTGAATAAGCGAGCGGCTTCAATATCTCAACTTTTATTATTTCGCAAAGTTTCCCCACCCTTTTTTACGACTTAATATCGAATAAAACCCAAATGATTCTCCAGGGCTCCGGAGCGGGAAAATAGAAGGGGGAAGCGACAATATAAAGCGAGAAAAGGGTTTTCTCCGAATTTATTGGCCGGCAAACCGTCAGGGATGAGCATGGAAAAGAGAGCAATATCGCCTCGTTAGCCGGGGGAAATCCCTTTTCCTCGGGAAAAACCTTAATCTTTCCCCCTTTTTCCCCGACTAGGCGGTTCAAATAGGCAAAGGGGCGAGGAAGGGGAAGTTGCCACAGTCTCTAGCCGCAGGAATTGCCACAATTTCGCGCCCACCCCGTCGTTTATCTTCACTGACGTGACGCCGGAGTGCGTAACTTGTAAATGGAGAAAAATCGCCCGCTAACGCCAGGTTGACAAAATTGAGAACTAAGTCTGAAAAATAAGGCGGGATATTTTTGATTAAATTGCTCGAGATTTTACGGCGAATTTGTTCCGAGTTTTCCCGCACCGTGTAAAACATCATTACACCCATGGTCAAGAATGGTATCGTTTTTAGGTAAGAAAATAGTATGAAAAATAAAACAAGGACCGCAGCCGATATTTTAGCTAGAAAAAATATAAGATTAAATTGTCATCATTTACTATAAAAGTTGTGATCGGCTGTACGGACATTAAATGTCCGTCAATTTATCAAATTTTGATAAAAATTTTATGCGCGCTTTTTATGTTATGCTAAAAAATATGCGAAAACGTCCATTCAGTCTCCATTAGATTCCCCTATCCGTAATGTCCGAATCCGAGCGACGATCCATCGCGGAGCAGCCGGCGGAGGAATACGTAATCCGTTCGTTAACCGGTCGTTCGGTTGAAATAAAAACAGCTGATTATCATTCAGTGCCTCGGCGGCTCTTTCGTATGAGGCGCCACATTTCCATTTACAGTAATGATTACTGTAATTATTCAGCTAATTCGTGCTGTTTTTAATTTTGAAAATACCAACAGACGTAGCAGGGTAAGATAATTTACGGCATTACACCAAACAACCGGATTTTCTCGTAGAGTTGCCTACCCAACATTGTCAGCTGTTCGGCAATTGAGACAACTGCGTAATCCACGATAATTGTTAATTATTAACAATTAAAATGCTCTTTATGTTATTCTCGAAATTTTTTGTTTTTGAAAAACGTCCATTCAGTCTCCATTAGATTCCCCTATCCGTAAAATCCGAACGACGATTCATTGCGGAGCAGCCGGCGGAGGAATAGGTAATCCGTTCGTTAACCGGTCGTTCGATTCAAGACAAAACCGTAGCGGTCGCGGCTAATCGGCCAATCGCGACGCGGACCGTCGAATCGATCACGTCGTTTCCGCACCGTCGCCTTCCAGCCGATATCCACTCTCGGCCGCTCCCGATTTCGGGCCGGACCGGCGGCAATAAATCCGCCCGGCCCTTCGTGCGCGCCGAATATTCGCCGAACGCTCGAAATAATCGGGCCGTAACGGGGAGCGAGGTTTAAAATGTAAATCGGATCATTATTTATTATGCGGGGAGGATTGCATTTTTGAAACTCTAATCGTTGGAGTCAAATTTTAAATTCCGTACAAAATCGTAAAAAACCATAGAAACAACAGAAACAATAAAATTTTTTTTAAATAAATCTCTCTCTCTCTCTCTCTCTCTTATTGGGCACTCATACTGTCATATTGCAATGGTAATCATCACAATTTCAAAGTTCTGAACATTTTCGCGTCGAGTTGTCAAATTTGGCGAAAGATTTGGAAAGCATTCAATTTTGAACCAATCCGAACAGTTAAAACAGCGATGCAAATTGATAAAAATTAATAATAAAAAAAAATTATTTCCCACAAAATTCGATTTGGCGAGAGCTCATCGTTTACGTAGGGCCGGTTCATCAATTCATTAAACGACAATTTTAAATGAGAATTAACATTTTAAAGCTAGATTTAATGCAAGCGTCCTACGATAAATCTATCTTTAAAAAAAATTGATAACCCAGACCTTACTGTACAATGTTGATGCAACACCTACTGAACAGTTCTTGACATTTTGTGCCTCAAATTGAAGCTAAATATTGCCAGACTAAAATTTAGATTCCCACAACCCAAAAAAAGTAGTACACGGAAATACGAAACTAACACGGATTCACGAGTCACAAGTTGTGATTCACAACAACACCAATACACCGACATCGGCTTCTAAAACATCGATGTTCCGATAACATCGGGAGGTTCAACATCGATGGTAAAACATCGAACATCGGAGCCAAACATCGATAATTCGATAGTATCGAACATCGCTGGTCATCCCTAACTCAGATTACGGCGTACCGTTGTCGCCGGCTCCGAACGCGATAAAACGCCACTGACGCCCGGATAACCGTGAGTTAAACCTCCGATTAAACCTATCCCGGGATCCAAGTGTTCGGGCGCTCGTTATCCGACGATTGTTAAGCCGGGAACTTCGTCATCGGAAAATGTCAGGGTCGCTTTTTCCAAGGGTGGGACAGTCTCTGACAATTACATGTTGGCCCTTGTCGCATTGCTAATGCCCTTGTTTGCCTGGCACGCGAAGTCGCTAAGTCCGCTAAATCATTCAACGGCCCAGGGCTAACTCGATTTAACGGTCCGACAAACTCGCCTAAATTCGCACTTGGCGGACCCTGGTTTTCTGAATTGGTTGACCTGAGAGAATGATTTACGACCGACTGTTTACCGTGCAATTTCCAGTTTTAAATTTTCAAATAGTAGTTTTTATCATACAAAAGTAGACGTGGCATACCTACTTCATTTAGAAATCGTTTCTTATCAACTTGAGTCAATCGTTACAATTGATTTTGAAATCCGAGGATTTCGTAACGAAAAAGGGCCTAGTTATGACTCATGAGGTGATTAATGATACATCAGGCCTGTAAATGCTTATCATGGCTACAGAAATTTCAAGTGATGCATATTTTCAATCATACCGCGTGTATCAATTTGGTTTAAAAAAATCGAGTGAAACTAGACCGAAAATGGAACAAAACGCCGCCAACCGCTTTCTCCTATCTCGCCCCGTGTAAAAAATACGGATTTTTAAAGTTTTTTCCAGGAAAAACATACTTGTCATAATAAAAACCGTCATTTCTCCGATTCTGAACAACTTTTTCGAACATTCGATTACATTTTTGGATTCAGCGTTAAATTTTCTGTACGCCAAGTGCTCGTTTGTAACTAAAAACTGACTGATTGCAGTTCAAACATCAAAAATTGAAAAAAAAAAATATTTAGGTAACTTCTGTTTTTCATTCAAGCTCGAATTTCATCATGAAATCGAAAGAGAATCGCAAGTTTGACGATATCGTTGAAAAGTTGACAAAACGGTATCTTGAAATTTGACAACTTCCAGCGCGTTGCCTCAAAATGCAATCAACTTACGATTATTGAAAAATAAACATCCAGAACTATACGCAGGGCTATCGACTGGAGCCATGCAGCTAAAAATTTGACATTTAATGTCGAGCCGCCTTCTTGACAGTTCAAAGGAAATGAGAACGGCGGTTGAAAAAATCCAGCCACGCGACTCTCATTCTTGAAAACTTCTGATGAACTTCCGGCGGTGTTTTCTCGATGACAGTTTTTTTTCGACTTGGATTTCAAAAGTTCATTGTCTCTGAGTTCAAACTGCGTGCGCATACGCGAAAATGAGATATTCAACCGAGTACCTAATACCTGGAACAAAGGGGCGGAACGTTTCACCCTTTTTCATGGCCAAATGGCCGCCCTGCATCGCCTTTATATTCCTGGCGAGATCCGACAACCCACTGGGTTAAACTATGCGGTAATCCTGACTGCGGGAAATTTCTCAAGTTTTTAAATAAAAATTTCGAAATTTTGAACTGATTTCGATATTAATCTCCCTTGAGCAACAATTTTTGAACAATTAATATTTTCATGAGGTTACAAGAAAATTGACATTTTTTGTTCACAATTTCAGTTGTTGACGAAAACAAGCCCATTATTTATCTCCCTTGAGCTCCTTTAAAATGAGGCGAATTCTCGAAAATGGAGGAAATGCACATGGGGCGAATAGTTATAGGTACCAAAGCTGCTATGAATCGAAATCGAAAAACGAAATCGATATCGACAAAACCCGAAAGTGGAAGAATGCAGTTTTGGAGGAAAACTCTTCAAATATTGTTCTACTGAAAAAATAAATTAAATTACGAAAAAATTGGGGGAAAAGCGGGCGGGGCGAATGCTAGCATGCTAGCATACTAGCTAGTAACCTGAAAATTCATTATAATATTACGAAGTTAATATTACCAACTTACAGCACACTTCTCTGGCCTTCAAAAAAGCGTGCGCTCTTTGCCTATGTTAATATAATGAATTTTTCACTTTAGTAAAATAAAATACGCTATAATATAAAATAAAAATATATGCGCTATATGAAAATGCGCTATAAATGAAATAAATGCGCTATAATATAACTATAATATAATTCATGCGCTGTAACCTAATTGACATATTATGTTAATATAATGAATTTTTCACTTTAGTAAAATGAAAATTCTTCTACCCGCATTTTGGGTTCCCGTGTGAACGCGCCCCTTGAACAGAAGGGCCCACCCCTCCGGTGGAAGGGGGTACACAATAAAACGCGCCTGCCATTCCGTCCCTCGACACGACTTTCCGGCTCTCAGCGTTCCCATTCATGCTCTCGGGATCCTTTCGTGTCAAAACATGATCTCACGTTAGAACAACACGGCAGGACAATTGGGCAGGACATGTTCACAAATGTTGCTCGTTCCCATGTTGGCCATTCATGGTCGTCTCAAGTGCGGCCTACGTCAGGAACATTCTCCCTTCGAAAGAGCCCGATTGTCTGGTTTTAATTGAAATCGAGGTTTAGATTTAGCGAGAACTCAAACAAAAATTGAAATCTGAAAAAATTTACTTTTATTTAATTTTTCATATTACTCAGGAGAAAAAGAGTCAATATGGCACTTATCTTGTAGGAAAATTCACGAGCTTTCCAACTCTGCCCTCAGATTTGAGTTTACTCAAAAATTCAAGGAGCTACAGCCATTTGAGTGAGTTGAGGTCGAAAACTCAAAAATGCCACAAATATGCGTTTCTAGCGGACTAGGAAAAAATGTCTAAGACTTGTTGGGAATGGCATGCAGAAAATGCTTCTCCATTTTTGACCATGAAGACCACCTACGACCATTTATCCAGACTTATGGCTAATCTCATGCCCTACAATCCTCTGCCCCAGGCTGTTACAAATTCCTGGCCCCTAATTGCCAATTGTTTCACTCGACCCCAATCCCTGAAGGCGGGACTTAATCGGGAGTTTTTGAAATCCTTCGACCCTCGATTTAATTAGGGGTCGGGTTTAATAAAAACTTCAACCCCCCCGTTCCGTGACCTTGGCGACTATCGCGTTTCCGCCCACGGAAACCGTTTAGCTCTTGTTTCTCCCGCGGAAAGAGCGAGAGGGCGGAATAATGTAAATTGTTTTCATTTTTGTCTTTATTAGCGAGTTCCGGGGCCGGACGGCGTTTTTTTCCAAGGGGCAAAACTTTATATGTGTAAAATACGACCTGAAAAGTTTTTACTATTCGTTATCGCCGCCCTGCGGCTACCGGTCGTTTGAATGCACGCTCGTTTTATCCCCGCCCGGAGAACCGGCCATTTTGCTGACATTACGGCCAACATCGAGCGGCTTTTCCTCGTTTAATCTCGATTTTGCTAATCGCCGAAAGGATATTTGATTAGATTAGCGGACTCTTTTTCTAACGCGAGCCTTTTTGCCTTGACCGAACGGTGCGGCAGAAAGTTGGAACCGAAAATTGTGAAATTGAAACCGATTTCCGGGCGAATTTTGATGTGGGGTAACAGGCAAGTGCGAGGTAATAAAAACGATGGGGAAAACCGGTACCGAAATACAGACGATGAAGATTTTTGTAAACATGGAAATATTTTATAAAATTTGTTATATCTTTGTAAAATGCGTAGGCACATTTTTTGAAATTTTTCCTAAAATTTGTAATTTTCATAAAATTTGTAAATTTTCATAAAATTTGTAAATTTTCATGAAATTTGTATATTTTCATAAAATTTGTATATTTTCATATAATTTGTATATTTTCATAAAATTTGTATATTTTCATAAAGTTTGTAAATTTTCATAAAATTTGTAAATTTTCATAAAATTTGTAAATTTTCATAAAATTTGTAAATTTTCATAAAATTTGTAAATTTTCATAAAATTTGTAAATTTTCATAAAATTTGTAAATTTTCATAAAATTTGTAAATTTTCATAAAATTTGTAAATTTTCATAAAATTTGTAAATTTTCATAAAATTTGTAAATTTTCATAAAATTTGTAAATTTTCATAAAATTTGTAAATTTTCATAAAATTTGTAAATTTTCATAAAATTTGTAAATTTTCATAAAATTTGTAAATTTTCATAAAATTTGTAAATTTTCATAAAATTTGTAAATTTTCATAAAATTTGTAAATTTTCATAAAATTTGTAAATTTTCATAAAATTTGTAAATTTTCATAAAATTTGTAAATTTTCATAAAATTTGTAAATTTTCATAAAATTTGTAAATTTTCATAAAATTTGTAAATTTTCATAAAATTTGTAAATTTTCATAAAATTTGTAAATTTTCATAAAATTTGTAAATTTTCATAAAATTTGTAAATTTTCATAAAATTTGTAAATTTTCATAAAATTTGTAAATTTTCATAAAATTTGTAAATTTTCATAAAATTTGTAAATTTTCATAAAATTTGTAAATTTTCATAAAATTTGTAAATTTTCATAAAATTTGTAAATTTTCATAAAATTTGTAAATTTTCATAAAATTTGTAAATTTTCATAAAATTTGTAAATTTTCATAAAATTTGTAAATTTTCATAAAATTTGTAAATTTTCATAAAATTTGTAAATTTTCATAAAATTTGTAAATTTTCATAAAATTTGTAAATTTTCATAAAATTTGTAAATTTTCATAAAATTTGTAAATTTTCATAAAATTTGTAAATTTTCATAAAATTTGTAAATTTTCATAAAATTTGTAAATTTTCATAAAATTTGTAAATTTTCATAAAATTTGTAAATTTTCATAAAATTTGTAAATTTTCATAAAATTTGTAAATTTTCATAAAATTTGTAAATTTTCATAAAATTTGTAAATTTTCATAAAATTTGTAAATTTTCATAAATGTGAAAATTTTTATAAATGTGCAAATATTTATAAAATTTGTAAATTTTTAATACATTTGTAAAAAAATTCTTCAAAATTTTCAATTTTTGTAAATGCAGAAATTTTTGTAAAATTTGTACATTTAAGAGTTCCAGTGAAATCTCTATTATGAAATGAGCCTTAAAAACGCTTGAAAAAACTGAGGTAAGGAAAGTTGCGAGGTTTACGGGTGATTCTCAAACTACGGGCCATTTTCAGTGGGCAAAGTTTTCAAAAATGCATCTTGTCTAAGGACGTCACAAAAATTTGTGGCGATTTTTAACCCATCTAAGGTTGAGAAAATGCACCTGACACAAATCAAACTCCATTTTTAAGCTCAAAAATTCAAAAGTTCGAATTTTGGGCACACGGTAATTACCAATACTGACATGGTGATTACTCGTAGCTCCTTGTTGATTACACTTAGGCCCGTATTCACAACACTTCCTATGCTTAAGGGCCGCTCGATGCGCCAGCACTTCCTTTGCACATTTCATTGGTCAATTTCGAAAAAACAAACATTCCGTTACCATAAAACTCGCATGGTATGGAGACGAGCACAGAAATCTAGGTACTGTCAATCGCAACCACGATTTTCGAGGTTCCAATTTTAAGGTAGCAATTGAGCAGCCTTGAAATTGGGACCTCGAAAATCGAGGTTGCGATTGACAGTACCTAAGTTTATTATATATTTATTATTATATATATTTATTCCACATGAATTACACATTTCTGAGCACGTGAATTACATTTGCAACTTTCAAATGAAATAACTGGATTCTAATTAATCCTAGAATAAATTATAAATACACGCTCTAAACAGCTGTTCAAGCTCTTCAACATAATAAAAGAGAAGAAGTAATATTTTGAAAATTGTGGAAGTTATAACATGCCATGGTAATTACAAGAGAAAAGTCACTCGCCTGACTGAGAACCTTTGATGTGGGCTGTATCTTCTAAACTGAAAGAAGCCGGTCTGGAGCAGGTATCGTGAGCTCAAGCAGGGTTGCCACCTTACACAAGTTACAAGATGGGTTCGTAATATCCCACTTTTCGTGTCAAAATATCCCATTTGATTATTTTGCACGGTAATTACTTCTTTTTTTGGGACAAACATTGTTGACCCCTCTACACTCCCACATTTGGTTAATTGGAGACTTTCTCATGATTTCTGATCATTCCACTTATCTACTTGAACAAAATTTTTTTCTCCTCCCTGAACATTGGCATTAGAATGCCAAAGGACAACTTTGAAATCCAAAATCGAATTTTGGGACAGCCACGGTAATTACATTTTGTCACTTAGCATGCCTAAAATGTACATAATTATTGTAATGTGACCTAATTCAACAATTGTTTCTTCAAGATGAGAGTCTCTTCTTTGATTTGAGACAAAGAAGTTTGGGATAACACGCTTTGGTAGCCATAAACCATGCCCGGACTTGATTATTGCCCGTAGTTTGAGAATCACCCTTACACGCCTGAAACAGCTTCTCTAATCAACAGTGCGGTCGCTGGAGCGCGGGGAATTCCCCAAGCGCCAATTTCGCCCGTAAATTGGGAGAAAACCCGCCGACTGTCGACTGTCCGCATGTAAGCGCGAAAACTCCATTTTCTTGTAAGGTTTTTCGAGAGAGCTTTATCCGAATAAACTGTCATTTTCGGACGACCCGGCGATACGGAAAAAATGGCCTCGCTCCAATCGACCGAGGTAGAAGAACTGATGAGTTTCTGCCCTCCTCCTCGACGTTGACGAGGCATCAAATGAAAATTACTCCGGGTGACGGCTTTTCAAAGTTTCGTCCCGAGAGTTTCCATTGTCATCAACTTCCGTTCGCTTCGAATCGTTTTCGACACGATTGATATCGGAATCGGCGGTGGCTGAAAGCGATTCCATCCCCCGGCCCGTTGGAAGTATTTTTACAGCGTTTTTACGACCGGTTTCAACGTGAAGTTAATGAATGGTGGAAAAAATTGAAATTCCACGCTCGAGGGAATGTTTTCGATAAAAATCTAATATTCAGGGGGTGGGAGTGGCAATACAGGCTAATCTGCTACGCTCAAGAGTTGATCGAAAGACTGAAGAGGCGATTGCTGGGAAAGGCCAGTAAGTAAAACTGCGTTTTCTAGCTGGGTTTCAGAAGTTTTATGTCGAAGTCGACTCCCAAAAAATCCCCAAAACGTCGCAGACTCTGAGGAAATGAATGGCAGGTCCAATCAGGACCGGAGACAATAATATTCCAGAGTTAAAAATCTACAGGATTCCAAAGTGATCGTTGATGGAAAAATTATTCCGATGCCTCTCGTCTGAACATTTTTGTAAAATTCAAAGTCACCGTCGTTAGATTCGCTCGTAAATTTCGAAAGGCCTTTGAACGGCGCAAAAAGTTGAACGGTTACTTCTCAATTTAAACAAGCAGGGGAAAGGTCGACTTCAAAGCTTTGATACCATTGGCATTTGGAAATTGTGAAAAGACAGTTTTCCATTTCAGTAGGCAAGTATAATGAGTGGCCGGTCGAAAAATAGACGCCTCTTTTACAGTCGGCATCAGTTTATTCTGACATAGTACAGCAAAAGGTTCGAGCGATTTTTTTAAAATCATTGTTTTATCAAAAATCATTGCTTTTGTGATTTTTAACGATTATTACTCATTTGTTATGCGTTGTTGATTTGAACGAAAACGTCAGCAACACGATACAACGAGGCGTTGTTAAGATTTAGCCATTTTGCTGTTTTAAGGTACCTGCGCTTCCGAGAAATACGTTGTAAATTTCCAGTTTCCAGGTACCTGCAAAATAATGCTGAGTGGTATTTCATGTAAAATTCATTTAACGCCATTTCCTTTCTGAGAATCAGCTCGATCCGTCGCATCTATCCATTAGTGTAGAAAAGCGTTGTTAGGTGTGGATGCATCAGGGATTGCAACTGCTCTGAGGCGAGGGCAATTCATCATTCAGTAAGGGCCTCTGCTTGAATTAAAGAGCAGGGGTAGGTATCTGAAAAAAGTGAGGACATCAGCACTTCTCTGAACTCGGTTTTTGGTGCTTTTCCATTTTGTGATAAAGCTGAGCTTACTTGACGTGACTGCAATCCATACAAAAGTTTTCAAACAAAACAGCCCGTAGGGCTCCAGAGGAGGAATCGCAGTGCTTTCGACGTGAGAAAAATGATAGGAGTAGGGTGGGGGAGTAATGCTGGGGAGTAGAGTGGAGGGGTTGAGTAGGCGAATGGAGAAGAGGAGTAGAGCAGAGGAGAAGAGTAGAGGAGTAGGGTAGCGGAGTCGTGTAGAGGAGTAGGGGAGCAGAGTCGTGTAGGGGAGCGGAGTCGTGTATAGGAGTAGGGGAGCAGAGTAGTGTAGAGGAGTAGGGGAGCGGAGTCGTGTAGAGGAGTAGGGGAGCGGAGTCGTGTAGAGGAGTAGGGGAGCAGAGTCGCGTAGAGGAGTAGGGGAGCGGAGTCGTGTAGAGGAGTAGGGGAGCGGAGTCGTGTAGGGGAGTAGGGGAGCGGAGTCGTGTAGAGGAGATTTGGAGCGGAGTCTCATGTGAAACACTGAGCGTTATAGGGCACCAAAAATTTACAATGGCGTCGACGTTTTCTTGTTGTTTATTGAATAAAATAAAACATTTCGCAATACATTTTTCGTAGATACATCAACGAGGTTAGGAATCGATTGCATTCTTTGTTCGACGCTCTCTTGTTTGTCCGGAAACTCGAAAATATTCCCGTACGCGTTAATAATCAATGGGCAGCGTAGACATCGCATTGCACCATGGTCCGTTCTGCGGCATGGGCACTGCAGCATACACAAAGAATGCATGACGGACTACTCTTCGCAGATTCAATCGCCCGGACGGTAAGAGGATAAAATGGCGTGAAATAGTGTCTGCACGTGATGGATTTAATACAACGCGGATACGTTTTCTCTCCAACCTGCACGTTTAAATGTAGCGGCTGAACCAGAAACTAAGCTCTCAGGAGTCTTAGCGCTCGAGCTCGTCCATAATTCACGCGAAGCTTTCACGAAGTGGTCGGCCCTTTATCCCATTTTCGCTTTGATGGAGACAATAGAGGCTGTGATTATTATTATAAACTCGCTGTCGAGTACGAACCGTCGGTCGAATGGTCGGTCGTTTCTGTTTTCTGGTTAAATAATGCAACAAAGGGGCCAGCAGTTTTAAGGGTTTCCACCCCAGCGCCGGGGGTGGGAGAGAGGTAGGTTATGAAGGAATAATGGAACAGCGGTCATTGCGGGTATGTTGCGGTCAAGTGAGCATCCAGGTAAGAGTCTTACCATTGAGGGCCTCGTCTGTGTGACCGGAATTTATTTTCCGTTGAGAGATTTTCAGTGAAATCGTGACTCATTTGGAGCAGATGAAATCTTGAATTTTCCAACTTATAGTTGAGGACCACAGGGGAAAAGCGTGTTAACTCAATAATCAAGTCAACACGTTTTTCCCCTGTGGTCAAACTGTATCGAAATATCCAAATTTCCAATTTTTTGAACGAACCCAATATTTTTCTGCGTTTTATAATGCATGTTAACCCAAACCTAAAAATACCCTGTCCCTCTGCAGGACTGTGCGCATTCCTATCTGCAATTCTCCTTCAATGATGACTTTGCGATAAACTTTAATGATTTTGAGCTTCCTATGAGAGATTCGCTGTGTGCCGCGTACATAAAAGAAAAGTGGATCCAGATATAGAGGAAGCTGTGAATAATTTCGCCCTATTCAAAGGATATCGGCCAACGATCGAGCTGCAGTCTCTTGCTGCACCAAGCGTCTCTGTATTCGTATATCTGCCGGCTACGTGTGAGAAAAGCATTGTCATGGAATACTATGGAGTGGATGTGTCTGGATTTAACGGTGGCCTTTCCCTGGTCGCCTGTTATTCGAACCGCCTATCCACTGTATGCAGTGAATAGGGCTTCAAAACAGTTCGCCTTGGAAGAAAAATGCTCTCTATAAACATTTGAATTTCTTACGATAGCAAAAGATGGCATATGTTTATAAGTCCACTAATTGACGATTAATTCAAACCATTCTGAACATTTGGTGAAAATTCCTCACTTTACAGACGTTTCAACTTTCTTGACCTTCTGGTGGGACAACGGTGAAATTCCCTAAACCTAATCGAGCACAAATTAACCAAACCATTCGGCCAACAAGGGCTCGCTCAACCGAGAACCAACCTCGGCGTCCTGCTCCGAAGCCTCTCACTGATCCTGTTCATTGTTCTGGTTAGGGATAACAGTTCGTTTATCTAATGGTTCCCGTAATGTAGTCACATTTCGCATAACCGCCAGCACACGCGGATCCCCTTCCGTATCGGATGCCGTGACTCTGAGCCGCAGCGTATCGGACAAATTAATATACGCAACATTATCGTACCCGTTTCCGATAACCGAGGCCGCAAACGGTCGACGCTCTTGGGTGCCGAGTCGTTAAGCCGTCCGGCTTTCTCGGTTAAAATAACCGTGAGATCTCCGGGGGGGGGTATGATATCCCATATCCAGGCATTTGCACGGTAATTTGTTTTTCGAGGCTAGGTAATAATGTGAGGATAATCGATTGTGCTTGGAGATGGATTATTTCCTGGTTGTAAACAATCTATTACTGACCAAATATCAAGGCGATAGCGTGGAGGAAGTAAGTGAATATAGTTCATTTGATTTCATTAGTTCTGTCACATTTTTTTCCTCGTAAGCAAAAGGTAGAAAAAATATGCTTAACATAATGAAAAAGGAAGACAAGCTCACCTAAGTTACTTAGGTACTGTACTACTTGCCTGTACCTGGGGCGTATAAGATTACATTTTGGAAGCAGGTTGGGCGCATAAGCCTCCATCTTCTTAAAAGGAGGCGTGGGCATATCAGCATTCATCTTGGAAGCAGGCGAGGGCGTATCAGCATTCATCTTGGAAGCAGGCGAGGGCGTATCAGCATTCATCTTGGAAGCAGGCGAGGGCGTATCAGCATTCATCTTGGAAGCAGGCGAGGGCGTATCAGCATTCATCTTGGAAGCAGGCGAGGGCGTATCAGCATTCATCTTGGAAGCAAGCGAGGGCGTATCAGCATTCCTCTTTGAAGCAGGAGAGGGCGTATCAGCATTCATCTTGGAAGCAGGCGAGGGCGTATCAGCATTCATCTTGGAAGCAGGCGAGGGCGTATCAGCATTCATCTTGTTGGTATATGACGATACAATACGCCACCACTAGGAACCAGACGCTTTTTCAATTTAATCCCGTATAAAACGCCGGCAAATCTGGACCTCTAACCCTCAAAGACTTCCTTGGATTAGCCGTTCTAAAGTATTTCACGTTCGGCTCGCGCATAATTGAGTCTTTTTAGCGAATTCTCGCTCCAGACTGCGAGAGGCGTATGTGCATATCAGAGTTTGCTATTCAAAAGGCTCGCCGACTATATAACAGGCTGATACTTGTTCGAGTTTCTTCCGAGGACGTGCTCTTATGAAGGCGGGCTCAGTTTGCCGTGCTCGTCGAGTATACACCAATTTAGTGAATGCGACTTTTCTTTATGGAAACTACGGCATAGGGTACGGCAAAGCGGAGCGATTCACTTTGGCGATAAACGCAAGATAATGCGAGGGCCCGAGATGGCGCTGGGATGAATAAACAAGGGAACATCAAGCGACAATTCTAATGTACCCGAGCCCGGGATGGCCTACGGGGTATTGTCCCATTTCCCACCCGCTGATTCACATCATGCTGAAAACAAAGGGAACGTTTGGAGAATTCTTAAACGAGGCGTCGTTGAAAGAGCTTTCCTCGTCTAAGCTGGAAAATCTTTGTCTCGAGATGAGAGCGTTCATAAGAGGTTTATAATGCGAAAGAAACAACGCGTCGAGAAGAGGCCCGCCAGTTCGAGAAAATACAAATAGAATCCACTCAGAGTCATGTAGGCCGAGTGATGCAGGCAAACTGCTCATGCAGTCCGCCAGGGTCGCCAATTTCGGTTCATGGAAATCGAAATTGAGTTTTGAATTCCAAACATTCTGTTGTTGATGTTAATTGAACTTGGTGTTATTATTTTGTTTCTCGAGCCCAGCCTTGAGTGGTGGTTGGTTATATCAATAAACATTCGAATATTGGACGTTTAATCGAATGGACGATAATTAAGGTTCAGCAGTAGTACATTTTTGAGGGTACTGCAACAGTCGCCGCAACAGCTGTGCACGAAAGTATCCCTACAATCGGGAAATGAGGGATAAAAGAGGGAAAAACTTATGGCGATAGTAGGAATATTTTATCCTCGTCTGATTGCAAATGTCATATTATAATGATTCGCTCGAAAATCCCCATCAAAAGAGGTAATTTTCCTATAATCCGATTCCTCCAATTTCATAATTACACATACATTTGCCAATTGGTTTTATCGCTCTTTCGCTTGCAGGAATTATAAGCGAGGAAAATAAAGCTCGTTCGTTATAATGATGAGTAATGCGGTACCAATATCATCGAGACCGAAAAATGACCTTTACCTCTCCCGAGGGATGTGGGAACGCGGGGAAAATTGAAAAGTAACGGGTGAAATATCGCGGCTGGATATAAAAACCGAGTTTCCACTGTATTGCGGGCACTGGGAACGTAATTGACTGGAAAAGTGAGAAGATGACCTGGAAACTGCGGATTAGGTAGGAAGGAATGGTGCAAACGGGATTATTTCGTATCGAGACCGTCTCTCTGTTAAAACGGCAGACGAGCGAAGAAGGCGTAATAGAAAAATACAAGTTTTTCCTCGGAAAACCTTGGGCGTACCAAGTTTCTCATCTGGGTCCCTCAGGGGCCGGCCCTGTGAAAGGGGAAAAGTCGCTGGAAAGAGAAAACGGATGGGTACCGAGAAAAGAGATATATACGTAGTAGGTGGTAAACTCGGCCAACTTACTGTCCAGGGATACGAAGCTGGGCTGGCCATGATTCTTTGAAGAATCGGCGTTGGACATTCATCGGTTTACTTTGGTTTGAAAAAAAGAGAAATTTTCCACCGGAGTGAAGTTAGCAACGGTCCAGCAACGGTATCCTGCCACGACGGGATTGGGCTAAACATGTACCAAGTCATGTATAAAACATGATTATGGCGTAAAAACATTAAAAAAGTGGGGATAGGGGGGGTAATTTGTACATTTTCGGCTGCATTCGGCAAACCCGCACGACACGGATACCAAAATGATCAATATGGTCCTGCAAAAACGGTAAGGGGCTCAAACAGTGAGGATAAACAATTATTGTGCCGCGGAAACATCAGACAAGTAGGGATGGAGTGGGCAAGTAACCAATATCCATATCTGGCGCACTAATTGACCGTTGCTGGAACCCCAGCCCCAAGATAAAATTACCAGATGAATTTTCTCATGTTCTGCATGTACCCACGAAGGTACCGTATGAATTTGGAAGTGGCAGGAAGACTGAAGTGGGGGAAACTGATCAAGAAACTGGGAGAAACTCGTCAAAACACAGAAATTCCTCTCCCGGAGATCATCTTCCACGATCAGCCAGAAGATGTTCACAGCCCCAAGATCAAATTACTGAACTGAACTGAACTGAGTTTGAACTGAACTAAACTGAGTTTGAACTGAGTTTGAACTGGGTTTGAACTGAACTGAACTGAGTTTGAACCGAACTGAACTGAACTGAGTTTGAACTGAACTGAACTGAGTTTGAACTGAACTGAACTGAACTGAGTTTGAACTGAACTGAACTGAACTGAGTTTGAACTGAACTGAACTGAACTGAGTTTGAACTGAACTGAACTGAACTGAGTTTGAACTGAACTGAACTGAGTTTGAACTGAACTGAACTGAACTGAGTTTGAACTGAACTGAACTGAACTGAGTTTGAACTGAGTTTGAACTGAGTTTGAACTGAGTTTGAACTGAGTTTGAACTGAGTTTGAACTGAGTTTGAACTGAGTTCGAACTGAACTGAACTGAACTGAGTTTGAACTGAGTTCGAACTGAGTTTGAACTGAGTTCGAACTGAACTGAGTTCGAACTGAACTGAGTTCGAACTGAACTGAGTTCGAACTGAACTGAGTTTGAACTGAACTGAACTGAACTGAAATAACTACTGATCTGAGTTCGAACTGAACTGAGTTCGAACTGATCTGAGTTCGAACTGAACTGAGTTCGAACTGAACTGAGTTCGAACTGAACCGAGTTCGAACTGAACTGAGTTCGAAATGAACTGAGTTCGAACTGAACTGAACTGAACTAACTAGGAAATTTCCATTCCCCAAATAGTCCGTTATTCCGAAAGGTGAACTCTCAGATCACATTGAAGATTGACAGTAATTTATGACGACTACTCCCGCATCCTCCGAGGTATCAGTCATTCGGTATCGGAAAATACTAACGAAAAGCCGAATCGTTAGGTATCAGGGCAAAGGCAGAAAAGATCCGACTCCCCTTGTTTCCGTTCGAAGTGCGAGGTGAAAACGCCCGTTCATCATCCGGTGGCGCTGAAAACCCTTGCAGACGCCCGAGAGGAAATTGACGATGAGGTACCCCCACCATTACGAGCGGCGTTTCCATAGTATCTGCCCGAAAAGGAAGAATAAGAACATTATTCACTCGCTGAACTGAACATTCTGCAAAACTTGATGGAACGGCTATGGTGGAATGGAAAAAAGAAAAGGAAAAAGCTGCCTACGATTTGTCTTCATATGGGAGACCGGTGTATTTTCGAGCTAAGGGTGGTGTTAAAGGTGGAGCTAACGCCGAGTCGTTCATCTTGCTGTGTTTTGCCTTTCGGGTACCCCGGGGCCACGTGTGTCAACCGACAAGGCCCGAAAAGAGGTTAGGTAGACTGATAGATCGTTGGTTAAGCATTGTCACTATTTTTCCCCATATCGAGAATTCAGACTGGATGCTAGTTTAACAAAATTTGTTTAATTTTTAAGAAAATTATTTAATTTAAATTTTTATAAAAAAAAAAAAAAAAAAATTTCATTTTTAAATAAATTACTACTATAAATTACTTAATTAGGGCGCCAATTTCGAGTAGAAGACACTGGATTACTCGTTTTTCGGGCAGTTCAACAAAATTTCTAGGTAGGCTCAAAATAGGGTAAATAGAAAGACCGCCCTAGCGGCTAAATTGTGCCGGCCGGGCTATCCGGATCGCCGCTTCATTGTTCGACTGAGTTAGAGTTCTTGTTCCCTTTGGTCAAACAGTTTTGAATCGGAGCCATTGAAAGGGAAATAGCGACCGGGGAATTCGACCGAACGGTCGGCGAAACTGAAATTTCATTCGACCCGCTTTTCCGAATCTGCTTTATTGCCCTACGCCGTATTTAAGCTTCGCGTTACCTTGAAATCATCAGCTCGAGCTAGCTGATGCTAATTACCTTTCTGCCAGAATAGAATTCAGCGGCTCGTCTTGCTGAAGATTCGCTAATAGCTGAACTTATTGCGGTGTTGGTTTGCAGCGGGTCGTAGGTTGTGACGAAGTAAGTAAAATATTCATGGAAGTGAGCCTTCGAAGGTTTCCTGTTGCTCATCGTGGGTCATGTTCGGAGTTTGAGAATTTGGGTAACTTCGTCATAATCATGTTGGTAGCCAAAATTATGTTCAGTGTGTATCGATACCTTAATGCACAGAGGGCACATCAATGGCGTCATATGACCTCTTATCTCAGAAAAACCAGAGGTGACCAGAGATCAAAAATGCAAAAGCGGGACGTTATGAAATGAACAATAGGTACGTATCAAAGTTGATATAAAAATGAACATCAAGTGTATTAAATTATAACGAATCGATAAAAAAAGACACAGAATAGGTAGGAACCACACCAAAATAATTGACTTTGAACTCGAAGTTGGGTTTATCTCGAAGTTGACTTTGATCTCGAAGTTGAGTTTGTACTCAATGTTGACGTTGATATCGAAGTTGAGTTTGAACTCGAAGTTGACTTTGACCTCAAAGTTGACGTTGATCTCGAAGTCGACTTTGACCTCAAAGTTGACATTGATCTCGAAGTTGAGTTTGATCTCGAAGTTGAGTTTGATCTCGAAGTTGACGTTGATCTCGAAGTTGACTTTGATCTCGAAGTTGAGTTTGAACTTGAAGTTGAGTTTGATCTCGAAGTTGACGTTGATCTCGAAGTTGACTTTGATCTCGAAGTTGAGTTTGATCTCGAAGTTGAGTTTGATCTCGAAGTTGACGTTGATCTCGATGTTGACTTTGATCTCGAAGTTGAGTTTGAACTCGACGTTGACTTTGATCTCAAAGTTGACGTTGATCTCGAAGTTGAATTTGAACTCGAAGTTGACATCGATCTCGAAGTTGGGTTTATCTCGAAGTTGAATTTGATCTCGAAGTTGAGTTTGATCTCGAAGTTGAGTTTGAACTCGAAGTTGACTTTGACCTCAAAGTTGACATTGATCTCGAAGTTGAGTTTGATCTCGAAGTTGACTTTGATCTCGAAGTTGACTTTAACTTGAAGTTGACTTTGACCTCAAAGTTGACATTGATCTCAAAGTTGAGTTTGATCTCGAAGTTGAGTTTGAACTCGACGTTGACTTTGATCTCAAAGTTGACGTTGATCTCGAAGTTGAATTTGAACTCGAAGTTGACATCGATCTCGAAGTTGACATCGATCTCGAAGTTGAGTTTGATCTCGAAGTTGACTTTGATCTCAAAGTTGACGTTGATCTCGAAGTTGACTTTGAACTCGAAGTTGACATTGATCTCGAAGTTGAGTTTGATCTCGAAGTTGACTTTGATCTCGAAGTTGACTTTAACTTGAAGTTGACTTTGACCTCAAAGTTGACATTGATCTCAAAGTTAAGTTTGATCTCGAAGTTGAGTTTGATCTCGAAGTTGATTTTGATCTCGAAGTTGAGTTTGTACTCGAAGTTAAGTTTGATCTCGAAGTTGACTTTGATCTCGAAGTCGACATTGAACTCAAAGTTAAATTTGATCTCGAAGTTGAGTTTGAACTTGAAGTTAAGTTTGATCTCGAAGTTGAGTTTGATCTCGAAGTTGATTTTGATCTCGAAGTTGACTTTGATCTCGAAGTTGAGTTTGATCTCGAAGTTGAATTTGAACTTGAAGTTGAGTTTGAACTCGAAGTTGACTTTGAACTCGAAGTTGAGTTTGAACTCGAAGTTGACATTGATCTCGAAGTTGAGTTTGATCTCGAAGTTGACTTTGATCATTTTATGTTCGCATTTTTTAATTTTGGTGTTAAGAACACAACTTTTTGAAAGTCAAAGGTTTTTAGTCGAATTCAGAGGTTTTTTCGGTGCTCGACAGAGGGAAAGCAAGGCGACGAGTTGGCAACACTGGATCTAGCGGTCATCGAGTAGGTACCTCGTACTTCTCCCTTGAAAGTCCGTATCACACGTCAGACCGTTCTCCTCCCCATCCCACAGACCGTCTGGACAGACCGATTCTTTGGTAATTTTCACATGCAAATTCATTGATAATTTTTCCTAGAAATAAGGTTCCTTAGATGAATAATAACAAATAAACAACAAACATTGATGCAGATGCGCCAAAGAGAACATATCCATAGAATCAGCCAATCGGATAATTGGGTCTGTGTGTCTGTCCGTGGGATGGGGGGGAGATCGGTCTGACGTGTGATACGGCCTGAAGCTGGACATTTGGACGTCCCCAACGAGATCATGGGGACACTTGGACACATCCCTCCAAATCGGGACTGTCCCGCCCAACGCGGGACGTCTGGTCACCTTAGGCATATGCCCTTAGTGCTTTAAGGTAGGTATCGATATGACGCCTTCGGCATGGTCATTTTTTTCTATTTTGAGATATTGGTATCAGTGGATTTTGGGTTTTGCCAAAAAGCAGCTTTTTGAACAAGTGCCTTTTGTGCTTTAAGATATCGATGTGTCCGGGACATAATATGTTATATTATAACTTGTATTATATCGATACCTTAAAGCTCAAAAGGCACTTGTTCAAAAAGCTGCTTTTTGGCAAAACCCAAAATCCACTGATACCAATATCTCAAAATAGAAAAAATGGACGAGTGCCGTCAGAGCATTTAGGCCTTTTGAGCATTAAGGTTTCGATATGCTCGGTTGTTCTCTTGCGCGCATCAGGATGTCGTCCATTTTTCGAAACCTCCCACCCTGATATTCCTGGATACGCACAATCTCCATTAAGCACATCTCCATCGCTGCAGTTATGAGCGTCCAGAACAGCCGGACACCAAAGATGGGGGCGGTTTTCTTGAAAAACTACCACTACGATGCAATTGCGAGCAACAAGTTGTTTCCGAACCGAGCAATGATAGTCCACTCGCTGGAAGGCGTTTAAAATGGAAATGGGTGCGTGGTGCATGGAGGAGGGTGGGACCCGCCCCATCGCGTGCCACCCCTGGGGATCGTGCAGCCCTTGGAGTTTTACAAATCTGATTTATGGATTGGGACCGTTACATAATGGAGAAATAATGCGACGGAGAGACGCAGCCGAGAGGGGCTGATGCTTTTGTCTGAATCCGGACTTGTCTGAAAAATATAATAGTCCGTTTTGGCAATTAAGGATTTCATTCTGACACGATACTAGATGTGGATGGATATATCATTTTTACTTTTATGTTTACGAAAATAATTTTGACAGCAAGTTTTTAATTTTTTTGCGGGTTATTAAGTACCTACTCATCAATTCAACAT
The DNA here is from genome assembly GCA_036186465.1 of Nesidiocoris tenuis. NCBI lineage: Eukaryota > Metazoa > Arthropoda > Insecta > Hemiptera > Miridae > Nesidiocoris > Nesidiocoris tenuis. The sequence goes on from AP028923.1 coordinate 3,691,033, forward strand.
TATCATTAATCCTTCATTAATTTTAGGGCAGGTGAGTACCAATTTATTTATAAACTGCTAATGAAGTGGAGACATTGACTTCGGCGTGAGAAAAAGCGAAAATTGTCTTTTTTTTCGTAAATTTAGGCTCCAATTTTTAAATTAATTTACGCGTATTTACTTCTATATTTACAGAGTTAATTGGAAATACTCTAATCGTCCTAAAATCGGCAATCGGAACGGAAATTCAAAAGAAAAATTTACGTATACACTTTTACTCAGAATCGCTTCCAAATTCGCTACAAAAATGGGCATACCGCCCTCAAATCTCAAACTTTTTTCAAATTTCTTGAACTTGAATGTCCGTCTCAGTAAGACCTATCTCCCTGCTTAACCGGAATTTGAATAGGTAACTCAATGTATCAGCAACTTTAGTGTTTCCTATTTTATTTTTTCCTGACCACAAAAATGAACCGATTCGAGCGTTCTTGGTCTCAAAATTTTTGTTTTGCCTTGCAGAATATGGGGATATTTTTTATATTCCGATAAAGCGGCGTATTTTTATGTGAGGCGAGTTTTGAAATTTTCATAGCGAGTTTTTTTTATGTTTTTGACTCAACACCGTGTACGATTGTCGTTCGTAATAGCAGGAGACAGTCAGTGAAGTTGCTCATGATGACCTCCAACATGTATTCCGGTCGAGCACTAAGAGCGCTAATGAACCCGTAAATAGAGCTCCTGGGCGAGTCTGCTACCGACTGTACTAATTATTGCAACCCTCCAATGGGGAGGCAGTCCGTATATTAGCTAAACTCAGCAGTGTTACCTGTTATAGCATATCCGTGTATAGGGTAGTTTCGCTTTCGGCCAATGAAGACGCTTTCGAGGGATAATGAGCCGAACATTTCATGTTGGAAATGAGAAACTTTCGAGCTCATCGGCCGTCTCGCGTCGGAGGTATATATTCACCTGCCATAGGGCCGCCCTATTCGCTTATTACTTCACTTAGGCGGAGCCATTCGGTCGAAACCCGTATTTACCCTCGGAAACTAAAGCTGTTTGTTTGAACTAGGAGCTGTTAACTCGGACATTGACGTACTTTACTTAATTGCTGTTCCCTATTTGATTTAAGGGATCCCGCAGGCTAACCCCTTCGGCAAGGCTAAAGTAACCGTCTATTCCAACAATTCCTAAAGCCAAGTTCGACGAAGTTTACGCCGACGACACAATGGGCTCAACTTTGTCGCCTGCGCCGGCGCGGTGACGATTCTATGCGCGCACGCTGATATTCGGATTCGCCGACCTTTGCACTCGATAACTTTTGTGTAGGGCTGCTTAAAATTACCTGTATTATTAGATTATATTTCATTTTTGCCATTAATTGATGGCTGAGATCGAGTTTGGAGGTGAGGGAGATAGCCCATCATTCTCACATTCTTTATTCTATCGAGCGCTTTCGCCCCGCTGGGCCTCAAGGATTCACATCTACAGATAAGTACATTTAGATAGATGGAGTAGGATATTTAATGCCGGTAGTGCATAAAAATGGGATCAAAATAGAAAATAATTAAATAAAAATAAATAATTAAACCTACATTTCCTAGGATTTAAGTAAAAAGAGTAAACCGCCGTTCCAGGCGTTGGCTTTTTGCCCGATAACCGAAACGTTTCTTAGGATTTTTCACAGAGAGAAAATATAGGTGGTCAAAATTAAAAGGTAAATAGATACATTAATCACTGCATAGGGGTCTAAGGTATTTTTGCAATTACTCTTTTTCCCCATGCGTTTAAGGTTTAAAATATAATATATTTAGAATAAATAAATTAAATAAATAAATATAATACTTATTATTATTATTATTTTTTAAATTATTAATCATTATTTATTAAATTATTAAGTAAAATTTGCAATTAAAAATTAATTAAAAAATTAAAAATTATATTTATATAAAAAAAACTATTCTAAAATAAATTAACATTTAAAAACACAGATCACAGTAAATATATTTATCATTAAACGGAAGGATCCAGATATGATAGATACCTTAGGCAGGCATATAGGTAGTTGTTAGTCTGGAGTATATCAATTGCAGGATATCAATCATATCACTTGAACATAATTTTCCAAATCAATGTTTTCCCATACCTATTTCGTGTATGGTCCGATGCAGAGTTGCGAAAAAAGTAATCTCATTACCCATTACAAATTACACATTACTTTGGAGAAATGTAATGACCATTACCCATTACAATTCTCCAATGTAATGGTAATGGCCATTACTTTTCCGATTACTTGTAATGAGTAATCGAACCTGGCCATTACCCATTACAAGTGTTTGAAAATGTAATGACCAAATTTCGATTACCAATTACAAAAAGTAATGGAGTAATTGTAATCGGATTACTTCGATTACTTAAAAGAAATTGGAGTAATCAGATTACTTCAAATTAATCGGATTATAGGAGAGGAATTGACTCAAGGAGATCAGCAGAGGGGCCCATTTCGCCATTTCCCATACCGCTGGTCGCACGAAGCTGAAATTTGGTACACGGCCTCAGACGAGCCCCTCAGCAAGATTGGCTGGGCCAAAACACGTTTTGATCAGCTGAGGAGCCCATGGCGCTAATTTCAATACCGTTGGTCGTATGATGCTGAAATTTGGCACACAGCCTCAGAGGAGCCCCTCAGCATGACTGGCAAGACCAAAATACCTTCTGATCAGCTGAGGAGCCCATGGCGCTAATTTCAATACCGTTGGTCGTATGATGCTGAAATTTGGCACACAGCCTCAGAGGAGCCCCTCAGCATGACTGGCAAGACCAAAATACCTTCTGATCAGCTGAGGAGCCCATGGCGCCAATTTCAATACCGTTGGTCGTATGATGCTGAAATTTGGTACACGGCCTCAGAGGAGTCCCTGAACAAGATTGGCTGGGCCAAAACACGTTTTGATCAGCTGAGGAGCCCATGGCGCTAATTTCAATACCGTTGGTCGTATGATGCTGAAATTTGGTACACAGCCTCAGAGGAGTCCCTGAACAAGATTGGCTGGGCCAAAACACGTTTTGATCAGCTGAGGAGCCCATGGCGCTAATTTCAATACCGTTGGTCGTATGATGCTGAAATTTGGTGCACAGCCTCGAAGGAGCCCCTCAGCATGACTGGCAAGACCAAAATACCTTCCAATCAGCTGAGGAGCCCATGGCGATAAATCCAATACCGTTGGTCGTATGATGCTGAAATTTGATATTGAGCCTCGGAATAGCTCGTCAGCAAGACTGTTAGGGTCAGAATCCTCAGCTGATCAGGAAAAGTTTTGGTCTTGCTAATCATCTTTGAGGCAGCATACCAAATTTCAGCATCGTACGACCAACGGTATTGGATTCGACGCCATGGGCTCCTCAGCTGATCAAAACTTATTTTGGCCCACCCAATCTTGCCCAGGGACTCCTCCGAGGCTGTGTACCAAATTTCAGCATCACACGACCAACGGTATTGAAATTAGCGCCATCGGCTCCTCAGCTGATCAGAACGTTTTTTGGCCCTGCCAATCTTGCTGGGGGACTCCTCTGAGGCTGTGTACCAAATTTCAGCGTTATACGACCAACAGTTTTGAAATTAGCGCTATGGGCTCCTCAGCTGATCAGAACGTGTTTTGGCCCAGCCAATCTTGCCCAGGGACTCCTCCGAGGCTGTGTACCAAATTTCAGCATCGCACGACCAACGGTATTGAAATTACCCCCATCGGCTCCTCAGCTGATCAGAACGTGTTTTGGCCCAGCCAATCTTGCTCAGGGACTCCTCCGAGGCTGTGTACCAAATTTCAGCATCGCACGACCAACGGTATTGAAATTACCCCCATGGGCTCCTCAGCTGATCAGAACGTTTTTTGGCCCAGCCAATCTTGCTGGGGGACTCCTCTGAGGCTGTGTACCAAATTTCAGCGTTATACGACCAACAGTTTTGAAATTAGCGCTATGGGCTCCTCAGCTGATCAGAACGTGTTTTGGCCCAGCCAATCTTGCTGGGGGACTCCTCCGAGGCTGTGTACCAAATTTCAGCATCGCACGACCAACGGTATTGAAATTACCCCCATGGGCTCCTCAGCTGATCAGAACATGTTTTGGCCCGGCCAATCATGCTGAGGGACTCCTCTGAGGCTGTGTACCAGATTTCATCATCGTACTACCAACGGTGTTGGAATAAGCGCCATGGGCTCCTCGGCTGATCAGCTAGTCGGGGAACGTCGTCAATCTTGCTCATGAGGCCCTCAAGCAATTCCAGCTGTATTGGAGTCCTATAGACTGTACGGGTTTTGGCGAAGTGGGCCCCGCTGCTGATTGTGAGGGTTCCCATTTCTCCACTGCTGCAAGAAGTTCCTTAGAATGGCTGAACGAGTTTCTAAAATCAATTTCTTTTCTATAATCCGATTAGTTTTACGTAATCTGATTACTCCAATTTCTTTTCTGTAATCTGATTAATTTCGAGTAATCTGATTACTCCAATTTCTTTTCTGTAATCTGATTAATTTCGAGTAATCTGATTAATTTCGAGTAATTTGATTATTTTGAGTAATCTGATTAATTTTGAGTAATCGGATTACTCCAATTACTTTCAAGTAATCGAAGTAATCCGATTACAATTACTCCATTACTTTTTGTAATCGGTAATCGAAATTTGGTCATTACATTTTTCAATCATTTGTAATGGGTAATGGCCAGGTTCGATTACTCATTACAAGTAATCGGAAAAGTAATGGCCATTACCATTACTTTTGAGAAATTGTAATGGGTAATGGTCATTACATTTTCTCATAGCGAGATTGTAATTCGATTAGTAATCATTACTCATAGCAATGATTACTTAACAACTCTGGTCCGATGACATGAATTAACTACAAAATTTTGTGTACCGCCTTGTTGAAATTTGTGATACTATGAATTCATGTAGAAAAATGTAAGATGGAAAAATATCGAAGTGATTGCTCAGAAAGTCAAAAATAAATTCAATTTTTTCTTAAGGCTGATTTTACAAAAACTGAAAAATCTACTTTCTTGGAAAAGAACCATGCTTATTTCCGAATCAGCAAAAGTCAAAATTTGAAAAATTACGATTGACAAAAAATTAGGTAATGAGAAAATATCCTTATTATTGGCGAACATTGGTCAGCATAAGTCCGGTTCCCAGCCCCGACATAATCGATACCATTCCTTAATCATAACAAGGCAGGGAGACGGCTCTTCGAAAACTTAATAAATTATGCATTGCTAATTAGTACGCAGGGTGGCGGTACAGGGTGTAATTTGCATGGGATAAAACTTTCCGCCGACTGTGCAAAAGATGAAGCGGTTTTTCCAGAGAAAGCCCGCGATTATTAATGCAACAGGAAAAGTACGAGGTTTTTCCTCTCAGAGGTGGGAAAGTAATAGAGCTCTCGACTTTTCGGCAAAAAATAAGTTGTTGCAGTTCAAAAAAAAAAAAAAAAATCCTCCCCGGCGAAGATACGATGTTTGGCGAAGTAGTCGGTCGAGAAAAGTGAACCATTTAGCCGCGGCTGCGGTCTAATTTTGCGTATCTTCCCTCCAGTCATAATTATTCTCTTATTTTCGAGAGAAAAGGCGACCAGTAATGAAGAGAGTTCTGGCGGTCTATTGTTCCCAAATATTCAGATTCGGCGGAGCGATTGGATCCTGTTTAAAATATTCATCAACCCGACGAACGAGGAATATTGTAATTGGAGGCCAATGAAACCCAATTCACGCTGAATGGAAGCAATAATTGATGAATTTCGAAGCGGTACTGAGAATTCGAGTCGATTTGTAACAGGTGCCGTTCGAAATTAAACGAGCAACAATGTATTATTGGCAAAAACAATATTGTTTCGAAACTCGAGTTTCGTTTTTCGAAGTATCCGCTCTACCGAATAAAATCGTGTTACTCGTTGTTAACAGTGCATGGACTTAATGTAATTAAATATTGGGAAATGAGAATATTGATACCTTGAAGCACAAAGGGCATATGTCCCAAAATATCAATTTTGAGATTTCGGTACCAAAAGAATCTTCTCATCAGGACCTATTGATCGCTCCAAGAATCATGGTCCTTTTATCTATTTTTGTGGCCAAAAAACGATATAATAGAAAAACGACAAATATTTAAAGAGCCTTTATCTTGGAAGTGTTAAGTGCTACCCAAGTTCTGGTTAAACGAAGTTGTAGATCTCGAGTAGGTAGGGAAATAACTGTTGTCTTCAGTTCTACTCAGTTCTGTGTAATTTTTGAAAGCTTTTCGGCTTTTACGCCATCTTCAGCATTAGCAAGAATAACTTTAACAGATTGTCTTTAACAACTTATTTAACTTTAAAAACTAATTTAACAAGTTATTCTTGCTAATGCTGAAGATGGCGTAAAAGCCGAAAAGCTTTCAAAAATTACACAGAACTGAGTAGAACTGAAGTCAACAGTTATTTCCCTACCTACTCGAGTATGGAGTTCTACTCAATAAGCCGATCAAATGAACAGAAGATAGCTGAAGTTGTAGATCTTTGCCAGACAAACATTTTTATTTAGCGATTTTTTTATGGAATTGAAAACTATGGGAGAAATTTTTACCTATTTTTGTAAATTGATCAAAAACATATTTTGCATTTTTCTCATTATGCCATTTTTGGACATAATATGTCCACGGCAATTCGCCCCATAACCGAAGTAGCCTCGGGAGTGCCCTGCCGCCCTCGGAGACGGAAAAAATCCCAGTGTCATTAACTCTGTGGCTTGTTGGAATAGCTTTTCACGAAGAATGGAGCCCATATGCGACTCGGGTGCATATGGTGTTCGATTTAGCATAGTAGTAGCGTATACGCTTTCGAAGAGTAGCAAATGGGCTCCCATTTAGGAGATCGATCGCCAGGACGCGACGCGAAGCCACCTCGTCTACCTAACCTTTCGTACATAAAATATAAAGGCACCGCCTGGTATGAACTATGGTTAAAAGGTGACCATAGAACCGCTAAAGTATGCGATGCCGCATCTAACTCTGCTAATTAATGGTCGATATCTGGTGATTACAATTTTATATTTTTGGAAAATGAGTATGGTACCTCTACACACAATAGAGTATGGAGGTGAGGGAGACAGAGAGGTAGCCCACCTTACTGCAAACCGCAGGTAACAATTAACAGTTTAATTTCTAGTTTATTAACATTAAATTTTATTGTGACCTGTGCTTCCCACGTAAATGTGTTACGCCCCCAGATAAACATCATTAATTCATTTTGATTTATTTAAAACCATAGAGTCGAATAAAAAATTTAATTATTTTAGTCATTTGAATTACTCCGCATAGAATGAAGGCAAAATTATTGAACATTCATTTAGATACTCATAATCTATTTACAGTTCCAGTCACATCGAGGGGGCAAATGGTTAAAAATAACTTAAAACTAATAATTCGTTCGAGGAACTTCATCAGAGGGAAAATTCGCGTTATATACGTGCCAGGTAGAAATTTCCAAGCGAGTCGTTCGGACCGAGATGCAAAAGTTACGGTTTTCCGCCTTTGAAAAACGAGGGACCCCGAAGTACCGAAGTTTTCATGGGAAATTGACGTAAACCCAGTTCTGAATTATGGTACTCAGCTGATTTTTCACGCCTCCCGCAGCCCGGGATTTTTCGCATCAACTTATATCCCGAGGCGGGGAATTTTTTTTTATAAACTTAATGTTTTTATCAGAGCGGCTCCAACAGGTTTAAACTCTAGCGGAAAAGGTTATTAGGAAGTTTAAACTTGGATGAAACTAGGCCGCTGTTCTCCTGACTCGGGGGAAAAAATAAAATCCGCCTTTCCCCGTCGAATTCCGCCTGTTCCGGTTCTTTATAACTTGTTAAGTTTGTGCGAGGTTTTCCCTACGTTGACCTCTACGCAGCTCTATATAAATTGAATCCATTAAAATCGCTACATAATGTACCATTATCGAAATATCCTATTGAATACATAATAAAGTAAACTCCCTCTAGTTTACATGCATAGTAAATTGTCCTAAAAATGCTATTGGATTGGCGGTTTTTACGAGACTTTTTCATTCAATGCCAGCTTATCATTTACTTAGAATCATTACCTCCATAACTTATGGACCAAAAGTGCCTGCCTTTTGCTCAATTTTCGTCATTTTGTAACTCACAATTTTACTCCCTTAATTTTGACTATTTTTTCTGAATTGTTCCTCTGAAATGTCCTGTTGAGATGCAGGGTTACGCATGGCTTATAAGCCTATAAATAGACAATAAAATATATAGAACTACAGACTATATATAGTCTATAAAAAATATAGACTATAAAATAGACTATATCGATATTTTAAAGCACAAAGGGCATAGGTAGCAGTGCTACCGTAGCACCTATGTCCAAAAATTGCATAATGAGAAAAATGCAAAATAAGTTTTTGATCAATTTACAAAAATAAAGATTTCTCCCATAGTTTTCAATTCCAAAAAAAAATTCGCCAAATAAAAAATGTTTGTCTGGCCAAGATCTACAACCTCGTTTAACCAGAACTTTGGTAGCACATAACACTTCCAAGATAAACGCTCTTTAAATATTTGTCGTTTTTCTATTATATCGTTTTTGGCCCCAAAAATAGATAAAAGGATCATGATTCTTGGAGCGATCGATAGGTCCTGATGAGTAGATTCTTTCGGTACCGAAATCTCAAAATTGATATTTTGGGACATATCGACGGCTAAGAACCAGCATGACATAACTCAATTTCCCCATTTTGAGGAGTGCACTTTCTGATCCCAATTTTTGCGCCCGATTTGATGGAACTATTAGTTTTTTGAAAACTCACGAGGAACGTGAGCGTTCCGTATTAGTTTTTCCATCATTCCGTATTTTTACTTCCATCAAATTGGGTGCGAAAATTTGAATCGTAAAGTGCACTTCTCAAAATGGGAAAATTGAGTTATGTCATGCTGGTTCTTAGCCGTCGATATGCCCTTTGTGCTTTAAGGTATCGATATATAGAACTATAGACTATAATATAGCAGCTTTGGTACCTATAGCAATCGAAAATCGAAAAAACTCGAAAGTGGAAGAATGCAGTTTTGGAGGAAAACTCTTCATATACCTATAGACTATAAAATCTTAAAATCTATAATAATAAAAGCAAGTGTTTGTTTGTTTGTTTGACCGAGCTCTCCAGCCAAATCTATCGCACGCAGGGACCTGGAATTTTTTACACGGAAGCACAAAGGGGCTGGCAACAAGACCTCGAAGCCCGATTTTCAATTTTTGAAAAAAAAATTTTTTTTTAATTTTAAAAAAGTGAAAAAAGTGAATTTAAAAAAAGTGAGTTTTTAAGTTTTAAAAAAGTGAAAAAAGTGAGTTTTAAACGTGAAAAAAGTGAATTAAGTGAAAAAAGTGACAACACGGGTACACGGGGACACGGGCGGGAAGAGAGAGAGATTCCTGCGCTATTCGCTTATCTGCATTTTCTTATTTTTTTGCACGGGCAACGCCGAGCGGGTACAGCTAGTAGACTATAATAATAGAAAATGTAATAGCCTATAAATAAACTAGTTATACCCGAGTTCGGCTACAACACAGCACTTCCCCCAGCATATTGGCCGCTATCACAAAATTTTGCTATTTAGCAAGCTTTAAATCACTCAATTTTGCAGAATTGGTAATACTACCGAGTCAAAATCGAAAGATTGCCCCATGGCACAGCTCAGGCACCTATTTGACCGTAGTCCGTCGTCGACAACAATAGGTAGGCATACCTACTCGATTTGCAACCTCCAATTCGAGAGATCCTTCGTATTTCCTAGTCACTTCGGACTTTGATTATGAGTTACGAGGGGCCGGCGAAACTGACCATAACCGAACGAAGGAAGCCCATCTGGAGAACAAGCCGCAGGCCTAGGATCAGGATTATTCGAGTAATGAACACGGACCCTGTTGGGCCTTAGGGCCAGGGTAACAGCTGTGGGTTAATACATTCCATCCCCGTCCTCCCCTCGAATATCCAAGCTCGATTTCCAACGTTACCAAGGTTTAGAACCGAAGCATATTCGCACTGGCATTCATAAGGTGTCTAACGATTCTCTGCACAGTATCGGGTCACTATATTAATTGAGCCAACTATAAGCTAAATAACTAGTGACTCCGGAGGTTGGATTTGAAAATTGATTTTCACGATGATAATGATTTTTTAATTATCTTCAAGGTGGTAGTAGTCATGTGATGGGTACGGACGGTATCATTAAATGATAAAATTCAAATTCACCGAATTTCCATATTGAAACCGTATGTTATACCTGCTTAACATAATTTAGTAAAATCGCCAAAAATTACAGAACAGAAAAATGACAGGAGAGAGCCATCACGGGTTTGACCAGTGGTCAAGAAAACATAGGTTCTTGAATCCCTTAATTTGGCTGCGTTGATTAATTTCAAAATATCCTATGTATCGAGTGATTTCTCAACAGCAAAAGCATAATATTAATATCACCACGATTTTTTAAAATTTATTCACTTTTGAAGACAAAGGTCGCGAAGTGTAAGCACCGACCCATGAAATGATGCTTGAGCAAAATGTTATCTTCATATTCGTGTGAATAGATATAGCTGCTGAAAACAATTTTGACAATATCAAACCATACATGACAACTGACCATATTAACAATATCAAACCGTATCGGACAATATCGAAACATATCGAACAATATTGAAACATATCCGGCAATATGATTGCACCGGACAATATTGGGTCGTTCCGAACAATATTGGATGATTCCCGACCGTATATAAGAAAATATCAGTCAAAATCGGACAGTGTAGGACGATATCGGACCATATCCCACAATATCGGACCATATTAAGCTATATACGGCAATATCAGGCAATATAGGACCATTTCTGACAATATACGGCAATATCGGACCATTTCTGCTAATATTGGTCCATCCAGGGTCACATCCAACCATATTGGGCAATATCAGACGAAATCAGGCAATATATAGGGCCATTTCGAGCCATTTTGGACCATACCTACCTGACCTTATTAGACCTTTTTGAACAATTTAGGACCGTATTAGACTCCTCTTCCTTTTTGAGCAGAGCCTGCACCAAGGACATCAGGTTCTGACTCGTAAGTTAACGTGTAAAGAAGGAGTAGTATGTTCACAAAGTCCAAGACCACAGACAGCAAAAATATATGACCAACAACAACAAAGACGAAAACAACAACAAGAAATGCGTAAGGTACCCCTGCGTTGCAAACACGAAGCATTTCTGCGCTGATTTTTTCCAGTTACATTTAATATTGCTCCTTCAATGCTTAAATCTCATAACTGGCTCATCTTTAGCACAAAAATCTTGGTAAGTCTCCCCCTATCTTCCAATATTCCTTGAAGTTCGGAGAATCCCAGCTCTCCGTGAGTATCGGTAAAATAAGATGATAATACGGGGCTCGCCTGCGATTTATCCAGCATCTGTTCCAAACTCCTTACTGCCCCCGGTGGGTCAATAGAATCGAATATCAGTTCCTACCCCAGGATAACTAGAAAGTTTGGCATTCTCGGCGCGGCGGCGGTTTTCACAACGGCCTATCTTACCCGCCCGGCATTCGATCCAAAAAATGGCCACGTTGCGCAGGCGTCGTAAAAATCTACGGATTTAACCTCGAGCCACTGAACTTTGCTTTGGCCGTAAAAACGGACGAGGGAATTTGGCGTATTCGTCTCACGTCGGCCGATTCTGTCGTCGATGAAGTGTCATGTTGCACAGGCGTTTCTCCTTGTAAGCCGAGAACTGTTCAGTTGATTGCGCGTAAACCCCAGAAAATGTATCAAAAACCCCGTATAAATGACGTTCGGAGGGGAGGGAGAAATGGTAACTGAAGAACGTTGGGTTTTCTCGCATTTCGCCCGTATCGGACGATATTATCGTTCTAGAAAACCTCGCGAGAGCTTTTTTCTCCGAACATTCACAATGTACATACCACCTGCTCGCGGCAATAAAATTCGCCCAACGTCGCCGTTAGCGAAATCGTGTTCGACCGAGGCTGACCTTCTGATGAATTCCAGTGTTAAACGGCACTTCACGAAATGGAAATTACGTTTGAAAACGCACGCCAAAAGCTCGTGAAACTATACATTAGGCGAGCTTCCGCAAACATCGAACCCTCGTGACGGCGAGTGAATGCTCGAATTCGGAATAATTTTCTGCCTTTTATTGAATTTCCCAAGCGACCTGAAATTGACTTTGCGGGGCACGAAGCGGCGTATCAAAATTTCGTTTGATGAATTACGCAGGCGGACCGGACGTTTTCATAATTCATCGAGAGTAGCTGTCGTTTTTTCGAGTAAAAAGTGTGGCGTAGATAACACGCAATACTTCCATATTTTGAAACGTGAAAGAGTGGCACAATTTGATCATATTTTGACTGATTTTGAGGGTGTTAGGTCAAAAAACTCGTAAAGGACTCTCGTTAAAAGGACGATTTTAATAGGTACTCCCATTTACTCTGTTAATATGGAAGTAAAACGCTGCTAAGTAGATCAGTGGCATGTGCAGATTAGTTTTTGCTATGTCCGAAGAACTCTGCAAATTTTGCACAGGGGTTCATTTTTCGATTGCAAAGACAAACCTTACGATATATCGGTACTCCTTAAACACAGAATTTAGCTGTTATTATTCTATAATTCCGGTATCAATTTGAATTTTAGATGGGTTATTTAGAAAAACGTTTTTTCAACCAGGCAAAAAGTAATCATCCTCTTCGCTTGATAAATACTTACTTACCTATCCATTTTTTCAACGCAGCTGATCGTTCAATTCCGTTAAATTTACCATTTAATCTATTCTTAATTACCTTCATAATTAACTGAATAATAATAATTATTAAATTCTCTGAATAATGAAATTAAAAATGCCTCATGCCTCAGAACCGTTGTAAAAGCCTGACTCGCTCTCACGTTGCCAAGCGCAACTGGTCGAAGTGTGAGTGCGTCACCTTGTTGGTGTAATAGGCTAGTAGTCGTAAGTAGATCAATCAACCGTATCTAAGAGCCGAGGCCAAATTCTCAAGTTTTTCCAATTTTTGTTCTGCTGATTTGTGTAATGCGACCAAATTCTTTAAATTGAAGATATCGGGAGGACAGAAGTTTTTGTGGGGATTCAAACGAGTGGAAAACGAATTTTGTGGCTCGAGTAGTTTTCGAGTTATTAAGAATTGGGGAAATTTTAAAAAACTCAAAACTGCTTCACTAAAACTGCAATAACTCCTAAACGGTTGAAGCTATCGGCGTGGCGATGGTCTCATTCGATTCAGCATAGAAAAATCTATAGAAAATGATACCTCACATGCCTATGTTGCAAATTTCCTTAAAAAGACGAATTTTTTACCACTTCAACAGCTGTTTTACTGGCCTTAAAATTAAGGTAGGGTTCTGCCGAGACGTTAGGACCAACTAGATACGGAACTTGATTTTTGGTAAAAATTTCAAAATTTTTCGATAACTCCTTGACCCTTAAAAACCCCGGACGGCGGACGGCGTACGGCGTACGGCGTACGGCGTACGGCGTACGGCGGACGGACAAAAAATTTTTATTGCAGATTCGGATTCTACACCCCTTGAAACGTAAACCAACAAATTTTCAGGGGGTGTTAAAATTTTTTTTTTCCTGACCGATTACAAAGGTTCATTTCTTTAGAAAAATGAACCAAAAGTAATTATGTCTTTCACAACTGGAGGAGTCCTTTGTAAAAACATGGAAGTAAAATCGGTAAGTCTATAAACACTGTCCGCCATATCGTCCTGATGAGACAAGAAAAAGAGAAGAAGAAGAAGTAAAATCGGAAGGTTTCACGAGGGTTCTCGGCAGGTTGGCGTGGAGCCATTAAAGTGTTACTTTCAAGCCTATCTGAATTATTTCCGCGGTTACTGATAGTTAACATGAAATGCACTCTCGAAATTTTCCATTAACTTTTTCCTCGTTTAATCGTATAATAACGCGATGAATTATTTACCAGTTCTTTAATGTGCGCGCGCGTTCAGAGCTGCTCGATAGTTCCCGGAGGAAAACCAGCGCAGTACGACGATCGAGAATCCATAAATGGCCGATTCGTTCGAGCAGTTTGAACACGTGGAGATTTCCCAAGGACGTGATTCTTTGTTTTAGCTTGGGTTGAATTCAGGCTATTGACTAACGGCAAAGTAGCAAAATCTGCTACCGTTACACGTACTTCTGTATAACTTTCGCACCAACTTCCGGCCGTAATTCGAGCCTACGAGCGAACCGAATCGAATTTGAACGGCCTGCAATTTCATCTCGCTTCCCGCCAAAATGGAGCTCCCTAAAATTATATGAAGAGTTAGGTTAGTCTCGTCGGCCTAGAGAATTGCCTACTTTGCAGCGTCCGTAGCCCGAATTCTGGCCAAAAATGGCTCGAGCGGAGAATGTACGACAGTAAAGGGCGAGCAGAAGCCCCGTAAAACTCAAATTGATTAAACTATGAGGTACCGGAGAAGTGGGTAGGTCGTTATCATAAAAGCGAGCGAGAAGGAGCTTTCAAGTTTCGCCTCACGTTGCCCGTTCTGCTTGATCGTCATTGAGGGAAATGCTTTCTCCCGCCCACAGGCCGAATCATTTTGCTCGCTTGAGAAGAGGAAATATACCAGCATAGAGTATGCTGAGTGCATCTTACACATGTAGGTACAATAATACTAACAAGAGCCCGAGCTGAGGTTGAAAGTACTGCATCACACAAGGTATGTACCTACGTATACCTGTTTTGTACCGTATAGGGGGTGCTATTTTATTTAGGGGCGGGTCGGATGTTTTGAGCTAGTATGTTTGAAGTAATACTGCTAGTTAATAATACGTCTGGAAACATTATAAATCGTTAATGCGATAGGTAGATGATTTGTTGATTGTAGACGGAGGCGTATAATTGACAATCGACTGTTCGCGTAATAATCCCTCAATCACGCCAATTAGACATTCGTTCGGCAATTATTACAACAATATCAGCAACTCAGGGTAATCCAACAATGGCCTAGTTGTCAGCCAGCCGTTCTAATTAGTTTTCGAAGCAATGTCCCGATAATTAGACCAACATTCCCCTATATCGATGTCCGATTACGTGATGCACAACTGACGCCACGGGCTGTTGGATGTGAATGTAATTCCTGCATCACCATAAATCAGCTGAGATTATAACCGCCTCTCTGACGTGCTATCGGATCTGCTATCAAGGGCTGGTTTAACGTTCAACTACAATGGTCGAATTTCAAAATTAGAGAATTAGGGAGTGTCTGATACATAAGTCGGGGATTCTGATGGAAAATTTCGCGCATGCGATCAATTTTACCCTTCGAGCCCGGATACCACATTAATCCGTAGAAATGAGACTCTAGGTGATGCCCTGTTTTGACTTTAATCACCATTTACGCACTTGACGTATCACAATGAAATCGAACGTTGAAAAACCTATGTTTCGAGGCCAATACCGTCAAAATCTGCGGATAATATGGACAATATCCTGAAATGCAGAACAATATCAGATAATATCGAATATCAGGCAGTAAAGGGCAATATCGTATCACATCGGACGATATCCGACAGTATTGGATCAAATCAGATCATACCCGACAACATCAGACGATGTCCAACACTATCGGACCATATCGGTCCTTATCAGACAACAAAATATCAAAACACATCGAACAATATTCATATTGGACAGTATTGGATGAATTCAGATCATATCCGACAACATCAGACGATGTCCAACACTATCGGACCATATCGGTCCTTATCAGACAACAAAATATCAAAACACATCGAACAATATCCATATTGGACAGTATTGGATGAATTCAGATCATATCCGACAACATCAGACGATGTACAACACTATCGGGCCATATCGAACAATATCGCAACATACCGGGCAATATCAAACCATATCGGAAGCTTTTGGATCATGTTGGACCAAATCTGAACGCATCCGACACCATCAGACAATGTCCAACATTATCGGACCATATCGGTCCTTATCAGACAACAAAATATCGAAACACGTTGAACAATATCTATATTAAACAGTATTGGACCAAATCTGAACACATCCGACATCCGCCCATGTCCAACACGGACAGAATATCGGGACACATTGGACAATATCCGGAAATGCCGAACAATATCAGGTAATGTCGAATATCAGGCAGTAAAGGGCAATATCTTATCACATCGAACGTCATTGACGATTTCCGATAGTATTGGATCAAATCAGATCATATCCGACAACATTAAACAATGTGCAACACTATCGGAACATATCGAAACATACCGGGCAATATCAAACCATATCGGAAGCTTTTGGATCAAGTTGGACCAAATCTGAACGCATCCGACACCATCAGACAATGTCCAACATTATCGGACCATATCGGTCCTTATCAGACAACAAAATATCGGAACACATTGAACAATATCCATACCAGACAGTGTTGTACCGAATCTGAACATCCGACATAAGACCATGTCCAACACTATCGGACCATATCGGGCAATATCGCAACGTACCGGGCAATATCAGACCATATCGGTAGCTTTTGGATCATATCGGGCAAAATCGGACAAAATCTGAACATATCCGACATGTCCGACACTATCGGACAGAATATCGGGACACATTGGACAACACTGGGAATTGCCGAACAATATCGAAAAATGCCGTACCATTATTGGACAATATCCGACCATGTTGTACAATATCGAGCACTATCGGACAATATTGAACCACGTCGGGCATAAAAGACAATATTGGACCATATTGGCCTATATCTGACAATATTGGAACACAATGGACAATATCCATATCTTTCAATATCATACCATGTCAGACAATATCATACCACAGCAGACACTATCAGAATATAAGACACTACTAGACAATATCAGACACTATCGGACCCAATCAGAACAAATCCTACCCATCAAATAGGTACCTACAATATCGAAGAATATTGAACCATATCGATCAATATCTTAGTGTATCGGTCGCTATAAGACAATATTGGACCAAATCAGCCTATATCTGACAATATCGGAACATATTGGACTATATCCATATCGCACGATATCAGACAATATCGTACCGTATCAGGCAATATCGTACCATATCGAAACACATTGGACAATACCGGACCATATCCGACAGTACCGGCAGATCATCCCGACGATCAAATTGACGCGGCTGAGTAGAAGGCCTATTTCTAGAGACACAACTGCTACTTACTGTAGTTTCAAGGATGAGATACAATCCAAGTCGCAATCGATACCGAGCTCCCGCTAAGTTCGAGCCGATCAAATTGAAGGTCAGTCCGGGCTTAGAGAGAGGATCTTGGGATGCAAGGCTTGGATCAAGATCCTGTTTCCTATGTACAAAGGATCGCTGGGCATTTTCGAACGACGTCGCAGGCCCAAGAGATGAATCCTTTCTGTGACGCGTAACGTCCCGCGCCATCGCCTACCAACAGTGACCAATACTCTGGGCCAATCTCATCCTCCATTCTTGGCATGCGACCCGGCGAAATCGCATTTCTATCTGAAAACAACGTCCATCGAAATTCCGGCGATTTGTTTTCGCGATACGTTTGAGCGATTTTTACGCCCCTTTTTCTCCGGCGAGAACGGGTGCGCTGAAAGAATTAATCCAATTTGATCGGCCGCTACCATTGTCAGCAATCCATCTAGGGTTGCCAACCGTCCGGTTTTAACGGCCAAACTCAAACATGAAAACTCAAACTGAAACTCGAACTCAAAGTCAAGCTGAAACTTAAAATCGAACGTTAACTGAAACTGAAATTTAGACGTAAACCAAAACTCAAACTGTAACTCGAACTCAAAGTGAAACTCAAACTAAAACCCAAACTCAAACAGAAACTAGAACTAAAACTGAAACGTAAACACTAACTCAAACGTAAATTGAAAATTGAACTAAAACTGAGGCTCGAAGCCCAACTTGAACTGAATCAGAAACTAAAACTCAGACGTTAACTCAGACCTAAACTCTAACTTAAACTCGAACTTGAACACAAAGTCAAACTGAAACTCAAACTCGAACGTGAACTCAAACTGAAACTAAAGCTGAAACTCAGACGTAAACACTAACAAAAACTGAAACCCAAACAGTAACTCGAACGAACTTGAAATCAAACTGAACCTCAAACTGAAATTTGAACTGAAACTGAAACTCGAGCTCAAAGTGAAACTCAAACCCTAACTCAAACTGAAACTCTATTGCAAACTTGTACTGAAAAATGAAATCAGACCCTAAACTCACACATAAACTAAAACTCAAACTGGAGCTCAAACTCGAACTTACTCTCGAACACAAATTTGAAGTGACATTGAAACTCAATCTCAAACTTGAAAACAAATTCAAACTGAAACTCGAACTTTAACTGAGAGTCGAACTGAAACTCAAACTCAAAGGTAAACTGAAACTGAAACGCTATTGCAAACTTGAACTGAAACTGAAATTCAAACTTAAACTCACACATGAACTAAAACTCAAACTCGAACACAAACTTGAAGTGACACTGAAACACAAACTCAAACTGAAACTTAAACGTAAATTGAAACTGGAACTAGAACTGAAACTCAAACTCGAACTTGAACTTAAATGTAAGAATCGAAGAAGAAGATTCGATTGAAGAAGTTTACGATCGAACTTTGATTTCGAGTTTCGGTTTGAACTGAAACGAAAACCTAAACTCACTTAACTGAAAGTTTGATTTTTGGTTTCAGTCTGAGTTTCAGTTCTTCAAGTTTGTGTTCGAGTTTCAGTTTCAGTTTCAGTTTGACTTTCAGTTCAAGTTTGTGATAGCTTTTAGTTTTAGTTCGAGTTTGTATTCAAGTTTGAGATTGAGTTTCAATGTCGCTTCAAGTTTGTGTTCGAGTTTCAGTTCGAGTTTGAGTTTTAGTTTATGTTCTAGTTTCAATTTACTTCACTTTGAGTTTGACTTCAGTTCAAGTTTGTGTTAGCTTTTCGTTTCAGTTTCACTTAATGTTTGTGCTCGAGTTTGAGATTAGGTTCGAGTTTGAGCTCTAGTTTGATTTTTAGTTTATGTATGAGTTTAAGTTTGAGTTTCATTTTCACTTCAAGTTTGTAATCGAGTTTTAGTTTGGGGTTTAGTTTATGTATGAGTTTGAGTTTATGCTTTGCTTTTAATTTTAGTTCAAGTTTGTTTTCGTGTTTAAGTTTGTGTTTGTATGAGTTTATGTATGAGTTTGAGTTTATGCTTTGCTTTTAATTTTATTTCAAGTTTGTTTTCATGCTTAAGTTTGTGTTAAGTTTACGTTTGAGTTCGAGATTCGGTTCGAGTTTGTATTCAAGTTTGAGTTTCAGTTTCACTACAAGTTGGTGTTCGAGTTTGAGTTTAAGTGACTTTAGAGCATGAGTTTCATTTTTATTGAAGTTTGTAATAGAGTTTTAGTTTGGGTTTTAGTTTTATGTATGAATTAGAGTTATCCTTGAGTTTAAGTTTAAGTAGCAGTTTCAGTTCAAGTTTGTGTTCGAGTTTCAATGTCAATAGGCATTACAATTTCTAACAGTGAAGTTGTCCAAGTTTTTGATGAGATCTGAGAAAGTTGTCTTTAAAATTGAAAACTTATGAAACCCAGTGGATCTTTTGGAAAAGTGAATAACATTCTCGACTTGTGAGGTTTTTTGTTCTCATGCTGCAAGTCGATTTGCGAATGGGTTATTAAAATTTTCAAACAGTCTGGATTGCTAATATTTTCGAAATGAAAATACGATGTACCTACTGTGTAAATAACCGTATTTTGAGCTGTGCTCTCTTTATTCGAGCATTCCTTGTTTCCCTTCGCAGATTGCTGTCCGCGCGGCGCTTTCATTTCCATCAGAACCGCCGGGCAGAAATGTTTTGAAAACAGAACCGATGGAAAATTCGAGTAGTTAGGCGGGCGTGACTTTTCCAGATAGTACGGACCGCTTTTGTCCGGATTTGACGGACTCGCTGTCGCCCAATGAAAACCCAATAAAAACAACCGCCGGTTTTCAAGATCTCTTCATCTCTATTCAGAATACCTGGACCGCGGCAGAATCGACGATGATTTTCCCTTGCCTTTCAATACTTTTCGCGTGTTTACATGCCAGACATGATTTGATTGGCTGATATGCATGGGCCGTATTCAGGAAAGTTCCTTTGCACAGGAGATGATGCACCAAATAGATTTTGCTCATTTTATTGGTCAACTCCAAAACCAGTGGTGCGCACAATACTTCCATATTTTGAAACGTGAAAGTGTGACACAATTTGATCATATTTTGACTGATTTTGAGGGTGTTTAGGTCAAAAATATCGAAAAACTCACTATGCAAATTTTAAAACTCGCCTAAAGTAAAAATACGTCAAGTTATCAGAATATAAAAAATATCCACATATTCTGCAAGGTAAAACGAAGATTTTAAGACCAAGAACGCTCAAATCGGTTCATTTTTGTGGCCGGAGAAAAATAAAATAGAAAACACTAAAAATGCATATTTATCGGAAGTACTGTGAGTAATTGAAATTTCGATTAAACAGGGTGTTAGGTCTTGCCGAGACAAACATTTCAGTTCAAGAAATTTGAAAAAAGGTTGAGAATTGAGGGAGTTATGGTCATTTTTGTAAATTACCTCAGAACTTGTTCGGGAAGCGTGGTCCCGCTTCAGAATTGTACTGAGGGAACCCTACAAAGACCGTAACACCAAAAAAATTGGAGAAATCGAACATTTTTTTTTTGTTTTTCCGACACCTGAAATAGTCCCATAATTTTAGAATGACCCGTATAAGTAAAAGAGAAAGCAAAATAATACGAAATGATCCTCAACTTGAGAAACATTTTTAAAAATACAAATACCTATCCAAATTCGCGGATTTCGTTGGTAAAATTGGTACGCTTACTCAAGATTCTGTACTGCTCGGATCTTCCTAAAATGTATATCTAGGGAATCTCTCTCTCTTACGGGGACGTATTTTCCCTCAACTTGGATGCGTTCGGGCGAACGTGGGACGAAGGCTCTCCTCCCTTCAGACGATCAGGATTGATGGATCTGAGGCTCTCACTTATCTTCAAACCTTAAATCCTCCTAGGGAGAAAACGGTCGCCTCAAACTCGAACCTTCTACACGTAATAGGACGTGAGTGTGAAGAAAAAGGCAGCTCTTCTCGTGACAATGACCTAAATGAACTATTATGGTTTTTTTTGAACCTCAACTCCAAAACCGGCGATTTGGGAAGTTTGAAAACAAGCAAGTCGAAAAATGTCAACGTCAAAACGAATTGGAGAGCCTGCTACACGATCGCTGTAGGCGAAAGAGTCAGGTTAGCTCGTCGCAGGTGGCCTGCGGTCTTTTCCCTGTAGGAATCCAGTCTTCCAGAAATGGGGTAACCTCGTTTCGAAAATATCAGTAATTACATGAAGGCGAGCAACCAACAAGCGAGTCTCGAATCGAAGACTTCGGAGAAAGCGCTCCTGAAAAGTGCCTGAATGCGCTCGAGCTCCAATCGTCGATTTTGGACAAGAAATTGTAAAAAATCCGAATTATAAATAAGCACTGTACAATTTAAGATTTTCTTCAGAAGGAAAGACACATGTGTCGCGATTCTCGGAATATATTTATTCCGTCGAAATAAACTGGCAAGAGAAAGTGGCGCTTTCCCATCTGTTCGGGTCCGAACGGGTGGCAAAACAAGCGGAGTAAAAAGGATCAACAACGGTTTAAATCCTCGAATCCCTTCTCCGTTTCCGGTCCCGGCCGCTTTCCATTGGCCCTAGCTGCTAACCCCTAGTTGGCCATTGGCGGTAATAGAAGGACAAAAGATCCGCCGAAGGGCGGAGAAAATTTTAAGGACAAAGAGGTAGGGGGTGTGTTCGTTCATGTATGTCCTAATAAGTTCACATGGCTGACTGCACAGCCCCTCGTATCCCCGGCCTTCAGCGATCATTTCTTTCCGCTTCGTTTCTTCCAGCCCTCGAAGGTCCGCTGCCCTTTGGTGACACTTGACTCTTTTAATTAATGGAAAAACGAATCCTCGACGTGGGGAAATGGGGATGTAGAGAAATGAGACACTCGAACGTGAAAAATCGTCTTTTGGTCGGAGATCTGAATCATTTTTCAAAAAAGTCAACTTTGGTTGGAAAGACGTAGTTAGCAAAGCCGACTTTTCAATCACGGACTCTTGATTTCCGTACTTTTTTAAACGCTTAAATTCCCTATCGACTTTTTAGACGTCAGTGTGGGAATTTTATTCTCAGTTATTCTCCTTTAATTAGGTAGATCAGGCTGTTGATATGCTCTCGAGTAGGAGAATTATTTGAGGGATTTTCCCTCTCACACCTGTCATCTTGTTGCACAACAGCAACAACAACTCTCCCCAGGTCCCTTGTCTTGTTCCCTAATGGCTACGACGTGAATCTGTTCTTTTCAAAAATTATTAAATCCTTTTTCATCAATCCCTGTAAAGCAGTCAAAATATGATCAAATTGTGTCACATTTTTACGTCTCAAAATATGGAAGTATTGCGTGTTATCTACGCACCGCTGGTTTATGTTCTTTTCATGAAAAAGTGTCCTAGCTGGGGTTGTCAGTAATAGGGGGCCAAAAGAGGAGTTTTTTCCAGACGGGATTTTTAAGGATTGGCTAGAACGGCTGTGGTGAACGTGTTCGTTCATGTAAGGCCTAACATGTTCATGTATGCACTGGTGCACATCCCTGGGCGACCCGGCGATCATTTCTTTCCGCTTCGCTTCTTTCGGTTCGCCCGCCGCCAGTCGGTGACACTTGACTCTTAATTAATGGAAAAACGAACCGTCCATTTCGGCCGTGGAAGACAGGAAGGAGATTAAAAAAGAGGTCAGGCTTAGCAGATTAGAGATGTAGGGAATTTCACAATACGGTGGCCAATTAGATGGATTAACGCTCCTTCGCAAGAACTCGGCATTTTTCCGCAGAATCTTAACTCAGCAAAAAGCGAAAAATGATTTAGACTCGCCAAAAAATCACATTGTGGAAGGTAACATCCCTAACTGAGTCTTTCAAGTCATTTTTCCAAAACGTTGTTGTTGTTGCTTTCTTTTTATTTTTGCCTTGTTCCTTCGGCCATGTACGACACAGGATATTTTTCCAAAACGAGGAAATGTAGTTAACCTCGAGTAGGAGAACAGGTGAAAATTGTAAAACAATAAGTCCGAACATTTTGAAAAGTTGTTATAGCTGTTATTTATCTAATATTCTTCAAGTTAGTTCAATAAAGGCACGTATATATGATTCACACGAGGCCCTACTCAACTAAAAATACTCACCCTGCCCGATACACCCCTATCGATGTAGAATCACATCACCCCTCACTACTTCTCAGGTCACGTCAAACACTCGTGTCCCGCACTTAGGGGCTCCGATGTTTCCTGGAGCCGAAAAACGACGGAAACGCCGAGAAGCACGTAGCCTGCCAAGTCTTCCGACCGTCAATTTGAGTGTCTTCTCAACCTACTCAGAGATAACAGAGATCCCCAAACCCGAGGCGAGTCCAATAAGTGAAGCGAGGGGTTTCTCGGCCCGGTAAATAAATAAAAATAAATAAAAACACCCCCAGACGGTGCGAGCAGGCGCCATCTTCGAATTCGAAGACATCTGCTGCTTGGCTCTCAAGCGATGGAGAGCTTCGCCGCCGGCTAATGGCGTTGAGTGCCACTCAAAGCTTTTTCAACCCTTTGACGATACGGGGAAAGGGTAGTTTTGTCTTTTTTCCATTTCAAGTGCGCCGCTGCCCTTTCACGATGGCACTGTTTTGAATAAACAATGGGATTCATTGCAACGGATACATCCGAGCTAGAATTATCTATCGTAGATTCGAGGAAAATAGTTCACCCTTTCACCCAAGCTCCTCAAAAATGCTTAAAATCAGAAACTTTCCAGTTGTCAGAATGAGAGACATAATGCTTGAGCTTAGGTTTCATACTTTTACCGGCCATCTGTTTGGGGAAGTGCAGAACTTTACACTTTGCCCAATTTCAGCCATTTGAGGGATAGCTCTGAGGCCTGTATTTGCTCGTTACATCGCACTTCCCTTTTTGGAGGAAAGGAAGGAAAACTATGCCTTTTTTCCTATAGTAATCCAAGTTTTAATAGAATTCCATACTCACAATAAAACATTCGAAGAGGATAATTACCGTGTTGGAATTCGAATCACTCAACCTGCGACTGGATGTCAACTGATACAAAAAACCTCCATAACCTTAACATCTTCTTCTCTTTCTCCTTTTAGTGCCCCATCAGAGACGAAAGCACGCCATGAAACATAACCTCGCCCAGCTGTTATCAAAAGACTTGAGCGCACTCTAGTGCCATCTAGTGAAGGCTAATCCTCAAAATTTCCCTCACTAGGGAAGCCACCAAAAGCCGCAGGCAAGTCAACCTTTTTTGAAGAACTGCACATTCCGCGCCATGATGCAAACTCTCCATTTCCCTCTGTAAAACGCGACCAATCCACATAAACCTGACCACAGTTTGGCGAGTCGTAGCATTTCCAAAAACACCCATTCTTTCTGATCCTGCAATTTGTCAATTTCGTAACAATTACACCCACTTCACGCTGAAATTGGGTATTACTTAGTCGAAAAATATCGAAGGCGTTTGACAAGATCTAAAAAGAAGGCACTCCACATTCAATAAAAATCAGTGGGAGTACCATTTTGAATAAGTTCGAATAATATCGCAGATTTTTCCGCCGATAAAAGCCACGAATATCCTTATTTTCGGGCCGAAGAAAACGCGTAATGAGCCGTTATTCGGCTCGTTCACCTCAAAATCCCCAGACCAATTAGGTTATTTGATATACCTAATAATAAGTCGGTCCCTAATGATTTGCCAGGATTCCTATCTGAGGGGAAAATGTCGGCGATACCGCAGTCGTCGGAGGGAAAGTGCGGAGGAACGGACGGGTCACGAACATTGGAAAACTTGGCAGGATGCGATTATTAGTGGCACGCGAAATCTGCCGCAGTTCTTTATCTCCTCGATTTGACTTGTCGTTGCATCGTGAAGGCTGGCGGTTTTCGCTTGCAAGTATGAAATATGGCTCTTAGAATGCAAAAAACATCGCAAAACAAGTCTAATTATTCATAGACTGCGGTAGGCATTGGACTAAATTCTTTTAAATAATCCAAAATACGTCCAACTATTTTTCTTTAAATCCTATCGATGAAAATACAGGATTTACTCAACAGGGCGCTTTTCGTTTAGTAAAAATGAATGGCGATTCTTGTTGATT
The DNA here is from genome assembly GCA_036186465.1 of Nesidiocoris tenuis. Lineage (NCBI taxonomy): Eukaryota > Metazoa > Arthropoda > Insecta > Hemiptera > Miridae > Nesidiocoris > Nesidiocoris tenuis. The sequence continues at coordinate 3,716,365 of AP028923.1, forward strand.
TTTTTTTTGCTCAATGGCAAGTAGCAAAAAGTCATCATGACGTGACGTGAGTTGGAAGGTCATGTCCTTTAAAATGATAAGAAGAGTGAGTGATTGTTTCCAAGGCTCTATACCTGATAAGTTTCATGCGTACTATGCATACTTACGTGGCAAATAAAGGTGCAAAAACGGGGCAAGTGCAAAAAGGTTTCCAAAAACCAGAAAATAAGGTGTACGTCGGTGCGGGGGTCGTAGGTTAACTTATTAGTCTTCACTAGATACCACTGCAGTGCGCTCAAGTCTTTTGATAACAGCAGGGTGAGGTTATGTGTTAATGGCGTCTCCAGTGTTGCCAAGTTGGCCCCCCTCCAAATTTAGGTTTTTGTTATGCCAGAATTTTGGGGGTGAAATGTTTTGCGGGTTTTTATGGAAGTAAGGGAGACTAGGAATAATGAAGAAATAACAGCTAAGCACAGCGGATAAATAACAGCTAAGACTGCCACTGCACAGCTATTTGATTTGAAAGATAGGTACTCAAATAAAGAACATTTGGGAATTTTGATGTATCTACCTACTTGTGGGTACATGCCTAACTCGTATTGATGTTTTGCTATGTTTATTGACTGACTTAGAGAGCTATACTTGTCAAAATAATTTGCCATGCTTAGTTTCGCATAAAAGGCCGATTGTATGCATAAATTGGATGATTGGTAGTCGGAAAGAATGAATATTAACTATTTTTTAGTCTTAGGTAGGTGATATTTAAAATTGTAGATGCCTAATATAAAGAATGTTTGTGTTTAATGTGAAATCATTTATTTTTAATTTGTTCTTAACTTTTGGATTTTGTTTGGGGTTTTTTTCTCATGTGTGGGGATTTGGAGTTTTTTTGATGTTGTCTCAGGGGTTTTTGACGTCTGCACCTTGGCAACACTGTTCATTTCCGGTATTTAGGTTAAGGAGGGTTTTTGTATCCGTCGTACAGTTGTACAGTTATTTTACAGATTTTATTCTGGCAATTCCAATAAGGTTTTAAAAACTTTGAATTTTGCGCGGTTTTTTACGCTTCACTTGGCAACTTAGGTTAAAATTGCTTCTCCCGAAAGCATGCAATGCTATTATTGCCTGCATTACACGTTATTAACAGCGTTATTATGAATCAGATGGTTTCACAACATGGGACTTGTAATTTCGATAGAAAGCCACCAGGGAGGGGCTCTTGCCCCCCAGGACTAATATTGACTTCCGGGTAAATCTCGGAGGCAATTTCGGCCGAATTTCGCTTTCGCCGCGTCACTTCTTGGTTACATCTGAGGTTCATTCGGGCTGCTGCCAGTAATAAACGACTTGAGAGAGACAGGAGGTTCAGCCGATTTTATTGACCGGACCAATCCGGCTGGGATTTTCTTCGCCTAAAATGTAAAATCGTCAAGGTCCTAAAAGATGGTGTGTATAGTTCGGGATGTTTTCCTACCTATTTTATCCTTCCATGTAATGCAAGATTTAAATAATCGAAAGCAGAATTACGGGCATGTGTTATCCTAAAAGCAGTGAAAACGTCCTGCTTTGACCATTTTTCAGCTTGAAAATAAGCCCAGAACTGTAGGTGTTTTTTCTAGAACGTTTTCGTTTGGCTTGGCTGCAAAAAAATTTGTATTATAATATAAAATGTATTTTGCAACTTGTGTATTGAACCGATGTAATTTTTTGCGCATTAAGGATGCTTCTTTATCGAATTTTTATACATAGCTGCAAAACTCAGGCTTGACGGCATCGCAATCTTGAAAAATGTCTCTTCTCGATGGGAGACAGTCTTACTGACGAGCAGAATCCCAACGTCCACTGAAACGTGACTTTCTCCTACCGCATTTTTTCCTTCCTCAGCCGAGATCTCATTAAAAAAGGATCCTTCTTCTCAACGAGAAGACTAACCGGTCAACATGAATTCTGTAACTTGTACAAAATACCAAGAAGTAAAAAAGTTGGTTCGGCAATTGGATTGTAAGCACCCTACCTACATTGAATTACAGGGATAAAAATAATTAATATGGTAAAATAATAATTGAAAATATAGAAAAGTAATAAATAATAAGCATACCTAATTCATAATTGAAAAAAATATGAGCCAGTCAGCGCACAATCCTTCCATAATTTAATACGTAAATTTTTGGCATTATATTTTGACTAGTTCGGAGGCTGTTTGGATTAAAAAGGTCCATAAACTCATTACTCAAATGTTGAAACTAGCCTAAAATCAAAATACGTCAAGTTATCAAGATATAGAAAATATCCACATAATATGTGGATATTATTCTGAAGGGTAAAACAAAGATTTTATGACCAACAACTCCCAAATCAGTTCATTTTTGTGGCCGGAAATAAAAGAAATAGAGAACACTGCAAATATATCGAAAGTACTTTGGGTTATTCAAATTCCGGTTGAACAGGGTATTAGGTCGTGCCAAGACAAACATTTCAGATCAAGAAATTTAGAAAAAGTTTGCGAATTGAGAGAGCTATTGCTGTTTTTGTAAATGTCCACGGAAACTTGTTCAGGAAAGGATAATTGCATACTGTACAAGTCAAGAATGAAACTCCACGATCAAATCGGAGACTCAAATCTGATTATTTTGTGGTAACTAACGAATTGAAATAGCGATAACGAACAGGGTGAAGAAAGAGCGTAGAAAACGGCACTCTCGATCATGCAGGCAGATAAAATCGAACTAATGCGTAAGAGGACCTGAGGTGCTCAACAACTGGACCGTAAGGAGGAGACCCTCGATGTTTTGAAGGCGGTGGTGACTCGCTCGACCACCAAAACAATAAAATTTATTAAAAAACAGACAAAAAAAACGACATTTAATGTCGTGCACTATTGTCTTTCCGGGTCATCCTCAGGTACGTTGGCCAACGGTTAAATGAAAAGCAAAACTCGGATGCCATTTTTGATATTGTACTTTTTAGGTTGTCGAGAACTGGGAAGTCGATCATTTTGAAACCTTGGTAAAGAAACGCTCATCGATTCCACTGCTTCAAAAGCCGCTGTAGTCCTTAAAGCAGTCAGAAACAGGTCATTCGAGAAGGGACTCCCTTTTTCCCGACAGTCGGGAAGAAGTTGGAAACAATTACAGACCGGAGTAATTGGATAATTATTATAACATCGCAGAGGCTGAAGGAAGGACAGTAATGGACTCCTTTAAATCGACTCGGCCACTATTAGAGAGAAGTTTGGTCGTGTCAGATAACGGAGAACTGTGCCACTGGGACGCAAAAACAAGGAAATGGAAACCCGGAGAGACCTTCACATCGGATCGTAACCGTAAGATATTTCCCGCCTTCCGTATACCGGGCGTTTTTTAACCGTGTTTTTCGCGCTGGAACTAACATTCCCTCCAGGACATTGTTTGAGAACCGACTTTTCAAAATAAATCGTTCAAATCGTGGGAAATAAAGATAACAAACCGGTCATTCGGATCGATACGAGTTCTTTTGCTGTTTACGTCTTATTAAATGAATAGGTGCCCGGAAGAAGGGCCTATGTCATAATTTCTTAATTGTGAAGGAGAGCGAAAAAACAAAGGTGCCAATAAATTTAGGAAATTAACATAAGCTGGATGACACAGGCTCTTCTTCCGTTGCGAGAACCAAAAATGATATCAATTGATAATGCATTTGATAACATAAGCCCTTCTTCCACTTCTTCTTCATAGTTTTCAGTTTGTTACTGTGATTTTCCTGGCATCTATCGGATTCTTTGGCTACTAATAAGCAAGCCAACAGTTACTAAACATAACAAAGGCCCTTATTCCATGAAAAAACAAGATTCAGAAAATCATGACATAAGCCCTTCTTCCAGACACACATTCAAATAATCCTATCATTGACTATCGGTTGAAAAAGTTAGGTAGGTACATATTATGATAATTTTTTCTCAAATGCACACCATTTTAAAAGTGTTCAATCCTCGCTTTATTCGATCGGAACTTTATTTCTGAAACATTTCAGAGAACCTCGAGCTACTCCTGGCATTCAAAAACGTCCATTGGTAAGCCATTAAGGAATAAATTGCAAATCGTCAAAGAGGTTTTCAACTTTCCTTTAAAAGATTCGGTCTCTAAAGCGGAAACCGGTTCGGATGGAATAGGAATTTTCTCGAAGGAGGAAGCTCGTGTTTTTCACCAACAATTAACAATCCTCCGGGCTCAAATCATAACGTCGTTAACAGCTGCACCCCCTCCCCTTGGAACTTCTTGTTTTCACCCTTTTTAAGCGGCGAACACAGGGCTACAAACTTTTCGGTGGCCACTTTCGAAAGTGATTTAGCTGGGTAAAGTGGTTCGTTAAGCTTTTCAAAGCGAATTTTCTTCGGCGAACTGTCAAACGTTGAGCGGTCTCTTTTGAACGGATTTCTGAAATTGTCGGAGTAAAGGATCGAAACGGCGGAGATTAATTTGGGCCGATGACTCGATTATAAGTTTCCAATCCGTTCGGAGTTTAAATAACGTTAACAGCGAAACACAACGACAGCCTTACCTTTGACTAAATTATAGAAAAACAATTTTTTCTCAAATGGGAAAAATTGGTATTTATGCTGATACGTGTGGGAATCATATTTTTATTGGATAAGAAAATTATTTTATAGTTTAAAATAATTTTTTGAATCAAAAATTATAATAATAAATAATTTTTTAAATTAAAAATTATTGTAGGCCACTTTGTAGGTTGGAAATGGTTAATCTATCAATCCTTTGGTGTGTTTTACTATGATTTAGTAAAAGGTTCTTCGGGATGGCCATCGATACCTAATACATCGATATATCGATGTTCGATAGTATCGGCCGTAAAATATTGATGCCAATATAATAGGCCAACTATCGATAGTATGTACCTCCGATAGTATCGACCTGAAACTATCGATGTATTTAATAAACAATCAACCAAACAATTAAGTCAAATAAACAATTAACCAATAATTTTTCTCTTCTCTGTTCCGTTCCTTGGCTTATGAAGAATCTCAATTCTGATGATATTATCGATTAGGTATTGTTCATTTGTCTAATGGAAAAATACTAGGTAAAGAGTGGCTGAGTAGTAGAAACACCAAATTTGTATTTAAACCACCTTAACCCTTTCTAACATCCTACAAACCACTGATATCGATTACCATGGATGAATACCAACATCCCAGCCAGATGAACTAATTTTTTTCGAAATTTTTAGGGACCAAATATTTTTCAAATTGCGTGTTAAAACATGGTCGAGTCAACATTTCGGATAAAGCTGGTATACCTGTTGGTTTAAAAAATATCGGCTGTAACTCAATATCGATACCTACCTGATACTATCGATTGCATCATTGACGGAAAAATATCGATATATCGGAGGAAAACAGATATTTCGATACTATCGATGGCCATCTGAGGCGGTATCCAGCGGCATATGATCAGACTATCCCCATAACCGAAACTCTTTCTCATGAATCATGATAATCGTCAGAGTGTTGTCCTTTGATAAGTTAAAATACAAAAGACAAGCAGCAAACTTGCCGTACAACCGAAGCCCTGCATAGCACCAGAAATCCTATTTTGGATGAAACGAAAATTTTCTCCGTAGCGAGAGAATTTTTCCTTTAGCAATCGCGCGTACACAATGGGCACTTTGTAGTTGGGAAAACCACGTTATCAAACTAAGTTATCCCTGCAGGGCCGGCTGACACGATCTACAACTTGCTCAGGCAAAATGCTCGCAGCTAGTGGGAAAAACTGCGACGAGGTAGAAACGAACGGAGAGCATATTAACAAAATCCGTCCATTCCAAAGGCAAATGCTGCTCGGCGCTGGTTTTTCGACTTTTTCCCTCTCTCGGCAAACGAACCTGGAAACGGGCCATTTAACCTTTGCCCTGGGAAACTTTTCAAGCCGAATACGGTTTCACAGAATCGAAATCCCGACCGACTGCCGGGCAGAGTAAGTTTTATAATGTCGCCCAACTCAACAGTTCAAGAAAGTTAAGGGAAATGCGAGAAAAAAAATCCGGGGAAAAAAGGAGCGAACACGTATAAGCGTTCAGCGTAACGATTTTCCCGGCCAATTCTCAACTCAATACGGGGTACAGCTTGTTAATCCAAGGCGCTTGAAAAACTCGTCCCCTGGAGTTGAAATACAAGAAATAAAATTTTACGAACGTTTTTAGAAAAATTTTTTGAACAAGTAAAAATAGTTCATCATTGCTTGTTTGAGAAATGTCTTACTTAAAGCCGCTGATCGTTTGATTTTCGTCCTTGCAGTGTCGTATGCCAAATAAACAGAAGAGAGCGCAGATTGGAGCGGCAGAGCAGCACAGTTATGACCGCACTGTGAGCACTCGCATTTCTGCGTTTGTTTTCTGCTCACCGCGCGCAGATTCTTCGATGCCAAATAAAACTGAAGGAAGGAGCGCAGATTGGAGCAGCACAGTTATGACCGCACTCTGCGCACTCGCACTCGTGCGTTTGTTTTTTGCGCTCCGCTCGCAGATTCTACGGTACTAAACAAAACGGAAGAAAGGAGCACAGATAGGAACTGCAGAGCAGCACAGTTATGACCGCACAGGCAGCACAGTTATGACCGCACTCTGCGCACTCGCACTCCTGCGTTTGTTTTCCGCGCTCCGCGCGCAGATTCTGCCATACAAACAAAACGGAAGGGAGGAGCGCAGATTTGAGCGGCAGAGCAGCACAGTTATGACCGCGCTCTGCGCTCTAGCACTCTTGCGTTTGGTTTTTGCACTCCGCTCGCAGATTCTACGGTACTAAACAAAACAGAAGAAAGGAGCACAGATAGGAGCTGCAGAGCAGCACAGTTATGACCGCACGGGCAGCACAGTTATGACCGCGCTCTGCGCACTCGCACTCCTGCGTTTGTTTTCCGCGCTCCGCGCGCAGATTCTGCCATACAAAGAAAACGGAAGGAAGGAGCGCAGATTTTAGTGGCAGAGCAGCACAGTTATGACCGCACGGGCAGCACAGTTATGACCGCGCTCTGCGCACTCGCACTCCTGCGTTTGTTTTCCGCGCTCCGCGCGCAGATTCTGCCATACAAACAAAACGGAAGGAAGGAGCGCAGATTTGAGTGGCAGAGCAGCACAGTTATGACCGCACTCTGCGCACTCGCGCGTTTGTTCTTCCAGCGCTGATTCAACTGCTAGTCATCAGCTCTACTTTGCAAGTGTGCGAATCAAGACCCGAATGTACAACAAGATTTTTGGATGATGAATTTTAGTGCAGATGATTTGCCATGAAGTAAATGTTTTTAAATATCAACTTTGGGCGATGAAGTAGCAACAATTCATAACGGAGTTTCCCAGTGAAATACGGCGAAATCTAATTTTTTCTCGCTCTCCTCGTTTACATCCTGTATGAGGAAATTACAAAGATTCGTATCAATTCCTCAACGTCCATTCGTTCGCAATCTCGCAACCCACTAAGAATAATAATAAAACCATATGAGCCCTCTTACTTAGAATATTCCCTCGTCTACCTCAAATGCCAACTTGTCGACCCATTTCGAAACGATCCAACGAGGGTCTGCGTTGAAATCCTCGAACACAAACTCGTACAGGAACGTCTAGTTTTCCAGGCCGAGCTGAGCCGATAGTGATCGGCGTATTTTCAACAGGTGGAGTTGAACACTCGAGAAACTAATTTCCCGAGCTCGATCGCTCCTCAGCCATTACCGATATTGCGTTTGATCCTCATCAATCAACTCATTCAGCTAACAATGGAGCTGACCGCATAATATAACGCGCAGATTATGATTCATCGATCGGCGGGAAATCGGATCGGCGGCCGTGATTGACAGTAAAATAATACCCTTCGATATTTTCCCAAGTGTTTTCCCCCGCTGAGAAGTTTTCCTTTTAGATAGTCGTCGGATGGGGAAAGTTTGCCTCGTCGATTTATCGTTTGTCAACATGCATCATTCATCGTTTTCAGTTTGCTTTCTTGCCTCTGAGATAACTTATTCCCGAGTGGAGACTTGGCGAAGATTTTTCCATTATACCTGAAAAACGTTCTCGTGACCCGGGGTTTTTTCGGAAAATAATTTCCGTCGATGCCAAGGCCGAATTTGCAATGTTTTGTCAATAATGAGTCGATTTTTCATTTGAGCAAATATTTTTTCTCAGTTTCCCCCCCGCAAATCATAATTTTCGTCAAAATTGAAGCTAATTCCTGCAGTAAATTTTTTTTTTCATCTAGTTCGTTTTTCATCCAACGAAAAATGTTGTCCAGAATACGAGTCAGATTTCTGATAGGTACGGACTTCGTATTTTTCAATACCGAGGCTAATTTCTGCAAAAATAATGTTTCCAATGTTGTCAAGAGGCTAATTTCTGCAAAAACAATGTTTCCAATATTGTCAAGTTATTCCCATTAATAATGTTGTTTTGACTCGGTTTTTTGCCTGATAATTTCACGAATATTGAAGCTGATTTTTTCATCATTTCGAAAAATATTGATCTGACACGTTTCTTACGGATCATGTTTATGCCTGTGTTGAGGTTGATTTCTGACGAAGGCATTCTGTTTATATTTTCGCATCGTTTAAAATTTTAATAGAAAAAATGTTTTTCTGACTCCACTTGTCGGGGATCACAATTTTTGTTAATATTAACACTTATTTCTGATATGGGCATGTATAGTCGATGTAGCCAAATCTTTTTTGTCGATATTGAGCCATCGAAACATATCCGAGTGGACGGTTGAGCCTGAATACCTCTAAACACAATAAAAAATCAAATTTCAGTTAATCCAAATAAGAAAACACTCCTATAAGAATCGTCGTTTCCCTTTCCCCACAAAATGCAACATTATCATGCCGGCTGCATAGCCGTTAACCCACATGCATGGTTCTCAATATTTCTCAATATCCAATAACCAGCATGCGCAATGGCGGATTCCAAGAAACGGATACAGGCAATATAAAGCGAAACGCTTGGCAACCGGAAAATTGGCCTCAGCCGTACGAGGGGCAATATCGGTGTCATCCGTTAATAGGAGTATAACTCACCGTTGTAGAGAAGAGACTTTCCCGAAGATAGAAGCAATACGTAGGTATGAGAATCCAATCGTACGAATACATCCGCCGCCCGCGCTCTTTCAACTGGCATTTCCATATATTTTCCAACTCTCTTTTTATAAGCGACAATCAACCGTTTCGGAATGATATTAGACGGGAAAGCTTTTTAATATTTACCGCATCACCTATCTCGCGATATTGCTCCGGGGAAATATTATTACAACGGAAAATTGGCAACGCTCCCTCCCCTATTTACATATCGGCGTAAATATTTCATTTTCGAACGGAGCCCGCATCAGAATTTGCGCATGTCAATATCATACAGCAATTGAAATTGTAGAAGACGAAGTGATGTGGGACATTTGAAAAGCCGAGAGGATGCGAACGGTCGTTGGTCGAGCGGACCTAGTGAGAAGGTCGCCACATCACTCCCCCTCCTAGCAAGGCCGAGTGTGATTGACTAGATGGCCGGCAGAATTGAGCTAGTTGGTGCTTGACATAAAGTTATGTGTGTCAAGGTTATTACACTCAGTAGATCTTTGGAGTTTTCTGATGTCATCAAGGGAGTGCAAGAATATTTCATTCAAAATCGATGTAATAGTTTCCTCTGAATCTTTTTTACATCCATATTTACAGAGAAAATTTACTCTTAAGCCGCGTACGCACTAGTAACAAACGGCCGCTCCGCTCCTCCGCTCCGCTCCTCCGTTCCGAACATTTCAACGAACTTTGGTTCGTAACATCGTAGCGCTCCAAACCTCGCTCCGTAACAAATAGGCCGATCGGGAGAATCGAGCGCTCCGCGTCAGCGTTACCACAAAATATTCGATACCTGTACTCGATACTGAAGAGTATTGAATCGTATGAGTACTTTTTTCATTTCACACACCAAATTAAAGGTTAATAAAATGGAAATAACAGATTAAATTGGTGCGCAGATAACACACAATACTTCCATATTTTGAAACGTAAAATTTTTACACAATTTGATCATATTTTGACTGCTTTTAAGGGTGTTTAGGCCAAAAATATAAAAAAACTCACTGAGCAAATTTTTAAATTCCAAAAATAAAAGTATACCAAATTTAAATAATAATACAAAAAATATCCACATATTCTGCAACGCAAAACAAAGATTTTAAGACCGAGAACGCTCAAATCGGTTCATTTTTGGGGCCGGAAAAAATAAAATAGAAAACACTAAAAATGCAAATATATCGGAAGTACTGAGAGTAATTCAAATTCCGATTAAACAGGGTGTTAGGTCTTGCCGAGACAAACATTTCAGTTCAAGAAATTTGAAAAAAGGTCGAGAATTAAGGGAGCTATGGTCATTTTGGACACAATTTGATCACATTTTGACTGCTTCTAAGGGTGCTTAGGTCAAAAATTTCAATAAATTCACTATTAAAATTTTAAAATTCGCCCAAAATGAAAAAACGCTACATTTTCGGAATGTAAAAAACATCCACATATTTTGCAATGTAAAACAAAGATTTTAAGACAAAGAACGCTCAAATCGTTTCATTTTTGTGGCCGGAAAAAAATAAAATATAAAAAACTATAAATACAAATATATCAGAAGTACTGTGCGTTATCCAAATTTCGATTAAACAGGGTGTTAGGTCCTGCCGAGACAAACATTTCAGTTCAGATTTTAGGACGATTCCAATACTTCCATTTACTCAGTAAATATGGAAGTAAAACACTATTAAGCCCTTACGTCATTTATTTAACGTTATATTACTTTTCAACAAGGTTAACAAATCATTTCTATGTGAAAAAGTTATTTATAAGATAAACGAATGTCGAAGAAGTGGTGATGGAGATTTACTGGTATCGATACTTAGCTTTCGATACTTCCGATATTCATATCTTGCTTGAGGAGCGGGAGAAAGTTCGGGGGAGCGGAGCGGACCCCGTCCACACTAAGCTCAGCCCGCTCCGAACATTTCTTTGATGCGACGGGAGAAAACCGCCAACAGACCGATCGGGCTCCGCTCCGCTCCTCCTTCTGAAGTTTTGCCGCCCCGAACCTGGCCTTGGAGCGGAGCGGAGGAGCGGAGCGGCCGTTTGTTACAAGTGCGTACGCGGCTTTACACTTACTAATTTACACTTACCTACTATTTATAGTGAAAAACTTTCACTCACACACATTTACTCAGGATCACTTCCCGAACAAGAGTCCGTCTATGGTCATTTACAAAAATGGCCGTAGCTCCCTCAATTCTCAACTTTTTTTCAAATTTTTTAAACTGAAATGTTCGTCTCGGCAAGACCTAACACCCTGTTTAATCAGAATTTGAATAACGCACAGCACTTCGGATAAATTACCATTTTTAGTTTTTTCTGTTTTATTTTTTTCTGGCCACAAAAATGAACAGATTTGAGTGCTTTTGGTCTTAAAATCTTTGTTTTACCTTGCAGAATATTTGGCTATTTTTTTATATCCCGATAATGTGGCGTACTTTCATTTTGGGCAAATTTTGAAATTTGCATTGTGAGTTTTTTGATATTTTTGATCTAAACACCCTCAAAATCAGTCAAAACATTATCAAACTGTGTGAAAAATGTACGTATCAAAATATGGACGTATTGTGTTATCTAAGCACCCCTGGTTTTCATTATCTAACAAAAAATATTGTCCTGAATATCAGCCAGTTTTCCGATACGGAGTATTTTTTTCAAAAACCGAGGCTCATTTTTGCAAAAATAATGTTCAGGGGCTAATTTTTGCAAAAAACGATGTTTCCGACATTGTCAAGACTCTTGACTCAAGAGGCTAATTTTTGCAAAAACTATTTCCCAATGTTAAAATTTCATCATTATTATTAATAATGTTGTTTTGACTTTGCTCTCTGCCCTATAATTTCATGAATATCGAAGATGATTTCTGCAAAAGGTTGTTTGTTAATGCTGTCAAGATTTTTCGTTACATCCGAAGCATAAAAAATGATTAAATATATAAAAAAGTTGCTCACCTTCAAACTCTGAGTCATCTCGCCAAAGAAGTGTCCAAGGGGAACAAGAATTGGTCCAGATTCATTCGGTTTGGACGGGTATAAAACTCTGACACCAAGTGGCAATCTTTATCTGAGCAAGGCCTCTGATTAATAAAAGGGACCTGTTGTTTGGACGGTAGGGAAACGCCAAAGAAGGAGAAAAAGCATCGGAATGGGGCCCTTCATTTGAAAACATTTGTATGGAAATTTAATTAACTGCAGGAAATTGGGACATTGCCAGGATCGGATGGTTTCGGTGCGGGGCGGAGGATTTGGTGTTTTCAAAGCTCGGAGACCTTTTTTCTTTTTCCAGAGGAGCCTTCCCTTTTTCAAAGGACGATTTCACTCTTGGTGCAAAAACCCTTTTGTGCTCGCGATCAAAGGATTCGGCCAACGGTGGTCCTTAATAGAACTAATACTAAAGCTCAGCTCTTGAACATTACCTATAATGGAAGATGAAAAATTATCTAATCCAGTGACGACTCCTGCCCAGAGGGGTTGCACTTAGGCCATAAGATAATTATTATTATGGAACAATCGCGAAGGGAATATGTTATCATAAACAATGTGCTTTTCTCAGCCAAATATCAATTTCAACTAGGCAAATGCAAATTAATAGGAAAGTATTGCACACTTTCACGTCTCATTATCATGAAATGAACACCGAAAAACGTTCACAAGTGATAACAGATGTATTTCGAGATGATTACCATATATCAATTTTCAGAAACCCCAGTGCAGACTAGTTCATGCACGAGCCGCCATACAGTTTAGCGGTAGTGTAGCTAACCTCCTCCTTTCCGTCAGTGATCCAGAGTCTTTGCCAATGACGTTGTTGTTGTTTTTCAGAGAGGATTAATGGTGAAGAGTTGAGAGTAGTGTGACAGTAATAATGTTATTATTAAAGTAGGTCACTGTTGTTTCTTCCTCATTTTGGCCACGGGTGCAGATGCTCCTGCCAGTAGCCGCCCCTGATTCCCAGTCCTCTGTAAATCGCAGTTTTTGAGGTTTTTGAATCCAAGTATGAAAATACGATAGCGAAATATGAGGATACGGATCCACACCTGGGGCCTATTGAGTAAAGCCGAATTTCGATGGTCATGGGAATGATGGGCATCAATCGCTCAGAATGATGGTCTGGTTGGCAACGATGATGACGATGATGCTTCACAATTTCACTAATTACCGCCCTGGCACATTGAAACACCACAGGTACCGAGCATAGAAGATGGTAAGAGTTGACTTGCGAGCGGTGCGTAGCGGTCACTGCCGGCATTTTCGTCCCACGGTTTGTTTACAATAAGGTACCAGTGTTGCCAAGGTGTGGCCGTCAAAACCCCCTGCGGCAACGTAAAAAAAACCCCCAAATACCCCCAAATATGAAAAAATCCCCGAAAACCCCAAAAGTTAAGGATGAATAATTCATTTTTAAGCATTAAAAATATAGGTACTATTTCTCATAAAACATACCTAACTCCATAATATACAACTAAAATTTTAAATATTACCTAAAACTATAAACTATTTATTACTAACTCTTTCTGAATATTTATCAGTAAAGTCAGTAAATTAACATACAAAAACACCAATAAAAATTAGGTTTGTACCTACCCACAAGTTGGTAGACGTACATCCCAAACCCAAATGGCTTTTATTTGAGTACCTATCTCTCAATTCAGTTAGCTGTGCAGTGGCAGCCTTAGCTGTAATTTATCTGCAGCACTTACCTGGTATTTCTTCATTTTTATACTTTTTTCTAGTCCTTCTGACTTCCACAAAAACCCTCAAATTTGGGGGGAAACCCCCACAACTTGGCAACACTGTAAGGTACCTACCTAGGCAAGTTTCACTTCAAGGTCAATCGATGCCGAGTTGAATCGAGAAAAATCAACAACAATACCGTTTCAATTCACCATAGCTTCTGAACGGATCAATTGATAATTTTCCGGCAGCCACCAATCGATTCAAAATTTAATCGAGAATAAATGAGATTATGTGAGAAAATGCCGATAACCCAACAGTTTTCGAGCCAAAAATAGTTTTTGTTGGACAAGCCAGGAGCCCCCATAAGGAACACACAGGAGACAACAAGATCTGTAGGACGAAAATGTGCCTTCGGCCGCTAGGCGCGCCACCGTCGAGAATTACCATCTTCTATAAGCTCACCACAACGAAATATGAGCCAGGTTGACATTTTATGTCAGAAATATCAATTGAGTATTTCGAATGAAGTTTTTAACAATATTTTCATGCAATGGATCGGAAAACTACCAAATAGTAAACAATATCAACAGAGATTGCTATAATTGGTCGAGATGACTCAATAAAAAACTTAAATAAATTTCATTGGCGTTTAAAACCACGTTCCCATGTTCGTCCCACCTTAACCCGGTTTTTTGTTATCGTTGTTGTTGTTGTTGTTATTGTATTTTTTATGTCTTATGCCGAAGGCCATGTACGACTGGTTGTCGTCTCGTTACCCATCGTGGCGATCTTATCCTTCTTCTTCGTTGTCTTGGAATCACTGCCGGCGGTGATTACTCTCTATATTTCCAGTGCAATCGATTCAGTGGCCCTGCAGCAATCTTATCAGCCAATCAGATTCGTTCCCGCCCACCAATTTGATACCCATCGTTGCTGACCATTCAGCATTGAAGATAAGAGCCGGTTTCGTATTTAACTTCTCCCCTTCCAAGGTACCAGGTAATATTTCTGCTACAGAGAAGAGCGCGGAATTGATATCGACCGCGTGGAATAGAGGTCACACGTGGGGACACAGTTTTACATTCACAGCTTCTTCTGTAAATCGTGTGTTTTCGAGGTTTCCGAATCAAAATATGGAAATACGATAGCAAAATACGAGGAAAATACATGTTGTCGTTTGAGCTTTGATGGGAATGGCCGAACTTTTTATCCACTGACGAGATTCCCAAGATGGAGATGGTCTATTTTGAAATAATCAATTCGGTTATGAACTGAAACTGATCCGAGTCGGTCGGGCGTGTTAATTTATTCGGTACGACTCTTGTTAAACCCAATGTAAAGATCCGTGGGACAAAAGAGTATTATTTTAAAATGAAGGGAGCTTATGACAGCCTGACACGCTTCCTTCGCGTATTATCTTTCGAAAGGATAAAAGCCATCCTGTGACAGTCAAAAGGCTTCAACTTCAAAAGATTCTTAACCCTCGTCACGTTGAGTGAATTTCTAGCCGCTGGAAAGGGGCGGGCGGATTGAGTTAAAAGGGGCCTGATACCGTAAGGAAAGATCCTTCTCCGTGTTTAAGGGAAATACATGCTTTTTTAATTACGGCTCGACTTTATACCCTATATTTTAACATTTTAGCGTATAAAACAAGCTACGGTTAAGGGCCGGATGTCGTCCTTTGTCCCTCTACTACGGTCTAACCCATAAACGAGAGAAAAGGGGCATATATCCATAGACGGATGGTGCCATTAAAGTTTAATCACTCACGTAGTGTCCAATGGGACGATTCAGAACGGCCTCTAGAAAGCGCATTAAAAGATCATTTTGACCGATAGTCGACTCTCACATGTTGAATGGAGGCTACATTATGGAGCTACGTGGAATGAAGGCGCGAACGATTTGGTTTACACGTTCACTGGAATCGAAATTGGTACGATGATGTAACTTGTGCGGGAGTGACACCTCAAAAAAACATAGGGGTAAGATTTTAGAGATCCAGACTCACCAGGGGGTTGATTAGAAGAAAATGGCCTTGAATGATCAAAATTGGTTCAGAAATTTTGAAAAACAGAGCCGATTTTGGTAATTCACAGCGTATGCTTTTCAAATTGACCTCCTGGTGAGCGTAATTTAAAAAAATGATGGTTTGAAAAAACAATTTTCACAAAAAGTTTTAAAAATAAAAATTGCATAATTCGAAATTGAATTCAAGCATCTACGCCCTCCTTTGAAAATTGGATTTTTCAACCCATTCTTCCCTCTAAAATGAAGCTTCCCCCAATCAAGAGATTTTCAGCTCATTGTTCGAAGAACATGTAGAACGATGGAGGAAAGGACGCGAATCCCGCTGATTTGGAGCCCTGAGCTCAGCAGTAGGGCTTTGGAATGTGTCCCCGAGCGCTGAGGTGCTGAGCCCTGCGAAACAGGAGATAAGCGAACTGCGCCATGCCAAACCTTCGAAGGCCAGCCGCCGTCCCCTGGGCCGCCCGGCCAATCCTCTCCGCCTTGAATAATTCCTCTTTCATAAACCTAACAATCTCCCATCGGGTTAGGTCCGTACTTGTTCTAGGACAGGCTGCCCAATACAATGACCGCTAACCAAAACATTATTATAGGTTGTTTATAGTAGGTCACAAAAAGCGGAAGGAATTCAGGGGAAAATATGGTTGTTGAGAGGAAAGAGAAGGAGAGGAAGGGAGGAGGGGCGAGGAGGAGGATGGGGTGGATGAGAATGAGTAAAAGGGCGAGGAGGATGAGGTAAGGAGAATTAGGAGGGGGAAAGAGGAAGGAAGGGGGAGAAGATGAAGGGTGAAGAGGAGGAGCGAGGAGACGGATGAGGACGAGGAGGAGCGGCGAGAGGGATGAGGGGGAGGAGGACGTGGGCGCGAAGGAGGAGGAAAAGCGGAAAAGAGGAGAAGGAGGCGAGAAAGAGAAGGATGGGAAAAGAGGAGTAATGGAGTGGTTGGAGGAGGGGTGGATGGGCAGGAGGAGGAGTGAGGATGATGAGGAGGAGGATGGGTGAGGAGAAGGGGGGGAGGAGGAGGAGGAGGAGGATGGGGTGGATGAGAATGAGTAAAAGGATGAGGAGGAAGGAAGTGTATAAGAAGGAAAGGAGGAGGGATGGATGAGAGGAAGAAGGAAAAAGAGGACGTGCGAGGAGGAGGATGAGGATGAGGAGGATGAGAAGGAGGAGGGGTGAGAAGGATGAGGGGGAGGAGGACGTGGGCGCGAAGGAGGAGGAGGAGCGGAAAAGAGGAGAAGGAGGAGCGAGGAAGGGAAGGATGGGGAAAGAGGAGTGGTTGGAGGAGGGGTGGATGGGCAGGAAGAGGAGTGAGGATGATGAGGAGGAGGATGGGTGAGGAGAACGGGGAGTATGAGTAAGAGGGAGGAGGAGGATGGAGGAGGAGGAGGATGATGGAGGAGGAGGAGGAGGAGGAAGAGGAAGAGGAGGAGGAGGCAAAGCAGCACTAAAAATGGAGTTAATCCATGCTTTATTCATAATCTGCTACAAATTAGTATGCCATGTTATTTCGTGCTATGCTGATCGAGCTGATTTTCATTTTTTTGTTGCAGGTATGCCCATTACTATCCGTCAAATTAAAGTGAGTACCTTAAATTTCGAAATCCTGTAAACTGTAATGCATAGTAAATACATCACTACCCCTCCAGCAAACATTAGCGTGCCGCAGTTGCAGACCGTAGGATTACAAAACGCCGCGGGAAAAAATTCAAGGTGCGGAACACATTTCGAGCAAAGTGGAGACAGGAGTGGAAGAAAAACAGACTACAGAGAATGGTACATGTACGACTAAAGGTGAACAGGATTGGCTGGTGGAAGGCTAGAGAAAACATTGTTTTCCTTAGCAAGGAATAATTTAGCGAGCTACTCGGTGGGATTATAAATCATAAACCTCCCGAGGGCTTGAGACAAGTTCCACCTTCCTCCCGCCGAGGCCATTGAGAATGCCTGGCTTCCTTGTTCACCTCAAAGCAACAGCCTATATCTGTCTTTGTCCTCCATTCTGCCACGCCATTCCACCATCAGTTTTGTCGCCATCCCTTGTCAAGTGTTTACTTTGGCCCTAACCCTTCCTCGACGTTTACGATTTGAAGATAACAGAATTTTCGTATTTATGAAAATTATTCGCCTTTTTCTCTTTACCTTAGTCGTTTACCCTCTGACTCGAGCCTGACTCCGTGAAAAGTACTGTTCCGCAACGTGAACACGTTTTAGTTTCGGTTGAATTACCTCTCCGAAATTGCGATATAAGTAATTGAATTTTTCATCTGATTTATCAATGAGCTTCCGACTATTATATCTTTAAAAACGTTTCCAGGACTCTTTTAGCTATTTGTTTGCAAAAACCTTTGCTAACCTTTACCTTTATACAAATAACTCCTCCTCGTCCTTCTCATTCTTCTCCCTTTTTCCCTTCATCCACCCTTAATCCTTCCCCTGCTGCTGCTAATCCTTATAATTCTCATTCTCCTCCTCCACCTACTCCTCCTCCTCCGGCTTCACCCCTCCTCATCCTACCCTTGTTCACCTTCTTCGCCCTCTCCTCATCCTCATACCCTTCTTCTTCTTCTTCTTCCTCTTCATCGCTCCTCCTCCTACTCCTTTTCCTCCTCCTCCTCCTCCCCACCTCCTCCTCAATCTACTGCTACTACTCCTCCTCCTTCTCATACTACTCTTCCTCCTCCTCCTCCTCATACTACTCCTCCTCCTCCTCATAATACTCCCCTCCTCCTCCTCCTCCTCAATCTGCTACTACTACTACTACTACTACAACTACTACTCCTACTCCTTCTTCACCCCTCCTCCTCCTCCTCCTCCTCAATCTACTACTACTACTCCTACTCCTTCTTCACCCCTCCTCCTCCATCCACTACTACTACTCCTCCTCCTCCTCCTTCTACTACTCCTACTCCTCCTCCTCCTACCCCTCCTCCTCCCCTCCTCGTGCCCCGTTTCTTCTTCTTCACCCTCCTCCAACCACTACTACTACTCCTCCTCCTCCTTCTACTACTCCTACTCCTTCTCCTCCTACCCCTCCTCCTCTCCTCCTCGTGCCCTGTTTCTTCTTCTTCACCCCTCCTCCATTCACTACTACTACTACTACTACTACTACTACTACTACTACTACTACTACTACTACTACTACTACTACTACTACTACTACTACTACTACTACTACTACTACTACTACTACTACTACTACTACTACTCCTCCTCCTACTACTACTCCTCCTCCTCCCACTACTCCTCCTCTTTCTCCTCCTCCTCCTCCTCCTTCTTCTACTCCTCCTCCTCTCCGCCTCCTCCTCCGACACCTTCTCACACTTGATCGATAATTGATTAATAGTTGATCAATAGTTAATTACTAACAAAACAAAATTGCAAAACGATTTGAATGAGCATATTTTTAAGTTACCAAACAAAAATTCCAGGGCCTAAAAATAAATTTTTGTTGATTGAGAATCGGCCACGTATTAAAATATCCGACCCACAACAATAATAATAATTATAATGGTACGTAACGATATATTTTCCAACAAATACGGCTCAATTATAAGTTGAGATAAAATCGTTATTGTGTTTACCCCAACTTGTCGCAACATCATTCCAAAGTTTTACGAGCCATGCCGCAATCAATAATGGCGAGTCGGTATACAAATCGGCCGTCTCGAATTCTCGTATTCTCCGTCGGCTCTAATAAATCATGAAATAAGAAAAAGTTCCGTCAGTGGGAAAGTTGCCTTCGTTGGCAATTTATGAGCTCAACTTGGCCCGCTAATGGTGAGGAAACCTTGG
Organism: Nesidiocoris tenuis; assembly: GCA_036186465.1. Lineage (NCBI taxonomy): Eukaryota > Metazoa > Arthropoda > Insecta > Hemiptera > Miridae > Nesidiocoris > Nesidiocoris tenuis. Next base: position 3,735,927 of record AP028923.1, read on the forward strand.
TTTTGTGCAGGACCCTGAAGGGAATCATTGTCGAGGAAACGTCCAAGTTTTTCCAGCACTGGCAATTATTTGTTCAGAGACGTTTGTCAACCAGGCCTGAAAACGGTCCTTATTTGTTCGTTAAACATAAATATACCCGGTATGGAGAGCGAGAATTCAAGTGAAACAGATTGCCGGCGATGTTTGGAGTCCGACCCGACCTCGGGTTTTGCATTATTTTCTTTTGGCCGTACAATTTTTGCTCGAACTGTAAATAGGTGGCTTTTGTGTGAGTATTTTTCGACTAGGAAAATTATCGGGTTGATTTGGGATTAATACAAGATTAATACCTACAGATAAATGCAAAATAAGATAATAAAAAAAATTATAATTAGAATAAGAAGAACACCCAAAATTTTGAGCAACAATTTTATTTTGAAATAAATTATCTAAATTTGGAGAAAGTTTTTTTCGACACCAGAGCTCTTTAGCAGGATGGTCCGATATGTTACCCCATCGATCATAGGGATCATTTACGAATTATTTAGCTGGGAATATTTTTTATGTTTTTTTTAAACTGCGATAGGAACGCCAATTTTTCCCCGAAATTCAGTTTGAAACTTGCGAATTGTTTTCACACAATTCGTTCTCTTAAAAATCCAGGGTTTTCTGGTTTTAGTTCATTCAGTTTAGATGTACCCACCTATCGAGGATTTTTCAATTTACTTCTTTTTCTTCATTCACTCATTCATTCCTTTTTTATGATTTTATTTTTTAAATATTTTTAAATGCACATTTTAAATAATAAATATTCTATATTTATATATTTTTTGAAAGTTATTCTTGAAATTACTTTTTTGGTTTTCCAAAGGTCAAAATGTTTACCTATCGGCCCTCAGAATCGATTTTGAAATTACAATTCCAACGGGGTCTCTTCTTGATAAGTGCAAAGCGAGAAACACGTGTATGAACTCAAGGTAGGTGTTTCCACACTATAGTTCGGACCATTCTGGAAAATAGTCCAAGTTGGTTATGGCTCTATCTCAGTACGGCCCCAAGGGTAAAAGGCCCTCTGAACTTTCTTGTTACCGGATAACCTCACCGTTCATTTGACCTGGATTTCGCTTTTCTTGCAGCAAAAGGATACTTACTGGTTGTAATTTCGAATTTTGCTGCGAAGAATTTTTCTCATCGGGTGCGAAACTATGAATTGTTTATTCATTTCTGAAAAAAAAACACTTATTTAGGAACTATTTTATTCTATCGACTATCCGGCCATTGAAACGATTTTGAACTTGAGATTTGATTGAAAACGCCAGAAAATATGATTTCAATTCAAAACACCAAAAAATAATAATTAGGTATCATGGCTCATTATTTTTTCTAGAATTCTCGAAAAATAATAATCTTTCTACAAAGAAATTTTCCTGGATCTCGTTCTATACTGAATTATTTCGATTGGGTTATACACAATCGGTTAATGTCCACCGGCCATCAAAGTACAAGTCGTGACCTCATTGAATTTTCTATACCCTGTTTCTCTCGGGTAAATCAATTATGAAATTAGGACAAAATCAATTTTCCGGCGGTCGAATAATTCACAATGTCCGAATACGAAAATTATCTTTATTTCTCCGTATTGCGTCGAAATATTCAACAGGGTCCAAATTGCACGAGACTTCCGAGTAAATAAGAGAAGATTATCGAAGTGTTTTCGCAAAAATTCGAAATGCAACATGAATAATGCAGAATTCCGAGCATGACAGTCCAGGCGTTTCAGCTATGAAGCGGACCTTGTACTTACTCAGTGTTTTCTCTTTCTATCTCGTCCACCATCAGGAAAAATACGTGAGGCGAATGGTAACTTCGGTAACTAACGTGGACAAACGCACGTTTTGTTATTCGAACGGTGTTGTCCGAATTTCCCGAAAGAACGATGGGACCGGTCGGGTAATTTTCAATCAATAAAAACCGTCGGTGTAATTCACAGTAAAATAATTAACGTTTTGATTTTGCGCTATGCGTTCACCATTTTGTGCGATTCGGACAAAAACGGAGACGTAAAACTGTTCGATCACTCTAAACTATAATCATGCTGTGATAATATTTGTACCACTGATTCGAAAAACTTCAATTTTGTCACAATTTCAACCCCAGAAAAAAGAAAATTTTTTACCACTATAACCATTTTTTACCATACTGAAATTTCATTTTTTAACTTCAAGTTAGTTCTTAAATACGAATACCCACGAATATTTTGAAAATTCTTGAATCTGAAAAAATATAAATATAAATCTAAACAATAGGAAAAGTAAGGAAAAAATAAAAAGTCTGAAAAAAATTAGAAAAACAAAATAACTAAAAGTAAAATTTGAAAAATAGGGGTTTATAAAAAAAAAATAAAAAGCATACCTACATAAATTGGAAAAATCTAAAAAAATTTTTTTTGAAAAATTGACAATACACTCTGAAAAATCTAAAAACTCAAGAAATAAAAAAATATAAAAAATTGAAAAAACAAGAAGAAACGTGGGGGATGCCGGTCACTCAAGACCTGAGAGTTCTGAAGGTTAGGTATAAGGTATAACCAGTTTTTGGCAAAATTGGTTAAATCCCGATAGCCAATTAGTTGGACTGATGCTAAATTTAGTGATTTATCACTCCCGGAGAAAATATACTATTATTAAAATACTATTACGGTTTGTAAACCATCATCAGTTCAAACTCATCTCCGAGGTCAAAGTCAACTTCGAGATCAAATTCGATTTTTAGTTCAATGTCAACTTCGAGATCAAACTCAACTTCGAGATGAAAGTCAACTTCAAGATCAAAGTCAACTTCAAGTTCAAACTCAACTTCGAGATCAAATTCAACATTGAGTTCAATGTCAACTTCGAGTTCAAACTCAACTTCGAGATCAAATTCAATTTTTAGTTCAATGTCAACTTCGAGATCAAATTCAACTTTGAGTTCAATGTCAACTTCGAGATCAAATTCAATTTTTAGTTCAATGTCAACTTCGAGATCAAATTCAATTTTTAGTTCAATGTCAACTTCGAGATCAAAATCAACTTTGACTTCAATGTCAACGTCGAGATCAAAGTAAACTTCGAAATCAAAATCAACTTCGAGTTCAAATTCAACTTCGAGATCAAAGTCAACGTCGAGATCAAAATCAACTTCGAAATCAAATTCAACTACAGGATCAAAGTCAACTTCGAGTTCAAACTCAACTTCGAAATCAAAATCAACTTCGAAATCAAACTCAACTTCGTGATCAAACTCAACTTCGTGATCAAAGTCAACTTTAAGTTCAAAGTCAACTTCGAGATCAAATTCAACTTTGACTTCAATGTCAACTTCGAGTTCAAACTCAACTTCGAGATCAAACTCAACTTCGTGATCAAAGTCAACTTTAAGTTCAAAGTCAACTTCGAGATCAAATTCAACTTTGAGTTCAATGTCAACTTCGAGATCAAATTCAACTTCGAGTTCAATGTCAACTTCGAGTTCAAACTCAACTTAGAGATCAAATTCAACTTTGACTTCAATGTCAACGTCGAGATCAAACTCATCTTCGAAATCAAAGTCAACTTCGAGTTCAAACTCAACTTCGAGATCAAATTTAACTTCGAGATCAAAATCAACTTTGAGATCAAATTCAACTACAGGATCAAAGTCAACTTCGAGTTCAAACTCAACTTCGAAATCAAAATCAACTTCGAAATCAAACTCAACTTCGTGATCAAACTCATCTTCGAGATGAAAGTCAACTTTAAGTTCAAAGTCAACTTCGAGTTCAAACTCAACTTCGAGATCAAAGTCAACTTCGAGTTCAAAGGCAACTTCGAGATGAAAGTCAACTTCAAGATCAAAGTCAACTTCAAGTTCAAACTCAACTTCGAGATCAAATTCAACATTGAGTTCAATGTCAACTTCGAGTTCAAACTCAACTTCGAGATCAAATTCAATTTTTAGTTCAATGTCAACTTCGAGATCAAATACGACTTAGAGTTCAAACTCAACTTCAAGTTCAAAGTCAACTTTGAGATCAAATTCAACTTTGACTTCAATGTCAACGTCGAGATCAAAATCAACTTCGAGATCAAACTCATCTTCGAAATCAAAATCAACTTCGAGATCAAAGTCACCTTCGAGATCAAAGTCATCTTCGCGATCAAACTCAACTTCGAAATCAAAGTCAACTTCGAGATCAAACTCATCTTCGAAATCAAAATCAACTTCGAGATCAAAGTCACCTTCGAGATCAAAGTCATCTTCGCGATCAAACTCAACTTCGAAATCAAAGTCAACTTCGAGTTCAAACTCAACTTCGAGATCAAATTTAACTTCGAGATCAAACTCAACTTTGAGATCAAATTCAACTTAGAGATCAAATTCAACTTTGACTTCAATGTCAACGTCGAGATCAAAATCAACTTCGAGATCAAAGTCAACTTCGAGATCAAACTCATCTTCGAAATCAAAATCAACTTCGAGTTCAAACTCAACTTCGAGATCAAATTCAACTATTTTTTATGAGCTTGAAATGTGCAATCTTCTGTCTATTGATGATTTTCGTTTCGGGAAAACTCATATTTACCGGTGCAGGTATATCATTTTACGAAATTTCCATTTTGTTTTCCGATTGTAGAGGCCGGTTTTTCGTTTGTACTAGGCCGGTTGACTGGCAGGGTGGCTTTTCAGCTGAATTAGGCCCACTCAGTTGCTGTTATAAGCCTTTTTAGCCCCTTAATTACGAAACCTCGCCACTTTGCTTTGTTGTAGTTCATTCGCAGGGCGGCAATTCAGCTTTCAACATTCGCCATCTCGAATGGGCGGTAATTGCTGTTTCTGTCGGAACGATACTCTGGAAACCTACGGTTTTCAACGCTTATATTTCGCTCGAAGTTAGCCTAGCGAAGTATTCGAGTTTATTATTTTATAATTTTAAATATTCAAAATGAAGGTATGAATATTTTGAAACGTATAAGTGTGACACACATTTATCATATTTTGACTGCTTTTAAGAGTGTTTAAGTCAAAAATACGTCGGCGTTACGACGTTGGCCCGACGTCGGCGTTCCGACGTTGGCCCGACGTCGGCGTTCCGACGTTGGCCCGACGTCGGCGTTCCGACGTTGGCCCGACGTCGGCGTTCCGACGTTGGCCCGACGTCGGCGTTCCGACGTTGGCCCGACGTCGGCGTTCCGACGTTGGCCCGACGTCGGCGTTCCGACGTTGGCCCGACGTCGTGTTGACGACGTCGGGATGGATGAAATCTCCAAAATTAGTCTTCGCACCGGAATCTCTTACACGATGGAAAATTAGCTAAATGTTGCGTACGGTCTCATTTTCCGTTACGTTTCAGAAGCTAACTGTTCAATAGGAAACTGAAAGGTTTATTTTTCAAGAAAAATGAAGCAAAATGAGGTATCTGTATCTAAATTAGATGTATTGCCAGTATCTATATTTCAGATACAGGTACTTTGTGTGTATCTGTATCCGATCTAGATATTTTTATTGTAAAATATCCTATCTATATCTAGATAGAAAATATAATATCCAAATATTCATATTTTCTGTAGATATAGTTAATTAATTTTCTATTACAAATTTATTTATAATAAATATTTTGTAATAGTTGTTTAAATAAATAGCGATAAATTACTTTTTGGCTGGTTTACGTTTTCTGCCAGCAGGTACATTAGGTACCTATCTTCAAAAACACCCTCGTTCGCTGTCGTATAATAAAGTTTTATGAAATCGTCACCAACATAACTGAAGGAACGAGTCAATTTTCCTTTTCAATTCCGACGTTTTCCTCGCTAGCTGAGGAACTTGTACTTGGGTTGACGTTTCCAAGGGGGTTAACCCAGTATGCTAACCGTGAATTCAAACATCTTTCTCCGACGGATAACTGAGACCGAAACTTTGCCTCTTTTCCGAGTTTCATATAACTTCAACATTACGGGTTTCTCTTCCGAGGGAAGTTTTCAAGCCTACCCGCGAGTGTACCTACATATCGTCATATAACATCGGTACCCCCCTTATATTTTCTCTACTTGAATGTTACGACGTGTTCGTCCATCAAGTCAAAAGTGCTCGAAAAAGAGAGAAAATTCGTGGGACTGCTGCGATTTTCGAATGGTTAAATTAATTAAAATTAGAGGTTGATAAACAGAGCTCATTAAGCGATTTAGTTGTTTGGAAGAGACGTCTTAACAACAATCTCACCTGGCAACCGACCGATTTTCCATCGAAAATTGGAATAATATCTCGAGCTATTTCGGTAGAAATTCGCCGGATTCCTCAGCAGTCCAATTCAATTAAATAGTTTTTTAATATCCAGGAACATCTTCGAGATTAAAATTTCATCGGAAAAGAATCTTCAGTGGCCGTCTCGTCGAATCCGGCGGAAAAATTGCCGGGATTCTTCCTCCCCTTCGCGATGAATGAATGGAAAGTTTTAAAATAACTCAAGAGTGAAATGAAAGGGGCAGCCCGAGGGTCGAAAAGAGATGAAAAGGTGGCAGTGCAAAACTTCGGGCTTTCCTTGTTGAAGTGTTGCTGAAACCTCATAAACATTCCGTCGACTTGGCGGCCGGCAACTCGATTAGACCTCTGAAACTTCCTTAGCGGTTTCAGAAACTAGACTCCAGTTTGTAGGTGAGATGGAAAAGGAACGGCCCAGAAATTGACGTGCCTGAAACAAAAGGCGAAAGAAACTGTGTGGTAAAAAGTTCTTTATTTCCTCGAGTTTTCACCTTTCCTGGGCCGAGGTGCAATATCCATTTGACCCTTATTCTTGGCACGCAAATTCCCCGACTGTAAGGGATTGAGTGGCCCGTCATAAAATACGACAGTCGTCCCTCGCCTTTTTGCGTGGCGAGGTCTTTTCCTTACAGATCGAATTCATCGAACGAGAAATGGCGAGAAAGTTTATTTCCGACGTTATTCGCCTGACAAGCCTCTTCCCTTGAATAACACACAATAATGTTGGTCGTGTTATGCAGGGTGTTAACCTGAGGAATATGCCAACGGCTAGGGATCGATTCCGCAACTAATTTCCAACAAAAATCATTGTATAACATTTTTTTTATTCGCTTTTAAATGGCAATTTTTTCACTTTTAAGATTTTTTTCCGTCAATTCGATTTTAATTCACTACAACGGCCATAACACCCTGAATCCAACACAAAAATTCAATTTTGACCATACCGTTGGAAAGGCCAATAATTTTCCTATCACCCTACAGTATCAAAAAAATTTTTTGAGGTGGTTCAATCGGTTAAAAACTGGTCGGAAAAGTGAAATTGGCGAGAAATGGCGAAACGTTTATTTCCAATGCTATTCTGCGTCATTTATCGATTTTTGCCTTTGAAACCTATTTGCGGTACTTGAAAGTAAGTATTCGGCCTTAAGAAAGTCCTCAAAAGTTTTAAAAAACTGTTTTGAACAGAAGATTTGAGTACTTTTTACGTAGCAAAGCTCGGTCCTTCCGAGAAGAAAAAAACCTTTAAAAAATTGAATTTTGATATATGGTTGAGATAGAGAAATGCGGTTGGCGTTTTCAAAAGTAATTAGTACCTATTTATATCGCATGTTCATTTTTTGCGAAAAAATTCAATTTTTCTGACAAATCGTGGTAAAATTTCCAGACCCATTATCAGTATAAGACTTTTTTTCAAGACTAGTTTCTCTGCTGTATTCCAGCGACATACTGAGTCTGAAAAAATGTGCTTCTTCTTGCAGGACATAGTGAAATCTAGTGTATTGATACTGAGAATAATCATTCTCATATGACGCTTTCTTCATTTAAGCTTTTTAACGTTTAAAAATGTTGCAGGGGACCATTGTGCACACCCAGCGTAATGAGACTGACTGATTTTTGTCATTTACTTAGGTATAATTCTTTTGTTTTTTCCCCTTTTTCTTTGTATCCTTATCTCATTTTTATTTTTAATTTCTAATGCCTATCAAGTGTCAATTTGATTTTCTTGCCAACCGTTATGATGCCATGACGGTTCTACAATAAAATCTCAAAAAAAAATTTCAAAACATTTTTTAACGCCATTATCTAACATTCTAATGGCTCAAGACTGCACCGCGCTAATAATAATTATGATGATAATAATAATAATAATAATTAATATGAATTATTCATTTATCCGAACGTGAAAACCGCGAAATAGTTCATTACCTGTTTATCAAATTGCGACAAACGCGCGTCACCTTTGCTGGCGGAGTAATTGATTGAGAACATCGTCGAGAGCACTCGAGAGAGCATGCGCAGTTCCGCGACACGGCAGCTTTCGAAGCACCTTTATCAACTTAGTGCTCTCGGGGTAACAAGTGAGCTTTGGGGGAAGCCTTGATCATTTGTCTGAAGAGCCACCCTCGCCCTCGCGGGGCGAAGAAGATGAACGCGCCCGAGCCCGGGGAAAATACTCGGGCTGAAGGGGATGAAGGCTAAACAAGTTGGAATCCCGCCTGAAGATATTCGAGGGCGAATCCTTGATTTCCGACCGTTTCTAACCGAGTTTAACGCGAACCTTCGTTAATATGATTTTCACCCTTTCCGCTTTCCAGCTTCATTGGGAGCGCCCTTAATTTAGCCAACTAGACGAAGGTTGGGAAAAATGGTCGTTAACGTTATCAATTGAAAAAATTCCACCTCCCACAGTTTTGCAGTTGGGTAGGAAATTTTTCGAACTTTTGCAACGAAACCTTGATTTTTGGTCTGTTGCAGCGATCTATGGAAATTAGAATGCAACTAAAATTGAAAATATAATTGGAAAAATCGAACTAAAACTCAAGCTAGAAGAGGGGCTTGAACTGAAAGTGAAACTAATATTGAAAATGTAAATCAAGCTGAAATTGATGAAACTCAAACCAATGGTGAATCTCAAATTAAAACTGAACTGGAGCTGAAACCAAATTTTTAATCTGATATAGAAGTGAAAGTTTTTGAAAGAGGCGTTAAAACTAAAAGTGAATTTCAAACTCAGAGTGAACTGAAACTAGAAGAAACACTCAAGGTGAAATTAAACAGAAACTGAAACTGTAAATCAAGCTGAAACTAAAAGTGGAATTGACGCTAAAAGTGTAACTCAGGCTGAATATGAAACTAAATCTGAACCTAAAAGTGGATGTGGTAGTAACTGAGAGTAAAGCCCGAGCTGAAACTCAGACTGAAAGACAAACTCGAATTGAAAGATGAATCAAAACAGAAAGTGAAAATAAAACTGAAACTATGAATCAAGCTGAATGTAGGTCTCAAACTCAAAGTGAAAGTGAAACTCAGAGTGAAGCTCAAATTGATGCTAAAATTCAAACAAAAAATTAAGCTCAAAAAATGAAATTTTTATGTGGGGGTTTCAATCTGAAAGTGAAGTTCAAATTGAAACATGAAGTGAAACTCAATCCTGAATTTTAGTTTTTTTTTAGTTCACCCTTATTTCGCTTTGACTATTTTTTCACGTTTTCAGCTTAGTTCCAGTGAAATAGCGGTAAGTCCCTTAAAATTTGGAGCAATTCAAAAAATAATGACACCGTTGGACAGCTCTTTAAATTTCCTATAACCTTACGGCATTTTTATTTTCCTAACATCAAGTTAAATAAGCAGAAGATCGCAAAAAGCCGAGAAATTTTTAAATCTTAAGACGAGAATTTAACTTGAGAGGAAAACTTGCTCGAAATGTCAATTTTCCAACGGTAAGTGTATTCATTTTTGCATAAATATTAAGATAAATTTACCTTATTTATTACCTGAGAAATCGACGTTACAATGCAGAAAAATGCGGTTTTCATTATGTCATTTGTTTTTCCCAATCCTATCGCGAAATAATGTCGAATGGAAAATCTCCTTCGACGAAGAATTCCGGAATGTTTCGGCTTGATCGAATTAGGCGAAATACCTCGCGTATTCTTAATTTTATTTTTCTGGCCCCCGGGTAGCAGAATAAAAAAGAGACACCTACCCTCGGATGAAGAATTCTTTGAAAACGTTTTCATCGCCCGCGGACTCCTCGGCATTTGCATTTTTATTGAAGCTGTCAGGGGAGACATTTGTTCTCGTTTTATTCCGCCGACCATAACAAGATGAGACGACGGTACGAAAACTCAGACGGTAACCTTGGCTCGCAAAACAGCGGAATTATTCGGCAGAAGCGGAAACGTTCGGAATTTAACAATTTACTGTCGTGTCACATAATTCTGCGACGTCGTCGAGTTTCTTTTTAGCGAGTTTTTCACGTCGGCGAAACACCAATTTAAGATATTGGTCGAGGGATATCGTGCTGTAAAAAATCGATTGTTATATACATTATTCGAGCGTACCAGCTAAGGTCGATTTGGTCAAAATTATGAATCGGCTAAAGGAAATTTACCATTCTACAATTTGTCTCGAATGGTAGCACGTTATGGAGACTTGATGCTTTCTATTGGATCTGTATGGAAGTACTAAGAGTGAAAAACGTAAGAAATCGATGTTGCTCTAAAATATTCACATTCTAGTGCAAAGGCGCGACAACAAAAAATCGATGATGATAGATGATGATCGAAAAAATCGATGATGAGAAAAATCGATTGTTTTATACATTATTCGAGCGTAATAAAAATCAAAATATTCACATTCTAGTGCAAAGATACGGTTGATTGACCATCTACTTACGCCCACTAGACTATTTCACCAAACAGGTGACCACTCGTAGCCACTCGTACTATAGCTATAGCTATACTATGGATATAATATAATGGATATATATACATATAGCAACCTCCCGGTTGCGCTTGGCAACATAGGAGCTAGACGAGCTTTACCAACGATTATTGAAGCGTTCTTGAAGCATTTTTAATTTTGTTATCCAAAGAATTCAATATAATAGATATATAATTCTAAAATATATTGTTCAATATAAAATATTATTCTGCTAATTAAAGATGGAACAGTTAGCTTCTGAAACGTAACGGAATTTAGCTAATTTTCCCTCGTGTAAGAGATTCCGGTTCGAAGACTAATTTTGGAGATTTCATCATTCCGAAAAGCCAACGTTTCATCATCAGTCGAAAAGCCAACGTTAGGCCAACGTCGAAACGCCGACGTCGGGCCAACGTCGGAACGCCGACGTCGGGCCAACGTCGGAACGCCGACGTCGAGCCAACGTCGGAACGCCGACGTCGGGCCAACGTCGGAACGCCGACGTCGGGCCAACGTCGGAACGCCGACGTCGGGCCAACGTCGGAACGCCGACGTCGGGCCAACGTCGGAACGCCGACGTCGGGCCAACGTCGGAACGCCGACGTCGGGCCAACGTCGGAACACCGACGTCGGGCCAACGTCGGAACGCCGACGTCGGGCCAACGTCGGAACGCCGACGTCGGGCCAACGTCGGAACGCCGACGTCGGGCCAACGTCGGAACGCCGACGTCGGGCCAACGTCGAAACGCCAACATTGGGCCAACGTCAAAACGCCGACGTATTTTGGTTTCTTAAAAGTAGTCATATTATAATCAAATTGCGCCAACATTTTACGCATAAAATATGGAAGTATTGTGTGTTATCTTGGCAGCACTGGTTGTAAATGAACACAGATTGATACACGGACATTAAATGTGAACAAATCTTGATCAGGAACTGATTCTGAGTAAAAGTGTATAAGGGACATTTTTTCTGAATCTCCGATCAGGTTTTTGATTTCAGGGCTATTGCAATGCTTCCATTTTACTTCGTAAAAAAAACCTAAAATTTTCACTTGTCAGGTGAATTGACTTTAAAGATCCGAACTTGATGAAAATGTTAAATATTGAAATTCTCATATACTTAATGGAAATTTTGCAAATTCACGTTCAACCCACTTGCACGGTACTCGAATGTTCCCACTCACTTCAGGGCAGGAAAAATGTCAACCTAATTTCCCTTCGCCATTTCCAAGAGGAGCACATTAGTTCGTCGCACTCTCCAAGGATGTCGACTGCGTGGGGGGTGCGCATTAATTAAAGAAATGGGGCCCATGGGGGTACGAAGCTCGTCAAAAGAAGGATCCGCCCTTGCTCGTAGGAATCTTCCTTCTCACCCCTAACTCACCCCTTACCCTCGGCGAAGGTATCTTCACAATGTATAAGGTCGGGACCTCATTTCGCTTCGCGTCTAAATCCACTCGCAGGAGCGTCGGTTTCTTAAATAAAAGTTACCCCTTTGTCCGCTCTCTAGAAAGAGAAATACGGCTATGTGAAATCTACAGTGTAGATCTACACTGTAGAAACGAGGACTGTAGAATCCACAGTGTCCCACGGTTCTATCGATTTGTACGGTTCACCTTTCAATTGATTGGGTCTGGAGTTTATTTCACAGCGTCTACGCTCCTGTTACACTGAGAGCATCTACCTGTAATTGAATAATGGATCATCAGGGCTAACTGGAAATTTTCATCGCGCATTCTGCCATTGGAAGAGCTCGCGAAACCTCGTGTAAACATGATGAGAGCGTTTTCCTCTTTCGGTACACTATTTCCAGTAATGTAATCGGTCGGAAAAACTCTTTTTACAACACCCCTTGAACATTTTTTCTCTCACGTTTCAGAGGGTATAGAACACAAATCCGCAATCAGAAGTTTTCGTCCGTCCGCCGTACGCCGCGTGCAGCAAAACGCATAAAAAAAGTTACCCGATTTAAAAAAAAAAGATTTAGCCAATTTATTCTAGTTGAGCACCTCGGGTAAGAGAATCCGCCAACTTCACTTTCAAGTACTCAAAAACGTCCGAACGTCAAAAAAGTCATAGTTTCAAAAACAGTTTTTTTTAGATTTTCGACCCCATGTAATTTTTTGACTGAATTTTGACTCCAGACAATTTGCATCAATTTGGAGCAAACCACAACTTTTAGGACCAACCGCGCGAAAATCGGATCAGCGGTTCGGTACGAAGTCCTGTCCACGAAATTCGGCCAAAAATTTGTCCGCAGGACATCGTATTGAACCGCTGATCCGATTTTGATGTAACTAGTGCTAAAAGTTCTGGTAGACTCTAATTTGATGCAGATTGTCTGGAGAATTCGGTCAAAAAATTTCAAGGAGTCGTAATCGGCATTAGTATGGTCCATTTTCGAAAAAACACAAAAACTCAATTTCGAAGGTGATGTGGTGGGTTTCGAATTTTTTGAGCATTTTTCCCGGGTTTCTCGCTTGATTTACCATAAGATAGGGATTTTTCCCGGAAAAATTTGGAAATTTTGTTTTTCTATCGGTTTGGCTCGAAATTTTTTGACGCGATGTCTCCTTTTTCACGTTTTCGCCGATTTGAGGGAGTTCTACTGAACCGATTTTGATTTTTTTGAGCTCGTTGGATTCCTTGGAGGTTTCTACACCGAGTAATGAACGGTTTTGAATATTTTGTTGAACTATCTTCATCGTCCATGAGAATTTTTGAACGTACCTATCTTAACAATCTTGAGCTCTTTTGATTTTTATCGAAAAGTTTCGAACGTTCTTCTTGATCGTAGCCACTTCCTCAACGTTCTTGAACATTTTTGAAGTTTCTTGATTGTCGTTACTTGATAATTCCTCTTAGTTTTTTAACATTCTTGAACCTTCTTGATCGTACTTGAACGTTTTTGAACATTTTTGAATTTTTCGATCGTACTTAAACATTCATGAACGTAGGTTATTTGAAGTTCTTGGACTTTCTTGAACATCCTTGATCGTACATGAACAGTTTGGTTGATGTTTCTTCGCCCTGGAGCGTTCTCTAACTTTGTTCGGTTGCGCCTTTTGTACCTATTTCTCGAAAATTTGTTACCACAGGTTTTGGAATAGAACGTAACGAATGTTGGGCTGGTGGGGCTTCAAGTTATCGTGATTCCGAATCTGTTACCTGTAAAAAACTGAACATGAATTATGTTAGGAAAATGGTGAAAATGATGAATTTTTATCGAAAATTCCCATTTCACGATTTATGGCCCCTATTCTTGAGCAACTGCCAGCTCAACAACCCTTACGACCAGGGGTGGGTTGAGTTCTGCAAATGATCTCTCGGGTTTCGCCACCTCCATGTTTTGCGGTGTTGCACGTTTGTTTGTCCCAGACTGGCGTAATGAGGACCCTTGAGAGCCTCGGAAGACGAAGGTTGTACACCGATGGGACCCCTGGCACGAAGATGTTGACTTCGTCTTCCAACATTCCTCAGCCAAGGGTTGGCGACAATTCGAATTGATGATGGGCTGTTTTTGCCGTTTCCGTCCCTCTAACGACGACGCCGAAGAATTGCCGCCTATTCGTCAAACGTAGGCTAGAATTTCTGAGCAGTTGAGAAGAAATGATAGAGGAAGAAAAAGTTACCATATTTACAGAGTATATGAAAGTATGGTAATCGTCCTAAAATCGAAAAGGAGCTTCAGAAACAACTTTTACTCAAACAACTTTTACTCAGAATCACTTCATGAACGAGTGTATATGTGTCTGTCTGTGGTCACCTACAAAAATGGCCATAGCTCCCTCAATTTTCAACCTTTTTTCAAATTTCTTGAACTGAAATGTTTGTCTCGGCAAGCATTAAACACCCTGTTTAATCGAAATTTGGATAACGCACAGTACTTCCGATATATTTGCATTTTTAGTGTTTTCTATTTTATTTTTTTCTGGCTACAAAAATGAACCGATTTGAGCGTTCTTGGTCTTAAAATCTTTGTTTTACCTTGCAGAATATGTGGATATTTTTTATTTTCCGATAATGTATTGTATTTTTATTTTAGGCGAATTTTAAAATTTGAATAGTGAATTTTTTGATATTTTTGGCCTAAACACCCTTGAAAGCAGTCAAAATATGATCAAATTGTGTCCCAATTTTACGTTTCAAAATATGGAAGTATTGTGTGTTATCTACGCACCACTGGTTTCAATTATTGCCCGATGCGAATATGGAGATATTTTGTATAGGTAGATATATTTTGATACACGGCCGACAGCTGTACGGACCTGTTAGAATCGGAATATCTGCACTTCCTGGGCGGAGTGGGACGTTTATAAAATTATTACCAATAATTCGACCCTCGTTTCAAATCAGGCTCGTTCGCTGTCCATTGTCGAAATTTATCACCGGGGATGAAACTTCCGCAACATGTACGAAATACACGTCGGTTGATTTATTTACCGGCGCGTTAAAAAGCGGAAACCGACCCGCGCCAGGGGCCGGGTCTAATAAATAAAGTCCGCATGCAGTATTTCACCATAGCGATGACTACGTACCCCCATGTACCCCAGCCGGATCTAGTCATCACTTTTGCCGGTTGCTTTTTCGCAAATTTATTTACCCTCATTTCCCCGATGCGAAGGAAAATCCCGACGCGTTATTCCGGAGTCTGCGCATTTTTAAGGGATGCGCCCGGATTTAATTTTTCCCCTCCACCTGAGCGGAAAGATTTTTTAAGTTTATCCGAAAGAGTCAATGTGGTACGAAAAGGTGCCGATGTATGTAGATAGGTGGCTGAGGAGAGTGGAGGATTTTATTCGGGCGGATCTCTCCATCCTGTATCTCGGTTTCACTCAAACAGGAGTGTTTTCATGAATAAAATTTCCCAGCCCCTTTTAACGAGTTTCGAAACGTATCTTTTTGCAGTCCCACTCGCCTCGGAGAAGCTCTTCTTCTTTCTCTTCAAATCAAAAAAATAGACACAAAAGAAAAGCAATTTCCTTTCCGCTTGCGAGGAAAAAGACGTATTTTCCCAACCGACCACTTTTTTTTCTGCTTACTAGGTACCTCCGAGGGAGTTTCAGCGGTTTTTGAGCCTCTTCGAAAATAAACAATCGAAATAAATATGAATAAATCATAATACGATAATATTCATTTATATAATATAAAACGGGCGTTAAGCCCAAATACGAAAGAGAGAAAATTGTCATTGCTCCAGCGGCATAGTACGGGATGTTAAGCGAAAATCAATTGCGCGAGATAAAATGCTAACAGAATTTAGGAACTAAAAATAAAATATGCGAGGTTAGTATTTTATTATATGTTTACTGTATTATTTATTTTCATCCACTATATTATTTTCTATTTACCATCCAAGTCTATTCCTAAGAATGGTTACTATTTACTCATATTATTCGTAATTTCCATGGAAATTTGGATTTTTGTGCCAACTTGAGCATCACATTTCAACAGGCATTCAGCGAACGGCTCGAACCGCAACCGCCGACCGTCGCGGCCGCAGAGCCGCCCGTTGAGCGGCACGCTGCCGGGCGGCGAGCTCTTTTTGCCGCACTCAGCCGCCTCGGCGAGTCTCGGAACGTGCGGCGGCTTCGCAGAGACGCGATCGCCACTGCAAGACACGCCCACCGACGCCTCAACCCTGAAGATGCGATTGTCGAATCTTTCGATCCAGTCGGTGGGCGGTGACGGTTGAGCCGTTTTTGACTTCGGTATTGGGCACGGGGCAGTTGTGCTGATGATATCGTCTGCATTGCCATTGCTTTGTGCATGGTGGGGAATGATGGGGCGTCAAAATGCATAAAAAATGCGACAGAGGAGACCGAGTGAAAAAAAATTGCAGGACCTGAAAATTGCTCGCAGTTTCAAAATCGCCCTTATTTCATTCGATTTTTTCAAGGGTGATTCGTCTTCGGACACCTTAAATGCAACCATAGCTCTTGCAAATATTGCAGGGCCAAATCGCTCCGCCATTCATCGCCGCCTACTGAATCACTTAATGTGAAAAATATTTGCTCCCCAGACAGAGACGGGCGGCCCGAAAGAGAAAAGGACGGGGGAAAAAAATTCCTATTTCACCGCCGTCGAATCCCATCTCGAAAATGTGTTTGGCGAGGCGCCGCACGTTCACTTCGCATGTGTATAAAGCTGAGCCCATTCAAATGTCATCACGCGAATGGAAGTGCGACCCGACCGTTTGCTCGAACTTCACTTACGTACGAAAATCTTTACGAGCCTTAAGCGGTAGGTTCAACTATTCGATTTTACCTAATGGACGTCGAATGGAATAAAAACGATGCCCATTTTTTAACCTATGGATTGTAGCTTTGGAGAATATTGCTCCGATAGGGAAAAACGCATTATTAGTGTTTTATGCTATTTTAGAGAGTACGTACCTACTTAATGTTATTTTTGGGTAAGTCAATTTTCCTAATCTCTGGTAGGTAGGTACTAATATTACCTAATATTATTACTAATATTAATAAACAACCGTTAATGACTCAAGATAGTGAAATTCCACGTATTTTTCTCATGGTAGGTATACACACTTTCTATTCCATAAAAAATGAAGGCGGTTGTTACTCAGCCGTATCGGGAGGTTACCTTGAGGGAAAACCTTCCAAGTTTAAGAAATAGGTCTGAACCTAAAGCACCTATCTTAGCGATAAAGCAGGGCTCTATGCCTTGAAAAAATCAAGATGGAAAGATCAAGGTTTTTTACGACGCCGAGATCCCCTCCAGCGCTTTATTATAGCTTTTGGCGAAACCTGCCGGAACAGGAAGGCCTAAGAGGCTACAGGGCTAATAAACCATTTTACGATGATCATTGGCCCTTTATACAAGTGGATTCGAAAGGCCGCTTGAGGTCTTGGAAATCTCGAGAATACTCGATGATTTCGCGATATTCGAGCCAGCGAGGACCATTATTTCGTAATATTCCATTCTCCCGAAGGTTTATTGCTGGCCGGAAATCCGCACATTGGGGGAAGGCCTCCAAATATTGGAATAAAGGTATTATTTCCAGTTGCATAATCATATAAACCATACGGATTTTTATTGATTTACTCATCATTAAATTGTTTTCGTTCAAAAAATTAACATTTAAAAAATGCATAAAATTAAATCCTCTAGTGGTAGGTACTAAATGGCAGATTTACCCATCATAGTTGTGGAACTCAAATTATAAGAAGCCTTACGTCCTCCAGCCGACACTGTGTTATGAATGGCTCTCGAGGAAGGCCGTGGGGGCGAAAGCGCTCGGGCTACTGATAAGAGCTGATAATATCAACATGGACGATATCATACAACCATTGGCCACTCTTGGCTCACTCGAGAAATCACAACATGTTATGGCCATAGTATCCCAGTAGGTGAATACTGTTTTTCCGCATTCAACCTCGAATTTCACCATAAAATCGGAAAATAATCGCAAATTCGTCCATATCATTGGAAAGCTGATTGGATTTGCAATGTACCGAAAAAGGATAATCGCCCGTAAATGATAATTATGCAAAAATTTCAATCGCCCAATACAAGGTGTGATCCCGAGACCCTTGCTCCGCAAGCGGATGTCTTAACCGCGGGACTACCAGTCGGCCGTCAGTCGAATAATTATTTTCCCGTGGAATTGGAGGCTCAGTGTCGGTTTTTCAGAAGTCTCAGCTTTCCATGTTGTCACAGCAAGTTTTCCTGAACTTTGACAACTTCTAGAAGCTCTTCCAGAAACGATTCAGCGTACAGGAATATTCAGGAAAATCGTTTCCCTGATTTGCGACGTTTGAACAGCAATTGCGGTATTTAGGAGTCAATTTTTGATTAAAAATATACCCTATGCTTATAGGAAATTTAACGCTGAATCCAGAAATATCCTCAAAAGTTGAAAAAAGTTGTTTCAAACCGGAGAAATGGAGGTTTTTGTGAAGCAAAGTGTGATTTTTCTTCAAAAATTCATATTTCGGAAACGACTTGAGATAGAAAAATGCGGTTGGCTGCGTTTTGTTCCATTTTAGGTCTATTTTCACCCAATTTTTTCGCACCAAGTTCGGGACGTGCTATATTTACCATAGCAGGCACAAACAGGTTTTACCTTGAAATATTGAGCGCATCGTTCGAGCGGTGTTCTTAGGCCAAATCATTATTGCGGTCCAAATATCAAGAGGATTTGGCCACTGTTGGCGAGAATCTCTCTTTATCATCTATTAAATAGGCTCACCCTTATCAATCATTCAGCAAGCCGCTGGAACCGTATCGCTTTTCCGGCCGGCGATTCCGCTTGTCCGTTTCGCTATACGTTCATTATATTTAACATGACAGTCGAGACAGGTTTTGTTGACTATAGCTCAAAATGAGCGCCCGTAGAGCCCGAATTCTCATTCAAATTCGATCGTTTGTTCGCGAGAGAGAATGCTGGTCACCTTTTCACTGCGAAAGCGAAGATTGCAGTGCCGATATTCGCTGTCGAGCGTTCATGTACCGTATTCAGCAAATAGGGGCGAATATAGCTGACGGATCTTTCAAAAGGGCATTTTTGGAAATTTTCCCATTTTTGAAATTTTCGTTGAGGTAAGTCGGTACTTTTTTCAGACCAACTCAATAATTGACAATTTAATTCTTAAAAAAAATGGAATGGAAAAAATATGGAGCATTGCGTGTTTAATTTAGATGTATCTATCGACTATTCATACATTTTACCTATCAAGATTCATCTTGACGTGATAAAAAAAATGTCAAAAAACAATATTATTGATATAACCACTAGCTACCAGCTTAACCAGTAACTACCAACTGTTGAAAACCCAGGTGTACAGTAACGAATCCTCGAGGAAAAGTAAGAACTACAACCTTGATCGAAGGGCCCTGGAAGTTTTGAAGATCCGCAGAAAACACTCGGTGTCTGTCGTGGAAAGTTAAATAAAGACCACGTATAATGGGACAAGACTGAAGCAAAGGCGAGCTTAACAAACTTGTTCCGCTAAGGGGAAATTATCGGGACGAAGATGGAGGGGTGCAGAAATGTTCCGAAGAGCCTACGCCGAGCAGAGATATCGAAAAGTTCTTTGCACAATATCCGCAGGGCTGGTCCCTTTCCTCGCCAAGTTTAATGACCAGTTTGGCCACGGGGCCTCGGAAAGTTCACCTACTGCCAAAGGGGGTGTATGGCCCTTAGGGCAACCCCTACTTGACTCGAGAGCCGTCCGAAAAATTCCAGCCCCTACTGCATCCACTAAAAAGTGATTCACGAGCGAGGGGGTGCTACGGCCCTCTCATATTAGCTTCCAAACTCTCGCTGGAAAACCTCCATAGATATACGAAAACCTGGGCCCTTTACCGGTGCCGCAGTAATTTTCTATTTGCAACGAGCTTCTTCCTTTTTAGGTAGAACGGCATAAGAAATTGCACTTAACGTGAAGAGTAAACAGATTGAGGTGGATGAGGATGTGGATGAGGATGAGGATGAGGATGAGGATGATGAGGGTGATGAGGATAATGAGGATGATGAGGATGATGAGGATGATGAGGATGATGAGGATGATGAGGATGATGAGGATGAGGATGATGAGGATGAGGATGATGAGGATGATGAGGATGCGAGGATGACGAGGATGACGAGGATGACGAGGATGACGAGGATGAGGATGATGATGATGAGGATGAGGATGAGGATGAGGATGAGGATGATGATGAGGATGACGACGAGCAAGAGGATGAGGATGATGAGGATGAGGATGAGGATGATGAGGATGAGGATGATGAGGATGAGGATGATGAGGATGATGAGGATGAGGATGATGAGGATGATGAGGATGAGGATGAGGATGATGAGGATGAGGATGATGAGGATGAGGATGATGAGGATGATGAGGATGATGATGAGGATGAGGATGAGGATGAGGATGAGGATGAGGATGATGATGATGATGAGTATGAGTATGAGGATGAGGATGAGGATGAGGATGAGGATGAGGATGCGGATACGGGTAAGTACATG
Source organism: Nesidiocoris tenuis (assembly GCA_036186465.1). Lineage (NCBI taxonomy): Eukaryota > Metazoa > Arthropoda > Insecta > Hemiptera > Miridae > Nesidiocoris > Nesidiocoris tenuis. The sequence goes on from AP028923.1 coordinate 3,756,597, forward strand.
TACTTGGATTTTGATGCCTATGTGATTATGGATTTGGGTATAGATTTGGATATGAATTTGGATGTTTATGTGGATGCGGAAACGGATATGGATAAGAACGTGGATCTCGATTTATATGTAATTATGGATTTGGACATTGACATAGCAGAAATTCGTCGATTTTACGGAGCAGTTGTTGCGCGTTAATCGAGAGATTTCCAACGTATTAAGCCACTGGTGTATCATGCACTACGGATCTAGCTATTGAAAGCTTAATGAACTCCAGGGCCTAAAGCTGCCTTCACTCATGTTATCCTGAAATTGGTTTATGTGGGAAACTCAATTTAACCCCTCGGAAGTACAAGATCCCGCTGGAAAATCATTACCTCCCCCCATCTGCAATGAACTCCTGTCAACATTATCCTACAGAGTGAGCTACTACTTTCATAGCAACAACTACCGTCACAAGTGCCGTCACGTTATAACGGGCCGATAAAATTAATGCGCCATCATCAACATTCTGCTCATCTTCTCCACACGAATGCGCCACTAGAATCAATTCAGAGAGCAATGCCTGAAAAATGAAGAGACAATCATCAGAGTCCCTCCGTGGACATGAATTTGGATACGGATTGGGATTTGAATTCGGATATCGATTCGTGAATAAATTTTGGTATGGATTCGGATACGGATATGGATTCGGATACGGATATGGATTCGGATACGGATATGGATTCGGATACGGATATGGATTCGGATACGGATATGGATTTGGATATGGATAAGAATGTGGATTTGGTTGACGATTCGGATATAGACTCGGATACCTATGGATGCGGATATGGATTCGGTTATGGACTCGGTTATGGATTCGGATAAGGGTTTGGATACGGATATGGATTCGGATACGGATATGGATTCGGATAAGGATATGGATTCGGATAAGGATATGGATTCGGATACGGATATGGATTCGGATACGGATATAGATAAGAATGTGGATTTGGATGACGATTCGGATATAGACTCGGATACCTATGGATGCGGATATGGAATCGGATAAAGGTTTGGATACGGATATGGATTCGGATACGGATATGGATACCAATTCGGAGCGGATTCGGGTATGGATTTACACAGGGATTTGGATACGGATTCGGATACAGATTTGGATACCTATTCGGATTCGGATATGGATTTGGATACGCATATGGATTCGGATACGGATATGGATTCGGGTACGGATATGGATTCGGATACGGATATAGATATGGATTCGGATACGGATATGGATTGGGATATGGATTTGAATTTGAATATGGATTTGAACATTCATCTGGACATGGATTCGTATATGGGGTTGAGTATGGATTTAGATATGGTTTTGAATACGGATATGGATAAATTGATTTGAATGTACAGTGGTCTATAAAGATTCTGAAAAAAGAATCTAGCATAAGCTGAGGCTAAATTTGACGTTTTGTGTACTACACACAAGACCAAACCGAATGTTGCAAAAAACTTGTTAGGAAAACGAGACCGCAGTCGAGTTTAACGATAACATCAACTGCATTCAGGGGTGCGATAATTCAATTTTATCGCTCGCACAATCTACAAAACGGTCAGTTGAATGGGTCGTGAGAAGTTGATGGGTTTTAATTCGATAATACCCCTTGGGCCGCTTGAAGGCCATTTCGAAGTATCGAAATTGAATCAAGATTATTTCGATTACCTCTACTCACACAAATCTAACGATCCAATAACGTATTTGCTTTATTGACAAGTGAAGAATGGGTATTTTCGGAAAAGGAACCCTCATATTTCAATCTTCGAAAAATGATCTCGCTAAAATGCGGTAACAATGTGAACGGTCGTATTTCAGAGGATGAATGAGCGAATTCGAGTACATAGTTGTTATTAGCAGGCGGCAACTGAGGGCGCAATTGGCGTACGACAGGCGTATTCAACCTGTAATGGAGTGCTACCCCTGTTGGATCGATCAATGAATTCAGATCTAAATTGAAAACGGGGATGAAGACGGCTAAGGGGTGAGAAAGGGATTCGCTTGGAACTGGGAACGGAAACGAGCCCTTGATTGAGTTTATCGATAACATCAACCGCGCTACCTGGCGGAGGGTCGTCTAATTATATCGTTCGCACGTTCAACCATCCTTCGCTCCCTGGAGTCCATGGTTTATCAATAAAGTTGATTTAGTTGGATACTTTCCTAGAACATTTTTTCTTCGCCACCCATTTGATTTCACGCTTTAATGAAAAAAATAGTTTTTTCAGTAGATACTGTAGGGCTATTCTGGTCTTACGACTCAACCGTCTACCCTACGGAGGCGGAATGCTTTGACATTTTTGAGGAGCGAGGCCGACGTGGACCCAGAGTCGTGGCGGAACCAGGAAACTGGAGCTTCCCCATACCACTCATCCGGAATTTGGACCGGTTCCTTGGGTTGCAACCATTTGCGCATGGACGTTGCCTCTACAGTGCCTTTGTAGTGTTGCGACCACTTTGTCCCATTGAATTGCGCCTCTGCGACGATTTATCGATTAAGATTTTTAGCTCTTGAATACAAAAATGATGCGAGTATTCGTAATAGAAAACAATCCCCATTAGCAGCTGATGCTGTCAGCCTATTAAAAAAATGTTCAGCTTCACATCCAGATTTTGAAAAGCTTTTTTTCAAACTATTGATAATCACGTGAACTGGAAATTCTTTACCGATCGGGTTAGCGGCGTTTAATTTCCATTTGACGAGCGTTTGATTGGGAGATTCGCTCGTGTGATTGATTGGAGGCTTTGCCAACTTAGACGAGAGCTTAAAATACCGGCGAGCTCGTTTCGATTGGAAAATTTTACCTTTTTTCGCCGAGTGCAAAGGGCCCGATTGGCGAATGAATTCGTGCAAACCGACATACGTTGATTCGATTAGGCGAGTCAATTGACGCACCGCGTTTTTGACGGCGCGTTTGATTGAAGCCGCGATTTTTAATAATTTTCCGACCAATGTTAACCTACTCGGTACAGCCTTTTCAAAGCTCGTTCCGAGAAAAATACTGACGGATTTCGATAATTTTAATAACAATTTTTTCCACCGCAGTCACGAGTGCAATTTTTTCTCGCCATTCGGAGCTCGGAACGAATTAAACGATGAAACTTCATTATTGATAAGGACGGGCCAGATATTCGATGAGAGTGGATTAACGAGTCATCAAAAGCACTTTCCTTAATAACTTTCTGGCCGCGGGGATCGATTTATCGTCAGTTATTGGCACCTTTTAATGGGATTTCAGAACCACAAAGGAGGGTATTAGAAGATATGAATTTTCAACAGCGAAAAGAAGCTCAAACCCTGGGTATACGTTGAGGTCGGCTATTTTATCCAGGCTTTTTCCCCTTAGGGATCGTTTACTTTTTTAAAAGTGTCCAAAATGATTTAAAACCGGTCAGGTTTAGCATAGAAAAATAAAATCCGGTCGATATAGAAAACCTTTCATATGGAAAACCTCAGCTTGATAAAAACGTGAATCATCATTGCTGAAAATCATTTTTAAAGTTTTTGGAAAAACGCAATTATTTGAGATTTCATGATTTTTTTCAGAAGCCTCAACATTGAGCAATTGGTTTGGCTAAAAATCAGGGCTGCGACACACAAAGCCGATTTTTTCAAGTACAATTTTTCAACAAAAAAAAAGTTTTTCAAAGTCAATGGTTTAACATAAACAAATTGAAAATTTCCAAAGTCAATTTCTCAGAAGAAAATTTTTTTCTTGGGTGATTAAAACTGTTTTATAACTTATTTGTGGTTTTATTTATACTAAGTAAAGAACTACAATTAACTCGCTAATTAATCCTAATTCTGTCAAAACATTGAATTAAGTGTAAGTGGCATTCTAGAAAATTTTCGAGTCGGGTCAAAACCGAATTCTTTCAGGGGCCTACCTAATTTAACAATTCGTTCCGAACGCCCCGCATTTGAAGTTTGGCGAGCGAATTAGGAAATCGTGCGACTTTCCGCCGCCCGGCTGATTAAACATTGAAAATTATGTTCCATTAATTATTTTCTCGAGGGCGGGTCCCGAGTTCGGGCATGGATTATGTACCGCCTGACCCTTCATCAATCTTCATAACTGGGCCCATGTTGGGGGTTGACATGTAAACAACTTCGTGCTCAAGTCTGGAAAGGACTTCCAGTGCGTGTTGTGCCGACCATAGGTGGGACTAGTTAGCTTAGAATTAAGTTTTCGAGATTTTATAATCAAATTTTCGTGTTTTGAAAATTAAAAAAAAGAAAAAACGATTAATAAATTATACCTATCAATAGGAAACGAAAGTGATATATAACTCATTTGTTTAATATTAAAAAAACTTTGTATAATATTTAAAAAAATTCAATTTCTTTTTTTTTTGGGGTTTGTTATTTCATTGTGCTGTGTTTTGAACACAGAACTTTAACGCGAAAACAAAAATGAAACGCGGAATTCAACGTTTCACGCTTCGGCGCGATGGGCGTAAAATCATTTCAGCTCTCGAAGTCGAGCGTTTCAAGGAATCAAGCAGATTGCAGAGTGCTGGAACTTGTTAATAAGCGTAAACCACCATTGTGCCCATAAAGCCGTCCCTAATGGCTTTGAAGTTTCCAGGAACCAGTCATTTTTCAAAAGCCAACTTCGGAACGAGTTTTCGTTCAGCGGACTTTTGTTTCAGTTGAAAACTCCGAATCGCGTTATTTTGAGTACCGGTGCGATCGAGAGAATAAAGAGGCTGTATCGAAATAGGTAACGGAGTTTCGATTGAAAAGTGAAAGTGATGAATGCGGCTGAAAGGTGAAACGTGTTCAGTCGGCATTTTGATTTTTGAAGTTTCTCGGTCATCTAGCAACCGAAAATAACGTTCAACTAGCGAAACTTCGTAATTTCATGTGGTACACGAAAAAGTGATAGATTGGATGATAATTATCATTATCATAATCATCATTATTGTAATCATCATTATTATAATCATCATCATCATATCATATCATTATCATATCATATCATTATCATATCATATCATTATCATATCATATCATTATCATATCATATCATTATCATATCATATCATATCATATCATTATCATATCATATCATTATCATATCATATCATTATCATATCATATCATTATCATATCATATCATTATCATATCATATCATTATCATATCATATCATTATCATATCATATCATTATCATATCATATCATTATCATATCATATCATTATCATATCATATCATTATCATATCATATCATTATCATATCATATCATTATAATATCATATCATTATCATATCATATCATTATCATATCATATCATTATCATATCATATCATTATCATATCATATCATTATCATATCATATCATTATCATATCATATCATTATCATATCATATCATTATCATATCATAACATATCATTATCATATCATATCATTATCATAATAATTATCATTATCAATTATAATTGATAAATTATAACCAATGTTTCGGTGATTGGTTAATCGATTTTTCCACCAATCTTTTTCTAAACAACATTTTTTAAGCACTTGAAACAGTTTATATTTGAATAATAAACCAATTTTGAACACTAAACCAAAATTATTACCTTCTTAACGAAACCCCGACGTCCCTAAATGTATTTTGGTTTCGATCGATTAATAGGAAATCCTGACTGGTATGGTAAATGTAAATGGCTCTATGATATAAAGCGGTATTTATAGAAAGTTCTGCAAATTTTCAGTATCTCAATGGCACAGACAGCCAAGCGACGAGGCAGTAAAAAAAGGTCGACAGGTACCGAGAAAACTGCCAGGAAAAAAATTACTGCAAATTTCCCTAATGCGAGAAAAATTTTGATTCTCGACGGGCAGTCAGCTAAAGCATAATTACAGTTTTGATTCTCAAAATTCCCTTCTATTGTATGCATTATTAATGCCTGCTTTGATTGGGGCAGAAAGCGAATGAATAATGCAAAAATGCCGGGGTGTAAAAATTGCGGATATGGCCCCGGCCGGATTAATATTCTGACCTCTCGGGGTATGGGAAGTCTTCAAATAATTTAAGGATCCCCGAACCTTGAGAATGTTGAGTGCAAAGCTTTAATTTGCAAGGGTTGGAAAAGGGACGAATTCCGGACGGTGGAATTCCTTAGAAAGACAGCTATGAAAATGAGCCTAAGGGTTCCCCCAAGACGTTTTCCACCTTACATTATCAGCTCAAGGGGCCTTGATACCTACAAAAGGGGACCTGAATGGTTTATAGGTGTACTGAACTACCACGGCCTCCATTCCTGTACTTAGGAATCGATTAATTTGCCTACAAACGCGACCTTAAATTGGGGTTGTCCCTTGAAGGGAAAAAACCTCACAATCCCGGCCAAAGTGGCTATTTTCCTCGCTGAATAGAAACTCAGAACCTTACTGTTTTGGGCTGAAAATCAATTCAATCTCAATATGCAGGAAATCGAATTTCAATGCATCAAAATATATCGGAAATATCGATATTATTTTCTGCTTTGAAATATCGATACATTTTAATTGAATCTCCAATATGCATCAATGTTTAAGCTTCGATTCATCGATACTTTACCTTCAATAATCGATATCCAAATCGGTATTGTTGCTACTATATCGATACACGTTGATATTTTAGCAATAATGTATCAAAATATCGATGAATTTATATTTTAGCTTCTATATATCGATATATATGTTATTGCAAAAATATTGACATCGATATCGTAGCTCCCGTATATCGATTTATCATTGGGTTGGTAACGTTGCTCCGATACACCAATGATGGTCGGCGCAATATATCAATACTATAGCTTTCATACAACAATATCGCAGCTCTAATAAAGCGATATTTAACTCGATGTTGTTGATCCAATACACTACCAATACTTCGATTACAAATAAATCGATAGTAGTTCCAGTATATCGATGCATGAACAGCTTTGATACATCGATACTGCAACTTCAACAAATGGATTTATCGATACAGTTATATTTCAGCTTCGATGCATCGATACATCGATACTATTGCATAAATATCGATATTGTAGAACGATTTTATCGATTTATCGAAGCATCAATATTGCAGCTTCGCCACATCAATGTTCTCCAAACAATATATCGATATCTAAGCTCCAATGCATCGAAGCTCTAATATAGCGATATATACATCTCTATATTGTTACTCCAATATACCTACTATCGATATACCTACCATAAATAAAACAATATTTTTGGATTCGATGTATACCGATGATATAAATTATGATATAAATTTATATTATATTTACATTATATTGCTCCAATATCGACATATTGATGATGACCAATCAATCGATTTATCAAAACATCTGTAATAAAGCGATATTTAACTCGATGTTGTTGATCCACTAGCAATATTTCTGCCTCAAATAAATCGATATTTGTAGTTCCAGTACTATGTAGGCATATATCGATGCCATATATCGATTCATGAACAGCTTTGATACATCGATACTGCGACTTACACACATTATCTATACAGTGATACATCAGCTTCGATGCATCGGTACATCGATATTATTACATAAATATCGATATTGTAGCACCATTTTATCGATTTATCAAAGGATCAGTATTGCAGCTTCACCACATCAATTTTCTCCAAACAATATATCGATATCTAAGCTTCGATACATCGTAGCTCTAATATAGCGATATATTCATCTCTATATTGTTACTCCAATATACCTACTATCGATATACCTACCATAAATAAAACAATATTTTTGGATTCGATACATACCGATGAATTTATATTATATTTACATTATATTGCTAAAATATCGATACATTGATGATGACCAATCAATTAATTTATCCATACATCTGTAGCGACCTTATCAGCAGCTCGACTATTGGCAGTTCGTGTCCTTTCGGCTTTCGATCTTAGTATCGAACTGCCAATTATCGATCATCATCATTTAAATCGAAGATCTTTGATCGATTTTTGATCCTACTTTACTTCATCTCCTGCACATCAACATTTGGTTGCAATATATCGATTCATTGAATTTGACGTATCGATATATCGAGCGTTCTATTTAAGAATTTAATGGCCGATATTCTTATCACGATAAATCGAGATAATATTGGTAAATATGAATATCGTTATCGATACTTCGGATCAACCTCGGCAATTAAACTTGATGAAAACTAAGACACTCGAAGCAAAACTAAATTTGCAAAAAAACTAATAGTCAAATTTCGAGCGATTTACTGTGCATGAAGTAGGCACTCTAAAGAGAACTGCCTCAGCAGACGGGCGTTCCTAGAACAAATTATTTCAGCGAGGAACAAAATGAGAACTCTTTTTAATGGCATGTCCTTCAAGGAACAAGGCCTTGCGATGAATATTACGAACCTCGCGATGAATATTAATATTTTTTCTCTAATAACGAGAAGCTCTTACGTTTTGATAAAAGAGGGTCGACCCCCCTTCTTTTTCTTGCCCGTGTGATCAATCTTAATGCTAATGACATAATGAGACCGTTCTTCGCAAAAGCCACGTTGGATCCCATTCGTGCCTCAGGCTGTTACGCTTCGGTTACAGGACCCTCGGAAATGCCAGGGGTTCTTTCTACTTAGGGGTCGGTGGTTTATTTTCTACACCCTCCTCCCTTGTTTTGGGACAACAGACGGTCCTCAGATATTGCGATACAAAGCGTTGTTGAATAATTACTTTACTAGGCTCGTAGAACGGAGACGCATTCAAAAATATGCCCGACTTTATCATCATTATTCTTTTCAAATGTAGATAAATTGATAACGATGCGATAGGGAAAAGTCGCAATGGATTGTTATTAGTTGGAATAACTTCCATTTCTTGAAACCACCCTAATATAGATTTTTTGAACATCATACTTGTGACACAACCGAAACTCAAACTCTATTCAATCTCGAAGTCAAACTCACTATGAAACAAAAACTATGACTTAAAGTCATGAAACAGAAACTCGAACTCATTATCACTCTCGAAGTCAAACTGACAGTAAAACAGAAAATCGAAATCATAGTCAAACTCACAATCGAAATCAAAGTCGAACCCACAATGAAACATAAACTCGACCTCATAATCGAAATCGAAGTCAAACTCACAATGAAACATAAACTCAACCTCAAAATCGAAATCGAAGTCAAACTCACAATGAAACATAAACTCGAACTCATAATCGAAATCGAAGTCAAACTCACAATGAAACATAAACTCGACCTCATAATCGAAATCGAAGTCAAACTCACAATGAAACATAAACTCAACCTCAAAGTCGAAATCGAAGTCAAACTCACAATGAAACATTAACTAAAACTCATAATCGAAATCGAAGTCAAACTCATAATGAAACAAAAACCCAACCTCATAATCGAAATCGAAGTCAAACTCACAATGGAACATAAACTCAACCTCACAATCGAAATCGAAGTCAAACTCACAATGAAACATTAACTCAAACTCATAATCGAAATCGAAGTCAAACTCACAATGAAACATAAACTCAACCTCAAAATCGAAATCGAAGTCAAACTCACAATGAAACATAAACTCAACCTCAAAATCGAAATCGAAGTCAAACTCACAATGAAACATAAACTCAACCTCAAAATCGAAATCGAAGTCAAACTCACAATGGAACATAAACTCAACCTCACAATCGAAATCGAAGTCAAACTCACAATGAAACAAAAACCCAACCTCATAATCGAAATCGAAGTCAAACTCACAATGAAACAAAAACCCAACCTCAAAATCGAAATCGAAGTCAAACTCACAATCAAACATAAACTCAACCTCTAAGTCGAAATCGAAGTCAAACTCACAATGAAACATAAACTCGACCTCATAATCGAAATCGAAGTCAAACTCACAATGAAACATAAACTCAACCTCAGAATCGAAATCGAAGTCAAACTCACAATGAAACACAAACTCAACCTCAAAATCGAAATCGAAGTCAAACTCACAATGGAACATAAACTCAACCTCATAATCGAAATCGAAGTCAAACTCACAATGAAACATAAACTCAACCTCATAATCGAAATCGAAGTCAAACTCATAATGAAACAAAAACCCAACCTCATAATCGAAATCGAAGTCAAACTCACAATGGAACATAAACTCAACTTCATAATCGAAATCGAAGTCAAACTCACAATGAAACAAAAACTCAACTTCATAATCGAAATCGAAGTCAAACTCACAATGGAACATAAACTCAACTTCATAATCGAAATCGAAGTCAAACTCACAATGAAACATAAACTCAACCTCAAAATCGAAATCGAAGTCAAACTCACAATGAAACATAAACTCAACCTCAAAATCGAAATCGAAGTCAAACTCACAATGAAACATAAACTCGACCTCATAATCGAAATCGAAGTCAAACTCACAATGAAACATAAACTCAACCTCAAAGTCGAAATCGAAGTCAAACTCACAATGAAACATAAACTCAACCTCATAATCGAAATCGAAGTCAAACTCACAATGAAACATAAACTCGAACTCATAATCGAAATCGAAGTCAAACTCACAATGAAACATAAACTCAACCTCAAAATCGAAATCGAAGTCAAACTCACAATGAAACATAAACTCGACCTCATAATCGAAATCGAAGTCAAACTCACAATGAAACATAAACTCAACCTCAAAATCGAAATCGAAGTCAAACTCACAATGAAACATAAACTCAACCTCAAAATCGAAATCGAAGTCAAACTCACAATGAAACACAAACTCGACCTCATAATCGAAATCGAAGTCAAACTCACAATGAAACATAAACTCAACCTCAGAATCGAAATCGGAGTCAAACTCACAATGAAACACAAACTCGACCTCATAATCGAAATCGAAGTCAAACTCACAATGGAACATAAACTCAACCTCATAATCGAAATCGAAGTCAAACTCACAATGAAACATAAACTCAAACTCATAATCGAAATCGAAGTCAAACTCCCAAAAAGAGTGAGTTTATGTTTCATTGTGAGTTTGACTTCGATTTCGATTGTAAGTTCGAGTTTATGTTTCATTGTGAGTTGGACTTAGATTTCGATTATGAGGTTGAGTTTCCGTTTCATTGTGAGTTCGACTTTGATTTCGATTTTGAGGTTGAGTGTATGTTTCATTGTGAGTTTGACTTCGATTTCGATTTTGAGGTTGAGTTTATGTTTCATTGTGAGTTTGACTTCGATTTCGACTTTGAGGTTCAGTTTATGTTTCATTGTGAGTTTGACTTCGATTTCGATTATGTGTTTGAGTTTATGTTTCATTGTGAGTTTGACTCCGATTTCGACTTTGACGTTGAGTTTATGTTTCATTGTGAGTTTGACTTCGATTTCGACTTTGAGGTTGTGTTCATGTTCCATTGCGAGTTTGACTTCGATTTCGACTTTGAGGTTGTGTTCATGTTCCATTGCGAGTTTGACTTCAATTTCGATTTTGAGGTTGAGTTTATGTTTCATTGTGAGTTTGACTTCGATTTCGATTCTGAGGTTGAGTTTATGTTTCATTGTGAGTTTGACTTCGATTTCGACTTTGAGGTTGAGTTTGTGTTTCATTGTGAGTTTGACTTCGATTTCGACTTTGAGGTTGAGTTTATGTTTCATTGTGAGTTTGACTTCGATTTCGATTTTGAGGTTGAGTTTATGTTTCATTGTGAGTTTGACTTCGATTTCGATTCTGAGGTTGAGTTTATGTTTCATTGTGAGTTTGACTTCGATTTCGATTTTGAGGTTGAGTTTGTGTTTCATTGTGAGTTTGACTTCGATTTCGAGTTTGAGGTTGAGTTTATGTTTCATTGTGAGTTTGACTTCGATTTCGATTTTGAGGTTGAGTTTATGTTTCATTGTGAGTTTGACTTCGATTTCGATTTTGAGGTTGAGTTTCTGTTTCAATGTGAGTTTGACTCCGATTTTGATTATGTGTTTTAGTTTCTGATTCATTGTGAGTTTGACTTCGATTTCGATTGTGAGTTTGAGTTTCTGATATATAGTGAGTTTGACTCCTATTTCGATTATGAGTGAATCAATTAAAAGTTAAATTTTTCAAAATGAATCCGTAGACCACTCCGACAATTACGACACAAATACATAAATAAAAAAAGTCTCAACTACATTCCGCAGCTTCAACTACCTCCGACCGTTCATAACAAGGAATAATATCTACCTGTACAAAATCTTTGAGTCTCGACCGGCGGTTAGCTGGGGAAAGTGCGGATGTTTCGGCAGATTCATCGGACGGGAAATTTCAATCATTCCGAAGATGTTGGGATGGAGTGAATCCGGATGGGTTCGACCTTCTGGTAGTCTACTTGACTGTAGCTCTCCTGTATAAACTGGAGTAAGTTTCTTCAGCCAGGTTTCTACTTGTTCCTTCATCCTAACGTTCAACTTTGCCGCATTGACCCGTTTTCCGTATCCATGGTCTTACAAGGGGTCGCATATTCCAGTTTCTAGCGAGTTTCTTCATCTGCTCGAACTTTGAAACGTGTAGAAGCTTTCGTTGATGTTAACTAATTGGAAAAGGGAGGTTTTGGTTAGTTTCATCCAAACCATTTGATTCGAACAAAAACCACTGTTTAGGCCTGATTAAAATGCAATTTTCGATTTTTTTCAACATGCAGTTTCTTTATGTAGTTCCAAATATAATACCTACATTTTTTGGTACTGAGCAGCACCGATCAGCAATTTAAATTTGTTATCTCTTTAAAAATAGAAATTTTAACTTTATTTATCTATTCTGAGTTAAGGATTCAAATTTGGTCGCAGAATCTGAGAAACATTGATTGATTTTTTGAAATATTGATGAAGATGGCTGATAAAGATTTGCTCAAATATTTTTAAAAAAGCTGCAAATTCCTACACGAGGGTACATTATTCACGTAGCAAGTGTTCACGACGGACGGATATTTCTTTTATTGCAGATTTGGATTCTTCGCCTTTTGAAACGTAAACCATAAAAATTTCAGGGTAGGTTAGACAATTTTTTTTTCTTTGGCAATTAAAATTAACCATGAACAAAAAATTTTTTTTGCTTTTTTTGAATTTTTGAGCGAATAAAAACCAGGCTGTATTTCATCAATATTCAAGATTCCTTTACCAGCCCTCATTTTAAGGATGCAGGCGGCATCCGTGTGTCTTCTCGATTTTCAGCCTTGGCAGCCGTGAAATCTGTACCAAAACCGTATGGAGTTTCAAATTCGGGATCGGTCGAACTACGGAAGCAGGTACAGGGGATTCCTTTGGGTCAATTCCAGAAGGAATCCACGATCTGCACAGAACGGATCGACTATTCCAGACCATTCCTCCGAAAGGCTTTGTAGTGTTCGAAGTAAAGCGTCGAATTGAGGATACGTGTTATTTAGGATGTGCGTCCGTTTGAAGCCGACCCTAACCTAAAACCCGACTCCGGCATTCGGCCGAAATAGAATCGCAATTTCACTTATCGGAATGAACCTGTAACGCTGAAATGTTCGTGGTTCGAGCAATAACGTCGAAAGTTTGTTCAACCAGCTGACGATCTCGTTCCCTTGTTGGAATCGATCGGCCACAGAATGGAAGGTAAGGCCTGACTGAGACAGACTGCTTGTAGTTCTGGCATTCCGTTGTACGTACGAATAACCCGGAGACTGGGAGGACCAATGAAATATGGATCGAGACCTTTCTCCTCCACCCATCGCGACTTGAAGTAAGTTAACCCTTCGGAATACATCTTCTTTGAGCGAACAACCCTCGTGGAAGGGCTGGATTAGACGAGAACGATCAAGTACGAGTGAATCCTGTTTTTCTTAAGACAAATTATTTGATTCTTCGATTATTTTAAATACCGTATGACTATAATCACCTTGTAGGTTTTGAAAATCGGCTTTTAAAACCACGAAGGATTTTTTGGATAAACCTTAAAAGGCCTTGATAGGGACTAAAAAAGACCTAAGATATCATTGAAGGATGCAAAATGTAAATCGAAAGATACCTGGGAAATCTTGATTGACACTCGAAACCCCAAAGTATTTTTGAAAATACCTAAAATGACGTGAGAGACCAAAGAAACCCTCAAAATCCCCAAAAACGTCCTGGAGTCTTGAACAATTGTTTTCAATCTATCTTACCTATCTATCTTATAACTATGGTTTCTTTTATTATGTTGCAAGGGTCGACCAAGAAAGTCAAACAAAACATTGGCCGGGAAAACATTGGCACTTTTTTAGGTTTTTTGCGTAAAAAGCGCCAAAGGAAAGGTTTTCCCTAAAAACTTATTACTAGTAATAAAAAAGAAGATAAAATCTCCTATAATTTGAGTTTTGACGGAGCTCTGTAGCCCAATTAGTTTTGAAGATACAGCTCTGAAAAATTGGTAATGATTTAAAAAAAAAGAGGGATTTTTGTCGGTTTTTTTCATAAAAGTCATAAAAGAATCGGGTTTTCCTAAAAACTTGTTACTCCCAATAAAAAAGTAAAAAGAATTTCTCACAATTTGAGGGTTAACGGAGCTCTATAGCCTCAGTGGTTAAGAAGGTACAGTGCTGGGAAAATCGGTAGTTTTTCAAAAAAGGAGGATTTTTGGGTTTTTGCATGAAAAGCGTATAAGGAATGGTTGTATCTAAAAACTCATTATTACCAATAAAAAAATCGATAAAATTTCCTACAATTTGAGCTCAAACGGAGCTCTGTAGCCCTCGTAGGTTAAAAGATAAGGCTCTAAGAAAATTGGTAATTTTTCCCAATAAGAAAACCAAGTTTTGGCTTACTTTTAACCTTTTATTTACTTTTTCAACTCAAATTTATTGTATTTCTCTCCATCCCCTTGGTTTTTGTATAAGTTAAGACTACTGAATACTTCGCATCGTTTTGCTCGAGCACTTTCGCTAATTTACCCGGCAATTTTTAAACTTCCGCCACCGACTCGCGCTAGGTAGGCGTACTGCGTCAATTCTTAAATTATAAATAATATCGGCCCCGTACTTAACAAGTTTCGCACCTTTTTGCAAAAGTAGCGAACTTTAGAGCGAGGGAAAGTTGGGAACGGGCAAAATTCAGACCACCGGTTGTACCTAAGATTCTCAGGCCGCGTGTTCAAAGTCCATTATCCACCTGTATTTTCCATAGGCTCTAGAATATTGGAGATTGAGGCTAGTCCTCATCTATAACATTTCACATTAGGCGGTCTTGCCGGTAATTTTTATTTATCACGCGACGGCAACTTTTACTCTATTTATTTCCCCCTTTTGACTGCGATCAGATTAGGGGAATGAGCGAATTCATAAAATCGACTGAGCCCCAATGTTTCGGCTATTAGTGGTCGAATAGAGAGTTACCTACTATGTGCTTGTGTGTTTTTACAGCTATATACCTTGACAAAGTAAATGGACACATGTCAATAACCCGGATAATCGACTCAGTTTAAAAAAAACGGTTTTAGCCATTTCTTTGTCTTAAGGTCTCCATTGTTTTCAATTTTGGGCAACTAGGCCACCGTGTATTTGAACCATGGGCCATCTCGATGCCCTCAAAGCCTGCGTTTGAATGTGTACTGCTGAGCCGATTTTGAATTTAAAAAAATTATGCATTTCATTTCGGTTTTTTTCACGAATCTTCATGCATTAATAAAAATAACAAGAATTTTGACGTTTTCTCGATTTCTCACTCGATATTATTTATGGTCATATGGTCAACAGTATTACTGGCTAATTCAAGGATTTCAAATCATGCTTTGGGTATGAATTGCCTGAAGCGTTTTGAAGAATTGGCGTCAACTGTAAGCTGCCAGTCTGCTCGATCGTTCGTTAAAATTCCCATTTTTGACCCAAAACAGGGAGAAGAGGACTTGTCCTCGTATTTTTGAACGCGCGGATTATTTATGATTTTACGCTACAACTGCTTGCGAAATTGTTAGATATCAAAATTTATTTCCGGAAATATCTCCACCACCAGAGGCCAGCGAAGGCAACAGGTAGGTATTTAGCGAGTCCAGCTTTGCGATCCCCAGCACGAGCTGCGGAAAAGCGCTGAGGTTTTACCCGGACCATTTACTCCAAATATGTTATAAATCCGAGCATCCTTCCCATATTATACGGTACGCTTGATACGAGGGGCTCGAAATAATTCGGCCAGCCTACGCTCCAACAACCGTAGAGATAATACGGTATGCATAAATAGTTGAAGGAGGTCAAGACCTTTTTGAGGGCATCAACTAATAGAATGGAGTGGTAGAGGAAAGTGCCCAAAAGTGGACCCCCATTTTGTTTTTTATCAATAAAAAATATAGAACAACGAAAAACACATTTTTAAATGCATGTAACGATAGCACGGTAATGTTTTGTATCATTTCAATCTCAATTTATAAAATTATACTAAGAAATAGTAATAAAAAAATATATTTTTCAAAACCCTGCAATTTTTCAATCTCAAAAAAAGTTGCCTAAAGTGGACCCCTACTAAATATTACAAAAATGGATGGAAAATTACATGGAGGAATGAGATTAAATCACATAAAACAATGCTAAGTCAATAGTAAGTATATAATAACAATAAATTAACCTTTAATGCTAATGAATATATCGCTTTCCGATTAGGCATCATCATTTTTTGAAGGCGTTACTCCAGGCAAAGTCTCCATCACGGACGACCCAGACGAAACGTAGTCTTCTTCACTGCTTGATTTCTCTTCGAAGTTGAGACGTTTTTCAGATTCAGCAGATGTTTGAACATGAAAAATAACGGGTTCCGCATTAGAAAACTAAGGGGGGTCCACTTTAGGCGACTATAGCCTAATTATTCGTTACTCTTTCAATGTTTAACAGACCGTTCAAGTGAGATAACTTGATGATAAATATTACCCTTATTCCTTACTATTTCAGAATAATACATGCTGGAAGCCTTACTTTCAAAAGTGTAGGAGAAATGTCCAATAACGTATGACACTGTAATAATTCTAAAATACAAGAAATCACATAATGGCGAACTGAAAGCCGGCAGATGAAGTAGACGACGTGAGGGCTCCTACATGTTGTCACAGAAGTGGGAACTACTAGTTGCGATTGGTTTCGGTAAAGTTCAGCACCGTAGAGAGCCTAAAATGTCAGGGGTCCACTTTTGGGGAGGGGTCCACTTTTGGGCACTTTCCTCTATTATTATCGAAAGAAAATTCCACCGCTCGAGCATTAACCTCTCGACAACCGCTCTCTTAGGTAAGTACCTTTCAGAATACGCGGACGTTTTCCTCATTACGATAACTTGGCGTCGATTTTAGGAAGTGCTTAAAATTTGTCGAGAGGGCTTGTTGACATTATTTGACAATTGACAATTGACATTTCGCGCAAAAAACATGGATGATCCTTGAAGGAACCTCAAAGGACCTTAGAAGATCCTCAAAGGAACTTGAAAGATCCTCAAAGGACCATAAAAGATCCATAAAGGACCTTAAAGGATGCTCTAAGGATCTTAAAGGATAGCCAAGGACCTAAATGATCCTCGAAGGACCTTAAAGGATCCCCAAAGAACCTTAAAGCATCCCCAAAGGACCTCAAAGGACCTTAAAAGATCCTCAAATGACCTTGAAGCTCTAAGGGCCTAAATGATCCTCAAAAGACCTTGAAGGATCCTCAAAGGACCTTGAAGGATCCTCAAAAGACCTTGATAGATCCTCAAAAGAGCTTGAAGCTCTAAGGACCAGAATGATCCTCAAAGGACCTTAAAAGATCCTCAAAGGACCATAAAAGATCCTCAAGGATATTATAAGATCCTCAAAAGACCCTGAAGGATCCTCAAAAGACCTCAAAAGACCATAAAAGATCCTCAAAGGATCTTATGAGATCCTCAAAAGACCTTGAAGCCCTAAGGACCTGAATGATCCTCGAAGGACCTTAAAGGATCCTCAGAAGACCTTGATAGATCCTCAAAGGATCTTATAAGTTACTGAAAAGACCTTGAAGGATCCTCAAAGGACCATAAAAGATCCTCAAAGGACCATAAAAGATCCTCAAAGGATCTTATAAGATACTCAAAACACCTTAGAGCCCTGAGGACCTAAATGATCCTTGAAGGACCTTAAAGGATCCTCAAAAGACCTTAAAAGATCCTCAAAGGACCATAAAAGATCCTCAAAAGACCTCGAAAGATCCTCAATGGACCTTAAAGGATCATCAAAGGACCTCAGAGAGTCCTTGCTTGCGCGTTTACTAAAAAAACATTTCATAATGGTAATTTCGTAGGTGTACCAATAAGTTTCTCCTAGTTTTGTCAAGTACCACTCGAGCTTTGACCCTCGGGCAGCCCCTTCAGATAAATCGATTCTCCTCCACTCGATCAGCCCACCGCTGAAGAGCTGATTTATTGCCATATTCGTCAGTTCCATTTTAATTCTCTATCCTCCCTATACGGTGCTCTAATGGTTTCCATGGCACGCATTCAGAACCATCATCGCAAAGTGGAAGTTTATCGACCTCATTTCCATTCATGGCCATCCACCTCGTCCACGTCACAGTTTTCCTGCCGTGGCATTTCTGTCACAGGCGGCACAGTCGAGTTAATGGGCTTCGCTTAATTTCATTAGCCATCCGCCAGCGAAGCTTCGTGCCCGAGGCTGGCGCGATGGAATAAGCGAAAGAACTCGGTGCTGCTGACATGAGAGCATTTTGATCCAGCCATGTTCGACACGGGTACTTCACCAGGACACGATTGAAAAGCACAATTAAATTGTCACCGATTGAATGCGACGGACAGGCTGATGTCGGCGCCATGATTAAATCTGTTCGCAGAATTTTCACGCCGGTTATCGGCTAAAATTTGATAATGTAAAAGCTCTCGTGATTTCTGACGCGTTAACGTCGAGTGGTCTCTGATTAGGGGTTGGCTCAACTCGGTTAGGAGGATTATTCGATAGTGGCTTGGCCTTGGGGCTAGGTGGGAAATTCAAGGCGATTTAATACTGAAAATGCTATTTTCTTTTCATATTATTTTTCTACACTTTTCCAACTACCTATTATTTTTTTCCTTGTTCCTTGTTGTCTTGCGATTTTATGGAAATTTTTAAAAACCTCAAATTGATTGAACTAACTAAAGTCGTGCTCTACTCATTCAATTGACGTCTGTTCTTGGTCGCATTTTGTCCAAGGAGACGTCCTCTAAAAATTCAGCAGAATCAGCATAATAAAATTATGAATTTCTATGAACAAAAAAAAAACTTCCATTATAAAAAAAGGTCCTGGAGCCATTTTGATTGATTGATGGGTAAGGTCAAATATTCCGCTGGTCGCCTCAACTCAACATCTTGACCTAATACAGCCATACATTTTCGTAATGTGGCAGAGTGTAAATACAGCGAAAAATGAAAAAATTAAAAATTCCGACAAATGCTCAAAAATTGCCACCAAGTACCAAAATTTCCCTTAAAAACATCTGAGCACCATTGTATTTTGAAACACGCACACGAACATAATCTAGTGTTAAAATAAAGACGAGCGATACAATTCGCCTTCGAATTTGCGATAAATAAGTTTCTACGGTAACAACTCACCCATAAAATAGCGATCAACTAGCCTAAAGCCAACTTTTATTCCCTACCGCAAAACCTACAAATCAACTTGGCATTTGGCTTTTCGATCGATTCTCTGTTTACACTGGAGGACTTATCGCTTTGATGGGGGCTCCTGGATACCTTAAACATACAATATAGATCGCTGCCGAAACGTGCCGTACTTACCTACATCTAGCCGTAGTTGGGTATTGGTTTCTCTGGAAAATCTGACTGTGTTTGGTGAGGAAATGCCTCGGAAAGCTATACCCGGGATCGAGGTGGGGGGGGGGGCTCGGATTTAGGATGGGATCGGTTTCCATTAGGTACACAACTTTTGCTGATGTTTGCTCAACACGTTCGATCCTCTGCGGGCTTTAAACGGTCGTGTTAGAAAGGCGACGAAATTATAAGCTATGAAACCTCCAAGGTATTGGCGAAACTGCCCTTGGCTACAATATCGATTTGGAATAAGTATACTCGACGATTTTTCGCATTTTTCGTTTTTGATTGAAATCGGAAACGAAAATTCGCGCTTTTTTCCGGAAAACTATCGAATGATATTTGTTGTAAAACGTTTTATGCGTTCATGATTGAAAAATTTCAAAATCCTTGTAACTGTGGGAGATTCGTAAACATGGAAGAAATAAACCCAAGATAATTTATTTTGCTTGGAAGTTAGGGTTGGTAAACCTGCCGTATTTGCTTAGGTGGCCCTTAGCGTACTCGATACCTAATAATTGTGAACATTGAGGATCGGGGCCATCGTAACGATCTACCTTGGCACAGTTTACTTGCCGTAATTCCACTCTTTCATCGATCAATCATTCCTCACCCATAAGTCACCAGAGTTGGTATTTTTCTTGGGTTTGTGACCCTCAAACGGGTAAACTCCAAAAAGTCATACCTCAACTTTTCTCCACGCAGTATTTTTGATTTGAGACTAATATCAAGGGCAGTTTTCTATCAGCTGAATTTCCAAAAGCTATGAAACAGTTTTCGTCTAGATTGGTCTCGAAGCGTAGAATTATGGACGATCTATGATTTAGTTTATATATTGAGGGCTGAAATCCCCAACCTAGGGTAGGTTTTTGGGTAGCTCCTCAACCTAGGGTGACTTTCCAATTAGGGTAGTTTCAAGAATTAAATAGTATAATTATCAGCGTATTATTAATATAGCTATATTATGATAATTATAATAATGATTATAATAAATATTGTAATAATGATTATAATAATAATAATAATTAATAATAATTAATAAATTATAATCGCTGGCATGCTTTTTGAATTTTCTATATCGCGGATATCGGACCAGAGGTTGGGCCCCAGTTCGATGTAAATCACACCCCTGTGACGCCATCAATCGAATTTTGATAAGCTGAGGAGAGCATCACCATCAATATTTCTCCATCGTTACCTTCAGCCATGGCATGGAAGCAACAACAGCGATGTTGCTGTCCAACATCGACATGCAAACTCCGTTTCGGTTCCGGCGAGTGACGATGGGGTGTAGCAGTCATGTTTGAACGTGTCGTGCTTGGTTTGTCAACAGACCCTGTCCCTCTTTGTCATCTTCTGCCTTGCAAACGTTGAATCCTTTAATGCCTGATACGACCTTTGCGCATGATTAGTCGACGTTGCCATTTGTGCAGACGTGGAAATGCAAACAGGCGATTTACAATGATTTCCATATATTGCCGAAGTCAGTGAGGGTATTGCATTGAACAAAGTAATCGAAAAATGAAAATTTCAAAGTTTTAACAACTCCTTGCATTGTATTTTCCCTCTGAGCCCGGATATTAGTAGGTAAATATGCATTTTGCGTCATACCTGTGGTATAGGAATGTCAAGTGTATTTTGTCGATTTTATCTGAAATCGGTAAAGTTGATCTTGATTGTTTTTCAGTAACTGTTGAGTGTAATTGTTGTAATACACTTGTTGTGGCAGGATGGCAAGGACGGGGTAGTTATCTACCGGAAGTGGGGTTGGGAGTTAGGTGTCTTCTCGAGCTAGCTCTAGGAGGATGGGTGATCATTAACCCTTGTCATGTGCATATGGATGCAACCCAAGGAACCGGTCCGAAATCCGGATGAGCGGTATGGGGAGGCTCCTGGTTCCTGATCCCACCGTAGATAACGGAGGCTGACGGCCTCTATCCTCATAAATGAGGAATCTCGATTGTTTTTTTATGAAAGCAATTTTTTTAATAATAAATTTAGATTACGCTTTGCTTTCAGGCAACTTTCATCAAACCTAGCCTACTTATATGATGATATTAAAATTCGTGGGAGTAGGCAAGCTGTAAAAAACACCTTCGCAATACGCATAGGATTTTTGATACCAGGTGTTCCTGCCTCGGTGCAAATCACGTAGGCCTACCGGTCGGGGCGAGATTAAAACGACTGCTCTTTCCTCGACATCGGCGGGTAGTTCCTTTGAAATCTTCCAAGTGGGCCCGGAGAAAGGAAGTCTGGAAATAACCTTTGGTCTGCCACTTGCTGGCTGAGGCATAGCCGAACATATATGAAATCCAGCTCGCTCTTTATATTTCGCCTCTTGCTCAGAGACACCGTACACGAGGCGTGCACTTCGAAGGAAACATCTGTTTGAGCCGTAGCGCCATTCCCCTCCCTTCCCGCTCTCCTTTTTCAGCACGATTCCCCCGGATCTCTTATCGGATTCGGAAATTTGCTCCCGCACCCTCCTGCGACGAAAATGAAAGGGAAAAAGGAAGGGCGGGAGGAAATGTCAGGATCTCGAGAAGCAGATAAAAATCCCATCTGTCGCTTTGTCTTCCCAATATTTACTCCTCTCGCCCTCATATATATTTCATCCGATGAGATCTGACTCTCGTTTATGAATTTTTCATAACTCGACACTTTAGCGCAATATTTATCAGGCCGTTGGGCATTTATCTATCAGCTTTCCCAACTGCAGTTATTCAAATCACGATTTAAATACGTAGTTGAAAGTATTTTGTTACTCTGAATGCAAAAATCCAATGGCTACCCGCTGGTCACTGTGTCAAACCTCAGTTCATCATCTGCTCAATAATTGTACGCTCATTTCGCAACGATCGGGGAAAAGGTCAGGTAAAATATCCCGTATTTGAGGGAAAAAAGAAAAAAGTAGAGAAGAGTAGTTGAGAATTGGATTGTTGGTCTTTGTTGGATAGGTTGAATATAGATAAAATTTTACTATCTTTGTCTAACACGAAAAAAACATATGTTTGGAAAGTTTCCCCGCTGAAAAACGAGTGAATTTGGAATATCCCGGTGGTGGAAACGGTTTAGGGTCAAATTCCCTCGTTTTTCAACGGGGAAACTTTCCAAACATATATTTCTTCACGTTAGACAAAGATAGTACCATTTCTCTACCTTTATATCCAACCAAGACAACCAATCCTATTCTCAACGACTTTTTTCCCAAATGCGGGATATTTTATTTTACCTTTTTCCCGATTGTCGCAGAAATTGTTGCCGTACCCCCAAAATCTCACTACTGACGTTGGATTTTTTATTTCAAATGGGACCTTCAAGTTCTCTAAATATCTGTGAAGATCAGAGAACCTCGCTGGGAAGGATCACCTTCAGGACTACAGGCCAGTGTTGCCAAGTTGGGGGGAAATAGTTAATTTTTAATTCGTCCTTGACTTTTGGGGTTTTTCGGGTATTTGTTTTCTCGTTGAGGGATTTGGGGGTTTTTTGACGATGTTTCAGGGGTTTTCGACGTCCTCACCTTGGCAACACTGCTACTGGCTTCCATCACCCGGCATTTTACGATTTTAGATCGCTGCAGATATTCGAAAAACTGGCAAAAACCGGCTGGTATTACTTCTGAATTTCTTCGCGATGCCATTATTTAGATAGATACCTGCACACCTGGGCTACTCTGTTGATCATTTTGATGAACGGCCGGCCACATCAAATGAATAGTGGCCGATCCTCACGCACAGTGAAGTCCCCGCTAATAACCGCTCCGTTAGGACGTACGTAATAACTCCGTAGATGCCGAGGGTGGCAGTAATAACGTAAAGGGCTCCGTCCCCGGCCCCCGAACTACCGCTGTAGATAATTAGCCCATCGGATGCTTCCGGTCGTTGATTTATTGGTTGCGTACCAAGTTCCCTCGATAACAGGGTCGATAACGTGGAGGGAGTTTCGAAATAAGTTCGAATCTTTTCGTTACGGGTATTCCAGCGTTCGATTCTGATAAATTTGGCGCTAATTAACGCTCAGCTTTTCACACATGACCTGCCCGCCGAAAAACATTTCGTTCTCGAGTGATTTCCATGGTTATTTATCATTTTGTAAATATATCCTTGTATGAATGCATAAACAGCGGAGAGAACGCACATGTGAACATTCCCCTTCCAAAACTCCAACGTAGCTTCCAGTTAATAGCAAAAACTTCACCGTCGTTAAACTTATTAAGGCAGCTGATGGAAAAATCCCCGGAAAACCAAGTGATATTTCTCGCGAAAAGTGTCAAGTCAGTTGACATCTCAGTTTTCCTCGATGTCGACAAGAATTAGGTTCGGGACTTATCGCGCATTCTCTCCAGCGACTTAGGCTTGAGTTTCCGCCACGAAGACGAGGTAATTCCTAACACATGATAAAAGCCTCCCCGAAGACAGCGTTTTGAAGAAAATAGGCCATGCAAAACGACGACCTTACGAGATTGCACAGTTCCAGAGAGAAGGCGGTGTAATTGTTTTCTACCAGTTGAGAAGAGCGGAGAATATCGCGAAATTTATACGACTCCACACTCGGTGAAAACAAACGTTAATTAAAGTTGGACAAGTCCTCCGTAAAGCGGCTGAAACATACGAGCCTACATGTTGAAGCGTATGAATCAAAGAAACGTTCTTATTCGAATTAACTTGAAAGTGTGTTAACCCCATAAAATTAACCGAATGAGTGCTTTTCGAAGTATCGTAAAATCCAGGGAGATTTAAAGGGTGTTGTGCGCTGTGTTTTTGGGTGGATAACGTTTACGAGTCCCAGTTTAGTATTCAAACCCAAACCAATCACACTTTCATGTTGGATTTTACCACCTCGGCTTATGACTTGAACTGAGTTTGCAGTTGAGATATCGTCAGTTACACGGCATCATGACATAAGTCCATTTTTTGACGATTTGAGTTAGAGGTGGTTCCTGAAGTATTTTTTTGTACCGGATCCATTGGAATGATTAGTTTCACCGAGAAGTCAACAGGGACGCTGCTATCGCCGCGTTTGTTATCATGGCAGAACTCAGCTGTTGCGGATCATGACATAAGTCAACCATTTCTAATGCAATAGGAAGATAGGTATAATAGGTGTTATGCTATGATAATGGCCACATTTTTGGAGTTGTGCCCAGTGATGCCAACCCATGAGTAAGCTTTTTCCCACATAATTTCCCACACATGAGCTGAATTTCCCATAAAAAAATCCCTCGCAAGGTCTAAATTTCCCTCGCATGCTTTTACGCATTTTATAGCTATTTACAAGGAAAAGATCACTTTGTAGGGGTCTTAGGCCCTCTTTCCGTGCGTTTAAGAGATAATTTAGTTGCCGCGCTGGCCTTAGGTTGGCTGCATTGCAGAAACAGTGGGAACTCGCTTGCTCGGTTTGTAGAAGGCTGTGATCGACAACAACAACATGAGCAGCATTCATATACGGCAAAGGCAAAACATCGTGTGCGACTTACCTTAATTGTTACTAAAATATCTCATAATACGGTAATGTTTTTACTTTAATTTATCATTAACGTTACCGACCTTGGTTTCCTATAGTGTACTACGTGATTTCCGTCCGTGGTCGTATCAATAAAAAGTGATTAAACTATTGCTTTGTTGAATTATTTTTACTGGATTTATATTGTTCTAGACCCCAGGCGAAAGTAGACCTGATTTTTTACAAAGCAAGATCGTGGACGAGTTATCCATTAGTTAAAAGCGAGTTTTTAGAATATTTCCCTCACGCGGCAAAAAATTCCCTTTTCCCCTCGCCTTTCTCACAGGCTTCCAAATTTCCCTAATTATGGGATTTTTTCCCTCGGTTGGCATCACTGGTTGTGCCGAGATTATTCCGTTCCTAGGAATCAGTTTTTTTGTCTTTCCTGAAAAGTTGCAAAAATGGACTTATGTCATGATGCCGTGTAACCGACGATATAGTACCTTTTGGAATTAACATCCTCACTTGTTCAGCGGTAAGAAGCCCGAACTCCGCCAGAGGCAATAACATTTTTCGGTAGGAGGATCCAAATCGATATTTCCAACCGGCCTCATTGGGGTGGGCGGCGTTTTGAAAAACTGTCTGTACTCTTCGGGATGAATAAAACTTGACATGAGAAATCTTCGAGATAAAGAAACGCGCTTGAAATGGGGAAAGAGCCTCGAAGGATGAAGGCAATCCTCACGTTCGCCGTGCCAACTTGATATTTTATACATGCGGCTTCTGGCTTCTCCCGAATAATCAGGCTCGACGCGGTCTCTTGCGCCAGCAAAAGCAGTCGACCTATCGGCCTCTGATAGCGGTATTTTATCAGCAGAAAGCGGCGTGAGATGCAAAGGAGAAGGTAAAAAGAGGATACGCGAGCTGCTCGTAGGTTTGCATACGTGGGGAAAAGGGTTGTTGGGTAGGGATTTTCGTACGAAAAGATTAATGGTTCGAACTGGTTCATGGTTTTCGGTTGGGAAATATTCAGTTCTGCGTAACCTTCCCGCCGCCCGACTTACGAAGTTGAAAGAGAGAATGTACCTCCCTTGTTGCGGATGGGGTACTACCAATGAAAAAACATGACCGGGGCTTAATTTGGATGGATTTATTTTTCCAGTTCCCTCTCGGCCGAGAGCGGGGGGAGAAAGAGGAAAAATCCTTTCGGATAAAGGGAGAGGATTGTGACAAACAGAGCATTACAAATATGGCTGTAAATAAACTGTCACTTCTACTGGGTCCTACGAGGCCACCGCGCAGCGATTTTGCCACGTCCTTTTAGCCGCAGTTCAGGCATAAATCACGTTCCAACGGTGATTACACGACACGAGGGCCTATACCCAGTAGAAACCTTCCACCCCCTAGCCGACCTCTGTGCAGGGTTTCCATACAGTTTCTCTTCCAGCCGTTGATTGTATTGCTTTTGCCCTACCCTTGCAAAGTTGGGGCTCTTGCAGTCGAATTGAGCCAATGGAGCATGAGCGGATTTTCGAGGTAAAGATCGCCCGGAATGAGGCAAGGATGTGCTCATCTATGCTACGAATGCGGCATACCTCGATCTGACCTTTGAATTATACGTCCAACTATCGATCGATTCGAGGAAACGAAGACATGTATCGAGTGTTGAGGTAAATATATCGTTGGTAGGAAACTCTCAGTAGGAACCTGCTATCGGTACTTACGGTTGGTACACTCGTACTCGAAAATCGAATTGGGTTTGCTCGGACAAGCCAATCATGGAACAACAGCGTTTGATTCTCTGGCGAGTATAATGAGGAAGAGTGTCGGTTCTAGGAACGTATGCCGATATAGACCGCCGCTGTTGAACTTGGCAACAGTCGACCCAGGGTCAAAACAATATTATGATATTTTAATTATATTCGTTAGGCTGGGGTATGGAGATAATTTTCCGATCACAACTCCAATTTAGGACGGCTAACACCTGGAATTCGAGTACCTAATTAATTAATTTAGTAATTTTAGTCTGTATTTTAGTAATTTTAGTCTGATACTGGGAGCAGACAGCTTCTGCTAACAATAAATGGATAAGTCGAAGATTAAATTGTCCCGCTGGCCGAATATCTTTATCCAGAATAATATGGCCCACAAATAACAGGCAAGGGAGAAAAACGTATTACTTTGACTAAGCACTGGTTTGAATGGGTCCTTCGGTCAAAGCTGGTTTGTCTCAGTGTGCGTGCTACTACTTGTTTATCAAATCATGATTCGTGCAATTTGAGTATCGACGGTTCATCGGAAACAACAGATGATGGATCTGACCTTTCCGCTAACATGTGCCATACAAAACATATGTACTTCGATAAGACACGAAGCTCTCATAGAGTAGCCCTCATCTTATATTGATAGATACGATTCATTCTCGTACGCATTGGCCCTGGCGACCCCTTTTTCCCCGACAAATAAGTTCCTTATCCGATTCACCGAAAAACGTCCGCATAATCATTATGAGGTGGACAAACAAGTCCAACTCTTCCCTCACGAAACGTACTTGTCGTCGCTTGTTCAAAGCCTTTCTCGTTTATTTATTCGCCCGAATTTTCATTGGGAGCCGAATCAAATCGTAGGAACTGTACATGTATGTTGTAGCATCCGAATCGATATTTTGTTCAGTCGAGAAAACAAACTGATCGTTCGTGGAATTTTGGCGGAAAACATTTTGAAGTCTGAAGACCTTTTGAATGTTTTGAGCATTGCAAATTAAGGAGCGTACAACAAGGGGGTGGAAACCTGAATGGGTTTGCGCTTTTACCGGCAGCACGACCCAGTTGAATAATAAAATCAAATAGAAAAACAACATCAGCGGAGTCTTGAAATTAACAAGGAAAAGTAGAGGGTAAAAGTGAGTAGATGAAAAACGGGGGCTTCCACATATCAGTTCTTATCACTGACGTAATCCCCCGCCAATTGATATCTGTACAAAAAATGCGCATCCAAGCTGGTGGGGAGGTTGGTTGGCAGCAATGAGTTATCAGCTCGCAGCTGTTGGTAACACTGGCCTGGAAGGAAGTTTAGGAAACCGGCTGCGGCGTGGTCACTAGTACGATGGAAGGCCGCTAGGTAGCGCTAGTGTTGAGGTAGGTAGCATTGTGGAAATGCAACAAAGAACGGGAGAGAAAACGATATCGACTGTGAAGGTGCAACACTGCCATGCGATCTATGGACGCTTGATATGCCAAGTTGCCACCAATTCAAATTTTGAGAAAGAGGCAACCCAGACGCCCCAAAAGACACGATGCTTTGACTTGGGCAGTGTTGCACCTTCACAGTGGATAATAAAGAAAACAATACATTATATTATAATGTATTGTTTTCTTTGTATAGCCATAGAAAACATATGTTCTCTATGGCTACTTCTGAGGACAAAAATGTACAACAAATCTCCTTCGAGAGGGGTTGGCAGCATTGCGTCACCAGCTCGCAGCTGTTGGTAACACTGTACAGTATCAAAGGTTACAAACGAGCTGGGGATAACCTTACAGACTGGAGGGAGGCCAAGGTGGCGCCTAACATGGACATTAGGGCTTGAGGGTGGAGTAAGGGGATGACGTCAGTGATAAGAATTGATATGAGATAGCCCCCTTTTTCATCTACTATCGAGCCATTAGCAGGATAACGCAAAGTTTCCTCATTGGAACTAGATGTCCACCACGCATCACCTGGTTGCCACACTTGCGAGACAGTGTTGGTAGATCATTCTAGGCCTTCTAGATTCGATTCGTACGTGTCCAACTCGAAACACGAAGGACTCGTGTTGTAATGGATTTCTTCCACGCTTGGCTTATTCGTGTCTTCGTGACAGCTATGGATCAACTGTCACTCCTGATAAGAAAACTACTAGGGTGGACCGAGAGAAATAATGGAGAAAACATTACGAGCTTTGGAGGAAAGAGTCCCGGTCTCGTAACCCGTGGCAAAGGGATAAGAGGAATTCTCCCCGACTCAGGAGAATCTTGTTTGTGACGAAAATATTTTTATGCTGGTACCGAATCCCTTCTTTTGCTCAAGTAGTTTTGATTTATACATGGAAAATATAAAACGGAGAAATAGTTCAGTTACGATGTTTTTCTCAGAGTGCTATGACAGAACGTAACGTTTTTCTTCTAACCTCGTTTTCTCCAGCTGCATGGGGAATTTCGCTGGTAATAATAATATTGTACTCATTTTATTTTGTTTTTCTACATTGTTTTGATGGGTTCACATAGACTTATTAATTGAAGTACATATATATCCATCAGAAAACCGTACTAATGGAGAATAAAATCCTGTGCGAGTTGTTGATTATTTTGATACAATTTCTCCAACGCCTTCATTGAAAATGGAATTCTTGGTGCTTAATGCTGCGGATCAAGATGGACAAGCTATTTCAACGTGAAATTTCAGCGTAATTAGCTGTACCTACGTTGGAGACCGCTTCTGGCTTTCTGCCAAACTAATCGAGTTAATGAAGTAGCCGAGAGCGCCCCTTATTTAACTGGAGATCTGGAAAATCCTGAATCAAATTTAAATCTCCCGCTATTGGGAAAGCACCTTTACTTCAATAATCCACTTAGCGATCCCGTAATCAGTGAAATCAAGCTCCCTATCGTGGCTAGCTTTTTAATCAGGTTCAAAAGCCGCAATGGGGCGGGCCGGTCATTTATGGGATAATTGCATTCCACGCTGTAGAGAGTTTGTGGGTGTAACTTTTCATGGGGAAGGGTTTTTGGGACGGAAGATGATATTGTAATTTTATTACATGTGGTCACAGGCACTTACTTCTGTCGTACGAACACTTGAGTCAACAGGGTGTCACTGGAGCAATACCTACGTTCATATTTTTATCAAGATCCAGCTAACCCTCTATGCTCGATGACCTAAATCACGATATCCATCCCACCAAAGTTTTGTATAGACCGTAAAAAGTAAAACAATAAAAGCGATGACGTCACTAGTCGCCATTTTGCCAATCTGTGCCAACTAAATCGTTGTTGTTGTTTTTGTTGAATTTGTCGTTCGAGAGTGGCTAAGTCGTAGAGACGTCAGAATTTTACGGTCTATGCTCGCAGACGTTGAATCCCTGAAATCAGTACATACTTTATGGCGTTTTGACTGCACATTCTATGATTTTTCACCCCATATTTAAAATGGGGGGGGGGGGCTGGTGTCCGGGCTGGAAAGGGTTCAGCACCAAGGTTCGCAATCAGCAAGATGGACACGCAGTTGGATAATTGTGCATGGACTCGAAGAATACGCTGGTCGGGGAAGAGCGAAGTTGAGAGCTCCGCTGGGAAAAAGATACAGCTCCATGGAGTATGGCGGGGATGAGGACTCCGCAGAATTGCCGCTCGTAAATCATATTTCCCCAACAGTTTTACTGCCTTCTCGCTTGCGATAGTAGGACACGAAGTCCTCACGTCCCAAGATCTTACTAGTGTGTTCGAGGCTCGTCCTACGGCTTGCTAAGGTGTGAAAAACACTCCACGCTGTTCCTTCTTTGCCGTCCGACCAATAATATTTTTACGACAGAATTAAGTGCACCATTGGAGAAAAACAGCTTTCCTCGCGGCCTCCTGAAAAAGGAGTAAGAGGAAATTTATCCCTTCGCGTTAAAGCCGTAAAATACGGACTGACCAATTTATCTTGCGTTTCGCCTTGTTATATGAGGAAGGGCTTTGCTCGGATTTCGGACCGGTTTTCCTTTGCAAAGAAATATCGGAGGGCAAAGAGTTAATCATGCTAGACGCTGGACAAAGTCGTCCTGGCAGCGGTTTGTTTGCTCTGCACCCCAACTGAGTTTACCATGGGTTAACTGGCGTCCGTCCTGGCAAAATGGTTGTCGGTATGACGCTGAGTTCAGATGGTGCGATCGGTGCGGATTGTAAGGTCGACAATGTTGGACGTCCACCCGAATAATATTCACCTCAAATGGCTCTCGAGTGACATTGAAGAGGAAGAAGAAAAGCTGGACGATGCTGAAAATTTTGCAAAGAGGAAATATGATTTTTCACACTACAGATGAATTATTGTTATTTTTTTGCTCATCTTACTCGTCTTATTACCTTACTCATTTCACTCATCATCTCACTCATCACCTCACTCATCAACTCACTAATCAACTCACTCATCATCTCACTCATCGGCTCACTCATCACCTCACTCGTCACCTCACTCATCACTTCACTCATCACCTCACTCATCACTTCACTCATCACCTCACTCATCACCTCACTCATCACTTCACTCATCACCTCACTCATCACCTCACTCATCACCTCACTCATCACTTCACTCATCAACTCACTCATCACTTCACTCATCACCTCACTCATCACCTCACTCATCACCTCACTCATCACTTCACTCATCACTTCACTCATCACCTCACTCATCACTTCACTCATCATCTCACTCATCGTCTCACTCATCACTTCACTCATCATCTCACTCATCACCTCACTCATCACTTCACTCATCACCTCACTCATCATCTCACTCATCGTCTCACTCATCACCTCACTCATCACCTCACTCATCACCTCACTCATCACCTCACTCATCACCTCACTCATCACTTCACTCATCACCTCACTCATCACTTCACTCATCACTTCACTCATCACTTCACTCATCACTTCACTCATCACCTCACTCATCGTCTCACTCATCACCTCACTCATCACTTCACTCATCAACTCACTCATCACCTCACTCATCACCTCACTCATCACTTCACTCATCACCTCACTCATCACCTCACTCATCACCTCACTCATCATCTTACTAATCATCTCACTCATCACTTCACTCATCACCTCACTCATCACCTCACTCATCACCTCACTCATCACTTCACTCATCAACTCACTCATCATCTCACTCATCGTCTCACTCATCGTCTCACTCATCATCATACTAATCATCTCACTAATCACCTCACTCATCACTTCACTCATCAACTCACTCATCGTCTCACTCATCACCTCACTAATCACCTCACTCATCACTTAACTCATCATCTCACTAATCAACCTACTCAATTGTTGAGTAGAGTGGCAAAACTGGGTTTTATCGGTAGAAAAAATGTTACCTTAAAGCTACATATTACTCGGTGTACTTTCCTGGCGTACTTTAATATTCCAGAGTCTGATGTTAAATTCTCGGCGAATACTGTCGAGAAGGATTCGTTCCCGTTTCGACTCGCATGCCTCCCATCTTGTTGGAATAGTCAGAGCAGCCTTGAACAGATCTATCTCCAGCCCCTTCGGTTTCATCTTCTGTCCCACGCTTTAATCTTACGTCGTCGGCGGTGCTGGATGGATGGGATCCGAGGGGCGCGGGGGTGCAGGGAGTGTACGGTGGCTGAATACGAACGACCCGCTATCACTCGTGCCAGTTAAGTGCGGTCAGTCGGCAGGGGTGGTCAAATCACAAAACCGCTTCACCATCAAGTTGCACCCCTACTTGACTGATGTAAAGAACAACTTCCGGATCCCGAAGGGAGAGAGCCGATATTTTCTTCTCCGTTGGCTGAAATCGTATTTTGGGCTTCAAATTTGGGTTTTGTCTGGCTCATAAATTTTAGGTCATTCGAGGTACGCCGAGCTGGGTCGGTCGCGCAGCTCCTGGGGGCTAGATGGGCATCTCGAACATGACAGTGGATGGAACTGGAGTTAACTACATAAATGGCAGACACTTTCCGTATAGTCGCTTAAGCGGCAACATGGTACAACTCAATTTTTGTCCAAATCGAGTTAGACCTTATTTATAAGGTAAAACTATGCTGTGGATCCATGTCCGCGGTCAGAATTGCGAAAAAACAGGGACCAACAATGCTGTCCCAAATGATACAAACATTAGGTTAAGGGAACGCATTGCTGTGATTGGTCGAGGTGGCGTCGGGTTCAAATAATTTTTTTTTGGAGTTTCCTAGCCACGTTCCCATGACCATTCTTGGATTGGGACATGTTGCCGCTTGAGCGACGATACCTGTAGTTTTTTTTTGCATGAAAATTTTAAATATTATCCAAAAAATTTATTTTGGCCTAGTAAAATTGGAAACGAAAATTTAACATTTCTAGGCTGAAAATTGATGTGCTTCTCAAATTTTGACAATAAAATAATGCCTTCAATTTTTCCTTTGTTGCAGAACCTTCCGTCAGAACACGATCCATCGAGAGGCTGGAGTTCGAATTCGATCAACTACCAGAATCCCGAAGGTATGAAATTTTACGTACATTAAATTACTTAGGGCTTATGTTTCTCGAGGATTCGCAACCCCAAAATGAATCATTTTGGGACTGACGTGAGCTCAGTGCGGACATGAATCCTCGTTCCCTTGAGGATTTATCAGCACTGACTAGCTGAAGTCGGCTCGTAGGCTGCTGAACTGTGAAATTAAGTTGATTGGCAGGGCTGACTGGATCGTGAGGTCTTGTAAGCTTGAAATGTTGATAAGGAATCCTCGACCTTTTGGCTTCACTTGCTGGCTGGCTGGAAGGCCAATCACACATCCGAGGAAGCAAACGGAGAATTTACTATTTTTCAAAATACTAAACCGATTTTGACATTTCAAGGCCCGTTACCGAGCTCTCGACTATTTTATAGGTACTAAATGTTGTTCTTTGGCCTTGTGCATCTTTAGTAATATTTTATGGAATAATGATTGGTTTAACTCTTTGTGTTACAGATGCGAATTACAGGCTTATGAAGGGAGAAAAAGGCGATCAAGGGCCACCGGTAAGTTGCTGATTCCGTTAATGACAAATAATAAGACTGTTTTTCATAT
Source organism: Nesidiocoris tenuis (assembly GCA_036186465.1). Lineage (NCBI taxonomy): Eukaryota > Metazoa > Arthropoda > Insecta > Hemiptera > Miridae > Nesidiocoris > Nesidiocoris tenuis. The sequence continues at coordinate 3,790,685 of AP028923.1, forward strand.
AAATTGTGTTATCTACCTGCTTAGTAAACTTTAATCTTGCATTATGATGGAAGGAGGGCCAGTTGAATGATGAAATGCGCCAATAATAAGCAATTAATTGAGCCTCCATATTTCGACATCTTAGGGCCTTAAACTGCTTATAAATTATTTACCTATAATATGGACATATTTCTTTTTCCAGGGTATTCCTGGGGAATCGGTAGCCGGACCCCCTGGCGCACCAGGCGCAGCAGGGGTAAGATTTCGTTCAAATATCATGTTTTACTCTTCAATGACAATTCTAATTTTGAATAAGTATCATCATGAATGTAAAAGTCATTTCGAATAAATATGAATCAAGATTGAATTTTGAATTAATATCATCATGAATCATTATTAATTCCAATTAATATTATCATCGTGGATCAGTATCCATGTGCATCACGTCCATTTTAATTTTGAATGAATATTGATTGAAATGAACCCATTTAAATGAATATTGAATTAACAACTCTAGGCAAAATCAATATGATTGGATGGAATTAGCAGATTAAATGAAATGGTGAAGAAAAAGAAGAAGGCGTAGGAGGAGAAGGAAGAGAAGAAGAAGAAGGAATGGAAGAAGAAGAGGAAGAAAAAAGGAAGAAGAAGAAATAGAAGGGGAGGGGATGTTTTGTGTTCAATATAATGTTGAGCCACTTGCTTTAAGCTAAAAAACTTGAAAATAAGAAAAAGTTTTCTCCTCGAGAATGGCGTTCTATTTCGAACCCTTTCACCACTTGGTCGAACTTGGAGAAACGTCAGCTCGCTCCATGTGAAAATATTATTGCAACGTTCCCCCGTCAATTTTTCGATTGATTTTCCAAGGTTTTCCCAGTCCCAATTTAAAACCGGACGGGCCAGTCGGAACTTTGGAAGTGAACGACGGCCAAGTTTGTATAATTAAAAAGTTCCTAGTTACCTAATATTAAGAGAAACCCGAAAGTTGGAATGAGGTCACGGGAAGAAAGTGTAAAACTAGACAGGACTACAAGTTTTAATTTTTCTCCTCGGCTTCGTGTTCTTCGGACTAAAATTGCATTCCTTTTATGTCAAATTGGTTTGCTTCAAAATTGGCCCGAAGAGTTGATTAAATTTGTTCCACCCTTTGAAGGGGGGAAGGGGTTGATTTCAATGTTTGCACACATTTTCCAACCACATTACTGGTTATGATACATGTGGGCGGTCCAAATCCACTTTTCGGTTGTGGTGCCTACACATCATCGACTGATTACAAATCCAGTACAAATTATTGATCGGACGACCTCATCAGTGGGCAGGAATCCTGGCGATGGGCAACTTATTGTTGCAATCATACACGCGGTAATGGACGTTAACTCCTCGTAATTACGGATCTTCGTCACCGTGTTGACTGATTGATGGGTGAATCATCAAAGCTACGATCGAGTAGCTTACGGATGACAGACTGGGACCGGGGATCGAATAAACGGATGATTGATGTTATTGAAATCCTGATAATTGAATGTCGAAGCCTCGCGCGTAGGCGGGGAAATCGAGCCGAGTTAGCTCGCCTGATGTAGTTAACCATTAGTAGGAAAATGGTATATCTACTTGACGATCCAAGTGTTTAATTGTAGTACTTACCTATTTTTGAAGTACTCAACTATTTTTCAGGGCATATAACTCTCAGGGTAATTAACCATTTTACGTTTAAGGGCAGAGAAATATTTTTTATAACTATTTTTTCGGATCTCTACCTACGAATTATTAGGCTAGATAAAATATTTGATATTGCAACAATTTTTTAAGGCAACCCTGTTTCTTACGGTATTTAACCATTTTTAGAAGTAAGCAGTAATTTTTTGGGCGAGGGTTTTCGTATGGGGTCAGGAGTGGCCGTATCAGACGGACGGCTCAACCCGCACCGCCAAACGGCCGCGGTTGGCCTGAAAGATTCGTTAATCCAATCTTCAGGGGCCGGCCCGAAAGATTCCACGCATGGGTGTACACTCCAGGCAGATGGACTCGCCAAGGCGGCTGTGTACCGCACAACGCCGCCCGGATGAGTGGCGCAATGGGGCGGTTCCGTGGATGCGACGGTCTGCGGTTGTGGGCTGAGCGGCACTCAGCCCGCCCGGCGGTCCTGTTGTGAGGAGAGGGACCGCAGGCGCGGCTCAGCCTATCAGAGACGCGATCGCCACTGTTGAACACGCCCATCGACGGCTCAAACCGCCGGGAGTAGAAGATTCGATTTTTGAATCTATCGGGCCTGCCGCGACTCCCGGAATACCTTGCAATAGAACCCCCCTTCGTCATGCCCAATTCAGACCATAAATGTTGGAGTAAAGCGAAAATTTAATTAAACACATTTTAGCCTGAATAACTTTAAATTAATCGTGGAATTATCAAAATTAAATTCAGAATTGAAAATCAGGTTTGCTTCAATATTAATTCGTGATTCATTTTTTCGCTTGTAACACGATTTTTTGCACCTTTTCCCCTATTCGAATACTTCGAAGTCAACTCTTACGTATTACCTATTGGAATTTTTCCACCTTCCCAGTGCAAATTTGCCGTCCCAAGGCGGCTCATTAGCGCAACGCGAAATCGCTCTGCCGTTGCAGCAATTTTGTCAGCATAGTAGCCCTTCTATATTCCCGGTGTTTGCTTAGGACATTAATTGATCTAGCCAAACTGCTGAGCGGGTGATTGGTCGACCGGGTGCTTGCAAACAGTGTCACTCGGCTTTGGCGTTGCTCTTTACGAGGTCAATTGAATTTGGAGTGCCTCCGTGTTTCTGCCTTGAATTTGATCTAAATAAACTCGAATTATAATGATTGGTTGAAAGAGCGAAGCGTATTAGAATTTAAGTAAAAAATAAAGGCGAAAAACTCTATACGTTTTGAGACAAAGGAAAATAATTTTTCGAGCTCTCTCGGCCGACGTAAATAACGCACTAACTCGCATAAGGTGGCTTTTCTGTTGTGTTTTCTGAAAATTATTGGATTATATTCTCAGAAAACTTCCTCCCTACTTTTTCTCGCCGGATAAAAGAGGAGCCAAAAGAGCAGCTTCACGTGGTATGAATAGTAATGAAAGTGGCCTCCTTGTACTCTACCCTCGAACGATGGTAAAAGGTTTTCTTTTGTACGCAAAGCCGGCCGACCCCAGCTTATTTCTTTCGAATTTAATATAATGAAATGCGCGCACTAATGTGGATGCATCTCTTTTCCGTCGACGGATGCCGGAGTGAGGAGCTCGTAATGAAATTGCCGAAGGTTTCCTCAAAGAATAACGTCGTTTTATTTCATCGAAAACCGGATTAGGGACGACAATTGCGAAAGTCTTGAAAAGGGAATGACATATTTGTTATAAATTACCTCTATCGGAAGAAGTGGATAAGACTAGTTATCGAAATATCAACAAAAACAATCATGGACGCACCAATTCCCCAGCACAGGTAACTGCCGGCCTACCGAGGTAATGAAATTGCTGTGGTTCGCTCAAAGGGCGGCTCCATTCTTTTCTTGCCCTTTGAAACCCTGGATCAGGGGATGAGAGTTAGGGAAAACGGCCTCGCCAGTAAAAGGGAACGGAAGAGCCTCCTATCCATAGTAAGGACTCCTATATTGGAATCTGTTCCTCCCAATAAGGATCTCAACGTCTCGAGACTCTGTGGATAAACTCCACTTAGAAAAGCGCCCTGCCCTTTTTCGAACTCCTATTCCTGCCGAGTTCTCTCTCGGCACAGACATTGGGAACACGGAACTTCAAGTTTCGCACCTCATTCGACTCGGAGCCTATCAACGTATTTTCCTCGTATCCTCCGGAGGGATCTTCTGGAACAAACATCGAATAAAACGCCAACAACATCGGAGGAGTATAACTTTTTCTAAGGATGCCGAAAAACAGTTCGCAGTTTCGTAAGGGAAGTTCGACTGGAAACTTGAAAGCTTTTCCTTTTTCGGCTTTGATTCCACTTGAGAGATTGGCGCATAACTTTGTTGATGTGCTGTCAAAAAATGTCAATAAAACGGATGTTAATTTGCTTAGGTATGCTTAAACGAGTCATTAGAATCAATTCTAGCACCCATCAACTCAAAAAATGTTAACTGATCCGCTTATAGGAAGATGGGTTGAACTGAAACAGGAACTGGAACAGAACCTGAAACTCGGATTGGAACTGAATCTGAAACGGAAACAGGAACTTGAAGTGGAGCAGGAACAGGAACTGGGACTGAATCTGAGACTGAATCTGAAACGGAAAGTGGAACTGGAACTGGAACTGGAACAGGAACAGGAACTGGAACTGGAACAGCAACTGGACCAGGAACTGGAACTGGAACTGAATCTGAAACAAGAACTGTGACTGGAGCAGTAACTGGAACAGGAACTGGAACTGAAACAGGAACAGGAACTGGAACAGGAACTGGAACTGGAACTGAATCTGAAACAAGGACTGGAACAGGAACTGGAACTGAATCTGAGACTGAATCTGAAACGGAAAGTGGAACTGGAACTGGAACTGGAACAGGAACAGGAACAGGAACTGGAACTGGAACAGCAACTGGACCAGGAACTGGAACTGGAACTGAATCTGAAACAAGAACTGTGACTGGAGCAGTAACTGGAACAGGAACTGGAACTGAAACAGGAACAGGAACTGGAACAGGAACAGGAACTGGAACAGGAACTGAAACAGGAACTGGAACAGGAACTGGAACAGTAACAGGAACTGGAACAGGAACTGGAACAGGAACTGGAACAGGAACTGGAACAGGAACTTGAAACGGGAACTGGAACATGAACTGGGACAGGAACTGGAGCAGGAACTGGAACAGGAACTGGAACTGAATCTGAAACAGGAACTGGAACAGGAACATGAACTGGAACAGGAACATGAACTGGAACAGGAACTGGAGCTGAAACAGGAACTGGGACAGGAACTGGGACAGGAACTGGGACAGAAACTGGGACAGGAACTGGGAAAGGAACTGTGAAAGGAACTGAAGCAGGAACTGGAACAGGAAGTGGAACTATAACAGGAACTGGAACTGGAACAGGACCTGGAACTAGAATTGGAACTGGAAAAAAAACTGAAACAAACTAAAACTGAGACCTTCAAACAGAATTGAATAAAATGAAAAACTGAACGACAAAGTCAGTTTGAGTAACCTCCTCCTTCTGAATTCGATTAAGAATGATGCTTGCTGACTCAAATCAATTTTTTGTCTGTCTGTCTAAAAACATATTTTCATAAAACATCCACTTAAAAAAAATCGTATTCTACTATTTTCAATGTAAACCTAACCGAACACAGTCAACGCCTTTACACTTCACCGGGCCTTGAATGACGTCGGCGTGATTTAATTATTAGAGAGTTTTTGCAAGCCACTAACGGGCAACGTTTCACGGGCGACGTTAACTACGACTAGGGGCAGCAACGCCAGCGGCTAACGCCTAGGCCCGTTAGAAAAATGACATGCCCGTTAGAGTCTACGATTGGAGTGACGTGAACGGCTAGTGCTAGTGTAACGCTATTTGTTTCGCGGGGCTTGCGAGTTGTGTGAAGTTTGTGAATCTTTGCGAATCGAGAATCAAGCAAGTCGGAATGGAAATCGTAAGTAATTTCATCGAACTGCATGAGAATGGTTTGGTCTCGTGGGAAGAAGTGGAATCGGCCATAGAACTTCTTGGCGAGAGACGGCCTCCTGTGCCACTGAGGCGGCGCTACCGCGCGTTCACATTCGACCGCCTGAGCGACGAAGAAATTTTAAAAAATTTTCGATTCCGACGAGAAGATTTGCCTCGGCTAAAGAGATGTTTGGAGGTAAGTGTGATTAATAAAATTATAGGTAACGCAAGGTGTTGATTTGCATTTTATATAGGCAGGTGTAGGTAAATGTAAATGCTTCGTTAATCCAGGGGGAACCCCCTATCCCTACCGCTATTTCTGGCGTATTAAAAACCTCTTTTTCTTTGTAGCTTCATTATTCTTCCGAAGGATTTCAAATATGAATCCACAACTATGCGACACCGACACCAACGTCGTTTCTTCAATTGGCCTTTGTTTTCACAGATCCCTGACGATGTGTACATTCCTGGCAGACGGTACAGAGTACCTGGGATGACCGCCCTCGCTGCCCCTACTGCTTAAAAGACTGGCGTATCCCAATCGCTTGTCAGAGTTGGAGCATAAGCAACACCTCCTACACTCGAGGATTACCTTCAGCATGAAAGGAGGCAGATTGTGTAGAAAAAAGTCAATTGTGTTGAAAACCAGTGATAAGTCTTTATTGGTCACTATTAAAATTTTTATTAAAAATTTCGATTGACAATTCTTGCGTTTTCACGTCCCCCCTCTTCCTCCTCACTAGTTCGAAAAAATTTATTAAACCAGTGGTGCGTAGATAACACACAATACTTCCATATTTTGAAACGTAAAACTGTGACACAATTTGATCATATTTTGACTGCTTTTGAAAGTGTTTAGGTCAAAAATATCAAAAAATTCACTAGTAAAATTTTAAAATTCGCCCAAAATAAAAATACGCTACCTACATTATTGTAATATAAAAAATATCCGCATATTCTGCAAGGTAAAACAAAGATTTTAAGACCAAGAACGCTCAAATCGGTTCATTTTTGTAGCCGGAATAAAATAAAATAGAAAACATTAAAAATGCCAATATATCGGAAGTACTGTGCGTTATCCAAATTCCGATTAAACAGGGTTCGACTTGATGAGTATTTTAAGGACATTTAAATAGTTAACAATGTGTTTTTATTGATTTCAGTAGGTAATCGTTTAATTTTCCGAAATAAAAGTGAGCATCAATTTATTGAAACCTTTATTTTAATCGCAATAAATTTATATAATGTCAGACTCATGTATGCCTGCATTTATTTAATCAATCAATCACAGCCATTCACAACCCATAAGATTTCATTTGAATGGAAATGCAACGGGGGCGAGTACAATTAGGTAGCAATACGTATCATAATAAGGTGACGTTGGTGAAGTTGGACGGAGCCGGTGGAATGCCAGAATCGGACGTGGTGGTGTTGTCAGCGGACGCGGTAGTTTTCAGCGGCTCGTGCTGGTAAGGACCACGGTTGACCCTGGGAGCAGCTAATTTCCGATTCCGTGCAGAGATCTTCATGCATGGCGTCTTCATGAATCACCAGTTCTTCTACCACATCCTGTAAATTTAAAATTTAAACTTTCAGATCCTGGATGCGTGAAACGGATTTTGAGAGAATTCACGGTCGATTATGACGACGTGTCAAATTTCATTACCTACGAAGTACTTTTCATAGAAAACTCAATGAAACTATATTCAACACGATTACTAACCTTAGGAATAATCCTCTTCATCTTCTCCGCTATCAATTTCCATTTTCCTCCGTCTTCGAATGGGTTTTCCCCCGCCACCTCCTTAAGTAACACCACATCGGCATCGCCGTCGAATTTAATTTTCGTCCGATTTTTCGCAGCCTGAATCCATACAGTATATATATTTATGATATATATGATATTATTCGGTTTATTTCGCAAAATATGAGATCAACTTTATCCATCCATTCTCTACACTCGACATTACAAACCTACGATCAGTTCAACGTAGGGCTGCCATCTATCCTGCTTTCGCTGGACACGTCCTGCGCGTCCTACCCTGATTTTGGAAGTGTCCTTCCGGAAGATTAGGCTGGGTAGCAGAGGTTGGGGAAAGTTTGGACTTTTTTTTCATGAGTCCCGCGATTTATCCTGCATCCAATAGGTTTGCGTGCTGATTTTTGAACCTTCGTCCTGTTTTCTTAAACACGGGGATGGCAGCCCTATTCAACCTTTCGATATTCTGGGAATGCACGATTTGAGAAATGTGAGAAGAAAGATTTCTACAAAGACTTCTACACAACTTGAGTGAATCACTTACCGTATCTTCCATCTTGTTTCGTATAAAATTAAATTTGATGCAGGATAATGAAAAATTCACAATTTCATTCATTCACAAGTAAACAACCTCGGGTTGACGGCCGATTGCGTCTTGGAATCGAACTGTTGGTTGCCATGGTAACCGTATCACCGTAGGCGTGTTACAAAACCGGAAGGTTAGGCATTCAACGGGCCCGTCTCTTGGGCTCCTAACGGGCAACGTTGAACGGACCATTTTACCGGCACCCGTAGCTAACGTCATGTCGAGTTAACGTCACCCGGCTCTCACGGGCTCTGTCGTGAGGTTCTACGTTGCCCGTTAGTGGCTTGCAAAAACTCTCTATTGCTTTGTGACAACTACGGAATAAGTTATAGCTAATCACAGCAAAGGGCCATAGTGCAAGTTATCCTGTCTTGTACCCAAAGTTCCTGTCTTGTTTCGAACTTTCGTAACAAGCTCAATCCACGTCAAAGGATGGATAATGAGTACAAACTCGGTTAAACTTGGTCCGGCTTGGCGATCTGTTCATTCTATATGGATACACCTCGGAAGCCGCATTAATTATACAATGGATTGTTAAAAGCAAAATACTGGAATATCGGTGCAATTGACAGTAGATCGATACTCTAATTGTGTATTTTAGTCACTAGAACAGATACTATACGTATTGTATTACTTCAATTCCAGTAACTCTACTTATGCACTTCCTAGACGAATTTATACGAATTTTATGATGCGGGGGACCAAATCGTGTTTGTATTTTCCAGTTATTAGTTATCTGATCTTTCAACGAATATTCTGAATAGTAACAATGCATGTTGTATAAAGTAACACTGAATTTGACTCGAATTTCTTTTTGTTCACAGGGTGGCCGTTGTTCGTGTAACTTCACACAAGAGCTAGCTCAACTCACTGCCAAATTACAAGCGAACGGGAAAAGTGGACTGGTGAGTTATGCTGAATTTCGGGGATAAATAGCGATAATTTTTACCAGCGAAATATATTCACTTAACTATATATTTTCAACACTTTTGTAAATTAAGTCCTGAATAAAAACCGTAAGGGAAAATGTAAAAAAACAGCAATTCCAATCCAAAATTTTTTTTTATCTTGAGATAACTAAAATCTCTCTGTCGTCCCAAGAATATTTTTTCAATATTTGTCCTATTTATTTATTTTTTTGTAATTTGATGTGTGGTTTAATGTTTACAGGAAGTGATCGGTCTCCCTGGCGAGAGGGGCCCCCCCGGAGTGCCGGGGGAGAGGGGCGACAAGGGAGAACGAGGTGCCCGGGGACCGGAGGGACTTCAAGGAACTAAAGGTGAATTATCAAAAAAATATTTTAGCCAAAAATCTCAAATTAATTTTGACAAGAAATTTGATTATTGCCGGTAGGTAGTTTTTCTAAATAATAACCTGTATAATAAAGTAATTAGTTTGCCAGTGAACTTGGATTATATTTGCCAAATATGATTTCTCGATTTTTACTGAAATGCACTCACGGTTTCATCCATGGATGATATATTTTTACAAAAAAAGAGAAACAATTTCTTGACAAAAATCATCAACACGAAAAATCCTTTCTTGTTCCCAAGTTCAGCCAAAATATTTTTTCCGCATTTTTTCAAAATACAAAATTTTTCCAAGTTTATTGTTCTCAATTATAAAAATTTTCGATGCCAGCTTATTTTGATAAAATTTATCAAAAAACAAATATTTAATATTTGTTCTTTCTTTACAGGCGCCCCTGGCAAGGATGGGCCTCCTGGACTGCCTGGCGCTCCAGGCCCCCCTGGGCCCCCTGGTGGGGAAGTTTCCATCTTGGACGTAAGTGTCCAGTGTTAAGTAGAATTATTGCTGAATGGTAGAATAGATAATTTGGAAACGAATTTCCAAACCCGCTCAAAAAGTTACGCTGAAAAATTGAAACTCAAAACAATTGCCCACTTTTGCGATTCAACATTGAAATTTTAGTTGGCGCCTTTTTACCGCAGGTTGAAGAAATTGAAGAAAATCCCATATTTCGGCAGTACTTTGAAAAATTGAAATCCCTAGGACGATTAGTGCCATTTTACTATTTAGGTATTTTACTTCTTGAATATAAACGTCCCTTCTTACCTAAAATATTGATAAAAATCGGCTGCTTTGAAAATGGGAAAGCGACAATATTGAGAGACAGCCTTGAAACCCGAAAGATGTACTTTATAATGAATCAAATGAATTCTCAAAGCCAGGGCTTGATTCAAAAACGCAATGTACTTTGAGCGGAATTGCGAAATCGTCCAGTTATTCCATCTTCCATACTCTACAGGGGCACTCCTGACTGGGAATAAGGCATGGAACTAAATAATATACACTCTTAGCTGAGGGATTTCATCATCTGTCGGACTTTCTAGATTGAATCCCTTTGAATGGGTCGAATAATATTCGCCGAATGAAGAATCGCCCCGGGCATGATGAACGAGACAGGCATAAGCGAGAGCAAAGCTAATAACACCCTTTCAACTAGGCGGGGCATTAATTCATAAAGATTCGTTTTATTCACCGAGAATGATTTAAACTCGGGCCGAGAATTTATCATCGAATGAAAACCTTCTCTTTATTTTCCGAGGGAAAAAATGTTCCGCCTATGAGTTTTACGGGCCGTTATTCCAGTCGCGACGCTCTTTTCACGATGTCGTAAATGAAGAGGATGATAAAGGCGCCGTTTTACTCCCAAACGACGGCGTAAAATGTGGAGACGACGAGGAGTAACCTTGGAGAAAGTAGTTAGGAGTCGTCAATCCATCGCTATCATTCAGGATCATGTTGAGAACATCGCATTACGGAGACAAATAATCTCCGAACTGGCGTTGAAAAATAGCGGACCTTGCAATAATATAGGTTAATAGGTTCACGAGTACATAGTCCGACCGATGAGCGGTGGAGTTCGAATGAAACGAATTACTGTTGCTGAAGTAAAACGTCAAGCTAAAATCCATACTCAAACGCAAACTCATACTAATAATCAAATTCAAACTCATAGTGAAACGGAAACTGAAATTAAAACTCAAACTCATAATCATAAATCAAATTCAAACTCATACTGACACCCGAACTGAAACTCATAATAGAACTAAAACTCATAGGTACTCATAATCAAATTCAAACTCAAACTGAAATTCAAACTCAAACTGAAACTTGAACTTAACTCAAACTTATACAATCAAACTGAAAATTGAACTGAAACTCGAACCGAAACTGAAACTAAAACTCAAACTCGAACTTGAACTTGAAGTCAAACCCATCCTCATACTCATAATCGAACTGAATCTCAAACTCAAACTTGCACTCAAACTCACCTTCAAGCTGAAACTCAATCTCAAACTTAAACTTGAAATTAAACAAAAACTCAAACTGACAATCAAACTCAAGCTGAAAGTCAAACTCGAACTCAAACTGAAATTGAAACTCAAACTCAAATTCAAACTTGAACTTCACTCAAACTCATACTCACAACCAAACTGAAAATGGAACCAAAACTAAAACTCAAACTCGAACTTAAACTTGAAGTCAAACCCATCCTCATATTCATAATCAAACTGAATCTCACACTCAAACTTGAACTCAAATCCACCTTCAAACTAAAACTCAATCTTAAACTCAGACTTGAAATTAAACTAAAACTCATACTCACAATCAAACTCAAACTGAAAGTCAAACTCGAACTGAAACTGAAACTAAACATAAACTTGAACTTATACTCAGACTCATAATTATGAATTGATTATAATCAAACGTAAATTTAAACTCTAACTCGAACTGAAATCGAATCAAACTCATACTCATAGTAAAACTGAAATTCAATCTCTGACTCATACTCAAACTGAAATTAAAACACCAACTCAAACTGAAATTGAAACTCAAACCCAAACCCATGATCAAACTTAAACTGTAATTGAAACTCGAAATCGAACTAGAATTGAAAATTCAGTTTCAATTTTGAATGAGTTTGAGTTTGTGTTTCAATCTTTCAGTTTCAGTTTGAATTTGACTTTGAACATGAGCGTGACTTTGAGTTTCAGATTGAATTTGAGCTTCTACTTCAGTTTGATTTTCATAATCAAGTTTAGTTCGAACTTCATTTCGAGTTTGAGTTTGACTTTAAGCTTAAGTGACTTTGCGTTTCAATTTGAATTTCACATTGAGTTTGAGTTTGACTTCGAGATTGAATGTGACTTCAGTTTGAGTTCGAAATTCATTTCGAGTTTAAGTTTGACTTTGCGTTCAGTTTGACTTTCGCATTGAGTTTTAGTTTGACTTTGAGATTAAATGTGACTTCAGTTTGAGTTTTAGTTTCGATTTCAATTCGAGTTTGAGCTTGAGTTTCAATCTTGATTTTAGAATGAGTTTGAAATTAAATTTTTGTTTTAGTTTGAGTTTCAAATTCAGTTTGAATTTGTGTATGAGTTTGTGTTTCAATCTCAGTTTGTGTTTGAATTCGACATTCAGTTTCAATTTAAAATTCAGTTCGAGTTCGAGGTTGAGCTTCCAATTTCAATGTGAGTTCGAGTTTCAATTTCAGTTTGAGTTTCAATTTCAGTTTGAGTTCGAGTTTCAATTTCGATTTCAGTTCGAGCTTGAGTTTGAGTTTCAAATTCTGTTTGAGTTTGTGTATGAGTTTGAGTATGGGGGAGTGTATGGATTTGAGTTTGTGTTTTAATTTCAGTATGGGGGTTCAAGACTGAGTTTCAATTTAAATTTTAGTTCGAGATTGAGTTTCAATTCAATTTCAATTTTTAATTTAAGTTTCAATTTTATTCTGAGTTTGAGTTTCAATTTCAGTTCGAGTATGCGTTTGACTTTTTATACTTGGAACCTATAAATTATCAAGCAAGCCAAGTTCATTGTTACGTTGCTGCTGCATTAAGGTGGTTAACAACGGTTGATGAACAAAACAACATCCCCATCAATTGTGCGAGGCATGTTAGCCCTGTTTCTTTAGCTGATAATCATCACCTTACTTTTTTACAGGGCGCTCGAGGATGGAAAGGGGAACGTGGCCCCGGCGGTAAGTCAGGATGGCAGGGTAACCCTGGTTACCAGGGCGACAAAGGTCAACGTGGTGAAGGAGGTCTCAAGGGAGCCAAAGGAGAACGGGTACGATATAAATATCTATATTATTGATCTATTCCTAGCAAAACTTTTGAATATATCTATTACTGTAATATCGCGAGTTTGAGTCAATCAGGCGAATATTATTTTCTAACGTCCTTAAGATTCTTCCTCGCGGAAGATATGAGGAAATGAATATTTGTGATTTCCTTAAGGCAGGTACCTAATTTAATACTTAATTATCATTCAACAATGTTATCAAAACTCATTCATTTTTCAGGCATTAGGGTTTGTCAGTTTATTGCATTGCTTACACACTTTTTATGCCCACCTAGACCTGGGTATAGAGTCAGGCTAACTACTAACTGTTTACCTATTTCTTTTTTGATGATCTCTTGTCCCCCCTGGGTTTCTTGTGGTCTATTATTTAAGCGAATTCGATCGAAAAAATTTTCTGAATTGAATTTCATACCAAAAATGGGAAGTGAAAAATTCGTGTCAATTACAAGGTAATTCAATCTATTACCTTAAGCTCAACAACTAATTCGTAGTCCTCGAACTAGGGGGGATCACAGCTCAGCAATAATATCCACGTAGAACACGGAGTAATCTGTGGAAACTGTTGTTTCATCTCCCGATCTCTGTTATTGTTTGGCTTGGGCCGGTGATGTCGCAGCAATATCAAAACTCCGGCCCCGAAGATCCCCGTTACTGGGGATTAGGGGCGGATCAATCGAACAGGCGGGGATACGAGGATTAACTCCAGCACCCGGAGGTGATTGATTTTCAGCGACCATTTAAAACTCTTGGCCGGGAAGAAATTGGGTAAAGTTATACGACGTTGGGCAGAAAGGCTTTCAAGATTAAGAGCCTTTCAATATCCTCGCAACCACCGCGAGTCCTACGGGCGATGTTCTTTTTAAGATCCCCATTATAAGTCCTTTTGAAATGAAGTGCTTTCAGGCGCAAGAGGCGCCTATTTCCTTCCTAAAAGGGGTAAAGGAGTACCAAAAAATGGTTAACCTCTCGTTTCGTGCCCGGGTAATTAATCACGATCGAAGTTTTCGCAAGGAACCTTCGCCGGAGTTCGCGGAATACCTTTGGGATAGGGTCGTTTCAAAAGGTCTCCAGCAGGCTGAGAGTTAATTAGTAGTGGGTCGATTCAAATCCGTTTACGCCGAATGATATTACAGTGACTAGGTATTTCACGTTTGGAATAGCGAACAACCTAATACCTTAATAGTACCTGCCTGCTCTGCGAACTGGCCCAAACGCCATCGTCGGCAGCTGTACCTAACTATTCCCTGACAAAGTGCAGTGACGGTGATGGTGACAGTGACAGTGACTACTGACAGTTACAGTGACAACAACAGTGACAGTTAAGGTGACAGTGAGTGACAAAGACTATGACTGTAGCAGTGACAGGTACAAGGACAGTGACAGTGACAGTTACAGTGACGGTGACTAGGACTGTGACCAGTGACAGTGACAGTGACAGTGACAGTGACAGTGACAGTGACAGTGACAGTGACAGTGACAGTGACAGTGACAGTGACAGTGACAGTGACAGTGACAGTGACAGTGACAGTGACAGTGACAGTGACAGTGACAGTGACAGTGACAGTGACAGTGACAGTGACAGTGACAGTGACAGTGACAGTGACAGTGACAGTGACAGTGACAGTGACCGTGACCGTGACCGTGACCGTGACCGTGACCGTGACCGTGACCGTGACCGTGACCGTGACCGTGACTGTGATTGTGATAACGACAGTGAGTGACTGTGACTGCAACTGTGACAGTATCAGTAGGCGTTACAGTGACAACAACAACTACAAGTACGGATAACAAAAACATTAGCAGTTCAAATTACCACTGTTAAATAAAAATTATGACAAATTAATTAATAAGATTAATAAATAATTAATTAATAAGACAAATCTCGTCTTAAGATTTTGATTTTAGTGCTAGGAGACCTCATTAAGGATGTTACGATCGGGTAATTGCGGTAATAACAATATCGGCTCATCAAAGGTCCTGATATTCTCAAGGGTCAATTAGCTAATACTGCTGCTCGTACTGCTGAGCGATGGTCGTTTAATTTGATAATTAATCAGGCTTCCCTGTCAGATACGCAGTGGGGCTGTTACATGTATGCGCAAAATACATAGAAGGTAACTCCTAGAGAGACATTTTCAGTTGAGGAGGATCAATGCTTTCAAGCATCAATGTTTTTCAAGCAATGTTTTTAAGCAATGTATTTAAGCATCATGTTTCGAAATGTTTCCAGGGCTTCCAAGGTGACCAGGGGAAACAAGGCGACAAAGGGTCCCCAGGAACTCCCGGACTGGACGGAACACCGGGAACTCCTGGCCAAAATGGCCGCCCGGGACTGAAAGGCGAAAAGGGTAAGTTTCAATCTCAAAATGGGGAATACAAATTTTTCATAGTTCATCCCACACAATAAGCAACTTGAAAAGTGTATTTCGACCATATGGTTCAAAGCGCATACACAATATTCGGTCCTACACTATTCTACATTGTATGACAATTCATTCTTAAACGGCCCTCATTGTAAAGTTCTATAGCACGAGTCATTAGAGGTTACACGCATCGGCGGAAAGTTCGATAAGCGTACAAAATGAGAGTACGCCTGGGGTCCCCGCCGGATGATAATTTTCGACCGAAGTTTTCGGGTTTAACTTCGCGGAAAACGCTTATGCCAACTCCCGTCCGAGAGTTGCGCGAACAGTTTTTGAATCGTAAAGCTCCGTAACGTCGCGAATATTGATTCCGTATTTAAATGTGGCGATTCATTCAATGCAAATATATGCAGATGGGCGAAGGCTTTTCGACGCTCCGCTTTTGGCTTCCCTAACCCGCCGCCCTGTGCAGCGGATGGAATCGATTCCATTAGCGGCATTTTCGGCGTTTGTTTCACATCTGCGAATGGCGTCAGGTTCCTGTTGACGTTTCGCTACCGACTATGCTCGATGGTCTTTTGAGCCGAAATTTTAAAATAATATTCGAGCTTCACCAACGACGGTTCTGGTTCAGAGAGCCTTTTGTCCTGGCGGCCCGGGTATAACAACCTTTATCCTCCAGATTGGGAAAATTCGTGAAAATCCTTCAAAAAGTTCGTGAAAACCCTTCCAAAAGTTTTCAATAGGTAGGTACTGATGTGTATTGTCGCATGAAACGGTCGTAAACGTCTTTTAATTCACCAAACGTTGGCGAAACGTTGTTGTAATTGTGTGCATGCTGCGTGAGTTGCACTGAATTTAAGTTGTCACCCTGGGATAGAGTGGAAAACAAGAGTCGTGTTTATCAAGAAACTACACGCACGTTCTGTCGGTGAAACACGACGAAATTTAATCAGCCCGATGTCAGAGTAACGTTGGTATTGTGCACGAGACTATTCATGACGAGAAGGCCGAATTTACGCGGATAAATTATTTCACATATAATCACGGGCGGCCATTCATAATAAACGAGCCCATCTTTATTACGCCCACTAGACTTCCTCCTGCAGGCTATGGGCTTCTAGCTAATACATAACGGATACCTAATAAATACTTAATGACTACGTAGAACTTCCTGCTCCGAGGTAACCATTTTTCTTTCCGCCGGTTAGTAAATGAAAAATAGCGAGTTTGCCGGCGAGGAGCGAGGAAGTTGGAGGGAAATGAGAGTTCGACACGCAGCGGCGGAAAAAGTGCGCGATTTCGAATGCAGAGGGCGGCCAGAGAGTCGGAGTTGGCCTTGCCTAAGTGATGAAACTGATGGACGTGGTTGAACTCCGCTAAATTTTGCTCCGCGCCCTACCCCAAGATAATTCTAGGTCGGAATCCAACTTGGATTATTATTCCGAATAACCGAAAAAAAATGCTGGAATTCATGATAATTGAAATTTTCAAATTATCGGCAATTTTAAGATTTTTTTTTAATTAGAAAGAAATGCCTCAAACTCTTTTCTTACTGGAGATTTATAGGTGATTCCGAATGTGACATGTGATTAATATTCATATTCACATACTCACATATTCTCATATTCACACATTCACATATTTACATTTTCACATATTCACACATTCTCAT
The DNA here is from genome assembly GCA_036186465.1 of Nesidiocoris tenuis. Taxonomy (NCBI): domain Eukaryota; kingdom Metazoa; phylum Arthropoda; class Insecta; order Hemiptera; family Miridae; genus Nesidiocoris; species Nesidiocoris tenuis. The sequence continues at coordinate 3,807,793 of AP028923.1, forward strand.
ATTCACATAATCACATATCCCCATATTCACATATTCATATACATATTCACATATTCATATTCACATATTCATATTCACATATTCATATTCACATATCCATATTCACATATCCATATTCACATATCCATATTCACATATCCATATTCACATATCCATATTCACATATTCATATTCACATATTCATATTCACATATTCATATTCACATATTCATATTCACATATTCATATTCACATATTCATATTCACATATTCATATTCACATATTCATATTCACATATTCATATTCACATATTCATATTCACATATTCATATTCATATTCACATATTCATATTCACATATTCATATTCACATATTCATATTCACATATTCATATTCACATATTCATATTCACATATTCATATTCACATATTCATATTCACATATTCATATTCACATATTCATATTCACATATTCATATTCATATTCATATTCATATTCACATATTCATATTCACATATTCATATTCACATATTCATATTCACATATTCATATTCACATATTCATATTCACATATTCATATTCACATATTCATATTCACATATTCATATTCACATATTCATATTCACATATTCATATTCACATATTCATATTCACATATTCATATTCACATATTCATATTCACATATTCATATTCACATATTCATATTCACATATTCATATTCACATATTCATATTCACATATTCATATTCACATATTCATATTCACATATTCATATTCACATATTCATATTCACATATTCATATTCACATATTCATATTCACATATTCATATTCACATATTCATATTCACATATTCATATTCACATATTCATATTCACATATTCATATTCACATATTCATATTCACATATTCATATTCACATATTCATATTCACATATTCATATTCACATATTCATATTCACATATTCATATTCACATATTCATATTCACATATTCATATTCACATATTCATATTCACATATTCATATTCACATATTCATATTCACATATTCATATTCACATATCCATATTCACATATTCATATTCACATATATACATATTTACAAATTCACATATTCACATATTCACATTTTCACATATCCACATATTCACATATGTTCTCATATTCACATATTCACATACTCACATATTCACATGTTCACATGTTCACATATTCACACATGTTCACATATTCACATATGTTCTCATATTCACATATTCACATATTCACATATTCACATACTCACATATTCACATATTCACACATGTTCACATATTTACATATGTTCACATATTCACTTATTCAAATTTACATATTATTATGTCCTAGGCGAAATTTTGAGTAAGCCTCCTTGGATAAATCGTGCTTTAGACGGATTAATAAATCGGTCTTAGCTCTGAAGTCATTTTAAAATTTGGAATCAGCATTAAACTTCCAGTAAGAAAGAAGGTAATAGTTGAAGGTGTAGATCAACCCTTAACTTAGTTAGGAAATCAGTGTTATCAGGATTAGGTTCATACAGATGACAGCTTTGCCTAAGGAATGACGTGCCTAAGGTTGGCAAAGGCGTGAAGTTACCATCTGGAGGATGATCCTAATCCAAATAGCACTGAATAGTTAAGAAAGGCAATGCCATTTTTGGACGTTTGTACGATAATGTACCTCGTAAAAAGTGAACAATTCACGAAAGCAGCACAAATAATTGAATGATGATTGATGAATGAATGAGTTTACCCCTCTGAGTTTACCCTAGCGCCACTTCAATTTTCGAGGCCACTCAACAACGCCCTTGAACCATGCGGGTTTGTCGAACAATTTACTTCACTTTGACTTAAATATAAAATTCCCCCCGAGTTGGTACCCGTCCTTTTCCGTTTCGAGAGCTTTTCCTTGTACCAGTTCCGACGGGGTAGCCTTTTACACTCTTCTGCCAGCCCGGGGAAAAGAACATCTGGAAAGATCCCTTGTTTTCTTTGTTCGTGAATTTTTCATCCCTCGCCAGACGGTATGGGAACAAGGAATTTTACCCGCATTTCCATCGCTTTTTCTCCTTCTCCCCTTGGGGACTTCCCGTCGTCATAATTTCATTGGGTCGCCTCTTTGTCACTTTATATCCTCTCGACTTCTACGGTTTTCTACGGTTGAACCGGAGAACTGGATCAAGTAATGGATGGAAAACGTGACTTTCAGGTCCGGACTGAGTGCTCACCCAGTCGGTCAAAAATCGAGACAGGATTGTTTCATGATTTTTTTTCAATTTTTCCTTCTTAGTTATTTAGGTTTTTTTTTCAAAGCCGGATTACTTCTGCTTCATTCTTTTTATCTCTCAAATTTTAGTTTTCCATCTTAATAACTAAAAACTTCCTAAAAATTTCAAGCCATCAAAAAAATTGTTTTTCGTTTTGAAGTTTTTTTCGTGTTTTCGACTTAGTCTCAGTAAAATAGGCATAAGTCTCTCAAATATTTGAGTAATCACAAAAATAAGGATACCGTTGGAAAGGGCGTTAAATTTCCAGTAATCTTCCGGTATCTGCAGCTTTCTAACATTAAGTCGAAAAAGTAAAAAACGAGGGTCAGAGTCGACGAATGCTCGATTCTTGAAAATTACCACTCTGGCCTAGTTTTTTGCTTCTTCAACTTAATTTAGAAAACTGCTGATACCGCAAGATTACTGGAAATTAAACGCCCTTTACGACGATATCTTTATTTTTCCGATTACTTTAATATTTGAGGTACTTACGGCCATTTTTCTGAGACAAAGTCGAAAACACGAAAAAACTTCAAAGCGAAAAAAGTCTACTTTTTGAGGGGCTCACAAAAAATCGGATGGAACAAAAATGGTAGCAAATGAGCTGAAAAATCGTCTCCTTTAAGGAAAACAATCTCAAGTGTGAATATTCTGTAGGGATTGAGAAAGATTGAGGTTATTCAGGAGGGAACAAGCCTCGGATAGCCGAAACATTACTGTGATATTTCGATTGCGATTCGAAAAAGAATGTTTGCCTTTGACTGGAATATGTTTTTCGCGTTCTTCGGCTCACATTTAATTTTACAGCAACGAACCCTTATAATTTCCTCTTTGTTTTCGTTGGAGCATTTTATCAGTTCCGACAAAATATGAATCTGCGCTTTATCGCTTTTTCAGAGGCAACAGGGCGACCGGGTTGATTGGTATTCAAAGCACGTTTGCTCGTAGGGGTTTGTCCCAAAACTGGCACCCTGTCCTATACCTCGCGGTAACCAATCATAATCCGGTTTTAACTTCGAGCCCGAACCCGGTATTCAAAATCCTCAATCCTTCGGTCACGGTTGTTTTTGTTTGCGGTTCAACTCTCCGGCTCGATTCAAAATCTCAGCAAACGAAAACCTGTTCAGTAATTTACGATTTTTTGTCCAATTTTAGTGGCGGTTTTTGTTTTCTCAGCTAGAGGCAATATTGAATTATTAGATGAAGGTGCACTATTAATGAAATTTATTAATTTTAATAATTTAATGATAGTTGCGAGAAGACAGTTCGTCTGCCTATAGCTACAGGCTCTACCCGGGAGTTGTGGGTTCGATTCCCGATGGTGGCAAGAAAAATTCGGCCCATTGCCTTATAATTCATGTAATCCCTTATATCCGGGGTTTCAAGAAGTAGTCGAAATTGGAGAACTAACCCCATTTATTATGTTATTATTACACTATTATTTAAAATTATTTTAAATTTTAATTAAATTAATAAATTAATAAATAATTATTAAAAATAAATATTTATTATTTAATATTTATTTTTTTTATCCTCGGCGTTTTTGGCCTCGGTGGTACCTAGTAAACAATGCGGAAATTCCAACAATCAAACCGGAATTATTAGAAATTCACCTCTCCCGTTTCTATTCTCAACTTTTTCCATTGTTTATCGATTTTCCAGGTGATCCAGGAATGCCGGGACCCCCGGGAATGCCAGGCCCTCCCGGCATTGTGATCAGCGACTACGGCGAGAGCCAGGAAATCAAAGGTAGGACTTCGTAAAGCTTAGCGATTGAAGAAAAAAATATATAAAAAAAGCAGCTAGCATGCCCCACAAACTAAACCAGTGGGGATATAACGCCGAATGCTTCAATATTTACCGTGAAAACAGGAATATTAGGAAAATTCCTCCTTTCAAACCAACATTAAGTACTGCATAAAAGATATCATTAACTAAATTCGCAATTTTGTTGGTAAGGCATTCCTACATTTTATGCATTTCTGAATTTCCAATCCACCCCATGAGGACCCTTTACTTTATTTTACAAATTTTACTTTAATTTTTTATATAATTTGTTTTCCGGACTCTCTCATTGAAAATCTTTGAAATTACTAAAAGTGGGTACATTTTTGGCTATTACTCGATATTGATCCTACAAAAGTGAAAATTGAAAGTCTGTTACAGAATTGAATCAATATTTTTTATCAATGCAATAATATAAGCAAATATAGCAATTTTTAGTCCATCTTCATTTATAAAGGGTGTTCACACTTGAGATGGTCTTCTTTGATGGGATCGATCCTTCAGCTCATTTCCACAATTATCGATTTATGAAATTTTTTGTGAGCCCCAGAAAATAGGGGGTTTTGAGCCCCTCAAAAAGAAGCGTTTTTCGTTTTGAAGTTTTTTCGTGTTTTCGACTTAGTCTCAGTAAAATGGCCATAAGTCCCTCAAATATTTAAGTAATCACAAAAATAAAGATATCGTCGTAAATGGCGTTTAATTTCCAGCAATCTTACGGTATCTGCAGCTTTCTAACATTAAGTTGAAAAAGCATACAATTCGTTCAAAGTTGAGAAATGCTCGATTCTCAAAAATTACTATTCTTCCAACTTTTTTTTAGGATTAGAAAAAAAGGAACACCCCCGCGTACGTTTCAGGAAAGAACGTCCCAAAATGTCAGCTGCCCAATGGTGTAGCCATTTTTCAACTTATCTGCTTTCGTAGAAAAGAAATCGACGTTCGGATACGGTTTTTCGCTGCAATCTCAATTTTCCAGGTTCTGTCTCCAGAACTCGATCGACAGAATGCGTTGAATCACATTATGAAGCGATTAATACCAAAATCACGTTGTACATGAGTGGTAGCCCATATAGGTGAATCAAAATTCGACATTGTTTCCAAGGACTTTCTCATTGAAAATTCACAGGTCGGCCGGGAATATAGAACGCGTCTCTCGTCTGTTTGTCTTTCCAGGTGGGCGTGTGTCTTGTAGATTAATTAGCGGGGATGTTCAGTTCGGGCTCGTAAAGCCTCGGGTCTATTAAATTAGCAGGTGATCGATGCCTGTCCGAACCTCCGCCGGCTAACATCGGTTCACCTGTTTGTAAACAACAACTTTTCATCCGACAAAATCGAGGATGCGATGTCGCTGCGAGACGGAATAATAATTTATAAGCTTCCGACTTTCGGGTCGAAAGCACATCAGTTTCCGGTCGAAGGGCGAAATGCGCTCGCGAGCTGGTGTGGGTAGATTTTCGGAATTTTCCCTCGCTCCGTTTTCCGGAGATTTGTACGAATTGTTAAACTACGGGGGGCTCATGGGGCTGATAATGTTTTACAACTTTCGAGGGAATCTATCTTCTAATAAATATCAAAAATATTTGCAAAAAATTTTCAAATTATATTAATTTTTATAAGTTTTGTGATAGTTTCGACGAAATTATATTTGTTCAGAATAGCGATGCGCATACTTCGATGTACGAATATTCTCTTTAACCAGGCGTTTTGGATAATAACAAAATAACTGAATAACATTCGTATGTGCACACAAATAGATAGGTACCCGGGTAATACAATGTTGAATTTTTCGCTCAACAACAGAGAGTTTTTGGTTATTTCGTGCTTCTTGTCACTTCTAGTACGAAGTTAACAGTTTGTACAAAGGAGTCACCGGGCAAATCCTGAGAATGCTTGGAAAATTTAGACACCTAAGCAACAAAAACCGATTTTTCTAAAAGTCCGGGTTTGAGTTTTTTCTGCGTGGCAACGTCCATGGCTACAAATTTGTCTCCGAATTTCCAAACTCGTGTACGAACTTTATCCTCCTAATTCGTACACGAATCGTGCAAATTCGTAGTACGAAGTTGTTGGCATTAATGTAATTAAAACAAAAAAAATCAAATCCGAACTTTTTGTTGACTTATGAACGGGAGCTAGGAATTTTCATTGCATTTCATGATTTGCCGGGTGACTACATCGTACCACCGACTAATTTCGTACTACGAAAAGGCGAAAAGTACGAAGTTTCCAAAAACTCCCTAATGTTTTACAACTTAAGAGGGAATCTATATTTTAATAAATCTTAGGAATACCTATTAGAAAAAAATGTTCAAATTACATTCATTCATACAGTTTTGCAATAGTTTCGACGCGATTGAATATTAAATATCGAACTATTGACATCGCAATTCAGAACAAATTTCGTTCTGAATTGCGATGTCAATAGTTCGATATTCGAATACTCTCCGGCGAATACCGAATCCGGCGATTCGAATAATAGCCTAAATTAGCTGAATAACATTCGTAGGTTAATGTTGGTAATGTTGATGTTGCATTTTTTACTCAACAATAAGCTGGGGTGATTGGAAGAATGAAACGCCTTTTTTACACCTACGTTTTTACACCTAAAGATAACAGCATATTGCCTTACTCCTTTTCGTATTTCAACTAATTGGTAAAAAATAGCAAGTCTGACATCCAGCCATCGACCACCCTCCTTCAAATCCTCAAATCCTTCGATTTTCTCCAGCGTACCTATCGCTTCTTCGGCGACGTCAGCGAATTCACCCTTCCCTCGTTTCGGTTTTCAGTGCAAACAATCCCCGGGCAAAAAGGCGAGAGGGGCTTCGACGGTTTGAAAGGCGAAAAAGGCAGCGAAGGCGAACAGGGGGAGGTCGGCCCCCGGGGACCTCCTGGCGTTCCGGTGAGTAATCACAATCTGCCTCTTTGTCGCTGACATGAATCCCCCGCCGCGACTTTTTCTTTTTTTTTTCTTCCTTTTTCTATGCATGCGATAATTTACACGAAGGATATCTACGTCACTCTACCTTATGGCGTAAAAATGAGCGCGACATTTTCAGAGATGCCTGGGATGTGAAGTCTGGGTAAATTAGAAGAAAAATTGCAAAAACTGACAATTCCAACCTGACCCCAGTATCAGATTTATAGTTCAAAATCTTGACAAATAGACGACTGGAAGGTTTGTGGTTAACCATGGTCAGTGATCAGACATCGTCAGTGGTAATCGACCACTATCAGCGGTTATATTCGGTTGGGGTGGACATTTTTTCGAAAAAATAATGTTTTTATAGCTAAAATAACTCAATTTTTTACCGAGAAATTGATGTTTTTATAGCTAAAATAGCTCAAAGTTGAATTTTCGAATGGTCGAACGTCTCTTTTTATGGTAAACTCTGTACCGGGGAAGGAAAGTAAAAATGTGTTATGACACACCTTCTTCTTCTTCATTTATCATTATTATTTTTTTTTTACATTCTCGTTTATACTATATGAGGAGCTTACTTTCAACAGGGGTCATATCCGATTTTCGAAAAAATTCAGTCAAAGACGGATTTTCAATCTATAGGATAGCCCAAATCGACCTGTAGGATAGCGTCAAAAAGGAAGATATCCTTGCGTATTTGAAGGGCAAAGTTAGCTGTTTGGATCAAAAGGGATCACATCCGCTCTAAATTTAACTTCCGATCAATAACTCCTTAAACGTTTTTTTCACTTCCTGAAAATTTTCCGGAAGTGGATATGACCCTTTTTGAAAGTAAGCTCCTCATATAGACTTGACATGATTACTATGCTATTCTATGATTAATATACTATATTTTGATTAATATACTATACTTAAAACTCAGTTAAGTTCAAACTGAAGTTCAAACTCGAAGTCGAACTCAAACTGACGTTCAAACTCGAAGTTAAATTCAAACTGAAGTTCAAACTCGAACTGAAACTCGAAGTTAAACTCAAACTTGAACTGAAACTCGAAGTCAAACTCAAACTGAAGTTCAAACTTGAAGTTAAACTCTAACTGAATTTCAAACTCGAACTGAAACTCGAAGTCAAACTCAAACTGAAGTTCAAACTCGAACTGAAACTCGAAGTCAAACTCAAACTGAAGTTCAAACTCGAACTGAAACTCGAAGTCAAACTCAAACTGACGTTCAAACTCGAAGTTAAACTCAAACTGAAGTTCAAACTCGAAGTTAAACTCAAACTGAAGTTCAAACTCGAACTGGAAGTCGAAGTTAAACTGAAACTGAATTTCAAACTCAGTTTCAGTTCGAGTTTGAAATTCAGTTTGAGTTTGACGATTCAGTAGTTGGTTCAGTTCGAGTTTGAACTGTCAGTTTGAGTTTGACCGGTTCTTCAGTTCGAGTTTGAACTTCAGTTTGAGTTTGACTTCGAGTTTCAGTTCGAGTTTGAACGTCAGTTTGAGTTTGACTTCGAGTTTCAGTTCGAGTTTGAACTTCAGTTTGAGTTTGACTTCGAGTTTCAGTTCGAGTTTGAACTTCAGTTTGAGTTTAACTTCGAGTTTGAACGTCAGTTTGAGTTTGACTTCGACTTTCAGTTCGAGTTTGAACTTCAGTTTGAGTTTGACTTCGAGTTTCAGTTCGAGTTTGAACTTCAGTTTGAGTTTGACTTTGAGTTTCAGTTCGAGTTTTGAACTTCCAGTTTGAGTTTGACTTCGAGTTTCAGTTCGAGTTTTGGACTTCAGTTTGAGTTTGAGTTCGAGTTTCAGTTCGAGTTTGAACGTCAGTTTGAGTTTGACTTCGAGTTTCAGTTCGAGTTTGAACTTCAGTTTGAGTTTGACTTCGAGTTTCAGTTCGAGTTTGAACGTCAGTTTGAGTTTGACTTCGAGTTTCAGTTCGAGTTTGAACTTCAGTTTGAGTTTGACTTCGAGTTTCAGTTCGAGTTTGGACTTCAGTTTGAGTTTGACTTCGAGTTTCAGTTCGAGTTTGAACGTCAGTTTGAGTTTGACTTCGAGTTTCAGTTCGAGTTTGAACGTCAGTTTGAGTTTGACTTCGAGTTTCAGTTCGAGTTTGAACTTCAGTTTGAGTTTGACTTCGAGTTTTAGTTCGAGTTTGAACTTCAGTTTGAGTTTAACTTCGAGTTTGAACGTCAGTTTGAGTTTGACTTCGAGTTTCAGTTTGAGTTTGAACTTCAGTTTGAGTTTGACTTCGACTTTCAGTTCGAGTTTGAACTTGGGTTTGAGTTTGACTTCAAGTTTCAGTTCGAGTTTGAACTTCCAGATTTGAGTTTGACTTCGACTTCCAGTTCGAGTTTGAACTTCCAGTTTGAGTTCAACTTCGAGTTTTAGTTCGAGTTTGAACGTCAGTTTTAGTTTGACTTCGAGTTGCAGTTCGAGTTTGATCTTTAGTTTGAGTTTGACTTCGAGTTTCAGTTCGGTTTGAACGTCAGTTTGAGTTTGACTTCGAGTTTAAGTTCGAGTTTGAACTTCAGTTTGAGTTCAACTTCGAGTTTCAGTTCGAGTTTGAACTTCAGTTTGAGTTTGACTTCGAGTTTCAGTTCGAGATTGAACTTCAGTTTGAGTTTGACTTCGAATTTCAGTTCGAGTTTGAACTTAAGTTTGAGTTCAAACTCGAACTGAAAGTCGAAGTCAAATTCAAACTGACGTTCAAACTCGAACTGAAAGTCGAAGTCAAACTCAAACTGACGTTCAAACTCGAAGTTAAACTCAAACTGAAGTTCAAACTCGAACTGGAAGTCGAAGTTAAACTCAAACTGAAGTTCAAACTCGAACTGAAACTCGAAGTCAAACTCAAACTGACGTTCAAACTCGAAGTTAAACTCAAACTGAAGTTCAAACTCGAACTGAAACTCGAAGTCAAACTCAAACTGACGTTCAAACTCGAAGTTAAACTCGAAGTCAAACTCAAACTGACGTTCAAACTCGAACTGAATGTCGAAGTCAAACTGAAACTGACGTTCAAACTCGAAGTTAAACTCAAACTGAATTTCAAACTCGAACTAAAACTCGAAGTTAAACTCAAACTGAAGTTCAAACTCGAACTAAAACTCGAAGTTAAACTCAAACTGAAGTTCAAACTCGAACTGAAACTCGAAGTCAAACTCAAACTGACGTTCAAACTCGAAGTTAAACTCAAACTGAAGTTCAAACTCGAACTGGAAGTCGAAGTTAAACTCAAACTGAAGTTCAAACTCGAAGTCAAACTCAAACTGACGTTCAAACTCGAACTGAAACTCGAAGTCAAACTCAAACTGACGTTCAAACTCGAACTGAATGTCGAAGTCAAACTGAAACTGACGTTCAAACTCGAAGTTAAACTCAAACTGAATTTCAAACTCGAACTAAAACTCGAAGTTAAACTGAAACTGACGTTCAAACTCGAACTGAAAGTCGAAGTCAAACTCAAACTGACGTTCAAACTCGAAGTTAAACTCAAACTGAAGTTCAAACTCGAACTGAAAGTCGAAGTCAAACTGACGTTCAAACTCGAAGTTGAACTCAAACTGAAGTTCAAACTCGAACTGAAAGTCGAAGTCAAACTGACGTTCAAACTCGAAGTTAAACTCAAACTGAATTTCAAACTCGAACTGAAAGTCGAAGTCAAACTCAAACTGACGTTCAAACTCGAAGTTAAACTCAAACTGAAGCTCAAACTCGAACTGGAAGTCGAAGTTAAACTCAAACTGAAGTTCAACTGGTCAAAATGAGTTTGACTTCGAGTTTTAGTTCGAGTTAGAACTTCACTTTGACTTTGACTTCGAGTTTCAGTTCGAGTTTGAACTTCAGTTTGAGCTTAGACATTTATTGAAAATATTTAAACCTTTTTACATATTTTCCACATATTTTAAATACATAAAAATCCGATCCCTAGTTATGACTCACTTTCTTCATCTAATATTCTCATTTACTTATTTTACATTCTCGTTTATACTATCTAGACTTGACATGATTACTATGCTATACTATGATTAATATACTATACTTTGGACACTCAGGTATACAAGTCTCTGTATCCCGTTTCTGAATCGACTGCCATGTCCTCCCGTTGATTTGCATGATTGCGAATGTCACTTGCGGACTTTTAACGAGTTGAACGAACTTTTGCGGTTTCCCAATTGAAACTGCAATGTAAGGTCTGGGTTGAGGGCATTTAATTTGCAACTTTCTGCATTTACGTGTCACTCACTTAGCCATTGTGGTTGCCTGTTTATTCAGGTCGGCTGCCCCTGTAAATTTGAGTATTACACTCCTCTTGAAAATTAAATAAATGAGGTCCACTCTCAGCGCTAATTTCCTTGAACCATGATAAGTTGTGCTTAAAAAAAATTACCTACCTTTTTAGCAGGTCCAGCTATGTTCAAAATTTTAAAAATTCAAACTAAAACCATTCTTAATTGAAATAATTTATTATATCAAATTTTAATAATTAGGTAATTGAGCATTCTAAAAAATGTCAATTAAAATATCAATATAAGAATTTCTCAGTTAAATCGACTATACTTAAGTGAAGTCCTTTAAATTTCCCGTAAACTCCAACTTCAATTCTTCCCTCGGAAGGGTTGAAAAAGTTAAAAATTAAAACGATCCATGAAACTCCAACAGTTGATATTCTTCGGACGATTTCGTCTTAAACTTTCACCAACAAAAGGCCAACTAGTCGCGAAATGTAATTATTCGCACCTATTTACGTTTAATTGACCTTGACGCCAAAACGTGATGAGATTCCCTAGGAAACTTTTCTATTGTCGTGGGCGAGAGAAACAAGTTTTCCATCGGACTGGAAAAGCCCTGGAAATGTGAAGTTGGTTCCTCGAGCTTTTCTTTTTTGAGCTTCTATATTTATGCCCGACGACAGACTCGATTAGGTTTTCAAGCGGTACAAATGAAAAAGATATTATCGGTCGTTTGTTTTAATCAGAACATTTCCCCCCTCCCCTGAAAATGGCGTTTTCGGAATAATAAGCGATAAAAAAATTACATCGCTTCCCCCGTCGGAATTGGTACCGGTGTATGGGAATAATGAAATTGTCGGGCGGATAATGGCATGGAAAAACCATGATTGGAATGATAATTTTTAGAAACAAATTGCTGCCGCTTCGCATCTCATAATTCCATCTGAATTTCTTTATATTGACACTTTGGAAATGTCTAAAAATGGTTTTTTATTTTTTGACAAAAATTTGGATTTTAATGTGAAACATAATATGTTTGACTTGGGCAGTGTTGCACCTTCACAGTCGATACATAAAATTAAAATGAGATATTAGCCATAATTTTATGTTTCTAAATGTCCGGGCTATTTAAAAATCAAACATTTTTATGCTATACTAAACATTAATTGTAGATATTTATTCACGTTCTAGATTACAGTTAGCATGAAACGAAAATAATTTCACAAATGGTCAATTAATTTCAAAAATTCGATTTCTTAACGGCATAAGAAAACGTTTTAAGGATTCTTGAGCTATCTTGCGATGTTTCTACCTGCAAAACGGCGAACCTTCTTCCAAATATCTGCGAGCACGCAGTTTCTCTATTCAGGAAACATAATATTTATCTAAGACAATGCCATCGTTAGGGGACTTTACCTCGAATAACTGAAGAACGTGGGCTGTACGTAGGAGTCAATGCTGAATTACGTCGGTAAAGAGAACTTCTGTTTACGTAAAATGGCTGGCGCATTGTGTGGTAATATCCGTTTAAATTACGTAATCCAATTGCACCGGATAGACATAGTTGAGATAACTTGTCATTGTGGAAGACAAAAACATTTTGATAGCCGTTGCGACGCTAAAATGATCAAAATCAATTGCGAATGACAAAACCATTTTCCAGCATAATTTTCGACGAAACTCGGCGGCCTGTCTATTCTATGAATGTATTCATCAGAATCGACTGCAGAGTAAATTTTCTCGGAAATCCCGAAAATTGCTCCACGCTCATTATTTCGACCTATTTGTTCCAGGGCCGTCCCGGCGAGAGAGGCGACGCGGGTCCGATTGGCCCCAAAGGAGAAAGAGGAGCCCAGGGGCCACCGGGGGGTGAAAAAGGCGAGAGGGGCAAGAAAGGAAAACGCGGTAGACCTGGACCAGCTGGCCCGGTAAGTGCCTTTTCAGCATAACGAGCAAACAGATGTGGCAGTAGTAATTATTAACATTTTATGCTGTATCAAAATTGTAATGAAGGCAAAACGATTTATAGGGCGTTCCAGGAATTGGGACTATCTTAAAAATTCCAGATCCTTGTTTTTTCCCCTGAGTGCTTGTTTTTTCAGAGTGAAGAGAGAGAGACTCTGAGCCTTACTCTGATTCAGATCATCTCCCTCATCCTGCTGATGATCCTCATCCTGAACCTGATCCGGATCCTGACCTAACTTTGAACCTTACACTGGTTTATGATCCTTTCCATCGTCCTGATCCTGATAAAGAATGTGATCCTTGCCCAAATCCGGATCCTGAACAAGATCCTGATCCTAAACCAGCTCCTAATCCTGAAAGTGATCCAGATCCTGACCTGACGCAGATTCTAATCCTTCCCCTGATCCTGATCTGTATCCTGATTCTGATGATGATCCTGAACCATCCAATGATTTAGATCCTTCCTCTCATCTTGATCCTGATGGTGATCCGGATCCTGAACTGACTCTGAACTTGTCACTGAAACATGATCCTGATACTGATGACGGTCCTGACCTTGATGGCGATCTTGATCATTACTCTAAGTCTTATCTCAATCCAGATCCAGATACTGGTCCAAGCCAGATGCTGATCCTGATCCAGATCCTGACCTGACACTGCTTCCTCTCCCTCACCCTGATGATTATCCTGATCCTGGTGGTTACAATGATCCTGATAGTTATCCTGATCCTGGTCATGATAATGATCCTGATGATGATTTTGATTCTGATGTTGATCCTGATTCTGATGACGACCTGACAATGATTTGGCGCCTTACCTTCATCCTGATCCTGATGATAACCCTATCCCTGATGATGATCCTGAACCTGGCCATGATCCTAATCCTCAGCCTCGTCCTGGTAGTCCTTAACCCTTAACCAGATAGAACTATCTGGGATAACTTAATAAGGGATAACTTCATCCCTTAAACCTGATTCTTACCCTGATCCTGGCAACATCGTACTGATCCTTTGACGTCATACTTCTACTAAGAATCCATCAGAAACCAGAAACCAAAATTGTCACCAAAACTACCCATATTATACTACCTACCAATCCTCCCCTACTATGGTACTGAATAATTCCGTTCTTAATTTACCATTTTTATGAAATTTGGGCTGCATCAATGCAAAAATATTATTACTGCAATCTAGAAAAATATACTTACATTTTCTGCTGGCGAAGGAGAGCGAAAATATTCCAACCCGTGTAATATATCATGACCTGATAGAACACCCAGCGGCGTCAAAGATACGCCCACTCATCGCAAAAACTAGGGCAATATATGGACACAGGTAAAGATGAAGTTGGAACTCGGATCCGTAAATCAAGAGCGAAAGATGATAACTTTAGTCGATTTGAAGGAGGCTCGAGTGAACTTGGCGGGAAATAAAAAGCGGCGAAGAGAATTCATATAGCGCCAAAGTGCAGAAGGTTGTTGGGAGAAGTTTTTCCATAAATAAAGAGAAGGCATCATCCGAGAAAGGGATGGCCTCCGTATTTTGTTCGTGTCGATCGTGAAACAATCTACGCTTCGGAGTGGCCTGGATTTGTTTGGGAAAATAATCCTCGACTCCCTTTTCGACAGTTTGAAAACTTCCAGCCTCGAGAGAGATCGAGAATTTTTTTTAACATTAAGGCTCAGGGGGCTTTGAAAATTAGTAGTATTTTCAGGAGGAAGGTAGATGTGGTTTTTTTGCGGTAAATCAGGTGAAGCCGAGGTTGCAACCCTAAGAACCGGTCTCAATTCCGACGAGCAGTGGGAGAGCTCTGGTTGGCTGTCAAGTCTTCCATGTCCCTCCAGAATGCTGCAAGGCATTCCTCTTCCATGGGATTTATGGGGAGCCAAGGGGTTGGGTTGAAAGACCAGAATAACAAACAGTAGTGAACGAACCAGAAGTGCACCAAAAACTGGCCACAACCATGAAAAGCCAAGACATTTCTGTCAACTTTAGCAGCAACTTGTTTTGTTCTGGGTGGGAGATTTTTGGGAGTCCAGTGAATCCTCAAGAATCTGGATCTGGATCAGGGTCAGGGTCAGGATCACCATCAATATCAGAACCAAGAAAATGATCAGTGTCAGGTTCAGAGTCAGGTCAAGATCCGGATCACTTTCAGGATCAGGTTTAGGATCAAGATCTGGGTAAGAGTCAGGATCACTTTCGGGATCAGGATCACTTCCGGGATCAGGATCACTTCCGGGATCAGGATCACTTTCGGGATCAGGATCCTCAACAAGGATCACGATCAGGAACAGGGTAAGGGTCAGATTCAGAGTCAGAATCCTCATCAGGACAAGGGAGTCATTGAAGGTGTTTTGAGGCATCAGGGTCAGCATCAGGATAGGTTAGATTAAGGATCAGTGAGTGAGGATACATGGATTAAGGACCTGGAGGATTGTGGAAGGTTCAACATGTAAATCTTCTGTTATATCAGTGACCCTGGATGTTAACATTGGAATTCCAAGGTCTTCTCGAGCGCCCATTTTGGCCTGAATGAGCTGCTCCTTGGGGCAAAAGTTCGTCGGGGCAAAAAGTCACTATTGCTGTCTCCAATGACAAGTTCCGGGCGTTCTAGAAATTCACCAAAGTATCGATATCGCCGAATTAGATCTAGACCAAATCGAACCGGCAGCATCCATGAATCTCATTCTCAGTCTCATTCATCTTTTGAATCGTCATTGTATGAAAATCGAGAGATCTGTCCATCGTATTCATGGTGATTCCAAAACGCGCATTTGAAATTCCCCGCGAGGATTCGCACGACGAAGTGCCGAAGGTTGTCGATGGAAGTTTTCCGATGAATAAAGAAAAGCCATCTCGGAACATTCCTCGTATCGATCCCGGATCACACGTCAAAAATAGATCTGCGGGATTTACTGTGAGAGGCCCCTAAATTCTTGGGATTGCATTTTCACTTTAAGCCGTAAAGCCGCGCGGTAATAAAGTGCGGCGGTTCGAGTGAAGGTTTCGAAGAGAAAATTGAGAGAGAGATAAAGGAGCGGGCGAGAAAAGGAGAGAGTACGAGGTTGAAATATAAATGGCGCCAAGGAGAGTGAACCAAGTCGACTTGTTTCCTTTAGTATGTGAGTGTAAGTTGCAAGGAAACTTCTCTCTGGTTTGCGCGTGTGCGTATGTGGAGACCTAGAATTATGTGGATTCACTGTTACATAAACCACAGTTTACAGTTGAGAGGGCCATATAAATGCAGTTCCTCAGGGTGAATTTGCTCGGTATATGAATAGTTTTCTAACGTCTTCTCCAACAGTGTTTGTAATTGTTCAATTAAGACCTGGTCTGCGTCGATTGAAGAGCGTTAGAAGGATTTTCACTTGGTTTTATGGAGTGGCGTTCTCTGTTGTCTCTGTCTCGGAGGCACCATTGTCGCTGTCTCTGAACGTAAAATTTGCTCTTCGCTACTTTTATAGGACACATTAGTAGTATAATGTGCGAAGGCACCAACCATTAGGCAATATTCAAAAACATTCTACATTGTTCGAGAGTTGAACAACCATTCATGAGCATACAGAGCTTTCAAGAATTTTCAAGAACCATCAAGTACCTTGTAAGAACAAGCCAGATCTTCTAATGGTGATCAAGGGCATTCAAGAACATTCACGGACAACCCAGAACGTCAGGGTCAGTCAAGAACCTTCAAAACCGTTCAAAAACATTCCAAAAGCAAAGAACCAACCAAAAACGTTAAGGGAAATTCAAGAACCGCTTCAGAACAACTGGAACGTTCATGGACACTCAAGGACGTTCTCAAATAGCCGAGAACGTTCCCAAAAAGTCGAGATCTTTTAAGAACATTCATGAACCATTGAAGAGGCATTTAAAAAGCCAAGAAGCGTTCAAAAACATTCAAAAGATCAAGGACATTCAAGAACCGTCAAGAGCGAGGGCAATCAATAATCTCCCAAAAACATTCGAGAATCATTAACATTCAGCATTGCGGTATTATGTATTCAAGAACCATTCATGAGCATTCGAGGGCATTAGTTTATGTTCAAGGACATTCAATCTCGCCACGAAAGTCAACTACATTCGAGCACCTTTCAAGAACGTTCAGGAAGTCAAGAGGCGTTCAAGAGCACTGGAGAACATTCAAGAACAGTCAAGATTGCGCTAGAATGGTAAAGAACCTGTCATGCAGATTCAAGAGCCTTTAAGGCCAATTAAGAATCTTTCAAAAGCATTTTCACTCAAACTTCATTTTCATTCAAAAGCAACGTTCACGGACTATCATGAACATTCAAGATTGAGCATGCTTGAACTCAACTCGAGAATGTGCTAGGTAGGGTGGCCTGTTCTGAGATATTCAAGAACAGTTTAGGAACATTCAAGAAGCATTCAAGGGCGTTCAAGTGGGACATTCAAGAACGTTCAATTAGGACATTCAAGAACGTTTTTGGTCAGTCAAGAACATTCGAAAGCAGTCGACAATCTTTCAAGAACATTAAAAAACGTTCAGGGACGTTCAAGAGCTGTTAAAGAGCATTCAAGAACGATCAGGGACGTTCAAGAACTGTTAAACAGCATTCAAGAGACCCAGTAGCCTTCGAGAACATGCAAAAACGTTCAGGGACGTTCAAGAACATTCAAGATTCTTCATGGACATTCAAGAACCTTCAGGTTCTGGGACAATCAAGATCATTCAAGAACGTTCGAGATTGCTCGAGAATATTCGACAGCCATTCATGGGAATTCCAGAACATTTCAAAACGTTGAAGCAAAATAAACCGGTCAAGAAAAACCGATACTTGGATCGAAAACGTCGGATGGGCCTATTGAGAAGGTCGCCACGCCATATTATTCAGTCGGTACCTAAAATTTAGCCTACATTTTTTGTAGACCAATCCGATTTGAGGCATTGGTTGCCTCTTTTTGTCGGATTAAAGTTGGGTCCGTTTCGTCAATTTATTAAGGGTGGGTTCGTCGATTCATTTTATTCATCGAATATCCGTTATTCTCCGAATAGTTTCTGAGAAGGGAAGACTATGAATTTTCGTGTCAACTATAAACAGTTTTATTCGGCCCTTTTGCCCTTTCCAGCCTGGATAGGTCGATTTTAATACATATACAATTAAATAAACTCCAGCTGAGAAGGTCTGTAAATCAAGCCAGTCACAACTTTAGAACGCCAATCAAGCCTGAGGAACGACTTTAAGTTAATTTCAACCTCCTTCGCCCGGTGATTCATCTGGGGCAAGTGAACATCTCTTTATTCGCCTCCCAGCAGGACAATGGGCGAAAGGGGGAGGGGGGATTTAATTTTCAGCTGCGTTTCTCGCCAAAAGAACTTGATTAACTCTTTCTCAAAACCTAATATTCGCCTCGGAATTGAGACCGATGTTTCCGCAGCAGCGGACGGTCTTGTTTTTGAACAATTTTCGCGATTTTCGAATTTTTGTTAGTAAGTTTCTGGAATTGCCAACTGTTTCGTATAGATTTGAATAATATTTAAATAATTTTCGCATCGCAGGTTCAACAAGGCGAGAGGATTATTTTCTGTTTAAGTACTAGAGATTTTCACAAACCTACTTTCAAATTTCTTTCTTTGAACTAACTCGAAAGCCTTGCTTGTATTTGTACATTTGACCTGGAACGCTTTGAAAGAATTGAACTGTCGAGGGATTGATCCGTTCATGCGTCATCAGTACGTTGCAAAACATCAAAATTGTTTTTCCGGTCAACTTTGATATCCTATTTTTGTTCCAGCCTGGCCCAATCGGAGTCTTAGGGCCAAAAGGGCAAAAAGGAGAGCCCGGGGATATCACGAATACAGCCGGAGAACTAATTTCGGTATGTGTGACAATGTATCATTACTACGCGTCGAAACGTTTTTCAATTTCACCGCTCACTCGGCTGTGACAGTTGCTGTCAAAATTATCGCAAGAGACATCGAAAACCTTTCACTTATTAGCTGTTCTTCTGCATCAAAATTTCAAATTCGAATCCATTTATATTATCTCAAGTAACGATATTTCAGTTTTTCGTTTATAACTCAAAAACCGAAGGTCGGACGGAAAAGGTGACTTCAATCAAAATGAAAGTAGGATAAATTTCCTACAAATGTTATCCCATAAACTACTTTCCTAACTCGAACCGTTTCCGACTAATACGCCTTCATAAATGACTGTTCTAAAAAATCGATCTCACGTTGTTTGTTTATAGTTCAGCTGTATCGTCTAAACTATTAAACTTGTCGCAAAAATTGCAATGGAAAAAGTTGTAGAAAATTCAATTTTCTTCGGGAGTATGGATCAATATGTCCATTCATCTCTTAGCTGTTGTCAGTTCTAAGGATTTTTTTCTTCTAACGAATTGTTCATGAAAAGCTTAAAATACTTACAGCTTGCGACTGTTAAAAAAATGAGCATATTAGTCCGTATTTCCAAAGAAAATTTATTTTCGACAGCTTTTTCTATTACAACTTTTGGGATAAAATCAATAGTTTAGACGGGACAGAGGAGCACCATAAACGTGGGATTGAACGTTTTCTGAAAATCGTCAATCTCGACAGCGTATACCTCTGAAACAATTAATGTTAGGAAAAAATGCTGGGGGAACGATTTGTAGGAAATTTATCGAACTCTTATTTTGATATGAGTAACTTTTTCAGTCCGACCTCTCGTTTTTGAGTTATAAGCGAAAAAGTGAAAACCTGTGGTACGTACGTCCTGTAACCCCCTGAACACATTTTTGAAATTTTTGACTTTTCCCCACTTACTCTAAAAACCTTCATTGACTAAACTCGTAACTGACTGAGTAACTATTTCAATTTTCTGAAATTCGAACTAGATTTGCTTCGGTGACTTTATTGTTTTCTTAACAAGCCCGCATTAAAATTATAGATAATAATGTTCCGATAAGAAAGTTTCCTCCTTCGTTAAGTTGATAGTAAAAGAAAATTATTAGTCAACATCCGCTGTGGCGGTTTGTTTGTTCGAAAGCGTCGTAAAAACCGCTGAATACCGGGCGGTAGTTTTTCTTGAATTAATTTCCCGACACGCTATGTCATCAATTCATAAAATGGAAATTTTACGGCTCGGTTATCGAACTCGCAAATAAAACATGCGATGGACGTTTTAAAGAGGTTTTTGCTATCGTTCATGTTGAAGCAGTTTTAAACTAATTTGAAATTTTATTTGCCGTTTTTTTTCCAACAGTTAAAAGGAGATAAAGGGGAGCCGGGGAAAGACGCGACGCAATACGTTCCTGTGCCTGGTCCGCCTGGTCCGCCCGGACCCCCGGGGCCTCCAGTAAGTTGCAATTAAATTCACCAAAATAATTGAGTACCTATTCTTAATAAAATTAATATTATACTTTTACAATTGGTTGTCAATTTTGGAAAAGGTTTTTATACATTTTCACAAATTAGGTAGGTACCTCTATTTATTTATATAATACATAAATATGAAAATATTATTTTCATAAAAAAAAATTGGTGCAAATTACAAATATTGTGCGTTTTGTCGCTGTTAAAATTGAACGACACGAGGTAATTCCTAAATTTTACATTCTTTAAGTAGGTACCAATATTTTGAAAAATTAAATAAAATATAAATACCTATATTATAAATTTCAATTATTCAAAAATATAATTTCTCGGTTTTCTGACGCACGTTTCCCACCGTGGCTTTCCTTGAATAAAAACTCAAAAACGAGAGAAAAGTCTACTCCACTAATGAGGTACAATTGTAGAAAATTGTGTTGAAGCTTTGTTGTAAGACGACAATATTTCTTTCTTTCTCTGATTCTTTTAATTAAAAACGTTGAAAAAAGTTAATTAATTAAACATTTACGAACTAAATGGAAGTATTGTAATCGTCCTAACAAAGCTTTGTTAAGTACTGATTGTAAATCGGTCCACAATTGTACCTCAATAGTGGAAAAGACTTTCTTTTCTCTCATTTTTGAGCTTTTGTCCAAATTATGGGATTCCACAGCTTCTCTACGAGCGATTTAGCATCTGCAGCTTTCCTTTTCGGACAGCATGTAAGCTGTCTGTCTGCTGCTGCGGTACTAACCTATTACCCAGATCCATTAGCCATGAGATCTCATTTCCATGAATGGCCCAAATTAGAACGGAGAGCTGACTCATCTACTCGTATCGTTGTTCTTGGCCATGGGGATATTAGCCCGGTAATGGTCCCATATGGCTGTATCAGTGTAAACATCGTACCCCGATGTACCACTTGGTTAAAGGATTTCACCTTCCGGGAATCCAATTATAATCGATTCGTTACATCCTATTGTGATCAAACATTAATGAGACACGAATGCCAAATATCTGGATTTCCCCTTCTAACGCTCGAGTTTTATGGATAAAGAGCAATTCTGGGAATCCCAGTCGTGTCTACCATAACATATCTTTTGTTTCCTTTTATTAAGCGTATTAGGTGGCTACCTCATTATAAAAACTGCGAACTCATTGACCAGGGAAAAATTTTTTTAAAAAATAACATCTACAGAAACTCATATTTAAACCCGGTCAAATCGAGTTTAACAATAATAAAAAAAATTTAACAATTTATCTAAAAAATTGCTACATAATTTTATTTCACATTATTTTACGTTACTTAGTATATAATATATACTAGCATATAATATACTAGTATATAATATATAATATATAGCATATTATGCTGAAAAGCTAAAAAAAGTTATTATGTTTTGCCATCAATTTTTTTAACTGCTTGCTTGTTAGCGTTTTACGCGAATTTATGAAATAACCGATTATTTCGTCTGATTGCCAACTTTTTTCAGACATAACCGGAAACAATAAAGAACCAAAAAAGTCAGATGAAACTTTGATAAATTTGTACATATTGGAACAATTCAAATTTTTCATTTTTTCAGGGCCCGTCCGGCTTGTATAACAAGAGTCCTGATGCCAATGATGTATTTGGTGAAACTTCGTTCGCACCCAGGCCAAGTAAGGAATAGCAGTTGTTCCTTTTTATATTTATAGTTATGTTATAGTTATTTTATTGTTATAGTTACTATAACAAGCAGCAAAAATCTTCTTGACATTTTTGAAAAACATCTCGTTTCTCTTAACTCAAAATGAGTGTAATATTCTCCAATTTAGCTTGAAATTCGAGCTGTCGCATATTTTTTCTCCGCTATTTTCATAATTCCGTTTTTCGCATCCTTACAGAACCGCGAGGAGGGCTCGAGGAGTTGAAAAACCTCAAAGAACTGAAAGACTTGAAAGGAAGCTCGGAAAGTAAGCATCTGGAGACGTACTTTGTACAGCTTATGCGTAATTACAAGCCTTTATGCTCACGTTTTGAATGAATACATTGCGGATTTTCATTTCAGAGAAAGAGCAAAAAGCGGCCGAAAACGCATTGATCGTGCCGGGGGTCGTCACTTTTGAAACGTTGGCCGCTATGTCTGAGGTAATTATTTTGGAAATTATTTTCTTAAGATAGCACAAAATACTTTCATATTTTATGAAGAATCAGAGAAGAATGATGTATTGTAGTCATGAAATAAAATTTTTTTCGAGTTGGTTCAAATTTTGAACTTCAGAATGAGGAAAATGTAATAAAAGCTTTAGAGCGTGGGACCTCCAGCCTGAGGAGGCCCGAGGAGGAGAAAGCGCTCGAAATATTAATCGCTCTCTAGTTGGACTAAAAACGCAAATAGCCAAATGACCGACGGAGATTATTGTCGTCGATAGTACGGCTGGCAGTTATTGAACGTAAATCACGTTACAACCGAAACGTCAGTTGGAAGGCTGACGTACAAAAGGCGATATCTTGACACACCACGGCCACGGATGTCGAGATAAATTTCCGCCATGATTTCAGATGTCGCAGGTGAGCCCTGTCGGGACGTTAGCATACATTAAGGACGAGGAGGCTATGCTTGTCCGGGTCAACAAGGGATGGCAGTACATAGCCGTGAGTATCTAATACTAATACATGGGGCTCTGCAGTCGGCCATATCAAATGGACCTTCCGCAGACAGATCGGATGATTCTATTTGTTACTTGACAGAAGGTTGAGCCGCAACGTTGTCATAGCACCAGAAGATACAAATTTTTAATAAATTATTTCGATACGGTACGATCCTCTTTTAGTGCTTTTTTCGCTGCTTATTTTGGTTTATTATCCAATATTGATTTATTATTCAATAATAAACCATTTTGATCGCCCAAGAAAAAAAATGTCTAACCTACCCTGAAATTTTCATGGTTTACGTTTCAAAGGGTGTAGAATCCGAATCTGCAATAAAAAATTCGGCCACCCGCCGTCCGCCATCCCCCGTCCGCCGTCCAACGTCCGCCGTCCACCGTCCCTCGTCCAACGTCCACTGTCCCCCGTCCAACGTCCGCCGTCCACTGTCCCCCGTCCGCCGTCCAACGTCCCTCGTCCAACGTCCTCCGTCCACCGTCCGTTGTCCACTGTCCCCCGTCCACGGTCCAACGTCCGCCATCCAACGTCCCCAGTCCACCGTCCGTTGCCCATCGTCCGCCTTCCGCCTTCCGCCGTCCACCTTCCGCCGTCCGCCTTCCGCCGTCCGCCTTCCGCCTTGAAACTTTCTCTCCCAAATGGCTGGAGATTTTTTAATAGTTTTTTTTTGAAAAATCAACCTTGTTTCCGAACAGCCCCAAAACTGGGCCAGATTCTGGAAAAATTATTAAAATATTGAAAAAATTCCGTTTTTATAAAATCTTCTCCGACTTGCAAGTAAATTGTTCATTAGTTAGATTTTTATGGTGAATTGAATGGGACCATTTCCAGATCGGTTGCTTTCTTCGTTCAAAAGTTACCTACTGGCTTTAGGGTTGGCGCAGGGCCTTGTAGGGTAGACTTCGATGACTTTTTGATTTCCTCA
Source organism: Nesidiocoris tenuis (assembly GCA_036186465.1). Lineage (NCBI taxonomy): Eukaryota > Metazoa > Arthropoda > Insecta > Hemiptera > Miridae > Nesidiocoris > Nesidiocoris tenuis. The sequence continues at coordinate 3,831,855 of AP028923.1, forward strand.
TATTTAATGAAAATTGTTCAAGCAAATATTGCGTTTTCTATCAAAAAAATTTTGGCAGGTATAAAAATCGGTTTTTGCCTAAAAAAATTTTGAAAAAGGTGTTGTTCGGGTTTCACGGTTAATTTTGCGAAATTTTCAGCTGGGCTCGTTGGTTTCGACATCGAACGAAGAAGAGCCGCCGGAGGAAATGTCGCCGGACGAAAAGCTCCTGCCGCCCTTCGAGTCTTCGAATCTGTTGAACCAGTTTTCCGACTCGGGGAACGTGAGTAGTCGAAATTTTGATAATTCACTACCTACCCCTCAAGATGTTGCGAAAAAACTGAAAAATTAGGATCTTACTTTTTTCGAAAATTTTCGCTATAATACTGGAGGGTCTGTTGGATTTATTTCTTGGGATTGTACAGATTTTCATATTTACGTAGGTATTTATTCGAAGGCTCGCCGATTTTTTCTTGGTTTTTCGAATTTTATTCATAGGCCAAAGAAAATGTTCGAAGTGAAATTGAAAAATTACTTCTTGTTAACTGATTACTTCAAGAATAGGGAATAATGTACCAAAATACAAGCCTAAAGGGTCGGTTCATCATTTGCCATATCAGTATCAAATATCTAGTATCAAAATACCTTCAACTACTAATGACAATATTTGCATGAAAAAATGCTAAGTGATACTAATTCTACTATGAAATTAGCTTCAAAGGCATAAACCGACCCTCAGTATTCATAATTCATAAAATGTATATATAATTTTTTTTTCTGAATTTTTGCTCAAAATTGTGAGTATAGCTAAAGTACAAGATGGCGGAAGCTTTTGTAAGTCACTCGTTGGTCGAAAAGCTTCGCTCTGCATATGCTTACCTCTACATGTCAATATCTGCCGGTCTGATCCATCTACATCCGATGTTGTTGCTGCATCAGTCGCCGACTTCGGTCGATATCGGGTGGGGGGGGGGGCGTTTATTAGACCGTTACCCCTCGGTGATCACGTGGTAGCGTTAACGCCTTGTTGGAAACTCACACGCTCCGCGAGCGTTCCGGTGGCGGCCTGATGGAACATGATATCAATACTGAGCGAGTACCAGAATGTATCGCAGAGTTGGGCGAACATATCAGAATGCTATCGGGTGAAGATCGAAACATCATAATCTTCATCGCACTCGAACCCATATTCATACTCATAATCAAACTAGCATAATTAACTAACATAACTGACAATAACACAACTAACATGACTAACCGAACTAACATAATTAAATGACATCAAGGAATGGACGCCCATGTAATCAAACGCAAACTCAACGTCAAACGATAACTGAAACTCAAACTGAAACTGAAGCTTGAAATCGAACTTACGCTAAAACTCAAACTCATTGTCACAATCAAATTCGAAATTGAAGTCGAGTCGAATTCGAACTCAAACTGAAACCGAAACTGAAATTCAAACGCAAGCTCGTACTGATAAAACTAAATCAAACTCATTCTGACATCCTAACTGAAACTCAAACTGAAACAGAAACCATTACTCATACTCATACTCCTGATGTTTTTAAACTTATTTTTCAAATTTTTGAACTTTAAAATCCTTGTTTAGTAATTATTATTAACATTATTGTTTTTCTTCAACATTTGCAGGACCGACAGCCTAAAGCAGTGAGTATAATTATTTTCTTTTTACTCTTTGAGTTTATAGGTTTTGGGACATCTCTGGAATTGATTCTATTGGTTGGGAAATAAGACTAATCGATATAATTTAGTTTCTTATCTTCATTTTGGGCAGTCTCAATATTTCCTCTAGTACTTACCTAGTACAATAATCCTAAATTCAATAATTTCGGAATTTTGGATTTTTTCGTATTTCTACGGCTTCATATGTTGAAATTTCAAATCGATTTTTTCATTTTGTTTCATTCAGCTAAGGCTAGTCGCCCTAAATGAGCCTTACAGCGGCCAAATGGACGGCCTCAGGGGCGCCGACTATTCGTGCTACCGTCAAGCGCGCAGGGCCGGGCTGCGGGGCACCTTCAAGGCTTTCCTCACATCCCTGGTGCACAATTTGGACGCCATAATACGACCTGCTGATCGCGATCTTCCAATTGTCAACCTCAAGGTAAACATTTTTACTACCATATTACAGAGCAAAAGGAAGCGATGTAATTTTCCTAAAATCGAGAATTGGAACTTAGCTTCATAAAAAACTTTTTCTTATACACATTTACTCAGGATCACGTCCTGAACAAGCGTCTACGTGTCCGTCTGTCCGTGTGTCCGTCTGTGGTCATTCACAAAAATAGCCATAGCTCCCTCAATTCTCAACCTTTTTCCAAATTTCTTGAACTGAAATGTTTGCCTCGGCAAGACCTAACATCCTATTTAATTGACATTTTGATAGCTCACAGTTCTTCCGATATATTTGCATTTTTAGTGTTATCTATTTTTTTCGGATACAAAAATGGACCGATTTGAGCGTTCTTGTTTTTGAAATCTTTGTTTAACCTTGCAAAATGTATGGATATTTTTCATAATCCGGTCACTTGGCGTATTTTAATTTTAGGCGAGTTTTAAAATTTGCATAGTGAGTTTTTAATATTTATGACTCAAAAATATGAACAAATTGTGTCACACTTTTACGTTTCAAAATATGAAAGTAAGTATTGTGTGTTATCTACGCACCACTGGTTCTGAGAGTTTTGAGGCATTGTTTTTATTTCGTTCTGTGTCTGAATTTGCTTTATTAATGAATTGTAAAAATTAAATAAATTGTCTTTCAGGGTGACGTTCTCTTCGACACGTGGAAAGACATATTCAAAGGAAACGGCGCTCATTTCTCCAGACAATCGAGGATCTACAGCTTCAGTGGGAAGAACATTCTTACGGATTTCTCATGGTATGCAATCACTTGGTATTTTGTCAAAAAATTGCACAAATTAAAATTAAAATTGATCATAGGAAGTCAGTTTTTTCAAATGTGAACCAATAAGTGTTTGGTTGTGCATCAAAAATGTTTGCCTTGAGAAAGTTAAGTAATCACAAATTTAATAATAATAATTATTATTATTATATGGGTGATTCTCAAAAAAAAGCAACTTTTTGGGTCGAGTCAATTTTAAAATTTTGTTGCTCAGAAAAATTTCAAACTATCTCGGAAGTTACTGTGCGTTAGTAAATCACATTTAAACACTCGGTTGAGATCAAACTCATCATAGGAATAAAATAACTTAAATTTAATAAAAAAAAAACTGTCACATAGAAGCACAATAAGATGGTAGGACTGGGTCGTTTCTGATTTTTGGGCTTTTTTCGGAGCCTTCTACGCTCCTTTATTTCTGCTGGAGTGAACAATTTTGGTGGAGCCATCAACGTAGTTCCTGAATAAAACAACTTGAAATAATAAAGGGGTTCTCACATCACTAAACAATCAAGTACGCTATTTTCAATTCAACTTAAAACCATCAAAATCTAAAAAACTGCAATGATACTGCTGATTTTTCACTCCCATGTCCTTACCGTCGGTCCCACGGCCACATCACATTATCAATAGGGCCATGGGAAGGAACTTGATTGGGACATGGAACTGAAAAATCGTTCTTCAATCAATTGTATACTACTGTAAAAATAATTTAAGGTGCTAAATTTAATTTTTCTTAATGGTAACAGACGAGTAGAATGCATTGAAAGCAAAAAAATTAGCATGAGCGTCGAATTAGAATTGATTCTATAGGGGCATGGAAAGGAATGGAGAAAAAACACCCACGCGTTCATGTTCACCTCAGGAGCGCTGGCGGAGCAATGAGAGGTGTAAGCGCCGTGCAACTGTAGGGCCATAGAGGCGAACAGTTTTGCCAACTACTGATGCAGTTTCCCGGCTTTTGTCCCTCATACTCGATGCGAATGGACACTTTTTTGATGAAGCCATGGAACTGAACTCAAAATCATGTACACAAGTTTGAGGTACCGTGGCCGACTAAATTCGAAAGAAATGTTGATATAAGCTTGCAAAACATAAAGAAGAACTAATTCTGAATCGATTCAAGGATTTCTTTTCAAGGAAATGGGCTGAGTGCAATCAATACTTACCTTTCGAATCTTGAAAACGTATACTGCTACAGGGCACGGAACTGAACATTTGAACGTTTGAGTAGCACGAAATAACTTCCAATATCCCCTCCCTTATTTTTTGGGTTGGATTACGTCAGCGGCCGCCTAGTGAACAGATGAAAAAAATCACGAGTCTCAGATGATTGGTTCCCGAGTTATGGTCGATTAACATGAAAGTTGCTTTTTTTGAGAATCACCCATATCTTATAATAATTATTATTATTAGAATCAACTCATTTTTCATAAAAATCGTTTTAAGAGTTAGGTAAATACGTAGGTAATTTTATAACGATTTTAATAATAATTATTTGATTTTAATAAAATGACGTAAAAACAATTACTAAAAAAACAATTATTAGTAAAATTTTATCCTGATGCCCGCTGTGCCGCAAAAATGACTGTCAGCGCCACGTGATCTAAAGTTCACATTTATTTATTTTAAAATGCGGCACTCAGGACCGCGGACTGAAGCCTTAATCGTTAAAATTTAATTCAACATTTACCCCGCGGTCCTGTGTGCCGCATTTTAAAATAAATGAATGTTAACTTTAGATCGCGCGGCGCTTACAGTCATTTTAGCGGCACAGCGGGCCGCGCGCGGGAATGCGTCAGCACAGATTTTTTACCGTGTCTTCCTTAGGTATTAATGTCGAAGTATGCATCCATCTGAAATATCATTTATTGATAACTTCGCGTAGATATGAACTGGTGGCAGTTATTCAGCTAAACAGCCTTGCATGATTGTAAAAATGGAAATAGTAGAAATGGTCTAAAATATCGTCGAGTGGGACAGGCTGGAAATGAACCAAGATAAAAATGTTTATTTACTCGCGTTTCCTTCCGTTTCATTTTCCCTTCCTCGCATGTACCTACTTACTACGGTACAATCTTATCGTCCACGAAAACTAGAGTCGTACGAGGAATAAGGGAGCCGAATTGGTACGAAAGTTTGGAAATTGCGGCGAAGAAACGGGGGGGAAATTTCCATGTCCCTGCGGGAAATGTTCGGCGCGTTTAAACCGGGGAATTTAATTACAACGAGAAGACTTTCAGATGCGAGAAGGGAGCAAACAGTTTTGCTGTGTATTTTGCCGTGTGTCTTGGCGGTCCTTTCGGCAAAACGTGCAGATGGAAGGCCAAACAAGTCGGTAGGTGCGAGAAAACGGGTAAATTGAATTTGGACCCGTAGCCAGCCGACAGAAGAAGGGCAAATTGGACTCGGATGTTATGTGAGTGTTTTGTGAGTGAGAATGAGGAATGAGGAGGAGCCGCTAGTTTCAGAAGTAAAGGGAATTCCGTCGGAATCCGAGGTGCGCGCCAAGACTGTTACCTAATTCCGCGCCTATTCATGAGCCCGCGGACGGGGGTGGCGGGTGGCAGATTACACCGAGGGACTCCGGGTAATTAAATCAATTCCATCCAGGGCGACCTGCGGCTCTTAAACCTGCGTTAACTGGCTGACCCTTTAGCGAGTTTGTGCGAGGAGTCCCACACCTAGGAATGAGTTGCTCTGACGTGTCGTCGAACTAATTAAAAGGCATAAAGGCCCTTCTTGTCGTCATCAGAGGCTTCCCTTCCCGACATAATACGGTTAAAGTGCCCGATGACACTCGGCCGGTGTGAAGTTAAGAAGGGGGTAGATAGAGCGAAAGAGAGAGAGAGCGTGAGTGAGGGAGAGGGGGTAGATAGAGCGAGAGCGAAAGCAAGAGAATGTGAGAGAATGTGAGAGAGAGGGGGGAGAGAGAGAGAGCGATAGAGAGCGAGAGCGAGCGATAGAGAGCGAGAGCGAGCGATAGAGAGCGAGAGCGAGCGATAGAGAGCGAGAGAGAGCGATAGAGAGTAATAGAAAGCGATAGAGAGCGATAGAGAGCGAGAGAGAGCGATAGAGAGCGATAGAGAGCGATAGAGAGCGATAGAAAGCTAGAGAGAGCGAGAGAGAGTGATAGAGAGCAAGAGAGAGCGATAGAGAGCAAAAGAGAGCAAGAGAGAGCAAGAGAGAGCGATAGAGAGCGATAGAGAGCGATAGAGAGTGATAGAGAGCGATAGAGAGCAAGAGAGAGCGATAGAGAGCGATAGAGAGCGGGAAAGAGTGATAGAGAGCGATAGAGAGCGATAGAGAGCAAGAGAGAGCGATAGAGAGCTATATAGAGCAAAAGAGATCGATAGAGAGTGATAGAGAGCAAGAGAGAGCGATAGAGAGCTATAGAGAGTGATAGAGAGCGATAGAGAGCAAAAGAAATCGATAGAGAGTGATAGAGAGCGATAGAGAGCAAAAGAGATCGATAGAGAGTGATAGAGAGCGATAGAGAGCAAAAGAGATCGATAGAGAGTGATAGAGAGCGATAGAGAGCAAAAGAGATCGATAGAGAGTGATAGAGAGCAATAGAGAGCAAGGGAGAGCGATAGAGAGCAATAGAGAGCGAGTGGTGGTGGGGGGAGGGAGAGGGACAGAGAACTTCAATTTGCCATTTACGAAAACATTTATTTGCGATTGTCAACAAATCAAATTCAGTTTCAACTTCAACCAGGGACGTTACCTATCTGAGACAAATTATAGAAATTGATGACTTCTGCGATTGGTTGATGGTGGAGGGTGTTGGGCTGAGGTGAGGGAGAGAGTGCTAGCTCATCTTACTCATTTTCCTTATTTTAGCGCTTTCGACCCTCTGGGCCTCTTCAGGGATACGTATTTTTAGGGTTTTTTCCCACACACGGGGATACTTTTCTTTACGGGTATCACCCTGAGGGAGGTGATCCCCTTTCATCCCTAAGGAAGACCGACCAAACCCTCTCAGGGTGATACCCGTTGAGAAAAGTAGAAAAAAACCCTACCTCTGAAGAGGCCCAGATGGGTGAAAGCGCTCGGACGAATAAAGACAATGAGAGAACTATTGGCTACCACTCTCTCCCTCACCTCAACGCAGAAGTAAAATTAGTTTTTGCTAAAAAAAAAATAGAGTATTAGTTGTTGCCCATTGATTCTTTCCATTTATAACGCTTTCGCCGGCATCGGCCTTCTCAGAAGAAAATTACCATTTTGGTGAATAAAAAATAAACATAAAATTGACTTCAAAAGCGCGTACGGAGAACTAAAAAAATTGATAAGCGAGGAATTATCGTTAAATCCTTAAATTTCCGCCAGTCGATCGTTACGTGATTTAGCGGATTGGCAGGTCGGAACATGTGAAAAACTCCAAAGCCGTAAATCAAATTTCGCAGGCCGCAGAAGTACATCTGGCACGGAGCCCATCAGTCGGGGGAAAAGTCGCTCGAAGAGAATTGCGACGGTTGGGAGTCCGACTCGGTCGACAAGCTCGGCCTCGCATCGTCGCTGACAAGCGGACGGCTTCTGGGCCAGGAGCCCCTCGCTTGTTCTCACAGGTAAGTTGGAAAAATAAAATAAAAAAAATAAAAAAGATGAAGAAAAAACTACGGAAGACGAGACGAAAACATGCAAAGAAATTATTTCTCCCGTAAAGTGTTTTTTTTCTGAACCTCTGATCCGATTTTACGAAGAAATTATTTAAAAAAAAAAGTAAAACCAATAGTGAGTAGATAACACATAATACTTTCAGATTTTGATACGTACATTTTTAACACAATTTGATTATGTTTTGACTGCTTTTGAGGGTGTTTAGGCCAAAAATATCAAAAAACTAATAACGCAAAATTCAAACTCGCCTAAAATAATAGTACGCCAAGTTATAAGAACATACAAAATATCCACATATCCTGCAAGGTAAAACAAAGATCTTACTCTGTGATTATGGAAGTAAAAAAGAAAAAGAAAAAAAAACATGTGGAAGACGAGTCGCAAACATGCAAAGAAATTATTTCTCCCGTTAAGTGATTTTTTCCTGAACCTCTTATCCGATATTACGAAGAAATTATTTTTAAAAAAACCTTAAAATCTAGGGAAGATGAGACAAGCATACATAGAAATAATTTCTTCTCTAAAAAGTGATTCTGAACCTCTGATCCGATCGATTTTTCCTTTTTCATTTTGATCTGATTCCTTGTTTTTATTCATTAATATTTTTCTAACTGAGATTTATTTTTTTATTCGTCGAAACCTTCGACCTGATTTTCAATTTTTGCGTGTTCAGAATAGGCGTATCTATTTACCCTGTAAATATATAAAGCGTTGAGAATATTTAAGCTTTCGATTGGGGAAGACAATTTCAAATGGACTACTAACGTTTTGAAAATTTTCTGTTATGAGAGTCCCATCTATTCAATTTTTGTTCTAGAATTTTTATTGTGTGAACCCAAAGGAAAGTAGGTGTCCTTTTTTGGTTTTAATTTTTTTCCATTTTTTTCACTTTGTTGCCTATTTATTATGAAAGGGATAATGCAAGCATCATGGAAATTAGCAGGTGGAAACTGATGAAAACCCGGTAGTTTTTAAAAACTAAGCAATTTTCGATTTTGGCTCAATTTTCTCCTTATTTAATCCAATTTTAAAAAGCTGCAAATATTGCAATATTGAAGAAAAGTTAACGAGCTTCCCAACAGTGTCCTTATTTTTGTAGTTACTCCAATATTCGAGGGACTTTTGACCAATTTACTGGGACGAAGTCGAAAAAACTTTCAAACAGAAAAAAGTGGACTTTTTCAAGGGCAAGTAAAAAATTTCATAGGACGAAAATTGTCAAAAATGAGCTGAAAAACTGACCTCTTTTCAGAAAACAATTACAATTATGAATATCCTGTACTCATAGATCATTCGAAGGGGGAAAAAGTCACTCTTGGAACTCAGTTGGTCAACATAATTATTTTGTAGTCCAGAATAATTGAATTTTATTTAAAATATACCCGTTAATTTACCAGGTTTGCCGTTCTCTGCATCGAAACCGGCTCGCCTCCCACGTCGAAACGGAGACGGAAACGAGAAATCGACGAGTTTTTCGATTTTGAAGAATCGCCCCAATATACCGGACTCGACGACGAATCGACGAAAATGTCAACGAAATCGGACTCTTACAAGCTTTGACGTTAATTCCATTGACAGCGACGACCGGCTGAGAGGAATTTCCTATTTTGACGCATGCGCCTACTTCGGTTAGGTAGTGTCGACGTTTTATTGTGAAAAATTACATGTTGAGTTAATTGTTCGCGGTGCCAATGCCAGGGCGCTTACTATGTTTATTCCGCTATATTTATATTTTTGAACAAAAAAAGTTTAAAAAGTATTTATCGAAGAATTCAATTTTTCTTACGATGGTTTAAGAGAAAATTATATTTTTCGAGGTTTTGGAAATGCGTAAAATGCGTTGATGGTTTTATTCGAATAGCGCCCCTCGCATTGCCGTCGCGCCAATTGATCGGCGTAACTACTTGAAATACCGTTTCATGGCTCTTTTTCAATAATTTTCCCCGTTTGACAATTATTGTGGATTGTTGGGGGATTCTGCCCAACCCGCAACGGATTCTCCGTGAAATTCATTCGATTTTTTTACTCGTAGAGCGAATAATATGTGTCATGAATGTTCGGTGTCAACAATGTCATGTTCCTGTGACACCCGATTCTCAAATTATGTGCCTGTCTAATTTCTTCAGTTGATGCGAAATTATATGCACAGCTGTGGACAGAAATTGAAGAAAACAATTCAAAAATCGAAGGTGATTGTCGGCAAAAATTTACCAAATCATCATGGAGTCAGGGGCTTCAATAATTGAAGAGCAATTATTGCTCTTTCGTTCCTGGTACACAGTGTCAATGTACTGGTACAAACGTTTAGGTACATAAGAGTAAAATTGTCAAGGAAACTTATGAAACTTCAAAACTCAACCAAGTATTGTGAACTTCAAACCTTGGATTAGATATCTGTGAAATACGTAAGAACAAATCTGTAGAGCAGATAGGTATCTAGTTGAGTTTGATCTCAAAGTTGAGTTTGATCTCAAAGTTGAGTTTGATCTCGAAGTTGAGTTTGATCTCAAAGTTGAGTTTGATCTCAAAGTTGAGTTTGATCTCAAAGTTGACTTTGATCTCAAAGTTGAGTTTGATCTCAAAGTTGAGTTTGATCTCGAAGTTGAGTTTGAACTCGAAGTTGAGTTTGATCTCAAAGTTGAGTTTGATCTCAAAGTTGAGTTTGATCTCAAAGTTGAGTTTGATCTCAAAGTTGAGTTTGATCTCAAAGTTGAGTTTGATCTCAAAGTTGAGTTTGATCTCAAAGTTGACGTTGATCTCAAAGTTGAGTTTGATCTCGAAGTTGAGTTTGAACTCAAAGTTGACGTTGATCTCAAAGTTGAGTTTGATCTCAAAGTTGAGTTTGATCTCAAAGTTGAGTTTGATCTCAAAGTTGAGTTTGATCTCAAAGTTGAGTTTGATCTCAAAGTTGAGTTTGATCTCAAAGTTGAGTTTGATCTCAAAGTTGAGTTTGATCTCGAAGTTGAGTTTGATCTCGAAGTTGAGTTTGATCTCAAAGTTGAGTTTGATCTCGAAGTTGAGTTTGATCTCAAAGTTGAGTTTGATCTCAAAGTTGACTTTGATCTCAAAGTTGAGTTTGATCTCAAAGTTGAGTTTGATCTCAAAGTTGAGTTTGATCTCAAAGTTGAGTTTGATCTCGAAGTTGAGTTTGAACTCAAAGTTGAGTTTGATCTCAAAGTTGAGTTTGATCTCAAAGTTGAGTTTGATCTCGAAGTTGAGTTTGATCTCAAAGTTGAGTTTGATCTCAAAGTTGAGTTTGATCTCAAAGTTGAGTTTGATCTCAAAGTTGAGTTTGATCTCAAAGTTGAGTTTGATCTCAAAGTTGAGTTTGATCTCAAAGTTGAGTTTGATCTCAAAGTTGAGTTTGATCTCAAAGTTGAGTTTGATCTCAAAGTTGAGTTTGATCTCAAAGTTGAGTTTGATCTCAAAGTTGACTTTGATCTCAAAGTTGAGTTTGATCTCAAAGTTGAGTTTGATCTCAAAGTTGAGTTTGATCTCAAAGTTGACTTTTATCTCGATGTTGAGTTTGAACTCAAAGTCGACGTTGATCTCGAAGTTGAGTTTGATCTCAAAGTTGAGTTTGATCTCAAAGTTGACTTTGATCTCGAAGTTGAGTTTGATCTCAAAGTTGAGTTTGATCTCAAAGTTGAGTTTGATCTCGAAGTTGAGTTTGATCTCGAAGTTGAGTTTGATCTCAAAGTTGACGTTGATCTCAAAGTTGACTTTGATCTCAAAGTTGAGTTTGATCTCAAAGTTGAGTTTGATCTCAAAGTTGAGTTTGATCTCAAAGTTGAGTTTGATCTCAAAGTTGAGTTTGATCTCAAAGTTGAGTTTGATCTCAAAGTTGAGTTTGATCTCAAAGTTGAGTTTGATCTCGAAGTTGAGTTTGATCTCAAAGTTGAGTTTGATCTCAAAGTTGACTTTTATCTCGAAGTTGAGTTTGATCACAAAGTTGTCGTTGATCTCAAAGTTGACTTCGATCTCATAGTTGACTTTTATCTCGATGTTGAGTTTGAACTCAAAGTTGAGTTTGATCTCAAAGTTGAGTTTGATCTCAAAGTTGAGTTTGATCTCAAAGTTGAGTTTGATCTCAAAGTTGAGTTTGATCTCAAAGTTGACGTTGATCTCAAAGTTGAGTTTGATCTCGAAGTTGAGTTTGAACTCGAAGTTGAGTTTGAACTCAAAGTTGACGTTGATCTCAAAGTTGACTTCGATCTCAAAGTTGACTTTTATCTCGATGTTGAGTTTGATCTCAAAGTTGTCGTTGATCTCAAAGTTGAGTTTGATCTTGAAGTTGACTTTGATCTCAAAGTTGAGTTTGATCTCAAAGTTGAGTTTGATCTCAAAGTTGAGTTTGATCTCGAAGTTGAGTTTGAACTCAAAGTTGACGTTGATCTCAAAGTTGAGTTTGATCTCAAAGTTGAGTTTGATCTCAAAGTTGACTTTGATCTCAAAGTTGACGTTGATCTCAAAGTTGAGTTTGATCTCAAAGTTGAGTTTGATCTCAAAGTTGAGTTTGATCTCAAAGTTGAGTTTGATCTCGAAGTTGAGTTTGATCTCGAAGTTGAGTTTGATCTCAAAGTTGACGTTGATCTCAAAGTTGAGTTTGATCTCAAAGTTGAGTTTGATCTCGAAGTTGAGTTTGATCTCAAAGTTGAATTTGATCTCAAAGTTGTGTTTGATCTCGAAGTTCAGTTTGAACTCGAAGTTGAGTTTGAACTCGAAGTTGAGTTTGATCTCAAAGTTGAATTTGATCTCAAAGTTCAATTTGAGCTCAAAGTTGAATTTGATCTCAGAGTTGACTTTGATATCGAAGTTGAGTTTGATCTCAAAGTTGACTTTGGTCTCTAAGTTGAGTTTGAACTCGAAGTTGACGTTGATCTCAAAGTTGAGTTTGATCTTGAAGTTGACACACCGGACACAACCCTCCAAATCGGGTCTGTCCCGCCCAACGCGGGACGTCTGGTCACCTTGTCACCTATCTATGAGTTTTTATGTATCTATGAACAAATAGGTACCTATGAGGAGGTATGCCCACAAATACCTATGGTAGGTTGCTATCTATTATTAGGCCTCTGCGAGTTAGTCGGTATCTATGAGAAGGTATCCATGAACAAATACCTATGATTAGGTATTTATGAGTTGGTATCTATGAGCAAATATCTGAGTAGGTATCCTTGAGTAGGTGGTACCTATGAGTAGGTATCTATGAACAGGTTAACTACGAATCTGTGTGGTGTGGGCAGGTATCAATGGCCAGATTTTCTGTTAGCGAAAATCCATCTCTATGAGCGAAAATCTATCATCGCTCCAGAACGCTTGAGTGGCAACACCGGCTATCTCATTATTAACTGCTGGAATGGCCAGTGCGGACTCTTGAGTGACGAAATTTTGTTGCGGATTTTCCGTTGCCAAGTTTTTAGCAATAAACGTTGAAACAGTTTTCCTTTGAAACACGAATACGATGAACTTTTATGGATTTACCATTTCGTACTTTGATGAAAGTATACCTACGAATTTCCGCATTCCGAGGCTACCAATCTGAATGCGGATAAGACTCATGATTGCTAATTCAAGAAGTTGAGAAGATTTATGACTGATTATAACCGGATCAGTCCTGTTGTAAATTTTGTGTAGTTTATATTGAGAAAATCTATTGCGTGTGAATGAGTTGTGCCGTTTTTTCGAACGGTTTGTACATTCTCCTTATGAACTGTAAAAAAAATACCGATAAATTATTGCTAGGATTTTTTTATGATGTGTACAAAATAAGAATTGAAAGTGGAGAAAATTACGTACGCTAACCGATGTGATTTTTTTGTGATTTGTCACATAATAAACAGTACTTCCTTCTTTGTTTTTCTGCGTTATGAATGCATCGACCGACTCTATTTTTTTGATAAAAAAATTTCCTAAAATTTGTTAAAATTTTCTCGAACATTTTTAACTTTCTCAAAAATGTTAACATTTTTCAACAACTTTTTAAAAACCGCCTGAATTTCTGAAAGCAAAAAAAATTTCAACTTTTTTCGAAATTTTCCGAAAATTGATGAAAAACTCGTAGTACATTTGCATCAAATTTTTTAACATTTTCTATTGAAGCGCTTGCGTCTTAAATGAAATTGGAAAATGGTAATTTTCAAAAATTGATCAGTTCTCGACTTAGGCCCAAATTTATGCTTATTTAACTCAACGTTCGAAAGCTGCAAATACCATAAGGTTATGGGGAATTTAACGGGCTTTCCAATAGTATTCTTATTTTTTGATTACTTAAAAAAATGTGGCAATTGTAGTGAGATAGTTGAAAAAATCTTCAAAATGAAACAAGTCAACTTTCCTTGGTCTCAAATTGTACCTAATGAGCTGAAGAATTGACCCTTTTAAGGAAGACCATCTTAAGTGTGAACATCATCATTGACCATGGTTGTTCTGGTTTGTGAGTGCTGACCATGGTCGATTACAGGGTAAAATATAGGACGCTGCAATTTCGGAAATCAAATTTCTGACTTTAATCGACGAAGACGAGAATTCTTGGTGTATATTTACAAAATCATTCTTGATTCACGTTGAATTAAATTATACGAAAACTACAAGTAAAACTATATATGTACACAACCGGTTGAAACATCAAGTAAATGAAAACCAGTTACGTGAAAAAAGAGGATATAAAAATTGGATTCCTCGCACGCGTTGTACAAAAAACGTCATTTCCCCGTTTATGGCACGACAATCAATAGGCCCGATGCAAAATTTGCATAAGAATTATTTAAGGGCTGTTCGAATTAATTCTAATCTATTCGACATAGAATTTGGGGATTTATGCACACGAATTTACACGAAAAACATAGGAGAACAACTTAAGTACGTAAATAAAGTACAAGTTAACGTACAAAGGAATATCGACGAATGAACACAAAGTTTCAAAAGCGCACAAAATATGGCTGTTTTCCGCCTCCAAAACATGGTGCATTTTGGGCGCTTTTTTGACTCGAATACGAGTAGTACGTTGATTTATATGAATTTTCAGAAAATCGAATGCCATAACTTTGTGAAACTGAATTAAAAATATTAAAATCGCTTACAAAATAATTCGAAACTCACCAAAATACACCAATGGTCGTAAATAATATAGCAGTTCAACATAGAAAATTCTAGAGAGCAAGCACGAGATATTGAGACCCTTGTCAGTTATTGAACTTTGATTCTAACTGTTCGAGAGCTTATAAATAAATACAAATACATTTTATTGTCTGACGTCGACAGAATATATACACAGTTCCGACGAGCGGCGTCTCAAGTGACTAGAGCTTCAAATTGCGTCTAACTGCAGGATAAACAAGGAAGGTAATTGAGTTTTAAATAATGATAAATGATGTGTAATTAAAACATTTGAGTGTGGCAGACAATTTCGTTTAGTGCAATTGTAAAACCCGGTCAAAAAAAAAACACTGAGGATAGAATTATTTTTTAAGTATCTCCTCAATACTGGGTGCAAGCGTAAACCAAAAACTGTAAAATTGAGCGATTAAACGGTAAATTGCGTTAATATCATAGTAGACACTGGTGATTCACTTGGTTTCAATTTTAACGGCTGACATTTCGACATGGAACAACAAAATTTTGCTAGCTAGAAAACGAAAACACTGATATGAAAGTGCTGATATGTAAGTTCTTGAACTTATCTGGCTTGCAATGTACACTTTATTAAACCGAACAGGGTTGAAATAGATACAATGGACCTCAAACCGAACATAGATTGAGTATGAAGCGATTTTTGAAAAATGTTCACCTGCTCTAAAATGCAATGGGGCAATTCGAAATTTTCACATTTTTTTAGTTACGTAGGTAAATATAGTCCTAATACAGTTAAGTTTACTTCAAAACAAACCTGGTCGGTTTTATTGGTATCAACTATTCGGACTTGGTATGCGTAAATAATAAAATCAAGCGAATCTCAAAATTCACATTAAATCCTAAACTGCCTGCTCCCTAGATCAAAAATCAAAATAACCTGTCGAACAATTTAATTTTCGACCCGTCCCCTGGTACACGATGTCTTAAAAGGTAAACTGTTATAAAAATTTAAAAGGTTTTCTCTTTAAAACGGACTTTAGTACGAAAATCCGCCAAGTTCACGGAACCTGTTTCATTGTGAGGGTTCATTTACGGAAAAAACGTTTCCTTGACGAATTTACTCGGGTCGATGCGAGGCTAATTTTCGCGACCGTTGACGATCCGGTCGACAAGTTGTTGATGCTCTTCTGGCGACAGAACGGGAGTGGCCCGTCGTCGTCGTCGGTTGTGCGTGGTCGACGATACTTCGATACAGAGCACGGCGAACCTGCGACGAAATAAACCATTTAGGAATGTAATACATAAAATATTATTTATTATAATATATTATTATATAATAAATAATACCCTAATATAATATTAGGGTATTATTATTTTATTATTATAAACACCCTAATATAATATTAGGGTGTTTTTTAATATATATATTACATATATTAAAAAACATCCTAAAAAAGGGGGTAAATAATGTAGTATTGCAATAATTGCAATAGGAATTATTCCTAAGGAATTATTAATTAAATTAATTAAATTATTCCTATAGGAATTATTCCTAATTGAAAATCAGTTTGTGTTCTGCCTTCGAATTTATTCAAATCCTGCAATATATTTCACCATGAATTGACGAAAATTCGATTTTCAATGTCCTTCCGGACAGTCAAACACTTGATCTTAATTTGACGGAGGGTTAAGACGTCTGCCTTGAAGGGGTGCGAGGTTCGATTGCTGCCGGAGACTGAATTTTCCCCACCATTCCCCACTGAGATCGAAAATGTCATCACTTGACGCCATGAAGAGAATAGGCTACCAATGGTGGATACACAGGTACTTACAAATTTTGAACCGAGAGTTTTTACTTCCATATTTACAGAGTAAATGGAAGTATTGTGATCGTCCTAAAATCGAGAATCGGAACGGAGCTTCAGAAAAAACTTTTTCTTATACACATTTACTCAGAATCACTTCCCGAACAAGTGTCTGTGTGTCCGTGTGTCCGTCTGTCCGTCTGTGGTCATTTACAAAAATGGCCATAACTCCCTCATTTCTCAACCTTTTTCAAATTTCTTGAACTGAAATGTTTGTCTCGGAAAGCCCTAACACCCTGTTTAATCGGAATTTGGATAACGCACAGTACTTCCGATATATTTGCATTTTTAGTGTTTTCTATTTTATTTTTTTCCGGCCACAAAAATGGACCGATTTGAGCGTTCTTGGTCTCAAAATCTTCGTTTTGCCTTGCAGAATATGTGGGTATTTTTTTATATTCCAAAAATGTAACAAATTTTTTTTTGGCGAATTTTAAAATTTGCATAGCGAATTTTTTGACATTTTTGACCTAAACACCCTTAAAAACAGTCAAAATATGATCAAATTGTCTCTCAATTTTACTTTTCGAAATATGGAAGTATTGTGTGTTATCTACGCACCACTGGTTTAATATTTTTACGGCCAGAGAACAATAAACCAGTGGTGCGTAAATAACTCACAATACTTCCATATTTTGAAACGTACAATTTTAACACAATTCGATCATATTTTGACTGCTTTTAAAGATGTTTAGGCCAAAAATATCGAAAAATTCACTATTAAAATTTTAAAATTCGCCAGAAATTAAAAAACACCACATTTTCGGAATGTAAAAAATATCCACATATTCTGCAAGGTAAAACGAAGATTTTGAGACCAAGAACGCTCAAATCGGTCCATTTTTGTGGCCGGAAAAAAATAAAATAGAAAACACTAAAAATGCAAATATATCGGAAGTACTGTGCGTTATCCAAATTCCGATTAAACAGGGTGTTAGGTCTTGCCGAGACAAACATTTCAGTTCAAGAAAATTGAAAAAAGGTTGAGAAATGAGGGAGTTATGGCCATTTTTGTAAATGACCACAGACGGACAGACGGACACACGGACACACGGACAGACGGACAGACGGACAGACGGACACACGGACACACGGACACACAGACACTTGTTCGGGAAGTGATTCTGAGTAAATGTGTATAAGAAAAAGTTTTTTCTGAAGCTCCGTTCCGATTCTCGATTTTAGGACGATCACAATACTTCCATTTACTCTGTAAATATGGAAGTAAAAATGAAAACCAGTGGTGCGTAGATAACACACAATACTTCCATATTTTGAAACGTGAAATTGAGACACAATTTGATCATTTTTTGACTGCTTTTAAGGGTGTTTAGGCCAAAAATATCGAAAAATTCACTATTAAAATTTTAAAATTTGCCCAAAATGGAAAAATGCCACATTTTTGGAATGTAAAAAATATCCACATATTCTGCAAGGTGAAACAAAGATTTTAAGACCAAGAACGCTCAAATCGGTTCATTTTTGCGGCCGGAAAAAACCAGTGGTGCGTAGATAACACACAATACTTCCATATTTTGAAACGTAGAATTGTGACACAATTTGATCATATTTTGACTGCTTTAAAGGGTGTTTAGGCCAAAAATACCAAAAAATTCACTATTCAAATTTTAAAATTTGCCCAAATTAAAAATACAGTACATTTTTGGAATATAAAAAATATCCACATATTCTGCAAGGTAAAACAAAGATTTTAAGACCAAGAACGCTCAAATCGGTTCATTTTTGTGGCCGGAAAAAACCAGTGGTGCGTAGATAACACACAATACTTCCATATTTTGAAACGTAGAATTGTGACACAATTTCATCAAATTTTGACTGTTTTCAGGGGTGTTTAGGTCAAAAATATGAAAAAATTCACTATTCAAATTTTAAAATTTGCCCAAATTAAAAATACAATACATTTTTGGAATGTAAAAAATATCCACATATTCTGCAAGGTAAAACAAAGATTTTAAGACCAAGAACGCTCAAATCGGTTCATTTTTGCGGCCGGAAAAAAATAAAATAGAAAACACTAAAAATGCAAATATCTCTGAAGTACTGTGCGTTATCCAAATTCCGATTAAACAGGGTGTTAGGTCTTGCCGAGACAAACATTTTAGTTCAAGAAATTTGAAAAAAGGTTGAGAAATGAGGGAGTTATGGCCATTTTTGTAAATGACCACAGACGGACAGACGGACACACGGACACACGGACACACAGACACTTGTTCGGGAAGCGATTCTGAGTAAATGTGTATAAGAAAAAGTTTTTTCTGAAGCTCCGTTCCGATTCTCGATTTTAGGACGATCACAATACTTCCATTTACTCTGTAAATATGGAAGTAAAAAATGAGAAAAAATCAATCTTAGAGCGGAAATTGTCACTGTAGGTTTGCCATTAAAATTCCATAAAAGTCGGCCATAAATTATTCAATTGCTGGTGTAGGGAGTAAGAAAATGCATCACTCTGATTGGCCGAGGTGGCGTCGGCGTTGAACTAACCGAATTTTATTGGCTTTTCCAAGCCACGTTCATCGCCCCTCAAACTGCCAGCAATCAGTGCGTGGCCGACTTTAATCGAAAAATTAACGGACCATTTTTGGAAAAAAGGTTAAACAGTGGTTTGCGGGGGGAATAACACTCACCGGTGTGTACAGGCTATTGGATCTTGCTGTAGGAGTTTGCCCGAGGACAGGGATGAAGCCATGCCGACATGTTCGATCGAATCCGATTCCCAACCGTTGCAATAGCGATCCACATCCAATTCACCGGTTGCCGAAGCTCCGTGCCAAATGTATTTCTGAGGCCTGAAAATATATTTAGGCCCAAATTCAAATTTTGAACTTTGGAGGTCACATTTTAAATTCAATTTTGTTTCTCTCCTGGTGCCTCTATGCACGAGTTCAAACGATTTCAAATTCATAAGTTGTTTCGGGTCCAAAATGTTAACGGGATATTTTCAATCGGTCAACATTTAAGGGATTATTGTTTAATGTTTACAAATAATTGGTAAATATTACAATAATTCACGTTAACAGTGCTATTTGTACTGCCTTCGATAGGGTAACGAGTATACACTACCCGCAAGACATTCGGGAATTGCGTTTTTAACCTATCTGACGAGTTTTCCGACCCAAAATCCCCTCACTTTGAAGAAATTTTCATTTTTAAAATTTTTTTTGGTCCTTAGGAAAATCAGCTTGGAAAAATAGATTTACCAATTTCAAAATTTGATAATCGTTTGATTTTTAATCATGAATGAATAATTAAATTCAGTGATATGTAGCGGTTATACACTACCAGCAAGACGTTTAGGGATTGCGTTTTCAGCCTATCTGACTGGTTTTTCGCCAAAAAACGCCCTCACATTCACCAGCTTTTTTTTTTTAAATCTCACGCCTTTCTGAGGCCTGAATTATAGTTCAGGTATTTCGTGAGGTTCACATTAAATCGAACTTTAGAGACCAAATTTGAAATTTCCAAATTTGTTTCTCTCCTCGTGCATCTATGCACGAGTCAGAGTAGAAGAATGATCGTTAACGCGAACGATTTCGAATTCCTAAGTAGTATTGCTCCAAAATTTTAACGGAATATTTTCAATCCATCAACACTAAAGAAATTATTTAAATATTCCCCAATTCACGTTCGAATTGCTATTTTTAGTGCCTTAGAAAGGATAACTCACGATTATACACTACCCGCAAGACATTCAGGAATTGCGTTTTTAACCTATCCGACGAGTTTTCTGTCCCAAAATGCCCTCACTTTGACAAATTTCAATTTTTTTTTAAATTTGATCTTTTAAACAATATTTTTAGCTCGGCTTGAAAAAAACTGATTACCAATTATAAATTTCAAAATCAGTTGAAAAAAAAAGAATAATTATATTCAGTGTTATATCGTGGTTATACACTACCAGCACGACGTTTAGGAGTTGCGTTTTCAGCCTATCCGACTAGTTTTCCGCCCCAAAATGCCCTCACATTCACCAGCATATTTTTTTTTCAAATTCCAGTCCTTGAAATTGTTTTGTTCAGCTTGAAAAAATTGATATTGCAACTCGAATTGCGAAAATAAGTTGAATAGTAGGCATAACAAAATTTGTTAACATTTAATGTAGCGATAGATAATGGTTATACACTACCAGCACGACGTTCAGGAATTGCGTTTTTAGCCTATCCGACTGGTTTTTTGCCAAAATATCCTAATTTCTGGGAGCTCTTTTTTTAAACGTGGTCATTTCTCAATGAATTTTGTTCAACTTGCTAAATTCTATTTTTCAAGTAAAAAATCTGAAAAATAAATCACGTCATTATCGTGAAACACTACCGGCAATACATGCGGGTTTTGAGTAGTAGCCGATCTCACTGATTTTCTGCCATAAACTACACTTTCTCATTTCTTTCTATCTTTTAAACTCTTTTTTTTATTTTCGTAGTTAGCAATTATTTTTGTTTTATTCGTCTTTTTTTTACAATAAATGTGAAATTTTACAAAATATCCTTTTAATGACTTTTAGCTTTTCTGTACGTCAGAAAGGTTTTTCATGCTATTGATTCATGGATTCAAACTTACCATAAAAGATCGGTCAAGATGTTCTTCCCGCTGAAACTGTAGATTCTGGGATGTTGAGCGAAGAATGACCCGTTGAAAATGTCCTGCCAGCTGTTGAACAAAACGTCTCCCTGAAAATTCGAATTAGTCGTTGAATTTCGACAATAATAAGATTAAATTCTATTGCATATTGATCTTAAACACTAAATTAGTTTAACGATGTTTTCAAATTTGAAAAAATTAATTTTCATTAAATCCTTGGTGCACTGATGAGGCATTGACATTAAATCAAATCAAATTTTAAATTTTAAATCAAATTTCGGACTCAGGGAGCTCCCTTTTTTCGACTAGAAGACTATCAAACTTTTTCCAGGTTTCTAGAAACAATTTTTTTACGTGTCTAAATAATTATCAGAAACCCCACAATTCGAAAAATTAAAAATGCGCTTCTTTTCGCATTTGACGATTTTGTTGTTTCTGAATTTGTGTTAAGCTTCCAATTTTTAGTGTCTAAAAAACGTTGAGGCTTTTTTAAAAAAAATTTAAGAACTTGAATTCAAAATTTAAGAAGAAAAATGATCAGTTTTGTGGTTTTATAAATAAAAATATCAATTTTCAGGTGTCTAAAACACTTTTTTGGGTTTCTTCAATTTTTTTTTCTCATCACCCCTACTTCAATATGGACAAACCTTGATATTGACGACGGGAAGTGATCGATCAACAGGTCGTACGAGCGAGTCGAGATTCTGTACCCGTGAAGTGACAAACGCCCTGTAGGTTCCACGAAGCCCTGCGCGCCGGGCTTGGCGATAACAGGCGTAATCGGCGCCTCGTACGCCCTTCATTTCGCCGCTATGCGGTTCGTTCAGGGCGGCCATGTGGAGCTGAATGAAATATAAATTGGTTACATAAATATGGTGAAATATGAATTTGGTTTTATAAACACGATAAAAATGTTCTTGTCGTAATACGATATTTTATTATCAAAATTTGAATGCAATGAAGAAAAAATGCAAAAATTAGAATAAATAATTTGATGATAAACCATAAAGATGGTGAAAATTTGCATGATGAGTATAAGGCTGCTACATCATTTTTAAGTAAAAAGCATGGTTCCTACTGTATAAGAAAGATGATTTTTAGAGAGGCACCTAAGCGATTTTAGGATGGTCAACTCTATTTCTAGAAACTTACGCTCCCAAAATAAACCCATTTATAAGCATAATTTGTTATAATGCATGAATAATACAATAAAATGAAAAAGACATGCACCACGTTACCATTCTAGGTTGCCATTCCTATAATGAAAGTGCATGCAAAAGAAATCGTAAGTGAACAATAAAGTGTTATATTGCAGAAGGTACAGAAGCGAGAAAACGTCAAATTGCGATTGCATAGTGAGGTATTTGAAAAAGCATAAAATCGGGTGATTATTCGAGGTGAAAAATGAAATTAATCTGACACTATATTTATCTGCAGGACAACATTGAACTTACAACATCGAAGTGCAAATAAAATGAAGTGCATAATATGCAAATATAATATATTTGATTTTCCAGTGCAATATCGAGGGTTGTCAACTATCGATAGCTGTTAAATTTTTAATTATTTCCACGACAATTTACTCACGACAGGTCCGTCCATTGGGAGAGGCTGGTGGCTCAGAAGATTGGAAGATTCGAATAACGCTTTTGGCCTATCGGTCGACGGCGGCGGAAGATTCGTCGGGATCGGGACGAGAGAGCCGAGCTGAAACGAAATTTAATCATTATTATCAAATTTTATAAAATTTGGTGAGCCAGTACCTGCTAAAAATTGAATATATTGCATCATCAAGTTATTTTATTAAGACCATATTTAAAAAAATATAAAAATCAGATTCACCAATAATGTTTTTTCTTAGTATTACGTTTTTTGCACGATTGATTGATTTTTTTATGATCCCTCATAATACAATACGAGAGAATCTGACAGGATTGATTAGAACTCATTTTTATTTTACATTTTTGTTATTCATTTCTTTTTATGCTTGAATCTTTTGCAGTCAATCTTGAATAAGCTTACATTTTCGTCTCAATCAAATTCCGATATAAAATGAAATAAGGTAATTCTTCATTTTAATTTTCCCCTGGAAAATCGATTGACAGAAAAATCGTGGCCGGCGTTACATTATGTATCCCTCTGCGACCTGTTGGCGTCTGATAGAACTAGAAGCCTCCCCTCAGCGCCTAGGGAAAGCCATCGTGTGTCTTTCATGAAATACGTTTTAAACTCGGAACACGGCGACAGTATTTCAGAAATTCTCAATAATTCAGAGATTCTCAATAAATCAGAATGAACACTGACTTGGCCGTATAGAAAAACATCGATTTCATAGAGGTTTAAACCGCCTCATTTTAAATGAATTGAATAAATGTTAGGTAATAAATTGTATACATTTGAATAAAATTAATTAAATAATTAAAATAAATTCATGAAAAGATAAATAATAATTTAAAGCA
The DNA here is from genome assembly GCA_036186465.1 of Nesidiocoris tenuis. Classification (NCBI taxonomy): domain Eukaryota; kingdom Metazoa; phylum Arthropoda; class Insecta; order Hemiptera; family Miridae; genus Nesidiocoris; species Nesidiocoris tenuis. The sequence goes on from AP028923.1 coordinate 3,855,380, forward strand.
CGAAAAATATCCATAAATTGCGTGTTTTTTCACAAAACTAAAATCAAACATAACGATTTCGTATTTTTTTCGCTTTAACAAAAGTCAAAATCTTACGTAAGATTTAGGGAGGGGGAGGGGGTGGGGGGGAAAATCTTACTAAATCCTTACAAGGGGGGGAGGGGGGGTCAAAAAATCCGAAAAATGTCCTTACGTAATTATTGAACGGCCCCCATGTGAAACGTATAATGTCAACTTTTAGGTACGGAGGCGCTGGAAGAATTTATTCTATTGGTAACTCATAAGTAAACCAGGAGCAAAATTAAATTTTGTTCCCATTTAATGAGATCAATGAAAAATCAAGGGTTTTATCATCAAGCTATTGAATAATACCTGAAGACAGATCGACCCGAAGGATAATATCCGAACATATTATGTTCGAGTTCGAATTACGTTAATTGTTCGTACCTCAAAATAGTTTTCGAAATTGTCTCTTTTTAATTGGCGTCGTTAAAAGGCCCTGCCACCGAATAGATAGGCAACATTGACCACTCGACATTACCGGTCATAGCGGCCAATTTGCCCGCCGCCGAATGTTGAGCCTCGGAAGTCGGAAATTCGCGCCTCGAGTTGACCGTCCTAATTGGCCGGCTGAATGGCCCTTTGCTTGTTCTGCCTTTGATCGCGAGGCGCAAAATGTCCGAACGCCTCTGGGCGATAAATTTTCCGGAGCAACAGGACGTACCGTACGCCTCGATTCGGTTCACATGGCGCGGAAAAACGGGGTGCGCACCAATTTTGAAAAATCCCAACGAGTGGAAAATGAATTTTGTGGCTCTGAAGTTGTCGATTTATATAAATGAGATTTGAGATTTGACTTTGGAAAGCTGAAAGCATTTTTTAGGACTACACGCTAAATTTAACCAGCATTGTATCAGGGACATGGAGTTAAAAAAAGCAAAGATTTTCGAGATTTGACCAAATTCACTTTTCCGACCAATTTTTAACCAATTGAACCATCTCAAAATTTGCTGCTGTGGCTGGCAAAAATAAAATAGAAAACACTAAAAACGTTAATATATCGGAAGTACTTTGAGTTATTTAAATTTCTGCTAAACCGATTGATAAATCTTACTGAAACAAAAATCCCAGTTTAAGAAATTTGAAAAAAAATTTGATAATTGAGGGAGGTATGGTCATTTTTGTAAATGACCACAGACGTACTGACGGTTCAAATTTTATGACGATTCCAATGCCTCGTTTACTCAGTATAATATACTGAGTATATATTATATACGCTAAAAAAATCCGTGCAATTATCAATAAATTATTGTCAATTGCAATGTGGGATCAGAAACGATGGGACTGTAGGATATTGAAATGTTTAATTTACCATCGCGTTCCTCATATTTCACCTTTTTAGAAATTACAATACATTTTTTTTTGCGAATTCTTAATTTTTTGAGAATTTACCATCGTGTTACTCACACTATTTCAACCCTTAAGAAATGGCATTAACATTTTTTATAGTCATTTCTCGAGAATTTGCTCGTTTTTGATTTCCATAATTAAGCTACACCATTTGTGGACATTTTGTGGCTCAACACCTTCCCACCCAACTGGTTACTAAATTGACAGAAATTATTTATCATAACTATTGTGTAAAATTTTTCATCTAGGTATATCTCTGATAATGCTTTGAAAAGTAAGTCGAAAAAAATTGAAACAAAATTTTGGAAATTTTTCAATAAAAATAACCAGTGGTGCGTAGATAACACACAATACTTCCATATTTTGAAACGTAAAATTGTGACACTATTTGATCATATTTTGACTGCTTTTAAGGGTGTTTAGGCCAAAATATCGAAAAATTCAATATTAAAATTTTAAAATTCGCCCAAAAAGAAAAAACTCCACATTATAGGAATGTAAAAAATATCCACATATTCTGCAAGGTAAAACGAAGATTTTGAGACCAAGAACGCTCAAATCGGTTCTTTTTTGCGGCCGGAAAAAAATAAAATAGAAAACACTAAAAATGCAAATATCTCGGAAGTACTGTGCGTTATCCAAATTCCGATTAAACAGGGTGTTAGGTCTTGCCGAGACAAACATTTCAGTTCAAGAAATTTGAAAAAAGGTTGAGAAATGAGGGAGATATGGCCATTTTTGTAAATGACCACAGACGGACGGACGGACGGACGGACTAACGGACACACGGACACACGGACACACGGACACACAGACACACGGACACACGGACACACAGACACTTGTTCAGGAAGTGATTCTGAATAAATGTGTATGAGAAAAAGTTTTTTCTGAAGCTCCGTTCCGATTCTCGATTTTAGGACGATCACAATACTTCCATTTACTCTGTAAATATGGAAGTAAAAAATTGAAACAAAATTTTGGAAATTTTTCAATAAAAATAAAAATCGGGCTAACTAATTAAAAATTCAATAAAAAAAATTTCACGTTTTTCCGCACCGTGTGAACCGGGCGCGCCACCCGATCGCGCCCGAACCTTCGAACCCTTGTCCCCGCGAGTGTTGTCCATCCTCTTTACAACCGCGGTAAGTTATAGCTTGCTCGAGGTTCGCCTAAAGGGCCTTGAAGGAGGGCGCAATTCATTTTGAAATATTTACATGTGCAGCGGGTGAATTTTTGAAAAAATCGTCTCTCAAACGTTTGAACAGATTTAGACCCTATTTGGACAGCAATCACAACCTACTAGTTTTTCCTCGATTTGATGGTAATGTTGACACAAACGTATGCTGGCACCATGACAAATGTTTAATTCTGCTTGACCTAGATTTTCATATTGAATATGACGCAATTTTGATGAAATTGCGTGAATTTATTATTATATTTTTTCATGCTTGTATGAGTGTACAGGAATCCAATTTAAATAGTTTTTTTTGTCAAAAAACTCAATACTTAGTTATTATTTTTATTATTATATATTTTTTTGTGATATATTCTTTATATTTAGTAGTTTGTTAAAAAATCTTACTAAAATAAATGTATGCACATATTTTTTCTTTAATCCTATAGTTGTTTTTGCAAAACAAAATTTCTCACTATCAGTGAATTTGTAATGTTAACACTTACCGCAATGTACTGCCATCCTTTGTTGACGCGGACGAGCATCGCTTCCTCGTCGGCAATGTATGCGAGCGTACCAACTGGGCTGACTTGAGACATCTGAAAATATTTTTTTACACCGTTTTATTCATTATATTTATTCATTAGTTTCATATTTTGGGGATAAAAGGAAAAAAGTTTACACAACCAGGAATTATGCCCTAAGTATGATGTACAATTTCTAAGGGCCAATTTCACCAACAATAAAACTCTTTTTTTATTGTTTTTCCTTTTTTTATTGTTTCTCTTTTTTTTTTTTGAGAGTTTTTCCTCGATCTTGAATGTCATATCTTAAAACAAAACAAACCGTGACATCGAAATTGTTTATTTGGCTTGATCTAGGTTTTCATTGTTGGTGAAGGCGCCCTAAAGTCAAATTGAGAATTTTCCAAATCAGTTTGAAAATTTTTCAAAAACAAATTGAAACAATCCGGTTTGGAAAATTTCAATGTGAGTAGAAGATTCTCAAATTTATTTGGAAAACTCTCAATTTGCCTAGGGAATTCTCAATTTTATTAGGAAAACTCTCAATTTGCCTTGGAAAATTTTCAATTTGATTAGGAAATGCTACGGGTTGGTATAATTATTATACGACCTTGGACATCTAAATAGATTAATCGGCAAGGTGTTATAATTAAATAACGCGGAAAAAAATACGGAACTCAAAAATAACTTTCTTCGATCAGCAGAGCAACTGTTGAGGAAGTTTGATTAAAAAACGAATTTGGAAAATTTTAAAAAAATATTAAATAGGTACCTAGTTTTCGAAAGAAAATGTCCATATATGATAAACCGTTTTTCTAAAATACCAAGCTCCTTCTAAATTAAATTTGTCAAGGCCTACCTACCTACTTTCGAAATTTGGAGAAATGGCAATGTACATGGATGTTTGTTCATTTGAAAATAAAGGGGAGAGTTATTGCCATCATTTCAATAATGACATCAGTCACGAGAGAGGGGTTTTTGTACAATAAGGGAGCCATTACCATTTCAGACTACGAGGATTCTGATTACTCCTATGGAAAGTGGAACGGGCCAAATTTACGCAATTATAAAATAGAAATTACCATCAAAAGAACAAATACAATACGAGAACATTCTCTACCGAGATGAAAAACAACCGGGTAAACGTAAATTTTATACAATTTTAATTTTTCTTCAAATAAAATTTTGAAAATGTTAAGGAAAATTTTTCTGCCAAAAGTGGGGGAAAATTCCGAATATCATACTGACCAGATCAGAGGGCTGAACAAAAACAATTAACATCAGTCATTCAAGTTTAAAATTGTAAAATACTCGTATTTTGCTCAAGCTGCAAAATATTGGATATTTGAGACCAATAATATTCAGCATTCCCAAGTAAAATTCAAATTTCCAAAGTGAAATTTTCCAACCCAATTTGAGAATAGTCCAAATCACATTGAGAATTTTCCTGAATCAAATTGAGAATTTTTCAAACCGCTCGGAAAGTCCCGATTTGGAAAATCCTCTAATTTTTTCGGAAAATTCTCAATTTGGTTTGGAAAATTCTCAAACTAGTTAGGAAAATTCTCAACTTGGTTAAGATAATTCCCGAATCTACTTGGAAGTGCAAAAATATTGTTGATCATTTTTCATCGATCGAAAATCGGAAGTATTTTTGTTTTTCTTACCGATGCCATGGCTTCGAGGTTTTGGAACGTCACAGCTCCTGGTACGATTTTGGGCGCGTCGAAATCGGTCGTGCGAACTGCGAAAAAATATTTTATAAATATATAAAAAAATATAAATATTGTATTGTTTTTGGAATTTTCGACAATCTGGAACGAAGGGTACGTTTTAATTTTATTTTAATAATAAAAAACGAATAGAATATTGTTCATATTTTAGTAAAAAATTGCTGGTGAGCATTGCAAATAATAATTTACTGTGCGGCCAACCAAGCAGATCAGAATATTTATTTTTGAAAATAACAGTATCGTCTACTTTATTCCAAAAAGTGTCGTCTTCTGTATGAAATCAGCTTCGAAAAAATGGCTTCGAAAATCTCGCGATAATTTGCAAACTTTTCAAAATGGGGTTCTCTCGTGTAAATATTTCATTTTACACCCCCGTCAACGCTAGATTCGAGTTTTCGACAAAATAATTTCCAACGAGCCAAGTGAAATTCATTAGAGACGAAAGGTTAGCTCCACATATCAAGTTCATTGCGAAAGTTTGAAAGTGCATACCTATCGTACCTTATTAATGGACTTACTTTCCACCTTTTCCTTGAGCTCGCGAAGCTCCTTTAGAGCTTTAAGTTCCTCCAGGCTGCTACTTCTCGGCGCTTCAAGGGCGGCGTTAAAATTCCGATAAGCCGTTTTAATGTCAAGTTGGCTTATCAAGTTTTACAGGAAAGCGATAACTCATAGTAAGGGTGTTCGAGGATTCAATTCGAAATAAGGATACGTCGAAGGATTGTTACCCAATTGTTAAGTCAGAAGTCGAGTCGTAAAGGTATAAATTGCAATGTACCTGAACTCGAATTTCGCAATGTCTTTGGAAAGAACAGAAGTTTTCCCAAGCGTAAAAAATCGTTTGAACATTTTAATTTGATATCTGAGCTTTGTGAATTAATTTTCTGTAAAATCAGTTAAATTATCAATATAGAGAAGAAAAAAAACTTTTTCTACAACAAAACCTGTTTCGAGAAATTTCATCAAAATACAAAAATAAAATCTTCTCCAAAGAAGGAGCTTTTTAGCTTTTTTCTTTTCGCCCCTTTTGTTGTATATTTCTTTTTTTACATTTCATATTGTATTCCATGTTGTATATTTCAAAATATATTTGTTGTATTTTTTTTTGTATATTTCAAAATATATTTGTTGTATATTTACTATCGTAAAAAATCATTTGAGCAATTCAATTAGATATCCGAGTCAAAAAATCTAATCAGAAGTCCGGAAGGAGCCTTGAGAATTAATTTTCTGTAAAATCAGTTAAATTATCAATATAAAGAAGAAAAAGAAACTTCCAAGTTAAAACCGCGGGAACATGTTTTTCTACAATAGGTATCTATTTGATTTATTTCGAGAAATTTCATCAAAATCCAAAAATAAAATCTTCTCCGAAGGACGAAATTTTTAGCTTTTTTAATTTCGGCCCTTTTGTTGTATCGAAGTATATTTCAATATTTCATATTCAAATGGCAACTCTATGTTCTGAAACGAATGCCAATATCTAAAACAATATCTCCATTTTGATTCGTGCAAACATTCGCGGGAACTCCAATGGCTGAACGTGCTCGGAACTTGGCAAACAGGCTTGATAATCAAGTCGGGGAGAAAATAAACACAATTAAACCGCCAATGTTCGCAGTCCCGTACAGGTCGTCACATTACTGAGTTGCTATGCACATTCTCTGCGGAATCGCTCGATCATCGCGGTCGGCGGAGATTTTGTAAAATACAATTTCACACACAAACACACACACACACATCTACACACACTGTCACAGTTGGTCAGCCAGTCGCGACTGAGAAGGTGAAGGAGGGAGAGGTTGGCGAACGACTTGTGGGAGGAGGGAAAAAATTGTAGGAAGATAGGAAACAGGGATAAATGGAAGAAGAAGAAAGGAAAAAGGGAGAACGAAAGAGGGAAAAAAGAAGGAAGAAAAAAGATAAGAGGGAAAAATGAAAAAAACGAAGGAGGTAAAAAGGAAAAAGGAAAGAGGGAAAAAGGAAAAAAGAAAAGAGGAAAAAAGGAAAAAGAAAAAAAGAAAAGAGGAAAAAAGGAAAAAGGGAAAAATGGAAAAAAAAGGGAAAAAGAAAAAAAGGAAAATAGAGAAAAAAAGAAAAAAGAAAAAAAGGGAAAAGAGAAAAAAGGGAAAAAGGATTGAAGGAAAAAAAGGAAAAAGGAAAAAGGGAAAAAGAGAAAAGAGAAAAAAGGAAAAAAGGATAAAAGGGAAAAAGGAAAAAAAAAGGAAAAGGGAAAAGGAAAAAAGAAAAAAGAGAAAAGAAAAGAAAGGGAAAAATAGAAAAAAAAGGGGAAAAGGGAAAAGAAAAAAGAAAAAAAGGGAAAAAGGAAAAAGGGTAAAAGAGAAAAAGGGAAAAAGAAAAAAGGGAAAATGGAAAAATTGGAAAAAGGGAAAAAGGGAAAAAGGGAAAAGGGAAAAGGGAAAGAAAAATTAAAAAAAGGAAAAAGAAAAAATAGGAAAAAGAAAAAAAAGAAAAAACGGAAAGAGGGAAAAACGGAAGAAGGGAAAAAGAAAAAAGGAAAAAGGGGGAAAAGAAAAAAGGGAAAAAGGGAAAAAGGGAAAAAGGGAAAAAGGGAAAAGGAAAATGGTTGGGAAAAACGGCTAGGAGAATAAAAGGTGTTGAAAAAGAGGGGGAAAGAAGCGTAATAGGTAATCAGGTTGGTGGGGAACAGAGTAGGAGGAAATCAGGTAGGAGGAAAAAAGGGTATAGGAGGGAAAAGGGGCAGGAGGAAATCAGGTAAGGTTAAAAAGGGGGAGGAGGAAATCAGGTTGATGGAAATCGGGGTAGGAGGAAATCAGGTAGGAGGAAAACGGAAGGAAGCAAAGCAAAGGGAAGATTGTAACGCGTAGTAGGAAATCAGGCAAAGGAAGGAAAAACGGGGTGGTAGATAGAAGGAAGAGGAAAACTTGAAAGGGGAAATAAGGGTTGGGAGGAAAACTGAAGAAGAGAGAGGAGGCGAGGAGGAAAATAATTGGTCCTACCTAACGAAAACAAAATTTGTTCCATTTTGATGGAACAAAACGTTTGTATCATTGACAAATGTTCATCACTGGGGGTTTTGTGCCTCCATAAATTTGAACAATAATGAATTAATTGAATAACAACAACAACAACAAAAACTATTTTACCGTCACTCTTACGTACACACATAATTTTGCAGTATTTTGGCTCCAATACGACAATTTCTGACAGCTTTTTTACTAGCCATTCAGGCGTGAGCCTCAAGGGTAGCAACGGCGCCGATAAAAAAGTAATGATCCCAGCGCGTCGGCATCATTTTCCCATTTCCGTCATGATATACGCCGTTGTCGGCCGGGCCGTTACAAAAAGCGACTGTTTCGCCCGGTTTGATTTGTTAATGTGAACCTGCAGGGTAGGGATACAGCTGCACAGCCGAACAGTCGCAAAAATGATATACGTACACGATACGCAGTGAAAATTGAGGGGGTGTTGTAAAAAAATTTCCCGAACATAGGTACATTATTTCTAAAAAAATGTTTTGGCTAGAGCAGACTCGAGTTTTGAGGTCCCTGATTGTTTTGCGAAAATTGCTAATATTTATAACTAATGCTATGGTAGACGTCGTCTACTAGACGACCATACAGCAGACGAGCAGTTTGTTAATACCTGTATTTAGATAGAGGAATGGTTGGAGTATTTAGAAGACAAACTTTGTAATTTCAGTGGAAACGTGAGAGCGAGATGGCAATGTACAATGAGGGAAGGAGATAGTAGACATTTGAGCGATGATTGCTTCTGTGAAACCTACAGCTGCCTTCAGCTATAACGCGTAGGGCACACGCATGAGGATGACCCTCGACCCTCGAACAAACACTGATTCCTCGAATTCATTCTCACTCATTCCTATAATGCAATTTGAGAGTATGACATGCGATTTGAGAGCATGATACTCAGGTACACCCATTCCATTGCCGTAGTATGCTTAATTGCTGATGTTGCTATTGAGCACATAGTTCTCACTACGGCAATGGAATAATAAATATTAGGTAAGTGAGTAAAGGTACAATAAGTAAGATTGGATATCATTAACATGATAAAATACTAATTATGAATAACGAATAATGATTATTATTTTAAGATTATAAGTAAAATTAGGTATCATTAACATAAAATATTAATTATGAATAATGTAATTATTTTGGGATTTTATGAGCAATTCCGCTATGCTAATTTTGGGGTTAATAAGTTTTTGAAAATTATCCATTAAATTAATAATTGAAAAATAATCCATTAAATTAATAATAAATTTATTAAAATTTATTAAATTTTAATAAATCATCAAAATTTTAATATCTATTTACTGATTTCAAGCATTCAGCAAAAATGATACTTCTGCCCAGAGTTTCTTCAGTTGCCTACTTAGCTGAACTTGGCAACCTATCAATACAGGTGCACTGTTATTGAATAATGAACGAGCCTTTGCAATAATGTTCAGAGTCATGAGTAGGCTCATCAATTAGAACGGACACTGCCGGCGACACGAACATTGGACGTTTCCCTTTCGCAGGCAAAACACCTCGAACATGACTTAACATGACAGTAAGGTCATAAGGATCGACGAAAATGTATTAGCCTTGAACATGATGCCAGTACGAACATAAGTTCATAACACTGCGCATTGCACGAATCGGTGCGCAGGAGCAACAGTCTTTTAGGTAAATATAGGATATAATATAATACACGAGTTCGATTGGAACGCAAGTGAAGTTTATATGGTTCAACTGTGAAACATTTAACAGAAAAAAACACCGAAATTTAGGTAAAACAATTTACTTAAATGAGTCACAAAAATAAGTGTTTGGACGTCGATGCCGTTAATCCTCAATTTCAAAACGTCACGTTCTCCATCGGAACTTATCTAATTTACCTATCGGGCGATTTGTAATTTATTAGTTTTAGGTGTCTCGCAATTTACGTTCAAAGTGCCCCCGACGACTTCAAAGGTCTCACCTTCATGAAAGCGGTAAATTACCTCGAGGTCACGTGCCTTGGAGTCGTTTTTACGCTACTTTCAGGAGGTAATCGATGTGAATTAGTTGTGAAAGGTTGAGGTCGGCTGGTGGGGAAAATGGAGAATTTCCCCCCTGAAAAACGCTCTAAATCGAGATTAATGTGCGGCGATAAAGTCGGCCGGGAACCGATTTTACTGCTGACAGCGACCCGTGACATTATGGACAATAGATAAAACCGATCGACCGTATGCACTCGAGATAGATAAATTCGAGGATTATGTAGTTTTACGCCGGGTATGGTCGGTAATACCGCGGTAGGCCATAACTGATACCATCGAACGATATTAGTGGCCGTAATTGGTACGATGGAAAGTTCTTTGTGCTAAAAAGGCAGCACGCAAGTTTTTTATGTAACACCAAATGGCGCGACACTGATGTAGAACCGTGGATTTTTTTTTTTTTTTTTTTTTTTTTTTGAGAAATCCTATAATATAAATTATTTACAATTTTCGGTTTTTGTTGGCCTTCGCTTATACTGAGGTAAATTAAATAAGAAAATCTCTGATTTCAAAACCTTTCAAAATTCTCTGGTTATCAAAAATGGTTGAGAATTTTGAAAGATGTTCCAGAAAAATCACCCGTACGCCATCGTTAAAGACGCCATATCAATAAGAGAGGTCCGATGATTACGTTTGAACCCTTGGAGTTATTAAATGGAAAAAACAAAGAAGTGTACCATTATTTATCCTAAATTAAGTACGAATATTGCCTCGAGGCGTAAGAAGCAATTCGAAACCCTCCTATTCGTACAAACGCTCAAGTTGTTTGCAATTGACGTTGAGGATGGTAAAATTAAAAAGAGCTAACGCTTTCATGTCAAAGAACCGTTTCGATCAATAAAGATCAAAGCGATAAGGGGGCCTACCGGTTGATAAGAAATCTTCAAAATTATAGCTTGTAATTTGTAAATTAACCCTCAGTTTTCGAATAGAACAGCAAAGGTGGGCTAATTTGGGGGTTGAACTGATTCCGAACGGGTTTACAAGGCTTTACGGTTTTTCTTCGCCGCATAAACGGTTTTTAGCACGGTTGGACAAAGCTTTGGACAAAAATGGAGCGAATTTTATTTTTTAGATAGACCTTTACCTAATTTTTGTATGCGTAGAAATGTTTTGATTTTTGTACGGCACCCGGTCGCCCTTATTCTAGTGATTTTAAAATCCTTCAAAACATATTGAAGTGGCTTGCCCTCAACTAATTCAAAACTTTATGAAACGGCTAGCCCCCAACTCATTCAAAGCATAATGAAACGCCCGGCCCTCAACTCATTCAACACATAATGAAACGCCCGGCCCTGAACTCATTCAAAACATAACAAAACGGCTTGCCCTCAACTCATTCAATACGTAATGAAACGCCCGGCCCTCAACTCATTCAACACATAATGAAACGCCCGGCCCTCAACTCATTCAACACATCATGAAACGCCCGGCCCTCAACTCATTCAATACATAATGAAACGCCCAGCCCTCAACTCATTCAACACATCATGAAACGCCCGGCCCTCAACTCATTCAATACATAATGAAACGCCCAGCCCTCAACTCATTCAACACATCATGAAACGCCCGCCCCGCAACTCATTCAACACCTAATGAAACGCCCGGCCCTCAACTCATTCAATACATAATGAAACGCCCGGCCCTCAACTCATTCAATACATAATGAAACGCCCAGCCCTCAACTCATTCAACACATAATGAAACGCCCGGCCCTCAACTCATTCAAAACATAATGAAACGCCCGCCCCGCAACTCATTCAACACCTAATGAAACGCACGGCCCTCAACTCATTCAATACATAATGAAACGCCCAGCCCAATCATCAGTAAAACGTCTTGCTCTCAACTCATTCGATCCACCAGTGAAACGACGAAAACTAAACAATTCTTTCATGCAATTTACCTAACCAATGGTTAAAGCCGGAATATTTCACAATCCTCCCGACGCATCCTTTGAATATTTTGAAACGCATGATTATAATTCAAAGTGAATTCAGGGCTTTGGTCGGTGTTTAAGCAATGGAAGACATAGTATGATCGTTCGCCAACAAAAACCAAAGAAATTGTTTATGATTTAATGAAACATCTTACCTGTTCTCGTAGAGGTGAGTGACGGCTCAGCGTAGGTGATCGGCCTTAGGTGCGCAGGTCCGGGTGGGCCTTGTTCGCCCTTGGGACCTACGACCGACAATCCTGGCATACCCTGCAAAATAGCACACACAATATTATCAATTTAATCGTCAATTAGCAATAGGTAACGAGCTCAAGAGAAGATTGAAAGTATGCATAGTTGAACGTCATATTTTTTTAGTAGTGTGTTTATAGCGGTTCTACAGCTTTCAGGTTAGCTGTCGGAGGGAATTTTTCCCTCAGAATTTCCCTGAAAAAATTTTTTTTTGGATTTTAAGTGATTTTTGTTGTGTTTTGACAACTGCTGCTCGGCTGTGTGACCCAAAATAGTACAGTATTATCAATTTAATCGTCAAATAGCAATAGGAAACGATCTCAAGAGAAAATTGAACGTATGCATAGTTGAACGTTATAGTTTAGTAGTAGTGTGTTTATGGCGATTTTACAGCTTTCAGGTTAGCTGTCGGAGGAAATTTTTCCCTCAAAATTTCCCAAAAAAAAAAAAATTTTTTTTGTTTTGGATTTTAAGTCATTTTTGTTGTGTTTTGATAACTGCTGCTCGCCTGTGTGACCCCTTAATTCTATAAACTCGACTACCTCGTGAGGAAATGGCCTCGAAAAATTTCCCCAACAAAACAATGAGAAAAACTTCCTGATTTACAAAATTTAGGTTTGGAAACTGGTGAAAAATATGTTCACCCCGAATTTGTCCTGCAAAAAGAACATTTTGACTGAGCCTTCCCGGTTTCCCAAATTTAACGTTTTACAATAGTCGTAGTGCCAAAAAGAAAGAGTAGAGTGTATGAAACGTTCGCAAATTATCCCAAAAAACTTTCAAGGAGAAAGGCAACTTCCCGTAGCCCATATTATGGATCGAATCGATTCTGGAATAGTTACTTACCGGAGATCCAGGAGGTCCTGGCGGTCCAGGGGGTCCAGGAACAGGAATGTACTGGATGTTCACAGCGTCGTTTCCTGGTTCGCCTTTTTCGCCCTTCAACTTGAAAAAATAGGGCGGGATTTTAAGATATAAATTAATTCGGAAAAAGGTAAAAAATATGGAAATGATGATGCTTAAAATGCGATAAACTACTAAGTGGCTACCTTTTTCTGACTTTGACACTTAATCGTCAATTATAATATGATAATGTTATCGCAAACGTATAAAATAAAGCACCGGCATAATGATAGTACACTGTTATCGTGGCTACTATTGATTTTCGACCAATGGGATCCTCTGAAGAGAATTATGAGGAAATTCGAGGGGTGAGCAAATTAAAACTTTCCGGCGCTCGGACATCTCGAGGGTTGAATTGATTTATAAGCTTTCCTTATTTTTGAGAAATTTCCAACATAGTTCGAAAGTTTCCAACTCGATGGAAAGACACGGAGCATTATAAATAGAAATTCCTAACCTCGGCGATCGCGTCATTATGAAAAATTAAATCTTGGACATTTTTTCCCTTTTTGTCTTTAAGGAAACCATTTGCCTACCTTATTGTTACTCATTCGGATAATTTTTTGTTTTTTATTTTTCTATGGCAGACGTGCGGTCCATTCTCATAAGGAGCGAAATAATTTAAAAGATTCTACCTAGTTATTTTAGAAGCAGAAAAGTAAAAAAATGTAGATACCTTGGCCATGTTGAAGGTATCAATTTTAAATTCGCCCGGCTCGCCTTTCTGACCTCTTTGGCCTGGGATGCCATAGTTACCCGAGACTTGCATACCCTGAAAAGATCACAAATACGCGTAAGTTTGTAATATTGAATTTAAAAAATTTTCTAAACTTATTTTGCCCTTCATCGAGGGATTAATTATTAATATTCGAATTTCATATTGAGATTATTCTAAAATAAATGTCTCAATAATTAATTATTTTCGGGCAGCTCGCCATTTTTTTGCTAAAAAATAAAGGTTGTATCTCTCTCAATAAAATAAAGTTCTTAAGACAGCTTACCCCACTAGCACCGATGCCAGGTGGTCCGCCCTCCACAGAACGGCCAGGAGGTCCAGGTGGTCCGGGTTTGCCCCTTCGCCCGCGCTTGCCTCTTTCCCCTTTAGGTCCCCCTGCCGGTCCCGGCGGACCCATCGAACCTTTCGGCCCCGCTGGTCCCATTGGTCCGGTTTCCCCTTTTTCGCCAGGAGCTCCCTGGAAATTGTTCAATTGAAAAATTGAAATTTTTCTCAAAAAATGCAAATAGTTTAACCATAAAATAAATAATGGAATAAAAATTATATCTTACCGGTATTCCATTAGCACCAGGAAGGCCGGGGGGTCCTCGCTCCCCCTCGGTTCCTTTTTCACCCTTGAAGCCCGTTTCACCTCTTTCGCCTTTTGGGCCCCTGACTCCATTAGCCACGTTCGAAAAATCTGCGTCAAAAATTGAAATAAGAAAACTGATATTTGAATTTAAAAAATATTGGAATTTGAAAAACCTGCGTCAAAAATTGAAGCAAGGATAAATTTATATTTGAGTTATTATTGAACAAAACTGGAGTCTTTAAAAAACTATATTTTGAGCCATAATATTCGTTTTGTATTTTTCAAAATTATTATTCCAAAATTCACCTGCAAGTTCGGTGAGGTTGGGAGGCAGGTCGTCGCTTCCCTTCAAATGATAAGTGATCCCAGGTGGTCCGGGAGGTCCTGGTGGCCCTTGGACGCCTATATCACCTGCAAGGCAAAATGTGAAATCAATTTCATTCAGATTTTTAGATTTTTATTTTTTTAGTGATCCGAATTCCGGTTAAACAGGGTGATAGGTCTTGCCGAGCTGAACATTCAAGTCCAAGAAATTTGAAAAAATTGAGAATTGAGAGTCGGGAAAATATTTGAAAATAAAATAAAAATCTGCTTCCCGGAAAAGCAGTAAAAAATTCCTCTCACAGTAGAAGCTGCCTTTGAAAAATTCGATTCCTCGGCTTTTCACTCGCCGATGAAGCGTGTGATGCGCTGTCCCAAAAATGGACGTACGACCTCGAAATGCCACTTTTCCATGAATAGTGATCGCGATAGGAGGTTCGAATATTTTTTCCCTCCGCCGACATGAATTGATGTCGGTTCCGATACATTTGCATGTCAGTCGCACGGAGGATCGTCAATAAAACGTCGAGTGTTGTCGCGTTTCGAATTTCCGATTCGGCCGGACGGCCTTTTTTTCCATGCACTCGACCGGTAAAAGCAACAATCTCATAAAGGATCGTAGCAGAAATGATCGGAACTTAGTGGAATCGATTGATGAATATGGAAACGCCAGGGGCCCTACAGACTGTTAGGAACGACATTCATAAATACATAAATACGCAGTAGGTAAGATACAAGGTAGGTAGTTTCTCAAAATTCGCATTTTTTAATTTTCATTTTTTTATCGCCATTCTTTTGGTTTATTAGTCAATAAATTGTTAAATTAACCATTATAATCGCCGAAGAAAAAATTTTTAACTATTTTTATTGCTTATCGTATTATTTTGAATTATTTTAATCATTTTTACTTCAATATTGAAATTTTCGTAGTGAGTTTTTTTATATTTTTGACCTCAAACGAATTTTATATTTTTGAAACACCCTCAAAAGTAGGTAGTCAAAATATGAAAGTATTGTGTGTTATATACACACCACTGGTTTTCATTTCTTTTTCTATGTAATAAACATTAAGATCAGTCCGTTCCCCTACAACTCGCGATCAAGAAAACCAATTAACGCCCTGAAGATGGCAGTAAAGGCGAAAGCGCTCGGAAAAATGATACGAAAATATCGAGAGAATGTTTTTAATTTCTCGCCCTCAACTGTCCCAGTATTCCCTTTTCCTCGGAAATTCGCCATGGAAAAGAATTGGTAAAATTCCTTCACTGCTCCATCACCATTAAAAAGCTGAACGGAACTAGCGAGATTTTTTAAAAAGGTTTTTTTCGAACTTCTTTATTTTCCGACCCAAAGTGGCCGTCTAGGGTTAACCTGATAAAAATGCCGGGACGGACCCTAATTGAACTTGAACATTGTGCCCTCGGAGAATACACAAAGTTTGAATAAACGACCCCGGCAAGGCATAAATGCGGCACCCGAGCGAATGATAATGCGAATGTGCGAATCTTCGACCCGACCCTTTTTCGCGAATGTGGGAAAACTCACTTCGTATAGAACATCTGAAATGAAAAAGACTTTTTCCCGGGGAAAATAGTGTTACACAAAATAGTAAAATCTTTTCCAATTTTACAGTACGAAGCCTTATTACAGCGGACGAGTGATGTTCAAATTTGTTATTCTAATTTAAATTATTTATTCAATTTTTAATTAGATTTATTTTTTGTCACTTTCGAATTGAAATAATTTATTATGGTTCATTTGAATTTGAAGCATTTTTCTGATATTTTTATTTAATTGATTAGTAATTCAAATAAATAAACTATTATACTATTATAATAATAGTACGTACTCGTATATTTAGTACGAATACACGCACGTATAGCACGTATACATTTTAGTACGTTAATAATACACAAGGACAAGAGATGTTTAAATTTAATACCTACTTAAATTTGAATTAGTAAGTCAATTTTAAATTAAATTCGAATTAACTATAAAGTTTTGAAATAAAAATATGTATTATACCTACTTAAATTAAATTACCCATCAAATATTTTAATTTATTTGAATTATATACTAAATATTTACAACAAAATTTCATAGAAACGTACAACAGGGGACAGGTGACGAACTTTTTAAATTTTAACTATTTATCCTATTTAAATTTAAATGATTTATTCAGCTTTGAGTAACGATGATTTATTATACCATTACCTACTTAAATTTGGATTATTTATCAAATATTTTAATTCACGTGAAATTGCTTTTGCATGAATTTAATTCATATTTATTTAAAAATTCATGGAGTCATACTATGGTAGGCACGTGATGTTTAAATTTGAATTATTTACCATTAAATTCTATCTAATCTTCGTATCCTCGGACAAAAATTTTGAAAAATGTTAATTTTTTCATACCGCATTTCATGTTTAAATGAGCTATAAACGAATCCGTGCCACCGATATGGCGGACTCGCGTCTGGCATAGCCCGTTAAGAAGCATCCCCTCGAACATCACGGATGTCGTAAACCATTTTCGTTATCTGAAGGCCTAAAATTGGTTCATCGATCCTCCGTGCCCGGGCGAAATAACATTAGATGGCGTGGGAAATACGACGCCTAAAAATTGACCTTTCAGAGCTGGTTTTACGCGGCGTAAAAATGTTCGGTATAACTAAATCCGACTGCTAGAAATTCTAGCTCATTTCAGCATTGAAATTGAAATTCTGCCGATTGAATAGGACAATTTTTGGGAAACAAGTTACTCTTATTTTCATATTCTAATACCAACAATCTTAGACCACATTATCAATATTTTAATACATTTTTATGACTGCCAGAATCAAAAAATCGGATCAACAGTAAATTTTTGAATCAGACTAAAGTGAAAATACGCTGCGTTATGGTAGGGAATAAAATCCAGGTATTCCACAACCTTAGACCTAATAAAAAATGAAAAATAAATAATTTTTTTTAAATTAATTTTAATTTAATTAATTTTGTTGTTAATTTTTTTTTATGTAACTCGATTGATGTTAGGTATTAAATAAATTTTAAGCATTAAAAAATTTAGAAATAAAATTATATTTAGATATAAATAAAAATTATAAATAAATATAAATTTATGTAAAATTTAAATAATATAAATTTTTTGCATAAAAAATAAATCGAATATATACAATTTTTAGCACTTAAATCAATTACGCAAATTTTGCTCGTTGAAAAACGAGATAAGTGTTTGACAATAAAAAACAGGCTGCTAGTGAGGTTTTTGATATTTTTTACCACCCCCAAAAGTAGCGAAATTATAGGTAATCAAATTGTGTCTAAATTTTACGTATCAAAATATGGAAGAATTGTGTGTTATCTACGCACCACTGGTTTTTGATTTTAACAGGCTCCGATTCGATTTTCGATTTTAGGACGATTACAATGTTTCCATTTGCGTCGTAAATATGAAAGAAAAAGGAGAAATCCCTAAAACTTTAATTCTTTGAATTGTCTATCTGCGCGTAACCAACTTTTAAATCGACTAAATCGTCCTTTTAAATCGTTTTAAATATCGACCTTTTTAATAGGCACCATAATTATGTTTGGAGGTGCACTTAGGGGCATGGGAAAAAGCTAATGGTTGAAGGGAAACTTGAGGTTAGCTTTTCGCATTTAAGCACTCACCTTTGTCTCCTTTGACGGCTGGACGGCCGTTCTGGCCGGGAACTCCCGGAACGCCGTTCTGCCCCGGCTCGCCTCTTTCGCCTTTGAAGCCCTGCAGTCCAGGTGGTCCTTGATGGCCCTGCAGCCGACAGAAGCATGCATAATGCTGAACATGATATTATGTTCCGGGTGAGATGATTCATCATGCGTACGAGGAATTCGCCGAACAAAGGAAACAGGCGAGATAGTTGGAGAGGAAGAGATTTTCAACGGTGTTTCAAAACAGTTTAGGTTGGAGATTGTAAATCGAATGCTTCATTGGTTCTTTTGAGGAATAAATTTCAGGATTTTTTACTTTCAATTCAAACATTTTGTTGAAAAAAAACCGTAAGTGCAAAAACGTCTGTGTAGGTGAAGAGGTAGGGGTAGATATAAGTGTAGGTATAGGTGTAAACATAACTTATGTTACATAAGTAATAAATATTTTGTAGGTGTAGATAAGTAGGTGTAGAAAGAATGTTTCCGTGCCTTACTCATTTTTTTGGCAAAAAAAAAAATTGCATTTTCTTCAAACAGGCATACCTAAACAGGTTTTTCTATCAACCTTGTACTTTTATATAAAAAGTTCAAGAAAGGTCAATAAAACATATTTTTTCCTGGAATTTGTTCAACTATTATGCCTAGGTATGCGCGTAAAATTTTACTAAATTGATCCGGAACATTTTTGAGTTGTAATAAGTGAAAAACTCCAAATAACCTTGAGAGGAGAGCGATTTTTCAAAATCCCTTACCCGGTCTCCTTTAGGTCCTTTTAGTCCAGCTTCGCCACGTTCGCCTTTGGCCCCTTGAGCCCCTCGATCACCTTTGGGCCCCTGAGGTCCCGGCTCGCCCATCTCTCCTTTCGGACCTGGCGATCCGGGTCGGCCCATCGAACTGTCGAAACCCGAGCCCATAATGGCTTCCTGTAAAAATATTGGTAAAAATGCAAAAATGAGGGTAAATAAAACAGAAATTAAAAAAAAGTTAGATAAGTAGATGGAATTTTTTTTGGAACCTCCGCAATTTTACGTTTATTCAAAAGTATTCGGTTTACCTTTATTGAAATCGGATTTTCAAGGTTTTTTCATGTGCAGAGGTTCAACAAATCAAAATATATAAATAGGCACTTCGATAAAAAATATTTCTGATTTATTGAACCTCTGCCCATGAAAAAAACCTTCGATTTCAATAAAGGTAAAGCGATAAGTTTATCATTTATCGATTTATTAAAATTAAAGTGATAAATTTATCAAAATCTAATAAAATAGCCTTCAATTTCAACAAACTCTTGAATAAAAAACATGCGAAAATTGATAAAAATATATTTGTTGATTCCTGAACTATAGTTAATAAATTGATAAAATAATATTATTAAATAAATAATATCGTGAAACCTATTTCTTTGAAAAACGTCTCGGGGAGGGAATATCTGAAGATAATGGGATGAAGCCGTCACAGTTTCGTAACTTCTGCCAAAGCTGTCGGAACCCTTCGAATCAGGTTGGGGAAACTTGGAGGGGTCGGTTCTCCATTAATAGAGCCGTCCGATTGGAGAGCCCATTGTCGCTGGGACAACCCTTGACATAAATCCACCCCCGAAGAGGAATTTAACTGGCGCACAATAATTTGAAGACGATTAGTCCTCCGACGAGACACAATGAACTACTGCGCCGATGATGGAAATCAAGACGGCTCTATCTGAATCGTCGGCCGGAAATGTATTTTTATTGCATGAATTGTCTTGCATTCAAGATGTAATAATGTATTATTATTAGATAATAATTATTCTAACAAAATAATCGGATAAGTAAAATATTGTTAGAACCTTCTTAGGATATCGTTAGAACCTTTATACCTGAATGGAATTTTTCTGAATAAATACAACAAAAATCAAAAGTATGTTATCCACTGAGTACCTAATACTAATAATTTTATTATTATTAAATAAATAAATGTATCATTATACGCTGGCTTCTACCTAGTGATTCGCATGAAGTCAAACAAATGAAGTCAAATTTTGATCATCAATTTGATCAATAAAATCATTGATTAGAGTAAAAAATTTGACCATTATACTTTGGCTTCTACCTATTGATTCGTTTGAAGTCAAACACATTAAACAAAGTGATTCGCATGAAATACAAAAAATGAAAAACAAATAAAGAGTTTTTTTCAAAACTGCATGTATCCACTTTCGAATTTGTCGGTATCGATTTCGTTTTTCGATTTTCGATTTCGATTCATAGCAGTTTTGGTACAGGTACCAAAGGTGCTTATAGGTCTATAAGCAATCGAAAATCGAAAAAACGAAATCGATATCGACAAAACTCGAAAGTGGATATGTGCAGTTCTGAAGGAAAACTCTTCAAATGAAGTCAAAATCAGAAAAATATTATCCATTGAGTACCTAATACTAATAATTTTATTATTATTAAATAAATAAATTTCTAAATTTGATCATTATACTCTAGCTTCTACCTAGTGATTCGCAAGAAGTCAATCTTTTTAATAAAACATAAATATTTATACACAATTTGTAGCTCTTTGTATTCATTATTTTTTCGAATAATGATAAAATTATTAATTAATTTGTTCGTAAACAGAATTCTATTTTAATAAAATTTCCATGGTTTTGTTGTAGGTACCTATTTATTTCCATTGTTGCATTAAGGTTTTAATAATATTTTTCTCATTCATTTATTTCTTCCAGTTCCATTGAAACAATGTTTTGGTTTATCATTTTCAATGCTAGCAATGATAATATAAATTTAATAATTTTACGATGTTTTTTTTCATATTTTTATGGTTTCCGAAAAATTGTAAATGAACAATATTTGTATTTTTTACCTTGAACATAGCCCGCGGTCTCCAGCTGGGCTGCGTGCGCAATAAAAATACGGATTAGTATTGAAATGAATTTGGAAACTTTCCCCAAATAAGTTACCTTGATTTTTGCGCTTACGTCGAAATTCGAAAACTCAGATGTGCCTGGGGGTCCTGGAGGTCCTGTGTTGCCGGGTATTCCTGGCGCGCCATCTAAACCAGGTTCACCTAGAACAGCGCCAAATTTTGAGTTAAACGAAACTTGGATTCGTGAAAAACTATTTTAGATTGTAGAATAATATTATTCTAATAGACTATTCGGTCCTAAATTGTTTCTGGCCAAGACAAAAAATATTTTAAATTATTTTCTTATTTTTATTTTTTCATTTTCAACTAGGTAGGTACCGAGGTTTGATTTTTCCAATTGCAATAAATCGCGTTTAAATTTTCAAAAAAATATTTTTTAATGCGTCGGGGTTAATTATTATTATTTAATATTGAATTCTCAACAATTTTTTCAAAATTACCTATCTTGGAAATTACCTATGTTTCTATCTGATGTAAAAAGTTAATATATTATATTCAAATTAGCGTGTAGTAATAGCTCTCTTGTACTTGTTTTAGAATATCATATCAGGTTCAAGTCAATTTGAAACTACTCTCAGAGTTACCGGACTTCGGAGACGAAGGGTAATTTTCAGGACTACAGGTAGCTGTCACTTCGAAACTGAATAAATTATTTATTCAGGATACAGGCAATGCAGTGCCTTACTTCCACGTCTACTATATTCGGTTTGGGAAATCCTCGATTTGATTATTAGGGAAATTCTTTATTCGGCTTGGAAATGCTATAACTTCCGAGTCTAATCTTTAATGCTAGCTACTTTTCAGTATGAAATTTTAAATATTCACTCCTTTATGTTTTTACTGTCACGCCAAACTTAGGTATTTCTTGTTCTTCACTCACGTCAAATAAATTCTAGGAAAAGTCGTTATTCAATGCTAAAACGAAGTATACAAATCAGTCCTAAACACACATTCGCCGGTGGGTAATTTCAGCAGTTTTTGGCAATGTTTCCAAAACGAGTCTGTTTGTAGGCGGATTCTATTAGAAAAACAAACGCGCCAGCAAATAACTGGTACCTCGGCCACGAAAAATCCACGTATTTCCGTCTCTTTCGCATTATTCGCCTCCTTTTTCAACTTTCCTCAAAGGGAAGCGCAACTTCAAAAGACGCACGGCTAAATCTGGCAGGGCAGCTGAGCCGATCGAAACAAACAGACCGTTAGCTAACACTAACAACATGGAAAATACAGAAGGAGACCATTGAAGACCATAAGGAACAGGTAACCGTGGAACAAAGAAATTTGTCCAGTCCAACAAGATCCACTTTATCGACAATTATCGCCTGTATGCAAGAATTAACCGATTCTAAACATTAATTATCATTAATGGGAACATAAATTCTAAAAATGTTCTATTTATGGACATTTCAGGACGGCTCCGTTTGATGGTAGTGAATAATGCGAGGTTAATGTTCTGAATAATGTTTCGGAAGCCATCAAAAGGGAGTTGATCAAAACGTCGAATATGCATATCGTCAAAATCTCAATCCTCGACGTTCAGTCGCAGGGGGTTGGTATAAAAATAGTTTCTTTTTTTTATCAAATTTTCAATACCTACGTAGAATCACAAAAATTTCCATTGTATTGTGGAATATATATTTTCAAATATCTATAATAAGATCAGTACGAAAGAAATTTCCATATACTAATTTCAAACAATGAGTTCAGTAGAGCGCTAAGCTACTAATTATTGATAATATTTAAATATCTACAATTCTGCGATAGAAATTATAGGAAAATAACAAAAGTTCATATCACCTTTTTGTCCTTGCAATCCTTCGGGTCCTCGGGCGCCTTGGTCACCTCGTTCGCCTTTTTCCCCAGCCGGACCTTGTGGTCCCCGGTCACCGGGCGGTCCGGTTAGGCCCTGCCGACCCATAAGACAAATTTGGAAAATATAAATATAATTATATAGGGTGAGTCGGGGTAAAGGTGATAATTTTTAGACAGAAATTACAGAAATGAAAAAATTCCTCAATTTTCCAATTTCTTCAAAAATTGTTCATTTTTTTACATTTTCCAAAATTATCATTCACCTAGCGAGAAGTGCTTACAGAAAAACTATCAGAAGGGCAAAACGATTTTTGCTCGAAACAATTCTCCATAGACGCTTCTACTTTGCTACCATACATCAAAAATCTCCTCCTCCTCATCCTCACCCTCATCCTCTTCCTCTTCCTCTTCCTCTTCCTCATCCTCATGCTCATGCTCATGCTCATGCTCATGCTCATCCTCATCCTCATCCTCATCCTCATCCTCATCCTCATCCTCATCCTCATCCTCATCCTCTTCCTCTTCCTCTTCCTCTTCCTTCTCCTTCTTCTTCTCCTCCTCCTCCACATCCTCCACCTCCTCCTCTTCCTCCATCCCCTCCTCCTCCTCATCCTTCTTCTTCTTCTTCTTCTTCTTCTTCTTCTTCTTCTTCTTCTTCTTGGCGAATTTCCACGATCTGGGCGCAATTGTTTTTCACCTGATTGAGCAATTCTCTAAATTTTCTCTAGTCTCTAGCCTGCCAGCGAATTTCCTCTTGATCCAAGCTAACCTTCAGGAATTGGCACAAACGTCACCATGAATGGAAAATCGTCAATCATGTTCCAGGGCGATCCGTATTTAATTCTCTTCTAACCCGGGAAAGCTTTTCAAACTCGAGGCATAAAACGCCACTCGTACAGAAAGCAATAACGAGTTTTCACCACGTTTTCTTACCCGTACGAGTATACTGCTAATAACGCTACCCACTTTTACGATAGTGCACAGCTCTTCACAAACAAGGTTAGCCCCTCTATAAAAGTTGACCCAGTATGTCAGTCAGGCCTAGGCCTTATAAGCTTTCGTAATCTCATAAAGGGTAAAATAATGGAACGCGATGATGGAACCGGGTGCATGCGCATATTTGCCACCAGCCTCGAGAGCGTTATTGAGAGGAAATTAAAATCCCATGCTTCCACGTGAAACATGTACTACTAAGTAAAATTAAGTTAGACAAAGGATGGAGACGTAAATGAAATTCAACTCGCGCGTAACTCAGCTAATTTATGTTCCTAGAATGGGGTATCACTGTTATCTGTTTTATATTTTTACGGTCGGACTTTTATGCAAGTTTTTATGCCGTTTTGTCCAAGCTACCGGGAATTTTAGAGCGAGTTTATAACGGACAATAGTTAAAATGTACCATCGTAAATTATTACACGGAAGTTTATTATTCTTCGAAACTCGCAACCTACGAAGCTCTGCGGGGTCGCTAATTCAACGGCTTTTTCAATTATTTCTCGATTTTAAAACTGCAGTATAGTTGTTTGCAGAAATTATCAGCTCAACGATGAATTCAACTGATTCGTATGTTTATTGCCTGCAAGAAATTGTCATATGGGGTAAGAGGGGATTTTCAATTTCATGAGATTTTTCAAATTGTGTGAAAAAATTGTCATCAAATTGTGGTGGGCAGCCGTCCGCCAGTCTGCTGCCTTTATTCGCTTTATTGACTTCATACAATTTGTATTCTCTTTATTCGACTTCATTAGTTTCTATGCTTCTTTTACTTCGCTTGCTTTATTCCTTTATTAACTCCACATTCACTTCACTTTCACTTCACTTTCACTTCACTTTCACTTCACTTTCACTTCACTTTCACTTCACTTTCACTTCACTTTCACTTCACTTTCACTTCACTTTCACTTCACTTTCACTTCACTTTCACTTCACTTTCACTTCACTTTCACTTCACTTTCACTTCACTTTCACTTCACTTTCACTTCACTTTCACTTCACTTTCACTTCACTTTCACTTCACTTTCACTTCACTTTCACTTCACTTTCACTTCACTTTCACTTCACTTTCACTTCACTTTCACTTCACTTTCACTTCACTTTCACTTCACTTTCACTTCACTTTCACTTCACTTTCACTTCACTTTCACTTCACTTTCACTTCACTTTCACTTCACTTTCACTTCACTTTCACTTCACTTTCACTTCACTTTCACTTCACTTTCACTTCACTTTCACTTCACTTTCACTTCACTTTCACTTCACTTTCACTTCACTTTCACTTCACTTTCACTTCACTTTCACTTCACTTTCACTTCACTTTCACTTCACTTTCACTTCACTTTCACTTCACTTTCACTTCACTTTCACTTCACTTTCACTTCACTTTCACTTCACTTTCACTTCACTTTCACTTCACTTTCACTTCACTTTCACTTCACTTTCACTTCACTTTCACTTCACTTTCACTTCACTTTCACTTCACTTTCACTTCACTTTCACTTCACTTTCACTTCACTTTCACTTCACTTTCACTTCACTTTCACTTCACTTTCACTTCACTTTCACTTCACTTTCACTTCACTTTCACTTCACTTTCACTTCACTTTCACTTCACTTTCACTTCTCACGTTCACTTCTCACGTTCACTTCTCACGTTCACTTCTCACGTTCGCTTCTAACGTTCACTTCTAACGTTCGCTCCACGTTCACGGAATAAAACTTTTTGTTTCCAAACTGGAACTGACATTTTTTCCCCAAGGCGACGGATTCTTTGATACCAGTATCTCAACTTTTAAATGGTCGATGGTACCATGATATCTGAGTTGAAATGGCCTCCAAAAATCAACTGAGTTCTCCCCATAATTTTAAAAATCTGGCAGCCTGGAATTTTTTAATCATCCTCAAAGCTATGCAAGGCCTTGTCAAGATTACATTATCGAGCGAAGCTGAAATTTCGATATCAGATCCATCTGTCAGGCAGGAGCGACCGAAAAAGGTGGCAGACAGTGATTTTCCAATGAATTCGCTCAATGCTCGCTCGACCAATTAATGTCAGGCGGAAGAAGAGAGTTGGAATTATCTCTGAAAAGCCCAGAGGTCGAAGCTTTTAAACGTCGGCTGAGCGGGGAGCCGTTTCAACTCTGACTCTGCACATTTTTGAAGAATTTACCAAACTGTACAGGTAGTCATCCAGTTAACGGAATTTTCGAAGTTCAATAAACGGAAATTAAATGGCAATTGAGCGTGTCTGGTATTTTCAAATCATCTGACGATCTATAAAACATGCATAGAATAAATTATCGAAATAATCATCATGGGAATCATGATTCTCTTGAATCCTCTGATGAATTTCAAACAAAATAAGCTCAAATCGGCGCAAATTACGTCGAATTTCCTCGATCAATTTTTTCAAGACTAGACCGATCTGACGTCGTAATTGGACAAGTTTCAACGGGCAGACCAGAGAACTCCTTATTGCTGCTATAAATTTCCTATAAACCTCGAGTAATTTCCCGAACCTTCCACCCTCATAACGGGATGAATCTGACTGATCCGAGTTTTCGGATGTTTTACCCAAAACCGTTATGGCCTGATTTCTCGAAACTTCCAAGTTTTTCCCGCGAACATCCGTCGAATTCGGGATGGCCAATTAAAAGTTTTGCGAGAACCGATTGATTTTGTCAGTCTCACGAAAAGCCGCAAGCTAATTTGGGAGACGATTTGTACCTGTACGTTGCAGCAATAAGAATGAATCGCTCAACTGCCATATTAATTATGATTGACACCAGAAATAGGTATGGAAAGAAATTTACCTCTTACTTTATTACTGAATCTTTTGTTTCGAAATCATGGAAACATTGTTCCAAAAATCCTCACTTTTGGTAGGTATCTAAATTATATACCTTTAAAACGGTTGTACTTTAGAAAAAGATAAAGTTGTTGTAAAGAAAGTGTTGTAAATTAGTGGTTAGAGAAAAAAAGAACAAAAAATAGGTTTATAATATAAACTATGTACCTATATGGTAATATCATATTTTATTTTAATTTTTTATATTATATTTTCAGTTTTTTAGTCAGGTAGGTTAAAAGTTTTTTACGAAATGCAGCCTGATGCTTGGTGTTTTTTTGCTTGGAATAACTTTTGAAATCTACTTGAAATTAACTTTTGATCATTGAAGGCTAAATAGTTGAACATCAATCGCCTCAAGAGCAACAAAAATCAAAAATTCTGTACTAATTCTATTTAAAAAAAGTTTAAAAATTGAAAACGCTTTTCCAAATGGCGTACCTATTACAGCGTTACTTTCTTCTTTTTCATGTCTAGGTAAAGTTTTGAAGCATTTTTCATTTTGAAGATGTCCACTTTTGCAAAAACGTATCACCCAACGTTATATCCTTCGAGATTGATCTAACCTCCATTTCTACCTCGTGTCTGCCAAGTTCTCAACTCCAGGGCTGTCAAGAACGACGTGAAGCGCACAATATTCTCAGACACGATAAGATCCGATCCTTCCTCCGATAAAGTTGCCCCCGAACCGCACGGAACCATTTGATTCTGAAGTGGTCTAAGCATAGTAACGATTTGAATCCGCTCCGACAGGCTACCATTTCGGGATACGAAAAGGGATAAAATTGATAAACGTTCAACGGCGAAACATTCAAACGAGTGCCCGGCGTGAGAAATGTTCCAAAATGACACACCGCGATGCATAATTTCAACTTTGGGCCCTTCAAATACGAAGAAGCATGAAACAGCTGTCATTTTCTATATTTGCCCGAATTGACTCCTACAACTCCAAATTGACAACACGTCTTGGAATCATTCCGTCATTCAATCATTCTAGCAACCTTAATCCAAACGCCTCTCTTTCTCATACGTTCGATGAGCACGGTCCTTCTAGGGGAGCGCAAACTTACTCATGACGCTAAGCCATGGCGCTGACCAATGGCGCTGATCCATGGCGCTAACACATGGCGCTGACCCATGACGCTAACCCATGGCGCTGACCCATGGCGCTAACCCATGGCGCTGACCCATGGCGCAGACCCATGGCGCTGACCCATGTCGCTGACCCATGGCGCTGACCCATGGCGCTAACCCATGGCGCTGACCCATGGCGCTGACCCATGGCGCTGACCCATGGCGCTGACCCATGGCGCTGACCAATGGCGCTGACCTATGGCGCTGACCCATGGCGCTGACCCATGGCGCTGACCAATGGCGCTGACCAATGGCGCTGACCTATGGCGCTGACCCATGGCGCTAACACATGGCGCTGACCCATGGCGCTAACCCATGGCGCTAACCCATGGCGCTAACACATGGCGCTGACCCATGGCGCTAACCAATGGCGCTAACCCATGTCGCTAACCCATGCCGCTGACCCATGACACTAACCAATGGCGCTAACTCATTACGCTAACCCACAACGCTCACCCATAACACTAACCCACATCGCAAACCCATATCGCTAACTCATATCGCTAACTCATCAGCTACCTAACTTGGACTGAAACTTTGACTCAGACATCAGTCTGATACTCAAAGATCGAAGAAAAGGTCAAACGGATACTGATATTCAAACTGATAGTGAGAGTCGAACTCAAACTGATACACCCAATCAAACAGATACCGATCCTCGAACTGGTACTAACACTCAAACCCACACTGAGACTCTAACTGATACTCAAACTCATTGGTCGAAAGGAAGCTAAAAACAAACTGAAATTGAAACTCAAACTCAAACTGATCAAAGTCAAACTCAGATTCATAATCAAATTCGAACTCATAACAAACGTCAAACAGAAACTCAAACTCAATGTCAAACTGAAACTAAAGCTCAAACTTATACTCAAACTAAATCTCATACTAATAACTAAACTCATACTCAAAGTCACTCGAACTGAAACGGAAAGTAAAACTAATACTCAAACTCATGCTCATAATAATGAGCAAACTCTTACTAGAACTCATACCTATTCAAAGTCGAACTCATCATCGAACTCGAACTTACAACCAAAGTCAAACACAAACGCAACGTCAAACTGAGATTGAAGCTCAAACTCATAATCAAAGTCAAACTAGGACTCATAATCAAATTCGAACTTACAATCAAAGTCAAACTAAATCTCATACTAATAATCAAAGTCAAACTTAACGTCGAACTCAAACTGATGCTCCCTCAAAATCAAACTCAAACTGAACCTAAACCTCAAACTGAAACTAAAATTCAAACTGTTGCACACTCATAACCAACTTCATCAACTCATAATCAAATTCAAACTGAAACTGAAGCTCAAACTGAAATCATAACTCATACTCATATTCAACCAAACCTCAAACTCTTACTCATCTCATCATTGATCTGACTCTCACTAAAACTCATTCTCATAATCAAACTCACAATCAAACTGAAACTCAAACTGATACAGCCTCAAACTCAAACTGAACTTCAACATCAAACTGTCACTGATACAGAAACTTGAGACTGAATTTGAGATCTTTCGAAAATTGAGAACATATCAGTTTCAGTTTGAACATCAGATTGAGTTTTAATTTCAATTTGAAGTTCAGTTTAGTTTGGTTTGGTGTTCGAATTTCTGTTTCAGTTTCAGTTTAGGTTTGATTATGAGTTTGATTTTCAGTTTGAATTTGATTATGAGTTTTAGTATGAGTATGAGTTAGTGTGAGTATGAGTATGACTTTCAGTTTGAGTTTGAATGTGATTATAGTTAGTGCATCAGTATCAGCTCGAGTTTTAATTCCAGTTTGAAGTTCAGTTTCAGTTTAGTTTGTGCACGAATTTCGTTCGAATGTTTGAGTTCGAATTTGTTTTTGACTTTCAGTTTGCATTTGATTATGAGTTTGAGTTTTAGTTTGGTAGTCAGTATGAATTTGACTTTCAGTTTGAGGTTGAGTTGGCATTTGTGTTTCAGTGTAAGTTCGGTTTTTAGTTTTAGTTTGCGTTGGAGGTTTAGGTTCAGTTTGAGTTTGAGTATCAGTTCGAGTTTGAATTCGATGTTGCATTTTTTCGGGAATAGGCATGAAGTATTTTGCGTAATTTGGAATTCATTCTCAATGCTCGATGTTTCGGCAGTGGTGAAATTTGAACGTTTTAACCCAGAAATCTCAAGAAGTTGAAAGCGGGTACCGTGAAAAATTGCATGGAATATGCAAAATAATATTTTGAAATGTAAAATTATCGCATTCGGATATTGGCCTCCCAGTTCGATGGGTCTCTGCTTACCCTTAGTGATTTACCAACTTCAATTCCTATCCTTTTTGACAGACTCTTCGACGAAGCGAACCATTGAAGCGTATGCGATAGCAAGCATCCGCGCGCATGCGACTCCTTCATCCGATCCCTGCAAACTTCTCGGCTGTTAAGTTCCGTCAAGGAGCCTATGATTTCCATGAGACGACTCAACTTTACAAAACTATTGAATCCGTCAAGTCCCTTTGGGAGATAAGTTGAGTTTAATTAGGTTAATCCGCCCTTGTGATTTCAATTCGCTCTGCGCCATCTCTCGAACGCTTTGCTCGCTTAGTACGACCGTGGATTTAGTTGATAGTTAGGTTCCACGTTATAGTGTACTGAGCTGAACGGACTGTCGGTTAATTGGTTAATGTAAACTTGATATTAAACGTTTGAGCGGAAAGTTGTCATCGTCAATTGTCGGAGTATCTGACATTCTTAGTTGACATTATTGATTTATCCCCGCGATTGATTGACGTTAGCCAACGGTGAATTCTCTGGATTTGAGAGCGCCACTTGGTAAGCGCTTCATCACAGTATGGTGAGCATGAACGTAGATACCGACTATCATAATATTGGCGGAGCATCCGATCGAGAAAGCGGGTATTTTACAATGGGTATTTCCGGTTATTCGCTAATAACCCGAAATTTCTATCTCATAGACGGTTCCGAGAACGGGTCCAAGTCCGGTTCCAAGAACGGTTTCATGAACGGTTCCAAGAACGGTTCCAAGAACAGTTTTTAGAACGGTTCCAAGAACGGTTCCAAGAACGCTTTTAAGAACGGTTCCAAGAACGGTTTCAAGAACGGTTCCAAGAACGGTTCCAAGAACGGTTTCAAGAACGGTTCCAAGAACGGCTCTAAGATCAGTTCCAAGAACAGTTCCAAGAACGGTTTCAAGAACGGTTCCAAGAACGGTTCCAAGAACGGTTTCAAGAACGGTTCCAAGAACGGTTTCAAGAACGGTTCCAAGAACGGTTTCAAGAACGGTTCCAAGAACGGTTCCAAGAACGGTTCCAAGAACGGCTCTAAGATCAGTTCCAAGAACGGTTCCAAGAACGGTTTTAAGAGCGGTTTTAAGAGCGGTTCCAAGAACGGTTCCAAGAACGGTTCCAAGAACGGTTTTGAGAACGGTTCCCAGAACAATTCTAAGAACGGTTCCAAGAACGGTTTCGAATACGGTTCCAAAAACAATTTCAAGAACGGTTCCAAGAACGGTTCTGAAAACGTTTCCAAGAACGGTTTTGAGAACAATTCCAAGAACGGTTCTGAGAACGGTTCCAAGAACGGTTCTAAGGACCTTTCCAAGGACAGTTTTAAGGACCGTTCCGAGGATTGTTCCAACGACAGTTCCAAGAACCGTTCCAAGGACCGTTCCAATGGCCATTCCAAGCACCGTTCCAAGGGCCGTTTTGAGGACAGTTCCATGGACGGTTTCGAGGACGGTTTCAAGGACTTTTTGAAGGATTATTTTGAGGAGCATTTGGAGAACCAAGGACGAATTTGAGGGCCATTTCGAGGACTATTTTGAGGACCATTCCAAGAGCATTTCTGAGGACCGTGTCCAGGACCAAATTAAGGAACTTTTTTGAGGCCCGTTTCGAGGACTGTTTCAAAGACCATTTCGAGGCCTATTCCAAGGACCATTTTGAGGCCTATTCCAAGGAACATTTTGAGGCCCATTCCTAGGACTATTTCGAGGATTATTTCAAGGACCATTTTGTTGACTATTGTATTCAGAGGACTATTCGAAGCGGTATTTGACCACTTTGCTGCGTTAGGTGCTCACTAGCCGGATGATGGATCTGATAACTGTTTTCCCCTTTCAGACCATCTCTTGGTAAAGATAATCCATATTTCACACTTTTTGGTACCCTATATACCCATTAACCATGGCGCTTGCTTCTCGATTGCACGAGCCTCTCCGTCGTCCCCTACACAAGAAATTCAATCTCTCGCCAACTCGCTCTAAGCCTGGAACACATCAAACTAAAGATTCTTCCCTCTTGATTGTTTGCTATAAACGAGGATATCGTTCAACTTCGAATAGACGGATTGCTGACTTGCCTGAACAAAGCGATCGAACGGTTTCCGTGTTCCAAATGAAAGAGTCACACATGTTTGGGTAGTTGAACAGCGATGATACTCACTTTACTGGTTTGCTTCGTATTTCAGAGGTCGGGCATCTTTTTCGAGAAAACCTTGGCAAGGGAAACCGTTCGGAATTTAGTCCTTATTGTCGCCTCGAGAGCCGCTACTGTATTCAAATCACATTCCGTCTCTCTTTCTCCAATATTCCGACCGCGTCTTCGCCAATATCGTTCAGCAAACGTAAGAGAAATGTGCCTTGCCGAGTAGCCCATGAATTCGATATTTTGGAGGCGTATTTTTGAATTATTGACTATCAAAGGGCGCACTTCCAATTAGAAACTCAAATTGAGGGAATGGAAGTTGTCAGTTCCACGAAAGTTTACGAGTTTGTAAACCGGTTTCGGCGGTCAAGCCATCGTCAGTACAAAACCAACACTGAACACCACGACCACGACAACCACCTTATATAGACAAGGGGTGAAGTGAAAGCAGCAAGTGAAAGGCCAAAAGAGAAAGGGATTCTCTATTGGACCTAACAAGTTTCCTGCGCACTTCCAGATGTATATGTTCAACTGCGAAGCACTCCCTGGCTCAGAGAATGAGGTTAGTATTTTTGTCAATTCAGAGGAACCGTGAGGGGTCATTACTCATCTGGGCTGCTTGTCGATTTATCGATGAGTTGTGAGAGATGAGGGCAATGGGTGACTTCCACTTGATTAATTTCATTTCCACTCAAGCGCTTTCGCCCTTACGGCCCTCACTTGCAACTTCTCTCTCAAAACTCTCCCGCAAGCATTTCGTTTTTATTATTTTCGTCACTTTAAGTTATTTCGTTCGACTCACACATTTCATAATACCTAAAATCGAAGAACGATTCCACTCACCGCAGGTCCTGGTGCTCCAGCTTGGCCGTTGATGCCTGGCGTGCCCGGTGGTCCCTGGATCATTTTAGGCATAAGGAAGCCCTCCAGAAGTCTGGTCATGTTACAGACGCACTGCCCTGGTGGTCCTGCAGGGCCGGGTACGCCGTAGCTGCTACCGTAGTCGAAAGATCCGATCTGTCGAACAATAACGTCAATTTTAATCATTCAAATCGGCAATGTATTGATACCTAATACCTATCAGCAAGAATGGCGGTCTACGATTCGTAAAATAGTCCCATTTTACTTCTGTCGTTCTTTTTATCTAAATTAAGTTCATGAGGCGTCCAAAAAATTGGAATATTTTGCTCACGTTTTTGATCCCTGGTTTGTACTGCAACAAATAACGGGCCGTCATTGAATGAAAGTTGGATATAGGTATTGAAAATAGGCAACGAACAAATTATAAAATAATTATTTTTAGATAGATTCTGAGACACTTACAGAGCCATCGCCAGATCCGTAGTCGGTTGTTATCGTGCCGGAAAATGGAGGACCGGGCGGCCCTGGTGGGCCCGGAGGACCACGGATCGTCTCCCCGGGGGGACCCTTGAACAAAAATAGAGTATAAAGATAAAAAATATTGAAGATTCTAGGCCCAAGAACGAAAGAAAAACCTAAGTGCTGAGAAATTCGGAGCAGTTTTCAATTTTAATAATTATTCAAACTGAAAACACAATTATTTTGTCTACGTATGTAAAAAGATTCTTTGAGAAAGAATATGAGAAGTTTGACAGGTTAACGAGGGCAAAGCCGTGTTTTTATTATGGCTTCTGCTGCAACATGATCCTCAACTTCTTACCATCTCAGTCATCCCCAAGCTTCTGTGTGGGATTTGAGAGGCTCTCAAGAGAAGAAATTTCTACACGAATAATTCGACCAAAGATGAAATAAAAGATTTCTGAAATGCCTTTCAATAAGTAAATGCGTTTCTCACATAACTTTTTTCTTTTTCTTTTTATAATTTTTCCGAATTTGGTAAAATAAAGATCATTTCTGCTGCCCTTAAAACAATCGATTTTGCGCCAAATGTTCAAGGAAGGGCGCGATTTGGGCACATTTTCCAAAATCGAAAAAGTTGTAACAAAACGGACGACCGGCCCGACGAACTTTTTGCGAATCTTCTGCGAATTATAAAAAGTGGTGTAAAACTTTAGTATCGGGACTTTCTCAGCAAACTACGCCTTAGCTGGCGGATGGAGTAATTTAGGGACTGACTCCCGGGGAAAAGTCAGATGTAAAGCAAAGAGAGTAGTTGTTCCTTGGCGAAAAAAAGGGAAACTCACTCGGTCGCCCTTTTCTCCTTTTTCTCCTCGGAGCATTCCGTTCGTGATCAGGCCTGGGGAGTGATCCGGTGAAACTGTGAACAGAGAGGGGAGATATTTTGTTAATTCGACTATCCCTAGATAACGAAGGTTGCTGGGAGTTCGAATTTTTCCGGATAACAACGTTACTGGTTCTCATTTGGACTCTTATCACAGGCTTTGAAGGATTGTAAAGTAGGCAGTTAAAAAAATTTAAAAATAAACTGAAAATCAGGTTTTTTGAGGCGGCAGAGCACGCCAAGGACAATTTTGTTTTATTATTGATAGTAGTCTCAGGCACCAGAGGGGCGAGTGCAGATAAGGCAGGTTATTTGATTTGTCAATATTTGGGTTGACGCGTTTGCCAATTTTAAAACAACAAGGACCTGTATAATTACCTGAGATATCTGATGCTTGTAGTTTCAATCCAAATTTGAAAATTTTTCAGAAAAGAATTTCTATCGGGTTTAGCCGGATTTGGTCCATAAGGCGTTACAGTGTGATAAAATTGATCGTGAATTCGGGGGAAAATGGAAAAAAGTTAATTTCGGAAAAACATGGATTGAGCAGGTTTTGAATTCACGTCTCATTTCAAGAAGTAAAAATATCGGATCAGGTTTCCACTATCGTACTATATGAAATGGAGATCCCAAGTTATCCGTGGTATTATCATAACATCCTATAATATAGAATATAATTCTCCCCTGCAGAATTTCATATTTTGAATGATGTAGGCGTTCAAAAGTTGAAATAACGATTTTATGTTATCTGACTCAATTGCCTTCGAAATGGCGGTATTCCTAGTCCAGTAAACGCTGACCGACTATCGATCTTGGCTGTTTAATAATTCGCTACCAACAATGACTGGTCCTCATGTTTACAAGCCTAAGGTGGACGTTGGAAGTTTCCTCTTCGGTTAGTAGGTCAAGCTGGTTATATTTGACAAATGTGGGACCTAAGTCACGCACGGATTGACGGCTTTTGATCCAAACGGAAACGTTTGGAGGAAATGTCATTCATAGTAGGAACTACGATGGCATTACTGATAGTCGAGCAATTCATTTACAAATGCTCCTGTAATATAGCACCTTCACAATGGATAATCTTTTGTATCGAAAAACGGCCAAGTTATTGGGACATTGGCAGATAACGTTAGATCTTCAGGAATATTAAAAACCGAATGGGTCGATAAAAAAACTCTGCAGCTACTCCCGAGATGAAAAAATGAAAGAACGAAAGAGCAACTGTACATTCGAGAAACTGTGCGAAAGGAGAAACAACTGTACATTCAAGGAACTACACGAAAGAACGAAAGAACAAAGAATGAAAGAACGGAAGAACAAAAGAACGATTGAACGGAAGAACGAAAGAAAGGAAGTACGGAAGAGTGAAAGACCAGAAGACCAGAAGAGCGGAAGCGCGGAAGAGCGAAACAGCGAAACAGCGAAACAGGAAAAGAGCAAAAGAGCGAAAAGAGAAAGAGCGAAAGAGCGTAAAGAGCGGAAGAGCAAAGAGCGGAAGAGCAAAGAGCGGAAGAGCAAAGAGCGGAAGAGCAAAGAGCGGAAGAGCAAAGAGCAAAAGAGTGTAAGAGCAAAAGAGCGGAAGAGCAAAGAGCGGAAGAGCAAAGAGCGAAAGAGCAAAAGAGCGAAAGAGCGAAAGAGCAAAAGAGCGAAAAGAGAAAGAGCGTAAGAGCAAAAGAGCGGAAGAGCAAAGAGCGGAAGAGCAAAGAGCAAAAGAGCATAAGAGCAAAAGAGCGAAAGAGCGAAAGAGCGGAAGAGTGAAAGAGCAAAGAGCGAAAGAGCGGAAGAGCAAAAGAGCGAAACAGCGAAAAGATAAAGAGCGAAGAGTGTAAGAGCAAAAGAGCGGAACAGCGGAACAGCTGAGCAGCGAAAGAGCGAAACAGCAAAACAGGAAAAGAGCAAAACAGCGAAAGAGTGAAAAGAGAGAGAGCGAAGAGCGTGAGAGCAAAAGAGCGGAAGAGCGGAACAGTGAAAGAGCGAAACAGCAAAACAGCAAAACAGGAAAAGAGAAAGATCGAAAGAGAGGAAGAGCGGAAGAGCGGAACAGCAAAACAGCGAAAGAGCGAAACAGCAAAACAGGAAAAGAGCAAAAGAGCGAAAAGATAAAGAGCGAAGAGTGTAAGAGCAAAAGAGCGAAAGAGCAAAAGAGCGAAAGAGCGGAAGAGCAAAAGAGAAAAGAGCAAAAGAGCGAAAGAGCGGAAGAGCGAAAGAGCAAAGAGCAAAGAGCAAAGAGCAATAGAGCGAAAGAGCGGAAAAGCAAAAGAGTGAAAGAGCAAAACAGGAAAAGAGAAAGACCGAAAGAGCGGAAGAGCGAAAGAGCAAAGAGCAAATGAGCGAAAGAGCAAATGAGCGGAAGAGCGAAAGAGCAAAAGAGCGAAAAGAGAAAGAGCAAAAGAGCGAAAGAGCAAAACAGGAAAAGAGCGAAAGAACGAAAAGAACGAACCAAGAAAAGGAGGATTAGTTTAGAATGACAGCCTAAGTTTTGATTGAAAGTCGGTATTTTTCATTTTAGAGCCTGGCTCTACATTAAAACAGAATTTCTTTTGGCTTTAGGGTCAGAATAGTTTCATCCCGCAAATTTTACTATATCGTGCGCTTTGAAAATTCGATCCAATTTTTAATTACCAACGACTCACGTTTTATCGGTGGCGGGACTGGTGGCGCGTTCCATTCCGTATCTCCGCTTCCCTCGGGTTCGCTCTGAAAAAAGAATCAGTTCACTGTTACTGACGACTCTTTAATTAAAACACGTTTTCCATGAGATATTAAAATGTCACCGACGATATATCGTCCGCTGTGAAAAAATAGAGTAATTTACATTTTATTAAGCTCCCCCTCCCCCATTGGCTGGAGTAAGGAAAATCGCAGTGGAATTCGTTATCCGTGCTGGCAGTTAATCGATAGAAGACAATAGTATCGGGTCATTCAGGAATAAACAATCTCAGCTTTGACGTCGGAAGAAGATGACATTTTTCGGTTTCAAGCCTTGTTCTACCGATTGCTGCGATTAGGTAGTTACCAGCTAAGTTGATATTCGATTTAGTGCGTCGTCCTTAAAAATGTATCATGCTTGATTTTCTCGAGCACAAAAACATTTTTTTTCTCCAGAAATAATAGGTATGTAATGCAAATTCCAAGAGTAGAATAATAGCAATATAGCATTTCCAAGTCGAAATGAGAATTTCCCAAACCAAATTAAGTATTTTCCAAACCAATATGAGAATTTCCCAAACCAAATCGAGTGTTTTCCAAATCCATTTGAGAATTCCCCATATCAAATTGACAATTTTCCCAATCAAATCGAGAATTTTCTTGGAAGTATGCTTTGATAAATTCCTAATTCGTTTTCAAACATTCTCAATTCGACTTTGGAAATGCAATAAATGAATTCCCGGAATATAATCGTCCGTAATCATTCTTTCATAATTTTTTTTACCAAACGCTGCCCTCTGATACGTTGATTTCCGTCGTGGACTCAATTTCCAAGATATTTCTACTCATCCATTTGCAAAAACGCCTTAGCTGATCAGATGGCAGGTGGGTTTTGAATATTTCATACGCCTACTTTAGTTTCTTGTTTCTCTTCCCCTTATTACCTCTGCTTACCGACGGTATCCAATTTAACGGAAAAGCGCCACCAGCGCTGTCGTAAACAAGCGCTTGTTTTCCCGATAAACTGTAGATGCACTTATACCCTTGGAATGTTGGGTTAATAACGTGTTCGAGGTTTGAATTATGTATGCGAATGACGCTGGCGATTTTATGCTCCAATGCATAACAGCTCTCATGCTAACATAACGCAGCACTACTTGATGATTCCACGTTTTGAAAAAGATGTTAATTCTGTAGCTAACAATTAACCGAAGAATATTTTGTTCAATACATTCAGAATGAACCAGAGATTCTCCTGCAAGCATTTCAAAATATGAATCTGATAAAATTACTACCTACTTAATTAGGCACAGTATATTAAACTATTTTCCCTGTTGTCAGTTGGCTGATCTGCCCTTATTGCCATAAGTAACCATATACCTCTCCACTCAAGAGGGTGAGGCAATGAGTATGTGGCTGTGTATCACAGTACATAGGTGCTGTAAGACTACAGCGACAAGTCCTGACTTCTGACCCTCTCCTTGAGGGCGGCAGGGCACGCCCGGGACAACTTCGGTTGCCGGTCGAGAGGCCAACGCCTGGAACGGCGGTTTTACCAAATTAATTTTGCCAGCGGTCATTATCAATCTAGAAAACCCTGCCACTGAGAAATCAAAGGATTTCTAGGCCTTTTAATATTAAACTTCCCATGGAACACTCATCGTCCGCTTGTGAATATTTGCACACACTACATGGGGAAATCTGAATCCGTATTTTTCCGAGGTTTTTCATTTTTCCTCTCTGAAGTGATATAGACGAACATTTCATGAGTGGCTTCAACGGCGCCAGCACTTGAGAGGGTCAGTCGGAAATGAAAGGTTCGCTTGATGCACATGTCTACCGACTTGATTCACCGACATCGACCGTATTGGTTTCCGACCGGACAACTCGACTAAAGGTGGGTTAACCAATCCAGTTTATTAATCTAATATCCATTTTTCTCCGAAAAAAGTTTTCCATGGGTACGCCGATATGGAATTTCGAAGTCCACATTTCCAAGAAACTACTTATTCGGAGAAAAATGTTTATCCGATTAATAAACTGATATAAACTCACCCCAAGGGTTTTTAATTTGGAGGAGTGCATTTCCAAAATGAGCAGAAGAGACTCGAAATATTGCCGGTGAAGTTCCAAAAGTGCTGCAATATCTCCAAATTGGCGAAATTCATTCCAACGATACATCATCAATGGTTGCACCGAGTTTGGCCTTGTAGGATATGCGTAGAATTGATAGTAATTAGTTTCATAGAGGATTTCTACAGAAGTAGTTTAATCAAACATTTTTCGAAATTTTACTAAATTAAGAATTAATAGATGGTTCTAATATGAAAGATAATATTCTGATCATATAGCGCACTTCACTGCCTCTTATTTATGGGAGCATAAACCTTTTATAAGAGCACAAACCGTTTGCCCGAACAAAAACCATTCAGTAGATTCGACGAAATTCGCAAAAGCGTGCAAAAAAAAAAGGTTTCTCCTCAAATTACCCAGCGGTCCGTGTGCCAATATTTTTGGCGTTCAAAAAAATCTTCTTCCTGCGAGTTTCGTGGAGGATTTTAATCTAGAGTTAACAAGAAAGGGACAGATAATGGACCAAAAATGTGTCACATATTATGTGTGAGCGTCGTACTGGATATTCGTCGGATAAAATGAAGAAGGTAGTGAATAATATTCTCCGCCGTTAACGCATTTTTCGAACGCAATTTCACGGAGAAGGTTAGCTCGCTCGAAAACGCCTTCCTGTCGAATTACGACGTTCGTCCGACGTTTTTAATACTATACTCGACAGTATTATAGCAATCCCCTTCAACTCATAGGCTTTTCGCGAGAGCTTTTTCCTACTCTGCAGCGAAGATTGGAAAACTCATCTTGGAAGATGATGTCGGGGTAGTGGGGGAATGGGCCGGATGACTCCGTGTCTATAAGTACGCAGTTGTAGTAGTCCGACTCCCAAGAGTGTCCCTTGCAGGGCTACAGAGCCAGAAGACGAGTTACGAGTCCCGGACGATATTAAATTTACGCTTCGCCCCCTTCACGATGACCTCCCAAGGAGAAGGCTGAGCTCCCAGCGCCAATTCGACTGAAGAGTATCTCCGAAGCTTTATTGAAACTTTTAAGCAGGTGCCGCAAGGCCGGCGATTACTTTTCTATTGTAGACATTTCTTATTTACTGTTCCAAACTTTTGGCCGGCAAGGGAAAACGATATTTTCATTAACGATTGACCGGTCCCGGGTATCCTTCGCAATGCTACTCCCTATTTTGGGCGGCATACGTTTTTTCTAGATTTCAACCTTCCAACAGATGCGGGGAAATGCCTCTTCCCCGTATGCCATGGTGCACGGCCGGTCGTCCAGATATTCCACAATCATCAATGGATTACTTCCCTGACGCCAACTCCAGCCACACGGTCGTATGAGCAGACACCTCCATCCCTGACGTCCCCCAGAACTCCTTGGTCGTCTTCCACACATTCCACATCATGGCCATTCCATCATCAATGGCCTACCTCCCCAAAACCGACTCATGGTGCACGGTCGTTCGCCCAGACGCCTCCTTCCTTGACGTTGGTTCTTCAGGACTTCTAGGTTGGTCGCTCCAACAATCAACACTCATCAATGGCTTACTACCCTGATACCAACTTATGGTACACAGTCTTTCGCCCAGACGCCTTCTTCCCGGACGTTGCTCAGAACTCCTTGGTCGTTTTCCACGCATTCCACATCATGGCCATTCCATCAGCAATGGCCTACGTCCCCAAAACCGACTCATGGTGCACGGTCGTTCGCCCAGACGCCTCCTTCCTTGACGTTCCTCAGAACTGCTCGGTCGTTCGTCCCCACATTCCACAATCGTCAATGGTTTACATCCCTGACGCCAACTCAAGCCGCAAGGTCGTTCGCACAGACGCCTTCTTCCTGGACGTCCCTCAGAACTCCTTGGTCGTCTTCCACACATTCCACATCATGGCCATTCCATCATCAATGACCTCCCCAGAACCAACTCATGGTGCATGGTCGTTCACCCAGACGCCTCCTTCAGTGACGTTCCCCAGAACCTCTCGGTCGTTCGCCCCTCCTTGACGTTGGTTCCTCAGGACTTCTTGGTTGGTCGCTCCATCAATCAACACTCATCAACGGCTTACTACCCTGATACCAACTTATGGTACACAGTCTTTCGCCCAGACGCCTTCTTCCCGGACGTTGCTCAGAACTCCTTGGTCGTCTTCCACGCATTCCACATCATGGCCATTCCATCATCAATGGCCTACCTCCCCAAAACCGACTCGTGGTGCATGGTCGTTCACCAAGACGCCTACTTCCTGGACGTTCATCAGGACTTCTCGGTCGTTCACTCGCTCCACAATCATCAATGGTTTACTTCCCTGACGCCAACTAAAGCCACAAGGTCGTTCGCACAGACGCCTTCTTCCTGGACGTCCCTCAGAACTCCTTGGTCGTCTTCCACACATTCCACATCATGGACATTCCATCATCAATGGCCTACCTCCCCAAAACCAACTCATGGCGCATGGTCGTTCACCCAAACGCCTCTTTCCCTGACGTTCCTCAGAACTTCTCGGTCGTTCGCCCAGACGCCTCCCTCCTTGACGTTTGGTTCTTCAGGACTTCTAGGTTGGTCGCTCCATCAATCAACACTCATCAATGGCTTACTACCCAGATACCAACTTATGGTACACAGTCTTTCGCCCAGACGCCTTCTTCCCGGACGTTGCTCAGAACTCCTTGGTCGTCTTCCACATCATGGCCATTCCATCATCAATGGCCTACCTCCCCAAAACCAACTCATGGTGCATGGTCATTCACCAAGACGCCTCCTTCAGTGATGTTCCCCAGAAATTCTCGGTCATTCGTTCACACGTTCCACAATCATCAATGGTTTATTTTCCTGACGCCAACTCAAACCGCACGGTCGTTCGCCTACGAACCAACAAAACACAAGTCAACTTAGTTCGCCCCCTCCCCCTTCCAGGACCCCCCACCACCCTGAAACTCCACCTCCCTGGAATAATTCCACAACAGACGTCCTACTTTTCCAGAAAAAATTAAAAATCTGTCTGATGCCCATTAAAGTTGAGTCGCGAGGGCGAATTCTGACAGGCGAATGTCTTAGGGTCGTATACTCGAAGAAAAACGTTATGTGACGTGCATGCAAGCCGTTAGACACTGGTAGAGATGCAATCTGATATCGGACACTTTTTCCCCTCGGGGCAACTACTTCTGCCACGCACGGCCCAACACGTATTATTGTTTACTTTGATGGACCGCTGATAACCTATCTGATACAATGCTTTTTTCGCAGGGATTCACGTGATTAAGGCCGATTCCATTATGGACGAATCGTGTAAAGAGCGTGTTGACAATGTGATGTCCGCGGCGTCGGATTTGTGTCACGTTGAAAATCGGACATCCTTGATGCAGGGGAAATTCGCGTTTTCACGCAAAATAATGACCGGCTATGCATTAGTCCAGCCAAATAATGAATATTTCCAAATCAAGCAATCGTTACTTTGAATACTTTTAACCCAGTTCGAAAAAAGTTGGATTTTTTAAAGTTTTTTTGTTTTGTTTGTATCGCTTCCATCAATTTTGTTCCAATTTTCATCAATTCCACTCTTACTGGTTGGCCCAAACAAAAATTTAAAAAGACAGCCAGAAAGCTGATTAAATTCTCTACAACTTCTTCCCCCTTCACTTTTCACTGAGATGACGTTTTCTCCACGTTATCGCCATTAGAAATTGACCGAAGGTCACATTTTCACGATTTTGGACATTTTTGCCCTTTTTTGCCGGTCCGTAGCTCCGAAACTATTGCGCCTACGAACAAAAGTTATGGAATCAATTTTGTTGGAAATTTATCGTTCTACAAGTTATCTAATAGTTGGGAAAGTCGAAAAACGCAATGGAAAGGAGCTGCAGGTGAAAACCCAAAAAAAGAGCAAAATTGGCGTGGTTTTTCGATGATTCCGGAGGAAGTAAGCCAGATCGAAAACAGAAATTCGGAATATTAACCTTCTGATTGACAAAAACAACAAATAAAGGACCACAGCAGTTCTTGTAGGGTAGATCCAGTGATTTTATCACTATTTTATCTAATTGACTGGAATAACAGGGCGGCAATTTGAAGGAGGCAACCGCTTTGAAGTAGAAGACTAGCATTTTTACTTGATTTCCATAATTTGTGGTCAAACCTTATCCTAAACTAAACAATCGGTGAAATCTAGCGGTCGCTCGTGTAACACCGTTGTCAAGACATCTTATTTTCCAATAACACGATAAAAACTCCCTTCCGGATTTCTTTTGAAAATCTCCGGGAATAAAAAGGAGGCGGGGCGGCAACTGTGCCAACAATCCACCCCCATTTTCTACAATATTAGTTCCCTTGATGTTTCCTAGTGACCTGTTAGTGTTCTATTCTGCTAACGAAGCCGACCTTCCTGCTTCTCAACGTTTAA
Organism: Nesidiocoris tenuis; assembly: GCA_036186465.1. Lineage (NCBI taxonomy): Eukaryota > Metazoa > Arthropoda > Insecta > Hemiptera > Miridae > Nesidiocoris > Nesidiocoris tenuis. Next base: position 3,899,105 of record AP028923.1, read on the forward strand.
TGACGGGCGACAGGAAAATTAGAACGGGAGAGACACTGAAAAGGGGAAAATGACCTTCCAAAGGGAAATCTTACCTAGGTATATAATGCGGAACGTAAATGGAAGTACATGCAGTCCACAAGTGCATATACTGAGCTTTTCCAAGTGTAACAGTTGCTCGGAAGAGCCTAGAAAACGTTCTCCCTCGTACCGGCAATTGAAGCGAACGAAGTCCACTTATGTATCCAATAATAATAACGTAACATATTACCTTTTGTTGGTATACCAGGCTATACATAGGTAAATAATGCTACTTCACCTGAGAGGAATCATGTTCGTCCCTGAAATAGTTTCGGCGTATGCCGTAGAGCAAATTTGCTTGCCATTCAGTGTTGTCTAAAACGTTGTATAGATAGAGAAGCGAAAGCCTACGTATCTCAATTTTTTCGAATTGTAATCGTGTTTTTAAATATTGAGTAGGAATAAAAACCAAATAATGACGTCATTCTTGCAAAATACCGGGAAAAGAAAATATCTCGATTTTCCCCAAAAGTTTCTCCGGTAAAATGCTGAACAGGTGAATGCTGATGTAGGACCGAACATTTACAAAAGTGCGGGTAACTGATGCCTTCACACTCAGTCAGCCCTGGCAGCAGTGGCCAAATTACAGCGGGGACCGTATAATTTTCCGAGGTGAATAAATTTGTTTACAATTAACTTTATTCTCGGGTAGGCCCCCTGGAGGCCTTTTTAAACTTGATGAGGAAAATTCCCCTCTCCCGGGAAAAGTGAAGTTGACGTCACAGTGAAATTGAAATAGACCTCTTTGACCAGGGGGGTGTATGCTTTCTGTTTCTCCTCTGAAGGCTGTTAAGAGCACAATTACTATGGTTTTTATTCCTATTCCTCTCCAGCAGACGGACCGGCTGAATGGAGACCTCGTTAGCCATGGCGGAGAATGAAAAGAGTCGCCACCGGGTGAAGGGAGGGCGCCGACTGTTCAAAGGGACTTACGAGTACAGTTTCATTCCATGGTTTCCCAAAGGTGACCATAATCAACATTTTATGAAAACATGTTATTTTGTTGGGCGAGAGATTTCGCTGGATTATTTTCCGAAAAATAATACCATCCTTAAATTTTTCAGGGCGCTAGGCTAGAATTTGAAGATGGAATAATTTCGAATTGATTCTGAAGTTTCGAACTGGATTTAAAAAAAATTAATGTGATGTCTGGTAACCCTTTAAACTTCCTACATTTTGGTGGGTTTGCTTAGTTTTTTTCTTTCTCAAATTCTGAGCTACTGCAGGTTTTTTAGCGAATTTTCGAAATCAGTCGTGATTTTTCGCTTATATCTCAAGAACGTTAAGAATCGTGGGCTAGGAGACAACGCATCTTGAATTTTCATTTGATTTCCTACAATTTTGAGTCAGTATAAAATTTCCGATAGATGACTCCTTCATGCCGAAAATTGAGCTCAAAGTTGGCTAAGTCTGAAAATATACGAAAAATAAAGTCTGAAAGTACCTATTACGAAAATTTATGTGTTTTTGCGTTTTTGTACTGAACGATCTATCGGAACACCAAGAAATTGCACATCAAAATGTTCGTCTTGATTTTGAGATGTGTGGAAAACACAAGCCTTATCTGGTACCCAAACTCATACTATAACTCCAAGGTCGACCGAAAGGTAAACTCAACCTTAACTTGAAAATCAAACTCAAACTGAAGCTCAAATTCAAACTGAGCCGGGTTTGGACCAGCCGTTTAGACCCCTAGGGCTAATCGCACGATGATTTTCGTGAGTTTTTTCGAGAAATCCGGACTTTGTCAACTTTGACATCGATTTTGACCATGAAGGACTTGATTATAGTTAAATACTTTGGAAAAATGTTGGACGTTTCCTAAGGACCCAGAACCCGTTGCTCCCAACCTTCGATACACAACCGTTCTCCAGATATAAGCGAAGCCCCAGAAAAACTTGCCAAATTCTTCAAAAAACCCCTTATATCTCGGAACTTAATGCCTCGAAAACACCAAACAAACCCATCAAAATGTCGGTAATTTTACTGGCAACAAAAAACCTTCTCCGCCCATACACTTAAAATCAACTCATCATGCTGAAAAACTCCAAAAACACAACACACCCCCGCCAAAAACGTCAGTTTTAGCTACATTTCCGCGCCTACGTTCCGAAAAAATCCTCCCTTCCAGAATTTGTTTTCTCACGCCATCCTCTTCATAATCATCCAAACTCAATCTCATACTCAAACTCTAACTGACACCCCTACTCAAACGCAAACTTGAACTCAAACTGAAACTGAAACGAAAACTCAAACCCAAACTGACTCTGAAACTCAAACTGAAACTTGAAGGTTCAAAGAAAAGTGAACTCAAGCTGAAACCATACCTAAAACTCAAACTGATACTGAAACTCAAGCTCGAAGGTCGAAAGAAAGTCAACAAGTCAAACGGAAATTCAAACTGAAACGAAAACTCAAGATGATACTAAATCTTAAACTGAAACTCAAACTCGAATGTCGATAGATATGTGAACTCAAACTCAAGCCGAACCTCAAAATGAACCTCGAAGGTCGAAAGAGAGATGAACTCAAACTCAGAACTTGTGATGATACACCAACTCAAACCGATAGGTACTGACACTCAAAGTCAAACTGAAGTTTAGCTTTAGTTTGAACTCGAACTCAATCTCAAAATGAAACTTCGACTTCAAGTCAAAGTTTCAGTTTCAGCTTGAGTTTCACCTTTGAGATGAGTTCCAGTTCGAGTTTTTGTTTCAGTTTGGATTTGCGTTCACCTTTCTTTCGACCTTCGAGTTTGCGTTTCAGTATCAGTTTGAGTTAACGTTTCAGTTTATGTTTGAGGAGTTCACCTTTCTTTCGACTTTCAAGTTTCAGTTTTAGTTTTGTTTTCACTTTGACTTAGAGTTTTCGTTTCACTTTGAGTTTGAGTTCACCTTTCTTTCGACCTTCGAGTTTCAGTTTGAGTTTCAGTTCCAGTTTCAGTTCGAGGTTCAGTTTGAGTTCACCTTTCTTTCAACCTTCGAGTTTCATTTCTAGTTGGCGTTTTAGTTTAAGTTTGAGTTATGGTATCAGTTTGAGTTACAGCTTGCGATTGAGTTTGGATGATGAAGACGATGGTGAGGAAACAAATTCTCGGAGGGGGATTTTTCGAATGCAGGCGCCGAATCGTAGCTAAAACTGACGTTTTCGGCGGGTGTGTGTTGTGTTTTTGGGGTTTTTCAGCATGATGCGTTGATTTTAAGTGTATGGGCGGAGAAGGTTTTTTGTTGCCAGTAAAATTACCGACATTTTGATGGGTTTGTTTGGTGTTTTCGAAGCATTACGTTCCGAGATAAGAGGTTTTTTGGCGGATTTGGAAAGTTTCTCTGGGGTTTCGCTTATATCTGGAGAACTGCTGTGAATCGAAGGTTGGGAACAACGGGTTCTGGGTCCTTAGGAAACGTCCAACATTTTTCCTAAGTTTTTGTCTCGGCCGTGACAATACAGAAAATTTATCGATAAGTCGCGTTTTTCAACATGGTGAAAATGGGAGCGTTTTGAAAATTTTAACTCACTTCCAGGTCCTAGGTGTGGGAAAACGGGGAAGCCTGGTTGCCCTGAGTTCTCTCCCAGTGTAAATAACTGCATTTCTGCTAAATAAATTTGTTTTTCACGTTTTGTCGCAGAAACATTTCAACAAATATATAATATATTACCTATATAATAATAAAGTTATTCCCAACCAGGCGTTATGATTTCAGCGTTATAATATTATTTTTGTAGAAACCATATGGGATTTTCAAAAATTAAAAAAATATAGGTTGTTGTTCACCTAACGGGAATCAGGGAAATTTTTCCTCATTCCCTGACCAGGTAGTGGATTAGGTACTGAATTTACGCAACTTGCATTTAGGAACAGTGAGTTAGTGATTAGCTAATGAATAATTGAGCGACCCAATGCAATCCAATGCCGGAGGTCAAGCTGATTAACAACAGAAACTACAGTTGACCCCTAAGCCAATAATTTCTTAACAGTAATTGTTAATCCGCAGAAACTGAAGAAGTAGCCCGACAGGAAAGTTGCAGCTGTTATTGCAGTTAGTGTATTATTTCATTTATTTTTCCAGAAGCGAAGGATGAAAAGCGAGGCTCAGGAAGCCTCGAAGGCTCCTGCGAAGGTAAATTGAATTTTGTGTTCTTACTTCTGGAAAAATATCCAATTGTTTCATAAATTCTTCTTCAAAATTGTCATCGTCCTGTGTAAAAACAAATAAAATTTCAATACAATTGGAAATAAATGAAATGGAAAATAAAGATGTATTCCTTTGAAAGCAATATTTCTCAGCAATTTGACATGAATTCTCAATCCATCCTGAGGGTTCAAAAATATCGCAAAAAAAAAGAAAATTGAACAATCGCATTCAGAGAGGAAAGAATCCACCGGAGTCGTCGGTAATAAAACTTCCATTTGTTTTGGATTCATTTCGAAAGAAAAGGAAATGAACTGGAGGGAAAAAACTAGAAATTGGAGGAAAAGGAAAACGTAATTAGGATATTACTCTAAGGAAGTGGAGGAAATGGATTGGAAAAGCCGAGGGGAAGCTCTCGCATAAAAATTAGATGAACAATCGGGAAAAGAGTTTTTAGTTTTTTTTCTGTTACGCTTGTGGAAAATCGAGTCATAAAATCCGCAGATATGAATCAGAGGTCACCCATAAAAACCACTGGTGTGAATACTTGGTGCACGCAGTTCTTCTATGTTTATGTGTAAAATTTGTGTCCAAATCCGCGATATTTGGACTAAATTTCTGGCTACTTGGACGAAACTCGATGTAATTAGAAATGATTGATATTCTAGTTAATGAAGATTTTGAAGTTTTTGGCCGTTTTTATAGACACAGATCTCCAAAAATCGATTCTGAATTTTGATCAATTTTATTGACCATCATAAAGATCGCAGTACTTCCATCGAATCCTTAAATATGGGAATAAAAATTCGGAATTGAATAATATCTGTCGGAAAAAGCAGAAATGCGAAGCTTGACCTTAGCGCCAAATTGAACAGCTGACTGACAGATAACCCTGACCCCATATTTTCGCTTAACCAAATTTGAAGTGGCGTTGCAAATAATTATTCTCTCAACACCCGCCATCATTAACATTTATTTACTAAATCGTTACTCTCCACAGAACCCAAAAATTATGGTTTGTTTGGTTGGATAGTTATGGCCCTCAATATAGCACAACACATAGTAACATTATAACACTATAACATATTATGTCAATTCTCAATTTCCATCAGGTATCGATACTGAATATGGGTCCCAATTTCAACTAATAATTAGTGCTCAAAAAATTAAAATTAAATCTCCAAAATTTAGGTCCGACTAGTCCAAATGAAGTCCCTACATTGAAGACCGAGGGAAGGAAAGTGGTGATGTGCACACATCAAACGCTCCCAGCAATTTCAAATTTGGTAAGCTTGCCGCGTCATAAAAAATGCTCATCCATACAAAAAATTGCCGTTCCCATTATCCTTTACGCATTTTATTTCACCCGTGCAAATCTTCGGAATAATTTGCGCGGAATTGCGTTGGCTTTTTTACGATTATTTTTACTCCTCAAAACAGGTCCAAAATCGATTCTGTGACATCGGCTGTACGGAGGATCGAACTCGATTTATATTATGTAGGTACGTGAGGCCCGGACCTGTTGTTTCTCTTGGCAGTAAAAGCGACGCCAAACATTGGATTTTACGCGAAAAACAGTAAATTGGATTCTCGCGACACTGAAAGACTCTCGAACGGAATGGTCAGCAATAAAACATCCGTATACTTCATTTGGTGAAAAAGAGAAAACGTGTTGGAAAAACGTAGGAATAAGATCAGCCGACAAAAAGAGACGCAGTATGTACACGTTGATGTACTGCAGGTACTTACTTATGTAGGTGTAAATTATTCAAAAACCTCATTCTTCCCGCTAATACTTCGAAATTTTTTAAAAAATTAAATTATTAACTCATTAAATTTGATTTTGGAAAATTCTCATTTTTGTATGGACAGTTCTCATTTTGACTTGGAGAAATGCTGTGATATTTTTTCCTATTCTTGGATCTTAATTTTTTCGGGCGCTCGGAAAAAAATGATGCCTCTAGTCCGCTTAGCAGAGTTTTTATATGAAAGTAAAAAGAGGAAATCCTATTACTTGCGAGGAATATCTTTTGACAGCAGGTTTCCATTGAGTCTACTCATTGTACTCAACTGTCTTCTTTTCAGACTCAATTTCTCCGCTTCGCTTTGCAGAAACACAAGTCCTAATTACCTCTTTCTTTATCCAGTCTTTGCTTAACCGGTTGATAATTATTTCGCCCGAAGAAAAATTCCCACCTTTAAGGGTCAGCTCGACTACCCGAAATCCTCGCTTGGTGGTCTTTTCTCTTTTTCCCGAATCCTTTTCAAAGCTCGATCCCAAACGAGATTATGGCGGGATTTAAAAGAATCCATCTCTATTATTAAAGGATTGCAGACCGAGAATTTCTTGTTCGCTGTCGAATTAATTATTCCGGTACCGAGTTCCTGCCGGCTCAAACAAATCATGAATTTGGTAGGAAAAACAGTGGAAGAATTTCGAAATTGGGAAAAAATGTATGATGCATCTATTCCAGCACGTCTTTTCTAGGAATAAAACACGTTTACATAAAAAAAAGTCGGCTAAGAACGCGATAAAACATTATTCAGAGCCTTCCCGGTGAATTTCCTTTTGCGAAGTAATTACCAGCTAGAATTTTATTACTTCACCCCAGTTCGAATTCTTTGGAAAAACATTCCAGTTTTTTGCGTCGTTGCTGGGGCGTTTTCAAAGTTTTCTTGGTTTTACGGCCGAAGTATGGGTTTTAGGCAAAAACTTGATAGAGAAGAAAATGTCGGGCGTCAAATTTCCTATCAGATGCATCCCCTGCGAAACCCTTGTTACGGACTATAGGCACAATAGGCCCCGTTTTTAGGGTCGGAAATACAAAACTGCGAGAAATAATGTACCTACTCATGTCACTAACCAACTTCGCTGAGTTTTTTTCGAAGTTTTAAATTCTTTTTTCCGAAATCGGTTTAATTTTTTGCTAAATTTTTTTTTACTCCGATTAAAGTCGCATAGGAAAATGTCATTAACCATTTTGTCCGGACAATGTTCTCGTGAGTTGTTCAGTTTTCAATGTAACGGCGAAAACCGCAAAAGCAACTCGGCAAATCTGCGCTGTCGGAATGGTTAATTTCGAATCGGTGAAATGATACGGGACTTAGCGTTTCCCCGAACTCCAGAAGTAAAGCCTGTCGGATTAACCGAGCAGAACATCAACTTCGGGGACATCCATCGCCGCAAATTAAATCTAATCGCCTCGATTCATTTGACGACCTAAGATGTTTAATTCGATCCGCCGAACCTATTCAGCTGATGAGCGTTGAGTTAAAAGGGCAATGTTTCGCTAATTAATTTGATTCAACTGATAGCCCAGTGCCTTCGGAGAAAGACTAACCACTTGTACTGTGCTGTTGAGAATATTAGTTTGAAAACACGGTTTTGCATTTTTAAGCGCAAAAAAGAAGATACAAAAAATAAAGATAGATACAATATTGTTTAGAAATCTTTGACAGAAGTTTTTCATGCTCAAATATGAAAGCCTGAAAAATCAGTTTCAAACAGCTATTTCCTTCATCGAAAATATCAGGCACAAAACACCAGGCTTATCGTTTTTGGCCAATGTACAATACCAGGTAGGAAAACAGCTGACAGCGGACGGTGGACGGCGGACAGCGGACGTGGACGGCGGACGGTGGACGGCGGATACCGGACAGTGGGCGGTGAACGGCGGACGGTGGACAGCAGACGTGGACAGGGGACGGTGGACACCAGGCAGCGGACGGTGGACACCAGACAGCGGACGGTGGACCCTGGACAGCGGACGGTGGACACCGGACGGTAGACACTGGACACTGGACGGTGAACGGCGGACGGTGGACGTGGACGATCGACGTGGACGGCGGACGGTGGACAGCAGACGTGGACGGCGGACGGTGGACGATCGACGTGGACGGCGGACGGTGGACAGCAGACGTGGACGGCGGACGGTAGACACCGGACAGCGAACGGTGGACAGCAGACGGTGGACGGACGGAGTTCTTTTTTAAACAGATTCGGACTCTACACACTATTGTTTTAGTATTCCTGTGGGGTGGGGGCTGACAAACCTCAAAGTACACGTCAAGCCCCTTGCAGAAATATGCAGACATCTCGCCCCCGTAGGGTAGTCGCTCGGAATCGGCCCATTAGGACCGCCCCACAACAATACCGTACCGACGAAAAACTTCCCGTTCAACTTCTGGCGTTATAAATGACGGCCGCATAAAATTAACTCGACACTTCCAAATTACAAAGGCCGAAATCTTCGTCAACGTCGAACTCGAGGAGTTGTTTTTCATTCACTCATTCCGAGTCTTCAGTTTAATTGCTCCATGACATGCCAACCACTCATTAACTATTTTCCAACCCCGAATGGCAGAAATAGGTCGAGTTTTCCGGGGGCGTTCGGGGGCTCTTGATTATCCGACGTTTTATTATCCCTAGGGAAGGTCAAAATTACGATGAATCGATGGGGTAAATCGGCTTCGTGGTAATTATCGTCATAGTCCGCACCGATATCGATCGGTCGGTCTTTTCATCGCAACTTGACGTCTGGGAGTGCGGCTTGATTTTCATAAGCGATCGTTTCCCCTTTATATTGACGTTAAGTGGAGAGCTAAGTATGGAGGAATAACGACGAACAATTTAGCTAAATTAATTGGGGAAAGAGGATTACGTTTAGTCGGATTTCGAGCCACTATTTGGGACCGACCGATTTGTGGTGTTTTCCCTTCTCATTTACAGAAACAATAATTGATAAATGAATAGCCTGTAATTCAGGAAATTATGCAGCATTATGCTTCCGAAAAACGCTGCTAAGCAGATTAGTGACATAGGAATATTATTTTTTAGGGTTTCAGAAAATATGGTTCAAATAATGGGAGTGGGCATACCATACCCATTATTGGAGTTAAAATTTGTATATAATATATTATATTAAAATATCGCGTGATCGAAAATAGTATATAAATTACTAACTCCATTTTGAACGGCTACTAATTTCATTCAGTGTTAGAATGTCCAATTCCTAGTCTGGTCTTTCCCAGCCAGGATCAAACCATTTTAGTCATCCTAAACATCGGAACATTTTGAAAACGGCCGAGTTTGAATATAGCTCAAAGTACATGTCGAATCACGCCATGAATATTCAGTCCGGGGATTGGGGATTTTCAAATTTCGAAAACGCTGGATAATTCAAAAGGGGAAAGTCCGGGAAAATAGCGGAAAACGCAATGTCGAAAAGTTAGACGGATGACCGCAAGAATGAAACTTTCCGCCGAGGATTTCGGGGCGTCCGGTGGCAGTTTTGCCGACCTTTCGAGGCTCAATTAGATTAATTAGAGGAACCATTGCTCGGTTCATCTCCGACCGGTCAGGCCTTGGGTGGCAGAGTTGATAGTTAGTCCCTCTTCATCCGCCAAATTCGAATTACTATCGGACGAATGGGATTTAATCAAGGGAAACTCGGACGAATAGCCGATGATTTGATGTGCGAAGTTGAAAATGAATCCACTCAAAGAGCTCAATGGTCGAAGTTGAAATTTTGATATTTCATCAGATTAAAAATCCACAAAAGGCTCAATTTTTCGTTGGATACTCGCATATAAGTATTGAAGAAAAAAAACTTTACCATCAAATAAGACCGACTCCAAAAAACGTTCGAAAAACTAAAAAATAGAAATGCAAACGGAAAAAAATATTTTTACAGCCATTTTTGAGCCTCTTTCTATAATAAATCAAGCGAAGAATCTGAAAAAAAAATTAAAAAATTGGGACCGATAACATCATCCCGGAAGTCGGAAATCTTTGAAAAAAATGTGCCCAAATACCTACCACCTGAAATTTTTTTTTCGGAAAAAATCTGAAAATTGTGTCAGACAATGGTAAAAATGGCTCACTAAATTTGCGATGGTCTCATTCGATTCAGCACCTTAAAGTCTAAAGAAAATCATATGCCTATGTTGCTACTTTCCTGGAAAACACGAATTTCCCCCCAGTTAAACAGCTGTTTTACAGGGAATATCGAGGTTAGGAGCAGCTAGATAGAAAACCTGATTTTTGGTGACAATTTCAAGATTTCACCAAAACTCCTGCCTCCTAAAAAAACCCCGAACGGCGTACGTCAAACGGCGGACGGCGAGCGGACAGCGAACGACGGAAGACAAACGGCGGATGGCGGACAGCGGGCGAACGGCGGATGACGGACGGTGGGTGGACGGCGGACGGCGGGTAGACGGCGGATGGCGGACGGCGGGTGGACGGCGGATGGCGGACGGCGGGTGGACGGCGGGTGGACGGCGGATGGCGGACGATAAGCGGAGAAACAATTTTTATTGCAAATTCGAATTTTACCCCCCCATGAAACGTAGATCAACAAATTTTGAGGGAGTGTTAAATTTTTCTTTTTCGGACCGATTACAAAGAATCATTTTTTAAGAAAAAAGATTAGCCAAGTTCGAGTTAAATCCTGAGGCCCAACTCCGAAGATATTCATCCAATTTTCCGGGCGATCCCATCGAATTATCAGCAGGTAGGCTTCGATTCGCAGGTTCCATAAATATTTATTTTTAATCTACCCCGTCGAACCATAAGAACCTTTGTTCCCGAGCCATCTCATATCTTCGGCCCGAATTCCCCCAGGGCTGGCAACCTTTCTCGGTTCGGAGAGCGGATCCGCACACCGTGAAAAACCGTGAAAGTGCCTCCCATCCATCACAGGGTCGGAAAGCAGCGCCGTATCCGAGCCCACGTCATCGAAACAAGGAAGAGGCGCAAGGCAGACCCGGCGATCTGCCACCGCCGAATAAGATCCTATGTGTTAGCTTATCACTGAAGCCTGAAGTCACCCCCACCCCAAAAGCAACTTCCTGCGCCCCAAAAAGGAAAAAAAAATACTTTCCACTGGGCCATCTCATTCTCGCGGGAGCATTTATCAAAACGGGCTATCATTTTCCATTTGAGCGCACTTCCGAAAATTCTCCCTCTTTCCCTATCAGGTTATGTATCGGATATTCTTTCGCACTCTTCGCGGCTAGTCGTTTCTCGCTTTTTCCATTTTTCGACTTATACGTCCTGATACGAGGTTATTTTATCGTTGAAGTATCTCGGCCATTTACATTCTCCCCGAGGAGGCGTGCGAAATATGCGGGCTCACCAATTTTCTTTGGTGAACCCGTCGATAGCTTACGAATTTATTCTTTGAGCAATTTGTCGATCTCGAATCTCGTATGGCATATCCGATACAAGTTCAAAATAAAATTAGATCCTGATCCCGATCCCAACAAAAATTTGAAATCGAAATTCCATTTTCAACCAACTTCGAAAAGGAGGAGATTACTCACCTAAATAATTAAAAGCTAGGAATGTTCGAAAGAACATTTCAACAGCAATTTTTCATAATTTTGGATCGTGATAAAATAGCAGAGAAACGCGGAAAATCGAAAATGCGAAACTTTTCTTTCGGCGAGTCAGCGGCACTCAGCCGGGCTGGTCCGCCGCCGGACAAAGCCGCCTTGGCGGGTCCGGGACGGGCATCACTGGCGATCAGAGACGCGATAACCACCGCTGAAAAATTTTCACTTTCTGCCGCCATTTTTGAACCGATTTGAAATCCGATTTTTGCAAATTCATCCGTATTGCGTCTGAAATGTAGGTCTAAGACGTTTTTCTCAATATGAAAATTATTAAATTGGAAAAGCTAAAAAACTGCCATGGTACCTCTGCGTAGATTGCTCAGAAGAGTATAGGGCCGTTTTAAAATTTGAAAAATGTAATACCGAAGTAATAATAATACATTTTCGAGAAAAGAGTATAAAATGTTTGTCTCGATTGAGTGCGGTATCTCTTATCAGTGATACGATAATATACGTTAATAAGAACTCACCAGTGTCCCCTAATGCACAATAGTGAATTGCGCAAAATCATAAATATCGCATGCTGTTGTTTTTATTCAGTTGGCAGACTGCACGCTACCATTTGCTACGATTAGTTGATCAAAAGAGCATCAAAAAAGGGTAGTAACAGCTGCCGACAGAAGAAAGTATCGTAAGGTACATTCACGTCCTCCACTTACGATGTTGTTCATGTACGCAGCCTTCCCATACACCGCATTTCCTCCTGACCCGTTACAGCTGATGATTTATGGTTCCCTAACGGTTCCCTTCTCAGGCCATTAATAAGGTAAAAGTTAGAAGTTGTCTCTCCCTCACTCTTGTGTTTTTTTGTTCTCCCTTTTTTTCTCACAGACGAACTTTTTTCACCGCACCGGAGGAGCGACAAGTCGTTGACGATATTATTGATGGAGACAGCTGAGCATGAATTAGTTCGAGATGTAACAGATGCATTCGGTACTAGGTACAGTATCTGCAGTAAAGAAACTTCAATTTTATTTCTCAAACCTTAAAAGATATCGAGAAATAGGATTTTCTATCCTTTTTTGTTTATGGAATTTCGGAAAAAATAAAAACCCGAACCATGAATTTTATCAATTAAAAAAATTTTGGTAAAAAAATGAGAAATAAATTGGTAAATAGTAATGGACAATAAAAATAGATGAAAAAATAAAACTAAAAACAGTGATGTGTAGATAACACGCAATACTTATCTGTTTTGGTGCCTACTTAAATTTTTGTAGGTAATAAGCGCACAAATGTGCGCATTTAAATGAGAATTCTCAACTCGTAGGTATAAATGTTTATTCAATGTACGACGATTCAATTTACTCGTAGGTTTCTAATATAACTACGATATTTTCATAAGGTTGTACGCTACCCGATAATTTATGTCATAATTTATCACCTAGCAGCTATTCCATATTATACCATGTAAACATTAAATCGCAGGTTGACCTTCCAGTTTGATATCAATTTCTCCATCAAAAACGATATCTGACGCTGGCATAAATTTATTCCGAATATCCGGAATTGTTTGACCAGGGAAGCACGTTTTGATTTGGTTTTAAAATTAATCTAATCAATTCCAAGGTCAGCCTTTTCCCCGTATTTGCGTCCCATATGATAGGAAATATGGAAATGTTAGGAATTATTGATGGGCAGGATACCTCTTGATAAACCTTATGGAGATCGAAGCTGTCCTTTCAAATAGAGGCCACTCGCAATGCAGCATTCGACAATGGGGTGGGGGAAATAGGGTGGAAAGAGGGGGTTGGAAAAAATCCAGCCTTGAACTTCCGTCTGGTTTTCCGGGAGAAAATAAAACCGACCCGCAAAAAAAAACTGGTCATCGGCGTTTTTTATCGAGGCACCTCCACGTGGTTATGGACGGGGTTGTACGACCGCAATACAACGTGACAGCATGTTCATGTCTGGGTCGTCGAAAACACGTCTGGCCACTTTTTCTAAAAAGGGCAAACCCCACCTCTTGGCTTTTTTCGACGAAGTCAAAATACTCTGGAGAGAAAAGGTTTTTTCATTCCGGGCGGCTGTGCGCCGGGCGGCCAATTTTTGTACTACAGGTGTTTACCGATCGAACAGAGTGCAAGTGAAACGAGGTCACTCCGCCGAACAGTACACAGAGTAAATAATATATCGAATTTGAATGAACATCCGCCGGATTAGAGGCTTATCTATATTTTATATATTTCGTATATTCTTTAAATTGATTTCTGTTTCAGCTATTAGGACGCAGATACGTCCGGTGCATTTATGTATGTTGAATCCAGCCTCTGAATGTATGTGGAAATTGATTTTGAGAGCGCCTTTATTCCAAGAACCTTGTCATTTTGAAACGAACATCGGAAAATCGTATGTCAGCACTTGTCTCATGAAACCGAAACGATAACAGCTTCGACATTACAAAATTACTTGCTTTTTCACTCGATTCAGCGTCAAACGAGAATTAACGTGAAAAATATTCTACTCACAAAGAATGTATTGGAAATTTTGGTCCTACACTGACACACCTAGTCATTGACATCATTATTCACATAGTCATTGAAATTCACAATGACATCAACGTCATTTATATTCCAACATAGATTTCAAAATCGACATCATGTTTTTGGTCGTCTACATCAAAAAACAACGACATTAGTGTCAACGTCAACATCAACGTCAACGTCAACATAAACGTCAACATCATGTCAACATCAACTTCAAAATCGACATCAACATCATTGTCAATCGCAACATCAAAATTTTTGAGGTCAACATTTTAACGTTCCCTCGCCATCGACATCAACATCAAAGAGCCTCAAAGTCAACTTCGAGATCAACGTCAACTTCGAGATCAAACTCAACTTCGAGATCAAAGTCAACTTCGAGATCAAACTCAACTTCGAGATCAAACTCAACTTCGAGTTCAAACTCAACTTCGAGATCAAAGTCAACTTCGAGATCAAAGTCAACTTCGAGATCAAACTCAACTTCGAGTTCAAACTCAACTTCGAGATCAAAGTCAACTTCGAGATCAACGTCAACTTCGAGATCAAAGTCAACTTCGAGTTCAAACTCAACTTCGAGATCAAAATCAACTTCGAGATCAAATTCAACTTCGAGTTCAAACTCAACTTCGAGATCAAAGTCAACTTCGAGTTCAAAATCAACTTCGAGATCAAACTCAACTTCGAGATCAAACTCAACTTCGAGTTCAAACTCAACTTCGAGATCAACGTCAACTTCGAGATCAAAGTCAACTTCGAGATCAAACTCAACTTTGAGATCAAAATCAACTTCGAGATCAAAGTCAACTTCGAGATCAAACTCAACTTCGAGATCAATGTCAACTTCGAGATCAAAATCAACTTCGAGTTCAAACTCAACTTCGAGATCAACGTCAACTTCGAGATCAAACTCAACTTCGAGATCAAAGTCAACTTCGAGATCAAAGTCAACTTCGAGATCAAAGTCAACTTCGAGATCAAACTCAACTTCGAGATCAAACTCAACTTCGAGATCAAACTTCGAGATCAAACTCAACTCGAGATCAATATCAACTTCAAGATCAACTTCGAGATCAGTCAACTTCGTGATCAAATTCAACTTCGAGATCAAACTCAACTTCGAGTTCAAACTCAACTTCGAGATCAAAGTCAACTTCGAGATCAAAATCAACTTCGAGATCAAACTCAACTTCGAGATCAAAGTCAACATCGAAATCAAAGTCAACTTCGAGATCAACGTCAACTTCGAGATCAAACTCAACTTCGAGATCAAACTCAACTTCTAGATCAACTTCGAGATCAAAGTCAACCGCTTTTGAATTTTGAATATCTGGTCACCGTAGGTATAACCAATCTAAGGATTTATGGACTATTTCAGAAAGAAGCTACTTTGGTTTCTTATCTCAAGAAAACGTTCAGGCATCGCACGTTCGTCAAGTCTTACAAGTTAAACAAAGTTTAACAGAATATACGGCTTGTAAACGTGCATTGTTGCACCAAACCGCCGCTCTGTTTGCCCCTGTAATTGGTGGAAACTCTTGAATATTTAACCATCGGCTCACCTACCGCGCCAGTCTGGCAAACATCTTCTTCAGAAAAGCAACACTAATTTCAGCCCGCGAGAGAATTATCCTTTTGTACAGTCGCGTCCCTCAATTAGAAATTCGCTTTGTCTCGTACCGGAGCGGGGGAAATTGTTATTTTTTCATCTCGGACCATACATTGTCTTATTCGAGGAATTCTCATTACTTCGGAGTGGGAGAGTTCAGATAAAAAGTGTTTTTCGTGAATGAATTCCGGGACCGCCGAGAAGGGTTGACAAAAAATCATTTTTTGCGCGAGATTTTCTGCGGGTTCGGATTTTTCGCTATTTGCGAATAGTAAGTGCTATACCTACATTCAATAAAGGAGCTCTTCAACCTTTTGGCTGACTCTAGCAGATAGGAAAGGTCGGTTTTCGATCGACTCGGAAAATAGGGCACGCATAAGCCAATGTTAACGTAGCCGATTGGAAAAGGCGGTCAGAACGGTGAAATCCGACAACGCGTACAACTCGGATTGACCTAGGACGCCGATATTCCAGGTTATCCTTGTCAAACGCGGAATTCTCCGAACGAAAATACGGCTTTACGAGCTTGGAAAAATTCCCAAGCGATTTTATTTGCGTCTTTCAAATTTTTTCTCTTTTATTTAATATTTTTTTGAAAATGAATGCGCAGAATACTCAGCCATAATTGTTTATTCATTGAATCCTGATAAAAAACGTCCGACGTGTTGCCAACAAATGACTGATGGGATAGGACGAATGTTATCCGGATCCGTCAGTTTGACAGGTTCAATTTGACGCTGCTGATACCTTCACAATGCCGAGTCAAAATTGGATTTTCTCGAAAAATCAAGGATTCACAGCCGTTTTAGTGGATCAAGATCGAAATCATGGGAAAACGTTCAAAGTGAAAAAAGTGGCATTTAGAAGCGAGTAAAAGAAGTTATTGTGTACCTTATATTGGGAATTAGTTGAAGAACCGTTCCTGCATTGTATATGGGTGCCTCACAACCTTCTTTATCTGTTTTAGGTATTTCACTACGTACGATAAATCTAACAAACTATTTCTGCAGAACTGACGAACCAATTGTGATGTTTTGTAACACAAAATATAGACTGTTTTTTTTCGTCACTGTTTTTTTTCTCTTCGACTGTTAGAAGGTATATTATGTATACATTTGATTCCAAATATTCTTTATTCATCACTCTCTTTAACCGGAATTCGAATAACTCTCAGTACTTACGAAAATTGTTTAGTATCTTTAGCAGTATTCGTTCCGATTCTCGATTTTAGGACGATTGCAATATATCCATTAACTCTGTAGATAAAAATCAGTTTTGGGTGCAGACTTGACATCAGCCACACTAAGAAGTATCACTCTTAGCTACTTGTTCGCTTCGACTAATTGGCCGGGGGCAGCGCCCCCTTACGATCAGATTAAGACCGACGGAAAAGGCTGGACAAGTGTTGATGTTCCCGGCTATGTTGCCGGCCCAAGGAACAGCCGGCCGGAAGGATTAAAGGTGTTAGCTGCTGAGCTCAGGGACCAACTCGAGAGATCCGCCCTGTCCCTGCGGAGGTCAATTTCAAAGGCTCATCCTGGATTATGCAAGGGAGACCTGACCAGCTGGACTCCGTTAAACGCGCAAGGTTTACCGACTCGGCAAAGGATAGCTGGAACTTTACTATGGGCGTGACAAGGACGGGTATTGTTTGATGTATTGTGTGCGGCGGAATGGGCCATGTCGAAAACGTTTTTTACCCGCAGCGCCTCCTTTTAAAAATGCATCGAGCGCGGTTTACCCCCGGAATCCTAATGCTTTTTTGATATTCTTCACGCTGTACGGACCAGAGGATCGAAAAAATCTTATCATCGTTCTTCTTCGTGCTTCTGAAAAAAAACTATTTTTTTTTAATTTATCGTCGAACTGTTAAAATCGGTCGCACTCTTTCCCATCGTATTTACATCGATTCAATAGCTCCACTTTGATGGCCATCAAGCACATACAGGGAGAATTTCTGTAACCGGCATTAATTAGTTTGCGGAGTTTGACCCCCGCAGGTCCGTGGGGAGGGCTGTGTTTGCACGGCCATGCCATAAGTCAGAGGTCGAGGGAGGATGGCAAGACCAGATCAAAGTCCTCTGGGGACAAACCTCCGTTGACCGAGCCGAACGTTCAGATACGGCTGTCCTATATCTTCCCTTTGGCGGGGGCAAACCCAACAAAACTAATGAGTTCGGTTGGAAATTTGTACTTTGGCTATTGGATAGTTTACAACGCTCTGAAAGTCACTAAATGAGAAAATCTCATCTTATTACCTATGTTTTCTATGTGAATTTAACGTATAAACGAGGCCGTGACCGAGTTATTGAAACTCTTCCGAAACGGCTGGACCGATTTTCATAGAATATAACATAGGAAGAATTGCAAACTGCCAATCTTCACTTTTTATGAGTCAATTTTACTTAGGGTAAACGCTTATCACTGCAACCATATTCGTAGCTCATTCTGCAATTTGAGTTAAATTCTGCACAAAGGTTCATATTCGCTGAAAACATTTTCTAATAACGGTCTTGACATTGATAATGCTCCCATATTACACTGCAGAGTGCGCCAAATCATCTCTATACTTTCTATATAAATTCTGTTACTTTGATACTGACTAACACAAACTCAAAATGAACGTCAGTGTGAGTTTACCATCGACTTCTAGTTCAAGTTTGAACGTCAGTTTAGGTATGGGTATCGGTATGGGTATCGGTATGGGTATGGGTATGGTATCGGTATGGGTATCGGTATGGGTATCGGTATGGGTATCGGTATGGGTATCGGTATGGGTATAGGTATGGGTATAGGTATGGGTATAGGTATGGGTATAGGTATGGGTATAGGTATGGGTATAGGTATGGGTATAGGTATGGGTATAGGTATGGGTATAGGTATGGGTATAGGTATGGGTATAGGTATGGGTATAGGTATGGGTATAGGTATGGGTATAGGTATGGGTATAGGTATGGGTATAGGTATGGGTATAGGTATGGGTATAG
Organism: Nesidiocoris tenuis; assembly: GCA_036186465.1. Classification (NCBI taxonomy): domain Eukaryota; kingdom Metazoa; phylum Arthropoda; class Insecta; order Hemiptera; family Miridae; genus Nesidiocoris; species Nesidiocoris tenuis. Next base: position 3,917,775 of record AP028923.1, read on the forward strand.
GTATGGGTATAGGTATGGGTATAGGTATGGGTATAGGTATGGGTATAGGTATGGGTATAGGTATGGGTATAGGTATGGGTATAGGTATGGGTATAGGTATGGGTATAGGTATGGGTATAGGTATGGGTATAGGTATGGGTATAGGTATGGGTATAGGTATGGGTATAGGTATGGGTATAGGTATGGGTATAGGTATGGGTATAGGTATGGGTATAGGTATGGGTATAGGTATGGGTATAGGTATGGGTATAGGTATGGGTATAGGTATGGGTATAGGTATGGGTATAGGTATGGGTATAGGTATGGGTATAGGTATGGGTATAGGTATGGGTATAGGTATGGGTATAGGTATGGGTATAGGTATGGGTATAGGTATGGGTATAGGTATGGGTATAGGTATGGGTATAGGTATGGGTATAGGTATGGGTATAGGTATGGGTATCGGTATGGGTATCGGTATGGGTATCGGTATGGGTATCGGTATGGGTATCGGTATGGGTATCGGTATGGGTATCGGTATGGGTATCGGTATGGGTATCGGTATGGGTATCGATATGGGTATCGGTATGGTATCGGTATGGGTATCGGTATGGGGATCGGTATGGGTATCGGTATGAGTGTGCATGTGTGTATGGGTATGGTATTTCAGTTTGAGTGGGTATGCCTTTGCGTTCCTGTAGGTTTGAGCTTAAATTGAGTTCGCTCATGCTAATGAAGTAGCCGATCTTAGATTTTTGGCAGATCTCTTGTAAATGCGATTTTTTTGTATCTCTCCCGAATGGCTTCTATAGATTGGATAAAAGACCTTTTCACTCAAAATAGTGTGGGCCAATCTACGTTGAGTTTGCGACAAAGGACCACTTCCTATTCACGGGCCAATTAACTCGAACTAACGTCTGCTGATTTCAGGCTGCGAAGCGCCAAAATCAATTCGAATTGGACAAGTTAGTTGTAAATACTGCGAGGCGAGGAAATTAAGTTCGAGTGAGTCCAGTTCGAAGCCGCCACGTTTTCATTTCGCTCCAGTTCACCCCTAAGTGACATCGAATTGTCAGGTATTTGCAAGTCAAAAGTTGGCGATACCCCTCCCTTCGGAGTGACGAAGTTGAGTCCCTAGACGAACAAAGAGAGCTATAATTCTCCGGCAGCTGGGAAATGGTAAAATGGAGAATAATGGGTGACGGGGATTACTCGGAGGCCAAGATGGAACTACACTTAGCGATATTCAGTTCGCGACTAGCAAAATGAGTCTTTCCTTGGAGATGAAGCTCATCGAGCCAAATGGCCTAAATTAAAATGTTCATCCTTTTCGAACAAACTACTCTGCTTCGAGCCGTGATGAATCCCAAATTGAGGAGAAGTCTGAGTTTCGAAATTTTTTATGAATATCACAAATTATTTTGGGTTTCGCCAGGTATGGAAATACGAATACATGAGATAACGAGAAGAGAAGAAAGTCTGATTCGGTTTAGAGGCCTTGAAGGAATTTGTGGAAGGAACACCTGCACGTGCCCTTGTAAGGAACCCCTGCAAGTGTCCTTGTAAGAATCCCTTGTACGTGCCGTATTAAGGAGCACCTGCAAGTGCCCTTGAACGTGCTTTTGTGTTGAGCCCCTACACGTGCCCTCGTGAGGAGCCCCTACACGTGCAATTGTAAGGAGCCCCTACACGTGCCCTTGTAAGGAGCCACTGCACGTGCCCTTGCAAGGAGTACCTGCCCTTGCGAGTACCCTTTTGCGAATACCTTTTAAGGAGCCCCTAACGTGCTCTTGTAAGGAGCCCCTACACGTAACCTTGTAAGGAGCCTCTACACGTGCTCTTGTAAGGAGCCCCTACACGTGCTCTTGTAAGGAGCCCGTACACGTGTCCTTGTAAGGAGCCCCTACACGTGCCCTTGTAAGGAGCCCCTACACGTGCTCTTGTAAGGAGCCCCTACACGTGCCCTTGTAAGGAGCCCCTACACGTGCCCTTGTAAGGAGCCCCTACACGTGCTCTTGTAAGGAGCCCCTACACGTGCCCTTGTAAGGAGCCCCTACACGTGCCCTTGTAAGGAGCCCCTACATGTGCTCTTGTAAGGAGCCCCTAAACGTGTTCTTGTAAGGAGCCCCTACATGTGCCCTTGACCATGTAAGGAGCATCTGTAAGGGCCCATGTAAGGAGCCCCTACACGTGCCCTTGTAAGGAGCCCTAGCAAGTGGCATGCCAGCTCTTAACATAGTTTGGAAGGATACGAAAAAGTGAATAAATTATTAATATTGATATTACTCCGTCAATAATCGTCATATCATTTTCAAAGCCTAAACAATCACATTCTGACTGTATAAACAAATTCAGTTTTCATGTATAGGTGCTGCCAACTCCACAGATAATTGATCAATTTCAAATTAATCTAAGCCGTTCAAATCGATCAGTTTTAGCCAGGGATTTCCACAGATTATGGAATTGCACAGTTGTTGGAATGGATTCGCGCCACATTATGCGGAGGATAGGGCAGTTCGCTTAATTTACATATAAGCCAGTCCGGAGTTAACAGAGTATCAACACCGGATCCCGAAGGTGCCTGTCAGCGTAATTACGTTTACCCGACAATTAGTTGGCAGGTGTATTGCACCTTATACGCACACGTGCCTCAATTATCGATTCACGTATTTACCTATTTATACGCTCCATGATGAAAGATAGCTGTCAGTTCAAAATTGAAGACCTGATTAGAAAACCTTTAAACCATTTAATTGGATGTAGTCAAGTGATCAGGGTTAGGGTCACGTGACTACAGCATAGCAATACGGGTCGATTATTCATCATCAATCTAATTGGATGGAAAACAATTTTGATGAGTCCCATACGAACTTTCGTTAAGATACCTCCAAGAACAACAATAAATCGGACTGGACCCATAACCATGTCCACCAAAAATAAAAATTGCCCACGAGGACTCCGGTCTACGGGCAGAAATAGATAAACAACAACAAAAAATAAATAAGCAATTAAACATTTTTTTTTGATTTGTCGCAATATTTTGATCGTATCAAATAAATTTAATGCGAATAATTTTGGTTCAGCACCTAATTTAAATGTTAGGTACATGTTTAAAATCTGTTTAAAAAGCAAACAAAAACTTTTAAAATTAAAAAATTTTGCTACCCTTATAGAATTAAAATTAATAGAAACTAAATCAAAATTCAACGTATTCCTTGACATTCGGCCGATTTTGACGTTCGGGGAGTAGGTAATTAATTCAACGGGATCAAAACTTCAACATTTTTGATGCAGCACCCCCCTGGAATTGACTCAAGAGAAAGGCAAGGGGAACTGCAGTAGGAAATTGAAGCTTTTTGGAGGCCAATAAAAGATACCGACTCAAATTCAGGAAAAACTACCCCTAGCCCATGGTAAATCAAGTGAGAAATCCGGGAAAAATGCTCAAAAAATTCCTAATTCAAGTCGTCATCTCCAAATTCAACTTTTACTGTTTTAACCTGGAAAAACCTGCCAAGCTTTTTCTAAAGCTCAAAAACTGAAATATTTCGCCACACATTGACATGCTGATTTTGGAATCCTTTCTCGAATCTAGTTCTATTCTCATTAGAGCCTCGTATAATGGCCGGTCTAGAAGCGGAAGGAGGCCTAGTTTTAATTAGCGAGGCCCCCGTTGTTACGCCGCGGGTTTCCCAGCAGGTTGTGTGTGATAGAAATTTTTCATCGGAGGAAAAAGAGCTCCAGGGAGCCCGAGGGAAAGAGTGAGAAAATCCATTTTGAAAAGATTCCACGCGATGGAGACCGTGGATGTTGAGGGAAGCTTCATTGAGCTCATGTACCTACTCGACCTCTTAATATATTATCCTGCCTCGTTTCCCCTTCAGCAACCTAGCTATGGTAAAGTGGTATACTTCTTTTACCTACCCTTCAACCCCGTAGTTGATCTAACTCTTTGCCAATGCTCTTTGTTGTCTTTCAACTCTCCGCCCTTGTGTAACGCGTTGAAATAACCGCCGCATAGAAGGCCCGAATAAGTTTTTCCCCTCAATTTTCATGTCGGTGAGGAAACTTTGTTCTTCTGCACTTCATAGTGGGTCGCGAACAAATTAGAGGACCCTTGAATAAGAAAGGGCCTCTTTTCAAGAATGAATTATCCAGAGGATACAACGAGTCTGTATTCGGCCGACTTCATAATGCTGCGCTTTCCGAGCGGAGCAACCGATAAAGGGAAATGAATTGAAGTGCCTACTTCGAAATGAAGAAAACCGCCGGAATTTCGAGAAGAACTGATGGAAAATCATTTCGGTTTTATGAAATACATGGGTATTTTTCCATAATGATCATATCATTTGCTAAAAAATAATTATCTACTTTATTGCGTATTCACAGCCCCATAAACTCATTTGGAGTGAGTTGGACGAGAAAATACTGAAGTAGGACGGTTTTAGAAGGTTTTTTTTGTGGTGCTGAATTCAAATTTTTAGTTCGCCAGCTCAAAATCGCGTGGCGTCACAACAAAAATCGAAAAAACCTCAAAATTTTAGGACATTTTTCACTAATTTGCTTATATCTCTAAATGTAGTCGTATTTATGAAAAAGGTAAGATTAGCATTGTAAAGGACGATTAAATTTTCGACAATTCAAGCGCAACTGCAGCTTTCTAGCTCTAGAAGTTCCTGAGATATGGCGTGTCAAAAAATGGTAATTTTTTCCAAAACTTTAAAAATGTCACTGTAAGTATCCACATTTTATGAGCTCAAATTTGAGACCAAAGGGGGATCGTAGTTCTAATACAGTCTGACTTTACCCTTTAAAAAATTGGAAAACTGGGCAACTAAGAATCCAAAACAAGCTAAACTCAATTTTGGGAAAATGGCCATTTTTGACAAGCCATATCTCAGGATCTGTTTGAGATAGAGCGATGCGGTTGCGCTTGAATTGTCGCAAATTTAGTTATCCTCAACATTACTGATTATATTTTTTCCGTAAATACGAATAGTTTTAGAGATATTAGCAATAAAGGAAAACTTGCAATTTTGCAGAAAAATATTATAATAATAAAAATATTGGGGGTGACAAAACCAAAATCCGAATTCACCAATCCAAAGAATTTATAAACCTAAATCAGTTTTTTTCAACACCAAACCACCTATTCACTTGACAAAGGAAACGTTCGCCTTTCCAGTTTAGCCAACTTGAGGCACAATTGACCTTCACGGTGGTCAGGAACCAATTTTCCCTGAAAACCCCGACGTCAAAAGCAGCATCTGTCATTATTCTCATGAATCGGCGTAGAAAACTGATCGGAAGCGTCTGGGATTACTGAATTATTCTGTACACCATTCCATTAGGGCTGTCAATTCGGTAAATCGATCAAACCAATCTCAACTACAGAGAAAATTAGAAATTGAGCTAACTTCGATTTGGGGCAAAACCAAATTTTATTCAGAGGTTGTGTATAGGTGCCTATTGAACGTAATTTTGTTTTTTTTTTTAATTTTGATTTTTTTTTAAATTTAAAATTTTGAAATTTTTTGAAATTTGAAAATTTTTTGAAATTTGAAATTTTGATTTTTTTTTAAATTTGAAATTTAGGGGTTTTCTAGCAAATTTCACGCGTTCAAAATTGTTGGTGCCCGAAAAAACCAGGATTCTTGCAATTTGTTCGGTTTTTCGAGTACAACTCGTAAACAACGCCTCCTACGAAAAATTGCCGTCAAATTAGCCAGCTTAGGAATACGAGAATTCCTACTCTACAGTCACTGTAAAGTATTCTACATGAGTTTCCCTACTTTTCCGAGGAAAACCATATCCGAACACCATCTCCGCGAGAAAAACTCGAGCTGTTCTTATTTTTCGCGAAATATTCGACGAGGAAATTGTATTCAAACAGCGATAAAGGCTGTTGGGTAAGTTACAATCTGCTAGGTCCGAGATTTCGGCCCGGGAAAGGAAGAAAACTAAAGGAAACTGAAGTTTGAGGGTTAAGGCAATGCCTTAGGACGAGAGACCCAACTTATGTGCAGCAGTTCCGTTTCGCGGTTCCGTGGACCTCGGCTGAGTTTCAAATGGGTTTACTTTCCCTAGCGTGAAAATAAATTGCCGGTTTCGAGGCTAACCTAAACCGAAACGCGACCCCAACTCGCGGGATTGGCCGTCCCGTATGGACCGAATAGATTAAAGTAATTCGCGACAAGCGATTAAACATCGACCGCGACGTAAACATTATCTTTGGCTTCCCTAATACGAAAAGCCCGGCGATTTTAACCAGGAGTGTGTAAATAACACGCAATACTTCCATATTTCGATGAGCCAATTTTCGAACCGATTTGACTTTACGACTGTCTAGTGCCCACAGGGTGCATTAGTTCCATTCCTTCCGTTCGAGCGCTGTCCGCGCTGTTCCTCTCTCTGCGTGTTTCTTTTCTAAATTTTCGGACTCTAGGGACGTCTAGGAACACATTTATGGCAATTTTAAAATTGTGCCACCAGTTCGTACAGCTCATTGCCAACTGTTCCTTCACACTTTCGCATTAACGCCAGCGATTCACGGTGGTCATCAAATACCAAAAAATCACTCACGAAATCGAAAATAATTTTAATTGACAGCTGATTTGCGTTTCACAAACAGAGAGAACGAACGAACTTTACATAGAACGGGAATACAAACAATAATAATAACTACGCAATAACGCAGTGAAAAAAGCGGGAAAAGATGTTTTTACGCGGGAAAATAAAATGTCTCCAACGGTAGCAATTCGCAACACACACATTCCTTGTACAGATCAGGTGACCTGGATGCTCGCTGCGCAGAAAAACATCCCTCATCAGTCCAATTCGACACACTCATCAGTCAAACGCTAATCAAGCAAGATATTTTATAGCCTACCTACCTGTCTGCAGTGATAAAAAAGAGGGTTGTTCTTATCGCTCTGCTGCTGTCAACAAGTTCGAACATTCTGATCTTGCTTGTCTGCGTACGCCGGTGTTTTATATTTTCTTTCTTGTGTGTACAAGAATTGTGCCACCAGTTACATTATACGCCTTAGGATTAAACGCCTTGGTGTATCCAACACTTTCTCGGATAAGTAGGTAGGCTATAAAATATCTTGCTTGATTAGCGTTTGACTGATGAGTGTGTCGAATTGGACTGATGAGGGATGTTTTTCTGTCTTGGAGATGCGAGCGCAGCGAGCATCCATGTCACCTGATCTGTATAAGGAATGTGTGAAGGAACAGTTAGCAACGAGCTGTACGGACTGTATGACTGGACAGCGCGGACAGCGCTCGAACGGAAGGAATGGAACTAATGCACCCTGTGGGCACTAGACAGTCGTTTTGACTTTGACTGATTGTTGGGCAATCCTTTCTCTTGTGGACTTTCACTCGTTGCTTTCACCCCTTGTCAATATCAGGTAGGGATGAGCATCGATTGGAAACTATCGATAGTCACCATCGAATAATCTATTGAAGGAAACCATCGATTGTTAAAAACGATTGGTACAAAACTATCGATACTTCTTTGTTCAAGTGAAGAAGTTTTAAAATTGAATAGATCTGTAGGATAATTAAAGTATCTATCTTTGCAATTTGCATGATACGAATTTCAGTGAAACCACTGGTCAGTTTAGTAAATCTAAATCAACCAAAAATGAACATAAAATGCAATGACGAATTTTCTATTTAAAAATAGGCTCAAGAATGGGATTCAGATTCACCTCAATATCGAAATACCTTACTTTTGTCGTGTATTATACAAAAAATTAAGGAGTACAATATTCAGGAGAATCAAATCTAACATATTAAATACCATTACAGAGAGTCAACCGTCAACCGAACATCTGAATTATTTATATTGATACCGAGTGATAAGGATAAAGAGAAGATTCGATACTGTCACATTGAAGTAATCGATAGTGGTGGAACATCGGTTCTACACCATTGATGGTAAAAACATCGACTATCGGATGCAAAACATCGATAGTTCGATAGTATCGACCATCAATGCTCATCCCCACTATCAGGTGGTTGTCGTGGTTGTGGTGCTGTGCTGGTTTTGTACTGACGATGGCTTGACCGCCGTTACCGGTTTACAAACTCGTAAACTTTCGTGGAACATAAACTCAATTTGAGTTTCTTTTCGAATTAGGTATGGCGTTTCAGGACTCCTATATTATGATTTGATTCAACACTAATGTAGGGTTAGTTGAAACGTAAAACATCAAACTTTCAGGGGGGTCAATTTTTTTCTTGGACGATTAAAAAGAGGTATATTATTGAATAATTAACCAAAAGAACAAATCGAAGATTGACCAAAAAAAAAAGAATAACTCGAGTTTTTCTCTTAGAGATGGTGTTTGAATATAATTTTTCTCAAGTGTAGGGTTAGTAGAAACTAATGTAGATTAGTTGAACTAATGTAGGGTTAGTTGAAAGGTAAAACATCACATTTTCAGCGGGGTCAAATTTTGTCTTGGATGACTAAAGAGCAATATATTATAGAATAATGAACTTAAAGCTTTCCCACTTGCCTCCTCCTACGAACAGCTCAGGACGGATAATTGGAGCAAATCTTGGAAATTCAAGGAGAGAGGTAAACATAACCAAGATTAACGGGAATGTAAATCTGGCAATCCACGAGACAAGGGGGTCCATCATGTAATATAAATCTCGATAGCCGCTAGTTCGGCCCAGTAGCCGTTAAATCCTCTCGACGCCCGCGAAAATCACGAATTTCCCAACCCCTTTTGTTTTGGGATACGAGGGGTTCAATTAACCCTCGACGAAGTTGTGCGGTCTTTACCCGCCATAACTGCATTGTTTCCGTCCGACGTCCATAATTTCGAAGTCGGGATTACGAAGGTAAAATTCCCACGTCGGCCATGAATTGAATCGCAGGTGGGCCGTGTGAAAAGTTGGAAAATGGCCTGTCAAAAGTCGAGAATTAGTTTCGAAAAACCGATTCCGCGAATAACACTGGCCGTTGCATCGAGCTGGAACTTTTTACTTTACTTTTCCTGTACAGAAAGGTACCATAATCGGGTAATAGTTTGATAATTCAAACTGAAGGGCGCTGAAACGACCCTTAGTCCATATAACCCCGGGCCCTGCAGCTACAACTAACCCTTTCTACCGCTGCCGCGGAAGGAAAGTAAAAAAAATTAATTATCATTTTTAATAAAAGGGTAGGTAGGTATACATGAAATTTGTTCATTGACTAACGAACTGATTGTTTACTCATATTTAATTAGATAGGTAATTATTAATTTTACATTTCATTCATTAATCTATAAATTCAATTTTCTGCTTTTAATTAATCAATTTATTTTTTTCATGATAAAAGTGTAGGTAGGGAGGTAAGGTGAGATAGTGATACATAAAGGTTGTTCACAAACTATCATCTGACTTTCAGTTAAATTAAATATTAGATATTTATTAATTATTTTACATTTCATTAATAATTCTTTTTTTATTATCTTTAATTTATTGATTTTTAACTTTCTCAATAGAAGTGTAGGTAAGGTACATAGTTCTATGCTAGGGGTGCTACACATAGGTACATAAAAGTTGTTCATAAACTATCGATCCGATTTTAAATTTTGTTAAATAGGTAAGGAGTAGCTAGCTGTAGGTAAGGAGTAGGTAGTTACATGAAATTTGTGCACAAACTTCCGATCCGATTTTAAATTTTATGAAACATTAGGTAGATACGTATTCATTAATTTTTAATTTCATTACTCAATTTTTCACTGTACTTTCTAAACTTCAATTTATTAATTTTTAACTTTCTCAATAGAAGTGTTGCATCTACAGAGAAATAATTCATAAACTATCGAGCCGATTTTTAATTTTTTTATTAACTGAAAAGAGTATAAAACCTCATGTTTGGTTTCTACTCAGCCAGAGAAGTCCGTTAAAATTAATTTCCTCCTTCTTCCAATTAGAATGTATCAGAGCTTTCACAGTGAATTAAAAATACCCCGAAAAATTCCCCTATTCGCAGAAAAGGCGGAGAATCGGTACAACTACTTACTTTAACAGAGATTTTTCGTCGGGGAAAAATTTACTAATTCGGGTAATTAAATCTTCCCGAGCATGATGGCCCGGGGCGCCCTACTTTTAATCGCGCCTTGTTCGTGCAAACATGGCGAATGAAAGTTTTCAGGTGGTTCGTTAAGCGAAACATTTTCAAAGCTCCTTTGACTTATTTTTGCGTAAATGATAAGTTCCAGCATTCGACTACAGTCACTAGCCAGTGATTAGTCCAATTTGTTCGATTTAATCGTGACATTCAGACTTTCGTGAGCGGATTATGAAATTTTGAATTTTTCATCTTTACTTGGAGCATCTGAAACGTCCTCTTTATATGCGAAAATTTTCTCAACTTTTACAATTGATTTTGATGTTTTTTGTTCATTATTTTGCTTTATAATATAAACATTATTTATATTGTGAGTAACTTTTTTTAAAATTTGGTTAGAAGGTAGGTAGTATTTTTTTTTTTTTTGTTATTGGCTCGTTTATCATTTTTCATTTTTTTGTTTTTAGGTATAATTTTCGTAATTTTTGTTTTTAGGTATAATTTTAGGTATAATTTTTGTTTTTGTATAATTTTCGTAATTTTTGTTTTTAGGTATAATTTTCGTTTTTTTTGTATAATTTTCGTAATTTTTGTTTTTAGGTATAATTTTTGTTTTTTGTATAATTTTCGTAATTTTTGTTTTTAGGTGTAATTTTAGGTATAATTTTCGTTTTTTTTGTATAATTTTCGTAATTTTTGTTTTTAGGTATAATTTTCGTATTTTTGTTTTTAGGTATAATTTTTGTTTATTCACCATTATCCACCCTATGCTGTCCGGTTATCAATGAATTTCAAATTTCTAAACCGCCTGAGAAAATTGATAAAATAGATAATTTACCTTGTATACTCGGCAATGGACGTCGGCAAGATGCGCCTTCCCGTAGACTTTCAAGTCTTGGATGACGCCCTTCAAAAAGAAAAACGTGATGAGAAGACTCAGAAGATCCATGGTTTCTCCGGTGTCAGCATAGCCTTTCCAATTCCAAGTCGACTTCACCAGGCTCCATGCGGGGGTGGTATGAAATTATTACTCAACCTGCCTCCATAAAATATGGATCCATTTAATGGACGTTGAATTCAACGGTGAGTGGGGACGGATAAATTTTTATAAATTATTCGGTAGTACTATTTGATTGGTGAAAAATTTTCAATTTTTGATTTTTTTTTTTGATTTTTGAAAAATTTTCACATTTTTTTTATTGAAATTTTTCTTCAAATTGAGTAATTCTTGTCTAGATAGAAACACTGTAATTCTGTTCAGCTATAACTTCAGTGGTATACATTTTCAAAGTTAGAGGTGTGAATTTCTCCAGCTTTCAGAAGAACCCAAGAACCTTCGAAAAAATTCGATTAAAAAAAACGAAAAAATTCGATCAAAAAATTGAAAAAATTCGATCGAAAAATCGGAAAAATTGAAATTTAATCCCAGGAAACTCGAGTTAAAATTCCCGTTCTTCGCATAGCTTTCTGGGCTCATTCTGGCGGGCCCTCCGAAGATGGACGACCCTTCAATCAGCGATTACCAACGTGGAAAGCCTTTTCGGAAAAATGGGACACTTTATAAGCGCGGGTTTTGGCCGGGGGTTGATAAATGATGAAGCGATGAGAGCATCCCGTCGAATCAAAATGAGAAACTCACCCCCGTAGGGAAATCAGGGTGGGCTCTCATCTGGCTTTATAACCCTTACACGGTCAGCACATTTAGCGTAGGCGTTGACGAGTGAGGCGGACTCTAAAAACGCTCAAAATACGCGTAAAATGAAGGGCAGCCGGGGACCTAAGGGCTGGCGTACGTGGGATGATCAAAAGGACGAAGCTGCTGAAGCCAAAGGACGACCTTCACTCAAACGATAGCCAGGAAACTGACTATATAGGTACACAGTGGTCTACAGCAGTGAGTTAAATCTTCTCGTTGACCTGGTCCATCGTTCGATGCCGAATTGCAAACCCTTCAATAAAAATCCAAAATCAAAAAAAATAAAAATAAGTTTTTTCGAAATTAAAACGTTTAAATATCAAACTTCGCCTCCGAGATTAAAGTGACTGAGTCAAAATCGTGTTATGATTTTAAATGAATGAACTAATTTCCCTTCAAAAGATTTCGTGTTGGTTTTCATCCCCATACCGGAAATACGGCTTTTACCGCATTCTGCGATTACTGGAATTTCTTTATCTTTTATATTGCGAAGCGTGAAAAAGGATGAAACGTCGGCCGAGCAACAATAATAACAGGAGAGGGAAATGCGGTCCGAAAAGTGGAAAGATAAGGTAAGAAAATGTTGGGGGCGATCGTGAAACACGCGAAGGGTTGACGCCCAACGAGCGCTCTCGTTTCGATCTTTGAACACACTTGTTGAAGGGACACCCGAACACTGGAAACACGCTATCCTTCCAGCGGATCCGAGATGGGAAAGTTTTTTGGCCGAGGGGATACCCGAGTGTAGAAGCCCCCACCAGCACGAGACTCCCCTCCATTCGTGCCATCGATGAAGACCAGACCCCCCTGACGGCGTGTAAACAGCCAACGGCAGTAAGGATTGACGAGATATACTTAGTAGGTACCTACCAAATATAGACCGAAACCAGTGGTGCGTAACACACAATATTTCTATATTTTGAAACTAAAATTGTGACACAATTTGATCATATTTTGACTGCTTTTAAGGGTGTTTAGTCCAAACATATCAAAACCAGTGGTGCGTAGATAAAACACAATACTTCCATATTTTGGAACGTAAAATTGTGACACAATTTGATCATATTTTGACTGTTTTTAAGGGTGTTTAGGCCTAAAATATCGAAAAATTCACTATTAAAATTTTAAAATTCGCTCAAAATGAAAAAATGCCACATTTTCGGAATGTAAAAAATATCCACATATTCTGCAAGGTAAAACAAAGATTTTAAGACCAAGAACGCTCAAATCGGTTCAATTTTGTGGCCGGAAAAAAATAAAATAGAAAACACTAAAAATGCAAATATATCGGAAGTACTGTGCGTTATCCGAATTCCGATTAAACAGGGTGTTAGGTCTTGCCGAGACAAACATTTCAGTTCAAGAAATTTGAAAAAAGGTTGAGAAATGAGGGAGTTATGGCCATTTTTGTAAAAGACCACAGACGGACAGACGGACAGACGGACACACGGACAGACGGACAGACGGACAGACGGACAGACGGACACACAGACACTTGTTCAGGAAGTGATTCTGAGTAAATGTGTATAAGAAAAAGTTTTTTCTGAAGCTCCGTTCCGATTCTCGATTTTAGGACGATCACAATACTTCCATTTACTCTGTAAATATGGAAGTAAACCAGTGGTGCGTAGATAACACACAATACTTCCATATTTTGAAACGTAAAATTGTGACACAATTTGATCATATTTTGACTGCTTTTAAGGGTGTTTAGGCCAAAAATATCGAAAAATTCACTATTAAAATTTTAAAATTCGCCCAAAATGAAAAAACGCTACATTTTCGGAATGTAAAAAATATCCACATATTCTGCAAGGTAAAACGAAGATTTTGAGACCAAGAACGCTCAAATCGGTTCATTTTTGTGGCCGGAAAAAAATAAAATAGAAAACACTAAAAATGCAAATATATCGGAAGTACTGTGCGTTATCCAAATTCCGATTAAACAGGGTGTTAGGTCTTGCCGAGACGCACATTTCAGTTCAAGAAAATTGAAAAAAGGTTGAGAATTGAGGGAGTTATGGCCATTTTTGTAAATGACCACAGACGGACAGACGGACACACGGACACACGGACAGACGGACAGACGGACACACGGACACACGGACACACGGACACACAGACACTTGTTCGGGAAGTGATTCTGAGTAAATGTGTATAAGAAAAAGTTTTTTCTGAAGCTCCGTTCCGATTCTCCATTTTAGGACGATCACAATACTTCCATTTACTCCGTAAATATGGAAGTAAAAATCAAAAAATTTTTTTTTTCAAAAAATCGTTTGAGAAAATTTTTTTTTTTCAAAAAATCGTTTGAGAAAAAATTTGTTTATTTTTTTATCGAGTTATTCTTTTGTTGGTGTAAGCCAGTGGTGCTTAGATAACATACAATACTTCCATATTTTGATACGTACATTTTTGAAGCAGTTTATCATGTTTTGACTGCTTTTGGGAGTGTTGAGGTCAAAAATATCAAAAAACTCACTATGCCGATTTTAAAACTCGTCTAAAGTAAAAATACGCCAAGTTATCGGAGTATAAAAAATATCCACGTATTGTGCAAGGTAAAACAAACATTTCAAGACCAAATCGGTTCATTTTTGTGGCTAGAAAAAAATAAAATAGAAAACACTAGAAATGTTTAGTGTTCGTACTCTCGTTTTTCTTACTTTACTTCTCCGAACGCTTTCGCCCCTTGGCCTCTTCAGGAATTGGCATTTTTACTTCCATATTTACAGAGTAAATGGAAGTATTGTGATCGTCCTAAAATCGAGAATCGGAACGGAGCTTCAGAAAAAACTTTTTCTTATACACATTTACTCAGAATCACTTCCTGAACAAGTGTCTGTGTGTCCGTTAGTCCGTTAGTCCGTCTGTCCGTCTGTGGTCATTTACAAAAATGACCATAACTCCCTCAATTCTCAACCTTTTTTCAAATTTCTTGAACTGAAATGTTTGTCTCGGCAAGACCTAACACCCTGTTTAATCGAAATATGGATAACGCACAGTACTTCCGATATATTTGCATTTTTAGTGTTTTCTATTTTATTTTTTTCCGGCCACAAAAATGAACCGATTTGAGCGTTCTTGGTCTTAAAATCTTTGTTTTACCTTGCAGAATATGTGGATATTTTTTACATTCCAAAAATGTGGCGGTTTTTCATTTTGAGCGAATTTTAAAATTTTAATAGTGAATTTTTCGATATTTTTGGCATAAACACCATTAAAAGCAGTCAAAATATGATCAAATCGTGTCCCAATTTTACGTTTCAAAATATGGAAGTATTGTGTGTTATCTACGCACCACTGGTTTTGTGGAGTTTTTTCATAAACAAGGGTTGATTTGTCAGTGGGTTTTACCCTGAGAGGGTCTCGTCAGTTTCTTTCCTTTGGCGTCTGTTGTGATCTGTGTTTTGCGGTATCAATTTGTTGGAAAATCGTTCTCATCGATATATTTCTTCATATATTTACTTAAACGCAGAAGGAAACTGACGAGACCCTTTCAGGTTAAACCCGCTGACGAATCAGCCCTAGTTTGGGAGAAAACCCCAAAAAAATGACGATCCCTGAAGAGGCCCAGCGGGGCGAAAGCGCTCGGAGTCATAAAGTAAAAGAAAACGTGAGTACGATAGGCTACCACTCTCTCCCTCACCTCCGCACACAATCTCCTCCATCAAATGATGACGGAAATTTATTTTCACGTATTTCACTCCCTCACTCGTTGAATGTGAGGGAGTGAAGCGTGAGGGAGTGAAATTTTCAAAGGTTTTTTATAAAATTGAAAATGTTATTTTTTTAAATGAAAAAACAGCATGCTATAGCATTTTTGCTATAGAAAAATACGCCCTCTTTGTTTAAAGAACGTCTATTTTGGATTTGAGACTATAATTCACACGCTGACCAATCGGAGCCCGGTAACAAGATAAGGGAGGGAACTCGATGGACATCCGTTGATTAGCTTCTGTCCGAGGGGTGAGTCACTGATTGAAATTCGGCCTAAACGGATTCGCCGAGGATCCGTCACACGGCGCAGGATAACGCAGGTTGTCCAATTCAGAACATTTGAGCCGGGATGGGAAAACTGAGATGATCGGATATCGGGCGACGTGAGACCAATTTATTACCATTAGTTGAATCTCGACAATCGGACTTCATTTTCCAAAGAAAAAAATTTTCACGGAACTTGTCCCAATTTTGCCTTGCAGCCTTCGAATATTCCAATTTTTATTTCGACGTTTTAGACATTGCTGAACAACCAACCGAAATGCTCCAGATCAGTCTTAACCTTCCCTTTCATTCCAATAATCGAATCCTTTCCTTTCATCCCAAATTCGAATTCTCAAAAGTGAGGGAGTGAACAGCGTTAAAATAGATGTACCTATTTCATCGCACGAGCCTATTATTTAATAAATAATGTAATTTACTCGGAGTGAAGCGTGAGGGAGTGAAATTTCAAGTTTCTTTTAATTTATGGCCATTTTTTTGGAGATGAAAACAACCGTGAAAACAAAATTTTGATTATGCATTTTATGCTATTTTGATTATGCATTATTCTGATAATGCGGTAAGTCAAGGTATGGCCAAATTTTTCTGAATGAATTTTTCAAAAGTAATTTTTTCTCCTGCTCGTATTTTTCATAGCAAAGCTCTGCCTTAAGGCAGAGAAAAAAATACTTTCAAAAAATTCATTTGGGGGAAGTGAGGGAGTGAAGAAAATTTGGCCATACCTTGACCTACTGCAATTCGCCACCAACAAAACTGAACTTTCAGGCGATTGAGTGGCCATCTGGCGTTCTGGAATATTTCAAGTGAGGGAATGAGGCAAAAACGTTCGGATGTACCATTTTTACTTCATTTCCTGTTAAACACAGCGATAAAAAATGATGAGTATTTTATATTGGAATCTTGATGCATAAAATGATTGAAATCAAACGAAAACCTAAATTGTTGATCGAATACGAATTTTCAAAGTGCAGGGGTGAGGGAGTAAAAAACTTTTTTTAGCCTCCACGTCATGATGATGATAATCCTGAGTTTTTCAATAGATTGGATCGTACGAATCAGGTTGAACGATAACAGCACATTTTCAGATGATCAACCTTGCTCAATTGCAAACTGCGGGATCTCCCAGAAAATAGGAATCGAATTTAATGCCCAAAAGAAACTCTTTCCGAAACAGAAAAAAGATTGACAATAGCGTTCAATTCGTGGAAATTCAGCTCAGCGTTCAGCCCTTCAGTTCGCAATAAGCAGCACTCGATCTCCGAGTGCGTGGGTTCACTGCTGGGAGTATTTAATTCCAAAGTGCTGGAGCGTACGACCCACTCAGGGACTCGGCGAATCGATGTGGCTCCTCTCACCTTACGCTTATCGAAAATTAATTCGACCCCATTCGATAAGGAAGAAGTTAATTTCCTCCGGTGGATTTCCATTATTTATGAATCAGGGGAATCGATACTGGAAACCTCTAAGACGGAAATCGCCGACAAATACGATCCAACAAGGGCAACTAGCTGGAAAATTACGTCTAGAGGGCGAAATATCGGTCGTAAAATGGTTTAGCGCTCGATCTTCTTCGACAATCCTTTGTTCTACGAACTAGATTGATGGTATTGTCTCATATGACCTTGCGGACTTCGAAGTTGCGCTGGAGAGAGCAGAAGGTTCGAGTCCTGCCGGAGAGTGAAATTTCCCCATGTGATACCCATGTTTACAGGCTGAGCCGGAAAGTTCTCAATGCAATCGACTAACTTTCTTGGGCGTAAAATCCGGTAGAAATAGAAGTGGTATCAATTATCTCAGCATATTTTCTATCATCAAAATAACGTTGAATAAAACTTTAGAATGGACGCGCTAATAAACAGACGAATTTTTACTTCCGTCTCAGGGTTTGAAGTTAGGAATTCTTGAAATGCATGCCCCCAGCTTGGGTGAGGGAAATTTCGAGAAGACGAAGATGTGGCAACACTGGCAAGAAGCCAGGCCAAAAAATGATTCCTCCATTTTTTCTTCCTCTTCACGGTCCGCTCCAGTTTACTCCAGGGTGTGAAGCTGTTAATAGTGCTTTGTGTTAATAGTATGGGTATTGGACAGGTAAGTTGTGATTCTACCTGCTTCCAGTGATGCAAGCGTCCTTGGATAAATCTAGCTTTAAATGAATTGATAAACCGGCCCTCAAACTGGTAAGATTTAATTTCTCATGCACGTTCTCGATTTCCTCCCTCGTTAAGACCTCTTGGTTCCTCAGGAAGAAAATTACCGATTTGTCACTCCCTAGCCTAAAAACAATAATTGTTCCATAATTATTATGGAACAGCTAGGGAGCGATGGCATAGGCTAAAGAGGTAATGAGAGATCTTAGGACCTTCATCTCTGAACTCAGAATTTGTGGTTATTTGCTTCATACCGGCAAGGGTTTTGATCGGCCACACCGTACACTGGTACGTAGATGTAAACAAATTCCTTGGGGTTCGAAACTCTTTCAGTGATCCGCTACGCACCGCCTAGTCAACTCTTACCATCTTCTATACCGAAAATTTTGTCAAACTTTCACCACAAAATCGAGAAATCTGTGCGTTAAATGAATTTACGAAACTGGTACCTTAAATTTCTGATGCACGTCCTTAACGATCATTGGTACCCTCGTTAATACTGCGTTGAGCGCTGCAGAAGCAATTCGACCGTAAAATTGCAACACTGCCAAATTCAACGCATCATGACATGTTACATAGGTACATTGTACCTATTCTTGGGGCGCCAGGGTTGCCCACTTCTCAAAATTTGGATTGGTGGCAACTTGGCGTCCATAGATTGCATGGCATAAGGATTGGGCATCAACATTCTACGCCGTAGAATCGCTGTATAGTTGAACGTAAACTAATGCAGTAGCATGAATCCGCTTGAGGTAAAAAAGTCCTACGCTGGGCAGCGTGAAAATAAAATGCAGACTCGAAGGTAATCGTACGAGGACGTTATCTCAAGCGACAGGGGCTGTCTAAACGAAAGAGACCAGTAAATCGAGAATGTTAGAGGATTCTTTCTCAAACTAACAAGCTCCAAGCTCGAGAGGATGGCGTTAAAGACCTTCAACTGTTGACAAGTAAATCGAGTTTGTCTGGCTCTCCGTTTGTACGAACAAAAGATCCGTCAGCGGCAGGAAAACTTTTCGAAAGGCGGGCGAGCCGGCGAAGAATGTTGGAGTGTTGAAAAGATCGTATCCGACAATTTCAGGCTACTGGAAAACGTTATCCTTACTCCCATACGGAGGAATTTAATTACACTCGATCATCAAGGAACTTTTTTGGTGCTGATAATGCCGAAGTCTCTTTTCAATGCTGAACTTCAGTGGGAAAACATTTTTCTCGGAAAGTCGTCAGTCCACTTCTAGGGGCAATTGTGTTTATGGAACTTTCCGAGTAAGCCCATTCAAAGTCACCCTGGGAGGACGATCTAGATCAATTCATGTTAATTCAGTGAGACGGGCGCGGTTGGCAGGACTTTCGAAAGACGGCCTAGCATAACAAACAGGTATCGACCAGAAGAGCATCGGAGAAACTGAGGAATGCCAGCACGGCCATGAGATGGTGCTCCTGCTGGCCAGTCCTAAACCAACAGTTCTATATCACCTTCATTTTGCCTGAAGGGTTGCGCCTTTTCATCCTCCGAAGAAAACTGTTTGTATTCGAGCAGTCACGATCCTTTAAGGTACCGGGGAAAAATCTTTCGACGATTCATTCGAACTGGAATGCGCTATATTGAAGTGGATGCGTAGCTTCATCATTTCTTCATTGCGAAGACCAATTGCATCTTGTGGTTGAAGATGTACCGAATTTTCACTTCTTATATTAGTGAGCAATTTCTATGGGAAGACATGTTGAAAAAGAAGTCAGAGGAGTTGAAAAAATTGAAAAACAATGAGGCGAAGGAAGAAAGGAAGTGGATGAAGGAGAACATAATGAATGATAAAGAGAACGACGACGACAACAACCACTAACAGAACAAAAACAACAACCACTGCAACAGAAAATCAACCACGGCGGCGTCAACAGCAGCAACAACAAACTCAGGAAGAAGAAGACGATGGAAAAGAAAGAGAAGGAGGGAACAGAGCACGTAAAGAAGAAGAGCAAGAGAACAAAGAAGGAGGAGAAGAATACGATGAAGCAGCAGAAGATGAAGCAGCGGCAAAGAAGACAAAGAAGGAGCAGACGATGAAGTTGTGGCAAAGAAGGCGAGCATGATGATGCAGAAGAAGGAGGCAAGGAAGACAACGAAGAAAGCAATAAAGAAGAAGACGATGATGAAGAAGAAAGATACGAAGAATATGAAGAAGAAAGCAAAAAGACGTTGATGAAGGAGATGGAAAAGAAGAATGGGAAGAAGTCGACAGCGAAGATGATGATGATGATGAAGAAGAAAAGAAGGAAAACAAGGCAAAAGGGCAAAAAGGAAAAGAAACAGTCAATTTCACCAACAATCGACAGCTGGAAGTGTTGATACAAATAATGATATACTCCAGGTAGTCATATTTATTTTGATGAACTTTTGACCATGGATTAAAAATTTGGAAATTCGGAAGCAATCAAAAATTAACTTGATTTCATTCCGACCGCTTTTTATCGAGAAAATTCGAAAGAGAAGAAAAATTAAATTGCCACGAGCGATGGGGAAACAGCTGATGCGCAATGGGCGGGGATAATGCTCTGGAAATCTGGCCTGGTAGCCTCGGTTACGCCGGCCCTAATGAGGCCGTTCCCAATAACAGGCCGTAAAGCTTCCAGAGCAA
This sequence comes from Nesidiocoris tenuis, assembly GCA_036186465.1. NCBI lineage: Eukaryota > Metazoa > Arthropoda > Insecta > Hemiptera > Miridae > Nesidiocoris > Nesidiocoris tenuis. Next base: position 3,938,313 of record AP028923.1, read on the forward strand.
GAGGAGCCGTCCCGTGATGAGCTTTCCATAATTTTACTGCGGCCGCGGCTGCTGTGGTGGGGCTGGCCTGCCTCAACGCGGAAACGATGACCGGCCCGAAGGATGGGGAATAATTGAAGCGTACGCTCCACCACCGAGTCGTGTAGGCGGGATGAATATTTTCGCAGGAGCTTCGAGCGGTTAACCAAAATAATACGAAGTTGCACGGTAGTTAGCGTGCGTTGTTTAATTTGCCTGCTCTGGTTATCAAACCTGCTTTGGGTGGATTATTTTTTTGGGGACTTGAAAAAAAAACAGGGAAGAATGCACATCTAACAAGGGACATCTGGAATGACCAGGATATTCCATCATTATCGAGTCGCGTATAACTATTTTTTGATCAGTCAAGACGATTCGGTCTCAAAATGTCCACGGTTTTGAAAATACTGCTCTACTATTGGCGTGTTCATGGAAACCAGGGTGGAAAATACTTGCATTGAACTTCGACAAGCAATTTGTGGTCTAGAGTCTTAAATGCAGTCATAGGAAAAGGTTAATTTAACCGTTGTTAGCTCATCACTGGCTTGCAGAACACCCTCTAGGTGTGAATGTCTTTAAAATAAATTGAACTTGTTAATACATTAAAATGGTGAGAGTTTCACGACCACTGAATGACAATCGGGGGATGAAGATGCGAGTTTTGCTCGGTTTTTTCAATTGTTATGTTCTGCCAACGTTTCGCCTTATTTTTCATGCATCTTCAGGGCTTAAAACACGGAGAGAGACAAAAACACTTGATAGGAATCCTATTATAGGATCAGTCACTATCTGAGAGGTTTTTTAAACTAAAAAACAGGTACAAAAAGAGATCGTGTAGATAAACAAACGTGGTGCTCGAAAATTATCAAACTGTTAACCTATCAGTACGATAGTGGGTAGGCCATTGTTGTTGTTGTTGCTCTGCATCTGTTGGACGTGGAGATGGATAGGCCATCTGATTATACAAGATTATACAGTCATTGCCGCCAGAAAGATACAACAACAACAAGGCCATCTGATAGGTTATCAGTTTGATAATTTACAAGCACCACGTTTGTTTATTTACATGATCTCATTTGTTCCTGTTTTTTTAGTTTGAAAAACCTTTCACAATGTGACTAGGTAATCCTAACGAGTAAGGTTTTTGGCTCTCTCTCTTTCTCTGTATTGTAAGCCCTGAAGATGCCCGAAAAATCGAGCGAAACGTTGCCCTAATATGAAAATTGATAATGCCGACAAAAACTAGCTATCTTCAACCTCCAATTACTACATACATTTCAGTATTCTCTTTTATTTGAGTTGACTGAGGATCGAGAGGCATCCTTGCCTTTATTCCCATTTTTCATTGATTGGCCTAAACTTTTTTTGCCCATGAGGCAATAACTTCGTTCCGGTTCAGTTCTCTTGATAATTCACTTCTGAAGATGGGCTTTTCTTGAGTATTTCACTGAATTCGAAATTGATGGAGCCTTCGATGAAACGAATCCGATCCTGATTCGGAGGTCTAGAAACTGATTTCTACATCTGCCCTCATGAATTTTGTTTCAATTGAGCGAAAAATATGACAAAAAAAAAATTAAAATTAATAATTCGAAAAATGGGGAAAATTATTCGAAAAAACCTAAGCCTTATGTTGGTTTCCGTTCAAAATCGTCGTCCCCCAAGCTAACATACACCTGACTAATTGCCGGCGCATACGGCCGTTTTGCATGAAGCCGCCGGCTGGTAGACCAGCTTATCGCAATCAACTGGCGCTCAACTCAACGGACGGGCCCTGACTTGCCTAATTCATCAGCATTATGCGCAAGAGAAGGCATGTTAATTAATCATGGGCCACTCCCGCCACATCCTCCGGCATCCCGGAGCCACCCTCGAGGATATTGAGGGTGAAGTGCCATCAAGCAAAGGCCAAGCCCTTCGAATCATCTTGGGCCTGAGGACTCATTGATGTTTCATAGGCGACGTGAGTTATCGTCGGTTTCAAGCTGTTGTCGATTGTTGCGGAAACGATTGTCCCCCGACGATTAATACGTCACCGTTGAATAATGGATTCTTTTCAGCCCCGAGGGAAATCGATCATCGAGAAATCGTCGAAAATACATTTACAAAAGAAGACGTTCTATAATGAGGGCGGCTGAAAAGCTCGAGGTTATGGTAATGTTCGAAAGTTAGAATGTACAGAATGAGAATTTTCAAGAGAAATTTGAACTTTCCCAATTGTCCAATTTCTTCAACCTTACCCATTTCTTGAATTTTTCACCATTATAATTTAGCTGTATTTCACCTGTTTTTCATGAATCTTCGAAAAGCTCGAAGAGATGGAGAAGTTCGAGAGTCAGAGAGTAGAGAATGAGAATTTTCAAAAGAAATATGAGATATTCAAAACTTGAATTGGACATTTTTTATTTGCTCAATTTTCCTAATTCTTCAACATTATCCATTTCATACATTTCTCATAATTATCAGTTAGGGTGAGGCGGGGTAAGTGCGTGCCTTTTTTTCATAATTGGCGATTCTACTATTTCACTCACATTTTGGCATGGTTCTATCACGTTTTCTGGTCATTTCCGAATCATGATAGATCGCGGTTTATTGAATTCATGCTCTTAATTCCACGCAAAATGAGAAATAGCCGAAGGTTTTCGAAAGATGCGCTTTACCCCGGTCATGGGGCAATCCGCGGTATGCTGGGGCAAGTGCGTATTTATCTTTCCACCTTAAAAAATTCTCTTTTTTGGACCGCAAACAGTCAGATGTACCAAATTATGTTGATAAACACATAATTTAATCAACTAAACTTGAAAAAATGTCAAAATCTCCTCAAAATCGATGTTTTATAAGTGAACCACGTTTTTATCGAATGTTCACTGAATCTTTCAATTTTTTTCATCTCCTGCATCACTGCTTTGCAAACATGAACATTCAGATTTGGTAAATGCTTCAATTATTTCCAAATTTTTTCGACATTTTCAAAATTTTTTGACATTTATAAAATTTTTTGGCATTTTTAAAATTTTCAAAATTTTTTGACATTTTCAAAATTTTTTAACATTTTTAAAATTTTTCGTCATTTTTAAAATTTTTTGACATTTTCAAAATTTTTTGGCATTTTCAAAATTTTTCGACATTTTCAAAATTTTTTGACATTTTCAAAATTTTTTGGCATTTTTTAAATTTGTTGACATTTTTAAAATTTTTGACATTTTCAAAATTTTTTGACGTTTTCAAAATTTTTAAACATTTATAAAATTTTTTTGACATTTTTAAAATGTTTTGACATTTTCAAAATTTTTCGACATTTTCAACATTTTCAATCTATTCATTTCATTTTTTTTCAAAATACCGATCGGCCAAGAAGGTCGGTGATCGGATAAGGATGTTATCCCAGACGACATCCTGCGATCGAAAGAGACCAGTAAATGGAGAAGCTTAAAGGATTCTTTCTCAAACTAACAAGCTCCGAGCTCGAGTGGAAGGCGTTGAAGACCTCCAAGTGTTGACAAGTAAATCGAGTTTGTCTGGCTCCCCGTTTGCTACGAACAAAAGATCCGTCAACGGCGGAAGCTTCTCAAAAGGCGCCAGAGCCGCCGACGAGTGTTGAAAAGGCCGTCCGACAATTTCCGGCTCCTGTAAAACGTAATCCTTACTTCCACGTTGGGGAATTCAATTACGCCGGCTTTTTGCTCGGCATGCGGCTGCGTCTGCCGCGGCGTCAGGCCGCTGCCGAAAATTTCCAGGGCCTGCAAGCTCATAACGAGCCAGGCTTGATTGCCTGCTTGATTGCCAAGCTTGATTGATCTCTGAGAGCGCGATGCTTAAAGTCTGCCAAACACTATAGCCCGTATCAGACGTCGGACCCCATCCCGCAGACCGTCTGGACAGACCGATAGGTAAATTGGCAATTTTGGTAAAGGTTCTCTCGACATGCAAAATCGTTTTTCGTTTTTCCCAGAAACAAGACCAACCCTGTGCAGTCCTGGGCGAGTCTGACGTCAAACAAATGCAAGCCATGTGATTGGGTGAATTTGCTTATCGTCGTCCCAGGAGTGTCCAGGGTTGGTCTCAGAAAAGACACAGTTCCATAGGTTAAAGGTGCCCACTATCCGATGCAGGGATGGTTTTGAACACCAACGAAATTTATTTTTGTTGTTTATTGAGTCATCTCGACCAAAAGCGATGAATTGTCTTTTTGAGAAATCAGCTGGTGAGTGGGCACCTTAATAAAACCAACATTGATGCAAGTGAGCACAAGTGAACATATTCATAGCATCAGGCAATCAGAGGATAGGGTGTGTGTGCTGTACGTGTGATGGGGAGGGGAACGACCTGATACGGGCTTTAAGCCTTCCACAATTCGAATTTTAGTGTTTTCATGAACAAAATGTTCAGGTTTTGAACAAAATTTGATGAAATGGCATCTTTCAATAAAAACCGTGACATTTGAGCCTGGAATCGTCCGAATTCGGAATAACTCTTCGAAATAAATCCTTTAGATAATTTAATCCTGAACAATTTTGCTCTAAAGTATTTTCAAATATCTTCAATTGGAGCGGAGTTATTGCGTTTTTAAGAAGCTATATGAACGCGTTGGGCGACAATTCCCACGTAAATATCCTGAGGCCTTTAAAATTTGTCCCATCTCGAATAAAACTCACAAAGGTGGAGGACAATAGGTTAACATCCCACGTCGGCTGATTGGATCACTAACACATTGTCGGCCCGACCTGTCCGTCGATTTTCATTAATTCACGAGGACTCGAGTTTCTTTTTATTTTGGACGCCACGGGTAACCGAAATCTGGTGAAATCCTTTGAAGTCGTCGGGCCTTCACGGTTGGTTAGTACTTCATCAGCTATTCACGGGAATTGAAGTGCCTTCGATTGTAAACGAATTTCGGAAGGTTTCCCTCTGATCTTGCTCATCTTCAACGTTGCTGAATCAAAAGGCGAATTCGTCTCGACATTCTTTTTCGAACTGAAGACTCCATTCAAACTCGGCCCTGAAAGGTCAATTTTGGGAAAAGGAAAATTCTCGAAAGGTATCCACAAACTTTTCTCAATGGAATCTGAATGGGACGCCGAGTTTAGGCTGTTTGAAATATTTTTCTTCAGAGCTAATGAGGTACCTATATTTTTTGCGTTAACGTGAGTCTTTTGAAAATATGCGTGCAAATTAATGAATGATATTTGCCTTTATTCCAAGCATAAACATATCATGGATGTATGATTTTTGATTGTGGTGCATTATTTTCCAAGAGAGAGAAAAATGCAAAAAAAAACCGACTCCCCATGGAAAACTCAAGGTATTTTTGGGTAGGAAACATTCCGAAAAATTCACAGATTTTACTTTGGTCTTCTTTCGGCACGAATCTTTTTGTAATGCCTTAAAAACGTGAAAATTAACGTTTTTCGATATTTCGATCAACATGGTCAATTTGAAGGGTACTAATACGGTGGAAATCGCGGTTTTTCGCAGTTTTTTCGGTTTTACGGCCGGAATATGCGTTTTACGCAAAAATTCGATGGAGAAGAAAATGTTGAGCGTTAAATTTCCTGTAAGATGCACCCCCTAAAAAACCAAGACTATTCAATGCAGAAGTTCTAACTAAACCAGTGGTGCGTAGATAACACACAATACTTCCATATTTTGAAACGTAAAATTGTGACACAATTTGATCATATTTTGACTGCTTTTAAGGGTGTTTAGGCCAAAAATATCGAAAAATTCACTATTACAATTTTAAAATTCGCCCAAAATGAAAAAACGCTACATTTTCGGAATGTAAAAAATATCCACATATTCTGCAAGGTAAAACGACGATTTTGAGACCAAGAACGCTCAAATCGGTTCATTTTTGTGGCCGGAAAAAAATAAAATAGAAAACACTAAAAATGCAAATATATCGGAAGTACTGTGCGTTATCCAAATTCCGATTAAACAGGGTGTTAGGTCTTGCCGAGACAAACATTTCAGTTCAAGAAATTTGAAAAAAGGTTGAGAAATGAGGGAGTTATGGCCATTTTTGTAAATGACCACAGACGGACAGACGGACAGACGGACAGACGGACAGACGGACACACGAACACACGGACACACGGACACACAGACACTTGTTCGGGAAGTGATTCTGAGTAAATGTGTATGAGAAAAAGTTTTTTCTGAAGCTCCGTTCCGATTCTCCATTTTAGGACGATCACAATACTTCCATTTACTCCGTAAATATGGAAGTAATAAATTGATCGAGTCCGATGATGAAAGCTTTCGAAAAATTATGAATAATGGAGTAAGAGCTTCTAATTGGCCGAATCCCGAATATTTTCAACCATAAGAATAAACTCAACGGCCGACTACGACAAAACATGTTATTACACTGTCGTTTTCGTCGTGTTTTTATTTAAAATTCGATATAGACGAGCGACTTCGGTACACACTCCGTACTTAAGGGCCCTCCGCCGAAGGACTGACAGGCCCTCCATCCAAACAGCAATGGCTCCATTCACTACCTAAGACGCGTATTGTTCCATTTTCCGCATCTTTCCCCGCAGTTTTTTCTCTTTTTTTTCTTTTTTCTGACAAACTACGTCGCGGCTGTTGCTTTAACGCAACCACCGTCAACGTTACTCTTGGTCGTTGGCAGGGAGCGATAAAGAAAAAAGACCCTACAGATGGAGTTGAGTGTTGCTGACACGAGACTCTCTCAAGATGTCAAGCTACAGGTAGGGGTGAAGTGCTCTCATACGCCTCCCCATGTGACGTTTCATTTGGAGAAAACGCTATGGGGGAAAATACGGACCGGAAAATTGGCAATATGCGATAAAAGGTTGGTAGCAGTGGAATGAGGATTTCGATCTCTAATGAACATATTCGCCGAAAAGTTGGACATATTTGGAATTAGAGAAAATACTAGTAACCTAACTTCGTTTTACCCCTAGACGTTATCCTGCACAGAGCCGAAATATACAAAAAATTCACCCTGTTTTCAACTTGATATTTTTACAAAGAGCTGGCGTTATTCTCAATGGAAATTAACTCTAAAGATGACCATATCGATAGTAAAAGTGTAAGTCTCAATTTTTGATAAAATAAGGATATGAGCTCTATGGGTAGTATTTAAGCTGTAGATCCATCAAGTGAAGCCGGATTCCTCCGTTCTCGTCTCATTTCTTCTCTGTGGCCATGTGCAATAACCTGTAAGTCAAAACCTTCCAGAGGTGTTGCGAAAACTAGCACGTTTTTTACGTACCCTGACAAATTTCCGAATTTAGGCTCACGAGGATTTACACTTTTACCATCGATATGCAGGTTGGTGGGTCTAAAATACTTCCTACTTATATTTATTTCCCTAAAACGAACAAAAACCGTGTTTTTTTCATCAATAGTGTAGATTTGCGTTAGCTTTTTTGACGATTCTGCAAAACCTACGATACTTAGCCAGGCCAAAACAATTTTGCCATGTACTCGGGACATTTTTGCATCGAATGCGACCAACCGCATCTCGGTAAGTGCAGTAGCCGATTTTTGGCGACTGAATTTTGACCCGAATTGCTTTTTTTAAGTCAAAAATTGGCTATTGCACTTAGAGAAGTGCGGTTGGTCTCATTCGACGCCGAAATGTACCAGGAATCAAGCAAAATTTTGCTGATCCGGTCGAGCATTGCAGGTTTTTCAGAATCGTCAAAACAGTGAACAAAACTCTTCGAAATTGATGGAAAACCAAGTTACTTTTTGTTTTTGTTAAAAAACACATTCAATAAAGCATTTTAGACCAACTAACCTATATATAAGTGTAATCAGCGTTTAATATCCAGTATGAATAGAAATCTAACCTTCAAAAATAATCAAGTTAGAAATTACGTGATTTTTTGAAATGACATTACTCTGCGGGACCTCTGCGCGGGGAACTATAGACCATAGATCCCCCCGGGGCGTTTATAAAATGTCCAAAAAAGGCCAAGACCTACAATAAATATTAATGTACTTGGTACCTATTTATTTCACTGAGCTTTACGCTTGCTACATGGAATTGCCAATAACCCTAGGTTCCATAAGTGCGTTTCGCGCTATCTGCCAACTGGGAAGCGTTAATTGATGCAGAAGGTCAATCGAAGTCAAAATGTCATAGCGGGATCAATAGCGTTGGTGTCAGTGACAGATTTGCCCTTCGCATGATTGTTGAATATTGATGTTGACCTGTGACAATAGTTTTAAAATAGTCGGCCCAACAGGCTCAGCACGGGTTTGAACTCGGAAATTGTCCGTCAGCAATCATTAAATGAGTTTTTGTAAATTTTACAAAAATGGCCATAGCTCCCTCAATTCTCAACCTTTTTTCAAATTTCTTGAACTGAAATGTTTGTCTCGGCAAGATCTAACACCCTGTTTAATCGAAATTTGGATAACACACAGTACTTCCGATATATTTGCATTTTTAGTGTTTTCTATTTTATTTTTTTCCGGCCCCAAAAATGAACCGATTTGAGCGTTCTTGGTCTTTAAATCTTTGTTTTACCTTGCAGAATATGTGGATATTTTTTTTATTCCGATAATGTGTCGTATTTTTATTTTAGGTGAATTTTGAAATTTGAATAGTGAATTTTTTGAAATTTTTGACCTAAACACCCTCAAAAGCAGTCAAAATATGATCAAATTGTGTCACAATTTTACGTTTTTCAAAATATGGAAGTATTGTGTGTTATCTACGCACCACTGGTTATTTCAGAAAATTCAAAAATTTTCGTTTTCTTTAAATTGTTGTAACTCGATTGGGCCAAAAGACCGAATCCATTTATAGCATTCCCAAGTCAAATTGAGAAATTCCAGAAAATAAATTTGAAAATGTTTCAAATAACCCAAAAAGTGAAATCCAAGAAAATTCTCAATTTTTCGTGAAAAATTCTCAAATTATTTCAAAAAATTCCGAACTTGACTCGGAAATATCATCAATTTGGTCCAATATCTTACGTACCAAAATGTGGTAGCATTGCGTGCGATCTGCACGGTTCCCGATACCATTCAGTGGGTAAGTACCTATTGTTCGGATCCCAGGCAGTACAGATTCTGTACTGCAGAAATCATATGATTTCGACGGGTTGTTTGACAATCTGCAACTTACAGGTGTTCGTAATCGGATTTTACACTCCTGCCGGGTAAGAGGTTTACCGGGAACTTTCGACCGAGCCTTAAGCGCCCATGGGAACTCAATTGTAATACCCATATATTCTTCCTATCGATAAGAACAATAGCCTTGCCATAAAATAATACAATTCCTGGAAGATGTATCAATAGCTCGGCTGGGCGGGACAGTCCCGATTTGGAGGGGTGTGTCCCGTTGTCCCCAGGATCTCGTAGGGGACGGCCAAATGTCCCGCTTCAAGGGAAAAGCCCCGCTTTGGAAAGGCATCCTCTAAAAAATTAGGTACCTACCTATGTAAGTACGAGGTACCTACTCGTCGCCTAGCTTTAGCTCCGTCGAGTACCGGAAAAACCTCTGAATTCGACTAAAAACATTTGACTTTCAAAAAATTGTGTTCTTAACTCCAACATTAAAAAATGCGAACATAAAATGATCAAAGTCAACTTCGAGTTCAAACTCAACTTCGAGTTCAAAGTCAACTTCAAGATCAAAGTCAACTTCGAGTTCAAACTCAACTTCGAGATCAACGTCAACTTCGAGATCAAAGTCAACTTCGAGATCAAAGTCAACTTCGAGTTCAAACTCAACATCGAGTTCAAACTCAACTTCGAGTTCAAACTCAACTTCGAGATCAATGTCAACATCGAGTTCAAACACAACTTCGAGATCGAAGTCAACTTCGAGATCAATGTCAACTTCGAGATCAAAGTCAACTTCGAGATCAAACTCAACATCGAGTTCAAACACAACTTCGATTTCAAACTCAACATCGAGTTCAAACACAACTTCGAGATCAAACTCAACTTCGAGATCAATGTCAACTTCGAGATCAAAGTCAACTTCGAGATCAAACTCAACATCGAGTTCAAACTCAACTTCGAGATCAAAGTCAACTTCGAGTTCAAACTCAACTTCGAGTTCAAACACAACTTCGAGATCAAACTCAACTTCGAGTTCAAACTCAATTTCGAGTTCAAACTCAACTTCGAGATCAACGTCAACTTCAAGATCAAAGTCAATTCGAGATCAAAGTCAACTTCGAGATCAAAGTTAACTTCGAGTTCAAACTCAATTTCGAGTTCAAACTCAACTTCGAGATCAACGTCAACTTCAAGATCAAAGTCAATTCGAGATCAAAGTCAACTTCGATTTCAAACTCAACATCGAGATCAAAGTCAACTTCAATTTCAAACTCAACATCGAGTTATACACAACATCGAGTTCAAACACAACTTCGAGATCAAACTCAACTTCGAGATCAATGTCAACTTCGAGATCAAAGTCAACTTCGAGATCAAAGTCAACTTCGAGTTCAAACTCATCTTCGAGATCAAAGTTAACTTTGAGATCAAAAATGTCAAATGTCAAAAATGATCAAATGTGATCAAACTTTTGTTTTGTAGTTTAAATTTTTTTTTATTTAGCGAGGTTTTTCATACAATTGAAAACTATGGGAGAAATCTTTATTTTTGTAAATTGATCAAAAACTTATTTTGCATTTTTCTCATTATGCAATTTTTGGACATATGCCCTTTGTGCTTTAAGCTATCGATATGGCCTCTTAAGCGACGATATTTGATAAGTTTTACCTTCCTGACTAGAATCAGGCGAATAATAGTTTTGTAAATCAATTACAACTCAGATGGTGAAACTTTTCGCGGCACGTCCGAAATTTGAGTTATCGCGGGCGTAAATTAAATTCGCGCGTCACCACTCGACGTTATTGATCTGCGCGAATGGATCGTCGTCAACAGCTAGCGAATTATCGTTTGAAGGGCCCTTCATTTCCCGGCTCCGTCACAATCGCTCTCAGAAGAAAGGGTTGTTTTCAACACGGCCCTCGGGTCTTTTCCGCCTTTTAAGTTGACGTTTGACTTGCAAATACCTGGTAATTAGAGTGGCTCCCAAGTGGGTGGAAGGGTTGGAAAAAACGGAGTGGGGGTAAATGAACTGCATAGAGCCTTCCAAAGTGAGCCGAAGCACGCGCTCCCGTCTTCCGTGCTAATAACTTCGAGATGGGTTCATCTACCGGGAAATTCGCTGTCAAAACCTGTCCAACATTTGTTGGCGAATATGGCGAAAGCCTGCGACGGAGAAAAGGCCGATCGAATCGGACTTGCTTTCCAGCAATTATTTTGAGGGCGATCCTCGCGAAAAATGCCAAATTTGTTCCCCAGGCGAGTACCAGGAGTGTCGAAGAGCATCAAATAAATTATGTTATTCATTAGAAAAATGCGTTTCATGATAAATTTATTTATTTTACATATTTATCGTGAAGTATGATTGCTCGGAATTTCCCATATTCAAAACGGCACACGAAGATGGGCGTGGCGAATTTTGATTGGTCCATCTGTTTTGGTACAACATTTAGGTTTTTCTCGACTCACTTGCCTTTCAGCTTTCATGGTAGTTGTAGAACTGATTAAAATCAAAAATCATCTATCTGTTCTCGATTATTTTTCAGCTCACGAATACAACATTTTGAGGCAAGAAGTCGTTGGTTTATTGCCCGAAACCCCATTGTTCTGATAAGGAGTGAAGCGTCCTGGATCAATTTCTTTCTCCCTATTTATCCAATCTAATATTTTATACAATTTTGGCTCGACAAAAAACAGTTATAGGCATTATAAATTAATTGTAAGGACAAAAATGTCAGCACCGTGGATGCACCTAACTCAATTTTCCGGTACTTCACCTTGCGCCACACCTGAATCGTGAAGATTGATGATCCCAGCGTCTGTCTCCAACATCAGCGTTTTTCGATTGTTTCCGAATTTTTCGAATTTTTGAAAACGTTCAGGCTTACTGCGGAGTGTTTCAAACTTGGTAAAAAAAATTTGGATGAAGGGGAAATTTCTATCTGTTATCCCTCTGAGGGAAATTTCGGAATGTTCGGTGGCCCACTGGATAGCCAAAGTCCAAAGTGAGAGATTCCTTGCTGCATCAACCCACTGGACGTTCCATTAGTCAGCAAAGTCGAGTGCCGTATTTTTGTTCACGTCAGGCAAGTGGCATACCAAGTGAGTTAAAAAAATTTTTAACAACAAAACATTTGTGTGGTTCTTGTTTTGGCACTGTTTGTGCATAACAGACTCAGGATGGAATTTTTTCCCAAACTCAAAAACCTGACAGTAATGGGAGTTTGAAAGTCGATTCGTCGTAATTGACGGTTTCATTTCTTCTTTATTTTTCGGAGAAATTGCTCTTGGTCAATTTAGTTCCTTTTTCTGTTGTTTTTTAAACGATTTTGAGAAATACTCCGATTTTCCAGTTTTTTTCAATTTGTGATAGGAATTAATATTTCGTCAGTCTTTGAAAGAGTTTGGTGATAAAATGTATGCTACAAATGCTTTTCAATCATATTTAAAGAGATGAAATAAACGTAAATAAAATGTCTTCTGCTCACAGTTGTACAACAATGTATTTATGTAGTTTCGATATCTTGTTTCTTGTAAAACCCAACGATATAATATATATTATGTGTTATTAATTATAACACATATTATGTGTTGTCTATTGTACGAGACTTTGGACTAATGGATGTATCAAAATTTGAATTTCTGAAATTTGCTAAAAAAGTGAATTTGGACCCTAACAACTTGTTTGAAAAGACATTCGTCTTATAATCATACTCATAAAAACCTATCATGAATACGATTTTTTTTTTGAAAATTTTGAATCTGAAGTGCGCACTTTTCGAGAGAATGGCCCCAGCTCGAGATCGGTGGAAAAGCCTAATCTCAATCATTCTGATCTACGTCCAAGCACTTGAGGATTTTCACCTAAGGGAAACTCCAGGTTGGCAACGTAATTAAAGCAGTAAAACACCAAGCATTCGAGAACTGATGTTCATTCCGCTTAGGACCTAGAAAGTTAGAATAGCGTAGGGCGAACGGCCTCCCAAGAGACATGGGCTTCTTGAAATCGTCCCATTAATTGAAATCACATGTGCAATCAGCGCGTTTTTCAATTTTTTAAATGATAGTCAATTTTTTTAATTCGAAATCGTCTAAGCTCGTTTACTAATGTTGGAAAGTTTTCTCGATTTTTTTCAATTCGGAATTTGACGTTTTGCAGCTTGTTTTTCAATGTTCAGAAGTTTTTCCGTTTTTTTTTTTAATTTTTCGTTTAACCACTTGTTTTACTGTACAAAAGGTTTCTTCATGTTTTTTGGGGTTCAATTCTAAGACATCCCAGGTACCCCCAACTTTTCATTGTTTGAAAATTGCATAAAACCCGAGTTATTCCAGCCAATCAACGTCTGAAACACCTCATTATCGCAAAAATACGATATTAAATATCGTATTTTGTTATCGTATTTAATATCGTATATTAAATATCGTATTTTACCCGTGTTTTTTTATGAGGTGTGGATGAACGAAAACACCGACGTGACACCGTTGGGTACAATTTCGAAAATAAATTCGACCGAATCGCCATTCTTGCCGTTGTTGCAATTTTATTTTCCCGCCGTCCTCGGCCAATATAAACTGTTCTTTTACGACCGTCTCGGATTTTATTTGTGTCACTCCTCGTGAAACACGGTTTAAAATTTTTTCACCGCAGAACCGCCGAGCGGCGCTGGGGGCTAAGTGGTTTCCGCCATTCGGTTGACTAAAAACTCCTCCCATTTCGCTTAAAAGCGACGCCTCTTATTTCAGATCTCAATTGTAGATGCGCATTTGGGGGTAAACTTGTGCGAGACGAATACGAAAAAACGTATCGGTAGATACTTATTTTGTCGAAAAAATTTAACTTTACGGATATGGTGCTGGATTGATACATTCGATTTTTTGGGATTATTACTTGAATTTTTTTCTGCTTTCTTATCTACGAAGTAAATTGAAGAATTGTTACCTATCCTCCAAAAATCGAAAGAATCTTCACGGAGAGTTTTGGATATTTTTGACCGAATCAGCCTCAAATTAGTCAAAATATAATCAAATGGTGTCAAAATTTTACGCATCACTGGTTTTTTCCTTGCAGAATACGTGAATGTTTTTTGTACGCCAGCAACTTGAAGCATTTTGATTTTAGGTGGATTGGGAAATTCGGGTAGTGAGTTTTTGAAATGTTTAAAAACGTATCAAAACATGGGTATTGTGTTTTATCCTCGCACCTCTGGTTTCTAATTATCTTTTTTTTAAATTATTATTTTTCAGTTTTTGCCTAGTCAAGTAAGTCTTGTAAAAGTGATTAAATATACGTGAAAGTAAAAGAATTACCCCTTTTTTTAGAGCATGAAGATGCACAGCATGATAGAGTGCTACCATGGTTATGTTACAATACGATGCAATGACTGCATGCAATGAAGATAACGTAGGTTCGAGAATGGCGGTACTGACACATGGGACGACTTTGAAATTTGACCTTTCAGATAATTGGTACCTGTAGTGTTTCCAATACCTGCCGAACCTTGTTGTACTTTGAAACGGGAGATTCTCTCGCATTCAACTCCACTCAACTTGATCGAGGTATTCGCTCATGCGCATGTCAGATCGTGTTGCTGAAGTGCGAAAGCACAGCGAATCTGATATTTACGCGGTATCAGTGTTAGGATGCCTTGGTAGATTGCTCAGTTTTGAGGTATATAGAATCCCATAATTTGATCTCCAAGTTTTGGGAACCAAATATTTTATTGAAAGTTGATTTTCTGAAAAATGGATTTTCTGTATACAAACGTCCATAAATGGAAATTTCTCTGCTGTAAAGCGGGATAAATAAAAAAATGATTATACCGTTGGAAAGCTGACATTATGGGTCATTTTTTTCCTTTTTTTCCAGTCCTAAATGCTCGTCGAAAAAATGATTATTGAGTAATTCATAAAAATTGAGCACTACTCTATTTTGGTCTGGGTTTCTGTTCATTCAACTTAGCGTGAAAAAGTTGCAAGTGCACTTCGATTGTGGAAAATTTTACGGGCTTTTCAACGGCACCCTTCGTTTTGTAATTACTCAAAAATTTGAGGGACTTGTGGCCGTTTTACTAAGACAAAGTGAAAAACACGAATAAATTTTAAATCACGAAAATTTTATGGAAAAAATTGAGTAAAAAATAATTTTTGTAAAAAAAAAATTTAAAAACTTGGAAGGCGGTGAGAAAATTTTTGAAAAACTTGATTTTCTTCATGAACAAAAATTTGGAAATAAAAAAAATTCGATTTTTCAATAAACAAACATTTAAAAACAATGTAAACAATTTAGGAAATTTTGAACAATTGATATGAAAATTCAAATCATATTTCACAAATATATAAAATTAGCGAGTTACCTGAATATTTAAAAAATTTACAAGTAAAAAAATTAGTCTTATGAAAATTGGGAGAAAAACACCCCGAAATTTCACTACGAACAAGAATTTGAAAATGACCTATGCATTTTTTTTTACTAATCCTACGAAAATTGGGACTTGATATAAAAATTATTCGAACATTTTAAAATTAATTTTGAAACATTCACATTCTTTTACACGAAAACGTATAGACGGCCATATAGGCATAAAAACTACAATCTAAAAAGACAAATTTGCGGATTATGACTTAACCATCTTCACTTATACGGTAAACATGTTCGAACTATGACCCGGTGGAGGGGAGAGGGGGTAAAGGTCGGAATGACTGAACGAGCTGCTCATATCCTTCAATTCAAGGCAAAGTTCGAAGTTTCAAGGCAGAGCAGGTGCTGGGTTAAGCAACTTGGCGCAGAACCTGAATCTCCTATCGATCTGATCAGGTCGAAGCTTCGCTTTCTGCATAACATTTCACCCGAAGCCGCATTCTCACGGATTAGGCGCAATTTAAATTTTCGAAAGTTGATTTTGAGATAATGACAAGAATTTACATTATCCGGATGGTAAGCATGCGAGAATTTTTGATTTTTTAAACCCAAAATATATTTTATAGCATTTAAAACAGTGGTGTAGGTTCCTTTGATACAGTCAAAAAAGTCCAGTGAATGGGTGCTCAAAAGAGGCGATTTGGAGAAAAAATCCTGAAGTAGGTTTATCAAAGGTTTTATATGTTTATTGGGGTGCCGAATTCAAATTTTTGATTTTCCACCTTAAAATCGCGCGACGTCACAACGAAAATCGCAAAAAAACCTCAAACTTTTGGGACATTTCTCACTAATTTGCTTATATCTCTAAAACCAGTCGTATTTATGAAAAATGTATGATTAGCATTGTTAAAGATGATTAAATTTGTGACGATTCAAGCGCAATCGCAGCTTTCTAGCACAAATAGGCCCTGAGATACGGCTTGTCAAAAAATCGTAATATTTCCCAAAATTTGCCCTTCTCGAGTTTGGCTTGTATAATCAATAGGTACCTATCAAAATGAATTTTGTTGCAAGCCTTATCAGCTTTAATTTGTGATCAAAATAAGGTAATTGATAATTCAGGAGCTAGAAAGCTGCGGTTGCGCTTGAATTTTCACAAATTTAGTCAGGTTTTCTATATTTTTTCCCCTTTTTTCCAATAAATTCGGATTTATCTCACCTTTCTCGGAAAGTACTGAGTATATTTTTCTTTCGATTTCGTGAAAAAGATAAGGGATCGGTCTGTCAAGTCCAAAACAAGTCCACAAGGCTGAGTGACGAACTCACAAAAGGTGTATTCATCAAAAAATTTAGTTTTTCTCGTTTTTCCCCGAACTTTTCCGATTGTGCTGCACCTTTTTCAAAATACAAATGATATCGATCGAGTAGGTATAACTCGCTGCAGTCGCATGATTTTCCTTAAGTAAAATTCTACGGTGAGTGAAGATTGCGAAACATTACTATGATTGAAACCTTTGAATCGGATTGCTTGGAAAGCGACAAATTCACACAAAAGTTCGATCAAAAAGACGAGTTTCTTTTTTTCCCCTGACCGAGAAAAAAATCCTAATTCCTCGAATTCGGTGGATTTCGAAAACGTAGTTGCAAATAATGCCAATATCGAGAGCGATTCAGGAAACTCATCAGTTTATTCGGAAGGGAAAGCCGAATAATCAACCGTATCAAACTTCCACCGCGATTTTTGCAGTGATATACCAGGAAAGACGGCAAAATATCTTTTGCCGGTTTGTTGCAAATTTCACGTTTTTCAAACATTCGTAATCCTATTAACAGAAATTTAAAGAACAGTGCCACCACGTTTGACTTTCTGCTGAATGCCTGAAAAATGTTTATACCAGTTTTCTCTCCAGCCTCATTTTTTTTCGAGTCCATGTGTAGAATATGTGGCACTTAAGTTATAGAGAATTCGCGAGCATTCCAACGGTGTAATCAAATTTGAATTACCAAAAAATCCGAGGATATACAGCTATTTTATTGAGTAAACTTCAAAGAACACAAAAATGCCAAAACAGTGTTTTATAGCGAACAAGGAAAAAATTTCCGAGAATAAGATTTGTTGGAAATGACTTGTAAAACATTTTCCTATGGGATTTGAATGTCGATCCGTAATTTAAAATGTCCTTTTCCGAAATTCCTAATTGACTGTCAATTTGTCAACTCGCGAACAGACAGGGCAAAAATGTACGAAAAACCGGAGCGGAGGGAAAAAAAGGACATTGATATGGGAAACGGACGGGGGAAAAATTTTTCCGTCAGCAGCGGAGAAATATGCGGTGACATAAATACGATGGGAGGAGTTCGGTAGGCGATGTGTCATACGGAAGCATCTGAACTCGGACCTCGTTTGCGTCGGTGGAGATTTATCCGCTCCTAGATTTCGCCCGCGGGCGACCCCCGTATCAACGTCTATCTAAATGATAGAACGAGGCCCCAGGACGTCCCATCTAACTAGTCAATCCTGAAAATCCGACGATAACAGGCGGCGTACAAAAGCGTTGATCAAGCAAAAGGTTCAACCCCTAGTCGGAGGATTCATCGAGATGACAACGGACGATGACGACAAAGGGCCGGACCGAGGACATAAATTAGCCCATCGCTATCCGGCGGTTTTAGCCGTCGAAGAATCAAAGGCCGTTTTTTCGATCAAGGACCCGATGACGGATTTGAAGAATCGACGAAGACGGAAAACAGTGGTTTTCAGGTAACGCATCGTATTTTGATGCATAAATTGTTTATACAATTTAATTACCCTCCTATTTGGAGGCTGCTTTTGTGAAAATGCCAAAAAACGCAGTATAAACATTTTAAAACCCGCCTAAAATACGTCAAGTTACCAACTTCAAAACAGGTTGTCTTGAGAAAAACATCAAAAATTGCTGTCACAATTTTTCGTTTCGACAAATCTAGGCTTTTTATGAGCGATTCACTCATACGATGTATGATCATTCAATGTCATTTTTCTATTTGTCAATTTTCTATTTGTAAATTTTTCAATTTTTTATCAATTTTTTCATTGAACAATTTTATTATGTACCAATTTTTTATCAATTATATATGAATTTTATCATTTTTCAATTTGTCAATTTGTTCAATTTGTCAATTTCTATTCAATTTTTTATCAATTTTTATTCAATTCACTCATACATTTTCAAACGCAATTTTCAAATTGTTTTCAATTCTTTTCTTTTTTTTCAATTATTTTATCTTTTTTTTCAATTTTTATCAATATTAATTTGATATTAATGTTATGATGAATATTATAATTAATATCAATTTAATATAATTTTCAATTTTTATCAATTTTATCAATTTTTTATCAATTATTTATTGTTTTCAATTGTTTAGGGTCAAGTGGGGTAATTATGAACATGGGGTAATCAAGAACAAAGTATGTTTGCAATTTTATCATTTTTCAATCGTCAATTTTCAATTTGTCAATTTGTTCAATTTTTATTCAATTTGTATCAATTTTTATTCAATTTGCTCATTCAATGTCATCTTTCAATTGTCAATTTTCGAATTGTCAATTTGTTAAATTTTTCAATAATTGAAACAACAATTCTACAATAAAATTATTAATAATTTTATTATTGTCATTTCTATGTCAGTTTTCGAGTAGGTTTTATAATTTTGATTTTCTGCTTGGGTTTTGCATTTTTTGAACGAAAAAAACACCAAGTCACAAAAATCAAGAAAAGTGGCAGGTAACAAAAAACAAGTTGTCAAACGCAATTGAAACAATTTAAAAAAAAATTAAAATTATTTTTTGAACGAAAAAAACACCAAGTCACAAAAATCGAGAAAAGTGGCAGACAACAAAAAACAAGTTGTCAAACGCAATTAAAACAATTTAAAAAAACTAAAATTATTTTTTTCGAAAATTTTTGCAACATTTTTTGCTGTAATGCACCCGTATTTCATTCATGCAAAATTATCAACATAACCCACATAAATTAGTATTTCCCTCTCAATTTTTTCAACCAATTGGAGCGTTGAAGATTTAAAATTTACCTCAGAGCTTTCATAATTGCTTACATGACTATTTTTTCATCCGAGTAGGGTAAGTCAAATCCGAGTAATCGGGCGCACGTTTTTGAAAAATCCAACCCAGTTTTCTCTGGCTGGCTAGTGAAAAATGTCTTTCGGATAATTTATTCTTCCATGTTCTTCCGCCGATATTTCCATGGTAAAATATCGGTTACCGATTTACAAAACAAGTTCTTCAGCAGCAACTCTTTCGCTTTCAACGTTCGGATATACATCACGAGGCTTTACACGTTCGGCAAGAGACGCAATGTATTTGGGAAACCGCGGGAAACGTGGAAAGGTAAGTAGGGATATTTAATCTATTTCCGGGGGGAAGCCGAAAAGAAGAGTCGTAAAAGAGGGAAAGTTTCGGCGGAAAAGTCCTCGCTCCGAGTGAATAAGGGATGCAGACTTTCGGGTCAGGCGGTCATTTTTATTACCTGCAGCAAAAAACTGACCTCGGATCCTTCAAGAAACTAACATACTAGTAAACACCAGAAACACATTCATTAGCTAGTACCTACAAAAAATGTTGAGTCAAATTAAAAAAAAATTGAGAAAGTAGGTATGACGAAAAAAAGTCAAAAATTCAAATTCCGCCTCAAGTCGCAATAAGTCAATTCATTGGAATGAAAAAACAATCCTCGTATTCCACCAAGTCAAACAAACATTTCAAGACCGAGAACGCTCAAATCGCTTCATTTTTGAAGCCAGAAAAAAATAAAATACCAGGCACTACAAATGCCAATATATCGGAAAAATATAAACAAATTGACTAAAAATTCGAAATTATCTTATATTCAAACCATTGAAATCTACAATTTTCCATAGATATACGCACATGTTTGACATGGTCTTTTGTGAGAGTAAATTCGGGCAATTTAGAATCCGAGTTTGAAACCTCGCTCCATTCAATTATCGTTCCCATTGAAACATCAAAATATCAAAACTGATGAGCCCCCGAGCGGCACACGGGTGGAAAAGCGATTTTAAAAATTCAGCCCCCACTCACAAAAGCTCTTTCATGGCAGGAAAAATTCAAAACCGGCCCAGCTAGCCGGAAATGTTTCTCTTTGTGAAGGAGCATTTCGACGGTAAAATTAAAAACATTCAATGAATCGGCCGATACGCAGTTATTCAACGTTTGCTCGGTCAATATGCTGGCACAAAAGGTATTGAACCTCGTGCCTATTGACAAAAAAAACTTTTTTCTTTTTCAAAATCCATCTCGCCCATCTATGCCGTGGAGCTATGGTGCAAATAAAACTGATGGTAAAGTTTTCAATTTATATTCATCTCGAATACTGCAAATTTCAATTTCTGTTGGGTCCATCAAGTAGGTATGGAGACCGTGCAAATAATTTTTTTCATTCTATAAAACCGTCATAATCCCCTTCAGTATTTTACTCTTTTTCAAATAGTAATTTCATAATATGAAATAATATGAAAATATTGAGAAATGAAAATATTATTTTCATTTTCATTTCTCAATATTTTCATTTTCAAGTCCTATAAAAATAATTGTTTTATAACATTTCCAAGCGGAATTGAGAATTTCCCATACCTACTAAATTGAGAATTTTCGAAGGGAATTCTATTGGAAACAATTTGGAGTAGGAATTCCTTCCTAATTCGACTTAGAAACGGAGTTAGAAAGTGGGATAAGAATTAGAAATTAAACTTTAAAAAAAATATCTACGTGCAAAAAAATTATAAAAATTGTTGTTGTGAAAAAGGAACGCTTGAAATAATTCTATTTAGGATGATAAAATTCGGATTTTTGGATAAAATCGCGATTCAAACGATAAACACAAAATATACAAACTAATAAATTTATAATGCTAATAAAATTTCGAGAAAGAGTTTTTGGTGAAGTTGGACCATTCACTATCCGATTGCTGATGGTGGGGGAAAGAAAAAGGATTTCGTTGATTGGTCAAGGTGGCGCCGGCTAAGGATCCTATGAGTCTCATTCCCACTCCAACGTCCAGCAATTGGAGGATAGTGTTTGACGATACCTTAAAACACAAAGGGCATTTGTCCAAAAATATCAATTTTGAGATTTCGGTACCGAAAGAATCTACTCATCAGGACCTATCGATCGCTTCAAGAATCATGATCCTTTTATCTATTTTTGGGACCAAAAAACGATATAATAGAAAAACGACAAATATTTAAAGAGCGTTTATCTTGGAAGTGTTAAGTGCTACCAAAGTTCTGGTTAAACGAGGTTGTAGATCTTGGCCAGACGAACATTTTTTATTTAGCGAATTTTTTTATGGAATTGAAAACTATGGGAGAAATCTTCATTTTTGTAAATTGATCAAAAACTTATTTTGCATTTTTCTCATTATGCCATTTTTGGACATAATGGTTAAGCCGTATCATGACCAATCAAAGATTTTGGCGGTTTTGAGTTATTCACATATTCGTATGTATTTTTTCACGCCCGACACGCTGGTGCAATTAGTTTTCTCCTCAGACCGTCAGAAACGCTAGTATCGGCTGTTTTGTTATCATATCTAATCAAAAACCTTATTTGATTATGACCTATCAAGCCAGTTTCTTGATACTTTCGGCCTCGCACGTGAAGTCTCCGTGGGTTTAGAATTTTTTGAGTATTTTTCCCGGCTTTCTCGCTTGATTTACCATAGGATAGGGGGTTTTTTCCGAAAATGTTTGAAAACGGTTTTTTGTGTCTCCTGAAAACCTGCCAAATCTTTGATTGGTCATGATGCGGCTTAACCCACGATATGTCCTTAGTGCTTTAGGGTTTCGATGTGCACTGCCATGTAGATTGTAGTTTATTTAGTTCGTGAAAATCCTATCCCAATTTTTGATTACATATTCGAATACCGATACGCATTCTTCGCTGCAGATTGCCTCGATATATTTTCCGACGACGGTTATTCGAGACGCTTCGGCATTTTGATATTTCCGGACGGAATTTTCCATCGTTTGCTGTACAGTTCTTCATTGTTGTCCAAGTATGAACTCCGGCGGATGATGGAAATGAAAATTTTCCAGTGCGCCCGCCCACTTTTAATATCTTCAGCTGGTGAATCTAACAGTGTTGAGCTAATGACGGCATTCCTCCGTTCGTGTGATATTAAAACTGAAATTGACTCGAATGGAAACTTTGCTTTTGCATAATATTCTCAATTCACGAGTGAAAAAGTTCATCCGCGTTTGATGACATGAGATAAAAGCGGTGACGTGGGCTGTTATCAATTACCCGTTGAAATTCATTATGCAAAAAACTCTCGACGTGATTTTCCACTTTACCTGGCAAAAAATAAAATGTTCACCACCATCACTCTTCATCTGTTCATGCGTAGCGTATAGCATTTGGTGATATCGTGAATGAAATACTGGTGATTGGGCCTTGGATATTGGGGGTTGAAATATTGGGCACGGTGATATTGAGGCATGTATACTGGGTCCTGAAATACTTACTGGTGATATTGGGCCTCGGATATTGGGGACCTGGATATTGTCCTGAAATACTGGAGATATTGGGCATTGGATTTCAACTCTTGGGTATTGGTCCTAGGATAATAGGGCATGGATATTGGGACCTGGAATATTCGGCCTGAAAGACCGGTGATATTGGGCCTTGGATATTCGGTCGGATATTGGTCGGGCCATGGGTATTGGTCCTTGTATATTGGTGACCTGGATATTGTCCTGTAAGTATTGGAGATATTGGGTATTGGGTTTTAACTCATGGATATTTTGCCTTGGGTATTGGTCCTTGGATATTGGGACAAGGGATATTCGGCCTGAAATATCGGTGATATTGGTCCTTGGATATTGGACCAGGTTCTTCAACATTGGTCCTTGGATATTGGTTCTCGGATATTAGTCTTGGGATATTGGTCCTTGGATATGGGTCATTGGATATTGGTCCTCGGATATTAGTCCGGGGATATTGGTCCTTTGATATTGGTCAAGGTCCTTCTATATCGTTATTCGAATGGGGATATTGTCCTGAAATACTGGAGAAATTGAGCATTGGATTTTAACCCATGAGTATTGGTCCTGGGGGGCACGGATATTAAGACCTGGAATATTCGGCCTGAAATATCGGTGATATTGGGCCTTGGATTTTGTTCCACTGATATCGGTCCTTGGATATTGGGCCTCGGATATTGGTCCTTAGATATTGGGGTCGGGGATATTGTCCTGAAATACTGGAGATATTGGGCATTGGATTTCAACTCTTGGGTATTGGTCCTAGGATATTGGGGCATGGATATTGGGACCTGGAATATTCGGCCTGAAATATCGGTGATATTGGGCCTTGGATTTTGTTCCATTGATATCGGTCCTTGGATATTGGGCCATGGGTATTGGTCCTAGGATATTGGGGACCTGGATATTGTCCTGAAATACTGGAGATATTGGGCATTAGGTTTTAACTCTTGGGTATCGGTCCTAGGATATTGGGGCATGGATATTGGGACCTGGAATATTCGGCTTGAAACACCGGTGATATTGGGCCTTGGGTTTTGTCCCATTGATATCAGTCCTTGGATATTGGGCCATGGGTATTGGTCCTAGGATATTGGGGACCTGGATATTGTCCTGAAATACTGGAGATATTGGGCCTTGGATTTTGGTCGTTGGATATTGGGGCCGGGGGATATTTGGCCTGAATTACTCGTGATATTGGGCATTGAATATTGGGGTCTGGGATATTGAGACGAGGAATATTTTGGCTCAAAATACTGGTGATTTTGGAGCTTGGATTTGGTCCTTGGATATTCGTCTAAGGATATTGGACCTATGTATATTCGACCTGATTCACTGGTGATATTGGGCACTGGATAGTAGTTCTTGGGTATTGGGGCCTCGGGACATGTGCCTTGGATGTTGGGGCCTGGGATATAGGACCTTGGAAATCGAAACCTGGGACGTTGTACCTTGGATTTTGAGGCCTGGAAATGGGACTGTGAAATATTGGGAGGAAGGTGAACGATTAGGCCTGAAATATTGGGGTAGGTAAGTAATTAATCAGGTTCGAAGTGTTGGAGTCTCGGTCAAAAATATCGGGTTTGAAGAAATATTAGTCAATGATCGTACTTGAAGATTTTTTGAAATTTCTGCTTCACGTCTTTTGTTACATTTTTTTTTTCCACGGTACCAATAGAATTTGAATTCAACTGTACCTGATTATGAGGGAAATCTCCTTGCTCAGCATATTGGTGTGGATAGATAAAAAAAAACAAGGTTGAGCATTTTGAGAAAATCACGAGGCAATTTCAGCGCGCAACCCGCAAAGCACAGGCATACGAAAAGCGCCGCTGGACTTTTCCGCTATCAGATCACCTCATCTTGAATACACTGCATGATTGATCCTCAAAAAAAAAGTATCCCCCAATCTGGAGTGTACACTCCAAAATGAATGGAACGTCATCCTCGGCGGAAGAATAATGCGAACACGTAGCCCTTTTGAGTAGTACGGATATTTATAACGACTCCTGTTCATACTTTTTCTTCATCTTGCCTCGCCATACTTGTCCCACGCCGACAGGGTAAGCCCTGTTTCCAATTTACGCATGTAAATGGGGTACAGCCGCGAGATAAATAACTGCCTTTGCTCCCTTCTTGCATCAGGGTAGTACGGCCTAACCTATATCCGAGAAAATAGCACTATGCAAATCCACGTCAGACGTTTCGTGATTTTTACCCTTCGTCGGAGGAAAAGGATTCTTCCTCGAGTGCTCGAGTAAACGCCTTTGAGGGTTGGGAACTCCAATCAGTTTTGTCCCGGCGATTGGTTTGCATCTCGGCGAATATGCAATTTCAGTATCGAATTTTAACCGAAGGCAAAAAACGAGTAACTACCGTCAGTAGAAGTACAATTTTCTAGTTTGAAAAAAGTAGGTGCCTATAAAATCGAATCATACAACAATCGCTTGAATAACAAAAACTGTACCTCCGATAAACTAAATCGAATTTTCAGAATCGAATTTTAACCGAAGGCAAAAAACGAGCAACTACTGTCAGTAGAAGCACAATGTTCTAGTTTGAAAAAAGTAGGTGCCTATAAAATTGAACCATACTACAATTGCTTGATTAACAAAAAATACAGTCAAAATTGGTTTTCAAATCGATTTTTATCGATTATTTAAAACTGCCCGATACATTTCAGAGAATCGAATTTTCTGGCAAAAACCTCGTTTTAATTATTTGCGGAACGATGACAAGAGGTAAAATAATTTCGAACGAGCCTAATGAAAATTTCAAACCTAAATTACCGCTTATCATCAATTTCCCCATTTCGCACGCCATTCTTCAAGGGATACAACGACTTTTTCCACCGAACATTTGAACTTCTGAACCCGGGGAGGTTTCGACGACAAAAACCGACAGATCGTTTATCACAATTTGGCCTAAGGCAACATCATATTTTTTGTATCGCCGAACCGTCAGACTTGGCTGAACGGAGACTGAATAGACGAGAAAGTGAAGTTCACGAGGTGAGAAAATGATTAATGGCTTAGTTCGCGTCTTGAAAAAAGAAGCTGCCCGAGAAGACACTGGAGCAAAAAATATTTTTCTTACATTTGGCTCTCAATGAATGGTGTCATAGTTCACCATAAAAATAACAGAATAGGAACCCCTGAAAAATGTTTGAAATTTTAGATGGTGAATAATTTTTTTGTCAGGTGAAATTGTTATGTGAATCCTTTTGAACAAGGAAGTTAAATTGTGGAGTACTGAGGAGGTTATATAAATTTTGAAGGGAATTATGAATTTTTGACACTCCAGGTTATAATACAAAACTTAATTATTTAAAGGTCCGCTGAATGATATCAAATTTCTGGTACCATTTGTGGCTTGAAGTAATATAATATATTACATATTATGTACGGATTGTCGTGATTTGTTCCAGGTTTACAAAAAAAGAATGATTTTTAAAATTTTTTTAGACCCACCAGAAACTTATTTATTTTCTTATTACCTATTTATTTCTTACTTATTTTCTTATTATTTATTTCTTATTTTATATTATTTTTCTTATTATTATTATATATTATTATTTTTTTAGACCCACCAGAAACTTACTTATTTTCTTATTATTTATTTTTTACTTATTTTCTTATTAGTTATTTTCTTATATTTTATATTGTTTTTCTTATTTAATTTATTAATTTATTTTACCTATTTACTACCTACCCGTATCTTGAGCTACTATTGAATACACTATTATTTTCAATACATAAGCTTGCGTTTCTTTTGGAAGCACCAAATGACCTAAGGCTTCACTCTCGAGAAAAAATATTTTTTCCCACTCGAAATTGACGAAATTCGAGAATTCTAATTCCGCTGATCATAATCCGATTTGACAATGACGACGACAGCCTAAACGGTAAAGTGTGAATATTTCACGGGCTCCAGATGAATAATTCACTATTTACTGGGCGAAGTGTGGCGAACTAACAAAGAGGCTACGAATAGCAATTCGGCTGACTCAGAGGTCTCCGGGCCACTTTGCATTGTAATAAGGAAATCAAACATCCCCTTTTCTCCCGCTCAAATCCGACCCAATTTATAGGCCGAGTTGGGTCGAGATGGAAAAATCCTGGGGCTCGACAGCATTCCAGAAAAGCGATGCCGGAAGCTGACGCAGGACATCACAGCTGCTTTGCCAGGAACTGCACAGAACTGCACAGAACAGTGTCGCACAGAACTCCTCTTTTGCAAGCAATCGAGCAGTTATTTGATGAATTTTGAATACAAAATAAACCCCAGCTTGCAGTTGTCGAAGAAATGGTCCGAGGAATGGTCCAAGGCGTGCTCTTTTCTCCTATACTATTCTTGTATTTAATTATTTCAAATATTTCAGATTAGAGGGATTAAAATGTTAAAAAATAAATAAATTGTGCTGTATATTGAGATTTATGACCTATAAAGCACATGATAAAGAGGCTCGCTCAAAATTTGGCCGCTTAAATCATTTTTATAAAGGAGTTGTCCAAGGCGTGTTATTGTGCCCCATAGTATTTTTACTTCCATATTTACAGAGTAAATGGAAGTATTGTGATCGTCCTAAAATCGAGAATCGGAACGGAGCCTCAGAAAAAACTTTTTCTTATACACATTTACTCAGAATCACTTCCTGAACAAGTGTCTGTGTGTCCGTGTGTCCGTGTGTCCGTCTGTCCGTGTGTCCGTCTGTCCGTGTGTCCGTCTGTCCGTCTGTGGTCATTTACAAAAATGGCCATATCTCCCTCATTTCTCAACCTTTTTTCAAATTTCTTGAACTGAAATGTTTGTCTCGGCAAGACCTAACACCCTGTTTAATCGGAATTTGGATAACGCACAGTACTTCCGAGATATTTGCATTTTTAGTGTTTTCTATTTTATTTTTTTCCGGCCGCAAAAATGAACCGATTTGAGCGTTCTTGGTCTCAAAATCTTCGTTTTACCTTGCAGAATATGTGGATATTTTTTACATTCCGATATTGTGGCGTATTTTTATTTTGGGCGAATTTTAAAATTTTAATACTGAATTTTTTGATATTTTTGACCTAAACACTTTCAAAAGCAGTCAAAATATGATCAAATTGTGTCACAATTTTACGTTTCAAAATATGGAAGTATTGTGTGTTATCTACGCACCACTGGTTATAATTATTTTCGTTGTTTGCAGCGTGACGTCGGATTGGAAGAAGTTTTTTCCCACACAATATGTGCTAATAATAATAGTCCGTAAAATAATAGTCGTAATAATGCATTTTATGCTCAGAATCATTTTTTGAAAAGTGTCCGACTGCGCGTGCGTTTTTAGCCGCT
Organism: Nesidiocoris tenuis; assembly: GCA_036186465.1. Lineage (NCBI taxonomy): Eukaryota > Metazoa > Arthropoda > Insecta > Hemiptera > Miridae > Nesidiocoris > Nesidiocoris tenuis. The sequence continues at coordinate 3,966,631 of AP028923.1, forward strand.
GAAAACGTCATATTATCTGCCTCGATTTTTGACAATTGCATTCATTGCATTTCACAGCTCAATAGATGCAGGTCTTAAGATATTTGCCATGTCTTACAGGATATAATTATAAAGATTTTTTATTACTTGTTATTCTCATTTCTGCATTATGAGCTTAGCATCCACAAAATCGGTTTCAATATCGTGTTTCTGAAACCGAATTCTACGTACCAAAACACAAATAATACAAGGCTTCGTGTAAAATAAACTCTGCGTTTAATACAATGTCACAGCCGATTGTACAATTTATCATACCATTGCAACATCAGCATCGATATCGAAAAATCGACACAAATATCAGATATTGTAGATTCTACAACTTTGATTGGAAGGTCATTTTGAAAATATCTCAATAATGGAAAAACCGTGTCCAACAGCGAACAAGGCGAGACTTCATAACAACAATTCCAGCCCAATAAAGCACCACCCGTGTCACAAAGCCTTGGCACTTTCGAGAATTCGCGGAGCCGGAACGGTACCGGTCAAAGTGTTGGGCGAGCCGAACAGCGAACTGCTATAACTCTCCAAGGGCCTCTGCCCCTTTACTTCCCTTACCCGCACCCCCCACCATCCCAGCACCCCTACCATCCCCGCACCCCTCACCATCCCCGCACCCCCAACCCCTCACCACCACCCCCGCTCCGCACCACCTGGCAATCTGCAATGGCACAAATGCCGTCGGCCCTTAGAACCTTTGGCAGCGGGAGGCAGTTTCGCTCTTTTACTGCCACCTACGGCCTTGCACTATCCTAGACCAGCACAAGCTGTTCTGCCCTTCGAAGGTCGATGCATACCCTTCGAAGGTCGATGAATACCCTTCGGACCTGCAGATGCGAGCCCCTGCTGTTTGATCGGACTGTTGGACTTTATTAAACCGAGAGGGTCCCGTGTTTTCCCATACCGCACGGTTCGGGGTTTGATTTTATCTTCGGATCAAGGTAGAAATTGAGATTTTGGATTATTGCAGCTGATCAATTTTTTCAGTTTTTTATAAGAATTAATTTTAGTATAAACCGAATGATAAGTAGGTATTTGAATTTTTAAAATATATTATTATATTAAATTATAATTATTATATTATTATTAATAATCGTAAAATTGATCAAATTGATCAAATCGCGGAAAATGAGATGGAGAATTATTACTGCTGATGCATTTTTTCAGTTTTTGTGTAGAAATTATACATATAGATGGGCGGACAGATAGACAGGCATTATAGACAGATAAAAAGGCTGACAGACAGAGAGATTAGCAGACGACAGATAGACGGACAGATACGAAGATATATTGACAGTCAGATAAACAGACGATAGACTTTCCTTTAGAAAGACAGACAGGCAGAGAGATAGACAAACAGATACACTGACAGACAGATACTGACAAATAGACTATCAGATAGATTGGCAGATAAACTGACAGATAGACGGGCAGGTAGAAAGACATATTGACGGACAGATAAACAGACGTATAGACTTTCATATAGAAAGACAGACAGACAGACTGATGGTCAAATAGACAGACAGATAGACTAACAAATAGACAGACAGACAGATTGACTAACAAATTGACAGGCAGACAGCTAGAGTAACAAATAGACAGACAGACTGATGGGCAAATAGACAGACAAATAGACTAACAAATAGGCAGACAGACAGATAGACTAACAAATAGACAGACAGATAGACTAACAAATAGACTGACGGACCTTCAGACGGGCAGGTAGGAAGACATATTGACCGACAGATAGACTTTCATATTAAAAGACAGACTGGCAGGGAGATAGACAAACAGGTAGACTGACAGACAGATACTGACAGATAGATTAGCAGATAAAGTGACAGATAGACAGACAGACGGGCAGTTAAGAAGACATATTGACCAGAGGTAAACAGACAGATAGACTTTTTTTATAGAAAGACAGACAGACGGACAGACAGATAAGCATACAGATAGACTGCTGGATAGAATCACTCATTTTCCCTATGCTCACATTATATGTGCTTAAAAGACAATCAGCAATGTTTTTTTTTTCGATTTAGAAAAACTCCGTTTCAAACTCATTCTCAATCTCCCGCTAGTGTGTCTACTCTTAGTTGTTGGCGAAGAAAGGTAAATGGATAATCAATCCCGGAGCGAGAGAACTTGTTTTCTTTTTTTAGGTCGTTTTAAAGCTGAATCTTTTATTTAATGGTTGGGAGCTTTTCAAAAAAATCCGATTAAAGCCCTTCTCCCTTCGGTTATGCCAAAACAGCCCCTCCGTCCGGCCTAAGCCGCCGCTCCGTGTACACGATCGGTCGTTTCAAAGTAAGCAGCTTTGAATCCTCCAACGCGTTAACGTAAACTTGCGAGTTTTATTCCCTCCCGTTTATCAAGATCGACGAAAATTGTATTGCACGTTTGAATAATTTATCCCCGATTTAGATTCGTCCTGAGATAGACGCCGGTGGAAATGTAATGGGAAAACTGATGCGAACGAAATTGAAGACGCCTCCGCCCGGTTTAATTGAGATTCTATTGTAGCAACTGAAAACCTTTGCGTCTCCCGTGTGGAGTTTTTTTTACATTGTTTTTAAAATAATGGGTGCATGAAGTACTTCGGGAAATTTTGTTGTGATATGTGGGTAGGTACCCATTCAAATTTTCGTAGTTAGACGTTTCAAGTAATCTACACTTTTGCAATTTTTAAAAAATCCGAGCTCTATCCGTCTGCCCGTCTACTATTTACCGGACTATTTGTTGTTCCATCTAGCAGTCCATCTGTTAGTCTATCTGCCCGTTTATCTGTCAGTCTATCTGTCCGTTTATCCCTCGGTCTATTTGTCCTTCTACCTGTCGTTATATCTGTCCGTTTATCTCTCGGTCTATTTGTCCGTCTATCTGTCAGTCTATCTGTACGTTTATCTCTCGGTCTATTTGTCCGTCTATCTGTCAGTATATCTGTCCGACTATTTGTTGTTCTATCTGTCCGTTTGTCCCTCGGTCTATTTGTCCTTCTACCTGTCGTTCTATCTGTCCGTTTATCTCTCGGTCTATTTGTCCGTCTATCTGTCCGACTATTTGTTGTTCTATCTACTAGTCCATCTGTTAGTCTATCTGCCCGTTTATCATTTAGTCTATCTGTCCGTTTATCCCTCGGTCTATTTGTCCTTCTACCTGTTGTTCTATCTGTCCGTTTATCTCTTGGTCTATTTTTCTATCTGTCCGACTATTTGTTGTTCTATCTACTAGTCCATCTGTTAGTCTATCTGTCCGACTATTTGTTGTTCTATCTACTAGTCCATCTGTTAGTCTATCTGCCCGTTTATCATTCAGTCTATCTGTCCGTTTATCCCTCGGTCTATTTGTCCTTCTACCTGTTGTTCTATCTGTCCGTTTATCTCTCGGTCTATTTGTCCGTCTATCTGTCAGTCTATCTGTCCGACTATTTGTTGTTCTATCTACTAGTCCATCTGTTAGTCTATCTGCCCGTTTATCTGTCAGTCTATCTGTCCGTTTATCTCTCGGTCTATCTTTCCATCTATCTGTCTGTCTATCGGTCCGTTTGTCCTTCCGTCAATGAGTTCGTCTATCTGTCCGTCTATCCTTTCGTCAATCTGTCTGTCTATCTGTCTGTCTGTGTGTCCGTCTATCTGTCCATCTATCCACCCTTCTATCTGTCCATTTTTCTGTCTGACCATCTCTCGGTCTATTTGCCTCTCTATCTGCCTATAATTCTTTCCACATAGTATATGCATGCCTGTCTATCTGTTCGTCAGTCTGCCTCTCTATCTCACTGCCTGTCTGTCTGTCCATCTGTAAGTCTATTTGTCCATCTGTCAGTCGGTCTATCTGCCCTAATCTATCCTAATCCCATCTTCGGCTACTAAATAACGAGAAAAAATGAGACTCATGTTCCTTATTCCTTTATCGATTTAACTTATTTACTTTATGGTTTCAAAATTATCTCGCGAACACGAGGTGGACTCGATTCCAAAGAATTTCGAACAATGTCTATTTATTTGTAATTCAGCTCGCTACACCCATTAAGCGTGAATCCATTTAACGTCCAGGAACACGGATAGGAAATTAACTGTGAAAGGACTGACACCGACCTGCGATTCTGCAATTCCCATCTGTTCGCTCAATTGTTCGGTTTCCCTATTCGGGGTTTTTCATCGTACACTATTCGTCTCTACGGACCGCTGAGTGGGCGAATCCAGTGGTAAATTGGTGAATCAATAGTCCCCCAGGGCCCCGGTATGGCCGCAATACAACTGGTGAACCAAAGGCCAGTTTTATCCAATCAACAATCGTTAGCCTGATTTGAATTAGGACGGTAAAGTGAGCCGAATGATTTCGGAGGGGATGGTACCCCCCCCCCTGCGAACAACTGATTTGCGAGGGAACCGAACGTAATTGCGACGCTATACATAATAGAAAGTTACAGCATTGTAGGTAAAAACAAAATTGCTCGAAGTTCGACGCAACTTTTTGGGGAAAGAAAAATTGGCTATAAAAAATGCGAGGAAAGTATCCCTAAAAATTGGTAGTGAAGGAAATAGAGAACCAGTGGTGCGTATATAACACACAATACTTCCATATCTTGAAACGTAAAAGTGTGACACAATTTGATCATATTTTGACTGCTTTTGAGGGCGTTTAGGTCAAAAATATATAAAAACTCACAATTCAAATTTTAAAATTCATCCCAAATAAAAGTACTCTACATTATCGGAACATAAAAAATATCCACATATTCTGCAAGGTTAAACTAAGATTTCAAGACCAAGAGCGGTCAAATCGGTTCATTTTTGTGGGCGGAAAAAAATAAAATAGAAAACACTAAAAATGCAATCAAAAATCCCCCGCTGAAAAATCAGGGAAACGGGATCTGTTTAAAATATCACTTTTTAGGGTTTTAGTTTGGTGGATTGGATACTTTCAGAGTAGAATGAAGCGATGGACTCGAATTATTAGCAATACGGGGAAAGTGACTAATGAATTCACAATAATGCATTCCGCCCAGCAACAGGTTTACAATCGAATTTCCCAGTAATGAGTCCGAGATCCAGCTTATAATACAATCTAATCACTCATTATCAGTGGACGCTTCTGTTTAACAGTTCTACAGAAAAGTTAGCGTCAAATAATTGGCATGAAATTTCTTATAGAATGAACTCTAGTAATTGGTTTAACATGCAATGATAAACAATTTAAGTCTCCCCGTGTATTGACGGTGATTTGCCGATTAGCAAAGAGGTTCATTAATTTATTATAAGTTATCAATAATTCACAAATGAACTGCTGCTGGATTAGTTCCTGTCAAATGCTGAAACTAATTTCGTGTCCAATTAATGTATCCTGAACTACTAATGCCGTAAAACGAGATTAGAATGGAAATTAGCGGATAATACAGAAATTAGCGGATAATAAGACCAAGAGAACTAAGATGCCTAGATAACACACGATACTTCCATTTCGGTGCCTGCGTAAATGTTTGAAATAAATTGATCGATAATTTTGGAAAACACGGTAATTCAGGTAGTCAAGTGGTCGAAATTTAGATATTATTCAATTTATATTATATTATTAATTCAATATTTATATTATTCAAGCTCTTGAGCATTTCACGTTCATTTTTGTGGACCGTTGAAAATAGAATAGAAAGAACCGATTCTTCGGAAGTACTGTGAGTAATCGAGTTTACTACTCGACAGGGCAATGACTGAAGAAACATTACAGTTCAAAAAACAATTATTAATTTTTGTAAAAAAATCAGTTTTTGATAGTAAGGAAGTAAGCAATAATTGCTTAAATGCTATAATTTATTCCTCTTTATCTTTTTTAATTTATGCTAGATAAAGAGAAATAAATTTTATATCATTCACAAATTAGATAACATTTTATGAATAAAATTTATTCGTTAAATTTTATAATCAATTAATTTATTAATTTCTTCTTATTTCTATTATTTATCTATTTATTAATTATTTCTTCTAATCGACTATTATTTAATAATAGATATTATTAATCGACTATTTAGTCGATAGCCTGGGTTTACATTAGGGAGGCATAGGCTAGACCCGCAAGTCTTTAGGGTTATAAAGGTGGGGTAGAATCTTCCCCGTGAATTTCGTAGCGTTAAATCTTTCCAGGTTTACCATTTTTCGGAACTCAGCAAGATAGAAAAATCTATTTTTGGTGGGGGAAAATCTATTTTTACGAGAGATGAAAAATTATGCAGAAAAATTAATTCAGAGGGAAAGTACCTCGATAGGGGAACCGATGAAATACGTTCGTACCTACTTACAGGTTATTTACATACAGGTATTTCTCTGAAACGCTGACTTAGTACGGTACGGTTGTTGAAAACACGCATTTTCAATCAATACGTAGATTCTTCGATGTACCAACTGGTATTTATTCTCATAAAAAACAGCTTTTTCAATATTTACATTTCTGAGCAAATCTCTTGGTTGAGAAAAACAGAAATTCAAAAAAAATGCACTAAAAAATCTTTTTAGTATTTTCTTGTTTGCGTGGTTGTTAAAAATTTGTCGTCATATGGCATTCTGGCTCAAGAGAGGCGTTAATTTTAGTTCGAAATTCACATCATTACTAGACAAACCGCTGATCCGATTTTCGCGATTTTTTTAAGCGCTACCAAGTTGAGGGTTGTTCGTTAAAGGGTGGGTTCATCAATTCAGTTCATTCATCAAATAAACATTATTCTCAGGATAAATAGTTTCTTGGGAATTTAAACTATGAATTTCCATGTTAACGTACCGATGGAAAATTTTATTCGGAGAATAATGGATATTAATAATGGAAGATTAATAACAGAATTAATCAACCCACCCTAACAAAAAAAAAATATTCTTCTTATTAACCTAAGACCTTCTGTTCTCGTATTTAAATTTTGACATTTTCGGTCGCGGGAAAACTGCGGTAATTCAGGAAAACGCGTAAAACTAGTCAAATTTATGAAAGTTCAACTAAAACTTGATAATGATTGGAAAATTTTTAAAAGAATTTTAGAACACCCGCCCTTCTAATTCATTATCCAGTAAGCCTTTGATGTAATCTGATTAATTTCGATCCTGGCCCAATTATCGACTATTAACTCGACGAATGACAAAAATCTTGCCCAACCTATCCTTTGATGGACATATAAACGCGATACACCCGAATAATCCTTCGTTTTAACTTTTTGCCGATGATTTATGTCAGACCCCGGTCCCAGGCCGGTAAAGCGGAGCTTTTTCCCGCCCCAGGATCAACGGTAATCCCAGGTGACATCTGGATCGTAGGGGCTCAAGGCTTTTCCGCCCCACGTCGACTGTCGTTTGGGAGGCTCCAGTCAAAATATAAACCTGGAACGAATAAACTAAAGGAAAATCACTCGCTTTAAATCACCCCGAGTCCGATATTGCTTTGAGAATTGGGGATTTTTCATTGTCCGCCTCCGTGTCGGGGTATATTTTCCCAGGGAATCGGCGTCGAAATGTTGAACCGAGCGATGATATGGCCGTATCTTTTAGAAATGTCGACATTTCCTCGAATTTTTTGTCTGCTAAGTCTGTCATTTCGTAGATAATTGGCCCCTTTTATTATTTAACGGAATTTCTTTGATACCGGAGGAGCTACACAAATTTAGGTACCTACCTTCATGATGAAATTTCCGGGAAAACATTTTCTGGAAGGGAATTTGACGTTTTGCCTCTGAGAGCTTTTGGTTCATTTTTCTATAGAAATGAACCTTTGTAATCGGTCAGGAAAAAAAATTTTAACACCCCCTGAAAATTTGTTGGTTTACGTTTCAAGGGGTGTAGAATCCGAATCTGCAATAAAAATTTTTTGTCCGTCCGCCGTCCGCCGTACGCCGTCCGCCGTACGCCGTACGCCGTACGCCGTACGCCGTACGCCGTACGCCGTCCGCCGTCCGGGGTTTTTTAGGGGGAAGGAGTTATCGAAAAATTTTGAAATTTTTACCAAAAATCAAGTTCCGTATCTAGTTGGTCCTAACGTCTCGGCAGAACCCTACCTTGATTTTAAGGCCAGTAAAACAGCTGTTGAAGTGGGAAAAAATTCGTGTTTTTCTGGAAATTTAAAACATAGGCATGTGACGCATCATTTTCTATAGATTTTTCTATGCTGAATCGAATGAGACCATCGCCACGCCGGTAGCTTCAACCGTTTAGGAGTTATTGCAGTTTTTGTGAGACATTTTTGAGTTTTTAAAAATTTCTACAATTCTTAATAACTCGAAAACGACTAGAGCCACAGAAATCGTTTTCCACTCGTTGGAATCCCCACAAAAACTTCTGTCCTCCCGATATCTTCAATTTAAAGAATTTGGTCGCATTATACAAATCAGCAAAACAAAAATTGGAAAAAGTTGAGAATTTGACCTCGGCTCTTAGATACGGTTGATTGATCTACTTACGACCACTAGCCTATTACACCAACAAGGTGACGCACTCACACTACGACCAGTTGCGCTTGGCAACATAAGAACGAGACAGGCTTTAACAAAGGTTCTGAGGCATTCTTGACGCATTTTTAATTTCATTATTCAGAGAATTTAATAATTATTCTGTTAGTTATGTAGGTAAATAAGAATAGATTAAGTGATGATTTCAACGAAAATTAACGACGCGCTGCGTTGAAAAGATAGATAGGTAGGTCAAGCAAGGAGGACCAAGCAAAGAGGATGATTATTTTTTGCCGGGTTGAAAAAACGTTTTTCTAAATCCCCATCTAAAATATCAGCCAATTTATACTGAAATTCTAGAATAATAACAACTAAATTCCGTGTTTAAGGAGAACCTATATATCGTAAGATTTGTCTTTGCAATCGAAAAATGAACCCCTGTGCAAAATTTGCAGAGTTCTTCGGATATACCGAAAACTGAAGTGCACATGCCACTGATCTACTTAGCAGCGTTTTTTCGTTGTCTGCCACTTTTTTTTTTTTTTTTGTTTTTTTTTTGTGGAAACCTTTTATGGAACTTTGACGAAGATTTTAATAATTTTGTCTTTATTCTGACTTGTTTTTTGTTCCCAGTCTCCTCGTTTTTTTTATAGGGATTTTTTTGAACTTGGAAATTTTTCGTCTGACAGCGTTATTTTTTTTGTCAATCCCTTTTTTCTAATAGGCCCGAAATTCAAAAGTAAAGTGCAAACAAGTGTTTACCAATCTATAAAACCGCCTTCAAAATACGCAAAAAATAACAATAGCAATGACAATCATTAAAAAAAAAACAATCTGCCAGCCATTTTTTGAATTTTTGTTGAAATAGGAAATTCTGTACAAATTCATTCGGAAACTTCGTCTCGATATTTCCTTTTTCGCGGTTATCGATTGGCCGATGATCGAATTTTATGAATCTCCATTCCGGCATCCCCGTATCGATACTGCGGTATTCAAAATGTAACGCTTCTGAGCGTTGTTCGGTTTTGAACTGATTCGCCATTGTTGAAGAGAAAGCTGGTACGTTGGGAATCTTTAATGCTGTTGCCAGCATGATTCTCTCGCAGTTTGCGGTTGTTCGATTCAAACTCAATTCTACAACAGCGAGGGCCCGACTGCGGGTTAGACGCTATTATTCCACCATGTCGCCGATAATGAAGTGGGGACGTGATGCCGTCGACGGTGATTGGAAGTTGGTCATGAAATTGTAATATTTTGGAACAGCGGGCCACGGTATTAGCCACACGCAGGCCATCTGGACCTTGGAGTTGTCCATAAATCGATAATCAATTATGCAAGTAGGTAATTTGAAGATGAAAAAATGTATTTTCCAATAAATCCAGTGCCACGAATAATAATGACAATATTAATAAGAATAATACGCATGATAAGCTAAAAAATAAAATTAGTTAAGTAGGTAGGTACTCAAAAAAGGGAAATCCTGACAAATATTTCTGAAATAATCAGCAAGCCTCAAAATAAGGAATGAAAAACCAAAAAAGAAACTGAGAGCTAAAAATTTTTTAAAAAGCAAAAAGAAATTTTTGAAAAACTGAAAAATTTAAAAAATAAAATAAAATAAAATAAAAATAAAATAAAAATAAAAAATAAAAAAAATGAAAAATTTAACAAAAGAAATGCAAAAACAAACAGTTGAAAAAGTTCAAAATAAAAACAAAAAATTGAGCAAAATAAAAAATAAATAAAATGTGAAATAAAACCAATTTTACAAAAAAAAAAAGGGCTAAAACAGAAAAAAAAATTAAAAAGGGCAAAATTTGATTAAAGGAAAAAAGTGAGGGGTAAAAAAATCTGCAAAAAAACGACTTCAATCCTGTTTTTGAAATGCAAGGAAAATATACCAGTAGTAGGTGGATTGCTGGACTGGGGAGTTGATTGTATTTTCAGATGATTTTAAATTGACTATCAAAATATACGCAGATCGAATTAATGGTTAAAAGTTCAAATTGACCTACTTTCTAAGTTAGTTTTCCAATATAATAGCCGCGGGATATGTTTACCCAAAAAAGTGGGCCATTATCAATGATTTGTCCTCGCTATTAAAAGAATTGAATCGGAGATAAGAATGGCCACAACGCCTTCTCATCAGGCAGTTCAAAAAGAAGTTACGCCTCATTAACCCCCGGTTTTATAATAACGACCTCCGTTCGAAAACTCCATCCAAGTTTAGCAGTTAATTTCGAGCCCAACTATTTCTCAAAGTTGAAGCTCGCATAATTTCAAAACTGCCCCGAGGCGAGGTAATCTCGTTTTTTCCGAAATTGAAGTCACCGAGTAGAAAAAATGGCGATTTACTTCCGCGGCTAAATTGTATATTTGCTAAAATGGCCAGCACCACGAAGGCATTATTATTCATAATATTTCGGTTCAGAAAAGTCGAGAAGAAAAATCATCCGAGGCTGGAAAATTATGAGGCGGCAGGGAAAGGCCATTTACAAGTGCGAGCTATGGAAATTGACGGCGGATGGAGAAATTACAGTTTGTAGTGGAGCGAGGTTAAAATAAAAGGCCTTCATATTGGTTCTTTTTTAGTGAAATTTACATTTTAACGGGACGACCACCGCTGGCCGACGAATTTCGAGGGAAAAACTGACCGATGCATCAAACGGGGTGTGGAAAAAATTCTATACCACGTAGGGGACAGAAGATAGGGGAGGTTTTATTTTCCACTTTTATTGAGATCACTTCCCACTCGATATTACCATTTCGAGTTAACCAAAAGTAGTCAGAATACTGTCACATTTTACTGCGCAAAATTTTGGCACAAAGTCCCAATTATGCCCCCCTAATTGGCCCAAAACGCAAAATAGGCCCAGTAAAAACCACATATTATGGAGCTAATATAAATCATTTAAAGGCAGCATAACATGTTTTCATTTGAAGTTCATTTTTTGGTTCATTTTTCTATAGAAATGAACCTTTGTAATCGGTCAGGAAAAAAAAAATTTTAACACCCCCTGAAAATTTGTTGGTTTACGTTTCAAGGGGTGTAGAATCCGAATCTGCAATAAAAATTTTTTGTCCGTCCGCCGTCCGCCGTACGCCGTCCGCCGTACGCCGTCCGCCGTACGCCGTCCGCCGTCCGCCGTCCGGGGTTTTTCAAGGGGAAGGAGTTATCGAAAATTTTTGAAATTTTTACCAAAAATCAAGTTCCGTATCTAGTTGGTCCTAACGTCTCGGCAGAACCCTACCTTAATTTTAAGGCCAGTAAAACAGCTGTTGAAGTGGGAAAAAATTCGTGTTTTTCTGGAAATTTAAAACATAGGCATGTGACGCATCATTTTCTATAGATTTTTCTATGCTGAATCGAATGAGACCATCGCCACGCCGGTAGCTTCAACCGTTTAGGAGTTATTGCAGTTTTAGTGAGACATTTTTGAGTTTTTAAAAATTTCTACAATTCTTAATAACTCGAAAACGACTAGAGCCACAAAAATCGTTTTCCACTCGTTGGAATCCCCACAAAAACGTCTGTCCTCCCGATATCTTCAATTTAAAGAATTTGGTCGCATTATACAAATCAGCAAAACAAAAATTGGAAAAAGTTGAGAATTTGGCCTCGGCTCTTAGATACGGTTGATTGATCTACTTACGACCACTAGCCTATTACAACAACAAGCACTCACACTACGACCAGTTGCGCTTGGCAACATAAGAACGAGACAGGCTTTAACAAAGGTTCTGAGGCATTCTCAGAGGCATTCTGAGGCAACGTTTTTCTAAATCCCCATCTAAAATATCTACCAATTTATACTGAAATTCTAGAATAATAACAACTAAATTCCGTGTTTAAGGAGAACCTATATATCGTAAGATTTGTCTTTGCAATCGAAAAATGAACCCCTGTGCAAAACTTGCAGAGTTCTTCGGATATACCGAAAACTGATGTGCACATGAAACTGATCTACTTAGCAGCGTTTTTCAAGTTTGAAGGTCCTTTCCTTCAAACTTCCAGCAGGTCCTTAGAGTTTACTTTCATCGCCGATGACCCATTACCCATGACCCATGACCCATGACCCATTACCCATGACCCATTACCCATGACCCATTACCCATGACCCATTACCCATGACCCATTACCCATGACCCATTACCCATGACCCATTACCCATGACCCATTACCCATGACCCATTACCCATTACCCATTACCCATGACCCATTACCCATTACCCATTACCCATTACCCATGACCCATTACCCATTACCCATGACCCATGACCCATGACCCATGACCCATGACCCATGACCCATTACCCATTACCCATTACCCATTACCCATGACCCATTACCCATGACCCATTACCCATGACCCATGACCCATTACCCATGACCCATGACCCATTACCCATGACCCATTACCCATGACCCATTACCCATTACCCATGACCCATGACCCATTACCCATGACCCATGACCCATGACCCATTACCCATGACCCATTACCCATGACCCATTACCCATACCTAATACAAATCCCATTACCCATCACCCATAATCCATCATCCATAAAACATAACCCATCTCCCATAACCCATCACCCATAACCCATAACCTATCAGCCATAACCCTTCAATCATAGCCCATCAACCATAAACCACCACCCACGAATCCAGATCCCCAGTTCCTTTCGAATTTTTCTTTTAAAAAAATATCAACACCAATCATCATTGGATTTCAGCACTGTCAAGAAAGTTAACCAGTTGAAAGCTCAACACCGCCAATCCTACTGAACATCACTTCGATGATTTTTCCGTCTCACAAGTTGGGAAAACTGTCCGATACGACGAACCTCGCAATGTTCGCGGGCAGGGAAGTTTTCCCTGTTTCTCCGAGAACTTTTCGTCCCTTCCGCTTTCTTTTCAGACCGAGGGGTTTGGTCTAGTTTTCTCAGCTAACTCGAATTAACAAAATCAATGGACCATTCAACGAGTAGGAAACTTTTTACCCCTATTTTCCCTCTTTCACCCCCATTTCGCTCCGGGGGAGGGGCAGACGGGCCCGTTAGTGTTCTGTCAAGCGTGGTGAACTCTTTCTGACTCGACAGGATCTCCCGTTTCGCCGGCAATCGAAGAAAAACCAACAATCCGGAAAGTCCACTATTGCAAAACAAGACTGTTGTTAATTGAAGTCGGAAAACCAGCGGACACCTGGCTCCAATTTGGGCTAGATTGGGAAGAAAGTCAATTCCGATACTCCGAAATATTTTGACAAAATGTATAATGAAAAAGAAGGGTACGAAAAAAAACATATTTTGAGAGATAAACCTATTTTTCTTTTGTTCTTCGAACGATTTCGATAAATCTATTGGCAGTGTAAATCGGGACGAGAAAATTTAATTCCGCTGCTCATTTGAAAAACTCATTACAATTTTACGGTTGCACACCTCAATTGTTGCAATAGCAATATGATGCTAATGATTGAACGGCCCGGGTAGAACCGACGAGGCGTTAACTCCTGATGAAACCAGAATGGGCAAACTCGGGTCGGTATAATTCAATATATTTAGGCTCTTCTCCCCATCAACGAATAACCCAACCCCGTGTTCTACCATCCGATCAATTCTAGGTATAACCGTTCCCACAATTCACTCCCTCGTACTATTCTGTAATGCTAAGGACGTTAGTGGACCGTAAACTGTTCGATTGTTATGGCCCTTTGACAAATTCGGTACATACGTATTCACGATACCGGAACAATTTTCTTCGAACGTGCCTAACTAATTTATTATCCTTTTTCTCATCAGTAAATGTGCAGTTACGAATGGTTTCGAAGATTTGTAATATCATCCAAGATGGATTTAAAATTAATGGTTCATAAAATTAAATTGAAACCATTTCCTATTTTTTTCCAATTATTTTCAACTTTATGAAATGTTTAGAAGAGGTGCATATTGAACGCACTACTCATCCTGCAACGCTCCGCCACCACGGCCGTACAGAAACATTCGACTATCGAATCTTACTCGTCCGGCGGCTTGAGCCGTCAGTGGGCGTGTCCAGCCGTTGGGAACGCGTCTGCGGTTGGCCGAGTGCCGCACGCTCCTTAAGGACCCGCTGAGGCGGATAAAAGCTACGCTACAGGGCGGCTCCGCGGCATGATTCGTGCAATTCCCATTTGAGGCTAATGGCCAAAATGTTCATGTCACCAGTGAGAATCGAACCCTCGACTTCAGTCCATCGCCGCCCGATGCCTGCAACCCAAGTCGGTCGCGCTGACCACTCCTTGAGGCCAATATACCTCAAATTAAAATTCAATCCATTTACCTTATACCTTATTCGCGCATTTCAGATCACGAAAAGGTAATCAACGATTTTGCACCTCGCTGTCGCAGTCGGCATGAAGTTTTGCTACAGAGGGAAAAAAACCTTTGCATAAAAATGGGACGGTAGATGAGGAATAATATGAAATGCAAATGAAATGAGAAAAGAACGCTGTTTTAGAGGTTGACATTCATTATTCATTTTACCAACTAGTGCGAGACAGTTGGTTAGGGAAGTTGGAATGGAAAAGTAGTTGTGTTGCCGGGAATAAGTTAGTCAGGTAAAATGATGGCCGGGCATTGCCCAAGAACTTGAAAGTTGTAAACTTGGAACAACACCCGCGTTACAAGTCTAGTCCGACCTATTCGTTGATTATACGTAGGTAAGATAATGGTTACATTAATCGTGATTTAGCTTAATACAACCTACATAAAGGAGAATTAGTGGGGATTGTCTCAGGACAATATATTAATTTACGTATTTTCTGGGTATACTATTTTTCACATTTAAACACGAGAATGACGTTGATAAAATTCTTCTAAATAACGTACCTACCTACCTAAAAACTGAAAAAAAGTTGCTCAAAAAATTCGCGGAAAAACGCCTTTTATACGGTACCTAAATGACTCGAGAAAAAGGAAAAAATATTCAAAAAATTCCCAAAATGATTTATTGAGTGTCTAAATTCTAATTTTTTGTTTTTTATCTAACAGTATACCTACTAAGTCAGATTTTCGGGCATTTGGACCGATTTTTTGGGATGCTAGGACCAACAATTTTCAAATTATACTACGATTGCTTCAAAATTGGCAATAGCTCCTAACATCTAAGAAAAAATTGGTATTATATGCCTAATCAACATCTTTAGGGCCGAGTCGTATTGATTCAGGAATAAACCTGTTTCGACATTCTATTCCTACTGAACTTGAAAAGCATTTTAGGAGTCTCGGGCCTTCAAGAGATTTTAATTAAATGCAAATTAAAGTAGATTCGTCCAAGGCAATAAAACCGGTCGAGTTTTATCTTGATCGTTCGAAAGTGAAGATAATTCGAATAATTTACACGAAGCTGAGTCAGGTGAATTAACCTGTAAAACGTAAGACGTTGTTCCCTATCGGTGCAAACGAATTTCGAACTTTGTCAAAAGTAAGCGAAAAATAAATGATGAAAAAATAAATATTTATGAAGATTATTCGGAGGAGATAAAAAGATAAAAAAGTTTTTCAGCTATTATTTTTGTGCCTTTTTTTCGGAATTTTTCATAGGTGAAATTTTGACACGAATTCCATATCTCTACATGGTTCTACACAATACGATGAACAAACAGAAAGTTTTAACCTGTGGGAAACACCGGAAAAAAAGCTACACGACTCCTCCTCCAAGTGCGGCGGTCGCGGGAAACTCGAAGTTGAATACGAAGTTTGTTCGGTATTCTCTCCGTTGCTTAACGATTCCAAACTTGAAGACGAAGAAGGAAGAGATGAGAGGCCGTTGATGCGAGAGCCTCGACCAAGGAAGCGTAAATGTTCCTTTTTGCCAGCCGAGGGGAAGAAAAAGCGACGTTGTTCTTGCGAGTTATACGATTGCATTTAGATTACGAGGGACACGAGTTAATTCAATTTTTCTTCCAACTCCCCGATGAGCTGAGCCGGTTTCTATTGCTTAATTAAGCGTTACGAGAAATGCTTAGCCTAGGGCTCCTTTGCTTGGAAAGAGAAATTTTTAATATCAACACCCTTGAATTGTATGACATTTTCCATTTTCGAGTGCACAATACTTCCATATTTTGATGTGTTAATTCTTTAACCTAAGCAATTCGATGTTGACACGACAGGCTAGTGCCCACAGGGAGCATTTAATGCTCCCTATGGAACTAATTTAGTTCCATACCTTCCGTTCGAGCGCTGCCCGCGCATTAAACACCTTGGTGTACCCAACACCTTCTCGGATAAGTAGGTAGTGATTCGTCTCTAGATTTCCAGACGGTGCCTGTCCGTCTGCGCTTCCTCTCTCTCTAACCACCGTGCCTCCCCTACCCATCCCCCTACCTGTCAGCTGATCGGACCTTGTTCTCCTAATCCTCCCAAATTATCTACAAAACCCCATGATCCACCTGCCTCTTGCGATTGACAGCTCCTCAAGCGGCCGTATTCGAATTAATCTATTAACTATCTACCCAATTACCTACCTACCGATAGTTGTCATTAATTAATATTTGTCAAATCTTTTCCTAATTTTGGTGAATTTACAAAAGGACTTTAAATTCTCTACTGTTATTTAACGCCTAGATCATCGGATCGTCACCTTCATCACCCACCTCATCAGCAACCTTTGGCGATACCAGCGCCCATCTTCGCCTGCCTGATCTAGGGAGCAGCACCGCCTCCGATCCACCAGTTGCTCTATTCAAAAGGGAACCTAACCAAGTATTACCTACCAAGACTCCGTTTTTCACCACCGTTTCGAGAACGTGCTTTTTCCACCAAGTTTTTTACCTATCAAGCGAACCAAGCTTAAATAAGTATTAACGAGTACCGTCGAGTACCCCCTTGTCGCCCAGCAGTTTTCCTAAACGCTGTCATTCGGGCGCGTTCGATTTCCTTAGGGAGACGTCCCAAGGATCATCTCATCGGTACCAACCCACATCGGCGAAGACGTTCTCGCCGATCGTGGGCACGGTCGTCTCATCGATCGTCTGAATCAAATTCGGTCGTCATCACCTACGATCGAAAGTACTCCTTCGATCGAGCTCATCTAGCAAGTCGGACACCCGTCATCGTCCCACTTCGCCCAGCCACGATCAGACTGTCCTGCCGACCGTCTGACCGATCACCCTTGGACATCGGGCCGGCCTGGCCGCCGTGGCAAGTGGCGAGAACGACAACGGAACGCGGAGGAAGTATCGTGTGTCACCCGGACGTACTGTAAGATCTGCTCATTTACTTCATGCCATTAAATCGTATGATTAAGCTCCTATCTGTGAGATATAATTTAATCCCATACCCCCACCCCGAAGGAACATTTTGGTCCAATTCTGACCGGATAGAAAAGCGAATCCTTTGGATATAGAAAATACAGTCCACTAGTCAATTTGAATTTGAAATTTATACCTAAAATTTGGTAAATTCGAAATTTATATTTACCTTACCTTGTACCATTATTATTTATTGTACCACCTTTCGTTATTTATTCGTCTATTGTCCGTGGGTAATAGCCCACTGTTCAGCTGTGATACTAAAATTAATTCGCCGAGAATTTAAGAGTATCAGCATTTTTGAAATTCGATACCTTATCAAATTGTTCGGTATTATCGTTTTACCGACCTGTCGTCGTTTTTTGGCCGTTCTCGTTGGTATCTCATTCCGTTTTTGAGGTAATTTGGCAATTAGTGTCCTATTTAAATTCCTAATCCTAACGTCATTCCTAACACTCCCCCTCTACCAAGTATTTATTTTCCCCTTGTATACCTACCTAATACCTGCACAATGCCGGAGGGAGGAGAAGACGCGGCTAGGTCGTCGGCTAGGGCCATTCGGGCTGCAAAACGCGAGATGAAGACCGCAGGAACACAAATTGCGCACATTCGAAATAAGGGATTTGCGGCAGTTTCATCATCGGCGGAACGCGGGATTTTTCGCGGAATGTTTGCTACCGTGGAAAATTTCTTTCAAACATTTAATCGCAAGTGGGAGGAATTAGCGGACCTACACGACGAAGAAGGAGCAGCTGCGCCGTACCCATCGCCGGAAGAGGAAAATTATTTTCGGGAAATCACGAATTATTATTTCGAAATTCATAATTTCCACCTACAAATAAATTCTCGAGTGGGAGTACCGAATACCAATCCCAATTTGGACACCACAGTTACCAACCCCACCTCCCGAGCTATTCTTCCTAAAATCCACATTAAAAATTTTGGTGGTGATATTACCCAATGGCCAACTTTCAAGCAGTTGTTTACGTCGCTGATTAAAGAAGAACCGTCGCTCACCGATTCCGAGCGGTTTCATTATTTGTTGGGATACCTCTACGGACCAGCCTACGATTGCGTAAAACATATTGCCGCGGTCGGCGAAAATTTTCCCTTGGCATGGGCGGCTCTACTAAAAACATATGATTGCCCTAGAAAGTTAGCTTGCTCTTACCTAAATCGATTTCTCAGTTACAAGCCTAGTTCCAGTAAACCGACCGCCGATACTCTGAGGGAGTACATCGCTAACGTTAGTGAGAGCATAGCGTCATTACGAAATTTGGATATTGCCGACCTAGCCGAATATTTGCTCTGCGAACTAGCCTTGAGAAGCTTGGATCCTTACACCCGAGAGGCTTTCGAAACTAGCATTGTAGGCACAGTATACCCACAATTTACGACCCTGCAAGACTTCGTGCAAAACCGATGCCAGGTACTTAGCATCACCCAGGATGCTGGTTCATTCAACCGACCACCACCTACCAAAACCGACCAACATCCCAATCGTGCACCTATTGGAAAACCACCAAATTATTATACCTCTCGCCCCACCACCTCACGCCAAGCCCTCATGGCGCGAGGTCAGTCTACCTCGTCAAATAATTATTCTCAATATAACAACCAACCTCAAGCTAAAACTCGTTCATGCTTCATCTGCAAGGGTAATCACACCGTTGTTAATTGTTTCCGTTTCAGAGCGGCAACGCCCCAGCACCGGTTGGATCTGCTCCGGAGCTTCCACGGCTGCCTAAATTGCTTAAGCGTTTTTCACAAGCAATCCGAGTGCACCTCAGCATACTCGTGCCAGAAATGCCAACGCCGGCATCACACCGACCTTCACGTAGCCCAGAACGATGGCGAGACGCCTGCTCCGAGAAGAGCATCGTCGCAGCCTAGGACCGGCTCACAGACGGGCGCACCATCATCCTCATTTGCTGGCGCGGCTACCAACCGACAGTCTGGCGTGCTCTTGGGCACAATAACCGCGGTCCTCAAGGCAGTGGACGGCACCCCGCTCACCTTCCGAGGAGTTTTGGACCCAGGCTCGCAGTACTCCTTCGCCACCGAAGACTGCGCGCGGAAATTGAGATGCCCGACCAGACCTTTCCGGGGCCATATTTCTGGGGTAGACCAGACCCCTCTTCACAGCGTCAAGGGTACGGCCTCTTTGACCTTCCTGCCACCTCGGAACAACGCCTCGCTGGCCACCGAAGCCGTGATTGTGCCGACCATCACTCCGCCCCTACCTCAAGTCGAGCTTCAATCAGCATGCTGGGACTATTACCGATCATATGACCTCAGTGATCAAGATTTCGCCAAACCAGGTCCGATATCATTCTTAATCGGGGCTGATCTCTTCCCGGAAGTGATAACCGGCGCTCCAATCACGCTTCTATCGAACGGACCGAGGCTGATGCCCACCGTATTTGGCCTGACGGTCATGGGTCGTTATGAGGAAGAGCCCGACTCTCGATCATCACTCGCCCTGCTGGCTCACGGAAGTCTCACGCCCATTATTGAAAGATTTTGGCAGATTGAGGAACCATCCTTCGACACCAAGATGTCTCCGGAGGACGAGTATTGTCAACAGCACTTCACCAGCTCGCATTATCGGACCGACGACGGGCGCTACGTGGTATCGCTGCCGTTCCGAACCGTCCCACCGACCATCGTTCCGAACACCGCGAGAGCGATAAATTGTTTTTACTCGCTCGAAAAGAAGCTCATGAGGGATGAAGAACTTGGTCGAGAATATCGCGCGCAGATCGACGAGTACCTGCAGCTCGGTCAGATGAGCCCGGCTAAAGATCCACCTAAATACGTCATCCCACATCACGCTGTGTTCAAGACCACCGGAGAAAAACGAAAATTGCGCATAGTTTTCGACGCCAGTTTTCCTGCGCCATCAGGCAGCCTGAACGACCATTTGTATACCGGTACAAAACTTCAGGCCGACATCACGAACATTTTATTAAAATTCCGTCAGCATCGGTACGTGTTCAGCTGCGACATAGTAAAAATGTTCCGGCAAATTTGGCTCACTCCTGAACACCGAAATTATTTGCAAATCGTCTGGCGACCGTCCCCGGAAGATCCGCTCCAATTTTACTGCCTCAACACAGTAACTTTTGGACTGTCGAGCTCCCCATTCTTGGCGCAACGAGTCCTGCAGCAACACGCCCGAAATTACCAGGATCGATACCCAGAAGCTGCCGCAGTGATCCTAGAAAGTACCTATATTGATGATATCACAGCCGGCTGCGACTCTTTGGCTCACCTTGCCCAATTGAAGACCGAACTAATCGACCTACTTCGCCTGGGAGGCTTTGAGTTGAGCAAGTGGAGCTCAAATCATCCTGCTCTTCTTGACCCGTCCGACCAGTGGGACCGGTCAGTTCACCTCGGATCGGAAGATTTACCGGCCACTAAAATCCTGGGTCTGAAATGGAATCCTGCCGACGACGTTTTCTCGTACGATGTCACCGCTCCGCCCGAGGGCCATACTCGCCGCGTACTGCTATCGACCATCGCACGTCTGTACGACCCATTAGGATACCTAGCGCCAGTAATCTTCACCGCCAAACGAGTCCTACAACTTACCTGGATGGCCAATTTGAAATGGGACGAAGAAGTACCTCCGGAAATTCTTAAACCGTGGAAACAATTTGTCAACGAACTGCCCGTTCTTCGAGGAATTTCCATTGCACGACCGTTTCCAACCGCTTCCCAACGCCAGTTGATTTATTTCTGCGACGCCTCCACCGAAGGCTATTGCGCTGTGGCATATTTGCGCTCGAGCGATCGAGACGACATAACGTTGACTCTCCTCAAAGCCAAAACCAAATTGGCGCCCCTGAAGACTTTAACCGTCCCAAGACTCGAACTTTGTGGAGCACTCCTCCTCAGTAAACTTCATGAGTCTCTCAAGGGTCTTCAGAGCAGCCTTGGTGTCACCGAGGTGTATTGTTTCTCCGACTCCACCACCGTCATCGCCTGGCTTCGCACACCACCGCATCTGCTTCATATTTTTGTCTCCAACCGGGTTCAACAGATCCTGAGCAACACCCAAATTGATTGGTGGAGACACATCAAGGGCGTGGAAAATCCGGCTGACGTCGGTTCACGCGGGATTGCTCCGGCAGCCCTTCAGCATCACGCTCTTTGGTGGAATGGGCCAGAATGGTGCCGCCTTCCCATAGAGCGATGGCCTGAGCCAACCTCACACCTCGACGAGATCCCGGAGATGCGCAAAACCACACCTGTGCTTCTCTCTCTTGGCACCACGTCGGCGTTCGTCGACATCGCAAAACGACACTCCAGGTATCCAACATTCGTCCGAGTGATGGCCTACGTCTGCAGGTTTCTTCATAATTCACGTTGCACCGATGGCTCGAAACAGCAACGGATTACGGGACCGATCTCTGCTCTCGAATATTCGAAAGCGAACCACCAATACGTCCGAGCCCTCCAGCGGCATTATCATCCCGAGGTATTCACGCTGCCGTTCAATGAACTATCAACCGAATTACGTCGACTGAACGTGTTCGTGGATGCTGAGGGTCTCATTCGAGTCGGAGGTCGCCTGGCAAACGCTCCGTTGCCCTACGAGGAGAAACATCCGATCCTTTTGCCCAAAAGGTCTCCCTACACCAACCTGCTGGTCAACCATCACCATCTGCAGAACCATCACGTCGGCCCCGCCGGACTTCTAGCGTCGGTTCGTCAGCAATACTGGATCCCTGGAGCCAAGAACCTTATCCGCACCCTACGGCACAAGTGTGTGGTATGCACCCGTTTCTCCAGAACCAGGTTGATACCCTTCATGGGCCAGTTGCCCAAATCACGCTTTTCGGGCACGCGACCGTTCCTGGTGACTGGAGTGGACTTCGCCGGTCCGTTTCTGATCAAGACCTCCTCGGCTCGCAAGGCCATGGTTCAGAAAACCTACCTATGCCTGTTTATTTGCATGACCACCAGAGCCGTTCACCTGGAAGTTGCCATGGGTCTCTCAGTCGAGGCATTCCTAAACGTCCTCGACAACTTCGTCTCCAAGCGAGGCTGGCCGTCTGAGATCCTATCGGACGGAGGAACTAACTTTCGCGGCACCGACCGATACCTGCGCGAGATCACCAAGATGTTCGAGGACCAAGCCACCAAAGACCGAATCGTCCGACACACCGCTCCGCAGACCGTACGCTGGAATTTCAACCCCCCATCATCGCCTCATTTCGGCGGTGGATGGGAAGTCTCAATTCGGATGGTCAAAGAGCTCCTCTACAAGACCTTCGGAAATCAGCCCTACACCTTACCGGACCTCATCACAGCGTTCAATAAGATCGAGGCGATCTTAAACTCCAGGCCGCTCCAAGCCTTGTCAAGCAGCCCTGATGACCTGGAAGCCCTAACACCGGGGCATTTCCTAATCGGGCAACCTCTCACCGCAGTACCCGAACCTGATTTCACAGATGTTCCTGTGGGACGCCTGAACCAATGGCAGCGGCTGCGGGAAAGAGTCCAATATTTTTGGACACGATGGAGGAAGGAATACCTCAGCAGCCTTCAGACCCGACAGAAATGGGATCGGCACCAACCCAACCTCAAAGTCAACGACCTCGTGCTCCTCATCGACGTCGACGCATCACCAACCAGCTGGCCGCTTGGCCGAATCATCGAAACCCATCCAGGAGCCGACAACGTCGTCCGCGTGGTGACCGTCCGTACCCGTTCCGGAGTCTACCGGAGGCCGTCCGTCAAGATGCTGCCTCTGACCCTGGAGGACATCCACGCCTAAGCACCGGCCCCGTCTGGAAATCGGGGGGAGTATGATTCGTCTCTAGATTTCCAGACGGTGCCTGTCCGTCTGCGCTTCCTCTCTCTCTAACCACCGTGCCTCCCCTACCCATCCCCCTACCTGTCAGCTGATCGGACCTTGTTCTCCTAATCCTCCCAAATTATCTACAAAACCCCATGATCCACCTGCCTCTTGCGATTGACAGCTCCTCAAGCGGCCGTATTCGAATTAATCTATTAACTATCTACCCAATTACCTACCTACCGATAGTTGTCATTAATTAATATTTGTCAAATCTTTTCCTAATTTTGGTGAATTTACAAAAGGACTTTAAATTCTCTACTGTTATTTAACGCCTAGATCATCGGATCGTCACCTTCATCACCCACCTCATCAGCAACCTTTGGCGATACCAGCGCCCATCTTCGCCTGCCTGATCTAGGGAGCAGCACCGCCTCCGATCCACCAGTTGCTCTATTCAAAAGGGAACCTAACCAAGTATTACCTACCAAGAACACCGTTTTTCACCACCGTTTCGAGAACGTGCTTTTTCCACCAAGTTTTTTACCTATCAAGCGAACCAAGCTTAAATAAGTATTAACGAGTACCGTCGAGTACCCCCTTGTCGCCCAGCAGTTTTCCTAAACGCTGTCATTCGGGCGCGTTCGATTTCCTTAGGGAGACGTCCCAAGGATCATCTCATCGGTACCAACCCACATCGGCGAAGACGTTCTCGCCGATCGTGGGCACGGTCGTCTCATCGATCGTCTGAATCAAATTCGGTCGTCATCACCTACGATCGAAAGTACTCCTTCGATCGAGCTCATCTAGCAAGTCGGACACCCGTCATCGTCCCACTTCGCCCAGCCACGATCAGACTGTCCTGCCGACCGTCTGACCGATCACCCCTTGGACATCGGGCCGGCCTGGCCGCCGTGGCAAGTGGCGAGAACGACAACGGAACGCGGAGGAAGTATCGTGTGTCACCCGGACGTACTGTAAGATCTGCTCATTTACTTCATGCCATTAAATCGTATGACTAAGCTCCTATCTGCGAGATATAATTTAATCCCATACCCCCACCCCGAAGGAACAGGTAGGCTATAAAACATCTTGCTTGAATAGCGTTTGACTGATGAGTATGTCGATTTGGACTGATGAGGGATGTTTTTCTGTCTTGGTCACCTGATCTGTATAAGGAATGTGTGAAGGAACAGTTAGCAACGAGCTGTATGACTGGTGGCACAATTTTAAAATTGCCATAAATGTGTTCCTAGGCGTTCCTAGAGTCCGAAAATTCAGAAAAGAAACACTAAATTTTAAAAAGAAACACGCAGAGAGAGGAACAGCGCGGACAGCGCTCGAACGGAAGGAATGGAACTAAATTAGTTCCAGCATTAAATGCTGGGGAGCATTAAATGCTCCCTGTGGGCACTAGCCTGTCGTGTTACACGACAATTCGACAACTACAGTAGTTGACTACTTCAGAGGCTGTTTGTAAACAAAATGTCAACAAAACTCACTATGCAAAAATTAAAACTCGTCTAAAATCAAAATGCATCGAGTTATCAAAATACCTATACATTTTTATTATTATTATTTTTATTTAATATTTATTTATTTTTTATTAAATACCTTCCTATTTTTGGTGCTGTTTTGTTTAAAAAATTCTCAATTTAGTTTGGAAACTTCCCACTTAACTCAAATTTACAATTTGGCATGGAAAATTCTCAATTCTCAAATTCTTAATTTTTCTATTAAACAAATTTTGTTTTGGAAAAGTTTCAATTTGGTAAGAAAAATTGGATTCAAAAGTTCTCATTTTTGTTAAGAAAATTATCAGAATGGGTTGAAATATTCTCAATTTTGTTTGAATAATTCTCGAATTGGTTTAGAACATTCTTGCATTTCTGTGAAAATTTTTCTCCCTTTTTTGGAACTTCTAATTGATTTGGAATATTCTTGCATAGGTATTAAAAATCCTCAAATTTATTAGGGAAATTTTCAATTTGGTTTGAATAATTCTCATATTAGTTTGGAAATTTCTTGCATTTTTATTGAGCATTGTCGAATTGGATTAGAAAAATTCTCAGTTAGATTCTGAAAATTGCCAATTTAGTTCGGAAAATTCTCAATATAATTTAGTTCGGAAAATTCTCAATATAATTTAGGTCGGAAAATTCTCAATATAATTTAGTTCGGAAAATTCTCAATATGCTTTGGAAAATACTCACTTTGTTTTAGGCAATGCTCAACTTTTTTTGGAATTATTCCAGATTTGTCTCGAAAATTCTCAATTTGTTTTGGGAAAATTCTCAATTGAAAAAATTCTAAATTCGGTTTGAAAAATTCTCGATTGAGTTTTATTTGGAAAATTTTCAATTTGGTTCGTAAAATTCGACATGGAAATTTTCTGTACCACGGAGCTGATTTATTGGTATTCATACATGATTTCGCTTGAAGAAAGTAATCAGTCACGTAAGTATAGGTACCAAGTGGTTGTTTCGGCAAACAAGGCCCGTAACAGCAGGTACATGGTCCTTATTCACTGACAAGGGGCATACTTTGCTCCTTAATGAAAAGCCTTCCCCATGAATAAAGCATTAACCAATTGTTAAAGCAATTTCGCTCAGCACTAAAATAGTTTGGCGTTTCAAGCCGATGAACGTAGATCGGATCGTACGAAGGTGATTTGAAATGATGATGAACCGAAGTGACCTATGTTGACCGAACTTGAATATTCTCTCTTCTTGACAGGCAATTGATTGTATATTCTGTTCTAAACATTCTACCAAGATGTATTGACTGGATATTCAAATGTAAACCTCTTGCCTGGCGAATGCATTATCGGGAATTCATTAGGGCGTTTCCCTGCTATTAATAACACTAATGCATCATTTCAGTTCGGTCTGAAAATATCCAGGCCAATAAACTGCAATTTCGAGAATTGACGTTATAAGCTACAACCACAGCTTCCGAAATCAGTCTAGTTCTTAAAAACAAAAGAAGGTTGGTTTTTACGTTTGGTTCAAGGAGTGAGAAAAAATAGCTCGAAAATTTAAAATCGGATCAGTAGAGCCCCATGAAATTAGTAAAACGTAACAGGAGGAAAACGGCAATCGAGAAATCTGGAATTAGAAAAATTATCTTGAACTACTGAAGAAAGAAAAACACCCTCTAAAATCAAGCTAGAGAACCGGAAACTACTCAAAAAATGATTAGACCTCCGCATCACCTTTGGAATTTGCTTTTTAGATTTTCCCAAAAATTTTGATTTTGTGGACAGCGCTTCTTATTGAGCCGCCGATCCAATTTTTACAAAATAAGTTTTTTGTGATTTGCTCAACTTGATGCATATTGTTGGAGGAATTCGATCACAAAATCATGACTTTTTGAAATTTGAATTTTTTTTATGCTGCCAGTTTGGTTATCTTATATGGGGCCAATCAAAAATAATAATGCAAAACTATGCAGAAATAAATTTAAATATAGGTGGAAAAGCACACACGTATGAACTTCAAATATTGAGAGAGGATGATTGGAACGATAACAGGTCGCTTAGGTGATGGAAAATTAATATTTCCTCCTCTGGCCTGGGGGAGAATTTGATTGAGGACTCGGCCACCAATCGTATTACTCGGCCCGAGAGAGGATCGGGTCGGTTTTTCAACCATCAGATGGTAGATTCTACTTGTGGAGTGGTTTGAACCTTTTCCCATTTCAATAACCTCTTCGACAACATTACATGTCCGCCATGGCGGCGTAGGGAACAAAAGTGCGAGGAACTCTGATACCGAGTGAACATGTGTCCGACATGAACACGAGGACAATAAAAATGCGAATGAACAACAACAAAGCCTGCATCATTCGGTCTGAACAGTTTCAGGAACAAGTAGCACGCTCCATCCCCACGACCAACAGCTGCAGAGCAACAACAACAATTTGCGCGCTTCCCATTTTTAATATTTATCAAAACATGATGTTCATCAAATTTTTATTCGAAAAAACTATTAAAACAGAACAATGTCTACCATTTGGGAATTCCCATAAGACAAAAAGGAAAAAAGAAGAAGAAGAAATGTTAATCAACAATTGCTGGCACGTGTGTATCAACGAGGTCGCCCACTCGGCCAGTCAGAAAAGACAACAACAACAACAACAACAACACTGCTTATCAAGGAACCCTCGAAAGTGATAAAGTGAATGCGCAACGTAGATACGCACGATCTGATTGGCAATAATACTCAAATATGGACCGCTGGCGTGGAACGGATTTTCTTTATAAATTTTTACACGGATGTTTTAGCTTGACGCACTATCGTGAAATGTACTGCCCTTCTACAAAGAGCTGACTTTTCGATGCGAAGCCGAAGACATTTCAGATACCGCAACTCCGATAGAAAACGAGGATGACAATAGACGAGGAACGGAAGGGTAATATTTTTTATTAAAACGCCCTCAAATAACGGCGGGAAGTATTTGCGGGGAAAAGCGGTGTTGACAGTTTTTCCGGGGAAGGGAAGGGAATCAAAGCTGGAAAAAGAGCAGACTAGAAGAACAGTTAATAAAGCGACGACAGTCGATAACGCGGGAAAAGTTTGTTTTAGAGGGAAAGGGAACGAAGGTTTCATAAGTGAGCGATCGCGCGGAACGGAGTATGAACTTTTTGGCGGGCTCTCATTTTGGAAAGTAACTTTCCCTGTTATTTTGGCGCGGAGTGTGGAACTACGAATAATTGATCTCTCGGTAGGTAGTCGATTTGAAAATTCTACACCACGTACAAACGTGCTGTGACAGTTGCCAGGCAATAAATATTATTTTTGTTGAGGTGAGGGAGAGGTTTGTAGCCCATCGTACTCTCATAATCATATATTTTTCTCCTCCGAGCGCTTTCGCCCCGCTGGGCCTCTTCAGGGAGTGACATTTTTGTTTTTTATAAATAAAGGGTATTCCCACACAGGGGCACCTTGTCGTTCTCTGGAATAACTGGCGTAACTCTGGCGTAACCGGCGTAACTCTGGCGTAACTGGCGTAACCGGCGTAACTCTGGCGTAACTGGCGTAACTCTGGCGTAACTGGCGTAACTCTGGCGTAACCGGCGTAACTCTGGCGTAACTGGCGTAACCGGCGTAACTGTGGCGTAACCGGCGTAACTCTGGAATAACTGGCGTAACTCTGACGTAACTGGCGTAACTCTGACGTAACTGGCGTAACCGGCGTAACTCTGGCGTAACTGGCGTAACCGGCGTAACTCTGGCATAACTGGCGTAACACAGGTGTAACTGGCGTAACTCTGGCGTAACCGGCGTAACTCTGGTGTAACCGGCGTAACTGGCGTAACTCTGGCGTAACATGCGTAACTCTGGAATAACTGGTCGTAAACTGGCAGCAAACGGGAAATAGAAAAATATATTTTTTTTTATATAAAAACAATCTAAAAGAGACCACCGACTAGGGGAATTTTTTAGGGGGCAAGGGTAAAATTCATCGAATATCCAACACACGAATTTTCGTCCGAACCATTTGCATCGTAACTTGCGAATAGACCTAAATTCGCTCGAACAACTTCCCGGCGGAGCTTATTATGAATTCGGCCCTCGCTTTGCGCAGTCTAAAAATCGCCACGGAGCCGCTAACGATGCTGCCAACCTCGCGGCGATTTCCGCCAAATCCAAGTTGCGGGTAAGTTGTTCAAACTGTAATCCTTTCGGTCGTTCAGATCGCAAAGGGCGGTCATTAAAGGAGCCTCCCTCGACAGCTCAAAGGTTCCATTTGCGGAATATCGGCCCCAGGGATTCGGATGGGAGAGGCGTTTCACGAAACACTTTGAAGCCGAGGTTCCCTCAGGAATTTCCTTAGCACCTCTCGTTTCCAGCATTGTGCGGAAATCCAGCGAATCGGAATTTGCAAAAGTATGTAATAACATAAATATTTCCCACTTTCGATTCGAGGAATGTTGAAGAGCAGCATTATGCTCGACTGCTGAGTTCCATAGCTCACGTTGAATTTCCAAGTCACGAATGTCTGGTTTAAACGTATTTTAATAGGCAGGCGAACCTTCGTGACAGTAAATGTGAAACTAGCGGACACGCTATTAGTGAAAAATAGGACTGATTCCTTCCCTGCTGAATTTAGATGGCCAGTAATTATTGATGCAGCCATGGAGTAACGGACCAGGGGACTGGCAGGAGCGCCTGCACCCCGTGGCCAAAATGAGAAAGAAAAAAAAAACAGCGATTATTTAATAATAATGAATTTATTACTGTCACACTGTTCTCAACACTTTTCCATTAATCGTCCTTGAAAAACAACAACAAAATCGTCAAGCAAAGCCTCGGGACTAGTAATGGAAAGGGGGAGGTAGGAGAAGAAGAGAGAGTGGCAAAGGTGAAGAGGGAGGACGTGAGACTCGATGCGCATTTTCATTGGATGCACAGGAATGGTTGGCGCTTAAGATAGACTACGGTGGTTGTGGTGGTTTTTTGAAGTATTAGTGAGCCAGTCAGAATGCTCGACCTACGTCCAGGAGCAAACAGCTTGTCGTGCACTGCCGGTAGAATGCGGTAGGTTTATCTTATCTCAAGAGTTCTTAATTCAGTGTTGCCCCGAATTTCCAGTGCCGAATTGCAGAATTTCCGAATGCGAGTTGCTATCTCCCCGAATTGCGGTGTCTTTTCTTCGCCAGAGGGAGAGATTTTTGGGGGTCAAAGTCAACTTCGAATTCAAACTCAACTCCGAGATCAAGGTCAACTTCGAGCTCAAAATCAACTTCGAGATGAAATTCATCTTCAAGATCAAAATCAACTTCGAGATCGATGTCAACTTCGAGTTCAAAGTCAACTTCGAGATCAAAATCAACTTCGAGATCAAAATCAACTTCGAGATCAAAGTCAACTTCGAGATCAAAGTCAACTTCGAGATCAAAGTCAACTTCGAGATCAAACTCAACTTCGAGATCAAAATCAACTTCGAGATCAAAGTCAACTTCGAGATCAAAATCAACTTCGAGATCGAATTCAACTTCGAGATCAAAATCAACTTTGAGATCAAAGTCAACTTCGAGATCGAATTCAACTTCGAGATCAAAATCAACTTCGAGATCAAACTCAACTTCGAGATCAAAATCAACTTCGAGATCAAATTCAACTTCGAGATCAAAATCAACTTCGAGATCAAAGTCAACTTCGAGATCAAAGTCAACTTCGAGATCAAAGTCAACTTCGAGATCAAAATCAACTTCGAGATCAAAATCAACTTCGAGATCAAAATCAACTTCGAGATCAAAATCAACTTCGAGATCAAAATCAACTTCGAGATCAAAATCAACTTCGAGATCAAAGTCAACTTCGAGATCAAACTCAACTTCGAGATCAAACTCAACTTCGAGATCAAAGTCAACTTCGAGATCAAAATCAACTTCGAGATCAAAGTCAACTTCGAGATCAAAATCAACTTCGAGATCAAAGTCAACTTCGAGATCAAATTCAACTTCGAGATCAAAATCAACTTCGAGATCAAAGTCAACTTCGAGATCAAAATCAACTTCGAGATCAAAGTCAACTTCGAGATCAAAATCAACTTCGAGATCAAAGTCAACTTCGAGATCAAAGTCAACTTCGAGATCAAACTCAACTTCGAGTTCAAACTCAACTTCGAGATCAAAGTCAACTTCGAGATCAAAATCAACTTCGAGTTCAAAGTCAACTTCGAGATCAAAATCAACTTCGAGATCAAAATCAACTTTGAGTTCCATGTCAACTTCGAGATCAAAGTCAACTTCGAGATCAAAGTCAACTTCGAGATCAAAGTCAACTTCGAGTTCAAACTCAACTTCGAGATCAAAGTCAACTTCGAGATCAAAGTCAACTTCGAGATCAAAGTCAACTTCGAGATCAAAATCAACTTCGAGATCAAAGTCAACTTCGAGATCAAAGTCAACTTCGAGATCAAAGTCAACTTCGAGATCAAAATCAACTTCGAGATCAAACTCAACTTCGAGATCAAACTCAACTTCGAGATCAAAATCAACTTCGAGTTCAAACTCAACTTCGAGATCAAAATCAACTTCGAGATCAAACTCAACTTCGAGATCAAAGTCAACTTCGAGATCGAAGTCAACTTCGAGATCAAAATCAACTTCGAGATCAAAGTCAACTTCGAGATCAAAATCAACTTCGAGATCAAAGTCAACTTCGAGATCAAAATCAACTTCGAGATCAAACTCAACTTCGAGATCAAAATCAACTTCGAGATCAAAGTCAACTTCGAGATCAAAGTCAACTTCGAGATCAAAATCAACTTCGAGGTCAAAGTCAACTTCGAGTTCACAGTCAACATCGAGATCAAAGTCAACTTCGAGATCAAAATCAACTTCGAGATCAAATTCAACTTCGAGATCAAAATCAACTTCGAGATCAAAATCAACCTCGAGTTCAAACTCTACTTCGAGATCAAAGTAAACTTCGAGATCAAACTCAACTTCGAGTTCAAACTCAACTTCGAGATCAAAGTCAACTTCGAGATCAAATTCAACTTCGAGATCAAAGCCAACTTCGAGTTCAAAGTCAACTTCGAGATCAAAATCAACTTCGAGGTCAAAGTCAACTTCGAGTTCACAGTCAACATCGAGATCAAAGTCAACTTCGAGATCAAAGTCAGCTTCGAGTTCAAAGTCAACTTCGAGATCAAAGTAAACTTCGAGATCAAACTCAACTTCGAGTTCAAACTCAACTTCGAGATCAAAGTCAACTTCGAGATCAAACTCAACTTCGAGCTCAAACTCAACTTCGAGATCAAAATCAACTTCGAGATCAAATTCAACTTCGAGATCAAAATCAACTTCGAGATCAAACTCAACTTCGAGTTCAAACTCAACTTCGAGATCAAAGTCAACTTCGAGATCAAATTCAACTTCGAGATCAAAATCAACTTCGAGATCAAAGTCAACTTCGAGATCAAAATCAACTTCGAGATCAAAATCAACTTCGAGATCAAAGTCAACTTCGAGATCAAAATCAACTTCGAGATCAAAATCAACTTCGAGATCAAAGTCAACTTCGAGATCAAACTCAACTTCGAGATCAAAATCAACTTCGAGATCAAAGTCAGCTTCGAGATCAAAATCAACTTCGAGGTCAAAGTCAACTTCGAGTTCACAGTCAACATCGAGATCAAAGTCAACTTCGAGTTCAAAGTCAACTTCGAGATCAAAGCCAACTTCGAGTTCAAAGTCAACTTCGAGATCAAAATCAACTTCGAGACCAAACTCAACTTCGAGATCAAACTCAACTTCGAGATCAAATTCAACTTCGAGTTCAAACTCAACATCGAGATCAAATTCAACTTCGAGATCAAACTCAACTTCGAGATCAAAGTCAACTTCGTGATCGAAGTCAACTTCGAGATCAAAATCAACTTCGAGTTCTAAGTCAACTTCGAGATCAAAATCAACTTCGAGATCAAACTCAACTTCGAGATCAAAGTCAACTTCGAGTTCCAACTCAACTTCGAGATCATCATCAATTTTGGGAAATACGCAGTTTTTTGTCTCTCCTGGAAAGTTGGGAGAACTGCGATAGCACCTGTTAGTTCTTAAGCGACGATATTATGGTCTACCCACCATTGTATTATTATGGTCTCAGTGCGCCCCTGGGTAACGAACACAATCTCTCCACTCACCGTGTTTACTTTCATCTAATTGTTTTTCGAATGAAAAGGCTTGAAGATCGGCTTAGTCACAATCCTACTTCTCTGCATTTTCACGCAACGGGCCATCTTTTCCGATCAATAGTCGAAGATTAGCGGTCGGAACTCCGTTATCCAAACATTACAATCCACTCGCCGGTATAAATCATACGAGACGTCAGAAACTCGGAGTAATAAGGTTTGCTGTACAAGCAGGGCCAAGTTGGCAGCAGAGTCTGTCTTAGGTCTGCAGAGTCTTCAAGTGAAAAATAAGTAGCGAGAGTGGGGCGACGATACATCACCGGAGGGACGCGGTTTTCGCGTGTTTCCGCCGGTGAAAACGCTCGGAGTTCCGTTCGTCGTACCTAAAATTATTTATGTCCCTCTTCCACTTTCGAAGTTACTTGTCATGTGGGAAATGCGGGGAAATAGTGGTAAATTAGGGGTGAATGGAGAGAGTTAGGAGTATGCGATGAATCATCTTTCCCGGGGAAAACCGGATAACTGAGTTGAAGGAATTAGCCGTTCGCCAAGCGAACTTACAGGCAAGTCAGTTTGGAGGGTTAACTTTATTAAACGCATTTAGTGTCAACAAGTTGGGCGCAAGTTTAGCCGGTTGGGATGTTGGGCTGCTGAACTGAACCCCACCTAATGAATTGGGGTTACGCCGGGCGACCGGCGTAGGCGTAGGCGTCGGCTCGGAAAATTTGTTCTCATCGGCATCTGCCGTATGTTTTTCGTAATGGATTAACCCCCTCATAGCAATTTCAAGATGGTTGGATCCGAAAAATTTGTCGGTTCAAGAGCAATATTGGAACATTCGTAAAAGGTTGCCAAGTAGGTATCCATTTAATGATAATGTTTTAAGAGCTCTTTTCAGGGCCACCAGTTTCTGATCGAATGCTGGGAAATACTGGACTGCTGAACTGAACCTTGGTTCGTAAATTGGGTTCGTATCAAGTGACTCGAGTAAACCAAACCGTTCACAGGTACCGTCTCGTTAAATGAATTGATTTGCAACTCGACTCACAAAGTTTGTAATACAAACTCGACTCACAAACTCAACTTTCCAACTCGATATTCGAGCTCAACTTTCTAACTCGACACACAGACTCAACTTTCCATCTCGATGTTCGAGCTCAACTTTCAAACTCAACTTTTCATCTCAACTTTCAAACTCGACTTACAAACTCAACTTTCAAACTCAACATTCGAACTCAACTTTCGAACTCGATTTGCAGACTCAACTTTTCAACTCAACTTTCTAACTCAACATTCGAACTCAACTTACAAACTCGACACACACACTCAACTTTCAAACTCAACTTTCAAACTCGACTTACAAACTCAACTTTCAAACTCAACATTCGGACTCAACTTTCGAACTCGATTTACAGACTCAACTTTGAAACTCAACATTCGAACTCAACTTACAAACTCGACACAAAAACTCAACTTTCAAACTCAACTTTCGAACTCGACTTACAAACTCAACTTTCCAACTCGACATTCGAGCTCAACTTTCAAACTCAACTTTTCATCTCAACTTTCGAACTCGACTTACATACTCAATTTACAAACTCGACTCACAAACTCAACTTTTGAACTCAACTTACAAACTCAACTTACAAACTCAACTTTCAAACTCAACTTTCAATCTCAACATTCGGACTCAACTTTCGAACTCGATTTACAGAGTCAACTTTTCAACTCAACTTACAAACTCAACTTTCGAACTCGACATACAAACTCAACTTTCGAACTCGACACACAAACTCAACTTTCCATCTCGACGATCGAGCTCAACTTTCAAACTCAACTTTCAAACTCAACGTACAAACTCAACTTTTGAACTCAACTTTCAAACTCAACTTTCAGACTCAACTTACAAACTCAACTTACAAACTCAACTTTCAAACTCGACATTCGAGCTCAATTTTCAAACTCAACTTACAAACTCATTGTACAAACTAGACTGACAAACTCAACTTTTGAATCCAACTTTCAAACTCAACTTACAAACTCGACTTACAAACTCAACTTTCAAACTCAACATTCGAACTCAACTTACAAACACGACTTACAAACTCAACTTTCAAACTCAACATTCGAACTCAACTTTAGAACTCGATTTACGGACTCAATTGAGTGTAAAGTTTTTCAACTCAACTTTCTAACTTAACGTGCGAACTCAACTTACAAACTCGACATTCAAACTCAATTTTTCAACTCAACTTTAAAACACAACTTACAATCTCGACTCACAAACTCAACTTTCCAACTCGACATTCGAGCTCAACATTCGGACTCAACTTTCAAACTCGACTTACAAACTCAACTTTCAAACTCGACATTCGAGCTCAACTTTCAAACTCAACTTTTCATCTCAACTTTCAAACTCAACTTACCAACTCATTTTACAAACTCGACTGACAACTCAACTTTTGAATCCAACTTTCAAACTCAACTTTCAAACTCAACATTCGAACTCAACTTACAAACTCGACATTCAAACTCAACTTTCAAACTCAACTTACAAACTCGACTCACAAACTCAACTTTCAAACTCAACAATCGAACCCAACTTTTGAACTCGATTTACAGACTCAACTTTTCAACTCAACTTTCTAACTCAACTTACAAACTCGACATTGAAACTCAACTTTTCAACTCAACTTTCAAACTCAACTTACAATCTCGACTCACAAACTCAACTTTTTAACTCAACTCACAAACTCAAATTTTGAAACTGAACATTTGAACTCAACACTCGAACTCAACTTTCGAACTCAAGTCACAAACTCGACTTATAAACTCGACACACAAACTCAACTTTCGAACTCTACCCAACGTCATAACATATGTTATGCTTGAAGTTGTGCCCCTTTCATTCTCGCAGTGCGATATGGTGATAACGACCGTAATGGTATCCGCCCTCGTGATCATAATCGTAATCGTAGCTTAGGACCCCATGATTGTAATCAGATAATTATCAATTACCTTTCCGTACAGATGTAGAAGAGGATGTGGGGCCGGCATGGGGAGTTGCTTGCCGTGAAACCAGCCCGCGGTCGACCCGATGACCAAAACCATTGCCAGGACGAACGTGAAGACGATCCCTCCGATCACGATCTTGCTTCTCGATGACATCACAATCGCCATTTTGGCTTTGACGACGTCACGGCGCACTCGTCACAACGCGAGAAACGGCAACCGTCGGAGCCGCGGTATCACCAGATCGTCACATCCGATTTTGCCCGATATCGGTTTTCCATTAAAAACTGGGCGTTGAAAAAATAATCAAATTCGGCTCTTGGCTGTATCGCGAGTTTTTCAATTTTCAAATTTTACTCATGTACTTTTGTATTAAAAATAAAACTCCGAAAAATTTAAAAATTATTCGTATAAACAATTTATTTAATTTTAATCTTCGATAATCAAAAGAGGTATATTTCAGGTAATGGAGATTATCATCGTCTAATTTGATGCCCTTATAGGAAAAATCGCTCAGAAGAATATCCCCACATAAACTGACAGAGGCGTTATTACATTTTATCGAAAACTTCTTCGTCCCGCCCCAATAACGAAAAAACGGACATTTCGTTTAAATGTTCCGTTTACATCCCCGAGGCTTCTACATTTCAATTCAGTGAAAACAATGCGAATGTAGGAAATTGAAAACAATCTCTTTTTGCCGGTCGGATTCGCACCAATGGAACGAAGTCGGCATCTGTTGTCCGCGTCCCCGAAAACTCGCGTTGTTCCGACTTTAATCAAAACAATTCGCCACTCACACGTACTCGGAAAAAGCCTAAATTTCCCTCGAATTTCCCTCTTCGGCTTTGGTGGCAGATGGTCGCGAGCCCCGCAGGAAAAAACATGCTATTACGACGGTTAAGTTGAAAAGTATCGGTTATTTTTTGCTCTATCGATTTATTCTGTCCATTGAACAGAATAAATGGAATGCTCAATCGTCAGAAATATCAAAATCGGATCTGGCGGATGTCCAAAATATGCCATTTGCGCATAATCACTTTCTGCATGGTACCAGGAAAAATAAAACGCCATCTCAAATCTCCCATTATAGCCAACGCTGTCTCAAATTTCTTTCGACAAAATGTTTGCCTATGCATGTCTAAAAAAGCCGAGTAAGAAACAGCTTTGGCCAAAAAAAGGAATACTCTCTGGGAGATGTCCTTTCCAATTGATGATGTCCTATTCTGGATATCCTCCTTGAGACACGTCCCCCAAGGAGATCTTCTTTCTAGGAGAGGTCCTGACTGGGAGACGTCATCCCTGGGAGGTCTTCACCAAGGAGATGTCCTCCCAAGGAGATGTTCTCTCTGGGAAACGTCATCTCTTCTAGATGCCCTCTTTGGCAGGTGTCTTCTGGGCGATGTCCTCTCT
Source organism: Nesidiocoris tenuis (assembly GCA_036186465.1). NCBI lineage: Eukaryota > Metazoa > Arthropoda > Insecta > Hemiptera > Miridae > Nesidiocoris > Nesidiocoris tenuis. The sequence continues at coordinate 4,004,257 of AP028923.1, forward strand.
GGGAGGCGTCCCGAAAGAAGATGTTCTTTCTGGGACATGTCCTAGAAGATATCCTCCCTTGTAAATCTCTCCTCTGGGGAATGCCCTCTCTGGGGAATGTCCTCTCTGGGAGAAATCTGGATGCCCTCTCTGGGAGATGTCCCCTCAGGGAGATGTACTGTCTTCTAGAAGCCCTCTTCGGCAGATGTCCTCATTGGGAGATGTCCTCTTTAGGGGATGCCCTCTCTGGTAGATGTCCTTTTTGAGAGGTGTCCTCCAAGGAGATGTCCTCTCTGCTGAGTGTCCTCTCTGGGAGATGTCCTCCCTGTTAGTCGTTTTTTTCTGGGAGATGGCTTTCCTGGAAGATGTCCTGTTTGGGAGATGTCTTCTCTGGGAGATGTTCTCTCTGGGAAATGTCATCTCTTCTAGATGCCCTCTTTGGCAGATGTCTTCTGGGAGACGTCCTCTCTGGGAGGTGTCCCCCAAGAAGATGTTCTTTCTGGGACATGTCCTGTTTAGAAGACATCCTCCCTTAGAAATCTCTCCTCAGGGAGATGTCCTCTCTGGGGATTGTCCTCTCTGGGAGAAATCCTCTGCTGGATGCCCCCTCAGGGAGATTCAGAGGAGATGTCCTCTCTTCTAGATGCCCTCTTCGGCAGATGTCCTCATTGGGAGATGTCCTCTTTAGGGGATGCCCTCTCTAGGGATGCCCTCTCTGGTAGATGTCCTCCTTGAGAGGTGTCCCCCAAGGAGATGTCCTTTCTGGGAAGTGTCCTCTCTGCTGAGTGTCCTCTCTGGGAGATGTCCTCCCTGTTAGTTGTTTTTTGGGAGATGACTTTCCTGGAAGATGCCCTGTTTGGGAAATGTCATCTCTTCTAGATCTAGATGCCCTCTTTGGCAGATGTCTTCTGGGAGATGTCCTCTCTGAGAGGTGTCCATCAAGAAGATGTTCTTTTGGGACATGTCCTGTTTAGAAGATATCCTCCCTTAGAAACCTCTCCTCTGGGATATTTCTTCTCTGGGGATTGTCCTCTCTGGGAGAAATCCTCTTCTAGATGCCCTCTTCGGCAGATGTCCTTATTGGGAGATGTCCTCTTTAGGGGATGCCCTCTCTGGTAGATGTCCTCCCTGATAGTCTTTTTTTTCTGGGATATGACTTTCCTGGAAGATGTCCTGTTTAGGAGATGTCTCCACTGTAAGATGTCCTCTCTGCTGGATGTTCTCTCCAGGAGATGACCCCTCAGGGAGATGTCCTGTCTTCTAGATACCCTCTTTGGCAGATGTCCTTATTGGGAGATGTCCCTGGGGATAGTCTTTTTCCTCCCTGATTCTTTTTCTGGGATATGACTTTCCTGGAAGATGTCCTGTTTAGGAGATGTCTCCACTGTAAGATGTCCTCTCTGCTGGATGTTCTCTCCAGGAGATGACCCCTCAGGGAGATGTCCTGTCTTCTAGATACCCTCTTCGGCAGATGTGCTCCAAGGTGTCCAGGTGTCCCACAATACAAGGAGATGTCTTTTCTGGGATGTGACCCCACTGAGTGATGTCTTCCCTAGAAGATGTCCTCTCTGTGAGAGGTCCCTCCGGCAGTCGTCCTTTCTACTAGACGTCGTATCTGGGTGATGTCCTCTTGAGGAGGTGTCCCCCAAGAAGATGTCCTCTTTAGGGGATGCCCTCTCTGGTAGATGTCCTCCCTGATAGTCTTTTTTTTCTGGGATATGACTTTCCTGGAAGATGTCCTCTTTGGGGATGTCCTCTCAGGGAGATGTCCTCTCTTCCATCTCTGGTAGATAGGTACCCTTTCTTCTAGATGCCCTCTTCGGCAGATAGAAAATGGCCGTATTCTTATTTTTTGCAAGAAATTTCATTAATAGGCAAATTACATAATTTGTTTTCCACTGCCTCCAGCTACATAATTAGCGAAAATGCACCAGCTTAAGTTAACATTGGAGAGGTAAAAATCGACATTTTGGCCCAGTCCCAAATTCCAACCTCGGAAGAAAATCTCGTTTAAAGATCTAGGAAAAGAATCTTTCTCCCATAGTCTGTAAAATGCTTCCAATAATTAGATTCCACGCGTCTTCCCCTTTATTCCTCCTTTTTGCGGGGAAATCCTTTCCGACAGTTCTTTCGATTTCCTTCGCCCTCGGGTTTTTTACCCTCCCCTCGCCAAACCAGAGCTCACGAACGAACAGTAAATCCTATAGCAGTGAGTTTGGCCGTGCTTAGAAAGGCCAGCCGGAGACTCCTTTTCCCAATCTTCTGAATACCCCTAACGCTAGTCTTCCATTCGCGAAACGATCCTTCCGCAAGCTTCTCACGTGAGCGGTTTATGCACTGCTTGCTTAAAAAGTTGCCCGGTTTTTTTCAACACTTAAAGAGTCGAGAGTTTCCGTATTTTTTCCCTCCATCCCCATCCGAGGGCTGGACCTCTTCAAGTTCGAAGGGAGTTAGAAGGAATGTGTTTAATGGAACGTGTACCGCCGAGGGAAATGCTTTTTTTTCGCTATAGCGTTCTTCGCTGATGAATTGTACACCAATTGACGGTTTTCGACCCCAAAGCATGATTGCCCTGAATTTTTGACCCAGGATGAAATGCTTGGACAACTGATTTTCGATGCTGCGATTCTGCTTTCTCCGCCCCAGCAAGGTAAGAATTTTCTGCAGCGCAACACCTATTTTTTGGTGCTTCTTTTCCAAAAAAAAAAAAAAGACTTCTACGGCACCCCTCAAACGCATTACGTTTCTAATGATCCAGAATCCAAATCTGCTGTACGACGTCTCTGGCGCATAACAGAGATCGCCCAAAGAAAAATAAGAATATCAGAGTAGGGATAACTTTTATCAACTTACTGACTTTTGACTAACTTATTTTCAAGCTAAATAATTTTAAAGCACCTCTTTTACTCAATAGAAATTAAAATGTCAAAAAGTCATCTCAAAAATGGCTTTTAGCATTTTTGGAGCCTTATCATTTTTCGAGCTAAATCAATCCATAACTTTCAAGGCTGATCTCACCAAAATCGGACCAGCGGCTCAATCCGAAGCCCTGTCTTCAAGATGCCAAAGAAAATCAGGGACAGAACTTCGTTTTGAAACAATGATTCAATTTTGATGGATACGATTTGTTCAAACAATTCTTTTATTCTTTGGATAAAATTTTAAAAATAACATTTTTGAGTAGCCTTCAGCTGGGGACATTACAGGAAAAATTTGCCATTTTCTTCCACTCTCTTCAGCTGAAAAAACGCAAAAAAAAACTGACTAACTATGAAAACATTTCGCATGTTTTTAGCACCTAAATGATCAGGAGGTTCAAAAAGGGCCCTCATTATAAAAATGTGCTGTTTTCCTCACACCAAAACGAAAAAATTTGAACACGCAAGTCTGCCAAGAAAATTTGAACCGAAGCCTCCAAATAATGATAATCCTCAAAATCGGAAAAATCCATCAGAATTTTCCCCTCAACTCTTGCTGCGGCTTTCTCAAAGGCATTTCACTTCATCTTAAAACCTCGCGGGCCGTGGAAATTTATCAGCTCCGAATTTCACCGTTTCGGAGGCTTGGCACTTTTCGCATTTTATCACTTTGCCGAAGCTTCAGGACTATTTTGGCTCGAGGGGTTATTGGGGGAAGGAATGCGTTTAATGGGACGTGCTAAGGGTGGCGTTTCCTCGGGAAAATGGCGCTCTCGGTGATGTAGGGAATCGACATCCCATCGAAAGGATCGCACCTTGATCGGATCGCTACAATTTCACCCCCCCGGGCGTAAAAACGTCAAAGATCTTCGCTCAGGTGTCAGGCGGAAATATTTCTCCGCAGCTCACCCGCGTAATTTTCACTGCGAACCGGAATTTCCTCATTTACCAAATCCTGACGCAAAATTCTCTTGGTACATTATTTCTGGAAGTAATGTACCTATGTCATCGGTTAGGAAAATTTTTTTTGCAACTCCCCTCAAAACTTTTTCTTTTACGTTTCAGAGGGTCTAGAGCACAAATCTGAAATTGAATTTTTTGTCCGTCAGCCATACGGCGTATACCATGTGCTGCAAAACGCATGGAAGGAGTAGTCCAATTAAAGAAGAAAAAAACGTAATTTAGCAAATTTATCCTCGATGCGCAACTCGGGTTAGGGAACCCGCTGAATTCACTTTAAAATGCCCAAAAACGTCCAAATGTCAAAAAAGTCACGATCTCAGAAACAGTTTTTTGACGTTTTCGACACCTTTTTTTAATTTTTATTTATTATTTATTTATTTATTCCGAAAACTTCACGTATGTTGATTATACTTGATTAAGTTTTGAAATTCGCATAATGAGTTTTTTGATATTTTTTTAATGTTATTTCTTTGTTTTATATTATTATTATTTATTTTATATTATTATTTATTTTATTTATTATTATTTTTATTATTTCTTATATTTTTTATTATTTATTTTTCATTATATTTCTTAATTTTATATACTTCTTTTTCCTAAATTTTTTATTTTATATTTTATTATTAAAATTTAGTATAATAAAATTGACGAAAATTTGTGGGTACCTTTTTTATGGTAGTATTGTGTGTTATCTGTGTTATTCTGTGTTTCTAGATAACGCCTCGAATGGTCCAAGTATTCTGAATATCTCCAAGGAGCTCTTGAGAAACGGGTGTTAATCTCCATTTGGTAAAAACATGAAAAATATTGTTTCAACCCAAGAAACTGGCCCTAATTCCGGATGAACAGTATCGAAGGCTCCGGCTTCCTGGTCCCAACACAACTGCGCTAATCTTGCAATTCAAAATTGCTAAATGTTATTAAATTTTCCGTTCATGATTGTCATAAGGCTCTTCGGTCTTTAATTACATTTTCAGTTTAGGTCAGTCAGCATTTAAGAGGCGATGGAACTTGGTGGTTGATTATTTCCCGATAATGCTCATAATAATTTCGGATTTCCCTTTATTTGATGTACCCGTCGGATGTAAATCATAATTAAATCAATATCCGAATGTCCTAAATTCGAAGAAAATCCAATTACATTTTCAATTTCGGATTCGTCGGATTCCCTTCATTTTGCCGTTATTAGACGATTCCGTCGTACATAAATCGGTTAATAATGTAAATTCGCCCTCGTTTGCAAGATATTAGTGGTGCACCGGAAAACGGCGGTTTATGATTTCCAGCAATCGGCTCGCGCAATTTGGATTTTAATTGTCGACGATTTTAATTGTTTTGGCATTTCGCAATCAGTTTAATCGAGGAAAAATGGAAAAATTAGATTCCGCCAGTATCAAGAAACATGCGATTCTAATGAGGGCTGCTAACTACCCTGATTAATTTTACATAGGGGGGTTTGGAGAGGGGGGTACAGGTATTCTGATCGATGATTGAAAAAATTCGAACATGAAGGAGGTAAGTAATTTTTTGAGAAAATTTAGAAAGGAAAGGAAAAAATACGGAGGAAAAATCTTAAAAGAAGAAAATTGAAAATTGACGAAAGAAAAATTTCATGAAATTTTCAAAGGAAAAAGAATTTTTGAGGAAAACATCTAGGGGAAAAAATGGGGAAATTTGGAAGGGAAAAAATACGAAGGATTTTTTTTAGAAAAAAAAAAATACGATAAATGCTGCTGAAATTTTTTTTAAATTTTAAATTCAAAATTCAAAATTCACAATTCAAAATCCAAAATCCAAAATTCAAGATTCAAGATTCAAGATTCAAGATTCAAGATTCAAGATTCAAGATTCAAGATTCAAGATTCAAGATTCAAGATTCAAGATTCAAGATTCAAGATTCAAGATTCAAGATTCAAGATTCAAAATTTAAAATTTAAAATTTAAATTTTTTAAAAAAATTTTTAAATGGAGGAAGCTTTGAACAAAAGGATTGTTTGTACATTTTGAGCTACTTGAAAAAATTCTTCCTCCTGAAAGGAATGATGAGGGGATGGCGCCCCGAAGTGGGACTTCTCCCTCGAAGCGGGACATTTGGCCGTCCCCTGCTAGACCTGGGGACAGTGGGACGCGACTCTTCATAGCGGGACTCCTCGGGAGACTGAACTCAAAAACCCCGCAAAAAATCTAACGGTAAAATTTTCAATTAGTTTTGGATTTTACATACTACTGTCATAGTTTTAGAGGTATTGACCCAAAAGCATGTTCAAAATTCAACTCTTTTCCAGACCTCGATCGACGTGGTCAATTTTGGGGGTATGCACGGTCAAAATTGCGATTTTCTCAGTTTCACGGCTGAATTATGGTGTTTTGGCTAGAATCTGATGAAGAAAATGTTGGGGGGTCGAATTTTCCATCCCAATAATCTAATAGGAAGCGTTTTTAAAATCAAAACGTAGGTTCTATTTTTGTCGCAATGCTGAGGTAATCGGCGGAGTTTTTCATCCAAAACTTGAAAAATTTTTTGTAGTTTATCGAAGAGAAAGAACATAGCCCTATCGCTCAAGGGTCGGATACATCTGGTGTTCTGCGCGACAGTACAAATTGTTGGTGTTGTTCTATATTGCTTCCGACACTTTCTCCTTCGATCAGGAAGTTTCCAATAACGTTCGATTGGTATCGCTCTTTCCCAGAAGTACATTCGAATAGGCGAGCTCCTTTCTTCCTGTACCTACAGTCGGAGAGGTTTCATTTTATGTATTTCCTCCGCGGCTGTCGGAATAGAAAAAGCTCCCCGATACATAAAAAGGTGGAATCGAACTGAAAATGTAGTTGCAGTAGGAAGACAAAGTTTCTCTCGCTCAAGTTTATTCCTGCTCTCGTTAGGTGGAACAAAGGTGGTATACATATTTTTATACAGATATGTTTTATATACCAACCAGTTTTGTAATTATACGGGTTGTTTTTCACCTCTATATTCCATTTCTGGGAAATCAAAAAATGGAGTTCGCTATTGAGAAGAAATCTGACGATCCTGGATTTTTAGGAATCTGATATGACGATTTTTTTATCGTGTTTTATTTTTGTTTTATAAACGACCTTTTATATGGGAAAAATGCTTGATATTGGAAGGGAATTTAGAGAATTTTTGTTTCTAATTTAAAAGCTAGTAAAAAATTGGCGTGCGTCAATAACAATATCGTGATGAATAATTATCTCTTTTTCCCTATCCTATTTCTGATGACTCTTTTTCCATAGTAAAAATAATGATCACGTTTTAATCGAAGATTTTTTTCCATTTCGAAACTACCTAATTTTTCTCTTCATGCCCAAAATGGGAACTCAGATACAATCTGTTTCCTATAGCACAATGCGATTGATAACACAAAAGCCCAAATGGGTCAAACAGGCGTTTGCTGTGTCGGGCCTTTTGAGACAAAGCGACGAAATTTACAATTCGGCGAACATAAATGAGAAGATAAAGACGGGATTTCGACCGAGAGGACGAACAGCTCATAAAAGGGGCGAAATTCAATAGGAGATAAATATTAAGGTAGATAGAATAATTCGACCCGATTCAGGGGCCAATTAAGACACTTCCATATTTTAGAGCGAAATTTTTTTACACAAATTGATTGTATTTTGAACAGTTTTGAGGCTATAAGGATCGACAATTTCGAAAAACACCATAAAAATTTCAAAAAACACCGTAAAAATCTTAAAACCCGCCTAACCAGCGCCGGGTTACTGGAATATAAAAAAAGCACCGATTTTTTATTTCAGCACGATTACAATCCTTCCATCAATACTAAATAAACATGGAAGTAAAAATGAATTATTCGTCGATTCGTGGGTTTATTAAAATTTATTTAATTTGAAAAAATATCTTATTTTCAGCAGTTATTGCATTTTCCCCGGTTCTATATTTACAATTCCCGGATTTTCGTTAAAATACCGGCCAAAACGAGCGGTCGAGGTTTTTCCCCCGCGAGATTGGTTAACGTGGATTCGGCGAAGTGGCCGCTGGCCAATATAGAAAAGCCGGAGTTGCGATCTGACCTTTAGCAAAGGTTAGTCGAACCACAGTCACTAAAATGTTAACGACCCAAATTAATGCCGAAAGAATTCAAACAGAAGCGTAAATTGATGAATTTTTAACCGGGTTGATGGATATTTCGAAGTCGCTTTCGAAGCATTTCAGAATATTTTTCGGCACCGGATTTGTTAGCATTTTTGCCGAGTTATTTTAATTGAAATGTATGTTCGAGGCAACGGAATCGCAAATTATCGCATCAGAAAATAGGGGTAGGAAACTGCACATTAAAAATCATACCCTTCATTTTCACGACCGACAGGATCCGTTTTTGAAAATGATAGGTGAAGCTAAAACTCATTAAAATGTTTATATTAATTTCAAAGTTTTAATTTTTATTTATTTTTTTTTAATGCTTAAATTTTGCTCAACTTTTGCCATTTTTTTCAAATGCTTTTAATTGTTAAATACTGATTTCAGGTAATTTTTTATCCATTATTTAGTTTTTGTATTTTGTTGTTTTTCTTTCTTCCCTTTTTCAACTTTAAATTTTACTTGATTTTTTCAGTATTAAGTAAGTAGGAAATTCAATTTTTTATTTACTTTTTTGTTTAATTTTGAGTAATTTTTTCTATACTATATTTTCCATAAAAATTTTTTGTGTATCATTTTCTTTTGTTGTATTTTGTTTTATTTAGACTCTACTAAAAAAATGTTGTATTTTATTTTTAGCAGGTAGTACATGCCAAATGTTTTCAATTTCTTTGAAGTTGGTTAGAGGTTTTAATTAACTTTTTTAATAGACTCACCTAACTGCTGTTTTTTTAGATTAATTTTTAAAAATTTGATGTGGCAATTATGATTTTCTTGGGAGCTCCCTCAAGTGCTCCCAAATCTTTAATTACGGATTTCACCCTTCGAAAAGGAAAAATCGCGCCAATTTAACTCCTTGAATTTCCCACCGACATCATTGAGTCGGGATTTTTCCCTTTTGAGGGTGAGTTGACTTTTTAGATGACACGCCTCAACCTGTAAGGAAAGACTGACGATAAAAGCCGAGCACTTTGAAAAGCGTCTTTCGCATAGTCATCAAGGGTTAATTGAATCTTCGATGATCGATCAATCAACCGTTCAAAGGAAGGTAAAAGACCGGCAATCGCCAAGGCTTTTCAAACAATTCTCACCTCTGAAAAGGAGGAACGAATTGAGAAAAGTTCTCAGAACTGCCGCGGGGCTTGGAAATTCGAGCCGAAAAAGAATCAACGCTTCAATAACTCATTAAGAGTTACCGAGCATTTTTACTTCCATATGGTAAATGGACGTCGAGATGGAAAATTTTGAATATACCAATACTTCGTATTTTTTAAGAATTTGGTTGAATAATAGAAGAACGGGAGCAAAAAAAGTTCTTCGTTGCCATTTCATAGCAAGGCCTCCGAACTTGAGTGAAGTCACCCACTGCTACCGAACACCTGAGGTCTTCTCTTTACGGTCCGGTTCCGCAGGAGCTCAGGTCCCTTTCTCGGCCTAGCGAGGGCGCAGGCGCAATGCGAGCGCCAAGGAGTGGCCCCGTTAAGGTTCGGATTTCTCGCCGATATTCTCGTCACTTCCATATTTACACAGTAAATGGAAGTATTGTAATCGTCTTAAAATCGAAATTCGGATCGGTATTTCAGAAAAAACGTTTACTTTTACACTTTTGTGTTTAACTTTCTAAACAAGTGTTCTTCTGTGGTCATTTGCAAAAACGACCATAGCTCCCTCAATTTTTAACCTTTTTTCAAATTTCTTGAACTAGAATGTTCGTCTTGGCAACACCTAACACCCTGTTCATTCGGAATTTGAATAACTCACAGTACTTATGATGTATTAGCATTTTTAGCGTTTTCTATTTGTGTGAGATGCCTTCGAGATGGCAGACAGTAGAAATTGAAGAAGAAGAGGAAGTCACAAATTCGGCGCGGGAGTTTTTTGTTGTTGGGCGGTGGCGGGAATTGTTTTGGGCGGACTGGAGGTGATTGCAAGACGGGTTGATTTTGCCGGAGTTTGTGTGGTGGAATATTTAAATTTGATTAAAATAAACTGTTTCTGGTGCGTGAATTTCTTCCTTGTGCCATGGATTTGGCCGGCGATGAGGATTGCCTGGACTCCGTTTCGGGATTTTCTCCAACATATTTAATTTTTTCAGGCCATGTCGAGTTGACAGAGCGAAGCGTTCCAACGAGTATAGAAATCCATCGAGTAAAACCAACGAACCCATTTTGCTGCTTTTCCTCTTTTTTTTCTTCTTTTTCCATCTCTTTTCACCAAATCCGGCATTTCGTTTTGCTAGCTCTACACTTCAGTCGGCTCTTAACAACATTTCCGGTTCCGGCCGGTGACCGCGGAAAAGCTTTTCTCGAGACATGTGTACGAATCGAGAGCAGTTGGTGGAAACTAAGGGATTTTCGCTCGTGTGCGATTGTATGCTCTCGAAATCATTGGGTTACAGGCTCGAGATAAGTGTAAACCCTTTGCCGGGTTAAAAGTGACCTGTTGTTTCAAGTGCGAGTTATTTCGAGCCTTTTCCTGCCCCTGAAGTGAGTGGCCATCTTAACTTTGAGAAGGAGCTATCGTGCAAGTAGCCCGAATTCGGATCGTGAATAAACCTAGTTGACCGACTCCATAAAAAACCAGTGGTGCGCAGATAACACACAATACTTCCATATTTTGAAACGTAAAATCGTGACAGAATTCGATCGTATTTTGACTGCTTTTAGGTCAAAAATATCAAAAAACTCACTTTACAAAAAATTAAATTAAATTAAAATTTAAAATCGAATAGAAATCATTATGTTCATATTACCTATATTTCCTGCGAAATCGCAATTTTATAGACATTTATAGGTACCTGCTATGAAGAGTAATTTCTATATTTTTCTATATTTACCTTTAGTTCAATACTGGAAGGGAAGTGAGGTGGAATATTTTCTCCTTCTCCATTCAAAAGCTGTTAGGTGAAAGAGGAATTCCAGCAGCGGCCTTTTGATATTCAAATCGCCCTTCCATTTCCTTGGGCCGACTTGTTAAGAAAATATAACTTCGAGGATTGACCTCAAAGTTTTGCTTTCAGTCGGTATATACCCGGAGAGTGGTAAGTAAACACGACTTTCCCCCAAAGGATCCAGGATTTTTCCGAAGCGACCTGCACATCAACTTTTGGAGGGGAAAGTTCTTACGTGTGACGTCGAAGGTCTCATCCAATTTGTTCGGTTTGGAGTTGCAATGTTCCAATTTCACTTTTAATTTTTGAGGAGCAATTTTATTGGCATATTCTTGGTTTCAACAATGCTCAGAGTTGCAAGAGAACTGCGACAGCTGCCCTTTTATCGTAGGGATTTGAGCGCTTTCGCCCGTACGGCCCTCTTCTGGCGTAATTTCTGAGTCTATGCCTCTCGTTAAAAGCGTGACGAAAACGGCACTCTGCCTTCTGGCCATTCGGAGATGGTAAAATGACACATTGCAAGTCGGAGAAGATTTAAAACAAAACACAATTTTTTAAAGATATGAACAATTTTTCCAGAGAGCTGAAAACTGACCGATTGGCTTGGCTAAAGAAACTGTCCCAGAGCAAGGTTGTTTTTTCGTGGCAATTTCAAAAAATGATCTCCAGTCGTTTGGGAGAAAAAGTGATAACGGTGGACGGCGCACGGAGGACGGCGGAAGGTGGACTGCGGAAGTTGGACGGCGGACGGTGGACGGCGGAAGTTGGACTGCAGAAGGTGGACGGCGGAAGGTGGAAGGCAGGAGGTGGACGGTGGAATATGGACGGCGGAAGGTGGACGGCAGAAGGTGGACGGCGGAAGGTGGACTGCAGACGGCGGACGGTGGACGGCAGGAGGTGGACGGCGGAAGTTGGACGGCGGAAGGTGGACTGCGGACGGTGGACGGCGGACGGTAGACGGCGGAAGGTGGACGGCGGAAGTTGGACGGCGGACGGTGGAAGTTGGACGGCGGACGGTGGACGGCGGAAGGTGGACGGCGGAAGTTGGACGGCGGACGGCAGACGGTGGAAGGTGGACTGCGGACGGCGGACGGTGGACGGCAGGAGGTGGACAGCGGAAGTTGGACGGCGGAAGGTGGACTGTGGATGGCGGACAGCGGAAGGTGGACGGCAGAAGTTGGACGGCGGAAGGTGGACGGTGGACGGTGGAAGATGGACGGCGGAAGTTGGACGGCAGAAGGTGGACGGCAGAAGGTGGACGGCAGAAGGTGGACGGCGGAAGTTGGACGACAGACGGTGGAAGTTGGACGGCGGAAGGTGGACGGCGGACAGACGAATTCTTTTATTGCAGATTCGTATTCATTACCCTTACAAACGGATATTGTTGGATAAAAAACCAAAATTAATAAGTAGAATTAAATTTAAAATACCATTCGGTTTATCGACACCTACGATTTATTGGAGACAAAAAATTTGACCAAATTAGAAAAAATATGAAAAAAATGCACTTATTTAGTCGTTCTGTAGATTGTATTCCACCAAGAGGGGAAATAAACAGTGACGATCTATCCAAACTTTGCGTCAGACATTTCGTACATTTCGAACCGTCGAGGTTAATTGAACCCCGATGAAAATTTAAATACCCCCCCTCACCTGCTTCCCTTATCAACATCAGCTGCCACTCAACATTTCTCCCAATCGGACATGTTTGCTCGGCTTTCCCGCGGAAATCATCATGTCCGCCCGTTTGAAACACGAACCCCTTTCACCGTTTGCCTTTCATCGCCAATTTTTGGATTTCGCCCCATCTCCCGTCTGAAACTCAAGGAGGGGCTTTTTCGAAAAGTCGTGTTTACATCTTCCTTCCAGTTAAACTTTGAGGTCAATCCGGAGCAGCGTTTCCTTAACAAGTCGGCCTAGGAATGGCGAATGATTTAAATATCAAAAGGCCACTGCTCGAGTTCATCTTCCACTTCGCGGCTGTCGGGGAGAAGAACATGCAAAACATTTCCGTACTTTTTGCCCTTTTTATCGCGAGGACTGAAAGGGCAGAAATATTCTCGAAACCGCCGGCTATTTCTTGTAAAGGACCTGGGGAAAAGTTACCTTAAAGTTCTCGTTTTCTCTCGACTTTTACGCCGGCGGAGGTTCGGATATTGAAAATCGGGAGTATTTTTCCGACTCGACGGGCCGATTGTTTTTTCAGCCGTGAATGACAAAGCAAGTTGAAAGAAATCGAGTGTAAACTAGTTCTTTCAACCGTTAAAAAATCCTTAAGTTACCGATTTCTGTATTTACTTAGGCAGAGAAACGTTTATGCTCGGATGCAGCCATGAAAAATACATATTCGATTTTTTGAGTTTTAGGGCCGGTTTCTAAATCTCATCTCGCGAGCCGCCGAGGCGGTTTCGAAGGCGGATTAATTCCCGACGCATGAAAACTTCGTCGACGCGTCATTTTGCCAACCAATGGATCAGTCTCAAATTACATGCACGCTTACATGAAAAATTGTAAAAAAAACACAAATTCTCTTCATCTACGCACTACTGGTTTTTTACAGCATGAGCTCTCTAAATTGAAAACATCCCACAAACTAGGAAGTTCGCTGCAAAAACATAAAATTACAATATCCCTTATTAAAAGTTCAAATTCGAGTTATCGCCTTCGTAATTAGACGGGACATTTCCACTCAATACGGTAAATTCGCTTTTGTTATTTTCCCGGTAAAATTAAGCTCGCAATTTTCGCGAGCATTCCACCAGGTAACTGGAAAATGAGAAAACCCTCGGCTGATGAATATTTATTATTATTGCCATTATTATAGAATTTCTCGCGTCGCGGGCACCGGAAAAACGGGAGTCAATTTAGTTTTTCTCGACACGCGAAGGCTTTCGTCGAGCTTTTAAGAAAATTGAACCCGAGGATGGAACGATGGAAAGAGGATTTCCTGTACGGAGTTTACAGTGCAAAGATCATTATTGAAATTTCACGATTTACGGCGACGCGAACGCAACGAGTCAGCATAAGTTGAAAATTGCAAGATTAGCCGGTTAACCAAATACATGATTTGGTTTTCTGTTTTATTTTTATGTTATTACGTTATTATACGTTTTTATGCGTTATCGTTTTTTATGTTTTTATATATGTTTGTTCATCCTTGTAATTTTTTATATTGATTTTTTTTTTGTTGCCTTTGTTTTGCTTATATTTTTGGTTTTATTTGTTGTATTGATTTCGTGTCAAACTTTCATAAATTTTAATCATTTTTAGTTTGTTTTTAGAGTGTTTTTCCATGTTTTTCAATCGATTTAATGGTTTTTATTTGTTTTTATTATAAATTCGATGGTTTTTCTTTTTAACCGGCTTCAAAAAAATCCGGTTACTCAAGTTGACTTTTTTCCTAATCATGGTTTGTAGGTACATAGCTACCATTATTGTTCCTATGTATTTCCTTTTTTATCTAACCTGCTTTTATTCCTTTTATACCTCACCTTCTTATCGTAATAATAATTGATAAACAAAAAATATATCCTTCTAAGACTAAATCATGACATGACCTTCTCATACCTCAATACTACCTACCCAACTTTTAAATAGGTACCCCAATATATGGTTAGCAAGATAGACAAGTGGTTTCAGAGAACTCCATCGAAGCTTTTACATTAAATAATTAATTTTTTAAGAACCCAGATAATTTTATTATAAAAACCGAGCCATTGAATTGATAAAATTGATACTGCTCCTACATGATACACGTAGAAATTATGGTGCAAACCTTGTTGGTAAATTTGGTTGTTTCAGACAAGAAGGAACTTTAAAATCCGATGACTTCAATCTCTTTTTGATTGAAATAATTGAAATTTCTACGCGAAGATACCTACCTAATATAAGAATTATCAATTTTCCTCAGTTTCTTACATAATCTTCGACGATCCCAATGGAAATTTGCAATTTTAAAATCGAAACACGCGCGATACGCCAAGGGGTATTTTCATTTCCTTCTCGTCGGACATTGTCCCATAGTTATGCCACATTTTTTTCACTTCGATAATCGAATTGATCGTTTCGAAATTCGGCCGTCGGCAGTTCGCGTACCGGCCCACGACGTCGGTCAACGCGGGCGACGTGCACGTCGCGAGGGTGGCGCGCAGACTGAAACCGAGACAAACGGGGGCAGCGGGCGAAGACCCCCTTACCTCCAGTTTGCTACCCCTGCTGGCCCACTGAACTACCAGAAGCATCCAACGGCACGATAACCCACGCGAAACATTTCCCGTGCAGAATCAACATGAAGGAACCGGCCATCGCAGACGATTTGAAGAGTTTTCCTCCAAAACTGCATTCATCCACTTTCGAGTTTTGCCGATATCGATTTCGTTTTTTCGATTGCTTATAGGTACCAAAGCTGCTATGAATCGAAATCGAAAAAAGAAATCGATATCGACAAAACTCGAAAGTGGATGAATGCAGTTTTGGAGGAAAACTCTTCATTTGGGATACCGTGGAGCGAAATAAGGTAACAACCATCTCAGGTTACATAAACGTAAAAATGAGTCTCCATGAAAAAGAGAATTTTCTCTTTTTCTAAAACGCGTTTCGGAAATTAGCCCGGGTCACGAAAAGGATCTTGAGGCCTAAACGACCGAAAGCGCCTGATGTAGTATAAAGAATTACGATTTTTCCGTTCGTATTTTAAGACATTTTCTCCTTCGAGTTGGAAACCACATTTTTTAGTTTTAAACACATTTCAAAGAATTCATCTTATTTTCTTTCGAAAACCAAAAAGTTATGCTGCACTTGGACAGATTAAAAAAAAATTATTGTATTAGGTAAACTAATTAATGTATTAAATGAATATTACTAAATTATTTGATTAAAATTGTATTGAAATTTTTTATTTATTATAATTTTATTGAAATTTATTGTAGGTAATAATTATCATTAAATTATTTTTACAATTAAATTTATTTATTTATGTTATTTTTAAATTGTATTATTTTTATATTAATTTTATTATTTTAACTGTGAGTTTTCTTACTTAGGTAGATTTTTACCTTAAACTATTATTACAATTGCATTTATTTATTAAATTTAATTCTAATTTTTATCATTTTATATTGAATTTAATTATATTAGGAAAAAACCTTCACGAGTTGCACCTTTGCTCTTTCAGCCATCCCGTTCGTTCACGGACTATGACTCGCTATGAGATTGATAACTCGAAAAAAATGATTCTCGTATAATGCCAAGCTCTTTTTGCAGTATGGACGTTATCCAACCGTAGATTTACGTACTTTTGGATGAAGTTTATTTTTTGTTGTGAATAGTCGGGATTCAGCCCAGACACTTCCACTTCATTGTAGTCCTTCAATCTCAAGCGAATTTAGGTTTAACTTAGTTTAAATTTAGGAATAAAATTGTTGTAGTGTGTTTCACTACACTTTCACGACACTTCTCTTTCTCACTTTTCTTTTTTGCAAACTTATGATCATTTTTTTTCAACCTTTTTTATAGGCTCACCTCCCTAGTTTTTCAATCATGGCAAACTATGTGCTTTATCTCAATTTTCAGTCTATTTCAAAAACAAAATTGGATTGCAAAAAAATATTTTGCGAAAATACCTTAAATTTCCAAAATTAGCATTTACAAAAAAAAATCAAAAAACAAACAGTTTAAAAACAATAAATTTGCAAGAGAGAAAACAAAGTCAAATGCAGTTGCCGAAAAATCGGCAAATTTGAAAAAAGTGCATAAAATACTTGTGCTTTAGGCGATTGTGTCGTTTTCCGTAAGTAGGAGGACTCTCACCCTCACAAAGTTCCTCCTACTTGTGTTGTGTTATTTTATTTCTTTTTTGCCAATTTTTTACCGATAATTTGCTCAAAAAAAAAAGGAAAAAAGTTTGCCATAAACACTTTGGAAAACCGACAAAACAAGCAAGAAATTTTTCAAAGAAAAATAGAAGCAAAAAAGCTAAAAATTGAGCTTTTTTATCCTGAAACAATTTGAGAAAAGTCGGCAGGTGAAGAGTTAGCGAAAAAATCGCAACAAACGAAACCAAATTTTCAGTTCAATTTTTCAAAAATATCGTCATATTTTCGCTGTACAATTTTACGCGAGATTAACCCGAGGCTTCAACTCGAACACACCGCGACTCCATTAAGTCGTCGGTATGGGGCACCTACTGGAGAAGCGAGGACAAGAAGACTATCGAAACCCTCGACCGACCCGTTGGGCCAACTTTCAGCAGTTGTAGGGCACAGGGTAAACTTCGTCACGCGCATATCCCACAGCCACGTCGGTTTGCTCGCTTTCGTGGTCCGACGAACAATTTCGATCATGAAGGCGTCACGCCATTCCGAACGGCCCGAAGTTTACAATTGAGTTAGGAGGTAAATTTTCTATTTATTTATTCCGACCTTATCGCGATGGAAGTCCCGCAGGATCGGCTTTTTCACCCGCCCGGATTAAATGTTTCGAGGAGCAGCGCCGGACTTAATGCGCTTGCAGATTGTGCGGAAAAGATAGTAAAGGTAACAATTTATAGGTGGAAGAAAGGGACTTGAACTTTTTAGAGATTCTAAAATAACAACATTTTCAATGTTTTATTGTCGCTCCATAAGGGCCACTTTGACAAAACAGTTTTTCCCTGATTAACGTTACCAGTACGTACGTCAGTTTGAGGGCGGCAGGGCACGCCCGGGACATCTTTGGTTATCGGGCGAAAAGCCAACGCCTGGAAGGGCGGTTTACTTTACTTTTTTTTTTTTACTTTACGTACGTCAGTTACTGTTGGTCACGTACCCATCAACAAAGCCACCAATAGTAACGCTAACCTAATGAAAAAATTTTTGGTAAAAGTGGCCCTGAACCGATTAGGTTAACCTGGCCCTGAACAGATTAACAAACGCTGAAAATGATAAATATTTTATTCAGTTTTTATCCATTATTTCGGCAAAGGGTTGATGAGAACTAAATTTTTAAACAAAAAAAATTATTGTTTTCAAATTTTGAAAAATTAAGAATTTTATATCATGTTCAAGTAAGATTCTCCGGCCCTCAAAAAAGATAATCCCGTTTTTCCACCAAGAAAAAGAACCAAGGTCCCTTCAATCTCTACAACGTTGCATCAGCTTGGTCTTCTTAAAAAGAAGAGCTCACATTATTTCGGAATCCAAAATTTTGACCTTCCTGAGCCCTGCGGAAGATTTTGATATAGTTGATATTAAGATGGTAGTATCACTATAATGCAAAAATAGACATTGGGCGAGCGTCTGATTTTTATTTTTTTTAGGAAAACCTTCCGAAGGACCAGGGAAGACGTTAGCTTCACCAACGGCGATTTTAGAACTAATTTCTAACCACAGGTAGTGACTTACCCAATCGACGATCTCGGGTGGGAATGGCCCGATTCTTCCTGAAAGACCTAATAAAAGGAAACAAGAGGGGTTTGGGTAGAAAAGGAGGGAGCGACGGGAATTTACTAGGGTAATATTAGGCCTAACTCTCGGAATCGGGACGGTACTCAACCACTGGCCTTCTCGTAGATATGGGTAGATCCTGCACCGGTTCGTAGCGGAAACACTACCGAAATTCGTTTGGCCGACTTAAGAGTTTATCACTTGGGTCGCGGATATTCCCGAAGGAAGTAACCACTGGATATTTGTACGATTTTAAATAGCGACGATTAAATATTTGCTGATTTTGCGAAAATAAGCGTGAGCGAGACCCGAGCGCTAGCATGAGCGGGGAGACAGTGCCTTGGTGTTCCTGCAGACCTCGCGCCCCTGGCGGCCGTCTGAAGAAACACCAAGGCCAGTCAGTCCAGCTAGCGCGCGTCATTTCAAATGTTGCATTGGCGTGTCCATACCCCCCGGGCTGAACAGCAGTTTCAGAATAAATATTTAGGTTGAGTAAACAGCTCCATGGCTGGTAAATTAGTTAGAAAACAAGAACAAAGAACAATGTTAGTGAACAAGAATTTTTTTTTTTTTGTGGAAATTAACAAGTAAGAATTTACTTGAAAAGTAGAGATTGCTCACTGCGAAGGCAGAGGGCACACCTTGTTGACAGGGCGTCGATACACGCCAGAAGGTGTTCGAATTTCTACCACTCGTATCACTCCGTCGGTGCCAGGGAAGACTTTTTCCACGATTCCCAATGGCCATTTGAGTGGCGGATAGTTGTCTTTTGACAGAACGACAACAGCACCCTTTTCGATTGGCGTCGTTGGAAGCCGCCATTTGGAGCGCAACTGTAGCGTGTGCAGAAATTCAGTGCGCCAGCGCTTCCAGAAGTTCTGGACGATGTGGTCGATCTGCTCATAGCGCTGTAGTCGTGAGATCGGTATCTCCGCGACGTCTTCGGCAGGAATCTCGTCTAAAGTGGAGCCGAGCGTTAAGAAATGCGCCGGGGTTAACGCAGCAGGTGCTGAGGGGTCTTGACTCAAAACACAGAGAGGACGACTGTTCAAGATTGCCTCGATCTGTATTAATACGGTGTTGAACTCCTCGTACGTGAGCACTTGATTGCCGATGATGCGACTTAAATGCTGCTTGACGCACTTGATGTTGCTTTCCCAGATGCCACCAAAGTTCGGTCCGTACGGTGGGTTTACCTTCCAGGTAATTCCGCGACCGGCGAGTTCTCCTCCGACATTTTCTGCAAACGACGACGACGAGATGAGCGTTTCTAATTCATTGAGTTTACGCCTTGCACCAACGAAGGTCAGTCCGCCATCGGAGCGTAATTCTTCGCAAGGTCCACGTCGGCACAGGAATCGCTTGAACGCTGCAAGGAAACATTCTGTCGTTAGATCAGATACCAGCTCGATATGGATAGCTTTTACAGTCAGGCAGATGAATAAGCAAAAGTAGGATTTGGTGAGCTTTCTTTGGCCACGTTGGCGATATGGCGTGATAGAAAATGGCCCGGCAAAATCTAGGCCGACATTCCTAAAAGCCTTAAAACCTTGAAGTCGAAGAGCAGGCAACGATGCCATTTTTGGTTGCGTAGGTTTTGGCTTAGTGCGGAAGCACACATTACAAGAGCGAATTCTCGATCGAACGCGAGCACGCAGGGAAGGTATCCAAAATCGAGAATGTATGCGGCTCATGGTCAGATGAGGCCCAGCATGCAACAAATCGCTATGGCACTGATCTATGAGCATGTCGATAAATTTTCCCTTGGAAGGTAATAAATACGGATGTTTCTGGTCATATCCTATGGCAGCCTTATCCAAACGTCCTCCAACTCTAAGGATTCCCTGCCTGACAAATGGATCCAGCTTTAGCAGGGGATTTGTGTTCACAAGCGGCTTTCCTTGTTCCAGGAGCTTAATCTCGTTTTCATAGGATTGAGATTGTACCCAGCGAATCCAAAATAACTCCGCTTTTTTAATTTCGATTGCTTGGACAAATGGTACGCCCAAATGTTGCCTAGAACAAGCTCGAAAGACGTAGGCAGTCGAGCGAAGCAGCTTGCGGTAACTGGATATATTGTCAAGCAAGGATGTTAATGGATTACTTTGTGCATTTGTTACCACTTTGTAGCACGCGATCGGTTTTGATTCGGCTTCGGTTGCATGTACATCGAATTCCAAAGAGCTGCATTGTGGCCAAGCGTCGGGGTTTTGATGCAACCATGAAGGACCATGAAACCATAGCGGATGAGTCTTCAGCTCTGCAGGATAAATTCCTCGTGACAATACGTCGGCAGGATTTTCTTTTCCAGGTACATGTCCCCAGTTTTCTTGTGCGATATTTTCCTGTAATTGGGAAATGCGATTACTGACAAAAGTCTTCCATTTTGCGGGATCGGATCGTATCCAATACAGCACAACTTGCGAATCAGTGTAAGCGCATATTCTATTAAACTGACAGCGTGCATTATAGCTTTGCAATACAAAGCGCATCAATTTCGCCAACAACAGTGCTGCGCATAATTCTAACCTAGGGATACTCAATATTTTCGCAGGTGCAATCCTTGATTTAGCACAGAGCAATTGTACTTGTATCCCTAGGTTAGGTGCGACTGTTCTTAGATAAACGCATGCTCCATAGGCACGAGAGGAACTGTCCGAAAAACCAACCAAGCAACATGTTGATTCGGCTGTTACACCAATGTGTCGGGGGAATTTAAGATCGCTCAAACTACGCAATTGTTCGCAAAATGATTCCCACATTTGTTCTACTCTAGCTGGCGCAGGCTCATCCCAATCAATTTTATTATCCCAAAGTTCTTTAATCATCAATTTTGGGATGATGGTCACTGGTGATATAAGACCCAATGGGTCGAACGTGCGGGCAACGGTCGACAAAATATTTCTTTTTGTGCATAAACGATCGACAGGAGCTGCATTAACGAATCTTAGGATATCATCAGCGGCCGACCAATGCACTCCCAAGACTTTGGTGGCCATAGCTTTGCCAAAATCGACCGAGGCTGGCTGATCGTTATTTGCGGCTATCAAATCCATCAGTGCAGGGGAATTGGAGCACCACTTGGACAAAGTGAATTTTGCGGTAGCGAACATGGCAGTGAGCTCTCGATATGTTGCGATAACCAGCGACTCATTCTCGACCGAACTCGTGACGTCATCAATGTACATGTCCTGGAGAGCTGTTCTAGACGCCAATGGAAATCGGTCCTTTTCCTGCTGAGCGAGTGATTGTACGACTGCTTGTGCTAGATACGGAGAGCTAGTCATACCAAACACAACCGAATCTATTTCATAAACAGATAGCTGCTCCGACGGATCGTTTCTAAAAATGAATCGCTGAAAACATCTGTCGTTTGGGTGCACCAAGATTTGCAAAAACATCCGTCGTACATCGCCCGTGATAGCGTAAGGAAACAGACGGAAATGGATCAGAATTTCAAAAATATCCTTCTGCAATTTTGGACCGGTATGGAGTAGCTGATTCAGCGTATATTTGGAACTCGACGGTGCAGAAGCATTCCAGACGATGCGAAGCGGAGTAGAAGGGTGACCGGCTCGATACACTCCATGGTGCGGCAGGGAAAAATCCTCTATCGTCGACATTCTCCAAGAGACCGATCCTAGAAATTACCCCTTCACTCTCATACTCCTTCACTAAGTCCACATAAAGTTTCCGTATTTCAGGGAACTTTTGGAGACGACGTTCATTGCTGAAGAAGCGTTGGACGGCAGTTGATTTGGACGATCCCAGCAGATTAGGCGATTGGCGGAAAGGCAGTCGAACTACAAATCTACCTTCATGATTTCTTGTAGTAGTGTTGGCAAAGAACTGTTGACATTCAACATCCTCCTTTTCAAAATTGCTTGTTGCGGAATCTCCTCTAGTCTCCAAAATTTTTCAACTAATTCATTGAGTGGAGTAAGCGAAACAAAGCAGGAAGTCTGGCAGCGATTTTCCAGATGAGCTCTACCAATGACGATGGCTCCGAGGGTCGTATCAATGGCTACGGGAGCACCAGGCGATCCAAAATATTTGCGTTGTCCTACCAATATAGGCCAAAACTCTGCTCCGATGATCATATCAACCTCCTGTGGCTCATAGAATTTGGAATCAGCGAGTTCTAATCCCTGGAGATGCGTGAGATTCGTAATCTCGACAGCAGAAGACGGAAGACTATCGGTAAGACGGTCGACTACAAATGCGTGAGCCACATACTTATGGTTTGCATTATATTGTGAAGCGAACTCCACGGTGGTACATGCGGAAATGGTCAACTTCGATGACCCGATGCCCTGCACCTGCGATGAGAAAGGTTCGAGAGGAAGCCCTAATTTCTCACAAACTCGGCGAACTATGAGATTTGACTGCGAACCGACGTCTAAAAGACAGCGAATCCTATGGGCGACACCATGCCCGTCTCTAACCACTACGATGGCGGTGGCTAACAGGACGGTTGCAGGAGCGGATTTTTCATACGTCGAACAAAGACTCTGCTGCGTACCTGAACCACTCGGCCGTGAAAGGGAATTATTCCTACTCGACTCTGATCCATGATCATCTCTGGGCGGCTGCATACGATTTCTATTCGACTGCGGTGGTTCATCAAACCTTTGGTGGAGCATACTATGGTGGCGACGATTGCAACCAGAAACAGAACAGCTAGACTCCGATTTGCAATTAGAAGACAGATGAGCATCAACGGATAGGCAATTATAACAAACCCTATTCGATTTCACATAACTCCATCGATCGCTTATCTGCATGTTACGGAAAGCTAGGCACAAATATAGCTGATGTTTGTCGCCCGCACACAAGCCGCATTTGGAAATATTGGATGGTCGGCCCACTGCAGGATTGGACGGACGATTTGTCCCAGAAACCCTTGGTTCCTGTGAGACAAAAGCGTGATTTGTCCCTTTACTCCCAGATTTAAGTATCGAATTATGACTCCTAATGTTGCTCGTGGCAGGAGTACGAGAATACGCACTTTGCTTATTGTTGTCACTGGGAGTGGGATTTCGAGCTATTATCTTGGTTTGCTCATCTAAGAATTTTTCTAAATCCATTAACCGAGGAAATTGCATAGCGCGATTATTATTTTCAAATAATTTTGCAGAAGCGGGATCCAATTTTTTCAATGCAATATATAATAGTACAAAATCTGGCAAATCAGGAACTCCCAACTTTCTTAAAGCGTTCAATGGCACGATAACGCCGTCTATTACTGCGTTAAGTGATTTTTCAGAATCAATACTAGAAGGTCTAAATTGCATGACTCGATCTAACAAAGAAGTTGCTATGGTTCTTTTGTCGTCGTATTTCATTTTCAAAGATTTCAAAAGCATGGTATAATTTTCAGCGGTCGGCGCTATTGACGACAAAATTGCACGGGCCTTACCTTGTAATGCACCCGCTAAATACGACACCTTGTCTAAATGCGATAAACTTTTATTTGCATCAACAATTTGCGAAAACATTTGATAGAACACGGGCCAGTCTTCGACCGATCCATTGAATGGAGGAACGGAAAGTTTGACTAGATGAGAAGGTTGATCATTATTATCTCTATTTGATACAGCTTGCGAATTTTCAAACAAATGAAGAGTGCCCTGAATTGCACTATATAAATCGTCGAAGGCGTCCATACTCGAGAAATCCGGAATATATTCATCTGATAGTTCATATTCATATTCATTGATCTTATCAAGGCATTCGCTAAAACTAGAACGTATGGAATCAATAGTTTTACACTTACCGATGAAATCTGTAGTCATTTTTGTATCACGACATCCGACTATATTCGTACTCAGATCATAGATTTTTTGAATGCGCGCGAATAAAGCTTGCCTTTTTTCAACTTGAATACTCAGCAATTGCGAAATTTTAGATGCCATCGTTTCCGTATGTGATATTAGTACGCGAAATCAAATTTTCGAACACTGAAATCAAAAGCTTCACGTATGAGCAACAGGTTAACACAAACAACGGATGTGTGTATACAAAATGCGAATAAATAACCTTGTTATCCAAGCGCGCGACGACACGGAGTATTGAACGAACAAACGACCTCAACGTTAGGATCGTTGCGCTCTGTTTCTGGACTCCGTCCACCAGGTGGTGACTGCGGTTGGAACGTTCACGATTAGGTGGTGATCGTTCTAGGCCAAACGAATTTCCACGTGATTTCAATCCGGCCCGAATTGACCAAATTTTATGGGCGAGCGTCTGATTTTTATTTTTAGGAAAACCTTCCGAAGGACCAGGGAAGACGTTAGCTTCACCAACGGCGATTTTAGAACTAATTTCTAACCACAGGTAGTGACTTACCCAATCGACGATCTCGGGTGGGAATGGCCCGATTCTTCCTGAAAGACCTAATAAAAGGAAACAAGAGGGGTTTGGGTAGAAAAGGAGGGAGCGACGGGAATTTACTAGGGTAATATTAGGCCTAACTCTCGGAATCGGGACGGTACTCAACCACTGGCCTTCTCGTAGATATGGGTAGATCCTGCACCGGTTCGTAGCGGAAACACTACCGAAATTCGTTTGGCCGACTTAAGAGTTTATCACTTGGGTCGCGGATATTCCCGAAGGAAGTAACCACTGGATATTTGTACGATTTTAAATAGCGACGATTAAATATTTGCTGATTTTGCGAAAATAAGCGTGAGCGAGACCCGAGCGCTAGCATGAGCGGGGAGACAGTGCCTTGGTGTTCCTGCAGACCTCGCGCCCCTGGCGGCCGTCTGAAGAAACACCAAGGCCAGTCAGTCCAGCTAGCGCGCGTCATTTCAAATGTTGCATTGGCGTGTCCAGACATAATGTACCAGTACTGTAATAAAACCGCTCATTTCCCAAGAATCAGATTTGAAGAGATTGTTGATGTAATCAGAGCCAATAAAACTCTGAAATTCAGTTATTAAAAAAAATTAATATTCTGTCGCATCAGGGAATTATTATGAATCAAAAATCGACAATCTGTTTTCGATATTGGTAAGGTATTTACGTGGAATGGTCACTCATTATATTCCGAAGACGGAACTGCTCCGGTATTTGAAATGAAACCCAAACCACTCGGCCTGAAGGATCTGATTGTTAACCGTGCATACGAAAAAGGGTACGAGAGCCACTCGACAAACATCCATCTTCAGCTTGGATGTCGTTCTTATCAGTGAGACAGGGCATTCCGATAACTCCTTACAATAACCACGTGGAAGGATGGAAATATTTTCAGCCCAAGACTTTTTATGATATGGACGCACCCTATAGGAGAGTAAAGTCGATTCATCGTCCCATACAACTGTTAACAGTTTTTCTGAGGAGTAAATTCTATGAAAATAATATCTGATATATATTCGGCAAATTGAAACTCCCTCCCATATTAGCAATGGAAATAATATTAATAATAATATTAATATTATATATTATATAAAATTTTCCGTAAAACCGTCGGATGACAGATTATTTTTCAAAACTCCTTAAAAAAATCGTTATTTTATTCATTTCTTATTCGCCTGAACAATTTTTCTCCTGAACTTATAAGTCCCTCTAGCTGCTTTGAAAGTATTATATTTTATTATCATGATCAATTTTCCGCATTGACAAACAGCTCTCCATATTCCTTGGAATCTTTCGTTTTTCCATCGGGCTTTCGAAAAAACGACGATATATGCTGCAGAGGGTATACGTAAAAACATGAATGTCGTTCTGTTTTATCGAAAGATTAATGCCCAGATACCGCAGCCCTCGCAGCCGGCAACCCCTTCGCACATTATAACCGACGTATACCGATGGCCGACGATTTAATGCAAGGGAAAAAGCTGCCGGCCGCACGGAGTATTAAATTCATGGCTATCGGTGAAACGATTTTCCCCCAGCGATGCCAATGATTCGGGTAACTGATCGAGTTAAGCGAACGCCGATTAGTGCGATCGAATCCGTTTATAGGCCATTAGTACCCAATTAATGAGGCAAAAAGCCGAGAAACCGTGCTGTTTTGGGGAGCGAGGGGGAAAACTATCGATAAAGTAGAAGAAAATACCATGCTGAGCAATACCATTGATAATTTTTGGGGTGGATCGAGGTACTAAATGTAGATTTAATGCTCCTGCGGATGGCCCGATGGTCGAAAGCGCTGAGAGTCGATCGAATTTTGTACCTTTTCTGAGAGACGGATCAATATTTCCTAAATTCGGATTAGACGGTAAAACTTGATACTTGTTGTGTTTACAGGAGAAGCTCTAAAGCGAAAAATCGTCGACAAGAGCAGACAATCCTTGTCCCAGCCCGATAGGCGACGAACTCTGAACCTACTACCAAAGGTCTAACGTTGGATCCTGTCCGTCTATAACTCAAGGCAGTGAGGCGATAGGTTAACAGTTCTGAGCTTCCGTGACATGTCCTGACTTGTTCCGATTCCCGCCAGAGGGCCGCTACATCCCTTCCGTAATAGGTTGAAATACAACCCTTAAAACTGCAGTTTCTTTAACTTTTACCTCTTCTTTCACTCACCCTTTGACTGATTTTGGTCCCTAGACATACCTCAATATTCGCTCTCACTCTCAAAAATTTAATTTCTTTATTTTTGAACCATTCATGGGCAAATTGAATTTCCTCGTATGCCTTTTCCGGTAAAATATATTCGTCAAATATTATTATTAATTTTATTGTTAATTTAATGTGCATATAAATTATCATTTTTGAGGAGCTATCCCAAAATGGCCCCAAAGTAAACCATTGGTGCATAGATGCAATACTTCCATGTTTTGATACGTAAATTTTTGACACAATTTGATTATATTTTGACTTCTTTTGAGGCGATTTAAGTAAAAAAACGAACTGTGCGTGTTTTAGAACTCGCTTAAAATCAAAAAACGTTAAGTTATTGGAATATAAAAAATATCCACGTATCCTGCGTATTTGGGCGTATTTTGGTAAATGACCACCTACGGACAGACGGACGGACGGACACACAGACTTATCCAGGAAGTGATACTGACTAAAAGTGAATGAATGAAAATTTTTTCGGAAACTCCGATCCGATTTTTGATTTTAGGACAGTACTTCCATTTACTTCGCAAATTTGCGATATATATTTATATAGAAGTAACTCATAGGTAACCCAACCTGCCGACCTACTTAAATGTTGAGGCAACATTGTCTTCAGATAAATCGGACCGAAAAAAAGGGCAAATAAAGGAGCAAGAAAGAACGGCCGATTCGGATCGAGAGCCTAATCAAGGCTTCGCCCGCTGGCGCAACTAAAGCTCGCAACGGTCTCCCATAACACATAATGTCTTCTTCCTTTTCGTCTTCGTCCCCTAGCTAAGAACCGACCTTTTCGGCTGAAACCACCCAAAACGGCTTATCTCGCTTTACTGCGAGTGCTTCGGCCCTTTCTTCCCTAGATGGGACTACAGGTCGTATGTGGGAAGAAATGAGAGTTGTCGCTGTTACACGGGAGCTGAATCTCTTTGATTGCTTCATCGCCTCTGCGAAACTAAATAATTAAAGCGCGGATCCTCGTGAATTATCCGATGAACGTGTATTCTGCGGGTTGAAGAAGGAGGAAGGGAAATGAGAAGAGAAATAAAAGATGAGAAAGCTTCCTGGAAAAGCTAAGAGAATTGGCCTAAGATCATGAAAAAGCAGCACTAGCAGTTGCGTAAGCAACACTAGCAGCTGCATGAGCAACCCCAGCAGCTGCATAAGCAGCAGCAGCACCTGTAACTGCAACACCCGCAACTGCAACAGCAGCACCAGTAAGTGCAGCAGCGGCACCAATAACTGCATAGGCAGCACCAGCAGCTGCAAAAGCAGCACCAGCAACTGTAGCACCAGTAACTGCAACTGCAGCACCAGTAACTGCAGCAGCAGCACCAGTAACAATAGCAACAATAAGACCACAAGGGCAGCAGAAGAAGCATAATAATTATGTTGAAAAAATAGTAGAACGAATAAGTAGGCAAATGGTTAGATGAAATGTACATAACAGGTTTAGCTACAGAAACATTTTGGACTGACTCCTTAACAAACACTATCAGCTCGCCACCTTGGCACGCAATATACCCATCTTTGTGCCGTCGGCGAAGTAGTAG
The DNA here is from genome assembly GCA_036186465.1 of Nesidiocoris tenuis. Taxonomy (NCBI): domain Eukaryota; kingdom Metazoa; phylum Arthropoda; class Insecta; order Hemiptera; family Miridae; genus Nesidiocoris; species Nesidiocoris tenuis. Next base: position 4,032,669 of record AP028923.1, read on the forward strand.
GTACAATTAGTACGTACATGTGTAATGCAATTTGAGTCAAATAGCAGAAACTTTGCGTCAGGAAAATTGATTTGAAATTTTTATGAGAACTCAACACTTCGCTCGAACATCCGGCGGGAATATCAGCTGATACGGAGACCATCGATAAATCATTCGACCTACGCAGGAAGTTATTCTCTTCTGGCGAAACAGAGCGTGGGAAGTCCCCGGTAATAATGTCATCCGCACTCCCTGACTGATGCTGTCCTACCTTGGACTCCACGGTCGGATGATTTGTCGCGTTGCACATTTCCCCTTCTGGCCGTATGCAGATGCGTATATCACCGGAACGGTTGAGCCGAAGTGCAGCGAAACTGCCACTACAGTCAAGTGCTCCGCAGCAGACGCGCTAAATCTGCAGAGCTCAAACTGCCAGGATTTACTTTGCCGGCAGACGAAATCCTGATAATCGGACCTGATAATGCGCAGCCGACAGGAAAGCTTGGGATATGAGGCGGCGCGTTATCATCCTAGAGGTTTCAGGGACAGTCCCATAAGTAAATTTTGAAAACATTTCAATACTGCAAGGGATAATATCTAGTATATTATACCGATTTGTTCACGATTGTAACATGCGAATTTGAATCGATACACATCTGTGCCTTAAATGACCTATGTCGAAGGCAACCTACATCAAGAATCGACAACAATTGCCCGATAACCAATTGATTTTGAAGGAGGTATGTCCTATACTTATGGCGGGCACCTATTACACAAATATCAAGATATACCTCAAAAATAAAGTTTAAAGAAATAGATAAATTGTACTGGCACATGAAAATTTTTAAATGATGGAAATTCTCAATACTTTTATTGATTTGTAAATAAGGCTTATAATGGTTTGAATGAGAAATGACTTCTTGATTTAAGTCCACCTCCGCTCCCGAGGCAAAAATGTTTGACATGAGCAGACAATCCTTGGCTAAGCCCGACAGTCGACGAACTTTGGACCTTTAATAGGTTGTACGCGTTGTATCCTGTCCGTCTACAACTCAAGTTCGAAGCAGAAGGAGCACAGTTCAAAGATTCTGTGAGACTAGAGCGACATGTCCTGACTTGTTCCGACCGTCTCCTTGGGGGCGACAGTTTCAATTTTTGGTAATTTATCGATAAATATTTTTTTAATTTTACCACAGAAATTATTGTTTCGAATTCATCCTCGATAGATACATTTCAAGGTGAGATTGGTTGAACAACGTTGTCTCCAAATATACCTTGCGCTTTCGCCAAAACTGGCTTTTATTGGAGGAATGCCAAAATGATGTGTTCCTTGCTCTCAAACTCGATGGGAAAAATGGCACAAAAGAAGTAAAATTTGATCAAAAATTTCACGCAGAAACGAAATAGACACTGCACTCTGTCCAGAATTGTAAATAAGTTACTTCAACCGTCGACAGATTGTCTTGTTCCGGGGAATATTTCGTTTTATTCGATCAATATTTTTCAAAAAATACCAATCGTCGGAATGAAAACGAAAGATTGACATTCAGCATTAATTTCCATCTTGTTATGTATCAAGTATTCTGGGCGTAGGCTCACGTCGAAATCTGTCTCGACATTTTCCTCCGAGCAAATACACATTTCCGTTTCGAAGCCTCGCTACATTACGAGAGCATAATGTTTTACTGGAGTTTGTAAAAGAGGCTGATTATCCTCGAAATATTCGGTAAAAAAGGGCCTACGTAAGCTGTAAGATACGTGACATTTTTCATTCATGAGGAGCGTATGCGAAGCCTTCGAACGGACAAAACGGAGTGGAATTAAATTTCTGGATCGTATTCATGATCCGAACGACAGTTGCTGAATTTGTAATTGTTAATTCGATATGCACGTAGCGGGGGCGAAGGTTTCGAAGCTTTAAACACACAGAATGGTTAATTTGGAGAATATGAACGATTTTAAAAATAAGGGCTACAGAATATTCACCATTCACTGAGATATTTACTATAGGCTTTGCTCAGACAGACCTTAAACCAATAAGGTTTGAGAATCAGTGGTGCTCCAAAAAATAACATTTAATTTAACTTCCATATTGATACCTTGAAAGTGCATAAGAAATATGTCCAAAACACCATTTTGCGAAAAATGGAATATTTGTTTTTAATGAATATTTACAAGAATCTAAATTTCCCCAACAATTCTCTACCTTTTTCGTATTTTTTGCCATTTTTTATTTCATTTTATACCTGCAGGTGCTGGCACGAAAAATAAATGGCGATTCATGTTTTGATAGGCCACATTGTGCGTATTATGGGGAATGTATCAAAATGATAAAATCGGTTCGAAGAATCGGAAGGAAATTCACTCAACTCCCCACTCGGAGAATATGAATCCTTTAATGGATTCGGATTAGTTTTTTATTGGAAAACGAACCTCGGGAAAATGTTAATTTCCTCGCATTTCTACTTTCGCCCTATTCGGAAAAAGAGAAACTTTTCCCGGAAGGATCCCGGCGAGAAAATGAAAAAAGTCTCAAGTCGTGTCGAGGCGAGGGAAAAAATCTATTTGCGAAATCCCCATCAAATGAAGTGCCGATGGGAGCGATAGTCAGCAAAGCGAGAAAAAGGTACCTACAGTTAAAAAATGTGAATTCCGAATTAGGGAGACTAAATTAACCCGGCCACTTCACCTTATATTACTTTGCCAATCTAAGTTTCGGCCGGTTCTCAATTTATCATTTTTTTCGGTAAGGCGAAAGGGAAAGTTTCCGATTTGTCTCTTTGAAAACTCATCCGGCCCTTGATTTTAGTAGGGGCAATAAGTTGGGAGGATTATACTTGGCAATAGTAGTGTAATAAAAATGATAAAATACGTAACAATAGGCGAATAACAAAATGTTATAAAATTAATTTAATAAATAAAATTAATAAATAATAAATAAGAAAATAATAATAAATTATATCATTATTTATTGTTTGGATATTAATTTATTAATTATTTCATCATTTAATAAATAAAAATAAATTATGAATATTGAAATAATAAGTGATATTATTTTCAAATTGCATTATTATGCTAGAATACATAAGGAACCAACTCCAATATGAAGTAGTACGAAGTAAATGGAACTATAAGTAGTAGGGAGAAATCGAAGAAAGTTGGCACAGTTGTTGGCTTTCGTAATGTTTTCAGTGCTGATTTTAAGAAATTGTATGTAAATAATAATTATAATAATTCTAATTTTTAACTTATAAATTATTTATGAGTTAAAAATTAGAATCAAAATGCCAACTTGTCTTCTATGCCTACTAGCCTCATTGCCAATTTGCCACGTATGCCAACTTGTCCCTTATGCCAACTTGCCCCTCGTGCCAATTGGCTCCATATGGCGATTTTCCTTAGTGCTAACTTTCCCCTTATGCCAATTTTTCCCTTGTGTCAACTTGCCCCTTATACCAACTTGCCCCGTATTCCAATTTTCTCCATGTGCCAACTTACCCCATGTGCCAACCCTCCCCGGCCACCCCGAATTGTCAAAAATTAACAACTCTGATTTTCAACAGTATTCTGACAATGTTGGCAGCCTGCTATATCTCCTAAACTACTTAACCGATTTCAACGTTCTTGATCTCAAAATATTGGGTTTTAAATTGACTTTAATTCAATGCAAATTGCGGCCGTAATTCTTGAGTTATTGAATACCGACGGTTTTTGTTCCCACTCAACGCCCCGTAACATCCGTTGGATTTCTTCGCAAAAACGCCAACGGCGCTCCCGGCGTCCCGCTCGGCGTCTTTTTCCCGGCAATTTTAATCAGCGAACTGTCAGCGACCTACAACTGCTAGAAGATCAAAAGGTTGAAAATATGGGTAGGAAATAATAAACTGCCACGTGAAACTAGCGACCGAGGCCCTAAAACCACAAGCTCTAATTTAATCGTGCCGGGAGATTTTCCGTTGATTATCGCGGCAAGTAAATTACTTTGTTCGCCACTTCTACGCAAAACCATCGTACCGATAACACGAACACAAGCGAGCCGACCATTTTGAGTGGGAGGGATGGGGGAGGGCTGGAAGGAAAATGTTGGCGTTTGATTTAAACGCATCGCCCTGCTATCATCCGCTTTTGCCGCTGTACTCATTACGTTCTAGTCCATAAATCGCCCCCGCTTGCGGTGCACTTGTTTCCGCGATAACGTATACGTACCTTGAAGATGAGCAAATTTCTAGAATGTATAATACTAGAATGTTGGAGGGGGTGTTGAAGCATTTCGGAGAATCAGTGAAAATCAGGTCGAGAGGAGACTTGAAGGCGTTTCGAGAATATGAGTGCCGTCGAATTGAAACTGTGTTGGTTACAAATTAATAATATTGCTTTCATGTCGGCCTGGAAGGCAAAAATTATGACCGATGTTGAAGGATATACAATTTGTGACCAACCAAGCTCAACCTCCACTTTCTCGGTCTCATGGTCTCTGAGCTATCAGGAAAGTAAAGTGAAAGCAAAGTGAAAGTTAAGTGAAAAAATTACAATGCTCAACAAATTAAAAGTAAGGAGGAAGTATAGTAGAAGTAGCGAGAGCAAGGTGAAAGAGAGGAGAAAATAAGGTGAAAGAGAGGAGAATAGAAGGTGAAAGCAAGGTGAAAGAGAGGAGAAAATAAGGTGAAAGTAAAGTGGAATTAGAGTGAAAGTAAGGTGAAAGAAAAGTGAAAGTAAGGTGAAAGAGAAGTGAAGGTAAAGCGAAGGTAAAGTGAAGGTAAAGTAAAAGCAAAGTGAAAGTAAAGTGAAAGTAAAGCGAAGGTAAAGTGAAGGTAAAGTAAAAGCAAAGTGAAAGTAAAGTGAAAGTAAAGTGAAAGTAAAGTGAAAGTAAAGTGAAAGTGGAGCAAATGTGGAGTGAAAGTAAAGTGAAAGTAGAGTGAAAGTAGAGTGAAAGTAGGGTGAAAGTGGAGCAAAGGTGGAGTGAAAGTAAAGTGAAAGTGGAGTGGAAGTGGAGTAAAAGTAAAGTGAAAGTAAAGTGAAAGTAAAGTGAAAGTAAAGTGAAAGTAAAGTGAAAGTAAAGTGAAAGTGAAGTGAAAGTAAAGTGAAAGTAAAGTGAAAGTAAAGTGAAAGTAAAGTGAAAGTAAAGTGAAAGTAAAGTGGAGGTAAAGTGAAAGTAAAGTGAAAGTAAAGTGAAAGTAAAGTGAAAGTAAAGTGAAAGTAAAGTGAAAGTAAAGTGAAAGTAAAGTGAAAGTAAAGTGAAAGTAAAGTGAAAGTAAAGTGAAAGTAAAGTGAAAGTAAAGTGAAAGTAAAGTGAAAGTAAAGTGAAAGTAAAGTGAAAGTAAAGTGAAAGTAAAGTGAAAGTAAAGTGAAAGTAAAGTGAAAGTAAAGTGAAAGTAAAGCGGAAGTGAAGTGAAAGTAAAGTGAAAGCAAAGAGAACGTAAAGTGAAAGTTGAGTAAAAAAAAAGTATAAAGAGGAAGCAAAGTGAAAAAATTACAATGCTCAACAAATTAAAAGATTTAATTAAAAGAATTATTTCACAAGCGGTGGGAGATTCAATGGTGCCCTCGAATTAGAGCTCAAAAATGAAAGGGATCACAACCATTTCAATGAGTCAAGGTCGAACAAACAAAAATTCCAAAAACTATGTTTGCTAGCTCGCTAGGAAAAAATATTTGAGGGTAAGATCCGTTGATAGTTACTTTTTGTTGATAGTTTACTTTAGTTACGATTTTCATTCGTTTTTGACTCCTTGTATGCGTAAAACTAGGACTTATCTAGCCAACACTCGCTAATAATAGCGATAAATTATTTGACATTCAAACGAGCTTTTGTGGACATTTGCGGCCGGGAGGAAAACCATCAAACGTTTAGTGGTAACAAAGATTGAGAGCCTCGACCTCATTTCCCCCATTTTCCACCCCGGCTCACCCCCAGATCTTCTCGCACCCTCGGGCTGATAAATGTTTTTCACCCCCGGCCGATCGGCGAACTACTTACCCTCTCCTCCCCCCACCGTTGGGTTTCTTTTCTGCAAATTCGCCGCATTTCTTACGACTACCGCACAATTACCTGTTCTTGCAGGGAAACGTGCGAGGAAAAAGGGAAAGAGTTAAGGTTTTATTTCCTATTCGAGGAAAACGAGCTAATTGGGCGGACGCGGCTTAAACGGCTTCGGCTTTTTTCCACCCGAAGATTATCATTAGGTCCTGCGGTCTTGGGGGAGTAAAAACTGGGGCACCTGCATAATTTTTACTCGTTAGACCCGCCCGTATCTAGTTATTTTTCTTTTTCAATTTACCGGATTTTCAAACCTGGCATTTTGCGAGCATTTTCATACTTTTACCAGGTATGAGCGAGAATGACATCGAGATAATATCTCGTGTTATGACTAGGTAAGGCATGAGGAAATATAGGTGTTTTCGACTAAGGTTTATGAAAATTTCCGGTGTTCCGTGCTCTAAAGAGGGCTAATTTATGAATGATAAGGATAAAATAAAATGAATTTTCCGGCATTTTTTGAAAAATTCTGACTGTTCAAAGGTTACCCCCATGACAGTGTACCTAATTTATATCCTTCCAATTCGTCCAGTTTGAAGAGTATTTTTGAAAAATGAATATCCGTCCGGAAATGACGCTTATTCCCAGACGGCTAACCAGAAAATCAATAATATACCAACTTCTCGGGATTTGTAAGCTTCATAAAACCCCTTATTGTAAAATACGTGTAATACAGAGACGCGGGATTTCGCCTATTCGATTCCTCGGGTTTGCTCCTCTTTCATTTCGACCTCGCAGACGACTGATCCGGATTTATCGCTACGTCTCCACTACCCCGGAGACTAATGCACTGTTGTTCAGTAACCCCCCTCCCCTCCAGACCAACCTCCATCAGATGTTGAATGTCAGACGGTCTTTTACTAATGGCTATCCCTGTCAGACCCGGGGCCGGAGCATTTTTCATATCGGAATAACGGAGACATGTTGAATATCAATGGATAACATGAATCCGCATATTTGGAGGAAGATTTTCCTTTTTTTTTCGAAAAACCACCACTTTTTCGATACCGCATTTTTCAAGATGGGTTAGGCGTTAAAAAAACTTTTGGTTTGTTCATATAGACATAGTCAGATGAGTAGATTTGGAAATTTCCTGAGGTCAAAGCAGATTAAACACCAGATACCCACACCCATAATGCACAGTTGATAAGTAACACCCCCCCCCCCCCGACCCACCTCCATCAGATGTTGAATGTCAGACGGCCTTTTACCGGAAACATGCTGAATATCAATGAATAACATGAATCCACATTTCAACATATTTGGAGGAGGATTTTTCAATTTTTTCAAAAAACCATCACTTTTTCGATACCGCATTTTTCAAGACGGGCAAGGCACCAAAAAACATTTGGTTTGTCTCTAAAGACATAGTCAGGTGAGTAAATTTAGAAATTTCGAGGGGTCAATCCAGATTTAACACCGATTAACGGGTACTCTTTTTATGGAATTTGTTACCATAAATCGGATCCCCATAATTCTGTTAACAATAGTATGCATGAACTCACAGGAATCTGAAAATTACAATTTTTCTTACCTCGAGTCGATTGGAATTGGAAAGGCTATGCTGACACCTGTGAAATCATAATATAAACAACAAACAACGAGTTAACTGGATAAATTAACAATACATGCCTAGCCAGTCATGCGAGCTTTTCAAATTTGATATTCATTAAATCGTGAAACCAATAATTTCTAATGCATGCGAATTTATTTTTAATCGGAAATAATCATCATTGCACCCATAATGACCTATATTAAGTTTGACAATAATTTGTCTTAATTATTAAGTATAACATTAAGTTTGAGTTTGAGTGAAAGTATCAGTTCGAATTCCGAAATCGAAAATCAAATTCAAACTGATAATAAACCGAAACTCAAACCCGGACCGAAAATGACAAAGGAACTCAAACTGAAGTTGAAACTCAAACATAATATAAAACTCAAAGTTGAACTGAAAATGAAAATCAAACTCCAACTTAAACCCTAAGTCACTTTCAAACTCGATGTCAAACTGAAACTCAATTTCAAACTTGAATAAAAATCAAATTCAAACTCAAAGTGAAAATCAAACTCAATTTCGAACTCGAATGAGAATGAAAATCAAATCCAAACTCAAACTCATAGTGAAAATGTAACTCGAACTTAAACTGAAAGTTACTCTCAAACTCGAAGTGAAACTCAAACTTGAAATTGAAATCAGACAGAAAATGAAACTTGACTTCAAACTCGAACTGAGAACGAAGATCAAAATCAAACTGAAACTCATTGTGAAACTGAAACTCATTGTGAAAATGAAACTCAAACTGTACATGAAACTCAAACTTAAATCGAAAGTGAACATCAAATTCGAAGTGAATCTCAAACTGAAACTCGAACTTGAAGTCAAACAGAAAATGAAAATGAAACTCGACTTCAAACTTGAACTGAGAACGAAAATCAAATTCAAACGCAAAGTGACAATGAAACTCAAAGTCAATCTCATCCTCGAAGTGAATCTCAAACTCAAACTCGAACTTGAAGTCAAACAGAAAATGAAAATGAAACTCGACTTCAAACTCGAACTGAGAATGAAGATCAAATTCAGACTCAAACTCATTATGAAAATGAAACTCAAAGTGTGCATGAAACTCAAACTTAAATCGAAAGTGAACATCAAACTCGAAGTGAATCTCTAACTGAAATCGAACTTGAAGTCGAACTGAAAATGAAAACAAAACTCGAATTGAAAAAAGTTCGAGTTTGAGATACACTTCGAGTTTGAGGTTCACTTTTAGTTCAAGTTTGATTCACAGTCAAAGTTTTAGTTCAACTTCCACTCTCAATTTGAAGTTGACTTTGAGTTTGAGTCGGATTTTCACTTTCAGTTCGACTTTGAGTTCAGTGTCAATGTTAGTTTGAGTTTCAATTTCAGTTCGAGTTTTAGTTTCAGTTTCAGTCTGAGTGTCAGTTCGAGTTTGAGATTGAGTTTTTTAAATGTCAGTTCGAATTAGAGTTTCAGTTTGAGTTTCGTCAATGTCAATGTCAGTTTGAGTGTCGGTATCAGTTTGAGTTTGAGTGTCAGTTCGACATTGAGTTTAAGTGTCAGTTTGATTTTCGTCAATTCCAGTGTCAGTTTCAGTTTCAGCTGAAGCGTCGATTCGAGTTTCACTTTCAGTTAGAGTTTTGTCAATATGTCAGTTCGAGTTTCAAGTTTCAGTTTGAAATCGAGTGGCAGTTTGAGTTAGATTTTCAATTTCAGTGCTACCTAATGTCATTACAGATTCAGTTTGAGTTTGACATGTCGAGTTTTCATAGCTGAATTTTACGATTTGAGTGATCTATTAAAATTTCACTAAATATGTTTAACACTGATTTTTAAAAATTCGTCCCGCTGATTTTTTCACTATTTCGACTTAACAATTAATTACTTACGTGCAACGCGCCATGTATTATCGGGCCCGCCTGGCCGATGTACAGCGTCGACGCGCTATCGAAGTCCAGCTCTTGCGGATTCTTGACCACGTACACGGAATTGTGGAGGGCGCAGTTCAACGATAGGTCGACGCGGTCTTCTTTGACCGCTATGCCGACGGTCGACCACGTGGAGAAGGACGTCGGCACTATGAACGATGCCAACGTCTGCGACACGTACATTGACGACGACGTGTACAGCAGCGAAACGTTACTCGTCGTCGGGCCGATTCCTCGTATGTAAACACCGAGTTCGACAACCTGTAAGAAGAAAAAGTTAGGTAGGTAACTAAGTAAAAATTACTGATTGGTGAGTTTTTTTTATTTTGTCGCGCAAAAAGAAAGTAAAATAAAATATACGTAATAAATAAAAAGGTAAACCGCATTGTCACACGCACGTATAATGGCAAATATCTCGAGCATTATGGGGTACTTATGAGGGCAATTTTTTGCAACTTTATTGACATTTGCGGGCTATCGCGATGAATATCTCCCTTCCGAGCGCCACTCGACCGGCAGTTTATCGACCGCGCCAACGGTCATGATCTACAGTGCGCGAAGGTCTCAGAACTCATAAAGCCTACGACCCATAAGGTAGAACGTGAGACCCTAATGAGTCTCTCGGTCCGATAAGACCGGTGCCCCAAACCGATTAGCAGTGCCGCTCTCGAAGTGGCACACATCAGGAATCATTAGGGGATGATTTGTTCACCCTTCGGTATGGAGATTGCAACCCCTTATTGGGCAGTTTAGCTCAATAATACCACCCAGTTATTTCGATGATTTAGTCCCCGAAATAATCTCACTTTCATTGTTTAGTTAACTTTAGATGAGATTAGCTCTTCCAAAAAAAGGCCTTATCCGAGAACGGCAGAAGCAAAATCCTCCGTAATTTAGTTATATGTGGGAAAATTTTGTTCTTGAAAAATTAAAGTATTAAATTTAAAGCATTTAAAATTTTTTACAATAATAATTTTAGCTTTTCAAATTACACTAGCATATTTCTGAATTTTTCAAATTAAATTTGTACGTAAAACCCTGCTTAGGCTGTTTTGGTGTAACTTTATTCGACGTAGGTACCGATAATTTTCAATTTTCGGCTTTTGCTTGGCGGAGTTTCATTAATCCATTTGCCGGTGGAGTTGAAGCTGGTGGAAAAGCTCGCGCAACATCAGTGGAAATCAGACGAACGGCTCGGCTCGCGACCGCCGACCGTCCCGTGACCGCCGACCGTTCCGCCTGTTGGACCGCCCCTCTCGGCGGCACTTTGACCGCCCGGCACGCCGTTGTGGAGAGGGGGAGCGGAACGCCTCAACCAATCAGAGGCGCGATCGGCACGTCAGGCCCCGCCTTCAACGGCTCAAGCCACCGGATTCAACTCTCGAATGTTTCCGACCGGCCGCGGCCGTCTAGTCGCTTAAAGGTTGAAAAAAGTGATGCGGTGGGTGTTGTCCATATTACTAGTTTCTTTCGGCGGAGTCGCCCGAACCCTTTTTACTCCCACATATTTTCATATACTCTGTTATTTTGAACTCGATAATTTTTCAAGTAAAATTTTTGAAATATGAAAAATACTGCGTTATCGACGAATTACCAGCGCCGGCCCTGTTCCAAATTATTTTATCGGCACAAACGCAAGTTCCGAACTTCGACCAACAAATTCGAGTAATGCGTTTATTCCTTTTCGTCGGAACCACGGAGTGTTAACTCCCATTCGGCATCGGAGAAATTCGGGCTTCTTGTTCCAGTCCTTGAATCTCAACCTTGGTGAAGTATAGCATAGTTCTTGTGCTGGGGGGGCGACTATAGGATGTGTGAGGGAGAAAAGCCTCTCCCATTATTACGTGCTCCGCATTTCCAGGTTCTCCATTCGGTCCGCATTCAACTGAGGCAATTCCGCGCTTGTTCGTTATGCGATGGCTAATGTTAATTCCGTCTACATACCGCCGACTGTTAAGAGTGGCTGCCTCTACGAACCTGAGATCTGACGCGGGAATAATAATTAGTCCGTTATCAAATGAGAACCTGCCACGAATTGAGAGACTTTTCATATCAGACGAATAGTTGATTTGTAGCTGACACGATGATATCTATCGAAGTAGATCGCTATGATTGCCAGGGATTTTGAACCTGTCAGGGAGAGCCTGTCATGGCTTACCAATATTTTTTTGTCATTTTTGTAAAATCAATACTGGCGGCTCAACAACCAAAAATGTAGTAAAATTTTTCAAAAAAAAAATGATTTTTTAGAATTTGAACTTTTGCATTTGAAAGCTTGTTTTTCCTTGCCTGATATTTCTCTCAGACTGTTTTTGGAATTTCCAACTTTTCCGTGGTACGAATGTACATGGAATTATTCCCACATAGCGTTAAACTTGCAATAATGGAATACCTCACAAGTTCAAATTCGAGAAAGACGTGAGAATCGAGCGGAATTCGACTTCTACTAGCGAACAGTTTGAAATCCATTGTTCAGCGTTTAAACTCGCCAATTCGGAGTAAACTAATTCGTCTAACGTGACAAAACTGAGTTCCATCTATTCCTGGTTGGGAACTTGAACTATAGCGCAGTGGAAATTCAATGTACCTACCTATTCGGATAAATAATTCGCTCCGAAATTTCCATGCGCTGAATAATGCGGCTGTTAGAAAGTTACCACTGACTAAAGGCAAATACGTTCCTACCAAAATATCAATAAAAAATTGGTTCGACGAGTTTTATGGGGGAAATTCAAAGCGAGATAAATTCAGGTTAATCAATACCTAATTTTCCTTTTTTTCATTTCATTATTTATTTTATTTTTTTATTATTCATTTATTTTATTATTTAATTTATTATTTATTTTGACATTTATTTTGCTTTTTCATTCACCTAGGTAAGCATTTTTAACTGGTCTTTTTTTATTTCTTGAACACGTGAAGTAATTTAAAACTCACATTGTCGAGAGGCGTTGTGACGGCGAACAAAAATCCGCCCTCCAAATCTGCGAGTTTTAGCGTGAACGCGATGGAAAATTCTGGGTAGAATTTTTCCGGGAAGAACAGCCGGTAAGGCGCCTTGATGTCAGATCCGGGCCGAATTCCTGGGAAAAAATTGCAAACAAATTAGAAATGTACAGTTCTCTTTAAGAGGCCAGTAAAATTAGACGTAAAATTTGGGTCGAGCTTACATTACTTCGGGACAAGATCTTAAGGGATTTTTTTTTGGGTGTCTAGCGTCTATTTCATAGATTTTCACCAAATTGGTATCTTACAAAATTTACAGTTCCTGAAAAACCGCGATTTTTTGGCACTTATTACAATTTTTGGCTCATAACTCGTAAACAACGCACTGTACAGAAAAAGGGTTCTCATTCACTATTAAAGATCGTAAAATTCTACGTCGAATGATCACCTTGAACGTTAAAATCGGTCCAGCCGTTCGGCCGCAATCGATCGTCAAACAATGATTATTTTTCTCAAATGCGTTGCGCTCACGTTTCAAAGCCTGTGCATCGAAAATGGTGCACCCGTTCGAAAAAATCCGCATTGTCAAAATTCTAGAGAGTTAAATTTTACATTCAATTTTAAAAGTTTCGCACGATTTGGAACCTGAATTTTTTCATAACTTGGCCTATTTTTTATAAGTGCTTATATTTTAAACTCACCCAGTGCAGGAAAGCCGTCGGATCCCGTCTCGAAGTATTGGTGAGCATTGTCAAGGAACGGTATTTGAACAGCGCTGAGCAGATCTTTCTCAAGGAACGCTGAAACAATTAAGAAGTGAATTGACTTCAAAAGAGATGAGGAGAATATTAAATTTCTCGGCAAAGAGTGAATTTCCCGATGCGGGAGAGAATTAATAGACAATTCTTTGTGAAGGTGGAGCTCTCATCTTTACCATTGAAAAGTACAGTGGGCTAATTGAAAGTACTTATTGCAAGCAGGTCTAGAAAGGCAAGTACTTGGTCTAGAATGGCAAGTACTTGGTCTCGAATGGTCAAAAATCATAGGCCTAATTATTACCTAATTAATACTTTAATTAGGTACTGCTAAAGGTTTTTCGGAAGTAACAAAATAATTATTAACAACTAAAAACAAATTTAACAAAAATAAAAATTTTATTTAACACAATTATTTAGATGACAAATTTCAATATTAAATTAATGCAAAGTAAAAACTAAATTATGTTGAAAATTTACATATCAAAATATGGAAGTATTGTGTGTTATCTGCGCACTACTGCTTTTCGTTCCATATACGATATATGGCGAGTTTTCTTCCTGTAATGTTCGAGTAAATACTGTATGAAATTCCCAGGTAATGCAATGGTATTTCGGTTCCACGCATGTATAACATTAGGGTACAATTTTCCCCATAATCGCTCCATCTCTGGGTGGAACAGCTGAACAGTTGGAGCGCGCCAGACAAGCCGATGCTCTCTGACAGTGGCGCCTTGAAACCGGTATTGTTCCAGCTGGCAGCTCGAGAGGTCTCTGCCTTCATAATCTCGGCATATCGATCCAGCCCATCTTCACCAACCTGCCGCTAGAATTCGGTAGTAACGTCACCTCCTGCCAGGGGTTGACAAGACTGGGTAGGTCCCATTACATTTTTACAATCACATTTTAATACATTTTTTCATTTACATTTTGTTACATTTTTACAATAACGTTTTATTGCATTTTTACTTCCATATTCACAGAGTAATGTACTCACAATCTACAGAGTATTTCACTTCCTGAACAAGTGTAGCCGTCTGTGGTCATTTACAAAAATGGCCATAGCTCCCTCTATTCTCAACCTTTTTTCGAATTTCTTGAACTGAAATGTTTGTCTCGGCAAGGGCTAACACCCTGTTTAATCGGAATTTGAATAACTCACAGTACTCCTGATATATTTGCATTTTTAGTGTTTTTTTATTTTTTTTTTCTGGCTACAAAAATGAACCGATTTGAGCGTTCTTGGTCTTGAAATCTTTGTTTTACCTTTATGTTTTTTATGTGGATATTTTTTATATTCCGATAATTTGGCGTAGGTATTGTAATTTTGGGCGAATTTCAAAATTTGCAAAGTGAGTTTTTTGATATTTTCAACCTAAACACCCTTAAAAGCAGTCAAAATATGATCAAATTGCGTCACACGTTTACTTTTCAAAATATGGAAGTATTGTGTGTTATCTACGCACTTCGAATTATGGACCCGTTTTCCTTTTCTCTGATGAATTTATAATATTCGTAAAATCCTGCACCACCTGTAACTTAGGCCGGTATTCCTATTTCCTGACGTTCTCGGCAGGGGTGAGAATTTTCAAAATTAAACGTTGAAAATTGCAGGCCTAAAAGCTCTCGGGGCGCAAAAGCGCTCAAACGGCGCGTTTCCGCCCCAATCTCCCGCTTCCGTTCCCGGGTTACCTTCGGTTTTACGAAAGGGACTCAATTATTCAATGAGCCGAGTTCCAGGAAAACAAGGGGTACTTTGAATTTATTCTAGCAGGAGCACCATGTTTTGGCTCAGTTTTCTAACCTTTTTTAATCCTTTCTTCTCGGATTTGACCTTTTATCGGATTTCCGCGAACCTGATTAACTCAATTAAACCAAGCTCCGCCCTTCTCCTCAAAGGATTTTCATTCTTCCGGATCTCCTCGTAAGGCGAATAGAATTTCAAATGTAGCTGGATAGTAGACGTATAAATTCCTTCAATGGAGATAGGGAGGGTGGGAATTCAATTTCTTTTCACTATTGTCTAATGAATACAAACGTCTAAGGTGTAGAAACTCGGCCATTGGCTGAACCATTTCTTTCGTTTTTCATTATGAGCATTGAATTTTTATCGAATCTACCTAATCCTTTCATAATAGTAGAAAATGGAGGAAAAGCCATTTCTTTACCTTCACAGCGAAATTGCGATAAGCCTAAACAAACGTGTTTCGACAATTTTCAGATAACGTCGAGATGGAAACTTTTTAATGACGAATACACCAAAATTTGGTATATTCAATTTAGTATATTTAATACTATTCAATACTTGATTAGATTTTGAATATATTTTTTTAAGAATATGTTTTGTAGTTATATATAACTCGGAGAACCGTCGTTTTCCGGAATATTAATCGCCGGCTCGGCGATTTTATTATTGTCAGCCGACATAATTAAGGTTGGTAAACTCGCGTATTAAAGAATTGAACACGGAAAAGGCGAACAAGAACTGTATTCGCGAATTATCATCGAACTTTTTCAAATACACAAATCACCACAACTCTTTCCCATGAAAAACTGTGTCCCCCTCCCTGTTCATCTTCTCGTTCCACACGTAGCGCCTCGCGTTTCCGCCGCTAGAGGTGCTTCTCGACTCTAGGTAGCGCTTCTCCGACACGGCCAATCCTGACGTCACCCGTCCCGGGTGCCAAGGCTGCAACAGCACAAAAACTCTCTCAAATGTAAGCCGTACCACTTGGCCATTCTGACCAAAATGAAAATCAACCTTATTGGTTGACTTTGATATGGGTTCACAATTTACAAATCAATCACACAATTAATTAATCATTTCAAAAGAGTAAAGATACTAAAAACACCAGACAATTGCAGCAAACATTTTTTTCGTTTCTTTCTTTTAATTTGGAGCGACCAGTTAGGCAAGTTAGGATATGATTTTTTTTTCTTTTTAATGCAGTGCCATGTACAGTATCTGGCTTTCTTCTTTTGAACTTAGGATTTAGAACCAGTTTACAACATAGGTAGTGCCATGTACCGTATCTGGCTTTCTTCTTTTGAATATTCCAAACTTTCTTCGTTCTCTTTTTTTTTTTTTAGACCATCCCAATTTAGTGCCAATCTCAACATATGGCTTTCTTCTTTTAAACGTAGGTCTTTTTTTTCACAGAACGTTTATTATTTAGTGCCAAGTACAACATCTGGCTTTCTTCTTTTGTTCCGCCAATTATCCACTTTTTTTTTTTACATAGATTCCTCATTTTCAGAAGTACTTTCCAACTCTGATAGCTCACTGGGTCCTGGTATTTTACGAATGCGATCGTGGGGATATTTGTAAGTTCTCTTTGAGTTAGTTGCTTTTAAAAGGTACCGGTCTCCTTCCAAAACTTCAATTACTTCAAACGGACCTCTAAATTTTGGATCAAGCTTGGTTTGATTTCTCTCTTCATTTTTTATCAAAGCGTAATCTCCAACAGTCAATTTAGATAACTTAGCTTTACCTCTATCAAATTTTACTTTGTTTTCAATAGAACTTTTTTCAATATTTTGTGCTGCTTGTTCTCTCAATTCAGCTAAGTCAATTTCTGATGATGAAGAGTCACAAATACTAGTGTCTGTTGCCATGTTCAATGGCCTGGCCACCTTTCCGAACATAATTTCTAACGGGGAAGCTTTAGTGACCCGATTTATTGAACAATTGATCGCAAGTTGGACTTCATCAAGAGCATCTTGCCATGAACGATTTCCACTCACTTCGACCACAGTCAGCATGTTTTTAAGGGTCGACATAACTCGCTCCACTTGCCCATTAGCCCTACAGGCGCCCGTTGCAATAAGATGTAACTCAATGGAGTGTGACGAACAAAATTCCTTAAATTCCTTGCTAGCAAATGATCTGCCTTGATCAGCAATTATTCGTGAAGGAGGGCCGAACAGAGCGATACCAGATTTTATTGCTCGCAAACAATTGGCAGAGTCAATATTGCTGGTGTGATGCAACAAAACATACTTCGTAAAAGCGTCAATCTGGACAATAACGTACTCTTTTGAATCATTTTTACCACTTAATTTTCCCGAAATGTCAACATGAATTGTGTGCCAAGGGGTGGAAATTTTTGGAATGGGGTGTAGGGTGGCTTGAATTTTTCCTGAGTGAGTTTTAGATATTTTGCAGGTAATACAGCTTTCAACGAATTTTCTCACATACTTAGACATACCAACAAACCAGAAATTTTCATACACTTTTTCCAAAGTCTTTTCCCATCCAAGGTGGCAAAGTGATTCATGAACATTATTAATGACTGACCACCTGAGTGAGCGAGGTAAAATGGGTAAACAACGAGTTCGCCCATTGCGTTGAAACTTGCGAAACAAAATGCCAGACCGTACCTCGTAAGTCTTACGAATATTTTCCTCCATTTCCTCAGTGCTCAATTTTTGGAAAAGCTCTTTCAACTCCGTATCTTGTTTTTGTTCGGCAAGCAGCCAATTATCGGAAAGGTTGGTGTACTCAACCCTTTTGAGCAAATCAGCCCTTTCAATAGATTTTGAAGAAGAAGTAGAAAATTTAGAAAAGCTCTGGAAAGGGTCCTCACGAGATCCAAAGGCTGGGAGAATAGGGATTTCATTTGCGTTGGAGACGTTCGGCGGTTCAGTGGAGGAAGATGGACAGCATTCTATTTGATTTCGAGAGAGGAAGTCGACGTGGGACATCCTTTGACCGGGCCGGTAGACAATATCGAAGTCAAACGATTGTAAAAACGCCCACCACCTATACACTCTAGGAGAAAGATCTTTGGCTCGAGAAGCTCGGAGAGAGTTGCAATCGGTCACCACGGTAAACCTATTCCCCATCAAGTATTGTCTGAAATGCTCTACCGCGTATTTCACTGCCAATGTTTCGAGTTCGTATGAATGGTATTTTGATTCTGCCGGTGTAGTCCGTTTGCTGAAATATTCGACTACATGAGGTCTGCCCTCTACTTTGTGAATCAGGATGGCTCCAAACCCAACAGAACTTGCGTCAGTATGTAACTCAATAGGATGTTTTTGGTCAAAAATCATGAGTACTGGAGCAGTAGTGAGGATCCGTATAACGTCTTTTCTGATTTGTTCGTGTTCGTTAGTCCAGTCTAAACCACTTTTAGAACTCGTCATCCTAAAGAGAGGTGCCATAATTTTTGAAAAGTCAGGAACAAAGCGGCGAAAATAGGAGGCCAGTCCTATGAATTGCCTCAGTTCGGTCACAGTTTTTGGAGGTGGCAGTTGGGTCAAAGCCTCGATTTTGGCTGGATTTGGACGAATTTCTCCTGCCTCCACCTCAAAACCTAAATACTGAACACGCTTAATAATGAAAGAACATTTTTCCAAATTCAGATAGAATCCAGCTTGAGTTAGGACCTCAAGCACTTTTTCCAAACGCTCCATGGCCTGCGGTATAGTATCAGCAATGACCAATAAGTCATCCATGAAACAAACAACATAGTCATGTGCAAGCGGGCCAAGCGCAGTCATCACAGATCGTTGGAAACAACTCGGGCCATTTTTTAATCCAAAGGGGACGGTTAGAAATTCCCACAGCCCATCTGGAGTTATGAACGCCGTTTTCTCGATAGAATCTGGATGAATCGGAATTTGGTGGAATCCAGACGCCATGTCAAGGCACGAAAAATAATTGATTCCCGCCAATCTTGCAATTTGATCAGATATCAGGGGTAACGGAAATTTTTCTGGCACAGTATTGGAATTTAATTCGCGGTAGTCAACGCAGAGGCGGTCTTGGCCGTTTTTCTTTTTCACCAAAATAATGGGACTAGCATATGGAGAACGGCTAGGACGAATTATATTTGCGGCCAATAATTCGTCAACTCTTTCACGAACAATTTCCCTTTCTGTCGGGGCCAAACGATAAGGGCGTCTCTGGACAAATTTCGTAGGGTCAATCAAACGTATTTCAAGCTCACCTGTGGTCACACGAGTTTTTGGAATACCAGTGGCAAAAAAATCCTTAAATTTTGTCAAAATCTTGATTAAATCGAATTTTTCAGGCCCAGTTACATCAGTGACAATATTGTCAAAAGTGATTTTACGACTACTTGAAATTAACGAATTAACGTTGACTTCAATCGGTTTTGGAGGACAAGATGTCAAAAATTTGCATTCGGTTGAGTTTAGAGACACTGTTCGATTTTCCCTGAGAAGCTCCCTACCCAGCATTATTCCACTGCGCATGTATTGATCAGGAAGGACATGAAACAAAATTTGGAAATCAATCCCATTTATGACGACGTCGGATAAAATTTGTAGTGGGCTTTGTACGTTGGACCTACCAATACCACACATATTTACAATGTTGGCAAATCGAACACCCTTGAACCTGGGAGCCACCTCAGCCTTCATGAGAGAACATTCAGACCCAGAATCAAACGTAAATGTAAACGACTCACCCTCATGTAAGAGCTGGCCAACAGGGTTGACTTCGCATACGTCAACTCTTTTCGAAGAGCTTGAAGCAGAACTCAGTTCATTCGGTTTCATAGCCTCAGGGCACTGGCCCGAGTAGTGGCCCGTCTTGTTACATTTGAAGCAGACGACGTTTCGATTTGGGTTGCTCCATCTTGTGCTGAACGAAGGACGCTGGGTGAATCTCAGTCGACAATCCGAGGATTTGTGTGGTTTCCCACAGTGGTAACACTTGAGTGGGGCGTTATATGGTAACGGCAGCATGGGGCGCTTGGTGTAGCTCGGATTATCGTGAGTTGATTCTGTGGTACGTTTGAAGGCGATCGCTTTCAATTCTTGAATCAATTTATCGCGAGTCGTGATATTGGAGGTAAAAGCCACACGCGTAACACGACTGTCGAACTGTGCGATCCTGGCAAGGACGGTAGAGGCTGCAATTTCTTCTATGGACAATCCATGCCACTTGCTGGTAAGTAAGGTAACCATTCGACTTGCAAATGAGGACAAACTCTCATTTTCATTGGGGAGGGTTGTCATATTCTGCCCGCCTGTTTACACATTCCATCCTATTTTTTCGCTCGCTCTTGTTATTTCGTAAGTCGCCCGAGGCGACCGGCCAAACTGTTTTTCCTCTGGTACTCCCTACCCTAGTACCTTGTTTTCGTCTAATTTCCCTATATAAGGGTTTAGCGATTGTTTGTAAATCAGCCATACGTTCGTTCTTCTACCATCTCGCCGTCCGTGAGTTTTCTCTCTGTATTAACTTGTGGTTTTTCCCGCAATATACTGTAATTCTTGCTCAGTACCCTTTGGTCAGTTCGTTCTCCTAGCCCCACTTGGCGATTCTAGCCGTAGCCCCGTCTGGGATACGACATAGACCATAATTTTGGTGTCAGAAGTGGGATTCTCTCTAACTCTATTTGGCATAAATAATCTCAAGTCTCAAGTGTCACCCGAAATATTCTCAACGGGACTCATCTGGATCCTCTTTTAACCTTCGCAGCCAGGAAAACTCATTTTTTCTCAAGCAGTCAGCGACTCGGATAGAACACTACGCTTAGTGCCCCGTCAGCAGTTTACGACCCTCATCGCGTAGCGCCTGCTGAGCAGTTCAGTCAAAGTGGACTCGCGAGAGTGAACACAGCTCATCCGAACTGCCGCCGGCTACGCCCGGACCGGCGTTCCGGTACCGTATTTTTTTTATCGGCGGAAATAATTCAATATCCTCTCATCGACGGAAGCAACCTCAAAATTTTCCCGAGTCGACAACTCGTCCGCTAGACTCGCAACGCATCCGCCAGTAAGCAGACAGTTAGACTGCTAAGAAGACATTTTTCTTCTACTAATTCGGAAGACATCTGTAACTTGTTGGACTGCCCTACAGAAGCGTGAAACACCCGACCTGGCCAGTTGGACCGATCGCGCCACGTAGACAACAATAATACGCCAATTTAGAGAGAATACCCTTTAGGGCTGAGCAGAATCAGGCAGAACCGCCCGAGGTAAAAACCGGTTAACCCTCGGTGCGCGGTTACGTACAGAGAGCTCGCGTTCGCGTCGGTTAGTAAGGCGACGTCACTGACTCCGGAAGAACATATTGTTTGAGGACCTTCCGTACCTTGGGGAACGTTGTACTCTCCCTAAGCCCAGACGTACGCGACTGTAGCTAAGTTACTCCGCTTAGAAACCTAGGTCACTCCGCCTAGAAGTCAGGAAACTCCGCCTGAAGATATTTCTCCCGCTCCCCCGCTCCAACACCAGGCGTACGTGCTGTTGCCCGGGACACTCCACCCGGAAGCCTAGGTCATACCGCCTAGAAGCCAGGACACTCCACCTGGACCCAGGACTACTCCCCCTGGAAGGACTCCGGACGACGTTGGACATCGTGAAGAAGAAAACCGTGAGTCAAAAAGGTCGCAAATTGTAAAATTGTATATTTGTATGGTATGCTATCGTGTGCTTAGTCCTCAAGCCACTCTTTTGGATTTTTTTTTCCCGAAAATTTTAGTGCTCCAGTAGTACAAGTAATAATTTTTTTGGAAGAATAATTTTGATGCTCCAGTTTTTGAAAGGATAGTGATTTAAATGCTCCAGTAGTTGGAAGTAATAATTTTGGGAAGTGATTTGATACTCCAGTAATTTTGGTTCCTCAGTTTGGAAGGGAGGATAAATTTCTCTTTTGCTCACATAAAGGCTCCTAGTAAGTTGGTCGTGCTTATGAGTAAACAGAAACTCTGATTGTATCTGACTGCGGGATATATTATTGTTACATATGTTTTGACTTTAAACGCTCCAAGGGATTAGTCAATACAGTAGCGCAGACTTTTCATGCCGATTACTAGGTCCGCTAGTGCTAGTGCCTCCGCAAACCCGTCCGCAACCTCAAATCCAAACCCCGTCGGGTTACCCACAATAGAAGAAAACATTCAGGGAGAAATTCGGGAAAATATGCCCCTCGAACAGCCACCAGGTGTTGTTCCTCCCCCTAGAGAAGCGGCCGTTATTAGCGCCAAAACCCTGGAGAAACAGCTCCGTCCCTTTGATGGTACTAAGGGTAAATTAGAGGAATTCCTCTCATCATGTGACACGGTCATGCGACTGTGTAACCCTGCCGAAAAGCCCATTATGTTTGAACTAATCAAATTAAAATTAACGGATAGGGCTTATCACTCAGTAAAATTCCGAGTATTTGCTAATTATGAGGAATTAAAAATTCACTTAGCAGAAATGTTCGGGGATAAATTAACGCGGCAGAAACTAGAAACGCAATTTTACGCATGCCGCCAGTCTCCAAGCGAGGACGTAATTCAATTTTCAGAGCGCTTAGAGGGATTCCTGTATAAATTAATAGACTGCGTAACGGGAGACGTGGACGTACAGTATAGGCGTACACACGAACAGCAGTTACGCGTCCAGGCAAAAAACGTTTTCATAGTCGGTCTCAGAGACCCCTTAGGTATGTTCCTGAAGGCAAGGAACCCTAATACGCTAGAAGAGGCAATTGGTTTGGCCATTGCCGAAGAAAGGGATCAAAACGCTAAACGCGACTGGTATAGGACACCCAATGGAAACTCTCCACAAAGGAAACATGCTAATTACCGCCAAACGGGTTTCAGGAATACTCCTATGACCAATGGTCATCTCAACTTTATTAGGGCTCCTAATCCGGTTTTCCCAAGGAGGCAGCACGAGCGCGGCCCTCCTAATTATTATAGCCACTTCCATCAGCCGTCGGGGTCTAGGGAATCACAGCCTCGGAATTTCGATGCTTATGGGAGGCCAGCATTTAACGCTAATCGGCCTACCGTTCTTTTTTGTTCTAATTGTTATTCCAAGGGTCATGAAGCTGCCACTTGTCGCCTCCGGGGTAGGCGCAATGGCAATGCTAACCCTAATTCCAGTCATAATTCTAACCCAAATTTCAATCGTAGTTCTAACTCTAATTCGAATCATTTTTTAGGCAACGGCCGACCGTCGGGTCCCCCGCCGGGAAACGGACCCTCCGGATCTCGCCCGAGGTCTTAAAAACGGGCGAAAAATCTAGTGCAATCCGAGCTATATCCGCCAACGTAGGCAATAAACTTTGTACGCTCATTATCGACAGTGGGTCGGATTGCACGATCGTAAAATATCACCCCGAAATTTTGCCGAAATCAGGCATTAATACCCTTCAGAAAATTCACCTTGCTGGAATTTCTGGTCCCAATGTTGAGACCATGGGTACGGCCGAACTTTGGCTACGGGAACCGTTGGAAAACTTCAAGGTATCCCATGTTTTCCATGTCGTGGAGACAAATTTCCCCATCCCCGCAGATGGATTAATTGGTAATGACTTTTTAACCGCTTTATCTGCAGTAATTAATTACGACGAAGAAATTCTCTCCATTAAAGGGTACGCTTTCAAGATGATGAACCCTTACAAAAATAGTAAAATTACATTGCCCCCTCGTTCCGAGTCCGTACAAGAAATTCCTTGTACTTTCGACAAGGACGCCAGTTCTGATGCAGTGTTTTACGTAGAACGTGTACAAATTTCGGAGCACGTAGTCTGCCCAAACGCCATAGTTGCCCCCATTAATGGTAAATGTCACGTCCTCCTGCTAAACTCTTCAGAAAACGTACAAGTAGTACAGGTACCGACTCTTGAACTCAAGTCGTGTCCCCAAATTGAGGATTTGCCTACCAAGGATGTATTATTTTCGCAAAATTCTACTTGCGATAGGATACGGAGGATAGAGGGACTGAGCCACTTGGATTCATTAACCCCCATAGAGAGGGAGGAGATCTTGCGGGTAATCCATGATTTTAACGACCTCTATTATTTGCCAGGAGATAAATTATCTACGATTCCGGGTATTACTCATCGTATCGCTACGCAAACCGAAGAGCCAATTTATTTGCGCCCATATAGGATTCCCCACGTATTTAAAGAGGACGTGGAGAACCAACTGCTTGATATGGAAAAGCAAGGGATAATTCGCCGCTCCAACTCCGCATATAATTTCCCATTGATCGTTGTTAGGAAAAAGCCCGATCAAAATTCTGGTAAAATCGATATTCGTATTTGTATTGATTATCGCAAGTTAAACGAGATTACAATAGGCCAGACCTTTCCAATCCCCAATATAGCTGATATCTTGGACTCATTAGGGAACTCCCGTTACTTCACCACTATAGATTTGGCTTCGGCGTTCCACCAGATAAGTGTGGACCCCAGGGACATCCAGAAAACAGCTTTTAGTTCTGGTAACGCCCACTGGGAGTACCTCAAAATGCCGTTTGGTCTGAAATCCGCTCCCGCCACCATGGCGAAGGCCATGAGCATGGTATTAAATTCGCACAAGGGTATTAGGGCGTTTGCTTATCTTGATGACGTCATAGTCCATAGCCCTGATCTAAAAAGGCATATCGAGGAGATCAGACTTTTATTTCAAGCCATGAGAAAATTTCATCTCAGGATTTCTCCTCAAAAATGCGCCTATCTCCGTAAAGAGGTTACGTATCTGGGACACCACATTTCGGACAAAGGTGTTTTACCAGATGAATCCAAAGTAGCCGTGTTGAAAAGGATGCCAGTTCCTAGAAATGTCAAGGAGGTCAAGTCCTTCGTCGCCTTCGCTTCATACTATCGCAAATTCGTGAAAAATTTCGCTCAAATTGCGGTACCCCTGACGAGGCTAACGAAAAAGGACGTACCATTTCGTTGGACGAGTCAGGAACAGTTAGCATTTGAAACTTTAAAAAACTCGTTGTCAAATCCCCCATTATTGAAGTACCCTGACTTTTCACAGGACTTCAATTTAGCCACCGATGCCTCAGCATACGCTGTGGGGGCTATCCTTTCCCAAGGTCCGATTGGTCAAGATCTACCCATAGCTTTTGCCTCTAAGACCCTCAGCAGCGCACAGTCCCGCTGGAGTGTCATAGAGAGGGAAACGTTCGGGATCATTTTTGCTGTTAAGCACTTTTTCCCTTATATTTTTGGTCGTCATGTAAAAATTTACACCGACCATCGTCCGCTAACCTGGTTATTTAATCATAAAGACCAGAACAGCAAATTGTTTCGTTGGTCGCTCGAACTCTCAAAATTCGATTACGAAATCATTTATCGAAAAGGAGTCAATAATCCTGCCGACCATTTATCTAGGGTGAAGGTGGGTTCCCACGATAAAAAGGAGGCCGAGTTTGCAAACGTAGACAGTCTTCATGTACTGCAGACAGCCGGATCTCACAGTCAGGCAATCGCTGATGGTTCGTTTCGAAATCCTACCTCACCCAACAGTTTTGATGACTTCAGATTAGCTCAGCAATCATCTGTCATAATGAACTCTCGGGTCCAAGAAGTAAACAAACACCCGAAGGAGGTTATGAGATCGTGCAATATTGAGGTAGCCGTATTTTTCATTGCGCAAGACTTGAATAATCTGGAACTGATTCCGTACCCGACCGTTGTTGCCAGATATACAGAACTAAATTCAAAACAAAATATAGAACGCATCGATTTGAATAAGATTTCTGTCTACGTCGTAGCCTATAAAAATAGACTAGCAGAACAAATTGACGCAATAAATCTCTTTGAAATTATTAGACAACTCAAGATTTTATTAGAGGAGACTAAAGTAACAAAGGTAATGTTTCAAGAATTACCAGATCAGACTGAGAACCAGGAATTTAGAGCCATGGTTCGTTTTCTCTTCAAGGGATCTAACATTTCCGTATTCATTGCATCTTGTGAAATTCTTACAATCTCCGATCCTGCTAGGCAACAGGAAATAATTAAAGAATTTCACGGTTCACTCTTGCATGGGCATGAAGGGATGAACCGAACTTATAAGAAAATTAAGGCTCATTATACATGGCCCCTTCTGAAAGAGCAGGTAGAAGGTTTTGTAAAACGCTGCCACGGGTGCCAGGTCCGAAAAAGTCAAAATAATAGGCTAACTAAGGCCCCAATGCAAATCTCGTTTACTCCATGCGAGGCATTCCAGAAGCTGAACATGGATTTAATGGGACCATGGCCACTAACGCTGAGAGGTAACAAGTACGTATTGTCTGTGCAATGTGATCTCTCGAAATTTCACATCGCCATACCAATTCAGAATCAGGAATCGGAAACAATAGCAAGAGCATTAGTAAATGAGGTTTTTCTTATTTTTGGCTCCCCCAGATACATACTTTCCGATATGGGGAGTAATTTCGTAGGTCAACTAATCAAAGACCTATGTAAACTTTTTAAAATCAAGAAGCTCCAAACCACGGCTTTCCACCCCCAAGCAAATGGTAGCGTGGAAAGGTCCCATCAAATATTCTCAGATTACTTAAAACATTTCGTCTCTACCAGTCAGGATGACTGGGATGATTTTCTTCCCTATGCTTGTTTTGCGATAAACACAAGCGTGCATTGTGGAACGAAGCACGTTCCGTTCGAATTAGTCTTCGGGCGGAGACCTCATTTACCCTCAGCAACTAGCACTATTCCTTTTTCGTACAATTATGACGATTATCTGATGGAACTAAGGCAGCGCCTTCATCTCTCCCAGTCCGCTGCGAGAGATTATTTGATTAAAGCAAAAATGGTTTGTAAGCAATATTATGATAGGAATGTCAATCCTGTCGTGTTTAAGCCCGGGGATTGGGTCCTTTTACAGAATCAGACGGTTAAACGAGGTACAAATAGGAAGTTAGCTCCTACTTGGTTAGGACCATTCCAAATTAAAGAGGTTGTGGACGAGGTAAATGCAGTAATTAAAACAGGGAGACGGACCCAAAAGGTTCATTTTAATAGATTAAAGCACTATCATCAGTAACGCTTTGTTACAGAATATGTTTCTCCTGTTTCTCATCTGTTTTCCAACCATGACGGCGGCGCTACAGGTCCCCTTCGAGGTCCGCCCAGTCGCTTCCCGACCTGGGTTACACTTCGAACAAGTTGGTACAGTACAGTTTTACGACAATGAATGGACGTTGGTTACTTTTGTTTCATTAGACGGGATGGAAAAAGAATTCTCAGTTATTAGCAATGGGTTGCAACGATTAGCACACGTCTGTTCCGACCCGAAGCTTAGTTACAACAATTTTCTGTTTAATTTTACAATCTGCACGAACGACCTTCGGATGTTACGAATCAACTTCGATGATGTATCACGTAGTCGGTTGGTCATCCAAAGTTTGTTGGGTCATAGGCAGAAACGCGGTTTATTAAATGCTGTAGGTAGTGTCCAAAAATTTATATTTGGTACGTTAGACGCCGATGACGGCGAATATTACGATAGACAGCTTCAATTGATTACCGATAATTTGGGTGGGACGATTGACTTAGTCAAGGACCAATCTCAAATTGTGAAAGATTGTATAGCCCGTTTCAACCAAACTATAGTTAATGCCAAGTTCAATGAAGAACTGCTACTTGCTAAAACTAATGAACTCAGGCAGGAAGCCACAGTAGTTCAACGTAAACTTACCACTATCGCCGCTGAGCAATTGGTCGATGAGTGCGCCTCACGCCTCATGTACCTAATTAACAAATATAGGGCCGACGTGGAATCATTAACTGATTCGGTGTTATTTGCAAAAATGGGTTTCTTACACCCACACATATTAACTCCACATCAACTGGTAGACGCCTTATCAGAAGCTAAGAATCATCTACGCAATGGGACCCGCTTTCCGGTTCCAATTAACCTAGATCAAGCTCATAATGTACTTAAGACGCTGCGTATCACAGCGTATTTTTCAGAAGGCAAACTGGTATGTCTTCTTAACATACCGATAGTTCGTACCGCCAATTTCAACTATTACCATGTCGCTCCTTTACCTTTCTGGATAGAAAATAACACTTACGGGTATATCCACCCAGAGGAACCTTATTTTTTGGTTAATCGGAATCAAACTGAATTCACAATTCTCTCAGAGTTTGAACTGTCTCGATGTTATTCTCTGGATAATGGGTATGACGTGATATGTAAAAATCCTCCACCATTATTAGAACTACCTTCAACGACCCTTTGTCTGGCATCTCTATTTTACCTACCTAATGTCTTGCCCTTGTCGTGCGAGACTAGGATAGTTAATGTCAATAGTCCCTTATGGCGCCAACTTAAGGTTGGTAATTCATGGGTTTTTTGCGTACCCGACGATGCGGAAATAAAAATTAAATGCCCTACTATTGTGGATAGAACAGTTCTCACGGGTGTCGGTATTTTCTCTATTAACCCAGCGTGTGTAGGATACACGCCGTTGTACACTTTGACCCCGCGACGCTCAGCGTCTGCAGTTATCAACTCATCTTTTATTCCGAATTTTAATATCTCCTTCGGTGACGATTTACTAGATAAATTACGAGCAGTTAACTTTTCTACCTGGAAAAACACAGATTCCATAAACCTTAAAATATTGAACGCCAATAATCTTGGTTTATATAGCGCTAGATTGGAGGAAATCTATAAAACGGCGGAAGAGATCCGTTTTAGGAACAAACTCGAGGTCCATAATGTCTCTTATAAAATAATTTTTGCGATCCTGGGGATCATTTTGTTTGTCCTTTTGGCTTGGAAAATTAAGTCATCTTGTAAGAAGCGGGCAAATGGTCAAAACCTGGTGGTCAATCTAAATACGAAGACAGAGACAGTCCGCCTTCCCCCGTCACCGGTAGAGCCAGTGGAGACGGAACGGTTGGTTAGTGCTCAGGACGTCTCCACGGGTTCTGATTTGGTTGATACTGTACCTGTAGCGCCCCCGAGGAAAACGCCTCTTTTGCAGTCTCCTTCCGAGATGCCAAAAAGGGGACGCAATCTTATTTTTACGTAATTGCGAGTAATTTCCCTATGTAAAGTGGTGCAACGAAAATAATTTTTATATATGGAGCAATGATTTTGATATATGGAGCGATGATTTTATATATGGAGCAATGATATTTTGATATATGGAGCAATGATTTTGATATATGGAGCAATGATTTTATATATGGAGCAATGATATTTTGATATATGGAGCAATGATTTTATATATGGAGCAATGATATTTTGATATATGGAGCAATGATTTTGATATATGGAGCAATGATTTTATATATGGAGCAATGATATTTTGATATATGGAGCAATGATTTTATATATGGAGCAATGATATTTTGATATATGGAGAAATAATTTTGATATTTTGATATATGGAGCTATGATTTTTTTTTGATATTTTGGACCGATTACCTTTTTATATACGAAGAATATTTATACCTGATGATAAGGGGGTACTGATTAAACTGATAACTGATTAAATTAATTGATAGCTGATTGAACGTTCCGTCTGTACGACGTTTACAGCATTTTGTACATCTACTGTTTACGTAGTTCTCACCTTTCGAATTTCCCGACTCCGGGCTAACCTTCCTTCAAACGGCGTGCTTCGAGACCATTAGGTAGGTTAGGCTGAACTTGGGCTCGATATGTATACATTTTTCTTTACTTCTATTCGATTGATTTTCTGTACAATTTATAATGTACAAGTTATGATGTACGATTTGTGATGTACGATTTATAATGTACGATTTATGGTGTACGGTTCATGATGTACATGGGTCTATGATTTACCACTGTGTGTTTGAAGTGTTTTGGTGATGGTTTAGAAGGCATGTTGCGGTATATTTGAAGTATATAAGTGCAGTATACGGTATAATTACGGTGCGAGACTTCACAGTCTTTGAAGTATATAAGTTCAACGCGTGTCTATGTAACGCATATGAATATAACTTCTTTTAATATAACTCTTTGTTACCTACGGACGGTTTAGGGTCTTGAATTCTTGTGTAATTTCTCTAACGTTTTTGAGTAGGCTTTGTCTTTTGCTCACATACGGCGTTTTTCTTTTAGCCTTGATTAGGTCTGTTTGTAAACGCTTCAGTTCTTTTCCTTTTATCGTTTGTTCCAACTTTAATGCCGGGCTTCGTGGCATTTCCCTTCTCTCTTGGCGCCATGTCTTCAACCTGGCGTGCCTTGTCAATTTTTTCGATTCAAATTGCCTGCGTCTTAGGGGGGAACGTGTCATATTCTGCCCGCCTGTTTACACATTCCATCCTATTTTTTCGCTCGCTCTTGTTATTTCGTAAGTCGCCCGAGGCGACCGGCCAAACTGTTTTTCCTCTGGTACTCCCTACCCTAGTACCTTGTTTTCGTCTAATTTCCCTATATAAGGGTTTAGCGATTGTTTGTAAATCAGCCATACGTTCGTTCTTCTACCATCTCGCCGTCCGTGAGTTTTCTCTCTGTATTAACTTGTGGTTTTTCCCGCAATATACTGTAATTCTTGCTCAGTACCCTTTGGTCAGTTCGTTCTCCTAGCCCCACTTGGCGATTCTAGCCGTAGCCCCGTCTGGGATACGACAGGGTATTGTGCAAATTGAGTAAGCTGGCTGCTGGAGTCTCGAAGTTATCGTACTCGGCGATGAAAATGTCCTTAAATTGAGACCAGGTCATGCCTTCAAACGAGACAAGAGAAAACCACTTCGACGCTGACCCCTTCAAAGCTTGGCTCAACGCGATAATCAGTGAGCTGCCAGAAATCAAATTGTCCTTCATACACAAATCCACAGTAGCACACCACCCGCGAGCATCAGAATCCGTTTTGTCAGGGTCGAAATCGGGAAGCGTGAAAAATGAACGGCCAGGTTGCGATTGTGAAGATCGCATCATACCGCTCACAAGTTCCAATAGCGCACGATTTTGAGTTTCCATGATTATTTGCCATGGTTCCTTTGTCGAATTATTCACAGCATGCACGCCAGGAACTTGAACCGGGGAAGGACGTTGTTCAGATCCCACTTCTGAACTCGGAGAACCGTCGTTTTCCGGAATATTAATCGCCGGCTCGGCGATTTTATTATTGTCAGCCGACATAATTAAGGTTGGTAAACTCGCGTATTAAAGAATTGAACACGGAAAAGGCGAACAAGAACTGTATTCGCGAATTATCATCGAACTTTTTCAAATACACAAATCACCACAACTCTTTCCCATGAAAAACTGTGTCCCCCTCCCTGTTCATCTTCTCGTTCCACACGTAGCGCCTCGCGTTTCCGCCGCTAGAGGTGCTTCTCGACTCTAGGTAGCGCTTCTCCGACATATAATTATATTTTTAAAGAATTGATTGAATAATACAAGAACGAGGACTGAAGAAAAGATTTTGCGAAGTTCTTTATCATTCTGTAGCAAGGCCTGCAAGCTAGAGTGAAAGACCGTAGCTTCTCCACTGCTGGTCTTCTCATTACGGTCCGGTTCTACAGAACCTCAGGTCCCTCTCTCTTCTTATCAAAGTCTCAGGCGCAGTGCGAGCGCCACCGGCTGTAAGGGGGGGGGGTCGTATTTTTTCCAATAATAATTCAGCCTTACATATTTCTTGAAAAATATATTAATATTTGATAATTAAAATATTATTTATTTTATTGTATCACACTAATTTGTTTAATCAAACAAATAATACAATAAATCAAATAATTATAAAAATAAAATAGCACAATATTTCGCAGTGTAAAATTGCACAATTGAATTATGCTAATACTCGTACGTTGTATTGCGATATTCATTATTAAATCAATGTTATGTCCATTATTTGGTTTTATTTCCGTACCAAGTACAATACAATATTATTTTCGGTCATCTCATCCACCTCAAAAACGGAACGCTCATTGATTTTTCGTCCTTTGCCAGCGTGTAATCAACTGGAAGCCGTATTACACGGCGGGTTTCGTGATTCTGATACACGTCCTCCCGATGGTAACTTGATATCAGACAATCCCGAGCTGAGGCCAATGGCCATGCAACCGAACGAGGGGTGTGACAGAGAAAGAAAACGCAACAGAAAATCACGATGCAAGTCGGTAACGCCATTTGCCAGGAATTATAATGAGCGATCAAAATGTGACATTTTGTGACAAAATGTGGCAAAAAAGGTTTTCAGATTTTTTTATGCTCTTCGAAATATCACACAGTTTGTTTAAATTTGAGTTTTTACTCAAAATTTTTTCGAAATATCGAGAAATTTAATTGTATTTTACCGTGTGGCGAATTATGCTGGAAATATCCGCAGTGATGGCCCCGAGATTCTCTGAAGGGCGGATTAAAGCTGTTATATGCGGTGATTAATTACAGGAATATCGGCTAAGTCTCCCTTTGTAAGGTAAACGAATCCACAGAATTCCCAAAACACAGCCAACCTTTTGGCATAGAATGTGAAGGAAATTATTTGCCATTCAATCTCTGTGAAAGAGGGCGGCTTCAGAAAATGTGAGGAGAAAAAATCAATAAATAAATGAATATCTGGTAAAAAAAAAATAAAGAATATCTTATTAAAGCAATTATTCGCATTTTTGAATTTTTCTTAAATTCTGAATATCTGGTAAAGCATAATGAATATCTTATTAAAGCAATTATTCGCATTTTTGGATTTTTCTCGCATTCTTCTTCTTTTTTCAAATAAAGTTTTCGATGAACTAGGTACCTACCTATTATTTCAAGTGTCATTTTTGAAATTTATAAAATATGAATAATTACCTAGTTTAAATACAGGTATTTTATAAAGGTAAATATAGGTCTATTTAAAATTAAGAGTTGAAAATATTTTTTATTAATAAAATCAATAAAATAAATAAATCGACTTATTAAAGCAATTATTCACATTTTTGCATTTTTCTTGAATTCTGAATACCATGAATATATGGTAAAGCATAATGAATATCTTAGTAAATATCTAATTTACTTTTTTTAACAAAGTTTTCGATGAACTACCTATTTATTTTAATTACCTATTATTTCACGTGTCATTTTTGAAATTTATAAAATATGAATATGTAGTTCAAATATTTAAAGTTAAAAGTTGAAAATATTTTGTACTAATAAAAATAACCGCAATAAAATCAATTTAATTCAAAACAAATTTTATCAAGCATCACAAAATGGCAATATTGCGTCTGAGCAAGTCAAAACTGCAATTGTCAGCACATTCACTGTTTTTTTTTTTTATTCAGGATGAACGAGAAAAGCTCTTTTTATTTATTCGCGACTCTGAATAGCTGGAAGAAATAGATACCGGAGTATATTACTCATATGGAACGGGTCAAAGCGACGTTTCGAGTTCCGTATCGGGATATATCTTCAAAAAACGCGGCAAAAAAAAAGTCGCCTTCTGCCTGAGTTGCGGGACGATAAATTTTTTCACTGTAAAAAAACAAGGGCGCTTCGTATGTGGACAGAGGCGATCAATATTTTCCGTAGGGCTCCTCATCTCTGCCGGAATTTCATAACAATATTCTTACTGAACCGTATTAAAAATTTAAATTAAAATAAAGATCTGTATGTAAATAAAAACGTGTTAAACTAAATTAAAGAATAAAATAAATAAATGAAAATGGAAATACTGTATATGATTGGTACATTTTGCCCTTCCTTTTTTTGGGCTCTAAATGAAAAAATTTAAAATGTGAAAATAAAAAAAAATACCTAAATAAAAATTTAATGAAAACAAAGATTTGTATATATTTTGGTATATTCTGCCCTTCGGTTTTTCAGGCTCTAGATGCGAGTTGTAAACCAATTAAATCACTTAGGCCCGGTTTATTGACAAAATTTATCTAACCGATATCCAAGGAAGCTTCAGATAAAATTCACCACGGTGATTTTTACATCAAATTTCAACGTGAAAATCTCATTGGAAATGTTTATCTAAAGCTTCCTTAGACATTGGATCGATAAATTTCGTCAATAAACCGGGCCTTAAACCATTTAATTTTCATTGCTCAAAGAACTTCCAAAATATTGGCACTTTCGTTTTCTATGTTATTATTTTCTGGCTACAAAAATCAACCGATTTGAACGGCCTTAGGAATCTTTGCTCTATGGATATTTTTCATATTCGGGTAACTCGGAATTATTTTTATTTTAGGCGAGTTTTAAAATATCATTTTTTTTTTTAAATTTAGATCTACACAGCCTCTAAACGGGTCAAAATCAGATCAAATCTTGTCAACAATTTGCGTATCGAAATATGGAAGTACTGCGTTTTATTCGGTTTTCTGGGCCACGTCGTTCCTGAAAAGGTCCATGTAGACTGCTATGGAAAACATACGACTTTTGAAATTCCGTGCGGCAGACTGAAAGAAAATTCCGACATGAGAGAAAATGCCGACATGAGTCTCGAGTTGAGAATATGCTTGATAAAGTTGAAACGTCGCATAAAAGCGATTCACTCGCCCTCCGGGGCTGATATCTTTGAAAACGTTTCCCCAAAAGTCGGAGCGGGGACGGGATTTTTTGCACCAAAAAAGGACACGCATTCGCCTTGTCTTTGATGAACGTACGGTTTTTGAAAGGGACAATCGAAAAGAGACGGCCGAATTGAATGGGCTGACGCGCACGAACATGAAGGCAGGCGGTTTTTGGCGTTTTGCCCTTCAACCGACAAAAAGGCCGGCGTCCCCTTTTCCACGGGGAAACGATTCGAGGTAACCGTAATCGGCCATCGGGGCCGTACTGGCTTATCAGGATACCAATACCCATAAACGGTTAGGAGAAGATAGGCGAATAAGCTTTCCGATTCAGAATGTGCGAGGATCCGCGTTTTTCCGGCCGAGGTTTTTCAGAAACGAGCAAAAAAGGTTTACCTTTACCATCCCGAGGTAATTGGATATGAGAAATTCGAAGTTCAATACCAACGATAAGCGATATCCAATTATTGGTACGATTGAAATTTTAATGCATTTTCACTCCCATATTGACAAAATAAGTTAAAAATTGTATCATCGTCCAAAAATTGAAAATCGGAGCGAAGGTTCAGTTATATTTTGAAACGAATCATTATACCTATTTCAAATTATATCAGAATATTATAATTTTTTTCAACTCATTTGAAGCTAGATATATCCAAGGACACTGCCTTAACTAATTTCCAAGAAATTCGCAGTATGAGCCGTCAATGAAAATAATATTTTCAAATTATGTCCTTGGTGAAATGGAGTGTAAGCGTCCTTGGATAAATAAAATTCAATTTTCTAAATATCTTATTATCTTATTTATATTACGTTGATATTATTTTATTAGTGTACCCATAAAAAATAACTCGTTATCAATTTTTGGCCCGAATAAACTTCTCAGTAGGTGGCAGTGAATGGACGCTGAAAAACGTTATCGTCTCTTGGGGGTCCTTATCGGATCAATACGGCTAGTCGCCTCTACTGGAGATTTATAGGAACAATAATCGGCTCTTTATGAGGGGTAATAAGATCAATGTTCTTCAATAACTTTCGGTATCGCTTACAAGAAAATACCAGTTACTCGCCAGGGGGGTCGGGATAGTTTCGTGCAGCGGTTATCGTCTTCGAAATTGGCCCCAATTTATCGCAAGGTGTTGAAGGGGGTGTGAATATCGAGCCAGGTGAATAACCGGACTGCCATAATGAATTATGAATAACACCTACATTAGTACGCAGCCCAGGAGGGCTTATATTGGACTTATTTCATAATATGAAATTCATAAGATAAGATATATTATCTTGATACGCAAGTAGTTAAAAATCTATAGTAAGTCAACTGATTTTGGAGCTCCAAGAGTCAAAAACTTGAAAAAACATAATTTGTTGAGATTTTTGCAGTTATTTGAGAATGGCGAGCTGCCACAGAATGGAATAGTTGCCCATAACAAATATGCTGTAAATTAATTTTTTAATTGTTAATAAACCGTTTATTAACGGTTAGGGGGGCTCCGCCTTCAACTCCCAAACCGTGAAAGATTAATTAGATTTTATATAATTATTTTGAAATTTCGAGACTACATTATGTAATTTTAGATGTTTTTTAAAATTATTTTTTGAAATTTTAGGGGTGTTTGATATTATACAATTTTTTAAGCATTTAAGATTTCTTAATATTTTTTGTTTTTGAGTTTTATTGTTATTTAATTGAGTTTTTCAGTTTTATTTTTTAGCATCATTTTAAGCATCATTTTAATTTTTTTATTTTAATTTTATTTTTTTTTTAATATTTTCTCAATATTTTACACTAAAACAACGTCATGAATAATAATTCAAAATCATTTCATCAAACATGGAAATTCCTTCATTCATAGTAATCTATCTTTATACATTCTTACCTATGTTATTTTCCCACATATCAACTATCAGAGCTGTACTATCGAGAGATATTCAACAATATCTAGCAACAATCTACCATTAGCCTGGCAAGAGACGTGTACGAAGTAGGTAATCTAATTAAATAACTCGAGCTTGACCTATTGCCAAAATACTGCGCGGATAATTTAAACCGAAAACAGCTCGGTCGGTTTCGACTTAGATCAACGTTTGTCTTAGATTCTTGTTGTACCCCAATTCGACCCTCAAGGGACCTGGCGAAGTCAAACAAGAACATTCT
Source organism: Nesidiocoris tenuis (assembly GCA_036186465.1). Lineage (NCBI taxonomy): Eukaryota > Metazoa > Arthropoda > Insecta > Hemiptera > Miridae > Nesidiocoris > Nesidiocoris tenuis. Next base: position 4,069,196 of record AP028923.1, read on the forward strand.
CACCCCTGTAAATGGATTAGCGGAGATAAGTCCGGAAGGTGCAATCGTGTGCTGTTTAGTTATCGAAGGTAAACCTTAAACCCTTGGAGGGCCCTTGCTTGAGAACTTAGGGACACCCTTGAAGGCTAAAGATTGTTGATGAGCCGCAGCTCCTCGTAAAACTGGCGCTTTTAGTTAGAACAGCATCAGATAGCGCAAAGACAAGCTGAAAATGCTAACAGGGCATTCCACAGAATAGAACAAAAATCGCTCCCGAAGTTAGAAAACAATCAACCGTTCTGAGTAAATCCAAAATTCCTGTTCAAACGGAAATTTCGCTATTGATAAGTGAAACTGCTTTGTCAAGTAATATTACTAGTCGAGATTAGATTGTCATGTATTATTACTTTGTCAAGTAAGGTCACTTTGTCAAGTAAGATCACTTTCTCAAGTAAGATCACTTTCTCAAGTAAGATCACTTCTCCAAGTAGGATTGTTTTTTCAAGTAATTTTACTCTTTCAAGTAAGATTACTTTGTCATGTAAGGTTACTTTGTACAGTAAGATCACCTTGGTAAGTAAGATTATTTTCTCATGCAAGATCACTTTCTCAAGTAAGATTACTTTGTCAAGTAAGATTGTTTTCTTTTTCGAGTAAGATTACTTTTTCAAAGTAAGATCACTTTTTCAAAGTAAGATTACTTTTTCAAAGTAAGATTACTTTTTCAAAGTAAAATTACTTTTAAGATTACTTTGTCAAAGTAAGATTACTTTGTCAAAGTAAGATTACTTTGTCAAAGTAAGATTACTTTGTCAAAGTAAGATTACTTTGTCAAAGTAAGATTACTTTTTCAAAGTAAGATTACTTTGTCAAAGTAAGATTACTTTTTCAAAGTAAGATTACTTTTTCAAAGTAAGATTACTTTTTCAAAGTAAGATTACTTTTTCAAAGTAAGATTACTTTTTCAAAGTAAGATCACTTTTTCAAAGTAAGATTACTTTTTCAAAGTAAGATTACTTTTTCAAAGTAAAATTACTTTTAAGATTACTTTGTCAAAGTAAGATTACTTTGTCAAAGTAAGATTACTTTTTCAAAGTAAGATTACTTTTTCAAAGTAAGATTACTTTTTCAAAGTAAGATTACTTTTTCAAAGTAAGATTACTTTTTCAAAGTAAGATTACTTTTTCAAAGTAAGATTACTTTTTCAAAGTAAGATTAGGTACTTTTTTAAAGTAAGATCACTTTTTCAAAGTAAGATCACTTTTTCAAAGTAAGATTACTTTTCCAAAGTAAGATCACTTTTTCAAAGGAAAATTACTTTTAAGATTACTTTTACATTTAAGATTACTTTGTCAAAGTAAGATTACTTTGTCAAAGTAAGATTACTTTGTCAAAGTAAGATTACTTTGTCAAAGTAAGATTGTTTTTTTTAAGTAAGATTACTTTGTCAAAGTAAGATTACTTTTTCAAAGTAAGATTACTTTGTCAAAGTAAGATTACTTTTTCAAAGTAAGATTACTTTGTCAAAGTAAGATTACTTTGTCAAAGTAAGATTACTTTGTAAGGTTACTCTGGCAAACTAAGATTACTTTGTAAGGTTACTCTGGCAAACTAAGATTAGGTACTTTGTTAAGTGAATCAACTTAAGTCAGTTCCTATAGTAAGTAAGTTTAGTTCTTAATCAAGGTCACATTGCAAGGGTCACTTTAGTAAGTGAAGTTACTGTAAAAAGGTATCTTCAGTAAGTAAGGATTGATTGATGAATGATGAGTAAGTAAAGTTTCTTCATCACCTAAGGTTACTTCAAGAAGGATAAGTAAACCTGTCAAAAATTGTCAAGTAAGATTACTCTGTCGAGTGCTTGTAAGGCTGCTTTATTAAGTAAGGTTACTTTAGTACCCTAGTAAGGTAACTTTAGTAAGTGATGGTTCTTCAGTAAGTAAGGGCACGTAAAGGTTTAAAACTCTCAAATGTGATCATTGTATTTCTTTGGCCAGTTATCATCAGTTACATCATTAAGTATCATTCGACCATAATATGGTCGACCATAATATTATTATGGCCATAGACACCTGACGTTGAGACTCGACTCGATTCCGGGACGATCCTCACCGCAGTTAATTGATCGCTATGATTACGAGTCCAGCGGATTAATCGGCGATGGAATTCCTCGAAATGTTCCTTTGAACAGTCGCAGCTTTCGAAATTCCGAATATTTCTACCTTCGAAACTGAAACCGACCTTCGCGCAAAGTTGTTTTCATCATCAAAGCTTGGCGAGCCATCCAATTTTGATCACTCGGGTTCCCTTTATCGTCAAACATTCAATGCGTTTTTTAGCTTCTTTTGCTAAGCCACATTTTTTTTAAGCATCCTTTCACCAATTTAGGCTAGTCGTTTATTAAAACAACGGAATAGTCGAGGCCTGAGTGCCATTTTCGCAATCAAAAAGCGTCTAGCCCCGGCCGATGTCAATGTCGGTAAAATCCTCGAGGGAATTCTATATCAAAGGGAAAAACGTTTTAATTAAACGGACCGTGGACCGAGTGCTGAGCCGCGTCTCTTGCCGAGGCTTTCCTCATAAAACTTTGAGGAAACCTCTTTTTCCATATTGGGAGAAATTTAAAACCATTGTCGTGGCTGCGAGGGGCGTTAAGCCATAGTATAGGCTTTTCCGGGATTTGATTCCAAGAGAGGGAAAAAGCGGAGTAATCCAATTGTATGCGGACGGGAAAACGTTTTTTACTCCGCTTCGGCGATACTTTGAGAGATAAGAGGTTTTCATCAATGGAAAAGACTCCAAATGGAAGCGAAAGAGGTGATAAGATCGTAAGACGTTATTGCAGCTAGGCATCCTTAGTACATTTTTTGTGGCGAGTAAGTAAAATAGAAATCACTATAATTGTGTATAATAAAATCGTGAATAATAATAACAATAAATCATTTATTAATGTAATAGGTATTTTTTGTTAAATTATTTATACAAGAATATTAATTGTTGCTGATTAATTAATTAACATTAACTAAAATTTTTTATTAATATTATTTCCTCAAGGTCGTAAGATCTATCTTATTATCTGATTATAATCAATAAGATCGTAAGTTGTAATTTCAGCCATAGTAGGTACATTTAATGTGGCCTGTAAAAAATAAAATACAAATCACTATTAATCGTGAATAATAATAAAAAATAATTGATTAAATGTAATATTTTTTGTTAAATTATCTGTATTTATACAAATTAGTTAGTGCTGAGTATTTATTTAACAACTATTAATATATCGACGATGAAACTGCAATACTGCCCAATTCAAAGCATCGTGTCTTTTGGGGGCGTCTGGGTTGCCTACTTCTCAAAACTTGGATTGGTGGCCACTTAGCAAATCACGCGTCCATAGATTGCATGGCAAACGAATTGGGCAGTATTGATTCTACACCGTCGATATGATATCAATATTATTTTTAATAGCAATATATTAGGTAATACTTGGTGAATTATTATATAATATTATATAATTAATTACTATATATTAATTATGTTAAATATTATTAATTATATTAAATATTATTAATTATAATTAATTATATTAAATTAATTATAAATTATTCAATTATTTAATATTTCATAACCTACCTTACCTAGGTATATTAGATAGGTACCTAACCTACCATGATTTTGCTCGATATTTGGGTAGCTACCTATATTTTACTTAACCCCCAACTTAATAATTAAATAAGTGAAAAATTAGATGGGAAAACCTGGCACAAAAATTGTGCCCTACCCAGGAATTCGAACCTGGCATCTCCAGGTCCTAAGACCGACGCCTTAACCATAGGGCAGATATGGAGGAAAGGATACAGCGGCAGTCGGGAAGATAGGTACACTTATATCAACCTCTAGAGAGTATCTTTTTTATCACCTTACGTGTACCTTTTACACACTCAAGCACTTTTTTTCTACGATTTTTGATTTTATTTTACGACGGTCTCGACGAACGAAGTAAGCATGTTTGAAGAGCTTGGCTATCTCTTATTTCGCCAAGGCGCCGCCGTTCGTTGAGAATCATTAAGAAACAAAAACCAGATGTAAAGGCATTGATAAATCATCCGGGCGTTCATAATCTCAATTCAAAGAACGGCGATTCGATTATCTCGAAGTCAATGGGCTATTAGAGGACATTAACCTCCGGTTTTTTCGCAGCTTCCGAATTATTTTTTCGGATGCCGATAAGTATCGCGAAAGAAGCCGACAATCCGCTTCTATCTAATTCCATAACTTGAGGTGGACTATTGACTTTTATCACCTTAAACCCGAGGAAGACGATCAGTTCGAATAGTAGAATATTAAATCAGGTTGCATTCGAATCTGTGGATCGACAGAGGAGCCAACCCACATCCATCACGATAGGGCGTATTGAATTATATCGCGCCACTTCCCTCAAGGCTTCCTAGACCTCCCTCAGTCGGTTCCTGGTGAATAGATGAATTTGGACAACGGTAAATTGGGATATGTTATCGTGTATCTCGAAGGCGTTCTTCAGGGCCGAGAAACTTGGAGAGATTGCCAAACGAAGACGAGTGAAATATGCAAAGGTTACCAAATTTTGATGCATTATATGTGTATTGTAGATAGCGCACAGTACGACCGCATTCTAGTGCCGAACGCTTCGGACCAAATTGATTATGATAAATCTATTTTGACAGCTTCATAGGCAACCAGGATCAAAAAATTCAAAATAAACTGAACAAGATCATATTATTGAACAAAATTAACAAAGAGATCGACTTGAGCAAGATGAATAATGAGATCGACTTGAGCAAGATGAATAACGAGATCGACTTGAGCAAGATGAATAACAAGAACGACTTGAGCAAAATGAATAACGAGATGGACTTGAGCAAGATGAATAACGAGATCGACTTGAGCAAGATGAATATCGAAGTCGACTTCAGCAAGATTAATAACGAGATCGACTTCAGCAGGATGAATAATGAGATCGACTTGAGCAAGATGAATAACGAGATGGACTTGAGCAAGATGAATAACGAGATCGACTTGAGCAAGATGAATAACGAGATCGACTTGAGCAAGATGAATAACGAGATCGACTTGAGCAAGATGAATAACGAGATCGACTTGAGCAAGATGAATAACGAGATCAAGCTGAAATAGGTGAATATTGCTATTTATCTGAACCAGACGAATAACGAGTTTGGCTGACGAGATGGATAACGATATACACTAGAACAAGATAGATAACGATAACAAGTTGAATAACGAGGTCAAACTTGAAAGACTGCATGACGTTTACGACGAATTTTTGATTTTCGTGATGAACAACGGTTACAACTCATTCCCATAACTCATTCCCAGGGCAGTATCGGTTGCTTTTATCCCGTCAAACTTCTTGATTGGCCGATACCAACTTGATTGAAGATTTCCCTCCAAGTATCGATCCGCAAACTCATCGAACGCCATCTGTTCCAACTCGAAACATACAGAATTACCGTTGATTCACTGGCGTCGGCGGAATTTCAATTGCGTTACCAACTTATTCCATTAGCCGGGGAAACGTCATCGCTACAAGGTCTCATTCTGTTCGGAGTCCAACTTGACAGCGAAGACTTGCGAGGCAATTAATCTCCGACGGAACCGGTAGGTAATCTAGGGCCAATGTGCGGACCACCTCGGGCAAGACAATTCCACTTGGGTTTCGGCTTCTTCGGTGTAACTTGGACATTTCAAACTTTATTAGCTGGCACCGCCGCGTTACGTGAGCCTTGGAGTGCCCTACACTATTGGGATACCTCGACTCATCAAGTGGCCCTAGACTGTCTGGAGGCCAAGTTCCAATTACGACGTATAAGCTCAGTCGATAGCTTCGCCGTTAGGCGTCTGGTGGCAGAAATGGAGGTGATTGAAATTAATTTTTCGACACTCGGTGTAAGACTATTCGGGATAATAAATTTAATAGTTATTTATTAATAAAAATCATAAGTGATTCTCGGTTACATCGTTTGCAGTTTTGGTTCATTATTCAATAATAACCCATTGTAATCGCCCATGAAAATTTTTATCTAACCTTCCCTGAAACTGTCAAGGTTTACGTTAGAATTGATGTGGAATCCGAGCCTGCAATAACAAAATATCTCTCCGCCGTCCACTGTCCGCCGTTCGCCATCCGCCGTCCACTGTCTGCCGTCCGCCGTTCGCCGTCCACTGTCCGCCGTTCGCCGTCCACTGTCCGCCGTCCACCATCCGCCGTCCGGTATTGAAAAGTTGATCGAACTTGCAAGTTTTTGAGAATTTGAAAGGCTCATGAGCGTTTTTACTAAGTGCAGTTCAAAATGAAAAAATTTTGTATTTGAAATAAATCTTTTCAGACTAGGGTGGATTCATCATAAGCTGATCATCGAATAAAAATCATTCTCCGAATAAGTAGTTCTTTGGAAATGTACTATGAATTTCCGTGTCGACGTACCCATGAAAAATGTTTTTATTGCTAACTTCCCTTAAACCAAGCATAAACCATACTTATTATTTTCAGCAGATTCACAGACCTATCATTTGTTTCTTTTGGCGTAACTATACCTATAAGTTATGGGTACAGAATACCAATCTTGCTGACCTGTAAGTGCCTTTACGAATCTATATTGTACTGTTAGATACTTTTTAAAAAAAATGTGTAATCGAAATTTATTTTTTTGTTTGAAAAATTATTTCTTGAGAAATATTAGCGAATTTTTCTTTGTAAACCCGATTTACAGAGTGAATCTGCGTAACTTATGGCTAATAATTATTACCTACCAATTATATTATGTACTACACTGAAGTGGTAATCGCTTAAGCCAGGAAAACGTTCCGAAAACAGGTAACTGGATTTTCACTCGTCGAAAGAAGTGGCGCAGTTTCGTTTCGCAATGTTTAATCGGGAATACGCCAATCGATCGTTTAAATGACCGAAAAAGCTTTTACCTTCCGCTTATTCTGCCCTCTTTCGCGAGAGCCTAAATCTCTCGTTTGCTTCCTCAATCTTCTCAGCTCAGGCTGGCTGAACGAGTTTCTTTCAGACGTTCTTACTCAGCAGGGCCAACAAAACCGACACTGGAGCCCCTCTATTTTCTGTTCGTGGCCATTTTCCTGGAATTCCTGCCCGGCAGAAACCAATTTTCGTAATGAATAACGTAATATAGGTACCTATGATAAGATGCATTGGTAGCACTCAGTTCAACGCAGACGAATTATTCGCCAAATGAATTCTGCAAAAATGATTCATGTAAATAAAATACAAAAAAAGAAGAAAATGTATTTTTATGAGAGAAAATATAGGTACCCAGGTCCTTTCCAGTTCCCCATCATAATTTTGTATATTAAAATAATTATTCTTAATATCTTCTATACACATATTCAGCCCTTTGCTACGATTCCCTTTCTAATTCAATCCAACCCAACTTTAAATACGGGGTTTCAAAGCCACATAACGAAACAAGAATGTTCGCCACCGGCTTTTCTGTGTGATCCCAGTTCCGCAAAAGCGGCGCCCCCTCGCCGATTAGATTTATGAGCGCGAGCAACATCCGATGTTTGAGATCAAAAGCATTCAAGCCGGATGTTCCGCAGTAAAATAAATGAAGGAAATGTTCAAAACGGGAAAATTCTTCAAAATCTCCATTTTGGTCTGGAATCGAATGGTACAAACCGACATCAAACGATTCGAGAGAGTGAAAAAAATCTCTTACAAATAAGGAACAATTATTTTAAAAAACAATTTACCCACCCAGCCACGGGATACCTAGAATAAATATTTTAATCAAAAGATGGCCATTTAATTATACCTCTGACCTCTGAAAAAATTTTTAATTTTCTATGACGGCATCAAATTCAAGATTTTTCCCTTAAAAAAAATTACCTACCTACTTAAAAAATAACGTATCATCATTACAATGCTTCAAATTACTTAATTATCTGAATTTTTTTTTCGATTGTGTGATTTGGCTTTATTAATTTTTTGTACTGTTCTTGTACGCATTGCGTCCGTATTTAACTTTAGCGTAGTAATTTACGTGTATTAGGAGGTTACCTACAGTAACTTTTGAGGCATCCTTTTTTATGCAAATACCCAAGCATTCATATCAAATGATACAACTGCCATGAGAAAGTTTACGAAAAATCCATCATAAAATATAAATTAAAAATGGGTAAATTATAAGAGAGAATATTGAAATAATAAATAATTTGAGAGAGAATTTTAAATAAATTAAAAAAAAATAGTTGACCGTCAATTTGAGAGAGTAAATATCTATAGCTCACTTTTACACATAGCAGTTCTTCAATCGACTGCTTCTTATGTGTGAGGATATTGAGTTTTTTATGCAACAGAGATATATACAACATGCAAAAGGGATTTGAGAACTCCTCTGAATTATTGCCAAGCGGATCATAACACGTGTACCCCACTTGTGCCTGCAAGCCGGTCGTGTTCCCTCCGATATCGAACAGAATAACGAGAAAAATATTTCTCCCTAAAATTTCATCATCATAAGTCCTACCTATTGGTTTTTGAAAACTGAAAGATAAGTGACGTCGATATTTTAATTTTATTAATTTAAAAAATAAAATGTGTATAGAAATATGTTAATAAATTTTATTGATTTGAGTTAAATCGAGCTATGATGTCAAGACGTTAAAAATATTGCCGGAAATTTTCAGTTTTTTTTTTAGGGCATTATTAGAAACCACTTTGGCTGCTGAAACGACGGTGGTAAGGACATTTTTGAGATTTTCCCATTTTTTATATACGTTGAATTTTCTATAATATAGTAAAAGTGTAAACCTCGCAAGTCTCAATTTTTGATAAAATAAGGATTTTTATCAAAAAAGGAAGCTCTATGGGTAGTATTTGAGCCGTAGATCCATCAAGTGAAGGCGGATACCTCCGTTTTCGTCTCATTTCTTCTCTGTGCCCATGTACCTGTAAGTCAAAACCTTCCAGAGGTGTTGCAAAAACTAGCACGTTTTTTAGGTAGTCCGACAAATTTCTGAATTTGGACTTGAAGGATTTACACTTTTACTATCGATATAGCATAATTCAGCTAATTTTTTTAACTCCTATTTGTACGATAAGTTAACTGCCTACTCTATTTCTCGATATAACCGACGAGCATTATTTCCTCGATTTTCCGCCCAATCGAGTTCGCCGCACTTTATCTGCGTTGTTTCGTTCATTACGTTTTCCCCCAGTAAAACTCCTCGGTTTTGGTTTCGATATGAATTCCCCCACGGTCGAACTCGTTAAGATTTCCGAGCTAAGGGAGAAATCTTTTGTGAACGGACGATGAAACTCTCAGTGAAGCTCAAAGAAGAAGAGCGCGAGAAAAAAGAAATCTTTACGGTTGTCAGGTTCCCGAAATGACAGTTGCGATATTTTTTCAGCCCTTGCATTTAGAGTTTTTTCTTTTAGTTTTCCCTCCCACCCTGTTTTCTTTGGCAACCAAGTACAATGAGAAAGTTCTCGTTCATTCGGAGTTGTGAATCTTTGCTATTCGTCATAGCTTTTTTTTCACTTTCGTATCTTAAAACTTGAACCGCTACCTGTACAGGTTGACGAAATTTGAATTGAAAATGATATTTATACGGGTAAGTTGAGGTGCATAATACCCCAATAAATAAGCTTCTAAAACAAATATATTTCAGCCGGAAATTTTTTTTTTCAAATTTAATTCGTAATAATGTTGTATAGTGATGTTTCCCATAGATAACATCAGGACATTTTATTTTCTTATCAGCTGCGATAAGCGGAACTTAGTGATAACTAGTAAGATTCCTGTAGTTGGTAAGTTAGTTCAATTTAGTGGGTCAATTATTTTTAAATTTAATTAGTGATACCTATGTGTGATTCCTATAGTAAGTTATTTCAATTTTGAAGGTCAATTAATGTAGTGAGTAGGTTACTTTATTAAGTAATGTTACTTCAGTAAGTCCGATTACTTTCGTAAGTGAGGTAACTTTAGTAAGTAGGTTCCTTCAGAAAGTAAGGCCATTTTAGTAAGATTACTACAGTAAGTAGGTACCTAAGTGATGTTATTTAGGTAAGTTAGGTTACCCCAATAAGTAAGATTAGTTTAGTAAGTGAGGTTATTTGGTAAGTTAGATTTCTTCAGAAAGTCCTGGTTACTGTATTAAGTAAGGTTAATTTATTTTATTATAAAGGTTTTATTTATTTATTTGTGCGGTTACTTTGGTATGTTAGGTTTCCTCAGAAAGTGGGTAAGGTAACTTCAGTTACCACTTTCGTAAGTATGGTTTTCCCATCTGTAGTTTTCCCCTCTGTAGACTGAGTTTAGGAATAGGTTATGGGGTTATGTTATGATAACAATTTCCTACGTGCCTACCTAAAAAGTCATTTTCCTTATTATATACCTAGGTTACTATAGTTTCCTGTTCAGGCAGAGAAGGTTGGCTAACCTGATATCATGTAAAACAACTTGTTTGCTCCTTTTCGCTCCAAAACGACTTTAAAAATCCCCAGGGGCTCGTAGGGGAGCGGCAAAAAACTGAAAAATAAAGACTCGGCCCATAAAGCCGACGGTGGAAACGCCTCTTAAGATGAGACCTGGATGGCGTAAGTAGGTAATCTGTGGCCCTAAGGGGCACTTAGCAGCCTCAAACCTTATCGTACGAAGGGCTCCAAGGAACGATACGTGAGAAGTTTCATTGTGCAATCCCGAGAGTACGCAGTATCACGAAGAATAACCGCCTTGGACACGATTTTCCTTGCACTGAGGTCACCGGGAACAGAATTTGGTGGGAACTTAAATTTTATCCATATTTTCATGGTTATATTTGAAAATAATTTTATTGTCGAGGAAGAAATTTCATCCAATAGAGCGTTATGAAAAGACGAATACTTCGATTCCGGCAGCGAAATTCGGCGTTCTACTCGAAAAGTTCCGAATAAATGGCTTTTGTACGGGGAAAAAATTCGTGGAATTTTCCCACTGCACTGGCAAAAAGGTGTGGCACAATTGGCCGATTGGCACCGGGTGGAAAAATTCACGCAAACCCACGGCTGAAAAGGTTGCAGTATGAACGAGTTTGATTGGTCCGCAAATAATGAAAGAACCAATCTCGGAGGCCGATGAATCGAGTGCGTGGGAAGATGGTGGGGCTGGCATCCGTAACTTTTCCAATCACGTTTGAATTTGTATTTGGCGAAACCACCTGAAAACGACCCCGCCCGCCAATACAACAAGTTTTCCCGGGCCGGAAAAGGTTTCCCAGCGAAAACAAGTTAATTCGAATTTCAACAACTCGACGCCGTACTTGGCGGATTTGAGCTGAAAGCAACAACAATTTTTTCGGCGAAGGCGCAAAATATTTTCCCCCACCGGGAAGTGGGCGGATAAGAAGATAATTAGTTTACCGAGGCAGGCAAGGGGGGAGTAATGTTTGACTTGGCGTTGAGTTTGCCATTTTCCAAGGAAACATGATGTAAAGGGAGAAAACAGGGCGTCTGAAGCGCTGCTGAATAGTAGCACTACTGAATCAGCAAGTTTTTCACCGACTCAGAAGCCAGTTGGTGCGGGAAGGCAGTGGAAGAAAAGCTAAAAGCGCCAAAATAGGTAGCACAGGGATTCAACAGAATTGAGAAGACGCGAGCAGAATGGTGCACCTCCAGCTTCCTGGTTCCAACTCCTCTGGGCCCAAGTCATTACTAAGTAAAGTAAGATTGCTCAGTAAAGTAAGATTACTCAGTAAAGTAACATTACTCCGTAAAGTAAGATTACTCAGTAAAGTAACATTACTCAGTAAAGTAAGATTACTCAGTAAAGTAAGATTACTCAGTAAAGTAAGATTACTCAGTAAAGTGAGATTACTCAGTAAAGTGAGATTACTCAGTAAAGTAAGATTACTCAGTAAAGTAAGATTACTCAGTAAAGTGAGGTTACTCAGTAAAGTAAGATCACTCAGTAAAGTAACATTACTAAGTAAAGTAAGATTGCTCAGTAAAGTAAGATTACTCAGTACAGTAAGATTACTCAGTACAGTAAGATTACTCAGTAAAGTAACATTACTCAGTAAAGTAAGATTACTCAGTAAAGTAACATTACTCAGTAAAGTAACATTACTCAGTAAAGTAACATTACTCAGTAAAGTAAGATTACTCAGTAAAGTAAGATTACTCAGTAAAGTAAGATTACTCAGTAAAGTAAGATTACTCAGTAAAGTAAGATCAATCAGTAAAGTAAGATCAATCATTAAAGTAAGATCACTCAGTAAAGTAACATTACTCAGTAAAGTAACATTACTCAGTAAAGTGAGATTACTCAGTAAAGTGAGATTAATCAGTAAAGTGAGATTACTCAGTAAAGTAAGATTACTCAGCAAAGTGAGCTTACTCAGCAAAGTAAGATTACCCAGCAAAGTGAGATTACTCATTAAAGTAATATTTCTCAGGAAAGTCAACTTACTCAGCAAAGTAAACTTTCAGTAAAGTACCTAAGATTACTCAATACCTAAAGTGAACTTACTCAGTAAAGAAGGATTACTTAATAAGTTAACTTGGTGTGCAGATTACTACCGTACCATTCTCCCTACCACCTAGGGCGCACAGCTGCCGTCCATGTGAACGCTCGTTTGCCGCTCCGTGTAGGCGAGCAACTCTGATTGCTCGAGGTTAATCGAGAGCCAGCAATGTGCAACGATAGTGGAACAGGACAGTAATATCGCGATAGGGGTATCCCACGGGGTATTATGCGGCTTAGGAGCGAAAGAATGGACGTATCCGAGGAATGCAATAATATGGGCCAGACATTCCAGAGGGCCTAGCACTGAACCCTTTTCAATGTCTTGCGACCTGCACTCATTCCATCCGGGGCTTAGAACAGCAATGGAAGTCGACTGCGAGATCTCGTACCCGGACTCGTCGCACTTGGACATTGAGTTGGCCACTTGATGCTGATCATTAGGTACACTCCTTTAACACTGACCCGATTCAATTAATTGCCGGTTGAAATCGTCCGATTTAAAGAAGGATTGCCGGAGACGGACCAGAAATTCAATTTTTAATCGTAGAAATTGTTTACCTATTTCAACTTTCCAATGCAAAATTCCAAATTTTTAAAAATTTTTCAAAAAAAAAATTGTGGAAGACAAACTTTTTACAACTGGACTGAGGCAAGTTGTGTCTTCCTGAATGCCCTAAATGTCTTGAAATGAGCGAAATTTGTTTCAGCGGTATGCCAGCAACGGCTGAAACGATTTTAAAGCAACGAATTTAAAGCAAAAGTAAAAAAATAAATTTTAGTTTAAGCGGCTGGAGAAAGGAAGAGGTGTGGCGGGCGGAGAGGCTCGGCGGCTTCCCGGCGGCGCGCGGCATTGATCTCGCCAACCGGCATCAAAGATCAAACGGATTTGTCGAGATCATAGATACTTACAGCCCAAATCGAGTTATCAGAATTCGGAAAACGCAGTAATTTTCCATGAAATCCTGTCAAATGCGCTATTTGATTTGTCCTAAAACAGTTATTTGCATTTTGTCAATTTTTAAAAAGTATGAAAATAGCAATTTAAAATTTCGCACTTTGGTTTTATCACTTTTACTTCCCGAAGACGCCGCATGCCGTTTGAATGGTGGAATTCAGTAAAGCAACAGGAGCAATCAACAAATTTGCCTTCGATTGTGTCGCCGACTCTTGAGCCAGAATACCGATCAATTGCCGGTACATTTAGCCGTTTAAAACAGTCATACTGCAGCAGACCCGAATTCCATGCACTGTCAAGTGTGGCTACTCATGGAGTTGTACCTATCCTTCGAATACATTTTACTAAAACGTTAAAAAAACTAATAAATCCTCATAAGACTGCCTCATCTGCCCTCAAGTATCCAGGGAATGAAAAATCATCGCTTTCAGGGAACTGCGCCATTTTCCCACTCCCTCCTGCTGAGCTGCGGTAGCTGATGAAAAATTCCCGGTTGCGTGTAATATTATTGTCTCGTTGCCCGATATTACGGGGCGGATACAAGATAAAAGATGAACCCGACAAAGGTTACCTGGGAGACAATCAGATTTTCATCTGCTCCGACGCGGCGGCTTTTCTTTCCTTACGTGAAAAACTTGGAGATTTAAGAGTTTCCTTCTCGCATTCTGCCTCACTTGAGGAGAAGATGGCGAACTTGACTTAAACTCAAACACTAGACTTTCGTCTTGGGGCCCCAGAGTTGCAAGGGCCTCCATATTTGCTTATTCATCCTTCTTGACTAGACTTGCATGGGAAACTTTCGAGTCTCATGTACGGCCTCTGATGTCTACGTGCACATTTTGACTTCCCTTACCATATGTTGGAGGTGAAATTGAAGCAAACTTTCAAAATTGGGTTTTGTTGTTAGAACATTTTGCTGTGAGACTAGAGCGACATGCAATGAATGAGGCCAACTCATTGCCAAAATGATGCGTTTTTTGTACATTAGGTATTTCCAGAAATAATGTACCTACCTGTGTAATAAGTCGGGGACATTTTTTTACCACACCCTCTCAAACTTTCACCTTTGACGTTTCTAGAACACAAATGTACAATACCAAAAAAAAGCATTTAGTCAAAATTGGTTGGGTTTTAGTGGTCAATAACTGGTTTGAAAACTTTTTCGACAAGTCAAAAGAATATTTATTGACCCTTTAAAAAAATTTAGAATAAAAAAAAAATATTATGGGTAGGCACAAAACAAAAAAAAAATAATAAAAATCCATACATGTTCTAGCAGCGTTTTCTTTGGACCAGCTTCGAGATTCGCATATGCACTATGTTGAACCAATCGAACCTAATTCAAGCGAATTGCCCCAAGGAAATGCGCTGGAACCCTACATAATCGATGCATGGCGCCCATTCAGTTTACAAAGGCAAATTCGCGATGAATCGAACCCCGTCGGAGCTCATCATTTATGGTCATACCTGGGTAAACAAGTTACGAACCGAGAATTGAAAGACGGAATGAGACATTCCGCTTGACAGTGTCACCCAGGGCCATGACCCCAAAACCGAAATTTTCTGGAAATCCATCGCATAAATACTACAAACCGAAAACACCCATGGTTCCTTATCGAACCGAAACTTGAACTTATAATCGAAATCGAAGTCAAACTCACAATGAAACAGAAACCCAAACTCATAATTGAAATCGAAGTCAAACTCACAATGAAACAGAAACTCAAACTCATAATCGAAATCGAAGTCAAACTCACAATGAAACATAACCTCAAACTCATAATCGAAATCGAAGTCAAACTCACAATGAAACAGAACCTCAAACTCATAATCGAAATCGAAGTCAAACTCACAATGAAACATAACCTCAAACTCATAATCGAAATCGAAGTCAGACTCATAATCGAAATCGAAGTCAAACTCATAATCAAAATCGAAGTCAAACTCATAATCGAAATCGAAATCAATTCATTATCGAAATCGAAGTCAAACTCACAATGAAACATAACCTCAAACTCATAATTGAAATCGAAGTCAAACTCAGAATGAAACAGAACCTCAAACTCATAATCGGAATCAAAGTCAAACTCATAATCGAAATTGAAGTCAAACTCATGATCAAAATCGAAGTCAGACTCATAATCAAAATCGAAGTCAAACTCATAATCGAAATCGGAGACAAACTCATAATCGAAATTGAAGTCAAACTCAGAATGAAACATTACCTCAAACTCATAATCGAAATCAAAGTCAAACTCATAATCGAAATTGAAGTCAAACTCATGATCAAAATCGAAGTCAGACTCGTAATCAAAATCGAAGTCAAACTCATAATCGAAATCGAAGACAAACTCATAATCGAAATCGAAGTCAACTCATTATAAAAATCGAAGTCAAACTCATAATCGAAATCGAAGTGAAACTCACAATGAAACATAACCTCAAACTCATAATCGAAATCAAAGTCAAACTCATAATCGAAATTGAAGTCAAACTCATGACCAAAATCGAAGTCAGGCTCATAATCAAAATCGAAGTCAAACTCATAATCGAAATCAAAGTCAAACTCATAATCGAAAGCAAAGTCAATTCATTATCGAAATCGAAGTCAAACTCAGAATGAAACATAACCTTAAACTCATAATCGAAATCGAAGTCAAACTCATAATCGAAATCGAAGTCAATTCATTATCGAAATCGAAGTCAAACTTACAATGAAACAGAACCTCATACTCATACTCGAAATCGAAGTCAAACCCACAGTATTGAGTTTGATGTTCTGTTTCATTGTAAGTTTGACTTCGATTTCGATTATGAGTTTGAGGTTATGTTTCATTGTGAGTTTGACTTCGATTTCGATTATGAGTTTGAGTTTCTGTTTCATTGTGAGTTTGACTTCGATTTCGATTATGAGTTTGAGTTTCTGTTTCATTGTAAGTTTGACTTCGATTTCGATTATGAGAATGAGGTTCTGTTTCATTGTGAGTTTGACTTCGATTTCGATTATAAGTTTGAGTTTCTGTTTCATTGTAAGTTTGACTTCGATTTCGATTATGAGTTTGAGTTTCTTTTTCATTGTGAGTTTGACTTCGATTTCGATTATGAGTTTGAGTTTCTGTTTCATTGTGAGTTTGACTTCGATTTCAATTATGAGTATGAGGTTCTGTTTCATTGTGAGTTTGACTTCGATTTCGATTATGAGTTTGAGGTTCGGTTTCATTGTGAGTTTGACTTCGATTTCGATTATGAGTTTGAGGTTCTGTTTCATTGTGAGTTTAACTTCGATTTCAATTATGAGTATGAGGTTCTGTTTCATTGTGAGTTTGACTTCGATTTCGATTATGAGTTTGAGGTTCGGTTTCATTGTGAGTTTGACTTCGATTTCGATTATGAGTTTGAGTTTCTGTTTCATTGTAAGTTTGACTTCGATTTCGATTATGTGCTTGAGTTTCTGTTTCATTGTGAGTTTGACTTCGATTTCGATTATGAGTTTCTGTTTCATTGTGAGTTTGACTTCGATTTCGATTATGAGTTTGAGGTTCTGTTTCATTGTGAGTTTGACTTCGATTTCGATTATGAGTTTGAGGTTCTGTTTCATTGTGAGTTTGACTTCGATTTCGATTATGAGTTAGAGGTTCTGTTTCATTGTGAGTTTGACTTCGATTTCGATTATGAGTTTGAGTTTCTGTTTCATTGTGAGTTTGACTTCGATTTCAATTATGAGTATGAGGTTCTGTTTCATTGTGAGTTTGACTTCGATTTCGATTATGAGTTTGAGGTTCTGTTTCATTGTGAGTTTAACTTCGATTTCGATTATGAGTTTCTGTTTCATTGTGAGTTTGACTTCGATTTCGATTATGAGTTTGAGGTTCTGTTTCATTGTGAGTTTGACTTCGATTTCGATTATGAGTTTGAGGTTCTGTTTCATTGTGAGTTTGACTTCGATTTCGATTATGAGTTTGAGGTTCTGTTTCATTGTGAGTTTGACTTCGATTTCGATTATGAGTTAGAGGTTCTGTTTCATTGTGAGTTTGACTTCGATTTCGATTATGAGTTTGAGTTTCTGTTTCATTGTAAGTTTGACTTCGATTTCGATTATGAGTTTGAGTTTCTTTTTCATTGTGAGTTTGACTTCGATTTCGATTATGAGTTTGAGTTTCTGTTTCATTGTGAGTTTGACTTCGATTTCAATTATGAGTATGAGGTTCTGTTTCATTGTGAGTTTGACTTCGATTTCGATTATGAGTTTGAGGTTCGGTTTCATTGTGAGTTTGACTTCGATTTCGATTATGAGTTTGAGGTTCTGTTTCATTGTGAGTTTAACTTCGATTTCAATTATGAGTATGAGGTTCTGTTTCATTGTGAGTTTGACTTCGATTTCGATTATGAGTTTGAGGTTCGGTTTCATTGTGAGTTTGACTTCGATTTCGATTATGAGTTTGAGTTTCTGTTTCATTGTAAGTTTGACTTCGATTTCGATTATGTGCTTGAGTTTCTGTTTCATTGTGAGTTTGACTTCGATTTCGATTATGAGTTTCTGTTTCATGGTGAGTTTGACTTCGATTTCGATTATGAGTTTGAGGTTCTGTTTCATTGTGAGTTTGACTTCGATTTCGATTATGAGTTTGAGGTTCTGTTTCATTGTGAGTTTGACTTCGATTTCGATTATGAGTTAGAGGTTCTGTTTCATTGTGAGTTTGACTTCGATTTCGATTATGAGTTTGAGTTTTGGTTTCATTGTGAGTTTGACTTCGATTTCGATTATGATTTTGAGGTTCTGTTTCATTGTAAGTTCGACTTCGATTTCGATTATGAGTTTGAGGTTCTGTTTCATCGTAAGTTTTACTTCGATTTCGATTATGAGTTTCGGTTTCATTGTGAGTTTGACTTCGATTTCGATTATGAATTTGAGGTTCTGTTTCATTGTGAGTTTGACTTCGATTTCGATTATGAGTTTGAGTTTCTGTTTCATTGTAAGTTTGACTTCGATTTCGATTATGAGTTTGAGTTTCTTTTTCATTGTGAGTTTGACTTCGATTTCGATTATGAGTTTGAGTTTCTGTTTCATTGTGAGTTTGACTTCGATTTCGATTATGAGTATGAGGTTCTGTTTCATTGTGAGTTTGACTTCGATTTCGATTATGAGTTTGAGGTTCGGTTTCATTGTGAGTTTGACTTCGATTTCGATTATGAGTTTGAGGTTCTGTTTCATTGTGAGTTTAACTTCGATTTCAATTATGAGTATGAGGTTCTGTTTCATTGTGAGTTTGACTTCGATTTCGATTATGAGTTTGAGATTCGGTTTCATTGTGAGTTTGACTTCGATTTCGATTATGAGTTTGAGGTTCTGTTTCATTGTAAGTTTGACTTCGATTTCGATTATGTGTTTGAGTTTCTGTTTCATTGTGAGTTTGACTTCGATTTCGATTATGAGTTTCTGTTTCATGGTGAGTTTGACTTCGATTTCGATTATGAGTTTGAGGTTCTGTTTCATTGTGAGTTTGACTTCGATTTCGATTATGAGTTTGAGGTTCTGTTTCATTGTGAGTTTGACTTCGATTTCGATTATGAGTTTGAGGTTCTGTTTCATTGTGAGTTTGACTTCGATTTCGATTATGAGTTTGAGTTTCTGTTTCATTGTGAGTTTGACTTCGATTTCAATTATGAGTTTGAGGTTCTGTTTCATTGTGAGTTTGACTTCGATTTCGATTATGAGTTTGAGGTTCTGTTTCATTGTTAGTTTAACTTCAATTTCAATTGTGAGTTTCTGTTTCATTGTGAGTTTGACTTCGATTTCGATTATGAGTTTGAGGTTCTGTTTCATTGTGAGTTTGACTTCGATTTCGATTATGAGTTTGAGGTTCTGTTTCATTGTGAGTTTGACTTCGATTTCGATTATGAGTTTGAGGTTCTGTTTCATTGTGAGTTTGACTTCGATTTCGATTATGAGTTAGAGGTTCTGTTTCATTGTGAGTTTGACTTCGATTTCGATTATGAGTTTGAGTTTCTGTTTCATTGTAAGTTTGACTTCGATTTCGATTATGAGTTTGAGTTTCTTTTTCATTGTGAGTTTGACTTCGATTTCGATTATGAGTTTGAGTTTCTGTTTCATTGTGAGTTTGACTTCGATTTCAATTATGAGTTTGAGGTTCTGTTTCATTGTGAGTTTGACTTCGATTTCGATTATGAGTTTGAGGTTCGGTTTCATTGTGAGTTTGACTTCGATTTCGATTATGAGTTTGAGGTTCTGTTTCATTGTGAGTTTAACTTCGATTTCAATTATGAGTTTGAGGTTCTGTTTCATTGTGAGTTTGACTTCGATTTCGATTATGAGTTTGAGGTTCAGTTTCATTGTGAGTTTGACTTCGATTTCGATTATGAGTTTGAGGTTCTGTTTCATTGTTAGTTTGACTTCGATTTCGATTATGTGTTTGAGTTTCTGTTTCATTGTGAGTTTGACTTCGATTTCGATTATGAGTTTCTGTTTCATGGTGAGTTTGACTTCGATTTCGATTATGAGTTTGAGGTTCTGTTTCATTGTGAGTTTGACTTCGATTTCGATTATGAGTTTGAGGTTCTGTTTCATTGTGAGTTTGACTTCGATTTCGATTATGAGTTAGAGGTTCTGTTTCATTGTGAGTTTGACTTCGATTTCGATTATGAGTTTGAGTTTCAGTTTCATTGTGAGTTTGACTTCGATTTCGATTATGAGTATGAGGTTCTGTTTCATTGTGAGTTTGACTTCGATTTCGATTATGAGTTTGAGTTTCTGTTTCATTGTGAGTTTAACTTCGATTTCGATTGTGAGTTTCTGTTTCATTGTGAGTTTGACTTCGATTTCGATTATGAGTTTGAGGTTCTGTTTCATTGTGAGTTTGACTTCGATTTCGATTATGAGTTTGAGGTTCTGTTTCATTGTGAGTTTGACTTCGATTTCGATTATGAGTTTGAGGTTCTGTTTCATTGTGAGTTTGACTTCGATTTCGATTATGAGTTTGAGGTTCTGTTTCATTGTGAGTTTGACTTCGATTTCGATTATGAGTTTGAGTTTCTGTTTCATTGTGAGTTTGACTTCGATTTCGATTATGAGTTTGAGGTTCTGTTTCATTGTGAGTTTGACTTCGATTTCGATTATGAGTTTGAGGTTCTGTTTCATTGTGAGTTTAACTTCGATTTCGATTATGAGTTTCTGTTTCATGGTGAGTTTGACTTCGATTTCGATTATGAGTTTGAGGTTCTGTTTCATTGTGAGTTTGACTTCGATTTCGATTATGAGTTTGAGGTTCTGTTTCATTGTGAGTTCGACTTCGATTTCGATTATGAGTTTGAGTTTCTGTTTCATTGTGAGTTTGAGTTTCTGTTTCATTGCGAGTCTGACTTCGAGTTTAAGCATGGGTTTGAGTTTTTTTCGTTGTGAGTTTGACTCCAAGTTTGAGTTTTGGTTTCATTGTCAGTTTGACTTCGAGATTGATTGCGAGTTTCTGTATTATCGTGTTCAATAAAAAATAATAATTAAATGAGAAAAAAATTTAATTCGTGGTTCCTCATTTTCCAGACTTTATATTCAGTCAATGTTTTTAACTGAAAAGTGACTGCACCTTGAATTAATGAGCCTTTTTGAGACCGGAAGGGTACGTTTGATTTTATCGCCTCTCAAGAATGGAACAGATCGACAAAAAATCAAAAACCACGTCGGAACTGTGGAAATATTTATCTACGAGTCTTTTGAAATATGTTGCCTTATTTCAAATATGGGCACTGCTGATGAGCCTACGACCGGTTTACGCGTCTACGGCCCCCAGGTATGCGGGCATCATAAAAAACCCTTTCTCATTTCGAAGCCCGCGACGGACGGTTTACGATTGTGGATAAAATAGGTAATTCGGCTGTTCATCTTAAGTTGCCCCTTTCTCGTTAGCGTGTAAGGGCATTTGAAGGGCTAGTAATTCAGCGGATTAACAGTCTCGAATTTAACTAATCCGACTCCCAAGATTGATGGACTGCTAGCCTTCCAGCAAAGTTAATCGGCGTCGTTGCCACCCTGGCAGAATAGGTTGAAATTTTCCGAGTTAGTTTCACACGATTAGGTTTCTCCCAGTTAATATATTAATTTTATATATACCTATATTTTATTTTATTATTATATATATTATTATTTTTTTATATATTTTCGTTGTATATTTATGTTTTATTTATTTTGTATTTATTTTCATATAAATATAATAATTTTATATATTATAATAAAAATAGAGTAATAGGGTAATATGCAGTAGGGTAATATTAGCCTCAATAATACGTAATAAGAACGCCCTCAGATCTCAGGAGTGTTATTCGTGAATAAAAATTAGTACTTACAATTTTTTCCTAGAAAGTGGTCACTTTTTTTATTATAATATTTATTTTACTTTTTTTATGCGCTAAAGTTTGATCTGCACTTGTTTGTAGAAGTCTGCGGAACACCTAGACTTGCATAAGGAGAAGAAAAAATCTTAAAGAAAAAGCGGTAAGGGAACTTCGCTTGTTAAATCTTCATCGTCTAGTTACCGCATTTCTATAAGAATAGTGAACTTTTCAGCATAGAAAAGAGAGGATTTTCCGAAGTTTGAGGGATCATGGGAAATCCTGAGTCCATGCAGTTAACCGTTGATGGTATGCATTGAAACCAGTGTTGCTCAGTTATCATTCGATACTTCCATATTTCGGCTCAAAGTTTTTTCACCTAATTAATCTAAATTAGATCCGAAATTCAAAAAAACAAATTCGACGCAATTTTAGATTAAATAAAAAATACTAAAAACGTCAATAATCGGAGTTACAATATTTTTTCAAAATCACCCTTCATTAATGGAGAAATAGCAATCTAGAAAACATGGTACTTGATAATAAATATTAACTGTAATGAGATGATAACTGAGAAAATCTGAATTTTTATTTTGTAAAATGCAATTAAAAATCGACGGCGAATCCTTCAAGAATTGAGGTCAAGGTGCGTCGTGAAAAAATCCTGAAGCCGAGAAGGACGTGGAAGGATCCATTTTGTCATTGACGTCGAGTCGAGCTTAAAAAAGACGACGACCCGAGAAATTTATTAAAAAACTAAAGTTCTGCCTCTAATTACCCGACTGGAGGGAAAATGGATTCTTCGCCGAGGGAAGGTATTATATATCAGCCACGTCTGCCGTGTAACTGCAAATTGAAATGCCGAGAAAAACCCGACGTCTTCTCGGCTTGTGAAATTTCCCAGCTAAATATTCGACCGAGATAATCAACCTGACTTTTCATCCCATGGTACCTCAAAATGGCGAAGAGTTTTTACGTCTTAGCACCTCTCAACCGAAGGGTATTTCATTTCGAGGGGTGTAAAACCCCTTGTTGAGGGTGTTCCGTGAATTGCTAGAAGAGGTGAGAAAGAAATTGAAGCTCAGTTTGGGCAAGTTCATTAACCGACTCAAAAAGGAGATTACTCATATTGACTTTTAGAAGGGTTTTCATCATTTTTATTCCCCTCTCAAGCAGCCAACTTTGAACCAATTTGAGCGATTCGTTCACCGTCTCACAACTATTTTTTTTATTTTCATAGGATAAGTAGGTAATATTGGAGGTGCTACAGTAAAAAACCGAAAATTTGTCTCAAATAATTAATTATGAAACAAACAATTTATTATTATTTTTTTATATTATAATTAATTTTTATTTTTTCTTTGTTTTGTTTTAAATTAATTATTATTTTATTTTTTTAATCGTTTTTATTTATTTTTTTAATCAAATTAATTTATTTATTTTTTATAGGTACCTAATGTTTAATTATTTTCCGGGATCCATCGAAAAAAGACTTCAGAATGAAGAAAAACTGATCATTAGAAATATAAACAAAATCATAGCCCGTTAAGGAGATAAAGAGCAAAAACTGAAAAAATCCCGTTTTCCCCGTTTTTTAATGCTACACTTATATACAACTCGAGAAAACTGCAAATTTGGCTGTACACCCTAATCAATTAGAAAAACATCATCGAAAATCATCATTTTTAGAAAATCATCATAATGTTTAATGATGATTTTTACGGGCCTGGAGCGCAATCTGGGAGGACTAGACTTCGCTCACACTCTGGACTGAATTTCCGATTTTCCACATCGCTCCGTTCATTAATTATTATTATTCATTAATCATTAATGAAAAATTGTTTTTTTGGAAAACAGCTATTCGTCTAGAATACGGATAGAAGGGGATTTCTTTCATTGAGGAAATTGAAAATCAAATTTTTGATATTCAGAAATTCAATTTTAAGAAATTCACAAAACCACCATAACAATTTGTCCATGTTTAATTTTTACATTGATTTTTTCAAAAAAGAGAATAAAGAATCGCTGAAATTAACTGAAAACTGAAACTTACTTTTTGCCTAGGGTCTATCTCCGTAATGCATAATTTAAACGAACTAAAACTACTTATATAGTTCTTTTTCTTCTTAGCTAGCAATAGTCTGAGGGATAAAAAGAGTTCAGCACTACAGACCGAGTGATTCAGCAGCGTCTGCCATCGTCTTTCCGGAGCGGCAAATTGGTCTCGAGGGAAAAAGCTAATGTCTCCTCTGCGGCTAGCGGAATTTAACTAAATATTCCACCTGGTAATCAACAGGAGCCTTAACCTTAGCGCCGTCTTCCTTAACGGCCGATGAACATTTTCTTCTAGCCGGCGCTCTTTATAATTCGGCTTAGAAAGTAAGGTAGGGTACTTTTATTCGAAAATGGCAAATGGTGATGATCTCGTCGGTGTTTTCAAATGAGCACTTCCACTTCTAATGTAATTAACTGAAATTCGGTCTAATCAACCCTTGCGATAAACTGTTGTCAGCAGATCGGGGGTAGGGTCTACGATAAAAACTGCCTCTTTCCCTTTTTTTATCGTACCCCTGCTGACAATAGTATTCGTTCAAGGGGCGATTAACTATTGCGAATTTTTTTCGCGAGCTCAGGCCGATATCGTCTTGTCTCGAATGATTTATAACCGGAAAACGCAAATTATTGCAATTGCATCCGCTCGGAACGTCATACTTTTTTTAAATTTCCTAGAACGAGTGAGTAACTTCCTGCGACGGAATGGAACCTACTATCAGCAATGACTGTTTGATTTATGATGTAATTGAACCGCAGTAGATTGACATTTATCGCTGTCGGCCGGGGGCCAGCGCGTGTCAACTCTGACATCCGACGAATTAAAAAAAATCAGTGAATTTCTTGCGAGGCGATTCTAAAGAGTTGTAAAAAATTTCGATTTGAAAGCTGCGAAATTTATTGTCGGCTCGGAGTGAGAGGTATTCAATTACTCAAGTGGGATTTTTAGATCGTCGTAACTTATAAGGGTTTAATTTTCTCTTTTTAAAAATTGTATTTATTTTTTTAAGTTCCCATTTACTTACCCATCCATAAAATAAGTAGGTATGCAAATATTTATATTTTTTCCATTCTTTAATTTCCTTTTTTGTATGGGTTTACAAATGCCCGACTAATATTTATTGTACCTTTATTGAATACCTATTCATTTTGGTTTATTTTTCAATAATAAACCATTGTGATCGCCATAAAAAAAATTTTCTAACCTGAAAAAAAGAAAATTTAAAATGAAAAAATGAAAATTTTCATAGTTCCTGAAAATTTCATAGTTTACGTTTCAAGGGTTGCAGAGCCATAATCTGCAATATAAAAATGTCCGTCCGTCCGCCGTCCACAACCAATCGATCAGTTTTAAGCCCTTTAAAAAAATAGTTTTAACCAATTTTTTTAAAATTTTAAAAAATCTTCAAAAAATGTTGTTTTTCAAAAAAAAATTTAAAAAATTTCAAAAAATAGTTTTAACTAATTTTTTAAAATTTTCAAGAAATGTTGTTTTTTAAAAAGATTTTTTTTTTTTTAATTTTCAAAAAAAAGTTTTTTTTTATTTTCAAAAAAATGTTTTTTTAATTAAAAAAAATTTTTGTAAATCGATTCCGACTTGCAAGAAAAATGTTTATTTCAAAGTTTTCTTTATGCAGAATTGGATTCCTCCGTTTTCGTCTCATTTATTCTCTGTGGCGATGTCCAATAACCTATAAGTCAAAACCATCCAGAGGTGTTGCAAAAATGAGCACTTTTTTGGTACCCAGACAAATTTCTGAATTTGGATTTACAAGGATTTACACTCTTACTATCGATATGTACTTGGATAAGTTGTTTTTATTATTATTATGTTTAGATTAGTCTGTTTTTAGTATTATTGAGCCAACCAGCCCCGTGCAATCGATCCGAATATCAAAACAGATCCAAAATTTGTTTCACCCGCGCCAAAATATCGTCTCTCAAGAGCCAAAACTCATAATCTCTTGCATTTCTTATTATCGGTGAAATATTAAATACGAGTTTTTCCATTTTTCACTTTCGCCTCAGCTTTTTTAAAAGGCGCACGCTTGCTGCGAGGCTTAATTAGCCCTCTTGCTTGCTCTCCTTTAAAGCATTGCCGGGTTAATAAGGAAAATCGTGCTGTGCATACAGTTTTTTTTCGCTTTGGTTCACAAACGGCCCTTCGTACTCGCTGACCGATCCCTAGTAATCTTCGGGCCGCACCTCGCTTTATCTTCTTTAACCGTTCGAAGTCATAATCCGTAATTTAGGCACTTGAGAGGCTTAGAACTCGAAGTGGACCCTGTGGGCCGACTAAATATCCACCGCTGGACTTTGAAGTTAACTGCCCACCCAAGTAATTCCAGTTTGTATGAAGGTTGGATTAACCTGAGTTAATACTGCACCGTTGCACGTGCACGGAATAAACCGAAGATTCGGCCCTACGATGGGCAATTTCGATGCTAATATTGCGGTAACGGAGATTTTCCAATTAATTTCACCAATTTCCCAGATTGGAAATTTCGGATTGAAAAAAAAAGTAGTTGGAAAATTTTGGAAAGTTGAAGGTCGATTTTGACGATCTCAAAAAACACTAGTGGTACACAATACTTCCATATTTTGGTAGGTACGTGAAATTCTAAAACAATTTGACTATATTTTGACTACTTTTGAGGGTGTGTAGGTCAAAAATATCGAAAAACTCACAGTGAAAATTCAAAAACTCGCCTAATCGGTGTTTTTGCGGCCAGGAAGCTCCGATACCATTTTCGATTTTAGGACTATTACAGTAGGTACTTCCATTTTCATCGTTAAGATATGAACAATGTAGAATATAATGTGAAATTTATCATTTAAAAAAATACAATACAATTAACGAATAGTTGAAACGTTTCTCCAACTTCAATCAAAGAAATTGAACTAACAAAAATCGGAAGTGTGACAATTCGAAGATAAGTATGTCGTAAAAGGGGTGATGTCCGAACACAATTTAATTGAACACGACCGAATCGACACTTTAATTGCGATACAATTTACTTTTTCAACACACATCCGACCACACGAGTCCCTTCCTCGAATTCCGAAAACCAAACTGCGTCGTCATCTTCAGTCAGTGTTGCCAAGGTGCGGCCGTCAAAAACCCCTGAGACAACGTCAAAAAACCCCCAAATCCCCCCCAAATATGAAAAAATCCCATCCCCGAAAAACCAAAAAGGTAGGGACAAATTAAAAATATTATTTTCTCATAAAACATACCTAACTCCATATCATACAACTACAATTTTAAATAGTACCTAAAACTATCAACTATTTAATACTCATTCTTTCTGACTACCCTTTCTGATCAGTAGAGTCAGTCAATAAACATACTAATACATCAATTCAAATTAGGTACCTATGTGCTCGTACCTACCCGCAAGTATGGAGACGTACATCTCAATTCCCAAATGACCTTTATTTGAGTACCTATCTTTCAATTCAATTAGCTGTGCAGTGGCAGTCTTAGCTGTTATTTATTTGCTGTACTTTGCTGTTATTTCCTAATTAATTAACTTTTTCCTAGTCCCCCTAACTTCCACAAAACCCCCAAGAAAAACCCCCAAAAAAATGTCACCCCCAAAATCCCCCTCTGGCGATGAAAAACCCCCAAATTTGGGGGAAAACCCCCAACTTGGCAACACTGTCTTCAGTGTTGCCTCTCGTGGCCCTTTTCCGAAGCTCTGGCTCCAGCCCAGTCGCTAGTTCGCTCTTTCAGGTGTAGGTAACGTTCTGAGGTCCGAATTGCCGATCGAGTAGGTACTTTCATTAGCTGAGGCGTGTAGCGCCGACAAGTAAGTAAAAACAAAATGTAAATGATATAATGTTCGCCAATTTTAAAATTGTGAGGTAAATTTAAACGGGAAATATTCAAAACTTAAATTCAAGAAATCGTACCTACTGGAAAAAATTAATAATGTGACGATTTGAGTATGTGAACGAGTAAGAACAGAATGTTGAAGAGCAAAAAAGGGGTGGGAAAATAATTTTTGAACAATTACTATCATAAATGTTAATTTTTGAACTATTACTATCATAAAGGTTAATTTTTGAACAATTACTATCATAAAGGGTGGCTCAGTGTAAGGCTAGGGTGCATTACTACTCTTTTCTTGCAATTTAATTCCAAGATACCGTCGGTTTCTAACTTTATAGAATCAGATAGATGTAAATACAACCGGGGGCTACCAATTCAGGGAGACATTGGCCCTCACGTAATCTCCGTTAGCCGTTCAAAGGCGTTGGAAAATAATTGAACGATAGGGAATTTTCAATAAAAGCGGCAATTCGGCTTCCTCCGTTGGGCAATTTGAAAAATCAAATACAGGGGCGCCAACCTAGTTATTAGTCGGACGGTGTCGGAAAAAGGCAACTATTCGATTCCGTCTAAACCCTTTTATCTTCGTTTCCTAATTGGTTCTATTCGTTCGAATTAATATGGAAGTCTCGTAAAAGCTGTTGAAAGTGCCCTGACTCTGAATCTCATTAAAAAACCGACGGACCAAGTTGGATAATATTGTCGGTTTTGCTCGCCTTTCGGGCCAATTTTCAACGCGCCCTTATCGCGCCCTTTAATGAATTGGACGGGCCCGATTAGCGCTTTTCAATACGTGTTAAATCGGTCGGGTATCGGCGATTTGTATCTGTCCGTAAAAAGGAATTGCTCCGCGAACGGAATTAATCAAACTGCAAGGAAAATTAAACCAGCCGTTCAGTGCAACTTTGGCAAATTGAACGTTTTTCCCAAATTTTTGGGATAAATCGTATTTTTCCTAATTTTAAATCTAATCTGATCAAAAATGAAAAACCATGAATGAAAAAATACCTACCCACAAGTTGCAAAATTTGCAAAATTTAATTTAATTTGCATTTTTTTAATTTGACTCAAAATATGGCTAAATAAAAAAGAAGCAAGCCGAATTACCTAAATGGAAAAGTACCCGTATATTTATTTATAACCCGTATTATATATTTACTCAGAATCACTTCCTGAACAAGTGTCTGTGTGTCCGTGTGTCTGTTAGTCCGTCTGTCCGTCTGTAGTCATTTACAAAAATGACCATAGCTCCCTCAATTCTCGACCTTTTTTCAAATTTCTTGAACTGAAATGTTTGTCTCGGCAAGAACTAACACCCTGTTTAATCGGAATTTGAATATATTACAGTACTCCCGATAAATTTGCATTTTTAGTGATTTCTATTTTATTTTTTTCCGGCAACAAAAATGAACCGATTTGAGCGTTCTTGGTCTTGAAATCTTTGTTTTACCTTGCAGAATATTTAAATATTTTTTATATTCCGATAATGTAGCTTATTTTTGTTTTATGCGAATTTTAAAATTTGAATAACGAATTTTTTTATATTTTTGACCTAAACACCCTTAAAAGCAGTCAAAATATGATCAAATTGTGTCACAATTTTACGGTTTAAAATATGGAAGTATTGTGTGTTATCAACGCACCACTGGTTGTTTATTGTTATTCATTATTCTGTTTCCGTGTTAGTTTCGCTGTTTATCATTATATTAATTTTTTCCCCTTCCAAACCAAATCGCTCGATTATTTATCCGTTCACCAGCTATAAAAATAATTTTTAAGAATTATTCTTGGTTGAAAAGTTTATGAAAATCTCATTTTAGAGCCAAGAAAGGTTCAAAGGCTCTACGAAAATAAGTCATTTACTCAGTTATGTATAGTTAAAAACTGCGTATAAATAGGTACGCTTATCATCGCTTTGCCTTTCGATCATTTCCACAGGGAATATGTCCTTTTCCGTATAGGTATCTGTCTCCGTTTCCCGAGTCGTTCATCTCGCTAAGTGATATCCCGGGGCTCGAGTGTGAAGAAGGGCCATTGTGGCCTTTTCGGAGGCGTTTTTTCCCTTTTCCCCCTTTTCAAAGGAGAAACGAGAAATTATACGCAACCTTTGTGATCTGGTACCCTTACACCCTCCATTCTCGTTCGAGTTTATTTGACAGGTCCTCTTATAAGGCCCCCCATTCACAGGAGGGGGTGCGGGGGCTTTCTTCGAACTTGAACTATCAGGAAAGCTTTCTTTCTTATTGGGGCGATTTCCGCGAGACGAGATATATGGAAAGCAGATTCTAGCCGGGGTAAAAAGGTATCATTAATATACGGTTCATCGGATATAGACTCGTAGATATGGATATGGGGGTATTCAGCGGCCTGAAAAGGGTCCAAAGGCTTTAAAAAAGATTTAACTGAAATTTTTCACGAAATGAAAAAAATTGTTAGTTATTTTAATCGCCGAAAAAATTAAAAATTGAGGTTCTCATTCGGAAATTTTTAATTTTCTAAATAAGTTCTACAATTGAAAAACTTTTCACTTTTAATTTTTCGTTTTCAATGTATTAATTTCCTAATTTGAAATTTTCAAATTTATTCAATTTTGATTTGAATGCCACTATTGTAGATTAATACTTCAGCTGGATTTACCAAATCAGTTGACATATTTAAATGTTAAATTTATGTGTGCAATAACTTACTCTCATCGAGAGAAATCTTGTTGCTTCCCCGACCTGCGATGATGCCAGGTTGCAGGGCTCCAATTATCAACAACAAGAACCTGCAACACGAGAATGAATTTTAACGATGGCGCCATAAAACATTCACGCAGAAAGTCAAGGATTATCATGAGAAATTATCAATAATAAATACTTCCTTAAGACACCTGAGTGAAAGGGTTCTCCTATCTGAAGTAGATTGGCCCTTTGGCAGCTAAGGTGTCGATAGTAAATAAATCTAGGTAAATAATGACTTTCTCAATCAAGAAGTGAGTTCCGCAAAAACTCTGTTAACCAGCCCACAAATAAATAAATAAAAATAAAATTTGGAAATAAAAAATTTCTGAAATTTATCAAATTTGGTTTTTGTCGGTTTATGCCCCCAAGGGGGTTGGTACGAAGAGAATGAGCCTTGAGTTATAATAAATAGTTCACTATTTCGAAAGTTAAAAAAAATGTTTTTATTGAATAACTATTATAATAATTATTATACCTATATTCATTGTTGTTAATTTCTGTTTGGTTAACGTAATTAATTAACATATTAACTTCCCGATTTGGTTGGAAGAAATTGACTCGCTTAAGATTTATATCACAATGTCTCTCTGCCGGCGCCTGAAAGGTGCAAGATTGACGTTGAGATATACCTACCCTCATAAAATTCAACTTACGAAAAAAATTAAATAAAATTTATAATTATAATTGAAATTCGATATTTTTCTTTTTTTGACTAGGTAGCTCTGAATTTTTTTGTTGTTTTGCATGAAAATTCTAGAAAAAATGTTATACTTACTAGGGTGGGTGGACCAGTGAATGAACACCTAGTGTATTGTGCTCTGAGTTTTCAACTTTGATAACGTCGTGTGACTCTAAATTCGGATGGATTTCTAATTTCTTTGCCCCACGTTGTTCACATGGGTGTCTAGTTTGTGGGGAAAAAAATTCTATCACCGCTATTCACATTTACGACCCCAGAAAGTAACATTATTCAGGAGGAATGCTAAAAACCCCAGTGAATGAACAGTTGGACCCTAAATGTGAACACTCAAAACCCAGTGAATGAACACAAAAACAAGAAAACACAATAAATCATTTTAAATGTTTTTAATAGCGAATAGGACATTTTTAATCACGGGTAGAGCAAACACAAGTTTTTAGGAAAATATTCCATCAATTTCTGGAACAAAAACCTTAAATTAGTGACGAGAAAAAATCTTAATAATTTTAATTGTTCAAATTTGAAGTGTAAATACAAAAGAATGGTTACTAACTGAAATTTATTTAACTAAAAAGTGAAGTAGGTAGTGAAATTGAGACTAGTTGAGTTAATCAAGACTTAAAAAGTCTTTTTGACTTGGTAGGGGCATTCTCCTTTTCTTTCTTCTTTTTTTCCCTTGCTTCCTTTCTTTCTTTAATCTGCCTTTCTTTTTCTTCTTTTTCCTTGAGCTTTTTCTTCTGGATGAGTAAAAAAATAATATTTCAAGGTTGTGTTCATTCACTGGGTCTAGACAACAAACCTCCAAACCCAGTGGATGAACACCCAGACTTCGCTACAAAATACCCTGTTCAATTATTGGATCGGATTATTTTTCGACGTTTTCTCAATGATCACAAGATTCCTGAATAATTTCTGAACATTTTAAGCCTTGGGTTTACTTGAAATGGCAAATAGTGCTATTTTACCAGTAAATGAACAGTGTTCATTCACTGGGTAAGGGCCGATTTGCAGACCCAGTACATGAACATTACGCCAAAAAATAGAGAAATAGAAGTTTTCGGGCCGATTGGTCGGTTTTTCCCTTCAAATTATACCCTAGTACACCTTGAAAACCAAAAGGAAGCGGAATACTGAAAATATACTCACCAAAAGCGACTTTCCGACGAGCTGTACAATGAACAGAGTTGTTGACAAAACAGTGTTTATGGACCGACTGGGACTTCGTACACCTTAAATGCTGTTATCTGCTGATAAGCTCACTTCAGCGTTACCAAATCTTTTGCTGACCCATATGGATAGTTACTGGAACTAGGAAAATTCGAGTCGACCACTAGAGGGTTGTCACAGGCTCTGTATCTTCAAAAAAGGGTGTCGGTGTTCATTCACTGGGGTGTGTTCATTCACTGGTCCACCCACCCTACCTACTCATTTCAAGGGATTTTTGTTCTTTATTTCGTATTATAGTGAATAATTCTCACCCCTGCGACGACTACCTGTTCTTTTCCCGAGGTACCATCGCATAAGAACCGACACCGTACAATCCTTTGGCTAAACAAAGGGAAAACACTAAATCCATATCAAACATGACCCGAGTATGTTATCTCTAGGTATGAGGACAAACAATCCTTTTCCCCCCAATGTTTTGTTGAGGGGTAAAGGGGTGGAATCGGCGAGGGTAAACTTTCCGAGCGCGGAAAATAATCTTTCACAGCGGCTTCGACTTTCCCACAGATCATCCCGGACCTATAACTTGACCTTATAGCGGCAAAAACGCCGCCCGCGACCAGATAGTGGACCGCCGAATAAAGGCGTAGCAAAAAAAAACCTTTTTCGGTAAACCGGGATAAATGGGGAATCCGTCGATGTCGTTAAACGAAAAACGCCATTCCGGTCCTCCATTTAGCCAAACCTATCGGGCTTTCCTAACGCAAAGGAAGTCCTTCGATTAGTACGAATGAAGCCAATTCACGAATTGTGATGAAAAAGTCGAAATCAATATTAAGTATAAATCATAATTTTCCTTCTCATGTTCACAGTGAGATTAGGCTGATAATACAGATACACAGTACATCAGATATTTTCAAATAACCAATTGATTTTAGCGGTTTTGACCTCAAAATACAGATGTTTGAAGAAACTATAGTTTTGTTCTGATACAACAATTACGAAAAACCCCTAGTCTCTGAATTATTGGCAATTTAAAATTTTCTTACCCCATAACGGACACTAACGCCACTATCCGGAGCCCAGGCGGTGTTAAGGTTCAGAGTCTGAGAGGAGTTACGATCCAGAGCTCAAGCGGGGTTAAGATATGGAGCTCAAGCGGTGTTAAGATATGGAGTCTGGGTAGACGCTACGATTCGGAGCCCAAGCGGTGTTAAGGTTCGGAGCTCAAGCGGTGTTAAGATTTGGAGTCTGGGAGACGTTACGATTAGGAGTCCAGGAGGGGTTAAGATTTGGAGTCTGGGAGGCGTCACGACTCGGAGCTCAAGCGGTGTTAAGATTTGGAGTCTAGGCGGTGTTAAGGTTCGGAGCCCAAGCGGTGTTAAGATTTGGAGTCTGCAAGGAGTTACGATTCGGAGCCCAAGCGGTGTTAAGGTTCGGAGCTCAAGCGGTGTTAAGATTTGGAGTCTAGGAGACGCTACGATTCGGAGCCAATGCGGGGTTAAGGTTTGGAGTCTAGGCGGTGTTAAGGTTCGGAGCTCAAGCGGTGTTAAGATTTGGTGTTCGGTGGTGTTCTACAAATTGGATCTCGGGCGCTGTTTGACAATTTTAAGTCCTAGCAAGTGTTTTACAAAAAAAGGGTTTCCGAACGAATGAATTTTATTATTAAATAATAAAAATTTTATTTATTTATATATTATATATTAATTTTTAATATTTATATTAATTTTAATTTATTTATAAAAATTATTATTAAATTTTAATAATTGCCAAGACGAAAAACGTTGCCACATCATGGCATATTGTTGCTTCTGGAGTAAAACAAAATTATTTCCCACGCTTGAATTCGTATTTGCGATTCGTCTGGACGTTGTTTGCCATTTTCAACCGTGTCCAATAACTTTTCTCGAATAAGTCCCTTCAGTGAGTACCTACTCTCTAACATATTTCGAATATGTGCTGAAATCACTTTTTAGAGCCTCGGTAAAAAGACAATCATGGAACAAATTGATGTCTTCCTCCAAGAACAAAGCTATTAGGACTAAAGACGTAAACTAATTCTACGAGACAATCTCAAAACCGGGGAGGTAAGGACGTGGCCGTCAAGAGTGAGAAAGACATTACGTCTCTTAAGGGCTGCAGGTGATGGATGCCACTGGCCAGGCTCTCTGCTGAAACGTATTAGAGCTCAGCCCCCATCAGGGAGAAATTCACCCCATACACTCGGTATACAGCCAACATTAAAAGCATCACTTTCCCAATGGCGATTTTTCCCTCTCTTTTCTTCAATTTGCGCTTTCTTCCCTCTCGCCGCTAGCCAGATCATCATAATATGATGATAATACGAGATATTATCTCGAGCATGGAGTCAAAATAATGAAATTGAAAAAAAAATTAAATGTTTTGAGAAATTGGTAATAAATATATAGGATTCTTACTCGGGGTTGCTCACAAACGATTGCATCTATAAAGAAGTATATTTCATAAATTAGTATAAGTACCTAGTAAGCAAGACATTACATGAGCAGAAAAATAAAGAACATACCTATAAAGAAGAAATCAAAACACTTGAGCATTGAGTAGGAATCCTTCATCCCTCTCGAACAACAAAACAACTGAGTGGCGCTCACGAGGGCGTACCTACCGGATAGTGGCGCATCAGGATAAATCCTGTGTGACGTGGAGTTTGATTGGTAAGTTCAAACTCTACATCCCCCTTCCCCCCCAAAATTTAAATTTTTTGCAAAAATTTAAATTCTAAAAAAAAAATTTATTTTACTTTTTATTTTCATTTTTTTATTTTTTATTCTTTGGAGTAGGGGTACAACTTGGAAACATGGAAGTAGTTAGACTCAGTTTTTCTATAACCGGAGTCGATCTTGTAAATAGATTGAGAGGTTTTCTCCAAGATTTTAAATGGTCCTGTCCTAATCTCGGCAAGCTTGTTCCGATTCAGGCTATTCCCATGATTCACGTACACCATGTTTCCCACCTCAAACGTGGGAATTTTCCGGTGTTTGTCGATTCTCCGTTTGTTCCGCTCATGAACTTTTTGAGAGTTTTCAAATGCCTTCTTTCTATCACGTTCCAGATCTCTTTGGACTTGGCAGGCGTCGGGAACCATGCTTACGTCTATGTTGTTCAATAAATAGTTAGGGCTGAGCTGCGACTTCCGACAGCAGAAAATTTTGGAACGTAAAGTTTCCAGCATCGTCTCGATAACATCCTTCAATTTCCGGAGAAAAAATAACATTCACAGTTCGAAATTGACCCCTCGCTTTTATTGAGTTTATCGCGCTCTTAACTGGCGGAAGTTCAGTGATATTTTTATGTGAAGCCAAACCTTGCAAATCATCCGGGAAGCGATACCATATTTCTTCGGATGCCGATCTGATTCTCTTCAATTTCAAGACCGTTGTCTTCTCACCCGTAGTGCTGGCCTCTGCCACAATATAGAGCTGATACTTGGACATCTTGCGCCGGTTGTGGCCACAAATCGAGTGTTTTGATTTATAGGATTCTTACTCGGGGTTGCTCACAAACGATTGCATCTATAAAGAAGTATATTTCATAAATTAGTATAAGTACCTAGTAAGCAAGACATTACATGAGCAGAAAAATAAAGAACATACCTATAAAGAAGAAATCAAAACACTTGAGCATTGAGTAGGAATCCTTCATCCCTCTCGAACAACAAAACAACTGAGTGGCGCTCACGAGGGCGTACCTACCGGATAGTGGCGCATCAGGATAAATCCTGTGTGACGTGGAGTTTGATTGGTAAGTTCAAACTCTACAAATATTAATCAAATTTTTAAGGGTAAATTTTTATTTTTTTTTTTTTAATCCAAGTGAACTAAATTTTTATTTTATTTTATGTTTTTTTTTTTAATCTAGGTATTTGAATTGATGTTTTAATGTTTTGAAAAATTGGTCATTTATCAAATTTTTCAAGGGTCAAATGTTTAAGGTTAAAATAAGTATCTCCTTAATATTATTTTATACCAAATTTTTAAGGTTAAAATTAGTATCTGTGTCGTATGGCAACCCGTACTTTCGGGCAGCTCGCCATTTTTTTTTTTTTTTTTTTTGTTTAAAAAATAAAGGTTGTATCTTTCTTAATATTATTTTATTCCGATCAAATCAATAATCTTTTGTCTTATCTGCTTGCCTGCTGGTGAAAAATAATTTTCAAAAATATTTGGAGCCCTTTAACAGAAAAATCTACCCTGTGGAATGAGTCACGTAAACCGGTGCAAAAAGCCCGTACATGCATGACATTTACGACTGATCAACTTTTGAGGGCCACCTTATCAGCTCGTACTGAGCGAAATTCGAAGGTCATGTCATCTCAGAGTACGATAATGTCAACATTTTTTGGTACGGAGTTGAATTCAAAATCGTAAAGCTGGAAGTATCGATTTCGTCGGGTTTTGTTAAAACTGCCATTCCCTGTCAGGTTCGACTAGTTTCTCTACGTGAGCCCTCAATTCCCAGTTCAGAGGCTGTAAAGAAGGCGATTTGAGGCTCATTCTACTCCAAATAATTCCAAAACTGGTTCTTTATATTTTACAAATAAATGTTCAAAACAAATTTCATATTTTTTACAACCCCATACAACGAAAACTTTTTCAAATCAATGTTCTCGCAATATAAAACTGAAATTAACTAGGTACCTATTAACATTTTATTAAATTATTTGAAAAAAATTAATTAGGTACGTATATTTTTGCAAAAATGATTTCAACAGTAATTTTTCCAAATGTGTAAAAATGTAGTTTGTCGTAAAATTGTTATTCTTATAAAACGATTGTGAATAATAAATTATTTATTAGTCAAACAATAATTTGAATGATAAAATTTGTTAATTTAATTATCATACGAACAATTTTGATGTCAATTCTCTTACAACCCCATTCAACGGTAGCTTTTTCTAGATGTTCTAGCAATATTAAATTTCAACTAATTATTTACAATTTAATCCATTTTCAAGAATAATGTTTGATTATCTCCGAAAAAATTATTGTTTTTTTAACCTATTCGACGTTTTTCAAACTATTGTAAAATGACTTGGAAAATGCGTAAAGAAATAATAGGATTTCAAATTTGAAATTACATTTAAAAAATTAAAATTAATTTTTATTATTCATTAATTTTATTAATTTTTAAACTTATTTTTTTTTTTTTTTTTTAACAAACATTTATTTTTAATTTAACTAAAGCTTGGTAGGAATGGAGGGAGTATTTCTTCTCTTCCATTTTTAAACTTATAATTTAATTACATTTTTAAATTCATTAATTTATTAATTTTTATAATTTTTAATTATTAATTATTATTAATTTAAAAAAATTAAATTTTAAATTTAAAAACAAATTTAAAAAATATTTTTATTTTTTAAAAAAAAAATTAAAAAAAAAAATTTTAAATACTTTTTTAAAAATTGTTTACAGATGAAATCGTTATTTTTATAAATTTTTGTTATTCCTGTTACCTACTGGTTGTTGTTTTTACGAAATTGAATTACCTGCATAAAAATTTCTTCATGTGTAGAGCGTGAAACTGAAAATCCACAAAAAAAAATAAATCTACTGAATTGCACAAAAATCTTCTCCCGCCTCCCCAATTTTTTAAACCTTTTATTCAATTACAACTTTGACAACTCGCTAAATATGGAAGCGATAAAAGCTCACCCCCCTCAAAGACATGGTAATATCCGGAAACCTGGAGCCTCGCACAGGGGCCATTGTCAGGTTAAAGGACCAAGTTTCATATCGCTAAAAACTTAGCTAATGACGAATGTAAAAGGGGCTGTACTGGAGAACCGCCTTAACTTTGCAGGACCTTCAAAGGAAACCACAAGGGATTACGACCCCTTCACAACCCTTAAGGGCTGAAACG
Source organism: Nesidiocoris tenuis (assembly GCA_036186465.1). Classification (NCBI taxonomy): domain Eukaryota; kingdom Metazoa; phylum Arthropoda; class Insecta; order Hemiptera; family Miridae; genus Nesidiocoris; species Nesidiocoris tenuis. The sequence continues at coordinate 4,107,370 of AP028923.1, forward strand.
AGCACCTACTTTCCACAACTTGGCCCGATCTTAGTCGGTAGCTAAACGTCGGTGTTAACGAACGCTTGTTTTCCGACGGTTTCCTATCATTCACAGTTTTGGTGCTTGAGATCATGAATGAGCAAATTTTATGGAACGTAAACCAACAAATTTTCAGGGGGTGTTGAAAAACATTTCCTGGCCCGATTGCATAGGTTCATTTTTTAAGAAAAAGAACTTAAAAAAAACGCTGCTAAGTAGATCAGTGGCATGTGCAGATTAGTTTTCGCTATGTCCGAAGAACTCTGCAAATTTTGCACAGGGGTTCATTTTTCGATTGCTAAGACAAACTTCACGATATATCGGTACTCCTTAAACTCAGAATTTAGTTGTTATTATTCTATAATTTCAGTATAAATTTGTATTTTATAGGGGGATTTAGAGAAACGTTTTTTCAACCCGGCAAAAAATAATCATCCTCTTTGCTTGATAATTACTTACCTATCTATCTTTTCAACGCAGCAGATCGTTTAATTCCGTTAAATTCACCATTTAATCTATTCTTAATCACCTTCATTATTAACTGAATAATAATAATTATTAAATTCTCTGAATAATGAATGAAATCAAAAATGCCTCGGAACCATTGTTAAAGCCTGACTCGCTTTCATGTTGCCAAGCGCAACTGGTCGTAGTGTGAGTGCGTCACCTTGTTGGTGTAATAGGCTAGTGGTCGTAAGTAGATCAATCAACCGTATCTAAGAGCCGAGGCCAAATTCTCAAATTTTTTCGATTTTTGTTTTGCTGATTTGTGTAATGCGACCAAATTCTTTAAATTGAAGATATCGGGAGGACAGAAGTTTTTGTGGGGATTCCAACGAGTGGAAAACGATTTTTGTGGCTCTAGTCGTTTTCGAGTTATTCAGAATTGTAGAAATTTTTAAAAAACTCAAAAATGTCTCACTAAAACTGCTATAACTCCTAAACGGTTAGAGCTACCGCCGTGGCGATGGTCTCATTCGATTCGGCATAGAAAAATCTATAGAAAATGATGCGTCACATGCCTATGTTACAAATTTCCAGAAAAGCACGAATTTTTTACCTCTTCAACAGCTGTTTTACTGGCCTTAAAATTAAGGTAGGGTTCTGTCGAGACGTTAGGACCAACTAGATACGGAACTTGATTTTTGGTAAAAATTTCAAAATTTTCCGATAACTCCTTCTTCCTGAAAAACCCCGGACGGCGGACGGCGTACGGCGGACGGACGAAAAAATGTTATTGCAGATTCGGATGCTACACCCCTTGAAACGTAAACCAACAAATTTTCAGGGGGCGTTGAAAAACATTTCCTGACCCGATTGCATAGGTTCATTTTTTAAGAAAAAGAACTTAAAAAAAAACATTTGGAAAAATAATTTATGTATTTTCAGAATTTTGGAAAAGTGTTTTAAAGATCTTCTAAAACTTTGTATTCCAAATTTTTATCCAAATTTTGTAGGATTCTTCTAGAATGCTTCATTTAAGATTTTTATATCCGTTTGTCAATTCTCCAACATTGCCGCCGAAGATGCGGACCAGACCGGTTCGTCCAGATCAAAGGACGGCCAAATCACCACGCCGCCCTGGCGGTCCATTGTTCTCGGAACTTCTTTACAAGCCTTGACGAAAACAGAGCTACGCGAATTCCTTCACTTGGCGAAAGAAATCGAGAAAAAGGAGCAGAAATTCGAACTCGAAGTTGGGACGATTGAAGACGGCGATTTTGCGAAGCGTCGATTCATTCAGTTCTTCGAAGATGAGTTCAGACGAGTACGATAGGCGAAAATTTCAAAATTCAGTTGCCGGTTTTTAGGGCAGAAATGAAAAATTAGGATGGGAATGAGGTACTGGTAAGAACGGCGCACAATCCTATGCATTAGGTTGCAACCCAAGGAACCGGCCCGTTTCCGGACGAGCATTCCGTATGAAATTCCGTGTATAAACGGTTGGCCCAAAGTACCGGAATTACCTGCCAGTGCTAAAAAATTATTTTCACAAAAAAAAAATTTTACGAAATAATTAGCAACGGACGAGCATTCCTAATAAATTTAGGTTTAATTCCGTAAAAAAACGGTTGGGTCAAAGTACCAGAATAACCTGACAGTACTAGAAAAATGAATTTTTCAACAAAAACATTTTTAATAAATTATTGAAATATTCTCACGGCGGGACCTCCTCCGTTGTAATGCGCAGAAGTAAATTTTAAACGACCAACACGAACTGTTCATATTGATGTACAGGAAAGGAGCCGGGGCATCATTTGCAAGTGTCAACGGATCATAAATCAACATTGAGCGAAAAATCGTTCAACTTTCTCACCCCTTCAGTCTGTTATGCCATTAGCAGGGGGCTTCGTGTCATGAAGGATCACTCTCGAGTCTGGAAACAAGTCGAATTTATGAGATTCGAAGTTGAGTTATGCGCGATTTTTCCCATCTCATTTTTCCTCCGCTGTTTAAAACGGAGAAATTTATTTTCGACGGCTTTTCCATTTTCTACTGCTCGGATTATTTCAATTTAATGTTTTCTCGCGATTTAAAAAAAATGAGAATAAATAGAAAATATTCTATTCGATTTTGATGTAGAAACGAAAAGCCGTGGTTCTTAGGTAGCGCACAGTTCATAAATAATTTGATTCGATATAATTTGGTCTAATTATATGCCATTGCCAGAAATTTTGATTTGCAAATTTCGAAAACCATCCTGAAATTGAAATTACCGACCAAAAGAGGTGAACGTTCAGAAACCAGTGGTGCGTAGAGACAAACATTTCAGTTTAAGAAATTTGAAAAAAAGTTGAGAAATGAGGGAGATATGGCCATTTTTGTAAATGACTAAACGCCCTGTTTGATCGGAATTAGTGAGCCTCCACGAAAGCGATTGTGAGCGTCTTAGGGAGCGATTGGGAGCGACTTAGGGAGCGTCCGAGGGAGCGATAGAGACCGTCCGAGTGAGCGATAGGGAGCGTACGAGTGAGCGATAGAGGCCGTCCGAGGGAGCGATAGAGGGAGAGATAGGAAGCGTCCGAGGGAGCGATAGGGATCGTCCGAGGGAGCGATAGGGAACGTCCGAGGGAGCGATAGGGAGCGTCCGAAGGAGCGATAGAGATCGTCCGAGTGAGCGATAGGGAGCCTAAGAGTGAGCGATAGAGGCCGGCCGAGGGAGCGGTAGAGACCGTCCGAGGGAGCGATAGGGAGCGTCCGAGGGAGCGATAGAGACCGTCCGAGTGAGCGATAGGGAGCGTCCGAAGGAGCGATAGAGACCGTCCGAGTGAGCGATAGGGAGCGAACGAGTGAGCGATAGAGGCCGGCCGAGGGAGCGATAGGGAGCGTCCGAGGGAGCGATAGGGAGCGTCCGAGGGAGCGATAGAGACCGTCCGAAGGAGCGATAGAGACCGTCCGAGTGAGCGATAGGGAGCGTACGAGTGAGCGATAGAGGCCGTCCGAGGGAGCGATAGAGACCGTCCGAGGGAGCGATAGGGAGCGTCCGAGGGAGAGATAGGGAGCGTCCACGGGAGGGACAAGGAGCCTCCTTGAGAGGGACAGGGAACCTTCTCGGGAGCGCTATACCAGAAGCGTAGTTTTACTTCCAAAAAATTTACAGAGTAAGTGTTGGAATCGCCCAAAAATCGACAATCGGAACGGAGCTTCAAAAAAAACTTACTTTTACACATTTACTCAGAATTACTTCCCGAACAAGTGTCTGTGTGTCCGAATTTTATGCCATCGAAAACCTCCACCTGCCGACGAAAGGAACAATTTCCCGAAATTTTTATTTTATAGTAAAAACTGTAAGAAGCCAATCGCCCTTTTGCATACAGCTAAATATTCTCATTGATTCAACTCATTCGCACGTGTATCCACTGTTACATATTCATCGTTCGTTTAGTATCTGCCAGTTTAAACTTCAGAAAAAGATCCACAGGGCCGCTTACTGAGTAAAAAGTGTGATAAACAGGGGCTTTTACGACTCGAAACGAAATGTGCTCTTCGCATCTGACTTTTAAAACAGTCCTCGCTTGCGGGAATGGAGTGACGTCCTCTTTTTCACAATGACCTCAAATTACACGGGACTACAATTTTATAAACTGCCTCTGCTTTGAAAAAAGGGGCAAACCTACTTGAAAACTTGCCGACTCGAAGTACGGGTATTGCAAAAACATTTCGAAGAAAAATGATTAAGCTGCGTCATTCTGTTGCAAAAGGGCAAGTTGCTGTTTTTAGGTGGCCCCTCGAACTTTACTCCATCTGCATAACAACCTCCGCCGGTCCATAACATGCATTAACGTATAATAACATACCTAATTAACATGCTTATGCAAGAGAATTTCGGATAATCGTACGCATTTCATATTATGACTTTTTTTAAATTGCAATGGTGAAGTCGACCTCAAATTGAAAATACAACCAAAACAGAAATTTAAAATCAAACTCAAAATCGAAGTCAAACGCGGCATAAAGTTAAGCTCAAACTCACGCAGATACTCAATCAGAACTCAAAGTCAAACTCAAACTACAGTTGCAAGTCAAACTAAAGTTGAAAGTAGAACTAAAAATCAAACTGATAATGAAACTTAAAATCAATCACAGAAAAAGTCAACCTCAAACTTGAACTCAACCTCAAAGCCACAATTAAACTGAATCTGAAATTGAAAATAAAATTCAAACTGAAATTGAAAATCAAACTTGCATTCAAACTGAACCTAAACTCGAAGTCAAACTCAAACTGAAACTGAAAATCAAACTCGACCTCAATGGCAAACTCAATCTGAAACTCGGACTAAAACCCTAAGTAAAACTTAAACTGAAAGTTTGGCTCGAAGACAAACTCAAACTGAAATTCAAACTCAAAGGCGAACTCAAACTCGAAGTTAAATACCAAACTGAAACTCAATCTGAAACTTGAACTCAAAATCACATTCAAACTGAATCTGAAATCGAAAATCAAACTCAAACTGAAATTGAAAACCAAACTCATATTCGAACTTAGGCTCAAACTGAAACCGAAATTTAAAATCAAACATAAAGTCAAACTCGAAGTCAAAATCAAACTGAAACTCTGACTTTGATCTTCGATTTCAGTTTCAGTTTGTTTTCGAGTTTCATAACGAGTTCCAGTTTGACTTTGAATTTCAGTTTCAGTTTGATTTTTAAATTGAGTTTCAGTTTCAGCTTTACTTTCCGTTTGACTTTAAATTTCAGTTTGAGTTTGATTTTTACTTTGAGTTTCAGTATGAGTTCGAGTTTTATTTTCAGTTTCAGTTTGAGTGTGACTTCAAGTTTGTTTTTCAGTTTGATTTCAGTTTCTGTTGGAGTGCGACTTCAAGTTTGACTCCGATGTTGAGTTTCAGATTCAGTTAAAGTTTGACTTTGAATTCCAGTTCGAGTTTGAGTTTCAGATTGATTTCAGTTTCAGTTCGAGTGAGACTTCGAGCTTGAGTTTCAGTTCGACTTTGAAATTCAGTTTGACTTTGAATTTCAGTTAGAGCCTTACTATCAGTTTGACTAAGTCAAGTCATTGACTTTCAGTTTGGTGTTTCATTTTGAGCTCTTGGTGTGCTTGTGGCTTTGGTGTTTTTCTTTGAGTTTGAGGTTCAATTTGCTTTTCAATTTCTGTTTCAGTGTGAGTTTACGTCGAGTTTGATTTCGAGTTTCAAATTGAATTTTTTAAAATTTTGTCAATAAATTATTTTTAGAGTGTCTAGTTCTCACATTTTATGTGACTCATTAAACGAATTAGCATATGCAGATATCGCAGTTAAAGCTACGCCATAGATTGGCGGTTAGAGTGTGAATGGGGGGGGACTGTTCCTAATGGCCAAATGCGCTGCACCAAAGGCGCCTCCACCATTAGCGTCTAATTGGAGATGGCTTCCTTTGAGAACATAATTGCATGGAAATTGAGAAAATTATTGGTGATGGTAAAACTCAGTTTGACGGTTGGCCGTAATTATGTAGATTTTCGGTTGTAACTTAATTTTCACCTATGGTGGCTCCTAGTTGATGGGAAAAATTCACTCCCCCCATCCGCGCCATATCACGTTGTGGCCGTGAAAACTTTACCAAATTATAAGTTGACCCAACAAATTAGTTGACTGGCGTGCCAGGGTTAACGAAACAAGTTGATAATTACCCTGTTTATACGCTTTACGCGTTTACACGTATGCGGGTTGTTTTTAAAAATTAGTTTTAAAAATGGGCATAATATGCCTGCGCAGATTATGTCATTTATGTCTTTTATGTCATTTATGTCACATATGTCACTTATGTCATTTATGTCATTTATGTCATTCATATCATTTATGTCATTTATGTCATTTATGTCATTTATGTCATTTATGTCATTTATGTCATTTATGTCATTTATGTCATTTATGTCATTTATGTCATTTATGTCATTTATGTCATTTATGTCATTTATGTCATTTATGTCATTTATGTCATTTATGTCATTTATGTCATTTATGTCATTTATGTCATTTATGTCATTTATGTCATTTATGTCATTTATGTCATTTATGTCATTTATGTCATTCATGTCATTCATGTCATTCATGTCATTCATGTCATTCATGTCATTTAGGTCATTTATGTCATTTATGTCATTTATGTCATTTATGTCACTTATGTCACTTATGTCACTTATGTCATTTATGTCATTTATGTCATTTATGTCATTCATGTCATTTATGGTGAATAATATTTTTAAAAAAACATTTATTCACACTTCGAATTTCGGAAGCCCATAAATGAAAACTAAAAGAGAAATTTGAGAAGGTACCTAATCCAATGTTCGCCCTTTGATTTCCCCGGTAAAAAATCGCCTCTCTTTTCCAATATGTCTACGATTCGTTACACGATCTTGGCAAATATTAATGAAACTCCCACCTCAGGCTCCTAATGTTCCACCATAGATAGATCACCATTTCGCATCCCCCGATCTTCCCTTAAATGATTAAACATCCCCACTTCGCGCCAGGCATTCTTTTCCACCCCTAAGGGAAAAACGTCCGTATCTTTGACGCCATACTTTATCCGGTGCAACATTTCTCTCGGCCTGTCTCTTCTCGTTGCTCGAAACTAATTTTTTGCCCGCCTCATCTCCGTTTACTCTGTTTTCAATCAATAAAACCAATCTCGACTGTAAAAGGTTTTTACCTTGTAATCGGATCAGCCTTTTCACCGGTGATTTCGCGAGCTAATTCATTTCCTTTCTTCATTGTTTGCACACTTCTTTGAGAGAAGAGAAAAACATTTCTGGAGCGATGATACCTGCAGTGTTTTGTAATGTAAGCTCCGGAGGATAAATAGAATGAATTTTCTTCCCGTTGAAAACTCATTTCATCCAGTAGGAATATTAAATATGTCAAAGAATGAAAGAAACAGTCGCTTTTTATTATATTAAGGCAATTTCATAGAGAGCGTAGGGACACCTGAAATTTTTCGGGGTCGAATAAATTATTTCCGAGCAGAGTCATTCGAAAATTCTTTGAACTGGATGCTCATGAAATTTTCACAACGAGTTTCTGGAGTTTCGAGGACCATAAAAAGTTCAACACCAAATTTCCTCTTAAAATAATGAAAAAACTATTTAAAAAATCTGAAGACCAAAAAATATTTTTTCAAAATTGTACCAAAAAATACCCTCTATCCTCGGCCGTATCGTAGGCTGTACAATGAGCGGTATCTGATGAACGGCTCAACCTGCAACGCGACAGGTCGGCAGCGCCGCCGCAAAAATATTCGAGCGTTGAATCCGGCGCGTCCAGCCGTGGCGATAGTGTATTCGATTATCTCAGTGCCGCACGTTCCGGTCCCCCCTTTTTACAATAGCCCGCCGGGCGGACTGAGTGTCGCTCAACAGGCCGGCTGAGCCCCGCACGACGCATGAGACGGTCGGCGGTCGCGCCTACTGAAGATTCGATTGTCGAATCTCTCAGGCCGCCCTGTCGCTCCGCCCCGTTGAGGGTTGAGCCGTTCTTCTGAGACTTGAGACTTTGTATTGAACGGATGATCCGATTTTGGCAAAATTAATCTTGATGCATCGGTAGGTGCTCTCAGGAGTCTCAGAACGCGGTAGAAACCATTTTTTGAGATACCTAATGATTTTTTTACATGGGTATGAGGTTGTTATGTGGTTGTTTAATGATTTTTTTGCGATTCCAAAGGGAATTTGGGAGGTTTTGTTACCCAAAGTGCACACAATGTGCTAACATTTTTTTCCAGCCATACGACTTTACTTGCGCATTTTGGTGGACACGGCATGTGACAAATTGACATGTAAACCTTTTGAACCGTTTGAGGGAATGTTGTGAAATTATTTCTTGATCAATTATAGCATAAATATTTTCATTTCTTCATAATAATTATAATTAACACAATTATTGTGTGTAAATAATTATAAGTTTTTATCTTTTTTTGATGTAGTGCCTAGGTACCTACATACAACAATGTCGAAAATTGTGGAATCTACGACTGTTACCGGGCATCAACGAAAATCGAGTAGTCAGATGTAATGATTATTATACTGTTTTTCATTCTATCGAGCCAAATTCGTCGAATTTTCATATACAGTAGTTATAGCTATTCACGAACAGAAATATGTTAACGTTACTGTGCCGCATGGACGGTTTACTCTGTTCTAGACAGCTCAAATATCGATCACCGCGAACGTATGCTGTTCTATTATAGATTTGGTCTGATGGCCGATTGTTTATGACCAAGTTGGCTATCCGTCGACAAACTGTACCCGGTAATTGCATATTCCAGGATCCGAATAGTTCCAGTTCGATCGATCCTTGTCCTCCTTTCGCATCGTTTCATTGGTATGCGAACAATGAACCGATGATATTAGCATTCGACATTCTTCAGATGTCCAACTTATTGTGCGTATTGTGAGCGATGAATTATTCCCGATAACCAACAAACAAGAGGTAAATTCGAGGATTTATACTAAATATAATATATTATGCATATTATGCATAAATTCATTTCAGCAATTCTCCTGTTGATGTTAGTATTTACCTATGTATTTATTGTTTATTTTATCTGTTAAAATATTATTGATTTTCTAAGAAGTACCTATCTTACTTTGATAATTCGGATTAAATTTGAAAAAAGCGTCCCAAACTTGGTGTAAAAAAATAAGTGAAAATAGTTCGAAAATGAGACAAATCCCCGCCGACTGCATTTTCGTATCTCAACTCGTTTCCAAAATACAATTTTTTGAAGGTGTTTTCACGCTTTGTTTCATAAAAACCCACATTTCTCCGGTTCAAAACCACTTTTTCCAACTTTTGAGGACATTTCTGGATTCTCCGTTAAATTTCCTATACGCCTAGAGGACATTTATAAATCCTCATAAATGATCAAAAATCAACTTCTACGTACAGCAATTGTAGTTCAAACATCGAAAATCGAAAAAATATTTTTTCTGAAAATACTCGTACGGTAATTGAGTTTTGGAAAAATGTAACAAAAGTGTTCGAATTTCAGAAAAACTTGCCCATTTATTGAGCTTTTTAATGATACGATCGCTTTTGCGATTATCTTTTGATTTCGTGGAGAAATTCAAGTTTGATTGCGGAAAAACAGTGTTTACCATCAGAAACGCGTTCTCCTTTGTCTAAAACGTGCGTTTTAGTGATTTCTCGAGTGAGGCAAGTGTATGTATACAAGAGTAGGTATACCTAATATATCGTTCAAGTTGACATTATTAGCGCTTTCGCCCAAACGGCCTTCCTCAGGAGCCATTACCAGCGCAGCGTGTGCGAGGCTGTTTTACCATCTTAAGACAATGCGGATAGCCTGCGTCATCACTTTTTTGAAAATGGGCAATATTTTCAGTTTTGTTTCATTTTCGGCCTACTTTTGCCCAAATTTTTCTACACCGAGTTCGGGGCACACTGTATATTTTTTGAATTTTACATCAATTCTTGAATATTAGTGGAAAATATCGGCAAATTATAGAATCGTATAAAAGGAATGATAGGATCGCCCTGCATCGAGTTTTTACCCTTTCATCCCTCTATTCCTATCGAAGCAAGTTGTTATCGTCAAATTGATTCGTCTCGGGTGTCACTTCAAGTTACCATCCGTCGAAACCTAAGTCACCGTCGCTTATCTAAGTCGGACGAGTTCGAGGAAAGTTGTCGCGTCTTTATCTTCTGTTTGTCTTCGACTCCCATCCGTCGCATCCTGAGGATGTCCTCGGCCGGTCCTTACCTGGGATGTCCTTAACTTTCGGAATGCGCCGGGAGGCGTCAGTCATGAAAGTTGGAGGGTTTTGATGTGGGATTGATCCAAATAGATTGTAACGTGCCAACTGGGAGAAATTCGAGCGATTTCGCCGAAATTCAAGCTGGTGATTGGGAAATTCCCGTTTTAAAGGCCTTTCACGGTTTTCCGATCTACGCTTTTAACACCCTAGACATACCAACATTATCAATTTGGTACAAAATTTAACGTAGGTGAAATTTTAAACCTATGAAAAAATTTCAGGTTTTGATTTACCTACCATGTTTTTACCACTAAATTTTTTATTAAAATTTTTTACTACTAAGGTATCTTTTCATATTCACTTTTTAATTATATTCTGTTACATTTTATATTAAGGAGTTATTCAATTAAAATTTAGATGTAACTTATTAGTTATTAATTTTTTTGATTTCTATGGTGTCATTTTTTATTATGCTCACTTGTTGATAATTATTTATTAATTTTTCAAATTTTGCCCTATTCTATCATACGAGTATTTAATTTTTAATTTTTTATTTTTTTTTAATAATTTATACACCTACTTTTGATTTGATTTAATTTTATTTTGTTTATCAATTTTTATGTAGTCCTCTAAATTTTTTCAATTTAATATTTTTGTATAATTCAATTTTTTATTTAAATTAAAAGTAGTCAACCTACAGCTGAGTAAACATGAGGTTCGATATGCTAAGCTTAGATCATCGTGATGCAATCTGGGTTGGCTCATCTGGATTGGACGTCATCGATGATATCATAGTGTGTTCAGTATTAACCATGCCTCCTTGTGCTATAAAGGTATTGTGAATGACACTACAGAAAAAGGTAAGTACCTATTAAAAATTGCGGTCTGATGGCGTTCAGGACTTTTATACTTGACACCTACGCTAAATTTGGAACCAGTGAAGGCAAACCGCCATTCTAGGGGTTGCTTTTTGCCCTATTTCCAGCCCTAAAGGTGAGGGTATGTTAGGTCATGTCGCTAAATTTTTAACTAAACTCGCGATTACGTGAAAGATTCTCCGAAAACGAAATTTCCCAAAATAAATCAGGTTTTTTTTTGCTAATTATTTTCACACCAAGGAACGCGCATTTTCGACGGCTTGCCGCGGCGGCATTTCCACGAAAATTGCGGCTTCAGTCCAATTCAGCGTCGAATCGATTTTCGAAGCTTCGTCAATCTTTAAACACGATCAGTCGGAATTCGGCATGTTTTTCCCCGTATGCTTTACCCTAGTAGGCAATCTACATGCTAATGCGGATATGGATCTTTTTTCTTGCTCCCCATTGAATGACAGTGCATACGTGAATTCGGCGGAAATTACGTCGCCCGCTTTGAATAAAATATCGCCTTCAGATATTTATGTTTAACTCGTCACTGTCGTGTTAGCTGGACAGAATTCCATTCATTTAGGCGATAAGCCTTTTTTTTATTCTTATACTTACACCCCAAACAGAGAAAAAACTGATTAGTAAAATGTTGTGTATTTTCCGCGTATTAAGGAAATAAATTTTGAAACATTTTCAATTGAAAAATTTTTAAATTAAATTTCTTTTTACAATAATTGTATTTTATATTTCCAAAATTTCGAAAACAATAATAAATTATTTATTTACCTAGTTCAATATTTTTAAAGTTAAATTTCCGTATTCCACTGAAATTTCACTCCTGAAATTGGGGGTCCTCTTTGATAATTACAGGGGAAAAAATGTTTTTTTCACGAATATTGGGAGGAATCCCTGTACCTAATTGTCATAGAGGGGACATTTACGCCAATTTCAGGAGTAGAACATTGAACTTTTTTTATAATATCGAGCCAGAAAGATAATTATTTCCTAAATTTCTGAATTTTTATCTATAGAATATAGAATCTCTTTTTTAAAAATATATTTAGGCAAATTTCAATAATAAGTAAATTTCAAAATGCCTAGGTCGGTACAATACAAAATTTTATTCCAAAATAATGCCAATGTTTGATTTTGAGTTGAAAACTTCAGAAAATAATCAACCAAACATTAGAAACAGAAAATTTCAGTTTTTTAGGTGTTCAACTGACCAGGAGATTTGAGGGGTCAAAATCACATTTTTCATAAATGAGGCGCGTACTTTCAAAATTTGCTCAATCCATGTTTTTCCAAAATCACCTTTTTTAAATTAACTTTTTTCCATTTTTCTCAAGTCGATGATCCATTTTGTCACCCTGCAACGCCTTAAGGACCAAATCCGGCTCAATCCTATAGGTAAACGGTTCCTAAACAGTGTATTTGCTTCAATATATTGAAGCATATATGCTTCATTGGAAAATGTTTTTGTGTTTCCTGGAGATTTTCAAATTTGTATTGAGCCGGTTTTGAAATGCCTCAATTATTCCCTTCGAATATAGCTATATATGGCTAAAGTACTCGTATAAAGGGATAACCAGCAGCCTATGAAAGAAGTGAATACATTGGCTTCAAATATCTTATATAACCTAAATAGGTATGAAGCATCTTTAGTAAAAAAGCATTAAAAAAACTGAATTTCTTCAAGATCATTTATAACGAGTCACGGTCACCTATAGTAAACAATCTCAGATCACAGTGCAGCGTAGATCTGATAAGTCAACAAGAGCCACTCCCGGCGTCTGGACCTTTCCTCGGTGGAGATACGTGCGATTACGTATTTCACCTTGTGACCCCTCAATAATCGTATACCTTGCTTCGAAAACTGATGCAGCCCGAGCTTCCAAAACGATTCATCGATCTCTTTGTTCTAGAAGACCGGCCTGCAGGCTCATTCCGAGCCATTGATTCGGTTATGATGGAATATTTTGAATCATCCATTGAATTCAAATGCAAGGGATTGCTACACAGTTTTTGTTTGAAAATGTATTCACTGGCGCCCACGAAACCGATTGTTGCCGAGCGAGGATGCGTAGATAATCGCCCAACACTTTCTCTAAAAAAAATTATGCTGAAAAAATATTTATTTTGATATTTTTGTCCAAAAAAATTCTCAATTTTAAAAATTCGAGATCAAACCGTTTTGGACCTTCCTGTTTTTTAACCTTTAGCTCTTATACGGTTTGGGCCAAAAAAATGAAAGTTGGTAGCACAGGTAATACCACAGGTTTACTATCCGGAAAATAATGCGCCGAAATAGAATAAAAAGACTGGGCCATTTCTCCATTGAAAAACGGGACCTACGAGCATTACAAAATTACTATACCTTCCCTGCAGACCAGCTCCTCAGAGCTTTTCCTGAAAAGGACCTAATAGCGGACCATTCGTGGCAAAGGTTTACATTCATTGTGGCCTCAGGAAGCGTCCTGCGATTAATGAGTTCCCTCGGACTTCACATGTTCGTGTCCTACGGTTAAATCGTTTTACAACCTTAAAGGGCGGCCGGCGGAATGCAAAGGACGAAGTTAATGAACTGCCAGACCGACGGCGACGGAGTTCGTCTGGTGGAATTACGGTCCACAAAAGGTGAGAACTTATTCGTGGGTACTGGCTGTAGGCAATGAAAAGGGACCCCGGCCAGTCGAGGCGATAAAAATATTGTTCGAGACGAGTCCCGTAGACCCTGAGGCTGGCTGAGTTTGACCCACACATCTCGTTTTATCCTACGTTAACCCGAGTGATTGAATAGAAATTACCTACGTGCGTAGCTCAAAATCTACACTGTTAAAGTTAAATTTCGAAGAAAAAAAGGCCAAAATCATGACTACGAAAAACCGTATCCCTGGTCGAAACAAAAGTTTGAAAACCCTTTTGGACGAAGATCGAATAAAACCAAAACTACTCATTCCAAAACGCAGTTTTTCGCCCTTTTCCAAAATTCACCAGCACCACCTCATCCTCCTCCCCCTCCACCTCTTCCCCCTCCCATCCTACTCACCCCTCCTCCTCATCCACTACTTCTACTCTTCCTCCCCTCCTGCTGCTGCTGCTCTCCCCCCTCTCTTCCCTCTCGTCAACCTCTCCTCATCTTCCCCCTCATCCTCTCCCTCAACTACTGCTCTTCTCCCCCCTCCTGCTGCTGCTCTTCCTCCCCCTCTTTTTTCTCCTGATACTCCTCCTCTCCCCCTCCTCCTCTTCTTCCCCCTCCACCTCATCACCTCTTCTACTCTCCCCTCCTGCTGGTGCTCTTCCTCCTCCTCTTCCCCCTCATACTCTCCCACTCCTGCTGCTGCTCTTCATCCTCCTCTTCCCCCTCCTCATCTTCCCCCTCCTCATCTTCCCCCTCCTCATCTTCCCACTCCTCGTCTTCCCCCTCATCATCAGCCCCAACTACTGCTCTTCTCCCCCTCCTGCTGATGCTCTTCATCCCCCTCTTTTTTCTTCTCTTCCCCCTCCTCATCTACCCCTCCCATTCCTCCTCCACCTCCTCATCTTCCCCATCATCCTCTCCCCCTACTCCTACTCTTCTTCCCCCTCTTGCTCCTGATCCTTCTCCTCCTCCAGCTTCACCTCCTTCCCCTTCACCTTCTCGTCCTCGCCATCCTCCTCCACCTCCTCCGACACTCAAAATTATTGATGTTTCAGAAATCTAAAAAAAATTTAGTAAAAATGATTTATCAATTCAATTATAGCAGTTTTTCAAGCTTTGCCGTATTTCTCGCTCAATTTTACAGGATACATCTTGATAAAAGTCATATTCAATTCTTCTTTATTTTCCGCTGTAACTCATCTCGTCTCGCTCTGAGTGAATTGGCTTACGCTGCGAAGACTTTAGCCTCGCCTTTCCCGGAGATAAAATCCCATGGAAAGGAAATAAGGGGGCGCAATCACAAGGCGAAAATGTCCCAGCCCTCGGTTTCCCGACCGTAAAACCTTCCGAGAGCCGAGGGATAATAGAAACGCGTAACTTTGCATTCGCGCAGTAAACGAGAAGCTATACGAGAAGCGATGAAGTACTGTGCGGAAAAAGAGAATGAGGACACATGTTTCGATAGCCAGCCAACCACGGTTTAGGGCAACGAATAACCGCGGTAATAGCCGATCGTAAAGCTCGTCTGAAACCCATCGTCGAAAAGATGTTCAAGGCCAGAGGCCACTTTTACCATATTTTTAAAGTCTTGTTCAATTCTACGCCTCGTTAGTCGCTTTCAGATATTTTTATTTATCAATAAAGTTAGGTACCTTAAATAACGATCGAGAGGCTAAATTTAACAAGGCAATCGGGCTTGGCACTACTTTCGCCAAAAAATAACTAATTACACCTCCTCATCTTTCTTCTCTTCATTCCCATCCTTCTCTTTCTCTTCCTCCTCCTCTTCTTCTTCCGTCGACTTCCTCCTCCGTCTACTCCCACTACGCCTCCTCGTCTCTCTTCTATTCATCCCCATTCTTCTCTTCCTCCTCCTCCTCCTCATCATTCCCCTCCTCATCATTCCCCTCCTCATCATTCCCCTCCTCCTCCTCCTCCTCCTCCTCCTCCTCAATCCCCTCATCATCCTCATTCCCCTCCTCCTCCTCATCCTCCTCCTCATCCTCATTCCCTTCCTCCTCCTCATCCTCATTCCCTTCCTCCTCCTCCACCAACTCTTCTTCCTCCTCTTCTTCCATCCTCTTACTCCTCCTCCGTCAGCTCCCACTACACCTCCTCATCTCTCTTCTCTTCATCCCCATCCTTCTCCTTCTCTTCCTCTTCCTCCTCTTCTTCCGTCGTCTTCCTCCTCCTCTTCCTACGTCGTCCTCATAATCCTCCCACCCATCATCACAACCCTTCAAACTTTCCTCTCCTCCTCCTTGCAATATTGTTTTGTAAAAAAAACCAAAACAGTTAACTGTCACGCTTTGTATATTACACCAACATCTCTCCAGCGACATGTTCGTGAGTAATAATGCGAATCTCGAGTTTATTTTCGGGATTTTTTTCAACTCTGAAAAATTGCCCGAGGAGGTCTCACAGACGGAATAACAATTCGCGCTCAGAAACCCCGAAATTACGACCTCGTGCTCTTGTAAGTCCGAAGTTGGAAAATGTAATACTTTGTTATTACGTTTCGCGTCATTCGCCTCTGTATGCAAATGTCGGCTGACACGGCAGCTGCGAAAGTGCGTCTTGTGAATACGGAATCGTCGCAAGTCGCAACTACCGATGTCCCAGTCACCTTTCGTGCTGATCTGCGTAGGACGTGAGTAACGAGAAGGGTCAAATAGACGCCTCGGCGTTAAATTTTCTAGTCGTACGTCGTATAAAAAAATCCTGTTCCCACGCTAGGTGCGTCACGCGAATGTTGAGCGAATACTCCAGCAGACATGAGTAAAATGCCAAAACCATGAACACCAACACCAGACAAGGATTTTCCGAAAATAACTGTTTATTCGGATACACAACAACGCCTCGTATAAATAAGTAGGGAGTCCCCCAGCGTCTCTGAGCAAACATTTTATGCTTTCTCGTTATTTTTAAAGCGTCTTCCACTTTTTAGCTTGTTTCTAAATTTGAATATTTATTTTAGTTTCACTTATTTATTAATTAAGTTTCTTTGACCTACTCTTTGTTACATGCAACGACGATGTAGGCACTCTCGGAGAATGCACAATTATACTTTTTATCCAGCTGAGAAAAAAGAGCTTCAGAAATACCCTAGTCGTATGTTGCATCGGAATAACAACTGAAAGCGCATGCTGTTCCCATTCATTGTCACTCCCCGTCGAGTTGAGCCTAAAAAAGGCCACCCACTTCTTTCTGTTTCCTCCGATCCTTCGACGCGTCTATTATTTAATGGCGTCGAAATAATTTTAATGGGCACCTTTTTTCCGATAATTGAAAGGGAATACGATCGGATAGAAATCAATTTCCGTCCGAACCCCCCGAGTTCGGAATGTAATTCGTATTTCTAACAAACGCTGACATTTCTATTACCGTAAGGTATAATTTATCTCTATTTCCAGGTAGCGATTGTTATCGTACTGCAGGGCCGTTCAGATATGTTCCGAAATAACAAGGCTAATTATAATTGATAATTATCAATCATATTGGCTCGTAATCCTCTAGAATTGAATTTCATATTGGAATTTAAAGGCTACAATGGTAAGACAATAGAAGTCAAATATATTTGCTTCAAATTGTGAATTTTTTTATATGAAGAATTTAAAAATTATTTTATTCAATTTTTCAAATTGTATCTAACTTCCTTAAAAGAAGCCTCATTTCAGAAAAAGAAAGAAGTCCCAATTTGATAAGTTTGGAGCAGAAATATTTAGTACTTTCATCTTTCTGCCCTGTAGCCTTCATTTAATTCATTTCTTATTATACCAATATTGAAATTTAAATTATTGGTGAAGCGAGTGAGGTTTTTGGGTGAAAAAACCGTCATTATTTTTATTAGCCAATAGGTATACAAAAAAAAAAAACGCTGGTTCTGAGGAGGTTTACAGATGGTAAAAGACCAAAAATGCCCAAATTGATTCACTTTGAGGACCGGAAAAAAATAAAATCGAAAAAACTAAAAATGCTAATATTTTGTACTTTAATACTGCGAGTCATCGAATTCCTAAAATAAGGACAAAATAATGCAGCACAATAATAATAGTATGGTCATTATTCTATAATAAATTATATTTTTTCTCATTATTTGCCAATTTTAATAATAATAAATTCCACTCACAGCATGGCACTGCTTTTAGTCCGGACCAATGCCGGTCCCGCCGGAGCCGCGAGTACCGCGCGGGTTTCACAGCTTTCGGAACGCGTAACCGGCAACCGCTCGATCGCCAAGCAACGAGACGTGGACGAGAGAAGTGCGCGCGGGCAACTGAAGAGCGTCGGCCGGCGTCCGAGACGCGCGGCAGGAGCGGCGGGCGGCGGCGGGCGGCTCCGAGCCGCATTTGGATCCTGGGCCAGGATTTTTGGTAGAATTTAGGAAAAATAACGTGAGAGAAACATTTTTAAAAATTTCAAAAGACTAGATTTGAAGTGTTAACTGAGTACCACCGGCTTGCTCCAATATTATGGAGTAAGTAGGTATATGAAGGCAGGAACGATCGTAATCAAATCGTACAAATTATGTAGGAAGGTCCAAACATGAAAATCGGGGCGGAGGTTCAAAAAACGGGCAGTGATTTCCCTTGATTCTCAACCTTTTTACATGGTATTTCGTTGATTATTTTCGGTGCCCGGTCTTGAGTGTAAAAGATTATCCAGCTCAATCGAAGCTTTGATTACTCACAAAACTTCCGAAAAATTGTGATTTTTATCGTATTCTACAATATACCGATTTGAGCGTCAAAGGCCTGAAATTGTTGGTATTTGCTAGCAAAATCCATATAAATATTTCTTTACATTAGGAAAAGATATAAATATTTTTTATTCCTTTTTTCCATAGCCTATTCTTATGTACAAACTACTATGTGGTTAGCCTTCATATAAAATACAAAACGTAAAATTGGAAAAATATTTTTTTCTGCTTATTAAAAACCATAAATTGTCAAAGAAATCACCTACTTACCCCGAAGTACCGATTTTTGCAACGCGGTTGTTTCATCAACCTCTCTGGAAATTAACAAAGGGAAATTTTTCATCATCCGAGGACAACCTGCTAGTTGGCAACACTGGTTCGCTGATAAGGGATCGACAACTACTGATAGCGGCACTCGAAGGAGTCGAAAATGGCGGACGGCGAATCTCGGGACGATCCTCTCGGAGGCGGCTCCAGGGACCAAGGGCCCAGCGGAGGCGGCCCGGCGAACCAAGGGCCGGGCGGCATGGTCGGGCCGCCGGACATAGGGCTCGGAAATTCCGGCAATCCGTCCCAGTTCAATCGAAACATGCCCAGGCCGGAGTGCGAAGGTTCCAGCACACCAGGTTAGTCTATCCACTGTTTATCAATGGATTTTATTATTATTTTATCAATTTAGGGCTAAATTTAATTCCCAAGGTTGGGCGGATTGGATAATTTTGACGGGTTTTGGGTATCTGATAAGAGAAATGGGAAAATTCGCCTGGGTTGGTAGATTTTATTGAAAAACTTTCCTGGTTCGTCCTTCGGACGGATTGTCAATTTTTGTCCAACTTTCCTCCAATTTAAATCAATAATCGTCTCAATCTTGGAAGCATCCCTGGGAAATGTTCAAAGTCCAAGGATTAAAGAATATTTCAGTCAGAGTTTGGAGGACATTAAGGGATCTTCAGGGCCAAGAAATGAGAATCTCATTTCTATCATCTGATGATAGGTTGAGAGGGGCAAATTCAACCATTTCAGGTTACAAGGCTCGTAATGTAATGAAAAAAAAATTTAAATTATATTAAAATGATTATTTCAAACAAACGTCAACTCGCTTCAATAAAGCATTATTCATACTTTGTTAAGTCAAAAAAATAATAATAATTTCAGGTAACGAGGCCAGCCCAGTTCAGCAAGTTTCGTTTTTCTCCCTTCGCCATTTCCTGCGAGAAAATGCCGACGGCGCGCGCGGCGGTTTCATGGAAGGCGGCCCTGGGGTGCCGCACGTTTCCCCGCCCAGGGCGCACGACATGGGGCAAGGGTTGCCGGATTTCGTGCAGGATCACCTGGTCGTCGAACAGGCCTATTTGGGCGGTCATCAGTGAGTGGCTTTCATTTTTGAAAATTTTCAAAATGTCCATAGTAAATTTCTGCCCGTTTAAGCATAAAAAAGGCCGCATTTTTGTTTAATTTTTTTTTTTACTCATTTGTATTTTTCAAAAATTTTTTTTTCATCGGCCTTTTTTTATTTTGCAGGGAAACACGCAACGTAGACATGCGTTTCGACCTGACGGAAATGGAACATATGCAAAGCAGAGACGACATGGTCGAAGGTGCCAGCGGCGGAGGGATCAGCGGCATTTCGTCGTCGTCGGCCGCCCAATCGTCGAGCTCGGAGGTCGGGCCGTCGAAAAGTCTGCCGGACTTCCTGAGCGACGGCCCCATACGGCAGCGGGACCGAGAACCCGCTTCTGTAAGTTATTCCTCAAAACAAAAAAATAAAATAAAAAGAAACCTAAATGAAGAAATTTTTCGTTTTAAAATACCTATGGACAGCGGATTCCAAAAAATTCGATACGGATCTCTTCTACATTTTTGAGGATATTTCGTTTCGTAAATTTTTCAGATCCAAGTCGAAAACGACCGCCTTCAGTCGGAAAATGAGCGAATGCGAATCGAACTGGGAATGCTTAGGCAACAGCTGAGTCAACAGGTTCAAAGGTATGAAAAAAGTTAATTTGTCGACGCATTTTTGGATAGTGCTGCAACGGTTCGGCGTTTTTTGATTTTGTACGCCATCTTGATCAAACCGATACATCGGCTTTTTTCATTCCGGTTTCAGAAATGAAGACTTGGAGACAGAAGTGACGTTAATTCGCTCGAGAGGAAACACCGTGCCTATCAACCATGAGAAAATGCAAGAAGAACTCGAACGGTTAACGGTAACTACGATATTTCCTCTCGATTTTGACTATCTTCAGAGCCCTTACTTTTTTCGTACGATTGCACAATATTTATTTTTCAGAATCGAGCTTTGGCGGCTGAAACTCGACTTTCGCGTTTGGTTATCGAAAATAACACGTTACGGGTAACTACTTACTTCACTTTGTCTTCTTTTCACTCTGAATCTGAGTTTCATTTTTAATTTCAGTTTGAGGTACAGCCTGAGATTTAGTCTCACTTTCAGTTTGCTCCATGTCAATCATTTAACAATGTTCCTAATGAAGTACCGTGTGTCGCCCCCTGATTTCAGTCGCAACTGATGCGGTCGAAGAATCGCGATCCCAGATGTTCCGGCGCTGCTTCCACGTCTGCGCAGCAGACGCAGAGCGAGCGGTTGGCCAGCCAACTGCGCAACGCAGCTTTCAACGCAGAAGTGTCCTTACGGTAGGTTTTTCAGCTTTTCTGCGTCACTGTCAATCAGAGTCGCGATCCCCCCGCCTACGACGGCTCAAGCCGCCAGATTCAACTCTCGAATGTTTCTGGCCCTGCGTGCGAGCCATTCTTCAACGCTCCAAAGCTTTTTGTACATTTGAGCGAAATCGGTTCATTAGTTCAGATGCTATAGGATTGCAAATTTCGCCATTTGACGGAAATAACATTCGTTTCAGGCAACTTCTAACAGGAGTGGATAACCTGCGTCATTTAGCGGACAATTTGGATCCGCCGACGTCTCCTCGGGTTCAGCCCTCGTCAGGAGATAGCGGCGACGACGACGACGATATTTATATGCAACCGTCTAGTCATGGTAATGTTAAAATTATTATTTTGAATTCCATAAAAAGTCAACAAATAAATTTTGATTTTTTTTAAGCTTAAAATTTCTTTGAAAACTTACGAATTTTTCAGATCTTTACATGAATGACGAAACTTTGATTTTTATACTTTCCACTCTTTTTGAATTTTTGGGGTTTTGCGAGGGATGAAAATTGGAAGTAAAATTATATTTTGAAATTGAGGTTTGTCAAAATGTTACATAATTTTTAAAATTCCGACTTTTCAATGTCACCAGCAATAAAAATTAAATTAAATTTTTTTCACATTTTTCAAATTTTTTAATTTTTTATTTTTACGAGCGTTGAAAACTCAATTTTAATTTTTTTAAACATGCATTTTTATTTTATAAATTTTTTTCAAAGTCAAAAATTGGATTTTCAGTTTTGCTTGCGTTAAATATTAAATTTAAATTTTTGGTGTGAAATTTTAATTTAACTAACAATCTTTTTGTGTCAATTTTTCATGATTTTAAACGTTCAATTTAATCGAATCAAATAATTATCGATGTTTTATTTTGATTTTATCGGAAAACAGCTGATGAACAATTTGCGTTTACAGGCCATGGAAAACGATGATGACTGGCTTCTGCCGAGACGTACCTGTAATTATGAATTGCGAGACACCACGTGCGACTCTTCGTTTTATTTCGTAGCCGAAAGAGTGAAAATCGCCTTCAATACTCACAGAACACAATTTAATTCATTTATAAAATTATAAATTTAACCGAGCGGCGAAAGACCAAAACGTGTCCTTCCTTGGGACGACTGATGTACAGAGTGGCTGATCCGATTTTGGACTTGAGCGTTGATTGAAGGACGGAATTATTTCATCGCATTGCCCTTGAATTTAGAGGGCCGACGTCTGCGTAGTTTGCGAAATAGAATTTATTTTAGCCGATCGGCCGCCACGTTAGCTTTTTTGAACACTGCTTGCGGATAATTGCGATTATTTATTGTCCAGTATATCTTAAGTTATACGTACCTATAAGTATTGTAAATAGTAACATTTGATATAGATGTACAAATACAAAAATTCTCATTACTCTTCATCATTTTTCCTGCTGCATCCCAGTGGATTTTGGGTTTTATTATTTGTTATTTTATTTCTACTGTTTAATTAACGGCTCGTTGAGTAAACGTAATTACTCAAAAAGTTGGAGGCTTGCAAGAGAGAGAGATAATAAAAAATTTCAAAATATAATTTTCTCAAGAATCAAAATTTGAATTTTTCCGAAATTTGACGTTATATTATAAGAGACGTTAGGCTATATGAAAATTACTGCTCACGACCCATCCATGACCTTACGATCTATACTGAACTCCTCTCGGCCAATCTGAACGCTCCTCACGGCCTCTAATGAATCTCCTCACGACCACTGATGAACCTCCTCACGACCTCTAATGAATCTCCTCACCTATTTTATATTATATATTTTATTTTATTTATTTTATATTATTTTATATATTTTATTTTTATTTTATATTTGATATCTCCGCGCGACCTGTAGCTCCTCAGGATCCATCCAGAACCCCCCACTATGGCGCGGGGGCGGTCAGAATTACGGCCGGCGATTAGGGCTTATCCAGCCGTGGTTTCCGCACAACGAACCCGCCTGGGCGGCTCCATGGACGAAGCGGTTGCCGACGACTAGGAACGCAACAGGGCAGCCTCGGCCGGCCCGAAATATTCGACAATTGAATCCTACTCAGCCGTCGGTGGGCGGGTCCAGCCTATCCTTCAGCCTACCTATGCAAATTTTATAACATCACAAAAAATATTACGATAAAACTACGATCCGGATAAAAATAATTATCTATCGCCAGATCCAGACATCGCCTTAGTTGTAGTATAGGCACAACAACAACAACAACAACAACCTGTTTTACAAAACCGGTACGGCTGTCGGCGGTACCCAAACAAAACAAACTCCTTTCAGACGTTTCTTTCCAGCAAGGCAGAGTTTGTCGGTTGAATTTTCCCCTACTTCATGATAACAATTTTTTTGTCCCCCTCCGGTCAAAGGATGATTTGAACGAAAATTGGCCACCCACCAAAATGAGTGAGGATCGTCAGTCGAGAAACGACCGTTACAAAAAGTGAATCGCCTCGTAAAGTGACCGCCGTCCGTTGGTGAGTTTGCATAAAAAATTGAATTTATAAAAGTCTGCAAGCTTGGAGCAATGAGCCGATTTTACTCAAATGGTTCCAGGAGCGCACTGGAACTAAAATAAATTTTGAACGGTCAAAGCAATCCACTTGATTTTTGTCTCGTTAGACTCAACGTTTAAAAATTTATAAAATGCAATTATGATACGTCTCAATCGTCAATATTGTTGTGTTTGAATCCTAAAACGCAATGTTTCAATAATCTATCCGTGCGTATCAGACGAACGTATCGGCACGCAACCGCCGACCGTCTTGTCCGTGGAGCCGCTCTATTGTGCGGCACTCAGTCCCGCCCGGGCGGGCCCATTGTGGAAAAGGGGGGATCGGACCGCGGTCAGCCAATCTCTGACGCGATTGGCCCGGCTGGACCCGCCTCTTACGGCTCAAGCTTCCGGATTCAACTCTCGAATGTTTCAGGCCAACCGTCCCGTCGTCTTGCGGGTTGAGCTGTTTGTCTGCGGTTTTTTGTCATGGCCAGCTGGAAAGATTTAATTATTGAATCATTTCGTCCGTAGGCTGAGCTCCGAACAACAAAAATTGATCTAAACACCGCGAATTTGCTTGCACTATCGAACTAGCTAACTTTGTGCCAGTTTTCCAGCTAAAATGAGAATCGCCGTCGAAGGTTGCGCTCACGGCGAACTCGAGAAAATCTACGATACTATCGAAGCTCTGGCCTCGATGAGCAGCTCTAAAATCGATTTGCTCATTTGCTGCGGCGATTTCCAAGCCACCCGAAACTTGGAAGATTTAGAGTCAATGGCAGTGCCTCCTAAATATCGGGAAATGTGCACATTTTACAAGTAAAGTTTTTCAAATCATTTTAGTCAAAATATTTGGGCTTTTACGATTAATTATTATTAAAAACGTACATCATAATTAAATAATGTATTATAAAAAATTATTTATCATTTATATTATCATGTACAATAATGATTAATTGCATTATGCTAATTATTAATCTGTAATTATAATATGTTGATTAATTTAGAAGTAGTTCTAAAATAAATAATGTTACTTAATGGTCATTGCATTTATTCTATAAATTGTACCTATTTCCAGATACTATACTGGTGAAAAAATTGCCCCGATCTTGACAATTTTTGTCGGCGGCAATCACGAAGCGTCGAACCATTTGCAAGAATTACCTTACGGCGGCTGGGTGGCTCCGAACATTTACTATTTAGGCTACTCCGGTGTCGTCAATATTGGAGGCATTCGAATAGCTGGCATATCCGGTGAGTTTCCTCGAACTTCCATTGAAATATTAATTTTTTGAGTGATTACCATAGTTCGTACAGGTGATTGGAAAAATGATCATATCTAAGAATTCCAACATGGCGGGCTTGAAGAATTGTTTTTGCGTTGCAGGAATATTCAAGGGCCACGACCACCACCGAGGTCGCTTTGAAAAAGTTCCGTACACAAAAAACACGATAAGATCCGTCTATCACGTCAGGAACCTGGACGTCTTCCGGTTGAAACAAGTGAATTTTTTCAAAAAATAATACCTCGATTTACCCCAGGTTTTTGGAGTTGTGCAGAATTTAATAATTTCATGTTATTAGATGAGCTCTCCTATCGATATTGCCGTTTCGCACGATTGGCCGCAGGGCGTTTACAATTATGGCGACAAAGCTAACCTAGTACGGATGAAACCGTTTTTCAAGTAAGAATTTCGACGTTATTTGCTTCTACATAATTACCCGTACGCCAATCGGTAATAATTAATCTCTTTCCAGAGATGAAGTGCAAGACGATAAATTGGGAAGTCCAGTAAACAGCGAATTGCTTTACAAACTGAAGCCGAAATATTGGTTTTCGGCTCATCTGCACGTTAAATTTGCTGCCGTCATTCCTCATAAGAATGTAAGTTACGAGTTGATGAGGAGAAGCGGTTACAAGGGAATCCTGTCTTGAAGCTCCTCATGGCCTTTCTTAAAGTTCCTCACGCCCTGTCTTGAAGCTCCTCACGATCTCTCTTGAAGCTCCTCATTACCTGTCTTGAAGCTCCTCCGACCTGCCATGAGGCTCCTCAAGACTTGCCTCGAAGCTCCTCCAAAACCTGTCTTGAAGCTCCTCATCGCCTGTCTTGAGGATCCTCCGACCAGGCTTTTCGGTCCTCCAAAACCTGTCTTGAAGTTCTGCACAACCTATCTTGAAGCTCCTCATGACCTGGCTTGAACATCCTCCAAGACCTGTCTTGAAGCACCTCCAAGGCCTGTTTTGAAGCTTCTCACAACCAATCCTCGAAGTCCTCATGACCTGGCTTGATGTTCCTCCAAAACCTGTCTTGAAGCTCTGCACAACCCATCTTGAAACTCCTCATGGCCTGGCTTGAACATCCTCCAAGACCTGTCTTGAAGCACCTCCAAGGCCTGTCTTGAAGCTTCTCACAACCAATCTTGAAGCTCCTAATGACCTGGCTTGATGTTCCTCCAAAACCTGTCTTGAAGCTCTGCACAACCCATCTTGAAACTCCTCATGGCCTGGCTTGAACATCCTCCAAGACCTGTCTTGAAGCTCCTCCAACACCTGTCTTGAAGCTCCTCACAACAAATCTTGAAGCTCCTAATGACCTGGCTTGATGTTCCTCCAAAACCTGTCTTGAAGCTCTGCACAACCCATCTCGAAACTCCTCATGGCCTGGCTTGAACATCCTCCAAGACCTGTCTTGAAGCTCCTCCAAGGCCTGTCTTGAAGCTTCTCACTACCAATCTTGAAGCTCCTCCGACCTACCATGAGTCTCCTCAAAACTTGTCTTTAAGCTCCTCCAAAATCTGTCTCGAAGCTCCTCCGAAATCTGTCTTGAAGCTCCTCCAACACCTGTCTTGAAGCACTTCACACCAATCTTGGAGCTTCTCCAAGACCTGTCTTGAAACTCCTCCGACCTGCCATGAAGCTCCTCAAAACTTGTCTTGAAGCTCGTCATGACCATCTTGAAGCTACTCCAAAACCTCCAAGGCAGATCTCGGAGAAGCTTCAAGACAGGTTTCTTCATGAAGGCTCCAGGTGAATGGCGATGTTACGCTGCTTGTCAGTTAGTCGCCCGTTCAGTTATAACTCATTTCCAGGAAGATGGTAAAGTGGAAAGCGTAACCAAGTTCCTGGCTCTGGACAAGTGCCTACCAAAACGCCAGTTCCTCCAGGTATCGTACAAAATTCTTATTTCAAACGCACCAGATATCATCAAATTATCTCTCCAACAAGAAAGAAAAATTTTCTCCAAATCATTCGACATTTCTAAAAGGTTTTGGAAATCGAACACGACCCTGCCAAAGAGCTGGAAATCGAATACGATCTGGAGTGGCTGACTATCCTTCATTACACGAACCATCTCATATGCGTCGATTCGGGGATGAACTACCTACCCAATGCCGGCCGAAGTGATGAAAGGTTCGTATATCAAGTGATACAGAAATTCAAACAGATACTGAAACTCAATATCAAAGTCAAAGTTTGAACCGAAGATAAACTCAAACGGGTACTGAATCTAGAACTTATACAGAAATTGCAACTTAAAAGGAAGGTCAAACTCAAACTTGAACTCAAAGTTCGAAAGAATGGTGAATTCAAACTCAAACTAAAACTCAACGTTCGAAAGAAAGGTGAACTCAACAACAAACTCGAACTAATACTCGAGCTGGAAATGATAATCAAACTGGAACTGCAACTCAACTTTAAACTAAAACTGAACCTGAAACTCAATCAAACTCAAACGGGAACTCAACATCAAACTAACACTCAAACTCAAACTGAAGCTGAAGTTCAAACTCAAACTTGAAAACGAACTCAAACGTGAACTCAAACTGAAACTCGAACTTACACTCAATCTGGATTTGATTCAAACTGGAACTCAAACTCAAACTTAACTGAATGTCAAACTGAAACTGAAGTTCAAACTCAAAATTGAACGTGAACTCAAACTCAATTTCAAACTTGAACTTGAAGTCAAACTGAAACTCAAACGTACACTCAATCTAAAACTCAAACTGAAACTCTAACAGAAAATCAAACTGAAACTGAAGATCAAACTAAAAATTGAACTTGAACTCAAACTGAAATTCGAACTTCATCTCAATATGAAAGTCAAACGTACACTCGAACTGTTGGTGAATCTCAAACGTAAACCCAAACTCAATCTCAAACTCTAGCTCGAACTTAATCAAAACTTGAACTCGAACTGTAACTAAAACTGAATTTCAATCTTGAACTTGAAGTCAAACTGAAACTCGAACTTTTACTCGAACTGAAACTCAATCTGGAACTCAAACTCAAACTGAAAGTCAATCTTGAACTCAAACTGAAACTGAAGTTCAAACTCAAAATTGAACTTGAACTCAAACTGAAACTAGAACTGAATCTCAAACTTGAACTTGAAGTCAATGAAATTCAAACTGAAACTGAAACTTGAACGTCCACTCAAACTGGTAGTGTAACTCAAACGTAAACCCAATCTCAAACTCTAATTCGAACTTGATCAAAAACTTAAACTCGATCTCAAACTGAAACTCAACATCTACCTAAGATTGAAACTCGAAGTTCAAAACAAAGGTGAACTCAAACTCAAAGTGATGATCAAACTCTACCAAGAACTCATTCTCAAACTCGAAGTTCGAAAGAAATGTGAACTCAAACTCAAACTACAACTCAACATCAAACTCAAACTGATTCTCAACGTTGAACTAAAACTGAAACTCAAACTGAAAGTTTGAAAGAAATTCAATTCAAACTGAGCTCTGAGTATCAGTTTGAGTTTACTCTTTTTTCAACCTTTGAGTTTTAGTTTCAAATTGTGTTACTTCAGTTTGTATCATTAATCAGTTGTTATCATTTCATGTTTGTCCATTTTTATCCGTTTGAGTTTCACTTGAGTGTTTCAGTCTTAGTTTCGGTTTGAGTTTTAGTTATAGTTTGAGTGACAGTTGGAGTCTGTGTATCAGTTTATTTACCTCTGAGTTCGAGTTTCAGTTTCATTTGAGTATCAGCATCAGTTTGAGTGTGTGTATCAGTCTGGGCTTATCATTTTAGTTTGTTTAATGTGTGCAGTTCAATTTTAGTCGTAGGTTTGAACTTCTTCAGAATTCGTCCACTAACCGAATTTCAGGTGGATTTTTACGCCAACTGAAGAAGAGAAGAATTTCATTCTCGAAAAAATGGAAAACGACTTGAAGGTGCCGAAGAATTTCAAAGCGACTGTCCCCGGCTACAATCAGGAAAGTTCGCCTTCGTTTCACACTACGCCAACTAAAGGCCGGAAAGGTCTCAATCCGCAGACCGTGACGTTCTGCCAGAAATTAGGTATGAAAAATTTCTTTTTTTTTTGTTTATTTTTGTCGCTTTTCTTGCATTAGCCATAGCTTCTGTTCTACCCCAAAATCGTCTCCTTACGACCGAAAATTTGGGTATTTCATATTACTTTTTATTGGACATTCTGTGCTGCAGAGGTACCTATTTGCTAGACTCCTAAATTTCATACCGGCAGGTATCGACGATCCGTTGGCATTGCTGCTCGAAAAGGAAGGGCCAGGACGAACGCCCGACGGAGGGATCGGCGACATCAGCGATCCCAACTTGTCGTTCATCGATTCGGAAATCAGCGGCGTCTGTTCGGGCTCGGACGAAAACGACAAGTCCGAGTGAGTTTTCAACTATTTTCCAGATTTCGAACTATTTTCAGGACTGCCTTGACTGGGATAACCACATCAACTGAGGTAACCATCTTGACTGAGATAACCATCTTGACTGAGATAACTATCTCGACTGAGATAACTATCTAGACTGAGATAACTATCTTGACTGAGGTAACCGTCTTGCCTGAGATAACTATCTCACTGAGATAACCATCTTGACTGAGATAACCAACTTGACTGAGATAACTATCTTGACTGAGATAACCATCTTTACTGAGGTAACTACCTCAACTGAGATAACCATCTTGACTGAGATAACCATCTTGACTGAGATAACCATCTTGACTGAGATAACCATCTTGACTGAGATAACTATCTCACCTGAGATAACCATCTCGACTGAGGTAACTACCTCAACTGAGATAACCATCTTGACTGAGATAACCATCTTGACTGAGGTAACTACCTCAACTGAGATAACCATCTTGACTGAGATAACCATCTTGACTGAGATAACCATCTTTACTGAGGTAACTACCTCAACTGAGATAACCATCTTGACTGAGATAACCATCTTGACTGAAACAACTATCTTGACTGAGATAACCATCTTTACTGAGGTAACTACCTCGACTGAGATAACCATCTTGACTGAGATAACCATCTTGACTGAGATAACCATCTTGACTGAGATAACCATCTTGACTGAGATAACCATCTTGACTGAGATAACCATCTTGACTGAGGTAACTACCTCAACTGAGATAACCATCTTGACTGAGATAACTATCTCGACTGAGATAACTATCTTGACTGAGGTAACTACCTCAACTGAGATAACCATCTTGACTGAGATAACTATCTCAACTGAGATAACCGTCTTGCCTGAGATAACTATCTCACTGAGATAACCATCTCGACTGAGGTAACTACCTCAACTGAGATAACCATCTTGACTGAGATAACTATCTCAACTGAGATAACCGTCTTGCCTGAGATAACCATCTCGACTGAGGTAACTACCTCAACTGAGATAACCATCTTGACTGAGATAACCATCTTGACTGAGATAACCATCTTGACTGAGGTAACTACCTCAACTGAGATAACCATCTTGACTGAGATAACTATCTCAACTGAGATAACCGTCTTGCCTGAGATAACTATCTCACTGAGATAACCATCTCGACTGAGGTAACTACCTCAACTGAGATAACCATCTCGACTGAGATAACCCCATCCAAACTATAGATTCATTTCGACTAATTTTTCCAGAAATAGCGAATCAGAAAAGGATTTGGTCGAATCGCCGTCCAACTGTAGGTCACCCATGAAACTTCCGGCACCCAAGTTCGTCGAAGAGGTAACGCCTGATGAGCGGCCCGAATCGTCCATCAATGCGACCCAGGCGAAGGATCAGGGCAGCCCGCCACTTTTCATCATCGGTAAGTTTTCTCGTTTAATAATAATTCGATTTGTTACCAGTCCTAAAAATATCTTTAAAAAAAACAATTTTTTGAAGGTTATATCCCAACTGCTCTCGTAACCTTATCTTTTTTTATAATTTACTACTGTATTCATCATGTAGTGGTACACTTATTGACCGGAAATGATCCATAATCCACGTTCTTTCGCAGATGAAGGAAGTAAACGTAGCGTTGACGAGACTCCGATATCGACTCCGTCCCAGGGCACGAAAAAGTTCAAAAGGAGAAATCAAAGTTTGTACATGAACGAGGATTGATGAGAAAGATTAATTTTACGAAAACGGGTTAAATCGCCGATCCTGAGATTATTATCAGTTTTTTCCAGACCAGCTCGACCGCAGTGTGCTCGTTGTGGCTAACAAAATAATCAAAACCGAAGTTATAATTTGGCTCAAGTTTTAGTTTTTTGCGTTAAATGTTGTGAAATATTTGTGAAAGTTGTTTTTATCTCATTAAATTTGTGAAAAAATTCCCTTCCTTGAGGCTCTATTTTCTTCTATTCGACAAATTGAATGGTATTTTTTTAAAAACTTTATTTGGTTTTATTGATTGGTAAAAAATATTATTCCGGATATGACGGCAGAGGCGAACTTCCCGTGGCGCATGCTCTCCCCTGGCACTTGGGGAAAAGCGGATTTTTTTATGTCAAAAGGGTCGAAATAATCGAAACTTGTTTTCGCCCATTCTGTTTCTTTCTCGTAACCTTAAACATTAAATTCATGAATGAAACAGAAGATAAAAAATAGACATAACAAGCGAGATAAGATGTATCTAGAAAATAAATTAAAATTCATAATTACGTTGCAATTAATTATATATGGTAGGTATAATTTCTTTTCAATATTGATCTAGCTACACTCGTGTACAGTACCATCCTAGTATTTACAGACTCGAATATAGAAATTCCGTTCGTCGCTGGAACTCGGGAGTGGTGGGTGAAGAGGAGATCGCCTATTCCTTCAAACTTCCTCGGACCTGAGAACAAAAATTTCGCTTCTCAATTCGGGGAATTTTTTTTTGTAATTGAAGGCATTAAAAAACCCTCTTTCGACGAACGGCCCAACCGCCGACCGTTGCGTCCGCGCGGCACTCAGACCGCCAGGCGGCCCGTTGTGCTAGTCCGCGTCAGAGGACCGGCTCGGCACGCAACCGCCGACCGTCGCGGCGGGGCAATCGCCGACTGTCGCGTCCGGGCAACCGCCCCGTTGCGCGGCACTCAGCCGGCCGTCAAAAAGGGGGGGACTGGAACGTGCGGCACTCAGCGGTCGGCTGGACCTGCCTCCAACGGCTCAAGCCGCCCGATTCAACTCTCGAAGTCCTTCAGGTCGGCCCATCCGCCCAGTCGCGTTGCAGGTTGAGCCATTCATCAGGTACGGCCTATTTTACAGCCTGCGACCCGCCCACGACGGCTCAAGCCGCTCTAAAAGGCCTGACCATGCAAGCGTTGCAGGTTCAGCCGTATTTATTTACGTCTGAATACGGCAATAAAAAATTAGGTAAAAATGAAGAATTACCCTCCAGTGTTGGTCTTACCTTAGGCAATGAGTAGGTATTTTTGGTTTATTAAATAAACCTCTCTGACAGCCAAAGAAATTAAAAAATTGAACCTCCCAAAAATTTGATTTTTTACCTTTTAAAGTGAGTAGAATAAAAAAATCGCGTTTTTAACTAAAGGACTCACTCCGAAACGTGGAAAATTGATAGTACAACGCCAAAAAACTGTCCCAGAAAATCCCTGCTTTTTAGGTTATTCGCACAATTGAAAAAATCCTGGATGAGTCCAATTCTCAAGAAAAGTGTCCTTGAGGCCTCCATAGTAGCGTAAAATACCTACTAACTAAAAAAACTCAGGTTTGTTTCAAGTGCGAGTTCTTACAATTCAGAACGGTTCTGCGCATGCGTAGTCAAGGTTTTTTGATAGTTTGTGATTTGCCATGGCTGACTTTGTAGCTGCAGGAGTTACAGCTCTTACGAATTGGTATTTTATTCCAAAAAGGTGAATTGTTGAGTTATGGGTTAGTTTTCAATTCCACAGTGGCATTAGGACTCTTAAAAACGCCAGTCCTAGTTCAAAAAACTAGGCCAAAACCGGGCAATTCTGCTTTTTGGGAAAAATACCAATTCCGACATCTGAACCGGTAAATGAAGGCAAGATTGCTATTCGGCAATTAGGTTTCTCCAAAGAAAATTTTTGCAACTTCTGCCCTTTCAAAATGGCTCGAAATTTGTCAATTTTTTTAGATTTTCATAGACGACCCAAAACCATGTACCGGTAAAAACGAAGGTCATCCGGCGTTCTAATACAGCAGAAAGCGGGGATAGAAAAATTTACATGATGGAATACGATTTTAATCTGTAGAATAAACAATGCGAATTGTATCTATAGCCTTCCTTACATAAAAATTCACATTGATGTGCAACCGAATAAAAAAAATGCTCCTAAAAAAAAACAAAAACGACAAAACAATTGAAACTTGTCGAAGCGAGAATTTTTTTCAAATTAAATTAATACCGATTTCCCGACCGAAAACCTTTTTTGGTGCTATTGGAAAGGATAATTTCAACGATAGTTGTCTTCACGTCGACGACGACTCGCTGAACTTATCGATCAGTTTGCAGCAGAACCTCTGATTTTGGGACCTGAAGAATAAAATTGTTTAGCGGCGCCATCGACGATCGTCGGCCGATTCGACACAGGAGCGAAGAAATAAGTCAATGATTCGAATTGAAAAAAAATCTTTCCCTATAACGTAAATATTGCAACTTTCGGGAGAAAATCGAAGTTTCTTTCGAAAAATGGAACGAGAGGAAATTTTAGGCCTAACGCTGACTAGCCCGTTGAATTGCGGCGGTTCGATTTCTAAATTCGACGGCGGAAGGTGCGGTTACCATGCTAAAAAGCCAAAAAAGCTTACATGATACTTTCATCGGAATCGTGATGCTGTTCTACGGGGGGTTCCTCCGGTGGTGTTCTTTGCAGATCTTCGGCCGCCGACTCGTCCGCTGGAAACGGAAAGAAATCATCGTCAAAAACAACGAAAAAAATCTGGAATTCAAAAAATAAAAAAAGTTACAGATTCTAAAATCTGAAAAAAATTACGAGGAATCTGCAATTCGAAACATTGAAAATCTAAAAAAATTCAAAAAATCTGAAATCTGAATATTCAAAAAAATCCAAAATTAGAAAAAATTCCAAATTAAAAAATCTACAAAAATCTAAAAGTAAACAGAATAAAGAAAACCCGAAAAGCTAAAAAATTGCCAAAAAAAAAAACTAGAAGCTGAAAAACAAAAATCTGAAATTTAAAACATCTAAGAGCTAAAAAATTCCAAATCTACAAAAATAAAAAAATACAAAACATAAAAAATACAAAAAAACTTATAAAATTCAAAATAAATATACCTACCTACAAAAAAGCCCAAAATTTAAATTTTTTAAAAATCTGGAAATTAAAAGTTCTAAAAATCTAAAACTCATATCCAAAAACTAGAAACTCTAAAATTAAGAAAAAAATCTGAAAATCTTCAAAAAACCAAGAAGCTAAAAAACTAAAACCTACAAACAACCTATAATCTGAAAATAAAAATAAAATTGAAAATACCTACTAACTTTTAACTGAAAAAAAAAAACCATTTTTCAAAAAGAAAGGAGTATTTAGGAAGAATTCAAAAATCCGCAAAAAATCATCAATTTACAGAAAAACCAAAAATCTGAAATTAAAAAATGTAATGTACAAAAATTTCTTAATTTGAATTCGAAAATAGTGTAATTGATTAGGAAGAGTCCCACTTTAATTCGGGAAAATTCAGAGCACTTTTTTGAGTATTAAAAAGATGTTCAAGATTTTAGCCCACTGAAAGATTTTAGCCCGCTGAAAAAGAAAAAATTAGAAAAGGGATGAATAATGAATTCGGATTTTTAACTCATTCAGCTTACCGACATCTTGGGAATGCGCTATCCCCGGATCGATGGCTTCTTTAATTTGAGACGTCGCCCCTTTCGGGTCCAGATCGGTGGCCCAGCTGAAGTGCATCAGAGCGAGGTGAGTGTTTCCTAGACGTTTATGGACCTGAAAACGGAGTTATCGATAAAATCGTTATCAGTAAATAGTTATCGGACATTTATAGCTAGAAAAAAATTCATTATTGATAAGTAGAAAGAATTCACGCACCTTTCCGGCGAGGAAATAGACTAGACTTTCCTTAGGGACGATCTCTTTCAGCTCGTCGAGTTCCCTAAGAGCTTCCTGGTGCCTGTTGCAAGACGCCAGGATGGAGGCCCGGTGGAATTTGCAAAGGGCGCTGTTCGGCTCTATGCTGATCGCTTTATTCAGCGTTTCCAGGGCCTCCTCCTTCATTTGGAGAGCATGTTGCACCTGTCGAGAAGCGAAAACGGTGTTAACCATATCGAAATTACGGATATCATTTTTTCGGGTATTTGGAGAAATTACAATTCGGAAAGGAAACAATTAGGAATCGCGGGATCGAAAATTCTGTCAAACTCCCGAAGCCCTTCAAACACCGATAAATCTTTGACAAACGGCTCGACCCTCAACCCCCGCGTCCGTGTGGCACTAAGCACCCCCATTGCGCTGGTGCGTATCAGATGACCGGCTCGGCAAACAAACGCCGACCGTCGCGTCCAGGCAACCACCCCGTTGCGCGGCACTCGGCACAGGGCCTGGTGTGACCAGGGGGGAGGGGACCGCACGGCACTTCAGCCAATCAGAGACGCGATCGCCTCGGCGGGACCCGCCCATCGACGGCTCAAGCCGAGGAGGGTTCGATTGTCGAATATTTCATCGCGTTGCGGGTTGAGCCGTTCGTCTGATACTGCTCGTGAACCCCACTTCAGCAGTTCCTGACTCATGGGAGATACATAATTGGGTTTTTCAGGGGCCTATCCCAAGAGAAATTCAACGCCTGACAATTTCATTTCTATTGGATTTCTCCCTAAAACCGATATTTTAGCCAAGAAATTGAGAAAACTAAAAAAACATGATTTCAGCAATAGGCATTCGTACACCTACAAGATGGTCATTAAATCTTGATGATTAAATTACGCATTATTTCAACTTACCACGCCAATATGGCACATGAGGACGCAATTGTTAGGATTGATGGATAGCGCTCGCTTGTAGTGCAGCTCGGCCAGTTGATATTTCTCTTGCTTCGAATATATCGTTCCAATGCCGTACCTTGGAATTGAATTCGATATTAAAGCATTTCCACGTCGAATCGACAATTTCCCAAAGAAAATCAAAATCTTTCCAAATCGATTAGGATTTTTTTTTAAATCAAAATAAAGATTTTTCAATAAAAATGAGTTTTTTTTATTTTCATAGGAAAATTAACCTAATTTGGTTTGGAAAATTCTCAATCCGATTTGATAATGTCTCAATCCGATTGGATAATTTCTCAATTCGACTTGACAATTTCTCAATTCGATTTAAAAAATTCTCAATTTAAAAAATTCGCGAATTTTTGGCTGGAAATTTAAAAATGGATTGGAACTTGTAAGGCTGACAATACGTAATCCATGTATCCATACATTTTATACATTTCGGACTTACCAGGCGTTGTAATGCCTCGTGTCCAGGCGAACTGCGTTTCTAAAGCAACTCATCCCCTTCTCCAGCTCTTCGGTGCTTATGTACTCGTGTCCTAAAAGGGTGTACGCGTAGGCGAAGTTCGGGTCAACCTGAAATAATACGACGCGTTACCGACAAAATTTAAAAAACCCAAATTTCAACATTTTGGGCATTTTCAAAAATTTCCAAATTTCAAAACTTGAAAAAATCGCCATAAAGAACGAGAAACTCACCTGAACGGCTCTTTGGAAATATTTTATGGCGATATCGTGATCCTTCTGGAGCGAGAAGCAGTTGCCGGCGGCGCACCAAGCTTCGGGGCTGTTCTTGTCCAATTCGACAAGATCCTGAGCCAGAGCGGAGAGGACGGACTCCCTCTGGAGGTGCCAGAGGGCCGTCGAGTAGATTTCCATGTACGTACACCTTTCCGGCTCAAGTTTCCTCACGTCCGAGAACGTCCTGAAATCGATATGACATTGTCATGCGATCAGGGCTAGGGTCATTCAGTAACGCGTCGTCTCCATCGCCGAGATTTCGGTGATGAGTACAGAAAATTTTTTTATTTCCGATCGAATTAAATTAAATTTTTATCTGGAAGGGGGGAAAATTAATATGAGATTGAGCGCTTAAATTGATGAGTACAGAAAAGCGCTTAAGCGATGAGTACAGACAATTTTTTTTCATTTCCGATGCCCTAAATTTTTTTAACCGTTTTTCGTGTTTTAAAATATTGGGTCAAATTAAATTTAATTTTTTTCTTGAATGCGGGATGAATTGAAATGAGATTAAGCGCTTAAATTTAATTTCGAAATTTTTCAGACCTCGAATTTGCTTTTTTTTTGTTGGAAAACGGCCGATAACAAAAAAAAAAAACAATTCTTACCGACAGGCTTGTTTGAAGTCGGCCATTTCGAAATACGCCTTCCCAATGAGGGTAAGCACCCAACCCGTGGCTTGCTGGTGGGGCGGCAGCGATTTGAAGACTTCAATCGCCTTTTTGCATTCGAACTGCGACAAGTAGACGAACCCTCGGCCCAGTTCCCGCATCAGCGCTGCTATTCCCTCTGGAAAAGCGATGGTAACCCGGAATCAGTAAAAAGATGTCGCTCCGAGGAGACGAAACATCGAATTTCCCATATTTTGCCCCGGACGAACTAATTTTAGTGGATAAACAAATAAAATCGACGGAGAAAAATAATGCATAGAGAATCAAACATTTGAAATAATTATAACAAAAATATAAAATTTGTAAAAATTCGTGGTTAACAAGTCGCTGAAAAATGGGGTAAAGAAATATTATAAAATACAATATCGATTTTATTAAAATAACTAGATAAAAACTAATAATAACTAATGAATAATATATAAAGTTCTCTATTTTATAAAAATTGCTTCACTTTTCAAAAAATTGTCTCACCCAGCGAATTTTTCTGAAGAGTCATCGAACGGTCGGCGAGGCTTTTGCACAGGACGTTGGAGCAATTCGACCCCAAAATCGGCGGCGACTCGATCAGACCGCCCGGCGATTCCAAACTGTTGCTGCGCATATTGCGGTCGTTCAGTTCCGAGCAATTGCTCCTAGTCAGCGCCTGTTTGGCCAGGCGGCTTTTCGTTTTTCTCGACGGCGATTTGGGCGATGCGAATTTATTGTAGCTCGGAGATTTCGTATTTTCCTGCAAAGAGCAAAAAAATTAAGCAAAAAATTTTTTACTATGAATTACAATTGAAATTTTTTCTTTTCAACTTACCTTGACGGCGTAACTGTTGGTGAAGATGCGCGAAGACCTTCTGACGGATGGCGGTTGCACGTAGGTGTTAGCCGACATTTGCGGCGATCCAGATACGCCGAGAGGCGTCGTACCGATCGACTGCGGGTACATCGGCTGAGTTTGCTGTAACGGTCGCTCTTTCCTTGTTAATTGCTGTAAAGGAAATGTTCCGATATTAAAACTGAGCAGGTTAGGCTAAGTATTTTGCACGTTTAACCAGCAATGGAACGTAAAAATGTCAAAATTCCAGGATTTCTCTTGTAAAAATTGAACTCACGCTTCTAAATAATACTTTCTGGACGTTCATCTCACTCAGCGTATTGACGGGAGTATTGAATTCATTGATTTTCGGCGATAGGTCCTGCAGAACTCCGAAGCTGGAAGAGAATTTGGAAATTTATCATTTTTTTCGGGCTGATAGGTAAATGATTGGCAGAATTATGTTATTTCAACTACCTCGGAGTGGTAGGGGCCAAAGAGCCGGCGAAAAGACTTTTGAACCGGGCGGCCCTTTTGGGCCGAGCGATGGCCGACAGAGGAAGGGGTGAAACGTCGGGCGAGAATTCCCTTATCCCGGAGAGGCACATGTTTCCCACGTTTACGACATGCAACGGAGTACTTGCAGAACTGGGGAGCGAAATAAAATGAATTTTTCAATAATTAATAATTTTCAATAGAACAAAGTTATTTAATTGTTCCCGAGAAAATAGCCAGATGAAAAATTTCTCACGGAATAAAACAAAATTAATAACTTCTTAATCAAAAAGGTTGATACTAGTGAAAAATTAAAACAAATACGCACTTGACGCTCATCGGTTTGCCTTCTATCGAATCGGGTGTCTGCGCGGCGATTTCAGCTGCAGAGGCTATAGACTGGAAGTAAACCAATCCAAGTAAGGGAATAAGATTGCCTTATGATCAATAATAATTATTGATAATTATTATCATTGATTTTCAGAAAAATCCGCCTTCTAGGGGAGAAAACAAGCAAACATGTAACAACTTACATAAAAAAGCTAAGTAAATACGGTTAACTTGCATTTTTATTTTGTTTTTATGGTCCACCCGTATAGTTTAAATATAGATCTGCAACCCCAAAAGTGTAAAATATACCAAGTTCTAGCAAAAAACCGCAAAATTTAAGCACTTTTTTCGTTTTTTGGCATAAAAGTCGTGAAAGGAGTGGTTTTACCAAAAAAACTACTAATATCAATAAAGAAGGAGATAAAATTTGCTACAATTTAAGCTTCACCGGAGCTCTGTAGCTCAAGTAGTTTAGAAGATACAGCTTTAGAAAAACAAAATTTTCTGAAAAATGGTAATTTTTTGGTTGTTTGCATAAGAATTGTCAAAGGAATAGTTTTACCTAAAAACTTGCTATTAACAATAGAGAAGTAGATGAATTTTGGTGCAATTTAAGCTTTAATGGAGCTCTGTAGCCCCAGTAGTTTAGAAGATACAGCTTTGACAAAAAAGGTAATTAAAAAAGAGGTACTTTTGCCTTTTTTGGCAGTCGAAGCCATAATTCCGCCTAAAATCTTACCATTGTCAATAAAAAAAATGGATGTAACTCCATAAAAGTCCCAAAATATCGTGACAAACCTGCGAATTGGCGTAGCTGATAACGGAATTGGGACCGGTTATAGAATCTATGGAATCGAAAGGTGTCACGTTGAACGCCTTATTCGGATCCGGCTTGTCTCCGCGCTTGCACAGCTGTTCGAAGACTGACCACAGCAGAGGATTCAACCTGAGTGCCTGGAAAAATTCAAGATCGATTCGAATAAAAACTTAGTTTCCAAAAACTTCCTAATGACGCAGTTCATAAAGAGGCCAACGCGGTCGAAAGCGCTAGAAAACAGAGCGACCTGAATAGAATATCCCGATGAAATTCGAGAGAAATCCCTCACCTTCCTGGAAGCTTCGACGCCCCTTTGATGCCTTTCCGTCGAAAAACAGACCGTCGCGATAAGCATCAATGCGAAACAGGCAGTTTCGCCGAACTCTTTGGCGACATCGTCCAACGTTTTACTCCGACCGACTTCCCCGCCGACTAAAACGCTCTCCGCCTCCGACAGCCTGCAAAAGATTAACATAGAATCAAAAATCTGTTCGGTCCATTTTCGGTCCATTCGGCGGCCATTTTCGGACTCGGGGCGCCAAAATTTTGAAATACGAAAAAAAGTAACAATCGAAGGTGTCAATACCTGGGTGATGCGTGACAAAAATACACCAACGGGTAAAAATCATTATAAAAAGTCGAATTCTTCACCTCTGCAATTCCAAACAGCATTTGGCCAAGAGGAACCGGCACTGAGCGGAAGTCGCGTTCTTGAGGACTGCGTAGGCTTGATTCGGTTTTCCGCTCCGATAGTAGCACGTCGCTAACACGTATGTAGTCTCTTCTGAATCGACTGTATTCAACAAAAATTAGCCAAAAATTAGTTGGTTTCCACTAAATAAAAAAATATTCCTCTATTTTTGATACTGATGATACATTTTTGATACATGATTTTTGATATTCTACGATACCTCAGTTGAAAAACGAAAAACGTTGACGTTCGTTCATAAACATGTAATAATTCTCGAGCGCTTTCGCCACAGCAGCCCTCATCATGAGGCCTCCCCATTCTCCTGATGAGGGCCGCCAGGACGAAAGCGCCTCAAATTGGAATTGACATCCACGGCAAACAAATTGTTTTCATGCCAATAACACATAAGTACAAATTTTAAGCACAATGGTATTCTTCATTATTTACCAAATTTTAGGTATTTTTTGACCTCCCTAAGAGTTATTTTTGAGCTAGAGAAATCATTGTAATTTTTTGCAAAAAACAGATTTTTGATGAATATGTAACACTTCAAAACGTGTTTAGCTAATGATATTATTATCGTATATCACAAAACAAATTCGACCGTTATTAATAAGTCCTAGGTACATAAAATTTGAAGATTTGCTATTTTTATTATTTTTTAACTTTAAATAAAATAGAAAAATAACACAATTATGCCCAAAAATAAATGAAATTAAATTTGAAATTATTTAAATTGTTAATAAACTGTGAAAAAAAACAATAAAAATTAAATAATATTTTTAAAAATATGATGGGCCCAAAAATAAATCAAAATTTGATTTATCATTTAATGAAGTAAAATCGTACAAAGAAGTTACCTATGGTCAAAAATAAATCAAATATAATAAAATGTAAAAAGAGCAGAGGTTAATAAAAACTAAATTAAATATAAAAAAATAAAAATTTCAATAAAAAATAAATTATGGCCAAAAAAAATGAATGAAAAATAAAATGAACATTTAAAAATTAATTATGGACAAAAAATGAAAATGAAATAAAACTATATAAATAAGTTATGCCCAGAAATAAATCAAATGAAATAAAATTTAAAAAATGATGGCCATTAATAAATTAATGTTTAATTTTTATCCATAAATTGAAATATCATGAGCGTTGATGGAAACATCAGAGGTTAGTCTTGAAAAAACACCTTGAGAACCAGAATCAATGTAAAACTGCAGCAGATTCATTTGAATATTGCGCAATACTGCATATTAGTAAAATACTAGTTTTAACAAGGTCAGGTCCGGTGGACAAACTGGTTAGACACAACTGCATAAGGACGTGGCAGCTAAAGAGAATTCTTCCGGGATATAAAAATTGTTCATCAAAAATTGTTAATCTAAAAAAGTTCGCCGAATATTTCATGAAAATTTGGCAATTCAAACCAAAACAAATTATGCCCACCTTCGGCTTTCAGTCTTTCTGCGAGGAAGATAGCATCATTATAAGCGTAGTGGTTGAGGCAGTGCCAGATAGCAGCCTGAAATATAAATAATATCCTCGATGTATATAAGCTGTTATCATATAGTCCAAAGTAAATACAAATTCTAAGGAACGGTGGAAAGAAATCGACGTGCGTAGGTACTTCTATCATTAAGAAAGTAAATTTTTCGACCAAAAATGCGATAACCTTCTGTTGACCCTATTAAATGATGTTACGCCAATTTATTGTTATTATCGAAACCCAAAAATT
Source organism: Nesidiocoris tenuis (assembly GCA_036186465.1). Taxonomy (NCBI): domain Eukaryota; kingdom Metazoa; phylum Arthropoda; class Insecta; order Hemiptera; family Miridae; genus Nesidiocoris; species Nesidiocoris tenuis. Next base: position 4,149,551 of record AP028923.1, read on the forward strand.
TGGATTGTCCATTGTAGAATCCAAACGTTTAATTGAAAGAACCGTCCCCACTTTTTCTCAGAGACTGAACTTTGAAATTTGCATAGTGCGTTTTGGTCCTTTCAACCTCCAAAGGGATTAAAATACAAATTTTTTAAAGTACTCCCGTTCTATCTCATTTTTTGAGATGTTGAAATATTCATGGATCTTGTGCCATGTTCTTTAAATCTATTGTACCCATTCGCTCTAGTCGTCAAAATGTAAGTGTGTTGTGCTAATGCAGTTTTCTGTGAAGCAATAAATCTCTCTTCTTACAAGTCACAATACATTGGACTCCTTTAAATAGTTATATAACTCGAAATACGTCGCAAGGGGAACGAAATTATCGAAGATCTTAGCCGAAACGTAGATTCAAAAAAATCCGCCGATTTCCCCGACTTTATTACAAAAAACGGGAAGTAAGTTGACTGGTAGACGAAAAATCGAGATAAAATCAATCAATTGAAGGTTCCTCAAGGCGGATACACGCCTAATGAGAAGAGTGCGGATGTAATCTGGTCTGAAGGATGAAACGGGAACGGTACAGACCGTTATCTTGGTTTCCTCATTTAGGTAAGGTTGACATTCGGCGATAAATAGAAAGGTAAATCAATCAAAAGCTGGAAAGCGAAATCGACGGACTGCCCCAATCGCAAGATGCGATCGCTTTATTACAATTATTTACACCCCCGAACGAGCTGACAGCTGGTACTCGTCTAAAATCAATACACCCCAGACCCCAGTAATGATCTACTCGGAACAGGGCGAAACCAGGTGGGGTCGAATCATTCTATGGAGAAAAAATACTTTTCGAATAAAAAAGGCAAGCGACGAAATAATAATTCAATGATAAAGTATCGAAAAAACGCTTAGTTTCCCGAGTTATTACATAAAAAGTCTAGAACCACCGAACGGTAAGATACTGTCTTACCGTGACAGGCTCCTGAACCAGCATTTTCCTCTATTCCGAAAAACTGGACACACCCGTCGGTTTTTCCGCGAGCAGACGACGTTTTCAGTTAAAAGACGAATTAAAATTACCGAAATTCTATAGTAAAAGGCAAATTTTAAAATTCAGCGAAACCGATGCGAATGCAAAACATCACCATTTTGAAATTCCGTGAGCCGTCGATGCCACCTTGATCTCGGAAGCCTCACAGTTGCCAACAACAACAACTTTTGAATTTTGAAATTTAGAGAAATTTTCCGAATGAACTTTTTAAAATTTTATAAGAAAATATTAAGCTTCCTTAGTTTACCTAGTACCTTGGTTATAATGAGTTTAGCAATTTCTTTGTAACGAAACAACACAGCCTACAAATTCTAGTTTTTATCCCTGAAGCTGAGAAAGTTTCCCTACATACAGCTCTATTGTTCCTACAAGTTGCCCAAAGTTTCCCTCCTTTCGTACGACATTGTCCAGCTATTCCCTATCGGGATAATGGCCCTTGAGTGCTCAAATTATTCCCGAATGGGATATTTTATGCATCTTCAGTCGTATTCGGGAGTGCGGCATAGCGTCTACAAATCATTGGCGCAACATAGCCGGAAAACGGCAGAACGTATGCACGGCACAATTTTAAGATTTGAAATTCGGCCCGGGAATCAAGATCTGAAAAAAATTCAGAGGCATTTTTTGCCAGGCACCGTCAAATTTTTCGTTGTGGTTAAACGGGTCTATAATTCTGCCAATTTAAGTACCTAATAAGAGTTTCGATTTTTTCTAAATAATGGAAGTACTTGCAATTCGTTTTCGGGCCGAAGTCCATTGCACAGACTGACAACTGTTGCTCAATCCTTAGGGAGGGAATTTTTGAGGGACTTTTCCCCCTGACGTGGTGTTTTCGGCTGTTGGCATCACTGATTCGCTCAGTTCTCGTCAAGGTACCGTTCGTTCCGGGTCGGTGGGCGATTTGACAGAATCTTTCACTAGGTCGTGTTGCAATTTCGTCCTCGACGGGAAAATCAATGAAATCGGTGTTGTAGTCTGATTCGCCTTTCCAATATGTTCGTCCGGTCGCGTTGATTCGCGTGTGCCAATTTTCCGACGAAATTCGCGCAAAAATGGCCGAAATGAAGTCCGCAACGCCGCAAGCGAACGAGAAAAGTTACATTCTCGACGCTCACAAGTCCAATCTCGATCAACAGGTACTTACTTGTAGAAAATTGTTAAATTTTATTCGAAAATAATGAATAAAGTTTTTAATCGAATCAGAAAGTCCTTAAGCTCCATTTCACACGCTCAATTGGTAAGTTTTCTACTTCGTGGGAACGTTATGTAACATCAAGTTCATTCACGGTTGGGCCTTTGCCAAAAAAGATTCGCTGCCTTTCCCAATCGTTAATTGTTGTGCGAACTGAGTAGAGATTTTTGCGTAGGTAATCGACGGCGTTGGCGTCAACGATGACACCGACAATATATTTGAGGTGAGGATATTTTTCTTTTGATAAATAGGTACTTACTTGAAATAAAAAATATCTCATTATTATAATAATACCTACCTTTATACATTATAGTAATACAAGGTAGATATAATATTACCTACTTCAAAATAATTCATTATTTTTTATAATTAAATAAACCTTGCATGAATACATTAGTTTTTGAAAATTATTAAAAGCCTAATCATAAATTTTAATAATTTTTCAAATATTTTTTTTGCAATATCTTTTTGCAAATATATTTTCTTGCAATATCTTTTTATTAATGAATAAGCTTTATGTAAATACATTATTTTGCCCTATTAAAATTTTTTCCAATTTTCAACCAATTTTTTTTGCAATATCTACGATACATTCCAGGAAACTAAAGGTGCGACTACCGGTTTGGGGTTTGCGAGTTTCAACTACATCAATTCCATTGTTGGGAGTGGAGTTATTGGTGAGGAATTTCGCATAATAAAAATAAAACTATTTTATTCGATGATTTGTGTTTTATTCATTTTGGCGCGCTAAGTCATGCATGGTTACGTAACGTAATGAATTGGACCGGTTGCCAGTGTTAAGCGACCACATTAAACACATTTCTATTTTATTTTTTAAAAATAAATGCCGAGTATTTGAATGAAAATTAAGTGAGCAGGTTGGTAGCACGTAAATATTTTTTATTTTATTATACTTTTTTAGATTTTTGAATTAGGTTGAGCACGCTGCAATATCTGACACCAAGTTATCTGAAAATAATTTTCAATTATTGATGAATTTTTTATTGATATTTAATTACTGAAGTAAGGAAATTTATGAATACTTATGATGATTTATGAATGTTCAGAGCTGAATTTTGCCCTGGCTTCTTGTGCCTCGCTCAAGTCACCGTAGGGTTTTCCAAAAAATGTGAAAATAGAATTAAATAAAATGTAATTTTGCGCACCGAATAATTTTACGTTATTTAGTTGCCTTGGTCTAATTAGTTGAACAACGTGAACGAATGCGTATCATATTTATTTCCTCGGGTTTTTAACGTAAATAAATTAAAATCAAATTTATTTTATTTAAATAAATCATGATTTTCGACGGCAGGGATCGCCTTCGCTCTCCATCAGGCCGGCTTCGTACTGGGCATGTTCCTTCTCGCTTTCGTCGCTCTCGTCACCGATTACTCGCTGGTGATAATGGTCCGATCTGCTCACATCAGCGGGTCCTTCTCCTACCAGGGGCTGATGGAGGCGGCTTTCGGGAGATTCGGATTTTACCTTTTGACCTTTCTCCAGTTCGTTTATCCGTTCATCGGTACGATTTTTTGTTAATTTTTTTTATAGCTTTTATTAAGCTTTTTCCGTTGGGGGAGTTTTCAGGGATAATAATATTAATATAATTATTACATTTACGTCTAATAATACGCCTATTTCTAAAAAAATCAAAATTTGTATCTGTGTAGAGTTAACGTTTTTTTTGACAATTTTATGCTCAGCTATGGTCAGTTACAACGTCGTCGTCGGCGATACGGTTACCAAAGTGCTCATCCGAGTCTTCGACCTGACCCCGTTCTCGGTTTTCGCAAGGCGCGATTACGTCGTCGCCATGGCGACCATTTTCGTCACGATTCCCCTCTGCCTTTTGAAAGATATGGCCAAATTGGCGAAAGCGTCGTTGTTCTCCCTCGTCTTCATCATTTTCATTCTGGCCGCTATCTTCGCCCGGTTCATCTCTCTCGCTCCTTACATGTAAGTACTTTGTTGAGTTTTCGTTGTCGTAATTTTGAATTTGGAACTTTTTTTGCGTTAAGTAATTGGCCCTCCGATAGTTCGGCCCGGAAATTTTCGCTGATTTTCACGAACCTACTTTTATGGTTCTTTTTTATTTTTTTATTTATTGCCAATTTGACATGGAAGTCCATAATGAAAACAGCCACTGTTATTCGATGGCTTTGATTTTTATTAGTCTCTTTGTTCGAACGTAATTGGAAAATGTTGATGTTCTCCGGACAATAAAACAATTTTTTTTTTCAAAGCTACAATGACAAATAATTATGGACCGAATTTGCAACTAGAGCATTGTCCCTGATTCGACGAGTATTGTGAGCAAAAAATATTTATCAACAATTTCTTTTCTTGACGATAGAATTTTATACAATGTCGTTGCATTTCATTATAACGCGGCCATTGAGGATTATTTTTTTTATTGTTTAATTCTTAAAACAAAAAAATTGAAATGTTGAGGTTAGGTATTGGAACAACTGAGGTATTTCCATTATGTTGCTTTGAGTTTGTGAATTAATTTTTTAAAATTCGGCGATATTTACGGCACAATTTATTTTTTACGGAAAAACGGTCTAATCGATGGAATTTCGGATTGGAGAATGTTCGTATTTTTCACACATTATCTTTACTTATTGACGTACGAAAAAAAGTGACACAGATGTACAGTAAATGAGATATCGCCGAAAGCGGAGAGATTGATTATCGCTATTCCCGGTCAATGGGTCCTGTTCATTCCTGTCTCGCCATTCTATCGACAACTCTCGAATGATTTTATCGGATCATTTTTTCCATTTTTGAACTATTACCTACCCTTTGCTGTCGGCTAAGAAAAAAAAAGATATTTTCACGGAAAATTAATAATGAATTTTTATAAAATATTTTCTCGAAAAAAATAAAACAAAAATTGATATTTTCAAAAAAGAAAAAAAAACATTAAAAAAAATGATATTTTTGCGGAAAAAACCGAGTGAAATATTGATATTTTCTCGAAAAACTAAAAATAAGTTTTTATTGAAAAAATTTATAAAATATGTTTTTTTTTTTTTTTTTGAAAAATGAGGCAAAAAATGGATATTTTCTAAAAAAAAATAGAAAACCACATTGAAAAAAAAACGTTAAAAGTTGATATTTTTGCGGAAAAAACAAGTAAAAGATTGATATTTTTTCGAAAAATTGATAATAAATTTTCAAAAAAATGAAATTGATATTTTTTAAGAAAAAGTTGATATTTGGTTGAAATAAATTAAATAAAAAAAAAATTGGTACTTATTTTCTCAAAAAAGAATTTCTTAATTTTTTTGTCAATTACTCGTTTTGGTTTTGCAAAGTGTGGCTTTTTTAATTAGGGCTGGAAAGGGGCTGTAAACTGAATTAAACAGGGATGAATGAAAATGCCCCCCGGACTTTCATTGTCGTGGATTCCAGAAATGCTCGCCCCCTCCAGAACGGACTGGAAGGTACAGCTGGTGCTGTTATGACATTCCACGGAGTTTATGACCTCATCTCGGGCTGGTCTGGCATTGAATTAGGTCATAAATATCTTGGACTATAGGTCTCCTTATCGTCTTCTCGTGAACTGCCGACCCCGACCTACCTTTTGTTGGTTTAATTGACCATTTCATTCTCACTCAATTTTTACACTTCGACATTATCAAAGTTTTGTGCTTTGTATGCGAAATTGAGAACAATTTATTGTTGAATTTTTATTCTAATATTTTTTTTTTCAATTTTATTTTTCATATTTCTGGTTTTTGGGAAAATTGACGCTGGAAAACGAAAAAGGTATAGTCAAATGGTAAAAATTGCATGGACTTGAAAGTGTTATCACACCTTTTTTCAATTTTTTTCTAGAACAGAGTGGAAATAACAGTGCTCCCAAATATGTAACCATGTCATTTCAGGTGCCGACAAATGTAGATATCGCCATGCAGTAATGATAACCAGTTTTTTGCATTGGGGTCGTAATTTTTTGAAGATTTTGTCAATAGTGAGATCATCGGTCTGGTATCAGGAATTCACCAAAAATCAAAACCCACGCCAAAATGTCAATTTTCTGTTGTAGCCCGTCAACTCGCGATTCCTGGGCCTTGTACAATTGGGGAGTCGTTCCCGCCATTGGCATCATGGCGTTTGGTAAACCATTTTTGAACACTGACTAGCTTTTGGTGGCTGCCGCTTAGCTTTTGCTAGTTGCTTATCCGCTGGTACGCATTTTGAATTTACTTTTTTCACGCCTTGCACGATTTTCGAACCGAATTTCCCCTTTAACCAAATTTCCTTGTTTCTTCGGTATCGTTTCACCTGGTAACGTTGGTTGAGGACTACGCACAAATATGACGTCTAATAGTATATTTTTATTTTCTTATCATCATGCAGTTGATACATCGTTGCATACAGCATGCGTCATTTTACAAAACATTTGCATAAGCATTGTTTCCGTTGTCCCTTGCGCTTTCGCCGGCTCCGGCCCCTTTTGCGGATTTCCACAGTGCCGTAAATATTCGTAGGAGCAAATATTGTAAAGATAAAAGATCTACTATAATTTGTTGTTGGAGTCAACTGTCTGACCCTAACCCTGATAAGTTGACTCCAATAGGAGCTAACGGTTTGAGCCCCGGTTCAATAAGTCGACGCCACCTCGACCAATCAATTTTCTTTTGCATTCAATTTGCTCTAATTTCTCATTCATCTCATTTTACCTTGATTTGCTTCGCCTGCAGTGTTTTTGTGAGCTTGAAATTTGCATGTATGGTGAAAAATGGTGTCAAAATGTCTCCTGAGGGTCAATTTCACCGTCAATTCAAACCAGGTTTTAGAAAATTGAACAGTTCCTTAGTAGTACCCTGAACATTATTGCCATGCATGTCGTAAATACCGTTTTTTCCCTGGAGCCGCCGAAATTTCCCAGATTGGCTTGAAAATTCCCAGATTGGCTTGAAAATTCCCACATTTCAAAAAAAAAAATTTTCACTTTCAAATTAGCTTAACCTTTTCACGAAATTCAACACTGACAGCCAAAATACTAACAAGTTCCAACCCCCTTGGTAGTACCTATTTTTTTACCAAATTGAAAATCGCCAAAAATCAAATTTAAACCATAAATTACTACAAAACTGCAAAAAAAAGGGTGAAATTGCCCCTGAATTGCTTATCTGCTTAACTTGAATGAAAGATCCGCAAGCCGGATGGTTCATGGATTTATGGTTGCAGCTTTCATGTGCCACCATAACGTCTTCCTGCTCTATGGATCCATTGAAAATCCCGATCAAGAGAAATGGGATAAAGTGACGCATTACTCCGTCTTCGTCTCTTTTATGGTCGCCTGTTTGTTCGGCGTCACCGGCTACGCCACGTTCACCGGATTCTCTCAAGGTATACGCCACTATTTTGACTGTAGCACCCCCCGGTATTAACCCTACAAAAATAAAAATAAAAATTTAATTCTGATGCCAAAATGTGGTATCTACCATTTAATGGTTTTTATTCACTTGGCTGCTTGAGAGCAAAAAAAATTTTTTTAGGGTTGAAAATTTGAAAAAAAAATTAATTGAGGGAGATCCGGCTTGTAAATTGTTTTTTTTTTCAACTTAAATAATACTCTCCTTATCACAGTTTTTAGTTCTAAAAACTGCCCCGGGCCATTTCGACTCGCAGGCGGCCATTTCTGCATTATTCAAACGCATCAGCTTCCGCCAGCCGGGATTCACTTCTGGCGGAAACTCCTCCGAAGAATGATAATGATTATGCGCATTAATATTCTATCTGCGTTTTCAGGCGACCTACTCGAAAACTACTGTTGGGATGACGATTTAATGAACGCCGCCCGAGTGGCTTTCTCATTTACGATTTTATTGACGTTCCCCATCGGTGAGAGACTTTGACATGTACAGCTTTACTTTAGCCACCTGAAAAATGTTGTTTTTCAAAATAAATAGTTTCAAAAAATGTTCGTCAAAAAAAAAATTTTTTTTTTGAAAAAAATTTTGAAGTTGGAAAATCTGAGTTTTTTAACGTTTTTTTTTTTTTGGAAAAAACATTTTTTTGTCGAGATTTTTCCTGAAATTTCGTTCATTCTCACAATTATAATTATAAAAATAAAAATCGCAAGTTAGGTAACACTTTTGGAGAGAAAATTCTTTTTTAAAAATAATATTCGGGTAGATTCAAATTTCATCTTAGAAAGTACCGATTATTTCTTCAAATCTGAAATTTCGTTGCAGAATGCCTCGTCACGAGATCGGTGCTATCTTTAGCCTTCCGGCCAATTCCTTATTACCTGTCGACAATTCTCATCGTTGGTACGGCCTATCTGATTTCAATCTCAACTGACTGCCTGGGTGTTGTCTTGGAACTTAATGTGAGTTTTGATTTATCCTATATTTTTACCTCCTTCATAGGTTTTTATTTTTTGAAAAATACTTAAAAAAACAATTTGTTTAAAAAATTTTCAACTTTTTTTTTGAAAATTGAAAAAAAAATTTTTGAAAAATTGAAAAAAATTTTTTTTGAAAAATTGAAAAAAAAATTTTTTGAAAAATTGAAAAAATATTTTGAAAAATTGAAAAAATTTTTTTGAAGAATTAATTTTTTTTGCAGCATTAAAAACAATTTTTGAAGATCCTGGAATTCAAAAGGTCTTTAAAAAAAGCTTAAACTTCTAAAAAAATTTAAAAAATGTCTTTTAACAGCAAAATTTGAAAAAATGTCTTTTAACAACAAAAAAAAATTGAAAAAAGGCTTTTAACAACAAAAAATGTTTTTTTTTAACATTTTAGTCACTTTCGCATAAATTATTTTGAATTATCCTTTTCAAGGGCGTAATTGCGGCCGTACCTTTGACCTTCATTTTCCCGGCTGTGAGTTACCTCAAGCTGGAAGAAGGTTCGCTTCTGTCGAGCAGGAAACTGCCCGCTCTCGGATTGGCGTTGTTCGGCTCCGTGGTCGCGTTCATCGGGCTGTTTACGCTGATCACGACGTTCAACACGGTCGACCGCTGCTACCAAGGATTCTTCATGCCCTACTGTACCAACCGCAACGTTACCGTGAAATGGTCATAGGTGAATGCTAATTGTTGAACAGGTGGCCCGAGTTTTGAATTTTTGAGTCACGGGAATCTACTTTTCGTCATAACGGTAGATATTGAAAAAAATTGTTGAATTGCTATAGTATCGAGGTGAGACTATTTTGATGTGTTGCTGCGGCGAGCTTATTGTGAGTTGAAGTCATGATTTCAGGCAATCTCATGGGCAACAACAAAAAACAACTTAACACTATTGCACAAAAAAAAATAATCCGATGAGCAATGGTGGTGATAACGTCATTCAATGCGCTTCTATGTATTGTCGTAGTTTAAACTGTCAAATTTTACTTGGTACCAATTTTTGTAGTATTTGCTGCATTTGCAATTCTACAATACTGCCCGTACAGAATAAAAATAGTAGCATCCTATTATCGCTGTTGTATAAAATGCGATAAAAAGTAGCCGAAAGCTGTTGCAGTACCCAAAAGTACGACAAAATTTACGACAAAAATCATTTAATGATGTTGTAACCACTTTTGCTCTTCAGATTGTTATCATGCCATTTATCGAAGAAAATTTCACAGTAGAATCACAATACTACGGCGATTCGACACGTCTGAATCTTGGATGTGGTAGCAGAGCATGGTTAACACGATATCGTATGTCAATCTAGTATTTTGGTCAGTGCATCCTCGCCTCGATTTGATTCTCACTCAAATTCAAAACTCGCGTTCACCGATGGAAATTACTCAAAAATGAATATTCGTTCTTAACATTGGGATTTTTCATGTGTTCGTTACAGCAATCAAGTTTTCCCCTACTTTTCTTTTAACTTTTTATCCTGGATTGTCGACCGTAAGACCCATGTCTTCTACTTGCAACTATTTCGTGTTTTAATTTTTCAAACTTCTCTCTTATGGAGTATTGAACTTCCCAATTTGTGTTGGGTCAACGGCGAGTAATACTCAAGTACCAGTATTGAAATCATTAGCTGTTAGGTCCACGTTTAGGTTACTGCACGATCCGAAAATCCCTCAAATCCTTTATTTTCGAATTATTTTATTACCGAATTATTTTTTAAAAATAAAAAGGCGTATAAAGTAGTATTAGTCGAGGAATTCAATTCCTGTCTCATACTTTCGAATTTAATTCGCTCTCAAAGGTGCATAACCTTATTAGTTATATGGACGTTGACATAATATGTCAAATATTATTTATTCGTCCGGTTAGTTGTTACGTGTTTATGGTGAAATGGTGCTAACATTCCCTGAAAACTGATTGGTCACTTTCAACAAAATTATTGTTGTCAATAGCGCTGAATTCCTATCGCAATTCCGTCTTCCTTCCAAGTATTACCCGCTATTTCATCGAAACGCTGCTAATTCTATTTTCGATTTGGAAATTCGGTATTCATGATCCGGTCGGCTCCATTATTGTGCTGGTGAAAGGACAGAGGGCAGGCCACCCGCGGCAAGCCAGCCATCGGTGAAATAGAAGGGTGCCGCGCGGCACTTTAGTGTGAATTTCGAATTCCAGTGTGAAGCGATGCGAATCGAACTTTGCTTCGAAATTCGCTTTTCATTTCTCTTCGCTTTGCAAGTAGCGTACTTAGCAAGAAGTAATTTTTGCCGAAGTGCCGCCATGTTTTTTTCGATGTACAGTTAGCCCAGCTTATAGAGTCGACTACTTTTCCGATCATGAATACCTTAACTGCAATTTCGAAAATCCTGAAAACTCGAATTATACTCAATTCTACCGTACGTTGAACTGCTTCCTGTTCAGGAGTGCGATTTTGTTCCTAGCGTTGTAAAACGTATGTAACTTGCGTTAATTTTAGTCCATTTATTTATGAAAATGGCTACGTAAACATAACCTAAATATCAGTTTTCTAATCTAACAGTAACTACCCATATACTCGGTATAATGGTGTTGAAGTAATTTTGAATTATCTATTTCCACGAGCGTTTTTATACTAACTATAAAAAGAGAAAAAAAGAAAAACTTTTTTTTATATATCGTACGGTAGCCTCTCGTTAATCTGGCGGAAATGGGACCAGTGCTGAGCTGGATTATTGTAAATGCCGGTTAATTGGGAAATATCGAGGTAAAACGCATCCATCATTTGAAAATCAGTTTATAATAATATTATAAACTGATTTTCAATTGACTACATATTCGAACTACATATTATGTAGTTAACTTTGTTCTGACTTTCTTAAAAAAACCGCAATGGCTTGCAAAAAAAAATAAAAATTAAGAAGTTACTTGATTACCGATGGGGCTACTGTATTTCTCAATTTCTGCTGTTCTATCTCTAAGTTTTGCGTGTTCCAGTAGTCGTTTCAATTACTTAGTGATGGGTTAGTATAGGTTAATCTTGTAAGGTATTCGAATATTTCAAAATTAACCCAAAACTACTGGCATTGAAAAATTTCATCAAAATGCTCTCGACGACAATGGTGCTCTTTATTGTCTAAAATGTGTGCAATTAACGTTATTTTGGCGAGGAGTTGTTGACGTTTTGTCTAAAAAACCGTCGACACTGGAAACGACTTGTGCGAAATTCCGGTAATTTTCGTCAGAAATCCATTTTAATGGTCATCAAGTGTTCCCGATTGACTCAATTTTGAAAATTAATGTCTGGTTCGATGAGAAGTGTGAGCGGAATAGGTAAGAAGTGATAATGACGTAGGATTCTAAGATATTTTAACCTATTTTTTCCAGAATGGCATTTTCGACCTTCGATTAGACCTAAGCTCTTTTTCGATATTAATCGCTCCCTAGATACACCGAAAAGAATGAACTGTCAATTTTACGCGATATTTTCAATTCCACCATTGAAGGCTCTTCGAATTTGCAATCAACGCTGGTTTGTAAAACTTCGACCAATTAACGTTACTCGGAATATATTTTGTAAAATATGCGTTCCTCGTTTCGAAAAATGTGTCGTAATTCAATATTTTCGCGCCGATCCAGCGATTGAGTTATATTTTGTGATAATTGTGCTCCTCGTCGAATTGACAATCAATTATTTCCCGCAGCCAAATAACTAAATACCTTAAAACGCAAAGAAGGTATGTCCAGAATTATCAATTTTCAGATTTTGGTATCGCTAGCTCTCGACAGATTAAACAAAACTTTTATTTTGAGAATTTTTTCAAGTTAAAAACTGCGGATGAAATGGAAATTTTTGGAAATTGATCAAAAAATTGATTTGCATTTTTCTTAGGCCATTTTCGGGCGTATTTCCTTTGTGCTTCAAGGTATATGATATCATCTAAAGTCTTTAATATCTACTTATTATGCTTTAACAAGTTTTAGATTATTCGAATACTCAGCTATCGATTTCCGGTCTTGATACGTTAGCATTCCAACCCCTTCAATCATTCCTTTCTGTCGAATATTTAGACAATTTTTTGAAAATGTGTGACTCATTGAAATATTTTTTTGTAAATAAATAATGATATTCGGAAGTTAGATCTGAAAAAGGTTTGGACAAGGCAGCAAAATGTATTTTTGGGTGATAAGCATTTTATCATTATTTTTTTGTTATTCATAACATTTTATTTTGAAAATTTAGGCTGATGGGGGTTGTAGTAAGGGCATGAGGCTTATCGGCCACTGTAGGGAGAAGTTTTCTCATTTTCCCAGTACATTCACTTAGTTTGAGTAAAAAATTAAAAATTTTCAAAGGCAAAAAAAAAATTTTTGATCTTGGCAGCCACCAAATTATCATCTAGGAAATCAAATCGAAAAAATCGGATTTACCGAGAAACACGTTCGTTTTCATCCATAATTAAAATGCAACTTTAGCCCTTTTTGTAATCAATTTGGCAGGGTCTTATTAATTTGATCTAATCGATTGTGATTTAATTGTGATTTGTCTTATTTAGTTATTTTAAGGCCGCTGTTTCTAGATGTGCATGTGGTTTGAGAATCAATTTTAAACATCACTTCTGAAAGGAATTTTTTTATTTTTATGTTTATTTTTTTACCGTTAATGTTTATTTCAATTCGTTTCTCTTTGAAAAACGTACTTAGTTATTTTATTTTTATCTAAAAAATTTTTTTTTTGAGGTTTAGATTTTGTAGCGTTTAAAAATTGACTTTTTGCTCTGAAAATCGCGCACTGTTCGTGTTTCTACTGTATACAACAAAGGAATTTAGTCTTGTTATGAAAATATTGAGGTTTATTGAGGTTCCCTTTAAGCTTTCTACCGAATCGACGTTGTTCCAATTTTCCAAAAATTAATTAGTGCGACAATAATACGGAGAATTACTTAGAGAAATGATGAAATTACATATCAGCATTATGGCTTTACATCTATTAGGAATTCCCATGTAAAGATACCGCTAAAATGTAACGCAATGTATTAAATCCCGATGCCATCCCGCAAAAAATCCTAAAAATCTCGAAGTCATCCTGCTAAAAATCCTAAAAATTTTGAACCCTAGCTTTTATTTGGGGAATGGGAATCCGGAGCTTTTTTCATTTTCTATACCTATCCCTCAAATCAGAAAATCAATTTGAAAATCCGAAGGAACCTATTTATCCAAATTTCTAAAATGTTATCCAGGATGTTCGCACTTAGGATTGTCTTCCTTAAAAGGGTCTGTAGCTCATTTGGTACAATTTTTGTTCTATTAATTTTTTTGTGAGGTCAGGAGAAAGAACATTTTTTGCTTCATAGTTTTTTTTAGTGTTTTCGACTTTCTCTCAGTAAAACGGCCATAAGTCCTTTAAATTATAGAGTAAATATAAAAATGGGGATACCAATGGAAAGGCCGTTAAATTCCCTATTATCTTACGGTATTTGCAGCCTTCTACTATTAAGTTAAAACAGTAAAAAATTGAACCAAATTTGAGAAATGCTCAATCTTTAAAAATTACAATTTTTCAACGTTTGTTTAGGGCTGGAAAAAATTGAAAAAATCCTGCACAAGTTCAAGGAAAATCTAGCTAATAATGCCAGCTTTCCGGTGGTATAATCATTTTTTTTATTTACTTCCCTTATTACTGGAGAAATGTACATTAAAATGGAGAAAAACTTTTTGGAGAGTCAAACTCACGGTTTTTGGTTGTTTTAAGGACAATTTTCACGCTGAATTTAAAGCTCTGAATACCGTAAGAATATAGAAAATTTAACGGCCTTTCCAACGGTATAATAATTTTTGTAGTTACTCCGAAATTGAGGAGATCTATTGCCGTTTTACGAAGATGCGTTCGAAAAAAGGTTGAGGTTAAAGAAGTTTATTTTTTCTTTGGTTCATTATAAAGGTATAAAACAGACATTTTAATGAACTAAAAAATCGACCCTTCCAAGGAAAACAATGGTGAACACCGTGTATATTATCTAAATTATCTTTTTAGCCGTGATTAACACACAAAGCTAATATTTTTTAAAAATATTTGAATTTAAATATGTATTTTCTGAAACCTAAAACCCCCATAAATCCTCAACTGTATTTCAAGATCATCATTTTTAATTTCGTTTGACGAAACTGTCAATTTTAATTTGATTTTTGCCTATTCTAAATACTGACTGTTTTGACAGGGTGCTTTAGTATTTTCGTATCGTTACAGGGTGCTCCTTACCGTATTAAATGTTCGTACGAATCTCCGAAGTTTCATGTTACTGTTGATTTTCATAAGATACATCAAAACAGTATAACATAATGAGACTTTGAAGGTTCGTTAAAAAATTGCCAAAATATTGACGCCGGACGTGTTACTTCTCAATGTTTTTCCCTAATTGCTGTGAAGATATTTCAAAAATTTCCACTTCCCGACCAAATTCAAACCTATGGCTTTTCGATCTGATGATGACCTTATTTCTGCATTGTCTAAGCTATCAAGATATTTCGAAAATTTCAAAATCGAATTTCAAATGTTTTAATTGTCTGTTTTTTCGTTCCCTACGAAAAATTCAGAATCCATTTCAAAAACCGACGTACCCTTATCGGGAATATTACAATACGAACTGAATGCCACTCAACAATCATCAGTGTCGCTATTTTTGTAAATTAGAAACGACGGGCCTAATGAATTGCTAGGTATCACTGATAAGCTTGCTATGTTTTTGGTTTTCGTAGACACACAGCTCAGCCTCGATGTTCGATAATGACCCTTGAGATTCGGTTATTTATCTTATTTTTGTCTTCGTAAAGGAAAATATATAATTGTGTTACCTAAGAACGTTTTCATTATTTAACCTTTCCCCTCGTATGTAAATAGTTTATACGGTTGTACTATGCGCCATGTTTCGTCGTAAAATATTGGATAAATAAATAAAAATGAATAAAATATTTTCAAAAATTCTTCTACACCTATTGGAATAAATGGTAAATTTTTTGACAGGTTAGCGTGATGATTGCATACCTTTAGTACGACGATAGGGTTATAAACACATGAAGGATCCAGAAAAAACATGAAAATCGGGTCAGCGGTTAAAAATTATATTTGTCTACAAAACCGGCCATAGAGCCCATGTATTTACATAACAATGTGGTACTATATATCATTCTTTGTCTCCTTCGATTCATGTATCAACTTGTTTACAATATATACACAACTGCCAATAAATAACTGGGGGCGCCATTTATGTACATTCGAACAATAAGTTAATGGGTGACGCGTTACGGGCGCGCTAGCTACTTACCAAATTGTCAATAAACCTGCCGATTTTGGAAAAAAGTAAAAAACCATCGGCTGATATCGGGTATAAAACGAAGTTATTCGTATATCAAGGCAAATTTGGCAGGTAGGAATGGATAGAAAGGAATGGAATATTATTGCTAAATTAGCTCGCAACTAGCGAAACGCAATTGGGCCTGAAATTACAACAAGTGGCAAATGAGGATTGTTAACTCTACATGCGTCTATATACATTTTAGAAACTTTTAGGCACAGCCGTATTCCTTATGAAAATTGATGAAAAAAAATTAATCAACGAACAAAAAAATCAGTGAAATCAAACGCGTAAATGCAAAAATCTCGTTCCCCATTTTGGTAATCGCAGTTTTACAGTACTAGATAGAAACCATTTTGCGTTTTCGGGAGTAAAATTCCTAAAATCCCTCACTCGTTAACTATGCGTCTAAAATATGAAAGTTGTTCTACGTGTTCTAAAACTATTCTGTACATAATATTCGTATCCTTATATCAACTTCAAGGATTTCCCCTCGCTTTTTTCGAGTTTTTTAGAAATGTAAAAATCTGAGGTGCGTTTTGTTAATGCGATTGTTGAAAATATTGTGACCTAGCGACAAATGAAGTTGCGGAAATTGAGGTATTGCACTTCGACTAATATTATGCGAAAAACCGATTTCCATAAGACAAAAATGAGCCGACAAGTTACGAAAAACGTTGACCAGAAAGAATGAGGATTTTAATAATTCAAATTTTCAGCCATCGGGGAAAAATTTGATGGATTTTTCAATTTTCGAGTCAAGCGACGGTAGTTCATTTTCTGAATGTGTGAAATTTTCCAATTTTTTTGAGTGTTGATACCTTTGGTACCTAATTTATTAAAAATTTAATTTTTAAATGTTGATACATTATAATTTTGTTTAAGCTTTTGATGTTTTTGAAATTTGTCTAAAACTTGATTTTTTCAAGTTTCAAAATTTCCAAAAGTTAAAAAGGTACCTACCTACTTAATTAAAATTTTGTCAGAAATTTATTATTTAAATTATTCGAAATTTATTATTTTTTATGCATTTAATTTAAAAAAAATTGAATATTGGTCAAATTCTTTAAAAAATTAAGGATTTTTCAATTTTTTTAAAAACTTAATTTTTATCAAATTTTAAAAAATTGAATAGGATTTTTTTTAATTGTAAAAAACTCAATTTTTTTAAATTTTTACAAAAATTCAATGTTCTTCAAAATTTTTTAAAACTTAATTTTCTTCTAATTGTTCCAAAACTTAATATTTGCTCAAAAATTCAATTTTTTAAATTGAAAGTAGTTGAAAAATGAAAATGTCGAGACAATGTTTTTCCTAACTTGTTGCCAGCGTAGAGAAAATAAAAATAATTGCATTTCGGAGTAAAATTTCTATTCTACTAATTGCACATTTTGTCAAGGTATACCCCCTGAAGCAGATTATATAAAAGCTTTTCGAAAACATTTTCGATACAAAACTTCTCTCAATTTAGGCCCATCGTCGACTTCGACAGTCTAAAGATAAGAATCGCTCAACCTAAAACACAATTCGAGCGGGCTGCATAAAATTAAAAAAAAAATTTGAAAAATATACAAAAATAATAATTTCAGGAGTTGAAGCCATAAATGAATGTGTTGCAAACAATAATTTTATCTTAGCGATTTTTATCTTTAGTTTGAACAGTCTCAGTCATCCGTTCATTTTCACAGAAAATATTTCAAAAATTTTGTTTAAAAAATTCAATTCAAAAACATCTCTCTTGATGTCGATACTTATTCTTTTCTCATGGAATCGAAGTTTCATAACGTCAACGTTTCTCGGTTCAAAACGTCACATTTCAAAATTTCCAGAATTAAGGTACATCATCAATGTTTGACTGAAGCGTATGTCGAATAGGAATCGGGGTTTGGGAGTGCTTTGTCAATATTGTAAAGAAATTTAGATCAAAATGCGATTCTCATGAACCGATAAACGATTTCGACATTATGAAATTTCGACATCGAGAACATGTTCGACATCTGTCGTAAGTTCGATCGCTACAATTCGACCGACGATCATACCGTATACTAGTTAATGGTAGTCGAATAAACTAATATTGAAATACAGTTGATTTACAGAATCGGTTACACCCCAACAGAACATCAGTCATTTTTTCGGGCAGTGCAGCCCAAAAACTCTTCGTAGACAAGCCCCCATGAAAGCCTTAGGTCTATTTTTATAACGAGTACGTGAGACATGTTCAGCAAACTTGTGCTATTAGTCGATGAATATTTTTTTTTTCAAATTCTAGTCAAAGTTTTAATTTCTACTCGAGTATCACTTTACCTTAAATGTATGCAAGTGTATTTGTTTTTGACATTCTTCCCTC
The DNA here is from genome assembly GCA_036186465.1 of Nesidiocoris tenuis. NCBI lineage: Eukaryota > Metazoa > Arthropoda > Insecta > Hemiptera > Miridae > Nesidiocoris > Nesidiocoris tenuis. The sequence continues at coordinate 4,167,824 of AP028923.1, forward strand.
AACGGCGAGTCTTGTTGGTTAATCTTATTTCGTATAGGAAGACAAAGTTTTGCGTTTTGAGCCCGCTTGAGTTTTATGCCTGATTTGTACAGACTGCTCGACTTCCGCGAGACTCCGATTCTTGAAGTCGTGGAACGGTTTTTTGACGTCAAATCACCTCAAGCTTCGGAGTCGGTGCAGGGTTCGGTTCAAATCGAAAAGCCGGTACAAAAGTTCGCAGCCTTCGTCATTCGGAAGTATCGATCATCCAAATCGGTCGCTCACCTAGCACCAAATCCCGTACCGGAGAATCTCAGCACCGAAACATCTTATCGCTAGTGATTACAAAGTACAAAAAGGTCGGATCTAAAACTATACGGCTGTTCCATCGCTTTCTCTTACGAACTACGGCGGACATTTCAATCTTGCGATGACTTGATGATCGGCGGATGACTCGGATTACGAAGGAGGCGAACGGCCTTTCCATTTCTTGCGCGCGGCTCTTCAACAGTCGTCGTCTGAGAATTTCCTGCGGGATATCGAAAACCGTGAGAGCGGAATGCAGAAATGAGTGTGAGAGAGAGAGTAGTAGCCCATCATACCCTCATTTTCTAGATTCATGCCCAGAAGGGCCTCATCGAACTGACGAACCGCCCCTCAGGGTGAAACCTACAGACGAATCGCGAGAAACCCTAGGAAAAATGCCAATCCCTGAAGAAGCCCAGTGGGGCGAAAGTGCTTGGATTGATAAAGAAAACTAGAGCATGACGGGCTACCCTCCCTCACCTCCAAAATCAACCCACCATCAACTAATGGCAAAGAATACAAAAATGTTAGCATCTTTGGTCCAAAAGCCGGATATCCTCAAGGATGCTTACGCTGGGTTGACAAAACTTCAAAACGGGAAGGTTGCATGATAAATGGGGTTTCTCTCCTCTCGCTTACTTGTAAGGAATCAGCGCATATCCTCAAACGTAGCGCTGATTCAGCATTTCTCATGGGCGGTGCTGCGGATGCTGCTGCGACGGACATGCCTCGTACAGGCAGGACGATTCCGAACATGAACAACAGATGTCGCTAGTGTAGCTCGATGAGCAATCTTCGTCGCAACACTCCCTGGCCGAACAGTCGCTGTAGTCGCCGCCGCTGCATTCCTCCCTTCGCGATTGAGCACCTGCGGATCGAGCGTCTCGTATTGATAATCTGGATTTATTGCCATTGGATTCCTTTCATTCATTGAATCCCTTGATGAAGTGACGCAATCGATAATCTCACTCAAGGACTGTAAAGCTCAGATCAAACAAACGTTTGGTGATCGCCCAAAAAAAGGGTAATCGGATCGAAGGGAAATTTCTCGTTTGATAAGTGCGTATTTCAGGTTTAAACAGCCGATAAAACAGTGAACATACCAATATGCCGATTGACCGGGCTATGAAGGGATGGCTGGATGATTTCCAAAACGCCGCAGTTGTCTCGATAGTCATGGCGAGGCCTGTAGTTTTCCCGATTGAGCCTGCGGGAAAAACAGATTACCAGTTTATAGATTGTAAGGCAAATTTCCCTCATAATTGATATGCAAGGCTTGTCTTTCAGCTAAATGCGGCCCAGAAAATCTGCGGACCATTCTTGTACTTTTTGTAGCACTGTAGCACTCCAAAAGGCCGTATCAGATGAACAGCTCATCCCAAAAACGCTGACCGTTCCGTCAACCAAATCGCCCAGTTTTGAGGCACTCAGCCGGGCGAGGCCTATTGTGCGGCAATCAAGACGCGATCGCCTCGGGGTGGACACTCAGCCGGGCGAGGCCTATTGTGGGACACTCAGCCTGGCAAGGCCTGTTGTGGTACACTCAGCCAGGCAAGGCCTGTTGTGGGACACTCAGCCGGGCGAGGCCTATTGTGGGACACTCAGCCGGGTAAGGCCTGTTTTGAGGCAATCAAGACGCGATCGCCTTGTGCGGCACTCAGCCTGGCGAGGCCCGTTGTGGTACACTCAGCCAGGCAAGGCCTGTTGTGGGACACTCAGCCGGGCGAGGCCTACTGTGGAACACTCAGCCGGACAAAGCCTGTTGTGCGGCACACAGCCGGGCAACGCCTGTTGTGGGACACTCAGCCTGGCAAGGCCTGTTGTGGGACACTCAGCCGGGCGAGGCCTATTGTGGGACACTCAGCCGGGCGAGGCCTATTGTGGGACACTCAGCCGGGTAAGGCCTGTTTTGAGGCAATCAAGACGCGATCGCCTTGGGCTGGACTGAGCCGGGCAAGGCCCATTGTGAGGCACTTAGCTGAGCAAGGCCTATTGTGGGACACTCAGCCGGGCGAGGCCTATTGTGGGACACTCAGCCGGGTAAGGCCTGTTTTGAGGCAATCAAGACGCGATCGCCTTGGGCTGGACTGAGCCGGGCAAGGCCCATTGTGAGGCACTTAGCTGAGCAAGGCCTATTGTGGGACACTCAGCCGGGCGAGGCCTATTGTGGGACACTCAGCCGGGCAAGGCCAGTTTTGCGGCACTCAGCCGGGCAATGCCCCTTGTGCGGCACTCAGCCTGGCGAGGCCTATTGTGGGACACTCAGCTGGACGAGGCCTATTGTGGGACACTCTGTCAGGCAATGCTCATTGTGCAGCACTCTGTCAGGCAAGGCTCATTGTGCAGCACTCTGTCAGGCAAGGCTCATTGTGGGGCACTCAGCCTGGCAAGACCTGTTGTGGGACACTCAGCCTGGCAAGGCCTGTTGTGGGACACTCAGCCTGGCGAGGCCTATTGTGCAGCAATCAGCTGGGCGAGGATTATTGTGCGGCACTCAGCCAGGCAAGGCTCATTGTACGGCACTCAGCATGGGCTAGGCACGCCCGCTGACGGCTCAAATCGTAGAAGATTCAATTCTCGAACCATTCAGGCCGGCAAGACCGTCCCGCTGCGCCGATGGGGGGGTGTAGGTTGAGCCGTTCGTCTGATACGTTTCTCAGCTACAACACTAAATTCACTATCAATAAAACGACGTCAAAAATGATAGCCAAGATCAAATTCGACATACTTGGTCATCTGCTGGTCGTAAAGGAGGGACGTATTTTCGTCGGGGCGGTGGTGGCGATCGTTTCGCGAATCGCTTCGCTGCCCATGCCTTAAACTTTTCGAGCTCTGGTTGTAACTTCCTTTTGACGCCCTCGTACTTGTGGATCTGTCACCTGACGATTCTCTCCTGTGGTGTCCGCCGACCTGGAAAATGTTGATTCGGATGTTGTCATAGCATTTTTTTATTTTAAAAACTTTTTTAAATTCTTCTAAATATTTTAAAAATTATATAGTTTCTTATTTTTCTGATTTTTAAATAATTTTTTCGATTTTTTTGAAATATTTGAAGTTTTTTAGGCCTGAATGCGATTTCTTCTCTTTCACAGCCGAACATTTCTATCAAAATACATTAAAAAAACGCGTCTGTTGAAAATTCAACTCGTTGAAATTATCTACCTGTATTGAATGTTGGGATTGAGCATGATGAGGAATATTATTCGGCCAATTGGGGTTGTAACTGTAGCTGCTTTCGCTGCGGGGCGGACCCCTCGGCAGATCGTACAGGCTCTCCCTCGACATGTTACTTCGCCTTACCCCTTTAGGACTCTGTAAAACATTCGATAAAATTGAGGGTTGAAAAATGTCAACAATCAGATTTTTGAGCATTTTGGCAAAAATCAATCGATAATAATAATATAGGAAATAATATAATCTCTTTAAAAAATCAAGTTTTCAATGAAAAAAAACTTTTTTCTTATTTTACGTATTTTTTCCTACCTGGCAGTTGTTTACACGCGGTGACGATCGGTGGTCCGATACTTCGGAACTGGGGTGCATGTAATCGCCCCAATCTTCTCCCCGCTCGCCGTACAGCTGTTGTTGGCTCCTTATTCTCACGCCGCAGCCATCTGCTGGAAAAATTACAGATATTACCAAGATATACCTAATTTTTGTTTTTTTGACCTCAAATCTCATTAATTAATTAAAAAAGTCCGCTCACTCGAGTAGATGTTCTGCTGCTGGCCGGTGTTCATGTTATTATACTCGACGGAGGGTGTGCTTTTGGACTCGTGGAGTTGACTGTGAATCTAAAAAAAAAATTTAAATGTAAAAAATTAATTTTTTTCAAAAACATGAAATTTCTTTTTTTTTGGTAGGTAGTCCCCCGTTTTAAATTTTACGTCATAATATAAAATCGGAACTAGATAAGTACTTCGACTGTAACAATTTTCTTTGGAAAAGTCAAACTTGAAAATTGGAAACTTGAAAAACTGAACTTTTTTTAGAAAATTCAAAATTACGAATTGAACCAACATTGCTGATTTCTGGGCTATGGCGTAGCGGGCAATTCTGGGGCCGGGCGAGAAGCGTAGTCGTGGCGTAGGGCGTCGGCCCCTCCTTGTTGGCGTTGCCGCTGGCGTAGTACGTCGCCAATTGTTTGGTGTCGACCTCGGCGTAATCGGCGCATTCCGTCTCGCTGCGCACGCATTCCATTTGCTCGTCCTGTTTGCTCATTTCGGTGGCCCAGTCGCGGTCGAGCCAGACGCCGCCGTCTTTGGTGCCGGTGCGCATTAACGTCAGATTGTTCGTGTTGACGACTGGAACTGGTCGAGAATTTTTTTCAATGAGGGTACACCCGAATTAGGTTAGTTTAATAATATATAGGTAATTTTAATTTTTTCGAAAATTTGTTGCAGAAAAAAATTATTTTGTGAATTGGACGTTTTTTTTGCGTTTATACATTTTTAATTCTTGGATTTTACACGTCTACCTCCATTTACCTTCTTGTTTATACCTAGCAGATTATCGATTTTATCATTTTAACATTTTCACTCCTTCGCTGAAGCGGTTAAACTCGAAATTGGCCAATAAAACGTTAAAAATTTAATACCAATATTGATTTCAATATAGATTCTTTATCTTCAGGCTACCTATCAACATTTTCACTTAAAATTTACCTGATAAATGGCCCAATTGTTTATTGCTTTGTCGCCTCCTCAAGTACAGAACAGACGAGCAAGCGAGACCGAGGAGTAAAGCCATCACGATGACGAGCAGTACGAGCCAAGTTTCGCCGGATTTCGGAGCCCTGAGACCGCGAGCCTGTCCGGTGGCAAGTGTGACCTGAAAATTGATAAAAATTGTTCATTTAACCATTTACCAAAAATCAAAAAATGTGAGAAAAATAAAAAAATTATAAAAAATCGAAAAATCTCGAAATAAAAATTTAAAAATTTAACGCATTGAAAAACATAAGAAGTTTTTTACCTGTTCAGACCAACTTCCCATTCCGGAAGATGTGAACGCGGCCACTCGGACCGAGTAGGCTCCTTTTGACGTCAAATTGTTCAACAAGAGATGCGTCGATGTTGGATTCATCGTCAACTCTGCTAGGACCTTGGTGCTGTTCCCTTTCACTTGAAGCTGAAAAAAAGGCAATGACGAAAAATATTAAGAATTTTTGTTCACACGAGTAGATAGCTGTTTTGAGATTTTTAAATAATCGTCGCAAATTTATCAAAATTATTCTGTACAAAAATTATGCTTCAAAATACGAATTTTCTTCTTATGCTTTCCTGGAAATGAAATAATCGGAAAATAACAATGTTCCAATATCAGCTAAAATTTTATAATATTAATAATATCAATTAATAATATTAATATCACTCCTAAAATCGCATTTTGATATCAAACCATAAATTTACCAACCTTGTAGCCTTGAAGGACACCATTGTGATGGTCTTGAGCCGGTGGAGACCAACGAACGTAGGCAGCGGTGGCGTTGACGATTTCAATCTCGACGTTCTGCGGTGGCCCGGACGGAACTTGAAGGAAAACGCCGAAAAAGTTTATTGATAATTCAATTTTTTCTTTTTTAGCCTAAAATAAATTAGCTTCAAATTTGGATTTTTTCGATTATCCTAGTGCTAATTTTTCAACGTGAATATAATTTTTCGGTATCAATTTTTTTCAGTTTTTATCTTAATATCGTTTTTGGTTATTGTAACTTTAAATTCTGTTTAGTTTTTTTTTAACACGAAGATTGTTGATTTTAGATTTTAATCTCTATTTTTTCAATTTTATTTTTCCCCATACCTACAATATTCATTTTTTAGCCTAATTTTTCTAGTTTTAATTTTTAGCGTAGATTTTTTAATTTTGGTCATTTTTTCAAATTTTGTTTTTTAGCAGCGAATGGTGGTGAGGCGGGGTTGGTGCTCTCACGGCATAAAAGCCTCACCTTACCTGATTTTTATGTTTATAGCATTAAATATGTTTTTCTATGTGCGGTAAGCAATTTTTAATTTGGAATATTTACCGTCCTCCAGAGTCTGGACAATTTTCGAAATCGTCGGATGCCCTTCGATCGATTTGTAGAAGGGCATCAGGAAAAACTCGTAGCGGGTGTACTTCTTCAATTCTTTGACCGTGTATTCGGAAACGTCCGGCTTGTTGACGGTGACCATGTGGAATTTGTTCCAGCCGGGGATTTCCCTGTAGCGGATGTAGACGCCTTCGTAATAATCGTCGCTGAGTATCTGGAATGGAATTTTTCAAAATCGGTTTTTGTCGTTTGTGGCACTTGAAATCAAGCGAATCGTAAAAATTGTGGCCAAAAAAATTGAAATTTTAATAAAATTAAAATTCAAAAATTTGAATTAATTTTTTACAATTTTCAGAATTTAGAAGATTTTTTAGAAGATTTTTAGAAATTACAAGATTAAAAATCTTTGACAGAAAAAAAATTTGACTGAATTTTTTACAATTTTTTTACAATTTTAAATTTTCTTTTTTATAATTTTTTTCACAATTTTTATTTACAATTTTTTTAAATTCAATTTTTTTTGCAAGACTTTTTTTATTGCTAATTTCGATTCTTACCTCCCAATGAGCGGTTGCGGATGTCGAACTGACGGCGACGAGATCTTTGAAAACGACTATCCGGTTGGCCAACCTGCTTCTCGCCTCGTCCAACTGGTGCGGCGCCATCGCTTCAGCTCCCTCTCTGTCGAATGGTGAAAATGATCAGGAATTTTCCAATTTCCTCGGATTTTTGAAGTAAGATCAATCATATGCTGAGACCAGCCTTCGAGCAGCTATATCCCCCAAACTGATGGACCAATTTTGACTATCTTGGTATCAAAATTAAGAAATTTTAATGAGCTGTAAGTTTGCTTGATAGGTTAGAGATGACAAGTAACACTCGGGCGAGAAATTTTCCCAAGAAAAATTCGCTTTTGAGGTTTACGGAGGATTTTTTATTTAATAACAATTCTACGGCTGCATGAGGGATGAAAAAATTGATAAGGCATTCCTGTACCTTAGGGTTCTGGCCGGTTCTGAAATTCCACTAGGGATGGACAGGCCTTGGTTATTTTCGGCTCGTACGATGAACATGTATCCGGTGTCTGGTTTTAGGTCCGAGAGCTGGAACGGCAGAAATCCGGTTTTGGTAACTTACAAAATTCAACTTTTTTTGGCGGATTCACAAGTGCGCGTCTTCGTGCGGTGCGAAAACGTCCAAAAACAGTATTTGAACACCATTTTCACCATGATTTTGATTGATTAGAAACCATCTCTCCCAAACACAAAATCATATGCCTTCCCATAGACACATACATGGGTGATTCCAGAAAAAACTGCAATTTGACCGTACCGGGTTCTAACACCTACAATATACAGGTACAATATACAAATTTGTTTTGGAATTCTTCCATCAAATCACAGCGGAAATCCAGGTTTTGAACCAAATTTGTTGAAAACAGGAGCAAGTTCATCTATCAAAAATGCAATTTTTCGAAAAAGTTGCCTTTGAAGCCCGTTCTGATGCATTAGTTTTTCACTTAGGGCCCAAAACTGTATTTCACATATTGTTTCTGGTGACAGGTTATTTATTCCAAGAGGAATCAGGGGTTACAATCGTGTTCCCTTTTTCACACAGGACTACCAAACTGTGTGACGGTCTTGAGCAGAATTTGCATTTTTTTTTTTCAGTCCGTGATTTCTAATTTTGGGCTTTGTAGAGTATCTCGCCATGTATATTTTCCAAAAGTAGACCTTTTTTTGGACCAGTTTCAATTAGGGGTATACGGAAAATCAAAGGTGAGTTTTTTGCCATGGCAAACGCCCAAATTGCAGTTTTTTCTGGAATCACCCACATACTCTACGGAAAGAGTATCGTCGTTGCACTTGTGAATCCGCCTTAAGTCAAGGTTAACTTTTTCAGCCTAAAATTTCGAGAAAAAAATTTATCAAAATTTTGTCGTCAAATCTCACGGTAAACGTATGCGATATGACTCGCATCGCAGCGGTGACCCATCCCGTCTGCAATTCGGGGCTGAAATATTCGAGCCGGTAGCCGATGAGCGTCGACGTGCCGGAGGGCGGGTCCCAGGCGACCGTCAAGGAATTGGACGACGCGTTGACGACGCGAGGCGTCGACGGCGCCCTCGGGTAGGTCGAAGGGTCGGGCGCCCGGTGGAGTTCGGCGCCGGGCGATCGCTCGACCGTCAGCCAGGCGGACCACGTCGACGTGCCGGCCTCCGAAGAGCCGGTGCACGTGTACTCCCCGGAATCGGTTAACTCGAGCTCTGCAAAAAAAAATTGGTAAAAATAAAAATTTTGTGGGAATTTTGGTTTTTTTTGGAGAAGTTGAACGAGATTTTTGCGGTATTTGGGTAGGGAAAAAAAATTCCACTCCCTACCTATGTTATCAGTAGCGCCATTATGCAAGTTTTTTCTTCTATTTTTATTTTTCCTTTATTTTTCTCGAGTTTGGTTGCGCGGCTGAACAAAAAAACATGGAACTTGACGTTTTTTGAGATTCCGATCAACATGGTCAATTTGAGGGGTAGTGATACGGCCGAAATCGTGCTTTTCTCAGTTTTACGGCTTAAGCACGGGTTTTAGGCAACAACTTGAAAGAGAGTAAAATGTTGGGCGTTAAATTTCCTATCGAATAAGATAAATGAACCAAAATAAATGAAATTCAAGCTCATTATAATCACCATCGATACGGATCGTCCCCGAGGGTAGAATCGTAATACGGTCCCCATCTTCAAGGACTTCGCCATCTTTGTACCAGACAACTTTGGCCGGAGGATTGGCCAAAACTTGGCAGGGAAGCGTAGCGAATGACTGGAGCGGAAGCGTTTGGTTGACGGGCCCGATTTCGATTATCGGCGGCGGTTTATCGTTGATCGACGTCACCTAGAAACCATGAAATTTATGAATAAATTAAAAAATAATTTTCAGCTGGTTCGAATTTGAAATTTCGGCGTATTTTAACTAAATATCATATTTTTTCAATTTGTTTACATTTTTAAATTTTTTTTGAACTTTATAATAAAAATTATTTAAGTTATTCGAAATATTATGGAGTTGAAATATTACCTGCAAATAAGCCCTAGCTACGGCAGATCCGGCTACGCTCAAGGCAGAGCAGACGTAGAAGCCAGCGTCTTCCCTCAGCACTCCAGTCACGCTCAACTGGCCCTTCGCACTGACTGAAAACCTGTAAATATACAGATATAAAGATAAAAATTGTAAATGTTACATTCGTATAGATAAAATATACAGATTTCTATAAGCAGATGCTCTTATTTCGAAAAAATATATTTAAAAAAAATAAAAATTGCGCTAAGTATGTTTTGTATTCTTACCTGCCGTCAGTCCGAGAAGGATACAGCAAATTTTGAGTTCCTTCGCGGGACCAAAAAAGCGTCGGCGGCGGGTTGCCCCGGGCGACGCATTCGAATTTGGCAACTCCGTTCAACGCGACCGTCTCATCCTCAGGTTTCACGACGAATACGGGCGCAGCTGCGAAAGAATCACTTTTTAGTTTCATTTTTGTTTTGTCAAACAGGAGATAATTAATTTTCTAAAAAAAATCGTTTTGTGTAAATGACACTCGATATTTTTTCCAAATTTCGACTGCAGTATCCAAAATGGCGTTTTTAACCTCATGAATCTTATTTTGTTCTAAAACGACATAAACTGACAAATCGCCTTGGCGCAGACCTTAATTTTCGATAGATTTTAATATCACATTTTTCACGAATAAATGCCACTCTATAGGTAGCTATTACCAAATTTTATGCGCAGTCGTCAAATTTTATTTTCTAACCTAAAACTAGACGAAAACATTATTTTTATTTATTTAAAAATTCAAATTACAATGCACGGTGAGTACGGATTTGGCCGTAGCGTTTCCGACGGGGTTAGTCGCCTCGCAAAAATAGGCGCCCTCGTCGTCCGGATGGATCCGCTCGATACGCAAGGTCAACTCGGTCGTGACGTCGTAGCGGCCCGGGGGCAGCGCCCCCTCTTCGCGCCTCCACGTCACCGTCGGCACGGGATCGCCGTCGACGACGCAGGGCAGTTCGACGGTCGAATCCGCCACGGCGGTTATGTCCTGCGGCGGCGCTTTCGTGAAGTAGGGCTTCACTGAAAACGGAGATTTGATTATGTTATTTAAATTGTTTATGCTTTGTTGTGCTAATTTTTTTGCGCAATATTAACATTATTATCAATTTGAAACGCGTTCATTTTTATAGTTTTACAAAAAAAATTTTTTTAATGCCGTTTTTAGACATAATATTGACACACCATTGACATAATGCCGTTTTTAGACATAATATTGACATAATGCCGTTTTTAGACATTTTTAGACATAATGCCGTTTTTAGACACAATATTGAATTTGTCGAATTTAATAGAACTGTTAGACCGTCTACGATTTTGGACGATCTAAACTTGGCGATGGTAACGAGGTGGACTGTATGAATAGGAATAAACGGGGAAATGGAAAATATTGAAATATGATGGATTTATGGGATGATTATATTTAAGCTTACCCTGGATGTCGACGAGTGTCCTTTGGGTGCGCACCCACGTTTTCCTCCGAGGCAGGACGACTTCCTTCGAGACCTCACGAAGGGGGAAATTAATCGCGGCCGGCGCACTATACGCGTTTTTTAATTGGGTAAGTTAAATGGGAAATGAGGGGGTGGGAAGGTATGAGGAAAAAGGGATTTTTGCTACGAAAAGCAACGAACGATAAAATGGGCCGATTGAACACCTTGGCGCGTCAAGCTCGATGTGTGTGGTACTTAGAACGACCACAAGCCAATGCCAACTTCTGGCGACCCACGTCTACCAACGTGGAAAAAATAAATATTCCTCAACTCCAGTGAGGCCAAATAAAATCGACGGAGCAAATTGAACTTTGCGACCAAACATCCCGGCCGCCTTGAAACAACCACGTTTCAACGAGAGAAAAGAAAAATATACATGAAGACGAAATGCAGTGAATCAGCAACTCAATGGTCATTTCGATTCAGAAGCGTCTTTGGTATTGGGGTGCTTAATCGAAAAAAAATAAAATACACAATCGCAGGGATTGAGGACCCGACCCGGGATAAAAGGAAAAGGATAACGCTCTTCACTCCCAGGGGGCGTTCAGGGAGACTTCGCGAAGGATCGAAGGAAGCCCACGGAAAAAGGGAAAGAAACAAAAAATTCTCGATTGTAGAAAACCAACACCACCAATACCAAATGATGACGACAATGTTAAGCGAGGGGTAGTGGGCACAGTTTACGCACCGAACGAGTAAACGTGCCTTGGGCTGTTTTCACTTCAGCAACCCTTACTATTCCGTCTTCGCCTGGAAGGACTTTTGTGATTCTAGCCATCTTCCACTGACTAGGTGATAGATTTGGTTCCTTCATAATGACCAAATCATCGACCTTTAAATTGTTAAACTCTTTGGTCCACTTCGACCGCGTCTGCAAGCCACCAAGATAATCTTTACGCCATCGATCCCAAAACGAGTGGAGCAACTTTTGAACCAATTTCCACCGTTTGGTAATGTTTAGATTCTCTGGTTCGGGGCCGACTAATGCAAACGCAGGTCTCTGCATAAAACGAACCAACCGAATAACCGCCAATTTTAATTCGTCGGTTGTGAGACCACCGGTCAACAGACTGTCGGCGTGCGGATCGCGCAAATATTTGAAATATCTCAGCAGGAATGCTGTATGGCGTTTTAACGAAGTAAACGAGGAATAGTTTTCAAGCCAAGATTCGATAGGGGTAATCTCTGAATTCAAAGGCAGAGATACGATTTGGGCTTCCGCCATGACTTCCTCCGATTTCAACAATGGCGGGACCTTTGGCCATTTTTCTGGTGGGCCAATCAACCAGTCAGGTCCGGATAGCCACGAACGATCGCTTAGGAATTGCATCGGCAAAGCACCTCGAGACGCTATATCGCTCGGGTTTGACGCCGACGGCACATAACGGAAACAATCAGGAGCTAAGCGTTCATGGATTTGCGAAACTCTATTTGCAATGAAGGTTTTCCACTTGTGGGGTGACGCTTTTATCCACTGCAGAGAAACCATGGAATCACACCATACTACGGTAGACTGAATTGAGACATGGTCCTTCAACATTTCTTTGGCGTAATGCAACAAGTCTGTGACAAGGACTGCTCCGCACAGTTCTAATCGAGGGAGCGAAATCCGTTTGAGAGGAGCAACCTTCGATTTCGCCACGAGCAAGGAACAAGTGATTTTGCCATTTTTGTTGATATTCCGCAAATAAACGACTCCCGCATATCCACGTTGGGAGCTGTCACAAAATCCGTGCAATTGGACGCTGACAGCCGAGTCCAATTCAACACAACGTGGTATTTGCACCTGACTCAGGAGAGGGAGTTCACTATGATATTGTTTCCATTTGATAACTATTTCCTCCGAAGGCGTTTCATCCCAGCCCAATCCCGAAGACCATAAATGTTGGATAAGCCATTTTCCATAAAAGGTCACTGGGCATAAAAATCCAAGGGGATCATACAAACGACTGACTTCGGATAGTATAGTGCGCTTGGTAACTATCATCTCCTTGAGGGGCTCTATTTTGAAGGAAAATTGATCAGTGGCTGGATTCCATGACAAGCCCAAGATATTTGTCCCAGGATCAAGACCATCATCACCACGAAAGGACAAAATTTCGGTTTTCATAGCCCGATCTTCCTCTGGAATATTTTTCAGAAGCTGCGGTCGATTACTCAGCCATTTTTTCAGAGAAAATTTTCCTTTGGTTAGCAATGCTACCAACTCAGCTTGAAGCTTGAGCGCATCGTGAACAGTAGGAACGGAGATACATGTATCGTCGACAAAAGTATTGTTAAGCAACGCCTTTGCTGCCATTGGAAATTGGGACCCCTCGTCATAGACTAGCTGCTTCATGGTACGAAGCGCCAGAAATGGCGCGGCAGCATTGCCATAGGTAACGGTGGTCAATCTGAATTCACTCAACGAATCAGCAGGAGAAAAACGCCAAAATATCCTCTGGTGGTCCTGGTCGGCACTAGCTACTCCGATACAACGATACATTTGTTTTACATCCGCCACAAGGCAAACATTGTGAAGCCGAAAACGTATGAGAACGTCACAAATGTTTTGTTGCAGTTTAGGCCCTACATTCATGACGTCATTTAGCGAAGTTCCGTTTGACGTTTTCATGGAACAATCAAAAACAACACGGAAACGAGAAAATGATTCATCATGTCGATAGATACAATGATGGGGAACATAATAACCCACACCCTCAGGTGGGGAATTCGTTATTTCCATGTGGCCCTGCTCGAGATAATCGGACATAAATTTGTTGTACTGAGCTCTCAGCAGAGGATTTTTGTTCAGCTTATTTTCCAGGCTAGCAAAACGCCGACGAGCAAAACTGTAGCTTTCTCCTAATTCTGGCGAACTGGGGAGAAATGGCAATCGAACAATATAGTGGCCATTAACACGATCGATCGTCTCTAAATAAAATTTTTCAGCATCCACCTCTTCCCTGCTCAAAATTTGTTTCCTTGGACTTTCCTCGATTTCCCAAAATTTTCTCAATAGGGCATCGACATTGGGTTGCAATGTAGTGCACATGGCTGTCACTTCTGGGGTGGTATCAGCAGTCACCCGGCCGAGGAGGCAATAGCCAAAAACTGTCTCGATTAAATCAGGTGCACCCTCCTGGCCGACAATGGGGGCGCCGATAACCACCCGTGCATACCATTCAGCTCCAAGCAAGATGTCAACCTCTTGATCCAAAAAACACTCATCGTCAGCCAAGGTATACCCCTCAAGATGAGGCCAAGCAGTAATACCGACCGAAACACGAGGACAATGAGTGATAGTAGGAACGACAAAAGCCTGAATGGATACCTTAAAATTTTTGGCATAATTTGACAGCAAGGCAAGTTCGACCAAACCCTTCGAAATTCCGGCCTTGACTTGACCCAGTCCGAAAATAGGTGCGTAACAGTTTGCTAACGAGAGGCCGAGGCGATCGACACATTTTTGGGAAATGAATGTTCCCTGGCTACCCAAGTCTAGGAAAATTTTTACAGCTTCCAAGCCATGGCGACCCTTAGTGTATGCGCGGGCCGTAGCTAGCATAACGACCGATTTACGAGACGCAGCGCGAGCATGACAAGTGGTGATGGAACTATCAGCAACGTTTTGGGATGCACCTTTCACCAATGTGTGAACATGTGCTGACGTACCATGGTCAATTTGAACCGATGCACCAGAATTTTGCTCATTATAATGCTTAAAACACAAAAGCTCATTATGATGTGCATGACAAAATCGACATCCCTCTTTTTTTCGGGCAATCCTTTATGACGTGTTTTTTGAAACAAATTAAACATAAATGTTTATTTTTCACAAATCGAAGCCGTGCGTGAGGATTTAGTTTTACAAATTTTTCGCATTGTTCCAAGGGATGTGATTGATTGCAAGGACAAATGACCACGTCAGATTTAGGTGACGTATTTGTGGCAAAACTTTTCATTTTTTGCGACGATGTACGACCACTAATTTTCGATTTTGATTGCCCTTCGTTAAATTGGAGAGCACTCGGCCCAGTTGCCTCAATGATCCGAGTTTCATTTTCGAGAAAATTTATGAAGTCCTGTATGGTGGGATTTTCCAACGAAATGGAACGATCTTCCCAGCGTTCACGTAAAACAGGCGATAATTTTCTCCGAAATAAAAAGAGAAGAGGTACATTCCAACTATCCACCGTGTGTCCTAGCGCCCGAAGAGCACCTATGTTTTGTTCTAAAGACGAGGCGAATGATCTTATAGACAAAACATCCCTTGAGACGACCGATAAATCAAAGATTGACTCGAGATACGCATTTGCCAATCTATGAACATTATCGTATCGGGAAACCAGAAGTTGCCAAGCGACTAGATAATTATCCCGAGTAAGGGGGAGGGACGAAACCAATGCCAATGCTTCCCCTTTCAAGGCGGATTTTAGGTACATGAACTTGGACACATCGGATACATTAGGAAGATTATGTACGGTATTTCGAAAGATATCGTGAAACGATTGCCACTCCTTAATATCTCCTCCAAAGTCAGGTAACTTCAAAGTGGGCAATGAGATAGATAAGTGAGCAGCATGTTCACCCCCAGACGATCGGGACGAACGGTTATGTAAACCTGGATCAGAAGTCGATTCTTCAGGACTCAACAACATAACTACCGATTTGACTTCATAAAATTTTTTCTCAAAATTGGCAAAGTTTTCCGTCAATGGGGCAGTGGAAAGAGGAGGTACTTGTTTAGGATATACAGTAACAAGCTTGGTAATTACCTCGTCGAATTCGAGCAGTAGATCATCCAGCCCCGAGGTCATAGCTTTTACCAGATTTAATTTTTTCTGATTTCCGGGATTCGATTCACAATCACTTGCCGCGGCATGAATCCGATCTAATTTTTGGGATAGTAAACCCAAACGAAAGGTATAATCCTCCAAAACCCCCATCTGTCACGATTTTATACACCCGAAGTGCGCACAGAACGAATTTTAAGGCGACGGAATAAAAACGGCACAGACACGATGGACGGGGACGAGCTGAGGACGTACGAGATAGCGGACGAACAAGAGGCGACTACGCTCCGACCACATGGAAGAACCGAACACTTCTTCTTCAAGTTGGCAACTGCAACTGGATCAGCAGCAAGATATAACTTGACAACGAAAAACGATCAAGACCAAGCCGTCGAACGTCGATGAGGATCAAAGGAGATTTCGAAGAAAATTATCTCTCCTCCGCTCGGCCGGCAACGAGCAACACGACCGGACCAGTCGCGTTATCTTATGACCATCGAGCAGACGGCC
Organism: Nesidiocoris tenuis; assembly: GCA_036186465.1. Taxonomy (NCBI): domain Eukaryota; kingdom Metazoa; phylum Arthropoda; class Insecta; order Hemiptera; family Miridae; genus Nesidiocoris; species Nesidiocoris tenuis. The sequence continues at coordinate 4,184,016 of AP028923.1, forward strand.
AACGCAGCGAATTATTTTTCAATCTCGAACGGACCCAAGTATCGACTTCTAAGAAACGAAGTGAGACGGAAAAAAATATTTATAGATTTCGACTCGAACAAGACGAAATCCGGCCCGAAGGACCAAATGTTAGACCGTCTACGATTTTGGACGATCTAAACTTGGCGATGGTAACGAGGTGGACTGTATGAATAGGAATAAACGGGGAAATGGAAAATATTGAAATATGATGGATTTATGGGATGATTATATTTAAGCTTACCCTGGATGTCGACGAGTGTCCTTTGGGTGCGCACCCACGTTTTCCTCCGAGGCAGGACGACTTCCTTCGAGACCTCACGAAGGGGGAAATTAATCGCGGCCGGCGCACTATACGCGTTTTTTAATTGGGTAAGTTAAATGGGAAATGAGGGGGTGGGAAGGTATGAGGAAAAAGGGATTTTTGCTACGAAAAGCAACGAACGATAAAATGGGCCGATTGAACACCTTGGCGCGTCAAGCTCGATGTGTGTGTTACTTAGAACGACCACAAGCCAATGCCAACTTCTGGCGACCCACGTCTACCAACGTGGAAAAAATAAATATTCCTCAACTCCAGTGAGGCCAAATAAAATCGACGGAGCAAATTGAACTTTGCGACCAAACAAGAACGGTCTTTCAAGGTATTGCGCAAAACATTATTATGCGAGGCACATATCAAAAAGGCGTTTATAAAAATGTTCAATATACATATTCGATACTTTCAAAGTAGGTATTCGCCTATGGAAATTTCGTATTCACGCAGCTTCTGCAATTTAGCTACCAATACCAGCAATAGTCCCTTGTCCTTTGAGGAGCATGTATTCACGAATTTATTTTCCCATCCGAATAATTCCACAGGCTCAACATTAACGCCATTCAAAGTTATAACTCGGGTAAAAAAATCGAACAACCTTCAACCGCAAAATAACCTCCGGCTCACTCTTCAACTCTGGCAAGGCATTTAATTACGGCAAAACACACGGCCTACCCACTTAGCAAAAGTGGCCGGGCCATCTGAACTTTTTTTGAACGCTGGAGAACGTTATGCAAATGAATGCAAATTAAATGACATTTCCAAGCCAACTTCTACGTCGTTCTTCCTCTTCAGCTTACAATACGGACAACAATTCGGAAACGAGCCTGTCCCCGGTGGTGGTGAAACTACTTTTCCAGCAGGGCAAAAGCGAAAAAAAAGAAAACACCGAAAACAGGGAAAAGAACATAGCATCTGTGCCGGTGTCAACTTCTCTGGGACCTTGTTTTTCGGGCATTAGCAAAATTACAGAAGACGTCGGAGCTTCCCTTTAATGTTCGAGTGAGAGGGAATTACGAAAGGTGCCAGCTGACCTTTCGTCCATTATCCGCTACCTGATGGGGTCAGATACGGGTCATGATAAAACCCTGGATACCTGATAATGTTCTTCTTTGAGGCTTCGTATAAGTTATCCACGTGAATGAATAGGGCGAGAGAACATCGATAATTGTCAATAATTATAATTATTACACCGTTTTTTGGCTCTAGCGCTTTCGCTCGTACGGTCCTCGTGGGATTTCCGAGAGTGAAGTGAAATTCGAGAATCGATATCAGTTCTTGAGCGAAACAATGTTTCAAGTGAAATTTTCGAGCGCCACATTTCGCTTTTTTCGAAATCCAGCCGATCAAAAATACTAGGGTTAAAAAAAATTTTAAAAATCTCACCATGCACTGTCAGGCTTGCGGGCGGCGATTCTTTCAGCCCGACGATATTCTGAACCACGCATTGGTATTTTCCCTCGTCCGAGGCCCTGACAGAGACGATCTTCAAACTGCCTTGATCCATCGTTTTCAATCTGTGAAGAAAATCGATAATTTTAAATCTAGGAAAAATTATGGATGGTAAATACCCGGGATTCACTGAAGTGTTTCTGCCCTACTAACCGAAAATGGCAGTAACACTATCGAGAATTCAGGCGTTTTTCATTTGAAAAATTTTCGTCAAAAAATTTTTAATTGCAACAAAAAATCGCAATAAAAAATGTTATTATTATAAACATTTTTTTTTTCTGAACAAAAATTTTTATTTTTTCAAAGTTTATCGTAAACATTATTTCGAAAGTCCAAAACCCAAAGACGAATTAGCCCTTGAAAGAGCTTGACAGAAATGTCATAAGTAGTAGAACGGGCTTCTTGACCAAACGTCTATAAAAACTGATATAGGCTTCTCGATAGCATAGTTTTAAGGGGCTATTTGACCAAACACTTTAAAGCCCCGAAGAGGCATTCTGATCACGCAGTCCGAAAACCGAATGGGGCTTCTTGATCGAACGGTTTGAAGGGGCTATTTGACCAAACGCTTTAAAGCCCCGAAGAGGCATTCTGATCACGCAGTACAAAAATGAATGGGCTTCTTGATCGAACGGTTCGAAGGGGCTATTTGACCAAACACTTTGAAGCCCCGAAGAGAAATTCTGATCACGCAGTCCGAAAACTGAATGGGCTTCTTGATCGAACGAATTGAAGACTGGAAGGGGACTATTGAAAAAATAGTTGAAGGCCAGAAGAGGCTTCTTGATCAATCGATTTGAAGTCTTGAGGAGGGCTAATTGACCAAACTATTAAAAGCTTTGAAGGGGGTACTATCTGATCTGAAGCCCTCGAGGGGCTCTTCAGCCACACCGTCTAAAGCCTTGGTGGCGCTCCTTGACCATTTTGAAGCCCGGCTTATCGACCTGGCCCTAGAGGGGCTTCTTGCCTATTCGGTTTGACGCATTAAAGGACCTTATAAATGTCCGCAGCTTCGAAAGTGCTTATTGACCTATTTAAAGCTCTCAATGGGCTATTTGACCACATGGTCTGAAACCCTGGAAGGGCTTTTTGACGAAGCGGTCTAAAGTTATGAAGGCGCTTCTCCACCAAACGGTCTAAAGCCTCGGGACACTTGACCTCAAGGCCGGTAGCCCTCGACGGGCTTCTGGAGCAAGCAGTTCAAAACATCTTAAGCCCTGAAAAGTGATTCGACTAAGAGGTCGACCCTGGAAGGGCTTCTTGACCAAACGGTCTGTAGCATAAGGCTTCTTGATCAAACTAGAAAACAAGAAGAGGCTATTTGACCAAGCTGTTTAAAGCCCTGAGGGGCATTATTGCCCTAATTTCTTGGCTAAATAGGCTGAAGGAGCACTTCGCCTAAACGGAAAGCCTTGAATGGGCTTCTTGAACTACTTGGCATGAAAGCCCAAATTGATGGCAAAGCAAAGGCGTTGCCATTTTTTCAAAAAAGAGGTAATTGTGGGGAAATAATGAAAAATTTATCGATTTTCAAGTCAATTATTCTCGGGTAAAAATATAAAATTATTCATACTTTTGTAGGGAATACCGTGGAACTGATATTTGGCCCGGTAAACGTGGAATTTTATTTCATCGCCAGAAAAACGAGAAAAAAACAAGAGTTCCTAGATCTATTTGTTCCTCATTGAGGAACATGCATGAAAAAAATAAACTGTTTTTTTTGCCATAATATTCCTTGTTAGGCTTCGAAAATGGTGTTATGGTGGATGACGGTTCGGAAAAGAGGTAATTAAAAGAGGAGGGAGGCCTAGTGAAAATCGCAGAAGTCGAAGAAAGTCGAGCGGGAAAATGGCTAGCCGCAAGGTTACACAGTGTGATGTCATCTTCCCGTGAACAGCAGTGCAACCTCATCCGAGTTCATGTGTGTATGCTGTGATAGGACGGCGATAACGGATTTTTGCTGTTACATTAAGAAACTGCGTGCAGTCACGTCCGCACAGTGACGTCATACGGTTAACCGCCACATTCAAAAGGGCACTTTTCATTAGCGTTTTTCACCCGGAAAAATGTTGTTTTTTCGTTGTAGACCATCACTACATCATTTTCGCATCCTAAACAGCATCATTCTGGCGGAAAAAATGGATTTCGTTTTTCATGCATGTTCCTCATTGCAGTATCGAGCTATTCAACCTAATAAATACATTCGGATTCCACTCAGTGTTTCGAACTAGGACTTAACCCGGTTTTTCAATGGTAGCTTCCACCCACAGTTGATCCTCGTTTGCTCCCTATACAGAGGCCACCAAAGGATTCCGACGCGAAGTTGAACAAAACCAGCGCGAAGCCGTTCTCCGAATAACCAACGTTCGGGGTTCAGCGGTGGATGTCAGAAAGTCAAAGCGAGCATAAGTACCCGTAGTGGGCGGGATGAAGTTGTTAGACCCGGGGGGGGGGGTCTTTTGAAAAGAAATTTGCGCGGAGTTACAGAAGCGAAGTACAGGGTAGGAAGGACCTTATGAATATTCAATGCGAACGAATAAGATAGAATGGAGGCTAGAAAATGGGGCTGGAGGTGAAGGAACATTGAGTACAAAGAGTGTGGGAGCGGGGAAAGTCGGTGAGATTTTTTCGCTTCTTTTTAACCTCTGTAGACGATTTTTCCCTTGCGAAAAAAATACAGAAAAAAGTTGGGCCCGTTTCATGCCCGAAGCTAACCGTCTCTGACAATGAGGAAACGGGACTTGAAAGTGAGGGGATGAAGTAAAATGAAGCTAATAAAAAAGTTGAAGCGGTTCTCTTCTCATTTTGGAAAAAAGAGCCGAGCGGTTTCCGAGACATCGAACTTTCGCCATCAGCGCTTCCGTTCGCATGTAACGACCGGTTGTTGATAGCCGGGAAAATTTGAAAATCGAAAATTTCACCCTTCGCCGGCTCTTTGTGGAAGTTCGAACGATTTCCGGGCCTCGTGGGGCGTTGATTTATTGTCGACGACGTCACAACATACCTGCACTTCGGGGGGAGTTCGGGCCGAGTTGAATAACTTGGTTGTTTGTATTCGGAGGTTTGCTCTTTACTTTTCTCCCCGTAGAGTTGGAACTTTCCCTATTCGAACTGACCGATGGTCAAAATGATGAATCTCAATCGACGAGAGGCGCCTGACCTCAGATTTAAGGACCTCGAAAATCCCAGGTTAACCAATTTTTAACGAAAAATCGGCGTAAATCTAGTAAAACAAATCTAGAAGTTTGAATAAAAATGTATGTATTTTTTTAGACATTTTGACATTTAAAAATCGATTTTATACACCACCTTTCGTTGAAATCGATTATTTCACCATCCTTCCTCCAGAATAGCGAAGGCGGAGGATTGCCGTCGGGCGGATGGCATTCGAGGATCGCCTCTTCGCCGGCTGCCACTTTCAGATCCTTGGGCACCACTTTGAACTCGTCTTTCAGCACTGCAACAGCAAGAATCCGAAGAATAATTAAAGAATACGCCAGGGGAGAAGTGAAACTTGAAAATTTCATTTAGAGCAACTCCACGGCGTTAAAACGGCGTTTCGGGTAAGGCCGTAAACTGATTAATTTTTTAGAAATTCAACATTGAAAAAATGTTGTTTTTCGTCTCACTGGGGTAGTGTGAGACAACCCCGGGTAACAATAAAAAAATTGGTAAATCTAAAAAAAAATTTTTTTATATTTTTTTTTTACAAAATGTTGACACAATTCTATGTGGTCATTTACAAAAATGGCCATAGCTCCCTCAATAGTTGACCTTTCTTCAAATTTCTTGAACTGGGATGTTTGTATCAGTATGACCTATTACTAAGATGACCAGATATCCAAAATTCAAAAGCGGGACGCTATGAAATGAACAATAGGTATAGGTATATATTTGTATATATAATAGGTATATATCAAGTGTATTAAATTATAACGAATCAATAAAAACAAAAAAAAAACGCTGCTAAGTAGATCAGTGGCATGTGCAGATTAGTTTTCGCTATGTCCGAAGAACTCTGCAAATTTTGCACAGGGGTTCATTTTTCGATTGCTAAGACAAACTTCACGATAAATATCGGTACTCCTTAAACTCAGAATTTAGCTGTTATTATTCTATAATTTCAGTATCAATTTGTATTTTAGATGGGTTATTTAGAAAAACGCTTTTTCAACCAGGCAAAAAATAATCATCCTCTTCGCATGATAAATACTTACCTATCCATTTTTTCAACGCAGCTGATCGTTCAATTCCGTTAAATTTACCATTTAATCTATTCTTAATCACCTTCATAATTAACTGAATAATAATAATTATTAAATTCTCTGAATAATGAAATTAAAAATGCCTCATGCCTCAGAACCGTTGTTAAAGCCTGACTCGCTCTCATGTTGCCAAGCGCAACTGGTCGAAGTGTGAGTGCGTCACCTTGTTGGTGTAATAGGCTAGTAGTCGTAAGTAGATCAATCAACCGTATCTAAGAGCCGAGGCCAAATTCTCAAGTTTTTCCAATTTTTGTTTTGCTGATTTGTGTAATGCGACCAAATTCTTTAAATTGAAAATATCGGGAGGACAGAAGTTTTTGTGGGGATTCCAACGAGTGGAAAACGAATTTTGTGGCTCGAGTAGTTTTCGAGTTATTAAGAATTGGTGAAATTTTAAAAAACTCAAAACTGCTTCACTAAAACTGCAATAACTCCTAAACGGTTGAAGCTACCGGCGTGGCGATGGTCCCATTCGATTCAGCATAGAAAAATCTATAGAAAATGATACCTCACATGCCTATGTTGCAAATTTCCTTAAAAAGACGAATTTTTTACCACTTCAACAGCTGTTTTACTGGCCTTAAAATTAAGGTAGGGTTCTGCCGAGACGTTAGGACCAACTAGATACGGAACTTGATTTTTGGTAAAAATTTCAAAATTTTTCGATAACTCCTTCCCCCTTAAAAACCCCGGACGGCGGACGGCGTACGGCGTACGGCGTACGGCGGACGGACAAAAAATTTTTATTGCAGATTCGGATTCTACACCCCTTGAAACGTAAACCAACAAATTTTCAGGGGGTGTTAAAATTTTTTTTTTCCTGACCGATTACAAAGGTTCATTTCTTTAGAAAAATGAACCAAAATGACACAGAATAGGTAGGAACCAAACCAAAATAATTATTCGAGTGGTAAACTGATTAGAGATTGATGAGACTGATAAGGGATTGAAGATAGGGATTCGTCTTCCTCTTCGCCATTCATTCGTTTTTGTGACGCCAAGGAACTGCCGCGAGACTGATCTAGCAGTCATCGAGTAGGTACCTCGTACTTACATAGGTTGGTAGGTACCTAATTTTTTAGGGAATGCCTTCCCAAAGCGGGGCCTCAGATTTTTTTGAAAACCCGCTCGTCCTACCATGCCTCACTTTTCCCCCTTTTCCTTGGGTTTCCGTTTATTTCTCATTTTTAAACCATCCCCTTACATCCTTCGGACGGAAATACCAGCGGTACAGCCCTGAAACCGTAACCTATCCCGGGTAACGCACATACTCCTATATCAAACGGAATAGCTGAACGTCGCCATCCCGCACGTGTTAACTGTCCCTCTCATCTGCGGCGCCCCGGCGACCGCGCAATGCCCTTCGCCATTCTCTTTAATGCGTTTTCACGGATGAATTACATCTTTGTGTTTGCGAAACCCATCCCCGAATAGACCTCTAGAAAACGAGGAAATCGAAGGTTTAAACTCCCTGCCGAATAATTTATCACTCGGTGGACGGCCTCGGCGCCGTATACTTACAAGCTGTTTGCTTCATTAGGTTAGATCAAACAAATGCTTTTGTTTTCGAACCGTCGGGTTTCCGGCGGTATTTTCACCTCCGTATTATACCTCTCCACTTTGGCGTGATGACATAAATTCAAACTAGACGTCGCCATTTCGGTCGTGAAATCCCACCCTCCGCCGTTTTGGCATGTATTCCCCGACAGTTGGTGCGGCAAATGTAGAAATAGAAGGGAGGATTTAAAAAGGGGAAAATGTGAGAATTGCTTCCTGTTCCATATGGTTTTCTTTTCCAGCTTTATGTTTTCCCTTGAAGCGCCTTTACTTGAAAATTTCCCATGCCAAGTCTTCTTCAGTTTTATGGCTTATTCCTCCTGCAGATTGCATTAACTTTTCGCTCGAATGCCTTTCGTTTCCCCGCTATTGTTGCTATTCCAATCTGTCTCATAAAAGTACAAACTGTAATAAATATTGAGCAATTCTCGACTTCAGGCCTATGCTTCAATTCATTCACTTAATGTTAAAAAGCTGTTAATACCGTAAGCTTATGCGACATTTACCGTCGCATGGTAAATTTAACGTCGCTTCCATCGGTATTTTCATTTTTGTGTCACAAATTCTGTTCTTTCCTGTTCTTGTTTTTTTAACTCGGGAATCACTTTGAAGTCAAAGTTTTAACTCAAAATCACAATCAATTTCGAACTCAGACTGACAATAAAACACTACCTCAAACAGGGCCGTCCAGAGGGGGGGGCAGGGGGGGCAAAATCCCCGGGGCCCGGGGCCCAAGGGGGCCCGGGCCCGCCCGTGGGCCTTTTACGTACTAATATGCAAATTAGAAAAAATGCTTTTATTGACCGGTCGAGTCTTTATCCCCGGGGCCCGGCTTGGCTCTGGACGGCCCTGACCTCAAACTCATAATCGAAATCGAAGTCATAATCACAATGAAACAGAACTACAAACTCATAATCGAAATCGAAGTCAAAATCACAATGAAACATTAACTCAAACTCACAATTGAAAACGAAGTCAAACTCACTATGAAACAGAACCTCAAACTCATAATCGAAATCGAAGTCAAACTCACAATGGAACATTAACTCAAACTCACAATTGAAAACGAAGCCAAACTCACAATGAAACAGAACCTCAAACTCATAATCGAAATCGAAGTCAAACTCACAATGAAACAGAAACTCAAACTCATAATCGAAATCGAAGTCAAACTCACAATGAAACAGAACCTCGAACTCATAATCGAAATCGAAGTCAAAGTCACAATGAAACATTGACTCTAACTCACAATTGAAATCGAAGTCAAACTCACAATGAAACATTACCTCAAACTGATAATCGAAATCGAAGTCAAAGTCACAATGAAACAGAACCTCAAACTGATTCGATCATGAGTTTGAGGTTCTGTTTCATTGTGAGTTTGACTTCGATTTCGATTATCAGTTTGAGTTTCTGTTTTATTGTGAGTTTGGCTTCGATTTAGATTATGAGTTTGAGTTTCAGTTTCATTGTGAGTTTGACTTCGATTTCGATTATGAGTTTGAGTTTCTGTTTCATTGTGAGTTTGACTTCGATTTCGATTATGAGTTTGAGTTTCTGTTTCATTGTGAGTTTGACTTCGATTTAGATTATGAGTTTGAGGTTCTGTTTCATTATGAGTTTGACTTCGATTTCGATTATGAGTTTGAGTTTCTGTTTCATTGTGAGTTTGACTTCGATTTCGATTATGAGTTTGAGGTAATGTTTCATTGTGAGTTTGACTTCGATTTCGATTATGAGTTTGAGTTTCTGTTTTATTGTGAGTTTGGCTTCGATTTAGATTATGAGTTTGAGTTTCAGTTTCATTGTGAGTTTGACTTCGATTTCGATTATGAGTTTGAGTTTCTGTTTCATTGTGAGTTTGACTTCGATTTCGATTATGAGTTTGAGTTTCTGTTTCATTGTGAGTTTGACTTCGATTTCGATTATGAGTTTGAGGTTCTGTTTCATTGTGAGTTTGACTTCGATTTAGATTATGAGTTTGAGGTTCTGTTTCATTATGAGTTTGACTTCGATTTCGATTATGAGTTTGAGTTTCTGTTTCATTGTGAGTTTGACTTCGATTTCGATTATGAGTTTGAGGTAATGTTTCATTGTGAGTTTGACTTCGATTTCGATTATGAGTTTGAGTTTCTGTTTCATTGTGAGTTTGACTTCGATTTCGATTATGAGTTTGAGTTTCTGTTTCATTGTGAGTTTGACTTCGATTTCGATTATGAGTTTGAGTTTCTGTTTTATTGTGAGTTTGGCTTCGATTTAGATTATGAGTTTGAGTTTCTGTTTCATTGTGAGTTTGACTTCGATTTCGATTATGAGTTTGAGTTTCTGTTTCATTGTGAGTTTGACTTCGATTTCGATTATGAGTTTGAGGTTCCGTTTCATTGCGAGTTTGACTTCGATTTAGATTATGAGTTTGAGTTTCTGTTTCATTGTGAGTTTGACTTCGATTTCGATTATGAGTTTGAGGTTCTGTTTCATTGTGAGTTTGACTTCGTTTCCAATTGTGAGTTTGAGTTAATGTTTCATTGTGAGTTTGGCTTCCGTTTGACTATGAGTTTGAGTTTCTGTTTCATTGTGAGTTTGACTTCGATTTCGATTATGAGTTTGACTTCCTTTTGAGTATGAGTTTGAGTTTCTGTTTCATTGTGAGTCTGAGTTTCTGTTTCGTTGTGAGCTTGACTTCGATTATGAGTTTGAGTTTTGGTTTCATTGTGAGTTTGACTTCGATTTCGATTATGAGTTTGAATTTCGGTTTCATTGTGCGTTTGACTTCGAGTTTGTCTTCCTGCTTCATTGTGCGGTTGACTTCGAGTTTGATTATTACTTATTATTATAACGCTCTTATTATAACCACAGCTGATGCTAAGCGCAAAAAAGTTATAATATATAATATCAGTTACAATATAACATAATATGCTATATTTTTTGTTATTATTGTGTTATGATATTATTATGTCCAGTTATAGCAATATCTTAAAATCGAAGAAATGGCGAATGCCCTATGTGCATTAAGGTATCGTTATGAACAGTTTACCAAGACAAGCTGGAAAAATTGAGCCGTTCTTAACTTTAGGTCTTTTTTTTTTCTTCAACTCAAAGTTGTAATGCTGCTGATACCGAACGCGTATGGGAAATTTAACGGCCTTTCCAACAGCTTTCTCGTTGTTGTGATTACTCCAACATTTAAGGGACTTGTGACCATTTTACTGAGACAAATTCGACAAAATACAGAAAATTTTCTGCGGTTCCTTTCTTAAGGCACTCTCAGGCACTCGTTTTTCTACTTTTCCATTTCGACGGAATGGGAAAACCGTTAGTAACCTGGAGATATATATCTTCTCTTGCGCCTGGGTGGATATACCGGCCCGAAATTGGAAGTCAAGGGTCGGCAAGTTTGGCCAGAGAGGAGGGTCGACCGCATGTGTCACCAATGTGATTGATACATCTCTGTGGGCAGCCCTCAGGCATCGGAGGGTGGATTTTCTTTGACTTCGGTCAATACTTGAACTTCTGACTTTCTTTCGGTTTCGAGATGTTCGGTATAGAATTTGCGTGTTGACATCTTACGTCATTCTAGTCGGGAAAAGTATTGTGAAGACTTTCTTATTAGATTGAAAAGATTTTCATGGATTCAGAAACTTTTTCTGCCTGAAAAAATAAAACTATTTAGCCAATAGTCGATTTGTCCGCTTAGACAGAAAATATTCGCCGAATATTCGGAAATCAGGCGTCGGATGCCTGTCACCATTTGAGAATCCACGTTCATGTACCTTTTCTTGGAATTCGTACAAGGCCCGGGCTGGGAAACAAGGAAAGGGCATATCCCGTTTCGTCTCGGCTATCTCTCCCCCGAAGGGAGTCCCTTCCCGTCAACTCTTTCGCCTTTACATGTAAACCACTCGACTTTTTTCTTCTTTTAGCGCGGTAAACTTTCGCTCCGTCTCCGTCGCTCCCTCTAACATGTAAACGACCCTTCGAGGAGCCTCAGGAGGAAGTCGGCCTGTTTTCCACGCCCCTACTTTATTTTTTCTCTCCACAAAGTTCTTCCGCTTTGCCCCTTTTGCGATCGACTTTGAAGAAAACAGCGCCATACATCGGCCATCGCTTTCAGAATGTCGCTCGAATGTTGCGAAGACACATATCCGGCCGAAGAATAACATTACGAAATTATTTCGTAAGTATTATTGAAGTATTTCTAATTTTGAGTTTTGAGGCGATCGCTCGATAGCTGAAGTCAGCATTTCGGCTCTCTGAAGCGGCAGACGAAGGTGTGAGGTTAGAAAGCCACGTGGTTCAAGTTTTTCGATGCCATTTCCACGTAAGATTTTACGTTTTTCGACGTATTTCGTAATGTTGTTTTCAAATTGGCACTGCTGTCAGGTTTTCTGCTCCGTCGTCCCTGCGTCCCTCGAGACAGGCGTTAATGTTCGTTTTTGTCGCAAGGTTAGCATTTTGACAAAGAGGACGTTACACTCACTATCTCACCCGCAAAATTGTCCAAACTAACAGCAGTTTAATTCCTGGAGCTCTTCCATATTCCAGAAGCATTTCATCTTGGAGCATACACGTATACCTAAAAGGCTTGTTGGCAAAACAGGGTAATGGAATCAGTAAGGCACTTTGTCGTTAACCTGATAGCCTTGTAATAGGTAGTTCGCCTTGCTGTAAAGGTGAGATCGCCTTTTCACTAAGTTCTCTCCAGTAATCTGAATCCATGCTGCGCATTACAGTCGAAAGGAAATGATTTATTCGCAGCTCATTAGAAATGCTCTTCCCCTCTCGCCGTGGCCGGTTTCCCGATGAAGCAACCCTGGAAGGCCTCCTAATGAATCACACGGATGCGGTTGGAGAAGAGAGGAGTTGGCGCACATGCACAAGCGCCCTTTGTAATTTATGCCCATCACAGCTCTCTCTCGGTTCTGAACGCGTTTTGCGTCCTCGACGGCCACAGCAGCTTGTTCGCTAACGTCAATGGCAGTGTTCGCCTTGCTTTATCACTAATACGTGCACCGTGCATCCGATGTTGGCAGGCTTGATGTTTTGGGGCTGTTTTCTCTTACGGATTCGTGGATTGGAGTCGTCCAATCTCATGCCGATTACTTTACCATTGAAGCGATGAAAAAAAGCGATCTGGATCTTTCATGCATGGTATGTCAATCATTAACATTGCAAAGGTTGAGCCAAAGAAAAATATGTGCCTAAAATATGTGTACATACGTCTGGGTAGGTATTACCTAAGAGTGCAAATAGGGTCCATCCAAAATTCGTCAAAACCCTAACTCAAGAACATTTTGGCAGATTTGAGATATTTTCTGATTGCGATTCAAATTTTTACGCCTAATCAATTGGGCAATCGTAAAAACGAAAATGGGGGAGGAAATATAGAAAATATTGTTTTGTCATAATTACCTTTCATGTATTTACCTAATGTATTAGAGAAAAGAGTATCAAATCAAATGGTAGATGCTGAGCTCAGTTATGCGCTCAGGGCAACACTGCAATCGCAAAGAGGTAACACTGGCAATGTGAAAGCATCCACTTCTACCGTACCGTGCAACCGAAGCTGTCTGCTTGTGTATAGAAGATGGTAAGAGTTGACTTGCGAGCGGTGCGTAGCGGTCACTGCCGGCATTTTCGTCCCACGGTTTGTTTACAATAAGGTACCAGTGTTGCCAAGGTGTGGCCGTCAAAACCCCCTGCGGCAACGTAAAAAAAAACCCCAAATCCCCCCAAACATTAAAAAAATCCCCGAAAACCCCAAAAGTTGAGGATTCATTATTAAGCATTAAAAATATAGGTACTATTTCTCATAAAACATACCTAACTCCATAATATACAACTAAAATTTTAAATATTACCTAAAACTATAAACTATTCATTACTAACTCTTTCTGAATACTTATCAGTAAAGTCAGTAAATTAACATACTAAAACACCAATAAAAATTAGGTTTGTACCTAGTAGGTACTACCTACCCACAAGTTGGTAGACGTACATCCCAAACCCAAATGGCTTTTATTTGAGTACCTATCTCTCAATTCAGTTAGCTGTGCAGTGGCAGCCTTAGCTGTAATTTATCTGCAGCACTTACCTGGTATTTCTTCATTTTTATAATTTTTTCTAGTCCCTCTGACTTCCACAAAAACCCTCAAATTTGGGGGGAAACCCCCACAACTTGGCAACACTGTAAGGTACCTACCTAGGCAAGTTTCACTTCAAGGTCAATCGATGCCGAGTTGAATCGAGAAAAATCAACAACAATACCGTTTCAATCCACCATAGCTTCTGAACGGATCAATCGATAATTTTCCGGCAGCCACCAATCGATTCAAAATTTAATCGAGAATAAATGAGATTATGTGAGAAAATGCCGATAACCCAACAGTTTTCGAGCCAAAAATAGTTTTTGTTGGACAAGCCAGGAGCCCCCATAAGGAACACACAGGAGACAACAAGATCTGTAGGACGAAAATGTGCCATCGGCCGCTAGGCGCGCCACCGTCGAGAATTACCATCTTCTATGGAGATTCAACATCACAGACTGCAATCTGATGAACGAGCAGAAAAGATATGTTGCACAGTACAGTAGAAGTGTATGCTTTCAGTTGCCAGTGTTGCCTCTTTGCGATTGCGGAATCAGTGTTGCCCTGAGAGCAAAACTGAGCTCAGCATAGACCATTTGGTTGAAATTTAACACTTCTTTCTCTATTCATTACGTAAATACATGGTAAGTAGTTACGACAAAACAATGCTTTTATATTTTTCTGCTCCTTTTTTCCTTAAGAAGACCAATCGCCTCTTCGCTGATGATTCGAATTATTCCATCCGAGCGAATTTCATTCAGGACTCACTTCAACGCCAACCGTATACGATATATCGCGCCGACTATAGTAATAATAGAATAGTGCCGAATAATTCACCTTCGCGAAAACGGTGCGCCAATTCGATTTGGCCCGCTGATTTATAACTACAGCCCTATATCATCAGGTGGGAGTTGATTTTTATCGACTACGAAGCGATAATATGAAGTGAGGAATATTTCGCTAGACTGCCGACCTTCTGCAAATCTCTGCAAGCGGTGGGCCCCATCGATTATTTTCTCCATCAGAAAAGGCGATAAAACAGCCAGGCAGAAGAGAAATATGAGGGAACCGGCCATCTTATCTAACATCGTCCGACACCCGGGCCAAAAGATCCAAGGGTCCAAGGTATACACTCGGGTACAGGCTTCCCATTATACTCCCGCAGGGCAGATATCTTCCCATAAAACCCACCAAGGATCCCATGGAGACGATGTCGGGTGAAAAAAATGTCGTCGCTCGTTATAAATACGATTCCTTCGGTGGAAAAATGTGAAACCGCGAAGGAAAAAGGCCTTAAAAAATTACGTTTCCTCTAAACGGAAATTGGTAACGACCTCCGTTTTCTTTCCTGCGGGTAATTTAGACATTTTCGACGCATTTATTCGAGACAACTGAGACATGCTAGGCTCCTTTAGCCGCTAATTACTCTACGAAACGTTAGAACTCGATCCATCATTTTCGTTTTCCAATGGAAATTTCCATGAAGCCTTAAGGCTTCATTTTTTCGGTTGAATAGCTTCTTGGAAACCAATCCTTCGCTGTTGTTGTCGGCATCGATAATAAAGTGCAATTTTTCCTCATGGAAGGGAGCTAATTAGGCGATGCGGGAGGAAAAGCCGAGATTCCTGGCTTACAGAGTCTTGATTACTATGTCGTTGGAAAAATTGATCGTATTTTATCAGGCAGCCGTTCCAACTAACACTAGACACTCTTCCTCATGATACACGAAAGAGAACCAACTGCTGCGTGTGTTGTTCTATACCAGCTGAGTGTAAGAGGTTTTTTAGAATAGATGATAAGGTAGAATTGATGAAATTGAGCGGATGCCTTCGCCCTGAATTGGGATGGGTGATAAAAAACTGAGGAACTGAATTTTGAATAACTTCTCACGTCCTTCATCCGCCCGCGCATGTCTTTAATCTGCCAATGAACTTCCATGACCTCGACACACGAGTCTTTCACTCGCCGAATTCTAATTATTCACCTTGTAACAGCGATAGGATCTTGACTTTCCCTCAGAGGAAGCGAAAAATAGCCCTTTGTAGGTACTTGGCAGGAGAAATTCGACGAAGGACGAAGGAATACGACCCCGAAGTCC
This sequence comes from Nesidiocoris tenuis, assembly GCA_036186465.1. Lineage (NCBI taxonomy): Eukaryota > Metazoa > Arthropoda > Insecta > Hemiptera > Miridae > Nesidiocoris > Nesidiocoris tenuis. Next base: position 4,199,805 of record AP028923.1, read on the forward strand.
TGATCCTGATTCCGTTTCTCTCCATCTCTCCTTCCATTATCTGCATATCAAGTGTCAAAAGAGAAGCCAAACGGTACCGTCATCAGTGGGAACAGTTGCTGTCCTCTCGACTTTGACCTCTTGCGACGCTTCGCATTTCGCCCCTGTTATTATTTCTTTTCTCCCTCCGGCCATCATCTATGGGGGGAAAATATCGATATTCGAAAAAATATTCTCAAAATATCTTTAGGATGAGATAGAACAGACTTTTGGAACGACATTCATTCCTATTAACTACCTAAGCGCTTTCGCAGTTACGGCCTCTTCAGAGTACTCCAATGGTACGGTATTCAAGATAAGAAAAGTAATACATGAAAAAGGTGGGGGAAGGATCTGTCAGCAAAAATACAAGTGGATTTTACGTAGAATTTTGATAAATTCAACTGTGGGAATTTCATTCTTTTTGTGATCCTGAAATCGGCCTGGCCGGCAACCTACGTTCTCGATAGGATCATATCGATACCTAAAGCACAAAGGGCATGTGTCCCAAAATATTTTTGAGATTTCGGCGGGTACCGAAAGAATCTACTCATCAGGATCTATCGATCGCTCCAAGAATCATGATCCTTTTATCTATTTTTGGGGCCAAGAAATCGAATAATAGAAAAACGACAAATATTTAAAGAGCGTTTATCTTGGAAGTGTTAAGTGATACCAAAGTTCTGGTTAAACGAGGTTGTAGATCATGGCCAGTCAAACATTTTTTATTTAGCGAATTTTTTTATGGAATTGAAAACCATGGGAGAAATCTTTATTGTCCCATTCCTCCGAGAGCGATCCTGGTTTGAAAACTTTCGAAATCCTTGCCTAATTCACGCCTAAACCGATTTATCGATATCGTCGATATTTCGACGCTGTTTTCGCTCCGCTTTGTCTCCGGCACTAAATCCGTCCAAACTCGATTTTGGAGTGCCCCCGAGGTTTTGGCAATATCGTTGACACGTCCTCATATCCTCGTTCGGTTCCAAGTGTCGTACGGCGGCTAATGCAGTGGCGATTCATCACCGCCGTTCGAATTAAAACGGGCCGCCCGGCGGAGGACGGGCGGCGCACGTCATTACCAAACTGTGAGGCCGTTTGATTCATTTGCCCGATACGCACTCCAATCCGAACTCCTTCATTGAATTTCACGCTGTGCAATTCGAGCTGACGAGGCCAAATTAGGTGCGAAATCTTGGACCGTAATATTTTTGTTTGCCACCTACGTCCGGAGAATGAGCCTAGTAAAAATTTCGCCATATCACTCTCCCTCCGCAATACATAAAGGCGCTATGTACCTGTAGAAGATGGCGTAATGTGGGACCTTTGAAGTGTAATGTTCCCGTGATAGATAATTGGCAATTCGATACTTGGATCGAGAAGTCGAGAGGATACGAACTGTCAATGGTCGAGCGGACCTAGTGAGAAGGTCGCCACATCACTCCCCCTCATGGTAGAATGAATTTTAGAGTGTAGTTGACTCGATGGCCGGCAGAGTGTACAGTTGCGCAGGTGTTGGCTAGGAATGCAAAACAAAAAAATTGTTTTCCGTGCTGGGGTCACCAATGTAGAAGATGGAAGTAATGGGGGACCTTCGATGTGCAATGGTCCTGTGATCGATAATTGGATTATCGATACTAGGATCGTAAAGCCGAGAGGATACTAGCTTGAATGGTTGAGGGGGCCTTGTGAGAAGGTCGCCACATCACTCCCCTCCTTGTAGAATTGAATTTTTGAGGGTAGTTGACTCGATGGCCGGCATATCTTCGCACATACTTCAATTCCTTCGTCAGCACAGAGGGAAAAAGAAGGGAAAAACGCATGGATTGAACAACGAGGGAGAAAAATGAAAACGTGTTTATCCGCCGAGGGAAAATAGCATTAAAACTCGTGAATGGTTTGCACACCGCAGCGTGCAAGGGAACACTCAGCTTTCCTAATGCGCTCACTAAGCACCAATGATAATGTCTGGCTTTTAGAATAATTGCGCCGCCGCGGGTTTTCCTTTTTTTCTCCGCCCATAGAAAGATTAATTAAACTTAGACGTCTCTTCAAAGTTGGTCATATTATACTGAACTCTTGGCTCATTTTCCACGCCCCGAGGGCGCATCATTCAACTGAAAGCATTTCCTCGTCTTTTCTGAATCTCCTATGACGAGGCCGCAAGACACTGGGGGTCGAAGGGGAAGTGTAATTGAAGTTAATTATTTCACCCCTCAACAATCTCTCGTCCCATCAGTTCTCCCTTCCTTTGCGTTTAGACTATAAATGGGAGCGAACGTCTTCATATTTGGGAGGCGCTGCATCACTTTTCAAAATTGCCAACTGCTGCCGAATACGGAGCTAAGATTGCTACAAGAGGAGCTACCATGGGGGGGCTGGTGTCATTATGTAAAAACGTTTGAGGCGCAAAATTGGTTTTAACATGACGGATCGAATTGGTAATGAATGGTAATTCATTTGGCGATAAAAAAAAGAATACTTAGTTCAACGGGTCTAATTTTCAAATTGAATATAATTTTTTTTTTTTTTTTAAGGATCCTCTTCAAGTGGACTTGAGCCGGAGTGATTTCCATTTAACGGTGCAGGGTCAACAAGCTTTTTTTTTTTTTTGGAAAATTTCATAGAAATCGTTGAGCGCTCTTGGTCTTAAAATCTTTGTTTAGCCTTGCAGAATACTATCACGTCCGGTCTCGATCGTCTCCTAGGCCTGATAGGCCTATTAGCCAAAAGGGACCCCCCACGAGACTCATTAGTCTCGGTTTGAATCACCACGAGTGTGAAACGTGTTCCCCCTTTTCTCGAAAATTTCTCAAACATTTTTTGGCACCCAAATTTATTTTGTGATCCTCCCGTCGGCCAATAGCGCGAGTTTATCCCTATTGTGCGTAAACCCCCAAACTGATTTATTTTCCCCCCATCGGCAGCAATAGTGCACGCGAGCCTATTGTGTTGCGAACCTTCGGTCGCGTGAACATCTTGGGTGCCAAAATCTAAAATTCGGAAAAGTGCTTAGCCCTTTTCGCGTCCTCCCCAACCCAGTGGATTGTGACCGGTTTTTCCTGGAAGACAGCAAACGGTGAGATCGTTCCATTTCGGGACATACTCTTTAATTTATTTTATTTCAAACAAGGAATTGAGTGCCTTGAACTTTATTTATTTTTCCGTGTGCCTGTTTCCCTTCCAGGGCTAAGTAAAAACATTTCTTGTGGGTAAGAGGTCCCCACACTAATTACACTTTTCCGTTTTCGGATAGGTAAGCCAAAAACCCTATCCTCACAAAATAAAACTAAGTTTTATTTTATTTTCGTTTTTGTCCTTCCTCCCTCACCCGGAAAGGGACAATACCGATAGTAAAAGTGTAAAACCTCAAGTCTCAATTTTTGATAAAATAAGGATATGAGCTCTATGGGTAGTATTTGAGCCGTTGATCCATCAAGTGAAGCAGGATTCCTCCGTTCGTCTCATTTCTTCTCTGTGGCAATAACCTGTAAGTCAAAACCTTCCAGAGGTGTTGGAAAAACTAGCACGTTTTTGTGGTACCCTGACAAATTTCTGAATTTGGACTTACAAGTATTTACACTTTTACTATCGATATGTGGATATTTTTTATCATAATCAAATTGTGTCAAAAATGTAATTATCAAAACATTGTGTGTTATCTACGCACCACTGGTTTTCTTTCTTCTTTCTTTCTGTGAAGGGTTTTCACCTATGCGCAGGAACTACTACGCCGTAATTTGTCCTTCGTAAATCGATATTCTCAGGGAAAACTCTCCATTTTATCATCCAGGATTTTCTCGAATTTTGGCAATTTCTAGAGAAAAAATGTCAGCAGTGTGTAGTGGCAGTGCTTAGCAGAGGGTAAAACCCCCTTAAGCATCGCTATTCTTGGCTTATAGGGGCCTCGTTGAAAAATCGGCACCGTTTGCATAAACTGCGTGTTTTAGCCCTCCTTCGACGCTTTGCCAGCCGCACTCCCTCGGGATGTTCTCGTACCAGAAGATTCGGCGTTTATTTCCATCCAGCGCTTTTCCAGGCGTACTACGCCCGCACCATTACGCCGAAGGACATCTCTCGCTTGAGAAATGATTTGCCCTTAATCGTGTCGTAAATTCGGTTCCCTAAACGTGGATTACCTCCTGGTTGGTAAGGAGGTGCAGAATTGACGAATCTGTGCCAAAAGTTACCGCTGTTGGAAAAATGTGAAGTCCATTAGTTTATGGCGGAGATACCGAAAACCTTTAACTATATCGTACAATCGGATCATACGGTATGGGATTTTCAGATGGATTTCTGAAGATATTACCAATTGTAATGAGGCGGATTCGAATGACGACAAAAAATATCGCCGATATTTTTATCGCAAGATAGGTGTCGCCTTTTCAACGATTTTCGCCACCCGATTTTTCGGCTCGCCGTTCAAGTGCCAAAAAAAAACTTCTATTCAGGAAACTGGACAGAATCGAGAACATCTCAGGTCGGGTGTGTTTTCTTCCGAATGTAAGGTACCCCGCGCAATAGAATGGAAGGGGTAAGGGAAGTCGATGGATTCGGACGGTGTCGGACACAATGGCGGCAAAAAAGAAACACCGGCGGTGGAGGTAGACTTTGACCTCTGGCGATGAAAGGGCCCCACGGAAAGGGAAGGAAGACGTGAAAAACGCGGATGTCGGAAAGAGACAGAGCGTAACGGAGATAGACAGAGGTTCTGAGGTTGAGCTTCTGTATCGGGGGTGGAGGGGGTGAAAGCGCTCAAGTAAAAACACGCTCAGCGGAGTGAGAGTTAACGCCCGGCGGGGGCCATTGTGGTGTCAATAGACGGACGAGGGAGGGAAAGGATTCGAAAAAAACCTTTTCAAAAAGGGGAAACTTTTCTCCGCATCCCCCCCTTCCCTACTTTTGGAGTGTTTAAACGTAACGAGAACGGGTTTTATCGATCATGGCTCCTATTCGACGATGAGCAACGAAAAGGATTCACTGACCGATTAGCAGTCCTTCGAAGGTATTCGTGTTATATTTTAGCCTGGAAATTTATTCATAAATTATGCAAAGTAACTGACACCATTTGGTTTGTAAATATTCGAAATCTTGGACTTGTTTGGGATGAGGGCCTCAATAAGATATTGCATCAGGATAAAAAAATTCATTTTTTTCGTAATGAATAACAAGAAATTGAAAATGTTAAGTCTGAACTTTTTTGCTTCATTCCCTCACACTGAAAATGATCGATGTTTGGAGGGATTGTGTAAAGGAGAAACCCTTTCACTCTGGGAGGAAATTTGTTTCTGAATTGTTATTGGATTGAAAAAAAGGCGAACTAGCGATCTCCTAAAGAATTCCGGTTTGTTCTCCATTAAGTAATAAACCACTCACATCTTTCACTCCCTCATTCTACAGAAATTTTTTCTACCACGCCTAAATGGAAGGTTGAAAAATGAAAATGATTTTAAAAATATTAAAACCAGCAATCGATTAATACCAGAAATGTTTTCAAATTCCTTCATGGGTCGTCGCTTCGTTTCAACAGAAAAATCCAGAGAGAGCAAAAAAAATGTAGAAACGTTTATATTTATTTTCCAACTCCATAAAGCCCTACTTGAGGCTTTGCAATTCGAAATCCCGCACCTCCCGATCGCGTAAACGGGCTTGTAATTTTTTCCCTCTCCAACAAATGAATTACTCGCAAATTGTTTACGACGTCGAAAAATTTTCAGCTCACTGGGTCGAAAACCGTTTCGATCCGATCGGCTTTACCCGCCCGCTTTTCAGAACCTTTTACACGGTGCGGGTTGCCATGTGCGGGCCGACGGATCCCGTCAACAAAACGTGCGTAATAGGCTTTGCCACCTCACGTCGGCACGTATGCAATATGTTTTGATATGAGCGAATTTTCGCGATGACGAAAATTGAACTAATTCGAGACCCAGTTACATTTGCGATGTTGAACACCGGTTATTCGCCGCCTTCTTCCCCCAACCGACAATGTTAGTGAAACGTTGACAATTCGCGAAAATATCCAAAACTGTAGTGAAACATCGATATTTCGAAAATATCGATATATCGGTTTCGATATTTCGAAAATATCGATATATCGGTTTCGATATTTCGAAAATATCGATATATCGGTTTCGATATATTCCAAAGATATCGATATTCTGCAAATATCGATGTTTGGAAGTTATCGATATTCTGCAAACATCGATATTTGGAAGATATCGATATTTCAAAGATTCCAAAGATATTGATCGTCCGAACGTAGGTATTGCTAGTGATGGCAAAACATTACATTTGCGATGTTGAACACCAGCCATTCACCGGCTTCCCCCAACCGTAGGCGTTGATAGCAAAACGTTGACAATTCCCAGAAATATCCAAAACTGTAATGGAACATCGACATTCGGAAGAGATCGATATTCCGAAAAGAGATCGAAATCCCTAAAATATCGATATTTTGCAAACATCGATATTCCTAAGGTATTGATATTTTGCAAACATCGATTTTTGGAAGATATCAATATTCCAAAGATATTGATAGTCCATTTGGGCAAAATATAAATGGTAATAACTCGATGCTGATGATAATAATATTATACATATAGATGATATTATCATCTATACGTATTCATATCCATGATAAAATATCGATGCTAAGATATCGATTCTGGCGGAGGATATCGATATTGGTGGCAAAAGGTGGGTGCTTAAAAAATATCGATATTGACATCAAAACATCGATTTTGGAAAGTATCGATGGCGGAAAATCTATTTCCAAAACATTTATGTCCCAAATATTGATGTTAAAATCAGTCATCGATTTTTGGCTTTATCGATGTTGGTAGAAAAACCAAAATTTGGTTGTCTGATTTAATTTAATGCTCAAGTGTTAACACGATATCGCGTCCCTAGTGTGGTGGACACCATACCGAACAGCTTGTGCATGGTGCATCATTTTGGTACGTCTAACTTTTCCTCAATTTTTCCCCCATCAGATGTAATGATCAAGTTATATGGAATAGGTTAGTTATATTTTTCCGATAATATAATACCTATAGTTTTTTGCTGTTTCCAGCACCCGAGAAAAAAAATCTTTCTTTATGCTTCGATATCATTTTTCTCTTTTCACACACTTTTCTGTCCGCCGACTAAGTTAAAGTACCTACTCTTTTCGTCCTTACATACTGATACATAAATGATTACATATTCGTTCGCTTGCACGTGGGCGGCCCACTTCGCCGGTTGGCAAAACTTTATTACGAAACTGTTCATGATTTATTCAGGCCAAAAAAGCTTCTGGAATTGTTTTCGCGTATAGACCAAAACGGGAGAAATCTCTTGGAAAAAACTTCCCTCGTAGGTACCTTTCATATGGTTTACTGCATTTTTAACAAACGGTTTTCGCCTTCGGGTCGCGAAGCTTTTAAATATGCACTACGCTATATTTGGCTCCGGGAAGCCGTTCAAACGTTTCATGTCGTATCGGACCGGTGCCTTTTAAACACGATAAAACTCAATTCTTGTTACTCCATCTATTTCATTCTGCATATTTGAAAAGAAAGAACGAGCTCTTGCACGAATATTTATTATTAGAAGTCTTTAAAGTCGACCGATTTATCTGAATTATTGCAATTTAACAACATTATTCTTGACATTCAATAACCTACCCGTATTTACAGCCGTGTCAGACGAACTGCTCAACTCGCACCACCCAACTGCAAGGTGGTCACGGCCTGAAAGATTCGACAATCGCATCGTCTACGGCTGGCGGTTTGAGCCGTCGGTGGGCGTGTCCAATAGCCGTCGCGCCTCTCTGTTATGCTGAGTGCCACACTTTCCGGGACAACCGACTCACGTTCCGCGACGACGGACCCCGCCAAGGCGGCTGAGTGCCCCGTTTCGCGGCGCTCAGCCGCCCCGGCGGGTCCGTCGTTCCGGAACGTGTGGCACTCAGCCGCCGTGGGAGATTCAATTGTTGAATCTTTCGGACCGGCCGCGACCGCCTCGTTGTGTCTTTGAACGGGTTGGGCCGTTCGTCTGACAATGCCTACCGAAATTACCCTTGATTTTAACATCAATATTTTAGTTTTTTTTTTTGGCTATATGGAAAGAAAGAACTCGGAAAGCCCTCATAATACATTACGTAAGTAACAAAGGCCGCCTTCAGATTACCGTAGATTTCCCAATGATTATTAACAGCTGCATAGGATTTTCTAATAAATTCCCGGCGATTGCATCAATTTTAAATTCACCTATCACGCGATACGACTGTTTTTTATCCCATCCCTCGTAAAATATTCACGGTCTCATCGCGGCTTTTGATTGGGTGAACCGGCGGTCGTTAAAAACGTACGTACCCCACGGGAGCCACCGACGTGCTGCTGGCCAGTGCGACCAGAAGAGAAATGCCGTTTGTTACGAAGGTAGAAAAATCGAATTTACGATAGGTGCTCGATGAATAATAAAACTCGACTGACTAGACGAAGAACGGATTCACCTTTTCTGCCGTTCAATTATGCAGCCCTGCCAAAGCCGCACGGCCGCGTTCCGACGTCCCCTTTCACGAAGATATTCGAATTGACAGGAGTCGCAATACAGTTGTAAAGTTCTAGTCATTGAAAATGTCCAAGCATTTGTCCAATTCGACAATTTTCCAAACCAAATTGAGAATATTCCAGCCCGGATTGCCTTGGAAAATCCTCAATCCTCCCTTGAGAAAATGACGAAATTATTTGCAAATTTAACAGAGACGTCTAGAGGGCTTTCGGCGATTTTTTTTATAATCACGATAATTTATTACCAAGGTAAAATGAAATAAGTTCACACGTGGCGTTCCTGACAACAAAAGCCATGCTGGGCGTAAATTTTCCGTCAAAAACGGGAAACAAACTCGGCGGGTCATTATATGGCGAGAGGGCGAACTAATTTCGGAAGCTTTAGCCCACGCAATAAGGCAGGTAGGCTTTCACGAGTTCATCTAAAATGAAACGAAAGATATTACACACCCCACACACGCGAGGGAAAATTGATAAATTGAAGGGGCCAAAGGACGTCGCATTTTATTATTACAGTTTTCCTCGTTTTACGTTGTTTAAATAGAAATGGCCTTTTTCTTCTCCGTAATTACGAAGTAAATGGAAGTATAGGGTAATTGTCCGAAAATAGAAATGGGGTTAGAGGTTTGAAGGGAATTTTTCAGTAGGCACTCATAATTTCTCTGGAAAAACTTTTTTAGAGAATCATTTTAGAACAATGTCTGTCTGTGTGTCCGTCTGACTATCAGTCCGTCCGCCTGTCCGTCAGTCCCGACAGACAGTCTCGCACATCAGAGATCCGTCCGAGCTTCGATCCGGGCTGAAGGTGGCGGACCAGACATCTCTCGATCCGAGCTGGGAAGTTACGCCAGTTTCGCCGGTTACGACGGTTACGCCAGAGTTAAGCCGATTACGCCAGAGTTACACCGGTTACGCCAGTTACACCAGAGATACGCCGGTTACGCCAGTTAAGACTGAATTACACCGGTTACGCCAGAGTTACACCGGTTACGCCAGAGTTACGCCGGTAACGCCAATTACGCCAGAGTTACGCCAGTTACGCCAGAGTTACGCCGGTTACGCCAGAGTTACTCCGGTATCGCCAATTACGCCAGAGTTACGCCGGTAACGCCAGAGTTACGCCGGTTACGCCAGAGGTACATCGGTTACGCCGGTTACACCAGTTACGATAGAGTTATGCCGGTTACAACAATTCTTTCGCAGAAACATACCTACAGTCAAGCATGGCTTACCACATTGTCAATTCAGAATTTCGATCACTCTCTTTACTTCCGCGGCACACCAAAAATGTAAGTAGGTAGGTACATACTCGTCGATTGAGATATTCCACGCTCTTCGGCATTATTGAACAATCGTTTTCGCTCAACTATTCTGAGAATAGTTCCCAATTATACAGGAGGCCGGTTGATTTAAAGCGGAATTCTCGGAGGCATAGCAAAGATTCCCAACATGGAAAGCCATTTGTAACGAGGAACAAGTTCTCAAATTCCGCCGGAGAGTAATAATGCCAAATTAACGGCGGGGTCCCCAAGTTAGCGAGTTAGCGAGTTGGACTGTTCTACAACCAACAATGGCCATACTTTGTTATTCTCGCGCCAATTATTTCGAAACCAGAAGGTATTGCATAAAATATGATTTACGAACTTAATTTATTATTTATCGATTAACTGTGTTTCTCGTAAATGGGCGGATGTAAATTGGGCGCAAAGTGCATGGAGATTGTTATCTCTGTGAGGCTAATCGTGAACAAGGTCCCCTTCCGTTGGGCGCGTGAGATAAGCGGAGTTGTAAGTTCGGCGCAGCGATAAGGAGGGCAGTTCGAGTTGGTTCGAGAGATGGCACACACCGTGGCACCTGTGATGAGTGAAAAGGGACGCGTGATTTGTAAATTTCCAACTTCATTACCGAAAAACTCAAACAGTACATGACTGGTGCCCTCACGCCTTATGACCTTGTCACCAGACTGAGCCATCATTATGCCCCGGTATTGAAATTATATTAATGTTAAGATTATACGACTACTACCTAGTACTATTTATCAACCTTACCTACTATGACGATCATGCTGTGATACACCTGTGATGAAATGTAGCGATGTGATAAAACCAAGATACGTGCGCCCAATTTACAACTCCCTTATTCCTTCTTCGCAGGTAATTTTTGGGTTGCGCCCAATTTACCAATAGCAACAAGGGTCAGGGCGAGTGGGCTGCGCCCAATTTACATGTCCCCCTTCGGATTTGCGCCCAATTTACAATCGCCCTCGTAAATTGTATGTTGCCAACGTGTCACTCGATCTCCCACTAACGCGTTCATCATAGTCCGCTGCACACCAATAACCGGTGTTTACACCAATGAGCTGAACAGTAATAACCCATTGCATTACCATACCACAAGGAGCGCCATAATTAGACGCCCTTGCACGTACGCTGACCGGCACGACAGGTACGACTAGTGTTGATTTTGATCATTAGACCGCCGACGACCAGCAATGATTTATGTTCGTGGCCCGATTGTCAGTTAAATTTATATAATATTTCAAGATTTGTTTTGTTGACAAAATTTGTTTAATCATATCAAATCAAATGCTTCCTATTTTGATGTGTAAATTGTTGACACTACGATGTGATATACCTACACTCAAAATATCATTTTTACTACATTCGAGGCTGTGATCAAAAATGTGGAATTGTGATTAAAAAAAATGCCGGTAAACTCTCCATGCGAATGTTGGAAAAATATTTAAGAACTAATCCTACCCTAAGTAGACTTTAGGGGTTTAGCCTTTAGGTACCCATTTGAAAAATTTTTTTGCAAAAAAAAAGCGGGTGGCTTGTGAGGATTTTTATTTTTCCGCAAAATACGTTTTCGTCAGGTCGGCCTGAGTTGTGAGGAAACTAATTCATTTACTGAAAAATGTAATCCGTTCTCGTTGAAATGTAAATACCCATCGAGCATATAATCCCGAGAATTTTCACCCGTCAATTTACAGCTCGGGGATAACACTGGCAAAATTGCTCTTCTCTCCTTCGCGAGTTTTTCCATTCGGGGGCAAAATTAATATTTCCAACGCGCCTTCTCGCTTTAAAGAGCCAGAATAACCTGTATCCGAATAATGGCAAAATATTGCGAAAGGTTTAAAACGCGATTTGACGCCGACTGATTGCTTTCTCGAGTCGGGATCACGTTTTCTCGAAATCGAGAATGATTCGTGACGGCTTTTCAAACATGCGAAACCCCCCGAGGACTTCGCCCATCCGGCCGACAAAGCACTTCGGAAATGAAAGGTATTTCAATATGTAGGGCGCCCGTGTGGCGCGCGTCGGGATGAATGGGAGCGCGTGTGCGAACGTTGGCGCTCGTCGGGTATTCCGGAACCCATCGTCGACTTGGACGGATCTGTGATTGCTACCAGCGTTCGAAAATGAATCAATGCGAAGGGAAATTGTGTATTTTCGACGATTTTACCCTCACCCGTCTGCTAAGCTTCGGATCTGAGATGGGCGAAACGATTGTGTAGCAGGATAACGCCTATTCGACGGTATCTCAAAGTCCGAAATAGTCACGAAGCTGTCGGTCATAAATCGGTTGTTTTTGACTACATTTCAAAAATCTCAACAACCGCATTAGATGAGCATGATCCCGTCTCATCATACTCATGCAAAGTCAAACTCAAACTAAAGCTCGAACTGAAACTTATGGCAAACTGAAACTGACATTGAAACTTGAGTTTCTCAAACTGAAAATGAAACTCAAACTCAATATGAAATTAAAACTCGAACTGAAACTGACATTGGAAATTGCGTTTCATCTCGAACTGAACATGAAACTCAAACTGATATTGAAACTTGAGTTTCAACTGAAACTGAAACTGACCCTCAAACTCGAAATGAAATTGAAAACAAAACTCAACCTCAAACTGAAAATGAAATTGGAACTGAATTTCAAACTTGAACTGTAAGTCAAACTGAAACTGAAGCTCAAACTGAAAATGAAATTGAAACTGAAAGTCGAACTGAAAGTCAAACCCGAACTCAAACTGAGTTCGAGTTTAAGTTTGAGTTTGACTTCTAGTCGTGTTCCAGTTCAGTTTGAGTTCAAGTTTGGGTTTGAGTTCAAGTTCAACTTTGAGTTTCACTTCAGTTTGAGTTCGATTTCGAGTTCAAGTTTGAGTTCCAGTTTCAGTCCAGTTTTAGTTTCGATTCGAGTTTGAGTTCCAGTTCCAATGTAATTTTCAGTTTGCGTTTCGGGTTTTGTTCGAGTTTTAGCGTGATTTTGGTTTTGACAGTTCAGTTTGAGCTCGAGTTCGAGTGCGAGTTTCGGTTTGAGCTCGAGTTTAACTTTGAATTTCTCTCCAGTTTGTGTTTTTGTTTCAGTTCAAGTTTAAGTTTGACTTTGGGTTTGAGTTCGAGTTTTAATTTGGGTTCGAGTTCGAGTTTAACTTTAATTTGAGTCTCAATTTCAATTCGAGTTTAAGTTTGGGGTTGAGTTCGAGCTCAACTTTCAGTTTCACTTCAGTTTGAGTCTCGGTTTCAGTTTGAGTTTGAGTTCGAATTCCAGTTAGGTTTGAGTTGGAGTTTCAGTGAAGTTTGAGTTCGAGTTGGGTTTCACCTTCAAGTCGCTTTCCTACCCCAAAACTTTAATTTTAATTTTTAATTTTTTTAATCAATCCAATTATTATTGAGTTTTTCAGCCAGTAGAGTGCCAGTGGCTGGTTTGCCATTGTATTGCATTGATGGTGGTACATTATGAATGTTTGCCATATCTCATCGCTCGTCTTTCTTTTGATTATTCTACCTATATAGATTGAAAATATTCATCAATTTGTTCCAACGCTAAACAATCGTGAAACTTCATCGATAAAATCCGAAATCACAGCGGATAAAAACACAGCAATTATCGTTCTCTTCCGACACAATTATTCGCGATCAAACCACTGTTATTTCATCTTCTAACAAGGAATGGAAAAAAGAACAGAATTTCGTTAGCGACGAATTCGTTATTAAACAACCCTATCGACCCACCTGCAGTGTTGGCCTGCCCACCCCCTACCCTACAGTTGTCCAACCGGGTCAGCTCGGATTTTATTAATGAACCCCCTTTCCACCCTTGGATTGTCAGGGGGCGAGAGATGTAATCCAATAATTTGAGCGAGTGAAAAAGGAAACTGGTCGGATTAAGAATCAACATTCACGGGCAAGTTGACCTTCTTTCGAAACTGGTCAAACGAATTCGAGCGCTCAATTTTCAGCGTGAAAAAAATCGGATGAGGATTATCGAGATAAAAACTAAAAAAGTTCATTCTACTCAAATAGGTGCCTAATAATTTGATTTTATTGGAATGGAGTCGTAGGCAGAACCCTGCATATTCCATATAAAAAAAAAAAAAAAAAAAAAAAAAAAAAAAAACAAGTATATATACCTGTTTTTATATATGTTTAGGTATAAATCCTCGACAGAATCACCCCTACCATGTCGAAAATTTACCATGAGGTTCCAAATTCGTGCTGTCGTTTTTTTAGTGTAACATCCATGTGCGTATCTCATAATTTTTTCAATCAACTCTCCTCCTTCCCCCCTATAGAATATCAAAGTTCTCTGTCAACCTAACGTCCCATAACAATTTCATTCAGTAATCTTTCAATCCTGATTTATAATTAAGGAGCAAAGTTGAAATGTAACCCTCCATGCTGCAAAACCTGTAAACTCGACATTTTAGTTTATACCCATGGAGGGTTACAATTGACCACATTACATAAAAATGTCCAAAAAATCTCGCCGTAAATACTTATTTGGTCGCTTACGCACACCTTCCATTTCCACAGGGCATACCCCAGGGTAGTGTGCTGGGCCCCATTCTCTGTCTGGTTCCCAAGGCTTATAAAATGCTCAGTTTATTTACAGTTTTCGTTGTAATTGAAAAATGGACCATTTCTTGCTGTGATCGGCAATTTTATGTCCACAAGGTATACCCCAGGGTAGTATGCTGGGCCCTGTCCTCTTCTTAATTTATTCATTTTCGTTGTAGCTGAAACGTTTTCTGGTGATATTTTCACGACGGGAGATGGCCTCGAAACGAGCCAAGTTCTTATGGAAATTGCCAATAAACCATAGATTACGGACTATGGTGTATAGTCACTATACGAATACGAAGAAGAGAAGCAATTTCAATTTTCTTCTCCCCTGCACATTTTAGCTGGAGGAACTTTTGCTATAAAATCTTCAGCACAGACGAATAGCAATACATACAGCCATAAAGGGATCAGCTCCATGCAAGCATCGACAAACAAGTAGAACTATTTGTCATGGAACATTCTCCGAACGTTTCCCCCGTATAGGAGAAATTCTATGCAATTTGATTTACCGTAGATTCATCGATTCGGTTTCGCAATAGTCCATTAGCGGGATAGAAAAATAGATCAGCCCTTAAGACGGCGAAGCGGGAAAATACATAAAAACCCACAAAATGGCCGGGGAAAATGGCAATGGCCAGAGTTGGGAAACAATCCGTGGCAACATGGGCGGCGGTGGTTCAACATAAATCTCCCACTACTATAAATAAGAGCCCTCAGGCCTCGAAGGGTTCTCCAGTTCAGCAGCAGCTATAGGAGAGGACTTTTCTAGGAGGGGATACAGAAAAGACGGTATATCAAGCGCTGGACTCGGCCGAAGGTTCACCTATACCCGTACGCAGTTTTTCACCTCTATCAACAGTTTTTCTACGAGGTATAAATAAAAGGATCGCTCGCGGAAATTTGCAGTGGTCGAATAGGTCAACCGAATGTCTGGGGAATGATCGTTTCGAAATGGATTGGATCTCCTAGAATCCATCCTAGAAAGCCATAAGATGAGACTTTATGGATTTCGGAATGAAACGCACAACATCTTAAGCCCGTATGACGCGTCAGAAGCCCGTATCGCACGTCAGAAGCCCGTATGCCGCGTCAGAAGCCGGTATCACACGTCAGAAGCCTGTATCATGCGGCAGAAGCCCTTATCATCAGTCAGAAGCCCGTATCACGCGTCAGAAGCCCACATCACGCGTCAGAAGCCCGTATCACGCGTCAGAAGCCCGTATCACGCGTCAGAAGCCCGCATCACGCGTCAGAAGCCCGCATCACACGTCAGAAGCCGGTATCACACGTCAGAAGCCCACATGACGCGTCAGAAGCCCGTATCACGCGTCAGAAGCCGGTATCACGCGTCAGAAGCCCGTATCACGCGTCAGAAGCCCGTATCACACGTCAGAAGCCCGCATCACACGTCAGAAGCCCGTATCACACGTCAGAAGCCCGCATCACACGTCAGAAGCCCGTATCACACGTTGGAAGCGCGTATCACGCGTCAGAAGCCCGTATCACGCGTAAGAAGCCCGTATCACACGTGATTCGACAAGCAAATTAAAATTGAATTTACGTGTCAAAATTACCAAAGTATCGGTCTGTCCAGACGGTCTGCGGGAAGGGTCAATTCATAATAGTTCCATAATTCATTATAGTTCTACGTGGGAATAAATAATTCGGAAAATTTTCTATCCCTCCATTCAAAATGGTTAAGTGCAAGCAATTTAGGTCGGAATTTCGCGGCGACCATCGACTCGACCGCATTTACTGCACCATCTGCCCGCAACGAGTCCCTGTCCCAGTTGCGGTCGGATCCAGGAAGCCTAGCGTTTGATAATAATTAATACCAGCTTGATGTGCCGGCGCTCATAATTTCGAGGCCAGACGGGAGCGGGGGTTATAGCAGTGAACTAGGTTAGCTACTGGTGGCATTGCTGGATTCATCCGCCGGACAGGCGTTGCTGTGAACGCTACAGCAGCAAGGGGTGAGTACGGGGTGGCCGACATAGCAGGAGCCCTAGGACCCCGCTAGTTTGCTCTGGAAGGGATGATTAATGGAGTGTGCCATTCGAGGCTGCCCCCTACCCCTCTGGCCCGAGTCGCTTAATTACACCGCAGGCTCACTCTACTAGGTGCCCACGGGGCGCTGTTGTAGATTATGCTTGAAACGTCACCGTCCCACTCGAACATGGCGACCATTTTGGTAAAACTCGACAAATAACCGCTCGCACAATAAAAAAAACTCGGGGTCGAGCTAGAAACGCGATTGCTTTTCACTTGAACTGTTTCTTTTTTGAGATTTGATAGATCCCGTTTGATTTTCCAACCATCCTGCTGCAAGGAACTTGGTGAAATTGGAAAAATTTTGGTGGCATATCATCAACCAACACTTGATACTTTGCCAAGACTTCAAGATCAAACTCAACTTCAAGATCGAAGTCAACTTCAAGATCGAAGTCAACTTCGAGATCGAAGTCAACTTCAAGATCAAACTCAACTTTGAGATCAAAGTCAACTTCGAGATCGAAGTCAACTTCGAGTTCAAACTCACCTTCGAGATCAAAGTCAACTTCGAGTTCAAACTCAACTTTGAGATCGAAGCCAACTTCGAGATCAAAGTCAACTTCGAGATCGAACCCAATTTTGGGATCGAAATCAACTTTGAGATCAAAGTCAACTTCGAGATCAAACTCAACTTCGAGATCGAACTCAACTTTGAGATCAAAGTCAACTTCAAGATCAAACTCAACTTTGAGATCAAAGTCAACTTCGAGATCGAAGTCATCTTTGAGATCAAAGTCAACTTCAAGATCAAACTCAACTTTGAGATCAAAGTCAACTTCGAGATCGAAGTCATCTTTGAGATCGAAGTCAACTTTGAGATCAAAGTCACCTTCGAGATCGAAGTCAACTTCAAGATCAAACTCAACTTCGAGATCAAAGTCAACTTCGAGATCGAACTCAACTTTGAGATCAAAGTCAACTTCAAGATCAAACTCAACTTTGAGATCAAAGTCAACTTCGAGATCGAAGTCATCTTTGAGATCGAAGTCAACTTCAAGATCAAAGTCAACTTCGAGATCGAACTCAACTTTGAGATCAAAGTCAACTTCAAGATCAAACTCAACTTTGAGATCAAAGTCAACTTCGAGATCGAAGTCATCTTTGAGATCAAAGTCAACTTCAAGATCAAACTCAACTTTGAGATCAAAGTCAACTTCGAGATCGAAGTCATCTTTGAGATCGAAGTCAACTTTGAGATCAAAGTCACCTTCGAGATCAAAGTCACCTTCGAGATCGAAGTCAACTTCAAGATCAAAGTCAACTTCGAGATCAAAGTCAACTTCGAGATCGAACTCAACTTTGAGATCAAAGTCAACTTCAAGATCAAACTCAACTTTGAGATCAAAGTCAACTTCGAGATCGAAGTCATCTTTGAGATCGAAGTCAACTTCAAGATCAAAGTCAACTTCGAGATCGAACTCAACTTTGAGATCAAAGTCAACTTCAAGATCAAACTCAACTTTGAGATCAAAGTCAACTTCGAGTTCAAACTCACCTTCGAGATCAATGTCAACTTCGAGTTCAAACTCAACTAATTATTTTCGTGTGGTTCCTACCTATTCTGTGTCTTTGTTCATTTCATAGCGTAAAAACAATTAAAGTGCTAATATATTGGAAGTACTTTGAGTAATTCGGATTCCGATTAAACAGGGTGATAGTTCCTATCTAGACGAACATCACAGTTCTAGAAATTTGAAAAAAGGTTGAGAATCGAGGGAGCTACGGCCATTTTTGTGAATAACCACAGACGGCCACACTTGTTCAGAAAGTGATTCTAGAAGTTTTTTCTGAAGCTCCGTTCCGATTCTCGATTTTAGGACGATTCCAATACTTCCATTTTCTTCGTAAACATGGAAGTGTTCTTCAATTTTTGGCCTCTGAAGTCAATATCTGAGTCCAGAATCCAGAACCCCTTGTCTGAACTTGGAGACTTCACCCGCCTACGTCTCAGGAGATATAATATTCGTCTGGACGAATCGATGTTATCACATGATGTTATCACATACCTGCCACTTGCAGCGATGCGTTGCGAGACGTGGCGCTGCCTGCCTGGTTCGTGGCCACGCACCAGTAGACGCCGTCGTCCGATTCTTTTTTCCCGTGGGCGGCTTTCAAGAAAAACAGCGCCCCCGAAGGGAGCAAGAGCCTGTTGGTTTTTTCCGGCGTCGATAAGTCCAACAGGACGCCATCTTTGTACCTGAAAGGTGGAAACAAACAATTCGATTAATTGAGCGAAGTCTACCACTTTGTATAATGCATCGAATGTACCAGCAGTGTGATTGTAGTTGTGATGCGATGTGATGCGCTGTGATGTAATGCGATGCGATGTAATGTGATAGGATGCAATGAGATGTGATAGGATGTGATGGGATTTGATAGGATGCGATGCAATGTGATGTGATAGGATGCGATGCAAAGTGATGTGATAGGATGCGATGCGATGTGATGTGATAGGATGCGATGAGATGTGATAGGATGCAATGCAAAGTTATGTGATAGGATGCGATGCGATGTGATGTGATAGGATGCGATGAAGTGGGGTGTAATGTCATTTGATGTTGTGCGATGTGATAGGATGTGTCGTGATGTGATATGATGCAATGTGATGAGATGAGAAGAGATTTGATGCAATGTAATGCAATAAAATGCGATGTGACGCGATGTAGTATGCTGTAATGTGCAAGGAGACTTGCTATGATGTAATGCGATCTGAAGTGATGTAATGCGATGTGTCATGATGTGATGTGATGCAATGTGAAGAGATTTGATGCGATCTAAAGTGATGTGATGTGATGTAATGCGACTCAACTCGCTATTCAATTTAAAAAAATTTTGATCTAAAAATTGGTAAATTATAAAACTCAAATTAATATCGGTATAGTGTTATAGCTTGTCATTATACATTCTGCAGACGTTTTGAGCGAGGCTGGCAATTTTATAATTTATTGGGCAAGATTGTTGAAACGTTTGCAAACTTGCGGCCAGAACCACACGGTAGGATCTAATTTCCAGGTAAAGTCAATGTTGGCGAATTATTCACGAGCTGCCTTCGGAAAACTTTCTGACGCGAATCGTTCCCGTTTCTCAGGATTTAACCGAAGTTCAAAGTGCTCGATTAGTGCACTCCACCAAATCTAAACAAGTTGAACGGACGAAAAACAACTGCCGAGCGAAGGGATAATCAATACTTCGATGCCGAGGCTTCCAGTTCGTTAATCGGGAGTTTTCATGTGGGTTTTTCTGGGCTTAAGCACGACCGTCTACCCTACGGAGGCGGAATGCTTCGGCATTTTTGAAGGGCGAGACCGACGTGGCCCTATATTTGTGGTGGGACCTGGAAGCTGGAGCCTATCTGCACATGGGCTTTGTGCCTTCGCATGTACAGAGGTTTCCCCGTTGAAATTGGTTAAATGCACCAAGAGTCAGTTGGCATATTTTGTGCGTTCTTGAGTCATTTTGCATATTCTTCCACAGTTTCAACGCCAGTTTTATTTTACCGATTTCCAGTTATGATAAGTGCAGGTGCAGTGCTGAATTTGAAAAATCTCTCACCATTGTATAGAGGGCTCAGGGCGGCCTTCGGCCTTGCAATTGAGTGTCACCGGTTCAGATTTCGGGACGACGACGTCCGACGGGTGTTCGACGATTCTTGGCGAGCGATATTGTCCTGGAACAGAACAAAATAAAATTTCAGTTAAACAGGCAATATTAACCAAAATTGATCAGTTTTGATCTCATTAAAAAAACGCTGCTAAGTAGATTAGTGACATGGGTACATTATTTGTCTGGGTATCTCAGAAAATAAAGTTCAAATAGTTGGTGTAGGTCGCTTTATCATCATACCATTTGTGGAGTAATGGTCCATGGTGAGCTCAATGGTGCTTAAATGGTACGTTATCACAATGATGAATAAATAGGTACTAAAAGAAATTACGCGTGCCCCAACCCCTCCCCCGTTTCAACCCTCACCAGCGCCCAGCACCCCTACCCCTCCCAACCACCCTTACAACATCCGCCTCCTTTTTTTTGAAGATGGGGTGTATTCAGGTACACTTTGGGTTGATTAGGGTCAATAATTATTAATGGTACGTTTTCACAATAATGAATAAATAGAAAATTTTTCCTAGAATTTTTTTTAAGGACATTTATACGCGTCTTTTAGAAGTGAATTTTATTTTTGTTTGAAAAACCTCATTGGTCTTGGGATTTCGGAGGAAATGTCAAAGTTTCCTCAACGTTATGAACAAACTGCTGCAAATAAGGATGGCTTCAATGTATAATCCGAATATCATACGATGAGAGCCTATTTTCGTCTCGTTCCCAGAATATGGGAGGGTTCCGGGCGGATCATAAAAATCTCACCCCATAAGCTGTCCCGATAACGTTCCAAGTTCTGATTTACGACCGCCAAGGGTGAGAGCCGGACGCGGGTCGGGCCGGACTGAATGCGCACGAAAGGCAACGTCGGTTTACTGACTGTGCATACTGGGAAAACATGTATATTGTTGTTAACTGTACGTTCGGCGTTGTTTTCGAGTGTTTTCCTTCGAACGCCATCCGAGGAATATTCATGATAGAACGGTGTACAGGATTTTTCTCCGAACGAATCTCATTTCGAATGAGATGAAAGAGAAACATTGAAATTTGCCATTTATTTCGGATTCGATTTGCGTAGAATAGTAGTCCTATTAGGCAAAAAAATACACACCTTTAAACAAAATTTAAAAAAAAATTTTAAAAACTTTTTTAAATTTTTATGTCTAAGTAATTTTGATTTTATGCTGAGTAGGTGCCCTATTACGTCGAATAGCATTCGGACTACAACACTACGCATCATAAGCCTGAAATTGAGCTGATGATTGTCGTCGCATGAATTTTTCAAACCGTCGCACCGCTAGAGATCCGTTGATCCGACGTAATCCACGAACTATCGAACGTCTGAGCCCGAGCGGCTCAAGGAGAATTGAGATATCAAGAACAATAATGGGAACAAGATTTTTATCGCTAGCTATCACCCCTTTCCGAGGGGCGAGAAAGGCGAAAAAACCCCCGGTAGACGTTAAGATCGAATGACAGGTAGAACTTGGGGGAATCAAGTGGGAGGTGCCCGCCAGGAGGAGCGACGGATCGAACTTGGAAAACAACCCACTTATAGCTACCCTTAGACATGATCTTAGCCACCCTTATGACTCGAGACACCAACGAGAGGTGACTAAACCCATAAAACCGTGATGGTACTTGGAGAATTTCGTTATTCACGAGCGTAGAAAATTTCGACGCCTCGATTTCTTCAGGAAAAAGCACGAGGCATGAAAAATTAAAAATTGATTTATCATGAAAAATGAAGTATCAAGATTATTTTGAAATCCTGCAAGTGATTTATCATGAAAAATGAAATATTACGATTATTTTGAAATCCTGAAAGTGACTTAATCATCTTTCTACTAAAAGTAACGAAAATGTCAAATTTTATTTAAAAAAAAAAAAACAGATTTTTTACCTCTAAACGTGACACCAGGAGGAGCGTCGGATCGAATTTGGAAAACAACCCACTTATGACTTCGAAAACAGCAACCTTATGATTCAAGACACCAACGAGAGGTGTCTAAACCCATAAAACCGTGATGGTACTAATCAGGGTTGGAGAATTTTGTTATTCCCGAGCATAGAAAATTTCGAACAATAGATTTCATCAGGAAGCACAAGGCATAAAAAATTAGTAGTTTATTTATTATTAAAAAAGGAATATAAACATTATTTTGAAATACTGTAAGTAACGTAGGTGCCTTTCTACTAAGGGTGGGTTTATCAATTTCGGTATAATCATCCATATTAATCCATTATTCTAAAAAAAAGTAGTTTCTTCGAAATAAAGACAATGGATTTCCGTGTCAACGTATCCATGGAGAATTTTATTCGGAGAATAATGAATATTCGATGAATAAACTGAATTGATGAACGACCCTAAAAAAACTCAATTTTTATTCGGAAAAAACACGTTTTTTGGCTTTAAACGTGTTTTTTTCTACTCAAGAGTGAAAATAGTGAGTGGTATGCCGTTGGAGACTTTTTCCCATGGAATTCTTGGGAAAACCCGTTTAAAAATTGCCATTTTGAAAATTGTAAAATTTCAAATAATTTATGCAATTAAAGGTATGAATAAAAAATACAAAGATTTAGCACGAAAAATAATTAGTGATGCAATATAATAAATACATATATTATCATATATCACAATATATGAAATAATGTGAAAATAAATAGAAATTTTAATACAAAATATCAGGATTGATGGTCAAACATTTAGCAATAGTAATCATTAGGTACCAGGATTTTTTACCTTTTCGGTGAAAAAGAAATAAAGAGGGTCGACTATAGTATTACCACTACCTTCGCCATCATACTAGATATGTCTGTTTGCCAGGATAAAGGTGGAAAATATGGGGAGGAAAGCTTTCCAAGAATAATAAGGAAGCTATTGGCAGACAGCAATCGGCTACGGCGCACATACGAGGTAAGTGGTAACTCAAGGACCCTGCAATGCGGGCAGCGCCTCCTTTTCCAATCCGAAGACTATTTCTCCCCTTTCGTTCGAAAATTGGAGCGGGTCCAAAAACTTTTTTGCCCACCCGGGCCCGACCCAGGGCGCGATAGGAAGGACGACAGTATAAAAACGAGGGGGTTTTTACAACGCCAGTTAACTTGAGTCATATCCAGATCCAAGACTTTCCTAGATAACCAGGGGGGATTACTTTTTCGGCGGGAGAGATCCCGAATTCAAAATGTAATACTTTCCCTGGAGTCTTTCCGACCAATCCCGAGTTTTCCCTCGCAAGCTTTTCCTTTTGCTCTCTTTAATAAAGAAAAGAGCTTTCGGCAACAAAGAAAAAAGTGGGGGGGAAATATCAAGGTGTTTTCCCCGAGACTTTTCTCTCCCCTAAGGTCGCGGAGACGTCCGATTAATTCTATTTTATTCCCCTCGAACGAGGCATTTCTTGTTTCTGACGGGGAAAGAACAGGGGAAAAATGCAACGTTAAAGCTACGAAAATAATTCCCAGAACGAAAATTTAAGGATATTAGGTTCTGCCAGGAAACCTTGTTCTTCGAGGGCGAAACTCAAGTGAATAAAGTTGAAACAGCGATTGTAAAACTATTCGCAGTTAATTAAACTGAACGAAGACCGATCAGCCGGGACGGAAATTCAAAATCAGAGAACAAGACGGTACGGATTTTGTTCGAAACGAGTTGACTCTGGAAATTTGCTGAAACACGGTTATCATGACATAATATGTCATAATATGTGACATGGAATAGCATATTATGCTATACGTCATCATGTAGTATGCTATCTGTCACTACGTCATGATGTAATTTGTCATCATTTCATATGTCACCACGTCATGTCATAGGTCATCATGTCATAATATGACATATTATGTCATGTAGAATCATGTCATAGTCATCTCGTCACCATGTTAAACATGTCATCATGTCATGTGTCATCACATCGTATAATAACGTATAATATATATTATGTATAATATACGTATAATGTATATCGACGGGGTTACTATCATTCGCCCCATCGTCATTTGACCCGAGATCATTCGCCCCAAGTGCAAACGCCCCACCGTCATTTGACCCGCGATCATTTCCCCCAATATTTTTCTTATTTTAATTTATTTTTTCAAAATAATTATGGTAAATATTATATTGAAAATAAATACTGTGTCATTCGCCCCACTGTCATTTCCCCCAGCATCAAACGCCCCAGGATCAAACGGACCACGGGCAATTAGCCAAAACTGATAACTTATCAGTGATAAGTAAGCTGAAGCGGAAGAAGCTACTGAGCACCCACCTCCCAGCTCTCGTGGAGTACGGAAATTTGAGGGTGGTAGAAATAATCGTATTTTCGTACACTCATTAAGTGCACAAAACACGCAAAATTTGCGTAAGAATTTAATTCTTCTAGAGACCCCCACTACCTACAGATCAGGTGACCTGGATGCTCGCTGCGCTCGCATCTCCAAGACAGAAAAACATCCCTCATCAGTCCAGTTCAAACTGACCTCAGTTCAAACTGACCTCAGTTCAAACTGACCTCAGTTCAAACTGACCTCAGTTCAAACTGACCTCAGTTCAAACTGAAACCAGTTCAAACTGACACCAGTTCAAACTGACACCAGTTCAAACTGACACCAGTTCAAACTGTCCTCAGTTCAAACTGTCCCCAGTTCAAACTGACACCAGTTCAAACTGACCTCAGTTCAAACTGACCCCAGTTCAAACTGACCTCAGTTCAAACTGACCTCAGTTCAAACTGAAACCAGTTCAAACTGACACCAGTTCAAACTGACACCAGTTCAAACTGACCCCAGTTCAAACTGACCCCAGTTCAAACTGACCTCAGTTCAAACTGACCTCAGTTCAAACTGACCCCAGTTCAAACTGACCCCAGTTCAAACTGACCCCAGTTCAAACTGACCCCAGTTCAAACTGACCTCAGTTCAAACTGACACCAGTTCAAACTGACACCAGTTCAAACTGACACCAGTTCAAACTGACACCAGTTCAAACTGACCTCAGTTCAAACTGACACCAGTTCAAACTGACACCAGTTCAAACTGACCTCAGTTCAAACTGACACCAGTTCAAACTGACACCAGTTCAAACTGACACCAGTTCAAACTGACACCAGTTCAAACTGACACCAGTTCAAACTGACCTCAGTTCAAACTGACACCAGTTCAAACTGACACCAGTTCAAACTGACACCAGTTCAAACTGACCTCAGTTCAAACTGACCCCAGTTCAAACTGACCTCAGTTCAAACTGACCTCAGTTCAAACTAACCTCAGTTCAAACTGACCTCAGTTCAAACTGACACCAGTTCAAACTGACACCAGTTCAAACTGACACCAGTTCAAACTGACCTCAGTTCAAACTGACACCAGTTCAAACTGACCTCAGTTCAAACTGACACCAGTTCAAACTGACCTCAGTTCAAACTGACCCCAGTTCAAACTGACCTCAGTTCAAACTGACCCCAGTTCAAACTGACCCCAGTTCAAACTGTCCCCAGTTCAAACTGACCCCAGTTCAAACTGACCTCAGTTCAAACTGACACCAGTTCAAACTGACACCAGTTCAAACTGACACCAGTTCAAACTGACACCAGTTCAAACTGACACCAGTTCAAACTGACACCAGTTCAAACTGACCTCAGTTCAAACTGACCTCAGTTCAAACTGACACCAGTTCAAACTGACCTCAGTTCAAACTGACACCAGTTCAAACTGACCTCAGTTCAAACTGACACCAGTTCAAACTGACCTCAGTTCAAACTGACCTCAGTTCAAACTGACCTCAGTTCAAACTGACACCAGTTCAAACTGACACCAGTTCAAACTGACACCAGTTCAAACTGACACCAGTTCAAACTGACACCAGTTCAAGCTGACCTCAGTTCAAACTGACACCAGTTCAAACTGACACCAGTTCAAACTGACACCAGTTCAAACTGACCTCAGTTCAAACTGACCCCAGTTCAAACTGACCTCAGTTCAAACTGACCTCAGTTCAAACTAACCTCAGTTCAAACTGACCTCAGTTCAAACTGACACCAGTTCAAACTGACACCAGTTCAAACTGACACCAGTTCAAACTGACCTCAGTTCAAACTGACACCAGTTCAAACTGACCTCAGTTCAAACTGACACCAGTTCAAACTGACCTCAGTTCAAACTGACCCCAGTTCAAACTGACCTCAGTTCAAACTGACCCCAGTTCAAACTGACCCCAGTTCAAACTGTCCCCAGTTCAAACTGACCCCAGTTCAAACTGACCTCAGTTCAAACTGACACCAGTTCAAACTGACACCAGTTCAAACTGACACCAGTTCAAACTGACACCAGTTCAAACTGACACCAGTTCAAACTGACACCAGTTCAAACTGACCTCAGTTCAAACTAACCTCAGTTCAAACTGACACCAGTTCAAACTGACCTCAGTTCAAACTGACACCAGTTCAAACTGACCTCAGTTCAAACTGACCCCAGTTCAAACTGACCTCAGTTCAAACTGACCTCAGTTCAAACTAACCTCAGTTCAAACTGACACCAGTTCAAACTGACACCAGTTCAAGCTGACCTCAGTTCAAACTGACACCAGTTCAAACTGACACCAGTTCAAACTGACACCAGTTCAAACTGACACCAGTTCAAACTGACACCAGTTCAAACTGACCTCAGTTCAAACTGACACCAGTTCAAACTAACCTCAGTTCAAACTAACCTCAGTTCAAACTGACACCAGTTCAAACTGACCTCAGTTCAAACTGACACCAGTTCAAACTGACCTCAGTTCAAACTGACCCCAGTTCAAACTGA
Organism: Nesidiocoris tenuis; assembly: GCA_036186465.1. Taxonomy (NCBI): domain Eukaryota; kingdom Metazoa; phylum Arthropoda; class Insecta; order Hemiptera; family Miridae; genus Nesidiocoris; species Nesidiocoris tenuis. Next base: position 4,226,674 of record AP028923.1, read on the forward strand.
CCTCAGTTCAAACTGACCTCAGTTCAAACTAACCTCAGTTCAAACTGACCTCAGTTCAAACTGACACCAGTTCAAACTGACACCAGTTCAAACTGACACCAGTTCAAACTGACCTCAGTTCAAACTGACACCAGTTCAAACTGACCTCAGTTCAAACTGACACCAGTTCAAACTGACCTCAGTTCAAACTGACCTCAGTTCAAACTGACCAGTTCCTGAGGTCAGTTTGAACTGGGGTCAGTTTGAACTGAGGTCAGTTAGAACTGAGGTCAGTTCGAACTCAGATCAGTTCGAACTCAGATCAGTTCGAACTCAGATCAGTTCGAACTCAGATCAGTTCGAACTCTGATCAGTTCGAACTCAGATCAGTTCGAACTCCTCGGCCGCATGTGTAGACGCTGCACGAATACACAAGTTGGCCAATACTCGCCGCCTTTGACGCGGGACAAAAAACCGCCTTTTGACCGAGCATCCCCGAGCACCAACATTGGCGAACGTTCGGGCGAATATCCCGCGGTTACACTTGCGGGAAGAGGCCGACGAATATTCGGTGTTGGGCCCAACACCGCAAGTGTAACCGCGGCTTAAGACGATTGATGTGTCTCACTGGGGATGAAAGTTGCTTGACAATATTCGTCGATGCTCGGGGTCGAGCGCCAACACCGCAAGTGTGTGCGGGTTGCGCGTCAATATTCGGGATATTCCGAGTATAGACGAATGTTCGGGCGAGTATGGGCGAATATTCGGTGTTGGGCCCAACAACGCAAGTGTAACCGCGCCTCTATGTCATGTCATCAATGAGCGCCTCTATGTCAATGTCATCACGTCATAATTTAGTCATCATGTCATAATTATGTAATCAAATCGTATGTCATCATTTAAACACTAATTAGGTACGCATTGAATAGGCAAATTTAATTAATTGATCAAAATTTGAAACTTTATGCGGAGGGAAATATTTTTCATCCACTGGTGTTCAAAGAATACAATGTTCCGTACCATTAAGCCTCCCTTTACGCTTATTCAATTTCGAAAATCGCCTCAACTTTCCCTTTTTGATTTCCTCCGACGTCAGTAAAGGGGCCCCAAGTACAACAGACAACTTCGACGAGGCCTTCGCCTACTTTTATTTTACTTCGACTTCTTTGTACGATCGGAAAATCCGCTGCTCCCAAAGGGCCGATCTTCGGCAAACTTCGTCCTGTCAACCCCCCCTCCCATTCCGATTTTCCCCCGATATTTCCCTCGACTTCTTGGAGATCGGATGTGGAAAAATCTAATTTTCATTTGGACCATGACAGCCTTTCCACCGATGGCCACGTCTTTGATCGAATTGAGTGACACCGATCTCGTTCCAGCCAGACTAAACTAATTTATTGTCGACGAACGGTTTTATTGACATTACCGCTGTCATTCGGCGAATTGTCGATTTATCGATGGGAAATTAATTTCGGGAAATTGAAGTCTTACCGGAAATTGTCGGGTTGGAGAACGTCTTAAGGAAATTGGCCTATACGGCACCATTGAGGATTGGGATTGTTCTTTCAGTACTGAATTCATGATATATTAAATATACCTTCATCGTCAAACATGTCGTGCTAAATAACGAATTCAATACTGAAAGAACAATCCCTATCCAATGGCGGCCTCAATGATGGCTGAACCTTACAGGCAATTTCCTTAAGAATTTTTACAATTTCTGAGAAGATTTTTCAAATTTTGTTCCCCTCCTTTAACCCCTCTTTTGTACCTCTTCTTTTGTCCATCCAAAGTAAACCAGTGGTGCGTAGTTAACACACAATACTTCCATATTTTGAATCGTAAAAGGTTGATGCAATTCGATCATATTTCAACTGCTTTTGGAGGTGTTCAGGTCAAAAATATCAAAAAACTCACTATGCAAATTTTAAAACTCGCCTAAAATAAAAATACGCCAAGTAATCGGAATATAAAAAATATCCAAATATTCTGCAAGGTAAAACAAAGATTTTAAGACCAGGAACGCTCAAATCGGTTCATTTTTGTGGCCGGAAAAAAATGAAATAGAAAACACTAAAAATGCAAAATTTATCAGAATTGCTGTAAGTTATTCAAATTCCGATTAAATAAAGTGTCGCCTATAATCACATTTCTAGAACAATTTCCCAAAACAGCCCATGGAAGCCGACGATTTTATTCGAAAGAAAAAAGTAATTTTCGCGGGATTTCAGTCTCCGTTCCCAGATTCAGCAACCCGAACAGCTTTCGAGCATTTGACCAATGGGAGTTTTTTCTTCTTTTTTTCCCTCCTTCAAGAAAAACGATCTGTTAACTGCGATTCGAGGATTTCACATTTCCCGAACACTTTTATTTGCCTTTTTCAGTCAGCCAGTAGTTCCTCCGTTCGGGGGGCGAACCCGCCGAGTTTTCAGCTTGTTTTCATAACTGCCTCCGCCAGGCACGATTCCCCTCCGATTCCCCTATCTCTCTTCCACTTCCCCAGCCACGAAATTAAACAAACAGTAATTAGCTTTTCCATGGTTTAGGATCCGGTTTCCCCGGCGGGAGAAGGAGGGCGATAGCGGAGAAAGATTGCCAGGACGAGAAGGAGCGACAACGGTCCTGCGGCTTTAGTAAGGACACCATTTTCCCTATCTACCAGCAGAAAAGTCCATTATTTCCTACCGCGAGCGAGAGGGACCGAGGTCGTTAGTTTTTGCCTTTTCTGCTCGTATCTCTTTCCCTTCGAGAGAGGTCTAATACGTTGAAAAAACAATAGCCACCCCATTCCGACACTTTGATGACGTAGATATTCGTCCTCCGCGTAAGGGATGAAAAAAAACGGATGACTCGGCGACGTTTTTCTAATTTCATTCCATCCGTAAATCCCCGAGTTTTCACGGCGGGACTTGATGAAATTGGTGGAGTATAATGAGGGATGCAAGATGGCAATTGACTCGATCGCTCAAGAGGACGATGATTACCTATTTATTGAAGTAGTAAGTAAGTACCTATTAAGAAAGGCTCATCCACCAAATGCTACAGCATTTCTAGAATTCCAAAAATGCTCTTGCATTTTAGCATTTCTGACATTATTTTCTAGCATTATAGCTATTATATATAATATAGGTTGCCTGTAGAGCGTACGTTGTTGCTCTGACTGGCTCGTCTGGAGGAAGTCGTGGGTGTCCCTGCATTGGTGCTGGATGGCGGACGTTGAATTGTTGCTCCACAGATTACCTCCAATCCTGACGAAAGTTCTTCCCGTTTTTCTCAACAACCAACGGACCGATTTTCGATTTTGAAAAAAATTCTCTCTCACGGAAGCAACAAAAAAGGTGCAGTCATGGCCAATTTTAGGAAAATGTTTGAGCGAATTTTTCATTTTTTTCTGTAAGTAAACTTGAAATGGGGAAAATAAGGTCCGCCCTGTAATTCTAGAGTAATTTAATTATGAACTAAAACAAAATTTTAAAAACATAAACAAAAATCATCTAATTTTGAGATACAGGTCCGAGGGCATTTACAAAATGGTCGTATCGCCCTCAATTCTTCACCTTTCACCAAATTTCTTGAACTTGAGTGTTCGGGCAGGCGAAGTCCATCATCGAAATTTCTATCTCTCACAATACTTCCAAAACATTGGCACTTTTGGTGGTTTCCATTTTATTTTTTCTTGGACCCAGATAAATGAACTGATTAGAGCGTTCTTGGTCGCAAAATATCGATATTTAGATATTTTGTGTACTCTGTAACTTAGCGTAGGTACTTCAATTTAAGGCTTGTTTTAAAATGGTCATACACATGCAAAATACATGTTCATACACATGTAAAACACACATAAATTACATTTAATGTGTTTTTGACATTTTCAACCCTTGCAGCTCCCAAATAAGTAAAAACAAATCAATTTGGTTTGAAATTGTACGTTTACCTGAGTTGAAAACGTTACCTACCTATTTGCTCACCACTGGCCACTAAAGGTGACTGCGCTTTGTTCTGTTCTCAAATTAATTCCGGTACAAATCATTTATATACGGAAACCGTCCGCTTCAAAGCTCAAAAAACTCGTTAATACCCGGCAAAATGGACAACCTGTTGTAGACACGTCAATTCGTTCCTGTCCACGGCAAGCAAAACCGCATTTTGCCGCGTCGCTAAGCGAAATTTTCATTCAATTAGCGAATGAGCGTTCGTTTTGCTCTTTAGATCTCTCTTTTTCCGAAAAAGCTCTTTTTCCAGCTGAGCACGGGGAAACATTGCGGTGACAGACAATCGCGCCATTATTGCGAATAACAGCGTTTCCCGGTTTAGCCATGCTGTAATTTCTACTTCAATAGCCAAGAATTGTCCAATGAGGCGGTCGTATCTCTTCCGCTTTGAAATTGCGAACTTTCACGATGACTTTTACGCCCAGTTCCGTCGGAGTGTTATCGATTTTTCGCAATAACAAACCGTGCAAATATACGGAACTGCGCACGAGGAGGGGCTACCAAAGGCAATGTTTAGTATTCCGTCGGTGCCATTATTTGGGTGCATAAAAGCTACAGATGGAGCACAGGCAGATGTAAAAATCATGAATTTTCCTAAAAAAAAATTCAAAAATGTATGACTGCCAACATTTTTTTTAATTTCAATTTTATACCTAACGTTTTTTCTGCGTTTCTTGAAATTTATTTCCTGTTTTTTTTTTATCCATTTTCTCAAATTTTTTTGACATTTACTTTTCTAAAGCCACATAGCTCGAACATGCCATAAACCTGACGAAAGCACCCCTCGATTATGCAAGCATGATAACATGATAAGTTGGTAGCAACAGAAAATGTTCAGCTGTTGAGAAAACAACCATGTAACCTGCCTACTTTTCCCATGATATTCAGTTTCACCTAATGTTTCAAAGTGTCACTCAAAGTACCTTCGTTATCAGGTGTCTTCCCCCTCATTCGGCCCTTAGCTGATGCGGATTTTGGACCTCTGCGAAACTTTAACTGTCTTCTACAAAGCGTCCAAGTTTTGGGAGTTTAGCAGATTTCAAGGAGTCGTATGGCGCAAAGGGAGTCAGTTTCCAAGGGGAGCTTTTCGTTCCTTAAGACCAAACATTGCAGTTGTGAGTTCGTTTCGGTTGTTGGGGGAAGCTAATTACTGCTAGCTGGAATCAACTCGGCGTATCTGCTTAGAAAAGGGGCCTGAAGTTTGTTTGCATGGAACAGTCGGAGGAAAAGCTCCTTTTCAGCGGCTCGAAAGCATTACAATTTAAGGCATATTGTAACTCATACGTGGGTGCCGTATAAGGCTCCCGAGGGCTATATGAAATGTACGCAGACGCGTTTATTTTCGGAAGAAATTCTAAATAATTTGGATTTAACTGTACAGAGCATGTATCATGTGAAAATTCGGGGGGTGCTGTGAAAAAATGTGTCCGGACCGATTACATCATCGGCATTATGAAGCATTATTTCTGGAATTATATAATGAGGTTCCCGAAAATGTAGGATAACATGAGAATATGTAGAAGATCAGGATCTGGGTGAGAATGATTGAAAGTCAGATGATCAGGATGAGAAGAGCCCGAAGATCAGGATAAGGATAATGAAGTTCAGGATGAGGAACAGGATAATGAAGTTCAGGATCAGAATGTGAACGGGGCGGAAGATCAGGATGGAATGAGGTTGAAGATCAGGATCTGGATGGGAATGAGGTCGAAGATGAGGATAACGATGAGAATCATGTTGAAGATCAAGATCAGGATAAGAATCAGGTTGAAGATCAGGATCAGGATGGGAATGAGGTTGAAGATGAGGATAACGATGAGAATCATGTAGAAGATCAGGATCTGGGTGAGAATGAGGTTGAAGATCAGGATCAGGATGGGAATGAGGTTGAAGATCAGGATCAGGATAAGAATCTGGTTGAAGATCAGGACCAGGATGAGAATGAGGTTGAAGATCAGGATCAGGATGAGAATGAGGTCGAAGATCAGGATCAGGATAAGAATCTGGTTGAAGATCAGGACCAGGATGGGAATGAGGTTGAAGATCAGGATCAGGATAAGAATCTGGTTGAAGATCAGGACCAGGATGAGAATGAGGTCGAAGATCAGGATCAGGATAAGAATCTGGTTGAAGATCAGGACCAGGATGAGAATGAGGTCGAAGACCAAGATGGGAACGACGTTGAGGATGATGGTAAAGTCAAGATGAGGCTTAGGTAAAGGATAAGGAGTAAGATCAGTAATAGGATCAGGATTATGATGAGGATCGTGATCAGGATAAGGATTTGAACCTGATTCAGGATGGCAATGCCAAAGATGAGGATGAATATCGATCAGAATTGAGTATGGTAATAAGTGCGATGGTGGCTTCACCCAATCAGAGACCTACGACCACCTGGTTTGAAACAGGATCGACCTAAAACAACTGCGATTTAAGGATTTATTCTCTATTGCTGTTTCGCCAGACATTACTCGCTCTTTCATTTCGAAGTTGACGTCGAAATCGTCATTATAAAAATGTCTGCCGCAGCTCGGCCGATGCACTTCGCTTATCGCACGGTTTCCCTTTTCATCCCATTCTCTAACGATTGACAATCTTTCCCAAGACCTAGACGGCCTCCTTTAACAGTTGACAATCTTTCATTTTCTTCTAAACCTCGGACGGCTGTCCCGTTCCCCTCCGAGGAGTAAAAACTTGTAGCAACCTCAACGAAGCCCTTGGCGCTATTTATCAAGTTCAGCCCTTTTCAAGAACTTCCAAAGAAAAACGGTCCGCTCAGGAGTTCCTCGTATTTTCAACCTTTATATTTTTTGCCCCCGCGCTGGATTTTCTTATATTTTTCAACGGTTTATTTTCCAGCGCTGTCTCTTCCCATGGCTTCATATTTCCTCGGTCCCATCAACAATATTGCGGAGAACGATACGTCATTATGCTTTTCCCGCAAGAATCGGCGATGATCGTTTTATTTTCGAACCGCAAGGAAGACGGTAATGGTTTCGAGGATTTTTTCCACGGAACTCAAAACAATTAGGTGGAGGCGGAAAAGTTGGGGAAAGTGTTGGAAAGATTGTATTTTCAGTGGGAAATGGTTGACTCCAAAGGACGCTTTTCCAGCGGATATTTTTCTGAGATTTTGACTTAGCTAGGTAATTTACTTGATACGAGCTTAGGGTGTTTTATTTTGTTTCATTGGGTATAAGGATTGAGGAGGCAGAATCAACATGTAAGCTTGCTTCAAGCATTTTTGGATAAAACTCCAATTTTCGCACAACCGGCGAAGGCAATTCCACGAGTTTGCTCAGATTGCTCGGATGAAATATGAACCTTCAGCTCCAATAGATGAAAACGGGCAATGAAAAATTATTTTGACGAGCTAAGCGGAAGAAATCTTATGATTTCTATTTCGTCAAGAAAAGTCCTCCCTAAGCCCTCGAGGGCCGAAAGGGAGTTAAGTTTATCTGTAGACCTCAGTCCGAGAAGGCTTAACCTTCTTCTCTTTCGCTCTGCCATCCCACGTTTACCCACCCCCTAAATCTTGTCTAGGTTTTGCAACTTTTTGTAATTTTCGAAAAAAGCCGCTACCACATGTTGGTGTGCACGATTTCAGAGAAAATCCGTGATATTTGGACTGGCAATGAAAACCTGAAAATTCCTGAAAAATGGAAGTACGAAGAGTAACAGAAACGTCAAGACCTTATTTGCCCATATTAGTTAATTTATGCAGCCACAGTACCGTATTCCGTTATAGAACCATATTCCAAGTTAGCGACATATTCCAAGCTTGCACCATATTCCATGTTTGTACCATATTCAATATTGTTACCTGATTCCATGTTCGCGCCATATCCAATATTTGTACTGTATGCCATGTTCTCACCATATTCCAAGTTTCAATGTCTATTCCACATTCAATGTACCCATAGGTACATATTTCATATCAGTACCACATTCCATGTTTGCACCATATTCCATATCTGTAACACATTCCATGTTCCCACCATATTCCACATCCGTACCATATTCCAAGTTAAAACCGTATTCCAAGTTCGCACCACATTCCACATCCATACCGTATTCCATGTTTGCACCATATTTCGAGTTTGCACCATATTCCACGTACGTTTATTCCATATCAGTAGGTACCATATTCGATGTTAGCATCATACGCCAAGTTAGCCCCATATTCAATAACAGCACCATATTCCATGTTTGCACCATATTCCATATCTGTAACACATTCCATGTTCCCACCATATTCCACATCCGTACCATATTCCAAGTTAAAACCGTATTCCAAGTTCGCACCACATTCCACATCCATACCGTATTCCATGTTTGCACCATATTTCGAGTTTGCACCATATTCCACGTACATTTATTCCATATCAGTAGGTACTATATTCGATGTTAGCATCATACGCCAAGTTGCCCCATATTCAATAACAGCACCATATTCCATGTTTGCACCATATTCCATATCTGTAACACATTCCATGTTCCCACCATATTCCACATCCGTACCATATTCCAAGTTAAAACCGTATTCCAAGTACGCACCACATTCCACATCCATTCCGTATTCCATGTTTGCACCATATTTCGAGTTTGCACCATATTCCACGTACATTTATTCCATATCAGTAGGTACTATATTCGGTGTTTGCACCATACACCAAGTTAGCCCCATATTCCATATCAGTACCATATTCCATGTTTGCACCATACACCAAGTTAGCCCCATATTCCATATCAGTACCATATTCCATGTTTGCACCATACGCCAAGTTAGCCTCATATTCCATATCAGCACCATATTCCATGTTTGCACCATATTCCATATCATATTCCACACTCTATCATATTCCATACCATATTCCACGTCCGCACCATACTCCATGTTTTGTCATTCAATGTTCCTACTTCAATACCAAGGTCTTACCATATTCCATATTATATGATCGTACCATATTCCGTACTCATACCATATTCCGTATTCGTACCTTATTCCAACTTCGTACATGTGACCGCGCCTTCGGACGGCCAGGGCGTGGGTGGCCTCCGGCTCTTCAACTGACACCTTCCTTCTCATTCTTCGCTAAAAGCCGCAGGCCAGCCTCGTCGAGAGCGATCCTACCTAAGCTCTCTTTGCCGTAACATTTTCCACTATCAAGCATGTCGAGCTGTGAGAAGCCCATCTTTCGAAGCAGGAGAAGCCTCATTTTCGAGCAAAGGCTATCGTCGAATCCGGAGGAAAGCTTCGCGGTATTTATTTCCCCGATACATTATTCCCGCTCCACTTCTCGTTATCCTTTCTCGTTAGGCTTCGATTTCCACTTCGGTTAAACTGTATCGCGAATGTATTTTTCCGCTTTGAATAATCAAGGCGTGAAATTGATGTAGCGCAACGTCAAATGGGAGCGAGACAAAATGTTAGTCGACTGAGTCGGAATGGCGACCTTGAACAAAGCTGATACCTACTTCAAGTGCGCATACATCAGACGTTCTGGAGAATCTTCGCCGGATTTAGGCACCTTCTTGACTTACTGGAGGTTTAAGATCCATTCTTGCAAGTGAAGATTTGCACTCGACCAAGAAGCTACGCTATCAATAAAAGCAACAATCCGCCAAAACTCCGAGAAGTAGGTTGGGGAAGCCAAAAAACTCCAGATGCTTCTGTAAAAAAATGAAAACACCAATGAAACAATGGAGCAGGACTCTTCTAGCCGAACCTAATCATTTTCTAACCTCTTTGAGAGGATTTTCTCCATCAGGCTGTGGAGGACATAATATTTCATGTTCACCTTTGTCGGCTAAACAAAAAACATTATGTCCTCCGTAGCCTGATGGAAAAAGTCCACTCAAAGAGGTTGCAAAATGATTAGGTTCGACTGGAAGAGTCTTGCTCAGTTGTTTCATTGAAGATTTCATTTCTTCGCAGATGCGTCTGGAGTTTTTTGGATTTCCCAATGTTCTTCTTGATTTTTTTAGCGGATTGGCGCTTTTTGTTCGCAGCGCAGCTTCTTGAGGGTGTACAAATCTTCTCTTGCAGTATCACGATCAATGGCTCGACTATCTTTCGCAACTATTATTCTGTGTATGGACGATTTGAAGATTTTAGAACCAGCTACAGCATCACTGGTGAGAATATTGGCATACCTAATGATACAGAGGTGGATGGGATTCTTCGCTCTTCCGAATTCGTAACGCCTCCCATATTTACGCGGCTGATCCGAATCGGCTACCGTTGCCATGCGAATCACGAAAGCTGCTAGAAAATTCAATATCGCCCGATTCTCTTTCACAAACGATAATACCGCGCAAACGAGGACCGGTTAGTTTTGCGGTTTCGAACTCCCGCCGGGGAAGCTTTGGTTTCTGACTATGGGACCGAAACCAATACCGAACACAGAGCAGAGTGACATTTCTCTATTATACATGCGATATGCGAACCCTGGAGAACTTGGCCCGGATGCGATAACCGACCGCTCTGCAAGTGCCACCATTGTCGTTTCGGACAAAGTCTTTGAAATGCAGTCTCGCACGGTTCGCTTCACGTGGGGGACGTTTCAATGCCGATATTGTACACCACGTGTGCGGGTTTCCAGAAATTCAACAATGCGAAGCTGCTAAATCGACCTGGAATAAAAGTGGCTTTTCCATTCCAGGATGGAACCACGCAATCATTATAGGGAGGATAAGCTGAAATGCGAGGAAAGCCGTTGGCAGACATACCTTATTTTTTTTCTTTTTTTTTTCAACCACATTTACCTAGTGCGGGGATGACGTGACTTTAAAGACCCATAGACGGGAGGGGCGGATGATGACGTCAGTGATAAGAACTGATACGCCAAACTCCCCTTTTTCTCCTACTGAGGAATCGTCGCACAACAATCTTTCAAAAGCCAGACACCGAATGAATTTTTGTTACTTTTTCGATTGTTAATGAAACAATATTTTGGGGGTTAGCTCCAAGGTCGATTAGAAACAAAAATAACAGTTTGTCAGTTGAATATGTCTAAAGAGGGCAATAAACATGATAGTATTGAAATCTGGAAGTACCTAAAAAACAATCGAACATTTGTCGGTATCAGCTTACTAAAAAAAAGTATTTTCAATTGCGATTTAAGGAATGAAATAATAGCGGGAATATTGGGTTGTACAAAATTCCGGTCTAATGGAACGAGAAAGGGGCTTATACGACGTAAAAAATCCCCCTCGAAAAAGAAATAGGGGAAGGACCTTCGAATTGTTTTTCCATTGCGTCTTTTCTTTCAGGATGAGTCGGCGACTTGTAATACGCAGTCGTGGTAATGATGAAGCGTTAAGGGGGTAACTGCGGGGGCAATAAAAATCCGAGGCAAATCACGGGGCAATTATGAGGCGCCTTAGTTAAGTTGTCTCGTTTTATTTTCGCACTTCCGTCGGGGAGGATGGGGTGAACGTTTTTATTTGAAATTTACAACTGCCCTATTAATGGGCGAGACATGATCTCAGATTTATTAGGAGTGTTGCCCACGATATTGCTAGATGGAGTGAAAATGGCGCCCCATAACGAGGCTATAATGGCCGGACTAATGAAAAATACGCAGATGAAAAATTTGAAAAATTCCAAATTAAAATTCGTTCTTCGACGTCTGACAATTTAATAATTAAATTATTACAATTATTATTCTACAAAATTATTACAAAAAATTATTTTACAATTATTGTATTTGAGAGAGGCGTGAAATGGATGAAATTATCAATTAAATGTTTCAATCGTGGGAACTTTCAGATTTGAGATCTGGAAGCGATAAAAAATTGACGTACCTACATAACTGGAAGTGGTAAATACATAACACCGTTAAATTGGCAGTACGATGCGTTGGCTCAAGATAAATCAGCGTTCCGATCGTGACTAGCACGCTACAGTTTCCTCGACTGGGAAATTAATGAGGTTTCCCATCTTCGAAGGGCTCTTGAATGCAGTCGACCTTTGACCTTATACCTTTATAAGGCTAAAACTGGAAATATTCCCGTTTTCCCGTCTAAATCCGGACGCTTGAGTCCTGTTATTGAGTTTATACTTAGAAACACCTCTTTCTCAGATGAGTTTTTGTTTTGGTACGAATCTTCTATTGTTACGTGCTTAGTATAACTTAGAAGCGTTGTTGAACAATGTATTTCATGATCATAATGAATGGAATTTTCAGTAGGTCCAGAAGACAGTAGTTTTAGATAGTTTAATTTACTCTATTTAACAGCAGAATAGACTAATAATTATTATGGATATAGATTCCAATTTAAAAACCAGTAAACAACACTTGATGCCAATGTTTTTAAAGGTTCATTTTTTGAACAAACGTATACATTTGTACGCTTAATTAAGCGTATTTTGACTGTTTTGGTGATCAAAAATGTCAAAAACTTACTAAGCAAATTCAAAAACCAGCCTAAAATCAAAATTCATCAAGTTACCGGATTACAAAAAATACCCACGTATTCTGCAAGGCACAACAAAGATTTTCAGACCAAGGACGCTCGAATCGATTCGTTTTTGTGGCCAGAAAAAATAAAAATCACTAAAAGTGCTTCTATATCGGAAGTACTGTGAGTAATTCAAATTCCGTTTAAACGTGGGTCTTACTGAGACGAACATTCCAGTTTTAGAAATTTGAAAAAATGTCAAAAATTGAGGGAGATACGGCCATTTTTGTAAATGCTCGCAGAAAGACTTGATTCTAGTGTACGTCTAAGCAAAAGTAAAAGTGTATGCCTAAGCAAAAGTTTTTTTTCTGAAGCTCCGTTCCGATTTTTGGACCATTACTTTCAAATTTTTTATAAAATACCAGGTGATTTAAAGTATCGTATAATGATAAATAATTAGCGAATATTATGGAGAAATTAGATAGCCATTATTCGCAGAATACCAAATTAGATAAATTATATTTTTCCAAATAAGGCTTAGTTGTGCAAGGCACAACATAATGTTTGATGAACATAAACATACATATTATGTTTGGAAAAGTGCATGGGTAACTTGGAATCAACTATGAAAATGGTGAGGTTACAATACTTCCATTTACTTAGCGAAGACGGGAGTAAAATGTACATCTTACCGTCCAAGTGAAAATACCGTTTATCTACTTGAAGCACCATGTTCTCAATAGATAAACCTTATCATGCTGTAACTCGCACGATAAAAGAAATTCACGCGATCGGAACGGGAAAATAGGTAAGATTAGCTCGGAGAAAGGCTCTTCAAGTGCTACCATTTCGAGAAATAGTCAAGCAACAGAGACAGTGAATGGGGAAGAGCAAATGAACGGAGAGAGAGAACATGTAAGGAATAAGGTGTGAGGCGAGGACGAGGTCGGGATGATATCGACCGTCTCTTCGTCCCAGAAGCAGCTGCCTTCAAGGCTGAATTTTCCTTCTTCCTCTTTTATACTATTGCTGTTCCCGTTTAATTCGAGACCGCCCGGTAAAAACTAGAGGGAATTCCAACGGAAAACTGACTATTTATTCACAATTATCGGCTGAAATTTGAGCTCAATGAAGACAACATTCGAGAGTAAATTAGTGGGAAAATTCGACAGGGTATTTTGAGCGTTTTTAATGTTCGTCTTTTTTAAATTTTCGGCTCATTTGCATTATTCTACAACTAAAACTTGAACTGCAACTAGAATTATAAGTGGAACTGGAACAAAAACTGAAACAATAACTTAAACTAAAACTATCACTTGAACTGACACTCAAACTAAACTAAAAATGAAACTTGAACTGAAACTCATACTGAACAGTAAAAAACCGAAAACTGAAAATCGAACTGAAACGGAAACTGAGAATACCTTTGTGTTTTGTTTCAGTTTCAGTTCGAGTTTCAATTTCATATTGAGTTTGAGTTTCATTTTCAATTTGAGTTGAAACTCAAGTTTCAATATTAGTTTCATTTTGAGTTTCTGTTTCAGTTTCATTTTCAGTTTGAGATGTAACTCAAGTTTCAACATCAGTTTCAGTTTCCTAGTCAGTTTGAGTTTTAGTTCGCGTTTCAGTTTCAGTATGAGTTTGACTTTGAGTTCAGTTTCATTTTCAGTTTGAGTTGAAACTCAAGTTCTAACATCGGTTTCAGTTCGAGTTTCAATTTCATATTTAGTTTGAGTTTCATCAAGAGTTCGACTTCGAGTTTCAGTTTGAGTTGAAACTCAAGTTTCAATATCAGTTTCATTTTGAGTTTCTGTTTGAGGTGAAACTCAAGTTTCAATATCATTTCAGTTCGAGTTTCAATTTCATATTGACTATGTGTTAGCGTTTCAGTTTCAGTATGAGTTTGACTTTCAATTCAGTTCCATTTTCAGTTTGAGTTGAAATTTAAGTTTCAATAACAGTTTGAGTTTCAACTCAAGTTTCAATATCAGTTTGAGCTTCATTTTCAGTTTGAGTTGATACTCAAGTTTCAATGTTAGTTTCAGTTCGAGTTTCAATTTCAGTATAAGTTTGACTTTGAGTATGAGTTGAGTTTCATTTTCAGTTTGAGTTGAAACTCATGTTCCAATATCAGTTTCAGAATGAGTTTCAATTTCATATTGAGTTCTAGTTTCATTTTGAATTTTGATTGAGAGTGAATGTTCAAGTGTGAGTTAGGGTTTAGTTTTATTAGATTTTGGGTTTGAGCTTCAGTTTTAGATTCACTTCCACCGTCAGTTTCAGTTCTAGTTTTAGTATGAGTTTCAATTTCAGTTTGAGTTTGAGTTCGACTTTGGTTTCAGTTTCAGTTCGAGTTTCAATTCCGTATTCAGTTTGAGTTTGCGTTTCAGTTTCAGTATGAGTTTGACTTTGAGTTTGAGTTCCATTTTCAGTTTGAGTTGAAACTCAAGTTTCAATATAAGTTTCGAGTTTAAGTTTCCTATGAGTTTGAGTTTTGGTTTGCGTTTGAGTTTCACTTACACTGTCAGTTTCAGTTCTAATTGTAGTATGAGTTTTAATTTCAGTTTCAGTTTGACTTTGAGTTTAGTTTCCATTTCAGTTTGTGATGGATTTTAATTCAAGTTCGAGTCGAGAGTTTAGTTTTAGTTCGATTTTGGGTTTGAGCTACAGTTGTTTCTGTTCTAGTTCCAGTTTCACTTTTCCGATTTTTTTCCACGTATTTTTCAAATAAGATGCGCGCCTTGGCAGATCAACCCCTAATCTTCCTTGGCCCGAATCCGTTTCAAAAAACCTTTCTACCTCGGGTATCCCTCGGAAAACATCTCCCTAAACGATACGATATTTGTATATCGAACCATAGCTTTTCAAGCCCTTTCGGATAGCCTGTTATTATTATTTTTTACCGCCACTCCGGTAAACGGGAACGCTTCTCAAGGAGAACGGTTTATCCTGAAGGAAAAACACCTTTTACCGAAAGGCCGGGCCGAAGGTGAAGTAAAATACGTAAAAATACGACCGTTTTCCAAGTCGTGTCTCGCGTTTCCTTTTCTTCGTTCATTTCGCAAAAGGTATCGTAACTCCTTTTTTGCTCTCCCGATCGCACTTTTCACCCCGGAGTTTTACGATGTTTTTCTCGATTTTTCCCCCCCAGAAAGGGTTTTTTCCCCGCTGGTATATAATCGACGTCTCTCTGCCCTCAGATTGAAAAATCTTCTTCCTGTGATCTCTTGTTTTTCAATTTCGCATGCGGCTCTCCGGATAAAGTGGTATTTAATTTCGACGACGTGGGCTTTCCAATCGGCTGAACGTCTTTTGGCGTTGTGCGTAAAATTCAGTGCGTTTACTCCGGCGTCGTTCGCCTTCGGTGAGAGGGCGATGTAAATCGAAAATAGAACTTCAGCATGGGATGGTTTTCCCGAATCGATAAAATGACATCCTCGGTTTTCCTAAATGGCGCTAACAATTTTAGCATTAATTCAAACGTCATTTAGATGGCAATTAGCTAATTTTGCTTTGATTAATTTCGATTCGACGAATCGACGACCGGGGGCCCTTTAACCGGAAACGGGACTCATTACGCCGGCAGGAAACGGGAGGGTTCGACGTATCGTGTGACGTATCAAGTCCCGTAATAGAAAATGACAACACCCTCAGGCCTCTGTACCCCAATCGGTCCTCTCTGTCTACGATCCTTTATTTATACACAACATAGTTCCGTTTCACTCTTTCAGACGAGCGAGGCACACGTGTTGCACGTGACACCGATCATCGTTGACAGACATTGGAGATAAGGCTGGAGTTGGCGATCGCCACGATAAAGTTGCTGTACGTATAGGTGGTTTTTTTTTTGGATAAGTTTTTTAGGACTATGGTTTATGATTATAGGTTATGATTATGGGTTATAATTACGGATTATTTTTTCTATATTCTTGACCACCCAGTCAATCAAATACAACTCAAGAGTTTTATTTGATTGCGGATTATGATTACGGATTATGATTATGGATTGTGATTACGGATTATGATTACGGATTATGATTACGGATTATGATTACGGATTATGATTACGGATTATGATTACGGATTATGATTACGGATTATGATTATGGATTATGATTATGGCTTATGATTATGAATTATGATTATGGATTATGATTATGGATTATGATTATGGATTATGATTATGGATTATGATTATGGATTATGATTATGGATTATGATTATGGATTATGATTATGGATTATGATTATGGATTATGATTATGGATTATGATTATGGATTATGATTATGGATTATGATTATGGATTATGATTATGGATTATGATTATGGATTATGATTATGGATTATGATTATGGATTATGATTATGGATTATGATTATGGATTATGATTATGGATTATGATTATGGATTATGATTATGGATTATGGATTATGATTATGGATTATGATTATGGATTATGATTATGGATTATGATTATGGATTATGATTATGGATTATGATTATGGATTATGATTATGGATTATGATTATGGATTATGATTATGGATTATGATTATGGATTATGATTATGGATTATGATTATGGATTATGATTATGGATTATGATTATGGATTATGATTATGGATTATGATTATGGATTATGATTATGGATTATGATTATGGATTATGATTATGGATTATGATTATGGATTATGATTATGGATTATGATTATGGATTATGATTATGGATTATGATTATGCATTATGATTATGATTATGATTATGGATTATGATTATAGATTATTATTATGGTTTATGATTATGGATTATGATTATGGATTATGATTATGGATTATGATTATGGATTATGATTATGGATTATGATTATGGATTATGATTATGGATTATGATTACCTATAGATTATGATTGTGGATTATGATTATGAACTGCTTTTATGTATTTTGATTACGGATTGTGATTACGGATCATGATTACGGCTTATGACTACGGATTATGACTATGGGTCATGATTATGGATTATGATTATGAATTATGGATTACGAATATAGATTATGGTTATAGATTATGGATATATTTTATGTTTATAGATTATGATTATGGATTCTGATTACGGATTATGATTATAGGTTATCTGTATGAGATTTCGCTGGTATTCAACTTATAATAATGACAATTTATTGCTACCCCATGATCTGATGAACGATACGTCTTTGTCAACATGAGATTTTGAACTTGAATAACTCAAGTGAGCTTCTGAACAGGGATAATCAAATCAAAACTTCCCAACCGCTAGGAGAACTTTTTCCGGCTCGTTATTTAAAACCTCAGAACCAAGTTTTCCCAGTACATTCTTACCACAATATTTCAATTCTTTTGTAACCCTAGGGCCCTTCCTCCGGTTCTAATTTTAAATTGTCGTCGGAGGGGCGGAAACGTTATCGGCACGCTACGTCTACCCCGCTACACAATATAACGTGTGACGTCGCATAAATCAAAAAGTTTCCTATCCCACATCGGAACGATAGAGGATAACATTTTTTGCTCGTGTAGCTAATTCAGGACAAACACAAACATGCAGGAAACTCCTCTTGTGTTTGTTTATTAAACAATGCTTAATCGAGGGTAAACCGGGCATTAACGATTTGATGTATGTTCGCTAAATGGTAATTGGATTAACTGCAGATGATTTGCGTTTCAGTTTGTAAGATTTTTCAGTATAAAGTGTAAAACACCGTGTATTCAATTATTTATGAGACAAAAAACGAAAAACAAAATATAATTTGATTGATGTGATACCCAAGATACATGAGTGCATTCTTGTTTCGTACTTGTTTCTATTGATGAATGCACATTTTTTATACCTTGTGATACCAAAAGTATGCACTGAGCATGCAGATATCTGAGTATAAATATCACAGTATAGTACAATGGATCTTTTTTAGCGATATTCTCTGCGTAAAGTAACAATCCCATTGGGAGGTATTCGATAGCTTTTCAGTTATTGCTTTTTCCGAATAATAAAGGACAAATATATTTCAATGAAAATAGATTCCTATTCAGCCATGGCCGTTGCCCTAGGATTATGAAACTCCAAATTGAAAACCCGGCATTCGTCTTGCCGTTATTCAACCGATTTTTTTCCACGGAGAAAAAAAGGGGTTTTCAAACCTTTTTACAAAACGCTGAAAGAGGGCAGGCACTCCAGTCAGGAAAACCGTCTGTTCAATGCAAATGCTTGAAAATAACGAAAGAATCCAATTAACCACTTGGCTCGTTGGCATTCGAGGGAAAGTCGGTCGCCGAAAATTCTTTTTATACAACGGTGCACCAGATTGGCCGATTCGAGGTGGATGGGCCTATTTTGACGAAAATTATTCAATTGATCGTTACGGAACGGTGGAATTGCAAAAATTCAATTTCGAGGTTTTCGAAAATTTTATCGGGATCGGTGATGAGATTAGATAAATGTTAAGAATATTTTTTCGTGCCGCAATTGATGTTCCGAGACGAAAATTTGTAAATGTTTTAAATGATTTAATTACTTGGCAGTCGAAGGGATACTGAACCGATTTTGAAGTTTTTGGCCTTGTCGGATTCGATGGAAGGTTTAAACATGGGAATTCTTTATTTTCTTTGCCAGAGCAAGAAGAGTTTAGGTACTTAACTATATTAAATTTTCAAATAATGAAAATGGTACTTGTTCAAAAATGGAATTGCCAGTTCGGCGGGTGGAAATTAAAGTTCCACGAGAAAGTTTTTATCCCATTTCAAAACTATGGCGCCAACTGCACGGAGAAAAAGCGTATAAAAATGTCCGACTCAGCATTTTCCCGATTTCCCGGCACCCGTTATCTTTTTATGTTTCTAAACTTCTCTCTTTTTCGGTTTAGTTTCCTTTTTTAACCCCGTCGCCTTTTAATTTGAAATTGTTCCGTTCTACTGACCCGATCCATCATTCACAGGCGCGGAACGGAGTCGAGATAGCATCGTGGACGTGACAGAAACTCAATGAGAATGTTGAATATCCATCTCACTCGGTTGGAGCGGAGAATCCGAGTAATAAATCACGTCTGGAATAAGTTCGAGTTGAAATTTCAGTTGCTACTTTCATACGAACCATTACGTTCAGGGGTTTGTGCCGCTAAGAGGTCGAACACTATCAGAAACACCTGGCGAAAGAGTTGAAAGAGGACACTAAAATACGCCATTTATGTGCTGATGGATGTTCGAGTGTAATTTTTGAAAGGGAAATTAATCAATAACATTTTCAGGGCTTCAAGTCTCACGATTTGAAGTAAAATATAGCCTTGTAATAACCTTAATATCACAAATAAAAATATATATTAAATATAAATTAAATAAAAATTAAAATAATAATGAAAATTTATATTTTTATGCTTTATTGTTTTATATTATTTTATATTAACATTATAGTTTTTCTATTCAGTTATTTATTTCATGTTTTTACACAAAATAAAAATTATTGAATTTTTCCAGGAAAACGCCTTTTTCTTTGTTAAATTAATCGAGGATCCGAAAACATTAGGTACTCAAAAAATTCCAAACCCATAATATAAAAAAATTTCGGCAAAAGTTGGAAATGGTTTTGAACAATGATAAAAAAGCTGTCAGACGCAAAATTTCGAATTTCAAAAATATTTTTTAAACCCATTTTCTTGAGATTTATACTACATTTTTGGCTGTAGAACCACCAATATTAATACTAAAAAATGGAAAAAATAGTTGTACCAAATGGCAGACTTTCTCGAAATCCCCGTGAAACAATTTTTGAAATCGGCTCAAAATTGGCTGCGTGAGAGCTGAACAGGCATATCGGAAAAAGCGACAAAGAAAATCCCTACAAGTCAACTTGGGTAACCGGTTTTTTCGAAGTAGGTTAAAAAAGACAAATATAAAAAAGTAGATTTATTTTCCATAGGCCTTGCCATAACTAACGGATCTTCTCGCTGAAAATAACAAATTTCCGTAATGGCTAGGTTGAAATGACTTACGGCCCCGTATATATTCCGTTGAAATCAACCATCGCCATGGTAAAACATTTATTTCCAAAACCGCCGTATAATCTGCCTCCTAAAACGGCCACGGCCAGTGCGGGAAAACGATCTGCGGAAAATACGACGGAATTGAGCTTAATCGCGGCACCCGAGAAATTAAGCTGCAATATCGGCAGTGTAATGTATGGCCAACCCCTAGTTCACCCTCCCACGGTATTGAACATTTCGGGTACCCCCCGGCATTTGTGATTTGTTGGTCCGCCGGGGACGCGAAATGGGAGAAATCGAGAGTATGAATTTCAGTGCGGGAGATATGACGAATATTATTGTTCATACGGGCCTTTGCTTGAATGGGTGCTCTTGGCTATAAAACCGGTAGTTACCTACTTTCAAAATTAATTTTTTTATAATTCTGATTTATTTTTAAATGTTGCCAAAAATATGCATATGGCAACATAAAATATATATAAGGCATATTTCGAAAGTAAAAGTGAAAAACCTCGTAAGTCTCAATTTTTGATAAAATAAGGATTTGAGCTGTATGCGTAGTATTTGAGCCGTAGATCCATCAAGTGAAGCCGAATTCCTCCGTTTTCGTCTCATTTCTTCTCTGTGGCGATGTCCAATAACCTGTAAGTCAAAACCTTCCAGAGGTGTTGCAAAAACTAGCACGTTTTTTTGGTACCCTGACAAATTTCTGAATTTGGACTTACAAGGATTTCCACTTTCACAGTCGATTCGCAAAAAGTTGAAAACGTCATAATTTGGCTAATTTTTGGAAAATTGAGAGCAAAAAATCCATCAAAACCTTCAATTTCGGTTACCGTTTTCGGAGCAGAACGTCTCGTCAATGCGAGGGTCCAGAGGTCAAATCTCTTCAGTACCATTCAGCATGAACGGACATGAAGCTACGGACTGGCTCAGCGAACTTCGGATTTCGTCGGGTTGATGAAGCGATAAAAACTTTCATAGTCGACCGACGTGGCAAATTTGCCTGGGCAATCAAAAAAGAAGAAGAAGAAGGAGTCGATCCTCGTTGACGACGATGGCCCAACGATACGGTAAGTCTAGTTTGGATTTTCGATAGATTTTTCGATTTTATTTTCAATAAAAAAGCCAAATTACGTATTCTTTGATATTGTTTATATCTACTCTTAGGACCTATCTATATCATCAAAATCATGTTGCATTAATTCATTTTTGGAGCCGAAAAACAATGAAATAGAAAAACTACGCTGACCTATCAAAGTTCCCGTTGAACAAGGGCGTAGATCTCAATTTGAACATTTTTTATGAGTGGATTTTTTTCATAAAATTGAAAACTGTGGAAGAATACTCGACCTTACTGACCAGGAGAGAACAGCTTGTCGTGCTCTGCCGGTAGAATGCGGTAGGAAATCGCGGTGTGATCTTATCTTATCAGTTCAAATACTGATTTTTTTGCATTATGCGTTGATTCCTCTCTCCCATTCATTCGCATTCAGTTGAAATTGATATTTGACTGAGAAAAGCACACTCTTTATAATAAATTGTCTCATATTCCATAATATTATGGTCTCAGTACACCTCTGGGTTCGAGGGCAGGAGGCGCCACTGAGCAAGGCTCTATTCTGTATGTAGTATTGTGTAATAGTATTTAGTATGTGAAGTATTTTCCTTTCAGGTTATTTTCAATTTGCCGTAGTTTCAATTTTTGATGGATCCATCCGTTTTCCGCTCGAGGAAATGGCCTCGGGCAACAACTCCACGACAAAGGGGGCCCATTCGATTGGGCATAACAAGACCGTAGGGGATCGGGGCATCCTTTAATTGCCCTGAAAGCCGAGTATTGTTTCACCGGAACTGCAACGAAGATTGATATTGATCGCACGCCAAAGCGTTGTTGCCGGGTTTCGGCGTAACGATCATTCAACGGGAGAAGATTCCCGCGAATACTATTCGCCGAATAGGCTGTCAAACATTCATCTTGCCGCCGCTTCAAGGCTCGAGGTTAAGCTACAAGCAGGTTTTAGCAATCAGCGACGTACTGTGAAATATGCTTAGTCGCTTTTCCAGACTGTTTTTCCCCTTGGAAAAACTGACGGATAGGAGTGATGCTGAGCGAAGGAAGAGTATTCGTACCTATTCATGGACTAAGCGAAACACAGATCAAGAACTCCGCTTTGGTTAACTGGCCAGTCAAAATCATGAATCATCAAACGAACCAGTGTTGCATGAAGACGAAGCATCCTTGCAACTACTGTGACTCTGCAGAGTTGCTAATGATTAATTTGTGACTCTGCTGCGTGGCAAAACATTAATTCGTGGCTCTTCAGCGTTGAAAGCATTAATTCGTGGCTCTGCTGCGATGCGAATCATTAATTCGTGACTGCAGCGTTGCAAATCATTAATTCGTGACTCTGCAGCGTTCAACATCATTAATTTGTGACTCTGCAGCGTTGAAAATCATTAATTCGTGACTCTGGAGCGTTGAAAAGCATTAATTCGTGACTCTGCAGCGTTGCAAATCATTAATTCGTGACTGCAGCGTGGAAAATCATTAATTCGTGACTGCAGCGTTGCAAATTATTAATTCGTGACTCTGCAGCGATGCGAATCATTACTTTGTGACTGCAGCGTTGCAAATCATTAATTCGTGACTGCAGCGTTGCAAATCATTAATTCGTGACTCTGCAGCGTTCAACATCATTAATTCGTGACTCTGCAGTGATGCGAATTATTACTCGTGACTCTGCAGCGATGCGAATGATTAATTCGTGACTCTGCAGTGTTGCGAATCATTACTTTGTGACTGCAGCGTTGAAAATCATTAATTCGTGACTGCAGCGTTGAAAATCGTTAATTCGTGACTGCAGCGTTGCGAATCATTACTCGTGACTCTGCAGCGACGCGAATCGTTAATTCGTGACTCCGCAGTGTTGCAAAGCAATAATTCACGTCTCTGCAGCGTTGCGAATCATTAATATGGGGCTCTGCGACGTGCAACTGCTCTGACTGTGGGATGTTTCGGCAGTTGGAAGTGATACTGTTACGTTGCAGTTACAGTAATTCTGCGACGTTACGACTGCTGCGACGTTTTGAGCGGCGGCTCTGCAAGACGTTGCGACCCTCCTTCTACAGCAACTCTGTTCGTTATCAGCTCCAAACTCGAGCGGATTTTGTTGTAGATTCTTCTTCTTCTTCGGCGCCAACTGGCGGCGCTGGGGTCAGAACAAAATGATGTCATATCCATTCTGGAAAAGCGACTTAAATGAATCCGACAACATCGTTATGTGGGACATGAACGCCAAAAGAAGGGGCACCATCCAGAAAAACAAACAATACCGTCGCAAAAATATTTTCTTGATGGCCATCCCGTACAAAAACCATATCCGCCAGCTTTCCAAGTGTGACGCAACTTCGCAAGAAGAACAACAGGAGGTGGCGGGAAAGTTTTTCCGGCGTTTTTGTGTTTTTGACTCGGCGCCGGGACAAACATCCGTCCCGATGGAAGGTAAATAACAGATAATTCAATTTGCGGATCACAAAGGCCATCCTTTTATCCTCGCAAAGTACTCGCCATTCGTTGAATGTTGAAGTGAGAAGCCATTTCGGGGTTGAAGTTATCGTGAAAAATCGACGCACATTTTCATAAATCTCCGCCCTTCCTGTTCGAGGGAAGGGCCCGCTTTTCAAAAGTGCTACCCAGATCAGCTAACGTCGCAACGATTCCCCAACGAAAATTTCGACGAAATCAATGTTGAAATTGTTACTCATGTCGGTTCAACGGGCTGGAATAATAATATTATTCCAGCCATATTATGGTACCCGGAAAATATGAGGGAAAGTCAAACATTTAAAATTTTGTCATTTATCCGGCCGTTTTTGTTGATTAAAAATTTCGATTTTCCGTTCTCATGAATCACGCTCGAGATCTACATATTTCAAAAATGTAGTTCACCGCCGCATCGAAGCGCTAAAGCCAAAGTGTCCCCTCTCCTGGTTGGCAAACTGTTCGAGAAAGGCCATGCCCGATGGAGGGGAAAGGGTTTGAAAAATATGGCCAGATTATGATAATACACATCTACATAAGGGTTGAAGTCTAGAGAGCAGAAGAGGCTGCACCAGGCGAGAGGGCAGTATCGTCGGTTTTATACTGAACGCCTGCTGATATCAGCAGCAAAGGTAAACGCGGAGAACTCCCCTCCGTATGAAGTACGGCCCTTTACATCAGCTATCTCCGCTATTATCATTTCGGTTCACGGTTAGAAATGGCAGATATTCTCTTCGTACGAAAATCCACGCGGATTTTCAGTAAAATAAACAGCGGTCAGATAAAATTACTACAGTTTTTTCAGATTAAAATTTTGATGATTTTGACGACGTTTTTGAGATTTGTTAAAAATTCCCAGAAATTCACATGTGATTTTTTTCATGCTTTGTAAATTTCTTGATTCACAAATTTTTTTAAATAAAATCGTTTAGAAAATTTTTAAACTTTAAAAAAAATTAAGTTTGGAAGATTTAAAAAAAATTTAATGAAAATTTAAGTTTGGTAGATTTTTAAAAATTTTTTCAAAAAGAGATTTTTTAAAAATTTCCAGAAATTTGCATTTGTTTTTTTAAATGAATACTCTCGTGAATCTCTTGATAAAATAGTTTGGACGATTTTTAAAATTTTTTGAGGACGTGTTCAAAATTGCTTGAACATTTCAGAAATTACAGCGGATTTATTTTTTTTAATTCTGTTGAGAAGTTTCAGCATACAACTTTTCGAAAAAAATTGTTGAGGATTTTTTGGAGATTTTTCAAAATTTCGAATATATGCTTAAAATTTGTTAAAATTCGTTTAAAATTTTCAAGTTGTGTTTGAAATTTGTTTAAAATTGTGACATTTGTGTGGAATTCTGTAATAAAAAATATCTAATTTTTTTGAATTTTTTTTCAACTCCGACCAAATTTTAGCTTTTTTATAGAATATGGTAAGTAGATGTAAAGCATATATTTTGATAATCACCTTCGAAATCGTTCGAATCGCCCTTAACAAGATGGTGCGTGTTCCAGGGCATGACAATCTCGTCCTTGCTCGGGATTTTTCACAGTCTGCGGGAAACCTTGGCGTGATTGGAGCCACTTAAACTCTTCTGTTTAACTACACGACTATTTTCAAAAGTAGAAAATGCGAGCGACACGCCAACGATGGAATTACCTGCCTGTCGTGTGACTGGGCGCCGTTTGCATTATTTCTGTTCCGAGGGTGCAAATCATTGTTAGCAAAGCGGTCGCTTTTTTGTTATGGAAATGTTACGAAATTACACGCATGATCGAAATTAAGCGTTGTGCAGGCGCCTGTAAGCATATGGTTAGCAGGTGCCGGAGGGCGTATTTGTACGCCCGGGCATCTCTATTTTACTTCACGTCAGCGAATCCGATCGGATATTGTTCTGACCGCCGAAAAAAGTTAAAATCGGATCGAAGGTTCAGCCCCTTCGCAAGTTAAACCGAAATAATCGCAGCGTGCCCGGCGCTAGAGCCGAAAATGTAGTGAACATTTTTGAGTTTGACAGCTCATGTTGTTTTTTAAAAATATATATTTTTTTCTTAGTTTTTATTTTTATGTTTTGATTTTTGTGGCAAGTTACTAAAAAGTAAGAACTGAGAAATAATTTTTTTTAAAGCAGTGCACACCAGATTTTATTAACCTATTATAATTTAAATTTGATACATAAGTCATTCATTATAGAAAATTGGAGATTGCAATTCAATTATTGCAAGGCGAATTGATACAATCAACGCAAGACCTGGCGGCCTTGCTGGCGAACGCTAATATTTACCTCGAAATTCGCATTTTTCCTCGCAGGTAAATATTTCAAAAAAGAATAACAAAATAATTTAATTATGCAAATTAGGCAAATTATGCCTTGCTGGCGAACGCTAATATTTACCTCGAAATTTGCATTTTTCCTCGCAGGTAAGTAAATATTTCAAAAAAGAATAACAAATTATGCAAAAAAAAAAAATTCTACCATCTATTTGATTGTAAAAATATCGAAAAAATGCATACTTTAAAAAAACATTTTAGCAGGCAAATGTGCGTTTTTATGGATGAAAAACGTTCTCCGTAGGTAAATATTACAAAACAGTTGTAAAACCAATTGTTCAGAATACTGTAAAATTAAATTGTATAAAATTGTCAAATAAAAGCTTCGGATTAGTCAATCGGACTAGTAAATATTTGAAAAAATTGTAAAAAAATATCGTAAAATTCAATTGTAAAAATGATTGAAAAAAAGAAACGTTTCCATTCTTCAAAAACTATCTTAGTACCTAGGTAAATATTTAAAAAATAAATTGTAAAGAAATGTATAAAAAATGTTGTACAATTTAATTGTAAGGAATTGTCAAAAACATTTTCATATTTTGAATTATTTCCTCAGCATGTAAATATATTGAAAAAAAAATAATAAAAATTATGTACCTACTTACATAGTATAGTGAAATTTAATTGTGCAAAATATCGACAAAATATCCTTTTTCATAGGCCATTATCTATATGAAAATTTCAATTTTATTTCTGTTAGTTTATCGGCTGGCTTTCTTGAAGTTTCGAACCATCTTTTTTTTATCTTCGTTTGAAAAAAGAATTGAATTTTCTTTTCGGATCCAGCAAAACCACCTGAGGAATCGAACGTTCTCAATACTCGATCATAATCCACACCTCACGACCAATAATTACGTGCTAATCGACCATTTCAATTAGGTAGTACCTAATAGGTACGCCGGAGGACGTATATCAAATATAATCCGCAATCATCCCATCAGTACGACCTATTGACGAAGTGGAACGAATCAATCAGTCAAATCCACATACGCCTGAAGGCCCATCAGTAGCTTAGAGTAATTGACACGATATCGTGTAATAGTTTGCGTAGTTTAACGCTCAGTATACAGTGACACGTGCAAGTGGCATATTTCACATTGAAGGGGAGAACAACCCCTACTGTTCGAGGTTTCTATCTCCAACCCTATCTTGCCGGTTATTGTATAATTTAGAATCAATTAAAACAGATTGCTCCGACGATGTTGGAATATTCCCATTACATTTTCCTCGCTACGTTTGCTCTCTGGAAAATTGTATTCGGCTCAAAAATGAAAATATACGATGATCCCACGAAAGCATTCTGTTTGAATTGATTTTTTTTAATGGATGAAGTAATATTATTATTACATTACTCGTTAACTCATACAATGTATGTGTACAAAATATGTCATATTTTAAGTGAACGAAGGCTACAATATTAGGTAGGTAAGGCTAACTCGTTTTTTTTGTGTGACTTTTTATTTTTTATATTTATTATTTTTATCAGATTTTTCTTTATCATAGAAAGCATTCAGCTCAAATTGATTTTTTATAGATACTGGAATACTATTATTATAATATTTATCACACATTAAGACATAATAAGACTAGGATTTATTATTTTTATCAGCCTTTTCATTTTTTATGCTTTTAATTTTTAAACGATTTTTGTCTATTAAAACAGTTGTTCAAACGGATTTTTTATAGATATAAGAATATTATTAGGTATTTATATTTGGTAAAGAATATAATTATATTTGGTACTCAGACATTGAATACGTTACAAGATTTGCAATTATGAGGTGAACATCACTAGGGTTTATTTTTTTTGTCAGATTTTCTATTTTTATACTTTTAATTTATCAGATTTTTTTGTATTTCTGAAAGTTTTTTGATCAAATTGATTTTTCAAAATAGACAGTTATTATTGTAACATTATTTTATCATCTTATCAATCATACGTTGAATTAAGTGATAGAATGCTGCAGTTATGAAGCAAATAAAAACTTTTTAAACTTGTTATATAATAGAAATGATGACTTGTTACTTTTTTGACTTGTTATATAATAAAAATAATTACTAGTTATAATAAAAACTGGTTTTTGACTTTTTTCCATCGAAAATATTGTTCTACCGAAATGCCGAAAAATCTCCCATTTCGTATCCCACGATTTATTTTTTTCGAATGTTACTAGTGTTCTTGAATGTTTCTGAACGTTCTTGAATATTTTGAATATTCTTATTGAACGATTATTAACGTATCTTGTATCTTAAACGTTTTTGAATGACCACCTGAACTTTACTGAATGTTCTTGAGTGTTTTTGACTATCTTGAAGGTTCTTGAACGCTCTTCAATGTTAGAATGGTGGTGAATGTTCGTTAATGAACTTGAAAAAAGCTCTTAAAAGTTCTTGAACGCCCTAGGACGTTGATAATAATTTTTTAATGTTCTAGAGTGTTTTTGGAGTCATTTAATGCTTTTGAACGCTTTGAAATGTTCTTCAATGTACTAGAATGGTCGTGCGAGTTCTTGAGCTCACTCGAATTTTCTTGGACAATGGTAGAATATTTCCAATATTATATTAATAAGAATTATAATATTTAGAATGATACTTCAATATTTTCCAAACCTAAATCGAGGATATTTCGAATTGCTCGTACTTCGTCTTCCCCTATCAAGCGTTACATGTTTGCATCATTAACAAAAATGACGAATTATCAGCATCAACGAGCCATTCGGCTGATAAGAGCTGTCTCGTATACACGCGAGGCTGGTCCTCTTAAGCTGCGGGGGGTAAGTGCGTTAGGAGGCTTCGCATTATCGGAGGCTTTTCTTCGGGTAATCGTCGGAGGAAATCGCACCGCACTTATCTCCCTGCCCTCGTTCTTCGGGTTTATACGTAGAAAAAGAGAGCCCGTCGGTGAATGTGCGAGGGCAGTGTGCGTACAACATGCGACCGACGTGTGCGCCACTGGGCCGCATGTGTGTGCGGGGAACGAGAGTGTGCTGTAAATGAGTGTAAGCAGAACGTGATGCCGTGTGACGGCATATCAGCAACGCCGAGGGTGTAACGTCGTTTTCGATGAAAACGAGATGTGTGCGGTCGGGGGTGGAGGGCGGTTGGCGGGGGTGCGGAGCGGGTGGCGGGGATGGGTTATCAACTCGGGCCAATTCGAAGGGCTGGGAGCGGGTGGCACTAACTTGAAGGTCGAGTTGCGGCAAGGGCTGCTGGATCAGTTCGATCTGCGACGATTCCAGACTGAGGTCAGCAGCTCTTCACCGCCGGCTCGACACAATCGAAGCGCTGGGAGAATTTCAATCACATTTTCGCCGCCGTTTTGGAGCGGCGATAATTATAGAGATTGCCTATCATTGTTGTATCGATAGAGAATATCATTATGAAGACCATGGTCACATTCAAATTTTTATGATCATTTCAGAAATTGCTGTTTAAACCTTGTTTTCAACTAAGTAACTATTACTCCCTTAAAAAAATTCTAAAATTTTTGGGTAGTATATAGTATATATTTTTCAGTATATAACCCAAAAATTGGCAAGTTTCCACGACCCTCCGAGGCTGAGAAAAATGCAAAAACCCGATTTCACATGAAAAATCCAAGGCCACACATCCAAGGCTTGAGCCTACGAAAAATTTCAAGAAATAATTATTTATTTGACTTTTTGTTTTTGGCACGAATCTTTAGGGATTGACTGAAAAACGTGAGATTTGGCGTTTTTTAGAGATTCTGGTCATCATGGTCACTTTGGGGTTGAGATACGGCCGAAATCGCGTTTTTCCACGGTTTTCTCGGTTTAACGCCTGAAGTATGGGTTTTCGGCAAAAACTTGATAGAAAAGAAAATGTCGGGCGTTAAATTTCCTAACAGATGCCTTGCCTGCGAATTTCTTGTTTCGGACTGCTTACACGAGCGAGTCCGTTTTTTAGCTCGATAAACGGCGAATTTGGTTGTTAGCCAATGAACGTTTTTTATAGCCCATGGAATGGGTAGGCAGCAAGTTTTTACGAGGGTAAGGTTTACAGGGTGGTATCGGTGAAATTTTTTATCGCACAATTCCGATGAAATTTTTTGGGTTTTGGACCCCTTAACTTTTTTCGATTGGATTGCCCAGACAATATGCACCAAGTTAGAGCAAACCACAACTTTTAGGACCAACCGCGCCAAAATCGGATCAGCGGTTCGATACGATGACGTGGCCACTAAATTTGGGCAAAATTTTGTGGCCACGGCATCGTATTGATCCGATTTTGATGAAACTAGTCCTAAAAGTTGCGGTTTGCAAAAACTTGGTGCGTATTATCCGGGCAATCCGATCGGAAAAGGTTAAGGGGTCCAATTTGGCATAATTAGGGCATATTTTTGAAAAAACCGCAAAAACTCAATTTTGAAGGTGATGCCGTGGGTTTAGAATTTTTTGAGAATTTTTCCCGTGTTTTTCGCTTAACTTACCATAAGGCTAAGGGTTTTTTCCGAAAATTTTTGAAAATTTGGTTTTTTAATCGGTTTGGCTTGAGATTTCTTACCACGATTTCTCCTTTTTCGCGTTTTTTTTTTAATTTTCTATGCGAATTTCGACTCCTAGGTCCTATAATATAATGCATTCACACCATCATAATATGTATATTCATAATAATCGCATCATAATATGATGATATTATCATGATGTAGCTACCTTAAGCACTTCTGTTATTCTTTATTTCCCATGACCAAAAAACAATGTACCCATGTCACTAATCTACTCAGCAGCGCTTTATTTAGACTGGATGAAATTTACGACATCGAGCGCAGCGGATTTCGAATATTTCGATTCCAGGGAAGAGAATCATTCAGTCCAATATCTGCAGAGTGAAAGAGGAACTTGTTTGAAGAGGGAGAAAGGAGTCAAATTCGTATCATTAGGAGCCCAATGACGATGAGTTTGCGCTTGGAAACGCCGCCAAACGGGCTAATGATCGCTCAATTAAAATCCTCAAGGGCTGGAGTGGGTCTTCAGTAATAGGCCCTTCCTCCCCATCCCGTGTCTTTTTCCAACCCCCCTCCCTCCCCATGGGCTTTTACAAAATTTACGTCCCCTTAATTAAAGTCGAAAGACGAAAGATCTGCCTCCGTCCGGCCTTTTCCGTTATCAGCTTTAGATTAAACTTGACGCGACGCGAATAGTGAATACACCCTCAGTTCGGAGACGAAGAAAAACGGGTTTATGGATCAGTGAATCGTTAAAGAACTTTCAACTTTCTCATTCACGCCTCATTAACACTGAGACAGACGGGAATTTGGAGATTCAGTTTTTAGTGTCGGCGCCATATCGAAATGAAGAAATTCGTATGATCATTAAGACGGTTTTTGTGACTCGAGGCTTCATCTTCGGTTTATGGTAAATTGTACAGGTCCATCTCGGCCTTAAGGTAAGATAACGATGCAAAAGTTATTTGAGCTTTTCTCCAAAACTGCCCAACATTTTCCGTCTGAAAACGGCACTGTATTATCATGAGCGACCTACACAGAGGTATCATGGCAGTTTTTCAAAATTTCCAAATTTAAAATTTCGATACCGTGAAAAACGCCTTATACCTAAGGTGACCAGATAGCCAAATTCAAAAGCGGGACGCTACGAAATGAACAATAGGGTTATTTGTATATCGACGATGAAACTGCAATACTGCCCAATTCAAAGCATCGTGTCTTTTGGGGGCGTCTGGGTTGCCTACTTCTCAAAACTTGGAATGGTGGCAACTTGGCAAATCACGCGTCCATAGATTGCATGGCAAACGAATTGGGCAGTATTGATTCTACACCGTCGATATAATATATACATTATATTATAATACGTATGTATCAAAGTTGGTATAAAAATGAATATCAAGTGTATTAAATTATAACTAATCAATAAAAACAACAAAAAAAAAATGACACAGAATAGGCAGGAACCAAAACAAAGTAATTATTCAAGTGGTAAACTGATTAGAGATTGATGAGACTGATAAGATATGATAAGGGATTCGTCTTCCTCTTCGCCATTCATTCGTTTTTGTGACGCCAAGGAACTGCCGCGAGACTGATCCAGCAGTCATCGAGTAAGTAGGTACCTCGTACTTACATACGTAGGTAGGATTTTCTGGCTCAGGCTTTTTACCGAGATAATTTTTCATTGCATACGCGCTTCGAAATAAAATCCCATAGCGCGAAATGTCAGCGTGACATTGAAACAGGAAGAAGATGCTTATCTTAGTCTGCGTTTTAATCTTCGAGACCGCAATCCGCAAATAACGGCCACTAAAGGTCGAAACACTAACCGTCAGAACACAAAACAGCGACACGTGGAAAAAAAGCCATTGTGCAGCGTAAATCACGCGAGAGAGGGAAAAAAAGGAGAATAGAAACTACGAAATAAAAGGATGATATATTTTTGCCTGGAAACTCGACTCGTAGAGGGTAGTTCAGATATGAGATGGGACTCATGTATGTTCCTGTTGTGCGCTGGTGTTGCTTTTAGCCTCGGCGAGGGAGAAAGCCATACATGAAAAGGGTGTTCGGACTGGCAACCTTTCTTATATTCTAACGGGAGAATCTTTCTGGGCCGGTCTTCTTTGAGGGATTTTCGTTTGAAATAATAAATGTACTTTTTCTTCTGGAGGTGGCTTCCTTTTCCATTTTCCACGATGAAGGGGATTTCCACGAACGTGTAGCGAAGAACTGAGTTCACATTGATATGGTGTTGTAATACTCGAATTGGAAGTATGTTTCATCGACCTTCACGCATGTCAACTTTCACATAATGTCACGAACTTTCACGATTTTTTTCTTACTTTTTTCGATCTTTCGAAGATTTTTGTATACTACAGTGGATGAAACGATTTTTCGATAAAACGAAAGCCTAATGATCATGGAAGGTAAATAACAGGTTAGTCCAGTTTTTCTGCTGTTCCAAATTTGGATAGCCAATCGAGGAGCAGATCTAACTACAAACTGTTCTGTGATTGGCTGTCCGGCTTCAATACTCTCTTATCACATCCTCCTTGTTCCACGCAGATAACCTGATCTACAAACGGAAGGTTATCAACGTCACTTTAACGTTGTCGCAAATCGTCTATTCCTCGATGTTTTTAAAGATTCTTGAACGGTTTTTAACGTTCTTGAACGTTTTTGCATGTTCTTGAATGGTCTCAATTATGTTCTTGCATGAAAATTGCTGGGGAATGAAAATACGTGCTTTGTAAATTACTTAATACTGGTTGAAGTTGAAATTGGTAATGTCAAAAGCCATCAAATCGACTGAGAATGCTACAATTGTTTCGTCTTACTTTAGATTCCAAAGTTTGGACTTTGGGTAGGTAACCTTTTCATTTATTTTCGGAAAAGCCGTACTACGCCTTCAACAAATATGTCAAAATTCAACATTTTTGCCATTTAAAAGTTGTCCCAAAATTACCTAAGTACTTAAAAAAAGTTCGTTCCCCCTTTGATGATTTCTTTATGGATTTCCAACAAAAATGGAGGAGACGGGTGCTTTAATTTTCCTTTACAATTCGCTAATTGCAGACAGTGATATACACCGGACAAAACTGCCAACGAAGACGTTCTCCAACTTTTCCATGCCCGGCGAGGCAGATATTTTCCGTCTCCTTTTCCCTTCCTGTTCTCGTGGAAACAACGTGTACGAACAGGAAATAGTTTGAACTTTCCCGGGTCCCCTTAATTTGGTTTTGTGCCGTCCTTTTCTCTCATTCACGTCCTTTCGCCTCGTCCGTGTTCATTATCTTCCACGTTAATTATACGGACTACAAGGTGCGAGAAACGTAGGTGCCAGACGAGGATGGGGGAACTGCCCCTCACGCTCTTCGGAAAGATCGATCTGTACTTTAATTGCAGAGGCAGCAACATTAGCGGAACTGCTTGTTCTCACAAAAACCGTCTAAAATTCGCAATTTTTGATTGGATTTCTAGCCCTTTAAGGAAATTTTGAGTGAAATGAATAAAAGAAGAAATGACCAAATTTTTTCTTAGATTTTTTAAATTTAGAAGCCACGTATTCACTTCAAAAATCGAATTTTCTGGAAAAATAAACATTTTTTTCTTGAGCGATTACAAAGGTTTAATAAATAAACGAAAAATTATATTGTTCTGTCAGCGAACCCCCTGTTATTGACCTCTCATAAACAGTTTGTTAAGCTAAGTAAGGATTGACTCCACTTGTATACTTACCCTCAATTACCTAGCCTACAAATATTCAGTTTTTCGTAAAAATTATAAAACCAATTTATCGTTAGTTTTAATCGCAATAGTTAGCGACATCTAACTTCACCATACTTCGAATCCTCGTCACCCTGAAGGTAATCACTGGCAGGTTAAGCCCCTCCTCGATCTCTTCAACCTCAATTCCCCTCTTTTCCCCTACTTTGACTGATCCTGATCCCAAATTAAACCCCCCCGTCCCTCTCCCTTTTCCTTATCCATTTGTCGGGGTCTACGAATTTCAATAGACAACAGAAAGAGGAGATGGACCATTTAACCGAAGCCTCGGGTAATGGAAAATCGGTAATTTGCCCTAGGATGTTCGATTGATAAGGATTGATCAGTTCAGGACGCAAGAGGTCGCGAAATTAATTTTCAATCAATTCTTGTACTTGGACGGAAAATCGTCCAGATTTAACCGGGATTATGCTTCCTCGCAGTATTAACGGGGATCTGGCAACTCCACCGAACGCGCTACAAACTCCACCGGTTATCACCATTCGATAACACCTTGAAAGTTGAACTCAAACGACCATTTATCTTTGTATTATGGGCGTATAATTCGAACGGCTCAACCCGTAACCGCCGTCTCGTCCACGGCGCCGCCCAGTCGTGCAGCTATCAGCCGGGCGGCGGGCCCGATGCGCGGCACACGGCCTCGGCGGGTCTGTTGTCCCGGAACGAGCCAATCAGAGACGCGATTCCCACGGCTAGACACGCCCACCGACGGCTCAAACCGCCAACAGTTGAAGATACGACTGTCGAATCTTTGGGGCCGTCCGTGGGCGGTGCAGGTTGAACTGTTCGTCCGATATCGCTCAATGTATCAGACAAAAGTAGGTATGAATTGGGTACACGTGTATATGGGTCATTCTCACAGAAAGGGCAGAAGTGATGTCCAGAAGGTTTGTGGGGGCCCTCTTATGAATTTGAAGTTGGGCAAAATTTTAAATTGTACTATTTCACTTTTCGCAAAATGCGATTTTTTTTTGTTACGATCAATTAAGTCTTTCACTAAGAAAAAAAATTAAATGCGTCGATTTGTCACGGCCCTGTCCTGTCCAGGCACGAGGTTCCCAACTTCAAGCTTCTTTCCTATGTCTTTCCGATTCTACCAAATACCCGGCGCTTCTAGAATAGGTCAAAATTGGTCTCAAGATACCTAAATGACAGTTTTTATAATTTTAGAACGGAAAGATTACGGTACTGAGATGAAAATAGGGGTGTCCAGAGGTTTGCAGTCACGGCCCTGTCCTGTCAAAGAATTCAAATTTTCGCGGTCCTCTCAGGGTTTTTTCCGGATTTTCTTCCCTCCATCATTTTGGCACGAGTCTCAACGGTTCAGAACACCGGCTAGCTTTGGATTTTTGTCGAGATTTAACCCAGTGACGAGATAGAACGTCGGCTGGAACCTTGTTGGTCGGACACAACTGTCACGGCCCTGTCCTGTTTCTCAAAGTAGGTATTCAAACTTAATTTTTTTTACTTCTCAGTACCTCGTACGCAGCGTGGAGCAGTTTCGATTACGATAATAATTTTTGGAAAAAAATTACTGTGTGGACAGGAGCGTCAAAAAACCTATGTTTTGTCACGGCCCTGTCCATCACGGCCCTGTCCACATCTCTGAATTCGAGGACAGGGAAGGGATGAGGAGGACCGGACCGTGACAGTTCCAGCACTCTGCAGGACAAAATAGTTCCATTCTTCCCTCTTTTAGCTAGAATTTCGCCATTTTTAATCGGAATTTGAATAACTCAAAGTACTTCCGACATATTTGCATTTTTAGAGTTTTCAATTTTATTTTTTTTCCGGCCTCAAAAATGAACCGATTTGAGCGTTCTTGGTCTTAAAATTTATTTTTTTTCCGGCCTAAATAAGGCAGCCACTGTTTGGATAGTTTTTGAATTTCACTTAGAACATTCAAGAGAGGGTTTCCAAATTTTTTGCGCAGAATTGGAGGAAAATTTTTATTTTGAAAACTCCAACCCGAATCTGCCCCTTTCTGTGAGAATGACCCTATATCACAGGTTGACCTGTGAAGTTGCATGAAAATTTAATTTCTTATTATGCAATTCACCTCATCATAATTGTACTTTATTATAATTGCCATTATGATTATAATTTAATAATTAATGTTTCATTAATATCTCTGGTGAAGCATTATGAATATTCAAAACAAAGAAAGTACCTATGGCTGATGATTGCTATACTTTGCTTTACCGAATGCATTACAGATCTTCCCATCAGTTTTCCAGGAACTTTCGAACAGCAACAAAAGACAGTGTTTAGTGTTGAATTTTAACGAATATTGACGAAATTCATAACTGACTAATTAGCCGAATAATTCCCCTACTAATTTGCGTACGCTCGCTAATTAATCCCAAGGGCAATATGAGTGAAATCGTTTTCAATAATTGAAATCCTCGCCCAATTCCAGTTTTCCGACAACCTGATTCGGTAATTATCATCTCGCATAATTAACTGCCGACCTTATTGATAGGCGTTAATGGCCGTTTCAGCCGGCTAGCAATTCGCTCAGTTCACTTCTCCTGGAAGTATTCATCAACGGGAATTGAATAAAATACCCAAATTAATTCACGCAAGAAAAACAAAAAAAAAGTTCCTCCGCCGATCCGCCTAGAGAGGAACCTCTAGCAATAACCGTTACCATGAAGTTCTAAATTGAGCAACAGTTGGTCTTGGGACATTTTCTAACTCAAAATTTGATCATCTACAACTTTGATATTATGACTTTTTGTATTAGGTACGCCATTTTTGGCGTAGAGGCTTGGAAACGTGAGCGTATTGCTTTTTACGCCGGTTTGAGAAAATTGTCGAAATTCAACAATCGATGAGGCCGAACGGCTGATCCGATTTTATCGTTCAAGGCAGTCGTTCGATGCGAAATTTTATGCAGTTCAACTTTAATTTGATTGAAATTGACTGTAGGATTCATCGTTTACGAGTTATTAACCAATAACTGGAACAAGATTATTTTCATTGTTGTGGTATGCCTATATTGTCATTTTTGTGGCCTTTTAACATTGTCATTGTCGGGGCCTCTTGAATTGTCATTCTTTGACCTTTTGATATAGTCATTGCCGTAGTCTTATGATACCTATTGTCATTGTCATGGCTTTTCATATGGTCATCGGCGTGGCCTTTTGACGTTGTCATTGCCGTCGTCTTTCACTATTGCCATTTTTGTGGGCTTTTGTTATTGTCATTGTCGTGGCCTTCGATTTTCCCATTAAAATACCTTAAATGGCCGGAAAATTAAAAAAATTCGAATATTTCAAATCCATTTTGTAGCCTAAAACGTCAATTTGCGAGCAAAAAAAATTCATTTTAAAAAAATGGTCTTTAAAGTTTCTCGTTCGTTGCACTCAAAAGTGCGAAACCCGATGCGACACAGTCAACCGACGGGAAAAGATTTCCATAAATTTCTTAGGAGGTAATTATCTGCGTAGACCCATTGAAGAGAAACGACTCCCCCCTCCTTTTTCTTTTCGACTTTTTTCCTCCCCCAAAGACGGGGGAAATTTTCCATCGGAGAAACCCCCATTTCGAAGAGACGCCCCAAAGGTTTCTGTTTGCACAATCGTTCGAAAATTAACAAACCTTTCCGCACCCCTTCGAAAACGCCTTTCCGAGGAAAACGGGCCGCCGATGGAAATTTTTTCGCTATATTTTCCCCGTGTTTTTTTTTCCTTTCGATATTTTCCCACCGCCGGCGAACAGGCAAATTACGAGGGGTCCGAATGTCAATCCGTCATTTTTCTCCGATCTCTTCATGGGGGTCTGTCCCCTTTGGAACAACTGTCACCGAGTTGTAACTTCTGTCGAAGTTTGGACAAGTCGAAAATGCCGATTTTGTCGATCGGGTCGGCCCCGCCGATAGGATGGACGGCTCCGTCTTCGGCCGCTGTCGTTTCTGGCCTAATTTTGAATTTGTCACCCCTTCTCGGCACATTTGGCAGGTTGAAACAGCGATGAAAATATTTTCAAATGTTTGTATGCCTTAATTTTGTTAGAATTGATTTGTAAATTGAAATAAGGGGAAAACATTGGTGGAATTGAGGTGAAAATCGCGGATCGCACAGCTAAAACCGCACTACTATATCGCTAAGTGAGATAAGTCTTATCTCTACTATCACTATAGTCTTATCTATTTTCCTTCTTCGACTTCTCTGTTTATGAATCCGGCGACCCCTCCGAGTCAGAGGCTCTGACACGCCCTTTGGCTCTTCATCCGTACGCCGCTTAAAACGAGATCCCAATTCAGAGAGAAAACAGTTGAAAAACAAGCCGCTAAAGGACCTCGAAAGCTTTCAAACACTAACGTGACGTCCTATTTTAAACAGCTCCAAAAAAGAAACGCTCGAGCATCGGGAGGAAAAAATCAGTAAACCAGACGAGAAAAGATCCCTCGCTCCATCAATTGTGGGGAAGAGTAAAGCTCGCAGACGCTTTGGAGCGTTGAACTTCCACCGTATACAATAGGGGAAGTGTCTTCTCCATTCGGAATCTTAAACCCCCTCGATAAAGTCGAGGGGAAGGCAGGAGATCAATCGATTTTGTGTTATGCGCAATTCAACCACTTCAGCCCGACGATTGAGATGGAAAAATCAAATGGCTTTCCGTCCTGATTATTATGGGGATCGTTCGTTTGAAATTGTATCGCAAGGAAAATCCCTCAAAGAGCCAATTCACTTATGAATCGAGATTTCAATACCGAATAAGGAAGTTGGGATTTTCTCATCGAACACGTCACAATTGCAAAACCTGATGAATACCGATTTTTGGGTGGGAAATGAACATCGGAATCATGTTATCGGACAATAAAAAATGTTGGTTCGGAATTATTTTATCAATTAATTTTTATTTATTTATCAATTTATTTAATTATATCGATTTATTTTATCGACAAATTATTTTATCGGGGACTGTATTTATTTTATCGACAAATTATTTTATCGAGGGGACTGTATCGAACCATATCAGACAATGGCGAACAATATGGGACCTTATCAGACAACATAGGACCCGTACCGTACCGGACAATGTTGGACATTCCTGAACCTTATCAGCGAGTTTCGGAAAACATTTTGGGCAATATGGGCCATATCGGAAAATATTGGTCAATATAAGACTGTTAAATAAAATAAATTTCCGCAAATAAAAAATAAAAAAATCCGCAAACAAAACAATAACAAACAAAAAAGGTAGGTAGGTACACGAAAAAATTATGAATTGTCAAAAACTATTTTTGCAGATTGCGAAAAAATCTCGAAGAATTTGGCTTTTGTCCCGAAAACAATTTTTCTCCGGACTTTCAGCTCCTCGTCCATAAATCTTATTTTTCGTACATCGCGTTCTCGTTCATGAAGAAGGACAACCGCATTATTATACGACACGGTGTAACGTAATAAGGACGTATGACGGTTGCTAAGGGCTCCTACAAAGCATTGTCACGTAGGTCCATTTTTCACGGCGAACGAACGGCCGAAGAGAAATTAGGGGTGAGAAAAATGTTGTGGTTGTTTCGACCTATTGTACCCCCTAGAAAATGGAAACCTAAAATTTTGCGGGATCTACTTGACAAACGTGGCCGACTAAAGAAAATGATAGGGGGCAAATCAGCACGACTAATTGCGCGTTTCAAAATTAATAAACTGCAAAAAATGCCGAGGAGGTATTTCCCCGAAAAATACCAAGTATTTGATTACATTGACCGTTCGAGAGCTGAAAAGTAAGGAGCCTGAGGTAAAAAAAAAATGAAAAAGGTGCGAAAAGAAAACCCTCTCCGCCACCTGAAGAACTGACGACGGTTTTGGGTAATGAATTTCACCTCGAATGAAGAAAACGGAATTTTCCGAGCGGTGAAACGGAAATCCCCCGGCTTTTTCGACGGCCCATTTTTCAAGCGAGCTTTTCTCGATGAAGTGGAGTGGAGTCGGTTGCATTTTTTATTCCGACAACTGGGGGCTACCACCTCCTTTAGTTTTTCGGATTATTAACTTTTCCACGCCCAATTGGGCCGGTGGCGATTTTCGGCCGTAATTCATCCGCTTGGGATTTCAATTCGAAGAATAATTGGATTCATTGTATCAGGCAGTATTGGTGTTATACCGAACAATGAAGGACGATATCTGACCTTATCGTGCAATTTTGTACCATATCAGACGAATTCCGATCATGTGAGGCCATATTAGACAATTTGGACCGTGTAGGACATTGCAGGATGATATCGAACAATGTTGGATAATATTGGACCATATCAGACAATGTTGAACAGTATGGGACCATATCAGACAATATAGGGCACTATTGGACCATAAATCAGACAATATCGGCCAATATAGGACCGTATCAAATCATATCGGGCCATATTGGACAGCTGTAAACAGCTTGGGACCATATCAGGCAGTATAGGACAATACCGGATTGTATCTGACAATATTGGACCATAAATCAGACAATATCAGCCGATACAGGACCATATCAAATCATATCAGGCAATAACAGACAATATCGGACGGTATCGGACCTTACCGGACAATATCAGACTTTATGGGACAAACTGGACACTATCAGACCGTATCGGCCACCATCGAACCATATTCGAAAACGTTGTGCGCTATGAGACAATATCAGATAATATAGGACCATAAATCAGACAATATCGGCCAATATAGGACCGTATCGTGCGTATCTGGCCATATCGGACCGTATTAGACCACTTCGGATTACGTAGAACAATACTGGACCATATCGGAGAATGTTAAGCACCATGGGACCATATCAGGCAATATCGGACCGGATTAGACAATATTGGACGGTATCGGACCTTACCGGACAATATCAGACTTTATGGGACATAATTTGACCATATCAGAAGATATCGGCCACTATCAGACCGTATCAACCACCATATTGGATAACATTGGACAGTATAGGAACATATCAATCAATATCGCTCCGTATCGGACAATATTGGGCCATATCGGACAATGTTTAACAGCATGGTACCATATCAGACAATATGGGGCACTATTGGACCATAAATCAGACAATATCAGCCGATATAGGACCTTATCAAATCATATCAGGCGATATCGGACGGTATCGGACCTTACCGGACAATATCAGACTTTACGGGACTTATTGGACACTATCAGACCGTATCGGCCACCATCGAAACATATCGGACAATATTAAGCAGTATGGGACCATTTCAGACAATATCGGACCGGATTTGACAATATCGGACGGTATCGGACCTTACCGGACAATATCAGACTTTATGGGACATTATTTGACCATATCAGTAGATATCAGCCACTATCGAACGATAATGGATAACATTGGACATATCGATATATCGTATAGGACCATATCGATCAATCGACCGGTATCGGGCCTTACGGTGCAATTTCTGGGACACTATCGGACCATATCGGAAAATATTGGGCAACAACGGACGTTGTGGGACAATATATTCGTCCAAAATCCCGACCAATTACCAACTAACAACAAAATTAGCCCATATCGAACAAGGTTTATCGAAGAACATCTCACACAGTTTCCTTAAACTTCCATTTAAGCAGAAGGAATTTTGGAATTCCGAAAATCGAATGTCATTCTTGTAATTAATGACTGGACGAAAATAGTAAAATCGTTATTAATTAGAAAGTTAAATTTCTGCTTAATTCAGAAGGTGTTTTTATCCGTCGTTTCGCCTGCTAGGTTGAAAATAGCGGATTTCCGCGGGTAGGCGCCAACTCCTCTCGGGATGTGCCCTTTTGTAAAGGGTGAAACTACCGCAGACCAAACCCTTTTTCACTTTTTCTTCACAGCCCATCAGGACGAAGGTTTTATCGGAATTATAACCAGTAAAACGACCTGTCAGATACCTACCGTTTTCCAATTTTTACCAGAAATAATCAATCGAAAAGTGAAGAATGGGTCAGCTAAAAATGGTAACTTGAACTCAAACTGAAACTCGAACCTTACCTAACTCGAACTGAAAGTGTCACTCAAACTAAAACTCATACTCAAACTGAACTCGAATTGACTAAAATGTAACTGGAACTCTAACTCATAAAACGTCAAACTAAACTAAGACTCGAACTGAAACGAACGCTAACAAACACACAAACTCAAACCGAAAATGAACTTGAAACGCGAACTGAAACTGAACTGAAACTCAAAGCCAAACCCAAACTGATAATGAGACTGAATCTCAATCGAAACTCAAACTTGAACTTCATTAGAAATCTGTAACTCAAACGGAAACTCGAACTTCAACCGTAACTCAACTTTAACTGAAAGGTAAACTCGTTTTCAAACTGTCACTCCAACGTCAAATGAAACTTGAACTTGAACTCAAACTGATTATCTGCAACTAAAACTGAAAATGAATCTCAAACTGAAATTCTGACACTGAATCTGAAATTCGAACTCAAACTTTCACTCATACAAAGTCAAACTCAAACTGAAACGAACGCAAACTGACACAAACTCAAACTGACAATGAGACTGAATCTCGAACTGAAACTCAAACTTGAACTTCAGTTGAAAATCTTCAACTCAAACTGAAACTTGAACTGAAACTCGAACTCAAACTCAAACTAAGACGTAAAGTCAAACCTTGACACGAACTCAAGTGTCACTCGAAGTGTCACTCTAACTAAAAGTCATAATCAAACTGAACTAAAACTGAAACTCGAACTGACATTCAAACTAACATTGAACTTGACAGTTTAAAATTCAAACTCATTTTCAGTTTCAGTTCGTATTTCAGTTTCATTTTCAGTTTGAGTTTCTGTTCAAGTTTCAGTTGTGGCTTTAGTTCGAGTTTCAGTTTGACTTTTGGTTTGAGTTTGAATTTAAGTTTGAGTTCGAGGTTTAGTTTAGGTTTGACTTTGATTTCAGTTCAGTTTAAGGTCGAGTTTCAATTCCATTTCCCGTTTGAGTATGGTTTCGAGTTTCAATTTCAGTTTCTGGTTTCGAGTTTGAGTTCCAACTCCAGTTTCTTAAGGGGATAATGTCGTTTTCTTTTCTTGTACATTCAATTCACTACACAAGCGTTTATACATTATGTATTTCGTCAGCGCCTAACAGGGTAAATTACTAAGGCCGATACGATTTTATGATTTGTCTCGAAAAGGGAAATCATCGGTTGTCGATCTTCGGCTTGGATTTTTCCCTCTTCCTCCCTCGCGGTTCTTTATTTCATTGGATGCCGGCTTCTCTCGACGCCGTCGGCTCCGGAGACAAGGTGAAGAGCTCGGCTTGAGCTCGAGATGACGTGTATCGATTTGCTTCACTTCTTACCCCCCTACACCGGCTCATGTTTTCCTTCGGATTTCCCGCACAGGGCGGTTCTTCCAGTCGAATTTCCATTCAACCCCTTGTATCTTGCACCGTCTCGGTTGCTGTTCGACTCGACGATCCTGTAGATATCTGCTGCCGCCAACCGCCGGATTAAACCGACCCCCATTCGGCGGCGAATATACGTAACTGTATGCTTACCGAATGTTCGTCTGGAAAACAAACGGATGGGTATCCGAATTTCTTGAGCGACATGGCGTCGAAATTGAAGATTTTATAACAAAAACAACCATTTATCCAGGATGTCTCACTTAATTTACCATAGGATAGGAGGTTTTTTCCGAAAATGTTTGAAACTTTTGTTTTCTTTATCGGTTTGGCTAGTATTTTTCCGAAAATTTGGGAGGTTTTTTCCGAAAATTTTTGAAACTTTCG
Organism: Nesidiocoris tenuis; assembly: GCA_036186465.1. NCBI lineage: Eukaryota > Metazoa > Arthropoda > Insecta > Hemiptera > Miridae > Nesidiocoris > Nesidiocoris tenuis. The sequence continues at coordinate 4,270,931 of AP028923.1, forward strand.
TTTTTTTTTATCGGTTCGGCTTGACGCGATTTCTCCTTTTTCGCGTTTTTGGCGATTTGAGGGAGTTCTACTGAACCGATTTTGAATTTTTTGAGCTTGTTGGATTCCTTGAAGGTTTCTACACCGTTTCCACTCCCTGTAAGTCAAAATTGGTTGGATTTCAGTGTTTGAAACCTGGTTTAAAGGCTAATTTTTGACATTAAAAAAAATATATTTTTTTGGCCTTCTCAAAAAATTTTAAAATTCAAAAAAAAAATATTTTTGAGTAGGTTTTGGGTAGGTACATGACACAGGAAAATGTCGATTTTCTACGACTCTTCAGGACTGAGAAAAATGCAAAAAAACGATTCTAGCTGGAAAATCTAAGGAAAAAATGATGGATTTGACTTCGGGGTTTTTTGGCGCGAATCTTTAGATTTTGACTGGGAAACATGAAATTAGGCGTTTTTCAAAATTTCGGTCAACAGGATCAATATCGGGGGAGTGATGAGGCTAAAATCGTGTTTTTTCACAGTTTTCTTGGTTTTACGGCCTAAGCCCCTATGGGTTTAAGGCAAAAACGTGATGCAGAAGAATGTGTTAAATGCTCCATCAGATGCATACCCATCCTTGATACCGACTTTTTACACGAGTTCGTCTGTTTATAGGCTCGGAACTGCAGATGCGATTCGGCTATTAGAAAGTGAAGGTTTTCCGATTAGCCAGCTTATATTAATAAGGTAGGTAAATAGTTTAAAGGGACAGTTCCAGGTAAGGGCATTGTCCCTATGAGACCTCGTCAACGGGAATGACTCACTGTCTTGTTTAGGTACCTAATCGTTCAGTGTTTTTCTTCTTTTTATACCTATTTAAGCTTTATTTTCTGTGATACCCAGACAAATAATGTACCCATGTCACTAATCTACTTAGCAGCGTTTTTATTATGAAAATCGTTCGCAGTTCACAACATAAGCTCAGATGGATTATTCTCCGAATTGATTCTGGCCCTTGCGGAATCAATGGTATCTCGCGGCTAACATCTGGAATCCGGAGCGGGCTCGCCGATTTTGCGGCTCCACATCTGTTGACCTTCTCGGGTGCCGCTAATTGGAACCAAAACAGGAAGATAAACCTCCCAGTAGACACAACAGAGCATTGATATTCGCATTTTGAATTAGCGGCATGGAGTCGCAATGCCAAATTGCGTCTCCGACTTTGGAGCAACAGATACTCAACTACGTAGTTATTATCGTTTTTTCGAAAATTTCGCTCAATCCCCGCAGGAAAAATCAAACTCTAGACAAGAAGAAATTGTAGACTATTGGGACATGACATAAATTATTTCAAATATTTTATTAGGTTTATTGATTATATACTTTACTACAGGAATAGATAAAATATTGGAGCAATTTTCTTTTACCTTGAGCATGATGAAGCGCTGAGCAGATTAAAAGAGCAATCCACAGCCAAGGAAAAGATATGGCCATCCCACTCACTTCACCCGCGCATCTTAACCACACCTGGAACAAAAAAAAGTTATCGTTTCAAAAAAATTCCAAAACCAATGTTGCAAAATTGAGCAACGTTAAAAAAAAATATAATAAAATAAATTTTGCAGCAGCTGTTGGATATGGAAATTCTCTGGCATCCATACAGCTACTCTAATCTACCAACTCTAATCTCTCGAGTATTCTCAAGTCCATTGGAGAAACTCCGCCGTTCGGATATCGAGTCTATTTTCGGCAGACCAATCGGTCATCCTCGGATCCATAATTCAGCAGGAAAATCGCATCAAACACGACCCCTTTCCCAGATGCGAATTTAGTTTTCTCACGATACCCCCTGGGAAACTAGACAATGTTCGCTGCCTGGGAAATAATTTCGCCACCGAGGCGAAACGGGTACGATGAATATTCAATTCTTCGGAAGGTTCATCAGCGGACGGGCCATAATAACCGATGAGCAAACAAAGAGTTAATGCATATGGTGTGCGCACAGAGGTGAAATTTCAGGTCGGACGCGGCGGAATTACCTAGAACATTAAGGACGGCGCCATATTATCCGAGGTCCGACCCTGGGTAACTGGATTTGGCCACCGAACACCGCACCGGCTTTGCGGGAAACTTGATGAATGGCCCAATACAGCGAATTAAACGGAAGGTCCATAGAAACGATCCTCGTTAACAATCGACGATTAATCCATCTGTATCCGAATTCAGAAGAGGAAGCGTTTATAACAACAAAGAAAAGCGACCGTCATCTATGGCACCACTTTTGGCATGACGGCATTTCTATGGCGACTCGAAACGTTCAATTTCATCTTTGCTCCATTTCGATCTGAAATGTTTGCCATGTCTTGCTAAATCAACATTGCAAATGCAGCCCTATGATCAATTCAATCAAAAATATTGATTCAAGCGCCTTTTGAATCATCAGGTTCTGTCCAGATGTTTTCAAAGCAACCATTATTGTCTGGGAACACCAAGCGAGCATTCTTCAAGAACATCGTTGAATGTTCTTGAAAGTTCTCGTATGCTCTTGAACGTTCATGAAAGTTGTCGAATGTCCTTAAACGTTGTTGAACGTTCTTGTATACTCCTCTATGTTTTTGTACGTTTCTTGAGGGTTCTTGAACATTCTGGAAGGTTGGACGTAGTTGAATGTTTTGAATGTCCATGAATTAGTACTCTTCTACTTTACTGAAAGTTCTCGAACGTTTCTTGAGGTTTCTTGAACGTTTCTGAGTATTCTTGACCTGAAGGTTTTTGAACGTTCTTGGGCGTTCTTGAAGGATACTGACTGTTCTTGAACATTCTGGAAGGGTTTATGGACGTGCTTGACTCTACTTGGATGCTCTTGGAGTTGTTGAATGTTCGTGGACGTTGTTGAACGTTCTTGTATACTCTTCTACGTTTTTGAAAGTTCTCGTACGTTTCTTGAGGGTTCTTGAACGTTTCTGAGTACCCTTGATAATTCTTGAAAGCTGGACGTTGTTCAACGTTCTTGAAAATTTTTGAACGTCCATGCATTAGTGCTCTTCTACGTTATTGAAAGGTCTCGAACGTTTTTGGGCGTTCTTGAAGTATGTTGACTGTTCTTGAACATCCTGAAAGGTTTGTGGACGTGCTTGACTGTACTTAGATGCTCTTGAATTTTCTTAGACGTTTTTGAACGTTCTTAAAAGTTCTCGAACGTTTCTTCAGTGTTCTGAAGGTATTTGACAGTTCCTGGACATTCTGGAAGGCTTATGCACGAGCTTGAAAGTTCATGGATGCTCTTGAAGGTTTTTGAACGTTATTATATGCTCATCTACGTTCTTGACTGTTCTTGAACATTCTGGACAGATTATGAGCGGGCTTGAATGTTCTTGGATGCTTTTAAACGTTCTTGACTGTTGTTGAATGTTCTTGGACGTTCTTGAACGTTCATGAAAAGTTCTTGAACAATCTACAATGAACGTTTTTAATGTCCTGGGATGCTTTTGACGTTCTTGAAGATTTTCGAACGTTCTTGTACGTTCTTGAAAATTTTCGGTCGTTTTTTGGGCGTTCTTGAACATTGTTGACTGCTCCTGAACAATGCGAAGCAAGGTTGAAGCGAGGTTGAACGTGCTTGAGTGTTTTGGATGCTCTTGAATGTTTTTGGATGCAGTCGATCGTTTGTAAAAGTTCTTGTATGCTCTTAAACGTTCTTGAAAGTTGTAGAACGTACTTGAGGGTTCTTGAACACTGTTGGATCTTCCAGAATGTGGTCGGACGTGGATGTTCACGCGCGTTTTTGGATTTTTCGATCGTAGTTGAACGTTGTTACCATATTTATCGGAATTCTGGAAAAATCGTCATCAGCCTCGTGCATCAATAATTTAGCAAATTTCAGTTACCAGTCCATGCACCCATATTGTCTTGGCAGGAGTCAAAAAGATCGAGCGGCGGTGGGGTGGCGTGTTATAGCCCAAATTTGAATTTTCAAATCACTATACTTCCTTTTGGTACCAGGGAGGGGAGCATAAAGGGGAAGAGCAAAGTGAAAACTCCTGAGGGATTTCGGGCACCTTGTACCTCTGATCCGAGAATTCGATCCAGCTCACAACTCATATGCGGCCTTGTTCTCGAGTCACAGTCAGTTTCTGAGGCCAATGGGTGGCCCCAGGCGGGAGGGGGGTTTCCGCATTGGACGAAATCAATGTTCATGGCAGTGCTTGGCTTGCTCTTGCTCCATTCTCCTCCCTCTTCCCCCCGCATTCTCTTCCTTTGTCTTTTCTCCTTCATCTGACGCTTAATCTTTCTTTCTCGTCTGGCGACCTCCCTTCCACCGTTTCCGTTTCCTTCACCTAAAACAACCTCCGTACGTTCTCCTTTTTGTCTATCTCGGACAACGTCGTGTTTCTTGCCAAAATTGTGTTTTCAGGGATGTCGGCGGAATTCATTCGCTCCTCGGGTTTTTAATAGTTTTTCTTTTATTGTTCGTGTTCATTGGGATGATGCCTGATTAAATTCTTGCGGAAATGCCAATTTTAAAGTTTGTAGAGCACGGCAAGGCATTTAGCCGCCTGATCAATGAATCACTGTCAGCCAATGCATCTGATTAACCTGTGCAGGTCCCCAGGAGCCAACATTATTCGAAGCCAGTTGTTGACATGGGCGCTAGTCGGATGCAAATTTCCCGCTTTTCCCGCTCTCAACTTCAACCTGGAGTGACGTCGCTTTCGCCTGTACAATATACGTCATACCTCGCAAAATTCATTAGCACCACCGGTAAAATCTTAATGCGAACAGCGGAGTTGGAGCGACAGAAATTGGCGACGCTCTGTGTTTTCGACGAACTCACCTCAATGCATCATGGTTAAAATGGTCGACACGAGACAGTTGGTGCTGATCTGTTGGCAAATACGGCTTAACTATAGGCCAACAGAATTGATAATTGGGTTTTGATATTTGAGTAGACTCGCCGTCCATGGAGGTCAACAAACGAAGAATTTATCAACGAATACATTTAATAATAGGTACTTCCAGGAATTCTTCCCAACTCTCCTCATTTATCCCAGCACTTCTGCCATTGATCAAAATAAATACGACGCTTTGGTATGAAAATTATAAGTAGTACCTATAATTTATCAAAATACAGTTTTTGAGGGGAGGAATGGGTTAAATTCTGTTGAAATCGAAAGAGAATCGCAAAGTCGACCATATCATTAGAAAGCTCATTAAATGGGCAGGGTTTCCTGAAATTTGACCGCTTCTAGCGAGTTTTCTCAAAATGCAGATAGCGTTCAATTTTGTTAGATTATTTTTTATTTGAACCGCAACTGCGGCACACTTTCCGTTTGGAAAATTTAAAGCTGAATCAGAAAATGATCCCAAAAACTGGAAAAAGCTGTTTTGAAACGGAAAAACGTGAGTTTTCTCTATGCAAAGTGGTTTTCCTTAGAAAAAACTAGAAAATGTTCTATCTTGGTAAGGAGGAGAGAATCTCTATCTGATAGAAAAATACGGATGGCGCCGTTTTGACGCATTTTCGGTATAGTTCCACCCAAATTTTCGTACACCAAGTTCGGGACACTCTGAACTTGAAGTAAATTTCATTGGCCACTCAAATCCTGCAAAATCCGACAAGAAACGCGTTGATTGAAAATGTAATCTTTATTGATTTTCAGTACAAAATAGTGTTTTAGCGTATTAATCGTCATCAAATTATACTCAAAGAGCAATATTTTGACAGGAAAAAACCAATTCCGTTGAACGGCCAACCCGATCCGCAGATTCGACTACCGGCAGGAAACTGTTACGAAGTCGCCCTAATGAGTTTTGGCGCAGAGATGCAGACATATTCCGATCAGAGGCAAGCCGTGTCTTCTGCATTAGTGATGTGACTTGGCCAAGAGCCGCAGAAGGGAGTGAGTCGTGCTCGTGGAAACTTGATGGCCCGGAGCCCAGGAGGCGGGGCGAGGCATCTGGAACCCGGAAGCTCAACTTATCAACCCCTCGCCCCTCGTTGCCCTGCGGGCCCTTCAGTCTTCCGCGCCGTTCATCTTCCGTTCGAAACCCCTTTCCAGTTGAAGTAAACACTGTCGGAAAGGCGACAATTGTTTGGAGGGTCCGGACCCCTGGCTGTCCCTTTTGTCCTAGTCTGAGCCAACCTCTTCGTCAATCTTGGGCCAAAGATTGAAGATTCATCGGGCCTCTCCAGAACGACTTCGCTATTCACCTTCGCCGCTATTATTGTTGCCTTTGTGTCGAATGGCGTTTCATGCATTTTAACGCAGCAATAGGCCGAAAGATTGCCGCTTTGTTATCGAAATATTTTGTCAATATTAACGGTGGCATTAAAACCGGCTTTGTTAGCCTCAAAGCTGCAATGCTCAATCAACTTATTTTGACGAAAATCAACTTTTTTGACGAAAATCAACTTTTTGACGAAAATCAACTTTTTTGACGAAAATCAACTTTTTTGACGAAAATCAACTTTTTTGACGAAAATCAACTTTTTTGACAAAAATCGACTTTTTTGACAAAAATCGACTTTTTTGACAAAAATCAACTTTTTTGACAAAAATCAACTTTTTTGACAAAAATCAACTTTTTTGACGAAAATCAACTTTTTTGACGAAAATCAACTTTTTTGACGAAAATCAACTTTTTGACGAAAATCAACTTCTTTGGCAAAAATCAACTTTTTTGACAAAAATCAACTTTTTTGACAAAAATCAACTTTTTTTACAAAAATCAACTTTTTTGACGAAAATCAACTTTTTTGACGAAAATCAACTTTTTTGACGAAAATCAACTTTTTTGACAAAAATCAACTTTTTTGACGAAAATCAACTTTTTTGACGAAAATCAACTTTTTTGACGAAAATCAACTTTTTGACGAAAATCAACTTTTTGACGGAAATCAACTTTTTTGACAGAAATCAACTTTTTTGACAAAACTCAACTTTTTTGACGAAAATCAACTTTTTTGACGAAAATCAACTTTTTTGACGAAAATCAACTTTTTTGACGAAAATCAACTTTTTTGACGAAAATCAACTTTTTTGACGAAAATCAACTTTTTTGACGAAAATCAACTTTTTTGACAAAAATCAACTTTTTTGACAAAAATCAACTTTTTTGACAAAAATCAACTTTTTTGACAAAAATCAACTTTTTTGACAAAAATCAACTTTTTTGACAAAAATTAACTTTTTTGACAAAAATCAACTTTTTTGACAAAAATCAACTTTTTGACGAAAATCAACTTTTTGACGAAAATCAACTTTTTTGACGAAAATCAACTTTTTTGACGAAAATCAACTTTATTGACGAAAATCAACTTTTTTGACGAAAATCAACTTTTTTGACGAAAATCAACTTTTTTGACAAAAATCGACTTTTTTGACAAAAATCAACTTTTTTGAAGAAAATCAACTTTTTTGAAGAAAATCAACTTTTTTGACTATTTTTAGAAGAATCTATATTTTATATATAGAATCTATATTATATAAAGTACCTACCTATGTAGGTACTTTAATGACAAAAATATACCTATTTTTTGGCAGAAATAGGCTCTTTTGACGAAAATAGTCTTGAAGCGTTTTCTAGAGTTTTGGTGGAAATTGGCGTAATTGGCTGCTTCTGTAGTTCAGAAACGCAAATAATTCCCTATGCCGCTTGCCAGCTTTGAACTTCGCAAATAAAATTCGGACAATCCAATAAACGGGCGAAACAGGATTAAGTACGCCGGTGACGTTTAGAAAATCAACCTCTCACAAATTGGACTGCCCGAGTTAGTGCTACTGATTTAGTCGACTTTTGTTTCGGTGTCAACTTACGCTAGTGTTTGAACTAACGTTGAACGTATCGTTCGCTGCTAATGGCATTAGGGAGGTAGCATAAATTGAACGAAGGGCCGGAGCGAATTTTCGCCAACGAGTGGTGAAACCATTATATCCCTTAACGGTGCAGGGGAGACCATTACGGCCGCGAGGCTTAGCAACCTCTGATGCTACAACTGCCGACGGAGGTTAGGGAGGACAGGTGTCTCTAACGTGGACAGTAATACGATACTTTCAGCCGAGAGTTAATTATTTTCGAGGCTAAAATGTTCAGTTTGAATTATTAGACTATCGTAGCACTGATAAAACAATAATGCGATCAAGAAAAATGCTTCGAAAACGTCTAATTGCCTTGACGGTAAGAAAAAAGATTGTTAAATGAAACGATCCAAAGTTACCGCAAAAGCTCCATAAAACGTCTGGTAGGCCTGAGAAGTTGAACAATTTTTTTTAGGTAGGTACTTGACTAAGTAAATTTTGCAACATAAGTAGGTAGGTAAATGAAAATTTCTTGGAAGGGCCGGACATCAGCTTTTTTGAAAAAAAAAATAATAATTTTTGTCAAAAAACGTAGATTTTTGCCAGAAAAAAACAGATTTATGTCAAAAGAGTAGATTCTTGCCAAAACAGTAACGGTCTATTTTTGTCAAAAAAGTATACTTCGTCAAAAAAGTCAAATTTCGTCAGAAAAGGAGATTTTTGTCAAAAAAGGCTATTTTGTCGAAAAAGTTTATTTTAGTCAATCCAGTTTATTTTTGTCCAAAAAAATTTTTTTTCAAAAAAGCTAATTATTGTTGGAAAAGTTGACTCACGGAAAAAAATAGATTTTTGTCAAAAAAGTCTTTATTTTAAAAAAATTAGATTTTTGTCCAAAAATTGTATTTTTGTTAAATAAAAGCATATCTTGTCATAAAATTTTATTTTAGTCAATACAGTCTATTTTTGTAAAAAAATTCTTTATTTGTAAAAAAAGTAGATTTTTGTCAAAAAATTGTATTTTTGTTAAAAAAGCATATTTTGTCATTTAAGTTTATTTTAGCCAATACAGTCTGTTTTTGTCTAATAAGTCTATTTTTGTCAAAAAAGTATATTTGTTCAAAAAAGTAGATTTTTGTCAAATAAGTCTATCTTGTCAAAAAAAGTCCACTTTTGTCAAGAAAGGCTATTTTTGTCGAACTTGGCTGTTCTTGTCGAATCAGTATTTTTTCAATTCTTGGGGGGTGGGGCTAAAAAGGCTCTTTCCAACAGGGTTATGTGTAAATATTGCACGTACAAACATACAGATGCTCTTATTGGCTGATACCAAGGATATGTTCATTATTGAGCACCTGCATCGATGTTTGTTATTGGTTATCTATGGAACCTTGTTTCTCGGAAAAATTTTCAATGCGATTGCACGTCGAAATTACCGAAAAATCGGTCTGTACAGACCTGCCTGAAGGATCGGGAGGGGAACGGTCTGACGTTTGATAGGCGGAATATTATTTCGATCGTCCGTACAGTAAAGGATGCACACATCACTTCCCTAATCAGCAATATCCTCGAGACGATTGAGCCTTTCGACGGGTCTGCCAACTTTTCCCATTCGGAGCACCTGTTCCACCAAACTGAGTTCCCAGCTTGGACACGCAACCGAGGCGGATTTTCCGTTCTTTTTCGCGGCTCAATCTGCGACCCAGTATAACTTCTTGCGAACTACAATTGCTGGAGGTCATATTGTTCTTCAGCCCTTCCGGTTTCCCTGCGGTAACTTTTGGCCCGGAGGGAAAAAATGTTAATACAAGGCGAACGGATTCGATGGGAAACGGCGAAAAGCGGGAAACACGGGAAATTCGCATGTTTCCGGCACATCAGGACATCTGATACAAAGCAGCGGGTTTAGCAAGTCAATGGGAAAAGTAAAATGTTACATTCAGTCACGCACTCTATTTTATACTTTGCTCGCCCTCACTTAGCGGGGATTTTCAAAAGTGCAGACAGCAGAACGCAGAACTTCTAGCCAGCTTAGCGAGGTAGAAAAATATTTTCGCTTAACCGAAAGGTACCTAGTTATTTAAATAAGTATAATTTTCAATAAAAAATGGAAAACTCCCGCGCACTTTCCAGGAAAAACAGACACAAAATTTTAGCTTTCCTAATTATCATGTTATATTATGCACAATATCATGCTTGTTATCAGCATCCCAATAATTCTACAGTAGAGGGCAGAAAAACGTTAACTCAAAAAAATAATTTTTCTATTTTAATAAAATAGTTAGGTACCTACTCATTTCTTTAACGATAATAATAGCGAGTGGAAACGGGAATTGGTATTGTCAAACCGTCGAAAATTCTCGACCACTATTATCGGGATAGGCGTTGGTGATGCGGTAACCGGTGATATCATCCCTCGCTGGTGAAAGAAAGTCGGCGAATGAAAACAATTGCATCTACCGAGGCGGGCTTATCGATCCGGGGCGCAAGGAGGGGCGGTGCCCCCGCTGCCCCCTCGCTCGCCCTTGCCCTTCGTATCCCGAGCCTCCCCTTTTCTCCGGCAACATACACGTGGAAAGCCGACGGTCCACGTGTCCCCTCTTGGTTTTAGCCTTTTGTAGAAAGGAAAGGCCCCTCGGATGAGATAGGGCCAACTTGGCAACAAACTTTCGGCTTATCCAGGAGCTCGGACTCGTTAATATTGCAATCCTGTGCGGCGGATTGTTAGAAATCAAAAATGTAATAACCCGTATTTGTTAAGCGCGTAAATTAAGGTAGATCGCTGTTGATGAAGGAATGAGTGCCTACCAATAATGTGACCAAATGCAACTTACAAGACGTTAAGAGCATGGTTAAAGTGGCTCAAATACATTAACAACAGCAACCACAAAAACAACAACAATCACAACAACTAAAACAACTGTTCAGATGTTGTCGATCTTCAATTGTTCAGTTGGTGTTGTACTTCATTTGTTGTTGTTGTTGTTGTTGAATTGCACAAAAATCAAGGGAGGCGGAGGCGCCTACTACGACAACAACAAGACAATGATGACTACTCCAACACCACCGACAAACGACAAAAACGACAAATAATGTACAACAACAACAACTGAACAATAGAAGTACAACAACAATTGAACAAATGAAGTAGAACGACAACTAAACAATTGAAGTACAACAAAAATAGCAACAGCAACACCAGCAACAACAACAGAACAATCGAAACACAACACAACAACTACAACAATTAAAATTGAAGTGCAGCAATAGCTGAACAATTGAAGTACCTACAATAACTGAACAACACTACCAATAAAATATTCCAATAATACCAATAAAAACAACAACAAAAATTAACAATTGTAAAAATTACAACTACTACTACTCCTACGACACAGAACGATCGGAGCAAACAAAGAGGACAATCAATTGAGGAAAATGAGGTACCAGGTGTTCGCCAGTTAAGAGACGATAAGTAAAATCAATTCATTGAATTCATGCGCAATACAAGGCTCTTTAGATGAAGGTTCGTCGATCAGGGCAATTCCTCTATCAAGAGTCTAGTCCAGACTACAAACTATAAGAAACAGTGTCGGACTAACTCAAAGTTCTGGCTTAAAGTATTCAAATATTCGAGCATATGGCATTTTTTCCACCTACCAACCCCAAGCGACACTATCGTCTCACCAGTTGTTTATATTCTAAACATTGTCCAATGAGGAATCAGTATTCTGGGTGGGACCGAGATTAGTTCCCCGCCTTATTCCTTGTCCCTTCTTACCTCACGTAACCCGTAACATCCTTTCGCCTCTGTATTCATGGAATATCAACTATTTTCTTCGAGGTCAGCCCTTAGGAGCTTTACATGTCAGGCGGTACGGGGGCGGGCCATAAAAATCTAAACGGGTCAGCCCGCAGAGAAAAGCGTTTTCTGAATAATATTCCATAATTTGCAACAGTCGGACATCCAGTACTTGATGGGGGCCTGCAACGCCAGCGTACCTACTTGATGTAAGTATCTCAAACGTCAAGTTTTGTGCCACGAAATCCCAAATTTTTTGATTAGAAACCGCAATTTCCAACAATTGAGGCCATTTCTGGATTCAGCGTAAGCACAACACAGCTATGAATACAAATTTCGACGAGCGGGCCCAAATTGGCGATTTTGAAAATATAGGTAGTTTTTTTTGAGAAATTATACTTTTTTGACAAAAATCGACTTTTTTGACAAAAATCGACTTTTTTGACAAAAATCGACTTTTTTGACAAAAATCAACTTTTTTGACAAAAATCGACTTTTTTGACAAAAATCAACTTTTTTGACAAAAATCAACTTTTTTGACAAAAATCGACTTTTTTGACAAAAATAACCTTTTTTGACCAAAATCAACTTTTTTGACAAAAATGTACCTACAAAAAAGGTACCTACTTTTTTGACAGTAATAGGCTCTTTTGTTAAAATAGTCTTTTTAGGGCTTTTCTAGAGTTTTGCTGGAAATTGGTGCAATTGGGTGTTTCTGTAGTACAGAAACGCAAATAATTCCCTATGCCGCTTGCCTTTTCGGCAAGGAGTACCTTCTCCGGAGCTAACTTGGGACTTCCATTGGTGATTTCGAGTTCTGCACATCAAAATACACGGGAGCAGCATTGTATCTGATATAATTCTAATGCGGAGCAATAATTATAGAGATGTGGACAACTCAAGGCCGAAATTCAACCGTTATAAATACCAATTTCGACTAGCGGGCCCTAATCGGCGATTTTCCCATTTCAAACTTCACATTCCGGGCAGTAGGAAATGAAACCATTTCCCTCGACGAGCCTCTCAAATCAAGTCCAGCTATAAGGTCCATGAATCGATAGGGGGTGAATCCTTTGCATAAATCCAGGCCGGCCGGTTCATCCAAATGAAATGACCCCCAAGTAGCCGTCCAAAAGAGAAATCCCATTAGTCAGTCCCGACACGGAATAAGGCGACTTCGAAAACGCGCCCGGCTTCTCGAAGAAATGATGAGAATTCTTTTCGGCTTGGAAGTTTTTAAGGCGAGAAAACCCCCGTCACATCCGCGTCGTTTTCGGTCCTTTTTGCGGTCTTTTCTCATAAAGCTCCAGAACCTCCGGGCGAAAAAGAGTCGGGAAATTCTTTCCCTACTTGAACACGGAAATTTTTTCCTCTCCATTCTTCTTCTTCTTGGAGTTCGAGCGAAAGAACGTGATCTGAAAATCACCGCTGATGACTCAAGTCCTGACGCGTTCCGCCGGCGGAAAGAAGAAATTATCCCGCGCCGCCGAAGGAGGATCCGCCGGTTTCGCAATTTTTCATCCCCCATCCCAGGGGATGAATGGGTTTTTGAAATTCGGCGGTTCAGCCAAGAATTGAAGAATTATTTGGAGCTTTTACTTTTGGCCCTTTCTTACTATAACATACTATTGGTGAGCCTCCATTTTTGGCCCTTTCACTTTCGGCCCTTCTGCGTACTTTTGGAAACCTTTCACTTGCGTTCCTTTCACTTTTAGGAGAGAATCTACTTCTGGTCCTTTCATTTACACTTGGGGAGCCCCTTGCTTTGAACCTTTCACTTGCTGAGCCTTTCCCTTTCACTTGCGCTTAGAAAGCCTTTCACTTTTGGCCCTGGTGCTCTTGAAACGTTCATCAAATTGGGCCCTTTGGCGTACTTTTAAGAAACCTTTCACTTGCTATAAGAGCGAGTCTACTTTTGGTCCTTTCATTTACACCTGGAGAGCCCCTTACTCTGGCCCTTTCACTTACAGAGCCTTTCACTATTAACTCTTTCCCTTTCACTTGAGCTCAGAGAGCCTTTTACTGTTTTGCCCTCTCACTTACTCTTGGAAAACCTTTTGGGACTCTTCCCTTGTGCCATTCACTTTCTTGCAGAGAGCCTTTCACTTTCGGTCCTTTCACTCTCTTCCAGGGAGCATTTTGGTCCTATAACTTTTGTGAACAGCCACTTTTGGGCCATTCACTAGCGCTTGAAGAGCCTTCCACTTTTATCCCTATCCGTTACGCTAAGAAAACCTTTCACTTTTAGCCCTTTCACTTATACCGAGAGAGCCTTCCTCAGTGAATTCTTTCCCTTTCACCTGCGCTCAAAGAGCCTTTCACTGTTTTGCCCTTTCACTTACTCTTGGAAACCTTTCACTTTTGGCACTCTTACTTTCTCGTCGACTGCCATTCACTTTCTCGTGGAGAGCCTTTCACTTTTGGTCCTTTCACTTGCTCCCACGTAGCATTTTGGTCCCTTCACTAACTTCTGGTGCCATTTTTGGCAATTTACTACCGCTTTAAGAGCCTTTCACCTCTATCCTCTCCTCTTAGGCTAAGGAAGCCTTTCACTTTTAGCCCTTTCGCCAATGCTGAGAGAGCCTTTCATTTTTGGTCATTCGGATACTCTCGAAACTTAATACATTCAAGCTATGTACTCATTATTAGTGATTTTTGTTTTTTCATGCCTCAAAATTAGATCTTTGTTAAAAGTATACGAAACAATTTTTTCACTCCTTAACTTGGCGTACCTTGAAATTTCCTTCTTGCATTTATTTACTCCGCCAGCCTTGAAGCGATTCTCCGAATGTAAAAAATTAACCGAAAGTTTCCCGTCGCAAAATAAAATGCCAACTCCGAGTTTTTCTTGCTAACTGTTTTGCACTTCGAAACGGAGCCAGCAGTTATATCTGATATTCGGCAAAGCGTTTCAAGGGAAACCTTTATTTGTCCAATCTTGATTATATGATAATACCAACAATCTCAGTTTCGCCTCGACTTCATATTCCCCGGTTTTCGCTCCACCGTCAAAAGCGACTCAATTCGTCCCGCTATTCTCCGAAATTCGTTTGTTCTTTCGGTCGTCGTTCGTTCGGATATCCCGACGTTGATTGCAAGTTGTTCCGATGAAACCGCTGATTACACCCAGGGGATGTAGCCCCTAGTAACTTGCCAGCAATCAAACATAAATTGAACTTGACGAGACTGAAAAAACGCATCGTCCAGGGTCGAATATCCGGAAGTTGTTAATGATGACGTCATCACTTCCGCCCTTTGACCCTTCAGAATTCCCCCACTACCGCCGTTTTCTATTTAGTCTGCATCTCGGGGGGCCCTTGCCCTTTTTATCGGCCCTCTTTTTCTGGGCTATTAATCTTATCTGCGCGAGGTTTGTTATTCACGGGTGCGAAGGAGAAGAGAGGAAGCTATGAGGAGTTCTCGTCCATCACAGTCCCATAAGTGTCAACCCGTTCTTTTCCTTTTTGCTCCGAACTGCGAAGAAATAAATCTCTTCGGAAAAGTGTAGAGTCGTTTAGGATGGAGAAATCGATGGATGAAATGTGCGGTTTTTGCTACGGAAGTGCGCACCGTAGGTGTCAATAACATTGAAGATAAACTTTCGGTTCCTAATGGCTGTGCCCGAGTCGGATTGCAAATTTTATCCAAGAATTCTGTACTCTGAAGATAATTTAATAGGATGGCTCTATCGTCTGTACGTCCATACAGTGTGTGCAGCGAAAAATGGTAATCATAGACAAGAACACAATGTTTGATCAAATCTTTCAAATTTGGAAATAAAACAGGGGAGATATTTCTTCGCACAATACTTCCATATCTTAGTAAGCAAATTATAAAACTTATCGATCAAGATTTTGTCCAATTATGAGGCTATAAGGACCAAAATTTAGAAAACTCCGAATACCCATTCAAAATTTAAATGTCAAATTTTAACATTTAATGTCAACTTCTTAACATTTTTAACAAACTTGTCAAATTTACAACATTTTTAATGTTAAATTTTAACATTTAATGTCAAAATCTTTATAAAATAAACAGCGGCGTCGGATTAAAAAAAAAAAACGACCATACCTATTTCAGAGCTTAAAATTTATAACCAGTATTCATCAGTGCCTACCTAATGGTCATGTGAAGTCCTGATGGTAGTTCAATCCCCAAATTACTGTGTTCAATTACCCAAATTGTAAAATACTCATTTTCACTAATTTTTCAGGTTTTGTTTTTTCTCATTTTTTTCGATTCGTTTTTCTCATTTCAGAGTGTTTTATGAAATTTTATGAGATTCCGAGAACTTCTCAATTTCGGTCGAAACCAAATCTGAGTTTTCTTGGCGATTTTTTAATTCCCCCACGGATAAATTGTGGGAAACTCATTCGAGGAAAATTATCAGTTGAGTTCAACTCTCTGTCAAAATTCTTAATTACGAAAAATCGATCAAAAAAACCGGGTTTAAATTTTTGGTGAACACGGCCCCTATCTTCCTTCGAACTTGACCTAGCAAGGGCTAATCTGCAAGTCATTCGCAGATAGTTGCACTCGTATGAACTGAATCTCATTTTTACGCAATTGCCAAATTAAAATCTCTTGAAATACGTGCAACTATAAGTAACATCATGCTACATTAACTCTAATTCATATGCCTACGAATTCCTGCGTGATAATGAAAATACGATTTTTGACGCACCAGTTTTTGTATATCGATTCCCCGAGGGCGCCCGACGCGGTCGTTTCTCGCACGAAAAAATTCACCACTGACAGCGACGCATCGAAATTCGTTTTCTCTCTTCTCGCCAGCAATCAAGTAGAAAAAGGAAGAATAAAAGAAGAAGGGGGAGAGACCGATGAGGAGAACGCCGCGACCAAGGATCGGCAGGGGTGGAACAACGACTGGAGCTGATACGAATGAACGATCTGGAGAGGGGAGTCACCGGAGGAGAAGGGGTGGGGGAAATAGGGGAAAGATCCATGAGGGTGAAAAGTCGAACGTTGCCGAATGGGGTCGGCCCGCATCGGAATTCGCTCTTTCCTCTCTTCCAGGCATAACCCGAAAATTTTCAACGTAAAAAAAATCCTACTAAATAATCGTCTTATGTTTAAGGTGACCAGACATCCAAAATTCAAAAGTGGGACGCTATGAAATGAACAATAGGTATAGGTAATAGGTTTGTATATATAATAGGTATAGGTATATCAAAGTTGGTATAACAATGAATATCAAGAGTATTAAATTATAACGAATCAATAAAAATAAAAATAAAGACACAGAATAGGTAGGAACCACACCAAAACAATTATTGACTTTTAACTCGAAGTTGACATTGATCTCGAAGTTGACTTTGAACTCGAAGTTGACGTTGATATCGAAGTTGAGTTTGAACTCGAAGTTGACTTTGATCTCAAAGTTGTGTTTGAACTCGAAGTTGACTTTGATCTCGAAGTTGAGTTTGAACTCGAAGTTGACATTGATCTCGAAGTTGACTTTGAACTCGAAGTTGACATTGATCTCGAAGTTGAGTTTGATCTCGAAGTTGACTTTGATCTCGAAGTTGATTTTGATCTCGAAGTTGAGTTTGAACTCGAAGTTGACTTTGATCTCGAAGTTGATTTTGATCTCGAAGTTGACTTTGATCTCGAAGTTGACTTTGATCTCGAAGTTGAGTTTGAACTCGAAGTTGACATTGATCTCGAAGTTGAGTTTGAACTCGAAGTTGACTTTGATCTCAAAGTTGTGTTTGAACTCGAAGTTGACTTTGATCTCAAAGTTGTGTTTGAACTCGAAGTTGACATTGATCTCGAAGTTGACTTTGAACTCGAAGTTGACATTGATCTCGAAGTTGAGTTTGAACTCGAAGTTGACTTTGATCTCGAAGTTGAGTTTGAACTCGAAGTTGACATTGATCTCGAAGTTGAGTTTGAACTCGAAGTTGACATTGATCTCGAAGTTGAGTTTGAACTCGAAGTTGACTTTGATCTCGAAGTTGAGTTTGAACTCGAAGTTGACATTGATCTCGAAGTTGAGTTTGATCTCGAAGTTGACTTTGATCTCAAAGTTGTGTTTGAACTCGAAGTTGACTTTGATCTCGAAGTTGAGTTTGAACTCGAAGGTGACATTGATCTCGAAGTTGACTTTGATCTCGAAGTTGATTTTGATCTCAAAGTTGTGTTTGAACTCGAAGTTGACATTGATCTCGAAGTTGAGTTTGATCTCGAAGTTGACTTTGAACTCGAAGTTGACATTGATCTCGAAGTTGAGTTTGAACTCGAAGTTGACTTTGAACTTGAAGAATGTTAGGTATCGTTGTAGGGACCGGTAAAATAGTCCAAATAACATGGCTTTGTAAATAATTTCGTGTTTTAGAATATGAAATTTTCTCCACTAACCAATGGTTTGGTCAAAATAAAAGATGTAAGTATGCTGTTATTTATTCGTAAATTTCCTTTTTCTGAACTTCACGACGAGGTTAAACGAAAAATATTGTTATGTACTAACGCGTTCGAAGAATATAAATTTATAAACTCTCGTTCATTCCGTGTATCGTTTCCATTCCACATTTCGTCCCTGATGAATAAATAGAAATGAAATAGCGACAAGACCGAGCGGAATTCGTTATCTGAAGATCCCGTGTTAACTCGTTAAAACATCACGTCCTTAGCAAACTGCCAAAACACGAAACTCGCCCCAAAGCCAGGCATAGGGAAGCGATCCAAGTAGCAAAGGTGCCTATCACAGCCCCTCATAGCAAGCTCGATCCGACATCAGCTTACAAGGAGTTCCATGCTAATGAAATGCAAATTCCCAAGGTAATTCTAGCTCGGTTAAGCCGCCCAAATATCTATTTATGATTCACCGTAAACTTCGAGCGTTTCCGTACCCTTTCCATAACGCGCGGGGTTCGGTTATATCTGACTATTAACGCTACGTGTTTCTCCACTTTGCCAGCCTCGGGTTCTAAAAGGCTTTTCTCGTTTTGACAAATTTGCCCTGGTGAAATTGATTTTTTGAAAAATTATTATCTAGTTCACGAATGCGCATGTTTGTTTTATGCCAGTTAGAATTAATTAGATTAGAATAGGTACATAGCGCGAAATAGCAAAAACTGATCGAATTATACCAGTTTTTGCGATTCAGGCATTTGCTCGAGACTACCGGTCGTTCGCATCACAGCCTGCCTCCCTGACGCTCGCATCGCGCCTGCCTCCCTGACGCTCGTATCGCGCCTGCCTCCCTGACGCTCCTCACTGCCTCTCGGTAGCTCGCATCACAGCCTGCCTCTCTGACGCTCCTCACTGCCTCTCGGTCGCTCGCATCGCGCCTGCCTCCCTGACGCTCGTATCGCGCCTGCCTCCCTGACGCTCCTCACTGCCTCTCGGTAGCTCGCATCACAGCCTGCCTCTCTGACGCTCCTCACTGCCTCTCGGTCGCTCGTATCGCGCCTGCCTCCCTGACGCTCCTCACTGCCTCCCGGTCGCTCGTATCGCGCCTGCCTCCCTGACGCTCCTCACTGCCTCTCCGTCGCTCGCATCACAGCCTGCCTCCCTGACGCTCGTATCGCGCCTGCCTCCCTGACGCTCGCATAGCGCCTGCCTCCCTGACGCTCCACACTACCTCTCGGTCGCTCGCATCGCGCCTGCCTCCCTGACGCTCCTCACTGACTTTCGGTCGCTCCTCACTGTCTCTGTCGCTCTTAATGATCGGGACAAACAATGCTCTTAATTCAACGGGGAAAATTTTGGGCTTTACAATTTTAAAGTTATTTACGAGTTGTTGTTCACTCGTACATGTTGTTCACCAAAAAATACCTAGTGGAAAACTTCAAACAATGAACGAATAATCTCAGCTCTGCCCATTATCGGCGTGAAAGCCTTCTGAATTATTTTCCAAAAATAAAATACGACTAGGCGAGTAAAACATAATCAGTTCTAGTCATTTTCGGCTAATCAAGCCAATGCTTAATCAGGACTGGAGCGGGATTCCAACAATATTTAGCGAAACGGAGAATATGCGCATTACCTACGTCGTTACGTCGCCTCTCATTTTCACCTTCCAACAAGAGCAATTTGTCTGGGTAGGGGAACACTTATATGTTCAACCCTCGAGGCCGGGTTGATTCGCCGCAATCCAAGCCACGATCCTTTGCGCGTTATCTCCCCCGCACCGCAGAACGCGTTCGAAAAAAGTCCGGAACCACTCGAATTACTTCGGGGCGAGGGGATGCGAACAAAAAGTCTGCGAGCGCAGCCCCACTTAACATTTTTTGCATAATTTGTTTCCTGGGGAGAATTCCACGACGACGGTCCGAAAATGGCATTAGTCAAAAAGTTGTTGAACAAAAATTAGGTAATATTCAATTTTTTTCCAATAAAATAGAAAGAAGTTGTTACCTAACTAGTAAAACATGGAAGTTTTGTACTATCTGCTCACCACTGATTTTCATAGCATAATGGATAAAACAGGATTTTTGAGCCAATCGAATTCGGTTTGAAAAATCAAAATTTAAAATTCCGATTGAAAAACATAATTTATATACTCACAGTGGTCTACATAACGTCATCGAGAAACAGACGAACTAAAACGTTAAATTGCACACTCCGATAAAATTGATCAGCGCAAAATATCGATATTTATTCAGTTTGCTGCCGATGCTCACGTTCAACGTCAAGTGCTTGAACGTATTTCAACGTAGGTAACCTACGGGCTGATAAATGCAATAGCGTTCGAATTCTCGAGACCATTTCTAATTAAAAAGGTTCGCCTACATTCAATACAGCAGTCATTATTTTGACGACCATTATTGGAACCGGCACCCCCATCGAATCCGTTCAAAAGCTACCGACTAGTTGAGAGGGCTTCAATTTTTAAAGCCGCTAAAAAACTCGCTCCCTCTTCGATTTGAGTATTGCAGCCACTTCGGCCAACGGTGTTGAAAATCCCGTCTGTTGAATGTCTCTTTTAACGAAGGCTAGCTACAGTAAAAATTGGAGGGAACCAGTACATGGGGGGGGGGGGGTTGACGTATTTTAAGATGTTGACATATTTTAAAGATGTTGACATATTCACTTTTCTGAATTTTTTGGTATTTCCTGGATCAAGACGAACATTTTCGTTGCCTTGGATTTTTTCCAGGCCCACCGTCTGACCCATGTTTTAGCGACAATACAATTTTCGACATTTCATTTTTTCCTATATTGCACTATTTGATTTGGTGACATTATAGAAAATTCAATTTTAATCAACTTTTGTACGTGGCGATTTTTTGATCCGACCCTTCCTTATGGCGAAAATTCAGTTTTAAATTTTTTATGTCTTCAATATAATTATAGTACCTACAGATTCTAAACGGTTGATCGGAACCCTATGAACCTGCACCTTAAAATTTTTGTCTCGGCCGTTCAAATCCAGGAAAATTGTCGAGAGCTCACCATTTTCAACGTGGTGATCATAAGAGCGTTTTGAAATTTTCAAATCGATATTACGTCCAAGACGTTGACATATTTTCACTTTTCTGAATTTTTCGGTATTTCCTGGACCAAGACGAACATTTTCGTTGTCGTGAGATTTTTTCCAGGCCCACCGTCTCACCCATTTTTTAGCGTTTTTCGTTATCTTTGACAATTTTTCCCCGAATAAGCGACTTTCTGATATTGTAGTCTTATAGGAAATTCAATTTTAAGCAACTTTTGTATCACTCAATTTTTTGGCCAGACGCTTCCTTATAGACGAAATTTGAGTTTGTCTTTGATATATTGCAGTTCGAAACACAATGAACCTACACCTCAAAATTTTGGTCTCTGCCGTGCCAAACCAGGAAATTTGAAATTGTAGTCCTATAGAAAATTCAATTTTAAGCAACTTTTGTATCACTGGATTTTTTGGCCAGACGCTTCCTTATAGACGAAATTTGAGTTTGTATGTCTTTGATATATTGCAGATCGAAACACAATGAACCTACACCTCACAATTTTGGTCTCTGCAGTGCCAAACCAGGAAAATGGCCGAAAACTTACTATTTTGGACGTTTATAGTTATCGAGCGCGAGCTAATGCGATTAGAAATTAACGAATTTCACGATATTGGATCACTAAGTTAACATTAGCGTTCCCATAATCAGTATTTTACTTCTTTAGGATCTGCGGCGGTTACGATTCACCCTAACCCGATGGAAAAGCGAGGGGTGGCAGCCTAATCCGCTAACTTGGCCCCCGCCCCCGCCCCCTTCCATTTAGCCTCCCCCGTGGCCAGCCCTAAAAGCAACCTTAGTGCAGTCTCGCCCCGAAGGGATGGCATAAGGGTGTCCCCGAAGGCACTAACTTGTTAAATTGGTCGGACCACTGGCACGACGGGACTGGAGGTCGACGATGAGTCATACCCGAATTACCCCACCCTTCCCAGCCCTGGTAAGAAAATCAAAAATCCCGTCACGTCAAGTGGGATAACCCAGACGGGGATAAAATCGAACGGGATCACAATCTAACGTAGGTACCAAAACGTGGAAGCATTGTGTGTTGCAACACAGTTAAACCTTAAACCCTAAAAGATTTTTAGATTCCAAAATTGTCAGAATTCCTAATTTGTCTTCATTTTTAAAACTTCTGGATTTTAATATTCCGATTTTTCAAAAGTTTTCACCCAAAATTCCAAATTTTCGAAAACTCTTAAGTTTTCGAATTTTTCTCAGATTCCAATTTTTTAATTTTTCCAGGATTTCAAATCTTTCAACATTCCAGGTGCACTAAATGTTTAAAATCCCAAATTTTCCAAGATTCAAACTTTTTAAGTATTCCATGATTCCAAAATTTCAATGTTTTTGAAATTCCCAATTTTTCAAGATTTTGTAATTTCCAGATATTCCCCAAAAGGTTCAAAATTCCAAATTTTCTAAACCTCAAATTTTTCCAAGATTTTCAAAATTTCGAATTTTCTAACATTTTTTTGTTTTTCTAAAATTCTCAAATATTTGTTAATATTTTAGGATTACTAAATTTTATGATTTCAATTTTTAAATTCCCAACTTTGTACATACAAACGTTCTGAATTTTTCAATTCGGCAAAATTTTCAAAATTCCAAATTTTCCGTGGTTTCAAAATTTTCTCGAAAGTTTTTTGGGCAAAATCGAAAACTTGTGATTTTTTACAAAATTAAAAACAAGTTTTTGGCAAAACTGAAAAATATAGGCACCCATCCCAGTTGGCAATTTGGGTGAAATTTCGACAGGATTTCGAAATTTGAGGAAACCGAAAAAATCCAGCTCTAGGCTGGAAAATATAGGATACAATAAAACTCAAAGCTTACCATGGCTCGCAACCATTTTATTCAATCGCATAATTACTTACAACTCAATTTTCGTTTCGTCACACTCCAAAATAAGGAAAAAATGTCGATAGAATACAAATAATTAAATAATTTGTTAACTACGAATAGAAAATGGAAAGAACGAAAAACTAAGATTGTTTTAGTAGAAGAAACAAGTAGTAACAATTAAGTACCTAAATTGTCGACGTTCACATAGACACACTTTAGATCACCAACTACACTCAAAGCGAAGTACCTGATTAACATTGGCACGCGGAAATAATTTATCCATTAACCGTATGGCCGTAGCTGTAATTAATTTTGGCAATGGTTTACGAAATGGAAATTGAAGGAAAACCATGAACGGGCTGAGTATTCAGGTACGGAACGCCTCGAGACTTCTACCGGATATTCATGATTTTTAGCATAGGTATAATAGGTACCTACATGAGTAAAAAATTACATCGATAGGAAATCAAAAATAACGATAGGCACTACGAAAAGAACCAACCAATCTGACTAATGATTATCACTATACGTCCTTCATCATCATACCAATAACAAAAAAGTTGGAGGTTTGCAATTGCACGCGCCATTCAGGCATTAATACAATAATTCGAAAAAACTACCTATGTCGAATTTTTTTGCCAAAATAATGTAAAAATTACAAATATGATTTTTCACAAGCGCAAACAACATGATTTTCTCAAAGTTTAATTGTTTTCAGCAAATTGTGAAATCACGATTTTTAGCAAATAAACTAACATGATGTTTATTGAAAAACGGAATTTAAACAACACAAAAAAAAATGATTTTAGCAAAACTAAAAAACATGATTTTTAGCAAAACTGGCAAAACATCTGTTTTAGCAACACCAAAAACCATGTTTTTTTTCCAAAATTAAAAACATAATTTTTAGCATACTAATAGAGAATCATACTTGATTTAAAAAAAAAACTATGAAATTTTTTTGAAAAATTATCAAACAAGGATTCCAGCTCAACTTAAAACATGATTTAAAAAATTGTAAAGCACGATTTTTAGCTCAATGAAAATTCTGCAAGACCCTAATTTGCCAAATTTTTCACAAAAGACTAAAATTTAAGATTTCTTTATTATAACTGATCCATTAAGCCCGAGTGGCGCGTACGAGTACAAACCGACGGTCGGAAAAAGCCGTAACGAAGTTCTTGGCAATTTTCGCCATTTTTCCTTTTGACCCGAAATTTTCACAATGTTTACCCACACAATTTTAAATTTTACAGCGGTTTTGCCCATAAAAAATCTACTGAATTGTTTTCCTTATATATAGATGGCGTCGTAGAAAAAACTACATGATTGCATCGAAGGGAGTTTCGATTTTGAGAATATTAGAGAAACGAGATCAACGTCCCGCCATTTCGATATATTAAATAGGTAATTAGGAATATAAAAACAGGATATCGGAGAGGGAAAATGATCATTTTCCGAAAAATTCCAATCCGAGAAAGGCGGCGTACAGAAGAAAGAGATGAAGGCACAGTCTTTTCCATTTCGAAAATAAACAATAATAAAGAGGGTTAGAAGGTATTCAATAAATAAACGATCCTAGTAAATAAGAAAGTAGACGATTGCACATTGGAGATGAGGAATTCTTTTTTTATTCAGGTCGATTAGGCGGAAGACCATTTCACGGGCGCAGTGAAATTCGAATTTGCATTTTTTTTTGGCAAATTTTGCATTATTTTCTCGTTTTGTACGTTTATTGATGAAATTTTCAAAAAATCGAGAGAGGACCGATGTGAAAGCTACCTATTACCATAATATGGTATACCATATTACCATAATTTCATATTATGATTGGGTCTCTTGGGCCATTCCCCAACATTAAAAAATAATAATTCCTGAACACCCGACAAAATAATCGTCAGTTTCCGACGATTTTCGCCCCGCAAAATGGTCAACCCGCTTTTGAAAAACTAAAAATACAGGATACAATATTTTTCTTATCAGATAACAAAAACAACATCCTGAGATACAGCAGAAGAAATAAGCAGCAATCATACCAGCCGATTTGCATTATTTACTAGACATTATTGAACACTTCGAATTTGAGAAAACGACGCACTACCGTTAAAAAAGGTAAAATCGAGCGTTTTCACTATCGAATTGCATCAGTTTGGCCGCATCAGGCGGAAATATTTCATCAATTTGAGCTGAAATTCACGGGAAGGCTATCGAGTGGCATTTGGCTGGAAATTGCGCAGTCTGGAAACACCGAAAAATTTCCCAAAAAGTCTTGTTACGGGAAGCTGGAGACTACAAAATGTCATGGAACGATATTGCGCCAGTCTTGAAAAAGCCGAAAAACTGCGACAAAAAAAATTAAAAAAAGTGCATCTATCAGCTTACCAGCTGCGAAAGAGAATAGTTTCTTGTACGATGAGCTAAGACAAGGCAGGAACGAGGGGGACGACGTGACAAATGAGTAGTTTTGACAAAAAAAAAAATAATAATCCCTGAATACCACGAATAATCTAAGTCAGAATGAGGCTGCAAACGAAGATCTTGAGCCTAGGACGTACGAGTTGCTGACGCCGATCTAAAGCAAAGCAGGTGCCAAACATAAAATGCATTAAATGGCATTCAGATCGTACAGCAATGCACAAGTTCGCAAAATTTGCAAACTTGTGCATTGCTGTACGATCTGAATGCAAAGATTGGCTCGCCCAGCTTGCTCAAGAGGCATTCCCTGAGCTGAACTTGGTTTATCTTGGCAAAGCATCCGATTTGATCGAATGCCTCGAATCGTTATGCCACGTTGCACAATCAGGGTGAATACGAGTCAAAACAGCACGAAAGTTAACAGTGCAGGTCCTCCACGGGCTGAATCCATGAATGCAGAGGTTTGCTGGCACAGCAGGTCCAGAAGATTGAGGCATTCCCAGAACTGAACTTGGTTCATCTTGGCAAGGCATCCGATTTGTTCGAATGCCTCAATCGTTACGCCTCATAGCAGAATCCAGATGAGTGCAAGGCATTTGCCGCTAACAATGCAGGTGCTGCATGGACTGAATCCATGAATGCAGACGTTTGCTGGTAATGCCTGCTTCAGAGATTGAGGCATTCCCTGAGCTGAACTTGCGGATCTTGGCAACACATCCACCTTGAATGAATGCCTCCAATCGTTATGCCTTGTTGCAGAATCAGGACTGCATGGGTTGAATCCTTGAATTCCAAGATGTGCTGGCAATGCCTGCATCAGATATTGAGGCATACCCTGAGCAGAACTCGTTTGATCTTGGCAAGAACATCCAATTTGATTGAATACCTCAAATTGTTATGCTACGTCGCAGGATCAGGATGAATGCGAGAGGGAAGCTGAGGCATTTGCTAACCAAGCTACTTGTGTGGGACGGCAAGGGTTGAAGCCTTGAATTCCATGATGTGCCGGAACAGCCTGCCCAGAAGATTGAGGCATACCGTGAGCTGAACTTGGTTTATCTTGGCAAAGCAACCGATTTGTTCGAATGCCTCAATCGTTATGCCTCATAGCAGAATCCAGATAAGTGCAAAGCATTGCCGCTAACAATGCAGGTGCTGCATGGACTGAATCCATGAATGCAGACGTTTGCTGGTGACGCCTGCTTCAGAGATTGAGGCATTCCCTGAGCTGAACTTGGCTGATCTTGGCAACACATCCACCTTGAATGAATGCCTCCAATCGTTATGCCTTGTTCCAGAATCAGGACTGCATGGATGGAATTCCAAGTGTGTTGGCAATGCCTGCTTCAGATATTGAGATTGAGTCAGAACTTGGTTGATCTTGGCAAGAACATCAAATTTGATTGAATGCCTCAAATCAATATGCTGCAAATGCGACGATCAGGATGAATGCGAGGGGGAAGCCGAGGCATTCGCTAATCAAGCTACTAGTGTGAGACTGCAAGGATTTAAGCCTTGAATTCCATGATGTGCCGGCACAGCCTGCCCAGAAGATTGAGGCATCCCCTGAGCAGAACTTATTCATCTTGGCAGCACGTCAACTTTGATTGTATGCATTGTTGCTTTGATCGTCATGCCTTGTTGCAGGATCAGGATTTCCTGAGCTGCCGGATTCGCCCACCAAGGCAGAACTTTCTAACGTCATTCGCTGCCACTGGCTGCTTGAAAAAGAAGCATGTCTCGAGTGACCTTGCATTGGCTGATCCAGGCAGCACACACTGAAAAACAAGCACCCAAATCTTGAGGTATGATCTAGGCCATAACGAAGCAGGTCCTGAGACATTTGATGAAACACCAACACGGCATCAACATGGACCTGCCAGGCCACTTGTACGAAGCCCTGAGCTGCATACACATGGCGACACATTGAATCTACAAGGAATGCCGATGATCATGCTGCTCGTACACTTTGCTGCAGAACCTGTCCACGAACAGCCTGAGGGCAGGAAATGGAATATTCTATCAAGCACCAAAGCCTTTCTGCAGGTAACGCACAAGCACTGGCCACGCCAATCATCAATTGCCCCATTGGATGCCTTGGCCTGTAAAAATGCCTAGTTTGATATTATCTGGAGGCACTACCTTGACTCAACCATACACAAGAGCGAGCGTTGAAAATCGAATGCCTCGTTTCCATACCTCATGCCTGTCCAACTTGAAAAAGTTCCGTTTCGTACAATTACCCGCCTAAACATTAACGTATCTTTCCAGCAGACATTGTATTATCAGGTTCTGCTTTATTCAATCGATCAGAGTAAATTTGAACGGCTGTAAAAAATTTATGGCACAACATATCGACGGCAAAGTGGTGAGACCTCGTATCTCCAATTTCGTACCTGCACGTGCACATTAGAGATGCCATGGAAATTCAATGTGGTTACATAGGGTGCCATAGGAACAGTGGCGGTCTTAACAAAATGGAGATACGAGGTCTCACCACTTTGCCGTCGATATTATGGATACTACATATATCTGCATAACCCAGGGGTAGCGCTGCACAACAGTAGTAAGTGGAATGGGAATGTTTTTGCTACAATTACATTTCAAGCACTGTTCAAGATTACTGCAGACTCATTCGAAGACTTTTATTGAAGCCTAATGCTCTGAGTTACCTCCGATGGTTTGACGTCAATACCGAGGATATTTCCTAGCCATACAATATTACCGAGAAAAATTGAAGATTTCAAATAAGAATTTATTCTGCTTAGGAGAAAATTTAGTTACATTGAAATAATAGGTAAAATAATTGAAGGTATTACCTCCAGGTATGGCAAAGGCGAATCGGTGAAATTGCTGGGCACAAACCCGATGGCAAACATCGCCCGAATTCAAAAAGATTGCCTACTTTATACAAAAAGTGAAAAATGACATACAATCCGTCAAAAAGTTGGTGAGACGAATTGGCAGCCCCAAGGGCCTTTAAGATTACTGTAAGCATCTTTAGGATTGTTTTTGAATTCGGGCCATTAGGTTCGGGTGAGCGAAGTGAAATACTTGGCATGCTAAATTCTCATGATTACGGTATTTAAATTTAATTAATCCTAGTTAGAAAAATTACCTGAATTGAATGGCGGACAAAGATCGAGATACTTTTTGAAAAATCAACGACAATTAAGCGCCTCGAAAGTCAAAAACCGTCCGAAAAATTGCCTTCGATTTTACAGGATTTATAAAATAGCACCATTTTTTGTGACTATAGAAAAATGTAATCGACCGATTCCAGCGAAGAAACTGGAGGTCAAAGCCGACTGGCTCTCAGCCAATGAAATTCAGCCGATAATTTGACCGGACCCTTCCGGATAGATTTGGCAATGACAGTAACATAAATATGTTAAAAATAAGCGTTCAACTATTGGACAGATCGGTGATAATGAACGGATTTTACGCTCGATAAGCAATGGCGGGGTTCAAGGTTCTTTCGAATTATCGACTACTGGAACGCATTTCTCAATTTGAAGACACGTGAAAAACACGATAAAAAACAATAGGAAAACATAAAATTATACACACGGGAACAATAACTAAGAGCAGTGCAATATGGCCACAATATCAAAATTAGGATACGCTCGAGACACTTGTGAGGTTCTCAATTAAATTTTCCAATTTTTTTCATGAAATGATCGAGTTGAGTTTTTAGGCCAGTCCAAAAAAGGACTTCGACTGGAAAAATTCGGGCTTTTTTGACGTTTATGACCTGGAAAACACAAATTTGGACATGGCCACCTTGCAGCAATACTTCAAATTAATGAGAGAGAACAAGAAATATTTTCTTAATTTTAGGTAGGTATGTTGAGAAATGATTTTAACAAATTTCTTAGATGCAGAAAAAGTTATAGCTTTTATAAAAAAAATTACAAAAAAATTATCAAAGAAAAAATAGATTAGGTATTGAAAATAGCAAACACATAAGAACGAATAACTGAAGATCTGTAACAGAATCCTATCACCAAAACCTTCGAACAACTTGCAAAATAATTGATACCAACAAAAAAAAAGTTTTTTGAAGAATTGCATCTGAGAAACGAATAACGCTAAAAAGCCTCAATTGTAACCAATTTTCAGAAATTCTCTGCTTTTAACAACAGTACGATACTTTTTCTTTCAAATAAGCGTTTTCTAGGATGCAACAAAAAAAAAAAAAAAAAACAGATTTCTAAAATGTTGACTCATTTTGGGTAACTCAAAAATTCTAATAGCAAGATGTCAACGTCAAATTTGTGTTCAACAGACCAAAAGTGAAAAATACGCCAAAAATTCCCTAAAGAAGGATTATCGCGTTACGGCCGCCTGATCAGGGTCATCCAAAAGGGCTCAAAATAACGCCGCATCAGGACGGCTGGAAATTTCAAATACGGAGGGCGTTTCCACGGTAATGCTGCATTGCAGATTTGAATAATTCCGCGTTGCAGTTGAAGAATCACTCACAAATATTCAGCGTCTCAAGCATCGAAAACAGAGCACCGTTTCGCAGGATAGAAACCTTCAAAATGTCGCCGCGGACTCGCAGATGTTGCTGCAGCTTAATCGGACACATCCCTGTAGGGGATTTCCGATGCTATACTGAAGTCTTCGAGGTACGAATTCAGGAATTCGAACGTGGGCCGTTTTTCCGGCTCCGCGTCCCAGCAGGCGAGCATCAACCGGTAGATGGGGTCAGGCACGTGGTGAGAGGCTGGTTTCGGCATCCGGTAGCCGTGGTCGATCTGTTCGATAACCTCACGTCCGTGCATGCCTGGAAAAGGGAATTTTTCAATGTTACATTACAGGACTGACTGCAGAATCGAGGGATCAGAGAATTTATCCTTTTGAGCCTACAAGCTTGGGAGAGCTTAAAAGCTTCTGAGAAAGCCAGGTTCTCCTGGGCTTCACCGCTCTCAGAAGATTCCAGGCTCTCCCAGGCTTCACAGCTTTCCAAGGGTTCAAGGCTCTCAAAAGCTTCCAGGGCCTCCCAGGCTTCACGGCTCTCACACACTTCACAGCTCTCACAGGCTTCTAGGCTCTTCCATGCTGCACAGTTCTCCCAAGCTTTTAGGCTCTCCCAGGCTCCACAGCTCTCACAAAATACCAGGCCCTCCCAGGCTTGAAGACACTCCAAGGATTCAAGGCTCTCCCAAGCTTCTCGGCTCTCCCAGGCTTGACGACTCTCCAAGGATTCATGGCTCTCATAAGATTCCAGGCTCTCCCAGGCTTCTCTGCTCTCCAAGGATTCAAGGCTCTTACAAGCTACTAGGGTCTCCGAGGCCTTGACCTTTTGAGAGCTTGAAAGCTTGCAAGAGAGGCAGTCCTAGCTTCACGACTCTCCCAGGATTCAAGGCTCTCGCCAGCTTCTAGGCTCTCCCAGGCTTCACGGCTCTCACAGGCTTCTAGGCTCTTCCATGCTGCACAGTTCTCCCAAGCTTTTAGGCTCTCCCAGGCTCCACAGCTCTCACAAAATACCAGGCCCTCCCAGGCTTGAAGACACTCCAAGGATTCACGGTACTCATGAGATTCCAGGCTCTCCCAGGCTTCTCTGCTCTCCAAGGATTCAAGGCTCTTACAAGCTACTAGGGTCTCCGAGGCCTTGACCTTTTCAGAGCTTGAAAGCTTGCAAGAGAGGCAGTCCTAGCTTCACGACTCTCCCAGGATTCAAGGCTCTCGCCAGCTTCTAGGCTCTCCCAGGCTTCACTGCTCTCACAAGAATCAAGGCTCTCCCACACTTCACGGCTCTCACAGGCTTCTAGGCTCTTCCATGCTGCACAGTTCTCCCAAGCTTCTCGGCTCTCCCAGGCTTGACGACTCTCCAAGGATTCACGGCACTCATGAGATTCCAGGCTCTCCCAGGCTTGACGACGGCTCTCCCAGGCTTCATGGCTCTCACAAACATCAGGCTCTTCTATGCTACTTGGCTCTCATAAGATTCCAGGCTCTACCAAGCTTTCAGGGTCTCCCAGGCTTGACGACTCTCCAAGGATTCAAGGCTCTCATAAGATTCCAGGCTCTCCCAGGCTTCTCTGCTCTCCAAGGATTCCAGGCTCTACCAGGCTTTTCTGCTCTCCAAGGATTCCAGGCTCTTACAAGCTACCTTTGGGATCCTGGGAGAGCCTGGAGGAGCCTTGAATCTTGGAAGAGCCTGGAATTAAGGTCAATAAAGGTCAATACAGCGACCTACCTCATCCTAAATGGAACATCAACAATATATTTGTCACAAAATTGAAATAACAAATTGTCTCACCTGGATAAGGCACTTGGCCATAGGTGAAGAGTTCCATCAACAGAATACCGTACGACCAGACGTCCGATTTAATCGAGAACCGGCCATACACGATAGCTTCGGGTGCAGTCCATTTGATGGGGAAACGAGAACCTGGGAACCGTCAACATTTTTATGAAGGTCACACATAGTTTTTTATGGCTTGGAGCTCACACTGTGGTCCGGAAAGTCCCCAAAACCCAAAAATCGAACGAAGATCATAAATCCTACATCATAAAAGTTGTTACTGAAGGCCCGATTGCTTTCTTAAGTTACTAAATCATCCGAATACAGGAAATCGGACAGGAGGTTCAAAGTTAATTTTTTCCCATGGTTACACAATTACTTGGAATTTCTATCTGATCAAATGCAGGTCTGTTTTTGTGCCTTAACAGTCTTCAACAGAATAAGGCAGGATTCGCAATAATTCACAGTACTTCCGCACTTCAAAAACTATCAAAATAATCAGAAAAAAATTAGAATTTGCCAAAAATTGATGAAAATTCGGGCATTTTCCTAAAAAAAATTGTATTTTATGAAAAAAAATTTTTTTTCAAGCATTATTGATTTTGACAACAAAAAAAAATCAATCGAGTATTGGGAACTTATTCCAATTTCAATTTGGAGGTACTGTAAGTTATCTACAAATCGCTGGTTCATATTTCATTCACCAAGGACATCAATCGAGAGCCAAAATACTAAAAAAAGCTCTTTTCGCATTTCTCCAGCTCAGATACATCTTACGTTGAAAGCGTGCTTCGAAGAGAGAGAAAACGTGTGAAAACGCTGCTTTAACAAAATTGGGTTGTGGTGCAAATACTCGGTCAAACACTATGAAAACCAATCCAGCCTTTTGAAGGAACTTTCAAATTTACCTTTAAATTCTAAATTTCGAGAGCCTGCTGGGAAAGGAAGAGGGAGAAACAAAAGACAAAATCAAAAACTCAAAAGTCGAAAAAGCTCAATTATCGCGTCTGTATGTTTTCCACATGAAATAATCAGATGACAGACCGTCGAACAATTTTTTTAGATAAATTTGACATAGTTTACCTTGTTTTGGACAGTATTCGTCATCCTCGATGACTCGGGCCAGGCCGAAATCGCAAATTTTGGCGATGTTGTTCTCGCCGATGAGAACGTTTCGAGCCGCTAAATCTCTGTGGATGAGCTGCTTCATTTCCAAGTAGGCCATACCGCTCGCCACCTGAGAAATGTCAGATTTCCAAAATAGTATCCGCAATCCCATACCCGTTAGCAGCTTAATCGGAGATGTTAGATCAATTTACCAGTAGCCGAAACCGGGAAATTATTCAGTTGATCAGGGTTATTCAATGATTAGTCACCAAATCCCTCGCTTGATTAGTTCTAATCGATCGGTCAAATTTAATCAGCTCTCTCGATCAGTTCGGATGACTAATTGTTGATTAACCTTAATCGACTGATTAATTTCCACCGATCGGCTTCTAATAAAGTGACTTCAAATCTCAAGAAATCGCATTAAATCTCACCTGGTACGCTATGTAGATGAGATTGGGCATATCGAGGTCCTTGCCGTCGCCGTTCCTCAGGAACTCCAGTAAGGAGCCGTTCTTCATGTATTCGGTGACTATGTAGATGGGCTCGGCCTTCGAGCAGACGGCGTACAGCGCCACCAGGCGGTCGTGGCGGAACTTCTTCATGATGGCCGCTTCTTGCAGGAACGCCTGCGTAGACATCGAGCCTTGCCGTAATGTTTTGACAGCCACTTCGATGCTGTTTCTCCATTTGCCTGGAACGGGTGTACCACAAGGTTAACTATTTGCGCCATATCTATCCATACAGCTTTCATACTTATTCGGGTGATTGGAATCGCTCCAAGGCGCGATTTGGTAAAATGTAACAGCCATTTTGCTTTGATAACTTACCATACCAGACAGTGCCGAATTGGCCTTGCCCCAGTTTATGGACCAATTGAATTTCGGATCTGTCGATTTCCCAATCGTCGCGCAGTTGAGGCGCCAAATCCCAGATTTGCGGCTTCGGTCGCGGGCAGGGCTTCGATAAGACGTGACACAGGCCCAGGGCGTTCTCTGAAAGAGCACCACCAGCTCGATTATGCTGTTTTTATGTAGATAAAATTGAACTTGAGGATTTTAAATTAGAAGCATCGGGAGCATGAGGCCATGCAAAGCATATGAAGCATTATGCAGCATCACGCATATATAGCATTGCGTTGCATATGTAGAATTGTGTCATATATGCAGCATAGCGTCGCATATGTAGCATTTTGTTGTATATGCAGCATAGCGTCGCATATGTAGCATTGCGTCGCATATGTAGCATTGCGTCGCATATGTAGCATTTTGTCGCATATGTAGCATTTTGTCGCATATGTAGCATTTTGTCGCATATGTAG
The DNA here is from genome assembly GCA_036186465.1 of Nesidiocoris tenuis. Taxonomy (NCBI): domain Eukaryota; kingdom Metazoa; phylum Arthropoda; class Insecta; order Hemiptera; family Miridae; genus Nesidiocoris; species Nesidiocoris tenuis. Next base: position 4,304,897 of record AP028923.1, read on the forward strand.
CATTGCGTCGCATATGTAGCATTTTGTCGCATATGCAGCATCGCGTCGCATATGCCTCATAAATCGGAGAATGTGGCAGCATGCGAATGAATGAAAGCATATGGAGCGTACGTCATATTTAGCATAATGCAGCATACAAAGCTAGAGGTGCAAGTTGGATTATGTCGAACACCTATCCAGTATCATGCAGCATACAAATGGTTACGCATCACACAACGTACTAAGCAGCATGCAGATGCTGCATCGCACGCAACTGGCTCAGTTGAACAAGGCCGAGGTCAAAAATGTGTCCGAAATTCACCAAAAAATAACTCACTGGTATAGGCTTGAACGAGGGCCGGCAACGTCGCCATGATTTGATTTGCGGCGATAAAATAGCCACCGTCGGCTGCGGGTTTGATTTTGTAATGTTTGACATGATAGCCGCGCGACTGTTCCCAATCTTTGACGGAGAGTGAGTATCCGTTGGGGTTATGTTCCGAATCTCGTATCAGGTACGTCCCCCGGGGCTCCTCTTCGGCCATCAGCAGCTTTTCAGCCTCTTTTCGGGAAACTTTGCCGAAATACCAGCTGAAACAGCGCGTAATGTTATTTCCACCAAACTACGATGAAGCTTAAATAATATGAATATAGTACGCGATACGTCGTACGAGCGGTTAAACCTCGATCAACAAAATTTGTTTATAATTTGTATATAACATTATATGCCTATGGTCGGAGTCCAAAAGGTATGCCTTCCTTGAAAATAAGGTACGCTTCCAACGAGAACCACATAGGTAGGAAAGAAGTTCGAGTTGAATAATTTATAAGTTTCCAACTGGGGAAAAAACTTTTTAACCGCTTACTCTTCGCTCTCGACGGATTTATCTTCAGCGACAAAGTTCCACGGGATCAATCCTTCCTCGCCGGTGCCCAAATGCCGCACTTTCCACCAGTCGGATTCGCTGCAAAAGAAATGGCATTATTCTCACATTCTGCCCTGTTCCAAAGATGATGGGGCAAAACGTATATCGGAGAATTTCCAGGAAAAAAATCATTTTGAAGCGGTTGAAAAAAAAATTCAATTTAATTTAAACTAAAAATAATGTCTAAAAAATAAACAAATTTTGTGAAGTTTTTAGACATTATTTTTAGTTTTTTTAAATGTAATTAATCTACATTTTGAAATTTTTCAAGTACCTGTCGTCCAACACTTCCATGCGGTCGCCTTTGACGAAACTCACGTCCGAAGCTTCTCGGCTTTGATAGTTGTAAACTGCGACGACGATCCGATTACGGCCGATGGTCATCGTTGGATTTTGGTGGTTTTGAACTGTGAAAATCGATATGACGAATTATCCATCCAAAAGTTGTACGTTTGTGGGACTTTTGTGCTTTGTGACTCGTTTTTTTCTATTTTGGTGTTAAGCGAAGTATTGTGATCGTCCTAAAATCGAGAATCGGAACGGAGCTTCAGAAAAAACTTTTTCTCATACACATTTACTCAGAATCACTTCCTGAACAAGTGTCTGTGTGTCCGTGTGTCCGTGTGTCCGTTAGTCCGTTAGTCCGTGTGTCCGTTAGTCCGTCTGTCCGTCTGTGGTCATTTACAAAAATGACCATAACTCCCTCAATTCTCAACCTTTTTTCAAATTTCTTGAACTGAAATGTGCGTCTCGGTAAGACCTAACACCCTGTTCAATCGAAATTTGGATAACGCACAGTACTTCCGATATATTTGCATTTTTATTTTTTTCTATTTTATTTTTTTCTGGCTACAAAAATGAACCGATTTGAGCGTTCTTGGTCTTAAAATCTTTGTTTTTCCTTGCAGAATATGTGGATATTTTTCATGTTCCGAACAACTGGCGTTTTTTGATTTCGGGCGAATTTTGAAATTTGAATAGTGAATTTTTTGATATTTTTGACCCAAACACCCTTAAAAGCAGTAAAAATATGATCAAATTGCGTCACAATTTTACGTTCCAAAATATGGAAGTATTGTGTGTTATCTACGCACCACTGGTTTTTATTTTGGTGTGTAGGGAATTTTTGTGTTTTTGTGAGTGTCGTGTTTTTGGGCATTTTTTGCGCTTTTGCGAACTTTCGTGTTTAATTAGTTTATTAATTGTGGCGTTATGAGGATTTTGGATTTTTGTAAATTTTTGAGTTTCTGGGAGTTTTTGTGCGTTTGAGAAGTTCTGTATTGTTTCAATGTTATTGAATTAACAATTAACAATGTCATACTGATTTTTGTAAATTTTTTCTTTAATATTTTGCGTTGTATACATGTTTTTGTTCGGGTACCTTGTCTTTCTCGATATTCGGACGGCGTTGTCGGCGTACGAATGATGTCGACGCCGGTTCGTTTGAGTTGGCCACCCGGTCGATTCGGGTCGGGGGCGTACCGGGGTTCCGCGATGCCCATCTCCATGCCCATTTTGTAGCCATGCTGGTAAACTGGAAATGAGGAGAATTCCGATATTTGCGTTGAATCGATCGATAAATCATTAAAAAAATTAAAGATGGTATTTTTTAAAAATTTTTAAAATCTTGACAGATTTTTTAAAATTATTTATTATTATTATTATTTTTATTTATTTTTATTTATTTTTTTTTTTTTTGTTAATGGCAGGGTATTGTCGATTGCATCCAGCAACGGTTACTCACCCAACTGCCTACCAGGTTCGTTGTGTTTACTGCAGCACATTCCCATTTTGACTTTTGGGTGAAAACTGTCCACCGGCGGGAAATCGGGCAGGTTAGCCCTGAGATGGCGATTTACATTGAACAATCAGATTCATCCTGCGAATACCGGACGAAGTTTTAAGTCAATAAATTTCAAAATGTGAAAAAATAAGAAAAAATTGGCCCAGTCTGGGGCCAAGTTTGAATTTTCTCAAAAAAATAAATTTTTAGATGACTGCAACATGATTAGGAAATTCAGTAAAATTCACTAAATCGGAGAAAAATCGGATTCAGAAAATTTTAAAAAATATCCGTGATGAAATAAAAAAAATATTGAAATGTATTCATATGTACTTAAATGTAATCATGTTCCAAACTGCACAAGGACGCGAATCGCGAGAAAAAATACACCCGACTCGAAGGACACCAATACACCCATGGTTAACTGACGTTTAAAATAGACATTTACATTCGGAAGATAGGGTTACTTTCGGATTTGTTTACCCAAAGGTGAACGCAATTCTAAATCTTAACCGAGGGCCTCGTCCAACTGGACACCCACGCACTATTGAAATAGAAACGGGTCGCGTCTCCTAGTGACAGATCTTTGACACGGGGACATGATAATGAAGTAAAAAAAATTCAACTTTCCGCACACCAACGGCCCAGCTGAACGATCGAACGTTAAAAAACCGAAATAATCATCAAATAGGAATCTTTTTAGACGAGGATAGACGTATGTAAGTCAGTGACCAGAGAACTTACCCAATGAGGAACAGGGGTCATTACTCGGTCACAGTGGCTCGGAAGACTGACGGAAATCAGGACGTTCTGTCAATAAAATGCGCGCACATGGGAGGCGCCCATGACTTCTGAAAAGGGAATTCCTCTCTTTTTCAACATAAAAGAGTCGGGAAATTAAAATTCGACGCGCAAAAATGGTAACATGACGTGAAAAACCAGCAAAATTCGACAGACCAAACCACTGACTGAACTGAGAACTGACTTGTTTATTGTGTATTAACAGGATTGCCAACCTCGACCTGTCATTGGGAACAGAACCCCTTCAAAACCGCACACAGCAGTAGCTGGCGCTAGATTGGCACCAAGTGGGCTGCATGAGTACCAAAGTACACCGAAAAAGCCAACAAAAGTACTTTTTTTTAGCTATTTTTCATCAAAACACTGTTGAGATTCATAGTTGCACTACCTCAATGCAAATCGCCTAAATTGAAATGTCGAATCAAAATCCTAAACCAAAATTACGTAGGTAGGTATAAGAATCGTCAATCGGAATTATAAACTAAAATCATGAAGAAGAATCTTCTTCATTTTCATTCTTGTACATGTGTCTGATATATGAATCAAAATCAAGAGCCAAAATCATAAGCCATACTCACATGCCAAATCAAAAAATTTTCTGATTTAATCAGAAATCAAAATCATTAACTTAAGTTATAGACCACAACCATGAACCAGATGTATGAATCAAAATCATAAGCCAAAATATTAAGTCAAACTCACATGCCAGAATCAGAAATCAAAGTCATAAACCCGAGTCATAGACCCACAATCATGAACCAAAATAATAAATGTACATTCATACTTCAAAATCATCAACCGAGATCAAAAACGCAAATCATAAATCATATGCCACAATTATAAGCTGAAATCATAAACGGGAATCGTAAATCTACTCATAAATCAAAATTATTAGTTATAAATATAATATCTATATATATAAATAGTAAATCAAATCATAAACCAAAATCACAAACCTGATTAAAATACCAAAGAATAAATCGAAACCATATACAACAATCATTCGGATTCATAAACCGAAATCATGATAGAAAAAATCATAAATCATTATTATAGAATCATACATTGATTTTTTTTTGTAAAAACTTTTATTTGTAAAGAATTGAGTTGAACGAATTTTCACGCTTCGAATTTCTTCAAGGTTGAGCGACCTCAATTTTCGACGGCAGCCTCCGATTATTGACATTTGCTCTGATTATTGACATTTGAATTTCGATTCTTCTCCACTCTAAAGATTCTACTCCTTCGAGATATTTTCATTTGTACGATCGCCGGATAAATTTCAATTGAGCAGGTGAGGGACTGGATAGCAAAAAAAAAAATTTGTAGACTCTTACTCCCAGGACCATTGTGAAGAAGTCGAGCGTTTTCATCGACTCATCGCAACCTATGTCAAACCGGAGCGTGTAAAAGGATTTCCACTCGAAATAAAAAGCATGACAGTCAAGAGTCAAGGGCAAGACCTTGCCTTTTCAAACCGTTTGGTCATGCAGTCTCGAAGTCAAGCATTGACTCCGGCGAATTGAATAAACCAGCAGAAGATTGATAGGCATAATGAATAACTCATATTGGTAGATAATCATTATTTTAGTTGCGAAATTTGGTGCAGATACCTATATCAAAATTTATTATTAAAATTTTAATCCTGCCTATTTTGAATATTTACCATGAATTACTTCAGTAAATGATAATTTCAGATAAAATCAAGTTTATACTATTATTTTAAACGCAACAATGTTTAACAGTTCTTGGCGTATGGAGAGCGTGGATCTTCTATTATGGGTTAAAATTGAGATGATTGTTTTCTGATCACATGTTTTCACCTGAAATACATACTTAATTGGCACTATTACTATTTGTCTGATAGGCAATTCCGGCCAAACGGCTGACCCGATTCGACTTTTTTCCAGGTTTTGGTAATAACTTGGTAACAGGAAGATCACGCTGCAATAAACTTTTTTACCCGAAAATCAAAAACTTTTCCATAATGGCTTTTGAAAACTGTCATAACTTTCTGTATTCCAGAGATGAACTTATTAAGTTTCATTTCCGTGTTTTGAGATTCATACCAATATCTTCAAAATCGGTTCATTAGTCCAGAGGATAGAGGCTGCCGTTAGTGTCAGATTCGACTTGCATAAGTGAATAATAATTGATTGCAATTATTGCATTTATGAAGTATGTAAGTGAGGGGATGATAGTTGTGAACGAAGTCCCAAAAACTATTCAAGTTGGCTATCAGCCGTGAAATTCGGAGCATTTTTCCAAAAATGACGCGGAAGTGAACTCAAATAGAAACCGGAGGTTCGTGAGAAAACTTCTCAAGTTTCGCGACAGAACATGGTCACGTATTAGCATTCATGTCAGCAGAAAAGCCGTTCGGACTTGGAGCCAATTTGTCATTATAAGTGACGACTCCTTTTTCCCCCATGCACGAAACTGAATGATAGGCGTCATCTGCTGACTAGCGGGATTTCCAAGGAGGAAATCGGCAGATTCACTCATCATTTTGGCAAAGTATTAGGCTTCAAGTGAAGCAGTGAATTCTCGTATGCAATTGATATGAAACTAGATTACACAATTAATAAATTCTATCGAGGGGGATTCAAACTCGATTTTTTTGGTGATTGGAAATGTGTACGAAAAAATCTTTTTTTGCATCTTTTGTACCAAGTTTTAATCTTGTACCGAGTTTTAATTTTGTGCCCAGTTTATATTTTGTACCGAGTTTAAATTTTGTACCCAGTTTCAATTTTGTACCAAGTTTTGGTCAAGTACCGAGTTTAGATTTTGTACCGAGTTTTAATTTAGTACCGAGTTTTATTTTGTACCCAGTTTCAATTTTGTACCAAGTTTATATTTCGTAGGTACTCAGTTTCAGTTTTGTACCCAGCTTTAATTCCGTACCGAGTTTTAATTTTGTAACCAGTTTCAATTCCGTACCGAGTTTTATTTTGTACCTAGATGCCTACAATGTCGTACCGAGTTTTAACTTTGTAAACTACCGAGTTTTGATTTCGTAACCAGTTTTAATTTTGTACCGAGTTTTGATTTTGTACCCAGCTTTAATTCCGTACCGAGTTTTGATTTCGTACCGAGTTTTGATTTGGTACCCAGTTTTAATTCCATACCGAGTTTTAATTTGTACCCAGTTTCAATTTTGTACCGAGTTTCATTTTGTACCCGGTTTCAATTTAGTACCGAGTTTTGATTTTGTACCCAGTTTTAATTCCGTACCGAGTTTCAATTTTGTACCCAGTTTCAATTTAGTACCGAGTTTTGATTTTGTACCCAGTTTTGATTCTGTACCGAGTTTTTATTTCGTACCGAGTTTCAATTTTGTATCCAGTTTTAATTTAGAACCGAGTTTTATTTTGTACCTAGTTTCAATTTCGTACCGAGTTTAAATCACGTACTCGGTTTTAATCTTGTACAGTTTTAATTTCGTACCGAGTTTTTACTTGGTACGAGTTTCAACTTCGTACCCAGTTTTAATTTTGTACCCGGTTTTAATTTCGTACCGAGCTATGATTTTGTACCGAGTTATAATCTCGTACCCAGTTTTATTCGTCATCGAGTTTTGTCTAACGAGCTCGATCTGTACCGAGGTTTATTTTTACCGGATTTTGTCCAACGAGGTTTGTCTGTACTGGGATAAACAAGTACCTTGTTTGCCAAACATTAATTTGGGCCTGTCCAGGCCAAATTGATTTTTTTTCTACAACTTCTAAAATCTCTGAGAAAACGTACATAATTCTCGATTACATCATTCGAGTACATAATTCGCATTAGGTAAATAAAAGATACACTTTTGGCTCATCAAACGATCCATCAAGCAAATGGCCAGAAGCAGCCGGTCACGGACCGAAAAAAATCGATGATTTTTCCCCGCGGAAATGCGACCGAAAGAAAAGGAGGGGACGCAAAGGAGAGGGAAGGCTAAAGGAGTCATTTGCAAAGTTAAGCTCAGTTATAAAGCCCGTCAGGTAAGGTGAGTAATTCCTGTCGGGCTCAGTCAGCGACAACTGCAACATGAGGGGCCTAATACCCGTAAGTTGTTAATATTACCTATTTGTGCCGAATATAAAATAATTGGATGAGTAATATTAAAAAAAGTAAATTTTTGCATGCAATGTTATCAGGGCTTGAAAATTGGGCCATATATTCTGCCGTCCTAAGATAAAACGTCCTGAGTCGCCTGCAATTTGAATGGGACTTAGGACGTTTTATCTTAGGGCGGCAGTATTGTCCTTAGACAAATTATTAGTCAATATTAATAAAATAGTTTCATATTTGGAACATTTTCGTCGCGCTCAGAGGCTAGTAGGATTAAAATTGCTAAAAAAATAGACCCCCCCCCCCATAATTTCTATATCGTGGAAGTACTGTGAGCAATCAAAATTCCGGTTAAACGGGGTTATGGGTATCAAAATCCCAATAAAGGAAAAAGGTTAGAAATGTTGTTCAGGCAAATCATTAGGTAACAATTTTCTGAAATTCCGATCGGATTTTTCATGATCGAATGGCGGGTTTGAAGCGATAATATAATCCTAAATGAGTTTTTTCTTGACCCTAATTTTTATTTTTATTTTACGTGGCGCTTGAAAATTGTCGGGCCTCGCGCAATAAAAATTAATAAAATGATTGACGTATTGGGCAACGTTGAGGGTGTTAAATATAGAACCGATGTGCGTAAACCACTGGTTTAATGAAATGAATTCTGAAAAATGTTAATTATCATTTTTGCTGTTACAGCTGATTGCTCTTTGGCTGGCGGTATTGAAAGGACTCGCTGCCGATTCGCTCACACCGACCAAAAATGTCAAAGGGGAAGATGCGGTTATTGCGGCAGAAGCTACGAAATTGAGTAATTCTATAAGATCTAAATTTTTGGAATTTATTATTGAGCAATTTCTGCGATGAAAATCTACGAATAATGGTTTAACTAGAAAACGGCTGAAACCAAATCATCCTTATCTCATCAAAATCGGTTACCCACAAAACGGATTTTTGTTGACCAAAGTAATAATTTTTCTTTTTTTTTGCAGGTTTTGTCCCTAACGGTTACCACAGTTTTGGTGGAGGAGGTTTTGGCAGATTAGGAGGAGGCTACGATGATGAGGACTATGACGATGATGAGGATTGGTATTATAACAAAGCCGGAGGAGGAGGTGGATATGGTGGAGGAGGATATGGTGGAGGAGGATATGGTGGAGGCAGAGGAGGATATGGCGGAGGAGGTAAAGGAGGATATGGCGGAGGTGGAGGAGGCAAAGGAGGATATGGCGGAGGAGGAGGCAAAGGAGGTTATGGTGGAGGAGGCTGCAGAGGGAGGAATTGTGGTGGAGGCAAGGGAGGTTATGGAGGAGGAGGTCATGGAGGAGGCGGTTATGGAGGAGGAGGAGGTCAAGGAGGCTGTGGAAGAAAAGGCTGCGGAGGAGGAAGGGGCCGACCGCCTCCACCGTATCCGGACGGAGGAGACTACGGTGGAGGAGGCGGTCGCGGATGGTACGGTGGAGGAGGCTATGGCGGCAAAGGCTATGGAGGAAGAGGACACGGGCCATCACCCGGCGATGGAGGTCCACCGCCGCCTTATCCAGACAAGGGCGGACGAGGACCACCGCCGCCGCCTTATCCAGACAAAGGAGGACGAGGACCACCGCCGCCGCCTTATCCAGACAAGGGCGGACGAGGACCACCGCCGCCGCCTTATCCAGACAAGGGCGGACGAGGACCACCGCCGCCGCCTTATCCAGACAAGGGCGGACGAGGACCACCGCCGCCGCCTTATCCAGACGATTACGACGGCTACGAGATCGACGACTATTACTACAGTTACGGCGGCGGAGGCTACGACCAAGGCGGCTACGCAAGCGGGGGACGATCGCCCAGCGGAAATAAGCCCTCATCGCCCAGCGGAAATAAGCCCTCACCGCCCAGTGGAAATAAGCCCTCACCGCCCAGTGGAAATAAGCCTTCACCTCCCAGTGGAAATAAGAGCCCTCCACCACCTAAACCGGATAAATCCTGCACCAATTGCGGCATCGACTCGGGATTCCAAATTGGTAGAGGATCGCCGCCGCCGCCGAAACCGGCGAGAACAGAGAAACTTAAACAAAGATAACTATTGCGAAATGAATAAAAATTTTAAACAATAAATAAGCTTCCTATGACTACCCCGCTCAAATACGTTGATATTTTCTCAATTTTGCCGGTTTTTGAAAAAATAAAATTCTCTGGAATTGAAATTGAAGAGAATTTCAACAACTAATCGAACTATTCTCAAAATATTTGAGGAAAGGTGAACAGAACAGAAATTAATTTTAAACCCTGCATCGCTCAGGTAACACACTTCAATGTTCTCTTATGTAAAATGCTGGACCAATTCACATAAGAAAAAATCAGGTCGATAAAAAATTCCGAAAAAGGCGAGCAAATAAACAAAATTTCATCTATAAAAGTTTACTCGGATATCAAGTAGGTACAAAATTTGTAATGTTCATAGACTCGATTTAATTGATACGAGACGATAGGTACATATGCTCAGCCACTGGGCCGATTTAACCAAAAACTTGTGAACTTGAAGTTCAAGGGAGACTAGATTGAATTATTTGATGAAATCGTCGATTAAATATTTAATTTAGAACACACAATTTTTAGACGCTCTAACTTTTTCACTGGCTAGTATAATACTTTTGCTAATACATTTTTAGGTAGTAGAACCAAAGGTACGTAGTCGAAAGTAGCGATCCACTAGTCCGAAACTGCAAAAAGTTTTTTTTCATCATTTTATTTTCTGAATTTCCTGAATCCAGCCTATTGCACTCATATCTCACTTTTGCATCTTGCTTTGCAAAACCAGTAGGCAATTGCACGTTCATCGGAGCAATCAACAATTTTCGACCATAAGACGACCTCATCTGGAAAATAACAAAAACATTATTGTAAACACAAGTGACATTAAGTTGGTTTTTGTCTCAGCCGTAAAAATTGGAGAAAAATATAGCTATAAAAATGGAATGGACCTAAACACCCTCAAAAGTAGTCAAAACATAATCAAATTGTGTCAAAAATTTACTTATCGAAATAAGGAAGTTTACAAGTTTCACACTGCCCTTGCTCCGCAGCGCAATTTTTGAAAACTCTCAAAAACAGCAAAAAAGTTTTCACACAAAAAATTCTGAAATTGAAGGTACACAAGAAAAAATCACCTTTCACAATTTTTCCCCTCACGTGAACACGGTCGCATGGCGCTCCACCTGCTGACTGACGTCAGAAGCTCCCCTGCTGATGAAGGCAGTTCAGTCGACGCTCTGCCATCGGCCCGAATATCAGCTGGCGATCTTCCCGACGTTGAAGGTCTGCCTTGACACGGCATTGAAATCCAAATGGATCTGGGCCATGTGCATTTTCAGGCTGCCCTTCTGCTTGAAACGTCGCAGGCAGACTTTACACTCGAACTGCGGGTCGACTCCGCAGATGTACTTCTTGTGGGCGTTCAGCGAGCTGATCGTCTGGTACGTCCTTTGGCATCTGTCGCAGGTGAGGCCTTTGTCGGAGAAATCGGCTGGAAAAATATGCAACGAGCCGTTAGCTTGGGCAACGGTGGAATTTGACGATTCGCTCGATTCAAGATCTTTCACGGTACTCTAATGTCAGATTTTTTCCAGTTGAGAGGTTTTCAATGTCAAGCAAAGACGCGATTTGACACAAACTTGCTCATTATTGCATTTCCTACTCATTATATTCGGAATATAAGTCAATATACAGAAGATTGTAGACCACTAACGTCGACAAGACGAGTTCTGCCTGAAACTGTGATGAGTTTCACTGGTGATGAGGATGGGTGGTGGATTGATGATCGATGAGGGTGACGGGTTATGGGACAGACGGGCAATGAGGATGACGAGTTATGGGGCAGACAGGCGATGAGAAAGACGAGTTATGGGGCAGACCGGCGATGAGAAAGACGAGTTATGGGACACACGGGCAATGAGGATGACGAGTTATGGGACAGACGGGCGATGAGGATGCCGAGCTATGGGAGAGACGGGGAATGATAATGCCGAGTTATGGGACAGACGGGCGATGAGGATGGCGAGTTATGGGACAGACGGGCGATGAGGATGACGAGTTTTGGGACAGACGGGCGATGAGAAAGACGAGTTATGGGAGAGACGGGCAATGAGGATGCCGAGCTATGGGACAGACGGGCGATGAGGTTGACGAGTTTTGGGACAGGCGGGCAATGAGGATGCCGAGCTATGGGAGAGACGGGGAATGATAATGCCGAGTTATGGGACAGACGGGTTATGAGGATGTCGATTTATGGGACAGACGGGAAATGAGGATGACGAGTTATTGGACAGACGGGCGATGAGGATGACGAGTTATGGGGCAGACAGGCGATGAGAAAGACGAGTTATGGGGCAGACAGGCGATGAGAAAGACGAGTTATGGGACAGACGGACGATGAGGTTGACGAGTTTTGGGACAGGCGGGCAATGAGGATGCCGAGTTATGGGACAGACGGGCGATGAGGATGACGAGTTATGGGACAGACGGGCAATGAGGATGACGAGTTATGGGGCAGACAGGCGATGAGAAAGACGAGTTATGGGGCAGACAGGCGATGAGAAAGACGAGTTATGGGACACACGGGCAATGAGGATGACGAGTTATGGGACAGACGGGCGATGAGGATGCCGAGCTATGGGAGAGACGGGGAATGATAATGCCGAGTTATGGGACAGACGGGAAATGAGGATGACGAGTTATTGGACAGACGGGCGATGAGGATGACGGGTTATGGGACAGACGGGAGAGGGGGATGACGAGTTTTGGGACAGGCGGGCAATGAGGATGACGGGTGATGAGTATGATGGGTGATTATCATGAAATTGGAATTTGTAGAGGTTAGACTTTGGGTACTTGAATCCAATAATCCATCGCACTGTTCAATAAAAAGTATTCCTCTGCGAGGAATTGGAGCGTTTTATCCGTGCGCATTGCAAAAGAAATAGGATAACAGCTGAGGAAAACCATTCAACTTGAGTTCCACGGTTTTACTCGAAACAAAGAAACCTGAAAAAGTTTGGCATGACTTCGAAATTCCCTCGACAAAAAGTAATGATGAGGCAATTTGACAAATTTGTACAAAGGGAAGGAATCTGTACAGACCAGCGCATGAAGCCACTGGATGAAGAAAAAATCGCCATAAATAATTACATACATTGCGATAAAACTAGGAACAAGTAAATACAAATAACGATCAATTCAATACAAAAATGTGGAACTTTGGATACCGATGCAATACAAAATTATATTAGTGCAACGACCGTTTTACGTTCATTGTCAGATTTGATGAAAATCGGGGTTTAGATCAGTCCGTTAGCCGAAAAATCCGTATTTTGCTAACAGGATGATGGAAAACGAATAATTTTCATTTTATTTCACCTTGGCTTTGGAGTCAAAATATTGGACACAATTGGGGTACGAAAAATCCCATCAGATAGTCATACTGATCGGCAGTTTCTTCACATGTAAACACAAATACCTACATAAAAAAATCCAACGTTCGGAGGGGTAATTTCACGTATTTTATTTATTCGAATATTTGCACATTTCTCGTAAGTCCTCAGCTGTGTACGTGCGCCATGTGGGCCTTCATGGAATCGCTGCGATTGAACCTTTTCAAACAGACGTAGCAGATGAATTGCGGCTCAACTCCGCATTCGTACTTTCGATGGCGCGCCAGCGCCTGTTTCGACCTGTACGTCCGCGAACAATTGGCGCATTTGAAGATTGCAACTGAAATATGGAAAATTCCTGGTGAGATAACATAATATAGTAGGATGGACAATAAAAAAGGTAAACAGTCTAGAGACAGCGGATAGTCGAACTTTGTAGGAATACTCGGATTTTACGGAAAAACCATAAACCACGTAGCGAAGGCATACATGAAAATCTGCTAACCTCTATACCGTATCTGCTAACCTTTTAACCTTGCATGCCACCATACCATAATACAATTTGTCGCACGCTGAAAGACAAATTTTGTGTCGATCAATTTGACATCGTCAATTGGAGAAATCTGAAACGCGGTGTTCACTTTTGAGAGCAGAGTTGAGCGTAATCATAATAATCATGATAATTATTCATAACTATTATGAATTCCTACGATTATAATCGAACTATTATACTCAAAAGGCTTATGACATAAGCATTATGATACGAATAAGAATGCGATTATATTCACCGAGTCTTAAGCTACGATTACTATTATGATGACAATCATAATCACAAGTGCAATTCGTCAGTAATGACGATATAATAAGTTAAAATTGCGATTGTACTCAATTACAAAATTAACTCTCAAACTCAACTCACGAAACCAACTCACAAAATCAACCACCAAAGTCGACTAATCAACTCAAACCTCGAAATCAACTCACCAACTCAACTTACAAACTCAACCCACGATATCAACTCCAAAACATAACATACAAGCTCAACTACAAAAATAACTCACTCAACTCACGAAATCGGCTCACAAACTCAAGTCTCAATATCAACTCACCAACTCAACATAAAAACTCATCTCACAAATTCAACTCAAAAACTCAACTCACAAACCAAACTCACAACGGCAAACCCGCAAACTCAACTTACAAACTTATCTCTCAAAATGAACTCACAAACTCAAACCACAAACTCGACCTAAAAACTCATCTTACAAACTCAATTCAAAAACTCGAATTGAAAACTCAACTCACTAAATCAAGCTACAAACTCAACCCACAAACTTCACTCTCAAAATTACCGTACAAACTCAACTCACAAACTCGACTTACAAGCTCAACTCTAAAACTAGTTGAGTTAGTCAGTTGAGTTCTTAAGTCGAGTTTGTAAGATGAGTTTGAAATGGATTTTGTGGGTTGAGTTTGAAAATTGATTTTGTGAGTTGAGTTTGAAGTTGAGTATGTAGGTCGAGTTCGAATGTTGAGTTTGTGAGTTAATTCTGTGGGATAAGTGAGTAAGTTGAGTTTGTGTGTTGAGTTTGTAAGCCGATTTTGTGGGTAGAGTTGATTTTGAGAGTTCAATTTATTGGTTGAGTAAATGAGTTGAGTTTGTAAGTTCGACTTCGTGAGTAGATTTTGGAAGCTGAATTTGGAAAGTTGAGTTTTAAGTCGAGTTTGTAAGTTGAGTTTGTGGGTCGAATTTCTGATTTTGACTTTGTGAGCTGAGTTTTCCTGTTGAGTTTGTAAGTTGATTTTGTTGGTTGAGTTTGTGGGTTCAGTTTGTGAGTTTGACTTTGTGAGTTGAGTTTGTAAGTTGAGTATTAAGTCGAGTTTGTAAGTTGAGTTTGTGGGTCGAATTTGTGAGTTCATTTTGAGAGATGAGTTTGCGGGTTGAGTTTGAGAGTTGAGTCTGTAAAGTGAATTTTTGGGATGAGTTTGGGAGTTTGACATTCTGAGTTCAGTTTGTAAGTTGATTTTGTGAGTTGAGTTTGAAAGTTGAGTTTTTAGGTCGAGTTCGAATGTTGAGTTTGTGTGTCAATATTGGGAGATAGGTTTGTAAGTCAAGTTTGTGGGTTGAGTTTGTGAGTTTGACTTTGTAAGTCGACTTTGTGGGTTGAGGTGGTGAGATGAGTTCGTAAGTTGACGTACCAGAGAAATCAGATGTCGAAAGTATCGATATAATCACAATCAAAAATCATGATCGATCCTCAAACTCAATACGCATTTGCAGAACTCAAATATCAAACTAACATTCAAACTTTCAGTAAGTAGGTAAATTTTTAATGCAATTAAAACGCAAATAATGGTCGAATGGAGTCTATTTACCAAAGTATTAGGTACAAAAATCGTCAAAATGGCAGTTTCTAGCACGAACATTTTCAATCGAAGATTTTTGAAAATTGAAAACCCCCATTAGGATCGGCAAATTTGGGAAATTCATTTCAGCCTTAAATTATGGACGGTGTAACAGTGCGCCCGTAGCGCTGTTACTCGCTTGAACAATTTGCCGCATTCGCTACATTTGAAACGCGGGGGGGTGTCGCATTCGAAACGGTAATGTCGCACCATGTCGTGTCTGTTCTTGTATTCCTTGAAACACTTTCCGCAAGGGAATTTGGCTGGAACAGGAAAAAGGACAAAGTAGACGGTAAAATATTGAAATTGAAAAATCAAAATTGAAAAATCGAACTTGATCTTTTCCTTAACGCATAATTTTCATCGACCAGTATCTAAAAAGTCATTTGAGGATAAAATTTTCGAAAAATTATCCACAATGGACGATCATTTCGTACACTTCACGTACAGAATAAAAAAACGAAGTGGGCGAATACTCCGACGATTGATTGAGGCGTTTTGAAAATAAAGAGATTTTTATTGTTCCGCAAGATAATTTCGATGCGTAAATGTGATGCAGATTGAGCGAATTTCCAAGTTTCCTAATTCGAGTAAAACAGCTGAACATTCAGAGGGGGGTCACATTACACCAGGGAACAATAACGGATTCCAAGAAGATTAACATTAAAGAAATAACAATATGTGCTAAACAGTGGGCTGGCGATCTCGAATCGAGACGTTGAAGCTGGCGCAAGAATGAAGCTGGGCTCAAAAAAAATTTTTTTTGAACAATTTCATGAAAATGAGTAAAAAAAATTTCGTTTACTGTTGATTTAGGCTGGTACAAGTATCAAATTACAGAGAATACGCTTTGAAAAAAATTTTTTTAAATTATTCTCACGAAATTTTTGAAAAAATCGATTTTTTTCAAAAATCATAACCTCACTCCCGCACCGGCTGAACGAGCGATTACTCGGAACAACCCAGGAGGCGGCAAAAGCAAGGAGGGCAAGGAAATTACTGTCCGCATTTATTGCAAGTGGAAGGGAACCGAAAAAATCCAAAAAATCAGGTACCAGTCAGGAGAAAACTGATTTCTCCATCGATAGCTCTTGATCAATTTTCGATTGATGTGTACGTCGAATTCGATCGATGAGTATGTCGAATAGGACTGGTTGCACTGCTTTTGTTCACCTACAATGATCAGTTTTGACTGATGAGTACGTCGATTTGACGCTAATATCGCGACAGTAATACCACTAGCCCAGTGAGAACTTACCCGCCGACAAATATTGTTGTTGCTATCGTTGAATAGCGATAACGATGTTTATCGGTCGCATAATTCACCCCCCGAGCTATTCGCCAGCCAGATCACCCGTATCTTGAATAATAACAATATACATAAAATAGAGAAAATTAATCAGGTATTTACAATTATATATCAGACACGAATCTGTATTCTAGCAACATTTATGGAAATGGGTGCATCTTGGCACGTCGATGACCGAAATCGGATAGAAAATGCTTCCGCAGGATTTGAAAAAACAGCCCAAAATGAGCAAATCGATTTTTGGCCAATTTCTGGTAATTAGAGAGTTTCACGCCCGATCGCTTTCGCCGATATTGGCCTCAGTGAATCTCTCGAAGAGGCCAAACTCGGTGAAAGCGCTCGGGGTATCAATGGAAATTTTGAGGCGACGCCATGCGTCACCAACTCAAAAAAAGTTTCAAAACTTTTCACCCGAAGCTGCCAACAAAACTGTGCTTAAAGGGAGTGCTAGTGTTTAACAAAATTACAATTTTTTTTGCAACTATGATAAAAAAATACTAAAATAAATTATCTCGCAGGCGTCTCAACAATAATATTGGCCCGAATAAGTAAAATAAATTGTACAGTCTGGATACATACAGTCGATAATTGATCGTACGAAAATCGAACGTTATTTACAACGAGCGGGAAAACCTCGTCGGACAATTTCAGGGCAGGAATCGAACCTCACGTGTTCCGATAGTAACGGCAAATTGCCCGCGTTGAAATGGGCGAGTAAAAACTCGAGGTTCGATTCCCGCCCGATGAAATTTCCCGACGCCGGTTCCCTAGTTCAATTTTTGAACGATAAACTTCCAAAAAAGGCCAACGTGGCCGTAATAATTGAAAATTAAACAATTTTTTGGTCAATAATCAATGGAACATTCCAAGCTGTATATGCCTGGTCGCCACGTGTAACCGTAGGCTTTCCTTTCTTTTGAACCTCCGCAGGCAAATCGTACACTCGAATTGCGGTTCTTTCAAACACTCGTATTTCTGATGTCGGATGAGCGCATGCTTGTATTTGTATCGTCTCGAACAAATCTGACACACGTGCGACGGCACTGTAAAATACGTAAAATGCGTAGAATTAAATGCGAAAACGTCTCCGGCTGAGAGTTGAAATACGGCATGAATCGTATGTAAAGAGAGGATGTGGATCGGGGAAATTTTTAATAAACGGGCACCGTTAATATTTTGAAATTATAAAAATCAAGCGAAATCAGTTGGACCGATACCATCATGCATTAATCAATGGGAAAGGTGTAGAGTACCTATGCAAAATGTGACGTTGCTGATTGAAAAAATTTGTTTGGAATTCGGAGCCCACTGTGTTCAGACACTCTTATATTTAAACGTCTTCATTTTCCACTTTTTAGTAGATAATATGAGGAATTGAAGCTGATTAAATACGTCTGAATTTCAGCAAATACGATGGATCTCAGTGGATACATGTTTTTGAAATACAAGCTCGAGTAATATGAAAATTTTCCAAAATAAATTTTCTAGCGATTAGTGAAATTTTTGACAAAATCACATCTGCGTCGCACTCAAAAGTCAGTAATGTGCACTATGTTCAAGTGTATGGTACAATAGAGGAGGGGAATTCCGAGTGAAACAGCAAAAAAATGAGCCTCTCCAAAAAAAAAACGCAATAAATTGATGTAAAAAATTGAAATCATCAGCGATTTTCCTGAATGTACAGGAGCAAACCACTCACGATCTAGAGTAGTAACTGAATGCAAAGGCCGAGGAATTGAGGAGTGGAGGAGAGGAGTAGCGGAGTGGAGTAGGGTTGAGTAGTAGGGAGATGGAGAAGAGGAGTTGAGTGGAGGAGTCAAATTCATGAGCGGAGTAAAGTTGATGAGTGGCAGACAGAAGCGTAGTAGAGTAGAGGAATGGAGTGGGGGAAAGGAGTAGAGGAACAGGGCGGTGGGATGGAGTAGAGGAACAGGGCGGTGGGATGGAGTAGTGGAATGGAGCGATGGAATGGAGTAGTGGAATGGAGTAAAGGAATAGAGTGGAGGAACGGAGTAGGGGAACGGAGCAGTGGAATGGAGTAGTAGAACGGAGTAGTGGAATGGAGTAGTGGAACGGAGTAGTGGAATGGAGTAGTGGAACGGAGTAGTGGAATGGAGCGGTGGAATGGAGTAAAGGAATAGAGTAGAGGAATGGAGTAGGGGAATGGAGTAGTGGAACGGAGTAGAGGAATGGAGTAGTGGAACTGAGTAGCGGAGTGGAACGGAGTAGTGGAAGGGAATTGTGGAACGGAGCGGTGGAATGGAGTAGTGGAATGGAGTAGTGGAATGGAGTAGCGGAACGGAGTAGTGGAATGGAGTAGCGGAATGGAGTAGTGGAAAGGAGTAGTGGAACGGAGTAGTTTAATGGAGGAGTGTAATGGAGTAGTGGAATGGAGTAGTGGAACAGAGTAGAGGAATGGAGTAAATAGCGGAATAGCCTTTTTCTAACGCAGCTGCAGCGATGCGACCAAATCAAACGGCTGCTATAATGTACAACATAAAAATATCAATTTTCAGTGATACCATTTTAAATATTCTGAAATGGCAAAAACCCTTAAACAGTTTGGAGGTTATTTCAAATTACAAAAACATCATCAGAGATGGGAAGATTTTATTGACGTTTCTGCCGCTCAATTCACGATTTATTCTTACAGTACCTACCTAATATATCAAACGGCATAGTAACGAATAAATAAATTTACAAAATCACAATGCAACAAAGTTCTACAATATAGAGTAACATGGTTACATACTTTTTCTGCACCTACCAACACGAAGATCCAATAAATAATTTATAATTATTGTTATATTGTTTTGTTTTAATCAAATTTTAAATTCTGACCGAGACACCAATTCTCGAACTTGTGATATTTAGCAAAATATCATAATTGAACCATTGAGTCGATTTTGGCCTGATCTGTGTAAAAATGTCTTTGTATTGTCTAATTGAAGTTTTTTTTTCTCTAGAATTCCAAAACAACAATACTAAAAATACAAAAAAAAATTGTTTTGAAAATCATGAATTTATAACTGTGAAATTGTTGAATTTTTTTGCAAGTTGAAGTGAGATTTGTGGTTTTCTAATTGGAGGAATGCACAAATGAAAGCAAAAAGCACGAGTTTGAAGGTATGTTGAAATTGCAACTTTCACAAAAAACCGTCAATTCGATTTGACGACCCCGACAATTTCGCGCCTGTGCGCTGAGATCATGTGAATCCTAAGTTTTGCGCGAACGACGAATTTCTTGTCGCAAAATTCGCACGGTATGTTTTTCTCCTTGCCGCACACGACGTGCTGATGGTAACGTAGAGATTCTCTGCTTTTGTAAAACTTGTCGCACTTCGGGCATTGCCATTTGCCTGGAAGAAATCGTAAAATTAGTCGCGAATCGGCGCATTTTGAAATAAATATTCGGCGATCAGTGCCAAAAACGAGGGAAACCCCTGGTTTCTGATAATTGAAGTCACGATTGTCCAGAACAAGGGATGGAGTTGGTAAAGAATCGGCATTTTTTAATGTTTGCCAAAATTCCATCGTAGGCCATGGAAACCATGGAATCTGCTATGTTGAACTCCGAATCGGCCTTCCTCCAAACTCCAAGTCACGATTACTCAAAAATCTAGAAGAGAAATTTCATGAGAAAAGAGACGTCTCAAAGCAAAAATCGACTCTCTCGCTCGTTTCAATGAAAGCGAAAGATCCGAGTTTTCCTTTGATAAGCCTCACTCGCCTTTCTCAGTTATTTGGCAGTGATATCTCCTCGATTTAAACTTCAAATTTGATTTTTTTTTTTGAAAAACCTTTTTATTGATTAGTAACAAAAAATTACGCGCATGCCTCTTCGGTCATTATTGGTGGATTTCATCAGTAAGGATTAATGTTAGCATGGGCAATAGTAGGTATCGGTCAAAAAAGTTAACATTTTAATGTGATCCTTAATATTGTGCCGGAATGGTAAAAAATAGACATTCGTGAGTGAATTAGCAACACAACTTTAGGCAGATTTGAAGGTATTTACGATAGTTTTGCGACCGAGTTACATCGCAATTGTTAAGAATTTGTTGGTCTTCAAAGACAGGTTGCAATGACATAAGTGGGGGAATGGAGTCGGAGAATACAGTTGAGGAACGGAGCAAAGGAGTGGAGTAGAGGAATGGGGTAGAGGAATAGAGTAGTGGAATGGAGTGGAGGAATAGAGTAGTGGAAAGGAGTAGAGGAATGGAGCGGTGGAATGGAGTAGTGGAACGGAGTTATGGAACGGAGTGGTGGAATGGAGTAGAGGAAAGGAGTAGTGGAATGGAGTAGTGGAACGGAGTAGAGGAATGGAGTAGTGGAACAGAGTAGTGGAATAAAGCGGTGGAATGGAGTAAAGGAATAGAGTAAAGGAATAGAGTAGTGGAACGGAGTAGTGGAACGGAGGAGTGGAATGGAGTAGAGGAAAGGAGTAAAGGAATAGAGTAGTGGAACGGAGTAGTGGAACGGAGTAGTGGAATGGAGTAGTGGAACGGAGTAGTGGAATAAAGCGGTAGAATGGAGTAAAGGAATAGAGTAGTGGAACGGAGTAGTGGAATGGAGTAGTGGAACGGAGTAGAGGAATGGAGTAGTGGAACAGAGTAGAGGAACGGAGTAGAGGAACGGAGAAGAGGAATAGAGCGGTGGAATGGAGCAAATAGCGAAATAGCCTTTTTTAACGTAGCGTGGGAGGAGTGGGGGAGGAGTGAAGTAAAGTAGATGTGCGCTAAAATTTGGAGGAGATGAGTATTTATAATTCCGAGAATCCAACACCTGACCATTGATACATGTTAATTAGTGATAGTTCAACGACATTTTATCAAAGTTTAGCTCGATTGCTTCATTCAAAGAACAATTAAATCAATTTATTAGGTTCCGCCATACCGAACTTTCAAAGCATGTTGCTGTCATTTATGTATTGAGTGAGAACGGCTCGAATTCCGGGTGTCTCAAGACAACATGATATTTGAGGAGAGTGTTGCGATTGAACTTTTTATCGCAATGCGGACAGCTGATTTTCTTCTCGCGCCCGCAAACGACGCGTTTGTGATACGAGAGGGAGAATTTGTTTTTGTAGTAGCCCCCGCACCGATCGCATTGCACTTTACCTGCGAACAACAAAAAATCATGAGAAATCGAAAATTGATGTGGAAATGCCTAACCAAAAAATGGTACAAACGGTTTCTTCGCATCGAGACGATCATTTTGATAAACAAATCCGGTCCCGCCGTTCAGGACGCGGCAATTCTGTGATTTCTTCAGATTTCGGGCATGAAGGAATGGTCTGACGGAAAATTCAAAAATAATCACAAACATACTTTGCCATTGCCAAATTTTAATTTTTCACCGTTCTCAAAAAAAAAACTTTTATTAACTTTTAACTACGCAAAAACGTTGACAAATCATCCGGCATAAAAAAAGCAGTATTATACAAGGCAACTCGCTCAAACTAACCCCTGAGGAGACACATAGAATGCAAAACAGAGAGCAATTAATTTATTACAACTGACCGCTTTCGACCCGCCGGTTCACATCAGAATTGTACAAATCAAATACACATTAGGATATCTTATTGACGCACGAACTTTGCAACAAAATTTTAGTTAGTGGAAAAAAACGATTTATTTTTCAATTTCTGTTCCATTCAGACAAAGGCGATTCCTATTTATAAGAAAAATACAATTCAACTCAATCAATGCTGAAGTAATGAATCAAAGTAATCAATAAAGTACAAAATGAAAACACAGAAAACAAGACAAAAAATTCGCAAAATACAAAACGGTAAAAATGTATATTATACAACCTTAAGTGCTAACAATAACCCTATGTTTGATGGCCATATGACTCTTATAATGAGTTTTGTTGCTAAACATCCTACCGCATACCGTACAAAGGAGCGTCTTGGCTTTGCCGCAAAACACGCGTTTGTGCGTCGCCAAGGAAGTCGCATTCTTGTAAGAGTTGCCGCAGCGATCGCAACGCACTCTACCTGTAAAAATGGCAATTCGTAAGTTGGAAATTCGACCATCGAACGCTGCTGATGTCAGTAGAGTTTAGATTGGCCGAAAAAAATGCAAAAATCTCGTAAAAAAAGGTACACCTACCTATTGTGAATATTATACAGAAAAATCGTCCCTAAATTATCAAAGTGCAGTCTTATGTTTCATCCCAACGTGGCATTTGAGTTGGGTATTGGTTTTGAAACACTTGTCGCAATACGGGCAACCGATTGTTTTCTCTTTGCCGCAAAAAAACCGCTGATGACTGTCGAGAGTGCTCTTGTTTTTGTAGAAATTCCCACAACGATCACAACGTACTCTGCCTGTGAAAATTGCATTGGTAAGTTGGAAATTCGATCAATGAACGCGACAGAGGATTGTTCTTAACAGACTAGTGAGTTAGAATATATTTACAGAACTCTTGATAAGATAGAAAAATCATCAGAAACATAATATTTTTCCGAATATTATTCACAATTTTGAGTTTCGTACAGCGTATTCACAATTTACCAATATTAAACAAAAGCCCCACGATGGGTGCTATTTGCAAAAATTGCAGTTATGACCGACTATTACAAACGGCAGTACTTTTTATTATCGATTTGCACCAAGGCATGAACACAAAGGTTATCATCAACAACGGATTGTTAGTCCTCGAGAATAATAACTCATATAGTTAATCAAAATCGTCAATGTTCGTCTTCATATGGAAGAATCAGCGGAATTGACATGAAAACCCAGGTAATACCGCTCTTTAGAGCAAAAATGCATACAGCTACAAATCCGGATGAAAATTGGGAACACGAAATGGACATAATGAAAATGTTGAAATTATGGCCTATTGAAGCGAAAGCTCATGGACTCTCCTCATGAAAGTGAGTGGGTGTTGAAGGTTTTCCAAATTTTGCACAAAAAATCAATGAATCAATTATAATTTTCAAAACACTGTAAACATTTCGGACAACCCTGTTCGACAATAAATGTGTTTGTCACAGCATCTTCTGTTACAAATGGGCGGTATACCTATACATAGGGCCAAAAAAAAATCTTAAAAAAAAACGAAAAAATCTAGGTACCATTTAACTTACAGCTAGAATCGCGAACAATACGTTAGCAAACGTCAGTAATTTCTGGGTTCAAGTTTGACAGCATTTATTTTTGAACACGTTTATGTACCAGTCCCACGTGACATCTCAGCTGAGTATTGGTACTGAAGGTTCTACTGCAATAGGAGCAACACGCTTTTTTCTCTTTGCCACAAACGTACCGCTGATGGAAGGAGAGGGAGGCGGACGATTTATACAAACCTCCGCACCGGTAGCAGGGAAGTTTCCCTGAAAAATTTAAAATCATGTAAACCTGTGTAAACCGATCTTATCTACGAAGGAACGTCAGTCAGTTTGTCAGTAATTTGAAAAAAAAGTCCGCAACAAAAAAGATTTTTTTTTGTAGACAAAAATTAAAGATTGATACGTATGGTATTGACAAAAATGAGCCCTGATAAACAAAATTCGAAGAATATGTTGGTCCATGACGTGCCAGCGTGGTGACGGTACGCGGTTTTGCCCGAAAACCAAAAACAAAATTTATCAGGCGAAAGAGCACCTGCATATTTCCAGCTCACCTGCCACTGATCATTTCATTATTGGAGCAAAGTAGCGATTTCGACGGATAAAACTGCTTGAACTACCCTCTAAGGGCCGCTTTATCAATAGTCGATTATCCAAAAAATCATAGACAAATCACCAGGCCACCAATTTCAGGGTGGATGGGCATAGGCTGTGTGAAATTTGTAGCCAAGAGATCGGTTAGTAATTTTTGGATAACCGACTATTGATAAAGCGGCCCTAAAAATATTATTTAAGGCTAAAAGGCACCAATTAGTTTCAAAGCTGGCTACCAGGTGGCGGTATCTCAGCAACGGCAGCATATTATAGTGCGTGGGATTGATAAAAATCGAAGTTAGAAAAATAAAATAATTAAATTTTACTAAATCGAAAATTTTTTTATACTTCTCTGGCCTTCATACCAGTGGCAACACTGGATATTTCTGTCAAAGGTAGGTACATCAACAAAAATAGCCAGTGTTGCCGAATTGAAATAATACGGATTAGGAAATAATGAAAATGGATAGTTTCCAAGATCAGGATTTTGACATAACAAACAGGTTATGAAAATCGGCTGAATAATTCACAAAGCTCACAAATTCTAGTGGTCTGGTCAATACCATAAGATTTTCACAGCTATGTGAACATTGTAGCCGTTCTCGGGTAAAGAAGGGCCGATTGGGGCAACTCGGCGGTGGGGTAACTGTGTCTTGAGTAGTTTGGACGCTATCAAGCATTTACTACTGAAAGAGTCAAACTCGATGGCGAAAAAACGACCCAAGGCTTCATTGCCCCATGAAGTTGCCCCAACTATGCCCATTATTCAACTGCGGATAAGAACTGGAGAAAACAAATCGATTGAAACGAACTTGAATTTATTCATCGATCAACAACTCTCAACTCAATCTCTTCGATTCAAACGCTGTCTGAAAATTATTAAATTAAAAATTATTCTACGCGGCGGAAGGCGTAGCGGCGGCCTCGCACAGTTTAACGGCTTTCGGTAGCGATTTCATCGCTTTACATTTCGCCTGAAAACGTCCCCCTTTCCCGTTGCCCTTGCCGTCCAAAATTTCGGCTACCGATGGGCCCAAATTCTGCACCAAATCGGGCGGCCCGTTGAGAACGACGTGACACTCGGGGCCGTCGCCGATAACCAGCAACAGCAAAATAGCCGGATCGTTGAGCTCTTTGATGAAATAATTCACGTAATCCATTTCCGCTTCTTTCCTATGGTGGAAGAAAAACGTCGGCTTGGGGTTCGACGCTTTGAGTTTTTCTATTTCCAGACTTGCGCCGTCTTTTAGTACAGTTTGCAAGCTCTTCGATACCGTTTTATTCGACTTGATGAGCTTGTCGATGAGCATCATGTGCGAATCAGGGCCGTTCTTCAGGAGCAAATTCAGCTCGAGTTCCCGCTTGTACATTTTGTCCAGCCTCGCCAAAACGCGATTTCCGACCAAAAACAGAAGATTGGTCTTGCCCTTTTTGCCTTTCTCGAACCCGAGCAATTTTATGGATTGCAGCTGAGCGAGATTGGAAACGTGCGTGCCGCAGCACATGTTGGCCTCTACGCTGGCGATGGTGACGATTCGAACATCGCCAACATGATCTTTGGGCAGGCCTCTGGTAGTTGCAGCGTCCAATTGTGGGTCGCCATTCTGGAGTACGGCTACAGTGACCGGAAGAGCTTCGCGGATCTTTTCGTTAACCGCTCTCTCCAGCTGTTCAACCTGCTCCTGGCTGAGAGATGTCGTATTCAGCTCGATGTGGGAAACCTCCTCGCCTAGCCACCAGGATGTGGTAGCGTAGCCGAACATGGCATCGGCAATTGCAGTAATCAAATGCTGGCCCGAATGTTGCTGCATATGGTCCAACCTTCGCTCCCAGTCGATCGTCTGCTTCACGACTGTTCCTTTATCGATCGGTTTCTCAACATAATGCACGGCTTCGGCCCCCCTTCGCAATACTTTGAAAACCGGTACGTCGTCCATACGTCCGACATCGTACGGCTGGCCGCCTCCTTCCGGAAATATGATCGTATCCTCGCAGACGACTTCGTAGCAAGAAATCTTCTCCTTGCTACCGTCATGGTCGATTTGGACGGGCTCGCATGACAGTACGGTAGTGGAATACTCCTTGAGAAAGCTATCTCTTTGGCAAGCGAAGACCACCATTATTGTACAACGGGAAGTCAAGCCCTAAAATCCCGCCAGTCCCTGTAAAAAATTGAATACCTTGGAATGACCCAAAAACAATCAGGTACACAAGGGATTGGAAGTCGTTATTTCCCCTGGATTATCAAGTTTCTGCTCGGAGATGCTATCGATACATCAATGATCTACTGACAGAAGTTTTTTCTCCTGCTTACACTTCCAGCAAACTCACTGCTCTGACTCCGAAAATCTACAGACAGATTTCACCCTGCGTCAAGAGACCAAGACTGCCACTCCTCCAGACGATCTTTGTCCTATGCGGTGACAACTGCCACCAGCCTCCCTGAGGATGGCGAGATAACAAAGTGCGGAAAATACGATATCCCTAGTCGGGTGGCACTTTCAAAAGGCTGTTAGACGTTCGGGTGGCAGTAGTCACCAACAAAGAGTTGTCGAGCGGCAGTTGGGTAAAATACGGGATCGGGGAGGGGGGCAGTTGGGTAAAAAACCGGAATCGGGGTGGCAGTTGGGTTAAAATGCGGGAGTGGGTGGCAGTTGGGTTAAAATGCGGGAGTGGGTGGCAGTCAGGTAAAAACCCGGTAGTTGGGTGGCGGTTAGGTCTAAAAACGGAAGTGGTTTGGCATTTGGTTAAAAATGGGGGAGCAGGTGGCAGTTAGGATTGCCTCAAGAGACCCAGGATGAACAACAAGCTTTCGGAGGTTATCTACCCATTGCAATGCCTGTAGAGCAATTATTTAAATGCGATATTGGTATCGATGTTGCTCAGACAATCAATATCGATCTGTTCTTTCGATATCACATCCCTAGGGGTAGACGGGGAAATGGGGGTTTTAAAAAATTTCGATATTTAATATCGACAGATTAACTCGGATAAACAGATATTTTCGGACGACATTTTCACTTCGATACATCGATAAATTATCGAAAATGAATAAATTATGTCGACTGATTATCGGTGTGAGCTGTTTCCATCAACTCTCGTATTTACTTATGGATAGAAAATGAGGGATCTCGAGAATTATGGATCAATGCGAGCTTGGAGATCTTATGGACGATTTCGTCCTACTATTTTGAAAGTTTCATTCTTTTCCCACGAAAAGCTAAATACAGGGCATGGGAACCCCTAGATTCGTGAACGACCACTTAACAGTTACAGAGATAGGGCTCACGTCTAGGGAAAAGCCACAGCTATCCCGTTAGAGTGAAATCCATGTTCATGTACCGCGGCCAACACCCAGGATCATAAATGAATAGGTAGAATACGAATTTCCACGAGATTCGAAAACGTCCAGATTCGACGGAGGGAACAAAGTTTTCGTAAACTGGAGCCCCTCAAAAATGGAGCGAACAATCCTACCTGGGATCCTGCAGATGACCACGCGTCCGACGTAGGGCACTGAATCGCAAAGAATCGCGCACTCCTATCGCACAGATTCACAGAATGAGAGGAAAAAATTCAAATTTCAGCTGTAATTAACAAAAATGATTTCGCGACCGATTGTTGACGAGCGAGATGCAGAAAAAACGAATTTATTTCTCGGCTTTGTGGTCCATTTCGTTTCAGGCGAACCAAACCAAAACCGCAACTTGACCTCTAGCAAACTTCACCTTTAGCCGTCTAGGCGTATTGCCACGGATGACATAGAACGCATTTTTTTGAACCGGATTCACATTCCGTCTGGCCATGTTGAACATCGTTTCGTACATTCATTTTTATGAGCGGCATTTTCTTCTCTGACCATAATATGGACGTGGCTATGGTCCGGGGCCGTTTTCCGTCAGACAAGCGCCAACCTCCGCTGGCTGGACCGCTGAAGTTGAACCAAAAAATACTCAACACTCGAGCCAATATTTAATTTGGCGCATCCAGTGCAAATGTTTACGTAAAAATGAGTGTCTGCAAATGTGTTTTTCAAACATTCCCCACTTGAACTAAAATTTTTTTTCAAATTGTGTTCAAAATTTTCAGAGAGTTTTCGGTGTTTTTATCCAAGTAGCCTTCATGGTCAATATGGATTACATTTTCAAAAATAAGCATTCCGTGGCCAGCAGTTCACAGGCGGGTACAGCATTGTCAATAGAGGGAATTCAAGTGAAAAGAGGTTTATGAAAACGAGATCAACAAAGTTTAATCAACGGCTCCTTCGAGCACAAGGAGAATCAGTCATTAGGTGATCAGAAAGTTATCATCCATACTCTTAATACCTATCGCAACAATAGCATCGTAAAAAGTTACATAAATTTTCCACGAGTAAAGTTCCTTTATCAGAAATTTGAAACATGAAAATTCGGCCTAACTCAATTCTTCACCAATAAAAAATTTTTGCAAAAAAATTTTTTTCTTGAGTTGGCTGCACTGCCTACTGAAGTAAAGTTGGCATCTCGACGTCAATCAAATATTAAGATCCTTCCCACCAACTGAGCAGACCAAGACCAGGTTCGTTGATAGTGGCCTGAAAAACAGAAAAAAACGAAATTCTCAACAAAATACGAGAAAACTGATAACGCTGCCAGAATTTTGAGATAAAACGCACTGTTATCGAATATGGTGTGCCGGTTGTAGCCTTTTCTTTCTGAAGATCGGCATCGTTCGATATGGGCGACGTTTCGATGAATGTTTCTGACGTCACTCTGAATCGAATCGACTCGCCTGCGAATCAGGGAACAGATTTTAACTTACTGATGGCGTGATAAAATTTATCAAAAAACTCCCCAATCTTTCCTAGGCGAGATCAGAACAGAAATAACGAAAACAATTATCAGTTCAAAAACCTGGGTCCATGAAGAGGTCATGTTTCTCGCCATTATTGTCGTACTCCCATACCCAAACTTGTTCGGCTTCTTCGAATCGGGACGGATGCTGGAGACTGTCAGCAGGAATGAAAATGTCATCAAAAAACCCCAGCGTCGCTAAAAACGAAAACAATTAGAATGATCGATTGACAAAATCGTGTGAAAATCACAATACTTGAATAAGCTGAAATCAGAAATGACGAAAATGGCAAGGTGGAAAAAATCTTTTTTACCATGCACTCCCTCTTTGCTGCAATTTTTCACTTTTCCTACAATGATTTCTTCGATAAACGGCCGAAACACGACAAATCTGAAATGTAAACACAGAAACGTATCAATAAAATAGAACAACAGGGCAGAAATATCGATACATTGTATGACATATCGAAGCAAAACAGCCAGAAGGCTCTTTTCAATCGTTCCCAAGGGAAGGTTGCAATGACACCTGGCATAACCTGACGAGAGATAGTCTCCAGCCTGAGAGACCGTCTTTCAAGCTTACAGAACAGCCCCATGTTCTCAAGTTTCCATAGCAACGGTTATAAAAGGCCTAAAAATCTCCATGACGCTCTTACAGCAACAGCTACCGTGACGACAGCAGTTCGTACAGCAACAGTCTCTATAACAACAGCAGTTTCAACAGCAACAGGAATAAATTAGACCAACCTGAACTCCACTTTGGTATGTGCGCCACCGTCTCCGGGGAAAATATAGGAATCGTCCATGGATTCGATGTCGAAAAGGCAAACGCACAGACCGACATTAGCCACAACCTGATGAAAAACGGAATTGTAAAATTGTGATTGTAAGATTGTAAAAACGGGATTGTAAGATTGTAAAATTTGTTAAATGAATGGCCTACAATTCCATTGTTCCTACCTTGTTGGCGAATTTCTCGTTGAGAAACTGGCATATCGTCGACGTCAGATCGCCGTTGAATCGTTCAGGAGGGGTGCGAATTATGTCTTTGAACGACGTTAGGATGAACATTTTGGAGAATGCATTCACAATGCACTCCAGTGATTCAAATTCATCAGTCGTTAATGGAACAATCAAAGTAGCTTATTCTGTAACTTTAAAATAAACAATAAGTGCGAGTGCAGTTCAAAAGTGAAACATCATAAACAAATAACAAACGATAAGCTATCATTGATAGGTAACTTGTGACTTGTTATCTATGCCATACCTTTGTACTCGATTTACGTTGTTACAATAGACATAAGCGTTCATGGCAACTTCGAGATCAAAATCAACTTCGAGATGAAAGTCAACTTCGAGATCAAAATCAACTTCGAGATCAAAGTCAACTTCGAGATCAAAATCAACTTCGAGATCAAAGTCAACTTCGAGATCAAAATCAACTTCGAGATCAAAGTCAACTTCGAGATCAAAGTCAACTTCGAGATCAAAGTCAACTTCGAGATCAAAATCAACTTCGAGATCAAAATCAACTTCGAGATCAAAGTCAACTTCGAGATCAAAGTCAACTTCGAGATCAAAGTCAACTTCGAGATCAAACTCAACTTCGAGATCAAAGTCAACTTCGAGATCAAAATCAACTTCGAGATCAAAATCAACTTCGAGATCAAAGTCAACTTCGAGATCAAAGTCAACTTCGAGATCAAAGTCAACTTCGAGATCAAAGTCAACTTCGAGATCAAAATCAACTTCGAGATCAAATTCAACTTCGAGATCAAAGTCAACTTCGAGATCAAAGTCAACTTCGAGATCAAAGTCAACTTCGAGATCAAAGTCAACTTCGAGATCAAAGTCAACTTCGAGATCAAAGTCAACTTCGAGATCAAACTCAACTTCGAGATCAAAGTCAACTTCGAGATCAAAGTCAACTTCGAGATCAAAGTCAACTTCGAGATCAAACTCAACTTCGAGATCAAACTCAACTTCGAGATCAAAGTCAACTTCGAGATCAAAGTCAACTTCGAGATCAAAGTCAACTTCGAGATCAAAGTCAACTTCGAGATCAAAGTCAACTTCGAGATCAAAGTCAACTTCGAGATCAAAGTCAACTTCGAGATCAAACTCAACTTCGAGATCAATGTCAACTTCGAGATCAAAGTCAACTTCGAGATCAAAATCAACTTCGAGATCAAAGTCAACTTCGAGATCAAAGTCAACTTCGAGATCAAAGTCAACTTCGAGATCAAAGTCAACTTCGAGATCAAACTCAACTTCGAGATCAAAGTCAACTTCGAGATCAAAGTCAACTTCGAGATCAAAGTCAACTTCGAGATCAAACTCAACTTCGAGATCAAAGTCAACTTCGAGATCAAAGTCAACTTCGAGATCAAATTCAACTTCGAGATCAAAGTCAACTTCGAGATCAAAGTCAACTTCGAGATCAAAGTCAACTTCGAGATCAAGTCAACTTCGAGATCAAAGTCAACTTCGAGATCAAAATCAACTTCGAGATCAAAGTCAACTTCGAGATCAAAGTCAACTTCGAGATCAAAATCAACTTCGAGATCAAAATCAACTTCGAGATCAATGTCAACTTCGAGATCAAAGTCAACTTCGAGATCAAAGTCAACTTCACTTACTTCACTAACTTCACTTTTTTTCGTGATTAAAATTCAGTTTCACTTTCAGTTCGAGTTCCTCAATTAGTTTGAGTTTCAGTTCGACTTGCTATCTGCACCCTTACTGCCACTTTCAAATATTCTTTCACTTTTAGTTTCAGACTAAATTTTAATTTTTGTTTCATTTTCAGTTTGAAATTCAGTTTTTTTTGGAGTTTCTTTTTCTTTTTGGTAGTGAATACCTTGTTGTACCTACCTACCGAGTTTCGCCATTTTATTCGTCAACCTCTCGAACTTTTTTAAGACGTTTCTTTGATGTTTCCATAAAAAATGGCAGAAGCCTTGAACCGACCGGTGGTCTCTGAAGAGTGAAAACGCGGGGGTGATAACGATCTGAAAAGACACCTACCCCACTCCCCCGGCCCCAAGGTGGGATAACTGGGCAGCTCCTATCCAATTAGCGTTTCCAAGTGGGAAGTTGTTCCTGCGCTGTTGTTAAATGTTTTCTGTGGGCTGAATTGGGAGGGATGCGGTCGAAAGGACATTTTTTCAAGCCAATGAGACAGGCGCATGTTAGGAATTTTCGCGATGCAGTTTGGACTCGATTTTATGACAAACCGAGAAACAGCATCACCCACTTGTTCGACGAGAACAAAGAATCGACTTGAGAAAATACAGTTTTTTACATCGACTTGTCAAGACAAAAGTGTTGTTCGTTAACAATTTTTTTATCCATGAGGTAGATAGAGATAATTTATGTTTCGATACTAGTAGAACGTCAAAATGGGATCATTAATTCGGGAAATTTTCAGGTAATGTACTGTCAAAATAATTATGCCTAAAAAAAACTCACGGAAGGAAAATCGCGATTAGTCATTTATGATATTTTTTAAAATATCTCAAAGCAACAGCTTGCACGCTAATTATACCTATTATGATATTCTCGAATGCTCTTGCCCGGAATATAATTTTTTTTTAATGTTCGAGCTAGAAGTTTGATTCTTCAAGGACGAATCGGCCCTTGGTTTGTTGCACATCGTGTCCGTCTCTGTGCGATTGAATCAAAAATACGTGGCCTCAAGACGGAGGTGTTAAAGAAGGTTGAACATGAACCACTCACACACGGGGTGGCTCTCATATTGGACGACTCATACGCTCGCCTTCCCATCTTTCTCTTTTTCTCTCACTTTTAGCAGCTTCAGGTGTGTGCCCTGTGGAAGGACTTGAAAAACGCAGGTCCTTGGCATAAACGTCTGGGGACAGAAAGATGAGCTGTAAAGTGTTCAAATTCGAGGTTTTGGCATGCGCACTAGTTCGCCTTTTGTTTTGTTCCAATAACAATTTAAAAACAACATTCATTCATGAGGCTCCTGCGGTAAAATAAAGTCATCTCAACGTTATTCACTCCCTCACTTTTGGAATATTTATGAAAAATGATTGAGCGAGGAAGGAGAGGGTAAAATTTTCCGGTTCATCAATTCATTCAAAGCTAGATTTATTCAAGGACGATAGCATTACTACTTTCCAAGAAATTTCCA
Source organism: Nesidiocoris tenuis (assembly GCA_036186465.1). Lineage (NCBI taxonomy): Eukaryota > Metazoa > Arthropoda > Insecta > Hemiptera > Miridae > Nesidiocoris > Nesidiocoris tenuis. The sequence continues at coordinate 4,338,234 of AP028923.1, forward strand.
GTATGCAGTTCCATGTAGCCCCCATGCACTTAGTAGATTGTCCTGATTTTTTTTCCGATTGGCAAGCACATTCCAGGTTGAAAAGTGATCACATGGACGATTTCAGATTTCAAGAAAGTCACCCCAATGCTTTCGTAAGGCATAGGATATTCAGGGTTTGATGCAGCGTCGCCTCAGAAGCCGATCCGGAAGCCGTTGGGAAGGTATCCAAATATCTTGGCGTAATATTGGTAGGCAAGAGAGTACCCTCGGTCTGGGGTCTGCCTAAAGGCCGTATCACACGTCAGACCGTTCTCCTCCCCAGCCCACGGACAGACCAACTTAACGGTGCACCGGTGGAGCGGAGGGGAGAACGCATCAGCCAATCAGCGACGCTTCCGAACCCCCACTATCTACGACGGCAACGGCAAGGCAAAGATCTCTCAATCGAATGCCGTGGCCGTCGTAGATAGTGGGGGTTCGGAAGCGTCGCTGATTGGCTGATGCGTTCTCCCCTCCACTCCACCGGTGCCGTTACGTTGGTCTGTCCGTGGGCTGGGGAGGAGAACGGTCTGACGTGTGATACGGCCTTGAGACTGCTCTACTGAGACTTGGGCTTGGCTCGAGCAGCTCTTTCGTTATCCACAAGGATCGAAATTCAGTTAATGAAATTTTGGTCCGAATTTTGGAGGCGGTCTCAAAGCCTTTCTTGGGTGCTGACATGTGGGAATTCCTGTTCTCACCTTCTCCCTTCTAATCCTGACGTTGTCGACCAGCCTGGCTGGTCCAGCCACGTTCTCAGTACGACCAACTGCTCTACTGAAACCTAGGCTGGGCTGGCGCGGCCATTCCGTTAACGAGGATTCATGCCATTCCCACTAGTGATAAGGTGGGCATGGTTCAACCATCCATCTTTAAAGATTTTCACTGGCAAGGAAGGCATTGACCGTCGATGGTCTCAATCCTGGGTCTGCTGATGCTAAGCTCAACAATCCCATCCGAGGCGGTCTCTTGCGGCATACGTACCGACTACCCTGGTACCGACACTCTTCCTCATGATACTCTCCAGCCAAACCCTTGGTGCGTTGTTCCATAGTGATGACCCCGTTGAGCACAGGGCATTCCTTCAGTCTAGTGGGTAGAAATGTGGTAATTCTTATTCGCACATTCTCCTTCTAATCCTGAAGTAGGCCAGCCACGTTTTCAGTACTACCGTCTGCTCTACTGAGACCTAGGCAAGGCTAGCGCAACATGTGTCCCAGCATGGAAGAACCAAGAAACGATGGCTGGATGAACCATTTCCAACCCCCTGAGGGGGCTTTGGCTGCTGGGAATGGCATCAACCTTTCGGGGAGACCATGGAAGAACTATCTTGGATTAGTTCTTCCATGGTCTCCCCGAAAGGTTGATGCCATTCCCAGCAGCCAAAACCCCCTCAGGGGGTGGGAAATGGTCCATCCACGCATCGTTTCTTGCAAGAGATTATCACTGAGTTAGATAGTGAGCCCTCGGATGCCTCAGACCCTGGGTCCACTGGGGAAAAGCACAACAGCCCTATCAACCTACGTTGAACTGCAATTAGAGCGCATTTCGGAATCCAATCGTCGAGTGGTTCGAATTTTTACGAAACTAGGTACCCTCAATTTCGACGATACTGTCTACCAGTCGACCGCGAGTTTCTATCCCAAGACGAAAACCTCTTCCAGACGAAGAGGATTCGACGAAAGACGACGATAATGGGAGGGACCAGGAGGCACCGGCCAGCGAAGGTAAGACGAAGAAGGGGGGCCCAAGAGTCGCCAAGCAGTCTAGTCCCAACAGCCCCAGTCCCACTCGAGCCTCAGTCCCCACTTACTTTAAGGTCCCTTCAAGCTTCATCACTAAGGTCTTCACCGATCTCTCCTGATACACAGGTTTCTTTACCACGTCCATGTAAGTCGATGTTTCCTTTATGGTTTTTCCTTTTTTTATACCCTTTTCACGATTTTTTCTTTTTCCCGTTCGAGAGTCGTTTTTAACGACAAATCGTTTCATAACTAGTCATTAGACACTTCCCCTTTTTTTTCTTCTTAAATTTTACGGCCCCTTGCGCGTATGAGCGGATCCCCCGGCCGGGGATAATAACAGTAATCAACAGTCAAGCCCGCCCACTTGGGTTACCTATGGGGTTACCTACTTGATGGAGCTATTCACTATAATACGTGATACTTCTCAACTTAGCAGTTAATCTTAACTCCGTCACTTTACTACCGTATACCGTATGAGCAATTAGACGGAATTTTGAATGGTATTATGCCGTCGAATGTACAAAATGAAGAATATCATTAAGAAATTCACAATTGTTAAGTAAATCTGCTTCTTTACAAAATTGGTTGATATCTTTAACAAAGGCGACACAAAGGGGCTCGAAATTTTCGAGCAATAAAGATTATCATAATTCTCCATATTTGAAATTGTTGATACAGTATTGGTTGAGAAATGGATTTGATTCAATTCTAATTTTCCTCCTTATGCAGCATTTTTAAATTTATTCTTATAATTAAATGTTAAATTTTATGAAAAAATAAAAACCAAAGTTAAATAATTAAAAATAGAAATAAAATACAAGCAGTAAAAATGAATAAATAACGTTGGTAGGTATTTAAAACAAAATTAAACATTATAACAGTACTAAAAAAGATTATAATAAAATAATACTAATTATAATTACTCAGTACTTTTAATTTATTATTACTTAGTAAAATAGTAATTACCTTATCAATTCTTAGGTACTTAGTAATTACTTTTATACATACTTACTTGGTAATATTACTTATTATGCACTTGGATAATATTCAAGAGTTATTACTAAAAATTTTATTGAAAATTATTAAAATTAAATTAATATTATTAAAAATTAAAAAAGGAATTATTATTAAACATTTTAAAACATATTATGTTTAAAAAATTTTAATAATAATTCCCAATAAATTCATCTCTATAATTAGGTAATTTTAAGAATTTATCAATATAAAATATTAAATCATTATTATAAATCAAATAAGATCCTTCCAAACCGAATTCAGAGTAATTTCCAAGCCAATTCGATTTGAAAAATTCTCAATTCGATTTGGTTATGCTATATTAAACCCTATTAGGCATTTCTCTTAAGGATAACATTTGATACGAAAATTCGAGATTACCAATAATATCCAAATCCACCTACCTTACTGGTAATCCTCGTGATCCCGTGGCGCTATCAAATTATGGCCATCCAAGTTTGGAAACGCGATTAAAACCGCTATACACCTATCGGAGTTTGCCAACCTAAGCTCTTTTCGATAATTTTATTTGTCAACGGGAGATTAGGAAATCGATTTTTGTCTGGCTCCATGAAACTAGAATATTGTGATTTGACCGGGGATAGTCAGCGAAATCGGGTGAGTGATGAGTTAAAAAAATAAGAGAAAAAAAACATGATTGAGTTGTTTACAAGGTAAACCGAATCAGTGCATCGTTTCTTGTCCTGGTGAAATGTGAGTCTGATCTTCTTCATTTACAAGTAAGGGGATTCTCTTTGAGTTTTAAAATAGACTCCGCCAAAACAGCATTTTTTCCTTTTGCGGGTCGCGATCGGATCGTGCGATGGTGACCGCACAGTACTTCCATTATATGTTTTATAATGCAATCATGATACCTTTACGAAATACCTACCAGATCAGCTCCCAAGATGATTTTTTATGTATACATAAAAACCAAATCATCAAAAATCATCTTGGGAGCTGATCTGGTAGGTATTTCGTAAAGGTATCATGATAATAAAACAATATTAAATTATTAAAACAATATTAATAAAACAATATTAAATTATTATAGTAATATAAAAATAGGTTCTCCTCAAACACGGAATTTAGTTGTTATTATTCTAGAATTTCGGTATAAATTGGTGTTCTAGATGGGGATTCATCCTCTTTGCTTGGTCCTCCTTGCTTGACCTACCTATCTATCTTTTCAACGCAGCGCGTCGTTAATTTTTGTTGAAATCCTCATTTAATCTATTCTTATTTACCTACGTAACTAACAGAATAATAATAATTATTCAATTATCTGAATAATTAAATAAATTTATTTATTATTATTATTATTTATATATTATTTTATAATTAAATAAAATTTATAATAATTAACTTAAAAATACATTTATTTTATATTACTATAATAATTTAATATTGTTTTATTTATTTTTATGATTTTTTGAATAAATTAGTGAACGGCTAGACGCTTGGTTTATGACTCAAAATTTGATTAATTATATTTTATTGTTGGAAGTATAAATGTTGATGATGAATTTCTTAGATTGGAGCCCATAATATGGAGCAGTAGTGAATTCACATTGCCAGCTTCTCGCCCAATAACCGAAGTTGCCCCGGGCTTGCCCTGTCGCTCGTAAGGAGGGGGGTTGAAAATACAAAATAGGGCGGCTCAACCCCCAAAAGTGCGAACGGAGGGGGGGAAAAGGGGTAGAGTCTTATAACTTTTTTCTCGATTTATTCCTCACGAAGAAAAAAAATAAGAAAAATATTGAAATCCGGACTGTTATTCAAAATTTTGACGCATAGTTTCGGAACGCATAATAGATGTTTCTTGCTCAGAATGAACCAGGTGAGGGCAATAACTCCTCAAGTCTGTAACTTCTTGTCCGAGGGGGTTTCCTTTCAAACTGAATGTCAATCAGTGGTAGATTTACGACCAAGTGGACGGTGGAGCCCCCTCACCTCTTGTGCCTGAGTGTGGGACCCGTCTGGTTTGACACCACCCACGCCAAGCCCAGGTTAAACTTCAGGGTAGGTAGGCCTAGTTAGGGTAGAGGTGAATCGAAGAGGTTCATTGGTTAAATTTGGGCTCTCCTCCCCCACCTCGCTACCTGGAATTAATTTCGGGAATTTTTCGCATCCTTAAACGAATTGAATTTGCGGTTATAACCTCAAATACTTGGAATAGATGTGTCGACAATACCCCAACCTTTTTTGGGTGGTTTTGATAATTTCAAATTTTATTAATAATTCGATCAAAATTACAAAAACATGACTTTACCTTTCTACACCAGGCCGAAAGCGCTCGAGCCAAAGTTATGGGACAAGTCGCCTCATTCTCTCATCGCAAAATGCATCAAAAGCGTCAACTGCAGCAGCAAGACGAATAAGTTGTTCTTGTTGCCAACATAAAATGAAAAACTCCCGATTTTCCGTCGCGGTGCATCACGAGGAAACAAGCCCAGGGGCCCGTGGGAAAAGCCATAACTAGCTTCTAGTTCCGATCAGTCACCGCTGGACTCTGAACTCGCGTGACAACAAAGGGAAACAAATTGCCCTCTTTGTCACCTTAAAGTGGAACATCGGGCGAAATCTCGAAAATACACATGATCTATCCTCCTCGGGATATTATAAAAGAGAGGCCAGAAATTGAATAGCCTCGCCATGATATCGGCTGTTCAATGGAATTGTCAACAAGTACCTTCGATGCAAGATGCGTGTCCAAACTTGTCCGCCCGTTTCCTCGAGTGGGAAAGCATGCGAAATCGACCATATCACCTGGGGGGGGGGGGGTGCTCAGGAAGGTGAATAGTCGGATTTTCACTTTCAGGGCAAACCTGATAAGAAAAGCGAAGAATTGCAGGTGGAGGGGTGAGAAAATGCATTGCTGTGATTGGTCGAGGTGGCGTCGGCGTTGAACCGAATACATTCGATTGGGGTTTTCCAAGCCTCGTTCATCCCGCCTCAAACGGCCAGCAATCAGTGTGTGGCCGGCTTAAAATCGGTTTGATTTTTCCTAAATTCAAATAAACTCACTCGCACGATTTGCTTTCAGGAATATCCACAGACGGAAATGCCGCAGCATTGGCTCGGGTGAGTTGAATTTACATTTTCACCAGATCAAATCATTAAATGATGAATAGTTTTACCATTATTTAATGATGAATCATTTAATGATGAATAGTTTTACCATTATTTCACCTCCATTATTTTAAATTTTAAGATAATCACTGAGGCAGTTAGAGGGTCACCTTGGGGACTTAGGTACTTATATATTTTATTAGTCAAACTTTCAAATTATGAATATGTTTGAGATTTTTTGTACTCAAATTATCAAAATTTCGTACATACTTTTCATTGTATAAATAATTATAACAGTAGGAGAAAAAGGGGGATTTGGCGTATCAGTTCTTATCACTGACGTCATCCCCTACCTTTACCTCTGACGTCACAACGGAACGTTAGGGCTGGTCAGGAATCAATAGGCGGGAGGGGCAGGGGATGACGGCATTTAAAAGACCCATAGACGGGAGGGGCGGGGGATGACGTCAGTGATAAGAACTGATACGCCAAATCCCCCTTTTTCTCCTACTTATAACCGCAGCCATAATGGGCGATACTCAGATATTGATGATTAAATCATGCTTCGCTATAATCATGGAAAATACCTCAAGTAGAATAGTTTTGCAATTCCGATCAACCTTACCTATCTCGCGTTTACAAGCTTGCTATGGGATTACCATACAGAAATTTTTTACGATACATGTTGCAGCAAACGGATCAGGAGGAAACATTTTAATAGCCCGTGGTTACCAATAAAATGGTTTCCGTCAGGTCGAATCCTCGCTTTTAAAATGGGAAGGCTCTAAATTATCGGATTTGTCAACTAAGCCGGTTTAGGGATCGAGAGAAACTGTTACCTACAACTCCCGGCTGCAAGTGAACTCGCAGGATTGGGGTCGTGAACTTTACAAAACTAACTGGAATTGAGTGTAAACTAGTATCACCAGTCTTGCCTGATTCGAATATCTTCCTGATAATTTTTCTGTTATTTTCTCGATTTTTCGAAAAATATAGTCAAATTCGGCTCAATCAGATAAAAAAAAAACGCTTGTTACCTACAGTATGCTTTGTTACCTATTGTATTCTTCACGGTAAAAATATTTGTGTTTCCTGGAAAAATTTTCAAATTTTGATTGAGTTGTGAAACAACATGCCTCGATTATTTTTGGAAATATACCTGCCAAACTGGATAAAAGATAGCCGGATGTAAATAAAACCACGTATTGAGTTGTTTTCTGGGCGAAATGGCGACGAGCTTTGAAATTAACCACACGAGCTAAAAAACTCTCGTTTATTTCCGTTCTGAAGCCGAAGCCGAGGTTTTAAATTTATTAACATTATCGCACCTGCATTTCGTAAGCCATTAGTTCGAAGGTTTATTCGAAAGCTCGTTTTTCAAAAGTCGGAAATGTTTACAGAATCCGAATATTTACGTTAGAACTTTTTCCTGTTACCATTGGTGGTTCGCAGGTTTCTCACAACGTATTTCATCGTTCGAAGTGCGATTCCTTCAGTAAAAGCGACCTCTCCTCCGAATTTACTTTTGGTGCCCCGGGATGCCCCAGTCCACGACGTGCCCCTTCGCCTTTGGGCCAACCCCCGGCAGGCGGTGCTGCGCCCTAGGAAACGCGATCTTCAGCAGAGCGCCCTCATGGCAACGCTCGAACCGCATTTCGACCCGGACTGGATGAGCACGTCCAAACCGCACAAACCGCCATCGGTACGAAAATGAATTTCATAGTTGGGTGAAAGCCCATCGTACTCTCATATTCTTTCATTCTTATAGCGCTTTCGCCCCGCTGGGCCTCTTCAGGAGGGAGCGGCAGCGGCTGAAGAGGCCCAGCGGGGCGAAAGCGCTTGGAGAACGAAAGAATATGAGAGTACGATGGGCTACCACTCTCTCTCTCTCTCACCTCAACAATAACTTCTTCACCATCAACCAATAACAGGCCAAAATAAATTTCGATCATCATTCAAACACAACCATCATTACTTACAAAAACAACCAAATTGAATTGTTGAGAATCCACCCGTCATTCTATTTTTGTACGACTACCTATTTAATTACTGCTACCAGGAGCTAACAGAATGCGCTAAAATCTTTTTTTTTTATTAATATAATTTAGTCAATATTAATTAATACATAATTCAATGAAGAAATTTATATTTTCTTCATCCGGGCCTAAGTATAACAACCAAAAGTCACAGTCAACAATATGATGGCACATTCATAAAACTCCGTCAGTCAATTTTATTAATTTTATTTAACTTTTTGGTGACTTTAGTGACTTTGTGAGTTTTTGCACCATGGCAAACTCGGTGGGTTAACCGCGATTTGGCCAATCGGTCCAATTTGAACTACCTACTTAGGCAATTTAAAATAGACAAGAACCCGATTGTTTATGGGTACAAAAATCAATTAAAATCGACAAAAGACCCGATTGTGTATGGGTACAGAAAATTAATTAAAATCGACAAAAAATCCGTTTTTTTACGGGTACAAAAAATAATTAAAATTAGCAATTATAAAAAGATTTTATGAGCAACTTCTACGGTTTCGGAAGGACGTTCGAAATGTAACCGAAATATATACATGTTACCCCCCACTATCTGATGAATCCTCGTCGTCAACAGGACATATCGCATACGAGAAAATCAGCAGCCGAACTGAAGAGCACAGCTTCGACTTTGGGCCTCAGCGACACTGTGAGGGACTGGCTCGTATCACGAGGCACTTGTCCCATCACGTATGCCTGGAAGGATCTTGGTTCGGATTTCTGGCCGAGGTAAGTCGATAAATCAATAAAGGTCAATTAATTTCATTCCGGTTCCGAAAATCATGTTTTTTCTAGTCTCGATGGTTCGAATTATTATTTTTATCAAACTACGTCAAAAATTCTATGTTCGTAAATGTTCGTCTAGACAAGTCCTATCGCCCTGCTTAACCGAAATACGGACTACTCACAGTACTTCCGATGCATTTTACTTTATTCTTGCCTCAAAAATGCACCGATTTGAGCGTTCGTCTCTTTTACCTTGCAGAATACCTAAATATTTTCATACTCCGGTAACTGGGCGTATTTTGATTTTAGACGGGTCTTAGCACAGTGTGTTTCTTGAGATTTTTTATCCAAAAATTGGAAAAATCCAAAAATTGGAAAAAATCCCAAAATTGGAAAAACCCCAAAAATTGAAAAACCCAAAAAATTTAAAAAACCAAAAATTGGAAAAATCCAAAAAATTGAAAAACCCAAAAATTTAAAAAAACCAACAATTAAAAAAATCCTAAATTAAAAAAATCCAAAAATTGAAAAAATCCAAAAATTAAAAAAATCAAAAAATCTGAAAAATCCAAAATTATAAAAATCCAAAAATTAAAAAATCCAAAAATTGAAAAAATCCAAAAATTTGGAAAATCCAAAATTTTAAAAAAACCATAAATTGGAAAAATCCAAAAATTGGAAAAATCCTAAATTGAAAAAATCCAAAAATTAAAAAAATCCAAAAATTAAAAAAATCAAAAAATCGAAAAAATCCAAAATTTTGAAAAATCCAAAAATTGGAAAAATCCAAAAATTCGAAAAATCCAAAAATTGGAAAAGTCCAAAAATTGGAAAAATAAATTGGAATAATCCAAAAATTAGATTCAAAAATCGGACTTGGTTCAAAAGTTTTCCCATGTATGGTAGGTTCTGGTTTAAAAAGTATTTCCAAATTTTTTCTTAATACTGAATTTTTGTTATTTTTTTTATCTATCAGTTTATCCTCGTTACAGATGGGTTAGAACGGCTGTTTGCCTGCGGCCAGCCACTGGCACTTGTTCCTGGCCCCCTGGCATGGGATGCGTATCTGCCCCTCCTCGGCACCTTCACGTCCTCCGGTGGCACTGCAGGTAAATCCATACCGAATTCACATAGAAAGGGTTGCGGGCCATAAATTTTATAACTACTGAGGCAAATTTTGAAATAATCCGAAAATTTCTCAATAAAAAACACTCAAAAATGTGGAAATACGAATGTGTGATCTATTCGTATTGTGGCAGGCTTTGGCATTTCGCCCGATTACCAAAGTTGTCCGGGGCGTGCCCTGCCGCGCTCAAGGAGAGCGTCGTATTGGGGTACATTTAAGTAACCAAAACGGCAGGTTGGGGTGGACCAGGAAAAAAGTTTGGACGTTTCAGAAAAAATAAATAATATTTTTAATTTCAGTTTTTTCAATTCAAGAAATTTTTCATGAACATTTTCAAAAATTACCCCTTGAAACGTAAACCGACAAATTTTGCGGGATGATGAAAAAAATGTTTTCCTGACCGATACATAGGTTCAATTTTTAAGAAAAATTAACCCAAAAATCCATTATGTTGCAGGCTGAAAAAGAAGAACAAACGCAAAAAAGTCGACGAAAACAACGTTTGGGGTCGTATAGAGAAAAAGGAGGTCCTGCCGAAGAAGAAAGGACGCAGGAAACGATACCGGTGCCTTTGGGTCAAAGTGCCTTATCCAGTACCAGAAGACTGCATTTGCGCATGCGCTTGACGAAATTGATGGGCCATAGTTGTGAAATATTTCTATTTAATATTTATAATTATTTATAAGTGTCCTAACTTTAACTAAAATTATGGTTTCTGCTCATGTTGGCATGATTCCAAGCAGACAGCCATAACTTTTATTCGCTATATTATAATTGCTTGTAATTTTTTATGTTTGCGCCGTCGATTAATTCTGATCAGTTTGAGATGGATAATTTTCGAAATTTTGCCAACGATACCCTCCTATAATCGCTTTAGTCTCTAGAACGTAATTTTTAGTTTTGATTTCGATTGGAAAAAAAGTGATCTCAAGTCTTTCGTGTGGAACATTGCGCATGCTCATATGAGAATCGCGATTTTGGCTTTGGTTGGATTGTAAAATTATTTAATCGTAAGCCTTCCGGGCGATCATGTTCATTATGTTCCACATTGCAATATAAATTGTTAACAGTATTCACTCTGTGCGCTCCCATGATCCTTTTCTGGGTGTATCCGTCGTTTTAGAGAAAAAATGAGAAAATAAATAAACATTCGGGGAAAAAATTGAACTTTTCTGAAATTTATTTATTGTATTTTTTATTTTTTTTTTACTGGCCTCAAAAATGATTTTAGCGTTCATGGTTGGAAAATGTTGGTGGTTCCTTGCAGGGCAAATTTTTTCATCCGGTAACTCGACGTACTTCGATTTATTCGGGTACTAAAATTTGAATTGCGTGATTTTTGACGTTTTTTTGATTTTTGTGGCTTCCAAATAAGCCAAAATTGAATTAGTTTAATTTAAAATTCAATCCACCTAAATATTGTAGCATTCTGCGCTATCTGCGCACATTTCAGAGGGGGTACAAATGCGTACCTAACTTCTAGATATGGCATTTCCGCGCACAATGGCAGCAATGACTTAACGACCGGATGTACGTGGTCAGTTAAACCTGTAATTCCAAGTAAAGGACGAACATTTGAGTCGATAATTGCAGCTCGCGCATTTACGATCTTTTATTCCATAACGTCTCGACGTTCTTCCCCGGTGCAGAATTTAATTGCCGACTTAATTATGGTAGTTGTCAGCGTTGGAAGACAATTTCTCCCGTCATTAGTGCGCAGTTTAACTATCGTAATTCCGAGCATTTGACACCTCGGACGAGAATTAAATTATTATTAGCCCTAATGGCTACGGTGTTTCAATAATTGCGAACGACTGTTAAAAATGAGCCATTTAAACCCACACGGTTATTAGATAATGTTTCCTCGCCGTTTTGAATATCCAAAGTCAACATTGGGTTGCAGGAGATGAGATTGCAGTTTTTCGACAATTAATAATATCTAAGTTTTGGGAGCAGTAGGTGATTGTCATGGGTTTTTTATGGTAAAAAACGTTGGAAAACGTTCTACACTCATTTCCAACAAACCTTTATCTCGGACATTTTTTCCTAGTTTGCTAAAAAAATCCTTTTTTTGGGAATTTATGTGTTTTTAACCTTAACTCACTATAACAGCCGTAGCTCCTCCAATTTTTGAATAAATTCAAATCTGAGGACACCGTTGGAAACCTCGTAAATTTTCCTATAAAAAAAGTGCCATAGCCGTATTTCTTTCTGCAGAAAAATACGGTAAAAATGAGCCTGAAGAGAAAACTGGTATAATATCACTTTTTCCATTGGATTTTTGCCAAGAATTTCTCTTCTGGATCAAAACGCAATTTTTGGAAAAAATTGCCCAAAAACTCAGCTTTTTAGCGGTGTAGTCATTTTTGTGTTTACTCCATTCTAAGGTCGAGAAAATCACGTAAGAATGGAAAAACACGATTTTTGACATCCAAACGTATTTTTTTACCCAGGAGTGAAGAAAACAGGAAAACGACCATTCCGTTGAAAAGCTGAGTTTTTAGCCATTTTTTCCGGAAGAGTGCGTTCTGATGGGTAACGAAAACATTTAGTAAAAATCTTATTAAAAAGAGTAAAATTTTACCTGTTTTCTCTCAAACCTTATTTTTCCGTAATGCGGTGCGAAAAAAAGGAGGATATGGCACTTTACTTTTATGGCACTTCACGAGCTACCTGAGGGTGTCCTCAGATTAGAGATTAATCGAAAATTTCTAGGACCTACGGCTCTTTTAGCGATTTAAGGAATAAAAACACAAAAATGCCAAAAACAGGTTTTTTTAGAGGACTAGGAAAAAATGTCTGACAATAAGATTTGTCGGGAATGACAAATAGACTAATGTATGACTAATATTTCCCAACATTTTCGACCATCGAAGAGGTAGACACTGTATCCGGCAGATAGAACAACACGCGACATCCGCCTACCAAAATCCAGATGCGATTATCGAAAAAATGCTTGTCATGAACGAACAATAAACCATCTATCCTTGAGTGCATTGCTACTCATTACATGAATGGTTCAGCGCTTTAGATAGAAAAGCTAATTATGAATAAAAATCTATCGTTGTACAAAGGTACAAAGTACAATGGTCGACGGAAAAGTAACATCCAACATATTATCTATGCCTATCGCTAAAGGCTAATCAATGCCAAAAATCTCTGTTCCCCCTTTAAAAAACGAGGTGACTTTTGACCAGTGACAGAATGGGTTTAAAAATGTTCAACGGATTGATTCTTGTCATCGCGGTTTCGATGGTGGTGAGCATTGATTATTTTTGAAAGGTAAAAGTCGGCAAAAAGTAAAAGGCAAAAGGTAGAAATCGGCAAAATTATTGTCCAAAATATTTTATATTTTTAAACGGTCTATATTTTGGACCTAAACACACGCACGCAAAATTTGCACCGGTAGAACTTTCAATTAAAGAGCAAAATATGGTGTAAATCTGAAAATAAAAATAATCTGCAAAATATGGTAAAAATTATTCATCAGTTTAAACGGTATATTTTGATCCTAAACATTCGAACACAAAATTTGCACCGGCCGATTTTCATTTACAATTTTTGACAAAAACCTCGCTATCTTTTTTTTCGCAGCATTTTGCATTTGAAGCCTACCGATGGAAGAATTATCCTAAATTAGTTCATTTTTCAAAATTTCATTCTCGGTATTTTTTAATAACGAGAAATTTTTTTGTTGTGAAAAATTCATCACGAGTGAAAATCATTTTCCAGGTGACAAATGGTGCTTATGCTCAAAACGCTGGGGCTGGTGCACCAGTGGGAGGAGCGGGGTTCGGTACCAGTTTCTTCGTGATCAGCGGGTTCGGGGGAGGCTCAGTGGCCGGTGCGGGGGCTCCGCCAGGGGGGAGCTCGGGGGTGAACTCTGGCCCCGGTGGATCGGGAGGGGGTGACGGCTCAAATCAACAATAAGCACCAAAATATTTGCGAAGTCCAGCGAAGAATCCGAATCAACATTGGCCATCAACATTATCGAGAGTATTGTTATATTTGTTAATTGGTGTGTAAAGATTAAATGAAATTTTTATGAAATACAATGTGGCGATTGGGGAGGGGATGATTTCTTTGGTTGCCTCATGTTCAATAGTGAAATTGATTCAAGACAAATGGTAAATTCAAGACGGATAATTCGTCTTGATAATAAAATTTCTTGTCATTTATTTATTATTTATTTATTATTAATTATTTATCATTTAATGATAAATTATTTATGGTGACTTATTTTCTACTATACAGCTGTTTTTTCACAAGAATTTTCATCTATATCCCCCGAGGAGGGGTCTTCTTGCCCCTGTAACTTTAAATAAAAATAATATCTCAATAATAATAATTTTTTATTTATTTATAACGAGCTTGGAGCTGAACACGACAAACGGGCTTTTCTTTTGGGGTAATAGGTAAATGAAGGACTTGCAAGCGTCAAAAAAATTCCGGGGGATTGGGACCCTTAGTCCCTCGGCTGTGGTCCAAGAATGGGGGAGGTCCTCGTCCGTGGATCCGCCCCTTTGTGCGGCACTCAGCCAATCAGAGGCACGATCGGTACTCCTGGGCCCGCCCACCGGCGGCTCAAGCCGCGGGTCGAGTAGGATTGATTGTCGAATGTTTCAGGCCGGCCGCGGCCGCCCTGTACGTTGCGGGTTCAGTCGTTCGTCTACTGTGGCCCTCAGATCGCTACGCCGCATTAGTACCGTTTTAGGTTATTAGGCCTATCGCCTGTGAAGATAAAAATCTCTAAAAAAATAAATACTCTAATAATATATTAAAGAACTCTATTATAGGCAGCCCGTGTAACCCAAAAGCCCTCGACTGGAGGGGTCGGAACTTATAATTTGTTGAGTTGTAGTTAGACAAATTTTCGTTTGGTTTCTCTTTGACATTACTCAATCGAATAAAAATATTTTAAATTGGCACCTAGGTGAATAAGGATAAAAATTGTTACGTCGGATATTTTATCCTAATAATTATCTTTCTTTTTGAATTTTATTTCGATTTTTATGAAAATTTTCTTTTTTTCTAAATTTCGGCCTTTGCATTGAACTGCTACTGATATAAGGAGCGAAACCTTCGGGTATGGGGGAGGGGGGGGGTTAAACAGGTTCCAATGCCCACACGACTTCAGTGAATCACTGGGCCAGATTTCTCGACGTACAATTTTCGTTTTCTTCCCAAAGAATTTTATGCGGATAGTTTTATTTTGCGCCCACATTTACTGCATCGGTATGCCGGATACAGAAATCGTTCGAAGCTTTTCAAGATCATTGCTGCGCAACAATTTATTGGTTTCATCCCACCTCATGAGCGTCAGTTCTTTGTTTTCTAACGAAAAACGGCTCAGTACTTCCACTTACCTTAAAAAAT
Source organism: Nesidiocoris tenuis (assembly GCA_036186465.1). Taxonomy (NCBI): domain Eukaryota; kingdom Metazoa; phylum Arthropoda; class Insecta; order Hemiptera; family Miridae; genus Nesidiocoris; species Nesidiocoris tenuis. Next base: position 4,353,353 of record AP028923.1, read on the forward strand.
TAAAAATCAAAAAAAATTATTTTTTAAGTTAATTACCATAATTCTGATTTCAATTTAAAAGCATTGAAAATAGCGTTTTAAAGATGTTTGCTAAGATTGCATAGGTATTTCCAAAAATTGCAAAACTAGTCAAATATGATTTTATACAAAAATTGTTGTTTCATACAAAAATTGTTGTTTCATACGTTTCATTTACGAAAATCGTAATAAACCTGAATCTATAGAAACAAATGATTTTCTTGAATAGTTGGGTATGGAAAAATAGCGTCCGAGAAAAAATACAATTGCATGCTGCATTCACCCTAATTAATCACCGTAATTTTGAAACCTCACATCAAAAACTAATAGGCCAAAATCAGAAATATGCCTTCCCTTATAATCTAGGATTAAAATTCACATTTTTTTATGGTCTTAAAATAGCGGAGGTAACGAAGAAGGAATTCATTATTTTTAAGAAGCGTGATTTAGGTATTAATATTTTTTTATGTCATCCGACAATTTTCTGCTTCTTTAAAAATTCTGTGGCGTAAACGCGTTTTCAAAATATCTGCTAAAAATGGAAAAAGCTTAAAATTATGGCGGTTTTGGTTAAAACCACGGATATGGACCGAAATGGCAAATTTCAAATCTAAAGTAACAATTTTTTAGTTTCAATTCTTAGTTTTTTTTATTTTGGCGGATATTTTGAAATGTATGTTCAAATAGATAGGCAAGTGATTTTTAAATTTTACAGGAATATTGTTCGCTTCTTATAGCCAAAAATAGGTTATGCCGCAAAATGGCACCTATACAAAACCGTGAATCACCTCGAATGGTTTCCGAACCGAATCCCGGAAACCGACGTGGAAAATCGAATTGTCGCTTATTCTGTTACCCCACGCTTAAAGTGTTCCCTTGACAAATGGGTCGATTTAAGGATTTTCTCTCCTTGACGTTTCGTTTCGCGAGAAATAAGAAAAATTGACCCAGTGTTGCACTATACGAGATTCCTGTTTCGGAGTCGTAAATCTTGCAGCGCGAAATGCATTTTAAAAGGATTCAACTGATTTGAGTAGGAATACCTAATCGCTTACCTTTCGGTAGGTGTACCCTGATCAGGTACAAGGACTTGATTGGCTGCCCACGATGTTGGTACGTCTTTCATGGGCAAACAGTCTGAGATGTGACATAGAAAATTCCAACTCGTAAGCTGGCCATATTTGATATAAATATTATTCCTAAAATTTTTGAAATATAAATTTTAATAAATTTTTTTTCGCATATTTCTTGCATTCAGAACGATTTCCATTCATCGGCCGAATTCTTTACGATTTTCCCTTTTAGGCTCTTCCATTGATTCTTTGACAATGAAATTTCGTAGGCAGGTACCTATACTATAGTAAGGTACCCACACACCCCCGGCCGTCACGTTCAGGATGTTTGGCGCCACTTTGGGCGAGTTAACAATGGCATCGACCAATGGCGTCTGACACCTTGGGGCGCATGCCATGTGAAAGAAATCTTCGGAATGCGAAAAGCCATTGTTCCCGAACGACGTGTGCAATCCGCCGAAATACATCTGTGCATACAATTTTTGCTTATTGTAATAATAATTATTACATTACATTAATTAAATTTCTAGATTAAAATAATCGGCATTAGAACGGTTAAAAACATATTCGCGAATAAATTTGATTTATTGCAATTAATAAAAATGTATTTACAAATGTTCAGGCAGATCAAATTTAACCAAGCCTGCAAGTAACAATCAACAAGAGTAGGTAAATAATAATAAGTTGTAAAAATTACGAAACCTTACATTACCTAAATAATGGAAAAGTATTCTTGAGATTTAAAACCTGACTATTTTCGCCTTGAACATGAACCAGCAATGAGCGGGAAGAATTATTTTCTAATTCTAAAAACTTTAATTTGAAAATCGTTTTTCAAATCTGAATAGTTTTCTGCCTCTTCTATTGCGATGGATATTTGTGTATTTATAGGAAAAGTTGACAAAAGGAACTTGACCAAAATTTGTCGATTAACATTTTTTGTTAAGTACTGGTTGAGTCTTCGCCTCAGGCTACTGTAGATTTTTTTAATCAGAATTTATTAAAATATATCGACCTTCGACCATTCATTTTTTGCAATTCCAATTTAAAAAGCATGGTTTTTGAATATAAAAAACAATTTTTCAAACAATTTCGTGAAAAAATGGGAGGAATGTTCCAAAAACAAAATTAAACAATTTTATGCATTTTGAGCCAGAAATAATGCGACTTCCGTCTCCGGTGCGGCTCTTCATTCAGGAATTTCACACCTCGGGTGGCAGTAGGTGCCGGGCGGTCCATTGCCAGCTTCCATAGCCGCACAATAGCGACAAACGTGTCAACCTGAAAGCTAGCAATTACCAGTTATCTCGGACGTATTTCACAAGGACCCGCCAGGTAAACGTGCAGGTTTTCGCCGGTTGTTTTCCCTTTTTCGGCACCTGCCCCTCCGTCCGAAATTCAAAAGACTCCGCTCCGTCTGCAAAGGTCGGAATGTCCGTTTTTGTTGGGCGCCCAGGCCAAAGGAGCCGGACGGGATTTCAATCGGGTCCATTCATGCGCATTGGAATGCGAGCCGGTGTGCGCACTGCACTACTTCCACCCCAATTCATCCCTCCCCGTCATTAACGATTAAATTTGGGGTGAAAAATACCTGAAACATAGATGAAACATGCCTACCTACTCATGTTTTCGAGGTTAGGAACGCCGGCCGTTAAAAAATTGCATTTAAATGGTGTTTTGAGTGTTTTAAAAAGGGTACCCAAATTTAGAAAAAATCAAATTGGAAAAATTTGTGAAAATTTCATATTTCATTCCATATTTTTCATCAAAATATGGAAGTGTCTTATCTACTCACCACCGGTTTTCTTTGAATTCCTTAGGCTTGGCAAGGTTCATCGCTCTGTTTTAGCAAAATTCGGGTTGCTCGCATTTTGTCATTGTTGTTGTGATTTTTCGGAAAAGACCCACTATTTTATGGTGAATCAAGCCAGGAACCCGGGAAAAATACTCAAAAAATTCTAAACCCTCGACATCACCTTCAAAATTGAGTTTTTGTGTTTTGTCGAAAATGGAACATACTAATGCCGATTTGGACCCCTTAACCTTTTCCGATCGGATTTCCCGGATAATCCATCAAGTTGGAGCGCAAACCTCAACTTTTAGGACTAGTTTCATCGAAATCGGATTTTGGCCAAATTTTGTGAAGAGAACTTCGTACCGAACCGCTGGTCCGATTTTGGCGCAGTTGGTCATAAAAGTTGGGGTTTGCTCCAGCTTAATGCATATCGTGAGAATCCGATCAAAAAATGGGGGATTTAAATGTGCATAGAGAGTTTTCGGATATTTTTGCCCTAAACACCCTCAAAAGAAGTCAAAACAGAATCAATTGTGTCACACTTCTACGTTTCAAAATATGCTTCCAACGCTTTTCTACACAATCAAAAGGGAATAATACTGTTGTACTTGTACCTACCTACAAAAAATATATAGAGACTTTTAAACAATTGTGTGTGAATTTAATCAACCAGTCAAAATACGGACCAGAATATTTCCACCATGATTTATCTCATGGGTTCATCATGTAATGTAGCTGTAATCTCATCCATGTACTGGTGCGCCTTCTTTTTGTTGGGTATGCATGCGGAATTATTAAATGCTTTGTGTGTTGCCTACAGGGGAAAATGAAGGGACTGAGATTTTACAGTTCTTCTTCTGAATTGATAAAGAAGTACGAAAATGAAAAATTCAATTTATCTAATCAGTTACGCGATTTCTATTAACAATCCTTCAAGGCTAAAGATCTGGAAAAAAACTTTTTCCCCAACTCCCCCCAAAAATTAGTGCATAACAATAGTATTGCTGTTATCGGATTACAGACGACGATAGCAACTCGATTGAGAAGTCAATAGTAAAATGAACAAAATTTGTTCATTTAATGAAGAGTTTTCATTCAAAACTGCATTCATCCACTTTCGAGTTTTGTCGATATCGATTTCATTTTGTCGATTTTCGATTGCTAATAGGTACCTACCAAAGCTGCTATGAATCGAAATCGAAAATCGAAAAATGAAATCGATATCGACAAAACTCGAAAGTGGATAGATGCAGTTATGGAGGAAAACTCTTCTGATAATACACCTGAATAATAGAATGGGTAAATCATAGAGTAAATAATTTGGAATGCGACTTAAAAAGTGCATATCATAAAAAATGAGTTAAGATACGTATATAACAAATATACAATTTTTGAGGTAATGATATTATATTTTAATAATATTTCTACATATTGTGTAAAAAAATTAATAGAAAACTGAATTTAAATTTTGATTCTGAAATAATTTTGAAAAATTATCCCATGGCGCTACTACAAACCTTCAGATCAGCGTTCCCACGTCATTCGACGACAACTCCACAGAGGAACTTCGGCACCGAGGATGATTTTGCCCTTTTGATTCCAGCCCTAATCCTCCGGCAGTTTAGTGGAGACACGACCAGACGTCACGGCTGGCCACCCTCTTTTCATTTTCCCTCTTCCTCTCGCCCGCTCTCGGCCCGGTCTTCGCTCCTTTTTCGTCCTTTTTTCAGTAACCCGGCGACCATCCGAACAACGGACAGGAAATGCCGTCCTTTACCCTCGTCAGCCGATGCCGGCACCGAAAGCTACGATAAAAAAGCTTAGGTATTTCCGACGTTGACAACTCTTCAAGAATCGAGATCTAGTCGGGCAATCGATTTTATCGTTTGAGATTTAATGGAATATGCAAGTAATGATAAAAAACTAAATATTCACGATATATTCTGAGCTGTAAAATAGAAGACTCACTAATCGAAAACGATCCCGCGGATGAGCCTTGCTCTGCCGAGTATTGCAGAATTTTCCATTTGTATACAGGGTGTTAACCTTTAAGAATGCCTTTGGAGGGGTCGATTCTTTAGCTCATTTGCTACAATTTTTGTTCCTTACGCTTTTTTGTAAGCCCCAGAAAAAGTGCACTTTTTTGGCATTGAAGATTTTTTTCGTGTTTTCGACTTAGTTTCAGAAAAAAGGCCATGAGCCCCTTGAAAATTGAAGAAGTCACAAAAATAAGAGTACCGTTGAAAAGAGCGTTAAATTTCCCATAAACGTACAGCAATCACAGCTTTCTAACATTAGGTTAAATAATTAAAAAATTGGGCCAAAGTCGAGTATTTTCAAATTTTGTGAAATTACACTTTTTTCGACGCGTGTTTAAGGCAAGAAATAGATTGAAAAATTCCGCGCAAGTTCCGGGAAAAACTGGCCCAAAATGTCAGCTTTCCAACGGTATAGTCGTTCTTACATTTACCTTCAGTATTACCAAAGAAATTCACGTTTGAATGAAGAAAAACGTAATTTTTTACAAAAATCTCGCTGAAATTATTTTTTTATAATTTTGTATATTGGTGGGAATTGGTCTACTCGTCTTGGCAAAAAAGTCAGCCATGGAAGAGTCGTCTGATGGATCAGAAATGTTTTAATTGAACGATTACAATGGTTTATATCAGTGATAATAAACCAAAATAACGGTTTTCCACTAGGTTCCAGACCACAACGGGTCCAATAAGACCGATGTTTAATCGAAATATGTATCGTGGAAACTATCGATACCTGCCACTGAACAGCCTGACAAGATAATCCACTTTCTTACCCCATTTCCCCCACTCCATTGACGATAGATCTCCGTTGTCAAGCGGTCATGTCGGACAAAAGGCCTTCCCCGAAATGAGGGGCCCTTTTCGGGGCGCCAAATCCGATCAGGAGTAAATCAGAACCGAAAGGCTCAGTCGAGGATGAAGAAACTTCGGACCGTCCAAATCGGTTTAGTTACTGGGCCGCTTACGTTTTTATTACCGCGGTGCGAACTTGAAAAAATGATAACGGCCTCGAATCGGAAAATGAATTATTCATCGAAATGGTGAAAAGAATCTCGAATGAAGCCATTGTTCGGAAAAGAAATTGGCTGGAGTGGTTTGAAAGAGATGACGTTTGTAACGAAAGAGATGAAAACAAAAGTGGAGTGAAATCGGCGGGAACGATAAAATTATTGGCAACGATGAAAATCATAATTAAACCATACAAATATTAATGTTGATAAAAACGATGAAAATAATGAGAAAGATGAAATCTATAAAAATAATGAGAATGATTAAAACGATGAAAAAGATCGGTCGATGGACCAATTGCGAATGATGAGAAAGACGAAAACGATAAAAATGATGGGTGAGATAGTTTCGTTTTGAGTTTGAGATTCATTTTCACTTTCAATTTTAGTTCAAGTTTTAGTTTCAGTTTTCGTCTCAGTTACATTTTCAGTTCAAGTTTGAATTTGAGTTCGAGTTTAAGTTTGGGTTCAAGTTTAAGTTTGAGTTTCAGTTCAAGTTAGAGTTTGACTTTTAGTTCGAGCTTTGGTTTGAGTTTGAGTTTCATTTTCAGTTTGAGTTTCACTTTTAGTCTCAGTTGCATTTTCAGTTTAACTTTCAGTTAGACTTTTCAGTTGAGTTTGAGTTCAAGTTGGATTTCAAGTTCGAGTTCGAGTTTAAGTTTGAGTTCAAGTTTAAGTTTGAGTTTCAGTTCAAGTTAAAGTTTGAGTTCCAGTTTAAATTTCGGATTGAGTTTGAAGTTCATTTTTATTTTCAGTTTGAGTTAAAGTTCGAGTCTCAGTTACGTTTTCATTTCATGTTTGAGTTTGAGTTTCAGTTCGAGTTCAAGTTTGAGCTCAAGTTCAAGTTTAAGTTTTAGTTTCAGTTCAAGTTGAAGTTTGAGTTTCTGGTTGAGTTCCAGTTTGAATTTCGGTTTGAGTTTCATTTTCAGTTTAAGTTCAAGTTCGAGTTTCAGTTTCAGGTTGACTTTACGGTTGAGTTTGAGTTCAAGTTCGAGTTCTAGTTTAGGGTTGAGTTTAAGTTTCAGTCTGACTTCAAGTTTGAGTTACAGTTCGAGTTTGATTTACATTTTCAATTTGAGTTTGAATTTCAGTCTGAGTTCCATTTTCAGTTCACGTTTGTGTTTGAATTCAGTTTAAGTTTGAGTTCCAGTTTAAGGTTGAGTTCAAGTTTCAGTTTGACTTCAAGTTTGAGTTACAGTTCGAGTTTGATTTACATTTTCAATTTGAGTTTGAATTTATTTCAGTTTGAGTGTGAGTTTGAATTTCCGTTTGAGATTTGGGTTTGACTTCAGTTCAAGTTCGAGTTTCAGTTTTCAGTTTAGTTTTGGTTCAAGTTCAAATTTAAGTTGAAGTTTTATTATCAGTTTGAGTTGGAATTCACGTTGGAGTCTCAGTGTGTGTAACAGTTTGAGTTAGGTATCATGTCAATATTTCATAGAATACGATAGAATAGGACGATAAAATTGTTGTGCACGGAAAATAACAAGAAAAGTCACAATTTTTAAAAAATCGAAAAATCCACTCTTTATTCATTGAGCCGTTTTAAACCTGCAATTTTTCAAGTTTAAGATTATTTTCTTCTGATTTCAAAATGCGGGCGTTATCTAAATTAGAATAATTTACTACCCCGCGCAACTGTACTGAATTTATTCAGCCCTGGCGCCTGCGTACGTTCACTTGAAAATCCGTAAACACCTGAGTTGAATAAAGTGACATAAATAGACACTCAAGGTATAAATTGTGTTCGCCGGTTCAAATAAACATTGCGCCTTGTAAATCTCGAGTTTGTTCCGTGTGAACCGCTGTGAGAAATAAACAGCATCCGGACGCAAACATATCGCCCGTAAAGAAGAAATATAATGCGTTTAATGGCGTATTTCCCTGTTTATTGACGCCTTTGAAGCTATTCGGTTTGGGTGGAATGGCTCTCACGATATTAGGCACCACACTGCGTTAACATCGAACATAGAAAGTACTATGTAAACATGTTGCTCCGCCCACAATTCCAATGAACCTATCTGTATATAGATCGGCTTTAAACGAACGAAATTATCATCTGCACGGATTCTCAGATATAGCAATTTTTTTTACAAATTTTGAATGTCATTTGGAATAAGGTAGTATTTTGCAATTTTTCGGACGGGTTTACTTTACGGGGAACTTTAACGAATCGTTAACTTTAACGAGCCGTTAACTTTACCGAGCCGTTAACATTAACGAGTTGTTAACTTTAACGAGCCGTTAACTTTAACGTTAACGGTTTACTTTACGGGAGAGCTTTAACGAGCCGTTAACTTTAACGAGTCGTTAACTTTAACGAGCCGTTAACTTTAACGAGTCGTTAACTTTAACGAGTCGTCAACTTTAACGAGTCGTTAACTTTAACGAGCCGTTAACTTTAACGAGCCGTTAACTTTAACGAGACGTTAACTTAAACGAGTCATTAACTTAAACGAGTCGTTAACTCTAACGAGGCGTTAACTTTAACGAGCCGTTAACTTTAACGTTAACGGTTTACTTTACGGGAGAGCTTTAACGAGCCGTTAACTTAACGAGTCGTTAACTTTAACGAGTCGTTAACTTTAACGAGCCGTTAACTTTAACGAGTCGTTAATTTTATTAGTTAAGTTAAATTAATTAAAATTAACGAATCCAAAACAGTAACTTTTGGGCAAAACCTCGAGCCCAAGACGCATCTTGCGGAAGACAGTTAGGGATTCATTTTACAAAATGCGCGTCAAAACATTTTTTTTGTCCAAAGATTTACACAAAAATTTCAAAATTTTTTTTTTTGTGTAATTGAGGTCTTTTTGTGGCTTAAATCCCCATCCACATGCTGGTTTCGTCTTTTCTGGGTGTGCTCAACGAGTTTTGCCGGCGTACATTATTTAATGGGAAGCCGTTATTCTCGAGACGGGATGGTGAATCTGTTTGAGTCATCAGATAATCCGCCCCCAAGCGTGAAATTTATGTCTGGCCGAACCTATGACCTGGTGGGAACGTTTTTGGTAGATATTCCGCTTATGACTTCATACCGTTTAAGTAAATCGGGCCCAGGTAGTGAATCATCCCCAAAACATCTTTTTACAGTTGGAAAACTAGGAACAAAATAGAACTTGAATAAAAATTTGAACACCGAATAGGCGAAAATATGGTGATATATCACGTACAGACATACTGTCTGAGACACACATTAATCGTAATATTTTATTTTAATATTAGGTATATATTTTAATATTTTATATTATAATATAATATTTTAATAATAATAATAATAATATATTAATAAAATAATATAATATTTTAAAAAGGTCGAAATTAGAGGCGAGTCAAATTGAGGATTTTCCAACCCAAATTGAGAATTTTCCAAATAAATTGGCGAATTTTCCAAACAAATTTAAGAATGATTATCCTAACCAATTTTAGAATTTTCAAAATCCAATTGAGAATTGTCAAAATCAATTTGGACTGGAATAATTCAATTTGATTCGGAATATTCTCAATTTTGTTTGAAAAAGTCTCAATTCGACTTTTAAATGCGATGTAAACAATATTACAAATAGTTGAGCATCGGTCAGTATCGGAATGAGAACATTTCACCTTGGTGGCATCGAGCTCGTAATAAGTGCACGACGTCCAGTGAACAGATTAGCGTACACTGATAATAAGTGCATTTCAAAATGCACCTGCCCTGCAATTTACGACCTCGCTTCCTGCCGCGAGCAGTTCGGCGAGAAACGCATTAGGGTCGAGGTTTCGTCCATATAATATACCCAGTATTATATATGGATATATTATATATCTCGCGCGAAGTTTATCGGGCCGATAATGATGGCGACGTACATTACGGGAGGTGACGTCATGGCCGGCCGGCTCCAACTTATCAAAACAGATGCGCGTGGGGGCTGCTGAGGTGATCGAATGTGCTCTCTTCTGGCAAGGAGCGATTTAGATGGGATTCCGAAAAAAAAATTGGAATAAGTTAGTTTTTGTTAAAAAAAATGTTTGCTTGAAGATGAAAAACCTGCTGAATCTTCAAAAGCAAAGGCCTGAGTAACTATAGCATTGTTGAGTCGAATTGAAAAATTTCCAAATCAAATCAAATTGAGGGTTTTGAAGGCCATTCTGTTTGGAAGATTCTCAATTTGACTTGAATACGCTAAAATACGATCTTTACCGCAGAAAAAACATAGATCGAAGAGGCTCAGCCTAAAAACGCCCCCCCCCGAATTTCTATTCCCCCCCCCGAAAATTTCTTCCCCGCTAAATTTTCTACCCCCCCCCAAAAAAAACTTTTTTACAAATTTTTTCTACCTCCCGTAAAATTTACTCCCCTAAAATTTTCTACCCCCCGAAAAAACTTTTTTACAATTTTTTTCTGCCCCCAAAAATTTTTTTCCCACAAAATTTTCTACCCCCCCCAAAAAAAACTGTTTACAAACCCCCCCTAAAATTTACCCCCCCCCCTAAAATGTTCTCCACCCCCAAAAAAAACTTTTTACAAATTTTTTCTCCTCCCTGTAAAATTTACCCCTCTAAAATGTTCTACTCGTAAATCTCACCCCTAATGTCGACTAACCCCCATGAGTTTTTCACTCCGTCGGAGATTTTTACCCCCTACATTTTACATCCCCATTAATGTTCAACCCCTCGACTTTCCTAATCCCCTCCCGAAAATTCATAATTTTCTACTACCCGAAATTGCTAAACTCCCTGAATTCCTAACCCCTCCAGAAAAAATTTCTTCCCCGCCCCCAGAAAATTTCAAACCCTCTGACTTGTAAACCCCCAAAAACTCTAACCCCCCGAATCGTAAGCCCCCCAAAACCTCTAACCCCCCGAATCTTCGACACCATAGATTTGACTGCAACTGCTGTACTTGGGACGCCTTCGTCCAGGGGCTCCGATAAATAGGCAAATACGAATCTTCCATAAACTGACTCAACAATAGGACAAACGGATGCCAGCAAGAGCAAACCGTTCGATGGTCTTGATGAATTGCTCCGGATTAACACGTCCTTGACATGAGGGAAAGTTTGCCCAGATAGTCCGAAATCGATGGCAAAAAGCTCAACAAGCCGCTCGAAAGAAACTTGTTCAATATCGTTCCAGTCTGCGATTCTAAAGAACATGCGATTTTCGGGCATACCATTTCGCCTCATTGTATCTTCCTCGATGGATACATCCTGAGGACCATCTTCAAGTCCTGGGCTGGAAAAAGAATACACTCTTCCTCCGGTGCCCATTCAGGAAATTCGAGGACGTCCTACTCGGAGATGAACGAGTCTGTCCCCACCTGCCCCTACCCCTACGCCCGCCACCCCTCCCTCGCCCCTCCCCGGCCCCGCGCCACTCCCCCGGCATCTTCTGCCTCTGGTCGCCGTGTCGGTGGCTGCCGCTGCTGCCCACTTGTCTCGCCCAACAGATCCTCCAGTCTCCGGTTCGGATGCCGAGAGCGCGTTCGGTCCAGCGAGTCTGTGAGGTAATAGTACAGGGCGAACCGACCCATCAGAAATCTTGGACAAGCGTGTTTCGACTGGATTGATAAAAAGAAATTGGCATTTATCCGAACGAAAAGGATTTCAAAAAAATTCGTGAAAGTTTAAACAATTTTTCGGCGGAATCGTGCGAATTTCGCGTTGCGCGGGAAATTATTTTTCGCTTATGCGCCGAATAGCGAACGAAAATTGAACGGTTTACATTGCGCGAGTGATCGTCTGAAATGATAGACTCAATTTGCCGCCTTTCAACGAAGAATCTGCTGCCCGATCCAGTAAAATGGTAAGTTGAGAATCTGCGAATAAAAAAAAATATACCTACCTATTTAAATGCAAATAAATGTCGACCTAAAAAAGAAAAACACTATTGAGTTGCTTGATGGCATGAAGTATTTTACTTTGTGTCAAAAGAACTCTGCAAACCCTGCATCATGGTTCTTTAACCATAGGTAATGATAAGCCAATTTAATCGCTCAGTAAAATTTTTTTCCAGCCGCCCTGAAAATGCCATGTTTTACTTTTCAAAGGGTGTAGAATCCGAATTTGCAATAAAAAATCCGTGTGTAATAAATTTTCCAATCAGGAATCACACCAAAAAATGACATTATTTACAAAAATTACATCATCTTGCCACAATTTTACTAAAATGCCAAAAATGAAAAAAATCACTATTGCCAAAAAACCTAAAATTTAGGTTAATGCCGAAAAATCAAAATGCCAAAAAATTTCTTCCACAAAAAATCGCGTCATGCTTGCACAAAAAAATAATTTCTTACGCACAAAAATCACGACATACGAAAACTTCATCAGAATTCCATGATTAATTAAATAGGTTCCATGCTGACCTAATTCTATTTTCAGGCATTGTGGTGTTTGAAGGTCTTGCTGGTTGAATCTTGCAGGATTCATTCGAAAAAACATCATGTTGTCCAATTAAATCATAGTACTTGCCAACTGAAGGGTTTAAAAAATGCATGCAAAAGTATCTCGCCAACATTTCATACACATTTCATACATAAGAGGTATTCTGACCATCATAGCCTGCCAGGCACGAAGGGTTGCAGCGTTTGAGTTGTTTTACTGATAATCTTTTAATACGCAGAAAAATCCGGTTTTTTAGCATTCAATTTTTCCATGATGCAATTTCATGGTTTACGTTTCAAAGGTTGTAGCCCGAATCTGCAATTAAGAAATATCCGTCCGTCCGCCGTGAACAATTTTCTCTCTTTTAGTAGGTAAACGGCTAGATTTTTTTTGTTGAAATTTTCAGAAAAAATCGACCTTGTTCCCGGACAGTCACAATTCTTTAGCCAAGTCAAGGGTCAGTTTCCGAACTGGAAAAATTGTTTGGAATCTTCAAAAAAATTTCGATTTTTCTTCTCCGTCTTACATGTAAAATGTTTCATTTGATGGTTTTTCATGCTGAATCGAATGGGTCAGATCGGTAGCTTTCTTCGTTCAAAAGTTACAGGCTTTACGGTAGCTGCGCATAGGGCTGATTGTAGGGAAGATTGACTTTCCGATTTTCTCATATTTGAAGAAATATTGTGTTTTTCCAAGCCACGCGAATAACCCCTCTGCAGAAATTTGCTGCGTTTTTCCCAATTTATCGAACTTTTTTTAAAATATTGCTAGCATTATCGCTATTAAACGTCGTAGTCGTTTCCTGGGCTCGGCCGAAGGAAAAGTTTCGCATGCCTTCAGACCTTAGGCTGGGCAGGCTGTCTGGCATGGCCTGTATATCCAGGGCCGTCCAGAGCCAAGCCGGGCCCCGGGGATAAAGACTCGACCGGGCCCCCCCCCCGGTCAATAAAAGCATTTTTTCTAATTTGCATATTAGTACGTAAAAGGCCCACGGGCGGGCCCGGGCCCCCTTGGGCCCCGGGCCCCGGGGATTTTGCCCCCCCTGCCCCCCCCTCTGGACGGCCCTGTGTATATCTGGACCGGACCAGATCAGCTGAGGTCGCCTTATACCGGCAATTATTTCCTAATGCAAATCACCCGACTTTGACCTTGGGAACGGACCACAATAATTACGGGACACACACGGCCCGCACGGAACGACTTCATCGTTTGGATTTTTGACGGAGGGAAAAATAAAAGAGCGCTCGGTATTCGCGGGCTCGGCAACCGCGACATATTTTATAGGCGAACGGTGACTGCGAAGAATTGTGCATTCATGTACCTAATATTAAACAATACGACACGTGTAAGGTTTTTGATACCGAACAAAATCAATTATTAAAAAAAAAGACTCTTAATCGATTCAAAAAAATTGAAATTTCTCCCAAAATTTTCAATTTTAATAAAAATTCCACAAAAAAAAAGTTCCTCGAGTTGAGATCTTTATTCTCGTTTAACCAGAAGTTCCATAGCGCTCAGCACTTTCAAGCGCTCTTTTCAGTAATTGTAGTTTGGTACATTATTTCCAGATTTTTTTTATTGTTCGCTTTTCGGCCACAAAAATGAACACTCTTGATTTTCGGTGCTGTCGATAGGTTCCTTCTGATTCTGATGAGTAAATTATTTTAATAACGAAATCTCAAAATTAATATTTTGGGGCATATTCCCTTTGTGCTTCAAGGTATCGTGGTATACGATACAGTACATGTAGAAGCCTAATAATTAATAGGAGCTATACCAATCGATAGACTGCTACAATCAGGATACCCAAGACTTGGGTCCCAAGCATTATTCACAAAGTTTAAAGTATCTATTTATAAATGAAATTTTCCAAAAAAATTGAACTTAATTAAATAACTAGTTAATAACTAAAAATTAACTTGATTAGCATTTTGATTTTTGATTCTCAAGTTTTCATGCGTCTTTCTAATAGTGGTTTCATTTTTTGTAAATTTTTTTATTTCTGATTTTTAAGTCGCGTTAGATGGTACGCAATGAAAAACCACCTTTTTAACGCAAAATTTCCTTTTTTTTTTTAATTTTTCATTGACTGAAAATTTTGGCACCTGATGGCAGACTTCCCCGTCATTCAAGCAAAAGAATTTTTAAAATCGGATCAAAAGTAAGAGCAAGAGGGAGGGACAGACGTAGACAAAACAAAAAGTAACACCTTGGGGCCAATCAACATGAATAACCTACTCCTTTTTGATGACTGATAATAAAATACAATTAATCCGCAGAAGGATGATTCTCAAACTAAGGGCAATTTAAAAGTCCAAAAACTTCAGTTTCTATCAACAATTTTGTCTTTATGTTAAGACCTTCAATTTCATGAGTGATGCAAAACACGAAAAATGGGTACCCTGATTGCCATGCTTGGAACAGCATACCTAACCCTAAGGTTTTGATCATTTTGTCAGGATCTTCAATGTCTTCAATTCCATGAATAATGCAAAAACACTAAACTCGGGTACCCTGATTGTCGTGCTTCGGAATAGAACATGATACCTAACCCAATAGTTTTCAACACTGCATCATGTCAGGATTTTCAATGCCTTCAATTCCATGGATAATTAAAAAACACGAAAATCGGGTATCCTGATTGTCATGCTTTGGAATAGACCATGATACCAAACCCAAAGGTTTTTCCAGCATCCTAACCCTAAGGTTTTGATCATTTTGTCAGGATCTTCAATGTCTTCAATTCCATGAATAATGCAAAAACACTAAACTCGGGTACCCTGATTGTCGTGCTTCGGAATAGAACATGATACCTAACCCAAAAGTTCTAAACATTTTGTCAGGATTTTCAATGCCTTCAATTCCATGGATAATTAAAAAACACGAAAATCGGGTATCCTGATTGTCATGCTTTGGAATAGACCATGATACCAAACCCAAAGGTTTTTCCAATTTTGTGGCTTTGTCAGGATCTTCAATGCATTCAATTTCATGAATAATGCAAAAATACTGAAATCGGGTACCCTGATTGTCATGCTTTGGAATAGACCATGATACCAAACCCAAAGGTTTTTCCAATTTTGTGGCTTTGTCAGGATCTTCAATGCATTCAATTTCATGAATAATGCAAAAATACTGAAATCGGGTACCCTGATTGTCATGCTTTGGAATAGACCATGATACTTGACCCAAAGGTTTTTCCAATTTTGTGTTTTTGTGCGGTTCTTTATTGTCTTCAATTTCACGGACAATGCAAAAACACGAAAATTGGGTAGGTACCCTGATTGTCATGCTTTGGAATGGACCATGATACTTAACCCAAAGGTTTTTCCTATTTCGTGTCTTTGTCAAGTTCTTTAATGCATTCAATGTCATGAATAAGGCAAAAACACTGAAATCGGGTATCCTGATGGTCATGCTTTGGAATAGACCATGATACCTAACCCAAAGGTATAGCTGGCCTTTGTGGAGCCTGAGGATAAGTACCCACGTAGGTCGGCACCCCCTCCGACGCTCGCGTTACTCCAGCAGCCAACTATCGGCTCATCTTGCTGTTGTCATGGACCGCATCCCGACGGACGAGGATGGGCGGTCGCGCGCCTCTTGTACATCTACGGGCAGGGGCGCATGATCTCTGGCGCCCGCTCGTCGAGACAGTTGGGCTTCTGATCTCCAGTGACCGACCGTAGGGCGTCCAGCATCTGCGGTCAAGTCCCTCGCTTGTGAAGTCCGCTGGCGTGCAGTAGGAAGAGAAATGTATAATATTCTTCGAATGAATTTTTCAAAATTCCGAGCACTTTTTACTTCCATATAAAGAAAGTAAATGGGAGCGTTGGAATCGTCCCAAAAATGGAAATTCGGATCGGAGCTTCAGACAAAAATTTCACTTATCGATGGCGTCATATGACCTCGTATCTCAAAAAAACCAAACTTTTCAGGAGAGACAAAAACTGTTACCGGTGACACAGGACCGATGTGAAAATCGAATTACGAGGTTCTCAAAAAGGGCGCTAGAGAGCAGAAAAATGTATTTTCTTCAAAATTCGATTACTGGCCTATGAGATACGAGGATTTCATTCAGAAAATGCAATAAAAAAGGCCAAAATTCGTGATACGAGGTTATCATATGACGCCATCGTTATACACTTATACTCAGAATCACTTTTTCTTATTTTCTCCTTTCCAACAATGAATTATCATTAGTTAACGATGTTTTCGAAATTTCGCCGCTGCTGAATTGCCGGTCAGCGTTGTGTACGAATTGTCAAAACGTCATTCGGGCCCCGGTCGGCCTGGTAATCCTGCGCGATCTTGACGTCAAGATTGAAGTCAAGCTGGTCGGGCGGGAGGTGAGGGGCGGGGGCTTGCGGGAGGTGAGGGGCGGGGGCTTCAAACAGAGGGCGACATTGTTCGTTTTAAGTTGGAACAACGACCTGTACCCCCGCTGGAGTCGCAATTTTATAGCAATTCCGTTTGTTGAGAAATAATGAAAATATATGAATAGATGATTTTTGGATTTGAAAAAAAATTAACTAAAAAAAATTAGTTAATTGAATCAGTGATGTGACAGTAATTGGGTTCAGTTACCTTATATTCAAAAAATTTATGGCAATGGTTTTTTGACAAATTTTTTTTAAAGATTTTATGCGGCTTTTTAATTTTTTAGTTAATTTTTTCCTGGAAGTAAAAATAAGGTCCCTGTCCCTGGTAAATTCTCAGTACACATTAACAAAAAAACCCCAAATTCTGCAATTCTCACATGCTTATGTCGAATTAGGTATACCTATAATGAGTTGATCCGCACTCCCGGCGCTTCTAACTACTTTCTTTCCACCTCTTTTCCAACATAGCGAAACCACTTAGCTAATTGAGCCTAATTCAGTGTCTCTAATAGACGAGGGGAAAATCCGGATAGGCTATTTTTTCCACCATTCCACCATTGAGATTCTCGAGGTTGTTCTTCACGTCGAACTGGAGCAAGAAGTTCATTGTGGAACGTTCAGTGGCGATTCCTGAAGGAATGTTCTCCCTTTTCGATGTTTTTCTTTCGGATCGACTGGAAAATAGCGAATTAACTCTTTTTCGCCTCGGTAATTAAGCGTTCCAAGATGGCTATGAAATCAATTAGCGGCCCAGGATTGCCAGCAATGCCGGGACCCCGGCCGGCAATTGCCATCAATCTAATCCAAGTACCTGCTCCTTAGATACGTGCTCTATTCGTCCTGGCAGATCTACTTTTTAGCGTCCTCGGCCGTTTTTCTTGAACTAAATACCTCGAATGATGGAAGCGGAGACCGCCGCTACTTTGATGGTCAACTATAACGTTAAAAATCCATAAAGTTAATTTTCAGCGTAAAATACAGATACGCAGTTTCGCTTCGTTTGTTACCCCTTGCCGTTTTTTTATCGGTTTCCCCTGAAAATGAGCATTAAATTGGAGCAAACTAAAACTTTTATGGCCAGAATGATCTAAATAGAATTAGCAGTTCATTACAAAGTACGGCCCAAAAATGTGGCCAAATATTTTTCAAGACGGCATGGCACCTCGTATCTGATGATATTGATTGGGAGAACTAATAAGGATAGGTGTGATTTTAGTTTTTGTTCGAGTGAGTTTTGAATCATATTTTAATGGAAAAATCGTATATTTAAAAACTTTGTACTAGAAATATCTTTTTCCTCGGAAAAGGAGCAAAAATTGACGTTTCTGACGAACATAGTTTTGTTTTTTGGCATTTAGAGTGTTAACGGTTGGTTGTAGCGTATCGGCGATTCAGAGGCTTTTTGTTGGCAGTTAAATTCCCTACATTTTGGTTGGTTTGTTTAGTTTTTTACATTCACAGATTTTGAAATGATACGGGTTTTTAACAAATTTTAAAAATAGTTCAGGATTTTTCACCTATATATCGAAATTTTTGGACAGTAAAAAGTTGTGTATAACGGATTCTAAATCGTCATACAATTTCCTTCAATTCTTCTTCACAGTGAAATACCCGTCAGACGAGTCCTTCATGACGAAAATCAAAGTCAAAGCCGACCAAGTCAAAAAATATCGCGAAATTCGGCGTGTTATCGGTCTTATCACCTAAACGGCGGATCAGAACCCCATGAAATTTGGTATCAAAATGTTCGTCTTGATTCGGAGATGCTCGGAAAATTGAAGCCGTACCTGGCAAAACTTCAGAGCAACCAGGGGAGCGGTTTAAAGAAATTAACTACCCGGAATGAATTTTTTCAAATTTTCGCTGCTGTAGCCTTATAGGAAATTCAATTCCGAGCAAGTTTCGTCTCGACAATTTTTTTGATCAGAAGCTTCCTTATAGCCGAAAACCGAGATCAAACTCTTCAAAGTAAAACAGATCCTGAACGCCTGGACAAAAACCGATGACATTGCATAGCGAAATTTTTGACTCGACCGTGACAATGCTCTTGAAGGTTTTTTGGTGTTCCCTGAGTCAAGACGAACATTTTTCGTTTGCGTGAAATTTTTCTCAGACCCGCCGTCTGACCCATGATTAAGCGTTTATGCGATTTTTTACGATTTTTCGATGAAGAAATATACTGGCGTCATAGGGAATGCCAAATTCGGTTTCTACAATAATACATGTTAATTTTTCATCTCTCCTTAAAATAGCAAAAAAAAACTACGGGGGCATCTGCACTTTTTTATTGCACTTGGGCTTATCAATGAGGCTGAAATTCAAGTGCCTCGACTGTGACAAAGTTTCAAGATCAAACATACGGTTAATGATCATCCTGAACTTCCGGCCCCGGACTTCTCCGCCTATACTTTGCCTATTATTGACATCGTATTTATTACCTTCCTGCGAAGGAACGAGCTCGTACACAGGAAATGCGCCCACATTGGACGGCGCGGACTTGTGGTCTGACATTTTAGCGCCATTCACTCACACGCCGACGTGGAAAACAGGCCCGCAGATAGTGACATACAGACGGTGACATACGGACGCAGACAGTGACATACAGACGCAGACAGACGCAGGCGCTCGGAGACAGATAAGAAGCGCTCGTCTATCGGCGGCGTCTGGTGGGCAGCTCATGTCTCCAACGGCTCTCATGGCCTCCACGAAAAACAGATCGTATCAAGTCCGAGTACCGAAGTTCCCAGACTCGAGACTTGCGATGGTGGCCTACCAGACCAGCGGTGCGCGGATAACGCACGGTACTTCCATATTTTGATACGCGAATTTTCGACGCAATTCTATGCAAACGTTAAAAATCGCCTAAAATTGAAATACGTCAAGTTGCCGGAATATAAAAAATAGCCGCATATTTTGCAAGGAAAAACAAAGATTTTAAGACCAAAAACGCTCAAATCGGTTTTTTTGCATAGCCAGGAAAAAATAAAATAGAAAAAACTAAAAGTGCTAATATATCGGAAGTGCTTTGAGTTATTTAAATTCCGGTTAAACAGGGTCATAAGCCGTACAGAGACGAACATCCCAGTTTACGAAATTTGAAAAAAGGTCAAGAATTAAGGGAGCTATGGCAATTTTTGTAAATGACCAAAAACGGACGCGCAGACATTTATTCAATACCTAAGTAATTCTCAGTTAAATTTTTTACGCAAAATTTCTCTGAAGCTCCGATCCGATTTTCGACTTTTGGGAGCTCCGTAAATATGGACGGGAAACAGTTAAATAGTTCAAATTAAGTGCAGTTGGTTTTTTAAAATAATGACGAGGGTTTAGAATCTTTCGAGTATTTTTTTCGGATTTCTTCCTCAATTTACCATAAGATTGGGTGTTTAGTTTTCAATTTTAGGAAAAATCTCCAACTCGTTGGAAAGCCTATTTTTGCCAATTCGATAAAATCATAAATCAATTTTAAAAAATAAAATAAAAAAATAATACCTAGTTAAAAATAAATTAATTATTATAATAATTAATAATAATAATATAAAATAATAAATTATTTTTTAATAAAAAATTTTAATAAAAAATAATTTAAAAAATATTTTTTTCATTTCAAGATTTTTTGCCTTTTGAAATAAATTCTAAAATTTCTAAGAAGCATTTTTTGGTAGCCTTTGGGCAGGTACATTACAGAAAAACATTTTTACCTCTCTTCTTCACGGAGAAAATTGCGAAAACCCCCGTAAATTGTTACCATAGCGTACCTAAATTATTACCGTTTTAGTCAGATACTCGTGTCAATTATGGCTATTTATGGACGGCCTGGTTGTAGAATTCTTTGATAAAAAACTGATCACATCTGAAGGACTAGTTAGAATTTTGCATCGATATCACGCCAATAGACACCCATGTGCGCCTCGTAAACTTACTTTTATGAGCTGTCACTGTTCTTTGCACGTGTCTATGCTAATTTCGCTGTACATTGTCTGCAACTAAACCCTCATATGCATCAACTTTCCTGCTATACTTTAATCCGCGGCTTTATCAGCGGGTTTTGCATAATAAGAGCATAATTTTGTCATAATATTGTTCCGAGTCTAAAGAAAATAGAGATAGATAGATAATATGAGCAGAAAAAAACTCCATTATTTTTTCCCAGAGAAATTTTTTTTTTTTTTGAAAAAAAATTGTCATAGGCAAAAAAACAAGAATAATTTTTTCTGAAAATCATTTTTTTACGAGAAGGTTTTATTTTTACGGTTACCACATAATCCTCACTTTCGGAATTTAGGCCATTATAATAATTTTCACATTTTTAGCCAATTTTTAAAATTTTTATCGCAACATGCCTCCACTCCTCCTATGGTAGAAGAATGCGAATGTTGTTAAGTGATTCATCATAATTATCACGTGGGCAGTTCTCAGGTTTGAGCCAATTTTTCGAGTGATAAATTACCATACGGGGATGGTTAATTATTTGTAATCACAGGTTCGACGAGATTTCACTTTCCGTAAACCGATTGAAAATTGATTCTTCGATGTGTGGATCTTCCCGCATATTATACGTTCATTTATTAGCGATGATAACTACATAATATCGAGCCGTCTATGTCCGCGATATTTCTTCCATATTTACGGTGTGAATGTAATCGTCCAAAAATCAAAAATCGGATCACAGCTTCAGAAAAAGTGGATTTTTTTAATATTCCGATAACTTGACAAGTTTTTATTTTAGGCGAGTCTCAAAATTTGCATTGCGTTTATTGACATTTTTGATCTTTGTAGCCACCCAATCAGTCTAAATCAAATCGCTTTGGTTCAAAAATTTACCTATCAAAATGTGGAAGTATTGTGTGTCATCTACGCACCACTGGTTTTACTTATGCAGGGATACCTGTCTACAATAAATTGTATGTTTTACGCCTACTTGATGTTGTATTAATTTTTTATTTTTTTTACCACCCCAGATTTCTTATTCAACATCGCCGTTTGTTTTCTTTGTGTAAATCACACGTCATTTTTTATCATAGACTTCCGTCTAGTCTGATTTGGGTTTGTAATCATACGAGCAAACAAAGCGGGTACCTTTCGGATGGTCAGGTTGTTTCGAGGGGCTTAATTATGACTTCCAATGCTCTGGAAGTAATTAAGGAAAAATTGATCCTCAGGGCAGTCGTGGAGAACGGTATAGCCATATCATAGGGACAGGCGAGGCTCCAGACTGGGAGCAGGTGGCGCCGTCTGAACGAACTACTCGTATTAACAATTTATTATGTTACCTACCTATACCTACTTCTTTTTTTTTCTCTGAAACGTTGAGACCTAAGAACAAAAATGTTTTTCCAATACCAAAAGATTTTTTTTTCAATGTTTTTTTACACAATTAAAAAAAGTTAATTGACATTTTGTATTTTATTTTGCGTCGTACAATTTTCACTCTTAACGAAATAGAAGAGGATGAAATTTTAAGAATATTATTATAAGGATAAATTAATTGTGCTACGGATTTTAAGGTATTGTTAGACTTTAAGAATTTTTTAGCAATATTTTTAGCATTGTTTTTATGCATTTTTTATAAAAAATTAGAGTTCATTGCCATGTTTTCTTTCTTTCGTCGCGAATTTTACTCATTACGATATAAAAGGGGCATGCAGTTTTACTTAAAAAATTAACAGTTTATGATAAACGCCGTTTAGTAACACGAGTTGAGCAACTTTATCGAATTTCCACGAATCTTTGTTTTACCATGCAGAATATGTGGATATTTGTTATATTCCGGTAATTTGAAGTATTTTGATTTTAGGCGTGTTTTGCAGTGAGTTTTTGACATTTTTGGTCGACACACAGCCTCCAAAGTAGTCAAAATATAATCAAATTCAGTCAAAATTTACGTATGGAAGTATCGTCCGTTATCTGCGCACAATATTATTATATTAACGTAAATTATGAATTGAAATTGTCCAACGGATTTCTGGGAAAATTTGTTTTTGTGTAGATAGACACTGACATTAGGACTGAGGTTCGTTCATTATACTAAATTTAAGAGCTTTTATCAGGTGGTGAAAAATTATTACTTTTTTACTTACTAACATATGTACTTATAGAATATCCTTCCTTATATTTATCGATTACTGAAAGGACCTTGGCCGTGGAAAATTACAGATAACCTCGCATACTCGAGTGGATAAATGATTAGAAACACAAATTATCCAGCTGAATTGATAACATGACAGTCTGGTGATTGCTCTTTCACCCCGAATACCGGAATAAATTGAGTTTCGTTAGTGGCGCCAGTCAGTTTGTTATTATTAATGATTTTTCCATTCGTGCCTTTCAATTAGCTAGATACCTATTCTTCTTTCCAGTGCGTTGTACCAAATATAGTCTGTATGTTCGGAAGATTATTACCCATAATTTAAAAAAATTATTTAATAAAAAAAATATTTAAAAATATTTAATAAAATTGGGAAAAGAAAATGGGGAAAAAATGTCCCGAAATCGATGATTCCCTTTATATTAAGAAAAAACCTAAATAAAATGTTAAACCTTAACGACAAGTCGATTTGAGTAACCTCCTCGTTTTCGAAGCCGGTTAAAAAAATGAAATTACCATTACGATTGGCAATTTTTCCCCTATTGATGACCTGATTGGCAAAGCGTCGGGTTTTATCGGTCGGATTCGCGACGGTTTCCCTGCAAATGGGATTCCTCGGTTTTGATTACGCTTTTTGACTTGACGTGGGCACGTTCCCATTGCGACCCGGGCCCACGCCAACTACGCGGAAAAGAGGTTTCGGGAACACGAATTTCTGTCTGTTCGGCTCGGTAGAAATTTGAAATTTTCAAAGTATACCTTCCGTATACCTTCATAAATTCAACGCGAACGTGCGCGGAAGATTTCTATTTTTTCCGAGTCCAAAGACGTTGAAAAATGGTAATTTTTAGAAATCAAGATTGACCTAATTTTTTGCTGTCTTGACTCAATTTTGGAAAACTGCAAATACCGTAATGTACAATTATGGAAAATGGAAAAAACTATGGAAAATTTACGCTCTTTCCATCGGTATCCTCATTTTTGTAATTATTTTAAGGTTTAAAAAACGTATGACCATTTAACTGGGACATAGTCGAGAATACGAATAAATCTTCAAAGCTATTACAGTGTACTTTCTTGGTTAGATGTCAACCAGTAGAATTCGAATTTTCCCCATTTTTTCCGTTTGACCGTCCTATGGGTGCCATTCATAAAAAAATGAGGAAGAGACGTTGCACAGGCGGGGCCCTGAAAAACTG
This sequence comes from Nesidiocoris tenuis, assembly GCA_036186465.1. NCBI lineage: Eukaryota > Metazoa > Arthropoda > Insecta > Hemiptera > Miridae > Nesidiocoris > Nesidiocoris tenuis. The sequence continues at coordinate 4,377,316 of AP028923.1, forward strand.
ACTCAGAGATCAGGCGATCTCAGCCTCGATTATGTAATAGGCACACATTCAGCAAAGCTATCACCCGTAGCCGTAGGCTGGAATGTCGTCTGTCGATCGATATTATGATCGGCCAATTATCGACCAGCCATCGGGTCTACCGCGAACCGCTGGCCGTCATATCACTTTTCAAGTAGGTACCGGCGTATTAGATGCGCCTGTACTTTTAAAAATTCCTGTACATTTTTAAATCATGGTAATGAAAATGTCCTTTTGCATCTTAAGAATCGTCAATCAGTTTTTTTCTTATTGGTTTATTATTCAACAGTAAACCATTGTAATCTCCCAACAAAACAATTTTTCTAACCTACCCTGAAATTTTCATGGTTTACGTTTCAAAGGGTGTAGAATCCGAATCTGCAATTGAAACAAATCCGTCCGTACGTCGTCCTCCGCTTACCGTCCGTTCGCCGTCCTACGCCTGAAGTCCATACGCCGTCCTACGCCTGCCGTCCGTACGCCATCCTCTGCCTGCCGTCCGTACGCCGTCCTCTGCCTACCGTTTGTCCACCGCCTGCCGTCCACACGCCTTCCTACGCCTGCCGTCCGTACGCCGTCCTCCGCCTGCCGTCTGTACGCCTGCCGTCTGTACGCCGTCCTCTGCCTGCCGTCCGTCCATTGTCTGCCGTCCGTACGCCTTCCTACGCCTGCCGTACGTACGCCGTCCACCCTCTGCCGTCCGTACGCCTTCCTACGCCTGCCGTCCGTACGCTGTCCCCGTTTGCCGTAAATACTTTTTCTCCCGAACGGCCGGCGATTTCCTTTTGAAATCTTCAGGAAAAATCAACTTTTGTTTAAAAAATAAAGGTTGTATCTCTCCGGGACCAATCGGTCAGCCCTCTGGAAAAATTGTTGAAATCGTAAAAAAAATCGGGTTTCTCTAAAATCTTATCGGACTTTAAATAAAAACGTTTTTTTTTCCTTCAATCTCAGTTGTTCGGCATTGTCTGGATTCTCGGGTTTTTAAAAATACTCACGCCGAATTCAAGGTTGACCCGCGGATCTTCTAATGATAAATGATTTTGATTTCATTGTTAAAAAGCAGTAGGTATGTAGGTACCTACACCCTAAACCATAAAAATATCTCTCCCAATTTAAAACTGGAGGCAGATTGAAATTTTTCAGACGTAGGTACCAAATAAATAACATCCATCTACCCTCGAGTGAGTCAGACGTTTGGCATTGAGCGAACAAGCTTCGGAGGTTCGCGGATACCGTTTTAATTTGATCTTAATGAATACCTTACAGACTGAGAGAGTTGTTCTTTCTGGGAAGGCTGTCGCTTTCACGGATATTTCGAACACCTGACTTCACCAGGGCGGGTAAAGTGACTTAACGATGCAACATCCGTAAAAATTAGTTTCGATCGTAAAGTCCACCGTGTAAGAATAATTATCGCACAAGGCGTAATTTACCTTCGGCGTAACGCAGGCGTATAAACTTCTGCGTTCCCTGCAGAAACTCCATTAGGCCGATTTGGAAGTGCTCCATATCCATAGAAAATTTATAGTGCCCACCCCCTTAAAAGGCAGCGGTTGTTTCTCATTTTCGCTCGAAATGAACAACCGCCATCATTTACCTTGACATTAACTCAGTAGAGTACAAATAGGCGCCTCATTTCAGTCTAGTTGAGGCGTCGTCCAATTAATACAAACCTCGCTCACCAATTATACACCTGATCGAAACAGGCGCTTCTAAATGGAAGTAATCGCTGTTAAAATGGAACTCATTCATTTAAATCTCTCGGCCCGGAGGCGCTAATGGTGCAGACATTGTCCGCATGAATCCATCAATCTTAACATGGAAAAATTATCGAGTCTCATATTGCTCCTATAGGATATTTACACTTTTCCAGACCGGTGGGTTTTGATACGCAAATTTTCGGCAAATCAGGGCTTGTAGACGGTTTTTCATGGTTTCAATGGTTTTTTTGGTTCATCCTACGGCCTCTCCTTTCAACAACAGTTTCGTTTCATCATTGATCACAGACATCCAGTGATCGAATTTATACGTATACCTAATGCACTGATTGATAAATTAAGCCTACGACTTCAATCTCCACCTGTAACGAGACGAACACAATTTGACAATTAAGTGTTCCGGCCATAAAATCGTTCCCATGGATATCCATGTCCATATCCTCCCGGTCCCATCCCGACCTGCACCACCCCGCCCCCAGGGGCTCCCCCCAAACGCTGATCTATTGATATTTCCTCATTACCACCTTTTTCCTGGAGGGTCGACCGTCGATGATGGGGGCGCCAGACGATTGAATTGAAACTGATTTACAGACTAGTGAAAGATATCAGCCCTCCCATGCTAGACGTCATTGTTCTCTTCAATTTAAGAATGTCCTGTGCAGGGAACGACGTTCTCTGCAATAAGTTAACAATACATCTCCTTGCACCTTTTCTGAACCGAATTTATTTTATTTTCAGGTGAGAGACAATACCAACCTGGAGGTTCATAGATAGACTCACTGATGGATCCGATTACTCCATCTTCACTCATGTCAGTTTCCATGCAGGTAACCGCGTATTTTCATGTCAAAATCGTCGAAAAACATGAAATCGTCGGTTGAAATCGTGAGCCGGCCAGTCGCTCCAGGCGTTTACGTACACGCCTCGACTACCAATTGAGTCATCCCTAAATGTACACGATAGGGATTTTCTCGTTCGATTTTACAGATTCGCCTAATCACTGATTACATTGGTGGACTGCTTTAATCCGCATTAAGATATTCCAAGGCTGCGGTTCGGCTTGAAACAGACGAACGGTGAGTCATCCAGACCTCAAATCGGACTATCCTCAGATGGCAATAGGGGCCCCCCCTAGCTTCACCTAATCGATTGCCGGCAGTCGAGCGAACCTTATAATCATCCGCGGGTATTTTCCTATTTCTATACTCTTTAACCTTTAACCCCGTATCGTTCGGTAGTAAACAGAATACATACGAGTTTAGTTCGCCCTCAAGCAACATGGCAGATTAGTGGACAATTTTATTTTTAAATTGAAATTTCTACAGTGGTAAACATTTAAATTAACTTCAATCAAAGTCATTCAAAATGTCAATCCAAGTTTTTGTATCCCGAACTGGCTTGCTTCTAACTCAATCATTGAAAAACCACGCAATTTTCAAACTTTTTTCGGTTTTTCGCTTGTAACTTCTTCCAATTGCATTTTTCAGCTTTTAGATCCTTATGACAACATGTAGAAAAATAAAATTCCAACCAAATTGGTCGTATGACTTTTGGTCGTAGGAGCAATAGTTTCGGAGCTACGGACCGGCGAAGAGGGTGAACATTTTTAAATTTTGGAGATTTGAACCTTTCCGCCGCTTCTTAAGGCAATAACTCGGGAAAAACGTCGTCTCAGCAAAAATCCTAGGGAGAGAAAGTTGTAGATAATTTAATCAGCTTTCCAGCCGTTTTTTAAATTTTCAACTAGTAGAGTGGGGGTGAGTTTGAAGAAAAAAAGAAAAACAGCCATTTTGAGGAATTTAGTTGATCAGTTTCGACCATGATTTAGCAACTTACGGTTCGAAAATATTTTCATAGCTTATTTGCAGGTCGGTTACCTTCGTGTACACGCCTTTGCGTCCGTCGGTCGTCCTTACGCCCACCGTCCGTCCGTTCGGTGACAAATTTATGGCACTCGGATCAGATTTTTGCTTATACCTCATAAACTAAGCAACTTACGAAAAATTTCACTAAATTCAAAATTAAACAGCACATAATTCTGCGTCCAACGACTACCTTGAAAGTTAAAATCGGTGAAGCTGTTCGGCCGCAATCGATCGTTAAAGTTTGAAATTATCTGCCCTGGCAAAAAAAGTAGGCTCACGAATTTGATGACTTTTCATTAATTTTAGTCAAGCACCTATCGTTATTCCTGAGTGCTACGGACGCCGAATCAGGCCATCGTACGTCCGGCGATTTAATACGTCCGCTCGCGGATTTTTTCCGTCCGCCTTCTCATGAAAGTGCGTAGTACGCAGCTCCAAGACACCTGTTCCAATGTCGCAAGGAGAAATGGCACCGACCGATGCGACGAGAGCTAAAAGAGCGGAAATCCGTGATCCTACGCCTTCCTCTTTCAACCGGCATTGAATATTCAACGTTGGAACGATAAAACTCAACTAAAGATCAGTCCAGTCTCAGTCTCGGAAAGTTATAGTCGACGTTTGTTAATAGGGTGGTCTACACGGTGCGGGAATACACCCGTATAATACAAATACACCGGAAATGCACCCTCCGCGCCTGCATTTACCGCTTTTTCTTTCATGGACGCTTCCATGGCCTCGTCTCGTTGATGGGGTCGATCCTTCTGCTCATTTGCCACAATTTTTGTTCCGTCAAATTTTTTGTGAGCCTTAGAAACAACACACTTTTGAAATTTTTTTCGTGTTTTTCGACTTAGTTTCAGTAAAATTGCCGTAAGTCCCTCAGATTTGGAGCAATCACAAAAATGAGGATACCGTTGGAAAGAGCGTTAAATTTCCCATAAACTCACTTCATTTGCCGCTCTCTAACATTAAGTTCTAATAGCAAACGTTTAGGCCAAAGTCAAGAAATTCTGAATTTTTAAAACTTGCCATTTTTTCAACCTTTGTTTAGAACTGGAAAAAATGAAAAATTCCCGCGCACATTCCGGGGAAAAACTGGCGCGAAATGTCAGCTTTCCAACGGTATAGTCATTTTTTAATTTATCCCTCTTTTTAGGGGGAAAATTGACGCTTTAAGGCGGAAAAACGTGATTTTTTTGCCGAATCCTTGTTTTTTTGGCACTTTTTGAACTTCTCAAGCGAGGCTTTATATTATTGAACAATAAAGTATTCACTAAAAAGAGTAAAACTTCGTACGCCCGACAAAATAGTGCGTGGTACTTAATTCATCGAGCAAAAGGCTCAACAAGTCGGGTTCCGGTTCGCTTCCAGCCTGTTGGCCGGTTGCCAATAAGAATTGTTTGTCAACAATCGTCAAATTCGACTTCTTTACGAGTCTATCGTTCGGTTTTCTTATTTTTCCCGAACACCTTTTTTTCCCCTTTGACAGCGAGAAATCTCGGAGGCTATATTTTACCTTTTATGCGTCTCTCGGCAGAGGCGCCGGCGCCTGCTGTCGCATTACAATGGCTCGCAATTTCAGTCTTGTAGCACTAGCGAAGGCTATGAATGTCTCGTTTCATAAATAATAGTTTTTTTCAGTCCATGATTTACGTTCCGACCCGAAGGATAAAGATTGTCAAGGTGCAACGTAGATGCTGAGAATGGGATGTATTTTGAGGATGAAGAAAAAGGCGTCCTATTTTTTTTATAATTTTAACCGGCTATCAGGGTCGAGAGGTTTGTGAAAAAATTTGTATGGACCATATTTGAAATGATGGGAAACATTCAAAAACAGGAAGTTGTAAGTAACGGTAAGAGCAAAAATCTGATAGCTGTCATTTAAGATGGAATGGGATGTGATGGGATGAGATGGGATGGGATGGGATGGGATGGGATGGGATGGGATGGGATGGAATGGGATGGAATGGAATGCGACTGGATTGGATGGAATGGAATGGAATGGGATATGGTGGAATAATCGTTACTATAATATCGTAAGTATATTATTCTCCACAAAACAAACGCTATTCTCATCCGTCAAAAAACATTAATTCCTTTTCACACCTGACGAACAGTTTAATCGAAAAATCAGCCAGGAAAGATTTGTTAGGGACGTGGGCTAACTCGGTTAAAGGATGGCCCAACAGCGTCAATTATCCAACGTCAGCTGATGATTTACCGCTCACAATTTGTTCCACGTCCGCGTCCCTTAGGTTCCTGGGCAGGAAATATTGGGAATTACCATCGTACAATTCGTTATTCAAATCGGCCAGCTTCTGAGAAGGACTTGAAAAGAAAATCCTGTCATTGGTCCACGGGCGTAGGATTCGTTTCAACGGGCAACGACAGCTTCGGTTCCTTTTGATCCTTGAGGAGCATAATTGTCGTAATTAGCGGCCATGGGCATTGCGAAGGATTTCTTTTGTAACCTTTCGTGGAAATAGTGCCCCACTCAGTTCGGTAGGTCGAATAGGCGTGGGTGATATTGAGAAACATGGATTTGTCTGTTCCAAGAAGAGTAAAGAGATATATTGTTATACAGCACACCTATAATCTACCTATTTACCTTGTAGAACATGTTTTTCTATTTTCACGTCGAAATAAAACCAAAAAACTATCATTTAGCTGTCAAAATCGTTTTTCTTTTATAGATGTGCTCATTTTTATTTGTACAAATTAATGAATTTTCGTTTTAAATGTTTTTGGGATTTTGGCAGCCTCTAGATCGATAAAAATATGACGCAAACACCAAAACATTGTAATGTGTGTTACTGAACACCACTGGTGCTCCACGGTGTCTCCGCACGCTCGAACGTTTACCACCGCCTTTATCCTATCCACCTTACAAGTTAATACATATTTATCGGCAATTAAAGCGGCGTACTCTTTAAAATACGATAATAACATACGAATATTAATACTAGCTGACCGTACAAGGGGTAAAAAAAACGCTGAATTATCTTGTCAACTGACAACCGATCTATCTTTCACGAGCAATAACAAAGATAAGCTTTATACGTAGTTAGCATTTTGAAATCAGTATACTGCATTTTTTATGAAGTTGCACAAATACTTGTAGAAATAGTTCGATTTTTAAAATTGAAAAATTTACTCACTTTCTTTGTCTTTGTTACCAAAGTCAATACGAAATAATGAGGTTAAAACGATGTCGAAGAATAAATTAAATGGGGCCTAATTTTATTCTTCGGAGACCCCCACTACTTCGCAAATCGGAATTTGAATTACTGACAGTAATTCCGATTTATTTGCATTTTTAGTGTTTTCTATTTTATTTTTTTCCGGCCCCAAAAATGAACCGATTTGAGCGTTTTTGGTCTTGAAATTTACGTTTTACCTTGCAAAATATGTGGCTATTTTTTATGCTCCGATAACTTGGCGTATTTTCATTTTGGGCGAATTTTAAAATTTGCATAGTGAATTTTTTGATATTTTTGACTTAAACACCCTTAAAAGCAGTCAAAATATGATCAAATTGTGTCAAATTTTAACGTTTCAAAATATGGAAGTATTGCGCGTTATTTACGCACCACATGTTTAATGTTTTTTTCGTCTATTATATCGAATGAAAACCAGGGGTGGACAATGGGAGCGCTTGTTATCCAGGAATTTGTCGGGCCGAATTAAATTCACCCCGCACCGGCGGCTCCGAGCGGAAACGGACTCTCCAGATCTCCGATGCGGATAAGTCGGAAGAATGCGGGGAGATTGTTTTCAAAAACAATGAGATCCGACGTCGTTTTCGAGAGGCGATTCCAAAAAGAAAAACACCGAGAGGGAGGGGACGGGCTTTTTCAATATGAGGAGGTGTGAGAACGCGAGGATGCTGATCCCTCGCTAAGATATTCAGGCGCCTGCCTTTACAAGCATTCCAAAATGGTGCCCTAACAACCAGTCAGACCTTTGTGCGGACTACCTCGGCCAACATGCGTCAGTGTCAACGCCTGCCAAGGGTTAGAAGAGCCTGTCCTTCCAATCTCGGGGGGGAAGTTCTTTATTTTATTTCTCGGACGAGGGGAACGAAACCGGAAAAAAGAATTTACCACTAATGAGAAGTTTGTCCGACGCGTCAACTTACAAAGGATCCGAAAGATATTTCCGATTCTTCGCCCCGGACACGATAAAACTGGTAGTTTTTGCTCGGCTCGTACCGACACATTGGTGAATCGTCGTTTAAATAAATTGATAACCCGGCCCTAACACTAGTAGTGTGTAAATGGTGGAGCAGCTGTCACTGGGATAGCTAACTCACAGAAAAAAATGAAACAGAAACTCAAACTCATAATCAAACTTGAAGTCAAACGCACAATAAAACAGAAAGTCGAACTGATAATCAAACTCGAAGTCAAACTCACAACAAAACAGAAACTCATACTCATACTTAAACTCGAAGTCAAAGTCACAATGAAGCAGAAACTCAAACTGATAATCGAACTCGAAGTCGAACTCACAATGAAACCAAAACTCAAACTCATAATCGAAATCGAAGTCAAAATCACAATGAAACAGAACCTCAAACTCATAATCAAAATCAAAGTCAAACTCACAATGAAACATAAACTCCAACTCACAATCGAAATCAAAGTCAAACTCACAATGAAACTGAAACTGAAACTCATAATCGAAATCGAATTCAAACTCACGATCAAACTCGAAGTCAAACTCACAATGAAACCAAAACTCAAACTTATAATCGAAATCGAAGTCAAACTCACAATGAAACAGAACCTCAAACTCATAATCGAAATCGAAGTCAAACTCACAATGAAAAAGGAACTGAAACTCATAATCGAAATCGAAGTCAAACTCACAATGAAACAGAACCTCAAACTCATAATCAAAATCGAAGTCAAACTCACAATGAAACAGAAACTGAAACTCATAATCGAAATCGAAGTCAAACTCACAATGAAACCAAAATTGAAACTCACGATAAAACAGAACCTCAAACTCATAATCGAAATCGAAGTCAAACTCACAATGAAACAGAAACTCAAACTCATAATCGAAATCGAAGTCAAACTCACAATGAAACAGAAACTCAAACTCAGAATCGAAATCGAAGTCAAACTCACAATGAAACAGAAACTGAAACTCATAGTCGAAACACAAGTCACACTCAAACGAGTTTGACTTCGATTTCGATTAAGAGTTTCAGTTTTGGTTTCATTGTGAGTTTGACTTCGATTTCGATTATGAGTTTCAGTTTTGGTTTCATTGTGAGTTTGACTTCGATTTCGATTATGAGTTTGAGGTTCTGTTTCATTGTGAGTTTGACTTCGATTTCGATTATGAGTTTGAGTTTTGGTTTCATTGTGAGTTTGACTTCGATTTCGATTATGAGTTTGAGGTTCTGTTTCATTGTGAGTTTGACTTCGATTTCGATTATGAGTTTGAGTTTCTGTTTCATTGTGAGTTTGACTTCGATTTCGATTATGAGTTTGAGGTTCTGTTTCATTGTGAGTTTGACTTCGATTTCGATTATGAGTTTGAGTTTCTGTTTCATTGTCAGTTTGACTTCGATTTCGATTATGAGTTTGAGTTTTGGTTTCATTGTGAGTTTGACTTCGATTTCGATTATGAGTTTGAGTTTTGGTTTCATTGTGAGTTTGACTTCGATTTCGATTATGAGTTTGAGTTTTGGTTTCATTGTGAGTTTGACTTCGATTTCGATTATGAGTTTGAGGTTCTGTTTCATTGTGAGTTTGACTTCGATTTCGATTATGAGTTTGAGTTTCTGTTTCATTGTGAGTTTGACTTCGATTTCGATTATGAGTTTGAGTTTTGGTTTTATTGTGAGTTTGACTTCGATTTCGATTATGAGTTTGAGTTTCTGTTTCATTGTGAGTTTGACTTCGATTTCGATTATGAGTTTGAGTTTCTGTTTCATTGTGAGTTTGACTTCGATTTCGATTATGAGTTTGAGGTTCTGTTTCTTTGTGAGTTTGACCTCGATTTCGATTATGAGTTTGACTTCGATTTTGATTATGAGTTTCAGTTTTGGTTTCATTGTGAGTTTGACTTCGATTTCGATTATGAGTTTGAGTTTTGGTTTTATTGTGAGTTTGACTTCGATTTCGATTATGAGTTTGAGTTTTGGTTTTATTGTGAGTTTGACTTCGATTTCGATTATGAGTTTGAGTTTTGGTTTCATTGTGAGTTTGACTTCGATTTCGATTATGAGTTTGAGTTTCTGTTTCATTGTGAGTTTGACTTCGATTTCGATTATGAGTTTCAGTTTCTGTTTCATTGTGGGTTTGACTTCGATTTCGATTATGAGTTTGAGTTTTGGTTTTATTGTGAGTTTGACTTCGATTTCGATTATGAGTTTGAGTTTTGGTTTCATTGTGAGTTTGACTTCGATTTCGATTATGAGTTTGAGTTTTGGTTTCATTGTGAGTTTGACTTCGATTTCGATTATGAGTTTGAGGAACGGTTTCATTGTGGGTTTGACTTCGATTTCGATTATGAGTTTGAGTTTTGGTTTCATTGTGAGTTTGACTTCGATTTCGATTATGAGTTTGAGTTTTGGTTTTATTGTGAGTTTGACTTCGATTTCGATTATGAGTTTGAGGTTGGGTTTCATTGTGAGCTTGATTTCGAGATCGATTACGTGTTTGAGTTTCTGTTTCATTTTGACTTCAAGATTGAGTTTCCGATTTATTGAGAGTTTGAGTTTATGTTTCATTGTGAGTTTGGCTTCGATAAATAGGGAGATATGGCCATTTCTTATCGCGGACGAATAGATGATGGTCAAATGGCCGGACAGGTAGACGACGCTGAAAAAATTATTGCAAGTGAAAAACTGTGCTAAGTTTTTATGTTTTTTTTTTCTCAAACACTGAACCGATTTTCAGTTCTGGGACGATTCTGTATACGAAATGTTAGCATTTAACTGCTTATGTACAAAAGTCAGATTCGGCCGAATCGGCGAGCCAGTAGTACGGCCCGGTACCGATGTTGTGGAACCTCTGGAGGATCGTAGGGGGGCCCCGGGACGCCCGTCTGCGAGGGTTGTAATGGCCTCCTACGCAGACCTGTATCGCGAAGGAAGTAGCCGTCGTCCTGGCCAGTTCGATCGGTCGGCGGTTCCATTCTGTTCAGGCGTGTGGGTGACGCTGAATGAAATTCGAGTCCTCGCTGAGTGGAGGTGGATTCTTATCGCAGACTGACCCTGTAGTGCGAAGAAAATAGTAGGTACCCCGAAGATACCTATTAAATTAGGCAGGTACATAGGCATGGTATTTTATGCATGGTATTAAATCGAAAACATAAATAATTATAAACTTGAAAAAATGAAAAAATCAAGATTAAATACAAAATAGAGGATAAGTACCTATGTAACAATTTTTAAATGTCAAAAATATTTTAAATATTTGTAGTGTTTTCAAAAAAATTGTATCAAAAGTATTTCAATAGAGTACAAAAATTTGGTACAAAAATTTTCTTTCACAATTTTGAATTTGGCAGTTGACCCCTGGTATAGGGCAAGAATAAATTTGAATATGAAAGGCAGCCAGGCTGATTACTCATCCAAAGGTCATACGCGGGTTTCCTGTTTCCGGGTAATTAATTGAGCATCCGTATCCGGCCGGAATTCGGGCCTAGCCAGGAATTATCCCATCCCTTGTACCCAGGTTCAAGATCAGGCGAAAATCTATTTTAAGCGTAGAATAAAATACCGGGGCTTATTTACACCAATTTCCAAATTTTTTGGTTCTCATTTTTAATTTTTTTAATTTTGCTATAATTTTGAACAGTTTTTTTTCTCTCGTACATTTTTTTGTCACAAAAATGAACCGATTTGAGGTTTTTTGGCTTAAAACCTTTGTTTTACCTTGCAGAATCAATGGATATTTTTTATTTCCGGTCTTAATATTTTTTGTTCCCCGTATTTCGATTCTAGGCCAGTTTTCAGGTTTGTATAGTGAATTTTTGACATTTCTGATCCATACAGCCTCCAAAGTAGTCAAAGTAAAATCGATTTTCGTATCAAAATGTGGAAGTATTTTGTGTCTTCTACGCACCACTCCCTACCGACATATTAATTTATTTTAGTAGATATAATAATAAATGGCAGAAAAATTACAATAACACATATTTTTGACTTAAAACGAAGCACGTATTTGAACTACTGTACACATCTAATTTCCCAACAATAGTTTGCGAGTGATTTTCCAATTATCCAGCGTCGGCTCCCTCAAGTCGCGCCTCTATTATTATAAAACGTTAACTAAAGAAATGACATCACGAAAACCTTGGTCGGTGGCCTATCGACATTCATCTTTCAATTACCGACCCGATCGTGACTCCGGTCGCAGAATGAACAACGATATCAGATATAATAAATCCAGTCCGAGATTCCAGGGCTGACTGCCAAGAAAAATTAACCTTCCACGCTGTTACTGGTTCATTACTGGGTATCAAGTCGTATTCGTTCCATTCATTTACAAATCAATAGACAAGGGGCCCGGTCGGTTACGCCCTGATTGAGTGGTACAAGCTCGGGGAATTTTTCACAATTTTTTCTCCTCTCTTTGCCTTTTGTTTTTATTAATTTATTTGCCCCGTTCGCGATCGGGGCGAAGGCGAGTTGTGATTTGTTCGCTCGGTTGTACCATTGGGCTGCGGAGCGTGGGCGCGAGATGATCTGTTGCTTACTTTCAACGTGCCGCGAGCGCGTATGTCTGCTTTGCATCAATTAGCGGCCCATTCATAAAAGTCGGCCCGTATATCGGTGGCAATCGCTTCCCCACTGAGGATTTCGCAATGTTGCCCTTATTTACAGCGTTTGCAAACTTCCGAATAAATAAATGATAATGAATAGGCCTAACCTTCCATTCGGTCGTTGATCGGGGGTGCGGAAAATAATTTTTCGAAGTTACGTACCTGAAATAAAGCTCGTCGATTTTACGAAGATAAAACGAAAGAAAATCGTGATATAAGCGACTTGGTAAAATATGCGCAATTTTAACAAAAAATAAAACCTGTCTCGAAAAGTCGCATGAAAATCTAAAAATACTATAATAATGAAAAAAGATCCTTAGAGCAATCCTTTCTTAAACATTACACTTCCAAGTCGGTGCCTTCATATCATCTGTACCTGAAATGTTTCAAAGTGAAATGTTTCAGTGAGGATTGCTCTAAAGAGCTTTTTTCATTAGTAGGTATTTTTTTAATTTTTTTTTATTTTCAGTTTTTTATGCGACTTTTTGGAGTCGGTTTTATAATTTTCCCATTTTTTATTCCTCACTTTTTATATCAGTAGTGTAGGAGAATAAAAAATAAGCTGTTTAACCAAAAATTTTAAATTTAAAAAAAATTATTTTTTACCTCTATTACATTTCTGGTTGTAGCGCCACCAATATAATCCTAAAAAAATTGAAAAAATATTGGCACCAAATGGCAGACATTCCCGAAATTCCAGCGAAAAAATTTTGGAAATCGGATTGCCTGTAAAATTGCCTGTAAAACAAACATTTAAAAAATAAATTTCCTGTAAAATTAAATTGCCTGTAAAACAAACATTTGAAAAATAAATTTCCTGTAAAATTGCCTGTAAAACAAACATTTAAAAAATAAATTTCTTGTAAAATTGCCTGTAAAATAAAATTGCCTGTAAAACAAACGTTTTAAAAATAAATTTCAATTTGAGTACCAATTCCTGTTAAACATACATTTTTGACGGTTTCTCAGTGCCCTTCATCAACGGAACACACGATCCCGAGGCATTGGCGAGAACGACAAATAAATTAGGTACAAAATCGAGCGGGGAAAACGACGTTTATTTTTCCCCAGACGAGCCAGGGGTACAAAAACTGTGGTTGGGCTCCCTTTTACAAGAATGATAAGCCACCAACGAGCAAACACAGATTTACGCCGGCTGATAAAACCTCCTGTCCCGGGGTGTAAATAACCGACGTCCTTTTCTACCGGCTCTTGAGGGCAAGGGAAAAAGGAGGACAGCATTCATGTTGAGGAAGGCTTTCGGTTTATTTGCTCTTGTGGTGGCATTTTCTGAGGTTCAACTTCCCATCAGCACGAGACTACGTCCTTATTCTTGGTGGGCGTCGGGTATTTTACCAAACAACGAGATGATTTTCCGATAAATAATTTTCTATATTTTTCAGTTTTTCGCGTTTAGGTGTGGGTACATTATGCTCATAACTGAACCAAATTTATGCGTTCTTCTGCTTTTTAAGAAAAAAAAATTACAAAAATTAAAAAAAATATTTAAAAAAATTAAACCTGTGCAAAACGTATTGTCGCATAGGATCTGATCTAAATGGTCTTTAAAAGAAGAGGAAAACGTTCGAAGACAAAATATACTAAAAAATAAATAAACCAAAAGTGATCGGTGGAGCCTCGCATGGACCCCCCGGTGGAGGCGCCTTTTTGATCGACGGCGCGGCCCCAGAGATGATGACTTTCTAAAAATAGCCACCACTCGACCAGTTTACCTGGAGAAATGGCTAGGTAGTTGTTTTGATGTTGAGTGGAGATACACTAATCATAGATGAAGGTACACTCATTTATTTATTTTACTTTTATATTGAAATTTAATATGAAATTTAATTTGAACTTTTATATGAAATTTTTTATAAATTTAATATGAAATTTTACAAAAATTCACGAATTTTACGATTCTTTTATTCTTTTAAGCATTACTTAGTTCTTTGCTCTCTGCTCTTATATCGTTGCTCTTTTTTATCGGCAAATGAAAACATCTATCTATGGATCAAAATGTTAATCGCGCGATTCCGATCACTTTTTTTTGTATCCAAATTTCGGCACCTATAATATGATGTATTTGAACTTTAATTTCTGTGATACCCAGGAAAATAATGTACCCATGTAACTGATCTACTTAGCAGCATTTATAATTTAATTTAATCAGTTTAATTGATTAAATAATTAATAGTTATAGTCATTTGGTAACAGTTACTACATTACTATAACAGTTACTGTCAATTAATAGTAACTGCTAATTTAGTTACAATTAATTTATATTGATTCAGCAAGAATTTTTAATACATTTCTTAAAATGGTATCAATTATAGGTAATTACAATCTTGTATTTATCAACAACTGTCTTAACCTATCTTCTGGCTGAAAGGCAACTGCTCAACTTTTTGCTGTCGATCATTTGATACAATCATTGACTAATTTTGAATCAATTTTTTCCAAATCCCGCCAAAGACAAAATGTGTAACTCGTCTCAGCCCAACCTCAAATCCAGACCATCCAGAGCCGATCTTGATATCTATTTCCGTCCGGCAGTAAAGTATTTCCTCGCTTTGATACTTTCAACTTCCTTTTCCAAACATCAGACAGCGTGAAAGGATCTAGAAACCTTCGGCTGACGAATGGTTATAGGTGGCTATTTGTATAGCGAACGGCCTACCCGTGAAATTTGAATTTTTCAAAAATCCACAAATAATTTTGAAGAATTTAAAGTACAAAATTTCACCAAAAAAACATACATTGTATGATTAATCATCTCCGGATGTTTGATGAATAAACTGAAATCAATGAACCCTCCCTTAGCAAAATACGGAAACAGTGTGAGTTACCTGCACACTTTTTTTTCGTAGAATTGAATTATTCTATTATTACAAATTTTTTTGCAAAAAATTTTCCAAATAATATGTATTTTTCTCTACAAAATGTCTTAAAATGTTTTTCAAAATTTTTCCAAATACCTTGTCGTTTTCTCTGAAAAAATGTCTAAAAATGTTTTTCAAAAATTTGCCCAAATAGGTAATATGTGTTTTTCTGAAGAAAAATGTCTTAAAATGTTTCCAAATAATTTGTCGTTTTCCCTGAAAAAAAAATATCTAAAAATATTTTTCAAAAATTTGTCCAAATAGGTAATATGTCTTTTTCTTTAAAAAATGTATTAAAATGTTTTTCAAAATTTTTTCCAAATAATTTGTCGTTTTCTCTGAAAAAAATGACTACAAATTTTTTTCAAAAAAATTTCCAAATAATATGTCTTTTTCTCTACAAAATGTCTTAAAATGTTTTTCAAAATGTTTCCAAATAATTTGTCGTTTTCTCTGAGAAAAATGTCTAAAAATGTTTTTCAAAAATTTGTCCAAATAGGTAATATGTCTTTTTCTCTACAAAATGTCTAAATATGTTTTTCAAAATTTTTCCAAATAATTTGTCGTTTTTTCTAAGAAAAAAATGTCTAAAAATGTTTTTCAAAAATTTGTCCAAATAATTTGTTGATTTCTCTGAAAATAATGTCTAAAAGTGTTTTTCAAAAATTTGTGCAAATATTTGTCGTAGTTGAAAATGTCTAAAAATGTTTATCAAAATTTTTCCAAATAATTTGTCGTTTTCTCTAAGAAAAAATGTCTAAAAATGTTTTTCAAAATTTTTTCCAAATAAATGTCTTTTTTGCTAAAAAAAAATGTCTAAAAATGTTTTTCAAAATTTTTTCCAAATAAATGTCTTTTTCGCTAAAAAAATGTCTAAAAATGTTTTTCAAAATTTTTCCAAATAATTCGTCGTTTTCTCTAAGAAAAAAATGTCAAAAAATTTTCGATTTTTCATATTTTTTACAGATAGAGGCCATAGTGATGGTGGCCTGCCTGGTGGGGTGGGCGTGGAGCGGTTCTCCGGAATCGCACGGCCTTCGTCCTGGGAGCCCAGTGGGCGGACTCCTTCCGGACCTCATCGAGCCCTTCGACCCTTCGATGGACCCGAAGCCCTCGGACCTGAACGCCACGTTTCTGGCCTCGAAACTCGGGCAGGCCCTCGATTTGGATTTTTCGTCCATAGCGAAACCGAGTAAAAACGTGGTCACCTCCTACTTCCCATTCAGGTAAGATACCATATTATGGTGCCAAAATAGGTATTTTTTACGAGAAAGCTTTCTTTTACAATTTCCGGGAAAACTTCGGGAGGAAATTTCCAAAAAAAATTTTCGAATCCCTGGATTATCGAGTGAACTCGGTGTAGAATCAAGACTGCCCAATCCATCTGCGATCTATGGACGCGTGATATGCCAAGTTGCCACCCAAATTTTGATGAAGAGGCAACCCAGGCGCCCCCGAAATGCACGATGCTTTGAATTGTGCAGTGTTGCAGTTCCACAGTCGTCATATTCGAATTTCTGCTGAGGCGTACTAAAAATATTCTAAAAATAATGAGAAAAATTGATTTTTTTCTTAATTTTACACTTGCGGCGTCGGAATTTCCACGGGCTTTTTCACGTTGCAGAAGGAACAGGAAAGGGCGACTAGTCCCAGTGGGAGACATGCCGAAACATGTTCGCGAACTGGAATTGGGCTACGTGCGTCTGGGCGACGGCACCAAACTGAAGACGCGCGTGCCGAGCCGGCTGAGGAAGAAACTGCGTCAGCTGCTGTGGGCGTTGACCGCCTGCCCCGTCGGCTACAGGTGGCGGGACATGGGCCTTCGATTTTGGCCCAGGTGATAATTGATTGAAAAAAATGATAATTATTTTTCCGGTATCCAGGAGTTTGCTAAAAGGCAGTAGTGAAAAATTCGATTTTGAGCGACTTGAAAATTGAAAAATCTCAAAATTTTATCATCAGCAGGAATTTGGAGTAAAATTTAGTAAACCAATATTTTACCCGATTTAAGGGCCAATATGCTAAAATTGTGTTGAATATGCTAAAAATGCAGCCAACATTCCGTCTAGCTATTGATACAAAAAAAATTTGGGAATTTTGAATTTTCATAAGTTTTACTCAATTTTTAGTTCCATCTAATTACTGAATTATGTATCTGTCGTAGGTGGTTGAAAGAGGGCTACTGTCCGGCCACTACGTGTTCAGTTCCAGCGGGTATGAAATGCCGGCCGTCCGCCAGGGAGCACAAATACCTTTTGAGGTAAGAAAACGTATAAAAAGTGAGACAATTTTTTGAAAAATTAACCAACACGAGCGTTTATTTATTAGTTACGTCTGAAAATCAGAAAACGCAGGAAAAGGAATTTATAATATTCTTTTTTACTTGAATTTTTAATATTTGAATTCCATTATGACTAGTCTGGAAAAACAGACTCCCCCCCATTATAAATTTTGTCATGTTTCCAAGAAAGCAAAAAATTACTTTTTCAGAAAAAAAAAATGTTCAGTCTTAATCAACCTCTAGATGCAAATTTCAAGAGCTTACGATCATTTTGGGGAGTTGGTGCATTGACAAAAAACCCAATAATCCGACGTATAACCGAAAATTTTGTTCCAGGTGGCACTGCCGGAAGTCTTGCACGTGGATCAAAGTACAGTATCCGGTAGTGACGGACTGCGCATGCGCTTGCGGCCACGGAGGAGGCTACTCGTAGTCACTTCGGACCGATCTTAAACCTAGTCTTCATCCCATGATTTTTTTTATCTTTGCAAACAATAATTTATACAATTTGAACGCGTCTCATGTACGATTTTATCCGGTTTTTTCTTTCATTTTTTTGTGCGCCGTTTTAAACGCAAAATTACCGACTTTTCCGTTTGCAATTTGAGCGAAACGAAAATTCCAGTCTTTTATTTGCATAAAGCAAAAAAACGTAGAATTGTTTAGTCAGAAATCGCCCATTTCGCGGGATTGAATTGTATCGCGTAAAATGTAAATACGACGAAAGCATGTAAGCAATTTTCCTATTAATTTATTGTACCGTATTTTAAATATTTCTATTGAAATAGATATGATAACGTATCTGAGGACTTTGAAAGAGCTTTAATTAGTGTTAACACTTCCCCCCCTCTTCAAATGCGTTAAAACAATATCGCGAAGTGTGAATCCGGAAATTGTAAATAAGACCAGAGTGATGATTGGTTTTTGGAGATTTTAGAAGAACTAACACGTATGACGAAGGGACAGAATGAATTTTTAATTAAAAAAAAAACACGACTCAACCGTTGCTCCCAGACATTTTTTTTTTTTGAAAAAATACTTTTTTAGGAACTTATTTATTTGGATGTCTTTACAATACAAAGATACTCATAGGCGTTTCCTTATTGAGTAGTAAGTCTTCTGACGTATTTCCTCAGGAAATGAAAAATTAAAGGGTAATCCTAAGAGAATTTTTTGACAGAACTGCGTCCCAATTTTCTATTTGCGCTCCCTTTCAACCGCCTTATTTCGTCTGTTCTCCTTCTACCTTCAACCACTGAATTTACCACCTACTTCCAACCGCCAACCCTTCCTTCTGCCAACCGCCCTCTTTTAACCATCAAAACACTTGTGCCACCCCCAGCCTACCCTTCTTTCCAAGCTCTCTTTCAACCCGCTTCTACGTCTTTCTACTGCTTCTACATCTTTCTACTGCCGCGCTTCCCTCTGCTGCCCGCTTTCAAATGCAACCCTTCTTTCTACCACCTACTGTCAACCGTCGGCAACTCTTCTTTCTGCCCTGCTTTTCAACCGTCTACCGCTTCTGCGCCCTTCTACTTCTATGCCTCTTTCTACCACTCGCTTTCAACTGCCAAAACACCCTTCTTTCTACCACTTACTGTCAACCGTCAGCTACTCTTCTTTCTGCCCTGCCTTTCAACCGTCTACTGCTTCTACGCCCTTCTACTTCTATGCCTCTTTCTACCACCCGCTTTCAACTGCCAAAACACCCTTCTTTCTACCACCTACTGTCAACCGTCTAAAGCTCCTACGTCTTTCTTCCCCTTCCATGCCTCTTTCAACCGCAATAGTTACATTTATATTTTCTCCCTCATTCAATCTCATTGCTTTTTGAAAAACGATCAAAAACCAAATGATGGTTGTTAGCGCACGAAATGTCTGACTTGGTACCGTTATAGACATTTGGTATATAACTTTTACTACTTTCGTACCATGTTTTTATCGACCTTGTCAACAGATAGAAAAAAAAGTAATGTCAATAAGGGTTCACACAAATGTCGCCGCTCTTACTCGATATTATGTCTACTTGTAATTATTGAAATGTACAGTCGTTTTAATCTATAGGCTGGTCTCTAATTATCCAGGCAATTGCGAGGCCTGTATATACGTATTGTTTTGACAAATCGAGTGCCCATAACCTGTGCGATTTTTATGTCAAAACGCTGGATCCATGGAACACATTTTGGAAAATATTTTTTTCATATTTCAATTATTCATATCGAAACAAGTAAAAATAAAAATTAAAAAAAAAACATTCGATCCTTCACATTTGCCAGGCCTCGTAGCTTGCCAGTATGATTAATGACCGCCGTCTTGCACTGACCGTTGTGCCTATTCAGTATTGAATGTAAATAGGAGATTAACACGATCATAGTCTAAACTAATTTCCCTATTGAATTTGTGTTTCGGTGAAAATAATATTTTCACGATGCGTCGTACCAATCGAACTTTGTGCCTCCTTTAATACAGCCGGTGTAAAATTCAATAAATGTTTTTAAAATAATTGTTTTTATCGCTTCAAACACCGACAGTATATCGATTTATCGAGTTTTTGGTCGAGAAATTTGTTTTCTTTATTTTTGGACCAAAAATTTTGGTAGATTATGCTCAAAACTGGAGAACGTTGATCTCAGATTGACGGGAGCAGTGGATTAAGGTAAGTCTGTACCATTAAGGAGACCTTTGGCCGTGGGTGTTATTTCACGTGTAGGTGAGGGACGCATCCTAAGAAACGTCTCGCCCACTTATGCAGGAATAGAGGAAGTAGCCTCCTCTCTATCTAACTATAAAGCATGGGTTACTACACATCCTGTCGAACATGGAGGATTGTTCGAATTTCGATAACCGGACGACAGTTCGTGTGAACTGAAACAGTCCTGGGACATAATGGGGCGAAAAATCAAAAATAAATAAAAAAAGGTGGTACGTAGATGACATACAATTTTTTCTATATTGGGATACCTACGTAAAATGATGACACCATTTGATTATATTTTGACGACTTTTGAGGCTGTTTAAGTACAAAAATATAAAAAACTCTCTATGCATATTTTAAAACTCGCCTAAAATCAAAATACATCGAGTCATTGGAATAAAAAAATAATAAAAATATTTCCATAAAATATTATCATAAAATATTATTTTTTTTTATTTTCTCATAAAAAAAAATTCCAAAAAATTAAAAAAAAATTACCGGTTAGGTACTTTATAGGAAACTTCAAAATGGTCGTTTAGCCCAAGCTGAAATTTATCAGCTCGATAAAAATATTAGCGGCCAAACGTGAACGGGCGTGAAATTAGCGTCGGACCCATTAAAAATGGATAAACGTCCGATGATTTATGAATGAAACACCCTTGTAAAACTCGGCCCACGGGGAAGAGAACGAATATTAAAAAAACATCAACCGCCAACAGCGCGCCAAAATAAAGGCTATTACGTATTCAAATTTGCGCACGGCCCCACGAATATAATAAATGAACGGAGGATGAATCTTTGACCCATTACTGCTTGACAATAGTCAAAAGAATTGTACTTTTTTATTGCCGGTCATAAAAGGGAACAATAGGAGGTTAAGAACCTCGCCGACTGAGGTTCGAAAATGGGGCGTCGAAGTCGAGTAGGCGACGAGGATTTTTCTCATTGACGGACCGAACCAGACCTTCAATTTTGGAAAAATAATTGTAAATTCCACCTTAAAAAAATTTCAATTTTATTGAAAAAATTCAATTTTGAAAAAAAAAATTATTAAAATTCAATTAAGAGAAAATTTCTTTTACTATTTTTTTAAAAATAATTAAATTATTTTAAGTTCAATTTCAAGAAAAAAAATTATTAAAACTTCAATAAAAAATAAAAAAGCAATTTATAAAATTTCATCAAAAAATTTAATTTTTAAATAATAATTTATTAAAATTTCAATAATTAAAACAAACCAAATCGGATTTTTAATTAAATAATTAAAAATTCTTAATATTAAGAAAAATATGTTAAATAATTTATTAAAAATTTAATAATTTATTAAAAATTTAGTAAAACATCAAAATTAAATTTTGAAAAAATAATCAATTAAATATTTAATTTTATAAAATAATTTAACGCTAAATTCTGGAAAAATTATTGATCATTCTATTTTGAAAAATGAGTGAAAATTCAATTTCGAAAAATTCTTGTTTTGAGGTAGAGGGTCATTACGCAGATTATATTGAATCAAAAGTCGGTTAATTTGGAAAAAACCTTAGGAGCGTCAAAAGGCAATCGCCCTTTTTTGATGGAATATAGTAGATTTTTATTTTTTTACGTCTGTCTTTAATTTGATTAGTAAAGTGTAGCCTTAGCTCCTCCTCAGTTTATAATTTTTAATAACAATATCGAGTTTAATTCACCCTACCCATTCTATACGGAGGTATATAACTTTATAATGTATCCCGTAATTACCCGACCCTATGATCGCTCAACGCGGCGGATGTCACTAATGAAACCCATCAAAGTATAGTGATAGATTGCCTATTAATGGATAGGGTATGGGAATGAAAGGCCGAAAAAATCCGAGCGGCCTCGAGATTAAATTTTTTTGGACCACTCACGTTACGAAGATGAACATTTTTTATCAAGCCGATCCTCTGAACGATTTCTTGAATGAATACGCCGAATATTAGCGCCTGAAATTCGGTTTTGACCCAATACACAATTTGAAGGGGGCAAAAACTTTATAAAAAATAAAAAATAACACAAATTAAGTGACGGTACTTACGTAAAATGTTCAAATGGGAAATTGACATTTTTTAGACTTTTTATTTTTTACTTTTTTTTTTGTTTTTTTTATAAGGTTTTTTGAAGCCGGTTTTTTTTTACATTTTCTTTTTTATTTGCTCGCGCGAATGTTCGGTGAGTGAACTTCCGAAAATTTTACTGGAGCTGATTTTTAACAATCGGCAAACTTTCCCATCCCGAAGGATTCTTTCGTAACTGGGTTTGGTAACCTTAATTAGGCGAAACAAATGAAGCGTTGCCAATTTCAGTGCCAAATGCCTCCAAGTCAAAAAAATGTTACATGCAATGCCTAAAAACCGACCTCGATCTGACAAAGGACTAGTCCCATGTGGCTGTATATTGGGCTGGAGGCAATGAAAGTTAATCGAATTCGCTAATTTATTACGTCACGGTCCAGCGTTTGAGTTGAGGAGGGAAAATTGTGCAATATAGATGTCATACATTGGCGGGTTATTATTTATAACAATAACTTCATTGTTTTAGGCTAGGCTTCGGTACAATGCGCCATTAACGTCTGATTGGATGGCCGATTTTGTCGATTCTTTTCAGGCCATCCGGTACGGCGGCGAATTTTGGTTTATTGGGCGTAAAATAATTAAGACAGTGTCAAGGCGATAAGAGTTGTAAAGTGGGCCATACACTATACGATTGCTGATGGAGGAGTTAAAAATTGCCGTGATTGGCCGAGGTGGCGCCGGCGTTGAACCCAACAAATTTTATAAGTTTTGAATTTTCGTGGCACAATTTTCATGACAAGTTTCATGGCAAAAGTTCAGCCTATTTGAAGCTTGACATTCACCAGATGAAACATAATTAAAGATGAGAAGATAATGCACTTATTATTCAATACCTACATACTGCATACGACGAGCAACACTCAGATGCATTGACGGATTGCATATTCCAAGCGCAAGGGGCTCAATAATTGGTTTTTGGCAATCAGAAATTAATGTCTTGAATTCGCCTTCCCAAGTCGTGTGGTTTGGGTTAAAGGTAATAATGAATAAAATGTAATAATAACGTGTTTTATCATTCCTATATTTTCAATAAGACATGCATCAGCTTTATATTGAAGGACGGAAAACGAAAAAAAAAGATATCGCATAAACCCAATTCAGGGTTTTGGCGATTGGGCAAAAAAAATTGTCAATAAAAATAAGCAAGGACAGACATAACGAATAAGCGCCTCGTTAGTGACCGAGGCAATAGAGGAGATACAAATTTAATATTTAAAGCGGCACGCAGGCCAAAAAAAGGAGGAAACTTTTTTCAACGTAAAATTCCAGTAAATTACCAAACTCCCGTAAATGCCGATTAGGAGCTCATCAAAAAGTAGGTGATGACTATCGACAAAAAATTTTTTAATCCGTAAAATGGCTTTTTAAACATGTACAATTACATTATTTCAAAGCGGGTAAATTTTGCCGAGAAAATTCTCGGAATCTTATATCTAAAGGATCGACTCGAGAATTTTACCCACAGGACGTTTTAACCCTATGATGTTTTGATCATTTGTTGAGAGATTTTTCCGTTTTTTAATTCGTTTATTTGAAAGTTGTTTTCGAAGCCATATTGATCACGATCACATTGAACGTAAAGAGATTCAGCCCGGTAAGATCCGATGCCCCACCACCATCAGCACCACCACCACCACCACCTCCTCCACAACAACCATTACTCACCACCACCACCACCACCACCAATATAGCTCTACCAACATCCACGAGCAACACAAATAAACATCACCACCACCAACACCACCACCACCATCATCACTACTACTACCACCACCACCACCAACCACAACAACAACAACAACAACAACAACAACAACAACACCACCAACACCACCACCACCACCACCACCTCCTCCTCCTCCTCCTCCTCCTCCTCCTCCACAACAACCATTACTCTAACCACCATCACCCCCAACCCCCAACCACCACCCCAACCCCCAACCACCACCCCAACCCACAACACCACCACCACCACCATCAACAAACACCACCAACCCCAACCATCAACAACAACAACAACCACCACCACCACCACCACCACCACCACCTCCTCCACAACAACCATTACTCACCACCACCACCACCAATATAGCTCTACCAACATCAACGAGCAACACAAATAAACATCACCACCACCAACACCACCACCACCATCACTACTACTACTACCACCACCACCGACACCACCAACCACATCAACAAACACCACCACCACCACCACCACCACCACCACCACCACCACCACCACCACCACCACCTCCTCCTCCTCCACAACAACCATTACTCTAACCACCATCACCCCCAACCCCCAACCACCACCCCAACCCACAACACCACCACCACCATCAACAAACACCACCAACCCCAACCATCAACAACAACCACCACCACCACCACCACCTCTACACCCACCACCACCACCACCATCAACTAACACCACGAACCCCAACCATCAACAATAACCACCACCACCTCTACACCCACCACCACCACCACCACCACCATCAACTAACACCACGAACCCCAACCATCAACAACCATCATCACCACCACCACCACCACCATGTCGACTTTTGACACTAACAACTCTCCCCACCACCACCACAACTACCCCTCCGACCGACCTGGGATTCGCCCCAAGGCACATTCCCCCCCAGGATCCTTACCGTGCCGAACCTTTCTACCAGCCGGGCGCCACAGGGCGCCCCCTATACGAATCTCATCTGCCTGTGGTGGTGCTGCTTTCAGTTTCGCTCGTATCCGACGCGATCTTCCCATGATGTCTACGTCGAACCGGCTTGCCGCCAGGGCCCATACCGACGCCTCTGTTAGTACCACCAGCTGGAGCAGCTCTAGCACCAGCTGGCGGTTCGTCGTCTTCTTCAGTTTCTTCAACGATCGAACTGTTCTGGATCCAGGCGCGGATCCTGTCTTTTTTGCTTCGCCTGTCGACGGTCGTTTCGATGCCGTAAGCGGCCAATGTGCTCAGCAGCTGATTCTTCTCTTCGGCGCTGCTGTGGAAACTGTACATTGACGGGCACAACGACTCGTCCTCGCGTTCTTCCTCTGTGAATGAAACACGAAATTTTTTTCAAATTCCAGCGAAAACGCGAAAAGAGATACCGAGAAGACCTTGGCAGACATCTACCTCTATCAGAGAAACCTTTGGAAAGCCAACGGCCTTCCATGTATTTCGGCAGTTCTGCTAGATTAGGCGGCCGCTTCTGCGGATTCGGTTCTAGATATTTTCGAAACCAACGTTGAGCTTTTGACGAAAGCAATTTGAAAAGCTTCGGCCGCCTCACTGTCTGCAAAACGCCAGCGCTCCCGTGCCAGTAGAGGTACCTGGGAAAACGGACGTTTTCATTTTTTCAAAAAATTACAAATTGTTTTATTCTTTGGAAAATTGCAAATAAGACGTATCAAGCCGTTTGCCGACCTAGAATAGCGTGGATCATCGTATGCCGCTTTCTGCCATGGCAGGCACCCCGTCAGGCAGACGAACATCACGATCCCAAACTGCCATACGTCATGGCATGTTTCACATCTGGAAAAATACAAAAAACGATATATTATTATTTCAATAGCAGGGCATGAATGAAATTTATCTGAATGAGAATTTTATAAAATTCTTTCGAAACCCATTAAAAACAGAATAGTTTTGAATCGGTAGAAACCTCATATTTTGGAAAAGATTTGTTGAGGCACAGATAATGCGATAAAAGTACATTTATTGAATGTGCAATGCGTGGCGAAGTGATCTTACTAATCTTACTTGTAATGTTCTTCGGTGGAGGTAGCGAGAACTTCTGGCGGTGCGTAGGGCAGCCACTCGTTCCGCCGTAGGACTAACGTATGAGCCTAAAATGGGCACCAAAAAATAATTTTGAATTTTTTCCATTGTAAAAGCCAATATTTTAGTTTAATCGGTTATAAAATTATCCTGTTCAAGTAAATTATTTTATAAAAATTTAATTAATTAATTTTTTTTAAATTAATTTTGTATACTCAGACCTTTCTCGTTTCCCCGAAGTCGCAAAGTTTAATACGAGAGAAATCCGATTTGAAGACGAGGATATTGTCCAATTTGATGTCCCGGTGGACGAGATCGTGCAAGTGTATGTATTCGAGAGCAGCTGCCAACTGAAACAGCAAATTTCAAATAGAACGAATAAAATTTGGGTGCTCGTGGATTATTCCCGTCAATATAAAAAGCTTGGGTCTTCAACCAAAAAAAAAAATCCAAGAAAAATAAATTTACGTAGATACTACTTGAAATTTTTAAAAAAGATTATTGGTAAAAAAAATTGAATGGGTAGACAAACCATTATTAACAAAAAAGGCATTTTAAGAATTTTGAACTTCTTAACCAAATTTAAAATTTCGGGGGATAAATAATAAATAAAAATAGGATGAATTATATTAGAAATAAAAATATTACGAAAATTGATCGAAACTCTTGAGTTAATCTTAGATTGAGACCAGCTTTGAGGCATCTTAGTTTTTACCGAATAGGTTTTAACATATCATAGTTTATCAAATCGATTCGCTGAATCATATTGAATTGAACATTTTTCAAAGCCCAATGGATGATGAAGACTGTTCGACCGAATTATTCTGTACAGAGAATTTTAATAATTGGTTTTCCCTTCTGACTAATATTTTCATTTGGGGAAATCAACGGTGACACAGGATCAGCTGATGAGTTATGTAAATGCCGGCTCGCGTCGGCGCCCTAGAGCGACCGTTGCCAACTTTCAGATACCTGGCCCGTGTAAATAGTGAAGGAGTCTGAAATGTCTGCGGCGCGGTATGCGTGGGCGGCCGAGTCGCGGGGGGGTGGGCGAGTCAGGGGGGTAGAGGAGTCGCGGGGGGAGTGAGTCGAGGGGGAGTCGCGGGGGGTGGCAAGTAAGGGGGGTAGATGAGTCGCGGGGGGGGGGGTGATTCGCGGGGGGCTAGTTGCGGGGGGTGGGTGAGTCGCGGGGATGGCGGAGTCGCGGGGGGTGGGCGAGTCAGGGGGTGGGGGAGCCTCGGCTGTTGTGTGATGTGATTACATGCAATCTGCGAATCTCTGGCTTGGAAAATCGCCAATTTGAGGGAGGAAGAATTTGCGGGCGTCGAATCTTTGTTTCTGGGTTGCCCATTCTGATCGCAGGGTAATAATCGAGAGGTAAGATTCCGTTTTTACCGCAGATTTTTTTTGACCGCGTCATTTTTTCATATTCATGAAAAAACATCGAAAGGAATTCAATAAACTCTGTTTGGCCAGCGAATGTCGACTAAATTTTGGAAAACCTCAAAAAACATTTATCTAATTCAATATTTATTCAGATAATAATATTCAGTATGATATAATAAAACGGGAAAAAAGCTGAGAGGCAGAATAGGTAGTTGAGATTCAAATGAAGACCACATACCTACCTGCTTCGCCACTTTCTTGCTGTGCAGTTCTCCTATGCCGGTTTCGGAAACATTGGACGTCAAGTCGCCAAGAGGAGCGTACTCCTGAAATTCCAAAAAATTGTGTAAGAAAGTGGAATAGAGAATTTTTCATTTTAATAAATAATTTACCTAATATAGCATTTCCAAGTCGGATTACGAAATTTCCAAACCGAATAGAGAATTTTCCTTACCAAATTGAGGATTTTCTTAGACAAATTCAACTTGGGAAATTCTGAAATGGTTTTGGAAAATCCTCAAATTTATTCGGAAAAATTCTCAAATTGGAAAATTCTCTTATTGATAAGAAAAATTCTCAAATTAACTTGGAAATTCTATATAAAATATCTGCACTAAACAATATTTTTCCTCGATCTGAATCACACTCGATAAAATAGGAACTTCCACACACTATACTTCCAATTTTTGGTAAATGTAAAATACGTTTTTTAAATTTTTATGCATTTTTTTCATACGGATGAATCGGTCTGAATCAAAATTCCAAAAATTGAAAAAAAAAAGACTCCAAATTCCGCACAGGAGTATCGCAACTTTTTCGACGTACCTGGGAAAAAACGTAGAAACCGGCCGTTTCGAACGAGACGTCGTACGTGGTTATGATGTTCTTATGGTGGGGCCCCAATTGGAGGGCGTAGTGGAATTCGCGGAAGAAATCTTTTATGGAAACGTATGGCTTGGGCAGAGCTTTGAGTACCATTTCCGTGTCGGTGACTCGGTGCTCGACGAGCAGAATTTTCCCGAACCATCCCTCGCCGACGATTTGCAAAATGTCGAACTCTTCGGCCAAGTTAATCTGAGGATTTCGAAAATTCATTGCCAGCAATTCTATCGCTGATTGAATGAGATGACCCTTCATTGCTCAAACCAGTTGTGGATAAGACACAATAGTACCATATTTTGATGAGAGTAATTTTGACACAATTTGACTATATTGACTACTTTTGAGGGTGTCTGAGTCAAAAAAATAGAAAAACTCGCCTAAAATCGAAATACGTCAAGTTATCGGACTGCAAAAAATGTCCACGTATTCTGCAGGGTAAAACGAAGATTTCAAGACCAAGAACGCTCAAATCGGTTGATTTTTGTGGCCAGGAAAAAATAAAATCGAAAACACTAAAAGTGCTTATATATCGGAAGTACTGCAAGTAATTTGAATTCCGGTTCAACAGGGCGATAGGTCTTACCAAGACGAACATTCCAGTTCAAGAAATTTGAAAAAATGTTGAGAATTGAGGGAGCTGGGGCAATTTTTGTAAATGACCACAGACGGACTTGTCCCAGACGGACCCACAGTCGCTTGTTCAGGATTTCAGGACGATTACCACACAATTCCATTTACTTTATAAAAACGATGCGCCAAAATAGTAGGAAAATAGGTAGGTAACTTAAAAATTGGATTTCGAATATTTTTGAACTTCGTGCCGCAAATGTCACTTTCGTTTGTTTTTACGTCACTCGAGCCGAGGTGCCAGATTAACTAATAAGCGCCTGGTCTTCATTTTGGATCTGATTTGGCCTCCTGCCAATTTGAACGTTTCCAAATGAGCTTAAACAACTTTTTGCCGGCCTGTCCAGATTCGTTTGCGCGATTGCGAGGTGGCAATTACCCGAAGAAAATGGAATTTAAAAAATTGAAATATTTGAAATCGAAGAAATCATAAATTTATAAAACGACAAATTAATAAAACTAACGACCATCGAATTTCATTCAAAAAATCATTTTCCTGTTCAATATTAACCTACGTGAACGTCAAGTAGAGTAAAATGGCTATTTCAATTCTTTGCCAAATCTTCGAGTCGACTTCGTCGTGCCCGGTGAATCTTAATCTTTTGTGTAACAGTTTTTGGCAAGATGACAAGCCGGAGATAATGAAGAACGTTTGTAGGAAATGAGTTCGGATTTTCCGGTGAAGATGTATCGCCGCGACTCAAAGGGATTTTCCCCCGGTTGGAATTTTATCAATACCTTGAGCCAAATGATATTGATAACGAAGGATAACGAGAGTTTCGGTGCTTAAGGAAAAATTTGGAAACTCACATATCATCAATTTTGTTCAATCATCGAATATTCACATTGAAAATCACATTAAGGCCCGGTTTATTGACAACATTTATCTATCCGATATCTAAGGAAGCTTTAGATAAATATTTCCAATGAGATTTTTACATTGAAATTTGAAGTAAAAACCACCGTGGTGAATTTTATCTGAAACTTCCTTCAAGGATTGAGGGGATTTGACTCCTAGTCATACAAAAAACGGATACCGAAGGAGTTGTCCAAGGCGTGCTCTTGTGCCCTGTACTTACTATTTTTTGTAGTTGTAGTAAACGCTACGACGCATCTTTTCAACACCAATTGCGTTACAGCTGCAAACATATTGTTGTTGGACTGGTGAGGAATTATAAAATTTTTTTTTTGAGATTATGACTTTTTTGACATTTGAATTTTTTTTTAGCACTTTCAAGTGAATTTGTCGGGTTGTCTTACCCGAGGTGCACATCAAGGATAAATTTGCTCATTTTTTACTAGCAAATTTACAGAGTAATTTAAATAGTACCACTCCTAGGTGTTTTTGTCCGTACGGCGAACGAAAGAAGCATTTTTATTGCTGATTTGCGTTCTCGACCCTCTAAAACGCTAAAAAACGTTTGAAGGTGTTATAAAAAATTTTCCCGACCGATTACATAGGTACATTATTTCTATAAAGCGCCAAAATTACTCAATCATGCATCTATTTATTAGATAGGTACCTATTTACGTACCAACCTACATGCTCTAGCTGTGAGATTGTATAAAGGAAATTTGCGACATGAAAAAATGAAAATATTTAGGTACAATTTTTATTATCTCTAAATCCGAAAAAAGAGGAAAAAATTGTTATCTAATTAAAAAAACTGACCTTTTCCAATTCAATTTCTCGAATCTTGTGAATATTCTCTCTCAGCTTGTACTTGCTGCTGCTCCCCATGGCTCATTTGACATTGCAATCGACCGGTGCACCCATGAAGTTAACAGTTGAATCGGTACACCAACAAATCACAATTCACGAGCCACAGAAAAAATTCGCACAGGCG
Organism: Nesidiocoris tenuis; assembly: GCA_036186465.1. Classification (NCBI taxonomy): domain Eukaryota; kingdom Metazoa; phylum Arthropoda; class Insecta; order Hemiptera; family Miridae; genus Nesidiocoris; species Nesidiocoris tenuis. Next base: position 4,408,190 of record AP028923.1, read on the forward strand.
GAAATCCGTTCGGAATTGATTTTTATTCGCAGTTTTATTTATCCGATAAATTCCAATACAATTGTCGGCTATTCGGGATCCGTACGGTCCGGGCCGTCCGTTCGACTGGGAAGCGGATCCGCGCATTTATTTCGGGAACAGACCAACAGATCCAATGGCTGCCAATGGGCAGCAAGGGTTGGATGTGGGGTTGGATGGCCTGGCCATTTTCTTGGCTGTCGCCCCCTTTGGCCCAGTTCAACGAGCCAGACGAAGACGTAAGCGGACGTCGCACGTCGGCGGAGAAAGAGGAAAGACGTGAGAATAAGTCGGACAGACTTGCCAGGAGCGACGGCGATCGGCTAACGGCCGACGATTGTCGGAAAACCTGCTGAAAGACGTTCGACGGCGATTGGTGACGAGCTAAATCGAGTTTTGATCTGCGTTCCGCATTTATCTATTGAAAACCAGTTGTCTATTTGAGGAAAGATCGTTGCATAAATTATATTTTTTACTTTAGCCCCTAACAACTGACTAGCTCACAGACTCGTGGAGAAAGATGGCCCCTTTTGTGGGAAAAAACCCTAAAAAAATGTCCATCCCTGAAGAGGCCCAGCGGGGCGGAAGCGCTAGGAAGAATAAAGAGCATGGGAGTACGATACATGAGAGAACATGAGCTATTACTCTTTCTCACCTCAACAATAAATCAATTTAAATTAAGTCACCCCGAAGCCTAAAATTTGAAGAATAAAAGCGAATTGAATTGAATTGAATTGAATTGAATTGAATTGAATTGAATTGAATTGAATTGAATTGAATTGAATTGAATTGAATTGAATTGAATTGAATTGAATTGAATTGAATTGAATTGAATTGAATTGAATTGAATTGAATTGAATTGAATTGAATTGAATTGAATTGAATTGAATTGAATTGAATTGAATTGAATTGAATTGAATTGAATTGAATTGAATTGAATTGAATTGAATTGAATTGAATTGAATTGAATTGAATTGAATTGAATTGAATTGAATTGAATTGAATTGAATTGAATTGAATTGAATTGAATTGAATTGAATTGAATTGAATTGAATTGAATTGAATTGAATTGAATTGAATTGAATTGAATTGAATTGAATTGAATTGAATTGAATTGAATTGAATTGAATTGAATTGAATTGAATTGAATTGAATTGAATTGAATTGAATTGAATTGAATTGAATTGAATTGAATTGAATTGAATTGAATTGAATTGAATTGAATTGAATTGAATTGAATTGAATTGAATTGAATTGAATTGAATTGAATTGAATTGAATTGAATTGAATTGAATTGAATTGAATTGAATTGAATTGAATTGAATTGAATTGAATTGAATTGAATTGAATTGAATTGAATTGAATTGAATTGAATTGAATTGAATTGAATTGAATTGAATTGAATTGAATTGAATTGAATTGAATTGAATTGAATTGAATTGAATTGAATTGAATTGAATTGAATTGAATTGAATTGAATTGAATTGAATTGAATTGAATTGAATTGAATTGAATTGAATTGAATTGAATTGAATTGAATTGAATTGAATTGAATTGAATTGAATTGAATTGAATTGAATTGAATTGAATTGAATTGAATTGAATTGAATTGAATTGAATTGAATTGAATTGAATTGTGAATTGAATTGAATTGTGAGTTGAATTGAATTGTGAGTTGAATTGAATTGTGAATTGAATTGAATTGTGAGTTGAATTGAATTGTGAGTTGAATTGAATTGTGAGTTGAATTGAATTGTGAATTGAATTGAATTGTGAATTGAATTGAATTGTGAATTGAATTGAATTGTGAATTGAATTGAATTGTGAATTGAATTGAATTGTGAATTGAATTGAATTGTGAATTGAATTGAATTGTGAATTGAATTGAATTGTGAATTGAATTGAATTGTGAATTGAATTGAATTGTGAATTGAATTGAATTGTGAATTGAATTGAATTGTGAATTGAATTGAATTGTGAATTGAATTGAATTGTGAATTGAATTGAATTGTGAATTGGATTGAATTGTGAATTGAATTGAATTGTGAATTGAATTGAATTGTGAATTGGATTGAATTGTGAATTGAATTGAATTGTGAATTGAATTGAATTGTGAATTGAATTGAATTGAATTGAATTGAATTGTGAATTGGATTGGATTGGATTGGATTGGATATAATTGAATTGAATTGAATGAGTGCCCATCGACCAGGCCGCATCTTGAGCAGTTTGGCGATATCTGTCAGTCGTTAGCTAACATTTATTGACGGTATGAGCTAAAACCATGGGAGTGAATAAAATCCATGCTGATTGCGAAATAGCTTCAAATGCTTTCTTGAACTGAAAATGAAACTCAAACTAAAACTGAAACTCAAACACAAATTGAAAATGAAACTCACACACAGTTTCAGTTCCAGTTTGAGTCCGAATTTCAGTTTGGGTTTCACTTTCAGTTCAACTTTAAATTTCAGTTTGATTTTTATTTTCAGTTCGAGCTAATATTTGAGTTTGATTTCAGTTTAAGAACGAATTTCATTTCAAGTTTGAGGTTGAGTTTCATTTTCGGTTCAAGTTTGAATTTCAGTTTGAGTTTCATTAAATGAAAATTTTTCAGTTTAACTTCGAGTCTGCATTTCAGTTTTGGTTTCATTTTCAGTTTGAGGTTGAGTTTCAATTCAAGTTTGGGTTTTAATTTCGCTCAAGTTTGGGTTTCATTTTTAGTTTGAGAGTGAGTTTGAATTTCAGTTTTAAGTTTAGTTTCATTTTCAGTTTGAGTTTCATTTTCAGTTTTAGTTTCATTATCAGTTTAAGTTTGAGTTTCAGTTCGAGTCTGAATTTCAGTTTGAGTTTCATTTTCAGTTTGAGGTCGAGTTTCAATTCAAGTTTGGGTTTGACTTTAGTTCAAGTTTGAGTTTCACTTTCAGTTTGAAGTTGAGTCTGAATTCCAGTTTGGATTTCATTTTCAGTTCAAGTTTGAGTTTGAATTCACTTGAAGTTTGAGTTCCATTTTCAGTTTATGCGTTAAGTTAATTTCAATTTGTGTTAAGCAAGCAGAACAGGGATTTGAAGGGAATAAAGAGTTTTATATTAAAATGATTTATTTCCATTATTATGGAAGTTATACTGATAACAGTTTGTAGTTACAGAAATACGCAGGACTTGTCCGTCCTTGAATCCGTAAGGATAGCGGATAAATTCCACGACAATGACATAGCCGAATATTTTGTGACAGCATTATGAGAGCCAGCTCATAGTACTTAGTACAACGTCATTGCAGAATTATATTTGAAGAATTTGACGTAAAAGCAATTTCAATAGATTTCATATTTTACAACGTTCATTTATAAACCACGAGTAGATTTTCACAAAATAAATTTTTCCGATACATCGATAAACAGCGGGTAATAACGTAAATATTTTCCAAACAATAACAAAACAAGAGCGTGAAATTTTCGGGATTTCACCCGGCGAAAACCGACGAGGGTTTAATTATCGAAATAATAAAATTATAATCAATAATAATAGTCGTCGTTTATGTTCAGCGGTGGAGAAAATATAAAAAATTCGATACAGCCAAGAAAGAACTTTTTTTGCGAAGGTCAAAACCAAAGAAAATTCGAAAAACGTTTTGAACAAAAAATTCGATAAGTTCAAGCGGCCGCTTAAAAATTGCACTTCAAGACAAGTCTCGTGAAATAAAATGACAAGTTTCGTGAAATGACAAGCATTGGGAAAATCAAGAAGAGAATATTATTGGTACATGGACTGAATAAGCATAAATATTTATAGTGTCGATATAATAAAAATAAGTAGTGAAATAAAAGTGCGGAATCGAATTGTTGATTCTTATAATAAAATAATTTTGCAACGTGCGTATAATGTGTTGAACAAATGGGAAGAAAGGTCGTTAATACACGTAACATTGATAACACAAAAGTGTAGTTAATTGAGCAATAATTAGAATGGACGATAATAATAAATTAAAATACCAAGAACAGAAAAGATGCACCACCATAAAAACCATGTTTTATCATTTAAAGTTAATATCAGGGGGGTGCTGGTTCCGATCCTTCATTTTTTGAGGTTTTCAATTCCATTTAGTTAAGTGATCAGTTGATAATTTTTTTTTGAGTCCAAAATTTGTTAAATATTATGAAACCAGGCAAACAAAAAAGCTTTTGAGACTTTTATGAAGGAGTGCTGCACATAATCTTTGGTTAATATTTTTTACATTGCATTGGTCTTTGGTGGTGTTGAACTTCCATCCGTCATGCGAAATAATAGAGGCAGTTAACATTAATAATAATTACTCGTCAGTTTGATTAAAATATTAAGTAATCGCTGCGCTAGGAAAAATCGTCAGTTTCTTTCTCCAACAAAAATGACACGGTAAAAATCGAGTAAAACCTAAATGACACAAAATTTGTAAATTGGGCACTGATGATGCCGAATTGACACGAATGCCAACCATAAATTTATAATTTCTGAAAATATTGCCCGACCGAAAAATAAATTTATTTAGATATATGAAAGATAAATTAATTTAATTTATATCTACGTCAGTTGAACCAATGGGCGATTTATGGATTTGTAAAACTTATCAGTAGATGAGGTAATGTAATGATAACGGTAACTATATATTACGAATACTAGGATCGCTAATACTGTATGACTTACTAGTGACAGGTCGATAACAATTGTTTGTCCGATTATTATCATTTACCTACACGATAGTATAAAAATAGATGGGATAAATTTGGTTTCGAAACAAAACTAAGGTTAAGTGAGAGGGGGGATGGGAATGTGACACGTTAACTAAACAATAAATAGGCCATGAATGATGAAGAATAAATTAATATACTGATATCCTCTGCTCTGCGTCAGTTCGGGGCCCCGGTCGCATTTTCTGCAATGAGGAAATTTCGATATTGAATTTTAAATTTGAATTTGACGTTGATAAGTGAGGGAAGAGTAGTTAAAAGTCATATGACATCGTCCGTGTTGATATAGGTAGGATTAACAGTAGAACGAGCGCTTTCGCTATCACGGCCTTCCTCAGGAACCTCTCTAGAGAGTCGGTTCGAGGTTTTAAGGCTATTTTACCGTTTTGTGACTGGAGAGGTACCTTTATCAGAAACGTTTATTCTCAGCTCGAGCCCTTTCGTCCAAATATGCTTCCAAAAACGAATTGAAAAGCCGATTTTTATGTTCTCACTTTCTAACCTCAAAAACCATGTACACCTTTAAAGCCATGTACACTTCTAAAGCCAAGTACACCTCATCTACTCACCTCACAATTCATCTGGCGGCCCATGTATACTGAGAGACGAGAGCCGTATTCTCGACAGCGGCCGTCCTCCTGAACCCAGGCACCACCCAGACGAGAGCCGTACGCACCCATACGACGAACCACCTTTAAAAAAACAAAACTGTAGACGAGATCGTGTTGGATAATTCGCATTACAACACAATCCAACCATGGAACCGTTAGATCGTTAAATGTATCGTCATGCACTTACCGACAGATGTCCCCGCGGAAAACCACATGGCTGTAGTGCTTCACATAGTCAGTAAACATAACATTAAGGAAATTATTGACCATCGAAAATTGGAGAAAATCTGTTGAGAATTGAATTTGCAACAACAAAATGTAGCGAAACGTAAAATTTAAAAGCTGTCGTAATTTTATTTTTGAAGTTACTTCAAGTTTCTTGCGCAATTTTTGAACGTTTTCTAGTTTTTTGCTCATATCTCGAGAACGGTTGAAAATCTTGGTTGGAAAACTAGGGATTCTTGTTCCTTATGAAATTCCCTACATTTTTGGTGTGGTATAAATTTTTCGTCAGACGACTCCTTCATACCTAAAATTGGCCTTAAAGACGGACATTAACTTTGGTTAATCAAGAAAATTGGCTTGTCCTCGGGGTTTCCTCCTAAACCGCTGGTCCGATTTTGTTACTCTTACGCATTGCATTGTTCCAGCATTGTCCAGCACCGAAATTTATCAAAATAAGTTTTTCGTACGTTTCCAACATGATGTTAAGAAAAATGGTACGAACTCCCAACTGATGTGTCTTGCAGAAGATGACCTAGCACATGAAAAAGAAGATATGATTTTTTTAGGCAGCGGAAAAGGATATTATAACCCCCACGGAGGATGGCCGCCGTTCAGGTAGAGCACGTAGGTGAACCCATCTTTCGATTTGCCTTTGATCGAATAGTAGTACGGCAGAAAACTGTGCAACCTGCGCCAAAAGAGAGGAAAAATGTCATGTAAGTGCGCACAACACAACTTTCCTTCTCCTACGCAGCCCTCATTTACATAGTCGAACTACAGATATTTTACAGGAATTTCATAACTGAAAATGAAGGAACGGAAAATTGGAAAATTTCGTATTTCGAGAAACATCGCACCTGAAATTCCTATGTTCGTAGAAGCGGATGGCGGGTTTGTTTGTCGTCAGAACGTGGAGGAAAAGAGCCTTGCAGTCGCGATTCTCCGGCGCCGTCAGATGCGAGACGAGGTTGTCGAGGAGCAGCGAGGCGATTCCGTTCTGCCGATGCTGCTCCGACACTCCCAGCGACAGCATGTAAGCAACCGTCGTCAATTTTCCGAAACATGACGACAGAATGTTTTTGTCCTGCGAAAATCGGACGAAAATTACCGCATTTGGCCATAAATTCTCGACAAAATATGAGTTTGAAATTTTCAAAATGAAACAGTTTCCGATCTGCTGATCGGAACCGCATGATGCGAATATCAAAATTTTCGCCTCGGCCGTGCAAATCCAGGAAAAATGCCGAGAGCTCATAATGTTTTATGACGCGAGAAAAACGGGAAAATATTCAAAAAATTCCAAGGGGCCCCCGTAGTATGAATTATAACTGAAAAACCGCCAACTACAATTTCGACATTCGGTAAGGAAAATAGTGCTCGCCTCTTTATTCAGTTTCGAATAGGATTTGATTTCTGCGACGATTAGGCCGACGATGACACCTTCGTAAATGGCGGCCAAAGAATAGAAGCGCGGATTGGACGTGATGTCCTCGTACCAGACATACGGGTAGTCGATGGGGAACCAGTCGCGGCACAAAGCTCTAACCTGCAATAATTTTAACCAAGAGCATAATCAAATAAATAATATTGACAATAGAGGTCAAGTCAAACTATGGTTTTAGCTTGAAATTGATTCTTACGATACTAATAATTGAGTTTTGCTAAGAATCGATTTTTCTCGATCAATAATCGATTATTTGTTTATGCGAGATTTCATCTATCGATAATCGATTTTTCTCGATTGATAGTAAACAATTTCTGTATAGAGTTGAATTCCCACTTAGGACAGTCAGTTTTAGCATAAAATGAATTAAATTCTGTCAATAATAGATTTCCGCTGAAATAAATTTTTCTTGATCAATTTGTGCTTGAAACAAATTTTCTTCGATGAATGATCGATTTTTCCTTGGAACATATTCAATCCATCAATAATCGTTTTTTACTCAATGTAAAACTCTCTCAATAAATAATCGATTTTTGGTTGAAAATTAATTTAAAATTGTCCGATAATCGATTGGAACAATTAATCGACTATTTGGTTACACAGGAAACATTGTATATCTTGTATCTCCCCACCCGAAAACCAAAATTGCACTCGTAAAGAAAAATTGTAATGTTACCTCTTCCAAATCGGACGGACAAAGGAAGCGGAGCTGAAGATTATTCAAGTTACAAAGGGGCACTGATTTGTAGCCATTTTTCTTCAGATCTTCATTTATTGAATACCTGCGAACGAGAAAATACAATTTAAATAGGCAATAAATGAATCAATTTAAATATTTAAAAATATCTAATTTTGGATAACTAATTGGAAAAATTAAAATTTCTCTTGTTCTATGAAATTATTTTGAATTTTATTTATGATCCTTCAACTAATATTCAAGTGTCTTCTGAAGTGGCTAGGGGAGTGTAAATAAATATTTCTTTGTGAATAGATAAATGATGGGATGTAAGTAAAATTTATTTACCACATATTTAATACGCCGATTATTTACTATTATATATTAATTATTATAATTAAAATATTTACATAATATTCTATATTATTATATACTAATTATCAATATTATGTATATTATTTAATACGCCGATAATAATTAGACGGCAGATGTCCACTATCAAGGTCAGATCGATAAGGGAAGTGTGCAGTCAGCTTACGCACTGCATTATGCATAATCACTCAGCCTAAGCCACGATAAACAATTGATCAAGGCCAACGTTAAGTGCGCAAACGCACTCGAGGTTATGAGCAATTCGATCGATTCGATTGTCGTAGGTATTGTGGGTGAAGAAATATTTGAAATATCAAGAAATATAAAAATACCAACCAATTTGAAAAATATTTAAATTGACTTATAATGCAGTTGATTAATCAATACTTAAATTTTTAAGTTACCTGAGGAACGTTGAATAATCGATAATAATTGATTAATTTCAAAATTGGTAATCATTTTTCCAATTCGATTTTCGGTCCTTCTCTTTCAACAGGTTATGGGCCCATTACCCTCACACGCTAAATTAATTGGTTTCTATGATGGCAGGTATAATTAATGACTAGATAGAAAAATCATGCTCAACAATTGCACTTTTACAACCAAAAACTTCGTACGATGAAGATGTTTGTGTTCGCAAAATTTTTGGACGTCGCAAACTCTGGCCGCAGTTCAATTGTAAAACTAAATACCAACATTAATTCATTGCAATCGTATCAGATGATTCACCATTAGCCTAGAGGATTAATACTATTGATTAGTCCTACTTAATTTTATTATCAAGAAAATACTCTTTTTGCATTGAGTGCAGGGAAAATTGGCCATTTCCAATAAAAACTTGAGCGAACGTGTACTGGGTAATAACTTGATATTTCGATAAAGATACCTCACTTGACATTGACAGTAAATTTTTGTTACCTAACCATGAACAGTGAAGTAGGAAGGGCAATCGATCACACGAAGTACTCACCAACTGAACGAGTCCATTGACTATTCAGCGTATTCGAGCATTTCCACCATTTCCAATGACGATTCCATTAATCGGGTCGGAAAAACGGCATTTCCGAACGAGAAAATTAAAATTAGCAAAGAGGGAAATCCTTCACTCGGACTATTTTGGTTTTGGCTAGCGAGTGAGTGGCGAAAAGTCGGACAGGCCATAACATAACCTGATCAGCAGCAGGGGTGGCTGACGTAGGGAAATCGAGTACCGTACGGTTTGAAAACGATGTCCAGGTCAGGTTGCCTCAAATTATTTCCATTTCCCCGGCGCTTTCGCCGCATCCGGGCCTCTTCAGGTGATCGCAGAGAGAATGACGGAATCATGAGTCCGGAACCTAAATCAATTGTTCTATTGAATTGCAACGGCAAAACGACGGCGGTCGCGGCCAGCCAGCAAGATTCGACAGTCGAATCTTCTACGGCCGGCGGTTTGGGCGTGTCCAGCCGTGGCGGTCGCGTCTATGATTGGCTGAGAGCCTCGCGGTCCGGCACAACAAACCTGTCGAGGCGGCTGAGTGCCGCCGGGGCGGCTCTGGCATGAGTCGGTCGGCTGTAGCGGGTTGAGCCGTTCAAGTGATTCCCACTCGAGTGAAATCCGTGCTTTTTGAATCGTATTCATTGGCACGTTAGATACGTGTCCAGCGGGAACTAACGAGTCGGTAACTTTAACGAGTCACGGCTGCCAAGCATTTACCGACTCGTTAGTAGGGCGACGAGCTTTTCACTTGGCACCTTGGCAGCCTGATGGTGCTAACCAACACTGGTTTTCTCCCTTCCCTTGGCGATTGTTTTTATCCTTTTTTCTGTCGTAGTTGTAGCCGTCGTTGTCATACAACATCCTTGAGTTGTAGTCGTTGTTGTTGGTAGGTTATTGCAGAGTAGGACGATTTCGCCCTTCTATTCGTCCATCAACGCGTTGAAAAATAACCAAGTTTCGTTTCTCCAGTTTAAATGGACTATTAGTTATTTTTTATCAATCTTCAAATTCGTTTCGTCAACCAGTCTCAGCGATTCGCGACGATCTAGGGGTAAGCTCTTTCACATCTGTCAAAATCATGTTCCAGGACTCGCGTGCTGATTTTTGCCTCCTCACAGCCTTTTTTCCTAATCAGGTATCCATCATCTTCGAAAATGGCTGAAAGTCTCCCCCCGCCCGGACAGCGAAGGCGGTCTGTGCGGAACAGCAGGAAACGGTCGTTAGAAGTTGACGAGGCTGAACAGCCCGCAGAGAAATCGACTGATCTCAAAAATGAAGGTATGCATCGAAAACCAAACATGATCGACACTTCGATAAACCTGTGTACGAGCGCTTTCGACCGCTTGGCCCTCAAGAAGTCTACTTATTTGCCACCTGAATTAGAAATTTGCCTAATTTGCGCCCTAAATTAGGTTCGCCCTCTTCAAGAGCAATCTCTCTGCTCGTCAAGCATGTCACATGTCATTTTCAATTTACCGTTTCAGAAAGCACCGAAAGTTCAGAATCCGCTCCAGCCTCCATGGAATGCGCCATTTGCCTTCAGACATGCGTCCACCCTGCCAGACTTCCCTGCGGCCATATTTTCTGTTTCCTCTGCATAAAAGGCATTTTCCGGACGAGCGAGAAGTGCGCCATGTGCCGGATGGTGATTCCCTCCGATTATCTGGAGATGCCGGATTTGCTTGAGGTTCCAGAACCGTCGATTCCGGCAGCCGACGGCCAAGAAGCGTTCCAATGGTTCTACGAAGGGCGGCACGGTGAGTCATCAAATGATATGGTGGGAGGGGGGTGGAGAAATTATAAGTTACGCTGGAAAGAAGTTGCATGATTTCATATTTTTTTGGTTAAGACTGTACTTGTGATGATCGACCCTGAATAATTCTTCGGTCTGCTTGATCGGCAATAGGGTCTTTACAGCGAAAATCCAGCAAGATTATTTTTGATTCTTAAGGTTTCACTATACAGTCACCACACATGAGATGAATTCAGAAAACCAGGCAGTATTCAATATCTTCTCTCCTCCAACAACACCTTCTTCACTCCTCCGCCCTCGGTTATCGGGCAAAAGGCCAACGCCTGGAACGGCGGTTTACTTTACTTGACTTTACTTTACTTTTCGCTCCTCCACCTCCCGACTTTCCCACCCCTCCACCTTCCTCACTCTTCTATCTCATTCACTCCTCCACCTTCTTTTCTCTTTCAACTTCTTCACTCCTCCACCTTTTTCACCCCTCCAACTTTTTTCACTCATCCGACTTTCCCACTCCTCCACCTTTCCCACTCCTCCACCTTTCCCACTCCTCCACCTCTTTCTCTCCTCCACCTCTTTTGCTCCTCCACTCTCTTCACTCCTCCACCTTCTCACGCCTTCCACCTTCTTCACCACTCCACCTTCTCACGCCTTCCACCTTCTTCACCACTCCACCTTCTCACGCCTTCCACCTTCTTCACCACTCCACCTTCTCACGCCTTCCACCTTCTTCACCACTCCACCTTCTCACGCCTTCCACCTTCTTCACCACTCCACCTTCTCACGCCTCTGCCGTCTTCACTCATCGACTTCACGCTTCTATCTCCGTCTATCCTTGCACCCCTCCACCTCATCCTTGGAGGACCTCGGACGGACGTTGTCAAATACGACTTCTGCTCGGATTACCGTAGCACTGTCGCACAAATGTACTCCTACTCAAAAAGTCAGATTCCAAGAGCAGTATCAAATTTAGAAAAATGGCGATTTCAATTGAGATGGAAAGCAACCTTACCATCAAAAAGCATGGATTGAGTATGCAACTTGCAATCTTACGAATCGTTTCTTTCGCCTTAAATTTTGGAGTAGTCAACATTTTTACTCGATAATCTCATTGAAATCGTCATTTTTCCGATTGACAGGGGGTTGGTGGCAATACGAGGCCCGCATGTGCCTAGAAATAGAAGAGCACCACTCGGCGGGAGAGGACAAATTCGAAACGATGATCTGCGGCCATTTGTACACGGTCGATTTCCGCCGGATGGTCCAGTATAGAAGCGATTTCGGTGCTACTGCTACGAGGCGAATCCTTCGCGAGCTTCCGAGCCGAGTCGGTGTGAAAAAAGGAGTCGCTGGACTGAGATAGTTTGCGAAAAACGTCCCCGGGCTGTCCCGATTTTGGGGCGTCGGTCTGTGATGTTCTGTAGTAGTTTTTTGCCTAGCTTGTAGGTTGTAAGTGGGGTATCAACTAACCCCAGTATTCTATCCGGCAATAACAAACGTGAGGAAATGAAGACAATGTTTTTTTATGATGTTCTTCACGTAGATCTAGGTTTTTGGGCTCCGATTCAAGGCTCGCCATCCCTTCTATCGAATTATTACGATTATTATACTTATTTTGGCTTTTCGTTGTAAACCTCATGAGTACGGGTTTTAACCAGTTGTACAATTTGTTATGTAATTTTTCATATTTTACCCTTCATGATTCAGCTATTACATTCACCTCATTTAGTTTTAAAATTAGGTTACTGTTCCTCTTAATTAACAAAATAATAAAAAGTTTGGTTCGTCATTAAACATTTTTACGACACCAATTTTGGCATTTTTCCGTTTTGATACTGCCATAGAAAAAATATTTGTCATTTTCCTGTTATTCTTGATGAGAGAATATCTTGTTCCGTTTAAAATCATTTTTATTAAATTTGATCAAGTGTGAACCAATAATACCGTCTTACATTTGAATAATGATAGATTTAAATTTTATCTACCTTTTTTCGTTTGAGCGGTACCTATCACTCTGAAATGTACAGCATTTTTTGTACTACTTAATAAATACTTTTTTGGAAATTCGCACTTTAGATCTCGGAGAAAACCCTGCTTTCCACTCGTTAGAATCGATGAAGTTGTTACGCCCGATATTGTTCATTAGGTTGGTGGGAGTACGACCCGCGGGCGAACGCCGACCTGGAGGCCGCTTTCCTCGCCGGCGAAAGCAAAGCCGAGCTGCTGATTGCAGGCTGCCTTTACCTGATTGATCTCCACGGCATGATGCAGTACAACAAGAACGATCCGGGGAAAAGAAGAACTGTGAAACGGGATCGGGTCGGCGTCGCTTGCAAAGGCGTCGCCGGGATCAGACCCGCTCTTCTGCGATCCGTCGTAAGTCAACTGCCGTTTTCTATCCCAAGAAGAGGTCGATGTTGGCGAAAGCATGTGGGATAACTGCATACAATTGGGCGATTTTGGAGATAGAATGGTTAACTCGTATAATGATGTACATAACGTGGCGTAAAATATTGAAAAATCGGCGTTAACTGCAAAACTCCCCGAAAAGTGGCTTAAAATAATAATTTAATATTATTATTATGATATTATCTCGGTGTAAAAATGGAGTTACTCGTGTCAAACGTGGCGTAAAAATCGCTAAATCCGCCTTAGTTAACTGCGAAACTGCTCAAAAAGCGGTGTACCTCTTATGTCGTGGTGAAAGCGGTGTACTTCTTAACTCGTAGTAAAAGTGGTGTACCTCTTATCTCGTGGTAAAAGCAGTGTACCTCTTAACTTGTGGTAAAAGCGGTGTACCTCTCATCTCATGGTAAAAGCGGTGCACCTCTTATTTCGTGGTAAAAGCGTTGTACCTCTTATCTTGTGGTAAAAGCGGTGTACCTTGTAACTTGTGGTTAAAAGCGGTGTACCTCTTTACTCGTGGTAAAAACGGTGTACCTCTTATCTCGTGGTAAAAGCGGTGTACCTTGTAACTTTTGGTTAAAAGCGGTGTACCTCTTAACTTGTGGTAAAAGCGGTGTACCTCTCATCTCATGGTAAAAGCGGTGCACCTCCTATTTTGTGGTAAAAGCGTTGTACCTCTTAACTCGTGGTAAAAGCGGTGTACCTCTTAACTCGAGGTAAAAGTGGTGTACCTCTTATCTCGTGGTAAAAGCGGTGTACCTCTTAACTCGTGGTAAAAGCGGTGTACCTCTTAACTCGTGGTAAAAGCGGTGTACCTCTTAACTTGTGGTAAAAGCGGTGTACCTTGTAACTTGTGGTTAAAAGTGGTGTACCTCTTAACTTGTGGTAAAAGCGGTGTACCTCTTAACTCGTGGTAAAAGCGGTGTACCTCTTATCTCGTGGTAAAAGCGGTGTACCTCTTAACTCGTGGTAAAAGCGGTGTACCTCCTAACTCGTGGTAAAAGCAGTGTAACTCTTAACTCGTGGTAAAAGCGGTGTACCTCCTAACTCGTGGTAAAAGTGGTGTATCTCTTTACTCGTGGTAAAAGCGATGTACCTCGTAACTCATGGTAAAAGCGGTGCACCTCTCATCTTGTGGTAAAAGCGACGTGCCTTGCAAATTGCGGTTAGTAAGTTGCAGAACTGGGTGAAAAATAACCTCCTGAATGGCGTAACTTGGCGTAACGTGTAGTCAAAATGGCGTAACTTGTAGTAAAAATGGCGTTTCTCGACGTTAAAAATGTCGTATTTTGGAGGAAAAAATTGGTACTACCCGGCTAGGACCTCCTGAAGAGGCTGGGTTGTGCAAAAACTCGCGAATTATCAATAAAAAAGAAGGAAAATTAAAAAATAAGCCGAGATCGCTTCTGATCTCACTCTCAATCGATGGTTTTTTGGGTAATTTTTTTTATCCATTCCCCAGGGACCTAATGTAGGAAGGAGCCGATCGCAATCGACGTCACCTGACAGCCGCAGGGCGGATCATGTCGCCTCGATTTTCCGCCGAATCAATTGGCACGATGACGACGGGCCTCAGCCGCTCGCCTTCCTCGGCGACGACGACCGTGGCGTTTACGGTCGCAATATGGTCAGCAATTACTCGCCGGATGAGTCGTCGTTAGAAGACGCCTTTTCTCGACTCAATATCCGCCATTCCGATTTCCTCTCGCCAGATCTTGCGATCAGCGATAACGAAGCTGACAACGACGACGACGATAATGACGAGAGTTACGATTGATTTCATCGCCGGAATTCCTAAAACTGTCGATTTTCCTATTGTTGATTGTTAAATTAATTATTGGATCTATTTTGTTGTTATTTGTAAATAGGAGAGCGAATGAATTTTCGAGAGTTGCTCATTTCAATTATGGTATTATTCTTTCGGTGTATTATGGTTTTTTTATGTAATTTATTTTGGGATTTTTCGCTCAATAACATTCAGGCGCGCATTTATTTGAACTTTGGAATTTAGGCCAGTCAATCAACTTATTGAAGAATATTTTTGTTAAAACTCAATATATCAGCATGTTATTTATTAATTTTTTTTTTTTATTATTTTGGGGTTATCTTTGTGCAATTATAGTATTATCTCAAAATGCTCGTGCCTGGTGAACGTTTTATTTGCAGAAAATACATGAATCTCCATAACAGTTTATATGAATTTCATATCCTTGTTGCTGCAACAGTCCATCAAAATCCATCTACTGAGAGCAGATTAGTAAAATGTACTTCAAGTTTTCGTACTTGACGTGAAAAATTACTAGTTAAACTAAGCCTAAAAACCGGTAAACTCGGCCAAAATCTTGTGACATGGCGTACAAAAGGGCTTAACTCGTTGTGAAAGTGGCGTATCTAATTTGCCTTGCCAAATTGCCAAACTCAGTAAAAATTGGCGTATCTTGGAGTGAAATTGGCGTAAATTTTCAAGAAATGTGGCGTAACTCGTGGAAAAGACGTTAAAAGGGGGCGTAACTTGTAGTAAAGAGGCGTAACTAGGCGTCATAAACGGTATAGAGTGAAAATGGGTGTTGCTTGATGAACCTTTGATTGAAAACAGCGTAATTTTTCGAAAAACGTGGCGTCATTTTACAAAAATATCATTTTTTTCTAAAAAAAAATGGTGAAATTGGGTAAAAAGTGGCGTAACATTGATGTAGAATGTGGCGTAATAATTATGAAACTACTAAAATGTGGCAAAAATGTGTTTGAAACGAGGCGTATTTGGGCTTGAAAAAATGGCGTAACTTTGCACGGAAAGTGGCGTAAGAAAGGGAGTAGGTAACGCCCTGCTCTCGTACACCAAGCTCTCTGGTTGAGGTCGATGGGTGAAGAAATAATAATTTTTTCTCATTATTTATTTCTTTTTCTTGTACATATAATATACGGTCACTGCGTTCAGACATAATCCGTCATATTATAACTCTTTCTTTCCACAACATGATTCAACTGAATATGCGAATTATACGTAAAAACACTCAACAGACGGACTTCATTTACTTACATGTTAAACTTTTAGCATTTGTTCTTTTACACTCCCACTACACCATTGAACATTCGAGCTTGTCCCAAGCGAAGCCGAATTTCGGTTATTTTTCCGACGATTATTTTTCAAAAACTAATTTTCGCCTATTTTTTACAAGTTCGGACCTATTTTCGGGCTTGACGAAATTTCATTTTCGGTTATCATGCGGATATTAGGGTAATCTCATTTTTTCCACGCTATCTACACAGTTTTATAGTTTTATTATACAGCACATGAAATTGTTTTACCAAATAGTTTCCCCCTTTTTTTTTCAAATCATCCAAAAAACACGAATTCGATGTTTGATATTTTTTTTGAAAATACGTTTCCCACCCTCGCGTTCCAAGGATCGTAGGAGTGAAATGGACGGTTCGTGTCCTCTTTTCGAACTCAAGGACCGAAAAATATCAACTAGGAACAAATTCGAGGAAGGTCTACTTTTTTGGGGCGAAAAGCCGAAAATGGAAAATCGAATGGAAGACATCAGTGAGTTCCCTGCAAGCGGAAACGGCCGTTTTGATACACACAATTTCAGAATTGGGTACAAAATCATTGTTTAAAAAAATTATTTTTTAATGAAAAGGTCCAATTTGTCGTATTTTGGTGCAAAAAAGTTGTAGCAGAATGTTTTTAATTTAAATTCTTCGCGTAAAATCCACAAAAATTCGAGAAATCGGGCTTTTGAAAAACCTAGAAATTAAATTCCTGAAATGAGATTGAAAACAATTTCTCTGGTATCTTAAAACAAAAGCGATAGGTATAAAATATTCTACAAAAACTGAAACGAATTTGAAAATGCGTTCTAGGATAAATAAAATAAAAAACCTCAAAGAAGAGATTTAAAAATAAAGTTCTATATTTTTTGTAGTACCTGAAAACGAAAGATTTCTTTAGAAAGTTTTCTGAAATTTCTGAACGATTTCTTACATTTCTGATAGGTTTCTTTCAATAGATTTCTGAAATCTTTCTTTTCATTTTGAAAGATTTCTACAATTTCTGAAAGATTTCTGAAAAAATCAAAATGTTCATGAAATCTGAATGTTCATTATCAAATTCTATAATATCACCATTAACTACCCAAAAGATCGAATGCTAGTTTGTTTAAAAATACTATGATTTCGCTTGCTGGATGAAGAATTTAGTTATTAGCCCTGTAACAAGATAGGAGGCCTTGGAACGTGAGAATTTCGGAATAGGTACCTACATAATATCGAAAGGAGGAGGCGGATCGCAGTCTGGAACTGAAGTATCGAAATCGTCCTAAATCGTGTATGTATAACAATTTGACAACATAGAAACAGACAAATTCACTGTGCGAGTCCATTCCAAGTGTTTTTTCTTTGTGCGCGTAAAACGTTCATTAGGAAGAGGTCCAGACTTCGAGATCTGTGAGTATTCTAGACACGTCTGTCGTATATTTGACGAGTCCGGCAAAATCGTTTCAACGCAAAATTATGGCACTTTCACGAGAAACGGGTCATTTTCCACGAGATATCTTAATTTCCCTTATCTTTGCGCATAGGGTTGTTTCTAGCGCTTATCTCCGAAACTACCGGGCCGATTTTAATTTTTTCGATCTCAAACTAAAGGATTATTTACGAGTTTCAACTCAATCTTGATCCATTGAGAACGAAAAACCCGTTGTTTATGAGTTTTGAGTGGTTGGAAAGAAAATTTTAATTTCGGGCCTCAAATATAAGCAAAAAAAAACACCAAAAACCCCTAAAAAAGGGAACAAATTTGACAAATCCCACCTTTTTTATGGCACGGGAAAATAAAAGTAAAATGTTCACTTCAGCGGATGAATTTCCCGAAATTAACCTCGTATTTCTGGCAACTAAAAGTGCTAAAAAATTAAAAATTGAAATAAAATTTGAACGCCGGTTGAAACAATTCTGCCAGATAACAAGCGTCGACCGTCGATTTTGGTATAAACTTAAAAATAATATTTACACGATGATCTCGTAACGAATGGGAGAAATGAGCACTAAACGAACAGGCTACCATGAAGCTGTTAATATTTCTTCACTATGCATAACCTCAATGACTGCAATAAAGTAACTACTCGTGATTGGAATATTTTTACACGCTTGATATGAGTAACTAACTACTCATTAATGGTTTTCAACTTTCATAAAAAAGTAAAAAACTTTTGTCATCTTTTAGTTACTCTTATAGTTTACATATCATTCGGTCGAACTAAAAATCTTAATTTTATTACACCGTAACGTATTTTTCAAACTCTTCAAAGGAAATATGTTCCGACCGTACGTAGTCGTGAATATGTTCGGGCGCCATTTTTACAGGACCTAAAACGCATCTTATAATTTCGTTGTGAAGCATCGACAGCAATATACGTGTTTTAGCTTTTTATGAAATTATAAAATAATAATTAATGATCAAATTTAAAAAAAAAGATAATTTCTTTTAAAAAAATGTTTGCCTCCAGCTAGCAAACCTTTTTTTACAATTTAAAAATGTCCCTCAACGAAAAATAGACGCCCCAATTTTGAGTTCATTTGTGCACAAATTAAATTCGACTTTTTATTTAGGCAAATTAATGATATTTTTACTATTAACGATTTTAACTCAACAATTTTGATATGGTTCAGCTTTGATAAGATTCGTTCTAAAACGCCAGCACTTCGCCCCTTAACTTAAGGTATAAGATGGTACAATTCTTTTTTCGTAAAATGCAAAAAAATAATACAGCTAGGTAAACAAATGAGAAAATTCGGTTTCAAATAAGTTGTCGAGGGATTGGAAAAATTGTCAGTTGCACCTCAGGTGTTGAAAACGTAGACTTATTGTATTTATGGCGTAATAATAAATTTTGTAGTCGTTTAACAAAAACGGAAGTTTGGGGAATTCTAAAATTGACGCGAAGGTGTGGAGGTGAGAGGTGGCAGTGAATTGAGAGGTAAAAGTAAATTTTTTAAAATTCTACACTCTTTTGCCCAAAAAATAAATTTTTCATCTGACATTCAGATATTGAACTGACAATTTTTCAACAACCAGCCCTCCGACGAAAATTAAGCACAAACCATAATTGAAAAGTAACATACAAAAATATTCGCGTAAATGCATAAAAAATACGCAAACAATGGAAACTATACATTGCATTAGGTATTACGAAATACCGACTGAATCGACATGTTGCCCAAAAAGAGAAAATCGGTTCAGGAGGAATGCACCGTATTGCACAGTGCGCCAACGACGCCATTTCGCAAAAACAAGCGAAATCTAGTTAAACAATGAAATAACGCGAGATTTTCTCTTTTGGGCGGTACAAGCGACGCTAAAATACGAAAAATTAATGATAAATTAAACTTAAGTTTTTCTCAGTCTTGTGGTCGAAAAAAAAAACCTTAAACTATCATCAGTGACAGTTGCTCGTCTCGTCTAAATCGTCAACGATGATGGCTCCATTTTTACAAGATATATAAGTAGTAAACGTAAATAAAATGGCACCTATGATACAGGTTAACTTAAAATAAGGTACATCGTATCGTAACTTTTTCTAAAAATTCTCATCGATCAAACTAAAAAGAAATTGCAGTTTTTATACCGGAGTCGAGTTGCGAATTTATCTATTCCCTAATTATTGAGAATTGTCTTCGGATGACCCTGTCACTGATTAGGTGGCGTAGTGGTCGAAGGAACCGAGGTATTCGAGGGCGGCGCGATAACAGAACTCGTACTGGTCCTGCAAAAAAATTTGTAAGAACCGTGAATTTAAAAAATGTAATTTAAATTTTTTTTGTTGAGTAAAAATGTTATTATGCGCTCTTGGTGCGTTCTCTAATGCGTTTAGCAGCATTACCAAGTATCTAATGTATGTAGGTACCTAATTTTGTCAAAAAAGACGTTTAGCGGTGATCAAAACCGGAGATTTCAGAGAAAAATCCCTTTTTTACTTCCATATTTACAGAGTAAATGGAAGTATTGTGATCGTCCTAAAATCGAGAATCGGAACGGAGCTTCAGAAAAAACTTTTTCTTATACACATTTACTCAGAATCACTTCCTGAACAAGTGTCTGTGTGTCCGTCTGTCCGTCTGTCCGTGTGTCCGTCTGTCCGTCTGTCCGTGTGTCCGTCTGTCCGTCTGTCCGTCTGTGGTCTTTTACAAAAATGGCCATAACTCCCTCATTTCTCAACCTTTTTTCAAATTTCTTGAACTGAAATGTTTGTCTCGGCAAGACCTAACACCCTGTTTAATCGGAATTTGGATAACGCACAGTACTTCCGATATATTTGCATTTTTAGTGTTTTCTATTTTATTTTTTTCCGGCCACAAAAATGAACCGATTTGAGCGTTCTTGGTCTTAAAATCTTTGTTTTACCTTGCAGAATATGTGGATATTTTTTATATTCCAAAAATGTATTGTATTTTTATTTTGGGCGAATTTTAAAATTTTAATAATGAATTTTTCGATATTTTTGGCCTAAACACCCTTTAAAGCAGTCAAAATATGATCAAATTGTGTCACAGTTCTACGTTTCAAAATATGGAAGTATTGTGTGTTATCTACGCACCGCTGGTTTCTCATTTAAACGCCAATTTTTCTATTAATAAACGAGAGAAATCCAAAAATGATTATACCATTGGAAAGCTCGCAATTTCGGCCAGATTTTCGCGGAAGGTGCGGAGGATTCTTCCATTTGTTTCAAGTCTTAAACGCAAGTTGAAAAAGGTGATTTTTAAAAATTTAGCAATACTCGACTTGGGCCGAATTGTTTGCATTTTTAACGTGATGTGAAAGGGCTGCAGATACAGCAACTTTATGGGAAATTTAACGGCCTTTCCAACGGTATCCTCATTTTTGTAATTATTCCAAAATTCAAGGTACTTATTGCCGTTTTACTGAGACAGCTTCAAAAAACTAAAAAAAACTTTGATGCAAAAGAAAAGTTACCTATTTTTTCAGGCTCACAGCAAATTTTGCAGAAATTTTTTACAAAAACCCCATTAAGGAACACAATTGAACAGAATAAACCTTGTCTAACCTAAACAATCCAAAGGTTAGGACATACCTCAGTCTGTACCATCGCAGGCCGTTGCGTCCTTAAGATTCTTACGGTCTGGAATATATCTACAACACCTTCGTACTGCATTCGCTCGAGGACGATCGATAAGGTTATGAACACGCCTGTTCTACCCACGCCAGCGCTGAAAACGAAAACAGAATTTCAAAAACAATGCTCAACTTTTGGAGAAAATTTGCCGAATTAAAGGCGAAAATCGCGCCCACCTGCAATGGACAGTTATCGGCCCGTCCTGGCCAAATTGTTCTTTAGTCTTGTGGACCTGGCCGATAAAATCGATGAATCCTTCGCCCGATTTAGGTACACCCTGTTCGGGCCATTCGGTCAACTGGAACTGCCGAAGCGTCCGCGAACTGCCATCCCGAGCGTCCGTTACCTGCGGATCGACGGAAAATTAAATTTACAAATTTTGCGAGAATACTGAAATTTCACCATGAAATTGGGAAATATTTACCTTGAATTCTCTCAAGATGTACTGAGGCATGTTGTATTCAGCGATCGGTTCCACCACGAAACACTGATACCGCACAGACCTCTCTGACGGCCAGTACTGATGGCACTTCTCCTACAAAATTAAATACTCGTAAAATAACTAGGTAATTTCTTGAAATACTGGACGAATATTCACTCCCAACAACAATAGTTTAGAGTTAAAAATGTTTTCCATGACCGAAAATTCCCTTTGTTTTCTTTAATTGCGAAAATTTAATTTTTTATTTTTTAATACTAAAGAAAATATTGGTTCTCCCCTTCATGAGCTTTAAATAGGTATTTAGGTCACTTACCCTTCCCATTTCCTTAAGTTTAGTCAGCATGACGACTATAGTCGAGTTATGCTCCCACAACATTCTCCACAGATCTTCCGTTGTTTCGGGCAGAGGTCCTTGCGTGGCGATGTAGGCCGACCTGAAATTCAAATTAACGGGGTCACATTTTTTTGGAAATTATCAACACTTATCGCAAGGTATATCCAGTCACTTGAACCATGTGAAATTATTTCTAGGTTGTTTCATCGATGTTTTTTGACGAGTTGAATGTTTTTATGTGGCTCAGAAAGATGGCCGTATGGTCGAAAGCGCTAGAGCGGCATCAAAGCATTAGAAAAAATGTGACAATGTTCAGCAAAATGCTGATTCCTAGCTCAACTCCAAAAATTTAATTCCGATTGGTCAAGTGCACAAATGTATCATGATAGTTATCATGATTCTTATGGACGGTATTAAAAGTTGTTGACAACTGATTTTTCAAAACAAAAATTCCGCCAAACAAGAAAACTTTTTTGAAACTTACCCTCAAACTCAAACTGCAAATGAAACCCGAACTAAAACTCAAACTGAAATTCAAATTCAAGCCTTAACTAAAAACGAAACTCAAACTCAAACCCAAACTGAAAATGAATCCCTGACTAAAACTGAAGCTCAAAGTTCAACTCAATCTGAAAATCAAAGTCGAACTGAAACTCATTCTGAAAATCAAACTCGAAGTGAAACTGAATTTCAAAGTCATAGTCAAACTCAAACTTAAACTGAAACCAAATGTGGAAATCAAAGTCAAAGTCAAATTGAAATTCGAGCACTAACTTAAACTGAAACTCAATCTGAAATCACAGTCAAAGTCAAACTGAAACTAAAACTGAAACTCAAAGTCAAACTCAAACTGAAAATGAATCTCGAACTAAAACTGAAGCTCTAAGTTCAACTCAATCTAAAAATCAAAGTCAAACTGAAACTCGAACTCGAACACAAACTTAAACTGACAAACAACCTCAAAGTGAAATTCAAAATTGAACTGGAAAATGAAATTCAAACTCGAACTGGCAAATGAAACTCAATCCCAAGCTCAAACTGAATCTCAAACTCAAACTGAAGCTCAAACTGCAGCTGACAATCAAACTCAAACTGAAACTTGAACTGAAATGAAATGGTTTGACCATGACTTCGATTTTCAGATTGAAATTCAGATTGAGTTTGGTTCGAGTTTCAGCTTGAGTTTGATTTTCAGAATGAGTTTCAGTTCAATTTTGGGTTGAGTTACAGTTTAGGCTAATGCACAAGTTTGACTATGACTTCGATTTTCAGTTTCAGTTTGATTTCAACTTTGAGTTTGATTTTCAGTTTCAGTTTGATTTCAACTTTGAGTTTGATTTTCAGTTTAAGTTTGTGTTTGAGTTCAAGTTTGTGTTTGAGTTCAAGTTTGAGTTTGACTTTGATTTTCAGATTGAGTTTCAGTTTACGTTTGTGTTTGAGTTCGAGTTTCAGTTTGACTTTGATTTTCACATTTGGTTTCAGTTTGAGTTTGACTATGACTTTGATTTTCAGTTTCACTTTGAGTTTGATTTTCAGAATGAGTTTCAGTTCAAGTTTGTGTTTGAGTTCGATTTTCAGTTTGAGTTTGACTTCGCATTTGACTTTGATTTCAGATTGAGTTCCAGTTCAAGTTTGGGTTTGAGTGTCAGTTTAAGTTTGATTTTGACTTCAAGTTCGACTTTGATTTCAGATTGAGTTTAAGTTTTAGTTTCAGTTTGAGTTAGACTTTGACTTCAGATTGAGTTTCAGTTTCGTGCTTGAATTTCAATGTGACTTTGACTTTGATTTTCACATTTGGTTTCAGTTCAAGTTTGAGTTTGACTATGACATTGATTTTCCGTTTAACTTTCAGATTGAGTTTCAGTTCAAGTTTGTGTTTGAGTTCGATTTCAGTTTGAGCTTGACTTCGCATTTGACTTTGATTCCAGATTGAGTTTAAGTTGAAGTTTGTGTTTGACTACGAGTTTGACTTTGATTTCTGATTGAGTTTAAGTTGAAGTTTGGGTTTGAGTGTCAGTTTAAGTTTGAGTCTGACTTCGAGTTTGACTTTGATTTCAGATTGAGTTTAAGTTGAAGTTTGTGTTTGACTACGAGTTTGACTTTGATTCCAGATTGAGTTTAAGTTTGAGTTTGACTTTGTGTTTGACTTCGGATTGAGTCTCAGTTTAAGTTCGGGTTTGAGGTTTAGTTTAAGTTAGTGATTGAGTTTCAGTTTAAGTTCGATTTTGACCATGACTTCGATTTTCAGATGGAGTTTCACTTTATGGCGCATCAAGATATTATTTTCGATTCTGGAAAACTCGATAATTGCCGTTGTAATTTCGGTCACCTTTGTCGGTATCCGTCGATAATGGAAGCGTTGATATAGTCTGAACCTTCGACGCCTCTGATCGGCTGGAGACAAACCCTCGAGCTTTCCAGAGGCAGGATGTGCACCAGTCGGTTTTTATGCTTGTTGACCGGAAGTGTCGCTGTCAGGAATCGGGACGAGTCGGTTTTTATGTTGGACAGCCGCTGAAAAATACGAAAATAATTCAGCGTAATTGTACAGCCATAGTGACCTTTAATGATTTTGAGTTTTTCGCTGTCACTAACAAACAAACATACGAGATAAGAAACTTTTCCATTTTTTTTTCCAAAATTGATCTCTCGAAAAGAGTAGGGAATTTTTGAAAATGGAGATAATCAACATTGGGGGGTGCCCATTCGCTTCAATTTCAGAATATAGGTATGACTTAACAAAATATTTGCCGTTTTCAAAAAAGTGAAAATTTATCTCACCTTGAACTCAAGTTCCATTCCCGTGATCGTGTCGCCCGGCTCGGACTGCATCAATTTCTGAATGTGACTATGGAGGTTTCGCGCCGGCACTTCGGAATTTCCACAAATCACAGCCTCGAGAAGTGCGTCGTGAATAAATATGTATTGATCCTCCGTCTGGAAATATCAGATTGTAAGGTGATTTTTTGCAAGACTCAAAAATGGTTTGAAACCATAAACCTCCAAAATGATGCCGATTGGCGCAATCTTCAAATAGTCTAACTCACCTGAACCATATAGTTTCGTTGAGCCCTCAGACAAGTCACATGTCCGTAAATGTCGATCGACTTTTCGTGCCGTAGCCTCTCGATCATCGAATCGATGACGATGAAACAACCTGCGATCGCAATTGGAGGTTAGCCCAAAATTGAAGATTGTTTAAATCAAGGTTAGAGCCTGATTTGAGGTTAGAGAAAAAAAGTTGGTACTTCATGGGAGGGAAAATCATTATCGTCGAAATCGCTCACCAGTGCGGCCAACCCCAGCAGAACAGTGGACGACTATGGGACCCGCGTCGCTGGGGTTCACGCCTTTCACGCGTTTCAGGAACTGCAGGAACGGCGCAGGGTGGTCGGGTACACCGTGATCAGGCCAGGCGGTGAACTGAAGTTGTTTCACTTCTCTTCGGTCGCAACTGCCACCCTGAATAAGAGAAGGGTAGTATGATCAGATGTTCAAGGGCGATGCGCGAGTTGCAACTTTTGAGGCGATGGGCGAGTCGCCAATTTTTAGGCGATGCGCATCAGAAGAAAATGCACCGCAAGGCGTGCAAGTAACATGAAAACCACCGCCGCACTTACCCGGTTAATGTGGAAGGTCCGTATGCAGTAGGTGGCCAGTTCCTGCACATCAGAGACTGACACGGTGATCATTCCGTAAGTTTCGGATCCTCTCGTCGGCCAATACTGGTCGCATTTTATCCGAGCCCGTTCCTCGAGTTTCGTCATCATTACGATAGTCGAGGACCTCAGTTCCCAGACCATGCGCCAGAAGTCCGAACAAGTGTCGCCCAGGGGTCCCTGAAAATGGAGCATCAATGTCAGCGATGGGATTCGAAATGCTGAATCGATTTGCCTCAAAAACCAAATCCATCGAACCTGCGTAGCGACGTAGGCGTTGTGCTTTCTGTAGCCGTCGCAGAAATTGGCGTTGATGTAGTCCGAGCCAGGAATGCCGTCGATGGGCGTAAGTATGACTCTGGAATGATCGTAGGCGATCACATTGGCGTATCGATTCTTCGGCTTGTTCACTTCCATGTTGCTGTGGTCCCATGTGAACTGCTGGCCGGGCTCGATAGACTGGAACGTAACGGAAAAGACGCTGCAAATTTCTGGAGACAGTAGAAAAATGTACCGAACTCTGAATTTTCGATACTTTACCTCATATTCTTGGCTGAATTTGAGGTTGTCGTTGGACTTGAGCCGCTCAATGTGATTGCTAAGCTCCGAAATCGGGATGGGAGGATGCGATATCATCGCCGGCGTTTGGAAATTCAGCCGACGCATTTCAACCGGGTCTGACGGGTGCGAAGGTTGCGTCAATTCGCTGCCTGACATCAACGGGCGAGTCACGGCTCCCTGATCCGGCGATTTGCACGGCTGTCTTCTCCTGTGGGATTGAAAAGATTGTTTATCAGCAAGATGGAGGTTTAGATTGATACCTGCAGCTACCGTTTCAGCTAAAGATTCAAAAGCAGGATTCCCACTACAGATTCAAGATCAGGATTCCAGGACGCAGGAGATGCTTGAGAGCTGATGCCGCTGATGTACGCTCCATCAAGCTGGAAAACCAATTCTGAAGTTTGGGTAATGTTTTTGATATGCGATGGTATCAATCAGTGCACTTACTTCTTGATGATGAACAGCAAGACGAGACAGATGGAGAGCATCAAAGCGGCGATGATAGGACCGATAAGCCAGAGTATGCCAGCCTGCTCCGTTCCTCTGCTGACTGACACGTCGGCAGAAGAGTCAAACGGATTGTTCGGGTTAGGGCGCCTTGGCGGATCGCCGGGCGGAACTTCCCGCATATCCAGTGCCAGCAATTCCGAGAACGGAGACGACGTATACAGGTGCTGAAACGGCGTGAGATAAAGAAACGTCTTCAACATCTTCCACTATGGATGCTTCAGTTTGGTATTGCAGAAATGCCACGCATACCTTTTGCGGAGTGTCGACAACGGCTCTGACGAAAATACGATATTTGACGCCTCTCTCGAGTTTTCTGTTGGTGAAGCCGTCATAAACGTCGCCGGATCCAAGATGAAACGTGTAGGGAATATTGCGCTGGAGAAATTTCGCAGCTATGTAAGGCGATCTGTCACCTTCGACCCGAGGGTTCTTCGAGTTGGCGACCAGCTAGTAAGAAAATAACGATTTTTTTCAATTGACCCCAATTTTGATACAGAAACTACGCAGCAACTACAGCAAAAGTTGTCAATTACGTACCACATCAGTGAGGAACTGGTCGGGGTTTTTGTCAAAGTTCAGTTTGTCGTCTGGAACGACAACGAGGAAGTAGTGGCTGATGGGGCCGTACTCCTCGCTCGCCTGGGGCAATATCACCTGGATTTCTTCTCCGTTGACGACACCGTAGAAATCGGGTTTCACCATCGGCTGAGGGGCTGCCATCTGCGTCGTGACCATGATCCTCGCCGGCGGCCGGTACCTGCAATGCAGACGTGCGAGTTTGAGACGAGGAAAGGGCTAATTTGCTGAAAGCCGTGGCTCTGATGATTGCAATTGAAGCACTCCAGAACAAATGATGAGAATGGAGAGGGAAAATCGCCTTCATCAGATCACCCCGTTTCTACATTAAACGCTCACCTGTGATCCGACGGAATGGCAGAAACATTGACGTTGTACGTCGTAAATGGCGACAGCTCATTGATGGTGTGCGTGCGAGCCAAAGGTTCCAGCAGGGCTGTTCGTCGAGGCACTATCTGCGTCTGCGTTATGCCCTGCGAGTCTACGAATTCTTTAACGGCGTCGAACGAGATCTGGAGTGAAGAAAATGAAGTGAGCAAAAATCGAGCTTTTCTGAGATCGAGAAGTTGTTTTTGTTTGAAGTATCGATTGGACGTACCTTGTAGTTGATCGGATTGAGCCTTATAGGCGGCGACCAGGAGAGCGTCATCGAATGAGTGCTGACGTCGTGGGCTCTCAAATTCAGCGGCACGTCCTCCGGTTTCACTTTGACGGTTACCTGGAAGGCAAACGGGAATTTGAATAGCTGGTATGCCGAGGAAATTGCTGGTAGGCCGATGGAATCGCTGGTATGCCCAGGGAATTGCGGACACTTTGGGCGATCCAGTAGTGGAGGATTCAGCGCGTTCTGCTGGGGTATTTTGAGGTATTTTCTGGGATTCGGACTTGACACCAGGAGTTAATTTCTCTTTTTCAAGGTCGCTAATCAAGGCAGAATAGATGCTCTTACCTTTTCAGAAAGGCGGCCTAGGCCCTGTTTCGTTTTGGCGGCGACGGCGATGGCGTACTGGGCGAATTTCTCCAAATTGACCAAATCCGCCGATTCGGTGACGGGGACGGTTTTCGTTTGCCATTGATCCAGGTCTTCGACGGCCGTCATCGTGTAGAAAATCTGGTAGGCGATTATGGACGTACGAGAAGGCACAGATTCCCACCATACCTGTAGATCAAAGGTTGAGGATTATCAAGATTTACAGCGTCCGATTCGTCGAGTGATGATTTGTGGCTGGAAACATCATCAACTAGTGTTGCGGAAGCAGAATGCAAAAATTGTGAATGAAACTGTTAAATTCTTACTTCAACACTCTGGTCGGACGTAGCAACGGCCCGGACGCCCATTGGCGCTCGAACGATATCCCTGTCTGTCGTAACGACCGTCTTATCCGACCATGGGCCAGAGCCGGACTTTGTATGGGCTCGAACACGGAACGAGTACTCGGATGATTCTTCGAGATTGGAAAACACCGCTTTTGTATGAGTCGTATTGCGGTCCATGATCGTCGATTGGTCGAGCTTCTTTTGGAACTGGACGTCATACCTGAAGATGAAAGCAATTGAGATGATTTCCGGGACATTGCAGCAGCAATGCTGCACGGTAATAGGATCATGAGCAGCGTGATGACCCCAAGGAAGGCCTCGAGGACTGAAGTGCATGCACACCACCAGGTTCAAAATTTACCTAATTATCTGGCCGTTGCGCTGAGCTCTCGTCGGAGGCTCCCAGGTCAGACAGACGACGTCGGGCGTTTGGAAATGGTGCGACAAATTTGTCGGCGGACCGGTTGGGGGACCTTCGGGTGTTAGCAGGTATTTGATGGACTCTTGGCCGAAACCGATGTGATTCTGCCCAGCGACCCTGAACTCGTATTCGACGCCTCGTTCTGTGAAAATCGAAAAATCGAATTGGCAAAGTTGCAAGAAAACAATAATCAAAACATACGACTGTCCAGGTACGTATTTTGTCGTTTTTTCCGTTTCGTACCGAGTTGCGTGATTTTGTGCGACGTCACTTGCAACGTGAGTTCTTTCAGAGGCGTATCTTTGACGCCGTAGCGCAATCTGTAGCCAAGCAGGTCACCATATGTTTGGGATGGCCTGGACCATTCAAGCTCAACGCTGACTTCTGGCTCTCGGTCAAGCACCCTGCATGATACATTAATGTTCATCAAACACAAATTGATATTTAATTGGTAGCAGAAAATGGTTTCGATCCAAAGGCCTCTGCTACCAATAGGTTATAGGCCCAGCTCGTACCTGCAGACCGGGTAGGAAAATAAACGCAAGTAACCAATTTTATTGCTACATAACTCAATTCTCTACTGTTTGTTTCCAAATCATCGTCGTCTGGTAAAATTTGGAGCAATAAGAGACCAATCACTCACTTTATCGTCACTGTAGGGCGATTTGGGACACCGCCCGGCGTCTTGACATTGACCGGCTCGCTTCTGTCACCGTCACCTTTCCTGGTCAGTGCAGCTACCTGGAATTTGTTCATAATACATGTCAATACACAGGAATTCCCAATTTGAGAATCAGCAGCCTAAAAATTGCTAACTAAACTAACCTGCACGTTGTAATTGGTGTCCGGCTGCAACCCAGTTATGTTGATCTCCAATGCGTTCCCATCCAATACGTCGAATCTCATAGGTTCGTTCAAGTTGACCATTCCCTTGCCCTGCAAATTAACCATAAATGGTAATTTTCCAATTACGAAATTTGCCAAAACTTTCCAAATGAGAACAAATTTCCTGAAAAATTTCCCAACGAATAAAATTCACGAAAAATTCCCCAATATAAAATTCGACAACAATTACGAGATAATAACCTCTTCTTTGGTCTCCTGTACGTGGATGTGGTAGCCTCGAATGATTCCGTTCCTGTTCTTTTCAGCGGGCGGTTTCCATGTGACGTGTACGGCCGTCGAATTGATCGTATTGACTTTGACGTCTTGAGGGTGCCCGGGAACTGAAATCCAAAACAACCCAGGATTTGCTGAAATGGGGAACATTGAGAGACGACAAATACGATAGCCTGACCGAAAAAACTCCTAGGCAATTTGAGAAAATAACGAACAACTCCAACGCCTTGGATGGGATTGAAGAATTTCCTTCTACGAACAATTTTAATTAAATTTTGACGGAAATTAGTTGAAAATTCGAGCCATTTGCTCTTTTATAATAAGCATCTTTAATTTTTTGTATGTAAAAATTAAGGAAATTGTCTGCCCATCAAGCTGGAGGTATTCGTCTGAACCGAATTCGATTTTTCTCAAATATTTGACAAACTTCTGAATGCAAACGATAGAGACAAGATCCATTTGAATACCAACAAGGTCCTTTTGAAAGCTCGCTGCGCAACACATTCGACACAGACAAAACATGATCCGAAAAACGGATTCTTATATCAAAAATAGCGTCCAAAACACAAAAATTGCCTTGGGAGCCGACATATTCCTCACATCAATCGCGCGGCGATGAAAAATTTGAATAAGTTTTTTTACCTGCAATTCGCAGGGCTAACTTGACAACAGCTGGTAGAATTTGAAAAAAATATCAACAATAATCTTCCGAAGATGACGATATCGTCGAAAGCGCTTGAAGATAAGACGTCACCACTCAGCCCTAGTTTTCAAGTCACACTTCAAATTTGCCGATGTTGTAAAAAATATTTCTCCCAAAATTCATACAAATTTTTGTAGAAAACTCAAACTTGAACAAAATGCGTATCACAACTTTCAAATTCAACTTACCGCGGATTGTGTGAGGGAATATTTAAACTTTCTATCATTTCGACTACTAGTAGCTTGGGACGGTCAAAAACTGAAAAGGGATCGAGGGATTTTCGGGATGTTTTGTTAGTAAAATGCAGAGCAAAATTCAATGCGGTTAGATTAGAGCAACAATTGTAAAAATTTCAACCGAAATTGAGAGCGATTCATTAAAATTCAAACGGCATTCGGCATGATAGAAAAGGAAAAATTAGAAAACCACCGATCAAAATTTTGATTTTGGATCGGGCAAACCTCTTTTGAGGGCTAACAAATGAAATTTCAGAAAAAATGTTTTTATTATCGAGTAAAAATCTCTTTAAAGCTCAAATTTTTATCAATTCTGCGCCAAAATGGGGAATAATAAGATTTACAAGACCAAAATCGGTTCAGCCGTTGCAGGAATAAATTTCGCTCACGAAAAACATTGTAGACGAACTTTTTTTTTATTAAATCTTAGAAAGTTACCATATCTACTATATTATGGACTGATTTGCGACTGGTAAAAATATTTACGCGAGCATTTCAAATTGCATTTAGATTTTTTACTATGGGGGAAAGGTGGGGGGAGGGTCCCTATGAGAGATCACTGGCAGGGTACGCCTAGGCTAGTCCTAGGTTCAGCAAAAAACAAAACGCAGGACAAAAACGTCATCTCAAAAATAAAACGCAAAAACGTCTAAAGAATCGTGGACGTTTGGAAAACGCAAAATAATCCAAGGATGACGACAAAATTCCGTTATTCGGGTAACTGTCTGGTACTTACGGATTTCTGCATAGCGTCGAATGCCAAAAATTCACACGACAGAGAGGGGGGGTTCGGAAAAGACAAAAAGAGAGACAAAAAAAAATCTTAGAGAAATTTTTCATCGTTGGAAAAGCAGCAAAAAGCATTTCTCCAAAAAAGGGGACATCCAGGAGTGAAAAATGGGGAGCGATATGTGCACAATTTTAGACACCCTCTCTCGTGTGGAAAAATAAAAAACCATAGGGGAAAAGCTCGTAAAATTGTTAACACACTCATACCAGTCCCTAGGCGACAAATCGGAGCGCTTGAAAGCAAAGATGCTTGTAGGTTAGTAGAAAGTTGGTATTCAAATGTCAGCAGAAAAATAATCCTTATCATAGGTTTATCGATCATGTAAATCGGAAAGTGACGAGGTCATTCCATAAAATGTTAATTTTCGATTATTCGTCGCACTTTGCGTACAAACGGATGCAGTTAGTTCACCTGAAAACATCTAGAGCAGTTCATTTAGGGCGAAAAGAATATTAGTGGTAAGTAGATAAGGGAAACGAATACAATCAAATTTCAATATTTTCACGACCCAAAATTTTCATTTAATACACACGCATAAGGAATGAAGGAATTTAAAGAAAAAATCATAGGTAAAATTCAGGTTAATTCAGCATAAATCGAGGGTGCAGCATATACTGATACTGGCTAACAATTTTTAATGGCTATTTTTCATCCTTTTTCAAACCTCCCCCCCCCCAAAAAAAATTAATGGACTACATTTTACCTAATGGTCTTTTTTGAAGGTTTTATTCCAGTGCTAATCCTTTTTTCAACACCTTCCCCCAAAATTTCCGGTCAAAGCTTTACAGGCCCCAATCAGTACAAATCTGATAACATTTTTTCAACCCTCCAAAAAATTATCGGGAGGTAGACGTTATTAATGTCCCAGCCGGTGCAAACACTGAAACATTTCCCACTACCCCCCCAGAAAAATTCGTTGGTCTCCGAATGCAAGTCCTAGAAAGCCTCCCCCCAAAATAAATTGTAAGTAACCGTTTTGGAGGTTTTATTCCAATGCAAATCCAATTTTTCAACCCCCCCCCCCCACGGAAATTTCCAGTCAAAGCTTTACAGGCCCCATTTGGTACAAATCCGATAACATTATCTCAAACCCCCCTAAAAAATTATCGAAAGGTAGACGTTTTAAATGTCCCCTCTGGTGATTTTTAATCCCCCAGAAAAAATTCGTTGGTCTCCAAATGCAAGTCCTAAAAAGCCCCCCCCCCCCAAAAAGAAATTGTCAGTAACCGTTTTGAAGGTTTTATTGCAATGCAAATCCAATTTTTCAACCCCCCCCCCAAATTTTCAGTCAAAGCTTTACAGGCCTTATTTGGTAAAAATCCGATAGCATTTTTTCACCCCCCAAAAAAATATGAAAAGGTACACGTTTTAAAGGTCTTGTTCGGTGCAAATACTGTAAAATTTCCCACTTCCCCCCCAGAAAAAAATTCACTTGTTTACGTTTCAAGTTTCCTATATGATGCAAATCCTAGAAATCCCCCCCCCCCAAAAAAAATTGTCAGTTACCGTTTTGGAAGCTTTATTCCAGTGCAAATCTATTTTTCCAACACCCCCAAAATTATCAGTCAATGGTTTACAGGCCCCATTCGGTGCAAATCCTAAAAATAGCATTTTCACGCCCCCCCCCCTCCCCCAAAATTATTCGGATATAGGTACTCGTTTTAAAGATTATTTCGGGTGCAAATACTGTAACATTTTCCACCTCCACCCCCAAAATTTGTATAAAAGCCCCCCCCCCCCAAAAAAAAATTTTTCCCACTCACAGTTTTAAGGCTTACTTAATTCTACTGCAAATCCTACACCATTTTTTCAACACTCCCCAAAATTTGACAGCCCCCCCTGTTTATTTTCCCGCTTTAAGGGTCCTTATAGGTGCATCCCCCCCGGGAAAATCATCTCTTCATTATTCAGGGAACTAACTGCGGCTTCCTTAAAGGTACTCAAAAAAGTAATTGAAAACAATAGTAGTGAATTTTTCCAAATTATGGAATGCCTCTCCTAGCTAGTCGATGGATAGGAGTCTGTTGAGAACACACATCAAATCGTGAAATATAGAAGTATCGGTTTTTTGTCAAATCGCATATTAACGATAAAAAGGGCAATTCCTTAAAATTAACCAACGGAAAACAGAAGGAAAAATATTGGAAAAAAACGGTGCAGTTTTGGCAAAATTGATGTGCAAAGATATCCACATTCAGTGCACTTAAAAACGTGATCTTTGGTGTTACATGCACTACTAAGTGCGCTTTGGTGAGTTTTGACACGGTAACCATAAAATTCAACATGGCAAGATAATAAAAACGAAAAAACAGTGCACTGGAAATAGGGAAGGTCGAATACGAAGAAATTCAAATTTCTCAGAGTGCCTATGGACCGTGGACGGGAATTTTCGGGATAGGACGATGGGGTCGGGTGTTTTCAAAAATGTGCGACTGAGTTGTTTTTTTTAGGAAAAATTGCAAAAATCGTCGATCTATTAATGGAAAAGTCGGTTGAAAAAATTTTCTCTTTTTTCATAAATGGATATCAAAAATGTCAAAAATGCG
The DNA here is from genome assembly GCA_036186465.1 of Nesidiocoris tenuis. Classification (NCBI taxonomy): domain Eukaryota; kingdom Metazoa; phylum Arthropoda; class Insecta; order Hemiptera; family Miridae; genus Nesidiocoris; species Nesidiocoris tenuis. The sequence continues at coordinate 4,442,744 of AP028923.1, forward strand.
ATGTTGTCCAACGAACATCAAAGCTCCAAAAAACCAAGCTAAAAAAAGACCTCGGTTCCGAGAGGCTAGCTATAAGGGGAAAAATCACACGAAAATTCGAGTTGGCTTGCAAAAAATTCAAAACCACGTTAGTCAAAAAATTAGTGGGCACTCGGCTCAAACTGGTTCGCGACGACCCTGGTAGTCGTCAATACAAAAAAATACCAGCCTCCGAATCGGAGAAAAATCGAAAAATACGTCACACTCTCAAAACACAAAACATTCACGCACCTCAAATAACCACCTGTTCAAAAGGGTGTTTTTTTGTCCGAAAACCAAAAAAGTGTCGGATAGGTAAAGGAAAATACTGTCGAAAAACGTGTCGAAGAAAACACAAAAATCAGCTTCTTGCACACTCAGCAAAAATTGGAAAAAATCGCTGACCATACCAAAGGTGACTGTTATAGGAGAATAAGACAGCACAATTAACTTCGCCTTTATGCGAGGGGGAGGAAAAAATTCAAAAAACGTCGCATGAATCACCTTTGATAGCAAGTAAAATACAAAAGCGAAAAAATGGTACAGAGACAAAAAAAAAATTGGCACCATTTGCGCGTTGCTTCAAAAAAATAGCGGAGCTGCGGGAATTCGAAATTTACCTTTAATCGATAAAAATGTTAGTTGTGCTCAAAATTTCGACCGCCACATTGAACCGTATTAGTTTTGAAAAATGTGCGAAAAATCAAGGCTTTGGTAATTACCTAATTTTTAGCTAAAAATTAAGTTTACGGCGGACTTTTCGGTCTCGTGTGAAATTTTGTCGGACTTTGCGCCAAAAAACAGCCCCTATATGACCATATACAGTTCCTTCGAAAAAAATGAATCCCCCCAAAAGAGAGAAAAAAGTCGAGAAAATAAGAAATACGTTCAGAAAAATAAATTTTCCTCGAAATTGAAGATAGCGGTTCAACGTAGCGGCAAAATAGAGCACCAAAAATTCCTGCTCAGTCGAAAAATGTCTTTCAAAATTCAAAATTCTGCTCCAAGCCAGCAAAATCGGAGCTTCAAAATAGGAACGGACGGTTCAAAATGTACTTTTTGAACGAGACAAAAAAGGATAGAAGTGATAGAATGGCACGAATCGATATTTTCTTGAACTCACTGAATTGAATTTTGATTTAAGAGACTACGATTTGTTTTAAAACGGTTTTAAGTGCCAGCGAATTTGCACAAAAATTTCTGAAATGTTCAAATTGCGTATTAACAATAATCTTCACCTAAATGACAGAACATGATTCAACATGAATACAATATAACCACCACCGCCGTAATTCCTAAATTATCATAGTGTCGAAAGCATGAAATGTATTGGTTTCCCATTACATTCTACGCTGATATGCGAGAATATTAAGGAGGCGAAAGTAAATTTACAGCACAAAGAGAGCGCAAAGTTGAACAATTACGGCTCAGCTCAGCAGACAGAATGTATTGAGAATTTGAGAAACGCACTTTGTGTAATGTCGGTCGAGAGACAGTTTATCAATCATACTCAAACCCATAGTTAAAAATACGGTCATCAATAAATACTCAATTGTTTTTGACTAGCGGGTAAAACTATAGTTATCGATCGATAGGCTTGGCAAGATCGATAAACATAGCTACCAACAGAAGTCAAAGATTGATGAAATGGCTGATTGGTAACGTTGCTCTAACTAGGCGTTAAATTTGATTGATAAACCAGCAGAGGTGAAATGTAATCGGGCAACCCAATGATGTATGACAATAATTCCTGTAAATAGCACACTTTGTTAAAAGGTAAATTTTGAAGGGATATTTCCACTTTCGGTTGGTTGCAGCTGATGCGACCCCCATTATTACACTACTGACCTTAAGTTTTTAGAAAAAAAACTTTTTTTGTACCTGGTAGGTAAGTAAGATGGTGCGAGATTTTCACACGTGAAATACTTATCAACGTATCAATAAGGTTTTTAGGCCGATTAGAAAACTTGAAAAATTGAAATCTCCCAAATCAAATTTTTTTCCATTAGAATTTTTCTATTTTTTCCATCAGATTGCCACGATTTCATTCCACCTCGATTTCTCATAGAGGAAGATTGCCGAGAAGAAATTCTACAGTAGAAACAGTATGCAGCACATGAAGACCATACCACCTTAAGCTGTAAAGATACGATGAAAGAACGAATAAAACCAACGAAACGCCTGAAATAGTAGAATACGGTTTAAGCCGCTGGAGCAATGCATACTCTAAATTCACCACCAAAAGCGAATTTCGAAGAAAGATACCGCCAAGACATCGACAAAATTATATTTTGAGTCAGTTATGCGAAATATGCCAGATTGAAGGTGATGGTCAATCATTTTTTCTATAATTTTATTTTTAATACTATTCAGATTTAAAGATTGTGACGTACTTCAGACTTATTTGCAAACTATTTGAGGTAATTCATGATTTTGAGGTTCAAAATTGCAAAATCTGTCTTCATTTGAAACGATTAATAAAACTTGAAAAAAATGTTAGGGCATTAAAATGTTTTAAATTTCTTGCCAAACAATACATGTAAAAAAAACATCAAAATGTTTTTGGAAATTTTTTCCAAGTGGGTTAATTTTTAATTTCCAATTTTTAAAGTGGGTTAATTTTTTCTGCCAGCAACTAATTGCACTATCGATAGCTCTGAAGAGGGAAAAAGTCCTGTTGAAACCGTATGAGTTTCAATTTTTCTTTTTCACAATTGATTAGTTCTGTGTTACAACTCAACTATCCAGGGCTCGATCACGGCAGTGTGTCAATTGTTAATGGAGAAGTACGTTTCTCATAACTGTCGAGTTTCTCAGTAGTAAGTGGATCGACTGATTTCACATGATGGATAAAGACGATTAATCGAGTTTAAAATCTTGTGATTATTAGCCAAAATTTTCACCCGAGCAGGAGTCGAACCTCGTATTTTCGCTAGTTCCAAGAATGTTCCGCCTGGGTCTCTTCTCCCAGGATCGCAGACGATTCGAGGTTCGATTCCCGCTAAGGGAAAGTGTTCAGCAATAATTCCTCAATCCATAGAGTTGTGGACAAACTAACTACCAAACACACTCTTGGGGTCACCAAAATTGTTCAACAACGATTCCACCGCAATATTCAATTTTACTGAGCTCGCCAAAAAAACGCCTTGGAGACGCGTTTCCTGGTGGTTTGCGTCTGCAAGGCGTTTCGGGGCAGAGAAAACTAACCAAAAGATTCAAAGGGAGAAGTGAAGCTGAGCTAGATCAGTGAGGCCTCAACGGCGAAAGCGATTGGGATAAGAATCACGACAGGTCGTCAATTCACTCCAACACATACACCCATTTTAGCCAAATTTTCGAGAATTTTTGAGGTTTTTCGATGAGACATGATGGAAATGAACCCCCTTCCTCATTCCTTTTAGAGGAAATCTTCCAAAACATGTGAAATCAGCCGATGAACGTGTGTTAGATTGTTTCCCAGATAATTTTGCGAGGTAAGTGACCGTACCGTCCTCATGAGTGCGGACGACGATGGGGTACGATGGCGGCCCGTCACCGACGGATGTGCCGGCCAGTACCCAAATCCGATACTCGGTCCAACGTTTGAGTTCGTCCAGCGTGATGGACGTGTCGTTGAGGCGGATCATCATCGCTTCGGAGTCGCTTCTCCCGGCCTCGACGACCTGAAGTTTGTAGTAGACGATGCGCCCGTTGGACCTTTCGGCTGGCGGCGGTTCCCAGGACACGCGGACCGAAGTTGGCGACACTGCTTCGCCGGTGACGTTCTGTGGCGGCGCTCCGGGAACTATTTGGGATCAGACTTGACGTCTCACTTCCGTCCCTCGGAAGGGACACTACACCACCCATTCATTCGTATTCATTCCGGACTCATACTCGTACTCTAGATCTAACAATGACGATTCTCGCTCGATGCATTCACTCCTTGAAGGCTCCAGATGGTTCGCTAGGTAAAATATCACCCAAAAATTACAGGAATCGATCATAATTAGGTTTGTCCAGACGTGTTCCTGACAATCCTGGAATAGATGCCTGCTAGTGACGCCAAGATTCAATAACGTGTGTGAACGACCATGAACATTCGAAAATCAAGAACCTACAAGACCATTCAAGGACGTTCAAGAACATTCAAAAACGTTCAAGATAATTCAAGAGCATTCAACAGCGTTCAGGAATAATCAAGAAGGTGCGTGAACGTTTATGAACGTACAAGAGCACTCAAGAACTGTGAAGAACGTTCAAAAACGTGCATTCAAGGACGATCAAGAATATTCAAGAACGGGCAAGAACATTCAGGAACATTCAAGGACGTTCAAGAATATGCAAGAACGACGAAGAGCATTCAAGAACGTTCAAGAGCGCTCAAGAACATCCAAGAAAGTTCAAGAGCATTCAAAGACGATCAAGAATGGTCAAGAACGACGGAGAGCATTCAAGAACGTTCAAGAGCGCTCAAGAACATCCAAGAAAGTTCAAGAGCATTCAAAGACGATCAAGAATGGTCAAGAACGGGCATGAACATTCACAAACGTTCAAGACCATTCACTTAAGTTCAAAATGTTCAGGAACCTACAAGACCGTTCAAGGACGTTCAAGATAATTCAAGAACACTCAAAAGCGTTCAGGAATATTCAAGAAGGTGCGTTAACGTTCATGAACGTACAAGAGCACTCAAGAACTGTGAAGAACGTTCAAAAACGTGCATTCAAGGACGATCAAGAATATTCAAGAACGGGCAAGAACATTCAGGAACGTTCAAGAACTTTCAAGAACATTCAAGGACGTTCAAGAATATGCAAGAACGACGAAGAGCATTCAAGAACGTTCAAGAGCGCTCAAGAACATCCAAGAACGTTCAAGAGCATTCAAAGACGATCAAGAATGGTCAAGAACGGGCATGAACATTCACAAACGTTCAAGAACATTCACGTAAGTTCAAAATGTTCAAGCGCATTCATCTGGTAATTGCGGCAGCCTTCTGGCAGCTTTACCTCCAAAACTAAAATACCGATTTTAACTTTTTTCATTTCAAAAGTATAAATTTGCCAAAAAACTATTGGCATCTGCGTTCCATCATTATTTTGATCTCCCGCTACTGTTCAGGTCAAATCGGGACGTCTGGCGACCCTGACTGCCGTGGAACGGTATTCTGGATTATGGAAAATGTTTACCATCGCTTGGAACGGTTCGAACTCTAGGTTATCTTCACTGCCACCCAAACCGCGCCAGAGGACCGTATAGCGCATCGATGGGGCACAAAGCCTTAGCGTCAAACTGTCCGAACTCGGATCGCAAGGTAAACAGGTACAAAAGCTTTCCAATAAATAGGGAACAGGTGTCCATTACGAAGGGACGTCTGGTCCACTTAGCTCAAAGCTTTGCCCAGTTTGGCCGCAACCATTGTGATCGCACGGTCTCTAAACCTAAGCAGATATTCATGAGAGCTAAGTGCCCCCACCCAAGTCCCGCACCGAAGTCCCGGCACCAAAGGCCCGTCGCTATCTCTGTGAAGCCCCAAATAGGCGTGCATATTGTATGGCCCTTTCCTTCAATGTCCGAGAGTCGCTATAGCGACGTAAACACGTCTGAGCCGACACCGATCGGAAACAACGATGTCGCCCTGATTGCGCGATGAATTGATTCATTCCGAAGGCGAGAGGTGCATCAATCGGTTTATCGTTTAGCGGCATCGGTTATTACTATTGGTACTGGCTGCGGTTATTGAAATACCTGCATTGCACCCCCACGCTGCGACAAATGCGACACATTTTTTAATCGCTACTAAATTAAATATGATAATTTTACTGGGACAAAGTCAAAAACACGAAAAATTAATCGAGTAAATAGCTTTTTTCCATGGGCTCACGAAAAATGTTATAGAACAAAAATTGTAATAATCGAGCCTCTCAAGGAAAATAAAAAAACCTTTTCAGAACAAAATACTGAGAACCATTAGATCCTTCAATCTCATTCATTCCGACGGGAAGAAAAAAATTACGCGGGTCTGAGTTAGATAAAAAACAAAATCATCAACACAATCAAACGATGAGTGGTAGCAGAGTGAGGTGAACATAAAATCAATGAATACAAAAATACAAATAATAAAAACGCAATAAAATATAAAACCATGCTAAAAATAAAAGTTAATGAGTACCTAGGTACATACATGAAAGTATTTTGATTAAAAAATATTTTATTTATTCAAAATCAAATTTAATTTTTTTCTAAAATTGAAAATATTGATTCCTATGTTCAAATACTTGAAAATTATAATTAAATTACATGTTATATTATTCGCCCAAATTAAATTATTCAATTTGCAAGATAGCTAAACATTTTCGGCAAAAGATGAGTAACGCAGAAAGTGAACAAATTTCATTTCATTGATTCAAATTTTGGTACCTACTTAACAAATAGGTACCAACCTAAAAAATATTTTATTATTATTATTAGGTAATAAACAAAATATTTTTTCAAGTTTTTTTTTAATAGCTTATTTAAACTTTTTTAAATCAAGATTTTTTTGCAGAATAAGTTAATTTTAATAAACTGCATGAACCGTTTGGTGTTTTTTTTTTGTCGTTGTTGTTGCTAAAAATAGGTGAAATACACGTAAGTACAATATCCGTTAAATCAACAAAAATTGAGCGCTCACTTCATCACCAACCACACACCAACCTTCTGTTCCAAGAAAACAGCTTCGTACACAACAAAATGGGCTGTTATTCGAAAAGGGTAAAACCGTTAGACAAAATGACACAGCACTCAAATTTGGATTATTCAATTTGGTCAGCACAAACTGGAAATCGTGATGAGTCGCGCTTTGTCACAGGAAAGCGATTCGATCAGTTTTCGTCCCAAGATTTTTTTATTCAATAGTGACGATTCTAATGGGGGCGGAAGAAATTGTTTTATTCCAATAAAACATTTGTGACTCTGAAAGTTGATTTTCATCCCTAAATTTCTGTGGAGGGGATTGTGTGGGCTGTGCATAAACGAATCCACAATTAATCGTACAAATCTCCAAAAAGTGATTGGTGGTGCTCACTAAAACTTTGGAAAAACCAAAAACGAAAATATTGTTATTTACAGATATTCAAGTGAGAGAGGAAAAAGCCGCAACTTTAAGCTCGCACCGTTTCGCGTGGAAAGCTAATGTATACAAGATGGTTAACCGAAAACCTCAAAGTTACCCTTTTGGCAGGTTAAACGGGGTATAAAAAGTAGGCATATCATTGGGTTTAGAGGGAGTTAAAAAACCAAAAAGCCTAGTCGGGCACGAAATAATACCTTTATATTTCTCAAGGCATATTTTTCAGGTGCCAAAAAAGTGGAATTAATTTTTTTTAAAGTAAAATCAATTGTTTGAAACTCAAGTTTCCTTAAAAAACCTTGTAGATATTGAAATTCGAATGATTGTGACTGCACACTGATAAAATCCCATTCTTCAAATTATAGAAAATACAGTGCGGCTTATCACTCACTAACAAATTTTTAAAATTTCGTGAAAATGGAGAAAAGATAAATTAAAATAGAACGAAAATGTCTGCCATTTACTTTCTTTATTTAACCGCCAATCCTATCGTACACAATTTTTCAATGCAACTCACCCCCCCACCCTACAGTAAAAACAGAGAAAATCATAGACGAACAAATTTTTTTCCATTTAATGTTGTTGTTGTGCCATTTAATGGCATTTCATTCGTCCAGTGCGAAATCCACGCAGCCACAGCTTCTACCAAGCGTTTACAGCAACAAATTTCAAATTACATAGCCAAATTCCAGCTCAAATACAATTACACACTAAAATAACACACGAAAACCACAACATTTTTTTTGTCCAAAATAAGCGCAAAAAAACCGCTCGGTAAAAAAGCAATAACAGTTTATTGGAGTGTTTGCGATAATGAGTAATTATTTTTTGTTGAAAAATTGTAAAAAAACATATTTGGGTTATTAATAATTGAATGATATGAATTATTCATCTTATCCCTGATTATTCATCTTATCATTGAATATGAATTATTCATCTTATCCCTGGTTCCTAGACAGGCATTTTATTCAACTAGGAATTTGATAATAAATTAAACTCTCAAACAGCAATATTTAAACCTATTTTTCTTCCGAATCTCTCCCGAAAATTGTCGTAATTTTCCTAAAAACCAATACAGTCCAAAGAAACCGCGAATATATTCCGATTTTCAATTTTCTCCTATCATCGGGCGAGCGAAAAGTTGCGGGTAAATAGGTGCTTTTTTATTTCAATACCACTACATGCATGCACAGCCACCCGCCTGCGTCCGATTTCCCACCCGACGGCCAGGGGGTGGCGGGTAACGGAACGTTTGAGCGCTTTCGCCCGCCTGGGCATCAATGAGTCCTTGAGCCCGAACCTGCGGATTCACTCACCGTACTGTTTGGTCCGGACGTGAATCGGCGGGGTCGTCGCCCCCTCGCCCCGCTGGCTCCGCGCCGCCAGCCAAATGTAGTACAGCGTGTTGGGGTAGAGATTCGTCAGCGTGTACGTTTCCGTGATCGGGATACGCCGGTGGTTTTTCTCCTGAGTATAGCGAAACCGATAATTAATGGAAAAAAAAATGGGGACGAGAAAATGTTTACTTTGATGAAAATCCTGATATACGATGCCCTCTCGTAAAATGCCTGGGGAGAATTTCTAATTATGATTTTGACTAAACATTTTTTCATAAATGAAATTTTTTCCCACAGACGAGGATTTTTTCCATAGACGAGGATTTTTCCCATAGATTTTATTTCATAGATGAGGATTTTTTCCATAAACGAGGATTTTTGCCCCCATAGACGAGGATTTTTCCCATCGACGGAATTTTTTTAAATAGACGATTGATTTTTTCCATAGAAGAATTTGTTTTCTATAGACCAGGATTTTTTGTTGTAAACGATAGATTTCTTTCATAGACGAAATTTTTTCCATAGACGAGGATTTTTTTTATAGATGACATTTTTTCCAAAGACAACACTTTTCCCCCACAGGCGAGGACTTTTTTCCAAAGATAAAAGTTTTTTCCCATTGACGAGGATTTTTTCCATAGACAATTTTTTTCTCGGCCTGAGAAAATTGCATAAGTACGTAATTACGTTGTAACGTACAAATTCACTCCAACATTTAAGTATGATATCAATGGATGGACGGACCGAGCGAGAAAGTCGCCACATCACGCCCCCTACTAGCGAAATTGAAATTTGTCAGAATGAATTCAACTATCTGAAATCTTAGAGATTGGAAATTTCGGAAAATGATATACTGTACGTACTTTGGCGTACGTGTCGTTCCAGTAGAGTTCGTAGGACACGATGTTCTCTCCAGCGTGCGTCGGTTTCGTCCAACTCAGGGTAACCGAACTTTCGCCGATATCGGTCGAGTGTAGGTTACCTGGTTGACTGGGCACTATGCGGAGAAAATTGTCAAATGAGTTAAATACATAGGAATAATAAAATGAAAACGATGCCACAAAGGGTTGGAAATATTCAGCTCAAGAGGGATGGGACCGTAGAAAGTGCTCAAAAGAGGGCACAACGTCTTTTCCAGAGGAAAGACGAGGATTTCAAGAAAGAACAAAGGCAATATTCGACAAAGGTACCGTTCTATCCTGCACTCAACGGCAATTCCGAACGAAAACACGAGCTGGCGCACTACTTGTTCGACTGTTTAACATAACAACGACACCGCATCTCGTATTCGCTGGGAAAAAGATGCGATTTCCCGCGAAGGATAGAGCAAACTGAATGAAATTATTTGAAATGGATGACGCCTTTCGATTTTGGAAAGACGGCCGCCGAAGTACGTGGGAAGGCACAATTCCCTCTGAGAAGACCGAAAATCCAATTTTTTTTTGTGATTGTTGTTTGGGTGTTGAATCGATGTGAGCCACCGTAGATGAGAGAGAACTTTAGGAAAGAGGTATGTTTTCAAACAAGCCAAAATCGACAGGAAGGAAAGGCCGTCTACAAAAAACCGGATATAATTTTGCCAAAAATTCGACTATTCTCGTATTACAATTAAAAAACTGAAATAAATTTTTTTTAAATTATTGGCTAGGCCATTTACACAGTTAACTGGTTCAAGTAAATAAAATCCGACGAGTAATTGGAAGAAGAAAAAAAAATAAAAACTCACCGCCTTGCTGAGTCTTCACCAGGACAGGCGGGCTCAACGGGCCTGGCCCGACAGACGTAAACGCCTGGACACGGATCGTGTAAATTGTATGAGGTGTCAATTCGGATATTGTCGTCAGTTGGTTGTTATCGACCATCCGAGACTCCCACGAGTTCATCGGCAGCTGTGGGTTCATCGTATAATAAACCTTGTAGCCCTGCAAGAGAAATCCAAAAATTGAAAAAGATATCAACCAGTTTCGAAGAAATATTGTCGGGGGAACATTGATGAATCGGATCGATGAATGAAATTGATAAGTTGAATTGAGGGATCAAATTAGAGGATTGAATAGGAGGGATTGAATCGATAAATTGAATGGGTGCATTGAATCAATGAATCAGTTCGATGCATTGGATCGATGAATTGAATAGATGAATCGAATCAATGAATCAAACTGATGATTACTGATTCGTTGGAATCAAATCGATACATCGAATCGATCAATCAAATTGATGAACTGAATTGATGGAATTGAGGTTATTGGAGCCTTACCGTGATCTGTCCATTCGGCGTCTCCGGCTCGTCCCATTGGATTACCATTGTCGAGGAGCTGAGCGGCCTGACTTGAACATTGCGAGGAGCAGTTCCCGGTTCTGCGTAACAAGCAATGAAAACTGTTAAAAAATTTCAAGGTTCCTCGAAAGCTTAGGTCAGTATTTATGGCTGTTCATAAAACAACTATAGTTATTTCTAACAAAAGAACACGCTAATGTGGAATAAATTCGATAGTTTCCTAGCGAATAATGTTGAGAAGCTGAGAAAATCCTCATGACTCGATAAAAAATGGCGATTCAGGAGACCTAACCTCAAATGGAGAGACTAGGACGAAAAACGCTAGGTACCTACTCGTGTAACTGCGGAGAGCTCTAAATTCGACCAAACGGACAGGTGTATTCCGCTCGCTGTATAATACTGAATTTTTTCTATTTGATAGAGACCGCAAAGGGCAAAACGCCCTTTTTCCTTTACCTAATATTTCCGGTAAAGCTCGAGAGATGTTCGTTATTAAAAACGCAATTTTCCTTTTATGGCTCAAAGCAACGTAAAAACCGCGGAGATCCCGAGGTCGAGAACGGTTACGTTGTTATTGGAACGGATACGAAGTGAAAAAAAGCAACGAGAGGCAAGATCTCATAATTTTCTTTTTTCTGGCTTCTCAGTTCCTCTGGCTATTTTTTTTATAGGGACGGAATAACGAGCTTTTATGGCGGCTTTGAAGATGATTATTGCGTGCGTTTTATATTTTTAATGTGTTTTTCGACAGAGGTCAATACGCAGCTGGCGGGGGATATTGTAGGAGAGGAGAACTTTATGATATTAGGATTATAGTGGCAATAAAGGTCTCCGCAATCTTTGCAGGATTTGGTCCGCAAGATTAAGATGTCAAAGGCCACGGAGAATCCTTCCTTGTCACATCTTATGACAGAGGGACGAAAAGAGTTGGACAATTTTGAAATCTGTGGACGAGAAAGTGAAGGAGCATCAGCAACACGGCTCTGCAAGAAGCTGGCGTTCTTGGTGCTCGGCATCACCACGCAGCATCTGCAGACTGAAGCAGGGATGCCATGCCATAACTGCTCCAAGCCTGAAGCAGGGATGCCATGCCATAACTGCTCCAAGCCTGAAGCAGGGATGCCATGCCATAACTGCTCCAAGACTGAAGCAGGGATGCCACGCGATATCTGCTCCAAGACTGAAGCAGGGATGCCATGCCATAACTGCTCCAAGACTGAAGCAGGGATGCCATGCCATAACTGCTCCAAGACTGAAGCAGGGATGCCACGCGATATCTGCTCCAAGACTGAAGCAGGGATGCCATGCCATAACTGCTCCAAGCCTGAAGCAGGGATGCTATCCCATACCCGCTCCGAGACTGAAGCAGGGATGCCATACCATACCTGCTCCAAGACTGAACCCTGCTTAACACCAACCCTTTTGCGAAAGCTATCCGTGCAAAAGAAAATTTTTTGTAGAAGAATCCTCAAGATAATTGCAGGTAAGTCATTAACCAAGAAACGTTGAGTGGAAAAACAAGAACTAATCAACCATAGTCTCTGAAATTGCTCTCAGTCAATTATTACCAAAATGATGGGCGTCTCGAGAATGTCAATGGAGGCATCTCATCTCAAGAATACACCCAGTTACAGCAGACGGGCTAAAGGCTATAAGGGAATGAGGCCTTGATACGATTAAACCCTCAGGGAATTGTCAGTAAAGTGTGTAATTGTGAAACCATTTCCAGGCCACGCGGTTCCCTCGCTAATAACACCCTTTAAGAAGTTAGAAGACCCTGAGACTCGCCCTCCGCCTACCCTAATTGATCCGATATTCCCTCAAGGAGGCCCCCGCATGGGGACGGGGGCTCCCGAACTAGGCGCTAACCTTTCTCCAAGTGATCCCTTATACATTAACGAACTCTTCCTCCATCCGGACCTAGGGACTCCTCCTGTTCTAGCTCAAGAACCCGCCTCGGTTTTAACTAAATGTAAATTTACAACGGGGCGAAAGGTAGGTGAACTTGAAGGAGAGTTCGACGGGTAGAGGAGCAAATGGAAGAACCTTGTTTTCTCGCAAGAGGCCAACAGAGATGGCCTGGAGTTGATGGAGGAAGGATATGGGGGAAAAGGCAGATAACTGAGAAAACAAGGGCATTGGCGGAGGCAGAGTACGACACTTGAAATACGCTTGTTCTGGGCATTAGGCACGCTGCTACGTCACAAAAAATACCGAACCTTCGAACATTTTTTTCCTGGCCTAAGTTGATGTAACACCTCTTCCTCCTCAGTAAGAGTGCGAGTAGGGTGTTAGGTATAGCTTTTCGGAGGTTTTGTTACAGACGTTTTTGTACCTGGACAGTGTCCACTGACCTACGGCGTGAAAATGGGTAATGATATTCTGGAATCTGGAATCAAACTGATCATTGCCGTCACCTGGTTATCAAGTTTGTTTTGGGGAAGCTCCAGGATGGGTTGGGGGAATGACCAGGACGGATTTTGGGTCCGAAGTCACAGAAATGACAGTTCCGGAGCGTGAAAAGGAGGTTCTGAGGGGGGCATTGCCTCCAGCTCATAAGACAGTGGGTTCTTTTTAACTTTCTATGACTTCTGAGTGAATCAGTATGATTTCTTTATGTATCCCAGCATTTATAGGCTAACTATTGTTCAAAATAAGGATCTTATGAGCTGGGGGCAATGCGGCTTCTTCGTTTTTCCCTTTCATTTTTTTATTTCTAAGAATTAATCAACGTTTTTCAACTTATTAACGGAGCCAAGGTGTTCTGGATCGAATAGTAGAAAGTTAGATATTAGAATTAGGCTGACCATTGTTTCTTGCAAGGTGGAAGTCGAAGTGGAAAGGAAAATTAGTCGCTCGGAGAGGAAATTTTCTCAAAAACTTGTCTAATTTGTTCGGAAACAAAAAAGACGCCACGCGGGGGACGAAATTATGTTTGATAAAGAGCCCCAGCCACCTAGGATGAAGAGTTTGTTCGAGCGGAAAAAAGAAAAAGAAACGCCCAGGTTCTGAAGTTAATAGGCCGACTAAAACCGTCGGAGAAAGCCAGGTCTCTATCCGTCCTTCACTCTTTCTCTTTCCTACTTAGCGAGTGATTAATGGGAAAGATTAAAAAGGCGAAAAGGGATGGGAAAAAATGATAAAATCCTCCACACCCGCCCGCCCACTCTGCGCGTATAGGTTACTTCGGAAGAGTTTTCGGGGAGCCGATGAAAAAATTGAGGGTTGGAAATTAACTCTTTATCAATCCAAATCGAAAGTCGAGGAAATAAGTTCGATGGGTTCGATTTCGTTAATTATGCAGATCCGCCGAACTGAAACGTCAAAATTGGCGTTACTTTACGCGAGGAGGGAAAATAAATATTTTTAATCGAGGGGGCGATGCTCCAGCTCAGTGGGCGGTTCGGCGAAGAATTTTATAGGCATTTAAAATTAATTTAATTTCGACTTCAATGCTAAATTCAGCCGTTGTTTATGCGAAAAACACTTGAGAAAATATGCTGAAAATTTTCTAATATTTCCGCTCTGTTTCAGAGAAATGTTCAAGTAAAATTTAATCCGAGGCTTTTCTACTTAAAACCAGTGGTGCGTAGATAACACAAAATACTTCCATATTTTGAAACGTAAAATTGTGACACAATTTGATCATATTTTGACTGCTTTTAAGGGTGTTTAGGTCAAAAATATAAAAAATTCACTATTCAAATTTCAAAATTTGCCCAAAATAAAAAACCGCCAGTTTTTCGGAACATAAAAAATATCCACATATTCTGCAAGGTAAAACAAGGATTTTAAGACCAAGAATGCTCAAATCGGTTTATTTTTGTGGCCGGAAAAAAATAAAATAGAAAACACTAAAAATGCAAATATATCGGAAGTACTGTGCGTTATCCAAATTTCGATTAAACAGGGTGTTAGGTCTTGCCGAGACAAACATTTCAGTTCAAGAAATTTGAAAAAAGGTTGAGAATTGAGGGAGTTATGGTCATTTTTGTAAATGACCACAGACGGACAGACAGACACACAGACACTTGTTCAGGAAGTGATTCTGAGTAAATGTGTATAAGAAAAAGTTTTTTCTGAAGCTCCGTTCCGATTCTCGATTTTAGGACGATCACAATACTTCCATTTACTCTGTAAATATGGAAGTAAAAAAATTGACAACGCGCTAAAAAATTAACCCGTGTTTAACTAGAATGGCGGAACGATAGAAAAAATATTTTCGTTTTCGCTCGAGTGGCGGTTGTAAAATTTTGCGCAATAAAGTCCACTCTCGAATGTCAGAAATTGGGAAAACGCGATTTTCCTCGGACTCAGTTATTGGG
The DNA here is from genome assembly GCA_036186465.1 of Nesidiocoris tenuis. Lineage (NCBI taxonomy): Eukaryota > Metazoa > Arthropoda > Insecta > Hemiptera > Miridae > Nesidiocoris > Nesidiocoris tenuis. The sequence goes on from AP028923.1 coordinate 4,457,792, forward strand.
ATGTATTTTTTATTGGGTCAAAGGTCATGATTTTCTGATAGTTGAAAATCAACTTTTTGCAGTTATTCAAGACTTTTATACATTTTTTTAAGGAATTTTTTTAATTTTTGAAATACATATTAAGAAAATTTTTTTGTTTATTTTTGAAAGTGTTCCTTGAGCGTTCGAGTGTACTTTTATTTTTGGACGATCACTATTTTCTGTTTTCACTAGGTACAAATATAAATATAGGAGAGGACCTAAACAAGACTAAAGTGACTAGACTAGCCAAATTTTGAAGGAGAGAGGAAAACGTTCGTATAGTTTACAGACGGAAGGTACACCTTGTACTCGTCGTGTGAGGTATATAGGAAGGTAAATAGAAAAAGGATAAAACTCGAGGGCTAGGAAACGTTTCAATTATATTCCACTCGCGGTCCCGAAGGAGTCCGTTCGGCAGACGAGCGGAAAGAAGAAATTTTTACGATGACCCCGAGCAATTTTTTAAGGGTGGGGGGTCGGGGTGGGGGAAAATATAAAACGGCCCGACCCGCAGAAGGTCTGTTCCAACTGTTGATATTTGACAAACACGAGGAGAAGAGTCAGCACTAGAACACGGCTGACGTAATCAGAGTTGCAGAGCCGGATGAGCTCAGCAGCGCGGTATTTGCCTTTTGCCAGACCGGCCCGAGGACAGGCGTATCTAAAGCGCTGTTCAAGCCGTTTGACGCCAAGCGTGAAAATTGTGTCAATTAGAAATACTTATGGTCCGGGTCGGCTCGGAAAATCCGCGAGCTCTTTCCCTTACTAAGAGGGCAAAAATTGTCGATTTTTAAAAATATTTTTTTAAGGTAAAGTAGTAAATTTTTAGAAAGCGGTGCACAGCGTATGGCGGAAAGTAAAGATTTTCTCTTCAAAAATGTGTTCAGGGGCTTTAAAATTTGATTCCTGAAATTCTATTGAAGATTTGATTCGATTCTTCTCTTTTCGCACTCGATTAGCAGGTGCATACCTATTTTTCAAACTTAGGAGGTCTAATCTAAATTTTTTTAATTGAATAAATACCACACTTTTTCGCATTTTTATTTCGGCTCAAATTAACGTGTCTTATTTCTCCGGGTAAACAGACAAATGATGTATCTACCCATGTTGATTATCAAGAGCTTGTAGTATCATGCAAATATTCATAAGACTTAACGTTTTGCGAAAAAATTCAAACAAATCGTTCGGCTGAGTCAACATAGATACCCTTTATTACAAATTAATAGATAAACCCAAGCGAGGTAAATTATGGAAACTAGAAAGTCAAAGTTATCAGTGAGCGTTTTGTTAATGCAGTAAAAATCTTAGGTGCACTCCAAAAGGCGTTTGCCAAATCCGGTACTACTGTTCCATAATCAAAAATCAGAATTTTTTCTCAGGAATTTTTTTTTGCAAAAAATAAACCATAGGCCTGCAAAAAGTTGTTAAAAAGCTCGAATCGCTGTCACCCAGAGATCCCCAGGCCGCAATTCCGGCAAGAACTAGGACATGTGAAAACTGCGTTATCATGCGAACATTGTTTACTTACTTGCTCCTTCAAGTGGCGAATCCGCTGTATGCAGCAATTGTTGGAAAACAAGACAAGAAAACAAAAGCGGATTAGTCGAAGGCATTCACAAGGCGAGACAAAATGCAAAATATAGAATAAACCGTGAATTATCGAGAATAAACCATTAGACAATTTCAATGCGTTCAATATTTTTTTTTATTATTCAATAATAAGCCATTGTAAAAAATTGTTCTAACCTACCCTGAAATCCTCATGGTTTACGTTTCAAAGGATGTGGCATCCAAAATTGCAGTAGAAAAAAATCCGTCCGTCCGCCATACGCCTGTTTTTTTTTTTTTAATTTTCAGAAAAACAAACTTTGTTTTGGGACGTGGTGGCGAAGAATAAGCATCAAATAATAAACCCCTGTGCAAAAATTTGCAGCGTTTTTCAAATTAAAAAAAAAATTTTTTTTGAATTGAGACTTTTTTGAAGGGAAATGTGATTTTTTAAATATAGCAGCAGTTTCTTAAAAAACTACAAAATTCCAATTTAGAAATTTTAGCTATCGTTTTTTTACTAAATTCCCGAAGTTTTAATGGGAACATGGCCAGCTATTTAGCCTTGATTTGTAAATTTGTTACTAAAAATGAATATTCTCGAAATATTGACGGAAGGAACTTTTAATTAGGTAATTTGTAATTGGACATTTGATTTGATACTGGGTAAAGGTTTTACGAAATTTACCATTGCGTGGTTTTATTCTATATTTTGCATAGGCAATATGGAAAAATTATTCAATCGAATACAAAGCGCACGTTAGTGTGTAGTGTTAGGATTAGAGTGGAAATAGGTTAAGTGGAGGGAAGGTGCATGCAAAAAGCTTCTATTTTACAACCTCGCCGATTATTTGGAAATTGGGTTCAACATTTTTGAACTAAAAACCCTCAAAAGCAGTCGAATTGTGCCGAAAATGGACGTATCAAGATATGGAAGCATTGTGTGCACCACTAATGACCACATAAAAATGACCACAGACGGACACCCGGACAGACGGACACACGGACACTTGTTCGTGAATTGATTCTGAGTAAATGTGTATAAGTAAAAGTTTTTTCTGAAGCTCCGTGTCGATTCTCGATTTTAATACGATAAATATGGAAGTAAAAACAAACTTTTTTAAAAATAAAACGGAGGTTCAGCAATTCATTTGTTATGATTTTTTTGTTTACGTGATTAACTACTATTATTCATTAAAAAGTCCGAACCAAAAAATCAAACTCATACACACGAAAAAAAATCAACATTTTTGAAGCACAAAAAGGTAGGTTTTACTTGTGAAAAAATTGTTTTTGATTTTCTAGAAAAAAAGGTCGGTAATTTTGAATGTTTTCTTAACAAGAGTGAGTTAACCTAACAAAAATGTAAGCAATTTAATACCAAAAATCAAAAGAAATGTTCAGTAAAAATAATAATGCAGGCACCTAAACTGTTTGTAAAAATATATTTTTATCTATCCAATCATCTTTTTAATGTATACAAAATTAAAAGAAAATCAAAACAAAAGTATTTAGGAAAAATTTTCCAATTTGGTATTTTTTACGTAAAAAAAGCAATAATAGCATTAAAATTTCCTAATAATTTTTTTCGTGAGAAATACGGGTTGTAAATTTTTCTTATGTCGTTCCTAAACTAATGTTTAACAAGCAGGTGTATACAGTACATCAAGGCAGGGGACTTTCCGTGAACTTCCACCCAAAAAAGGAAGGACATTTTCTTCTCAAGTTTGTAATTTTTGACTAAAAAAAAAAACACGAGGAGCCGGCAAACCCGAAAATCGACTGCCAGCCCATCACGACCGTGAAAAGTCACCTCGATTTTCACCGTAACCCGACAAAGTTGATTTAAGTTAACCCTCCGTTTTTACACGGTTTCCCAGTCAAGTCCACCGGTGAAGTTTGCAGTTTCTGAAATCGACTGGAAGGAAAATCGGGTAGGTTGTTCGCAACAAGGTGTCAAGACAACGCGAACCAATCTTTTCTTAACGAACCATCCGTTAAGAGTTTAGCAACTCTTTACTTTTCTTCCTTTATTTTTATAAGAGAGTTGCAAGTTGTTCGGAGTGAATTCAAACCCCGAAACGGTTCCAGTTATGGTGAAAACTTCCCGGAAAATACCCGATACGAGGCGAGTTAATTAAAAGTATGAAACTCCGCTTTTTCACCGCCTTATGTTGATGGGCGCCGCTCAAAAAATTCTTAGAATTCTTCTATGAAATTTATACAAAATGAAAACGATTCGCTGAAATGCCGATAAATAGCTCGTCATGTTCATAACGATTTGAGCAATAGATTTCACACACGTGGAACTGTACATCAGTGCAAGAGAGACACGAAAGGGAGTGCGACGATTTTGGATATTCTAGAAAAAAAAAACAGGTTTACCCTACCGTCATTGTGCACGAGGTGTGAGAATTTGAAAATCGGGTTCAATGGAAAAAGGTGCAGTGCATTGGTGCCCTTGGGGGTAAATGGGGTGTTTTACAATAGTAGAAAATTATCGGATTCCTTCTCCATCTCTACAAACGAAAGCCCTCGTTACGGTTGGTAAAATTTGTTAAGGAGGTTTTTTGATAGAATTTTTCACAGGTTATATAGTGAAATTGAACATTTTTTGGTACAAGGTACCTTAAAAATTTACAGATTACAGAATTTATCGACGATTTTTTGAATTTTTGAATTTTTTTTTCTAAAAATCTTTTAAAGGCAATTTTTTTAACAATCGGTGAGAAATTGTGAAATAGGTTTCAAAGTATATTTTTTACATTTTTCAAAGCTTTCTTTGATACCAAGCCTTAGGTAACACCTATTGCCTCAGTCTATAGGTTTGATAAAAACATGTTTTACAATTTTTTTGGCAGTTAATTTTTTAGACTTTTTTCACGACTGTTTTTTTTGGCAATTTTTTTTTCAAAGGAAAATTTTTTGAATTTTTCTATAGGTAGGTATTTATTAAAGGTTTTTTCACTAGTTTGTTGGTATAATTTTTACAGTTGCAATAAAGAAATTGTATTAGCAAATTTTCGGTACCAAACATGGTACGGAGTTTTTCAAGGATTTCTGCTACATTTGTTAATTTTTTGTAAATCTTTTTATCAGAAATTTTCTTAGCAATAGGTAAAAATCGAAGGATCCTTAGTCAAAGGGAGAAGTATACCGGAAAATTTCGACTTTCGGAAAACCACCCCTCAGAAGTCATCGTGCCGATAAGAAAAGTGATCTTTCGGTGTGAGATTTCGACGACTTGAATTTTTCGAATTCAACTTACGCAAAGCAAATTTTCCGTTTTGAGAGAGGAAAGCAAAAAGACCCACGTAACATGAACCGCACAGAAGTCAATGAATGAGTATAGTAATTCTAGTAATATTTCATACAAAATGAGCGCACTGGTGTACATAGCTGATATTGGACGGTGGATCAGCAAATACATAATGATGGGAAAATTCCAATAAAATTACTCACAAACCAAATGTTCATGTTAAGATATGTCAGAGATGCAGTGTATTATATAAAAAATTATAATGTTCGTAGCGGACTTTCGGAGCTCGTAAACTATTGATAAATATTTTTCGAAATATTTGGTTCATTATTCGATAAAGAACTTAAAACTAGAAAAAATCGAATCTCCATAAAATTTTCATGGTTTACGTTTCAAAGGGCGTAGAATCCGAATCTTCAATAAAAAAATCCGATGTCCCGCCGTCAACAATTTTTGTCAAAAGGTTTGATAGGGTCTGGTATCACTAATCATTCACCCAGTAGTGATAAAGCCAGGGTAGGGTAAATTGTATCGGTAAAATAGGGTGAATCGCAGAGTGGAAATTTTTTGGAAAATGCCACGAAATAAACCCACAGAAACTTTGACCTGATGGTGAATAATTTGGTTTGGAAAAATTTGATCCAGTGTCAATTTAGTGTCTCAGAAAAGCATACATATTTAAAAACTATAGCATAGATAGATCAATGCCAACCCCGGATTTCAAGTAACGGTGTAAATTTAGAGGGTTCATATTGGGGGTAGTAGACCGCCAGAGTACTGAACTGTTGAACTTTTACCCTCGCATTCTATTTTGGGTCGGAACACATGTGCGCCGGAAGGGCAGGAATCGACCAATTTTCCGACACGTACCGTTGACATAAATGTCATAAGCATTTCTGGAAAATCCGCGAATTAGTCAGCTGGAGTAGTCATAAATGGAATTCAGGCAGATAACCTTCGACCTTTTTCTTACTGCGGACAAAAGCAATCCCATCAAAACTGAAATTCATTAAATTTCTCGACGAGTGGCCAAGAAGTAAGTAATTGACAAAATTAAACCAATATTTCATAAGAGAAAAATCCAAATTTTTCGCAGCCGATCTTGCTTCCACAGTGATCATTGAAAAACCAGGCCATTTTTTCAGTCTTTCACCTGTAGCTCCTTCCCATTGTACTTTTCGGCTTTTAAAGCTCTATAAGAACTTGTAGAAAAATAAATTTCCAACAAAATTGATTCCGTGACTTTTCCTGTAGGTGCAACAGTTTTGGAGCTACGGACCGTCAAAAAAAGGGGAAAATTTCCAAGTGCAATTTCGACCTTCTCTCCGCTCCTCGAGGCAATAACTCAGGGAAAACGTCGTCTCAGGGGAAAGTGTAGAGAGAGGAAGTTGTAGAAAAATTCAACAGCTTTCCAGACAATTTTTTAAAAATTTGGTAAGGCCAATCAGTAAGAGTAGGGAGTAGTTTAAAGCGAAAATGGAAAACGGCCGTTTCAAGATACTGAGTAGGAAAACCCTTTTTGGCCATGATTTAGCAATTTATGGCCCACAATGCTGTTCATAGCGTACTTCAGTCGGTAATCCCTATGTGCGTCCGTCCATCGCCCATCCGTCCGTTCATCGTCCGTCCGTCCTTCCATCGTCCGACCGTCTTTCCATCGTCCGACCGTCCAATCACAAATTTACGGCACTTGTTTCAGTTTTATGCTTATAACTCGTAAACAACGCATCCCACGGGAAATTTTACTCGCTCCAAAATTAAACAGCATTAAATTCTGCGTAGAATGACCTCCTTGAATAAGAAAATCGGTCAAGCCGTTCGACCGCTATCGGTCGTCAAAGTTTGAAAGGTGTTTTCAAACAATGCTGAAAAATGGGTTACGCTTCCATATTTAGTCGTAAGTTGCTCTTGTTGTTGTTCCTGAACCACGCGTAGGTACACCAATCATGCGATAAAAATGTTACCGATAAAAATGTTACCGAGGTAGTGACGTTTCGATACTTCCATTTACCCGATAAATGGTATCGAAACGGAATTAAGAGATCGGTACTGATATCGATATTATATCGAATGAAAGTATTCGATATCGCGAGTATCAATCGATATTTCCTAGCCTATACAGAGTAGATATTGGGTAAAAACCAGTGGTGCGTAGATAACACACATTACTCCCAAGACCCATAAGACCAAGAACGCTCACATCGTTTCATTTTTGTGGCCGGAAAAAATAAAATAGAAAACACTAAAATGCAAATATATCGGAAGTGCTGTGCGTTATCCAAATTCCGATTAAACAGGGTGTTAGGTCTTGCCGAGACTAACATTTCAGTTCAAGAAATTTGAAAAAGGGTGAGAAATGAGGGAGTTATGGCCATTTTTGTAAATGACCACAGACGGACAGACAGACAGACGGACACACAGACACTTGTTCAGGAAGTGATTCTGAGTAAATGTGTATAAGAAAAAGTTTTTTCTGAAGCTCCGTTCCGATTCTCGATTTTATGACGATTCCAATACTTCCATTAACTCTGTAAATATGGAAGTAACAAGTGAAAGTAAAACGTTTATTGAATGTTAATAACTTAATTGCCTTTATAGGATTTATTCAAGTAATTATGTTTTTTATATCTTGGCAAAAATTATTCATCGATATCGTTTCGATACTCTTTAGTCTTTACTGATATCACGATAAAATCGATTCTCCAGTACCCGATATAAATATCGGAAGTATCGAAACGTCACTATACCGAGGCGTCAACGGGGTTTCAGTTAGTAATGCAAATGAAAGAACAAGAGTAGGTAAGACGGGAAATAAGGTTTTTAAAAAATGTTTTCGTTCGAAATCGAAAGTGCCCTGGCTTAACCTTAGCTAAGGTTAGTTTAAGGACATCCTAAGGGCTCATTCCTTGTTTTCCCTTTTTCCAGCCTAGGGGCAAGCGGGTTTCTTGCAACAATAGGATTCCAAAAAGCGGGTTTAACGGTGTACCTTTTCGCTCACTTCCGGCTTCGTAAAAACCCTGCATCTTCCAGGCATCGTGCCGCCATCGGTTCACCAATGTTTGGCTTCCCCCAGCTAAACAAACCTGCACTTCTAAGGGGAAATTGCGATCGTTCAATCAAAAAGGTTAACCCCCGACGGATTTGCATGTCGAAAGCGAAAGCCGTCGCGGCGATACAGTAATTCTTGAAGTAGTGAACGACCAAGCAGTTTTTCCAGTTCTGCCCGCCTGTCAGAAGGGAGGACATTCGTTCATCCGAAAGTGAATGATTGATAGTTGGCCTCGGCCAAATACGAGAGCGAGAATAATGTAAACGAACGGGGCTAAAGGGGAAACCAGTGCCGCGGTTAGGTGAACATACATATGCATACATTGCTCCCCAACCCCGTGTATGGTTTTCGTTTTACCCCCACCCTGTGGTACCGGGAGGCTAACGATGTCTGATGCGAAATCCGATCGTAAAACCCGGCTGAATCGTTAGGGGTCAGAATATCGTCGGTCACAATCACCGACTGAGCGACCGGCTGTTACGTTCCGTGTCCGTCAATCATTGTTAGTCGAGCTCAAAACGTTTCGCTGGGATCCCCTATCGGAAGGGCCGTAAATTCCCAGACCGGATCAGTTCCTGAACTTGGAAGAAGACGTCGGAAAAGCGCAGCGAACCCGACGTCGATGTTGTTTGATGAATTATAAACGGCGACCCGGACGTAGGGCTACGATTTGGGATCTAAGGCTAGCTGAAGCTCGAATTTTGACTTTTTAGTCAGCCCTAGTCTGTTTTTAGGATAAAATTTGCATAAGTAAAAAAACGCGTCTTTGCCGCAAAACCAACGGACTAAGTGAGCAAACGCGATTGCCGGTTTCAAAAACGCAGCGCAACCGCTGAAATTTGTTATCGAAGATTCGGATTCTTTACCACTTGAAGCTTGAACCATGAAACTTTCCGAAGGGGAGGGGGGCATATTTTGCCTTTAAATGATTAGTTACGAATGCCTTGTTTTCTTTCAGCCTGAAACATACCTTGAGCTAAAAATGTGTTGCGGGAGGTTAGACAATTTGTCCGAGATTTTTCGGGGGGTTCAGGAAAAAATTCGAATAGTGGAAATTGAACAACAATTAAAATTTTGGGGGGATAAGAAATTTCAGGTGAGAGTTTAAATAATTAGGGGGGTTAATAATTGGACTCGGAGAGATGAAAAAAATTGAATGGGTGGAAAATGAAAAAACATTTTAGGGGTTAGGCAGTTTTTGGGGGGATAGGAAAAATTGCGGGAGGTTAGGAAATTTCCGGAGATTTTTCGGTGGGGGGGGGGGAATGTTTTTGGTGATCTTGCCGGGGATTAGGAAAAGATTTGAAGCGGTTGAAATTGACCTTGAGGGGGTCAAGCTATACTGGGGGGGTCAAGTTAAACTGGGGGGGAGAGGGGCAAGTTAAACTTGGGGGGGGTGTCAAGTTAACTGGGTGGGGGATCAAGTTAAACTTGGGGGGGGGTCAAGTTAAACTTGGGGGGTCAAGTTAAACGGGGGGGGGTACAAGTTAAACTTGGGGGGGGGGTCAAGTTAAACTGGGGGGGGTCAATTTAAACTGGGGGGGGTCAAGTTAAACTTTAGGGGGGGGGGGTAAAGTTAAACTTGGGGGGGGTCAACTGGGGGGGGGTCAAACGGGGGGATCAAGTTAAACTTGGGGGGTCTAGGTAAACTTTTGGGGGGGGGGGGGGAGTTAAACTTGGGGGGGGGTCAAGTTAAACTGGGGGGGTAAAGTTAAACTTGGGGGGGCCTAGAAAATTGTGGGATAGTAGGAAATTTCTTGGGGGGGGATTTAAAAAAAGGGGGGTGTAATATTTTGGGGGGTATCAAATTCAGAGTGGTAAAAAAATTCAAGGATAGAAATTCAGGGGGTTTTTTGGAAAAGCCGAAAATTTTCAGGGGGGAGTAGAAAATTAAGGGAGGGTAGGAAACTTTTGCAGAGGGAAAAAATTGGGGGGGGGCAATTTTTTGAGGTCTGAATTTTTACCTATGGCTCCATTTTGACCAATTGCCTAATGCCCGACTGAAAAGAGTCAGGGCCTCTAAAATGTTATAGTCACTACCAAATATAAAAATGATAACACAGTGTCAGAATGAGAACCCATAACTTGTTGAGTAGTGTCGTGTGAGTGGGCCAAATGATTGAAATAGAAAATTATGTAAGATACCATCACGACGGATCAGCAGGAACACGATATCATGAAACTATAGAACAAATTGCGTTACCTGTCTCGCCAGTTGGTACAACGATGGCTGCCGACGGTGGCCCTCGGCCCAAATTGTTAACAGCGATTACGTAAAACTCGTACTCCGTGTAGGGACTGAAAACAATGCGTAAAAAATAGAATTATTCCAGGTTGAGAATTTCCCAAAAAAAATTGGGATTTTTCCAGAGCAAATAAATAATTTTCCAGGGCAATTTGAGAATTTTTTAAGTAAATTGAGAATTTTCCAAGTCAAATGGATAAATTTTTTAAGTTAAAATAATAATTTTTCATGCCAAATTGAAAATGTTTCAAGTCAGGACTAGAATCTTCCAAGCCAAATTGAGATTTTAGCCGGATTGGCCAAAACAACAGGCGATTTTTCAACATTTTCCCCCAAATTACCTGAGCGAGCGAATCGTGTAGTACATAGTGATGATGCCGGATATTTCAGAATACGCCTGATTGGCGTACTTCGGCTTGTACTGTATGACGAAGTACATGGAGTCGTCGCTCGGGTAGCTCCACGACAGTCGGACTGTCGTCGCTGTGACGTCGCTAAATTGAATGTTCGTCGGCACGCTGGGCAATGCTGCAAAAAAAATTCGATAAAAAAAAGGTAGAATTGGATTTTTTTTGAGGCCCTCCGAAAATGTGAACACTGTAAAACAGAATAGGATTAAATTAATTCAATTTAATAGGTTATCGAAAATTGATCAATACCCCTCCACCTCATCATGATTTCATAAAATTTGATCACATAATCGATTTTACTCTCCAAACGAAAACAGCTACAAAATTGAGTAAAATGGCAGAAATACGGACCATCACCCGATCAAAAATATGACTGCGCCTAATAGCAAAAAGCGTCAAAACGTCTCCAGCGAATTTTTTCGACTACTCTGTATCGAAAATTCGGTCAATCCGTCAAAATAGTAATATGTTTACGATCGAAATCGACAAAAATACATTGACGGATTGACCAAACTGAGGATACCGAAGCAAAATCGGAGAAAATAGTGTGAAAATTCACTCTTCGTGTACAACTCGTAAAAGCCCGCAGTTTCTCACCGTTATAACACCAGACAAATGAACCCAGAAAAACTCCGTTTGGCAGGTTACCTGAAGTTTAAAGCGCATTTATACTAAATAATTTCGGATTCCGTTAGAACGAAAAATTACGATACCCTTATACAGGGTGATGTCACTTGGAATCGTCTTCCTCGAAGTGGTCGATTCTTCAGCTCATTTGCAACAATTTTTGTTCTTTTTACATTTTTAGTGAAATCGAGAAAAAGGACACTTTTTTCGCTTCAAAGTTTTTTTCTAGTGTTTTCGACTTAGTCTCAGTATAGTGGCCATAAGTCCCTAAAATATAATAGTAATCACGAAAATTAGGGTACTGTCAGAAAGAGCGTTAAATTTCCAGTAATCTTTCGGTACCAGCAGTTTTCCAAAATTAAGTTAAGAAAGCCAAAAATTAGGCCAAAGTCGAGAAATGGTCAATTTTTAAAAATTACAATTTTTCAAGGCCTGTCGTTGGTTGATGGTGAGCAGTTATTTTTGTTGAGGTGAGGGAGAGAGTTATAGCCCATCGTACTCTCATAGTGATATATTTTCCTCCGAGCGCTTTCGCCCCGTTGGGCCTCTTCAGGGAGTGACATTTTTCTTAAAAAATAAAGGGTATTCCCACACGGGGCACCTTGTCTTATTGCGTTTCACCCTGAGGGGGGGTCGTCAATAGTCTTATGCAGTAAAGGGAGATAGAAAAATATATTTTTTATATAAAACAGTGTAAAAGGGACAACGGGCTGAAGAGGCCCAACGGGGCGAAAGCGCTCGGAGGAAAATATATCACTATGAGAGTACGATGGGCTATAACTCTCTCCCTCACCTCAACAAAAATTTTTCAAGGTTTTTTTGGTAAAAATTTTTTTTTTGAAAAACTGGCACAAAAAGCGAGCTATCCGAGGGTACCATCATCCGAAGGCTCATAAAAATGTTTTGTTGGACCAAAATTTTATGCGAATAAGCTGAAGAATCGACACCTTTAGAAAAGTTAATCTTGAGCGTATTTTTTTTTTCATGCTAATCAAACAGATTTATTTTGGCCAAGTAAAATACGAAAAAAATGATGAAAATAAAGATTTTTCGCTTCTATAACGAAACAATAAATCGAACAAGTAATTCAATAAATCGCAAAACAAAATGAAAAACAAAATAAATCTCAAGTGCAATTGAATTAATATTACTATTGATGATCTGATGCCAATGTATTGATTTGCGCATTGAAAAAATTATCGATTGAACGGAGGGATAAAAAAACGATTTTACTCACATTGAACCTTCACTTGAGTCATCGTCTCAATTATGCCCAGTGCTGTAGACGCTATGCACGTATAATTGGCAGATTCTTGAATGTTCTTGAGCTCCAAAACGTTTTTCCCTGCAACAAGAAGCATAATTATCGGAGGTAAATTCACGAAAATGACCATTTTCCCCATAAATCTTTACCTTTTTTAAAGTTCTTATTAAATTCATTTAACTGTGCATTATTAGGTATTATTATTGTATTCTATTTCGATAGAATACTTCCAAAATATGGGAAATTCCAGTGTTTTCCAATTTATTTTTTACTGGTAACCAAAAATAATAGGATTAAAAAAATAATTGCAAAAATTATAAAATTAAATACCGAAATGAATTCTTAAATAATAATTAAAATGTACAAAATGCTAAAACTGTATCATATGAGACAAGAGGACCTCAAATAACCCCTTTTCCTTTGTTGTGCAGGTATACAAGAGAGGCACAATAGAGAGACACTTGATACGTCAGCATGCTAACAGGAGGGTGATCAGGATTCTCAGAAGACCCCACTTGTGTACCCACGTGCTTTCCGATTAATTAAACTACCGCAGGATAAAAATTTTTGTCAAACATAATTATACCTATAGTTCATTTTAGAAAAAATTCAAATTATAAAAACTAAACTGTACTAAAAAATTTTTTTCAACTTACCAATGATATTTTCAACGAAAAATTGATTTTTTGAACGATAAACGTAAAAAACAAAAAAAATTGATTTTTTGAACGATAAACGTAAAAAACAAAAAAAATTGATTACCAATGATATTTTCAACGAAAAATTGATTTTTTGAACGATAAACGTAAAAAACAAAAAAAATCCCTCACCAATCGGCAGTTTATCGTCCGGTGTCATCTCGAGGGCCGGTTCCTTGCGCCATTTGACGTAGGGCATCGGCGAGCCGACGGCGACGCAGGTGAGGTTGATGTCGGCGCCGAGCATCACTTCGACTAGCGGGGGCGGAGGGATCGAAAATAACGGCGGGATGCGGCGCACTGTAACAAATAAAGAAAAAAATTATAAAATGAAAAAAGTCACGTTTGAAACGGATCTTTTATTAAAGTATCGCAGTAACGAATAAAAAAATTAAAACAATTAAATTGAAATTTAAATTTTTGAAAAATTGAAATAAAATTTTGAAACAGTCGAATTGGATGATAAATTATGAGAATTCAAAAGAGCGCAGGAAATCAAACTTGAATTAAAGTAATATAAAAGAAAATTTTAAATTAAAATAATGCCTAATTAAAATACCTAATAAATAAATTAAAAATGTGGAAAAATTGAAATAAAATTTTGAAACAGTTGAATCGGATAAAATATTATGAGAATTTAAAAGAGCGTTTAAAAGCAGAAAAATCAAACTTGAATTTAATTAATTTAAAAAAAAATTTGAAATCAAAATAATAATAAATTTAATTTGAAAAAATTCGACATTTATTTGCTTCTAGGTATATAAAAGTCATGATTGTTAAAAATATACAGTCGAATTTTTAAAGCCACCGAAACCAACTTTTTTATTCCATCAAAACGGTCTGGTTTTACAACGGGGGTGTGTCAGGGACCGCAAATCCGACCGAGGTTCAACCAAGTTCAACCGGTCATGGCCTAAAAACCTTTTCACAGCTTTGAGCTCAATTTCCTTTCATAACAGAACAATACATTTCCATACTTGGCTAATCAGCAGGTTAAGTCAAGTATAATAATTGACAATTCGAATTTCAAAGTGCTGTCAACTGACGATACAAGGTTGCATCGAGCTGATCACGATTGATTCAAATTTAAGCGTCGAGGACAAAATTTTCATCAGATTTGAATGCTTTAGCTTCTTCAATGGTAGATTTATAATATAGGTATTGAAGAAAAATTGTTTTCTAGTCTTCGACTTATTTTAATAAAATTATAAATAGGTAGGTACACAAAATGAATTGTTCAAAAATTATTTTCAGGAATATCCTATTTTTTAAATAAATTAGATTTAATACTAATAATTTATATTTAATGAAACGCATTTGTATCTATAGAACCTAAAGTGGAGGCACTTTTTTGAAATAAATAATATTTATATAATTAATTATTATTTTATATATCCCAGTATATCCTTAGTACTAATACAGGAAACCAGTAGAGTCCATAATTCATTGAATAATTTCCCATCCTTTACGTGGATGCAGAATGCTAAAGTATTTTAAAGTCCGTATATTACTATTAATACAGGAAACCAGTAAAGTTCATATTTTATTGAATAATTTCCTCCCTTTACGTGGATACTATAGTATGCGGCAAACCCATAATTCTCGTTCCACCGCGAGGTTTTAAACCCTTCAAAAGTGCTAACGTAAAAGAAAAATCGTAAAGGTGAAATGCAAATTTTAGTGATAATTCGAACTTCCCCCGACCCCTCGGGTAGCTTAACCTACGTATATTGAAGTATTAACGCCGCCCTATATCCCAGGATAGTAAATTTGGCTTGGCCATTTACCTTGTCGCTAGGATGAAGCATGTTCCAATTCTGAAGGGTTAGGAACCCAAGTGCTCATTTCGCCCAGCCTGTTAAGTATTAAGAAATTTTCTCCACGTAAGACGCGCATCGGTTGGAATTTTTTTTATACCGCACTCAAAAATAATGTTCGGACGGTTTTTTATCGTATTACATGCCGAAATGGCTGGCCGGTTTCGTGGTGCGGTCGAAAAAAAATTCTAAACCTCCTAAAACCTCCAAAGGAGCAAATTCTAGGGCCAAAATAATTTTGGAGTTCAATTTCTCGAAATTCTGGCCAAAAAACCAAGATCCCTCAGCGTACGATTGTTCCAAGAAAATACGCTCGAAAGGCGAGGATTAGTTTTAAATTAGATCCTTTTCATGCCCTTAACGAACCAGACAAGGATAAATAGACGATCCTTTGTGCCCATCGTTCGCATCAAAGTACGACCTTACTTAGCTTTTGCCACAAGTTACGAAGACCTGACCCCATACCACACATATATACCACATACCCTAACATTACCCCCTACCTGCCTCACACATACCCTGACAGGCTCATAGATACCGCAAACCACTTCCGTCCTTAGGGAGCCGATTAAATTTATTATTCATATAATTAAAGGCCACCTAATGAGGCTTTGAGCTTCGACCCAAGTCTATTCGAGTAGATAGACGGATCAGAGAAATTAAAAACGATAGAAAGATAACACACAGTACTTCCATTTTAGGGAAAGGATTTCTAGGTAGGATTTGATTTTTTAGCTTACGAGAAATTCAGATATAACACAAATTTGTTCAATTCCTGTCTAAACAGAAGTAAACTAAGTTACAGCGATAAAAAAAGTCAGGTAAAATATTTTTTTTTATCGTTTCCCTTTTTTCAACTTTGAATAAATTGTTTTATATCCCTACATTCCCCATGACCTTGTAAGTCGCAAGAAAAATCCGACAATTCAGTCTAGAGATAATCAAATCAATCATTTTGAGGCCAGTAAAAAATGGGATTGAAAAAGCTAATGAGACCTGCGAAAATATGTTTTTTCAACTTCTAAAATTCCTGATTCTGAGCTATTGTTTCGTACTAATATTAAAAATGTTATTACACAATAATTAAAAATTTATTACACAACACTAATATTCTATTTGTAATTCATTATATTTTTAAGCAGCCAAATATTATAATCCGATTGCGCGGGCTCCAGCGAGAGGCAAAAAATTTGTGGGCCCGTCCGGGATTTGAACCCGGGACCTCTCGCACCCTAAGCGAAAATCATACCCCTAGACCAACGGGCCAGTTGAGAGGAGGAGTCGAAAAACGTTAACCTGACACTGAAACGTTAACTGAGGATCTGGGTCACGCTCAATATTCGGAAGTACTGCGTGTAAATCGGTAAAATAGGATAATAGATCTTGATAATACAATCCATGTGAATGAAATCGAAAAAAGGTCGCAAACAGAAATTTGAAAAAAAAATCCAGAAACAGGAACCTATGCATGGTAAAGCTCGTATCACACGTCAGACCGTTCTCCTCCCCATCCCACAGACCGTCTGGACAGACCGATTCTTTGGTGATTTTTACGTGCAAATTCATTGAAAAATTTTCTTAGAAATAAGGTTCCATAGATGAATAATAACAAACATTGATGCAGGTGCGCCAAAGTGAACATATCCATAGGACCAGCCAATTGGATAATTTGGTCTGTGTGTCTGTCCGTGGGATGGGGAGGAGATCGGTCTGACGTGTGATACGGCCTTGATAATACAATCCATGTGAATGAAATCGAAAAAAGGTCGCAAACAGAAATTTGAAAAAAAAATCCAGAAACAGGAACCTATGCATGGTAAAGCTCGTATCACACGTCAGACCGATCTCCTCCCCATCCCACGGACAGACACACAGACCCTTTTCTCTGATTGGCTGATCCTATGGATATGTTTACTTTGGCGCACCTGCATCAATGTTTGTTTTTATTCATCTATGGAACCTTATTTCTAAGAGAAACTTTCAATGAATTTGCACGTAAAAATCACCAAAGAATCGGTCTGTCCAGACGGTCTGTGGGATGGGGAGGAGAATGGTCTGACGTGTGATACGGGCTTTAAGTATGACGTCCGAGCAAGAGTCGGGGGTTTTAAGCGACTTGAAAAAAGCGGAGGTTACTCAAATCGACTTGAAAGGGGTTTTCATCGCTTTTTTCGTTACTCGAGTTCTGCTCTCAAGTAGCCGATTTTGGCCCGATTTTGAACACTCTTTCACTGAAATGGCGGAAAAGTCTGCCGCTTGGTACCACTATTTTTCTCATTTTTTAAAAAATTAATATTGGAGGCCAGAAATTATTATGAAATTAAAGAAAACGTTTTTAAGGACATTTTGCGTTTACAGCTTGTTTTATATTGCCTCACGCTAGGTCCTAAAAAGTGAGAAATAACAAAAATGTTAACAAAAGTAAAACCGACGCCCAAAAGACGTATTAAAAACAAAAAAGGGAAAAAATTTAAAAAATCCTGACAGGAATTTCTCGAATGATCAGGAAACTAACTATCGTGTATAATATACCTGTATCATATACCTTGGTCCTGAGCTTATATTATGCTACCATAGGCCCCTCTATACTGAATAGCTCAGGACCAAGGACAACTCCTCACATGACCTAATCCAATATTGATATTTTAATGGTTTACGCGACCATAGCGAGTAGTCAAGCCAGTTCATCCGTAGATTAACCAAATGGCAAAGAGCGGATTGAATTGTTTACATCCTCGGGCGAAAAAGGATCAGGATTCCTGACAGGAATTTCTCGAATGATAAGGACCTTTACCTATCGTAGGCCCCTTTCTACGACCAAGGACAACTCCTCACATGATCTAATCCGATATTGATATTAAATATCAATAATATCACCGTAGTCAAACCCATTAACCCGTACATCAACCAAACCACAAAGAGAGGATTGAATTGTTTACATCCTCGGGCGAAAAAGGATCAGGAATCCGTAACCTATCGTAGGCCCCTTTTCTACTGAATAGCTCAGGACCAAGGACAACTCCTCACATGACCTAATCCGATATTGATATTTTAATAGTTTACGCGACCGTCGCGAGTATTCAAACCCATTTATCCGTAGATTAACAAACGGCAAAGGGAAGATTGAATTGTTTAAATCCTCGGGCGAAAAAGGATCTGTCTCAAACTCTATAAGATGTTTTCACGAAGGAGGGGGGGTGGCACTTTGAAACATCGCAACCGGCCGGTCAGGGATCGATGAGCCAATCGAGGGAAAATTCTTCCAGGAGAAGTTTCGGATGGGGAGATTCACGTGAAATAATGGGCCAAACGGACCGAAGCCAGGGGAGGAAGAGTTAAAAAATAAATCATTCCACCCCCCCTTTCCCTTCGTTCATTCTCATTCCATGGAAAACCACCTTCTAACTTCTTACTGGCAACATTGTCGGCTCCGAGCGAGACAAGGAGCGAGTTAGCGGCCGATTGATTCCACCGTGTTTAATTAGGAGAAAGAGGGAATTTCCAGTTACAGCTGAACTTATTGGTTCCAAGGGTGGGAGGCTTTGAAATTGTTTCGAACCGTTCACAACGGGTGGAACGAATTTGCGGAATAATTGAACGCAATCGGCGAAAAAGAGACAATTTTCGCGACGGAATCGCACTCGAAATGGATCAAAAACATATCATGATTATTTTGGTAAAAATCAAATTTGTGTAATAGGGAATATCAAAATTTCTGCTAAGCAGGATAATATGATTGCCTAAACGAAAATTCCTGTCTAAGAAATTCGAAAAATGATTGAGAATTGAGAAAATATCACATGACAATTTTTGCAAACGGGCAGTTACCTTGTTTAGTAAAAGATTCTAAGTTAAAGTGGATGACTAAATTCATCCCTGAACCTCTGATCCGATTTGCAATTTTTAGAAAATTGCAGTGTTACTATTATTGCTCAGCGAAATGAAAGTACGAAAAAGATCAATTGGGAAACGGCCCGAAAAAAGGTTCTCTCCGGCTGGATTCGAACCTGGCACCTCCGGCTCCGCCTGTTTCAAGGCAAAACTGTTTTCATGTTTAATTTTTTAATGAAAAATACAATGTCCCACTGAGATATCCTTACCAGTAATAACTAATGGGAAAAATAGTTTATTTCAAAAACTAAGCAAACGGCAAGAATGGGGAAAGCCATCTAGGATAATTTCCGGCTATCAATTTGTGTTCATTAGAGATTCTCGAGAAAAACTCGGGGGGAAAGAGCGAATGCAAGAAATGCAAGAAAGACTCGCTCGATAGGGAGATTAGGTTGAGAAAGAGGGCTAGGCTAAAAGGAACCCCAGCTAACTGCAATGCGGCCAGAACGATTGATTCCTTTTTCTCTAATTTTCACTTGACGCTTTTCCTTCCGAAGCGTACCAATCAGTAAAAAAAGAAACGGGTAATTTGATGTTTTCTACGGCTAACCCCGTTTAAAACGAGTAAAATTCTAAAATTTATTTTTTACATTAATTTTTTGATACAGAAAGATGATAACGCGAATGGAAGCAACGAAAAACCATTCGGAATTTCCTCACTGCGGATACGATTTTTTATCATTAGTGAAATTTGTACAAAATTTGGAGTTACCGGTCCCGCTATGGTCTTAAAATGAAGGTGGCCAAATTTGGTGCAATTTCATTTCTCGAAAGTTTTGCGTAGGGTGACTCCTAGTGTCAATATTGAAGCCCGAACTCAAAACTTCTGCTTTTTGAAGAAAACCAGCTATTTTCTCATAGCTGTATCTCCTGAAGTACTACAGCTACAGAGTTCCATTGGAAATCAAATTGTAGCAAATTTGATGTAATTTCAAAATAGTGTTAATGAGTTTTATCGCACGACCTGTCCTTCAATGACTTTTTTTGCAGAAAGACCGAAAAAGTGCTAAAATTTTCGGTTTTTCGGCTGTAACTTGGCTGGCATGCATTTCCCAGGGTTGCAAATCTAGATTTGCACTATCTAGGCGGACGCTAACAACATATTGAAATTGTTGATAAAGAATTTTGTTCAATTTTTAATTTTATAATTTACAGACCACAAAAATAGTCGCCGGTTTACGTTTTGCAGTACAATCAACAGTCCTCGACGAGTTAATTCTTTCTATACGAAAATCTCAATACCAATATTTTGGGACTTTATATCCCCTTTGTGTTTGAATGTACGGTGATTTTATGCTAGCTTTGCTGTTTTAAAGCCATTGAAACGCGGATGGCGGACTATGAATTTTAAAATTGAACAATTGGCCAAAACAAAATATCGGTCGAGTGCAGCACATGGGAAATATAAGTCGACAAAGAACCGAACCAGCAAAGGACAGCCGCTGAGCGGAAAATGTTACCCGGCTTTTTTCATCGCTAAATGCTCGCGGCAAACCACCGCCGCGCACCTTTTAACATAGAAAACGACTCACCGACCAGCGCCGGGGGCGATTTTTACTTCCATATTTACAGAGTAAATGGAAGTATTGTGATCGTCCTAAAATCGAGAATCGGAACGGAGCCTCAGAAAAAACTTTTTCTTATACACATTTACTCAGAATCACTTCCTGAACAAGTGTCTGTGTGTCCGTGTGTCCGTGTGTCCGTGTGTCCGTTAGTCCGTGTGTCCGTCTGTCCGTGTGTCCGTCTGTGGTCATTTACAAAAATGGCCATATCTCCCTCATTTCTCAACCTTTTTTCAAATTTCTTGAACTGAAATGTTTGTCTCGGCAAGACCTAACACCCTGTTTAATCGGAATTTGGATAACGCACAGTACTTCCGAGATATTTGCATTTTTAGTGTTTTCTATTTTATTTTTTTCCGGCCGCAAAAATGAACCGATTTGAGCGTTCTTGGTCTCAAAATCTTCGTTTTACCTTGCAGAATATGTGGATATTTTTTACATTCCGAAAATGTGGCGTTTTTTCATTTTGGGCGAATTTTAAAATTTTAATACTGAATTTTTTGATATTTTTGACCTAAACACTTTCAAAAGCAGTCAAAATATGATCAGATTGTGTCACAATTTTACGTTTCGAAATATGGAAGTATTGTGTGTTATCTACGCACCACTGGTTTCAATAGTTTTCCCGGCCTTACATTCCTATAACTAACAGCGATGGTAAAGGTGAAATACCGACTTTTCCTACTGGAATGGAAGTGGCGTCCATTAGCCGGCGCGCTTTACATCCATAATGTCCACATACGCGCCTTCGGAGTTTTCATTGCTTGCTCTCACGATACATAAGCCCTCGCGGAAAAATATGGTTTTTTCCTGCATTTTTACCTAATCGAATTTTGTTAGTGCTGAAAATAATCGAGTTCGGATTTAGCATATTTTGCATATTAAGGTTTCCAAACAGAAAGTGCAATATTTATCCAAATTAAGGCACTTGGAGATGTTTTGGGCATTTAAAATTGCATATTCCCAAGTTTCCCAAGTGCCACCCCATACTCGGTTTTTCACAAAACTGCTACCCTGCGTCCTCCGTTCACAATCACAACTCCCACCCGAACAATTAGAAACGTGTTGACAACTGCCACCCGAACCCCTACCAGGATGTTGACAACTGCCACCCGAACCCCTACCGGCCTGTTGACAACTGCCACCCGAACCCCTAGAAACGTTTTGACAACTGCCACCCTAACCCCTTTTAGCCTGTTGACAACTGCCACCCGAACCCCTCGAAACGTGTTGCCAACTGCCACTCGAACCCCTAGAAACGTGTTGACAACTGCCACCCGAGCCCTTACCAGCCGAATGGCAACTGCCACCCTAACCCCTTCCAGCCTGTTGACAACTGCCACCCGAACCCCTAGAAACGTATTGACAACTGCCACCCGAACCCCTAGAAACGTGTTGACAACTGCCACCCGAACCCCTACCAGCCTGTTGACAACTGCCACCCGAACCCCTACCAGCCTGTTGACAACTGCCACCCGAACCTATATCAGCGTGTTGAAAACTGCCACCCGAACCCCTAGAAACGTTTTGACAACTGCCACCCGAACCCCTAGAAACGTGTTGACAACTGCCACCCGAACCCCTAGAAACGTATTGACAACTGCCACCCGAACCCCTAGAAACGTGTTGACAACTGCCACCCGAACCCCTAGAAACGTGTTGACAACTGCCACCCGAACCCCTAGAAACGTGTTGGCAACTGCCACCCGAACCCCTAAAACGTATTGATAACTGCCACCCGAACCCCTAAAACGTATTGATAACTGCCACCCGAACCCCTAGAAACGTGTTGGCAACTGCCACCCGAACCCCTAGAAACGTGTTGACAACTGCCACCCGAACCCCTAGAAACGTATTGACAACTGCCACCCGAACCCCAAGAACCTTGTTGGCAACTGCCACCCGAACCCCTAGAAACGTGTTGACAACTGCCACCCGAACCCCTAGAAACGTGTTGACAACTGCCACCCGAACCCCTAGAAACGTATTGACAACTGCCACCCGAACCCCTAGAAACGTGTTGACAACTGCCACCCGAACCTCTACCAGGGTGTTGACCACTGCCACCCGAACCCTTACCAGGGGATTGGCAACTGCCATCCGAACCCCTACCAGCCTGTTGACAACTGCCACCCGAATACCTTCGCAATAATTTCGGCGCTTACCTGATTACCGTTCAGGAGATGGCAGAGCAAGGCAGGAGATGGTAGGCCAAGGCAGAAGATGGTAGAACAATACAGGATATGGCAGAGCAAGGCAGGTGTTGGCAGAACAAGACAGGAGCGGACAGATCAAAACTGAGCTAAATTTCGTTTGCCTAATTCCATCAATCAGGTTTTTCAAAAAAAAAATTAATTAAATTCCCTCGAAATTGAGTATTTTTGATCAGGAGAAACTCTTCACGAGCAAATATTTATTCGCCCCCGTCGGCCAATTGCGAAAAATCCCAACTTCCGAGACGCTCAACCGAAAATTATATCCTCGCCTTTTGTCTGATTTCATTTTTCCGAGCCTCGGCCGACGCTTTCCTCCGGCGCTGATATCAACAAGTTCGAGACACGCCAGAGCTTTCCCGCCTTTTCCCATTCCGTCGGAAAGGGTTGGAGATCTTTCTACTTCTGTTACGGGGCGCTTTCGTTTCGACGTTCCGCTTTTACCTGCCTACCACTTAGCTAATGGAACCCCCTCGCTTTGGCAACTTGGCCCGAAAAGGGCGAAGGTTTTCTTTTTCCCCGTCGCGGGGGCCAAAAAAGAGCAAAAACGTCGGAGAATGAGAGTCGCTTGGAAATCCAGCGACCCGAAGAGTGGAAATTGTTTTCAACTGCCTTTCACATCCAATAGGCCGGGGTCAGAAATTCTTATCCAATCAACGTCCGCCTTTCTCCGCCCCCGTTCGTCGCACGAGTTTCTCTTTCGATTCTATTGCCAACTAAAGCGTAGCTTTCCATTTATATCTTCCTCGTTTCTGCTGAATTTTATTCGATATACCTAATGCCCCGAACTTATTCCGAGGGCGTTCAATTATTTTCTTATGGAATCGA
This sequence comes from Nesidiocoris tenuis, assembly GCA_036186465.1. Taxonomy (NCBI): domain Eukaryota; kingdom Metazoa; phylum Arthropoda; class Insecta; order Hemiptera; family Miridae; genus Nesidiocoris; species Nesidiocoris tenuis. Next base: position 4,481,227 of record AP028923.1, read on the forward strand.
CTTTGTTTTGTTCATTGGAAGTGATATTGCTCCATCGATTCGGAGAGCGAAGTCGGCGATCCCCTGCCTCTCCGCCACCGCCTGTCTCGTTCTGTTACCTCCTGACTTGTGCTGCCATCTCCTGCCTTGTTCTGCCATCTCCTGCCTTGACCTGCCATCTCCTGCCTCGCTCTGCCATCTCCTGCATTGCTCAGCCACCTCCTGTTTTGTTCTGCCATCTCCTGCCTTGCTTTCCCATCTCCTGCCTTGCTTTCCCATCTCCTGCCATGCTCAGCCATCTCCTGCCTTGCTCAGCCATCTCCTGCCTTGCTCTCCCATCTCCTGCCTTGCTCAGCCATCTCCTGCCTTGCTCTCCCATCTCCTGCCTTGATCTCCCATCTCCTGTCTTGCTCTACCATCTCCTGCCTTGCTCTCCCATCTGCTGCCTTGCTCTGCCATCTCTTGCCTTGTTCTACCATCTCCTGCCTTGCTTTCCCATCTCCTGCCCTGCTCAGCCATCTCCTGCCTTGCTCAGCCATCTCCTGCCTTGCTTTCCCACCTCCTGCCCTGCTCAGCCATCTCCTGCCATGCTCAGCCATCTCCTGCCTCGCTCTGCCATCTCCTGCCTTGCTCTCCCATCTGCTGCCTTGCTCTGCCATCTCTTGCCTTGTGCTGCCATCTCCTGCCTTGCTTTCCCATCTCCTGCCTTGCTTTCCCATCTCCTGCCCTGCTCAGCCATCTCCTGCCTTGCTCAGCCATCTCCTGCCTTGCTTTCCCACCTCCTGCCCTGCTCAGCCATCTCCTGCCTCGCTCTGCCATCTCCTGCCTTGCTCTGCCATCTCCTGCCTTGCTCTGTCATCTCCTGCCTTGCTCTGTCATCTCCTGTCTTGTTCGCCCCTGCCCAGTCCTACCTTTTGGAACTCCTGGTGCACCAATACCTGACCCTGATATCCACGCATTTGTTACATACTGCTCCCATTCGAACATTAAGTGCAATTAAATATCTCTACCCAAAAAATGACTAAATAATGCGCCAATTCCTAATACGACATAATAAAATGAGTGCTTTTAACTATGAAATTACCAAATAAGAATAGGCTGGAGTGAGCTATTTTGGCGAAAACCGTTTCGGAACAACCTACACACTGCGGAGTCTTCGGCTGTTGGAAAACGTTGTTAAAGGCCTAAAGGACTTGTGCTGCCAGTGTTTCCTGTGCTATCCTTTTACATTAAGATAAGGGGGTGCCGACCCTTAAGGGTCGTCGTCAACCCTTCGGCCTCTAAGTTGTGCTTTTGTGTCCCCGTTACCGTCTACAGTGTTGTAGGCGGTAGTATCTTATCTTCCGAGACGAAACACAATACCACTTTTCCTAAGACGCGTTATGGAGGAAGGAAAAATCCGGGCGAAAATTTCAAACACATCAGGAGGTTGATTGTTGGGTACAAGATTAACAATTTCGGCCAACTGGTTGAAGGTATCGTGGAAAATAATACTCGACGAATTCCCACAACCCCTGCAGTTTCTATATAAATTTTCAATTGAAAAAGAGGGTAAAAATAAATTGATTGCATCAAAATTTTCGCAAGAAACAATCGACGCAAAATTCGTTCAGGAGATTTGTCTACTCGCGCAGGGTAAATGTGTTAAGGATACTACATTTCTCGTTTTAATCCAGGAAAAGCCGAGCGATGAGCCTGCACGAGTAAAACATCATCCTGGGTCGCAATTTAATTATTTTACCTCGTTACACTCGCGACTGTAATCGCCTGTTTCGAGTATGAGTTCATAAACAAACCGAGCGACCGAAAAGCTGGGAATTCTTCAATTCCAGCGATAAGCGAATGTTATGCCTGTGTGCTTCAATTCTGAACTAAACCGCTAACCTGGTTCAAACAATTTTTAACGGCGAAAAAGTTAACGTTTTTCCTGCTCTCTTCAAGGATTGAACTGGTGCCTAGGACAAGTGCTCGGTCAATAAATCCAAAAAGATGAAAAACTGTATAAAAATGCGCACGGATAAAATATTTTAGCTAGCGAAATCATTTTTTACAACTCCGGGTTTAAAAAAAAGTTTGTTGGATTTTTGCACGAATGATTAAAATAGCGCATTTTTGAAAAATTAATTACGAAGGTACGTAAAACTGCATATATAATGAACAAAATGGGATCAATTTTCGTAAAAAAAAGTCAGAAAACTCGAAAAATCCAAGAAAAAAACTCAAAAAGCTGCCTCCCTTTCCGAAATTGAGGGATAACTGGACGTGCAGCGTCAAAGAGACGGGAGCACATTCCCAGGACAGCGGTCAGCCGAGGTTCGGACCGCAGTATAGCGTACAACACGCAAACTTAGCCGAGGTTTCAACCCGAGGGTCAACCATCCCTAACCAGTACAAACCTGCTCGGTTAAAGGTCCGGGGATGTTTGCGGTTTCGCTATCTACCCCCGCCCGCGAACTCTGAGCCGAGTCGAGATATTCGGCGGTATTATGGAAATATTGCATTGCCAACTTAACCATCGATAATCGAGCCCTGGTTAGTAAACCAAAACATTATGGGTTTGAATTTTGAATTTTTCTGGAAATTTCCCTTTTTTTTAAGTAGGTATTGAAATCGATACCTAGTTTTGACCTTTCTGGATAATACATCATCAAGTTCATCAGTGTACATGAAATGCTGGAAAAATTGGAGTTTTACCTATTAACAATAAAAAATATGGGCATTTTTAGTTTTTTGAAAATTTTTGTTGCAAAATGAGGTTTTGGGGGTACTTCAGGCCTAGAAAAAAGTGTTTTTGTTGATGTCCTACTACTATTGTATTAATGTCCTACTATTATTTTGTCCTACTGTTATTGTCCTACTAGTATTATGCATTAATGTCCTACTATTATTTGATTTTTTCAATGAATGCATTTTTTTCTAAAAAAATCCAAAAACAGAGACTTTCTGACACCGCGGGAAGACAGGGGGGCTGGGGATGGCGCCAAAAATGTCATTGACCACCAGACAAGAGAAAACACGGCGCAAAAAGGAGAAAAGTCAATACTAGCATGAAATTGCATGATCCTCAATGGCCGGCCAAACACATCAGTCCAATTCCCAACTCGAAATTTGAGATTCCGCCTTGAAGAAAATTGCGGCCATGGATCACAGCTTATCTTCACCGCCAATACCTCAAAGCAATTCGTTGGAGCAAATGGCGGGGCATAATAAGCCATAAAGAGTCTCAAACTTGCACGATGAAGCTTCGAGTTCCGGAACAATTCGCCCGAACAACATCTTTGGGCTATCTCTAATCTCCTTGCCTTTAATCGCAGCAAGAAAGCGAGGCTTAGCGTCGAAAAAAGGAAGACGGGCGCAACATGATAGCCGAGAGGAAGACGGTTCGTTTTTATTTCCAGACATTATTACTTGGTCTGGACTCATAACTACCGTCTTGAACGCAAGTTTTTTTGTACTTTTTCTTAAACCACGGCCTACAAGAGGGGAAGAAGTTGAAGATTGAAATAGTAATTAATAAATTATAACAAGAAAATATACATCAAGAAAAATAAAAAATACCAGCGGAAAATTCACGTAGTCCATTGATTTTCATGTATTAAATACATTAAGAATAAATACCCCCCTCCCAAAAGAAAAAATCAATGGACTTCGAATCTGGAATTTGAAAAATTTCCGTCCGCCCACCCGTTTCGCTATGAAATTGACGACCGATCCCTCCATAAAAGAAAGTCCGGTGACTTGAATAATTATTAAGTAAGATGCAAATTACTTAATTCCATCCCCACTCAACAGTAATAAAATATGAATAATGATCCCTATGACAGGGGAAAAGGGAGCGGTGTTGAGAAAAAAGCTAATTAAAAAGGAACCATTCCGGGACAATGACTTCATTAAAGTCTCGTAACGTTACCTTCCAATTAAAAGCCGACTGAGGAGCTCGCAAAAGATCGAAGGATTCGCAATAATCCGAGCTAAGTGAATACAAAATAATTACATTATTATTAATTAGAGCCACCGTATTTGGCGAGAAAGAGAATATTCCAAAAACAGGCCTCAAGTCGTAGCACCCGTACGCAACTAAAAAACTCAACTTGCAAACTCGACTTACAAACTCAACTGTCGAAATTATTCCCAGTGTTGCCAACTCGTCGCCTTGCTTTCCCTCTCTCGAGTACCGAAAAAACCTCTGAATTCGACTAAGAACCTCTGACTTACGAAAAGTTGAGTTCTTGACTCCAACATTAAAAAATACGAACATAAAATGATCAAAGTCAACTTCTAGTACAATGTCAACTTCGAGGTCAAACTCAACTTCGAGTTCAAAATGAACTTTGAGATCAATGCCAACTTCGAGATCAAAGTCAACTTCGAGATCAAAATGAACTTCGAGGTAAAACTCAACTTCGAGATCAAAATGAACTTCGAGGTCAAAGTAAACTTCGAGATCAAAATGAATTTTGAGGTCAACCTCAACTTCGAGTTCAAAGTCATCTTCGAGATCAATGTCAACTTCGAGATCAAAATGAACTTCGAGGTAAAACTCAACTTCGAGATCAAAATGAACATCGAGGTCAAAGCCAACTTCGAGATCAAAATGAACTTTGAGGTCAAACTCAACTTCGAGTTCAAAGTCATCTTCAAGATCAAAGTCAACTTCGAGATCAAAATGAACTTTGAGGTCAAACTCAACTTCGAGTTCAAACTCAACTTCGAGATCGAAGTCAACTTCGAGATCAAAATGAACTTCGAGGTCAAACTCAACTTCGAGATCAAAATGAACTTCGAGATCAAAGTCAACTTCGAGATCAAAATGAACTTTGAGTTCAAACTCAACTTCGAGTTCAAAGTCAACTTCGAGATCAAAATGAACTTCGAGATCAAAGTCAACTTCGAGATCAAAGTCAACTTCGAGATCAAAGTCAACTTCGAGATCAAAATGAACTTCGAGGTCAAACTCAACTTCGAGATCAAAATGAACTTCGAGATCAAAATGAACTTCGAGGTCAAACTCAACTTCGAGATCAAAGTCAACTTCGAGATCAAAATGAACTTCGAGATCAAAGTCAACTTCGAGATCAAAATGAACTTCGAGGTCAAACTCAACTTCGAGTTCAAAGTCAACTTCGAGATCAAAGTCAACTTCGAGATCAAAATGAACTTCGAGGTCAAACTCAACTTCGAGTTCAAAGTCAACTTCGAGATCAAAGTCAACTTCGAGATCAAAGTCAACTTCGAGATCAAAGTCAACTTCGAGTTCAAAATGAACTTCGAGATCAAAGTCAACTTCGAGATCAAAATGAACTTTGAGGTCAAACTCAACTTCGAGATCAAAGTCAACTTCGAGATCAAAATGAACTTCGAGATCAAAGTCTACCACTCTTTCAAACAGAAAGTGCATCTCTCTCGTGCTACTTGCATCTTGCTCAACTAACTGTTACCCCGAAAAGTTGTATCTATCGATCGGTTAATCGTGCAATCCTATTCAATCTCCGATTCGGTTCGTCCGGAAGGCAGGACGGATCGGGTGAGCGCATTAAATTATAACTAGATCCAATTTCCTAACTCCTGCCTTGTAGGATCGATGCTTTTAAATTCGCTCGGCTTTTTGGAAACTCGTGAATTTTTAAAATTACCCACTTCGGCCTTTTTAGGGAGCCGGAGTCCGGATAAACGAATTCTGACGCGCGGCATCGTTTTCTAATTCTCGGAACTGTGAAAGCGAGAAGGTACAGTTGAAACAGTTCATCATGGGCATGATTGTGGATTTTGAATTTTTATTTTGGACCGAATGCAAAATCTGACTACGCCATTTGTTTGAGCTCACCTGGCCGAAAGTGAAACTAAATCCAAAATATTAATGTTTACCGCGCGGAAATATAAGCTAGTGAGTAGGTGGAACACTCCATAAATCGAATAGATCAACTGAATTTAATCTTATTTCACGAGAAATAATGTCTTTTATGAAAATCTAAGGTAGATGGGCGAATCCGATTTTCTCGTTATTTCCCCTTTTTTCATCCTTCGACCTCATTATCCGAAGGAAACGCCGTGATTAAAGAGATGGAAACCGAAAGCTAGAGGCCTAAGGTTGGCAACTTTTGATCATTCTGCCCCTATCTTTACAAGAGAAATCAATTATAAGGGCTTGGGAGTGTCTTTGACGTAGATATACCGAACTCATAATAGATTGGTGCGTTTTTCAACGAATTAAATTTTTAAAAATATTGATACTAGATCTAGATTTTGTAGGATCAAAACTGGATTCATGAGAATTTCCTTAATAATTTTTCACGGTTAATTTCTAGAATAATTCCTCATATTTTCATCAGTGAATAGGGATAATGAATTTCCAATATTTCATGATGGTAATTTTCCATAATGAATTTCAAAATAATTCCCGTAATTATTTTCCAATAGCCAGCTGAAGAGTTTTCCTCCAAAACTGCATTCATCCAAATTCGATTTTTGTCGATATCGATTACGTTTTTCGATTTTTGATTTCGATTCATAGCAGCTTTGGTACCTATAAGCAATCGAAAATCGAAAAAACGAAATCGACATCGACAAAACTCGAAAGTGGATGAATGCAGTTTTGGAGGAAAACTCTTCAACTCAGACTTGCATCATCGATGGAAAAATATCGATATATCGGAGGAAAACATCGATATATCGATACTATCGACTACTTAGGATGTGGTGCACCACAAACTCAAATTTTTAATTTGCATCATCGATGGAAAAATATCGATATATCGGAGGAAAACCTCGATATTTCGATAGGTACTATCGACTATTTTGGATGTGATGCACCACAAACTCAAATTTTTATGATATGACGTCAATAGCGATTCGAAAAGTATGATCTTTCGATTTGGAAATATTTCCACTAATGGTCGAGTTAAAGACGATGAATCACAGGGCGAGCACAATCGTCCGCATCATTGATGGGAAAATATCGATATATCGGAGGAAGACATCGATATTTCGATACTATCGACTATTGCGGATGTTGTGCACCATAAACTCAAATTTTTGTGTGACGTCAATAGCGATTTGAAAAGTATGATCTCTAGATTTGGAAATATTTCCACTAATGGTCGAGTTAAAGACGATGAATCAAAGGGCGAGCACAATCGTCCGCATCAGCGATTGAAAAATATCGATATATCGGAGGAAAACATCGATATGCCGATACTATCGACTATTGCGGATGTGGTGCGCACCACAAACTCAAATTTTTAATTTGCATCATCGATGGAAAAATATCGATATATCGGAGGAAAACATCGATATATCGATACTATCGACTACTTAGGATGTGGTGCACCACAAACTCAAATTTTTAATTTGCATCATCGATGGAAAAATATCGATATATCGTAGGAAAACCTCGATATTTCGATACTATCGACTATTTTGGATGTGATGCACCACAAACTCAAATTTTTATGATATGACGTCAATAGCGATTCGAAAAGTATGATCTTTCGATTTGGAAATATTTCCACTAATGGTCGAGTTAGAGACGATGAATCACAGGGCGAGCACAATCGTCCGCATCATCGATGGAAAAATATCGATATATCGGAGGAAGACATCGATATTTCGATACTATCGACTATTGCGGATGTTGTGCACCACAAACTCAAATTTTTGTGTGACGTCAATAGCGATTTGAAAAGTATGATCTCTAGATTTGGAAATATTTCCACTAATGGTCGAGTTAAAGACGATGAATCACAGGGCGAGCACAATCGTCCGCATCATTGATGGGAAAATATCGATATATCGGAGGAAGACATCGATATTTCGATACTATCGACTATTTTGAATGTGGTGCACCACAAACTCAAATTTTTAATTTGCATCATCGATGGAAAAATATCGATATATCGGAGGAAAACATCGATATTTCGATACTATCGACTACTTTGAATGTGGTGCACCATAAACTCAAATTTTTAATTTGCATCATCGATGGAAAAATATCGATATATCGGAGGAAAACATCTATATGCCATGACTATTGTGGATATGGAGCACACCACAAACTCAAATTTTTATGACATGACGTCACCGTGTGGGAATTGCGATTTGAAAAGCATGATCTTTCGATTTGGAAATATTTCCACTAATGGTCGAGTTAGAGACGATGAATCACAGGGCGAGCACAATCGTCTCCAGGGGCTGATATAAATGTCGGCCTCCTGCAAACATGGCCGGCTAACTGGCCCCTCATTAATCTCCAAAACGTTGGTCCACGGGGTCGACTTGCGAGGGCCGCGATACGTTGAAACGCCCACACGGGGGTTGGGGCGGTTTAATTTAATTTGATAATGAGTAATGGTTTTCAACGGAATAACACTGGTCCTACCTACCGATTCAACATACGTTGTCTTTGAATTTCTCCGTTCGCCAATTGGACTAATTAATTATTTCGTCTCGCGGCGCCTCTCGTTATGAGAAACGATGGGGATCGGTGAGAAATCGCAATCTTCGGACGCGGAAGGGTGAAAACCACAATTCCGATGACTCTCGAGTTAATTTTCCGCTTCGACCCTTTCGAGGACCTCTCGATTTTTCGCTCAGCCGACCACGATGACGACTCGATAAGCAATTTTGAAATCGTTTCAAATTACTGGTGGTCCGAGTTGTTTCTGGACATTTGTTCGCAAATGAAGGCAAGTCGGTCCATGCACAACCTTATGAGAGGTTGAGGGTTAATTGGACCAGAGTAACGAGATTATGACTAGACTGATCTTCGACGGGTTCGGTTAAGACCGCGAGAAGGATATATCCGAGAGAATTGAGCCATACTCCAACTGGTAGGTAAGTGACATAATTTCAATAATGTTGAAGCAATCCTTGTTCTTGCAATAACCAGCTCTGCTCCAGAACGAGCCATGCATTCTGACAAACTACAGATCTTCGGGGACCTTGCGATGTGTAGGTATGCAAACTGACTTGAGCCAGAAGTTTCTGCAGCTACACAACAAAATGATCCGAAATGCCTGACCATCTTCGACACTCCAGAAACAGAATCAAAAATTAAACAACTGTTTCCAAGAATCTCAGACAAGTTTTTCACCAAATCCATCTCAGTGTGGTTGCATCAAAATCCATGCCTCCATGCTGTGTGTATGAAGGCATATCCACTCAGCTGGTAATGCCAGAAAATCGAAAGAATCCTTCGCTGCAGCTGATTTCTTGCATTTCTCAGCTCTGCTCCAGAATGAGCCAGCTGACAAGCTCCAGTTGTTCAGAAACCATGCTGACTGATGCTACCGTAAAGATTCTGCAACTTCGCTCCAGAATGATTGGACAGGCTATCTTCGTTACACAAGATATCAATCTCAAACCAAAATCATCCCAAAAGTCTGGCCATCTTCGAAGCTCCAGAAACAGAATCAACGATTGACCAACTATTTCCAAGGTTCTCAGACTAGTTTTCCACCAAATCCATCTCAATGTGATTGCACCCACATCCATGCCTCCATGCTGTGTGTATGGAGGTATATCTACTTGGCTGGTAAATGCCAGAAAATCGAAGAACTCCTTCGCTGCAGCTGATTTTTCAGCTCTGCTCCAGAATGAGCCAGCTGACAAGCTGCAGTTCAGAAACCATGCTGATTGATGCTACCGTAAAGTGTCCCCAACTTTGCTCCAAAATGATTAGACAAGCCTGCCATCTTCTCCATTCCAGAAACCAAAGATTGGACAGCTGCACCCAAGGATCCCAGACTAATTTTCCACCAAAGCCATGTGGATGCATTCAGTTTGGAAATGTCCAAAGCACTGATTGGCGTTCGTTTTCCCCAAAATGAATATGGTCAACGGCTCAAGTCACAGAATTTCCAAGAATGCGCTCAAAATCCAGCTCTTCGAAAAAAAGCCGTTATCAGCGCGTCACGAAAATAGTTAGTATGATAAAAATTGTCTTCAAAGTGCACTAACGCTCATCACGGATACAAAACATGGACCGAGTCTCACGCAAGTCAATCGAGTCCCAGGAGAAATTCGCTCCTCCGCTCAGGAATTATTCAGCGCTAAGTTGGATCTCTTTGCGAAGTAATTAATTCGAAATTCTGAGCTCTCGAAAGCTCTCGAAGTGAACTAGAAGGACGACTATGAAGAGGGGCATCTATTCAAGCTGATCTTTGGACCACAATCCTCCTTGTAACCCCTTCTGAGAGAAAACGGCTCTGAAGAGACTTGTTGCTTTTGTCGGAGAGAGATAATTGCTCAGAAGAGAGCGAGATAGGGTCAAGGAGTTCAGGCCAAAAAGGGCGTTCTCTCGGAGTTATAAGTCTAAAGAGGCTCTCGCGAATAGTGAATTAGAGAATCGTCCTGCAAAAGGGGGGGGGGTGGAAATGTATTGAAAGAATTAACCAGAGATGGCGAGAGAGGGAAGATGCCCCGTATGAATAGGTTTACACGTTTGAAAGGTAATGGCACCCGAGGAGGGGCTTTCAGGTAGAAAATCGCGAGTTGCCTCGGAGCCGAGCCAAGTTTTGGATACCCTGTCCGGTCCAATTCGGCTCAAAAAGCCCAGACGAGGCCAAAACTTAACCCTCCGGCGAAGGCACATTACTCGGCAAGAGCCCTTTCCCAGACTGGCGGCTCGCCAACGGGTAAACTACCTCTCATGTGCAGAAGTTCCCCATACATATTTGTGAGTGATAAATAGGGAAAATGAATACATAATACTCCTAGCTGAAATACTCGATATCTTCCTTCAATCTCAAGCCAGAAGTTAAGTTAACAATTTTCAACGAAAATCGATCTTTTCAAAAATCGATCGAATCTGATCGATCTTTTTCCGATCAGCGCCTTTGTCCGTATCACTTTAACATTTTTTTTGAGATTACGATCTCACATCACATTGGCAGTTTTCGAGCTCCGTATGGTAACCTTTTTCGAGCGTTTGACGACAGTGTTGAAATGCAGAATCCGTAAGCTCATTATATTAAGGTAACTGGCGGGTAACGAAATACAAACAAAACTACTCAACCCTTTCATCTTCACATCGTTACTGACTTGAAAATCTTTCAGCAGTTCCGCGATTCGAACTTTTCAAAAACTTCTTTCCCCGCGCATCAACCGACGAAGTTGAGTTCGGAGATTTCTTGAAAATTTCCTAACCGGTCGGTAACTTTCTTCCGTCCAGCCGATCTTGTGAATGGTTCAATGGGCCGTGACGTAGTTTCACTTTTCTTCAACTTTCCGCAGATCGTTATTTTAATGGTCGAACTTTTCGGCAGAATCGATAGGCGAAATTGGCTGAACGGGTTGGCGGTTGATTTTGGATACATTCGTTTACATGTAAACATTTTTCACGATAGAAATAATCATGTAAGATCAATAATCTTGGGCGGATAACGTCAAACTTGCTACCAAGGTAAACTATAACCATTAGATAGGTTACGGACACTCTCGGCCTCATGATAGGCAGATGTTGTTAACAAAAGTTTTTTCCACAAAAAACACATCAGAGACATGTGAGATCATATGACGTCATTGATAAGAGCGATAGCGCCAGACCCTCAATTTTGCACTACTGATAGCCCCTTGTTTTGTAACGGTACCTGACTGCTTTTCGCAATCGGGGAAAAGGAATTCGCCAAATGTAAAAAACCGTCGAATAGAAGGCAATAAAATACGAAGTCCTCGAAAACAATTATTGGTTTCGTTCTCAAATACGATTCAAACCGTTCGGAACAGTCTCTGTGTACGGCCCGCTATCTTTCTCTGTTTCCTCGCTTCTTTATCCGACTGTCCTTTTCGCTCGCTTCATTTCCGATTATACGATTGGAACACCTCCTTCCACGCGAAAATCGGTTGTTCTTTAATAGGCCTTTCCAAAGGCAAGAAATGGCCGTTTTGTTTGGATCGCTCCAGAATTGGCCCTTTTCTACCATGTTCGTCCTTTAGCAATGAAGGCTCGAATTCCGTCAAAGGATAGATTCTACCATTCCTACGAACGGCCCATTGAGTTTATTTTGTTTTTCTTCTCTTTCTGCAAGACGACGAGGCGGACAGAGAGATGCATAGCGAATAGAAGGAAGACGGTAAAAAAGGGAGCGGAGCCTCGTAGAAAAATAAAATGGAGATTTTTTCTTCGCTTTTAACCCCGGGTCGGGCGGTGGCAGACATTCAAGGGATCGTTGATGTTCAATCAGATGCTCTCAATAGGGATCGTAGAATTGAATAGACCGAGGCTTCCGACTGAGGGGGATCAAGCATAATCAGCACGATTCCATCGATGAAAAACAATGTCCTTGGTGAATAAAATCAGCTACCTCTGAAGGTAAATCCATTCGGCAGTCGTATGTTGGTCATACTTGGAAATAATCATCGAAAGTATACGGTGGTGAAGAATACGTGTCCCAAAAGGTCTGCCAAGGCTGGCAATATTCTTGCTCGAATTGACAATTGAGATTGGAAACCTGGGAATGTTTTCTCAAATTCTAAGCGTTCCAGAAGAACCTCAATGTCCCAAAACACTACGTGTTGCCGCCATAATGCTGGAAATTCAACATAAATGTTGAATCGACCGATAAACGCACATTTACATTTAGAAACGAAAAATTCGTTGATTAATTCGCAACTTTAATTTATAAATGAAAATGACCCAGTCTCCGGGTGAGAGTAATTGATGAGCGAAGCTGCAGATCGCCCTTGATTATTGGAGTTGCCGGAAAGCGAGCAATTTATTTAGCCCTGCGGAAAACGGACAGTAAGCCGCAGAGGCCGACGCTGTTGCCCGAATCTTTGGAAAAGCGCGGTCGAATCAAGTAAATGAAATGTTCGCGAGGGGAAATTGCCACGAATGAAGGGGATTCTGCTGGTGAATACAGGCCGAACTGGAAAGTCCAGATTGGGCGGCCCTTGGACGGCGATTAAGTTTCGGCTAAAAGGGCGGCGAAGTTCAGGCCGGAGGGGCGCGCGTTCGGGAGAAACTTCATGAAGGGATCGTAATCAGAGTGGGATCGATAATTTAAAATCGAGTTTCCTCTGATTAAAGCAATGATGAAGGTTATGCTTGGAATAAGCAGACGCGTATGTTCACCCATATTCCAGTCTAGAAGATAATTATGATGAGAACAAATCCCTCGGGTTTTTCACGTGGAGTCAGTTTTTTGGCATTTTTTGCAGCCGAGAAGAGCGGTTGAAAACGTCAATTTATTCTGTGAGTAATGCACTTGGCTAAAAACTACCCAAAACGATTTTTCCCCTAATTTTTTGACTTTTTTCGAAGAGCGAAAAAAAAACGATTTTTGAAATGCCATTGTCATTGTGGTCAGGGTGCACCACAGTTTTCTTCCTGGTAGAGTCATATAGCATGGAAGAAGGTCAAACCATAGCTGCCAAGATGGTGGGCGAGGGAAGCTGGATCTTCAACCGCATCACAGCGAATCTTGAAGGTGAATTATCCTCTTCTCCGGCGAACTACCGTCAACAACCAACGTCTAACGCAATTATGGTTTAAAGGGTAACCCGCAGGAAGTGAAGGATTCAGAGGCAACCTCCCTTACCTTAGGGTCAACGTTGGTAAACGGCATTCGAGGCCCCGGCGGACTTAGGGACTCCTCCGCTGACGGGTGACCGCCGAACTAAATTAGCCCTTGCTGTAGAGAGAATAACAGAATATAAGAGAATAACATTTTTCACGTGGAGTCAGTTTTTTGGCATTTTTTGCAGCCGAGAAGAGCGGTTGAAAACGTCAATTTATTCTGTGAGTAATGCACTTGGCTAAAAACTACCCAAAACGATTTTTCCCCTAATTTTTTGACTTTTTTCAAAGAGCGAAAAAAACGATTTTTGAAATGCCATTGTCATTGTGGTCAGGGTGCACCACAGTTTTCTTCCTGGTAGAGTCATATAGCATGGAAGAAGGTCAAACCATAGCTGCCAAGATGGTGGGCGAGGGAAGCTGGATCTTCAACCGCATCGCAGCGAATCTTGAAGGTGAATTATCCTCTTCTCCGGCGAACTACCGTCAACAACCAACGTCTAACGCAATTATGGTTTAAAGGGTAACCCGCAGGAAGTGAAGGATTCAGAGGCAACCTCCCTTACCTTAGGGTCAACGTTGGTAAACGGCATTCGAGGCCCCGGCGGACTTAGGGACTCCTCCGCTGACGGGTGACCGCCGAACTAAATTAGCCCTTGCTGTAGAGAGAATAACAGCGGGGAAGAGCAGGGGTACAATCCACCCTGGAGTAGTGGCCCTTTGGGCAGCATCGGTCGGTGCTTTCAGCATTGAGTTTACCTGCAGCGCTGGGGGAAGTTATTGTATCCTTTGGATAGAGAATAAAGGGGATGCAGTGTTCTATTGCTCTTACGAAACTATAGAGGCGTCCCCTATAGCAGGATTCGCCAACCGCGAAGGTGCACATTAATTAATAAAGAGCTTTGAATTAGTAATTATTGCTTTCAGCGCGACGAATTTCGCAATATTAAAACAGAGCGTATCCTCGTCATTCATTGCTTTAGAAAGTCCTCAATAACCTGAGTATCGAATAATTTACGATTTTGAACGATTGGTGCAAACGAGAGCATTTCACAAAGGTGCAACATGTGACATATTATACGTCAAACCATTGGCGATTCCACCGAGCATCAATATCACCGTCGAATAGAATGAAAGAAATAGAATAGAAGAATGGATGAAATAGTTCAATCCCATTGAACATGACAAATATAAAGAAACATGAGTTGTGTCCATCATGGCTGACAGCCTGACAATGACTGTTAAGCTGTCGGAACGCTGACCGCAATTCGAGTAGTCCGTTTTCTCGTTTCGGGCCAAACTATTCGAGATAAAATGTAGTTTAACGTTCCAGGCATTGCCCTTGGCCTGGCAACCGAAGTTGACCCGGGCATACCCTGCCGCCCATAGTTGAAGCTAGTCAGAGCTACGAGTCTCTGGCCCTGTTCGAATCGGCAGTCCCGGACAGCTCCAGGTCGCAATCGACGTTGAGCATATTCAATATTTGACTGGATGAATTTGTTCATGAAGTTGCTGAAACACGGCTTGGCGTTGTTAGCAACTAATCCTGGAGTAGTCCGGGACTGCCTGTCCCAAAAGACGATAAGGGCGTCTGGTTACTCATTAGCCGTACACAGGCCAATCCAGGACATTTTTGGGTAACCAAACAAATTCTATTCTAGCATATCATTTTTCGATCTTTGCCTTATCTTATCGGATCCTTCTCTTATCGGATCGATCTCTCATCGGAGCCTTATCTTATCGGATCCTTCTCTTATCGGAGCCTTATCTTATCGGATCCTTCTCTCATTGGAGCCTTCTCTTATCGGATCCTTCTATCGTTGGATCCTTCTCTCATCGGAGCCTTTTCTTATCGGATCCTCTTATCGGAGCCTTATCTTATCGGATCCATCTCTCATTGGAGCCTTTTCTTATCGGATCCTTCTCTTATCGGAGCCTTATCTTATCGGATCCTTCTCTTATCGGAGCCTTATCTTATCGGAGCCTTATCTTATCGGATCCTTCTCTTATCGGAGCCTTATCTTATCGGATCCTTATTGGAACTCGAAAAAACACACTTTCTAGAGGACACTGAGGAAAAACGTTGAACTGGGTTTCGTACATTATCTTCCAGCATCAACAATTTTAGCGATCCTAGCTCAACTAAGGTCAACTACCGCCATCTGACGCAATACCCTAAAGGCAGCCTGAAGGACAAGTAGATCCCATCTTGCCTAGTGTCGAAGGTCAAGAGTTGGCAAACTGTAGTCAAGGCTCGGAGTGCTCTCCGGTGACGGGTGACCGGCAAACCGAATTAACCCACCGGGGGGTGGTCGGTTCGTGCTTTCAGCGGACGAGTTTACCTGCAGCGCCCGGAGAAATTATTGGGTTAAGCCCTTTGTATAGATAGACAATAAACGAGCCCATCACTGCAACGTCGCCGTTCGAGTTGCCTTGTTCAAGATCTATTATGAGATTATGAAGGCTTATCTTGTTTCCGAGCTCTCAAGCAGCCGCCAATTCAGCATGCACCGCTGGGGACGGCTCAATCGATAGTTATCGTTACCGCGGGACGTTTATTGTTGCGGGATAATTGGAGCCGCCGAGTGGAGCGCTAAGTCCTAACTTGCGCGGGAGACTTTTGTCAGAAGTCCAGCGACGTGATGAAAATGTGGGCCGATTGACGGGGAACTTCATGCGTAAAACTAGCTTTGCAACCTGCAATCAATGGTTAATCTTGGCGGTGAGCCAGTTACTCCAACATTTGAGAGGATTTTCAGCGATTCGTCATTTTACCGAAAAAAAGAGAGAGATAAAATATTCTTAGTTGGGCAACACTGGTGGCCTATCGTTGATGCTGATAAGAGTGTCGCGAAAAATACATTCAAAATGGGAAAATTTAGTTGATTTTCAACTTTATTATTTTTTAACGAGCAGGTGCTATTCTTACTGGAAATTTAAACACGCCCACTTGTAGTGCTTTCTTCGTGTGTTTTCCGACGAAAAACTACACAAAACGTTGTTTTTCTCGAAGAAGTTCACTATCCTCTAAATTTCAAACAGTCGCCAAAAATCAGCTATTGCATATTCAGAGGTGCGGTTGGTCGCATTTAACGCAGAAATGTACCAAGCATATAGTAAATTTTTTTTGATTCGGCCAAGTGTTGTAAGTTTTGCTGAATCGTCAGAACAGTGAACAGGAATCTTCAAAATTGATGAATAACCACGTTGTTTGGTAGGTTTTCGGCAAAAAACACACAAAGGAAGCATTTTAGACCCACCATTCTATATATGGGCGTGATCAGCTTTAAATTTCGATTTAAACATAGTACCTGGTCATAAAAAAAAATCAAATTGGAAATTGCCTGATATTTTAAATGCTTGGGGCACTGCACAGCAAAACTTCTGTTCAAAATTTTGTTCAATATTGCATTATTTATCAAATAACCTCAATAATCAACGTTTTTTACTTACATTTGACGTAGAGCATTGTTGCTTGCGAATACTCGGTGCCGACTTCATTTTCAGCCACACACTCGTACCGGCCCTGATCGTCTTCGACGGAATTCGTGATTTGCAACGCTCCTGAAACAGGCATGGTGAATACTGGTTAGCGGATATTATGGGTATTGAATTCCATGCTAGATAGGCCGATGAGCAGTTCCTCGAATACCCGTGCACATTTCAACCCCAGGTTTCAACCCCTTCCGAGTTTACATGGCTCGAAGGCACTGGGATTCCTCAAAAATGACTTTTTCTACATAATAAGCCAAAAAACATTTTTGGCATGTTCCATCTGATTCTGGCCCCCATAAAGATTCGCAGGTTTTTTCGACAGAATGTAACAATAGCCGAAAACGATTTTGAAAAAAGGCCTCAAAAAATGACTTTTTCTACATAATAAGCCAAAAAAAAAACATTTTCGGCATATTCGAGCTGATAAATTCTCGCCATGGAAATTCGTCATAATCCCTCGCTCCGATTTCACGGTAAACTGAATATTTCCATGTTCCACTGCGAAATTCCAGGTGAGCCGCAGAATGAAAATTTGGCCGCCCTCAGACAGAAGTTACTAATCTACAAGAGCAAGTAGGGCAGGGGCTATTATGCGAGATAAGTCCCCAACGGCTT
This sequence comes from Nesidiocoris tenuis, assembly GCA_036186465.1. Lineage (NCBI taxonomy): Eukaryota > Metazoa > Arthropoda > Insecta > Hemiptera > Miridae > Nesidiocoris > Nesidiocoris tenuis. The sequence continues at coordinate 4,498,829 of AP028923.1, forward strand.
ACCGAGTCGAGACTCAACCCCTGCGTCATTCCAGTACGTGACGCAAGGTAGAGGGTTCGAGTTCAAATCCGCCCCGGGGGGCTTTGCCCCCCACCCCCGCCGCGACGTGGCTCCTGTGTGATTTACTACGTCCCTCGCCTCTTCGGGTCGCAATGGGACCCTAACGCCGCCCCCCTCCTCCTCTCCTCGGGTTCTCTTTCGTGAAGCTTGGTAGCGTATCGAGGGCAAGGCGCGATCATTTTGTGCATTTTTTTTTCTGCCGCTGGAAATATTTTCTTCGTACCATCTGCTTCGATTTGAGGAGCGTTTTGCCGAAAGCTAGCGATACCCATTTTCAAAAAAATCGATCGTGATCGCTACACGCATTTTTGTTTACTTACCTAACTAAAATGAGTACCTAGGTAGTGAAAAAAAAACTTTTTAATACTTAAAAAAAGTTTTTTATTAATACACACATTTTTATTTACAACAGAAATGAATTTTTAATTTTTGAATACTTTTTAAAAAATTCACAAAATTTCACAATACGCATTTTCAAAAAAATGTTCATAATCACTACCCGCATTTTTATTTGCTTACCTAACTAGAATAAGTACTTGAAAAAAATTTTTTAACTACCACACGCACTATTTTTCATTTATTTGCCCGGCAAAAATGATTATTTTATTTTTAAATACTTTTTAAAAAATGCACAAAATTTCACAATACGAATTCGCAAAAAAATGTTCATACTCACTACACGCATTTTTATTTACCCACTTACATTGCAGAACGCAGTAGGTATTTTTTTTCAATTACTTTTCAAAACAATTTCTTATTTGTTTATTACTACTACTTTGTTTTGTTATTACTACACGCATTTTTATTTACTTAGCGAGCAAAAATAAATATTTTGAAAAATGGTTTAATGTTCATAATCACTGCACGCATTTTCATTTACTTAAACGGCAGAGATGAGTATTAAAAAATTAACTTACTTGCCCTAACTTTGAAAAAATTTATACAATTTTCAAAAAATGTTCATGTTACTACACCCTTTTTCATTTACTTACCTAGTTTTTTCGCCAAAATATTTTTATTTTTATTTCTTTTGGTCGGAACATTCATCCTTTAATACTCAACTAATACTTTTATGAATTTATTTCCGAGATAAGTAAAAAAAAGATAGCTGGCATGAAATTCCCGGTGTGTATTTGCCAGGTTTTAGGTACTACATTAAATTTTGAAATTCTCAATTCGAGACTAATCCATCCGGCAGTTGTATCCCCGGAATTAGAATTCGGCCATTACGATCGCACGTTTTTCTCTACCCTCCCATAAAAATTTCATACATTTGCATCAAAAATAAAATTTCTCCCACTCCGGTATTTCTCCCGACCGACGTTTGAAAATTGAATGACGTGACATTTGATCCTCGCGAGGGTGTCATCAGCGTGAGAGCGCAGTTTTCTTTTCATCCTTTTTCCACCCCCTGGAAATCCGTCCGACTAAAGTCCCTCTCATTTCCATTACGGTCCAAAAGACTTCCATCGCGACTTCACTCGCAAGCACGTTCTTTGTAACTCCATTCACAAATTTCACGTACTCCACTGCGCCGACTTTCGACCCCGGGTCGTTTCACAATTTCACCTATTCGACTTTTTACGTTTCCTTTAGCTTTTTCGCCCGTTTTCAATCTGCCATTAGCCGTAGTGGAGTGTCGGACGATTCAGGGCTGGAAGGCCCTTTATTTCGAAGAGTCGTGATGTTTTTCGAAAAGGAGCGAAAGGGCTACTTTTTGTTGTCCTGGCGCCTTCTTCTTGTTTTCGCGTCGCTCAACTGTTAGCCGTAATTAAGGTAGCTTTTCAGGGGGTGTTTTTTCTATTCGCAGTTTGCACGTCCTTTGAATCGCTGTCAAAGCGGACGACTACAAACCTCGATAGAAGATGAATCGAGGCGAAAATCGGAAAAATGTTGTTTTTGTTGTGTGCACTCTCAAGTTGGCATTTTCCTTCCATTGCTCCATTTTGAAATTTTTCACTGATATCGAAGCCGTATTTTGAACTAGGGATGAGTATCGATTGGAAACTATCGATAATCACCATCAAATAATCTACCGAAGGAAACCTTCGATTGTTAAAAACCATTGGTACAAAACTATAAATAGTATCGATACTTCTTTGTTCGAGTGAGGAAGTTTTAAAATTGAATAGATGCCAAGGATAATTCAAGTATTTATCTTTGCAATTTGCGTAATACAAATTTTGTCAGTTTAGTCAATCAAAATGAACAAAAAATGCAATGACGAATTTTCCATTTAAAATTAGGCTCAAAAGTGGGATTCTGATTCAACTTAATATCGAAATAACAGCTTCCAAAACAGTCTACACTACACAGCACAGTTAAACAGGGAGTCGACCGTCAACTGAATTATTTATAAGTAGTGATAAGGATAAAGAGAAGATTCGATGCTATCACATTGAAGTAATCGATAGTGGTGAAAAATCGGTTCTAAACTATCGATGGTAAACACATCGACTACCGGATGCAAAACATCGATAGTTCGATAGTATCGACCATCGATGCCCATCCCCTATTTTGAAAAGATTCTTTTAAACACTCCCGAAACGAATCGAACAAATTTTTTGCGGTTTTTAACAGTTACTCAAATTGACATATCGAGAGGATTTCTTTCTCATTTTTCGTCGCCTTATTCGGTATGCATGTTTCGTTCTCACGTAGCCAATTTCCGAAGAGATCCATTTTGAAAATTCTTGCACTGAAATGTTCGGAAAGTCTGCCATTTGGCACCACTTATTGTTTTTCGTATTGTTTAGAATATTATTGGGCACTACAGTTGAAAATGTATACCTTATAAAAATGTTCGAAAATAATTTGTTTTAACGATTACCGGTTTAACTTTTTCTTTATTCCCGATACTAATGTGTCCAATAACGTATGAACCCCTGTTATCAAAATTTGTTTTCGAATTGAATCGCTATAGGTATGGACGAGTGTAAAAAGTCACATACTAGCTACTCGAAACAGCAAATGAATAAAAAAGCTGATTTTTCTGTTCAAGTTGAATTGTTCAAAAAGCGGTATTTTCTCCATTCTCGGAAGGGCTCGTATGATCGTGCTTTATTTTCGAATTTCGTCCCATATTTTCGCCCGAGTATAATATTCCGATACGTGGAAAATTGACTCGGCCGACGACGACTCGCTCGATCATTCTCTTGCCTGTCTGTCAACTGTCAGGCATGAATATTTTGATCGAGCGGCCGCGCCAGCATCATTTCACCCATGCTGTGCGGTTTTGGGTTTCCATCAGAAAAACTCTCTCGCATCATCGACCCAATGTGAACACATTCGGTTTACATACTCGGATTGCTCTTACATTGTTTCGTACTAGGCGGTGACATTCGGAAAACTCGCGTTTAATTATTGGTAATCGAGATTTTCGTCTTGAAACATTGCTAGGGAGACAGACCAAATTTATGATTAATTTTTACGCATGAATATGAGGGAAGTATAATTTTTTAGACCTTAACAGCATTAAGTAGGCTAATCAAAAGGGAGAGTTTGAAATTCAATATGCTTTAAACTTTTATAGAGAGGCAATTACCTAACAACATGAACCTGAAATAAGAAATCAAATAATTAACATATGCTTATGTATCATACCAAAATTCACCCGGTTTCAATACAGCAAGCATTCTTGATACTTATCCAATATAAGCCAACTTTGACAATTACCACGAAAATATTCGAAAGGCAATCAAAAGCGACGAGGAAAATTCAAAACAGGCCCAATAGCCCAAGACACGCCCAATAGATCGCATTGGGATTCAAAAATTGGTACCTATGTATCATGACTACCTACGGGTTTACTAACGTGAAATTTAATTATCTTCAACTTTGATAGAGTGAAATTTTTATTGAGTATGCCGTTTTTGAGATACAGGCATATAGTTAGCAAAGGTAACACTTGTTCAGCCAATTTGAGAAAAATTGATCAACTTTAACGATAGATTGCGGTCAAACGGCTGAACCGATTTTAACGTTTGAGGATGCCATTCGATGCAAAAATTTACGCTGTTTGAAATTGGTCTGACTGAAATTTTCTGTAGGATGCGTGGTTTACGAGTTATAAGCAAAAAACTGAAACAAATGCCGGAAATCGCGGTTTTTGAGCAATAGTTTTCGCAAAAAATTTAATCCAAACCCCATAAAAATCCCCATTTCTCTCTATTGACTCCAGGTATACCAACTGGACTCCAAATTATTCCCAACAACTTACAGCTAAAAGGACAATAGTATTTTACCAAATTCACATGCCTGAAATCAAGAGACATCACGAACTCGGAAAAATGGTTTCTTATGCTTATAATGAAAAATATGTTACTGACTCCCTTAAGTTAGGTAACCTACGGTTATTTTATCCGGACAAAACACGCCGACCGCCATGGAAGACATATCTGTCGATACCATCAAGAAACCTCAGACAGCAACACGATGGCGAAATAAGCATCAGCAAAAAATGAATGAACATGCAGCATTTCGAAATGCACTCTCCACGATAGCAAGAATTAAAATGCCCCAAGACGAAAACTTAAATAGCGTCAACTTAATTCACTCATTTCATCTCAACGATACTCCAACGACATAAGCGCATCATTCATTTTTAGGAATTTCAATTAAACGTCAGCCGCACATGTTGGACACATTAAAGCATTAAGGTACAATGCATATTCGATTGTGGCTGTGGATACCTCTGTCGAATTCCGTCTGTTGGTTCGAAGAACGGTTGTACCCTGATGAGAGGACATTCGCTGGAATCAGAATTTCCTAATTAGGCAAAATGAAATTGGAATAGGATGAGATTCAGGATAAGGATTAGAGGATAACGATCAGGTTGAAGATGCGGATGAAGAGCCGGAGTATGATTAGGATGAGGATAAGAATCAGGAGGATGACGAGGGTGAAGATCAGGATCAAGATGAGGGCCAGGAGCAGGATAGTGATGAGGATCAGGATGAGATTGAGGATCAAAATCAGGATGACTATGAAGATGAAGACGAGGATGCGAATGACGGCCAGGATGACGACGAGGATAAACATCAGAGTCGTGATGAGGTTCAGGATGAGAATGAGGATCAAGATCAGGATAACGATGAGGGTGAAGATCAGAATCAAGATGAGGGCCAGGAGTAGGATAGGGATGATGTTGAAGATGAGAATGAGGATCAAAATCAGGATGACGATGAAGATGCAAACCAGGATGAGGATGCGAATGAGGACCAGGACCAAGATGAGGATAAACATCAGAATCAAGATGAGGTTTAGGATGAGAATGAGGATCAAGATCAGGTTGACGATGAGGGTGAAGCACAGGATGAGGTTCAGAATCAGGATGAGAATGAGGATCAAAATCAGGATGAAGATGAAGACGAGGATGAGGGAGCGAATGAGGACCAGAAGGAGTATGAGGATGACGATCAGGATGAGGATGAGAATAAGGTTGAGAATCATGATGAAGATCCAGGAGTCCACAAAATGGATGAAATTGAGGATCAGGGTCAGGATGAAGCTGAAATTGAGAATCAGGATGAGGATGCGTATAAGGATCAGGAGTAGGATAGGGATGAGGATTCAGGATCAGATTGAAGATGCGGATAAGGATTAGGATGATAATCAGGATAAGGATTCTCACCTGAGTGAAGATGAAGATCAGGATCGGGAAGAAGATCGGAATCAGGATGAGGATCAAAATCAGGATGACGATGAAAGTGGAGAGTACGATCAAGAGTAGGAAAAGGATGAGGTTGATAATGAGGATCAGGGCCAGGATTAGGACAGGGATGTGGATGAGAATGATGGTCAAGATCAGGATGGCAATGAGGGTGAAGATCAGGATCAAGATGAGGGCCAGGAGTAGGATAGGGATGATGTTGAAGATGAGAATGAGGATCAAAATCAGAATGAAGATAAAGACGAGGATGAGGATGAAGATCAGGGTGAGGATGAGAATAAGGTTGAGAATCATGATGAAGGTGAGGACCAGGATCACAAAACGGATAAAATTGAGGATCAGGGTCAGGATGAAGCTGAAATTGAGAATCAGGATGAGGATGCGTATAAGGATCAGGAGTAGGATAGGGATGAGGATTCAGGATCAGATTGAAGATGCGGATAAGGATTAGGATGATAATCAGGATAAGGATTCTCATCTGAGTAAAGATGAAGGTCAGGATCGGGAAGAACATCGGAATCAGGATGAGGATCAAAATCATGATGATGAGAGTGTAGAGTACGATCAGGAGTAGGAAAGGGATGAGGTTGATGATGAGGATCAGGACGAGGAGTAGGATAGGGATGAGGATGAGAATGATGATCAGGATGGCAATGAGGGTGAAGATCAGGATCAAGATGAGGGCCAGGAGTAGGATAAGGATGAGGTTGAAGATGAGAATCAGGATGAGGGTGCGAATGAGGGCCAGGTGACGAAGAGGAATATCAAAGACCAGGACGAGAACGAGGATCAAAATCAGGATGACGATGAAGATGAAGACCAGGATGAGGATCAAAATCAGGATGATGATGAGGATGTAGAGTACGATCAGGAGTAGGAAAGGGATGAGGTTGAAAATGAGGATCGGGACCAGGATAGGGATGAGGATGAGAATCAGGATGAGGTTGATAATCAGGGTCTGAGTCAGGATTGTGACCGAGTGGATGATGTGGATCAGGATAACGAGGCGGATGAGGATGATGGTCAGGATGAGGATGTTGGTGAGGTTCAGGATGTAGGATCAAGTTGAGAATCAGTTTGAGGATGAATATCAGGGAGCGAAAATTGAAGAAATGAAAATAAACGCAATTTCTTGGCATTGGTTCTCAAAAATATGAAAATGTACTACCTGAGAAACTGTTTAATTTGTAAGCCAAATGTATTCGCTCACCCACGCTCATTCGGAATTGAAACCGACAAATACGTAGTAGACAAATACCGATTGAACAAGCGAGATGAACCGAGCCGGTAACACCTGTTAACTCGAAGATGTGCCACCCGAGATAGAGGGCAGTCTAGGTCGACGGAAGAGTGACGTTTTCAATTTACTAGGCAGTTCTCACTCCCATATATTGGAGCCAAGGATCGGGATATAGACCGGTATGTGATGCTCTGGGGGTTGAGAATGATGAAGTGATTCCACCGCTGCCCGACGGCATTCATCATCGGGGAAACTGCGCTATAACCTCGCCTTTCGCGACACCTACAAGGGAGTCTGGGATCCCCCAACCTAAATAGAATGGATAGATAGCCTGTTTCTCACAAATGGACTAGTATTTTGTGTAGTGAGCCCGCCCTACGGCGGCAGTGTTGGTGTGAAAGCACTCATGTTAATATAGAAGTATGATCAATGAGTTTCACCTCCTGTCAAGCCCCCGGTTCACCCCGTCTGACATCGACCGTCACTTTGTCAACTTCTGCGCCCGCACGAACTTTCGCGATCGTCGTTCTCGGGAGCGCGAATTCTGCTCGGTTTTTTTTTTCTCTATAGATTTTCTCTATTTTCTCTATAGATCGTATACGATATGAAAAAAAAAAAAAACAAATTGGACATAACACACAATACAACCATATTTTGAAACCTAAAAATACTGGCACAATTTGATCATATTTTGACTGCTTTTGAGGGTGTTTAGGTCAGAAATTTCAAAAAACTTTTTATACTAATTTTAAAACTCGCCTAAAATAAAAATACGCCAAGTTATCGGAATATGAAAAATATCCACATATTCTGCAAGGTAAAACAAAGATTTCAAGACCAAGATCAGTCAAATCGGTGCATTTCTGTGGCCGGAAAAAAATAAAACAGAAAACACTAAAAATGCAAATATATCGGCAGTACTGTGAGTTATTCAAATTCCGATTAAACAGGGTGGTAGGTCTTGCCGAGACAAACATTTCAGTCCAAGAAATTTGATGAAAATGGTCCTAAAAGTTGTGGTTTGCTTCAACTTGGTTCATATTGTCCGGGCAATCCGATCGGAAAAGGTTAAGGAGTCCAATAGTTAGGGTATATTTTTGAAAAAAAAAAAAAAAAACTCAATTTTGAATGTGATGCCGTGAGTTTAGAATTTTTTGAGTATTTTTCCCGGGTTCCTCGCTTGATTTACCATAGGATAGGGGTTTTCCCGAAAATTTTTGAAAATATTATTTCTTAATCGGTTTGGCTCGAAATTTCCTGAAGCGATTTCTCCTTTTTCGCGCTTTTGAGAATTTGAGGAGGTTCTACTGGACCGATTTTGAATTTTTTGAGCTTGTTGGATTGCTTGAAGGTTTTTACACATTTTTCACTACCTATATGTCAAAATTAGTTGGGTTTTGGTGATTGAAAACTGGTTTGACGACTAATAACATCAGGTGGTTCTAGGTAGATAGCAGTGGTGGTCGCAGATTTCAGATAGCACATGTGGCGTTTTTTAGGTTTTGAGCGACTTCTAGCGGATTTTTTGGAAAACTAAGTAGTTCAGCGCACGGAGCGCGATATTTTGCATAAAAATATGTATCGAACTCATTTTCGCCAAAATGTTAGATAGCGCATGTTCGAAATTAAGCGACGACTTGCTCTTTTAAGCAGAATATAATAAATACTCAAAACGATGACTGGAAAAAGAGATCAATTTCGAAATAGCAGACACCAGCCCAGAGTCCTTAAAGTTTGAAAACAGATCGGCCACCCGATCCAAGCTCAACAATGCCAATTACAATCCGGAATCCGTCATTCCACAATTCGGTCCACAATCAGCCAAAGTATGATCCAACATTTTTCCTGTCTGCAGACGTCGCTACATTTTCCGTCACGCCAAACTCGGAGAAAAAAACACCCAGGCCTTCTCTTCCTTTTAGGGTTATTACTCGACTGTATAGCCCCTTGGGGGCATGGCCCCCGCCCATTTCTCCCCTATCTGCTCAATGGGCTAACGGAGGAAGATTTTTATGGTTGGTGTACACGAGGTGAACTGTGAGGGAGGTGGGAAGGCTTTTAAAAACCACTCTACTGAAGGCGATGCCACCTGATCCCTCCTCTATTCCAATTGGCAAGGTAAAAACAAGGCCAATCGCTTTTTCTCCCCTAACCGCTTCTTCATGCTGGATTCTGATCCAAAATGAGAAGAAAAAAAACTGTATATAGTATAAGGACTTTGCATAACTCGATTTAACTTGATGAAACGATAAGGCGGGATCAAGAGTCTTTCAATTCAGCTCGTGGAATTTTTTCTACCGAGGATTGAGGTGACAGTAAAGAGGATTGAGAACTCATTATCGGTTTTTTTACCAGTCGTGATAAAGGGATTCGTCATTTTTATCGACGAGTCCCTCCTGAAAGACATGGAATGCCTGAAAACGCTGAATACTAAAGTTTATTTTGGTTCGAGAAAACAATTTCGCCTGAAATCACGTTTAGTGGAAACATTGTTTTGAAAACTATAGGTGGATTCGTGCAGCGTCGCTTTGCAAACTGTCAGGGACCATTCGAAAGTCTCCGACAATGCTTCGGATAATCCTCGAACAGAATTTCGAGTCCGATTACGACCTCAGTTTTAGAATCGGCCGTTTTCGGATGAAGGATTACAATGGCTAAATTACGCTTATCTAGGAAAGACCGACGGCGTTTAAAATTCCGTTTCAGCCGGGGATTCCGTAAAATCTACTTTCGGCTCAACAAGAGTTAACTGGGGCTTTCGGGCAATCAGCGAATAGCACGAATAACACCGATGGCGTCAATACGCCGGAATTTCCTCAAATTCCAAAATCTCTCATCTTCCGCGAGAACGTAGAATGCGGAATGTTCCGGGGGTGCGTACCGTATCGGTTGCTATTCGAAATGTCGAAATTTTGAAAAAATTATAACGTTACATTGAAACTCAGTTAGGACTTAGCTATTTTGAAGGATGCACCACTTTCTTAACCTCGAATCCAACTGGAACGCAAACAAAACTGTTTTTACTACCTATTTGCAGAGTACATTGACGTAAAACCGACAATTGGAACGGGTATTCAGGAAAAACGTTTTACTCATACACTTTTGCTCAGAATCACTTTCTGAACAAGTGTCTACAGACCGGTCGTTGTGTCCGTCTATCCGTCCGTCCGTCTGTCCGTCCGTCCGTCTGCCCGTCAGGGGTCATTTACAATAACGAACATAACTCTCTCAATTTTTAACCTTTTTTTCAAATTTCTTGAACAGGAATGTTTGACTAAGTAAGACACATCACCCTGTCGAACCGGGATCCGAGTTACACACAGTACTTTCGATATATAAGCATTTTTTGTTTTCTATTTTATTTTTTCCCGGCTACAAAAATAAACCGATTTGAGCGTTCTTGGTCTCAAAATCTCCGTTTTACTTTGCAGGACACGTGAATATTTTTCATAATCCGATAACTTGACTTATTTCGACTTTAGGGGAGTTTTAAAATTTGCATAGTGAGTTTTTTGAACTTAACACCCTCAAAAGTAGTCAAAAGATAAATCGCTTCAAAAATTCCAATACACTTTAGTGTTTTATATTTTATTTCTTAAACCGCTGGTTCACCTGATGAAATCCGAAGCAATTTAATTTTTATTCGGCCTACACGAGGTGACAATCACCCGCGGCAAATTATGCGCAAAGTTCTAGACGCCTGACATCTCCGGCGGGATGGAAAACCGGTTGAAAACTCGACATGATAATTTCCCAAAGAAACCCTTGTCTCTTTCACCTTCCTGGATATCCTCTTCTGCAGTTCTCGGCGAATGACTAACTCGCGTCCCATCAAGTACCGCGAGTTCGAACAAGTTCGCGAGGCAGTTAGTAACAATTTCAAAGTCATCGTGAACTCCCTAAACGAAGCCGAGCGAGTTTGTTCCTTCGGGCTACAATTGCTATCCCAGTTCCTCAACTTAATTTCCTTTTTTCCCGTCCCCGACCTCCCCACATTCGGGGAAGAATTTCGAAAATTCTTCCAACAACAATGCGGGGCGAAGACTAAAATTATAATTAGAATCGCAGTCGATAAATTGGGAATAGAAGATGGTAAGAGTTGACTTGCGAGCGGTGCGTAGCGGTCACTGCCGGCATTTTCGTCCCACGGTTTGTTTACAATAAGGTACCAGTGTTGCCAAGGTGTGGCCGTCAAAACCCCCTGCGGCAACGTCAAAAAAAAACCCAAATCCCCCCAAATATGAAAAAATCTCCGAAAACCCCAAAAGTTAAGGATGAATAATTCATTTTTAAGCATTAAAAATATAGGTACTATTTCTCATAAAACATACTTAACTCCATAATATACAACTAAAATTTTAAATATTACCTAAAACTATAAACTATTTATTACTAACTCTTTCTGAATACTTATCAGTAAAGTCAGTAAATTAACATACTAAAACACCAATAAAAATTAGGTTTGTACCTACCCACAAGTTGGTAGACGTACATCCCATACCCAAATGGCTTTTATTTGAGTACCTATCTCTCAATTCAGTTAGCTGTGCAGTGGCAGCCTTAGCTGTAATTTATCTGCAGCACTTACTTGGTATTTCTTCATTTTTATACTTTTTTCTAGTCCCTCTGACTTCCACAAAAACCCTCAAATTTGGGGGGAAACCCCCACAACTTGGCAACACTGTAAGGTACCTACCTAGGCAAGTTACACTTCAAGGTCAATCGATGCCGAGTTGAATCGAGAAAAATCAACAACAATACCGTTTCAATCCACCATAGCTTCTGAACGGATCAATCGATAATTTTCCGGCAGCCACCAATCGATTCAAAATTTAATCGAGAATAAATGAGATTATGTGAGAAAATGCCGATAACCCAACAGTTTTCGAGCCAAAAATAGTTTTTGTTGGACAAGACAGGGGGCCCCATAAGGGACACACAGGAGACAACAAGATCTGTAGGACGAACATGTGCCATCGGCCGCTAGGCGCGCCACCGTCGAGAATTTCCATCTTCTATAGGTCATTTATAAATGACCAAGATGCAAAAACTTGTTAAAAAACTCGCTGTTTATCTTTGACTAGCCAATTTATGGACGACGGGACTTCGCAGTATGAAAAAATTAAGCTGGACGAAAAAAGAGGGAGAATTGAAGCAGGGTCAAGTTTCCTCTCATAACCCAATAAAGTCCCCATGGATACGGGGAATGATCCAGTTACCGACCAACGCCGATGGAACTGCACGAAAGAAACTAAGTCCCATAATACCTCGGGTTTTTCGGGGAAGTTTTTTTTCTTCTTTTTTTCCAACCGTTTCCGGCAAATCCTTTCTTTTTCACTCAGGTTTCCGAAAATGCGTCAAACCTTCTTTTCGGCCAACCCTTTCTGCTCCGTAGGTATTATACCTGAATAGGATAGGAAAGTAGATTTGACTCGGGCTGTACCGAACCTCGAAAGGAGACTTAAGTCGAATCCAATTTATCTCAGGTCTAAGAGAGTTTCCTCCATGTAGAAACAATCGCGATGTGAACATTGAAAACAGCATTGGTATGTCCCAAAAAAGATTGAATAATAACGATACTCTGGGTATGGTATAGTATGGGTACAACGAACTTACACGGGAGGGTAAAAAAGTTTCGAAAAATCTTTTTAAAAGTCATTTGAAGTTCTGGATTCGGATAATTATGCGAAAAGTAACTGGAAAATGGCGGTTTTCTACCCCTTGCTATCCTCATTTAGATAAGCGGGATTTAGCAAGGGTGCGTGCTGTAACCGTTGCTATTCAAATTCTAAAAATTTGCAGAATGATTGATAATCCATTGAAAACCAACCTGATTTGGGAGCTACAAGGTCATTAGTGGAACGAACTGGCGCGATCGAATAAAAAAGTCACGGAGTGTTCTGGATTTGGGTAATCTTGACAAAAAATTAGATACCGAATCAGAATCTTTGAGTAAGAGCAATCTGACGGCTTTCTCCCCGCAGCCGATCTCAACTTTAGCCAGAAAGTAGTTGTGCGGGATGTAGCAAGGGTGCGTGCTCTATCCGTTGCTATTCAAATTCAAAAACAATAGAATAAAAAAGCCATGAAGTGACTTGGGACAGAACGGGTGATGATTTGGGGAATTTTGAAAAAATTGATACTATATCAGAATTTTAGAGCAAAATTATGGCTTTCTCTCTTCTTTATGGATGTTGCAAGGGTGCGTGCTGGATCCGTTGCTATTCAAATTCCAAAACTTCGCAAAATGGTCGATAATTCATTGAAAATCGTTCTGATCAGCAGGAGATGCACTACTTTCTTTACCCAATCATCTATATCGAGGAGTAGTGGCTCCACATCTCATATGATGAGTCATACGTCGATAGAAGAATAATCGATATCTGCACAGTGTAAAGACATACGGTTCTAGATCTAGGACTAGTATGACTGCTTTGCTCATGATGTAAACTCTTCGGAAGCCACCTTATGACCATCTTTGTTCATGTTCTTCAATCCGATATTCATTTGAGAAACCCAAAAAATAACTTTTTATTTCGATTATTGCAACAATAAAATTAAAAAGGTTGCAGAACATGCATCGAAAAGCTTACCAGGCATCTGCGAATTGTTCAGTATCGTGTAGCGGGCATTCTTCCCGATCTGCACTGGCAGAAGATCTTTGACCCATCTGATGGCCGGGACGGGTTTGCCATTCGCGGCGCACACGAGAACGGCAGTATGACCCATTTCGATGACTTTGGTCGTCGGCTGTTGAGTTATCTGGGGAAAGCCGGCCGGCAATTTGTCATCTGGAAAAGAAAAATTGTTTGCCTGATAAAAGTCGCTCATATGGTAAAGGAGACCAAAGGGTAAAGTGGACCAAAAATCATTGCAATCACAGGTCATGCCTTACATGTTCCAAAGTTTTTTTTTTTTTTTTTGGAAAAGTCAGGTTGTATTGGAGCTAGAGAACCTCCTTTTGGTCCCACGTTGAAGCTAATACGATTTTTAACAACCTCCATGGTGGGGGTAACGCGTTTTTTTCACATTTCGATATTGATATGCAACTCGTAAAAGTGCAGCATGGAAAAAACGACTTTTTAAGAAATTATTTTCGACAAGCCATATCTCAAAAGCTAAAAGGGCTACAAAGCTGCGGTTGGGCTTGAATTGTCACAAATTTAATCATCTTTAAGACTACTGATTAGACGTTTTTCCTAATTACGAGTATTTTTCGAGATATGAGCGATAGAGTAAAAAAAGTCCTGAAATTCTGTGGTATTTCGCGATGTTAATTGCGACGCCGATCGATTTTGGAGTGGCAAACCAAAAATTCGTATTCAGCACCCCAAAAAGTAACTTGAGGAACCTAGTACATTATTTTTTCTTCGCCTAACCATTTATTTATTGGGCTCGTGGGACTAGTCATGGCTGGAAGTCATTATCCCTCCTCGATAAACTGCATCTCGACCGATTTTAACTTAGGTCAGCAGACTTGTGGCGAGACGTTGCAACGGCTCCGTCGTCTGCAACGTTACATGTTACGACCGCAACCTCCTCGAGGTTACCCCTGCCTTGTAACCGTCCACAAAACATCCGGGGTACGTTGATATGATAATCCGTAACCTCTCAACCCTTGGCAACGAGTGGCCACGCCGAAGGAAGTCCTCGAGGAAACCCACTTCTTAAGGTCCAGTCAGCGCTTATGTAAACGAAGGGAAAATTCTCCAAGGGAAGGTTAACTGTCGGGGATTTTTCCCTCGATGAGCACGAAAGGGAGGTTTTTTCCGGGTCATTTCACCCGTCTAGCTTGTCCGAATCATTCGCTAGCGATTTGGATTGCCTATTCTGTCCTGCGAGGCATTACGTGGGAACCTCGACAATTCTACGAGGAGTTATGGAAATTTTTTAGACGATCCGCCGACCCGGGCCGGTTAATCGTTTCTAGGAACTGGAGCCGACCCCCATAATTATTCTGAGTTTTCCCCGCATTAAAAAAAATTGAAATGCCAGACTCTACGTATAAAAACGACTCCTTGAAATCCGCTTGGAAGAACCATAACGAACGTTAATATACTATGGTTTGGTTTATCAATTTATTTGAAAATACTACGCTGATTTATCCAAGGACGCTTGCATTAACTAATTGCTCAAAGCGATGCCGTAGGTTTAGAGTTTTTCGAGTATTTTTACCGGGTTCCTCCCTTGATTTAGCACAGAATAGGGGGTTTTTCCAGGAAATTTTGGAAAATTCGTTTTTAAATCGGTTTGGCTTGAATTTCTTGATGCGATTTCTTCTTTTTCGGTTTTTTGCCAATTTGAGGGAATTCTACTGAACCGATTTTGAATTTTTTGAGCTTGTTGGATTTCTCGAAGGTTTCTACACCGTTTTCACTCCCTGTAACTCAAAGTTGGTTAAATTTTAGTGGTCGAAAAATGGTTTGAAGACTACTTTTTGATATTAAAAAAAATATATATTTTTTGAGCCTTCAAAAAAAAAAATTTTAATTCCAAAAAAATATTTTTGGGTAAATAGGTTTTTGGTAGATTTGTGACACAAAAATTGGCAATTTTCTAAGCGTCTCCAGGAATGAGAAAAATGCAAAAACTTATTCCACAGGAAAAACCTAGGAAAAAATTTAAAAAAAAATTTTGATTAAAAAAGATTTGATTCTGTTTTTTTTTTTTTTTTTTGGCGCAAATCTTCAGATGTTGGCTAAAAAACATGAGATTTCTCGTTTCGGAATTCTCACACTAGGGGGTCCGTTTTTAGGCTCGGAACTGCAAAACTGCGATCCGGCTATTGGAAAATGAATGTTTTTCGGATTAGCCAGCTTAATAGGGTGGACAGTTTAATTACGGCAGGGTAAAGAGGTCTGAGGTGGATGGGGCCCGCGTCTGGCCTTCCTAGAAAATCTCAGGTAGAAGGCATTGTCCCTATGAGACCTCGCCAACGGGTATCACTGTCGTGTTTAATCGTTCAGAGTTTTCATATTTGTATACAAGTTTTGACTCCTACAATAATATTGTATTATCAATAATCAATACAGTAATATTGTATGTATTGTTATTATGCAATAATATTATTATATATTATGTATCGTATTATGATGAAGAACCTACCAACTCCAACTATTTGAACTTTATTAAATAACAGAAAATAATAGAAAATAATAATAATAAGAATAATACAAAATTTTTCTGTTATATCCAGACAAATAACGTAAACTTGTCACTAATTTACTAAGCAGCCTTTTTACTATGGATTTAAGCTAATTTCTCGAAAACCCGACTTTTTAAAAACTATCTAACCGTCACCCCCGCATGCAAGATTGATAGTCATACGCGAATTTCCACCCCGCTGTTTGTGCAGGGCGTCTCACCCTTTGGCCTCCAGGTCCCAGGATGCGACCGGTATACCCTGATACCCTGGTCCATTCTCCAGGACTCCTTTCCAAGTTATGGGAGGAACGTGACTTAGATACCGGCTCGGGCGACAACCCTTAGCCCCTAATCTTAACTCTATCGTCTAAATTGCTTCTCGTAAAGGGGTCCCTAGGATTAGGCGTTTCCTAAGCCGCGGGTTCGATTCAAATCTGATAAAGCCCGCAATTACAATCTTCCGTCTTAGCGTAAATATTCAAATTCTAATATTGCAAGGTGGGTTCTTGAGCGGGTTTTTTCAAACCCCACGTATACGCCCGTGTAGCTGAAATTGCTCGAATACACAGCTCACATACAGGCTGTTATGGTTAAGTCGCTCCTCTGAACGAACCTGATACCTATTTTAATCTTTTGAAGACTTTAGAAATACTAAACCAATTATGATCATTCAAATCAATTCCCATGATGGAGTAGGTCAAAAAACCGAAAATATCGAATAATTATTTTCTCATAAAAAGTTCAATTACGTGGCTTTATTTGGGAAAATGGTTTAATAATAAAAATATTTGCTCGCAACTTTGCTTCACTGTACTTGAAAATTTGAGAGTTTTAGGGATTCTTCTAAACTATTTTTATTTTATTTTTATTTATTTTTTTTTTTTGAAAAATTAATTATAACAAGAGCAGGGGTCCTTAAGAAACCCAAGATGGAAAATTACTTCTACGCCCAGAGACACCGTGGATCTTTGGGGAACCGATTGTACGCATGTTCGACTTCGGAAATGGAACTTCTCACATAAACCACCCTACGCACACTTTCGCACCCTTGCGGGTATATTCTACAACCCCTACATATTTTGACAAGCAGCGCGTTCCCTGGGGGACGGACCCGACGTGGAACGCGTCACGGCTGCGTGAAGTTGTAAGGGTGGAAATATGATACAAGAAGTTGACAGAGATCGATCGAGCAGGGGAAGAATTTGACGTGAAATAAGATGCGCAAGGTTTCCTCTAATTACGTCAAAGTATTCCAATTTAGGAATCGATAGTTTCCGTTAAAAACCGGCTATAGCATTTCCAAGTCAAGTTGAGAATTTCCCAAAATAAATTGAGAATTTCCCCCAAAAAAATTGAGAATTTCCCAAAAAAATTGAAAATTTCCCACAAAAAAATTGAAAATTTCCCCAAAAAAAAATTGAAAATGTTTCAAATTGTTTTGAGAATTTACCTTACCAAACCAATTTGAGAATTTTCCCAACTTATTTGACAATTTTCCAAAGCAAAATGAGAATTTCCTGTTCGAAAAATTCTGTATTTGGCTTGGACATCCTATAAATGCCGTAAAAGCGAGAAGAAATACAAATATAAACCGTCACCTTGGTCGTTTTCATCATTAGGTATCATCGTTTTCAAATTTTTCGCGATTTTCAACGTTATTATCATTTTTGTAATTCTTGTCATTTTCATTGATTTTAATCTGTTGAACACCGATTTACCGAAATGCAAAGAGGAGCTAAACTTTTTGCACGTTTTAGATATTCAAGCACTTCGAAAATGACCTCCACAAAGGCCATTTTCACGAATAAAATTTTAATTTCATATCAGCTGTCTTCACTTTCATTTCCTGGTTCAGAAAACCCATTTTGGGCTTAATATAAAGTTTTCTCTTTAGTCGTAAATCCGAACGTCTTCGAGGGATGGAATAAGATTGCATTCTTTGTAAGTGGATACAGTTAATAATAAGAAAGTGCCCATTTCAGTTTCGAATGCCTGCGGTTCCAAGTTTTTCCAAAACCCATACATTATTCATGGCGTCCATCTTTTTTTCCACCGGTTTTTCGAAAAATTCCGCGGATTAAAATGCCGGAAAAGATGACGGCCTTATGTAAAAAGGAAAAGCGCTTTTTCGACCGAACCGCAATCCGATTTGGCGCATATCTCCGCGGAATATAAATTGCGAAAATTTCAATGAATTATTGAATTAAAGGTAGACCGAGGTCGTGGGGAACTAGGGGTGAAATTTAAAAAGCAAAGTTAATGCAAATTTAAGGGAGGACGTTGTATCGTTTCAGAGGCAAGTAACTAAACAGAAACTGAATCTTAGTTATCTGAGAAGGTAAATTCGAACGAAAGTAAACCTAAATATTGGTCTTTGAAGCCGGTTTGCACTAGGGGCGGCTATTCCATTCGTCTAATGGATGTTCCCAACCAGACGTCGTTTCCCTGTCTTGTCCTCTTGCAAACTTGTCAATTCAAAAACCTAATTAGTTTGATTGGTTCTGAGAATCCAATTGAACGCGAGATATTCGAGAAAATTTACTCTAGCGAATTTCACCCCTAGGGTTTGCTATTTATTGTGGGAAATTCGACGAGGGCAGAAAAATTTCGATAATGGGCTCTCAAATTGATTTTCTTGCCTTTTTTCAAATCGTTTTTATTTGTTATTATTACAATTGCGCATGGGCTAATAAAAGAGAGATCTAGAATCTACACAATCTAGTACGCAATTTTTGAATATTCATTGATAATTTTTTATAAATTAATAAATTTGCTCATGAGATTGGCCTAAAATCGTACCAGAGCTTCAACTTTTACTTATGCACTTTTACTCAGAATCACTCCCAAAAAAAGTGTCTGTGTGTCCGTCTGTTGTCATTTAAAAATGGCCGTAGCTCCCTCAATTCTCAACCTTTTTTCAAATTTCTTGAACTGAGACGTTCATCTTGGCAAGACCTATCACCCTGTTCAACCGGAATTTGAATTACTCGCAGTGCTTCCAAAATATTAGCACTTTTAGTGTTTTCTATTTTATTTTTTTCTGGCGATAAAAATGAACCGATTTTAGCGTTCTTGGTCTTAAAATCTTCGTTTTACCTTACAGAATACGTGGATATTTTTTATATTGAATTAACTTGGCGTATTTTCATTATAGGCGAGTTATAAAATTTGCACATTTTTTGACCTAAGAACCCTCTAAAGCAGTCAAAATATGATCAAATCGAGTCAAAATTTTACGTTTCAAAAAATGGAGGTATTGTGCGTTATCTACCCATTACCTGTTTAAGAAAAATGAACCAAAAGTCGGGAAAAAGATGCCCTACCCACGCACAGTGGTCCAGAATTCAAATCTAGCTCGACAAAAATCAGAAACTGTACATATACCACCAGATTTGGTTTCTTAGAATTTGTTTGGGTGTAGAAACGAAAAATAGGGTCTGCTTAGCAATAAAATGAATTCTTCCTTAAGTTCAGCAGCGTTTAAAAGAAAATAGTCAATGAAAATCGGCTATAGCCACCAAATAAAAAAAAATACCAAAATGCTCATCCATTTTAGCACTCAGAGTCACAAAACGAATTCAAAACTGTATCAGTATACTTGGGATTATTTTTGGAATAGAGAAATTCCTCATCCCAGATAATGGAATCCAAGAAATTTACATTGTATGCGAACGTCACAATACTATCCAGGAACAACGCAATAATATATTTATGATACCTATCGTAAATTGACTAGGTCACAAAAAATGAATTAATATATGAAGAGTTTTCCTCCAAAACTGCATTCATCCACTTTCGAGTTTTGTCGATATCGATTTCGTTTTTCGATTTCGATTCATAGCAGCTTTGGTACCTATAAGCAATCGAAAATCGAAAAAACGAAATCGATATCGACAAAACTCGAAGGTGGATGAATGCAGTTATGGAGGAAAACTCTTCATATTATCTTCTGTCATCAACAGTAAAAAAATAGAGAAATAGAATCAATCTTCATCAGAAATTCTATCATCCTCCTCAGTTACAAAGTTGAGGGATTCCAGCAAATCGATCACATCTTTATGAAAACACTTTTTATTTCTTATTGGCACTCATTCCGGTCGGAGAAGTTACCAAGATCCCTTAGGACAAGGAAAAGATCCTTCCGCGAAAATACGATTTCTGCACTACTTACAGCACAAAAAAAATTCATAAACTCATTAGGGGCAGAAAGGGGCAGTTCGTTTTTGTTTTTATGGAGTCTTCAGAGTCGTACTTATAAGGCTTTGGCCTCAGAACCTAGTGCCAATTAGTGCCAATAAAGATATACCAACTGAAAGACGTCAAAACATGGGAAAAACTTGATAGCGTACTACACAATGAGAATAATTTTTTTTTAATTTTTATTGAGGTTTTAGTTACTTCTGACCTCTGTCTGAACGATCCATGACGAATTTCCGGCTCATAGGATATGAAACTGATCCTCTTCCATCTCAACTCAAACGCTGATTTCACACTAATGACGGCAATGGCTTATCTCGCCAAACAAATGGTGCCGGGGTAAGGGTCAAGAAAGACCGAAAGCGAAACTGGCTCGGTTTATGTAAGTTCAGACCTTTGCGAGTGCATGTATATACTTGATTAGTTCGTTTCTTTCCAGTCGGAAAATTATTTTTGTCGAGCTAGATTTGAATTCTGGACCACTGTGCCACGTCTTGATCTTAGGAACGACGGGGATGCGAACCGAGGGAAAAAACGCGCCTATTCCTGTGAACTCGGGCGATTCTCGAGCACCGGCGAAGGGTCCATACGTTGTTCCCTTCAAGACATTAGAAGACCCACCCCTGCGTGTTTCCCGGCGATTCCAGCAGCTTCCCTTAACCCCCGCCCTGTAACTGGAAAGGGAAACCCTTCGCTGAGAAAGAGGTGTATAAAAGGGTCCGAAGAAACCTTAGCGTTACACGTCGCATGCGGCCGGACTTTTGCTAAGTGCTCCAAAAGACCGCGAGGAAAACCACCCCTAAAGTAAAAGAGCGGCCATAAACTTTGTCCGAAGTGGCAAGACCGGGAACGCGATTGCGACTGGATATCGCGAAATCGTGTTCATGGTTGTAAACATGCATATTGTACCTAAACATGTTGTTGTCTAAACAAGCGACTTCCCATAACGAATTTCGTTACGTCAAAAGTTGTGACCCGATTTCATGAAAAACTCCACATGGAAAATTAGGTATCCCTGCAACACCCATTATGGCACACCCCTAGTAACCGACCATGCAGACATGTGGCACCACAAAGACATTACGCGCCACATTCTTCGTCTTGAAAGCCTGGACCAAAACATAGAGATCTGAAGGACCTAAAGGCCCGTGGGCAGCATAATATGCTATCATGGTATCATCATATGGTATGGTGGTATGGAAAATATTCAATTGACGTTTTATTCGATCCGAAAAAATCGTTAACGCTGTACAACTCAGCTGAAATCAACCTCTCCTTACAGGTCCGGAGGAGAGATCAGTGATTGGTCGAGGTGGCGTCGGCATGAAACCGATAAATTTCATCGGCTTCCCCAGGCCACGCCTCCTTGCACTTCAATTCCAACTACACCTACCACTTAACAAAATAATTTTTTATTTAAATTGAATTTTGTGATTTGGCTAGAAGGTTACCGAAGAATTGCCAAATTTCAAATTCGAAAGTATCTGCAAATTTTTTTTAGCTAACCAAAATGATGTACTATGTACTTAAGGAGGGGAATGTGGTGTCTGTCCTACGTGACATAGAGCAGACTATTATTTTACTTTTACAGCAACAACAACAATAAGTGACTACGACCTACGAGTCGATTCATTTTCAGTTCTCGCAGTCGATGTTTCAGCAAAACATGAATGTTATTTTTCCGAGAGGTAAAATTAAGTTATTCATTTTTGAATCCGCGATATTATCATTATCCGGGCATCACACTAACAATCGGAATCGATCCTATGCAAAGAGTGAACTATTTTTCTCAAAGTATTTTGCCTGGACCACGTTTGTGGGCGCACAAAAATGTTGAAAATTTGTTTGAAAAAATGCAAAACCCATAATAGGTTCTAGATTTTTTTCAGGTTCAGTTTGCAAGTAAATAATAGTTAACTACTTTTCCCCGCTTCGTAAACCCACGAAGACTCAATATTTAGCGAGACAGAGGTTCCCCAGTCCAATTGCAGTGCTCCAGTTGGCTCACGTACACGTCCGAGGTTTCTTGATAAAAGTGTAAAAGGTGGTGACCATCTTGAGGGGGCCGAGGGTGGGAAAAGGCTCTTAAGACAGTCCGACTCCCCTCCACCGGTGAGGAAGAGTATTTTAGAGGTTTCGAGGGATTTATATACCTGCGAGTAAAAGCTGGAAAGGGTAGGGAGAAATTGTGGGGTCACAAATTTTTCCTGGCCCCCAACCTACATGGAGGTACATTCGAGAATAGCCTTTTCAGACTCGAGTTAGTGACCTCGATAGGAAGTTTAACAAGGTATCTGTTTTTTGAGTACAGTATTGTCATACCAGCTTCGAAAGCCTTAACAATTTCAAGAGCTTTTTTTTAAACAAGCCTTGGATTTTAGTGCACACATAAAGAAATTTAAAGTTTTCAAAGAAAGCGCCAACCTCAAGAAATAGGGAGAGAAAAAGTAAAAAATGTTTTTTCACCCAATCCAGATTTGTAGGCATAAGGGGTGTGGACAACTGTCTGTGTATCCGTTACAAAAATGGCCATAACTCCCTCAAATCTTAACCGTTTTTCAAATTTCATGAACTGGGGCTTTTGTCTTATAAGACCTATCACCCTGTATGAAAATCAATTAATGTGTACCTACCTCTATTTTATAGCATTTTTCTTAATAACTCTCCAACGGGAATTTCTTAGTTGGAAAATATGGTCTCATTACGGTCTTGAAACGGTTCCGAGATCTTCCATTCTTCTCCTACCCATCCAGAAAGACGTTCTATCCCAGTCAGACTACTTGAATCGCAGACATCGTCCCGAGTGCCTACCCCACTCAAGTATATTTTGATTCAAGTCGTACGTGGACTGGATTTCGCGAACAAAAGGAAAATCCCAACGACGTCTTATAGGTCACCAAGCAGACGAGGTAGAGGGATATCCTTTGAGTTTTAATAGAAGGATCTGTCTGCCAGGGCCACATTCATAACTAATTGCATTATGAAAGCGAAGACTGGAATTATGCATATTTTCAAACCAATTTTCAGGCGGTAGGTATATCACATTAGGTTATTAGGCATTATCGAGCGTTTCCGAACAATTTTTCTTCAGAAAATTCCATTTTGTTTTTTGCTCAAGTCCTCAAAATCTGAGGACACACCAGGTGGAAGTCCAGACGCCTCTAGCAAGCAGGACTGTATCGTCTAGGGATGACCATCGATCCCTAATATATCGATGTTCGATAGTATGCTGGTATAATATCGTAGCTCGATAGTATGTACCACCGATAGTATCGACCTACAACTATCGATAGTTTCAGAAAAATATCGGTTTAGGTAAAAGAAAGTAAAATCAACAATTTACCATTAGTTTTTCTCTGTTCCGTTCCTTGGCCTAAGAAGAATCTCAATTCTGATGATACTATCGATTAGGTATTGTTCATATACACCAAATTTGTATCCAAAAAACATTAGAAATACGATTCTATATGCAAGGTTTCGATTTTCCTATCGATCCTACAGACCACTGATATCAATTACCATGGATGAATATCGATATTCCAGCCAGATGAAATCGATTTTTTAGGGACTTGATATTTTTCGGGTTTGTGTGATGTTAAAACCTGGAACTTACGGTTGAGTCAACATACCGGATAAAGCTGATATATCGTTTTAAAAAATATCAGCTAAAACTCAGTTGAACGACATCGGCTGCGAACTATCGATACCGGTGGCTACCGACCCTTGCATCATCGATGGAAAGATATCGATATATCGGAGGAAAAGATCGATATTTCGATACTATCGATGGCCATCCCAAGGATCGTCGACAAAAAGAAATGCAACTCAGCAAATCCATCGGTTTGCTCACTTTTTCACAAGGTTCGCTGGGCAAAACCGCGAATCGGCAGAATCGAATATTTATATTTACGGAACGGACGACGATTCGAACATGATAAGTTCGGAGGACGTGGCCCTCGTTGATGCGTAATCCGAGTAGGAAATATACAAGCAGAATATCCGACACCCTCGAAAATGCCAACGTCAAGCTAACAGCTGAAATGGCAGGCTCGCTTTGCCAAAACGAGAATGTCATTTTAAAGGGATAATCCACGGCCATGTATGTGAGAAACGGCGCACATTACACAGCCGTCACCCCAACACGGGCACGGCGGTGATTCATTTGTGATTACGAAAACACTGCGAGAGTGTACCGTTGCCAATTTATAATATATTTAGTCGAGCCTTTGTGCTCCGGCGAGTTACCCCTGTTTTGCCCTCATGTGGCCCCAATTAGGTAAGCTAAACCGTGGTACGGATGTCGAGACGGCTGAAGTTTCTCTCGCTCCTACAGTTTTGGAGAAATTAGAGGATTTAGAGGCTTTGGTGTGCGCCGAACTCGGGCCTACACAGGGCTTACGTAGAAATATCTCAACTAAACCATTCCGGAGCTTCTCATTTTGCAAATTGCAACGTTAAAGTAGGCATTTCGGCCGATGATGTGCAAGGCGAAAAACAAAAGGCCGAATTGACTTTCCTCAGGAGCTCACTCGATATTTTCTCCCCTGAAGAGTGAGGTTACGAGACGAATGAGGTGATAATAGCGACGGGAAGAATGAAAACAAAAACAAAAGATCCGTTATTATCTTTGAAGTACATTGTCATTGTGTAATCATCAGCGCCACCAAGAAACAGAGGAAACAACAACAACAGATAAGACAACAACAACAACAGATAAGACAACAACAACATTGTGTTATCCACAATTTGGGGTTCGGTGTGGCCAAGCTATCCAGGGTAGGATAACTACAAAGAAAGAAAGAAGGGAAGAACAAAAGAAAGCATAAAGGAAAGCAAGATTGATTGAAAGACAAGAAGCACGAAATAACAAAAGAGCTAAAGAAAGAATGAAAAACAAATGAAATAATGAAATGATAAATTGAAAGACAAAGGTAGGAGAACAGAAGGAAGAATGAAAGAAAGCAAAAAAGTTGAAAGACAGGAGAATAAAAGAGCGAAGGAGCAAAAGAACAAAAGAGCGATCGAGCAAAAGAGAACAAGATCGAAAGAACAAAAGAGCAGAAGAATAAAAGAAATTACGAAAAACTGAAAAATTCACCGAGCTTCGCGGGATCATAAGAAATAATTATCAACACAAGACGCAACTCAATTTCAGGCCTTCAAACTGGAATTTACAAAATTGGTACGGTGGTGGTAATGAGAAGCGCAGGCGGTAATGAGAATTCGAGATGAGAAATTTGCGAACGAGCAAAAGAGAGCAAAGAACAAAAGCATTTACAGAGGCAAACAACATAAAAACAAAAGATTAAAGAAAGCCAAGATAGAAACAAAAGCCAAGAAACAAAAGATAGAAGAGTAAAGCGGAAGAGCAAAAGAGCGATCGAGCAAAAGATAGCAAGAGCGGAAGAACAAAAGGAAGAATAAAAAATCACGAAAAATTGAAAGACAAAAAGAACGGAAGAACGAAACAAAGAATGAACAGAAGAACGAAATACAACAGAACAACATTGAAAGACAGAAGAATGAAAAAACAAAAGAGCTAAAGGACGAAAGCACTTACTGAGGGAAACACTTTAGTTGAAAATTTGGCAAAAATTTGGTGATGTTGAAGACACAATGTTTGTTTATGTAAATCCGCACCTACACACTCAGACACTCATTTAGAGCATTCTAATTAAAGTTTACATTTTTCAAATTTTCTCACTTTCTTGCCAATCACGAGACTTCCATTACCTTCGTAAATATGTACGAAATAAACCGGTATCGAGCCTCCATAAATTACACGCAACAAGGAAATTACATTGTAGAGCGCTTGAAAATTGAGAAGAACAATGAAAAAACAACGGCTTTCCCCCATCTCTCTCGAATACGGTGGGAAAACAATCGATGATCTACTACAACACGCTATGTTTCCTCTTCCTCACGCTGACACCTCGAGTCGTTCGTAATTTTCGCTCCTGACGCCGAAACTGTTTACAAACTCGTCATATCTCAATCTGTTTTCCATAGTCGTGGAATATGTAACGAGAATAAACGAGATTGAGGAAAGAACCGCTTCCGACCTGAGAACGTTTGGGCGTCTAGAGCACAAAAAAAATAGAAAATATTATTTCGCCCAGATTTTACTGGAATATTCAGAAGTTGATGCGTTTCAACCCTGGAGAATCGTTACGTCGAGGATTCCAACCGAGTCGCAGAAGGAAACGACAGCATCCGGCAAATGGTAAAACATCAGCATGATCGCGGGGCCGAGATTGTTGTAAAATGGTACACGAGCGAGGATGTAGACAATACGCTTCCACGAAGCGCTGCGACCCTATTTCGCGTTTCATTTAGCGAACGGTCACCCTCGGTTTTTGAAGAGACAGAGTGGAAAAGAGACGGAGACGATTCAGCGGGGGATCGAGCGAGACGGAAGTGGAAAGATGACGCGCAGAATCAGATGTCGGCAGGATAGAGAAAACCGGGCGGAAGGGTTACCGACGGAATGACCACCTTGGGAAATCCCCGTCTGGTCATCGCGCCCCGCTGGCGACACATGGCCGGATAATAGCGGGGCCGGGGCGGCATAGCACGGCTGGGACTACGTATAGGCTAGAACTATGGCGACCTGTCTTCGGGGAGAAAAAGAACCGGCTCGAAGATTGTTACACGGGGTGAGCTAGGGACCACCCCGTCAATCCGATGCATTATGGACTGATAATTTGAAGGATAGGTTCAATAATGGAAAGAAAAATAACCGATTTTAATTGTTTTGTCGATAGACGGTGAATGAGAGTTTCTAATTCGGGTGATATAGCCTTTGGAAAACGACTACCTAAAATCCCAAGTGTTGATAGAATCGAAAAGAGTGGGTGAAGAAAGAATGAAAGAAGAGCGGAAGGAAAACTCAAACTGAACATGAAACTCAAACTTGAATTAAAACTCAAACTGAAGATGAATCTTATACTCAAACTTGAACAGTAGTCAATCAAACTCGAAGTGAAAATGGAACTCAAACTCGAACTCGAATACAAACTTAGAATCAAATTCAAACTTAAACTTGAACTGAAACTCGAACTGACAATGGAACTCAAATTAAAACTTGAACTGAAACTCAAACTCGAACTCGAATACAAACTTAAAATCAAATTCAAACTTAAAGTCAAACATAGACTGAAATAGAAACTGCGAAGCAAACCGAAAATGAAACTCAAACTTGAACTGAAACTCGAACTGGGATCGAAACGCAAACTGAAAATGAAACTCAACCTCATACTGAAAATCAAAATCAAACTCGAACTTAACCTCAAACTTAAATTTGAGCTGAAATTCGAACTGAAACTCAAACTTAGACTGAAACTTAAACTCAAACTGAAAATGAAACTCAACTTCAATCTGAAAACAAAATTCAAACTTCGGTTTCAGTTTGAGTTTCATTCTAAGTTCAAGTTTCAGTTCAAGTTTGAGTTTGATTTTCAGTTTGAGTTTCATTTACAGTTTGAGTTCAATTTCAGCTTGAGTCTGTTTTTAAGTTTGGGTTTCAGTTTCAGTGTGAGTTTCATTCTCAATTCGAAGTTTGAGTTGAAGTGTGAGTTTGATCTTAAGTTTGAATTCAAGTTTGAGTTTTAGTTAAGTTTGAGTTTAATTTTCACTTCAAATTTTTGTTCCGGTTTCAGTGTGAGTTGAAGCTTGAGTTTGATTTTGATTTTCAGTTTCAGTTTGATTTTCACGTACAGTTTGAGTTCCACTTCAGTTCTAGTTTGATTTACTGTTCGAGTTTAAGATTAATTTTCAATTGGAGTTTTAATTCAAGTTTGAGTTTCACGTTGAGTTCCATGTTCAGTTTGAGTTTGAGTTTCATTTCCAGTTTGAGTTTTGGTCTCAGTTTGAGTTTGAGCTTGTGTAACAGTATCAGTTCGGATTTCAGTTTGAGCATGAGTATCAGTTTGAGTTTTAATTTAAGTTAGAGATGATAGTTTCAGAGTATGATGTTCAAACTCTGATTAAACTCAAAGTTTTAGTTGAAGTTTCAGCGTGATTCGAGTATGAGTTTCAGTTTGAGAATCAGTACTTATCGGTTTGTTTTTGAGTTTCACTTCAACCTTCGAGTTTGAGTGTCACGCTCAGAGTTAGAGTTTGTGTATAAGTTTGAGTTTCAGTTTGGGGTCCAATTTGAGTATCAGTATCAGTTTGAGTCAGAGTTTTATTTCCAGTTTGAGCTTCAGTATCAGTTTTAGATTCAGTTAGGCGGCCCAAATGTACATTTCAAATGAGAATGACCCCATATACCCTATTTACACGAAAACTATGCCTACCGTCATGAATATTGGAATCAAAAAATTTTTTCCAGCCTGGCAAAAACTGACCTATCCGTACGTGACATCGATTGGACTAATTTTCGTACGAACGAGAAGAGATAGAAGAAATCGAGGGGGTCAGCCGGCGACCGCTAACAAGGCAAATTTCCAAGGCCCGGCCAGCATTAGGCGTCAGATTACGCCCTTCCACGTGGCGTGCGTACGAAGCACACGTGTCTGTCGCGAGTTGGACACGTGAGACAAGCGGGGAGTCCTCCTGGGATAACGAGACTACACGAACCCTTTTCTCGGACTCACGCACTTCGTAAGCACGCTACATGTCAGGAGTTCGGATCGTCCGATTCTCGTTGATGAACATTTACGACGTGACGAAAAGAACAGTGGCCTCGAATTTTACGAATTCCAATAGTTTTTCCGAACGTCCGAAACAAAATGAGGAGAGGATTATTTGAAAGCGATATCGATATTATTAAAATATTGATGATCCGCTCTCGATATTCGACATTCTGCCGGTTCTTATTGATTCCGACGAATTCAATATTGATATAAAAGTATTTTTATTGAGAAACTAGGTATCCGGATACACACAAAAGGTCAAAATACCAAAAATTGAAACCCATTTGCCGAAAAGATCGAATCAATGTGAAAATCGTACAATAAATGTCTCACTCGTTCTTTTTCACATTACTGTTGGCAGTTTTCCTTTTGCGAATAATGACGAAAAATGGGAATAAAGTATTTTTCCCTCGCTGGAGTGAGATGGACGCTGTCTGACTTTTCACGTCGGGAAAACAATGGAAAGGGCTGAGCAGTCGGTTTAAATGGCTGTAAAGGTGCGGGTATTCGTGACGAAAATGGACTATAGCCAAGCTATAGTGTTGGGAAAACCGGCGGCAAAAGAAGGCGAGAGTTGGATGGTAACGTTTGCGTACCTACGGTTTTGTGGCGTAAAGCAAAAGCCTGCGAAGGGTTGGCGGGGTGAAATCCCTTAAAATCTCTTTCATTCTTCACCCGCTCTCTTAAATCCCGGTTTCTGTTTTCAACGGGAACGCCAATTTACAATAAGAGGGCGCCGTATAAAAGGCTAAATTTGCGGGGATCCAAAATTAAACGAGGGAATTTCTTTTTTGGGTTACCGTCCAAACCGAAATTTGTTTTCATCGCCTCGTTCGTTCATTAATAAAACACGTATTTGACGAATTAAACGGCAACAAACTCCCGACTAATTCGAGGCGGGAACTCTCGTGAAACTAATTTCATCGGCTTGGTGCACGTGAAGGTACGAGTCTGTCAAGTACCGAGTTTTCCCCCGGTACGCAGGGTGGGAACAAAGTTGGAAAATGCATTAGACCGAAGATTTTGATTGGTACTTTCCCTCTACTGACGTGCAAGGGTTGGGGATACAACCCTCTCCAGTTTCTACCCTGAACTCGGGAAACAACTTTGAGGCCGCCAAGTATCAGGAGCCAACAAGTGAAGAGCAGCCTGTTGGAAAATTGTTTACATGCTCACCGATGAAGGTTAATCCGGAACAATTGCCCTGAAAATGTCGAATTTTTTACAAAAATCAATTTATTCCCAAATGTTTAATTTTTGCAATTTTTCAAAAATTTAAATAGGTACCTATTTTAAAAAACTGGCAATTTGCAATTTTTCAAAATGTTTGCAATTTTTTTTTAAATTTTGCAGATTTTTGAACATTTTGCAGTTTTTCCAAAATTCTGCAATTTTTTAATAATTGTGCAATTTTTCAAAAATTTTGCAATTTTTCAAAAAGTTGCAATTTTTCAAAAAGTTGCAAAACTTTTCAAAATTTTTGCAATTTTTCAAAAATTTGCCATTTTTTGAAAATTTTGCAGTTTTTCAAACATTTTGCAATTTTTCAAAAATTTTAAAATTTTCCAAAAATTTTGCAATTTTTCAAAAATTTGACAATTTTTCAAAAACTTTGCAATTTTTCAAAAATTTGACAACGTTTCAAAAATTTGACAATTTTTCATAAATATTGCAATTTTTCAAAAATTTGACAATTTTTCAAAAATTTTGCAATTTTTCAAAAAGTTGCAATTTTTCAAAAAGTTGCAAAACTTTTCAAAATTTTTGCAATTTTTCAAAAATTTGCCATTTTTTGAAAATTTTGCAGTTTTTCAAACATTTTGCAATTTTTCAAAAATTTTAAAATTTTCCAAAAATTTTGCAATTTTTCAAAAATTTGACAATTTTTCAAAAACTTTGCAATTTTTCAAAAATTTGACAACTTTTCAAAAATTTGACAATTTTTCATAAATATTGCAATTTTTCAAAAATTTGACAATTTTTCAAAAATTTTGCAATTTTTTAAAAATTTTGCAATTTTTTAAAAATTTTACAATTTTTTAAAAATTTCGCAATTTTTTAAAAATTTTGCAATTTTTTGAAAATTTTGCAATTTTTTGAAAATTTTGCAATTTTTTGAAAATGTTGCAATTTTTTGAAAATGTTGCAATTTTTCTAAAATTTTGCAATTTTTAAAAATTTTTGCAATTTTTTGAAAATTTTGCAATTTTTGAAAATTTGTGAAATTTCTCAAAAATTTTGCAATTTTTGGCCTTTTTTTTTAGAAAATTTGCCGTTTTTTAAAAATTTTGCAATTTTTCAAAAATGTTCCCATTTTTCAGAAATTTTGCAATTTTTCAAAAATTTTGCAGTTTTTTAAAAATTTTGAAATTTTTCAAACATTTTGCAATTTCTTATACATTTTTGCTGGCTTTTTTTAATATTGAAATTTTTTTAAAATGTTTGCAGTTTTTAAAAACTCATTAGGTAATTTCTTATATTTCCCAAATTTTAAGGATTTTAACAATTTTATCCTCCAGAAAATCTTAAATTTCCCAATTTGAGAATCTATCTTAAAAAAACTCATTTATTATTGGAATTTCGAAAATTGCGCGTTTCCGAAGCCATTTTCCGTCAATATCCACACTTTTCGGCCAATATCCCCACTCTCCGGCCAATATCCCCCAATCGTCGATCCTCCCATCCGTCGAGGAATCATTTCCCCCGTCCTATCGACCTAACAACTCATCTCCGACTTCGCCCTTGGACTTAGCGAAACATTAGAAAAGCCGGGTTTTAATCTTTCTAAGGTGGAGCAGATTAATGATGAATGTGAGAATGTTCAAGGGAACTCTAATGAAAGAAGTTTTTCGCTCCCGTTTCTCTCCATTTCTTTCCCGGTTTCCCGAAGTTCCCGGAGTAAGAGGATTTTCCAATAATCGTTCCCAACTTATCGAAGCGAGTCGACTTCGTGTTCATCGGTCACTCGGAATATCTCCTAGGAATGGCACCTACTCAAGCTATGGAGCCGTTAAGGCCAGGTTTATTGACAAAATTTATCCACCCGATGTACGAGGAAGCCTAAGGTAAAATTCAAATTCAAATTATATCAAATTTTAATACAAAAATCTCATTGAATGCCCGTTTCTTGGTACCAATCAACTAACTATCCGACGCATACACATTTTTTAGCCTTCAGATGATGCATTTTTTAATTACCAACTTTTCGGGCTCTGAACTTTATGTAAGAGCAAAAATTTTTAAAAATTTCCAACCCATAACCGTAATTTTACATTTTAAACATTTAAAACCGAATGAGAAATAATCTCCTTAATTCGCAAAAAGCGATTACGCCCTCGGTTGGGGAGGAAGTAATTTTTCAAAATTATTCACAATTTAGGCATTGAGACATCTTGTGAAGAGTTGAGCTGCAGGTCCAAAGTTTACAGCAGATAAGGCCGTTTGATTAATGAAGGAAAGGTATCATTAATAACACTTTAACATCTCCCGTTTCGACCCCTCCGCTCCCTTAGTTTCCGAAGGGATTTGCACCTAGTTAACCCGTTTTCGCCAGACGAAGGTTAACTTACGATGGAGGTCTCATTCGCAAGTTTAAACACTTTTAATCGAGTTATCGAAATAACGGCGGGGCAGCTGATCTGTTTTTACGCAATTAAATCACGTTTTCATTCGATAAAATAGATTGATAATCTCAATTTGTATTTGAATTTTCCCTCGTACGATTCAAGAATTTGTAGTTCGTCAATTGGGTTTATTCGTCGAATATCCATTAATAAATAATTATTAATAATAAATTTTTCAATGAATACGTTGTCACAGAAATTCATAGGCTGCATTTCCAAGAAATTACTTATTCGGAAAATAATGGATATTCCATGAATAAACTGAATTGATGAACCCACCTTCAACGAATTACGGGGATGAACAGAATTTTGAAAACACCAGAATAAAAAATTGACTAAAACCCAATCCAAATGTTTCATTTTTACTAAAAAAGCAAATAAAAATTGGAGGATGAAGAAAAAGTGTTTTTTTCTTCTAATAAATAGGTACAATTCTTTCTATACATACTTTTTCATTCGTATTTATTATTTGTTTACTTATGGAAAAATTGTCGTCCGGGAAGATACCAAGGTCTAACTTTCCAAATTGCAAGGCAAAACATTTTTTCCTACACCAACTCCTTCGAGCCTTCGTATGGAAAAAAGCCGGTTGGGAAAACCGGCCGGAAAATCGTTATAAATTACGGAAAAAGGAAAATATCATTAGACCGTCAAGCGATAACAAGTGATACAAGGATCGTCTCATCGAAG
Source organism: Nesidiocoris tenuis (assembly GCA_036186465.1). Lineage (NCBI taxonomy): Eukaryota > Metazoa > Arthropoda > Insecta > Hemiptera > Miridae > Nesidiocoris > Nesidiocoris tenuis. The sequence continues at coordinate 4,532,090 of AP028923.1, forward strand.
CCTCTCAAGCGGAGGTCGACAGTAAACGATAATGCTGATTGCTTGTCGACTCTTGACGATATTGTCACCACTGCGACCAGAAGTTGGAAAAAATACGATGGAAAAAGTCACCCTTCGATGGTTTTCCTTTTTCCGAGAACAAAAAAAAATCAAACGAGAAAAAGAACTAATCAACTTGAGTCGAATCGCGGGGACAAGCAATCATCCTATCGGTTCGATTGGAAGGAATAGGCTTCCCTGGAAAGCCCAAATTACCCGACGAAGACGGTCACTATACTTTCCAATGATCATCTATTTGATTGGAAGCGAAGCATCGTATCGTTTTCTTCGTCGAATTTCTCCCGCCGCGAATTCGAAGAGACTGAGGAAAAATTGACGATTTCGGAAATGAAAGAAATCACGAATTGAACCGAAGATGTGTTAACTCGGGGGTTAGGTAATATCAGGCATAAGGCGTCAAATAATGCATAGAAAAAATTACGTGGAGAAAAAAACGAAATGGACGGATTTACAGGTTTGAGAAAATACCTAAGCCAAGACAAACATTTTAGGACATTAAACACCCAAATCAGTTCAATTGTACTGCCAGAAAAAGCACTAAAAATATTTTAAAATACTATGTATACATTTAATTTGAAATATTCGGGGTAGTTTAATAAATCTTCAATTTTATGCTGCCAAGGGATGATTAGGGATTTTCTTCATTCGAATTGAAGGGCGACCCCAAAAATTTCAACCCCTTTTCATTTCACTCCATTACTCATTTCCCCGTTTAGTTTCCCGCCAACTTATCCGAGGAAAACAGAAAAAAACGAAAACGAAAGCGAGTCGGGAAAGGGCGAATTTGTCGGAATGATTTTCACGCAACGATAGTCGCATAATTCGACCGACAGGTGGCGCTTCTCCGTCAGCTGGCGCAGGGCCAGGACGACTCGCAGGGGAGGGAAATTTTATTCGGACGATTAAACTGTCGAAAGGCGAGAATGAAGGGCGAACAGGCAATTATTGTCTTAAGAAGTAAATTCTGGAGTGAATAAAAATGATTAAATTAAATTTATGTAACATTCAATTCTTAATTTTTCACTTGGTTTTTAAAAAATGAAGGAGGAAAATTATATTTTACATTTTTTAATCAAAGCCAAATTATTTAATTTTGCGATTAAAAGCGAAAAAGAACTTGATGTAAATATTGTTGATCAATAAAAGTCAAAATACTATTGGCACTCCTGATTGTACAATGATAGGTATAGGACAAGAAAATATCATTTTGGTACTTTGAAAAGGTTAAAATGCGATTTCGGATAATTTTTTCAAACGGCAAGGGAGGCAGTTTTTGATAAATCGCGAAAACATTCCGAACTCCCATCGGGCGCAGTTAACGCCATGAATCGTTTCCGAATGTTCCTACGTTACCCGCGAGTATCGATTACGCCCGTGGCTCAGGTGCTGCGATAATCCGTACAACCCTAACCTGAGAGTGGAGCAACCCCTAAAACCCCCGCGGGACGTAGGTTTACCCCTAACCGATGCTAGAAATTCGGCGGGGGCTCCGTATTTTATTATATCGTCCAAAAAAAGACGAAAAAAATTCGTCGATACAGATTCGCGGAAACATGAGCTCGAGAGACACATGGTAACGACTAGGGATGGGTATCGATACCCGATATTTGAAAACATCGATATTTTACCATCAAGCATCGATATTTTTGTATCGATACTGTGCCTCTAGATAATATCGAGTATCGATACTTCAATTCCGATATTTGGAAATATCGGCACATTATTCATACTATAATAGCCTAAAAAAACTTGGTTTTAATATTTTTCTTCGGTTATTTTTTTTTGTGAAACACCCATCAACCGATCTTTGACTACTTATTATGGAATCTGGAATGTCAAAAAATAGGTACTGGCTTTGATACTATGTAGATTGAAAGTAGGAAAAGAAGGAAAAGAAGAAGACAGGTGAGGAGGTTATATTGTGGCCTGTTACCTTACACCACACAGGACCTGCAGAAAATAATGTAAACAAAGACGATCTTTTGTTCTATTTCAGTACGATCAAGTTTGAGTAGCGTACAATCACAATAGCTGGAGAGTAGATATTATAATATTTGCATCATATACTTATAATAAAATTTAAAGAAAAAATATACACATAAATGTAGAGAAAAATTGATGTTGAGAATGTCAGAAAAACAGATTCAGAGCAACAGTGTGTATAATATACCTATGTATATTATAGGTATAAGTATCGATACTCGATATTAATAAATATCGATACTGCGCTTGGCCGATATTTGAAGTATCGATACCAGCCGTTCGATACAGTACCGATACAAAATATCGATACATTGTCAACGATACCCATCCCTAGTAACGACGCGAATCAGATGTAAACAGAAAGAGATGAAAGGAAGCAAGACGCAGGGAGAAGATAGCAGAGATAAGGGACAAGTTGACGATCAAGCCACGAGAGCGCTAGTGGTGGTGCGCAACACAGCTTGGGGTCCAACCTCTTCTGGCTTTCTCAGGCAAGAGGCAAGGCAGAGGTTACATAATATGTAAAAACATATGTTTTTCTTGGAAAATAACCTTTTTCCACTCTGAAAAGTGCAGACGAATTGAAAATAAAGTAAACCTGCGTTGGCTTTTCGGCCCTACAACCGAAGTCTCGGGCGTGCCCTGCCGCCCTCAAGAAGAGGGTCAGTACTGTTCAGGGCTCGTTTTGGGAATCCAACGAAATAAAGACAAAGGGAATTTCAATCCGGCAATAAAAAAGGAAGAATTTTCGTGAAAATTCGCAATTTCCGATTTTTCCGAGATTCAGATACATCGCTCGGTTAAATGAAAAATGAAATTCGAGCGGCGCGCAGGTTGCGTGAACGTTATGAAAATCGGTCGATATTATAAATTTAAAAGTCCCTACTAAATTCTAATATAAAACGGGGAAGCACGTCGCAAAAACTAGAAAGAATTTCCATACAGAGGCCTGGGGGAAAACGTAGGAAATGCGAAAGAAAGTTATGAAAATACGGAACCATCAACTGATGGAGGGGAGGTTTCAAAGTGACTTTCGAGGGGCTATACTACCTAACGAGCCGAATCCCCTGCCTTTCAACGTTTTAATCCTCCAAACTTTATAACCTCCCCCACCCCCTTCGGTGGGAGATCTTTAACGTTTTAATGTTAACCTTCACCCCTTTCCGCCGGCCATTTTTCGAGGGTTCTAATTGATTTATCCAACCAATATATACTTATACATACAATTTCCAGCCTTGATGGCCGCCATAAAAGATCACTTAGGCCATTTGTTCGGAGAACTTCGGACGCCGGAAGGAGAAGGAATCGAGGCAGTTTCGAACTGGAGGAATTCAACATTGCGGCAGAATGGTCTTTTGTGATTCTCAAAAAATATATTTTACCTCTGGTTTCTAATACATTTTAGATATGTCTCCAAGGACGCCACATTCCAATATTAAATATGAAGTGCGTATTTCGACCGCAGTATCCTTCAAATGAGTCGAAACGGAAAAATTTTATGATAAATTTTGCATTTATAATATATTATTTATTTATTTATTATATTATACGTGGGAGATGCCTTAGAGATGGCAGACAGTAGAAATTGAAGAAGAAGAGGAAGTAACAAATTCGGCGCGGGAGTTTTTTGTTTATGGGGTGGTGGCGGGAGTTGTTTTGGCGGACTAGGTGTGATGGGAAGACGGGTTGATTTTGCCGGAGTTTGTGTTGTGGAATATTTAAATTTGATTAAAATAAACTGTTTCTGGTGCGTGAATTTCTTCCTTGTGCCATGGATTCGGCCGGCGATGAGAATTGCCTGGACTCCGTTTCGGGATTTTCACCAACATATATATTTATAATATATAAAAATTATATAGAATTGTTTAGTTGGTTTCACAGTAGGTTACCCTTCTATAATATCGTCCACCAAAAACTAGTGAAGCATAGAGATAACACAGAATACTTCCATATTTTAAATGCAAAATTTATAATCAAATTGTTCCATTTCAACTCATTTGAAGGCTACTGCGGTCGAAATACGCACTGCCTAGGCTAATTTGAAAAATTATTGAATTCATATTAGAGTTTTTATTTGTGACTACAAAATTCATATTATTTTGAATGTGGTTTCATAACGATTTTATGACGTTTAATAAACATTTTCTATTGATACTTGAAAATTGCAAGTTGAAATGTGTGATCACGATGAAATTTATCTATATTAAAAATAATTATTTCAATGTTTTGGCAGAAAGTGTCATGATTTGTATCGTGGTAGGTATAGCTGGCAACCAAATACGCTGCTAGTGATACAATACAGCAACCCATGTTTATCAGTTACCACCCATTTTTCTGCAATTGATAATTACCTAGGCGAAGAAATAAATTAGATAACGAACTTCTTCATAGGAGAATCTCGGAGGGAGTTCGAGAAAGAGATAAATTCATTAAAATACAGGACCAGGCACAGGGAAATGCGGAATGAGGGCCGAAAAGTGAGGTCTTTGGAAATTACCTGGGAAAACGAAAACTCCAGTCCGAAACCCCCGTTGATTATTTACATGCAAATTTAAAACTTGAAAAGGACCAGGTGGGGGGGGGGGTGCGAATGAATATTTGTTCCACCTCCCAACCTGCGCGCCGAAAATGGTGCGGTTTCGGTGTAGATGGAAAGGGTTGGTAGCCCTGCGCCCACTTTGCAAACATGTTTATCAAACAGGTGCCCTCTCTCGGAGCTTTTCCCCTTTTTCCAACCGAATTTAACATTCATGATCCGAAAGTTCGTGGTTTTCCCCTCTTAGTGGATCCCGGGTGCTGGCCGTTACTAATGGTACCTACGTGATGAATTACGAGATCGCGATTAATTCGGAGGAGCCGCATCGTTCGATTTGGGAGATTTTAAAAAAACCCGGTTTATCAAAAAAAAAAAAATTTTTTTATTTATCGAAATTAGACCGAAAATGGAGTAAACGCTGACAATCGCACTATTCTAGCTCAACCCTTCCCTTGGATACGATTATTAACAGACTTCAAAAAGGTGGAGGTTGCTAAAAAAAATTTTTACTTTAGGGAGGTAGTTTTATGAAAATTTATACACACTAGGTGCATGGAAAATTGAACGCTAAATTCAGAAATATGCTCGAATTTTGGAAAAAGTTGTATTTAGGGGGAGAAATAAGTAGGTTTATAAAGCAAAGCGGTTGGTTTGAGATAAAAAAAGTGCAGTTGACGGTGTTCATCTCCATTTTTTATCTAGTTACACTGAATTATTTCTTTTAAAACCGAGCATGGGGTACCCAGTACACCTAATATGCAAGGAAATGTTGGGAGGACTGCTCAGTAGTGGGAAAAGGGGGCTTGAAACATATCAGTTCTTATCAGTGACGACAAAGGGAAGCCAGCTTTGGGTGGCTCAATGCCAACTCGATTCCCTCCAGTCAATAAGGTTACCCCACCCTTTCATAACCTTCCCTCCATGACAGTGGTACCAACAATCGTTAACTGATGGCGCAATGCTACCAACCTTCCTCCACCAGCATTGTCCAAGGTACATTTTGTTCTCAGCAATATGTTTATCCAAGGTGGATGAACATTTTTACCCAGTTTACCGTTTAATTTCCAAAATGCTACCTACCGCAACGCTAGCGGCCTTTTATCATTCTTAGGAGCACACTAGCGCTGCCTAGAGGTCGTCCCATGGTTACCCCCACCACCTTCAAGGTTATCCAGTCCCCCCCCACAGCTGGACCACTCCCTCCAGTCCTACTAGAAGCGAAAGGGGTTTAAAGGTGACGTCACGCAGGAAAAGTGGGATATGACGTCACGTAATGTCGGGAGGGGCGCAGGATGACGTCATTGATAAGAACTGATACGTGAAAGCCCCCTTTTTTCCTTTACTTGCTCGATAATTTCACCGTGCAATTGGAACGTCGAACATGACTACGCTCGAAAAGATCGGTCGATATGCAATTCTCGAAATTCAATCGACGAAGCCAACGGTGTGTTATTTGGGTTTGTTAACTGATGAGGTCAAACCGAAGTTAGCGCGAGCCACCACGCGAAAAGACCATTGAAAATTCGTTAAGACCAGCAAGAGGTGAATTCGCAAACTGAGTTGAGAAAACCGTATACTTTTAACCCGAAAATTCGTGGAAAGTGGGAAACTTCATTCTTGGCGAATTTCTGACAAAAGCTAACGTTGGGCAGCAGATTATTTTACGCTTCAACGAGCAAAATTGACAGAAGTTCCAGAACGTTCGAAGAGAATGAGTAGAAAAAACTTTTTTAACGATATGGCAAAAATTGACGGCTAATTAGGAATTTTTATTCGAGAAAATCCCGGATCGATGGAGTCCTGATTGATAGACGAAGTTAGCCATCTCGAGGTTAAGTTGGGCTTGAAAACAAGCAGAATTATAAGTGGGAGTCAGTAAACTGAAGAAACCGTACCTATTGAAAAATGTAAAACTTCCCGTTTTTGTTTCACGATAGCGTGGAAATCTTTTTAACAATAGAAGATAATTAGGGACCTTAAGACGTTAATTAGCTTCGAACTTCGGATATTTTCGCTCTCCCCGCATTTTCTTCTTTATTGTCGTATTCCATTTTATTTTAGCCCGCCACGTTGAATTCAGGTCTGAAAAGACGGATGTCTCGCTTATGATGGAGATGACGCCATTGTCGTTTCTGCTCACGTCTTCTCCGTTTTCTTGATTGGCGGATCTTCATTAGGACCGGCAACGCCTTAATTAAGACAACTTCTCTCCCATTTTCCTTTATCCGCCGGACCGCATTCGGCGAACTGTTTGCAGCGAAGTGAAATCGCCGCATTTAGTTACGAGCGGGACGTTTTGAGTTGATTAAATATTGAAATTTTCACGAAATCTTAGTTTTTTTTTTTTTTTTTTTGAAAAGTTTGTATTTAGTATTTTTAGTTAGAATTGTTAGTGAAGGGAAACATCCCGTCCTCGCAGCTTTTTTCTTAGAAATCCGTTACCTTCTACTTTTTGCTCTACTATACCTATAGCACAAAAAGCGTCCCTGTCCCAGAGCTCTAAATATTTAATTTCTCTTCAAGTGCTCCTAATGCTGTCCAAGTCGATTAGTGACGCGGGTAAATTATTTATCAGTAAATCCGAAGAGATGAAGATCAAATGATAACATTAAATACGTAATATCTTACTAAAAACAATGTTTCATTCTATAGGAAATTCGGCAGGCTGAAAATGGTCCTCGAAGAAATTGATGCTGTCTGGAAGCCGAAGATTATTAACCCTCAAATTCCAGAAAACCGAGAAATATACTCGAAAAATTCCAAACCCAAGCATCATAATCCAAATCCGCTTAAACCCAGATGACGCACAGTTCCATATTTTGATAAGTAAATTTTTGACGCAATTTGATTATATTTTGACAACTATTGAGGCTGTTTAGGCCGAAAATATGAAAAAAAGCGTAAGAGTCGTTCGTTAAAATTTGACTCAAATTCAACAAAATTTGACTCAAATTCAACAAAATTTGTTTCATTTAATGAAACATGATCCTTGAAAGTCGGAGAAGATTTAGGAAAAAACAATTTTTTCGTGATTTCAACCATTTTTCCAGAAGGGTTAAAACTGACCGATTTGCTTGGCTAAACAATTGAAGCTTCCGCAGCTTTTTCTCCCAAAAGGCTGGAGATTTTTTTCGAAATTTTCAAGAAAAATCAAACTTGTTCCGCACGAAGTTGATTTCTCTAGAAAATTTCGAGGAAAAAATCTCCAGCCGTTTGGGAGAAAGTGTTTACGGCGGACGGGAAACGGGGGACGGTGGATGGGCGAGGGGGGACGGCGGACAAAGGACGGCGGACTGGCGACGGCGGACGGGCAACGGGGGACGGCGGACTGGCGACGGGGGACGGCGGACTGGCGAGGGGGGACGGCGGACGGTCAACGGGGGACGGCGGACTTTCGACGGGGACGGCTGACTGGCGACGGGGGACGGCGCAAGGCGGACAGACGGATATTTTGTACTGCAGATTCGGACTTAACACTCTTTGAAACGTAACCTAGAAAATTTCAGGGTACGTTAGAAAAAAAATTTCTTGGGCGATTACAATGGTTTATTATTGAATAATGAACCGAAACAGACCATAGGTACAATGGTCTATGCCAATACGGACCTTTTACCCTTTTCGGCTTGATCTCCCTCACATAATGCATCAAGTTGAAGCGAACCCCAAAAATGTTTGCTGGAGGATGATGCATTGTAGGCAAATATTGACGATTTCCTGAGCTACGATTTAGTACGGCTTACTGATATAGTTACTTAGTAGAGTATACATTATCATTCCCGGCTATCATGACCGATAAAACATTCGAACACTACCGGCCCGATTGTTGGCAGGAACTCAAGCATCAAAGGGACGCTCGGCATTTTGCATCGTCTCTATTTACTTCAACACCGGCTGCAGTCAGTGACAGGATCGCTCTCAGTCTAAGTGAGCCCGTGCGCGCTATACCATCGAATTTACTACCGAAGCCGAGCAAGGCTACATTAACTGTTGAAAGGCTGGTGGCAACAGTAGTTGTCCTGTAACTACATATATAGTATAGGCCGGCTGAGTGGGTAGTTGTTAGCGGTCTTGTGCGGTTATTGCGGCGACGTGTTAGTGCTTCGGCAGAGAATGTAACGTAACAAAAGGAAACTTATAGCGCCCGTCGGCGAGAAAATGCTTCTGCAAATGGAAAAGCTCCGCTGAGAGAAAATATGTTTCAGCGCAGTGTCGTATTCGGCCGTGTAAAGGAGAACATGATATGTGAGGTCCCACGGGGTCAGGGCCGACGGGATGGGGCGTAAAAGCGGCGTAATACGTATAAAGGATACTAATGACCGTGTAAAAGCCAAGGTTCGTTCGTCGGGAAACAACCCCTGTTTGTCTGCTCGGTACCAATAGCGAATGTCCGGGTAGCTACTTACGTTGTTAGGGGCGAAACGGGAGGGACGTAATTAGGGATCTGAAAAGGGTTCACCCTCCGGGACAGCGGGTATAATTCGATACAAGGACCTTTACAGGCTAAGGGATGTACCGGGTGAAACGCTTTTTGAAAAATGTCGCTCGTTTTTGGCCGGTTTTCGACGGCGACGAACGCTCGATAGAACTGTTACCGGAGCCGCCTGAAATTCGGGTACGATCAGAAAGGTAACGTTTTTTATAAAGACGTGACGTCAGACGGCTGTCATCCGGAACTCGGGAACAAAACGTCAGAAAATGTGGACGTTTCTATGCATTTCGTGCTTTTTAGGGGGTTTTCGGACATTTCGTACTTTTTGCCTGTTCGTAGTACGAAATTAGTAGTTTGTACGAAGTAATCACCTGGCAAATCAAGAAATGCTATAAAAACTCCTAGCTACAGTTCAGCAGTCAACAAAAAGCTCGGATTTGATTGTGTTTGCATTAGTTACTGCGATATAGCGATCGATAACCCGAAGATCGATTGTTCTTTTGTACATGCGCAAGAGTTATCAACATTAAAAAATTTCACCAATGTTGTATCAAATGTTAATAATTACATTATTTTATTAAAATATCACAGCGCAGCATGTTGTGTTCATATTAAAAAAACACGAAGATCTCTTTTGGGAATGGTAAACAACAAAAAATTAGGTTACAGAGCCTGCGGCGGAGGACCACGATTGGTAAAGACGGCCAACTTGTATCTATCTCTATTATATATCTCCCTTTATTATATCTCCCTCGCAGTCGAGCATGATATGAGGAAAGGTAAGAGCAATTTCGAGGGTAAACAACGTAGGAAAAATAAAAACAGCGACGGAAAATAAAGAAACTTTCAGAAAAAATCATTTTTGCCAGAGAAGTTAAAAATGATGATGCACGGTGAGTATTATTGTTGCGAAATATAAGAAGTATCATCCAATCGATACAGTAATAAATTGTTACTAATAATAGGTACACATGCGGAGAGCAATCTTCGACAAATTTCAGGCTGCTGAAACTTTCTAATCCGAATTGATGTCCTCAAGTTGTGACTAGGACACAATTAACGTGGCAGTTATGCAATAAATGAGCTATCGTTATTGTCCAACGACAAATTAGTGCTCGGAAGGCCTCTCAATAATTCGCCGTCACTCAGACGTTGAATCGATTTGTCCTGCGAGGTAGAAATCCAGTCCGGATTCCGGCGTAAAGGATTCGAACCGGGCGCCTTCGGTTTCGAGTTGTGCGGCATCGGAGGATACGGGGAACTGGAGACTGATAAAGTTGTAAGAGGGACGAGAAAGACCGGGGGGGGAGGGGTCGGGTGATAAATCCCGCCCTATTAATAACGAGGCAACGGTGCTTCACAATTAAGTCCGCTGCGAGCTTGTCTGAAGGGATGATGTCAGTGAGCCGAGCGAAGGAGAGGATATGGCAGGCTGTGAATCACACTCCATCCAGCATCCCCTCCACCTAGCTCAGCCCGAGGTTAGAAATACGGCCTCATATCCGTCTTAGTTTATTTGATTAGCTCCTGTTTAATAACTCAAACCGGCGAGAGAGACGTACCCAGAAGGGGAAACCTTTCCGAACATTACACCGCCGGCGGTTCGCCCGAAAGGATTGCCGAGCCATTTTCGTCTAAGGCCGACTGTACTTATCATTTCCCAACGTGACATTTATTAGGAAGACTGGATGCCCAGATGGGCCGCAAACTTGGCACCGCCTCGAATCTCGTCGCATTAATCAGACAGTTAAACCTTCCGGGCAAAGACTGGGGGAGAAAAATTCGAGCGATCAGTCACAATTTCAGCTTTGGAGAAATTCGAAAGCACCTGAATCCTCTGGATTCTCGAAATTCTCTTGATTTACCGAATTATCCAGCGTTGGCTGGATTTTCAAAGCTTTACGGATCCTCAGAATCTTCAGAATCCTCCTGGATCCTCTCGATCTTCAAACATTTCCAAGACTCTGGATCTTCAGATATGTTTGGGATTTCCTGGACCCTCAGAATTCCTCGGAACCCTCTGGATCACATTCTTCAGGACCCTCTGGATCTCAGAATTCTCCAGGGTCCATACAATCTTCAACAGTCTTCTGGACTCAGGATCTTTGGAACTGTTTTGGATTCCCTGGGGATGTCTGGAACCTCAAAATCCTCAGGAATCATTCCTCTGGGTTGGCAGAATTCTTTCGACCTTCGGGAATCGTTTGGGATTCTCCGGGCACTTTTCCAGAACCTTCTGAATTTTCAAAATCGATTTTGGACTTCGAGCCTCCTGGAACCTCTGAATCTTCAGGAATCCCATGGGCCCTCTGGATTGTCAGAATTCTTATGATCTTCCGGAATTATTTGTGATTCCCTGGACACTTCTTCAGAGCCATTTGAATATTCAAAATAGTTTTGGGCCACCTGGATTCTCAGAATTCTCTAGATCCACAGACCCCTGGACCCTCAGAATTCGCTTGATCTTCAGGATTCTTTGGGATTCTGTGGACGCTTAGAAATCTCCAGATCTTTCAGGATCAGATTCTTTAGAAACATCAGATTATCAGATTCGTTTTGGATTCCTTGGGCCTCCAGGACCCACTGGATTCTTTGGACCCAAAAATTCTCCGGACCCCTCTGGATCATATCCTCCAGAACCCTCTGGATCATATCCTCCAGAACCCTCTGGATCAGATTCTCCAGAACCCTCTTTCGATCTTCAGAATCCTCCTCGAGTCGTACGATCTTCAGCACTTTTCTGGACTCTGGATCCTCCGGAATCCCATGGGTCCTCTGGATTCTCAGGCTTCTCTGGATCCAAAGAACTCTTGGAGGTTTCCCGGGCTCTCGGAATTTTCCAGAACTACCTACCTGGGTTTTCTGAATCGTTCTGGATTCCCAACACTCCTGGACCCCTCGATTCTCAGAATTCACTTAATCCTCGGAAATCCCCTGGGACTGCAGGATTCTCTGTATCTTCAGAATTATCCTCAATTCTCTAAATTCTCTCTAGACTCAAATCAACGTCTGCTCCGAAAGCCTGCATCTTTGACCCGCTATAATGTTTTTCATTTTCACTTAACGCATATTTCCGGTTCGGAATATCTCCCACCGGATATGGGAGGCCGACCTTTCTGAGGACTCCTGAAAGCTCACAGCCCCAAAAGGGTGTCTATGCCCCATTACTCAGTTCTTTCCCTCCTCTGATGGCCTACGACCGTTCCGGCCGATAAAAACGTCTCGAACAGGCCACAAATAAAACACTCCATACATCCTTAAACGCATCCCCTCCTTTCGAGAGCATTAGATTCGTCATTTATTAAAATGTGAGTGCAAGAAAAGAGCTGGGAAAGGGTCGTAAACCGGGATATTTTTACAACACCTGCGAGAGACTTTGGCAGAACTTTGGCTCGTATTCCTAATGTCCTAATGCTGCATCGACGGTAACACGAATATTCATGAACAGTTAGTATGTCTACCGATAGATGGAGAGAGATAGCTCCCGAAAAATTATTATTTTAAACAATTACGAGGATAAGAATTTTTATTTTTCAATTTAACATTACTTTTTTCTACTATATTTTTCTGGCTGCACAAAATTGACAGACGAATGTGCTGAAATTTTCAGCTTGGCTAGCAGGATAGGTAGATATTTACGTGCAAAATATGAAGCATTGCCAGTTTCCTAAGTAAGTACCACTGGATTTGAACAGTTCTCTTTTTTGTATTCTCCTGAATAGATTCTGAAAGATAGCAAAATCATGACGAATACCTTTTTTGAAACAGCGGACGGATATTCAGGAGCTGGGGCAAACAGAGAAGGATACACTGAACCCTAAGAACTTCCCAAACAATCTTCGTATTCGCAGTTTTTATTAAAAAAGAACTAAAAAACCTACGTATTCACACAGGCCACGCTACAGGACAGTAAAAGGACTCCCCCCAATAACGATAAGAGGAAAGAGTCACATCAATCTGTTGTTTCAATCGAGTTATCCCATGAAGATGAAGCGGGGGACGAGTTGAAAAAGTGGACAAAGCAAAGAAACTAAGAAGGGTAGGAAAAAAGTTTGGAGGAAAAAAAAAAGAACTTTGCGCTCCGCGAAGGCATGGAACCAACTTATAAATAAGGACACTCGCTTCCTTCAAGTTAGCAGAATCCAGAACAAAAAGAAGTTCAGCGATGCTCGTATAACGGCGAGGAAATCGTAAAGGGACAGAAAGAATAGGGAATCGGGTTAGTAAAAGGGTTAGTGGGTGCGGCGGTCAGCAACTTGACCCTCTACAACCGAAGAATTGCCAAGTCTCAATAGGAAAAGATTCTCGCGGATGTTTAAAAGAGCAATCCGATATTCAATAGTTGCCCCACGCTGAGAAATCGGACGAAACTGCTATGGTCAGGGTTTTGAAAGCGTGGAGTATTCTACATATCGAGCCCAGGAACGAGAAAGCTCGTTTTAGAGAGCAAAACTATATTACCGGAGCTATTGACTTGTACAGCCATAACCCATGAAACTGTAATGAGAGAAATGAACAATTTAGAAATAAACGTGTGAAAGAAACGAAGAAAAGTGAAGAAACTGTCAAAACATTTTTACTGAGAGCCAATAACTGGCCGAATACGGCTTGTTCAACGTTCGCAAGAGTTGAGTGCTAGGGGGAGGGCCGGATGGTCGAAAGCGCTAGAACCGATGGCGTTACGGACATGGTGGAGAAAGAGGAGGCAGGGAGGAGGAGGAGTAGCAGGAGGAAAGGGTAATGATGCGAGGAGGGGTTACGGGGAGAGAAAAAGTGGGGAGGAGAGGGAGGAGGAGCAGGAGTATTGTGAAGAGGAGGAGAAGTAGGAGGGGCCCGGGTGCTAGGAGGGGGTAGGGGGATTGAAGAGGGAGGAGGAGCAGGAGTAGGGTGAGGAGGAGGAATAGTGGGTGGGAGGGACGAGGAAGCGAGGAGGGGGTAGGAGAAGCAAACAGGCGGGAGGGGTGGAGAAGAAGGATCAGGGGAAGGAGTAGTAGGAGGGAGGGGTGAGGATGCTGGGAGGGCTGAGGATGCTGGGAGGGGTGAGTATGCTGGGAGGGGGTAGGGGGATGGAAGAAGCGGGAGGGAAGAGGAGGAAGGGTGGGAGGAGAAGGAGTAGGAGGAGCAGGAGGAAAGGGTGAGGGCGCTCGGAGGGGGTAAGGGGAAGGAAGAAGCGGGATGGAAGAAGGAGGAGGAGAAGGAGAAGAAGGAGTAGGGTGAGGAGGAGGAGGAGGAGGAGGAGGAGTAGGTATTAGGAGGGAGTGGCGAGGAGGAGGTAGGAGGCGAGAACAGCCGGGAGGGGAGGAGGAGAAGGATTAGGGGAAGGAGGAGTAGGAGTAACAGGAGGAAAGGGTGAGGGTGCTCGGAGGTTGTGGGGGGAGGGATGAAGCGGGAGGGAAGGGGGAGGAGGAGCAAAAAATAAGAAAATAAACAAACACGCTTCATTCGAATAAAAAACCATGATTGCGAATAAGCAAAATTATACCCACTATCTAGCTCCGGGTCGAGAAGCTCGAACAAAGTTCAATTTCACAAACGAGAAATCTACCAAAACAGATCCATACCTGTATTTTCATCAAGTATCGTAGGGGGGAAAAGTAATTTCGATTTTTCCCCACCTTTATTGTTCGGCCCGCTTTCTCTTTCGGGCAGAATTTTCCTGATTGGTCGACATGTAAGGACGCCCCGCTCCTCCCGAGCCGAGCAGTATTCCCGTCATGCCCGTATCTCGTTGAGTTTGAGAGGAGATCCGTTCGGACATTTTTCCACTACTGACCTCACCACCAATTTCACATGTCGTATTCTCGTCCGATGGCGATGGCGTTTCTTCCGTTTTTCACATCCCGCTCCGAAAATCAACTTTTTTATGCTTGTCGCTTTTTATTTTACTTTGCGTCCGCAGAAAAGGGAATCCCATAAGACAACTAACTTTACTGCTCCTTGTATCTACTGCTCTTGACTTTTCTTTCCCTTTTTATTATATTTCCCATTTTCTTTTCCGGAGCCTCTTCCGGAAAAGTACGTAGGCCGCAAATCTCCTGCGTTCTGTCACCTCGCAGAAATACATAGTAACTTACGCCCGGCCGAGAGTAGGAAAGTCTTGATTCGATAAACAACCAGCAACCTGGACGAAGCAGGTTTATTCGTTTTATTCACGGTAAGCCCCACGGACGTATTAACAAACTTCTCTACCGAGGCGTACCGAATTTTACATCAATAGGTAAATAGGTAAAAAAATGCGAAAATTCCTAAACCTTAGCGTAGGTTTATGAAATAGAGATTAAAAATGTGCATATTATTTACCATTACTACAGGGGGTTTGGTCAAAACCTGGAATTTTCGAGGTGTTTGAAACCGTGGGCGAGCTCCATACCGAATTTCTCATATACCTACCGCCCACGTTAATGTCGGATACTCTAGCCTGATCATTGTTCCAGCCGCGTCGGCGTCCCAACATCGTACAATGCTCCCAATGCTATCAGTTACATCGCAAACCCAAATTAACGACCTGCTAACTGAGAACCGGGATTTCAATGGATGAAGCGGTGGAGGCAGATGAATATTTTCCCACTGATGAAGAGAAATGTACCGCACATTTTTCACCGGGATGGAAGCGACGGTTCGAAATTCAACCCGCCATCCAGCCAACTGCAGGGACGTTGGTGAATCTTCAATCATCATTAAGACGACACGCCCCATTATTATTAACGTTTCACAGCCCTCACCCCAAGATGTATAACGTCAAAACGCGCAACCGCCGCGGCAGACGGCGCCCGACATGAGTTCATAACATAAACCGACGCCGAATAGGACCGAAAAGCATTAGCTTCCCCTGATTTAATCTCCAGCGCCATTGGCACCCTGGGGACGAGCAAGTTGAAATGAGAAAACCGTAAAATCTCGGTTAACGTTAGCTGTAAAATACGTATCACCGCCTTGCCCCCCCTCCTTTTGGAGCAATAACAAATTAACAGCAACATTTCCTGTTAAGCGTTAAACGACAAAACCAAAGCCTCTAAATGAAACGAGTAATAATGTCATTGCGGGCAGCAGCTTTTGAGTAACGGCAGATTTAACGGCCGATTTACAATCTTATAGGCGCGTTGGAATTGTTATGTGGCTACGAATCTGAATCGATACCAATGCGTTCAGTTCATTTCTCAATTTCGGTTCGAAATTCAATCAGAGTTTGCGGTTTGGTTACTACATTTTCAGCAATGACCTTCCCTGACCTCAACACTCGAACTCAGCACTCGACCTCAACACTCGACCTCAACACTCGACCACAACACTCGACCTCAACACTCGACCTCAACACTCGACCTCAACACTCGACCTCAACACTCGTCCTCAACGCTCGGCCTCAACGCCCGACCTCAACACTCGGCCTCAACACTCGACCTCAACACTCAGAATCAACACTCGACCTCAACGCTCGGCCTCAACGCCCGACCTCAACACTTGGCCTCCACACTTGACCTCAACACTCAGCCTCAACACTCGACCTCAACACTCGACCTCAACACTCGACCTCAACACTCGACCTCAACACTCGACCTCAACACTCGACCTCAACACTCGACCACAACACTCGACCTCAACACTCGACCTCAACACTCGACCTCAACACTCGACCTCAACACTCGACCTCAACACTCGACCTCAACACTCGACCTCAACACTCGGCCTCAACACTCGACCTCAACACTCAGAATCAACACTCGACCTCAACGCTCGGCCTCAACGCCCGACCTCAACACTTGGCCTCCACACTTGACCTCAACACTCAGCCTCAACACTCGACCTCAACACTCGACCTCAACACTCGACCTCAACACTCGACCTCAACACTCGACCTCAACACTCGACCTCAACACTCGACCTCAACACTCGACCTCAACACTCGACCTCAACACTCGACCTCAACGATCGGCCTCAACACTCGACCTCAACACCTGACCTCAGCACCCGACCTCAACACTCAGAATCAACACTCGACCTCAACGCTCGGCCTCAACGCCCGACCTCAACACTTGGCCTCCACACTTGACCTCAACACTCAGCCTCAACACTCGACCTCAACACTCGACCTCAACACTCGACCTCAACACTCGACCTCAACACTCGACCTCAACACTCGACCTCAACACTCGACCTCAACACTCGACCTCAACACTCGACCTCAACACTCGACCACAACACTCGACCTCAACACTCGACCACAACACTCGACCTCAACACTCGACCTCAACACTCGACCTCAACACTCGACCTCAACACGACCTCAACCCAACTTCAACTTAACCTCAGCTTATCCAAAACTCGATTCTAAACTAGCCGTGATTTCACCCCCAACTCAGCTCCACACAACTGGAATCACCCGCAGCTTCGGCTCAACCGTAACATCTCCCCGAGCGAAAAAAGTTGGAAACAAATTCTCGTACTTTTTTCTCGCGAATTTTCAGCCACGACAAGTTTAGCCGTCCAAATGCAACGCTTGACGTTGGAAACCTCAGACTTGGCCCTCGCTATCTCTTCCATTCCCCCCGCCTCCCAGACTCTGCGCCGCGAAACCGCAAACGCGCACTCCCTTCGCAACGCCGTCGTGTAGATACGAGGTAAATTTGTTTCTCGGCATCTCGACTAGCACTCAGACAAGGTTGATAACTAAGTTTGCCTCGGGATAGAGGGGAAACACTGGCGAGGGCTTGCTAAACGTTCGTCTTCTCGAGCACTGGGAGAGAGCAAACTTTACATCACTTCCTGCCGGATCCGACGCGGCCGCAGTCTCGTCCGCGTAAATGCAGCCGCGTATCTGAGCTTTGCTAGGGGTTGTTCTCATATGTAAACCGCGTAGTTTGTAGAGCTTCAAACGATAGCAACTAGTTGATCTCCTGCAACGTTTGACGTGCCTGGTGCAATATTTATGGTACAGTCATGGATTATGGCATCTTGGTAGGAGCGAATGGCGCCTCAAACGGTCGAAGCATGAATTAATTGCAAATAACGTATTAATTTTCCGTCACTCCAAAATTGGTATTTTAGGTAAGTAGGGGAGGCTTGCGAATCGAAGAAAAATGAGATGGCACATATCGTCTGGTTTTTCGTTCCATCGCTTTACTCCAAGGTGGGAAGAAAGGAAGAAAGAAGAGATTGATGCGATCTGTGTAAGGTGGCTCTCGGGGTCGTTCAATGGCTACCCCTTCCTGACCTGAACGTCTCGGACACTCAGGTCGGAGGCCTTGTCCACTTTTTTTCCACTTCGAGGTGACGGCGGACGGGAGTATAATAGCACAATAGAAAAATGATGTATAGATCTATTATTTACTTCGCCTCAACGCCCGGCACAATGGGATCATCGTTTTACTCTCGGGTAAACGATAGTCTTTTCAGGGGGAAGTTTTTCTTCGGAAGAGACGTACACGAGCACTTATCTCTAACTGCCAATGGGGAGGATTTCATTTCTTGAGGAAACGACGTATGTACGACATGATTGCTATACTAAAATATTGGAAATATGAACCGAATTTTCCGAGGAAGGTCCGTTGATTTTTTCTCGAAATTCTCCGGTCTGCCCGAATCCGATCGATCAAGTGCCCCACACACTTATTACGACAGCGCCAATAGGAGACAGCTCAATTCAAAATAATTCACATTTCGACTTTGATCGAGAGACAAAAACTATTATCAACATCGACCGAAGTGCGAGGTTCTCAAAAAGGGCGCTAGAGGGCAGAAAAATGTACTTTCCGCCGAAATTCGAATACTGGCCGATGAGATACGAGAATTTCGTTCAGAAAATGCAATTAAAAAATGGCCAAAATTCGAGATACGAGATTATCATATGGCGCCATCGATATTAAATCGTTAAACCAATGCAACCCTTATTTATGTACAATATCGATTCGGTAGCACCTGGAAAATGCCACCAGCATCGTCGACGGTGGCGAATCAAACTCTCGTCAATGTTTTCGCGATTCAGGCAAGCTCTCAGCACATAATGCTCCAGGAGTTTAATAGGGGAGTTTCCCACCCCTCGGTGGGGGGCGCAGCCCTCCAGGCATGACTGCGCTCCCGCACTGTTGACAGAGACAACACTTGAAACCACTCTCAGTGTTGGATCTGGAGCTTGGGGTGTTGTGTGTCATCCGCATACGCCTGAGGCCATGTAGTTATAATTGGCATTGTGATCTCGAGCCGATCCTACATCGGTTCGATACAAAAATGCAGTTTTATTGTTGAATTTGACAGAACTAAAGAAAAAGGTACCTAGTACTGAGTGGTTCAGCAGTCCCCGCTAGGTGCGCACTAATGGCTTTCCAAGGGGCAGAATGCTCATTGTTTATGGACTTGCTCACTAGGGGCGCTGCATTCTCTCGGTTCTCGTTTCGTGTTAAAAGTTCGACTCGTTCTTCTGTTCATAATAAATTAATATTTACAACAAATTCTATTTGCTGTTGGGAATCAGCAGCCGCCATGGTGAAGTAATCAAATAAAATTGGTTTTTGGCCTCTAAAGAGAATGGTCGTACTTTGAGAATCAAAAATACCGTACCCCTCAAGAACTTTGCTCCAAAGTGAATCTGTACAGAGTGAAGCCAGGAACTGCACCCTTATTTCGCACAAAATTCTCAAGTACATCATGCAGATCCTTTGGAAACCAGCCCTATAAAGAGGGGTGAATATTTTGACTTCGTACAGACTTTGCTTCACTCCTTCCCCTATGCTTCATCTTCCCGTCGCCGTTTTGCCCTGTTCTTACTTTCTTTATTGCCTACGGGCTTATATAAGTTTCAATATTTCTCCTCCTCGCGAAGGAAGGGTAGTTTTTTATCCTGTTTCGAGCCTGTACGGCTGAAGCTAAAAGGATCTTTGACGCATATTCTGCAATTTTCAGCAACATTGACACTCTCGTAACACTGCTGTATGAACAAAAATTGTTTTGGCGTGTATCATTGATGAGAATTGTTTTCTTATAGAGATAAAAACCGAACTACTGAAAAATTGAGGCTAGGGATGGCCATCGATGTTCGATAGTATCGAAATATCGATGTTTTCCTCCGATATATCGATATTTTTCCATCGATGATGCAAGGGCCGATAGTATCGATAGTTCGTAGCCGATGTTGTTCAATTGAGTTTCAGCCAATATTTTTTAAAGCGATATTTCAGCTTTATCCGATATTTTGACTCGACCGCAAGTTCCATGTTTTAACATCACACAGATTCGAAAAATATGCGGTCCCTAAAAATTCCCGAAAAATTGAGTTCATCTGGCTGAAATATCGATGTTCATCCACGGTCATCGTTCGCAAGCAAAAATCAGTTTTGCCAACCCGAAAATCGAAAATTTCCCCGTTTACGGCAAGGGGTACTCGTATCTCAGAAACTAGAGCCAACTGAGGATTGCGATTGGTGATTTCGAGTTCCGCTCACCAAAATTTGGCCATTTTCGAATCAGAAATTTCAATGTGGAGCAGGGTAATTAAAGGCCGAGCTATTTTCGAATTGGATTTTCACAAGAGGATTTTCAGGGTTATGGATGCGAGCAAGAAAACATGTATTCCCGCCGATGACATGCATGTGTGACCGGAGAACTATGCTCGCCCGTCAGTCTACCTGTCAATTAACCAGGAGTGCAAACGTGGACGAGCAATGCTAAACACGCCTGGACATACAGTTACAACGGAGAGGAAACACGTCCTACCAGTACGGCCTGAGTAGTCAAAGCTTTACCAAGAATTGAATTTGGTAGATAATCGGAAATGGTACTCACTCTCAAAAACGGTCAGTACAGCCTCAGCCGAAACGGCATCGCCGACGCCGTTTTCGGCAACGCATTCGTACGTGGCGTCATCTCGTACCGAACGGACCGGCTCGATACGGAGCATCGAACTGCCACCGGCATACTCCTGAAATCAAATAGGTAAGAACTTGCATTGAAGAGATACGCATGCAAGAGAAACGCTCAGAAGAGTCAAATAACTTCATACACAAAAGAGCCAAACGTGTTCACGAGAAAATATGCACGAAAATCCCATTTTTTGGCCAAAAATTTCGACCAGCCACTTCTTATTGAACCACTGATCCGATTTTGACGAAACTAGTCTTGAAAGTTGAGGCATATTGTCCGGGCAATCCGATTGGAAAGGGTTGAGGGGTCCAAATCTGTATTAGTATGGCCCATTTTCGAAAAAACGCAAAAACTCAATTTCGAAGGTGATGTTGTGGATTTAGAATTTTTGGAGTATTTTTTTGGAGTAAGCATCTATCTATTCTCTGTCCATTGACCAAAATAATGATAGCAAGATTCCGATGAAATTTTTCTGTCACATTTTTCTATTTATATACAAATTTTGACTCCTACAATATGATGATATACCTTTCTACTCCAACTATTTGAACTTTATTTTCTGTGATACCCAGACAAATGTACCCATGTCACTAATCTAGTTCTAAGTAGCGTTTAACTTCCGCTAAAGCGGCGTTTTTTATTTTTACCTGAACGAGGTACCGGCTCTGCGTCGATGATACTTTCTTTCCGTTCTTGCGCCAGGCTATCGTCGGCAGAGGGTCACCTTTGGCCTCGCAAAAGAAAGCGGCGATAACGCCCGCCCGCACCATCTGGTTTCTCGGCCTCTCGACAATCTTCGGCGGATCTGCAAAGAAAAAAATGGAAGAAATTCGTTTAATCGAGTTCCACGTTATCTAAAAGATGCACAACAAAAAATGAAAAAAAAAATTAAAAATTGAAAAATACCAATAACAATATAAAAAGAATGAATAAATGAGGAATTCGCAGTTTTTTTTTAAATCTTGATAATTTCAGATTAAATAGCTGAAAAGGCCTATAGGTTCCTGGAAAATTGGAAAATGCGCCAATGTAAAAAAAAGGTTTTGAGAGGGTTGAAGACAATGAGAACTCAGAACCCCGTTTTTACACTACTACAACCTTACAAGATTAACTTCTGCGGTTCAACAAACGCAAAATCTTGACAATAACGGAATCAAACCTTCGCGAATAGTTCCGACCTAGTAACCGATGAAGTTCTGGGCTGAATGGGGGAAATTTAAATTTCTCCCGAGTCGGTGGCTGATGAAGGTTTTCGCCGTATAATGCTCGACAGAGGGGGATTCACAATGGCGGATAACGATGGCGAACCGACGGTAAGGGCGGAGCTACGGCGAACGGTAATGTGAATTATGGAAGTGCATAGAGGTGGTAATACTAGACCAAATACATAATGCAATCCTTGAACCAGTTCGAAGGACATTAGTAACTACATCGATCCGGGGGAAATCGTTTTTCCAGCGTTAGGTAAGTATCTCACAAAATTAACGCTTGGATTTGAGATCGTTAATGAAATAGGTAAAATTATGGTCTGCTGCCGCTAGATACATATTTTTTCCTACAAATTGTATACATTTTACTTCCATATTTACAGTGTAAATGGAAGTATTGGAATCGTCCTAAAATCGAGAATTGGAACGGAGCTCCAGAAAAAACAAATGGTTGATTGAATAACTGTCAATTTTCAATTTGGGAAAAAATTAAAATTTCAACTCTTTGAAAAATCTTGAAAAAATTCCTGCATGCTCCCAGGACCTTCCTAAGATTGAAAAAAATCGTTTTTAATTGAATTTGAAAATTTAGAATCCATGGAGGGTTACACCATTGGCGTGTACAGAATTATTGGCATTCCTACCAAGAAATAAGCAGTAAATGTAATAATCCTAACCTTCTAAAGAATCTAGCCTCAAAATTTCAGGTCAAAGGGACTATTAACGTTCCATGGTCGGTGTATGGTCAACTGTATCAGAAACTTGGGATGGAATTTTGCCAATTTTTCAGAGAGAAAATAAAGAGAGTTATTGATCGGCGTATCGGCAAACCGACTGAATCCGCTGAACCCATAAAAACCGGGATATGTTTCAATGTTGGAAAGGCCGGAAACGCGTACGCCCCATCCGGTGACACTTCTGAGTTGGCAGTTCCACTCCGTGCTTGAATGTTAATTCGATAGGCTGTTGATAAATTTACGACGAGCTCCACTCAGCCGTCAGGTGGCATGAATAAATAATTTATTCAAACCGGCGAAACGAGGGTCAACCCAGGGTGAAGTCGGGGGATAAGCGACAAAACCGTTCAGCTCGGCTACGCGGGAGCTTTGTGACTGCAGCTGGATGATTTTCATTGTTAACTATTTCCAACTTGCCATTTACACCTTCATAAATAGCAGGCATAAAGGCCGACATAATATGTTTTCCTATCGAGCTTGGCGAGGAAACAGGTTTTATGGTAAAATCAGTTTTGGAAGGTTTGTAAAATTATTGCAGAATTGTTGAATATTGCACGAAACGTATGGAGGGAGAAGAGTTGGAATTTTGAAGATAAACTACCAACTAGACGTGCGCAGAAAACACACGGTACTTTCACCTCTGATATTGTAGGTATCTAACATTTGAAATCTTGAATTTATTCAAATAATCCTCAATATTAAATCAATTTTCACAAAACTGTTTTTTAATTTTTTTTCTGCAGGAAATATCGAAGGAAACCCGGTTACAATAATGCGCCGAAAGTGCGCAGGCTCGGAAAGAGAGAATTGTAAATGGCAGCAAATTAACGCAGGTGCATGGGGAGGTGTTCATTTCGATAATCCTCAGAGTCCGAGAACTGTCACCAGGCGGGGGAAGAGTGGGGGGAAAAGTCTGCAAAATGAAACGGCGAGGGTTGCCAAGGTTTGCAGTCGAGCTTAGGGCAGGAAACGGCGACTCATATCTTCCAGTTTAGGCAAATTCCACCTCTCGAGGGCTCAGGGACCGTTTTACTCCATAACGTGGAAGGAAAGCCCTGGGGTCGTGAATGCAACGAAAAGGACGCAGACAATTGCCGTTAGGTTTTCCGAAATAAAACGCAACAAACCAGCGCCGGTTTGTGATATTATGTGATAATGCGATATCAACAAAGGGAAAACGAAAAACGGAAGAGAAGAAAAAGAAAAGTTGAAGGTGAAGTAGATGAAGAAAATGAAGTAGTTGAAGGAGCAGGAGAAGATGGTGGAGAAAGTCAAGAAGGGGTAGGTGGTGAAGAATGCGAAGAAGGTGAGGATGGTGAAAAAGAAGGCAAAAATAATGTAAAGAATTAGGCGAAGTAGGTGAAGAATGCAAAGAAGGCGAGGATGGTGAGGAAGAAGGCAAAAATAATGTAAAGAATTAGGCGAAGTAGGTGAAGATGGTGAAAATTTTAAAGAAGAATGGAAAAAAAATGCAAAGAATTAGGCGAATAAGCAAAGATAGTGAACAAGCACTGTTTGTCAAGCAGGTGTAGAAGGTGAAGAGGTCGGTGAAGATGGTGAGGAAGGTGATAAAGGTGAAGAATGCGAAGAAGGTGAGGATGGTGAAAATTTTAAAGAAGACTGCAAAAAAAATGTAAAGAATTAGGCGAAAAAAGCAAAGATGGTGGACAAGCAGGTGAAGAAGGTGAAGAGTTCGGTGAAGAAGGTGAGGAAGGTGATAAAGGTGAAGGTGGTGAAGCATGGGAAGAGGGTGAGGATGGTGAAAAAAGAGAAGAGGGTAAAAAATGTAAATAATTAGGCGAAGAAAGCAAAAATGCTGAACAAGCAGATGAAGAGGGCAAAGAGGTCGGTGAAGATGGTGAAGGAGGTGAAAACGGTGAAGATAGTGAAGAATGCGAAGAAGGTGAGGATGGTGAAGGAGTTAAAGAAAAGGCCAAAAAATGTCAAGGCGAAAAAGGCGAAGAAAGCAAAGATGGTGAAAAAGCAGCTGAAGAAGGTAAAGAGGATGGTGAGGAAGGTGAAGATGGCGAAGAATGCGAAGAAGGTGACGATGGTAAAGAATGTAAAAAAGAGGGCGAAAATGTAAAGAAATAGGCTAAAAAAAAGCGAAGAAAGCAAAGATGGTGAACAAGCAGGTGAAGAAGGTAAAGATGGAGGAGGAGGATAAGATTGAGAAGTAGGATGAGATGGTGAAGAACATGAACAGAATAAATAATGCCAATCAGAGAAAGGAGAAGACAGACAGATAATATAAAACCGATTGCATGCGTACATTATTTCTGGAAATTATTTACCACAATAAGGCACCCACCAATGTTGAATTTCAAGTTTTTACTGTGAAAGGGCGACAAATTCAAGGTAAACCATCCATCTCGATGAGAATTTACCTAAAATGGTAGCAGAATCTGTTGGGGGATATTGAGATAGTTAGGGAACGATTTACTTGATTTAATAGCAACTCCTCCAGGCAGTTTTAGAAGGTCGCAAGGAGGAAACGGGGGCACCTAAATTTTGGCCGGGTTGACCCTTCGGCAAGACTTCTGGAACTCAACTTCCCCCAAAGTGAGTCCTAATCGTGAACGGTCGTTTCCTCTTCGTCTTCCTCGTCGGCGGGAGCCGATAAACGTGACTCGCGAAGATTAATTATGGCCTCTCTATCGAACTGGAAGGGCAAAGGGCCTTCAGTTCGAGGTAGAGGTAGGTAAGCTGGGGGCTAAATGACTCCTCGATTAATTAACAGTTGGTTTAACGGCGAGACAAATTGAATTGATAATTAACTAAGGGAAAGATGATCGAGATCCGACAGTGAACGATATTTTAACGAGGTAATTCGAGATAAATTGTCCCAAAAAGTGATTTTCCTTTCGAGTGAAAGTTTACCGATGGAATTTCGATAAAAGTTAGGAAGTGTTGAACAATTATCAAACAAATATCGTATAAAAATCGGATTATAGGCTACCAGCGACTCTCGAAAATTCAATGAGCCCTCACCCATAGGACATACACTCGATAGGTACATGGCTTAGGAAGTAGCAAAAAAAAACTGTATACATTTTTACTCTCTAGTATCCGGCAAAATTCTGATCGATTGGATTGATTAATCTTTTAGTATTCGAGTTGCCAAAACTTCGAATTCAAAAATCCAGAAAAAAACCTTAAAAATGGCCCCGTCCCAAAACGGCCTGAAAAAGATCTTGTAATTATTAGCTTATTTGTACACATCCCCACGAAATACTTACGGGTCAAATACTGTATGTAAGGAAAGACGGAGAAGTTCGATCCTGCAACGGATAAAATCATTGTAGACCCCCCTGAACGCACATGACGGGGCCGCTTTCGAACGCTTTCAAATTTGGCGATGCTCATGGTCCTGTAGGTAGGCAAACATTGACAAATATTCATCTCCTTGAATAATATAGGTGTATGTGTATTGTGATATCATAAACACATTCATTGAACAAGATTTGCTAGAATTAAAACTACAAAAATTTAACCCAAAAAAAATTTTGGGTCAGCCAGAAGCGAAAATGTGATGAGGCTTTAAATCGTGATATAAAGACTTTTCCAAATGTGAAACGATACCGCCGAGGATATGAGAATATAAAGAGAGATAAGAGTCGCGGTTGAAGGAGGCATTAAAGGGTTGGAGGCTTTAGGGGTTGGGTGCCCCAAGGGGACATCACCGGGGTTCCCATATATCAATTAAGAAGTCACCTAGCGGGATCCCATGAAAGCCACAGCATCGGAGGCACCTCTCCTGTATCCTTTCTGATATCAAAGTACCATTGCAGGATGAGAGAGTTAAATAGATTTAGTGTAAGAATCTAGAAAGGGGCGGGAAGTTGCTGAGGGGTCCCTCGAGAACCGATAGGCGACTTCGCCGGAGCTTGTAGCACGCTAAATATTGCTGACCCCTTCATTTCAACTCGTAGTGAACATTTGAAGCAAAAATCTCTCACGAGAGAACTCTTATTCGTCTAAAATAGCTAAAGATAATATTTTTTGCAACGCAGTCTGAGAGTTATTAGCCCACGTTGGGCGCCAAACATGTTGTTTCACATGGATTTTTTATTTCTTCTTGAAATATAATAAGTAGGCGCAAGAATTGGACCACCAACTTCTTGATGAACTCCCACAGTGTTTTAGAACTGAAGTTCTTCAGTTGACGTGATATTTTGACGACTTTTGTTATTGGCCCACGTTGGGCGCCAAACTTGCAGTTTAGCTTGGGTTTCTTGATTTCTCCTTTAACAATAGGATGGAGATACTTTTATATTTTAGTCCACCAACCTCTCATTGAACACCCACAGTGTTAAAACTCTACATACCGAATTAATAATAACATTTGGACTCTGACGACTTATGATCGCAGGCCCACGTTGGGCGCCAAGCATGTTGTTTCACTTGAATTATTGATTTCTTCAAAACCATTTTTCACATTTTGGCACTTGTTTTTGCATTTTCGAACAATTATAGTAAATTCAATGCTCGCCAAGTACAATAATTTGCGGCATTTAACTCGGACCCGCTCCAGTTCTTGCTCCTCCATACTCTCCTTCGCCTTCAAATCCGAAGGGGCGGTCCGAGGTGCCTTGAGGGAGTCGTTTGTTTCAATAAGTCCTTCCCATGTTCATCCTCAGTTCGGTTCCTCATGCGGGGTCCGGTCTTTTGGAAAGGATTACTACCTTTTGCGGAGGTTTGTAACATCTTCAGGGCCGAAAGGAAACTTTCTACTTTTCACGCGAGTTTTGGGCCCCGGAGGAGAAAAAACTTCCGTGTCAAAACCTTCCGGTTTTCTTGTCTCACATCGTGTGTCATACAGTCATACGAGAAAAGTTTGGTCTTCCGAGCAAATCTTCCGTTACCTCGAAAATCTGCCCGGGTCCGAGATCTGAACTGTCCTGCGATTTTCTGCTCAACCAAGCATTCGAGAATTTCAGCCGTGAAAATTTCCCCCAGCCGTAGTTTTATTGGGATTTTTGAGGTACACAACAACTGGAAGGAGAAATATACTCTTAATGATGGTGCCAATGATGGCACCAAAAGATAGCCTCATCAACAGCATCAATGAATTTTTGACAAACATCCAGGCCCGAAAACCCACCTACCAACTCAAAGTCGAACTCACAATGGAACGGAAACTCGAAGTCAAACTCTCAATGACACACGAACTCGAACTCATAATCAAACGCGAAGAAAAAACTCACAATGAAACAAAAACTCAAACTCATAATCAAACTCGAAGTCAACTTACAATGAAACAAAAACTCAAACTCATAATCAAACTTGAGGTCAAACTCACATTGAAAAAAAATCAAACTCACAAACGAAATCGAAGTCAAACTCAAAATGAAACCGAAACTCAAACTCATAATCGAAATCGAAGTCAAACTCACATTGAAACAGAAACTCAAACTCATAATCGAAATCCAAGTCAAACTCACAAAGAAACAGAAACTGAAACTCATAATCGAAATCGAAGTCAAACTCACATAGAAACAAAAACTCGAACTCATAATCGAGATCGAAGTCAAACTCACATTGAAACAAAAACTCAAACTCATAATCGAAATCGAAGTCAAACTCACATTGAAAGAGAAACTCAAACTCATAATCAAAATCGAAGTCAAACTTACAATGAAATAGAAACTGACACTCATAATCGAAATCGAAGTCAAACTCTCATTGAAACAAAAACTCAAACTCACAATGAAACAGAAACTGAAACTCATAATCGAAATCGAAGTCAAACTCACATTGAAACAGAAACTCAAACTCATAATCAAAATCGAAGTCAACTTACAATGAAACAAAAACTCAAACTCATAATCAAACTTGAGGTCAAACTCACATTGAAAAAAAATCAAACTCACAAACGAAATCGAAGTCAAACTCAAAATGAAACCGAAACTCAAACTCATAATCGAAATCGAAGTCAAACTCACATTGAAACAGAAACTCAAACTCATAATCGAAATCCAAGTCAAACTCACAAAGAAACAGAAACTGAAACTCATAATCGAAATCGAAGTCAAACTCACATAGAAACAAAAACTCGAACTCATAATCGAGATCGAAGTCAAACTCACATTGAAACAAAAACTCAAACTCATAATCGAAATCGAAGTCAAACTCACATTGAAAGAGAAACTCAAACTCATAATCGAAATCAAAGTCGAACTCACAATGAAATAGAAACTGACACTCAAAATCGAAATCGAAGTCAAACTCTCATTGAAACAAAAACTCAAACTCACAATGAAACAGAAACTCAAACTCATAATCGAAATCGAAGTCGAACTCACAATGAACAGAAACTGAAATTCATAATCGAAATCGAAGTCAAACACACATTGGAACAAAACCTCAAACTCATAATCGAAATCGAAGTCAAACTCACAATGAAACAAAACCTCAAACTCATAATCGAAATCGAAGTCAAACTCACAATGAAACAAAACCTCAAACTCATAATCGAAATCGAAGTCAAACTCACAATGAAACAAAACCTCAAACTCATAATCGAAATCGAAGTCAATCTCACATTGGAACAAAACCTCAAACTCATAATCGAAATCGAAGTCGAACTCACAATGGAACAGAAACTCAAACTCATAATCGAAATCGAAGTCAAACTCACATTGAAACAAAAACTCAAACTCATAATCGAAATCGAAGTCAAACTCACATTGAAACAGAAACTCAAACTCATAATCAAAATCGAAGTCAAACTTACAATGAAATAGAAACTGACACTCATAATCGAAATCGAAGTCAAACTCTCATTGAAACAAAAACTCAAACTCACAATCGAAATCGAAGTCAAACTCACATTGAAACCAAAACTCATACTTATAATCAAACTCGAAGTCAAACTCAGAATGAAACAAAAACTCAAACTCACAATCGAAATCGAAGTCAAACTCACATTGAAAGCAAAACTCAAACTTACAATCGAACTCGAAGTCAAACTCACAATGAAACAGAAACTTAAACTCATAATCGAAGTCAAACTTTCTTTTGACGAATGTTCAAACTAATGTTTTGTTGCGACATTGACTTCGAGTTTGAGTTTCTGATTCGTTGTGAGTTTGACTTCGAGATTGATTCTTGACTCAAACTCGAAGTCAAACATTCGTCAACTCTAAGTCTCAACAAAACATTAGTTTGAACATTCGTCAAAAGAAAGTTCATTGTGAGTTTGACTTCGATTTCGATTATGAGTTTGAGGTTTTGTTCCAATGTGAGTTTGACTTCGATTTTGATTATGAGTTTCAGTTTCTATTCCATTGTGAGTTCGACTTCGATTTCGATTATGAGTTTCAGTTTCTGTTTCATTGTGAGTTCGACTTCGATTTCGATTATGAGTTTGAGGTTTCGTTTCATTGTGAGTTTGACTTCGATTTCGATTATGAGTTTGAGGTTTTGTTTCATTGTGAGTTTGACATCGATTTCGAATATGAGTTTGAGGTTTTGTTTCATTGTGAGTTTGACTTCGATTTCGATTATGAGTTTGAGGTTTTGTTCCAATGTGAGTTTGACTTCGATTTTGATTATGAGTTTCAGTTTCTATTCCATTGTGAGTTCGACTTCGATTTCGATTATGAGTTTGAGTTTCTGTTTCATTGTGAGTTCGACTTTGATTTCGATTATGAGTTTGAGGTTTTGTTTCATTGTGAGTTTGACTTCGATTTCGATTATGAGTTTGAGGTTTTGTTTCATTGTGAGTTTGACTTCGATTTCGATTATGAGTTTGAGTTTCTGTTCCATTGTGAGTTCGACTTCGATTTCGATTATGAGTTTGAGGTTTTGTTCCAATGTGAGATTGACTTCGATTTCGATTATGAATTTCAGTTTTTGTTCCAATGTGAGTTTGACTTCGATTTCGATTATGAATTTGAGGTTTTGTTTCATTATGAGTTTGACTTCGATTTCGATTATGAGTTTCAGTTTCTGTTTCTTTGTGAGTTTGACTTCGATTTCGATTATGAGTTTGAGTTTCTGTTCCAATGTGAGTTTGACTTCGATTTCGATTATGAGTTTCAGTTTCTGTTCATTGTGAGTTCGACTTCGATTTCGATTATGAGTTTGAGGTTTTGTTTCATTGCGAGTTCGACTTTGATTCCGATTATGAGTTTGATGTCGTCTAACCGCCATACTATTCGACGATTTTGGAAAATAATATTCTCTCGGTTTAACGAGGGAAACAAAAACCATTTCGGATTCATGCGACTAAATTTGAGCCCTATTCGTTCAATTGAGTGGCTCGCGAATATGCGGAGGGTGGAATTCAAACAACTTCATCGCCGCTTTGCACACAACAGGCTCGAAACAAGTCAATTAAATCGTTCCGGTCATCGGTTTCCCTTGCAGATACGTTTGGTTTGGAGGTTCGGCGCTGAACGGGCGCCTCGAGGAAAGCGCCCCTATCAGCCGGCGCGTTAATTACTACGGAATAATGCGACTGTTAAATGAGAATGGAAAATTCGAGTGGCTCACCAGTCATAAAGGGTTTTCAACTTGAACGATGAATTCAGATGTGCCAATTTACATACGAGCTGCAGCCCAGAAGTGTTGACGGGAAAATTTTTTTAGGAACGTACCCCTCGATTTGTATTATATTACCAACTGGCACAAAATTTCAGAAAAAATCGAATTCATTCATTTTTTGTTTGTTCATTTGTTCATTCGACCTTTAAGTCTTTTGCTCAATAAATCCTTCGCTGTTTTGATCCTTCACTTTTTGATCCTTCGCTCCTTTGAACATTCCCTCATTAGATCCTTTGCTCTTCGATCCTTCGCTCTTTCGATCCTTCGCTCTTTCGATCCTTCGCTCTTTTGATCCTTCGCTCTTTGATCCTTCGCTCTTTGATCCTTCGCTCTTATGATCCTTCGCTCTTTGATCCTTCGCTCTTATGATCCTTTGCTCTTTCGATCCTTCGCTCTTCGATCCTTCGCTCTTTTGATCCTTCGCTCTTTGATCCTTCGCTCTTTGATCCTTTGCTCTTATGATCCTTCGCTCTTTCGATCCTTCGCTCTTCGATCCTTCGCTCTTTCGATCCTTCGCTCTTTTGATCCTTCGCTCTTTGATCCTTCGCTCTTTGATCCTTCGCTCTTTGATCCTTCGCTCTTTGATCCTTCGCTCTTATGATCCTTTGCTCTTTCAATCCTTCGCTCTTCGATCCTTCGCTCTTTTGATCCTTCGCTCTTTGATCCTTCGCTCTTTGATCCTTTGCTCTTATGATCCTTCGCTCTTTCGATCCTTCGCTCTTTTGATCCTTCGCTCTTTGATCCTTCGCTCTTATGATCCTTCGCTCTTTGATCCTTCGCTCTTTTGATCCTTCGCTCTTTGATCCTTCGCTCTTTGATCCTTCGCTCTTATGATCCTTCGCTTTTTCGATCCTTCGCTCTTTTGATCCTCCGCTCTTTTGATCCTTCGCTCTTTCGATCCTTCGCTCTTTGTTCCTTTGCTCTTCAATCCTACGCTCCTTCAATCGTTCGCTCTTCGATCCTTCGCTTTTCGATCCTTCGCTCTTTCGACCTTTCGCTCTTCGATCCTTCGCTCTTTCAATCTTTTGCTCTTATGATCCTTCTCTCTTCAATCCTTCTCTCTTCTGATCCTTCGCTCTTTCGATCCTTCGCTCTTTCGATCCTTTGCTCTTTCACTCTTTCGATCCTGCGCTCTTTTGCTCTTCGTTGTTCTGCTCTTCCGCTCTTTCCCTCGTCCCGCAGGCGACCATAAAAATTATCCGTTGTTTGCTTTCGCCATAAGAGAATTAAGTCGCCATGGAAACGGGTCGCCAAGACGCGCCGAGAAAGCGCATTGATTGGCTGATCAAAGTGAACGTCGCCATCAAAACGAACGAGTTGCTTTCGTTGTCAGCCTCGGCCGTGTTGCTCCCTCGTTCCGAAACTCGCTCAGCTTTCCCGAGGGACTTCGCCAGGTTACTTATTCATCTCATCCTTCACTCGGTCTCACCCCAGGCTTGCCAACCCCGGCTGCCCACCCCCTAAAACACCTCCAGATATATAACTCCCGTAGGTTGGCGTGGTTACAGTCGGGCCTCGCAACTTGAATTATTTACAATCCCGTAGCTCGGCAGGTTCGTCTTTTTTCCAACCTCGCCTCACCTATTTGTTGGTTCTTTTACTTTTCCAACGGTTTCACTGCCTCCTTCCATCGGCTTGCTTTCCCGGCCGTATTTTCCACCATCGGCGGTTATCAGCGGCGCGGACTTCGTGGGCTGAATCTGGAAACGCTTCCGAAGATCGAAGCTTGAAAAGACGGCGGAAAATCTTCGGGGGACGTCTATTTCCACCTGTTCGTCCTTTTACGTGACGCCTTCGCCGTATCAAGTTACGATAAGGCCTGCCAGAGCTTCTTTGAGATTGGCGACTTTTTGTGACTATGAATGGGCGATTTTGTAAGATCGGCCATAAATTCCCTTTCGCGTCTCGCGGTATAGATGGAATGCGTAAAAATTGTATAGGTGCCCACCCCCGCAATAGGCGGAGCAAGGTTCGTAGGTCAGAATACACTATTCAGCCCAATGCATAATAATGATGCAAGAGGGAATAATAATTTGTAAAAATTTCCATTTTTTTCCAACAAATTTTAGACCTTTTTTTCAAATAAAAATCTCAGCTTACCGAATTTCGAACTCTGACGGTCCAATTTAGCTATTCTCCGCGGTGCGTTCGTTCGTATTTATTTTTATCAACCTGTTATTTCAAAGTTAATAATTTCCAACCGCTAATTACACTAATACCATGTTTGTTATCGTCGGCTAATTCTCCATCTGACCCCCTCCCCCTCGGTCAGCCGTTATTCACAAGTTGAGAGCGCCAGTCAATAATAATCGGCTACCGAGCGATGGGCAAATTGCATGACACACGCTCCCCCTGGAAAACCTCCGCCAGCCACGCGAACTCCTTCGCGGTCAAGTTATTCAATTACTCTCTTTTAGCCTCTTTAATTTCGTCTCAATTTTTCCACCTGAAAGCGGCATTTTGAAAATTTGAGCCCGGCGGAAGAGCTGCACTTGGTTGGAAAATCAAAGCCAAAAAAAACGTCGGCGAGGAGTACCTGGCAATTTTTACCGCTCACGCTTCATTTACATTCGACTCGGAATAAATAAATACGGGAAATCGTCCACGCGAACCTCGGACAACTTAATTTTCCTTGAGCGAGTCGACAGCGCCGATGAAAGAAGAATGAAGAAAAATGCCGGAGAATGGCATTAAAAAGTTGAATGTTGAAACTTGAATTTTTAGAGAATTTTCCGAGAAACGAAACAACTACTGTAATCAATAATACCGTTATAAGGGTCTCCTAATTAATTTTTTCATCAGTTAGAGAAGTTTCCTTGTAACTTGATCAAGGAAGCTTTACAGGTCCACGTCATCCGAAATTCAAAAACAAAAAAATCAGGAGGTTTCTTAGTCATACTCTTTTATAAATCATAATTTGCACAAAATAAATACCAAAAATGTCGTTATCAATGATCATACTTCTTCAGATAATTATCCTTCCAGCTGTCAAGGAACCTTTACAGGACCGCAAAACCAAAAATTAGAGAGCAGTAGTTCTCTTCGTCGGACATTTTTCTTATCAAAATGACCGCAATTACCGCTTTGGAGCTGAATAGTTGGCAACAACAACAACTCGAGCTCCTACCGCAAAAGCAGCGCCAAAAATGTCTACCACGACGGTGAAAGAACCTCGGTGAAGTATCGCTTTAAATTTCCTTCCGCTTCGCCTTTCGGAGTTTAATACCGTCAAATATCAAGGTTGGAAATCTCGCTGCGGAGCAAACTGTAAGTAGAAAGGAGAAAAAAATAAAATAAAAAGGGAAAGAGTGTAAAGGAACAATAAAGCTATTCCTAAGGGCTCCAAGACGGACGAGAGCTTGAAGCTCACGATAGGAGCAACTTGTTGAACGTCTCAAGAGTTTTTATATCATTTCTGTTATTTCCTTCTTTCCTGCTTTTCTCCTTTAATATTAATCGCCTCTGGTGGTGAAATGATGAAAGGCCCTGGTATACGGGAAATGTAAATTAGCGTCAGGTGACAGCTCGGATTGTTAATAAAGAAGTTGGATTTCGAATTTCCGAGCCGGACGAGAATTTCCAGTTTCGATGGCTGGTAATTTCAATGTATTCAACTTCATCCCAATCACAGGAACCAACAATACACATTTATTTTGTACTTACAGGTATAGTGAATTTCCCTTATTTTCCTTATTTTTCCCTTATTTTCCCTTATTTCCCTTATTTTTAAACCGTTATCACACTTTCGATTTAACAGATGAATAAATCGGCTATTCGAACTGCACGTAAACCCCCAAAATCTCCGGCCCAATAAGCGTTAATCCATATGAATAGTTGATGCCCTTATCAGGATTAATCCGGCGAATAATTCACATTATTGGAACCTCAAGAGAGGAGAAGCGGTTTCCTTTTCAGATAATTTGAATCCTAATCGCACAATTGGGGACTGTAATTTCGAGAAAAGGTCCCAGCAGGAAAGGACCCAGGTGTAGCCGGTCCTTTTATATCTGGTAAAAACGTTTACTACCCTAATGGGGTAGCGAAGGAGATTGGGCGCCGATCCTTTCGAGTTAGGAGAACAAGAATTTCGAGTTGAATGTATTTGTATCGCATTGCTACTACGCAC
Source organism: Nesidiocoris tenuis (assembly GCA_036186465.1). Classification (NCBI taxonomy): domain Eukaryota; kingdom Metazoa; phylum Arthropoda; class Insecta; order Hemiptera; family Miridae; genus Nesidiocoris; species Nesidiocoris tenuis. Next base: position 4,567,569 of record AP028923.1, read on the forward strand.
TTTACTACGAGCTCTCGTATCGATGCTTTACATCCTAAGCACACAGGCACCATACTATGCACCATACCAAGTGAAAGTAGGGAAAATATGGGGTGCTAGAACAAGTACTTGGAAAAATCGGAAGAAAAGTGTACCTAACATGGCAGGGAGAAAATCCCATATTGGCGGGGGAAAAGGGAAAATAGTTATATAGGAGACGATCTTTCATCTTTTTTTGTAGTCAGATATCAGGGTCTTCAGAAAAACTCTGTCTCTTTCGCCGAGCTTTCGAAAAATTCTATTTCCTTCATCAGGGCTTGGAGACAGGTCTGTTCAGTCACATTATGAACAATATCTGATTTTCGGGGGATGATGTCCATGATTCTATTGCAAAATTTTTGAAGAGAATAATTAAACATCATATTCAGCATCAGTGCACGGCAAACAAAAAATCCAACTGGCCAACTTTCTTAAAGAATTGTGCTCGAAATTTAACAAAAACCTAAAACTAAAAAAAAAACCAGCTAAATAATCATACTTAGTTATTCTCTTTAAAAATTTTAATTTTACAGCAAGGTAAAACGATAATTAATGCAAGATTAATACTCAAAACTTGATAACACGCAGTACTTCTAAACGATACACAATATTTTATGAGACTGATTCATAATATTTTCGCGCGACGTTACCCCCGGGCAATGTTTTCTCATCATTTTTGCGGGATATTTTTGTATACCGTTACATCGGAGATTCGATATTCATGTTTTGATGAGGCCGTGATTGGCGCAGCCCACTGTATAGAGATTGCCCCCGGGGCTCTGCCCACGTTCATAACGTAAAATTCCTCCGACACGCTCCGAAATGCGGTCAGAGCGAAAAACGGGCGAAGAAATGTCAAGAGAGAAAGGTGGAAGATGCTAGAAAGAAAATACAAAAAGCCATTGAAGTTGTACAAATAGTGTTGAGGGCCCAAGGGTTGTTTTGTTTGGAAATTACCACCCTCCGCAAGGCACATCCTCATTTGCCACCCCTTCGCGCCGGTAGCAGTTGCGTTCAATTTGGAAAGCTTCAAGTGGCCTCCAGAGGGCTACCCGGGGGTAAAAACTCAATTGTTTTCAAATCGCTCCCGGGCCCCCGGCCAAACTCTTCGGCAGAAGGGTCGTGCTGGAGTTGCCGAGAAACCGGCGAAACTCCGGGCCGGTAAATTAATTTGGAGTTATTGTTTCAGCTAACCGGCCGCGATATAATGCTTGGTTTAGAAGCGAACATTACGAGTATTGGGATGCTGGGAAAATTGAAATTGAACGGGGAAAGAAGAATGTGGGCCGTTATATCGACGCGCCTAACCGGCGAATAACTGATCGGCGGAGGTGAAAATAGCCGAGAATAAATTAATTTTTCGACAATGTCAAATTATTGGCATTAATAACTATTTAAGATCATTTCAATTTTTCATGGTAATTTGTGCCCATTTTTAAGTCACTGCTCATTTCCCCACTCCCTTCTCTTCTTCATCACCACCTCATCCTTCTCCTCCTCCTACTCCTCCACCAACTTCCTCCTTCTCCTCCCCCACTTCACCTCCTCCTACTGCTCCCCCACCTGCTCCCACTACACCTCCTCCTGCTACTAATCCAGCTACTCCTCCACCACCTACTCCTCCAACTACTCCTTCACCTACTCTTTCACTCTCCTCCTCCTCCTCCTCCTCCTCCTCCACCTAGTATTCCCCCACCTACTCTACCGCCTACTCCTCATTCTCCTCCTCCTCCTCATTCTCCTCCTCCTAGTCATCCTCCTCCCCCTACCCTTACTCCTCCAGCTACACCTCCTCCTCCTCCTCCTCCTCCACCTACTCCTCCACCACCTACTCTTCCACCTATCTCCATCCCCACCCCCTCCTTCTCTTCCATCACCTACGCCTACTCATCCAACTACTCCTCCTCTACCCTCTTCCCCCCCTACCCTCTACCCCCCTCTAGTATTCCCCCACCTACTCTACCGCCTACTCCTCCTCCTCCACCGCCTACTCATCCAACTACTCCTTCGCCTACTCTTCCACCTTCCTCCTCCTCTACCTAGTATTCCCCCACCTACTCTGCCGCCTCCTCCTCCTCCGCCACCTCCTCCTCCACCACCTACTCTTCCACCTAACTCCATCCCCACCCCCTCATTCTCCTCCCCCAACTACTCCTAGAACTCCTCCAGCTACTCCTCCGCTACCAACTCATCCACCAACCTCCATCTAGTCTTCCACCTCCTCCACCCCTCTCCTCATCCAACTCTTATCCCTTCTTCTCTTCCCCCTCCTTCTCCACTGTATCCTCATCCGCCTTCTCACCGTCTCCTCCTCTTCCTCCTCTTTCAAATACTCCTCCTCCTCTCCTTTTCTTCCCACCTTACTCCTCCTCCTCTACCTCAACCTCCTACTCCTGTTTACTTCCATATTTATGAAGTAAATGGAAGTCTCGGAATCGTCCTAAAATTGTGTGTTTAGGCAATAACAAATTTCCAATAAATTGAAAACTTGAAAAAATAAATAAACAATGGAAAATAATTTTTTCTCGAATATATTTCCGCTCTCCGTCATACGCTATATTATCAATCGTCAAGATTTCTCAGTGCTTTTTCTGCTGTCGCCTTTTACGGTTCCTACGAGACCGCTGATCCGAAGAGATGAGAAACGACGATATTAACCGCGCTTCCGACGACTTATGGATTTTCGGGGTATGGCGGCTTATAGGTTCCCGCATTTGCGGTTTTCAGCTGTTTGAACACGTCTCTCAGAGCTGCGAAGATTGAATGCACTAGGGCGAAAAATGTTGAAAATTTCTGTAATAAAATATTCTCGAGCGTTTTCGAAAGTTCGATCCGGCCGAGGTGTATCCGATGCAGAATAATTTTTTTCTTCAATTTCAGCATGGCCTGGGAGGCTGAATATATTGCGACTGTATAGCGATGGGACTCAGGTTATAGAATGATTAGGCTTTTAATATGCATGAGGGATAGAAGGCCCGTAGGTCAGCGGAAGGGTGAATTCGCCGGTTTTATGCTGCATCAAAGAAGAGGATGAAACGGCGGACATACACTGGAAAGGGAAGCCGATTTAAAAATATACAGTCAAAAGGGTGTTGAAACTGGTAGAGGTAGCCTGCACATCAAAAGGACGTCAGTTTTACCCGGCGGGGGGTTTCGGGTCACTACGGTGAAGTTTAGTTTATTTATATTGCACTTTAATGAGAATCCCTCGAAAGGTTTAGAAGGGTCCTGGATGAAATGAAATTCAAGAGCAGTCGTTTAGAGAGAAATTGCGATCCAAGGAAGGTGTCGAAAAATCAAAATTTTACAGGAGATTCAAAAATTTGTTTCATCAGGCGTATCCTGAGGCGTATCTTGGACAAGAAGTGAAAAATCGTCACAGAAGCAGCACATCTGACGATTTTGCGAGGCAATGCCCGTGATTCGGAGTAGCCGCCATTTCCGTCAATGACAATAAAAACTTCAACTTGTCAAAAGACTACTCAACCCGGGTATCTCACTGAAAAGGTATGTTTTGCATCATTAGAGAAAGACCTGTACGACACGTATAATAGGACTTTCTCATAATGGCCGCCCTGATGCGCGCGTTTCTCAAGTGCACCTTTATCAAATATAGCGCACTCTCTCGCGCAAGTAGTTAAAAAAAAAGAAAAAAAATACTCGCCTTAGAATTGCGAGTGTCAACTCTCATCCCTTCATGGTGTCTTTAGTCTTTACATATAATTACGGCGAACAGACTAAAGACGTCCTCGAAAATCCTTTTCGTCATTTACTTTTTCCTCCCTTTTCTCCGGCCTTTTTTATACACTCCGCCCAAGCTGGAGGGACCGACTCCAGAGTTTTAAGGAGATGTCATTAAAATCTCATCTCTTCTTAATATTTGCCTTAGCTCATTCTCCCGAAAGAGCGAGCGGGGGTGTCTTTTTTCAACCGACTGTATGTACGATAATATTTTCGAACAACGCTCGTTTTCGTTGATGGTCTCTTAGTTTTTATTTTCAATTTTGAGAAGGACAAGTCGTCTCGAAGAATGGGAGATTTTTTTGAAGAGGCTCTCCAATAACGAGTGGATTTTAGTGATTCGATCTACCAATATTTTTCCTCTGATGGTAATGAAAAAGAAGCTATATTGCTTAATCTTGATAACTTCTTTTTCAATGTCCCACCCTTAGCAATAGAAAAAATGTCCACTTCAAAAATATGAATCGTAAATTTTTGGGGATTTTTCCGAAAGAAAACTAGTCTCATGAAAATTCGAGAGGAAAATTCGATTGAAGGAAATAAATGTTTAGAGCATTTTCGATTTTTTCAGTTTTTACTCTCTAGCCTTTAAACTACAAATTCTATGTGAAAAACAATTATATACGTTCTTAAAGAGCATCAAATTTGTGACAATTTGAGCTCAACTGGAACTCAGTAGGTTAACCTGTTACCGAGCTACAACAGTTTGAAAATTGAAATTTTTTCAGAAAATGACGATTTTATCAAGTTTAGACTGAAATTGCGATTATTACACATACTTTCGACACTTTTGTGCAATAAATGGCTGTAAACCAGGCGTACAATATTAAATTTTTTTGAACGAAATATTGGTTATTTTCAAATTGCTATAACTCGGTAACCAATCAACCTACTGAGCTCCAGTTGAGCTCAAACTGCCACAAGTTTGACGCTCAATAAAACCGTGTATCGTAGTTTTCGAAAAAAATTCGTTCAGAAGCTGAATTGCAAAAACTAGAAAAAAACTTTTTTTTCTCGAAAGTTGACGGTGCGTTTTTTGACAAAAAATCTCCATATGCAATTTTTCAAGCAAATTATGGCAGGGCAAAAATTTTTTAAATACATTTATGCAAGAAATTTAATGACGGATTGAAAAGATGTTCAGAACCAAAAAGTTGGAATTAGTTGTTCAATCGAGTCGAGTATTTTCAGTGTCCAAGCTACAGTGTAAAGTAACTTTAATCCTGTTATACTGATAGTGTCATACTTGATATATACTATTTCATATACCTACTTGAAGATACTTGATTATTCAGCTCAAGAAACTCCTCCAAAGAGAAATAATACCCACGTCTCGTTCGAAACTAGTGCAATTGCACGCAACGAATTGAATCCCGAACGGAACTCGTTTCGCACTCCTGTCGGCCCATTATTCACTGTAGTGCACTCTTATTCAAAAAGACTGTCGAAAGCCCATTGTGCTCGAGGAGCTTAAGGTTCCCCAAGTTGCGGGGGAGAAAGGGAAATTAAGAAGCGAGTTTAAGGGTTGAATTTTCTACTAAAGAGGATAGGGTAGAGAATGTAATTGGCCTCTTTGCCACCTCTAGGCCGAAGGAACTCATGTCGGCACTTCGGCAAGCTCTTATCCCGCATTCACAAAGGATCCCCGCCATAATATCCCGCCAAGCCACGAACGAGAAAAAGGAAGCGCCATGTGGAGAAAAGACGAGAGTTTTCCAACCGTAAATTTCCCCAGTTCTTAACGAAAGAGTCGCCGCTTTCTTTTTTGCGGGAAAACAAAAAAAAAACCTTAAACGCAAGATTGTTTAGAGTATGGGGCCAACTTCTAGCAGCACTTAGGGCCATTGTGTACCGTTCAGCGTTTCAGCCCTTAGGAAAGTTCCTGATTATATTCTTTCAAGACTGGGCCGCTGCTTGATTTTCCCGTGTAATACTTCCCGTACCTCGAAACAAGCGCAATCTGTCACAAACTGTTACTCCGTCGCATAAAAGAGAAATTTATCATACTTGGAGCAAAGAGCGTTCAGGAAAAGTAGAACACGATGACGTAGAATGGAGAAAGATCTGGGATAAGTTTAAAATTTACAATCGCTTTCAGCTTTCTCGTTACTTTAGAGCGTACCCCCTTCTAACGACAGTACTTCTTGTAATGAGATCAAAAGCAAGCTTTGTGAGGTAATGTAAAATAGCGAAACGGTAACGTAAATTAAGGTCATATAAAGTATGATAACGCCAAGTCATGAAAGAGACATGTGAGGTACCGTGAAGGTAATGTAGAAAACGTAGAGCAAGGTAAATTCAATGTGACATGAATGCGAGGTAGATAGTGTTAGGTAACAAAGAGTAAGGCATTGTCAAGGTAATGTATGGGTCGGTCAAGGTAATGTAAGGGTGGGTCAAGGTAATGTAAGGAAGGGTTAAGGTAAGGTGAGTTATTGCAACGACAATGTAAGGGTGAGTCAAGGTAATGGAAGAGTGGGTCAAGGTAATGGAAGAGTGGGTCAAGGTAATGTAAGGGTGAGTCAAGGTAACGTAAGGGTGGGTCAAGGTAATGTAAGGAAGGGTTAAGGTAAGGTGAGTTATTGCAACGACAATGTAAGGGTGAGTCAAGGTAATGGAAGAGTGGGTCAAGGTAATGGAAGAGTGGGTCAAGGTAATGTAAGGGTGAGTCAAGGTAATGTGAGGTATTGTAAAGGCAATGTAAGGGAGGGCCAAGGTAATGTAAGGGTGAGTCAAGGTAATGTGAGGTATTGTAAAGGCAATGTAAGGGAGGGCCAAGGTAATGTAAGGGTGAGTCAAGGTAATGTAAGGGTGGGTCAAGGTAATGTAAGGGTGGGTCAAGGTAATGGAAGAGTGAGTCAAGGTAATGTAAGGGAGGGCTAAGGTAATGTGAGGTATTGCAAAAGCAATGTAAGGGTGAGTCAAGGTAATGTAAGGGTGAGTCAAGGTAATGTAAGGGTGAGTCAAGGTAATGTAAGGGTGAGTCAAGGTAATGTAAGGGTGGGTCAAGGTAATGGAAGAGTGTGCCAAGGTAATGTAAGAGAGGGTTAAGGTAATGTAAGGTATTGCAAAGGCAATGTAAGGGTGAGTCAAGGTAATGGAAGGGTGATTCAAGGTAATGTAAGGGTGAGCCAAGGTAATGCAAGGGTGCGTCAAGGAAATGTAAAGGTAAGACAAGTATGGGAATGTAATGTGAGATAATGTAAGGTGGGGAAATATAAGGTAATTCAAGGTAAGGGAATATAACTGCAAGGTAAGGTAATCAAAGGTAAGGGAAGAAACTGCAAGGTAAGGTATTCAAAGGTGAGGTAATGTAAGGCGATGTAAGGTAAGGTAATGTGAAGTAATATAATGTAAGGTAAGGTAATGTAAGGTAAGGTGAGGCAAGGTAATGTAGGGTAAGGTAATGTTATGTAAGTTAATGTAATGAAAGCGAGGTAAGCCAAGGTAATGTAAGGTTACCAATGGATTACTATGGCAAAGGTTAGACCAATAATCGCCAATGTCAAAATCACCAATAATCGCTCCCTACCCGGATATTCCTCTTGGAAAAATTCGCCTCCGAGTAGGTACCGAGGGTTTAAATATTTAAAGAGTTAATATTAGGAAGAGCCGCCGACTTTCCCTCAACTTCTCTTTGACAAATTGACGAAAAACTTGTGGACAGAGAAGTTCCCGCCGAAGGACCCTTCTCGAAGTTAACTGCCTTTGAGAGGACGAATAAACTCGAAAGGCCAACGCCGGCGGGGCGGGCGGGGCATTAATTTCCTAATCGGTTCACGGTCAAAGCTCAACAAGCCTCATTAACCTGAGCGAGCACCATTGTGGAAAATGTTCCATCCTTCGACGTTTTATAAAACCCCTCGAAATTCGCTTCATTCATCATCTTCGTGAAAAGGGCGTTTTCATAAAAGCGCTAAACTGTTAAACTACATCAATAAGTGGATTTCGGAGTAGTACAAACGCCTGAAAGTGGCGAGAGCTTCTCATTCCGGTCGGAAAGATGTGGAGTGATGCACTGATTATGGAACTCAAAAACTCTTTTCATGTTGAAATCGTAACATTCTGTAACAGTTGTCGAGTTATCGACGTGTTTCCGCATTAGCATTCTGAAAGTTCAACTAGCTGTAATTTTGACAATAAAACACCTGAATGCGTTGAAATTTTGACGTTTTCTAATTTCGACATTTTGGTGCTTATGACGTTCTGCCATAATATTTAAAAATATCAACTTTCTGTAATTTTGACGTTGGATCACTTCAGCGATCAGAAGTTTAAACTGTCTGCAATTTTGTATTGAAAAAATTGAACATTTTGAAATGTCGACTTTCTGTAGGTTCTATATTGCATCACCGGGACATGCTGAAATTTCAACTTTCCGTAACTTCGATACGGTACCGCTTCTACATTATGAAATTTAAACTTTTCGAGATTTAAACGTTGCCTCTCTTTACTCCTCATTAAAAAACATCGACTTTTCATCGTTTAAAGTTCTGAAAATTCGAAAAATTGTCATTCCGTTTTCAGAATTCCCGAGTTATCTGGCGAATTCCACTTACGGAAATAACGAGATAGATTTCTCCTCGGGAAAGCGATAATGGAGAGGATCGATGGGGATAATATGATAATCCCCAGTCGATCAAGGATTGAGCTTGTGAATGGTTTATCCTTTGAAAAGCTTAGCTCGAGAGTGGAAGCCCTGATAAACGGTGCGAACAGGATCGAACCTCGAGGCGGGCGCTGCGGGCGATGCAACAAGTAGCGCCCCCCCGACCGCCAACTGAGTAATTTTCGGCTTCAACTCAATACACTTCATTACCTACACGCGTGTACAGAATGGCCAACCGATTTTATCGGGGAATTCGTCGATTTATTCTTTTATAACCGTGCGAAGCGATGAAAACTACGAGAGGCCCTCGTCTGAAGATATTTTACAGGAAATACCCCCAGTTTGTTACCAAACATGGAGTGAGGATATTTTTTCTGCGGACCAAAACTTGAATTTTCATCATTTTGACGATGCATCAGAACACTATTCCTGAATTTCAACTTTCTGTAACAAATTTCAACAATGGATCGCATCGAATTCCTGTAATTTCAACACTGTATCACGCCAGCGTTTTCGAATTTCAACTTTTCGTAATTTCAACATTGCATTACGTTTATTTGTAGAATATTTTGCGCCAGTGGGCTGCTGCAGTGCTACATCGATGCTACATGATGATCCAGTGTATTGGATGGAATGGAAATGGCTTTCGTACCGCAAACACGGGCGAGATTGAATACACAGGGACGCGTATGGACGGGCAGTATGGAGATGCGCCTCATCCTTGACCAGCGCCTCATACCCTCGCATTCTGAAGGGCGCCCGATCCGAAATTGGCGGCCGGTACGGAATTGTGACCGACACGTTAATTACAGGTGGGCCACAGGTGACGTCACTGCAGGGCAGAGTGTCCTCGGCAGGGGTGCTCCAGGTGGACAGTGACGTGACCAGTGGGGTGACCCGGGGTTCCATTGGTACAGGTTAGCCAACAGACGGATCTGAATTGAGTACATAGGACACGAGCAGTGTTGTCGGTCAATGTGTGTACTCGATGCGCCCTCCTCATCAGGCTTAAGTCCCGACGTGGAATGTAATTATTAGTTAATTAAGGGACAATGGGATGCTCGCTATGGGGTCTCTATTATCCGTATTATCTCGATCACCCTTTCTCGCAGTCCTGAGCAAACAGAAGTCGAATTACTGCGAGATAACTGTAGAAAAGGATATTCCCATGTTTGTACAAGGCGTACGCTCAAACGAACTGAAAATGTAATCAAGATAATGAAGTAAGTCGAGGTAAAGTCTCTACTTCAGGCCTAACCGAAGGTGCGCAGGCCGTGATTGTAATTATATTACCAATCCTACTGTTTTAGAGAGTTTTAACAATTTATTTAAATGATTTTGGCCAATTTTTTTTAAAAATTTATGCATGGAACCGGTAAAAAAAATTTTTTCAGCACCCCCTGAAACTTTGTTGGTTGACGTTCCAAGGGGTGTAGAATCCGAATCTGGATTAAAATTTTTTGTCCGTCCGCCGTCCCCCCGTCCATTGTACGCCGTCCGCTATCCCCCGTACGCCGTCCGCTGTCCCCCGTACGCCGTCCCCCGTCCATTGTACGCCGTCCGCTGTCCCCCGTTCGCCGTCCGCTGTCCCCCGTACGCCGTCCGGAGTTTTTCAAGGGGAACGAGTTTTCGTAGATTTTTGAAATTTCCAGTTTTTGTTGATTTTTTATCTAGTTGGTCCTAACGTCTCGACAGAGCACCTACCTTAATTTTAAGGCCTGTAAAACAGCTGTTGAAGTGGGTGGAAATCGTATTTTCAGAAAATTTTGTCTTTGAATCCAAAAAATGAACCCTTATGCAGAATTAAATTCTGCAGAGTCCTTCGGATACAGAGAAACATAATAGGCAACTGTCACTGATCTACTTAGCAGCGTTTTTTTAATTTCTTGAAGTTAGCGCCTATTTTTTATTTTGAGGAATTTTCAAAAAATCTCAAAAATTGCTGTAACTCTCTATTGGCTATGATAATTCATTCTTGCGAATTTGTAATTGAATATTTCGTCATTTAAGGTATATATGCTGGTTATCCGAGTTGACTACACTAAAATGCTCACCTTGGCACCTGATCCGTCTCACTTTCAACAGACCCTCCGCTTTTTTCGGTATCCGTTCCATCTTCATTGTGACCCCATCACTTGCGAACATTCCTTCCCCGAGTATTCCCCAAGGGAATTCTTTCACACTTCAGACCGTCGCATTCTTCTGAGGAAATTCCTGTTTCGGTTTTCCCCAAGGGATATTATCGGGAGGGTGGATTATTGCCCGAATTAAACGTATACATTTTTCCCTTGAAGAATGCACTGATCGATTGTCACATTAAGGAGAAGGAATTTTGATAAAATTACGCAGCATTATAATAATTCCGTAAATCGTTGTAACGGGAATTGTGGAATTTAAATGAATTTCTAATACTGAGGGAATGCATGGAAAAGAGGTATTTATTTACTGGACTTGCAGTAAATGAAGAATAAATATCACTCTATTACTGCTCTAAGAATCACCCTTTTACCACCCTCTCTCTCCTAAGGGTGCTTTTCACACTCTCCTAAATATCTTAGATAAAATTATAGTAATAAATTTTATAGTACTTAAATTTATAAAATTTATTTATAAAATTTATTTAAAATTTTATAGTAATAAATTTTATAGTAAATTTTATAGAAATTTATTTACTGGACTTGCAGTAAATGAAGAATAAATATCACTCTATTACTGCTCTAAGAATCACCCTTTTACCACCCTCTCCTAAGGGTGCTTTTCACACTCTCCTAAATATCTTAGATAAAATTATAGTAATAAATTTTCTTTCTCACGAACCTTTTGCATGAAAAAGATGAATTAATAAATAACTCGAGTTACTGTTTACAATTTCTTTATTTCTCCCTCAGAATGGCACATTTGGGTGTTACTTTTTACAAAAACCTCAAAAAATCTCGAATTTCATACCTGATAAAAGGGCAGTTGGACTGAGCAAGCGCACTTGGCTTTTTTTTATCGGCCGAATAGGCGGCTAAGTTTTCCGGTTTAGAGGAATCAACTTATCGACCCTGTCAGACAAGAAGCTAATCCCCTGGCTAACTCGAATTCTCACGCTTGAGTTCGAAGTGGCAGGGGAAGCCACAGGTGGGATCGAAGTTGAGAGTGTGGAGCCGGATCTTGGACTCGTGTTTGTGCGCCAAGGAGCTTTCCTTAGCGAAGGAAAAGAAGGGAAAGTCGGCGGATTTAGAGGGTCGACGAGATTGCCAGATGCCCTGTGAAATGTCAACTCGTCGAGGATCAGAATGTTGAATGAGGGCGGATGTGATGTTTCAAGAATCGTGTTTACACTGCGGAATATCGGGTTTGAAAGATGAAACACGATTAGAGTTCAGAATTTAACGTATCGTCGAAAATGGCACATAGCAGTGAGGAGCCGATTTATCAAGAAAGGGCACCGAATTGGAGCGTCTAGGGGGAAGTTCGAATTTGGTGTCTCTCTTTGCTTAAAAACGAAAATTTCAAAAATTTTGGTCCAACTGGTGTGTTTGATAAAATGTATTTTCCGATCAATAATTTGAACGTAACCTCGTTCTCATTCTCATAATAGTAAACACCCCATAACTCGAAAAATAGATTTATTCATTTTTTCAAGGCGTACCGCAGGGAACAGTTCTGTCTCCTGTTCTGTTGAGGACGTTTCATATGAATCGCACGTTTATTTCTACAATGCAGCATGAAAAACAGTCATTGGAAACAAAAGCAACATGTATCCAGGCAGATAATATACAAAAGGGGGATTTGGGTTCGAATTTAGCTGTCTCTCTTGGTCTAAAAGCGAAAATGTCAAAATTCTTGGTTTAACACATTTGTGTGTTTAATTAAATACATTTTTCAGTCAATAAATTGAACGTGACGTCTTTCTGATAAACGGAAGTACCCCAAAACTCGAAAACCCGGTTTAGTAATTTTTGTCAAGACGTACCGCAGGGAGGAGTTCTTTCTCCGGTTCTGTTGAGGACGTTCTCAATTAACCGCTCGATTATTTCAAAAATTCAGGGTGAAAAACATGCATTTCAGACGAATGCAACGCCCATCCTAGCAAATAACATATAAAAGGGGGGAATATAGTTCAAATTTTGGTGTCTCTCTTGGTCAAAAAACGAAAATTTCAAAATTCAAGGTTTAAAACATCGGTGTGTTTAATTAAATACATTTTTCGATCAATAATTTGGACGTGACGTCCTTCTGATAAACGGAAGTACCCCAGAATTCGAAAAAACGTTTTAGTAATTTTTGTCAAGGCGTACCGCAGGGAGAAGTTCTGTCTCCTGTTCTGTTGAGGACGTTTTCTACGAATCGCACGTTTATTTCTACAATGCAGCATGAAAAACATGCATGACAGACAAATGTAACGCCTATTCCAGGAAATAGCGTTCAGCCAGATGAGCTCAGCATCCGAAATCTGGCATTTCGAGACAACCCGTACGTAAATATGGATTCGGTCAAACAAATTTACCAACTGCACTGCAAAACTGACCCAGAGGTGGAGACAATCCGACAGCATGCCGTATCCAATAAGCGAATTCTGACATTGGAAACCCTTTTCACGTTTTACCACTTAGAAACGGCGACACTTTACCCCCTGAGAGGGTTGGTCCTGATCATTAATTCAATGTACCAAATGTCTTCGCTAGTGCGAAAAGGGCCTCATCGCCTACACCTGCACCAGTCCCAATGGCAGGCTCAGTTTTAGACAGATCAAATATTCAGAAGGCTTTCAAGTGAACATGGGAAAAGGGAACAGACGCGTTCCAGTCGCCGACCGATTGTCGCCCCCTCCGAGTTTCGCACCTTGCGAAGTTCCGAAGAAAAGAAGCCCATCTGCTATGCCGAGTTGGAAATTCATTGCAACCGAAGTTGTCAAGTTTCAGTTGGGAATTCCGAATAGGAACAAAAAATTGTCGGCAACGAGAGTTTTTTCTCGCATGCCATGGCATGAAATTCCGAGTTTGAAAGATGGATTTTAAAATTTTAAATTTCCCTTATCGGAAAACGCGCCTTATGGCCGAATTTTAGACGTAAAACTGACGAATTTGCAAAAATCCGTTTTCAAATCGCTGCGTGAGTGAAAATTTGGCTTTTTAACTAAACATGCCTCCCATTAAACTTCAAAAACGGGCGTATCTCCCTCGATTCAGCGACTATTTTCAAATTTCTTGGACCCGAAATTTTGTCTAGGCAATACATACAATTCTGTTCAGACGGAATTTCCATCACTCACAGTACTTCCGAGTTTTGGCATTTTTTATGCCTTTGAGTCTTCCTTGTTGATCAGGAAGATCGACAAGGCAATTCTACGCTTCCAAGTCGCCTTGAATACTCAAGATGAAGCCGGGCAGTAGTCACTTGCGCCCCGCTCCCCCTTAAAAGTCGGGGACGTTAAGGATAATGAGCTCAGTAGCTTAGTGAAAGTACTCTTTTGCGCCCCCCACTGCTTCCATCGTTATAATCACTTGCGCCCCACACCTGCTCCGACGTTATCATCATTTGCGCCCCAAGGTGAAATGTCCCCAAGGGCAAGGGGTGAAAACATAAATAAAACACAAGCGTTATGAAACATGGATTCATGTGTAAAAGTATATTTAGCAGTATAGTTATAGCACAAATAGGTCATAAATAGGTCAAATGGGGCCAGATTGGTACTGCTGGTGATGAACCGAGGGCGCAAATGATTGTTATTGCAAAAGCCTGGTGGGGCGCAAAGGAGTACATTACGGGCCCCTCTTTTACATTTTGTTTATCCGGCCAGTACCCTGCATTACCGACTAATGAGGGATCGGGGCGCAAGTGATAATCGCCCATGAAGCCATATCAACAATAATTTTGCGCTTCAGACTTTACAGAAATCGGAAATTTTTCAGAAACGCCACAAAAGAGAGATAGCAATCAATAAAGATTCATTCAAAAACGCAAAGTCCCCTAACTATGGCCACTGGAGATAAAGCCTCCGTGAAATATGGGAAAAGAGGATCTTTTGAGTACAGGCATAGTGCGGGAAGAAGAATAGCCGGGATTTCTTTTAATTGTTGCGAGAAAAAAGGTCGAGATGAGGCGGTTTGAGAATGAAATAAAGTCTGTCCCTTTATTCTTCTGTCGTCCTGTTCTTTCCAAGCTGGTGAGCCCCTTTCAGGTAGATTTATCTCTATTAAATTACTGCAGGTGTTTTAACCGGGTATTTCATCGGTGTAAAACGCTGCCACCCGGGCTGAACATTTTCAAACATACAAATTGGGCATACGCTTCATGCTGAATTATTGAAGTTAGAATTTCCGGAATTGGAATTTTACCACGCTGAATATTTACATTTTGCTCCGAATATAGGCGCTGTTTTTAGAAAATGAAATTCGGAGCTCCGGAATAATTTCTTCTTTTTCTAGAATATTCTTTCATGAAAGAGCGTTGAAATGAACCATCCTCAAAACGGTAGGCTTTAATTCACAAGAAGTTAGCATCGAATGAAATTGGAATAAACGGAATCAAAATTCGAAGGTAGTCGTTGCTATAAACAGGATGCTAGTAGCAACTAGGAGATGGGCCAAAGCGGTGTCCATATGAAGTGACGGAGTGAAGCGAATTCACCACATTCACCCCTGCTGATCAGGGGACGAAGCGGTCAGGTGGTCTTCGAAGTCTAGTCGAACGGCGGAGTTCAGGACTTGGAGGAAGCTCTTGAGGTGAAGAAGTCGGAATGTCTGGATGGAGAGGCGAGTCCGGAGAAACATCAGTAGTCAGGGTTGGAGCATGAGGAGGACTGTTAAATCCACCGTGATGCCGTGGTGAGGAATTTATTTGGTTCTGAGAAACCGAGGTGTCTTCCGTTTCTGGCTGCGTGGTGGAGTTAGGTATTGGTTCCGTCGGGTTGCCCGTTGGCGCTAAGTGCTTCACGGAGACAGTGGCCTCTCGTCCATCCGCTAAGCGGACGTGTGCGTAGTCCGGATTGACTTCTAGAAGTTCGACTTCGTCAACATAAGGGTCAAATTTTGACGCCCGAACGTGGCGTTTCATGTAAGCTTTGTTCCCACTTGACAGCCAGGAGGGAATCGAATAGCCGTTTGAAGATCTTCTTGGATGGAGAAACATTCGCTCGTGTGGCGTAGCATTTGTTGCTGTGCACAACAGCGAACGGACAAGAGTGGAGGGCGTCTTGAAGAACAATCTCCCACTGGTTCTTAGTGAGACCATGAGTTCGAAGTGCTAGCTGGACAGCCTTCCATATCACACCGTTGTAACGCTCGCATTGTCCGTTGCCTTGCGGATTATAAGGCGTCGTCCTACTCGTAGCTATTCCCCGATCTTGAAGGAACGATTTCAACTCAGTTGACATGAATGTGGTCCCTTGGTCTGAATGAATGTAAGCTGGCGTTCCAAAAACAGAAAAAGATCGTTCAAGTGATTGCACACGGTTGAAGCATTCATGTCGGCACAGGGAAAGGCAAAGGGAAGCGCGAGAACTCGTCTACCACGGTTAAAATGTATCTTTTGCCGGATTGGGTCTGAGGGAGAGGACCTTTGAAATCTATATTCAAGCGTTCAAAAGGTCGGAGGGCCTTGATCAGTTGACCATCTTTTTTTATGAATTGCGGTTTCAGCTCAGCACAGGTTGAGCAGGTGGTGACGCGTTTCACTTCTTCAGTGGAGTACGGTAAATTTTTGCTACGAATCCAATGTAATAATCTGGTGATTCCAGGATGGCATAAATCTTCGTGAAGCTTCTTAAGTTTTGCGTCGCCAGTGCAAGATGAAACCACATTCGTCATTGGTTGCTTGAGATCAGCTCTGGATAGTGCGTCAGCAGCGTAATTGTCTTTTCCACACCTGTAGACGATGTCAAATTTGTAGTTACTTAGCTCAAGCCTCCAACGCATTATTTTTTCGTTCTTGATTTTGCTTTTATGCGCTGCTTGAAACATAAACGAAACCGACTGCTGATCAGTTATAATGTGGAAATGGCGACCTAGCAGATAGTGTCGCCAACGTTTGACGGATTCGACAACCGCATAAGCTTCTTTTTCGATCGAAGAGTGTCGTCTCTCACTGTCAGACAGCGTTCGGGAGAAAAAGGCAACAGGCCTGCCTTGTTGGGTAAGAGCTGCAGAGATTGCGTAGTCAGAAGCATCCGTTTCTATGCAGAATGGTTTGTCGTCCTCGACCGTTTTTAGAATTGAAGATGCCAAGTCGTTTTTCAGTTGCTCAAATGTCGCAATAACGTCTGGTAACAGTGGAAACTTAGTTGTGTGAGCCAAGTGACGAATTTTTTCTGAAAAACGCGGGATCCACTTGGAATAGTGTGAAAATATCCCAATGGTACGTTGAAGGGACCGCGTATCAGAAGGAATAGGAAGCTCGAGAATTGGTCTAATGCGGTCTGAATCTGGTTTGATTGTTTTGCTCGAGATAGTGTATCCCAGTATCGAAATAGTACTTGAAGAAAATTTGCATTTTTCTTTATTCAGAGTCAAGTTATACTTTTTTGCGACGTTCAAAAAATTACGAAGATTCTCGTCATGTTCAGCTTGATTCTTACCACACACGGTGATATCATCAAGGTACCTACGCGAAAACCCCTTTCAATTTCTCGGTGGAGATGATTCGGTCGACTTGTTGTTGAAAAGCAGGAACTCCGTTTGTGACCCCAAAAGGTATGCGTCGATATTGATAGAGTTCACTGCCTCGAATGCTGTGAAGATTTTGTCTTGTTTAGGAATCGGGAGTTGATTGTAAGCGCTACTCAAGTCAAGCGTACTGAACACTTCATATTTGGAAATCTTGTCAATCAAATCGTCTATTCGTGGAATGGGATAAGCGTCCAGCATTGTAAAACGGTTGATAGTTTGAGAATAATCCACGACCATTCGTTTTTTTCCTTTGTCGTTGGTCACAACCAAGACTTGAGCCCGCCAAGGTGAAACACTGGGCTCAATGACTCCTTCTGACAGGAGACGTCTGATTTCAGATTCGATGAATTGTAGATTCTCCGGCGTTTGTCTTCTTGATTTGGTGGTAATGGGCTTGCAATCAGAGGTGAGGTGTGAAAAGAGCGGAACGGGAGGGATAGAAGCGACTGCAAGACAGTTGACATTGAGAGAGGGCTTTGCACCACCGAATTTAATTTCGACAGATGAGTGCTCCTTAAGAACGTCATGACCTAGTATCACATCTGCGCACAGATCTTCCATGACATGCAGCTTAGTATTAGGATAGGTCGTTTTCTCAATTGTGAGCAACACCTTGCAAGTGCCTGACACCTGCTTGGTAAGCGAAGACGAAGCCATTGAAACCGAGCCAGAACTTGGATTCATGGGCATGTTGTGGAGTTTTGCGATCGTTTTGTTTAAAAAGCTCAGAGAACTGCCTGTGTCTATTAGAGCATCTACTCGAATGTTATTGATCTTTATTGGTATGGTCGAAGTGGACAAGCAGCTAGGTGCTGCTGCTGACGTTTTGGCTAGAGTACCTAAGGCTGCACTAGTCGTGTTTTTACCAGACGATTTGTTGCGCGACAAGCAGACGTTTGAAAAATGGCCAACTTTGGAGCAAAACCGGCAGGTGGCGTCAACAGCCGGACACTTGGTCCGTGGATGTCTTTCTGAAGACCCACAGAAATAACAAGGGACTTGAGCTTTAGCTTTCAAAGTTTGAAAATTTTTTCCCTGCCGCTAGAACATTTTCCTCCAAATTACTGCAACTGTTTTCGTGAGCAGCGTTTAAATGATTTTGAGGCGAAAGTGTGGAGTAAGATTCCGATTGTTTTTGAGCCATTACGAGAGAACGTGCTTGGTTGAATGCTTGATCAAGTGTGAGGCGTCAAATTTTCGAGAAGCCTCTGCCTAATCACGGGTGAATTAATTCCGCGAATAAAGGCGTCACGAATACAGTCGTTCCGGTTTTGTTCGGCGGTAACAGCTTTGAAATCGCATTCGTTTCCCAACACTCGAAGGTTTTCAATGTATTGGTCTAGTGTCTCGTTAGAATTTTGTATCCTGGAAGCAAGTCTATGCCTAGCGTACACTTCGTTGATCGGTTTGATGTACAGCGCTTCCAAAACGGCAACAGCCTCGGTGTAAGTTGTACAGTGGCTTACGAATCGAAACACATTAGGAGCTAAAAAATTAGTCAATAGCTGTAACTTGTCTTCTTCTGTCACATCCTTGATTTTAGAGTTGAAATTGTCGAATGTTACCTTCCAATGCTTCCACTGATACGTCACAGCTATATTGTCAGGTGCCGGTTCCACATCGAATCTTTCTGGACGAAGTAGTTTGAAGTCCATTGCTGCGTCTTCAAATTTTCTTGTGAATTAAATTGAAATGAACCATCCTCAAAACGGTAGGCTTTAATTCACAAGAAGTTAGCATCGAATGAAATTGGAATAAACGGAATCAAAATTCGAAAGTAGTCGTTGCTATAAACAGGATGCTAGTAGCAACTAGGAGATGGGCCAAAGCGGTGTCCATATGAAGTGACGGAGTGAAGCGAATTCACCACAAGCGTTTTTCTGAATTTTCCAAGTTTTGCCAAACGATATAGGCTATTATTGGGGGTATTTCAATTTTCCTCATTTCTCATATGAGCCAAAAACGAACCGATTCGAGTGCTTAAGGTCGCAAAATCTTGGCATTACTTTGCAAAACACGCAGGTACGTATTTTTGTATTGAGGCAGCTCAACATACAACGCAAAATAAAATATTATTTTATACGAACTAGAAAATTAATTAATTTTTGTTCTACGAACAGTTCACAATTTTAGCAATTCAAATGTTGAATAAACTCTGCTAGCTGGAGCAAGAAATAAAATAGAAATCATAATAAAAATTATTAAATTAAAAAAATTTTATTGCAGATTCGGATTCTACACCCTTTAAAACGTAAACCAACAAATTTTCAAGGGGTGTTAAAAAAATTTTTTCCTCACCGATCCTAAAGGTTCATTTCTTAAGAAAAATGAGCCAAAAATGAACCATGGGTTATGCGATAAAAAATTTTGAATTCTTTTCAATAGTTCCCTATTCTAAGAGACATTTTGAGAGGAAGTGATAGTGGGTGACAATTTTGCATTTGACAGGTGCCTAAAGATTTCGTATCAATCATTTTTTCGAAAACGCAAGTACCTAATAAATAACTTAGGTTCGAATAGAATATTAAACTCCCCGGATTATTTCGCCGGTTAAACTGACGTGATAAACCCTCAAAATTGCTCGCAACTCCCAATTCATGCGACCGGATCTAATTCCAAAGTGAAGAAACCGACTCCTATTCAGCAGTCACATTTAACCGCAGGTTATATTACCCGAGGCCTGAGTATCTCTTCCCACCTAGCAAAACCGCAATCCCTCCGGTAAATCCTGAGTTATCGCTACGGATTTAATCAGTAACTTCGCGTCTCGGGGTGTTTTTTCCCTTGGAGGGTCGCAGATTGAGGTTGTCCCTATACTAGAAGGGTCGTAACTCGGGATATGGGGCCCCGGTATGAGAAATGAGAGCTACCGCAATTACTGGGTTTTGTAGAGCATCTTCACTTTCAAACGGTCGTTATAATTTCTCTTATTGTTTTTCAGCTCTGTCGCATCGAAATTGTTTATACCGGAAAAAAATTTAATTATAGACTTTAACAGGAGATAATAATAATGATAGGGGACGTAAATGAACGTATACACAAATGAACGTATAAATACGTACGTAAATGACGTAAGCGTACGTAAATGAACGTATAACATGAGGAAATTAGAGGAACCGTAATTGAGTTTTGTAGCATCTTCACTTTCTGCTCTCTAAAATTCCATGCACTTAATTTTTTATGGTTTTTCGACTATTTTCGAAGCTCGAGTAATTTTCTATAGAATAAAATAGGATATCGAAACGTCGCAAATTATTCGGCCAATTTTTCACGGACAGTTCAACTCGACCAGCAGCCATATTGATTCTCAAGAATCGACCTGATGTTGCTGACACCATGATGAAGGTATCGCATGCTCTCTTGACCCCTAACGAAAATTCCGGCCCGGCCGGGGTAATTTTCTTCTGTTTAATGTCGCAACGTGTGCTATAGTACCCCCACCCCCAGGTACTTGGCCCGGGGTGGCCACTTCGTTTCATTTAGTTTCCACCCCGTTGGCACTACAAAACTTCATCCGACTAAGTTAACCTTCGCACAACAAACGTAGATTTACGGCTTTTTCGTAGCAAACAGCGCAGGTGAGTGTGGGTGGGGGTTAGATTAAAATCTAAATGAGACCGTCGCTCGGCAATTTTGGGGCTGGAGGAAAATGAGCCCTGTAACGTATTAACACGGCAAAAATGAGTCTCATATAAACAAAATTGAAGTCGGATAAACGGTTGTGTTTTAGGCCTTCAGGGAGTGATGCACGATGATGAAAAAATTACAAACCCTTTTTTACCACTCATTACGCATCGTTGTTTAATAAAGTAAAACAATCATTACCTTCAAATATGATAGTATCCTCGTCAAAAACGATCCAAATATTCGCTAATGGACCCGAAGGGAAAAAACGCATGAACTTGTCAGGAAAATGATCGATAAACCGAAAAAAGGGTGGCTTCAAAGTAGCTTAAAATTTATACATAAAGATGGATGATGGGGCCGACCACCTATCAAGCTAAGTGTACGAAAGTAAACATCGAAGAGGATTATCTGTCCATTTTTTCAACCATCCGTCGAACCCTCACACATATCAATTTCAATAAGCGAACTTCGAGCACCAGGCTGTTATGGTAAATCATTTTTTTCAACATTGAGTGTGAGAAAAGGGTTTAAACAAACTGCAGGAACAAGAACTGAACTACAAGATCTACAGAATATCATTGTAGATAATATTCCGTATAAAATAAAAATTTAATAAGTTAAATTATAAAAATATTTCGTTAAATCTAGTTCCAAATAAAAGTTGCCTACTACTTTACTTCAGCAGCAAAATGAGTATTTTTTTAAATTATTTCAAAATCCCTGGCAATTATTTTTTGACATTTATCAACCCCAAATAGAATCCATTTGCTATCATTTGCTTTTTCAATAAAATGTCGACGAAGCAAACCCCGACAACAAGCAACTTTCGACAGAGTACCGGGATAATGACTAAAGCCCGTATCCAGGGTATGTATCCAGGGTATGCCATCAATTTGTCCACAACTCAAATCCAGAGTGTGTACGCCATCGATTTTATTATTCTCTATATCATAATATAAAGCTAAATTTTTTTCTGACACGACTGCAATATTGAGCACAATTGCTGGCGCAGCTGACGTCACTCCGGAGCAATTGACAACATAATTGGCGCAATGGACCGGATTCCTAAACCCCAAGGTGAAGACAACAAAGGGGCTGCAGTAAAGCCTGAAAGCAACACGGAATGACTCTCTGCGAAAGGGAAGCTAAACTAACGAGGGCATTAACTTGGATATACTGCTATCCGCGCCGGCTTTTAGAAACCGCTTGAGCCGCCCTCACTTATCTTTAGGAAGAGCGAAATTCACCGCCTGCATTCTGAGGGTCCATTTTAGCAGAGCTAAACGACAATACCTAAATAGAGGGATGCATTTTGGATTTCAGCGTTGGCGAACAACGTCGATAGTAGTGGGAATATGGTGGTTCTGCGACATCTTTTTCCAGCTTTTGGGGAGAAACATGAAGAATGGACACCCACAACGGTAACGCCAAGCCTTTTTTGCACCAGACGATGAGTCTCATATCAAGCAAACGTATTAATTGTTTGTACTTATTTTACTCCTCATCCGACAAGCCAACCTTAGAATTGCTGTAGACGTTCATCATCTAGTCAAGGGTCGATCTTCTACCATTGACACTCTCAGAAAGGTGAAATTTTTTCTGAACTTGACGCAGATTCGAACTCTCATCCTTTCACATGAAAGGCGGACACCCTACCAACTGAGCCACTTCGATGCTCTTGTTAAAGGGGGAAGTTTTCCATACTAAGATCTTTCAGTCCAGTATAGTAATACCGTCCATGCAGTACTAAGATGCATTTTGGATTTCAGCGCTGAAGATGGTTACAAGTTGGTGATCAATGTCGATAGTAGTGGAAATATAGAGGTTCTGCGACACTTTTTGCAACTTGTGGGGAGAAAGATGAAGTATGGACACCCAATTAGTGTTGCGGCCTTTTTTCCACTAGATATCAGAGTCTCATATCGGGCAAACGGAACAAATGTTTGTACTTGGTTTACTCCTCATCCGACACACCCTCAGAAATGCAGTCAATGTAGTCAAGGTTCGATCATCTACCATAGTCACTCTCAGAAAGGTGAAAATTTTTTTTACCTTGACGCAGATTCGAACTCTAGACCTATCACATGAAAGGCGGACACCCTACCACCTGAGCCACTTCGATGACGGTACTACTGTTCTGGACTGAAAGATCTTAGTATGGAAGTCTTCCCTCTGTAATTAGATGCTCTAATTACCAGTACAGTAGTACCGTCCATGCAGTAGTCCATGCAGTACTAAGATGCATATTGGATTTCAGCGCTGAAGATGGATACAAGTTGGTGATCAATGTCGATAGTAGTGGAAATATGGTGGTTCTGCGACACTTTTTGCAACTTTTGGGGAGAAAGATGAAGAATGGACACCCAATTAGTGTTGCGGCCTTTTTTCCACTAGATATCAGAGTCTCATATCGGGCAAACGGAACAAATGTTTGTACTTGGTTTACTCCTCATCCGACACACCCTCAGAAATGCAGTCAATGTAGTCAAGGTTCGATCATCTACCATAGTCACTCTCAGAAAGGTGAAAATTTTTTTTACCTTGACGCAGATTCGAACTCTCGACCTTACACATGAAAGGCGGACACCCTACCACCTGAGCCATTTCGATGCTCTAATTACAGAGGGAAGTTTTCCATAGTAAGACCTCTAGAAGAAGCGGAAGCCAACACTAGCGATCGTCTGAGTATCACTTATCTTAAGGAAGAGCGAAATTCACCGCCTGCATTCTGAGGGTCCATTTTAGCAGAGCTAAACGACGATCGGCAGAGGGATGCATTTTGGATCTTAGCGCTGAAGATCACAGGTTGGTGATCAACATCGATAGTAGTGGGAATATGGTGGTTCAGCGACAGTTTTTGCCACTTTCTGGGAAACATATGAAGAAGGCACACGTAAGGCTGACGTAACAACTACTTGTACTTAGTTTACTCATCGTCCGACAAAACAAATCATCAAAAATATGATATCTATTGAGAGCCAGCTCACTTCAACTGTCCAGCCTGCAAACTCCAATTCAGAAATACAAGGAACAAAAGCAATGATGAGGAATCGAGGGGAACGATGAATCATTTCTGGAGCACTAGACCAAGAACGCACGAGAGAGAACATTCAAAAACCGAAATGAAGATTTGAAAAAGAAAGCTCGAATTTCTGGATGGCAATACGCTCCACATTTCCGTTTGACGTCCAGATTCGATTCGGCTCTTCGAAAAGACTAAAACCTGAATATGACGATTTAAAACAGTTTCAACGTTGGATTTGAGCGCGAAAGGTAGCGTCGGGACAAAAGGCCAAAACCGTCAATAAGGATACGCCCGATAAACCGTCCAGCTTAACACGAGTCATTCGGCCCTCGAGCGACGGACAATACAGTTAGTTCGGGTCTGTCTGTCAGGTTCCCCATGCCGCTCCATAACCCAATATCTCTCAATTATACTGTCGTTTAGAGGGCCGAGTAAGGAAAACGTAATAATGGACACCCGGACTGCGAACGACTGGCGATCCTGGCATTCAATGCGTGAGTCTGTCTGGCATCGACGAATAGTTCGGCAATCGTTCGGACGAAACCCTGCCGACAATGAAGGTCTGGCTGAATAGGCTAATCCTCTTGAAATTGTTGAATATGGCAAAGCTAATGTTTGGAAAAATTGGGAATTTCATTCGTCCGAGGATAATTTCATTCATATTGGAGAATTCTTTCTAAATTCTGGTTGTGATGGTAAATTCCGGGTGATGGACAGTCAAGCTTGCTTTCTGACGATTTTCCCTGCGATCGGTAGGTACAGTGGTACATCTTTTTCCTCCAGAACTAGAAGGGAGGTCCGCCCCTTAGGCAGCTGTGAGGACGTGACAAGTCTCGAGCGGTATACAAAAGAATCAATCTAATACTCAGACCGATGATCAGCTCCGTTTTGATTCCTTTGGAGGATCCAATGTTCTTCGAAATGCTGACCAACGACAATCTGGTGCCATTGAAGATGCTCGTTTCCAGAATGCTGACCAGAATTTTTCAGATGCCATTGAGGGATTGGATACATTCTTCAGGATGCCGATCGGCGTCATTGAGATTCATATGAGAGATGCACGACTGGGGGTACTTTTCCAGAATCTGTGTTGTCCAGATGTCGTAGAAGAAGGCACATAAGCTTTTCCAGGATGCTGATCAGCGTCGTCCAGATGTCGTTGAAGGAGGGAAGATCAAAAACTTCCCAGATTGCGGATCAGCTCCGTTTAGATGCCGTTTGAACGATCCAGGATAGACTACAATTTTCAGAATGCTGATCAGCTGTGGGCAGATGCCGATGAAGGATGCGTGGCTGGATACTTTCCCAGAATGCAGATCTGTGTCGTTCAAGGATGAATGATCAAATGTTCTTCCAGATTGCTGATCAGCTGCTCTTCGGGGATGGATGCTCAAGAAGATTCCTAGACCCAAGAAACCTGATGCCCAAATTCCATCCTTCCAAAGCCGTTACATGGGGACTTGACGAGACTTTTACGCCCACATCAGGGTAGAATCGAACTTGGAAAAAATGCCAGCCAATATTCACCAATTAGGCTCATAATTATCAATTCGGTAAATGTTAGCCAATTCTTGAAGTTGGGTTAATTAAAAACTTCGACGTAGAAAGGGACCGAAACGAAGTTTCACCAAACATCAACTCCTTCAATGAACCATCAGAAATCGTTCAACTTATTTCCCAGTTGTCGATTCATAACGGTCAAACGATCCCACGGTCGAGGAACCGCAACAAAAAATTCCCAACCCCTCCTATTCAGCTGTTCGGGGAAAAAAGGAATTCTTTCCCAAAACCTTCTTTTTCATATTGTACATTTTCCCATAGCTCTCTATCCAACCTTTCCACGGTCTCCGTCAGATTTAATTAAGAAAAGGCGGGCAAATTAATTAGGATTTCCCCCTTCCCCCTACGTTTCTAAGCGGGAGCATTCTACTTTTATTTACTTCTCTCCCGTAGTTAAAGGAGAGATGAGTGGATTTTCTGCCTTGGAATTTGAAAAGGGGATTTCTGAACAGGGTCATTGCTCAAGCAAGGATCTACCCATGAATGAGGGTAGTCGTACAAAACCCGGGAACACCGGCCAGGCATTCCCGACGACTTTACTTCCCCGCCTCTTCGGGGGGAGCTGATTTTAAGACAGTTTTCTCACCCTTTCCGCTCCCTTTTTCGCGGGCGGAGGAAATAAAAATAAATCCAAAAAGCTCTAACTAATTAGAGGAGTTCAAAGGCGCTTTCGAACACCTAGGTTTCAAAGGCTCGCTAACAAGACGTCAGGATTCCGGATGCGGGAAGGCGCTAATTCAAGAACTCGATCGGATACAATACGAAGAGGATGGGTAACTAGTACTTACATATTTACGATTTAGAAAACGCTGCAAATTCGACTCCAGAGTTGAAGAAAATGTTTTTCAAAGATTTAATCGTATAAATCGTCCTGAATTATTGAAAAACAATCAAATATAAACTTGGATAAATATTGCTGGAGTCGGTTTTCCATTTGATGAATAACTAAAATCTTCATAAAACAGGCCACGAAAAAAAAATAAATTAAAAGACACGAAAATCAAAAAAATAAAAATTGGATTAAATTATGTTTAAATTGTTTGTTTCCATCGAAATAATGATTTATAATTAGGTATTTTGTGCAGATGAATGCAACCTGGTACCTTGCTACCTTTCAAACGTGTCCCACATTTGACAAAGGGGGAAAATTAATATCTGGTTTCATAGGCGAACCAGTTTGAAAACTTTCCAAGTTTCCCTGTCGAACAACGGGCGCTCAGAGTTTCAACCGACGCGTCTCACATGGCTTCCTAACCTCAACGGGAGAATGAAATTCAATCGACAATGCCAACATTTCATCTCAATTTATGTTTATTTCGCCCGTTAGCAGCCCCGATAATATTTTTCCTTTCGCGCGTCGTTTTTTTGTTATTTTTCAAAATAAAGTTTTCAATAAATTTTTCGAATAATTTTCATCGACGAAATTTTTTCGATTAAAAAGAGTTGTCTGAAGCGAAAAATAAGCTGGAAAAAGATCATCGGTCGAAAGGGACGATTAGTTAGATGTGCCTTCGGAAAACTACTGTAGCGCCGATACCGGCTAACCTTAACGAGCTCATTCGACCAGTTTTTTCTCGGACCGTTGGCTCGATTTTTTCGCAATTTTTTTTCTCGACCAACCAATCGAGGATTTTGATCGTCGATCCTCTGATTGGAACGTGATCCTACGGCCGGTCACGTATCAGGTGTAGGATGACGTATGAAAGAATCGTGGAGGCTTTTTGTTCTTTTCTAGTTTGGCTAAACGCCGTCGAAACGGAGGAATACCAAGCGGAAATCTGACGGGCTTTTAGATTGATTAATTAGCAAATACAAGCTCGCATTTTATTTTTAAAAAATCATCATCATCATAAAAGTCGAATTAACAAAAAATTTTGAAAACGTAATTATTCACGAAATTTTTGGGGCTAAAAATAATGAATTTATTTATTGACAAACTGATGTCGAATTTTTGAAATAATTCGTTCAATACGATACACAACAGTGAAGAGTAAGTGTTGAATTGCGAATGCGATGGTAGATCAGCACAGAGGAATCGGAGTTATGGCATTTGGAGACAGTCCGCATTCCATTTTGAGACACCACCCCAGCAATGCGTGGCTCCCACCCCTCATTTTCTACTTGGGACGCCAAAGCCTCAGTGGAAATGTTATTTTTCGAAAAAACTATCAAATATATGACAGATACACAATTGCGCCACTATAAGCTTCCGTCAAATATAAATTCAAAAATTGATTTTGTTCAAATCAATAGACACATTTTGTTATTTACGGAAAAGTCCTAGGGTGGATTATTCCTATAAAATTACGCAGTTTACGGCGAAATTGCGGGGAAATACGATTTTTGGCAAACCTTGATTTACTTTTTGCACGGTTCGACTTGGCACCTCGAATTTATCGACTGGCGAATGACCCTTTTAGAAGATCCAGGTCAAACGTATAGACAAAATGTAAATTAAGGGCTATAGTGGCCAGTTGTTGTAAGATGTCAACATATATCACGGTGGGAAGGGGCAAGGGACGACGTTGTAGGGCCAAACAGGGCCTAGAACATGGGCCATTTCGTTGTTACTAAGGTCCGACCATTTAGCGGACATAAGCAGCCCGACCTCCGACTCTCCTGCATAAACATAAGGTTTGTCCTCTTTCAGGATGTTCTACACATTCAACAGAGGAGCCGAGAGAATTCTAATATTATTCAAGGCCATTTAATCCACCGTCGACCTCTAGGAAAAATTCCTGGCTGATAAAAAAATGCGGAATAGCAGTTTTCATTCGACCCTGCGTGCCTTAGGCTCGCCAGCGATCGAAAAAGTGGTACGACGAAGGCAGTAGTGTGTTTATGGCGGTTCTACTATATTCAGGGTTGACTCTTCTAGGGAATGTTTCCCACGAATTTTCCCTGCAAAGGGAAAATTGAGAAGAGAAACTTTTTTGTTGAGAAGACACAACCGAAAAGACGTTGGTGTGGAAAAAAAATTCTCCTATTGACACCTGTAACACCAGGAAACCCCCAAAAGTTGGAATTTTACAGTATTTCGGTTATTGCCCTACATTGCGCAAAAAAACCCACGATAGAATTAGACTCATCAGTGATCAAAAAAGTCTGTGACAAAGGGTTGGTTTCAGGGTTGGCGCCTGCAGGGAATGTTTCCCACAAATTTTCCCTGCAACGGGAAATCGGAAAATGGAGCTTTTCCTGTCGAGCTGAACCGAAATAAAGCTCGTCTAGACTCTCGTAATACCAGGAAGCATCCAAAAAATGAAATTTTACAGCTTTTTGGCTATCACGCTAATTTTTGCGAGGTAACTCAAGCTAGAATTTGGCCGAGGTGGTAAAATCCACCATAACGACCTCAAAATCCAACTATTTTTGAGGAGCGAGGCCGATGTGGCCCTTGAGTGGTTTTGGGACGAGGAAACTAGAGCTCCTCCATCCGGAATTTGGACCCTACAGTGCCTACTGGAAAGGAAAAAAATATAGGGTAGGTGGGGGCAAAAGATTCCAGTTTTGACATTTTGGCTTCCTTCGGCCCCCCAGACAGTCTTTGGGAGATGAAAAGCAGCCAGTATCAAAGTTTAGCATCTCCTCTACCTTGACTAAAATGACGGGAATTTTCCCTAATGATTAAGGTGGGTAATTCTCAGTTTTTCGAAAAAATGTCTTTGGAATCTTTTGCCCCTGTGGTTGGGGCAAAAGGTTCCACTGGAAGAAAAACAAAGTAGGTAACAAAAATGATTCTATAAATGATTTTATTCTTTGAAACACGAGTAACAACATGGGGTGCGGCTTAGGCCACTAATAGGAGGATACCGTAGGTATCAGTCTTAACTGTTTAATACGAATCACGCATGTAACTTGAAATTTCAGAAAAAGGACTCAGTTGACTATAAATTCAGTCTTTAAAATCTTACCTACTTTTTTCTTTCTTTGTGAACGATTCTTACATACGAGTATTTAGTCATTTAACTAGTTGGCCATCACAGGATGTATAGGGTACTGAAAATATCACTACGAAAGTGGAATCTTTTGCCCCCCCTACAGTGGAAACTTTTACCCCGAAACGAGAGTTTTTACGTTAGGAGTGATTCCCATTGTTCTGCTCAAGTGATGGGGAACGCAACGACAGGATTTCAAAGACCAAATACCAAGCAATAACGGAAAAATAACGCCAATACCCTGCCAAACTATTATCTTTCGTCAATAAGCAATCCAAAATCGCGAAAAATTACATCAAAATCGTTAAAAACACATTTACCCCATCTTGAGCCTTGCTGTCCCACCGATCGCCTCCAGACTACACTGGCCAACTGGCGGGAACTGAGCAGACCCAATGATGTCTCAATCCGTCCTCAAACTCTTCCCGTTTTTTTTTAAATGCCGCTGGAATCTTTTGCCCCATGGAACCTTTTGCCCCCACCTACCCTACAAGGTTATGGGGCCAGTTTTTACTTCTTTCCCCAATTCAAGCCGATGGGGAAAATTCGTTCGATATCGACGGGGGCGATGCATGCGTCATTTTCGGACCGAGGCCTGTGCCGGGGTGGGGGAGGGCTCGCTCAACACGGAAGTAAATATGATTGATGTGGCCGTGACCCGGCTGAGCCCAAGCGACGCTTCGCATAGGCGCATTAACTAACTCGCATTATCTGCGCTCGTGAACCTCGAGTCCCTTTCACGTCAGTGTCGCCGCCATTTTGCGAAAGTAGCCTCGCTTTGTCTCGGCCAGCGTGTCGATATTTCCCCGCCCACGTTGAATTATCCCTCGCTTAACTATGCGACAATGAGCTTCCGCGCGAAATGTATAGCCCGATCCATAGCTATTTTAGGACAGAATTACTGGAAGTGGGATGAAATGCATTTTTTTGGAAATATCGACTCTCATCGATATCAGGACATTTGCAACGAATCCTGGATGAAAGCCTTCAGAGGTTGATGACCAAACAGACGTTCTTGATATAAATCATTTGGGAAGGGATTGTAGAACCCCATAATTGGGGAACTGTTGAGGAAAAGACGGAGGCAAAATTTGAGTAGAGGACGCGAAAAAAATTATTTATTTATTTAAAAAATTGGTAAAAAATATTTTTACTCAAATCTTTGATTTTTGACTCTAGCAATTTGCATTTTGATTTCTTGCAATTTAGCAGGGAAATGAAACATCTTCAACCATAAGTAATTCCATGTATTTTTAAGCTCAAAATCCGGATTCGTCATTTTCGATGGTGTCAAAAAATTCCTCAAGTATGATAATTTGGAAAAAATCGCACAAACGCCAAAACATTAATCAGACGATGATCCTGAAAAATGCCATGACAACAAAAATGTTTGCCTTTAGCCGAGGAATACCGAAAAACTTCCAAAAGTGGAAATATATCAACACCTTGGATGCGGTATCAATATAAAAATTTCAATGCTCTCACATGGTCACTACATTGGAAATGGTGAAATTCCAATAATTTTCCTATATTGGCGCGACCGAGACGAAAATTTTGAGGTATCGATCCATAGGGTTCCGATCAGCCGTGTAGAATCTGTAAATTTGAGATTCAAAAATCTTAAAATCTATTTACAGCCATAGGGAAGCGTCGGATCGAAAAATTGTTCTCCACAAAAGTTGCTTAGAATTTAATTTTCTTTAAGGTTACAATGGCAAAAAATCCAAAAATTAAGGGTTGAGGTAGTCGATTTCTTCAAACCGCTTCCGTGGCTACCCTGAAATTTTGACATGGTCGGGTTTAGTTTTCCGGCGATTTCCAGGCCGAGACGAAAATTTTGAAGAGAACGTTCATGGGGTTATCTACTACCAGCCGTTTTGGTTATAGAGGCTATCAAGTTAGTTTTTAGAAGATTGAAGTTTTTTTTTTTGCGATTTTTCAAAATTTTAAATTTAGACCTCGAATTTGACCGTTAGAGAGTAGAATTTGGGACACTT
Organism: Nesidiocoris tenuis; assembly: GCA_036186465.1. Taxonomy (NCBI): domain Eukaryota; kingdom Metazoa; phylum Arthropoda; class Insecta; order Hemiptera; family Miridae; genus Nesidiocoris; species Nesidiocoris tenuis. Next base: position 4,598,738 of record AP028923.1, read on the forward strand.
CATCGCAGAGGAAAAATGTCGGAAATTTCTTATCTCGCTATTGGAGGCTGGGAAAATCTTTCGTTTGTTTTATTGCTTTCATTCGACAATCCTCGCTCCAATCCATCACGGCATATTTCGTTTCTACGCATGGAGAAGATAAGGATTTGAAAAACGAGCTGCCAGCTGCCTTATCATCTGAGGATGTCCGCTCGACGTAAATCTCGACCGACGCTGTCCGCTTTACCGATAAAGAGTTCGATCACTTCCTTTGAAAACGCGATTTTGCCAGGTCGTTTTGCCGTGAGAAGCTTTCGAATTCGACTCAGGATCAACCGGCACATCCGACGCGTCCATCACTCGTTGTATTCTCGCTCGTTTTTTCCCCACCAATAACAGGATTTCGCAACCTCGACATGTATAAAAAACAAAGCCGAGAAGGGAAAACTTTGTTCCGTAGGTGTCGGTTTTGCGACGGGAGGTGAAAACGAGAGATGAAAATGACAACATAGCGGGTTGAACTTTCGGACTGTCCATTGTCAATTGAAACTGTCAACCGATTAAATCTGCGTGCTAAATGTGGGAAAGTTGTCGGGCGACAGGAAACAGAATTGGAGTTATGCTATTCGCAATACTGGAAATATAGTCCTCTGCGTACTCGGAAACGATATAAATACGGACCGATTTACTGGTGTATCCTTAAATGGTGCACACGCTCGGACGTTTTTCTTTTTGAAAAAAAGGTAATTTTTCAAAACAAAGAATAACAAAAAATCTTTAATAGAACAACAATCATAACCAATAATCACATGATAACGACATTTTTTATGACAGATAATAACTATTTAATATCAATTCGAATTTGGCTACCTAATTTCCTCACAAACACGTGGAATTTTGAAACTTTCTTTACCTATACAAAATGGAATTTTAAAACGTCCTAAATGAAGATGAAGACTGCTGATAATTCCACATTGAAAATGGGGAATATTAAAATTTTCTCATGCAGAATAATCGACTTACAAACTGAGCATTTCATAAAAATGGAAATTTTTAAATATTTACCTTAGAAATGGAAAATTTTGGAACTCTTTCCATAATAATAGGGAATCGTTAGAACATTTTCCGTAAAAACTAACTTTCATTATTTATTCATCAAAAAAATTTTTTTTTTTAATTAAAAGTCTTTATTTTTTTGAGGAAAAATGAAAATTTGAATATTTTTCTTGAAACTAAACATCTTTATAACTGTCCCCTTTGAGGCTGGAAATTCATGAAACCTTAGCCATAAAAATGGAAAACATTGTAGAAAGATTTTCAACCATTGGGTTCTATCTCTTATAGAAATCAATAATGTTAAACTTATTCAATAAAAATGTGTACATTTCAATTTTTCCTTAAAAAAAAAGAAAATTGTCCACTTGAGAATTTGGAAACTCTTCCCACAATAATGGCCGGTTCATCAATGCACTTGGAGCCACTTTCATAGTAGATTTATTTTCAGCTAGCATTTTTTATACGTGCGTCCATGCAAATTTTGTGAAAAGAAGTCGCAGGTACTTTGATACAGGCAATTGATAAACCGACCCTAAATTTGGTAAGTAATCTGGGACATTTTCCATAAAAACTGTGAGATTGCAAAACGTTCCCCATAAAAAACGAATAGTTGAAGAAGTTTTTCTAATAAAAATAGGAAAACTTTAGTTTTTCAAAAATCAAAATTTGGAGCATTGAAACTATTTTTAAAAAAGACAGGGAAAAGTAAGCATTTTCTAAATAAAAGTGGGGAGCGTAAAACAATTTCATGAGAAACAGGCAATTTTTAATATTTTTAATAAAAAACGAGGCATTTCAGTTTTTCAAGACGGTAATCTTAAGACCCCTAAGAAACAGTATTTTTTAAAAGTATTTTTATTCAGCAAACCATTAGCAGAACAAAAATCAAGTACGTATAAATAGGGAAATTTACTCGATGCTCCCCACTCATGGTGAAGACTGCCGAAATTTATTCTCCGCATATATTTCAAGCATACGGGATCAACATGCGTCCGCCACCGGCAATGGACGAATTGAAATTTACCGCTCGTCGGCGGCGGCATTTTATCCGCTAATTGACGAAGCCGCGGCGAACCGCGGGCGGAGTGCCAAAGTGGTCACCATAAATGGGTTAGGTCGAGGGGAAAATATAAAATCCATTTTACCATACCATTTTACGGTATTAGTGGAGGTTTTCAGTGAATTCCGAAAGACGAGTTTGACGAACGGCGAAAATAAATATTGAAAAAAATCCAAATTCCGCGAACTATAGCCTGGCAACCGAAATGTTGAAAGATTGAATAGAATACGAACTTAATACGGGAGGATCTTAATTCGATCTTCATAAATTTAATTTTCTTGGAGATTGCGCCGTGAATAAGCGACACAAAAATCAAATTGAATCGATAACGATCCTTGCCAGAAAATCGTCGAGGGGCGAAAAAATTTCACAAAACTCATCTCCGAATCTCGAATGGACTTGGAGCATTTACAAAAAATTCAATTTCGCTGAAGAAAGGTTTTTCCTTAAACTTTCTTATTTCTAAAGAGTAAATAAACTCAGTAATTGTTCAGCTCGCTATCAGTGCCATTTCCATTTTTGACGTTCATTATAGGTTTCTCACCTTAGCGTCAGGCTTCAATTTTACCTTTTTCGACTCTTTTTTACTCGACCCCGTTCGCATTCAAGTTGCTTTTTGTCTCCTCCCTTCATTAACATAACGCTCATCCCTTTCGCTGTTTTCATTCAAAGCATTTCCTTTTCCGGGTGAATTATTATTTATTCATCGACGACCTCTCCCTCTGACCGCCGGGTCAACTCGAGTTCCGCTAAGATGTCGAGTGGATAATCTTTTCAATTATACGACAAATGGGACAATCGACAAATTCGAGGGCCCTCAGCGATGATAGGATTATCGCTAAACTGATAAAAACGACCTGAGTACCTTTTAGCGAAAGAAATTCCGGTAAAGAGTGAAATTTTCATAACACCGAAACACGAACTTGAACTCAAGTCGAAGATAAAACTCAAACAGAAACTCAATCATGAACTTAAACGGAAAATGAAACTTCAAGCTTAAACTTGAAACCGAAACTGAAACTCGAACTGAACTGAAACTTTACTCAAACGTCAACTCGAGTTCAAACTTGGAATCAAAATCAAACTTGAACTCAACGCGAACTGAGAATGGAACTCAAACGTGAACTTGAAACAAAAACTCAAACTGAAAATGAAATGCGAACTGAAAATGAAGATCAAACTTCAAGTCAACCATAAACTCAAACTCAAAGTTGAACTTTAACTCGAACTGAAAGTGGAACTCAAACTAAAAAAGAAAATGAAACTCAACCTTAAACTCGAAACCGAAACTCAAACTTGACTGAAACTCGAAATGAGAATGGAACTCAAGCTCAAACTGAAAATGAAATTCAAATTTAAACTCGAAACCGAAACTCAAACTGAAATGAAACTTTACTCAAACGTCAACTCGAATTCAAACTTGGAATCAAACTCAAACTTGAACTCAACGCGAACTGAGAATGGAACTAAAACTAAAAAAGAAAAGGAAACTCAAACTTGAACTTGAAACAAAAACTCAAACTGAAAATGAAACGCGAACTGAAAATGAAGATCAAACTTCAAGTCAACCATAAACTCAAACTCAAAGTTGAACTTTAACTCGAACTGAAAGTGGAACTCAAACTAAAAAAGAAAATGAAACTCAACCTTAAACTCGAAACCGAAACTCAAACTGAAACTGAAACTCAACTCAAACTCGAATACAAATTTGGAATCAAATTCAAACTTAGAGTCGAACTGAAGTTCAAACTGAAATTAAAACTGAGACTCAAACTGAAGTTGAAACTCAAACTTAAACTTAAACTGAAACTCGAACTGAAAATGAAATTCAAACTGAAAATGAAACGCAAACTGAAAATCGAAACCAAACTCAAACTCTAACCGGAAATGAAACTCAAACCCAGACTGAAAACGAAACTCAAACTTCAGTTTGTGTTTAAGTTTGAGATTAATTTTCGGTTTCAGTTCGTGTTTAAGTTTGCGTTTCATTTTCAGTTGGAGTTTCATTCTCAGTTCGAGTTTCAGTTCAAGTTCAAGTTTGAGTTTGATTTTCAGTTTGACGTTGATTTCAGTTTCAGTTTGGGTTTAAGTTGCGTTTCATTTTCAGTTTGATGTTGATTTTCAGCTTGAATTCTGTTTGAGTTTGAGTTTCATTTTCAGTTTCAGTTTGAGTTTCATTCTGAGTTCGAGTTTCTGTTTGAGTTGAAGTTAGAGTTTGATTATAAATTTGAATTCAAGTTCGAGTTTTAGTCAAGTTTGAGCTTTACTCTAAGCTTGAATTTCATTTTCAGTTTGAGTTTCAGTTTCAGTTCAGTTTGAGTTCAAGTTTCAGTATGTGTTTGGGTTTGATTTTCAGCTTAAGTTTGAGTTTCGGTTTTAGTTTAGGTTAAAGTTTGAGGCTCATTTTCAGATCGAGTTTGAGGTTCATTTTCAGTTTGAGTTTAAGATTCAGTTTGAGTTCAATTTCCGTTTCAATTTGAGGTTCCGTTTTATTCTCAGTTCAAGTTGAAGTTTGAGTTTGAATCTAAGTTTGAATTCGGGTTGGATTTTAGTTTGAGTTTAAGTTCGAATTTCATTTTCGGTTTTGGTTTGAGTTCAACTTCAGTTTGAGTTTCATTGTTAGTTTGCGTTCAAGTTCAAGTATAAGAAAAAATAGTGGAATAGACTATTTCTCTTCTCTCATTTTTTGAGTTTTTATTCAAATTATGGGATTCCACAATTTCTCCGCGAGTGATTTAGTATGATCAATAAGATTCGCTTTCAGTTTGAGTTTCAGTTTGAGTGTGAGGTTGAGTTGAAGTTCAGTTTATGTTCAAGTTTAACTCGTACTTGAGTTTTATTGTCATAACAAGTTTGAGTGTTATTTTCAGTCTGAGATATTTAGTTGGTTTCACTATATGGTTTTTGTCTGAGGTTTAGTTGCGTGTCCAATTTCAGGTTCAGCTTGAGTTTGCGTTCAGAATTGATTTTGAATTAGAGTTTTAGTTTAGTTTGAGTTCATGTTACATTGTTTTTGAGTTAACAATAACACTCTGGAAAAAAAAACTTGTACAAGCTCGGGAAAATTTTCAACTTGAACTTAGCTTACCCCCATGATAGGATCGGATCCGGGGGAATCAATTTTGGCGACATTCCACCAACACTCGATGGGTTCCTTGTAGAATGACAACCCGAGGCAACGGGTCGGCTTTCGATTCGATAACGTAAGAGGATTTCAACGGTAAGTCTTGTCGACTAGCCGACCATCGCAGGAGTCAACCCCGATGGAACTTTGTTTTCCACACCCCCTGGCCTGTTTTCCACCCCCTGGCCTGTTTTCCACCCCCCAGCCTCGGGCTATTTTGTAGCAAGGGGTCCGGTTCTCGACAAAATAGCTACGAGGGAAATTGGATATGAATGGGTCGCTACGCTACGGAAAAAGGGTAATTTAGAGGTTACCTAAAAATTTTCTTTTTCCGTAAGACCTAGCGGTCGAAGTTCCAAGTCGCCCTATTCATATAAAATTTCTAATATCCATACCCGATCGGTGAAGAAATCCGTGAAAATTCTCAAAAAAATTCTTGGCCTACGGCGTCACCTTTGACATTGGACATTATTGGGAAAACATGTACCTAAGTACCTACCTTCAAAAACGAAAATCGCTGTAAGGAAGTGTTGGAAAATGCAAAAGAAGCTGACAAACGCTAAACTTCAAACTTTTTTCGAACTCGGAATTTTTTTAGTTTTTCGAAAATTCTTGCTACAGTTTTACTTGTAGCCCTGTAGCGCCACCAATATTGCTCCTAAAAAATAAATAAAAAATCGTACCAAATGTCCCCGGCATTTCAGTGAAAGGACTTTTGAAATCGGATCAAAGTTAATGCGAGTAACCTCCTCCTTTTTGAAGTCGGTTCCTGAACGAGCGTCTGAGTCTGTGTGTCCGTCTGTGGTCTTTACAAAAATGGCCATAGCTTCCTCAATCCTCAACCTTTTTTCAAATTTCTTGAACTGGGATGATAGACTTAGTAAGCCCTACCACCCCGTGGAACCGGAATTCGAATTACTCACGGTACTTCCGATATATAAGCGCTTTTAGAGATTTTCTATTTTATTTTCTCCTGGCCACAAAAATGAACCGATTTTAGCGTTTTTGGTCTAAAAATCTTTTTTATACCTTCTACAATACGTGGATATTTTTTATACCCAGATATTTTGACGTATTATGATTTTAGACGATAAAATTTGCATAGCGAGTTTTTGATATTATTGACCTGAACAGCCTCAAAAGTCGTCGAAATGTAATCAAATTGTGTCAACATTTTACTTCAACTTTGTGTTTTGTTTAGGTAAGTTTGTTCTTGATTCAATTTTATTTTGCCACCGCCGGTTCAAAATTGCCAGCAATTTATTACTATCCACCAGTTCGATCAATTAGCGGACGAACAGCAAACAAACGGCGAAAGGTTAAATCGATGCGTCTCAGACGCGACAACCTGTGGAGTCTACGTTTACCGACAGTTTACAGACGAAGGGGCAAACATTCTACGTTCCTGGGCCAACTTTAAGGCAAGACCGAACAGGAAGAACATTCAATGAACTGAGTTCGACGGAGTCTATCAAGCGAACAGGAGGAAAAGCAGGGGGGTTTAATTCGATTAGTTAACCTGGAGGCTTGTAGTCGAAATGCCATGGCTTCAACATCCGTTTCCGACGCTTGTCCTTTTGAAGTTTTCCTTTTGATACGTTCCAGGCGTTAGGAAGGCAGTTGTAATTAAATTGGAAAGTTGGATCGCTCATTTTTTAAAAAATCGGGATATTTTTCGAGAAAAACGAGGTGCTGATAATTTATTCAATCTTCGATGAGCCTAAAACCAAATTTGTTCCATCCCTATCGGTCTGTATCCTACAAACATTTTTCCATCAAAATTACCATTCGTTTTGCCACTGAAAGAAGGAAAGGGTGTTGAGATTAGCTTGGTTCGGACTAGTAACAGTTTGTTTGGACTACTACCTACTTGAAGGTTTGTTTGGCCTGGTAAATGTCTGTTTAGACTAGTACATTGAGGTTTGTTTGGACTATTACTGGTTTCTTTTTACTATTCAGGGTTTGGTGGAATAGCAAAGGTTTGATTGGACTGGAAAAGGTTTGTTTGGATCAATAAAGGTTAGGTTGGACTCGTAAACTTTTTTTGGACTACTACCTACCTGAAGTTGGTAATAGTCGGACTAGTTGTGGTTTGTTTGGACTGTTACAGGTTCCTTTGGACTATTCAGGGTTCGGTGGACTATCAAAGGTTTGTTGGGACTAGTAACGATTTGTTCGAATCAGTACCTAGAGGTTAGGTTGGATAGGTAAAAGTAGGTTTGGACTACTACCTTCCTGAAGTTGGTAGTAGTTGGACTAGTTGTGGTTCGTTTGGAGTATTAGAGGTTTGTTGGGACTAGACAGGTTTTTTTGGGCTAGTAAAGGTTTGTTGGGACAAGTAAAGGTTTGTTCGGATTAGTACCTGAAGGTTAGATTCAACTAGTAAAGGTTGGCAACACTGGCTGCTACTCTCTCCTTTATCTCTCTTTTAGCTCGGTTCAGACTGCAGGATAACCATTCACTCTACGCAGTAGGTTACCATTTTCCAGCATAACCCCTCTTGTATGTAATAAAGGTTATTCCTCTTCACACCACCTGCCTTCTCTCTAGTTTTTAACCGCATGGTCGAGGTTTTTTCCGACCAGGGAAAAACATCCTTTCGAAACAACAACTGTATCGACTTTGCCTGTCGAAACTGGGGAAAGCTCTTTCCATCCCTTTCCGATCAATGGCCATCCCCTCTATCGCAGTTTCCTATTTTGCGAGCATTGTGATAATGGAAACCAATTATCGGGTCACCTTGTTTGCTTTCCCATTTGTTCGGGTTTTTTATTAGGTACTAGGATTTTTCCTCGCGGGAAAAAACCCAAAAATGTTAGGATGGAAAGGCTGACTCTTTACGAAAATAAGTTCCAATCGTTTTCGGCTTATTTCTTATCGAGGCCATCGGATTAAACTAAAATATCGCATTTCCACCAATCGAATTTCAAATCATGTTGTGTCCGAGAATGTGTTTATTTTGGTACCTAATAATAATAATTTTTTTATTAGGCGTGATTTTATTATAATATACTAACTCACATTTTAGTATATAAACCGTGTGTTTCCCAAAAGAGCTCCGATTTTCCCGAAATAATCATAGAATTCTCATTACCGCCTGCGCTTCTCATTACCACCACCGCATCAATTTTATAAATTCCAGTTTGAAGGCCTAAATTGAGTTGCGTCTTGAGTTCATAACTCTTTTTTATGATCCCACGAAGCTCCGTGAATTTTTCGGAGAAAGTTCACTTTTTTAGACCTTGGGAATTGCGTTTTTTTTTTTTTTTTTTGAGAATCACCCTTATGTTTAAATAAGAGGACAAAGTAACCTCAGCTCAATTCAAGATCGCAAATCCCGCATGACCGATTCAAATAGGCTCGATAGGACAAACCAAGGAATAAAATTGAATTTAAAAGCGTCTGGATGTAGGGAAAGCCAATGTAGCGAAAAGGGATGGAAGGCAATGGCGGTTGCATTATCCTTTGTACACAGCCAATGGACCGAATGTTGGACATCTGTGCTTTGCTGCGCAGGCGTTAAATCGAGGGAAATTACCTTCCTGGTGCAATGGGGTATTGTCTATACCATTGAAATGAACAAAATTTGTAAGATTTAATCTTGCATGCAATAGGCATGATTTCACTACAATGGTACGTCGGTTTTGTTTGTCAGACAGTATACCGACGAGTCGGTGCCACAGCGTCGACAGTATTAATTTAACATAACTTGAAACACATAATATATTATAGTGTTTTTCATTTGAACAAAATTATAGTTAGGAATTAAATAAATAAAAAATTAAATGAAGTCAAAAATATTCAATTTTTACTTCTAACCCTTAACTTGTCTTCTTCTTCTCCTTCGTTTTCAATCGCCCTGGCAAATTAGCCAAGTAAGACACTGTAGTAACTTAATTTGAAATGTCAATAAAGGGACGACCGATGGTTTCCTTCGTCGCTATTGTCACAAACTAAGTCCAAATCGCGATAATTTCAACAATAATCGTCGCTAAATTTTTGTTTTTGAATATGAACTATCGCAAATTCAATCTGTAGACAACCATCTCAGATCTTCACATTTAAATGTTGAACATTATAGTCACACGAGGACATCCCAACGACGATGCAACAACAACAACAACAACAATGTTGAACATCCGCCCTCGTCTGGACGTCCGTCTTCGTACCCGACGCTCGACAGATTTGAGTTTATTTACTCGTCTGCGTTTCTGTACCGGCCTATATTCCGTCCAACTGCTATACGCAGTTTTTATGCGCGCCGGTTGATTGAATCGTGCGTCGGTCCCATCCGCCAGTTTACCCTTCGGTTTATATCGTGTTGTTACATCTCGTTTATTTCACGACATGAACCCCTCTCTCACAGGTGGGCGACTTTATCGTCAAAAAAAGTGGGGGGAAAAAATTAAAAAAGGTTACAACGAGGACTTTTTTCCAATGGAAGAGCGTGGCAGCTTTACTGCGAACAATATCGCGCAGATTGGATTGTTTCTTGAATGCGGTGGTAGTAGCGGCGAAACGGGTTTTTTACTGGTCGTCAAAAACCTTAAGGTTCACGTTAGACGGGTCTGATATTTTTTCCTAGGGTTACTATTCACGGATTATTGCAGTCACCGTAATCTGGGTATATAGTGTCGTAAGGGATCAAAGTAGCGGCTAGTATGACGAGAATGTGATTTATCAGCGCGTAGGTACCTTAAAAAGCGATAGGTAATACTTTTTTGTTTACCTGAAAAATTCAAAACGTCCCATTCCTGGATGGGGAATTTATCGTCAATACGCAAAACTACTTGAAACTGAATTTCTAGATAAATAATAGTTCGACATGATTCAAAAAAATTGTAAGTGTTCTGTGAAAAACAACAATGGATTACCGCAGGCTGTCCACAGAGAAAATATTTCGTAAAAATCCAAAAACCCCACAATCGTGATTTTTCACCACGCTCTTGGACGTAGGGAAATGCAAAAACCTGACTCCCCAGACGAAATCCAACAGCCCCTTGTAAAAATTTCGAAATATATCGGTAGATTGTGCGTTGGATTTTTCCCGAAAGGTTCAAGAAAGAGCAATGCCCAAAATCCTCTTCAAAATGCCTTCCAGACCGGCTGACTTCAGAATCGCTCCAGAGGACCGAAATCGCTGGAGCGAGAGATTTTTCAAAATCAGCTGTCTCTGACGCCTCCTCCACAAAAAAAAAAATAAATAAAATAAAATAACCCCCAAATAAGTTACCTGTAGACTCGCACGCGATTCCGGAACCGCGCACTTCCCCGAAGATCGCCTCCATTTGTCCGGCGATTTTTTACAGCCCCCGTCCATTACCCTAATTCCTGCGAAAGGGTAGGAGATAGCGATCTCGTGAGATTTATTTTAAAGAGCGTAATTTGTCAAGAAAGGGTGGAAGCATTGCTGGCTGGAGTCTTGCGATCATTTTCGAGGGAGGAGAAGCCTCGTAAGCATTATCGCCGCCATCTCGACAAATGGAAAGTGCGAGACCTCGGCTTTTCCACCCCCGGCGGGGCGAAGATGTCGAGAAAAGCCGGAAGGGGGAGGATCCGGTCCTGGTCCAAAAGCGGTTTTCCTGTATCAGTGCGACTTCCTTGAGTAATTAGACTCTTGAGATACGAGATGGCTTTTCGCTCGGAGAACCGGAGGGGTGAAATCTGATTTTGGCCGCTGGCCGCAGAAAACGAGGTCTGGAGGGTTGAACACCCCTACGTCCTACCCGGTCGGGGTTAGTGAAAACTTTTTATCGTCCCTTACAAACTAACTTTTCTCAGTTTCTGAGGCTACTTTCACGTTCCATTTGCCGCGAGGATCCAGAATTTCTCAATCCACAGTTTTCTCTGTATGGAGAAAGGTCAAAATGCGGTATTTCCCGATATGGTTCGATATTGTCCGATGCCTGACATGGTCCAATGCTCGATACAGTCTAATATGGCTTGATATAGTCCAATATTGCCCGTTCTGGTTGGACATTGTACGACACAGCCCAATATACTTCATTACCTATTGTTCGATATTGCCCCATATTGAATGAGTCGAAAATTAAGTCGGGGATTTACAGCCAAAGAACCAACAGCATTGACCCATATCGTCCGATATGGTATGATATTTTATAATATTGCCCAAAATGGCCCGATGCAGCCTGACATTGCCCTATATTCTCCAATTCTGTCCGATCCGATATAGCTCCAAATTGTCCGATATGGTCCAATCTAGTTGGAATTGGTCGATATGGGCCAAGATTTTTTGATATTGTCCAATATTGTCTCAATATTATCCAATATTTTCCGATATGGCCAATATTCTCCAATATTTTTTGGTAATTCGTCATTACAAATGAGTTGACAATTAAGTTGGGGATATACCACCAAAGAAGCAACAACTTCATTGCCCCATATTGCCCAATACGGTCTGATATTTTATAATATTGCCCCAATATTGTCAGAGATGGTCCGATATTCTCCAATATTGTTTGATACTGATATGCTTCAATATTGTCGCAATATGGACACATCTTGTTCAATATCCTCAATATCTTCAATACCTATATCAAATATCCTCAATATCCTCAATATATCCTGATATTGTTTGATATGGTCCGACATTTTCGCGATGTTGTCCAATATGCTTCGATATATCCTGATATATTGTCCAATATTGTCTGATATGGTCACAGTATTGTCCATTGTTGTCCGACTTGGCCCGTTATTGCCCAATAATTTCTGATATGGTCCAATATTGCCCGATACTGTCCAATATCGTCCCAAACAACCGCTGATTAACGAGAAAAATTCGAAAACCCGGTGACCTTTTCGAATAGTATGCCCACATCAAGTGGAAACGCTAAGGTGGGTTTTCAAATGTCGGGCAAACATCGTCCACAGTAGACAAAGTAGGTACGGGTAGTCGGGGGCAAAAGGTAGAAAACCGCCAGTTTTTTAGCGCTTCCGACGAGCGATTCGATAAAATCAAACTACGCGGACCGTCGAAGGAAACGCCTTGATCGAAGAAGCTTTGCCGTAGGGGCTTCCTGGAAGAATTCACAGGACGAAATAGAACTGAGGTGGACCTGGAATAGGAGGGCAAAAGAGCTTAATCCTTCTACAAGCGAGTCACAGATAAAAGCGGTCCGGGGACATTGGCTGCGGCAGGGCTTCTCCCTGGGAGTTTCCAATGTTTAGATTATCCCGTCCCTGTCCCTTTCGGCCTACGTTCATTTGAGCACATCCCCGCACTCTTTTTCACCTCTAAGAGAAAGGGTTTTTCGTTCGGAGTTTTTTTTCCAACGTTCGTCAGCGAAAGAGCGAATTTCGCAGAGGGGAGAAAACTTCAAGGTTCAAAGAACTCATGCTGGTCTGGTGTTGGTTTTTTGGGATATGCGCACAAGTTATCTGGGATATTTATATGATATCGATGCATCGGATAAAAAAGGGTCGTCGAGAACATACGTCAGCCAACCTGGGATAGTTTCAAATTTCAAAACCGGCCCCTCCAATAGACGCAGCGTTGTTATTCTTGTCGATTGACGGCTTTTCTCTTTCATCGTCCTCGTCTCGAGTTACGGGGAAAAGAAACACGACGAACGAGACAGTGAGTGGAAGGTTGTCAAATAAAAGAGGTCGTATTGTTACTGTTAAAGAGCCAGGGGTTGATCGAAAGGAGGCGAAGGCGGAAGGAGTTCTGGGACGGCGGAAGGAGGTCTGGGACGGCGGCAGGAGGTCTGGGACGGCGGAAGGAGGTCTGCGACGGCAAGTGGAAGGAGGCCTGGCAATATAACTTGACATTCGGGGGCGAAAGGAATTGAGACTCAGCCCATCTCGCGCAGGCACCACAGAAGCAGGAGCGCACTCTGCCCTTCCTTTTCGATACCCTTCAATCTCCCTTATGTCGCCGTCAATTTGAATCATGTCCTCACGACGGGGTTTCTTCCATTTTTCCCCCTTCTCTTTTGCCATTAGAGTTTCTCCGTATGAAAAACATGTATGCCGGCTTGCGGCCGTATTCGTCGGGGCGGTTGCAAAAATGTTCGCCAATATTCGGCGTACAATGTTCTTCGGAGTTTGGCGATATTCTCAGATACACGGCACGTAAGGATTTCATGTCAACGTCACGTCACCATTGTTTGAGGCACATAAACCGAACGTTTTCGAGCGATTTTTGAAAATAGACGACTTTAACCACTTCGAAAGTCTGAAAAATTAAGACTGAACATTTTTGTTTATTTCCACGATTCGTTGAACAAATTCGTTTCCCATTTTCGTACTCAAACGTTATATTTCAACGTCACTCCAAAATATCCAAACGTATCACTACTGTAAAGGGTATATTCCGTGGAACACGTTCATCGGATAAGCCTAAGGCCAAACCGCAACGTATGACGTAAGAATGGCTGAACCGAGGCGTCAATAGGCGCCAGTTCTCAAAAACTCCGGCCCAAAAGTTGGCCGACGTGCGAAAGGTAATGAGTAAAGTTGAACTGTACGAGAGTTTGGCGAGGCCGCATACAACGGCATACGCGGAGCTGGCCCATTTCGTGGCCCCATACGTGGAGGACTTTGGCACGCAAGGCTGCGGTCACACGTTTACTCTTGATCGGTTAATAGCTCAGTATGAAACTGGCAGACTATTGACGAGATCGGCCGTAGGGAAAGTGCAAAGCTGAAAAGATATTGGGGAGTTTCTTGAGATCACGGAAACTAATGTAAAACAACGCAACTCACTTAGATAAGAAGAGATAAGCTGATAACCCTAACGTCAGGCGAAAACAGGGTTTCCACGCGAGAAAAAAAGTTCCCCTCGCCAAGAGCAAATTTTCCCTTCTTTCCCCTCGAATTTCCCCTTCTCTATTTATCATGGCCAAAAAGACAACACCCCCAACTAAATTAGTTATATTAAATATTGCATGCACCATGGGCGGGTATTATAATATTTTTAATTTATAATGAAACATTTATCAAAATGTAAATAATCGTTCGAACCGTCTGCCATCACTGATGCTAGGATAAAAACAGAAAATAATTCAGCTAAGTCGGGGAAATAGGTAAATTTCTTGGAATTGAAAAAAGAATGCTTTTGAGGTAATTTCAACTATGGAAAATCAATTACTTTCGCACAGGTTTCTGAATCAAAAGAGCTTTGGGAAAAGCTGGCCAAATTGTTCACTCATTTTCTTCTCAAAACATTGCTCACGCTAAGAGTGAGTTTTAAAATTAATATAATTGAAATCGACCCAAAATAGAACCCAAAGACTCCCTGACTCCCTTAAAAAAAGGTCGGTCATTTTTTAATACAATACATTTCCATGCTAGCCTGTGATTTATGGATTATTCAGAACGCCTTTCGGGCGGGCTGTAAAATTAAATCGGAGCAGATTAAAACTGAAAACATCGTCTGGGGCTGAACGGAAGAGAAAAACAGGTGTCTGATGCATTTCCGATAGGGGTCACCCCCTCTTAACGAGAAACCGATGCAGACCAGCCTCGGCCGACCCTCCGCACTTCCCCTTTTTCGACTGAGGGAACCATGGAATTTTTCGAATCATCCAGACCGATCCTATATTGAACCAGAGGCAAGATATCATGAGCTGATAACACTCGTATTGCTCCCGGATTGAAAATTTCGAAAAATATAAACGAATCGTTGACGGAAAATGAAAAATTCAACTCACTAGGAATGGAAAACGAATCTGCAAAATAGAGGGGCCAAAAGAGTTGGAAAAAATTACAATTCTCAAAAATGACGAGAATAAAACAAGATAACGGTAATTTTGAAGACATTTTTCGAGAAGCTTTTTCATTACCTTTCAATACCTAGCTACCATTTCATTTTATTTTCCAAACAAAAGGTACAATATCGCATTTATGGAGCTCTCGGCCCATAATTTTCCCTTCGACTCCGGCGGGATTAAATTGATGGTTAGAAAGGCAGCTGCATCACACACGTCGGCAAAGGAGGATTGAAGAATCAACAGGATAGCATGAAAGCTGGGATTTTCCCTCCGATAGGGTAAAAAACGATGGCGCGTCCCTTATATGTATTTATTCCTTTTTCAGGCTGATCCCATAAAATCCGCGTCGCTATAAGGAAGAGCGATGGCTGGGAATTTGATAAATAGTCACCGGAGCGTCTTATATTCCTCAATTCCACCGGGCTGAAAAGGTTCTAAGGAGGCTGGGAAATCCTTTCCTTCGTCGTCCCTTATTGTTCCCTTCTTTCGAAAGCGTTTAAATTGAGATACACGAGGTTGAAGCTCCTTTGAGACGTTAAATCCTATATGAGTCATTCCATTGGCTTATTCTTTTAAATCGTGCCGCGGAATATTTTGAGACACAATTTTACCTAGATGATACCCATTATGCGAAATATTGGCCGGAAATTCGAAACCATAGAAACTAGTGGTAACACACAACACTTCCGTATTTTGATACGTAAATTTTTGACACAATTTGATCGTATTTTGACTACTTTCGAGGCTGTTTAGGCTAAAAATATCAGAAAACTCACTATGAAAATTTCAAAACTCGCCTAAATTACGCCAAGTTATGTGAATATGAAAAATATCCACGTATTCTGAAAGGTAATGCAAAGGTTTTACGACAGAGACGGCCACAACGGTTAATTTTTGTGACCAGGAAAAAATTAAATAGAAAACATAAAAAGTGCTAATATATCGGAAGTACTGTGGCTAAGGTGATAGGTCTTACTGAGACTAACATCCCAGTTCAAGAAATTTGGAAAAAGGTTGAGAATTGAAGGAGCTTAGCCATTTTTGTGACCACCAAATGTCCTGGCACCAGTACCAAAGTCATGCTGGGTCTCCTCCTTAAGACATCATACAATCATGACTCCAGTCTGCAAGTACATTGGAGCAGAGAGTGGGAGGCGTAGAATCCAGCATAGTCACCCGCACCAATAAATTGGTCTGGCACCAGCACCGAAATCATGCTGGGCCTCCTAAGGTCATCATACTATCATGGCTCCACTCTGCAAGTACATCTCCATAAGTTATCATGGCTCCACTCTGCAAGTACATTGGAGCAAGCAGCAGGAGGCCTAGAATCCAGTGTCACCTGCACTAATGAATTGGTACAGGCACCAGTACCAAAATCATACTGGGTCTCCTGAGGTCATCATACTGCCACAGCTCCACTCAGCAAGCATAATGGAGGAGGCAGCAGGAGGCGTAGAATCCAGTTGTCACCTGCACCAATAAATTGGTCCAGGCGCCAGTACCAAAATCATACTGGGTCTCCTAAGGTCATCATACCATCATGGCTCCACTCAGCAAGCATAATGGAGCAGGCAGCAAGAGGCGTAGAATCCAGCTGTCACCTGCACCAATAAATCGGTCCTGGCACCAGCACCAAAATCATGCTGGGCCTCCTAAGGTCATCATACTATCATGGCCCCACTCAGCAAGCATAATGGAGCAGGCAGCAGGAGGCGCAGAACCCAGCTGTCACCTGCACTAATAAATTGGTACAGGCACCAGTACCAAAATCATACTGGGTCTCCTGAGGTCATCACTCTTCCACAGATACCAAGAAGTGGACAGTAAGTGGCGTAGAATCCAGCATGGTTACCAGCACCAACAACATAATAATATTCTTGGCACCTGTACCAAAATCATTTTGGGTCTTCTCAAGAAGAGGAGCTGACTCCCTCCATCCTGGCATGATTTCCAAAGTCACGCAACTACCCAGCGGCTTTTGAAAACTCGCATTTATTTCCGACGACTCACCGCCAAACCGATCGTTTTGCAGCTCAAGACTCAAACCCTGCAAGGTTGAAAGGAGGTGCCTCATTTTGAATAACGAGGCCGACAGCAGGAAGTTGTTGCCATTCGCTGGTTCATCATAAGCCACTCGGTTAACAGTCGGTTTCTCTTCCTCGAGATTTTCAAACTTGAGGAACACCCTCATTCTCCGGTAAGTAATGTTGTAGGCTGAGGGTTTCGAGAAGACGAGAAGGTTCACGGGGGTTAATTGGTCCCTCAATGGGAGACCCTCCCCCGCAATATCGAACGGTTCCAACGGTCAAGTTGAAGAGAGAAAAGCGAAACGAGCGACTGACACGCGAAACAGCCCCTCGCCTCAAGGAAACCCAAATGTTAATTTCGGAATGACCGCCGAACGAGAGAATAGGATTCATAATATTTTCCATACCTATCGCATTTTGACCAGCTTGTTGACAATGGAGGTCTCTAATTTCTGCGCTAGAGACTCCAATCTCGCTTGCCGAGTCTCTAATGAAAATATCCGAAGTGACAATCGCGAATTACAGCCCCGATGACTGACATGTTCCCTTTTTTGTGTATTGACAAATAATATGACTTGAAATCGCCCACGACGAAATAATTTGGTTTTAAAGTGGATCGGAAATTATGGAAAATCCCAAAATCCGAAGAGTAAAAAAAAATATACATATCGAATTAAATTGCATCTCCGAATTGCTCTCTCTGAAAAACGGAGACGGCGTCGTTATTTTTCAACGAGAAGGTGCTATTCTTACTGAAAATTTTATGCTAAACACGCCCATATATAGGTTGATTGGTTTAAAATGCTTCTTTCATGCGTATTTTGCCAAAAACGCTACCAAAACGCGGTTTTTCGTCAATTTTGAAGATTATTGCTCCCTTTTCTGACCTTCCCGCAAAACCTATGCTGCAAAAAAATATTATCTTATACTTGGTACATTCCAGCATCGAATGCGACCAATCGCACCTTGGTAAGTGCAATAGCCGATTTTCAGAGGCTGGTCTAACTCAAATCTGAAAAACAACGTCGACATAAGTTGTAACTTCAAACAGCTGCCAAAAATCGGCTACTCCACTTACCAAGGTGCGGTTGGTCGCATTGGATGCAGATATTTATCAAGTAAATTCAAAAATTCGGTCAGTTCGGCTAAGTGCAGTAGGTTATGCAGAATCGTAAGAATATCAATAAGCAAGCGCTCCTCGCATCAGGGGATCGAAGAAATCGAAAATTGTGTAGTTTAACAGCCCCTAAATCCCAGATTTTGGTATCGGTTCGTTTCCGTGGCAGACGCCCATCAAGTAGCGTGCTAAGGGGTAGTTTCAACCCTCAAGCATGCGATTAGAAAATCAATTTGTTTTCGTCACACTTGTACTATAGACGAGTATTTAATTACAGTGCAGTTAAACCGGCCCGAATGTCCTGAATTTTTTCCATCGATTGAGCAACTACTTTTTACAGCGAGCATTTTTTTGTGTAAAAAAACTGTTTAGCTAAAAAAGAAACTCCTGGTTGGCATACGTATGGTATATTCTAGTTTAATAGAGACAATTTTACCTGTAAAATTATATATGGATAAGAAAATGTAGATACAATCAAGCCGAAAATCTGAATTCAAAAAAACGCTGTAGAAATATTCATTATTAATTCATCCGTTCTGTAAATTGGTTGGTCCTCGCATGAGGTGGTACCTGATTTAGTTACAGGGGGAATACTACTATCAATTGTTGTAGAAATAAAAACACTTTATCATTTTTCGAGCAAGTTCACATTTAAAGGTTATTGCTTTATTATTCTACTAGATTTACAAAATTGGAGAAAAAATATGTTTAGGATCAAAAAATCATTAGAAATTTGAATCATTGTACAAAGCTGAATACAGGTAGTACCCATTATACCCGCACAGTTTAGAATTCGATTTTTTTAAATGTATCGAATGTTTATACTCTTTCAATTATAAAATGCTCGTGAATTTTCGACATTTTAACCAGAAAGACGAAACCAACGTGAACTGCCAATGATAATACGAAATCGGCTCCAACGTTGTAACAACCCTAAATGTGCTGTACGAGATTGCAACCAAACTGTACGCTGTTTTGGACATTGGAACATTGGCAATAACGGAAAAAATCGGCAGAAGGAACGTATAGGATGACAATTACGCCCAATAAAATGCCTATATGCACCGAGGTTGTATAATACTCCCTTGAGAGGCGCCCAGCTGCGTAGGTCGAATGGTGATCGGTTGTATGGCTTTTAGTTACACGAAAAGTTGCGCTGTATTGCGCGAAACGGGTATGCTGAAAATCGAAACTTCAAAAATCTAATAAAACACATTATTTTGCGTCGATTTTGAAAAAATAATATTTTTTCCAAAAAAAAAAATCGAATTTTGTATTGCGAAAAAGATGCTGGAATTTAAGTTTTAGGATAGTTTGCCCATTTTATCAGTCGTTTTAATGATAAGGTCGAATTTGCGATTCTGTATAGATTTCCTGGAGATATTCGAGGTTAAATGCGAAAAAGGATAGGCAGCTATAAAAATACTGCATTTAAAACATGGTTTTTCGTAATTTCTCGAATAACATGCGTACCTCAAAAGTCTCATAAAGGAAACGTCAATGTTTTTATTGTTAGTCCTTATTGCCAGGCTAAGCGCTTTCGGACGCATGGCCTTCCTCAGGAGCCATTTCTGACATACCAATACGCTAAAATACATCAAATACCAGGATTTTGATTAAAAAGTAAGCGTATAAGTTGAAAATATTTAAAAAACAAGCTCATCTATAAAAAGTTTCAACTATCTCAATATTCCCACCCCAAAAACTGCCTATTGATTGGGGGGGAGACAATTTTAGCGGGATTTAGTGTTCGCTGGGAAAATGGCTACAACAGCGGCCGAATCCCTCACCCTTTACAGCGAGTCCGACGGGGGTCGTAACAGCGTTATACACCCAGCCGGGTAACAATCCCTTTCCCTAAAGGTAATGTAATTACTGCCCTTACCCCCGGTCATGGAAACCCGATATTCTCCAAGAATTCCCCAACATCGACCGTCCACTTGTAGGACAGGCAGTTGCAAAGTTTGACCGAGGAGTTCGTTTTAATTGCAAATAGGGGGTGAAAACAATACTATGGCGGTTATCGAGTCAAATTTTGAGTTTAGAGACAACTACGAGGATCATAGTTGAACTCGAACATTACAATAACTGATAACGGAAAAAGGAGAAATCGGTTCAGGGGCTCAGCGAAGAACAATTGATGGTTTTTTATTCGATTTACAACAATACTTTGGGTTTATTTTATTTTCTATTTTTAAATGATGAAACATTTAGGTCCGTAGTTGAGAAAAAACGAAATTTTTATATTTTTAAAATAAAAAAGATGAAATTTTGAAAAAGTGCAAAAATAGGGAAACCGTAGGTAAGAAAAATTAAAATTAATTTTGAAAAATAAACAATACTTTAAAAAATTAACAAATAAGATTTCGAAAGATAGTATTTACGAAGTTATTCAAGTTCGTCAGTTATTTTAAAATATACAAAATGTTCCTTCGAATTTATGAATCAGTCCAGTTATAATAATTATGATAATTGTTATCATAAAGATGGTCCAAATAAAAAAGTGGACATTATTCAACGGTTGAACTCCAACCAAACCAGGAACATCGCAGATACACAAGACGTTCGTCAACAAATCAAAGCGTTTAGTGGCGAAAAGGAGAAATGGTGTGGGTGGGGGGAAAGGAGGGTAGATTTTAGGGGATGGAGGGGGTAGCTCGCCAAGTTATCTGAAACCTCAGTCCTCGCCAAACTCTTTACAACCTCATTTCCGATTCTGCTCACTTTTTCGCGAGTTTTCAATTTGCAGAACAAAGTTTTCGGACCCTTTTTTCGCAACTTTAGTTGAAAAGGGGCGGAGGGGATGGGGACGTTTTGATTTGAAACTGTTTCGCCTGAAATTATTCCCCAGGTTGAAACTGTCAACGTTGAATGTGTCGACGGTCATGAGCGTGCGGATGGCAATTTGTTACAACTTATATTATAAGTGCTAAAAATTTTTTTTTGATTTTATGAAATTCAATCTAAAAAGAAATTAATTTCAAGATGTCACGTACAAAATGAGTCTAATTCACGCAAACTCTATGTTGCGTCTAAAAATAATGAAACGTATAATAGAAAACATGAACAATTTCTATTAAAAAGTATAAAATAAAACGTCTTTACCTATAAAAATGCTAAATTTACAATAAAAATAAAAGTTGTTTTATTGTAAATTGGAATCGCATGAAGGGGTTGAAAAACGCAACTCATCAAATCGTTATAAATGTTACCTATTTTCCACATTTCGAGTAGCCTCCGTTCCTTTACCATCAAGTAAATAAAACATGTTATTTTATGGATTTTTTAATGCTGAATCGAATGAAATTAACGGCTCTTTGATAGCTCTCAATGTTTAGGAGTTATAGCTATTTTAGTAAGAGCTTTTTGGTTTCGCCATATTTCAATGCTGTACCTAGTGCTGAAATGTTGTTTCATCAAAGGTTTTTGAATGTTTACCTTTTACTAGCAGATAAAAAAGTGTTTGTTTCGATATAATATGCATTCAAAATATGAGAATCCCAAGTGGATGTTTTGGGATTCTTGGGAAACAACCTCGGTGATACGATGTTAAAATATGACAAAAGCGTAAAGCGCTCACTAAAACGGCAATAACTCCTAAACGGTAAAAGCTATCGAAGTGCCGTTGGTTTCATTCGATTCAGCAGTAAAAAATACATAAAATAACATATTTTAGTAGCTTGGGATTCGAGGAACGGAGGGTACAGTAAGCGAGGAAAATAAGGCCTAATAAAGGGCGAGTGATGTGGCGATTGGCGAGAGGTAAAGGCGAGCCTAATGCCAACCTACACCTCACGATTTGTCGGTTCTGCAGGGTAAGTATACCTACAGCCGTAGATTTATGCAAAAATTGGTAGCAGAACATGGAAAAGTTAGTTTTGACATTACATTACAAGTTGTCTTCTACTACGATCGTCGAGAAGCTAGGGATCAATCGTACGAAACGGCCAACAGTTTTTTGTTATTTATCATTTCCACGCTATTTTTTAAATTTTTTTGTTTTGGGAATTTAACAGTTTTTTGAGTTTTTTAATTTATCTAACTAAATTGGCGGCAGCACCTCTATTTTATAATCAAATTTGAATCTGAATTTCCTGGAAAATTAACGTACTTTCCAACGAATTCTTCAGAATAAAATTATTTTCAAAAATTGATTGCGCTACTGACCGAAAGAGTCAGGAACATAAAAAAATTGCAGTTGCTCTAGTTTTTCGTTTAGGATAACTCGGTTAGCACAGTTAACAGAGTTAACACGTTGTACGCTTAACGATCGTGAATATTACGGCGCATTTTATTTCGAAAACAGTAAAAATTCGACTCCCGCGGAAAAACTCGCTGGTTATTGTTTATTTGCATATTTTTTCGAAAATAATTCAAGGGCTCGAAAAGTAATGACAACCAGTAGGCCCATCTCGATGGGTGCCGTCACGCAATTCTGGTTTTCCGTTTGGAGGCCCTCAGCCTCAGGAAAGCGTATAATTACAGCCGCTTCCACCAACCGACTGATAAGGCTGATAAGCTGTTTCCAACGTCCAACTTTGCGTTTCTTACAAGACACTCCTCCTTTCGCCGGAGTTGCCATCCGTTTTATTAGTTACGGAAACGGAATTTACAACTTCATTTTTACAGCCGCTCATGCCAGAAATGAAGAACGTTCGAAATGTGAAGATTTTCGAGCACGAAAGCTTCGTTAGGTTGAGTATAGTGATTCCACCAACGGATACAATACCCAAATATTCGGAAAATTCGCTCGATTCCCAAATTTTGTTATTTATTCAACGGGCATGTATTGATATTATAGATAATTTAACGCTGAACACGCCCATATGCAAGTTAATGAGTCTTAATTGCTTACATCATGCCTTTTTTACCGATAATACAGTTTTTCGTCGATTTGAAAAATTTCAGTCCGCTATACTGAAGATTCTGCAAAACCTGCAATACCTACTACGTCAAATCAAAAATTGACACATACTTGGTACTTTCCTGCACCGAATGCGACCAACCGCACCTCGGTAAGTGCAATAGCCGATTTTTGGCGACAGTTTAAACTTTCCCAAAAATTGGCCACAAAAAAAACTGAATTTTTAAATGTTCGAAAAATGTGTTATTCTGGCAAAGAATTTACACAAACACGAGCATGCCAAAGCTCATAAAACCAATTACGGGCTAAAATAGTACGTTTTTTTAAACAAAAAGTTATGAGCTTTTACGATTCGAAAAAACGTTTAAACAGTTGCCAAAAATCGGCTATTGCACTTATCGAGGTGCGGTTGGTCTCATTCAACGTAGAAATGTACCAAGTATGCGGCAAAAATGTTCCGGTTTGGCCAAGTATTGTAGGTTTTGCAGAATAGTCAGAATAGTGAACAAGCATCGTAAAAATTATGAAAAATCACGTTCTTTGGTAAGGTTTTTTGCGGAAAACACACGAAGATGGTAATTCAGACCAATCAAACTATGCATGGGCGTGTTCATCGTTAAATTTCCTACAGAAATAGCGCCCGGTCGTTGAGAAATAATGAATTTGAAAAAACATTGAATTTTCCGAAATTCTGTATCAGACCTCTTGAACCATGAGATACATTTTAGTTTGCAACGCAGCGGAATATGCTTATTCCCAGAAATGGAGAAAATATTTATCAAAAAAGTATAAATTGACAGGTATTCAAAAATATGACTTTCTGTTTGAATGACACTGTTCAAACGGCGAATAGCAACACCCACGGCCATAATGAAATTATGCGCACGAATTTCGTGGCAGTTATTATCGAATGTAACGTGGCGTCTGATCGGTTATGGTAATATTCAAATTTCCTCATAACCTATCAGTACGTACAGTCCGAATGAAGCGTATCGCCAATATCGGAGCGAAGATGGCCGACTGTCGGATGCAGTAACTCGGCGAAATCGTCTCATCAACCGGTCCGGTTTTAATTAACCGTTTTACGGTCTCGTAAATTCGTTTTGGAAAGGAGAAAACATGACAGCTATATTAGTGCTGCAGTAAATCGCTTTATCTTCATGAAAATCGCCCTTCCCTTCGCTTCAACGTGATAAAACATCAAAATGGATTTACAAGGCTGACAATAAACTTCCCACTCTTCATTTCGCCGCTGTCGGTGGCTGTTTTCGTCTTTTGTGCCTAAGGGGGGAGGGGGGGTTAAGATTTTCCAGAAGATGAGGGACGAGACGGTATAAATGAGGAAGGCGAAGCCTCAACGTTTCCATAGAACCAAAACACCCCATGCCCGCCTTCTGTCTTAATCTCCGGATTTGATTTATAGTCTTTAATTTCCTTGGAAACAAGCAACCCCCCCACCCCCAGCAAGTCGGTTCTGATCCTCATCTTCATCCCCCGCCCATCTAGTCGGATTAGTCTAATTGAAAAATGACTCTCAGCACTCCCTTCCTCGAAGTCCTATCTATACCTTGGAGTGTTGTTTAGAGCAATTTCACACCCTCTATCACGGCAAGTTGGAAAGCCATTATAAGGTTTATCTTGTAAATCAGATTCCCCACAATCTTCACATTGAATGGGCGACTTTCAGCCATTGGTGACGAGAGTAACATGGAAGAAATTTTGCTCCAGAATTTAGAGGACGGACATATTTTTTCTAGACTTTGCGACATTTCATAGAAAATATCAAGTGGATGTATTCACGGAGTCAAAATAAAGGTTTTTATACGAAAAATAATTTTGCCATTATTTTTCAAGAACGAGAAATCCATGGTTTATTTCAACATTAATCAATTCAATGGCCTAAAAATCAACTTAATGACTCGAATTCTAATTTTGACTACTCCGTTTGCCTGTCAACTCAAATCCAAATTTTTGGCAACTCAATTACTTCAGTTTGAACGTTTGACATATAAATAGCAACTCAAAGTCTCAAATTCAAATTTCAGACTTTTCATATTAACACAACTGCTCACATGTGAATTTTTCTCGAATCAATTTGACCTATAAATTCAACTGAATGACTCAAATTCGGGTTTTTACGACTTAATTTAACTTGACAGCTTGAACTTGAACTTTTGAATACTCAATTCGACTTGTCAATAATTGACTTGAATTATTCAAGTTCGAATTTTTGACGATACAAGTAGACTTAATTTCAACTGGATGACTCGAATTCGAATTTTCGACAACTCCAATTTGAACTTTTGACAAATCATTTCGACTGATAAATCTAACTCGATTACTCAAATATGAATTTTTGATGATTCAATTTGACTTGACAATTCGAATTCGAACTTTAGACAAATCAATTCGACTGATAAATTCATCTCATTGCCTCAAATATGAATTGTTGATGACTAATGCTGACCTAACGAGTCAATTATTGAGTCAATACACTCGTTGAGTCAGCATTAGTTTGCAATAACTCAAATTTGAGTCATTGAGTTGAATTCATAGGTCAAGTCATGAGTTCAAGGTTAAATATTCGATAGTTAATTATTGACTATATATTCGCAAATGTCAATTATTGACAAATATTCAATAGTCAATTATTGACAAATATCCAACTGTCAATTATTGGCAAATATTCAATAGTCAATTATTGATTATATATTCACAAATGTCAATTATTGACAAATATTCAATTGCCAATTATTGACTATACGAATAGGTGGGTGAATTCGAATTTTTGACCGAGATTCGATTCAATTTGCAACTCGCAAATCACAAATGTTTGAAACAATCTAAATCAAAAAATCTTTCAATAGCGCATACGTAGGTAAAATATATGCAGCTAAACCCCAGAAAAGGTTATCTGACTGGCGTCGAAAATCCCTCGAGTTAATCCTACGGAAGGTGTAGTTCAGTAATTCTTCAGGGTCCAAGTTCGCCTTCATTTATACAGCGGGCATCCCAGCATTAATGATTCAAATTACATCGTGTAGTTTCCAAATCATTTGCGTATTTACTTTGGGCGTTAAATAAATAAGCAGAGGTCGGCAGCGGTGGCTCAAAGGGCGTACAACAAGACTGGAGTTCATGCTCAACCCTTCTGTTTGGCCAGAGCAAACGGCAGCCCCCCACCCCCGGAACCCATTACCTCCCCACCGGCCGAATTAAACTGTTTATGAAGACCGAAACCTCAAACCTCAAAAGCCCCCGGCCTCTATTACTTTACTCGAAGTTTACCAGGTGAAGGCACTAGGGGGTCAATGCAGCCCTTAAACTACGGGGGTGCGTATGTGGTGGAAAGCGGATAACAACGCCGTGGCAGGGAAGTATTATGAATAATTCAGACCAGGCTCGACCTCCGAGATACATACTCTTGGAGAATAGAAGTCGAGAAGGTGGACGCGGGGGAGGCAACAGATTTCCATATTTACCGTCTCCACCCCCCAACTATTTCCTCCCCTAGGCGGCCGGAGACTCATTTTCCGGGGTTGCCAGGGCGGACTCGATTGTCGGCCACTCAACTTTTGGAATGTTTTTCCAACAGTGTTGCGCCAGGCTGGATAAAAACAGGATACAACACGAGGGGTGTGAATTTCGATCTTAGCTCACGTCCTTTCTGATCCTGGGAAGAGTTCGGTAGAGTTTTCGACAGCGGGAGCAAAAATTTGAAGTCAGAAACAAGAAGTGCCGGATAGTAGACTGGCCTCGGTCAGTTTTGCAAAGAGATTTTCAGTCCAACAATTTTGTGTTTGTGATTTTTTGGGTGTTTTGTTGCGCTCGATGAAAAATCTCAGGAGGATTCGGATACTTCTTGGATATCCTAGAGGCTTCGCTGTACAAGAATGCTTAAGAAAATTCACACCATTTCCAACTTCATCATTTTTCAACAAGCGAGTACTGTTTTTGCAGGAAATTTATCGCTGAACACGCCCATATATAGGTTGGTAGGTCTAAAATGCTTCCTTCGTGTGTTTTTTGGCAAAAAACTACACAAAAACCGTGAGTCTTCATCATTCTTGACGATTTTTTTTCACTATTTGGACGATTCTGCAAAATCTATAATATTCAAACGAACCGGCCGAATTTTCCCATATACTTGTTGCATTTCTGCATCGAATGCGACTAACCGCACCCCGGTAAGTGCAATAGGCGATTTATGGCGACTGTCCGAAGTTAACCCTAATAAAAAACGCTGCTAAGTAGATCAGTGGCATGTGCAGATTAGTTTTTGCTATGTCCGAAGAACTCTGCAAATTTTGCACAGGGGTTCATTTTTCGATTGCAAAGACAAACCTTACGATGTATCGGTACTCCTTAAACACAGAATTTAGCTGTTATTATTCTATAATTTCAGTATCAATTTGTATTTTAGATGGGTTATTTAGAAAAACGTTTATTCAACCAGGCAAAAAATAATCATCCTCTTCGCTTGATAAATACTTACTTACCTATCCATTTTTTCAACGCAGCCGATCGTTCAATTCCGTTAAATTTACCATTTAATCTATTCTTAATCACCTTCATAATTAACTGAATAATAATAATTATTAAATTCTCTGAATAATGAAATTAAAAATGCCTCATGCCTCAGAACCGTTGTTAAAGCCTGACTCGCTCTCACGTTGCCAAGCGCAACTGGTCGAAGTGTGAGTGCGTCACCTTGTTGGTGTAATAGGCTAGTAGTCGTAAGTAGATCAATCAACCGTATCTAAGAGCCGAGGCCAAATTCTCAAGTTTTTCCAATTTTTGTTTTGCTGATTTGTGTAATGCGACCAAATTCTTTAAATTGAAGATATCGGGAGGACAGAAGTTTTTGTGAGGATTCCAACGAGTGGAAAACGAATTTTGTGGCTCGAGTAGTTTTCGAGTTATTAAGAACTGGGGAAATTTTAAAAAACTCAAAACTGCTTCACTAAAACTGCAATAACTCCTAAACGGTTGAAGCTATCGGCGTGGCGATGGTCTCATTCGATTCAGCATAGAAAAATCTATAGAAAATGATGCCTCACATGCCTATGTTGCTTTTTTCCTGAAAAGCACGAATTTTTCCCCACTTCAACAGCTGTTTTACTGGCCTTAAAATTAAGGTAGGGTTCTGCCGAGACGTTAGGACCAACTAGATACGGAACTTGATTTTTGGTAAAAATTTCAAAATTTTTCGATAACTCCTTCCCCCTTAAAAACCCCGGACGGCGTACGGCGTACGGCGGACGGACAAAAAATTTTTATTGCAGATTCGGATTCTACACCCCTTGAAACGTAAACCAACAAATTTTCAGGGGGTGTTAAATTTTTTTTTTTCCTGACCGATTACAAAGGTTCATTTCTTTAGAAAAATGAACCAAAATCACGTTTTTTGATCGTTTCTCGGCAAAAAGCACGCGAAGGAAGCATTTTTGACCCATCAACCTTTATATGGGCGTGTTCGGCGTTAAATTCCCTGCAAAACTAGTACCTGCTTGTCGGAAAATAATGAAGTTGAAATTTGGGAGATTATTTTGAACATTTTCGCGTAATTACAGCAGAACGGTTGCTTCAAGGGGCGAAAAGGACTTGGAATTCTGCTCCCTCAAAACCCCCTGAACCACCTCCAGAACTCTTGAACATATTTTTCAAGACCGGCGGAGTTGTTGTATTTTCTTTTCGTGGGGCGATGTTTACACCAAAACGCGACATTATCCAAACATCTGGCAAAATAATGCCCTTTATTCAAATACATCAGCATCGTATTCGCGAGCCGGCTCTGGCCGGAAAGGCTGTTAATTAGCGAAATTATCGCGAATTAAATTGGCTCGGCGTATTTCTTCTCACGATCGGCTCACAAAGCAAATATTGCTCGCTTGGCTCGCACCTCGGCCCTCTCTTATTGTCTTCCGCCCATTTCATACACTGACGCCTCACCTCGCAGTATATTTCGCCAATTTAATTAAAACGGACCGGCAATTACGAAAACGCTTCTGATCCTCTGACCGCCCGATCCGCATTCATTTCGCTTCTATCCTATTGAAACGCCATTCGAGAAGGGTTTAGCGATATTTACTGTCCGACATTTGACGCCTGGAATTTTTGAAAATTGTCCAGAGGTTATATCGAAAAATTTACTTATGCGAATTTTCTTCGCCTAATAGTCGAACATTTTTTTTCTATATAGGTATTGATATCTATTCTTATAAAAATTTGGTTCACCAAACATCTTCAGTAAAGTAAAACTACAGGAGGAAATGAGTGGAGGGAATAAAAAGTTAAAAGAGCGCATTTGTCAGAGTCGAAAGCTGGAAAGCTCTGCGCAGCTTTATCTCTTCCAATGTCTAAGAGCCATGAAACTTCGTATTTTTGTTGTTGTTGTAGGCGGAGGGCCCGCTAGCAATTTATTTCACCGATGGACGCTCCGGTTAAACAGTTCCGTGACAAAAACAACGTCGATTATTCGAGTAAAAAATTTTATTGAGCCGACCGTTTGTAGACATCGACAGAACCGATTCGAGTATTAAAAAAAAATTAAAAACCGAATTAAAAAGTAGGGACCTAGTGAAAAATAAATCAAGTAAAATAATTAAATACAAAACCTAGTTTAAAATTAAATAATTAGATACAAACAATAAAATATCGTTGAATTGAAAATATTCTCAATTAGAAACTCGAAGTTGGGCACATTTCTTTTTCACTTGACAATAACAATAGGTACGCCAATATGGATTTATAAATCACGAACACAGTATTAAAATTGCCATCCAAGAGCTCGATTACAATCATCGGACTCAAACAATGCGGAACACTGAATTAACTTAGAACCCCCGGGTATCTAGAAATTCGAATCAACAGGCTTCGGAGAAAACCATTTCATGATAAAACCATCAGTCGGGGCGAACTTTGGTTTCCGAAAGTCAACGTTCATTTTCCGATAAAAATTCTCTCATGCTGTCGGCCAATTATCGCCCCTTTGATAAATAAACAGACGTGTTTTTCAACTTTTTGCAGCTCGACCTCTCGTAAAGCAACTTTTCAACGAGCGGGGTTGTTCGAAAAATATTGTGCAACGAACAGTTTTCCCGTTGGAGAGAAAATGAAATTGGAAAATGTAGCCTCATCAAAAACGACATAGGCGTAATTAAATCGCATTTTTGAATGAAAATTTTCGATAAATTAATATAGGTATGATAACGAAGACTGGATTTCACAAAAGAAAAACCGAGTATTGATTTTCGACCAGCGATTTTTAGACAGGACAAGAGATGAAAAACATGTAGATATGTTAAAAGAATGGCAGTGGACACCCAGAGTTGAGTTGTCGGGTTGAGTGAAATTTTCAAACCGCCGCCAAAAATCGGATATTGCATTTGTCGAGG
The DNA here is from genome assembly GCA_036186465.1 of Nesidiocoris tenuis. NCBI lineage: Eukaryota > Metazoa > Arthropoda > Insecta > Hemiptera > Miridae > Nesidiocoris > Nesidiocoris tenuis. Next base: position 4,629,099 of record AP028923.1, read on the forward strand.
TGCGGATGGTTGTATTCGACGCAGAAATGTACCGAGTAGGTATGAAAATTTTTTTGGTCCTGCCAAATATCGTAGGTTTTTCAGAATCGGTAGAATCGTGCGCCGAAATTGGTGAAAAACATGATTTTGTCAGTTTTCCGGCAAAGCACACGAAGGAAGCATTTTAGACCCATCAAAATACGAATGGGGGTGTTCAGCGTTGAATTTCCTATAAGAATAGCACCTGCTCGTTGGAAAATAATAAAATATGAATTTTGAAAAGCATAACAATCAGATTTCTAGGGATTTTTTGCCTACAGCAGTGTAACGAGATCCCATATCCCTGAGACGAACCATGGTGCGCTAAAGCATCCAGAAGGTAAAACCATGATCGTGTTGTGTTGGTTCATCAACGTTTTCTTGATGGAACGAACCAAAATGGAATCATTTCGAAGAATATCACTTGAAAACGTTGTTACATACAAGTCATCTCAATCAGTAATGGACTTTCAATCCAGCAACGCCTTGCCGGTGGCCAGCATCGCTCAAACTCTTGGAACAACCCCAAAACCGATCGTGACGACTCCTATTTTCGAACAATTTCCGAGGTAAGGGGTTACAGGCTGAAAACAGGGCAAACTGCCCAACCCGAGAAGCAACTGCTGAAGAAACAGGTCTGGTGGTGAGCCGGGATAAATTGAAGACGCAAACTATTCACTCAAACTTCGCGGCCAAAGTGGACATTACAAGCTCCAGTTTGCGGGGGGAAGAACTTGGCTTTCTACCCACTCATCTGAGAGCCCTCCTTGTAATCAGTGTTCCAAGACGTTCCAAGCTACCCCAACCTACTCGGTAAAAAGCGGCTTCGGCTAACAAGTTTGCAGCCTGAAACTGGCTTTTCTTACGTTTGAAGCCTTGGGTGAAACGGCGGTTTTTGCGAGCCGGCGTGTCAGACTGAAGATTTCGCCAGAATCCGTCAGCAGCCATGGCGAGCTGATTCGGAAAGAGGGATTGAGCCATTTCAGGCTGCTGAGATGTTCGGAAGAATACTAGAGTATGCAGGGAACTGATTTGGGTGGCATCTCATCGAAATTTGATGTAGAGGATTTGCAAAAAGCTCCTCCAAAATTGCATAAAAGGACTAGGTAGAATTACAAGGGCTAAAATCGATCTTCAGGCACCGGGCGAGGTCTGTCGAGTACTAACGACCCAGAATCAGCAAGGCTGCTGATGATCAGTGATGCCACTCCAGCCAGAGAAACGCTTCAGGAGGATCAACGAGCATCAGATCTGATGACATCTCACATTGATTCTTCAAGAGTGTGGCTTCAAGCTCCTCCAAGATTGCAAAAAGAGCCAGGCGAAATGTATGGAGCATAAGAAATTATCTTTATGCAGTAGGTGTCGATGCACCGAGAAGCACCAAGTCAAGAAACAGATGCTGGAGATCCAGTTGACTCCGTTTCCTCAGGGCTTCGAGCATGGAATCCTCACTGGAATCCAAAAATGGATAAGGAAACTCATCGTACCAAAAATGAAGGAATTGCGCTGTACCAGCCAGTGGAACGCTTCAGAAGAATCTATGAGCATTTGCAGAGATCTGGTTTGGATGACGTTTCTCATTGATCTGCTCAAAGACTGCTAACTTTTGTGGAACATAAGAAAATGATCTTCATCAGCAGATGCCTTGAGTCGAGATACTAACGACCCAGAAGCACCAAGCCGGAAAAATGCTTGATTTCAGTTGATTGCCTTTCCTCAAGGCTCTGAGCACAGTGATGCCAACCCATGAGTAAGCTTTTTCCCACATAATTTCCCACACATGAGCTGAATTTCCCATAAAAAAATCCCTCGCAAGGTCTAAATTTCCCTCGCATGCTTTTACGCATTTTATAGCTATTTACAAGGAAAAGATCACTTTGAAGGGGTCTTAGGCCCTCTTTCCGTGCGTTTAAGAGATAATTTAGTTGCCGCGCTGGCCTTAGGTTGGCTCAAGTGCCAAAGATTTAATGTCCAATTGTGCCATTTTGGAAACTCGTACAAGGCTGCTAAAAGACTTACCTTAATTGTTACTAAAATATCTCATAATACGGTAATGTTTTTACTTTAATTTATCATTAACGTTACCGACTTTGGTTTCCTATAGTGTACTACGTGATTTCCGTCCGTGGTCGTACCAATAAAAGTGATTAAACTATTACTTTGTTGAATTATTTTTACTGGATTTATATTGTTCTAGACCCCAGGCGAAAGTAGACCTGATTTTTTACAAAGCAAGATCGTGGACGAGTTATCCATTAGTTAAAAGCAAGTTTTTAGAATATTTCCCTCACGCGGCAAAAAATTCCCTTTTTCCCTCGCCTTTCCCACGGACTTCCAAATTTCCCTAATTATGGGACTTTTTCCCTCGGTTGGCATCACTGTCTGAGCATGCAACTGCTGGCATTCGGTTCAAAAATCGTCGCATCATTCCTCAATCCATGGAGCAACCAAGCGCATCCGGAAACCCGCAACCGACATGGCGGACAAGAGGGCACGAAAAACCCCGCCAGTGGAAATGGCCATCTTTAATGACGAAATCGGCTAAAGTTGAAATAAAATGTTCATTTCATCAACGTTCAAGTCAATCGAGAAAGTTTGCCTGGCAAAAACGTGTAGACTCGAGAACAGCGATATCCAAATCCATCAGCAATCCTTGCCAAATTTTATCAGACAAATGATGACGTTCTACATAATTAAGAAGTGAGGAAGTACTTTCGGTTACATCGAGTTCCAGCAATCTCAAAATAATAACAAAATATTCTCAATTCGTCTTCACAATCCCGTACTTCACCCGCTCCAACGGCATGGCTGAAAGAGTCAACACGTTATGCCCCATGGCGTTACCTTAAACTAACTGGAAGTTAGAACGTAATTAGTAATTAGATTGGTACATCAATATGCAGGAGCTAAATATGTACATTTTGGTACCCGTCTAATTACGCAAGCCGAGTTTTGTTTATTTACTTCTCCTATCTCATATTATTCCGCTATGTATTTGTAAGGCCCGAAGTCATAACATAGTTACCTAATTTACTTCGAATGAACGAAAACGAATTTCTCCATGACAAAAAGTGAAATCGCATTATTGCTAAGCACCTACGCTCTTATTGTCTTTTCTGTCTGATGCAAAAAGTTAACATACTTAATTTAATTCAGTGGAAAATTCTCAATTCGTCTTCGAAAAGGAAATTGGACCAGTAGTTGACCCTAGTCTCAGAAATCTGGAGAGTCAAAAATCCAGTCACTCGGGGCATTTTATTAAAGCCATTCAACTTGACGGGCCCGTAAACTTGGAAAACGAGATGGATTTATTAAATTTTTGCTCCGATAATTCCTAACGCTTCAAGTGGAAATTCCCTCTGTTAATGAGATACCTACCTCTAAAACCGGGAGTGGGGGAATTATTTTTCATATTAAAGTATTGCCGGTCGGAAAAAACGACGGGAAAATTTCCCGAACGAGCGGAAAGGAGGGGAAATAATGAAAAAAGTCTCGGTACCTCCGAATTCGTTTTATGACGCCTTATATCCAGTCGTCTGTGAAGTGTGGCGGAATCCTGCTCATTATTTTTGAAGACCTCCCGAGGTTTTTTCACCGATCCGACGCTTCAAATCCTTGAAAACGGACGCGAATCCTTCAAATGACAGAATCTCTTTTCAACCCCGAAATTTCCCTATCCAATTATCCGTCAAGTTTTCCGAAAAAATTCGACTAATGAGGTTGGGGACCTCTTAGGTGGAATTTGTGAACGAGGTATCATCCGAATTTTCAGGTTATCGACCAACTTTGTCGATAGCCCTTATTTCAGAGTCGTCTGTTTTTCAATATCATGGCCTACAAGAGTGTGTTTTTCGAAGTTTCTCCGGGTGCCAAATCCTTACTAGAATGGGCTCAGAAATATTTTTTTACAGGGTCGAAAAATGAATAATAATTTTTCAAAAAGGGCACACAGAACAACTTTTTAAAAATATTTCTTCAAAGGTCAAAAAATAGATATTAAAAGTACTTGAAAAGTTAGAGAAAAAAAAAACAGTTCTAACTCAAAACCTCCTTTTTAAATTATTATTTAACGATAAACCATTGTAATCGCCCGAGAAGAGAAAAATATTAAGCAATAATAATTATTGCAATCATTGCTTCAAAATATTTTTTTAAATTTTATTACTTCCATATTTACAGAGTAAATGGAAGTATTGTGATCGTCCTAAAATCGAGAATCGGAACGGAGCTTCAGAAAAAACTTTTTCTTATACACATTTACTCAGAATCACTTCCTGAACAAGTGTCTGTGTGTCCGTGTGTCCGTCTGTCCGTCTGTCCGTGTGTCCGTCTGTGGTCATTTACAAAAATGGCCATAACTCCCTCATTTCTCAACCTTTTTTCAAATTTCTTGAACTGAAATGTTTGTCTCGGCAAGACCTAACACCCTGTTTAATCGGAATTTGGATAACGCACAGTACTTCCGAGATATTTGAATTTTTAGTGTTTTCTATTTTATTTTTTCCGGCCGCAAAAATGAACCGATTTGAGCGTTCTTGGTCTCAAAATCTTCGTTTTACCTTGCAGAATATGTGGATATTTTTTACATTCCGAAAGTGTCAGGTTTTTTCATTTTGGGCAAATTTTAAAATTTTAATACTGAATTTTTTGATATTTTTGACCTAAACCCTTTCAAAAGCAGTCAAAATATGATCAAATTGTGTCACAATTTTACGTTTCAAAATATGGAAGTATTGTGTGTTATCTACGCACCACTGGTTTTTATACTGTGTCAGCTTTAGAGAACGAAATTTTCCAAAAGGTTGATAACAGGTAAAAGTAAGTATGGTACCATATCCAGAGGGATGGCCATTCGGGGAAAACTACTACGCCGTTATTGAACGCATTAGATAATTATTTTCAGGCTGATACGTTGGCAAAGATGGCCTGTGATATACGCTTTTCGTACACGCTCCGTATGGAAATCTTTTTTTTTACGTACAGTTCGGTAACCCCCGCGTATCGACCAGAATCGTTACCATTCGTCATATTCTGCGTGTAGATCGGACGTTTAGATGAGACCCTTGTTACGTACGTGGTCGGCCTCGATGCCCGTGGGAGACAGGATTGCTCAATTATTGACCAATATCAGTGCCTAATCAAGATCGGCCGACTTTTGTTTATTACAGTTCGGAAATTGATAACTTGTCATGCGAGTGGGATCACACGTGGAAATCAATTAATTCGCACGACAAAAGCTGCGAGGCAGTTTAACGAATTTTATCGCCATAAACGGTGGATTTAATATTCAATAAATATAGGATAATCGTTTTTAATTACTTTTTTCAAGAAAATCCACAATTTTGCGTGTATAAGAGACCTCGATTTAAATTAACTTGATCATAGAGATTTGAAGATTGATGATAAGTTGATCTTCCCAAAATCATATTGGGGCCAGTCAAAACCGACAATGAAAAACAAAAAATGATGGATCTTTAATATTTTAATATGCTGTTCGGACCCATAAGGGTGGTGTATACGCGAGTTTACAATTTCTAAAACGTCGTAGAAAAAGTGTAGCGCTAAAACAACACGAAAATGTCGGCATTTTTTCTGTGTTTACTCTATAGCTCCTAAACTACAATTTTTTCGACAAAAACAACTATATACGTTTTTGAAGAGCTATTAATTTGTCACAATTTGAGCACCACCGGAACTCAGTAGGTTGATTCGTTCTCAAGTTACAGCTGTTTGAAAACACGCAATTTTTCTACAAACAATTGCGATTTTAGTTGTTCACCTACTTTAGACCGGAATCGCGGCTGAACATCGTGAAAAAATAACCCATCGAAAATAGTGGTTGGCAATCTAATAAGCTTCAAATCGAGATTAAAACGGAGTTTGCAGCTCTTTTTCTTATCTCAAAATCACAAAAACTGAAATATGAAAAATCCACATTTTCTCAAAAACGCTTCGAAATCCTTTTTATTGTCCCCAATCCTTCGTTTTCACCATGTATTATGGGAAAGAAAGAAACAAAACATTTTGGAAATAACAAACGTCAAAACCCTTTATTATCGTCACAATTTGGAAAATGTTGCAAAAACAATAAATTTAAAATAAAATATGAATATTTTTTGCTTTTTTGAATATTATTCAATACGATTTTGCAGAAGGAAAAAATAAGGATTTTCGAGGGTTTCTTTTAAATTAAAACACAAAGTGAATGCGCCTGCTTCTTCCATTTCCTGTCCATTTCCAGAGTTTCCCCGTGAACTCAAAACTACTGCAATACATTTTCGATAACGTTCAAACCTGATTGTCATAATTTGGGAAATTCGGGAAAAAAACAAGCTCAACACGAAAGGTCGAAAGATTGCGACTCTCATAATAGTCTTTTCATGCTTTTAAATGGCTTCCTCCTCTCGTCGACGAAAATAAAAATAACACAAGCCCCGTCGTACTAAATAACTCGAGTTCTCGCGAAGTGGAGTCCTGTCTAGTGGAAATACACTCGGCTTTTCACCGGCCGCAATCATTTCAGGAAACGAGTGCAAGGGTTGAAATACATTTGCCCCGCACGCGATCTTTCATTCTCGGAAATAATAATATCATCCCCCCCACTTTACAACGCCTCGGTTCCTCATCAAGTAACGTCGACCGTATTACAGTGGTACTTTTTATCTTCGAAATTAATTCCGGCCGTAAAACCATCGAAACCTTGGATTTCTCGGAGTTTTCACCACCTGCGACGATTAATGGTGGGTACGCCTTGTTTAGCTTCTCGACTTTTTCCGCTTCCTCCCTTGTCGCAATAATTCTGCTAAAATGGCAAAAACGATGACGTGAGCAAGATGTAAATGGAAAATGTAATCTTACAGGGACCCCCCTGGGTGACCCCATTTATGTAGTCAGCTGATCAGCGATAAGGTCAAACTAAAACGCTGTCTCCTAAAAACACAACAAACGCAAGGCAAGGATGTAACAAAAGTAACTAAATCATTTGCTTGAATAATAATGTGAAATGTACTCATTGCTTGACTTCATAAAACCGTCTCCAAGTACGTTGTACATTATTATTTAAGCAAATTATTTACTTAGTTTTGTTATATCTAGGGATGAGCATCGATGGTCGATACTACCGAACTATCGATGTTTTGCATCCGATTGTCGATGTTTTTACCATCGATGGTTTAGAACCGATGTTTCACCACTATCGATGACTTCAATGTGATAGTATCGAATCTTCTCTTTATGAATCTGAATCCCACTTTTGAGCCTAAACTGCCCAGTGGTTTCACTGAAATTTTTACATAGATAGATACTTGAATTATCCTAGGCATCTATTCAATTTTAAAACTTCTTCGCTTGAACGAAAAATTATCGATACTATCGATAGTTTTGTACCGATTGTTTTCAACAATCGATGGTTTCCTTCGATAGATTATTCGATGGTGACTATCGATAGTTTCCAATCGATGCTCATCCCTAGTTATATCCTTACCTTGCGTTAGGGATGGCTATCGATGTATCGATGTCTCCAAATTGATTTTTTCCAAAACATCGATTTTTTCACTATATGCTATTTTTATACAAACATCGTTTATCTTTCGGGGATTTTTTCTCATTTAGGGGATTTGGGGGTTTTTTGACGTTGTCTCAGGGATTTTTGACGTCCGCACCTTGGCAACACTGCCATCTCCATTGGTAGTTATTACGCCTGGTAAAATCAGTTTTTTAACTAACCTCAAAAACCGAATTATTCCACCGACGAATCCTTTTTATCCGCATAGAACGTAAATAAAAGCGCATTTTGCCATTTGTACATCTCGCATGTTCACTTCGCAGATTGAACGTGTTCGGCGAAGCGGCCCTGGCGTAAGAGCCGATCTCACAACTGAATGGCGCCCTTTAGGGCCGAAGGTGTCTCTGGGTCGGACAAAGAACCCTCCAACATTGTATACCTGCCGGGGGTGGCTGAGAGGACACGTCGTTCGGGTCAAAAGTGGTCGAATGGAAAGTTTGCCCGTCGATAGAGAGAAAGGGTGGCCAACCTATTGAAATGTTTCCCTCCGAGTCGAGCAATCATCCCTTCTCATTCCTGCGCGGAAGACCTTCGGTGCCATCCAGTCTGCGGACATTGTCGGACGAAAATCATCCTTGATGGCTTTTGGAAGGAAGGAGTGGAAAAATTCGGAAATTAAGCTCAAAGATTTAATAATTAAATTTTTGGGTAGGTACATGAGGCCGAAGATTTCAGATCTAGCCACGAATTAACCCTAAAACCCATAACTTAGGAAAGTATTTTTATCCAGCAAACTAAGAGAAGCAGCATTGTCCAAGTTACCACATCATCCGGAACTTTCGGCGATATAAAGAGGAAAGCGCCGGAAAAAATACGAGCCCCTCCTTTGTTGTTGAAAAGGCTCGAAAACGCTAAAAGTAATTGTCCCGCTATCTCGACCGGCGTCGTTAAACTTTAACGCGCCGATAACGGGCCTCTCCTCAGCTGGGAGACGGAGAGGGAAAAACGGCGAAAAGCAACAGCGGAAAAGTCACGAGTCGGCAGACAAGTTTCACACGTCGGCGTTAGCGCGGCGATAGCGCACGTTTCCTCTTCGAAGATTGATCAGTTCCTCGGAAGACACAATCAGAAGACACAGTTGGAACAATCGAAGGCCAACGAAGCTTATCAAGCTAGATTTTCCATGCAACTCGGATTAAGGTCCGGATTAGCGTTAATCCGAAGAATATGAAAGAATTTCAGTTCAAAGGGATCAAAATAACTCAAAATGAACTTATTTGTAACCCTCCATGGAAAGCTGGTAACGTTCCATGGTCGGTTTATGGTCAACTGTAACCCTCCGTGGTCAATTGTAACCCTCCATGGGTATAAACTAAAATGTGGAGGTTACAGGTTTTGCAGCATGGAGGGTTACATTTCAACTTTGCTCCTTAATTATAAATCAGGATTGAAAGATTACTGAATGAAATTGTTATGGGACGTTAGGTTGACAGAGAACTTTGATATTCTATAGGGGGAAGGAGGAGAGTTGATTGAAAAAATTATGAGATACTCACATGGATGTTACACTCAAAAACCTACGGTCACCCGAACCACACCTTCTTCATCCAAGGCCACAAATCAACTGGCTTGAAGTGAAAAGAGGATGGGGTAGTTGGTCGACCCGGGTTGCCACCTCCTTTCTCCCCTACTTCCATCAAAATATCCCGACATGGGAATTGTGTACCGTGGTTTCTAAAAAGTCCACGGATGTTACACAGAAACGAAAAACTGACTTTGTTAGATCACTGACAGCTCACTGAGCGGGTTTTTGAGCTGAAATCTTCATCACACACTCCATCACAATCTCTTACCACAATACAGTCGCCTTTTTGTTTCTAGCATGTCATAGGACATTTCCAGGAAAATCGTGGGCTGGGACAGCCATGGAGCGTTACCCTATTAGTATGTTTGCGTTGGGTTTCACCCTTGAACCAACAGGTAGCGTTCTTATTTCATGGCAACCCAACAGAACACACCTATTATTTACTGGAAACAATTGGAAAAAAATTCAAACATGTCTGAGTAGGGTGTTACTGCCCAGGGACAAGAAATTGACAGTTATTTGGGAATCAACCTTGTCAACGCACCACTGGTTTATTTCTATTTTTATTGTTTTTTTTTTTGCGGCTAAATCTCCCGGAAAACTTCGAACTGAACTTGTGATTAAAGATTAAAAATAATCCTCGCTCGCGATAACCTCGGACGTCGCCTTTCAGCTGCGAGCTTGAGAATAATCACACGGGACGTTAATTAAACTGCTTAAAACCTTAGTCCGAACTGTTTGTCTCATACGGGACACAGACTGCGGCCAGTCCCTCAGGTCTGTGGACGACGAAGGACAATATTGCTAATCCCGGGGGTGACTTATTGTCTTCATTTAGGGGAGCCCTCGCCTGTCAAGTCTCAGAAAGGAGGGTCGGTAAACACAAGACAAACAGCCCCGGCATAAGCATAACACCGGCAGAAAACCTTATACTTTTCGACCTCTGGAAACGCCATCAGGCCCCATTTGGGATATTACACCTTTCGAGGTTATAAGGCGGACAGCTGATGGAGAAATTCGAGTAATATACCTGTCAACAGTGATGCTTGAACCCTCTGAAGTCGCAGAATAAAGTAACAGATGCGACGTATATTTTCCGTCACTTCCGAGGGCAAAAAATGAAGAATTCGCAATATGCAGTTGATTTGGACGTTCCGAATTGTCTGAGCTTATTGGAGCGAAACGGGAAAATGAAAAGCATCAGCAATTGAACCATTGGCCCGACTGATTGTGTAGAACTCCATACTGATAACGGGATAATGAAATTTACTTCTGTTTTACATGAACTTGTATTGAATACGCTGATTAAATACACTAAATTTCAGTGAATGGCTATTTCGGCATTTACGCCTCTTCAGAACATAATATGTATATTATGTACAGTGTATATTATAATATTATTATACACTGAAAAAAAGAAATATGTATGTCTGCCACGTGTGCCTACACGGACGCTTAGCGTCAAAAAAGACACGCATAACCTGCCACTGTTAACCTACCGTCTGGTTTACTGTTTACTTTTCCTCGCTCCTGTAAAATTATTTTTTCGCCGCGATTCCCACGACGACTTTGGTCTGCGGGCAAAAAATGGATCAACAACAACTTAACATGCTCGCTGCAGTTGTAAGCTGATTTCAAAACTTGAAAAATGATTTGATTTTTTAGGCATCCCCAAAATAGAACATTGTGATTAAGGGCAGACATTTCAAGCATGGAGTACCTTGGCACTGATTTTTCAACTTACAGCTTTTCCAGGTCGAATTGGGAATTCCCAAAATCAATTGGGAATTTTTCAAATCAAGTTGAGCATTTCACAAGGCATGAATTTGCGATTTTACATGAAAAATTCTCAATTTGACATGAAAATTCTCAATTAAGCATGGAAAATTCTCAATTTGACATCGAAATGCTACGATAATTTTTTACGTGCTACGTTTTGACGTTACGTGCTACGATAATTTCACGTTTTAGCGGGAAAACGGGCTGTTATATTTCCCGCTTATACCAATTCGCCTTGGAAAATTCCCAAAAGCATTTCCAGCCTACCAAGGAAAAACCTAGATTAACTTGTCATCCGAAAGGACCGTTGTAAGTTATTCAATATAACTTTTCGGACAGTGGTCCTAATTTATTGCTCCAAATATTAAGGGACAGTTGTTGCGGTTAGAATTATGGCTCGAAACTTATTCTCCAACATTACCACATTAATCGCGATCTCTATCATCCCCAGGGCGGTGAACTTCGTGTTCGTTCGGCCGTTTCCACTTCCAGTTAAACGAGGGAGAGGTGATTTTTCACCATTCAGAAACCATTCCGCAGAAAAGGCTAAAAAGAAGAGCAACCATCGGAAACACCATTAAAGTTTACCCTGTCTGGGGAACCGCTGAATTTGAAAATTTCGCTATCGAATTTACACGGAATTACTCTTTCATCGTAAATTTCCCAAGAATTCCGATCCTGACGAATATCCCTGAGGATTCGAGTTGACCTTGATGTGAACCCGGTCGAACAAAGGTGAACCTGACGTCATTCTGAACCGGGAGCTACCGGGGATACGAAAAGTGGTTCAATATTTCAAAAGGAAACCAAGGAAGCTCTGGAAGCTTCACCCCCGAGAGCAGGAACTGCTGGCTCATCGATCCCTGTCAAAAAAGGCAGCCCCTTCCGGCCGGTTGGCAGTCAAATATTGACTTTTATTAACTATTTATGCGAATCCCACATTCGAGCTTTACGGTCGGCCGATATTTCGTAAATTTCCCAATATTAGCACTGAACCGAAGCGGGAGTAATTATAATAATTTTTTTTGCGAGTGCAATATCAATATTATATCAAAAAATCATGTTACAAACGAGGTTTTCTCCAAAAATACTAAAATAAAAATTATTTATTATAAAAATTATAAGTCATGCTTTACCACTCGAAGTCCAAGCCAGCGCTGGTTGACTACAAAATGAGTCAATTTTCTATAAGTCACTATTTATTTCATTTTTTTATTTATTTACACACATAGGTAGGTTTATTATTATTTTTTTTTTAATGCTTTTAGGTAATTTTTATTATTTTATTGCCTATTTCCACCTAAATTTTCGATTATTTGGGTTAACGGAAACCATGGGTAAATAGAAATTCAATAACTATGTAAACCCACTATGTAACGGCAGTTCGGTGCTATTTTTTCACGATCGCACTAACCGAGCGCGTCTTCAGCGTCGACGAATCCTTTTAGCAGGTCCTGCGCACGACCGCCGCGCATCCTTCGATGATAGCGAAGGTTCCTCCGTGAATATTTATGAGCCCTTCGGATCCCAGGACATTTTCCGCGGGGGCCGTTCATATTTTTCCCCGCCCCCGCTCGAAAATATCCCTTATTTTCATTCTCTCCCGCCCATTCATCTATGGTTCGCGCTTATTGCGGGGAAAAAGAGCGGCGAATGTTACGGCGTATCGCGTACCTGACTTCTGCACGTGACAATCCAATTTGCGAAAGCGCTTTGCACTTTGTCACATTGCGGAGTAAAAGGGAAAATAAACATTTTTATTGGTTTCTCTCGATTATGGCTGGAAAGGACAGCGGTTCGAAATGGAGAGCGGTTAATTGAGTCGATTTTTCAGTATCTGCCGTTTATAACGTCGTTATGGCGCCTTTACAATGCTGACGTACTTATGAAACGCACTTAGAATATACTCACGAGAGGAGGCTCTTATAAATAAATTCCTGAAGGAAGCTTCCTGAATAAGGGAATGAGAACTAGATCACGCCCTAATGGCAGGACTGCCCTTTACGGTACCTCAATTGAATTATTTACCTCAGTCGGTGCCAATTGGGGCAAAGCAGTGTCCCACATAAAGAGATACTTATCATGAAAATGTCGGGTATATAATTTTTCGAAAAATTAAATAAACCCAAGGGTTTTTGACTCTTGAGCAAAGTTTCTAAGTCCGAGGCCAGAAAACTGCTACGGACAAGAGATCCGAGAAGGCTGCCAACCTGGAACACGTCCAAGAGTCCAAGAAGGATACTTGAGTGAAAAGTGGAACATTATCCGGTCTTGGGCCGAGGTCAGACTCACATGGTACCTTGGTCGAAAACATGGAGCCCGAAATAGAAAATATCGGTGAAAAAATCATTGAAGTTTGAATGCAAAAAAAATATTTTTTTGGCAGAGTGAGAAATCATTAGGGAGTCAAGGATATTCGAAATTTAATTTTTGAAGAGCGAGTTTAAAATAATATTCATAAAAATGCAAATTTTTATAAATTATTACAAAAAAAAGTAAGTTTTTTTCATTACTTAAGGTGAGTTTTCATCAATTCAGTATATTCATCGAATATATCTAAGATGAAACTGCAATACTGCCCAATTCAAAGCATCGTGTCTTTTGGGGGCGTCTGGGTTGCCTACTTCTCAAAACTTGGATTGGTGGCAACTTGGCAAATCACGCGTCCATAGATTGCATGGCAAACGAATTGGGCAGTATTGATTCTACACCGTCGATATATTCTCCTGATAACATTTTAAACGGAAATTCATCCTCTACATTTCCAAGAAACTTTTTTTTTCGAAGAATAATGGATATTCGATGTTTGAACCGAATTGATGAATCCACCCTTAATAGTACATAACAACAGCTACTTTCTGTTACCACCTGTTCACCTATTCGCTGTTATACCTAGATACAAAAAATTCAGGGAGCAAAATTTCGATTGATTCCCACCCCCTTGGCGATGTGACTCGCAGTTGTATCATCCCTCAATACCCGGAAAATATCATTTGAATTTTAAGCCCCCGCCTCGTAAACGCGAAATGAGAAACCGGTTCGAGGAAGTCGAATATACGCCGAAAAAGCTCCGGAATTTTCTCAGGTAAAGCAAATCGCCGAATACATCGCGGCAATTTATTCGTGCCGAATTTCAACCCCTCGGTCTCAATAGCATTCGTATTCGTCGAGTCGTTAAATCCCGCCGCTCTCTTATTCAGTTCACTTACCCCCTCTTACCCCACTCTTACGTGGAAACGTTAGCTTTTCCGTTAAGCCTGCAACCGTGGGATTCCAATTCCCGGCTGGAAAACCGCCATATCAAAGTACGTATAATTTTCACAGAAGTGCGAAGACGCCGGAAAACTTTCACGCATCGTGTTGATACTGGGCTATTCGGCGGAAATTCGCCCGCGGCCTGAAATTCGACAAGGACTTAACGCAACTGACTATGCAAATAGTGGAAAGCCAGTGCTTCAACTTTGCGGCTTTTCCGAGTTTGGCTTAATCATCTACGAGTGTCTGAGTCGGAGCTCGACTTACGAAGTCCGCATCTCGGCGCGCTTGGAAGTTGGGATAATTATACTTAATACCATTTTTCGACGTACGCCGCTAAGCAATTTTGTACGAAAGCAAGAACAGAAAGGAGGTCGGAATTTTAGGGCCAATTCCACCAACATAAAACTCAAGCCTAAACCAAATCATAATGCGAAACTAGAAATCGAACTTAAACTGAATGTCAAACTCAAAATTAAACTGAACACAAACTTATACTGAACCTGAAAATACAACTCGAACTTAAACTGAAACTCATAGTTAAACTGACAATGTAACTCAAACTTGAACTGAATTTCAAACTCAAACTTAAACATGAACTGAAAATAAAACTCACTCTTGAACTTGGATTGAAAATGAAATTCAAACTTGAACTAAAAATGAAACTCAAACTCAAGCCGAAATTCAAACTCAAATTTAAACCGAACATGAATCTCATAGTTGAACTGAGAATGAAACTCAAACTTGAACTGAATCTCAAACTTAAACTCAAAATGAAATTCATACTAAGACTCAAACTGAGAATGAACTTCGAAGTTGAATTGAAAACGAAACTTGAACAGAAAACGAAATTCAAACTTAAACATAAACTGAAAATAAAACTCACTCTTGAAGTGAAGTAATACTTGAATTGAAAATGAAACTCAAACTTAAACTGACAATGAAACTCCTACTCAATGCGAAATTCAAACTCGAACTTAAACCGAAACTCATAGTTGAACTGAAAATGAAACTCAAACTTGAACTGAATCTCAAACTGAAACAGAAAATAAAACTCATACTCAGACTGAAATTGGAACTCGAACTAAGACTCAAACTGAGAATGAAATTCAAACTTCAATTGAAAACGAAACTCACACTGAAAGTCAAACTGAAAATGAAACTCACTCTTAAACTGAAACTCATAGTTGAACTTGAAATGAAATTCAAACTTGAAGTTTAATTGAGACTCCAACCAAAAATGAAACTCGAACTTGAATTGAAAACGAAACTCAAACTGAAGGTCAATCTCAAATTTAAACTGAATCTCAAACTGAAACTGAAATGAATCTCAAACATGAACTGAGAATGAAGCTCATACTGGGAGTCAAACTCAAACTGAAAATGAACAAAATGAACACTTCGACGATTTCATTTTGAGTATGCGTCAGTTTCATATCAAGTTCAACAATGATTTTCAGTTTAAGAGTGAATTTCATTTTCAGTTCGAGTTACAGTGTGAGTTTCGTTTTCAATTCAAGTTTGAATTTTATTCTCAGTTTGATTTCAAGCCCGAATTTCAGTCTGAGTATGAGTTTTATCTTCTGTTTCAGTTTGAGATTCAGTTCAAGCTTGAGTTTCAGTTTAAGTTCGAGTTTGAATTTCGCATTGAGTAGGAGTTTCATTGTCAGTTCAAGTTTGAGATTCATTTCAGTTTCAGTTTGAGATTCAAGTTTGAGTTTCATTTTCGGTTTGCGTCTCAGTTAAACTTCGAGTTTGAATTTCAAGTTCAACTATGAGTTTCAGTTTAAAAGTGAGTCTCATTTTCAGTTTGAGTTTCATTCTCAGTTCAGGGTTGAGTTCACTTCAGTTTCATTTTGAGATTCAGTTTGAATTTGAGATTGACTTTCAGTTTCGTTTTCAATTCAAGTTTGTGTTTCATTTTCAGTTCCAGTCTCAGTTTAATTTCGTGTTAGAATTTCAGTTTGAGCTTGAGGTTCAGTTTGAGTTAGAGTTTCATTTTCAGTTCAACTACGAGTTTCAGTTTGAGAATGAGTTTCGTTTTCAATTCAAGTTTGAGTTTCATTTCAATTTCAGTTTCGTTATCAATTCAAGTTTGAATTTTATTTTCAGTCCGAGTCTCAGTTTAAGTTTGAGTTTGAGTTTGAGTATGAGTTTCATTTTTGTTTAACTTCAGGTTTGAATTTCAGTTTGAGTTTGAGTTTAAGAGCGAGTTTCTTTTCCTTTTCAAGTATGGGTTTCATTTCAAGTTTGAGTTTGACTTTCGTTTTCAATTCAAATTAGAATTTCATTTTAAGTTCAAGTTTGAGTTTAATTTCCAGTTTAAGTTTGAGTTTGCGTTTAAATCTGAGTTTGAGGTTGAGTTTGGGTTTCTTTTTCAGTATCAGGTTAGGTTTTTTTTAAGGTTTGAGTTACGGTTTTGTTTTCAGTTTCTGTTTGAGGTTCTGTATAATTGGTGATACTGCAATAGTATAGTAGGCATGGCGGCTGATACGAGGCATGCGTTCTGGACTGTATAGTTGACTGTATTCTGTATATTTGGAGGTTCTGTGATAGTATAGCGAACTGTATATTAGGTAATACGTGGTACTGTAATAGTATAGTGGACTATAACCTCCGTGGCGACTGATACAGGGCAATAGATGAATTGCATGCGTTCTGGACTGTATAGTTGACTGTATCCTGTATATTTGGTGATACTGTGATAGGATAGTGAACTGTACATTTGATAATACGTGGTACTGTGATAGTATAGTGGACTGTAACCTCCGTGGCGACTGATACAGGGCCGAAGATGAATTGCATGTTCTCTGGACCGCATAGTTGATGGAATTGTGGTATCATGGCATGGTGGACTGTTCAATTTACTGAACCAATGTGGACGCAAAAAGGTAACATTTACAACGAACAATATGCGTGCTGTTCGCCATAGCGGCTCATCCTCTAAGGTAACCAAACCCGGTTTGAACTCGGCGCTCAATTAATCCAACTCGTTACAAAGTGCTAATTCGCATAATTCGATCTAAAATAATCCGATATTCCCCGCACCTTAGGAGTTCGCACGCGTTACCATTGGCTGAGCCGAGTTTAATGAGAATGATTGTTGGTGACACTTGGAGCTACCCACAACAACAGCAGCGAGGAGTCCGCCAACCTCGAGATACCTTCAGGCTGAACTTGACTAAACTGTTGTCACTATCGATCAACCCGGTTCAGGTCAGCAGGGTGGGGGGGGGCTTTTTGGAAAAGGCGGCCGCTTTCAGCATAGCCAGGGGCCTGAAACTTTAGTTAACCTGAAGTTATCATAATCCGCCAGGCCTCTAGAGTTTAATCCGACCGTCGAGCGAGCGAACGGATTTTCGGACGATTCCGATTCTCCCGATACGAGAAACGTGCCGATATTGAGATAACGAAGATAACAACCTTCTATAGCACTAACCTAAGAATGAACATTTAAAAAAAAAACTGAATTTTTCTTTTACTTTTCCTCGAAGGCGCACACCGGTTTCCAATTTGACAAAACAACAATCGCTCACTCCGTACAACCGAGAAAAACCTCGACTTTCCCCATTCCCAGGTGAGTTCACTTCGTTTGAATAATTAACCTTTCCTCGAAATCTTGGCATCCCTTCAGGTTAGCCTTCGGAGCAACGCTTTCCCTAGGAACTTTTTAAGTTGATTAGCTCGGCGCTGGCCAGGAAAAAGGCCTTGGATAAAGGAAGTAAAAAGCCGAGCAAAAAAACTCCTCGGGGGTTTTTCGGGCCGGGTTACGTTGAAAAATGTTTGTTTCCCCGGCATTCCTGTATTGGATAGATTCTTTTGCGGATCCTATTAGACGTCGTATTGATGGTTGGAAAATCCACCGCCTTACAGAATAATCCGACTAATGTACTTGGTAGTCGGCGACTGATGTTTCAGCCTTTCGAGCCGATATTCGAATAATCTCGCAGAAAAGGTAAAAAGAAACCTGTGATATTTTCCGTTTTTTACGTCGGAAAGGTCATATTGTATTTTGGGGGATGCTGGAAATTGTAAAATCGGGCGATACCCGCAAATTGGACACTCGAAGTGGCGCACTAGCTTTTTAACGAATCGAAACGTCACTTTTGAAACGGAGATACCCTAGCCGGAGGGTTTGCGGGAAATCATTCATTCATTAGATTCGAAAAGGGGCAGGTATGTAATTTGCATATTGTTCGTGAGGGATGTGACGTCGACGTGGGAACTGTTAGAGTAACGGGAAGGGCGAGACGAAAATAGAAGATCGAACGATGGGGAGACGGGTTCTGACCCAATAACCTCAGGTGGCCAGGAATCCACCATCGCAGGTCAAATGGCCAAGTCCGCCTTTCGGGAAGCAGTCCGCAGGTTAAATGCGAAATGTAACGGAACCGCGACATTCCAAAAGTGGAAATCGCCGATGGAAATTGTTGAGACGATCCGATCGAGCGGATAGCTATGGATTTCTCGAATTCCCGACGAACGGTTAGCTTTTTTAACCGGTTAGCAAAACAGGGCTGAGAAACGAAAGCAGCGCATCGCACAAGTAGTAGTAGAAATCTGAGGGTACGGCAACACGCAGCTCCAGCTGTGCTCAATGCAAAGAATCCCTACAAACAGGGAAAAAGGGGAAAAGCGGCAGAAGGATTAAATGGTATCCTCATGTTAGGCGTTGATTATGAAATAGTTGTCAGATCGTGATAAGGGTCAGACCAGAACAGACGTCTCTTTTGCTGATATTCGATTAGTTATATACTCATCATCAGGGCTTAGAGGCCGTTAAATGTGAACCAGGTCATTAGGGGGAACCAGTAGGTAAACATGAACTATTGCAAATAATGGGACGAGTTTTTTAATAGTTTAGCACCTGGTTGATTATGAATGTCTTATTGTACAGGTAAAAAAATCCAGATTTGGAAAAATATGGTAAAAATTTAGCCGACGCGTAGGGAAATTGTGCTTTTTATAAGGGGATTTTTCAACCACACTTGTTAGGTACGACGTTTATAACTCAAGTATGAGGTGAGGATGAAATATTACAATCCTTTAACCATCGTCTAAAAATGTCCCTCTTTTTTTAACTTTTTCCCCTACCAGTAGGGAAATTTGCAGCCAACGGGAGCGATGACAGTTGCTCCACCCTCATCTATACACTACTGGTCGTGCATCACAGTATGGGAGGTATACCTTTATTTGTACAAGTGTAATTATAGTCTACCAGCCAACCAGTGGGAAACTGGTGGACAATGTTAACTACTGATTGCTCATGATAGTCAACTGATTTCCCTCGCCAGTGCGACACGTCAACTTCCCCATGCATTTTCCAACTTTCCAACGCTCCCAGACTTGGAAATGGAAAGCTCATTCCAAGTCAAACTTCGCAGTTTCCCCTCCAAAGTTCTTGGGTATTTTTTCTCGACGATAATTGCGTAAAATAAGAGTAGAAGCGGGGAAAAAGTTGGGGAAACTGCTGGGAAAAAATGGCGATGCAAGGTTTGAGAGAGGCCTCTCAGCACAGGACAGGGCGGGGTGGGATTTTGCATAATTCGATTCTTTCGCCTCGTCTTAGCTCTAAAGGGACTCAAGGTGGTAATTTTTGTTATAATTTCTTTTTAATTTTCATCTCTTATTTTCCATTATTCCCCGCTGTAAAATTCTGGGGGTTTCTAAAAATAGGAACTCTCAAGTGGAATGATAGGTATTTTTTCAGCAGGAGCGAATACAGTCACGAAAGTGTACTGACATGAATAATTCAAAATTATCATGAAACATACGAAAATTAGCCATTATAGCACGAATATAGCCTTGAGGGTTCCTCGTAACTAAATATCTCCCATTTCTCTATCCATACCTGCTCTCGGCAGGATAACCCGTAGGATTCGCTGTTGCCGGAGCCACACATTAGAAAGACAAAAGGACTTGAGGTCAGCCAGGAGAAGAAAAAACTTGAAAAAGTATAGTTGAAAAAAGGGAATCCGAGGGGGTTTCAGGGAGAAAATAGGCCGCCCTTATTAATTAGGTTGAGGTAATGTCGAGCCACCCCTAGCATCGCGAAGAGCCGGGAAAAGGGCCCGGTCAAATGGAGAAATAAGGTAAAAAAGGTGGAAGAGTGTGGGTTAGAAAGAGAAATATAGTCTCAGGGATTATTTGTCTTTAGTTACGAATGTAGAGCACTTAATCTACCTCACTAACAAGACCAGGACCCTTTTTCGGAGGTAGTGATGGGCGAAGAGTCGAGGCTTTTCGCCATCGAACAACGTATCGACCTCTTTCTTCTTCGCAGGTGATTTTTCAATGGAGGCGAATTTCTCAACTTATTTCACACCCGATCGAAAAAAGCCTGAGAAGTGGAACTCTTTTCAATTACCTGGAGAGCAACTGATACTAAATTTTTTCCTTCGATACCAAACCAGCAAATCACTACAGAAGATAAATAGAGCTCGAGTGTGGTATTTTAAAGAAATTTTTCTTTACTAATTTTTACGTTTTAATCGAGAATTCGAAGGCTTTTTTATTTCCGAGAAAACCCTAAGCTGAAGTTTCGGTTCGTAATCAGCGAGAATGTTTTGAATAACTTCCGAAAGCCCTCACATGCGAAATTATTACGTAATGAGTTTACTTTGCTTAACCGCAGGTTGGTAAGCATAGGTCGTCCAACGTTTGCCGTAACACCCGAAAGGTAAATTTATTCGGAGAACTTGCACTCGGCAGATTGGGCAGCTGCCCTTGATTCCCCTTCTTATTCCCACAACTCAAAATCCAATTTTACGCGGAAGGCTAAACTCGAAAATTGCTGGGGAGTCGGGTTGGCGCCCAACGTGGGCCCTTCTGGCGCCCAACGTGAGCTCAATATTGAGCGAGTTTCATATCGTCTACAATTTTCGCGTTTCCTATTGATTTCTTCTATTGAATTGTTGTTTTTAGCCTGAGGTTGCTGGTAGCTAATTATTGTAGTTGGAGTTCATTGCTTATGGTTATTTGCTGTGGCTTGTTGAGTAATGCTGTTGTTGCTGTTGTTATTGTTGCTGGTACTGCGAATGTTGTAGTTGCAATTGTTGTTTGTAGTTGTAGTTGAAAATGTTGTTGTTGTTGTTGTTGTTGTGGTTGTTGTTGTTGTTGTTGTTGTTGTTGTTGTTGTTGTTGTTGTTGTTGTTGTTGTTGCTGTTGTTGTTGTTATTGTTGCTGGTGCTGCTGATGTTGTTGTTGATGTTTTAAGTGCTGTTGTTGTTTGTAGTTGTAATTGCAATTGTTGTTGTTGTTGTTGCTGGTGTTGTTGTTTTTGTCGTTCTTGTTCTTGTTGTTGTAGTTGTTGTTGTTGTTGCTGGTGTTGTAGTTGTTGTTGTGGTTGTTGTTGCTGCTGTTGTTGTTGTTGCTAGTGTGGTTGTTGTTGTTGTTGTTAGTGTGGTTGTTGTTGTTGTCGTTGCTGGTGTTGTTGTTGTTGTTGTTTTACTGACCACATTTTTGGACTTTCCATGGCTTATTGAATACGTAACGAGGTATTCTTTCAAATCTTTTGTATTTCTACTTTCTGAAGCTTACCACCCAACAATGGCACGATGCTTGGGAATCCGATACTAGCGCAGATTTCTGATATACCTCCCAAAATCACCCTTAGCTGCACATACAAGCCCAAAAACAATTCAAACTGGCCGAATACGAGTGTTATGCCGAAAATTAGATTCCGACCCCCCCGTATTGAAATCGATCTTAACAATGTATGAATATTGGACAAGTGTACCTACTTAGTATGGTATTATCTCAGTTGATTCCTCGAACCATGTCTTGGTGCGATCATTGATTAATTCCAACGGCCCATGGGGCGCTCATGCGTTGCTCGGCTAATGCATAATAAAACAGGCGTGAACGCGAGGGTAGACTTGATCCTATACTAAATTCCGGCAGCACGTCACCGATAAACTACCGTTATGTTCGACGGCGATTTACAATTTATATCAAATTGAGGCTAATCATATTCGACGATTAGAAGCGTAACAGTCACCAATTGAACAAGATAGGAAAAAATGCAAGAAACGGAGGGGTAGAATATGACCTGGAAAGTCTATTTCCTGACAAATTTCTAGGAATTGACGAGGATATAAATCAAAAATGTCTGGTTTTGTAGCTTAAAATATTTTATTTAATGAGAAATGTTAATGTCCAGTAGAAGACGAAAAATGAGGGCTTCTTCAAGTAGCTTTCAAAATATGGTCAGTTTTTGGTCATTCAATCAGGCTTATTATCTTCAAATCAGCCCTCTGCAGAGCACAGACCATCAAAAATCGAAAAATGTCAACACATTCAATAACATTCCTCGGAAAAAGCGACAGATGTTTAAAAAAGTTACACCTGAACTTCACCCACTAATGCATTTCCACTAAGACGCAGGAAACCCATGTTTTTGAACTTGGATAGTTTTTGAAAATTAACAGACTATGAAATAACCGAAGAGCGTTTTCGACATGATCAACAATCGAGAATAGACTGTATTCGCAGCACAAGACAGACTAACTAAGAAGAAAGAGAAACTTCCTAATTGTCCCCCTTCTGGGCGTTTTCTTCCCTCCAGTTGGCGCATCAAAGGCCCCCGAACTTCGCGCCAAAGACTTCGCCAGCGAGTAAAGTTTCTGTTCCGCCTACTTAGTTTTCATTAGGCCTCTGAATAAAAATTCAGCCGGCGTGAGACCCGTCCCAACGTTTGATCCGATTTATTTTTTTGAACACGCCTAAATTCCATTAGGTAACTAAAAACGCGCCATTTCACAAATGGATATCAGCTATTCAGAGGCGCTTCATTATTGCAGCGCCGTCCCTTTCAGAACGAATTACTTATTCATGCGACGCGTAGACACAATTTCATAATGTTAACGTCTGAGTGCGTTGAACACTTGTTGGCTCTCGACCAGTTCGCCAGTCCACTAAACTGTTTGGCCACAAAGGGCGACGTGTTTTTTCTTCCTTCAACGGATCGGCAAGCAAAGGGACGGCCAGCAAAAAGGCGGTTTCTTTCTCTCGTTCGTGTTCCTTTCGAGTGTTGCCACATTTATCCATTCCGCCCCTGTCTCCGAGACCGGAAAATTGTTTTTTTTTCCGCCGGACTCTCCCTCTGTGTCTATTTACCGCGTTGGAATTGAATTTCAACCAAATGTAACACGCACCTGAATTAATGGTGAAATGGAAGCGAACGGAATATTAGACAAAATTATTTTTCCTCACTTTGTACACGGTGTTTACACTTTCGGAAGTACGAAAATGAAAGAAAACGTAATTTTCAAGAAATAGCTGTCTCACTCTCCTTCTCTCATTTACTCGTTCACTCATGCACTCATTCATTCACTAATGCGCTCATTCACTCATTTGTTTATGCAGTCATTCGTTCACACACTCATTCTTTTATTCATGCATTCATTCACTCATTCAATCATTCACTCATGCACTCATTCATCCATTCAATCATTCGCTCATTCACTCAAGCACTTATTCACTTATTCGTTCCCTCTATCACTCATTCATTAATTTACTCAATCGCTCATTCACTCGTGCACTCATCCATTCATTAATTTACTCATTCACTCGAGCATTTATTTGCTCATTTATTCCCTTAATCACTCAAGCACTCATTCATTAATTTACTCAATCGCTCATTCACTCATTCGTTCATTAATTTACTCAATCGCTCATTCACTCATTCGTTCATTAATTTACTCATGCACTCATTCACTCAAGCACTTATTCACTTATTCGTTCCCTCTATCACTCATTCATTAATTTACTCAATCGCTCATTCACTCGTGCACTCATCCATTCATTAATTTACTCATTCAATCGAGCATTTATTTGCTCATTTATTCCCTTAATCACTCAAGCACTCATTCATTAATTTACTCAATCGCTCATTCACTCATTCGTTCATTAATTTACTCATGCACTCATTCACTCAAGCACTTATTCACTCATCCATTCCCTCAATCACTTAAGCACTCATTCATTAATTTACTCAATTGCTCATTCACTCGTGCACTCATCCATTCAATCATTCACTTATTTACTCGTTCACTCATTCATTCGTTCGTTGATTCATTCATTCTCTCCTACATTTTTTCGTAGTTCGATAGAAAAACCCGTTTTTATCATTTTGTGTTTTCAACCTTCATTCGCAAAAACGGCTGTAGTTTTATCAATTTTTGAGTAAACTCAAATCTGAGGCAAATGTTGGAATGCTCGTGAATTTTCGCGTGTAAACAAGAAAAATTGATTAGTCCCATGGAAATGTTTCATCCGAAGTCCGAATACATACATTATGGAAACAACGTACTCCATTATGGAAACAATTCGACCCGAAAATAAATTCGAAGGACTTGAGTTAATTTAGCAGTAAGTCACACCGTAGGACAGTGGACTGAAGCGTGAGAAGAAAACGTCATCTTGAGTTACGGAGAGGGAACCTTTCACAGAAAAGGTTCGATATTCCCCTACAAGTGTTAAACGAATGGGTAGGTCGATGTAATGCGAGAAGGGACCAAGAATTGAGTATACAGGCTGCACCCTCGGCTGACTATTGTGCGGTCAGACCTTTCCACAGTCGGAGGCTAACAAAACCCTTTACTGTGTCAACAAGTCGATCAGCTTACAATTAAGTTGATTACGACGACGTTGCTATGGTAGAATTTACGCGACGCTCCGCCTAACCCGATATTATACGTGGTATTCCATATTTATGAAGCTATGATGGTCAAAAAATGGAAATCCGATCGGTAGGTTAAAAATTGAAAATGGGGAAACAACGGAACCTTCAGGAAATTTCCTACATTTTCCCCGAATATTTAACTATCCCCAAGTCCACTCCTTCATGGTCAAAAACGAGGTCAAAGTTGACAAAGTCCGAAATTTTCAAAAAAAGCTCAATAAAATCGGGCTGTTTTCGCGTTTTATTCCTAAACGGCTGGTCGGAACCCCATGAACCTGCACCTCAAATTCTTTGTTTTGACCTGTAGAAGCGAGGAAAAATACGAAAGGACAAGGTTTGAGGTGTCAAACGTTTTGGGTAGCCAATAGAGCGGTTTAAAGGAATCAACTACCATAACAGGCAGGTTTTTGGGGTTTCTGATATTGTACCCCTATAGGAAATTCAATTTTAGGCAACTTTTGTGGAAACCAATTTTTCGATCCGACACTTCCTTAGGGCTGAAAAACGAGTTTGAAATTTTTCGATGCCAGATCGCAGATTCCTCACGGTTGATCCGAACTCTATGAACCTGCACCTTAAAATTTTCGTCTAGACCGTGCCAATTCAGAAAAATTGTCGAGGACTCACCATTTTAAACATGGTGACCGTGAGAGCGTTCTGAAATTTTCAAATCGATACCACATCCAAGGTGTTGATATATTTTTACTTTTGGAGGTTTTCTGGTATTCCCTAGATTAAGACGAACATTTTCGTTTACGTGGGGGTTTCCCAGACTCACCTTCTGCCCCGCGTTTTAGCTAATTTGCGATTTTTGACGATTTTTTCAAGTTGTGCCTACTTATCGCATTTTACAATTTTTCCTTGCTCGCTCGAAAATGATCCGGTCCCGCCACTGTTTTTCCTCACCGTTTAGCGTCATATTTGGTTTCTAGACGTCCATTTCGAACGCGAATAAATACGTGAGCTCAGTGGCGGTCGATAACTGAAATTAAGTAGCCCGAAACTGGGGGGAAGGCGTTAGTGAAAAACGTTCGGATCACGCAAATATCTGCGAGGGCCTTACGCCCCACAATTTCAACAGACTTTTTCCTAATCGCTTTTCTAAACTTTCCACCCTGGAATGGGGGGTTCGATTTTGAAAGCGTGTCGGCGAAGGAAATCCGCGTCAACTCCTAGTCAGCCGGCGGCTGTTCCGGTACCGGAAGTTGGTATTTATTCGAAAGTTAAAACGACCCTGCCGTGTGAAGCGAAACAAGAGTGTGTGGCGTATATTTGGCCGGGAAATCGACTGAAGTGGCCCCAGTGTTCATGACTTAACACGCTCCCAACTCCTGGGAGCGTTTGCGTGTTTTTCGACGGCTACCGTCGCTCTTGAAAAATGTTCGCTCGATTCCTCCACCGAATGTACGATCAACTGATAAAGGGTACGAACATTTTCGGATATACGGGAAGATGAATGTTGTTACAGGTCTCGTATTGCGCAAATGGCTTTGCGCATGCGCACAAGTCAAAGTTGCGTGTCTCAAGAAATGCACGGTGTAGCCTATAAGACACGCAGTAAACGCCACATCAGCAAGTTCGTTGGTGGGGTAGGTTTGGTTTGTCGAACTTGTTCGGATATTTATAAAATATTTATAGGTTATGTAGGATATTTGTTTCAATTTTCAATTTCAAGATGAATAATCCAATAATTAAAAATCTTCATTTTTGTAAAATTCTTCTTCATTTTTCAAAAAAAAAATTTGAAAAAATTCATGAATTCACAAAACTGCGGCAACATCCGATTTATTCTTTTAGTAATCCGAAGAATCGATCAGCAGCGCATCAGAAATATGCCATATTTTTGCCATACCAAGAACTCTATGTCAAGAAATGATCAAAAATGTGCCATATTTTCGGTTCAGATTCGAACAACTGTTGCCAGACTGAGAAGACGAGCGAAGATAGCAGCGTCCCGCGACGCAATAAATCTGACGCCTGACGGGGAAAATGAACAATTTCTTCCACGCGGAGTTCTTCCTTTTACAGGGTTGCCACACGTCGGGCGTATCCGGCCATCTTGGAGGCCTTGCTCAAAATAAGAAACAATAATGGATGAGAAGGGGGGTTTCGTCGCTCGGTTTTCCACGGCTGCCAACGGTGAAATAAATAATTCCCTCCTTCAAAACTGTATATACCTGTAGTGTAGAAGCGAATAGCCGTCGGGTGCTTGGTCGCTTTTGATGCTTGTCGAGCTTTGTTGTGAGAACAGAGGGTTATTTAATGGTATACGGATTTCATGTTAGCCCTTAAAACACGGGTAGTGTTTACAGAATATGTTAAGCGCTAAATTTCACTCGATACTATTTTAAAATATTTTGGGTCGTTTAATTTTGGGTTATTATTCGTTAATAAACCATTGTAATCGCCCAAGAAAAGATTTTTTCCAACCTATCCTGAAATTGTCATGGTTTATGTAGGTACGTACATTCCCAAAAAACATCAAAATTTTGAAAATTGCTGATTTTTTTGGAGAATTGATAAAAATTTTGAATTGATAAAATTGATAAAAATTTTGAAAATTTTGAACAATTTTGAAAATTGCTGATTTTTTTGGAGAATTGATAAAAATTTTGAATTGATAAAAATTGATAAAATTAATAAAAATTTTGAAAATTTTGAAAATTTTTGAAAATTTTGAAATTTTTTGAAAATTTTTAAAAATTTTGAAAATTTTGAAAAATTTGAAAAATTTTGAAAATTTTTGAAAATTTTGAATTGATAAAAATTTTGAAAATTGCTGATTTTTTTTTTGGGAATTGATAAAAAATTAGTACGTTATTTTGTTTCCAAGCATTGATAAGTATCGGGGTATGCTCGTTTAATTAAAATAGTCATTATACAGTAGGTCTAGTATATTACACTCATTAATTAAACGAGCATACTTATCAATGCTTGGTTACAAAATAACGTAAATTTTCATCAATTCTCCAAAAAAATCAGCAATTTTCTAAATTTTTAATGGAAATCTTCGGCACGAATAATCAGAAATATACGATTATTGTTCGCGCTTTTATACTCAGTAGTCGCCAAACAAAAACTCTTCAATAATACGGGAAACGTTCAATTGTAAACCCCGCGTTCGATTGGGGGATTAATATTTAATTTCGACCGACACGCAAAGACAACAACCCATCTCGGGAGTCGGACTATTCGACAACCCGAACGATCAACAGTTTTCGATTGAGATATAGGTACAACCGGTTCAATTATTAAAAACCGAATCCGTATGATGCTTAATCAAACATTGCTATTGATCATCCCATACCTACGATTATGCTGAGCTTGATTGAAAACATGTACCTAATTGAAAAAAGATCCTGACAGCGATTTTGGAAAAGGATAATGTGGGAAGTATTTTTATTCAGCGTCTTTTTGAAGTTGGTTCTATTTTTTGTCAACTTTTAATTTCTCACTTTGTATTTTAAAAACAATAACAATACCATACAACTAATGACATAACAACCAGCCTACTTTCATTTAAAAACATCTCGAAAAATTTCGGTCGGTGTATGATAAACTTTTTTTTTGAAATTTTCATATTTGCGTTCTTACGCTCTTGCAGAACAAACATACCAAAAAGGCGATAAGAAAAATCCCTTCCGCGAGTCAACTGGAGTATCTCCCCATTTTTGAATCCGTTTAAAAACAAGAACTAAAAGAACAAAAACTATAGAGAATAAAAAAAAAAAAAACAGAACAAGAACGTGTTCTATTGACAAAGAGAAGTTGAAGGAGAAGAACAAAAGACGTGGACGTAAAAAAAGAAGTATCCTGCTGAGCCAAAAATGATTTGAAACTTCTCGGGAGTATGCTACAGGTTTGCTATACCGCTCATATAATGCCCTTCGTGTACTTAGAGCAGTTAACCATCCCGATAGGGGGGGGGGGGGTCCCGAAAGTCGATATCGTGCCAGTCATGCGATCCTCACCAACTCCAACCGATCATCCTCTTTGTTCGGAAAATTGAGCACATCATTCTCACGAAAGTGACTCCGGCGTAAGCGGATTAATTCAAGTTTTACTTGCTTTTAATTACAGTCGAATTGAGCTTTTGAAAGTTTCACCGAGGGTTCGATCCGCTCTGATAACATTGATTCCGCCTTTTTTATACAAAATGCCGAGATGATGAATGCGACGGACGGGAAGGGAAAATAAATAAAAGATTTAATAGTCAAAAGGGTCTTTTTGGAGAGGAAAAATCAAAATCATACAAGAAAAAACCAAAGATATTCATAAAAATATTTGTGGCACAACAACAATCATTGTAGCAATCAAATAATAAATTAACGCATATCATTTTGATAATGCCATCATCAGAATAATAAATTTTTGCGTACATCTTAATACCAACTAGTTCAGTGCTCGGGGCGGTTCAAAAGGCCAACATGCGGCAACGTTGTAGACAATCTGGCAACGTTGTATATGATCTGGCAACATTGCGCCTTGGCACCTGCTGTGGCCGCATGGGCCGGCAAATTAGAGAATTACCCGTTTTATGAAATTGCAAATACGGTCAGATCTAATTGACCGGGTTTGCACGGGCAAACTGGATACGCTCTTTTGAGGGCCAAAAAAGTGCGCTATGAGACGAAATTATAAAATTTTGAATTCGGTGGTATTCTGAAAAAAAAAAGTTTACTACTGCGCTGAATCAAAAAAAACATTTTTTATAACATTTTCTGTTTTTGTTTTAGAGCTGATTATTTTCATTTCTACGCCAAAATGAGGAGCTTTACAAGACCAAAATCAGTTCAGCCTTTGCTGAGATATCGTTGTACTCAATTTCCCTCATTTTGAAAAGCCAAGCGGGGCGGCCCTTTTTGGAAATAAAATAGGGACATTAAGTTTCAAATGCTGGTGAGTATTTTGGGGAAAAATAGGAGCTCTAAAATTTTTTCTACAAAGCGTGTTTTCTAGTTTTTTTTTAGCATTTTGTTGATTACCAGAACGCCCCGCTGAAAATTTCACTCATAACAAAATTCTAAGGCATCAAATTTCACGTCGATTGCGTCACGCAAGAGTTCAAATCGGTAAAGACGTTTAACCACAATAAAACGACAAATTTTAGAAATTTTTCAATTTTCCAAAAAATTAGGTTAAAATCATGTTGGAACGCTAAATTGATCTAAAACTCGACCTAATTGCGCAGCAACGTCTTCGCCTTGGACAAAAATATTTCTCAAAGTGCCGATAATAACAGAAATTTCCAGGAAACATTATGGCAATTTAGTACTGCACAATATTCTCCCGAAACGAAAGAGCGTTTAAATATTCAAACCAGGCCTCTTTGGCGGGTCTTTTACGAAAACAGAGAACGAAAAAAAAATCACGCTAATGTTCTGCCTTCCAGCCCCAAAATCTATACTTCACTTCTCTTCGCGTGGCGGGCCCCTATAATTATTCGAAGCCCTCCTCCAACTCATTCGAGTTCTCAAGAAAAAAGAAGGACGTGGCCTCAGCGGATAATTAAAAATTATCACATTTTTACATAAAATCAATCGAGCGAGAGTAGCTTCAATGTGGGAAATTTTTTTCGAGATTCCGAAATTTAGAAAATGGCGAAGGGACGTCCGTTCGGTTACATTTTATTTTCAAAATGTCCGCCCGTCAAGAAACACAGGTATGAGGGCAATGCGGGCACATTATTCAGAAGACAATGCGCCAAAAACCTCCCCTCCGACAAACGGGAACTCCGCAAGTTGAAACCTTCAATGTCCGTCTTCTGCTGTTTACAATTCCGCAATCCGTTGAAAATTATCAATAACTGTTGAGAAAATTAATTCAAAAATATCGAGCCCTACACCGGAGTGTTGGAAAATCAGTTTTCTGGCCGAGCTGCGTTTCTATATAAAATTAAACATTGGCAAATTGAATTATGCGCATCCCCATTTCACTGAAATGATTAAATGCACTTAGGAATATTTATCGACTTCAAATAAGGGAGTTAAATTTCCGACAAAAATTACAACTTTCAAGCCGCGATTTCCATATCACGGCGGCTTTCATATCCCATATCCGCATCTGCGGGAATCTCGTTCTTCCATCAAATATTCATTCCCAGTGCAAACACTATCGATTTGAGAGCCTTGTTATTCACTTTGTTGACTCATGAATTTTCCAATCGGAAGCGCGAAGCCAACATTTGTGCAACCTGACGGCAATCCTCAGTTCGCTCGTATCCTGTTACCCGTTTTCATCAGTGCACGCCGGGCGGATCCTTGCATTTCCGAAGTAAACTGAGCCCATCATCCGCCGAACTTACAATTTCCATTAAAAAAACTTTGCGAGTAGAATTTTTCAAAGACCCCAATTTTTGATAAAATTTATCAACATTAATGTACCAACTAATTAAAATTTAGAACATTTAATGTTCTTTCTTCAACGCATCTCCTCGTAGAGAGTAGGTGTAGTGACGTTTCGATACTTCCGATATTTACTGATATCGATACCTACTTAGCTTTCGATACTTCCGATATTCGTATCGAATACCGTGGGATCGATATTTTACTAACTAAAGTCAACTTCGAGATCAAACTCAACTTCGAGATCAAAGTCAACTTCGAGATCAAACTCAACTTCGAGATCAAACTCAACTTCGAGATCAAACTCAACTTCGAGATCAAACTCAACTTCGAGATCAAACTCAACTTCGAGATCAAACTCAACTTCGAGATCAAAGTCAACTTCGAGATCAAAGTCAACTTCGAGATCAAACTCAACTTCGAGATCAAAGTCAACTTCGAGATCAAACTCAACTTCGAGATCAAAGTCAACTTCTAGATCAAAGTCAACTTCGAGATCAAAGTCAACTTCCAGATCAAACTCAACTTCGAGATCAAAGTCAACTTCGAGATCCAAGTCAACTTAGAGATCGAACTCAACTTCGAGATCAAAGTCAACTTCGAGATCAAACTCAACTTCGAGATCAAACTCAACTTCGAGTTCAAACTCAACTTCGAGATCAAACTCAACTTCGAGATCAAACTCAACTTCGAGATCAAAGTCAACTTCGAGTTCAAACTCAACTTCGAGATCAAACTCAACTTCGAGATCAAAGTCAACTTCGAGATCAAACTCAACTTCGAGATCAAACTCAACTTCGAGATCAAACTCAACTTCGAGATCAAAGTCAACTTCGAGATCAAACTCAACTTCGAGATCAAAGTCAACTTCGAGATCAAAGTCAACTTCGAGATCAAACTCAACTTCGAGATCAAAGTCAACTTCGAGATCAAACTCAACTTCGAGATCAAACTCAACTTCGAGATCAAACTCAACTTCGAGATCAAAGTCAACTTCGAGATCAAAGTCAACTTCGAGATCAAAGTCAACTTCGAGATCAAACTCAACTTCGAGATCAAAGTCAACTTTGAGATCAAAGTCAACTTCGAGATCAAACTCAACTTCGAGATCAAAGTCAACTTCGAGATCAAACTCAACTTCGAGATCAAAGTCAACTTCGAGATCAAAGTCAACTTCGAGATCAAAGTCAACTTCGAGATCAAAGTCAACTTCGAGATCAAACTCAACTTCGAGATCAAAGTCAACTTCGAGATCAAACTCAACTTTGAGATCAAACTCAACTTCGAGATCAAACTCAACTTCGAGTTCAAACTCAACTTCGAGATCGAACTCAACTTCGAGATCAAACTCAACTTCGAGATCAAAGTCAACTTCGAGATCAAAGTCAACTTCGAGATCAAACTCAACTTCGAGATCAAAGTCAACTTCGAGATCAAAGTCAACTTCGAGATCAAACTCAACTTCGAGATCAAAGTCAACTTCGAGATCAAAGTCAACTTCGAGATCAAAGTCAACTTCGAGTTCAAACTCAACTTCGATTCAAACTCAACTTTGAGATCGAACTCAACTTCGAGTTCAAACTCAACTTCGATTCAAACTCAACTTTGAGATCGAACTCAACTTCGAGATCAAAGTCAACTTCGAGATCAAAGTCAACTTCGAGATCAAACTCAACTTCGATTCAAACTCAACTTTGAGATCGAACTCAACTTCGAGATCAAAGTCAACTTCGAGATCAAAGTCAACTTCGAGATCAAACTCAACTTCGAGATCAAACTCAACTTCGATTCAAACTCAACTTTGAGATCGAACTCAACTTCGAGATCAAAGTCAACTTCGAGTTCAAACTCAACTTCGATTCAAACTCAACTTTGAGATCGAACTCAACTTCGAGATCAAAGTCAACTTCGAGATCAAAATCAACTTCGAGATCAAAGTCAACTTCGAGATCAAAATCAACTTCGAGATCAAACTCAACTTCGAGATCAAAGTCAACTTCGAGATCAAAGTCAACTTCGAGATCAAAATCAACTTCGAGATCCAAATGAACTTCGAGATCGAATTCAACTTCTTCATGTTCTCCACCGAATTCCATCTTCTTCTTCTTCTCTTCCTTGTTTTGTTGCCCTTGCACTTCAGCCACGTCGGGCACTGTGGCCGAATTCTATGATATTGTTTTTCTGAAAGTGTCTCCGTCCAATTTCTACGAAAATCGATTCATTCGTTCAAACGCTGGACAGGAATCATTATATAAAAAGTTGATTTGAGTTGAATTTCTATTAACGCATTTTGCCAAGTGAGATCCACTCCAGCTGCTCAAAACTGCACAAAATTACGCACAGCGATAAGTAAAATATATTGAAGTAGTTCTTTCCAGAGATGAATCTTTGATTCAATGTACAACAAAAAATTATTACGTGGTGTGAGTGTGACATGTGAGTTAAATAGCTTACACAGTAAAACCAGGAAAATAAACTAGGCATCGAAACAATTGGACGGCTTGAGTTGACATGGGCACAAGACCCTTTCCTTGGCATAGGACCGATGCCTTGGCATAGGATCATGCCTTAGCATAGGACAAATTTCTTGGCATACGATCATGCCTTGGCATAAGACCTATGCCTTGGTACTCAAACGAATGCCTCAATTTTTGAACCAACGCCTCGGTATTCCAACCAATGCCTTGGCATAGGGCCAATTCCTCGGCATATGAACCAATGCCTCGGTACTATAACTATTGCCTCGGTAGCTGAGCCAATGCCTTCAGATTTGAAGCAATTCTTCGGTATTTAAACTAATCCCAAGGTATTTAAGCCAATGTCTCGGTAAGCGGACCAATGCCCCGGCATAGGATCGATGCCTTGGCATAGGACTGATGCCAAGGCATAGGACCAATGCCTCGGCATAGGACCAATGTCTTGGCATATGACCGATTCCTTGGGACATGCACAATTTCTTGGCATAAGACCATTGCTTCTCATAGGACCAATGCCTTGGCATAGGATGAATTTCTTGGCATAAGGCCAATGCCTCGGTACTCAAACCAATGCCTTGGTATTTGAAGCAATTCCTCGGTATTCGAACTAATCCCGAGGCATTGAAGCCGATGCCTCGATATTGGGACCAATGCCTCAATTTATGGACCAATGCCTCGATTTATGAACCAATGATCTACTGTGAAGCTGGTATCAAGGAGATGAAATTCGTCAATGTTCGTTACGCTACAGTAAATTCCACAGATCGCCAACTCTAATAGGAAAAAATGACTCACCATTCTGCGCAGTGATTGGTTCAACAAATGTCGTGAGGAAGGCAGCAGTCAGCGCCAAAACTGAACAACGCATCCCTGGAGGAAAAAATCCAGAAATACACGTTGAGTTTCGTTTTGGTAATTTTCTCTTTCCTCACTGATTTCTTTTACTGAACGGTGGGTTTTGCGGTTTCAGGCCTCAGCATTGAAGCGCCTGAGCCCGCCCACCGTGCAGGACCCGACAGGTGCGTTCAGGTGCGGGCAAAGACGGGAAGGAAGGACCATCTTGGGAATTTGGGTTTTGGGTAGGAATCACAATTTGAGCTCTCTGATCCGTCGTTGATTGCGTCTTAGCGTGGAACCATTTTCAAGGCGTATCGGCGTCAGTTGAGACGATAGATTCGCGCCAATCCATCAGCTGAAAGATCCGAAGCGAGATTAGTTTGAATTTTTTATTATACCGGATACATTTAGGTTGGAATTTCCTTTGACAACCGGGTCACTGCAAGTCTTTGGCTGCACGTACGAGCTGAACGACGAAATTGGTTTTCATCACCCAATGCTAATGGAACCTATTTTTTGGAAAATGCGAATTTCCCATGCCTGAAATTTGGCAATGATAAAATTATCAGGGCTAATCACCATCTATCGGTCTCCTTTACAACTCAAGTTTGCTGAAACTGCCTCAAACGAATGAGTGAGGGCTTAGTTGCGAAAAATCTAGAGAAACAAAAAAGGAGCAAAGATAGAACCTTGGTGAACCCCCGAATAATATTTTATCAACTTCGAGGCAAAATTTGTAATTTAATGCATTTTTTCTATGGGGTGCATACAGCATCTATCAAAATGTGTATTGGAAAAATTTTATTTAAACATCTGATCCGATTAATCACCGAAATAAATCAAGAACTAATAACTAAAATTTTGAATAATAAACTACCCAGTCTAGATTGATGAAATTTATTCACAAGGCGCGAGTTAATAAAAAATTCAGATGCTAATTTATGCATTATGACACTATCAAACATTATCAATCATATTGAAGAAAAAATTAAGGAAAGTTAGGGAACTAATGGTGGAGGAAGTTGGGCGTAAAAAACTCCGATAGTATCTTCATTCTTTAATAGATCGTCGGTTGTCTGATAAGGGGAAGGGATACGAAAAATCGATAATTCGACATTTTTCGAAGTATACACCTCGACTACGTCTTTGTTTCGGGCGTGCCCGGGGCGATTTAATTAATAAAACCAACAGCGGCGACTCAGGTAGAAATATTTGCGAACAAATTTCTGAAATGTTTGTTACATCCGGAGAAAATGTAGTCGAGCTACTGACGAAATTCTGAACATCGAAATTATCAAATTGATAGGGTGAAATTCGAGCAAAATTTCGAATCGCCTAAAAAATTTTGTCGGAAGCAATTAGTTTCGCAATGTTTACTAAAATTCTGAATATTCGAGCAATTTGAGCTAAATTTCGAATTTTGCCCACATTCTTGCTTTCTAAATTTTCACCGAAACTCCGAATTTTCGCCCAAATTCTAACCTACAGATTCAGAACGTGTCAAAATCTAATCTCTATCCAATTTTGAATTCCTACGTTTTGAACTCGTAATTCCCCGATTTCAAATCGATCAAACTTTGTTGGATTGATAAGCCCTGACGCAACTTGTGGATTTTTACAAAGTAATCTAAATTCTAAATTTCGGCACAAATTCTTAATTTTCTAAAAAATTGACTCAGATTCAAAATGTCAAGTTATTTAAGCCCAAGTTCAAAATTCATAAAATTTCACTAAATTTTCAATTTCTTTACTCTGCATTCATTATTTTAAATTTGATACATTTTCTCGAATTTGCAGATATTTTGGCCTAAATCTGAAATTTTCAAAATTTGACTAAAATTTCCAATTTCTCAATTTTGACGGGGATCATAAATTCTGATTGGAACGCAATCTTTCAATCCAGCACACCGTCGAATTTCGTCCCAAATAAAAAATCTCGCGATATTCTCACCGAATAATTCAGTTTTCCAAGAATCGTTCTTTATCCAAACTCCTCCGCATAGATTGGAGGAGGTGGGGGCACGGTTGGAAAAAGAATGCTAAACGCTCCGAAATGCGTACGGCAAACAGAATAAGGTTTAAAAAGAGGTAAAATGAGGCAAGCGGTAAACTGAGAGAAAGGCAGGGCGAATAATAATGATTCGAAACGATAAATCCTAATAAAGCCCATTTTCATGCTCCAGGGAAATGAAATGGACCGTGAGGAAACCTTACGGGCCCAGTATAACAGCCAGTGGCGAAACAGGCCCAGGTTTTGCTATTGTGAAGCCGGAAAAACTGCTGGATTAGTTCGGAAGAATTCGTTACCTTTAACGCATTTAAATTCCTCCCCCGGAGAAAATAGGTAAAACCGCCGAGGAGAGTTTTTCGAAAAGACGACCCTATCGATGGCATTGGGATAATATGGTATTGATAACGTAGTTTCAGTACGCCCACGATATTGTGGAAAGAAATTCTATTTCAACTTCCCAGATAGGAATCAGTTAAAAAGTTAGTAGTGCTAGACTCGTCAAATTAAATATTTTATTTATTATAAATTTTTGTTATTTTTTTAAATTACTTTTTGACAGTTTTTTAGGACGTCAAAAAATGTTTCAAAACAAAGGTGTGGCAATATGAAGCGCATATAGCTATCCGAAAACAAATTTGTGACAGTATAAATCAAATGAAATTTTCAAAAAAAAAAGCTTTTTTTTCGGCACAATTCTTGAACTGTAAACGAATTATGAATAAATGTTTTGGAATATTTCGACAGTTTTTTAGGATGTACAAAAATTGTGTCTTCATTTCACTATTACGTGGTCCTATGAAAATTCGGACAAAAATCCATAGTAAGACATCAGTCGACCCGTGGAGAGCCCAAAAAACTGTATAAAAAACTCTTCGTGCGAGGCCAAATAATGCTTGGGTTTATCCCGATCTTGAATTCTAAAAACCCAAAAACCATGGCAAGTCGTATGTGAAAGCTCGACAAAAAATTTCTCGATAATTTTAAACCTACAAAGCGTTTCTGAGGATTGTCCCGTTCAGCTGTTCCGTTCGACCGGCGTAAAAAGGAGTCGACTTTTCGGAAATCTGCATCTCGAAAAAGCAAAAAAGTGAGGGATTCCCTTCTCGGGCGACTGGAGCAAACTTTCAATTACGTCTCACCTATCTCGAAAGTCCGCCACTCCCAGCCACTCCACGGCCACTCCGATTCCATCACGAGGTTCGCAAGTTCTTCTCTGGAAGAAGATGAAAAGAATTGAACCCGCCGCGGAAAAGGCTACGATGGCCACCGCTCCTGGGAGATTTATCACTTTAATTTTAAAAGTTCCCTTCCCTTTTTTTCGGAAAAGTGCTCTTCGAGTACAGGTTAAGGGCGAGTAAATCAAAAGAGTTTGTCTTTTTCAGAGGGGCAAAGCGAAGGCTGCGAACGCTTCCAAAGTGGCGAAGGGCTCGGGCGCGAAAAAGGGTTAAAGATATTAAAAAACGCGCCCTAACCTCCCGAGTTTTTTTCTGGATCTCCTCCTAAGTTGGGAAATTTGAGCAGAGATGGAACTTGATTATCTTATGGAGCGGAGCTGTAGGCGGGAAAAATGTTCATTTTCGCATTCGGAGTCAAGGGGATCGAGTAGGATTTCTGCGACTGAAGAACTTCGCGATTGTTCTTTCCAGTCGCCGCAAAATCCTCGGCAATTGGAGCGACCTGTTTGAGCGAAATGTGAAGGAGTGTTGAGACTTTTTGGAAGCGATTGTTCCGAAAATGATATCATTTTGTCCAGAGTGCAATCAAGATGCAGGGATGATGAACCAACAGAAAACCATGTTGCTCAACAAGCTGTGGAAACCTCAAAACCTCAAAACGACGAATTCCATCATCCCAGATTAACTGCATTGCAAGAACAAAATCAATCCACTCAAGCATCCCATCAAGCCTTCAAGAGGTCACAGGTGGTTCCGAGGCATGATTTCTTAATTAATTTGAATTTTGATTTTCCTAAATTTAACTAAATTTTGCTACTTTTACGGGAAATTTAACGATGAAAATGCCTATACATGTTTAGTACGATCCAAAATGTTTCCTTCGTACGTTTTCTGCGAAAGAACACGATTTTCAATCGATTTTGAAGATTTTCACTCACTATTTTGAAGATTCTGAATAACCTAGCGTGTTTAGCCAGTAAACCACAATTTTGCCGTATACCAGGCACATTTTAGCGTCGAATGCAACCAACCGCATCTCGCTAAGTGCAATAGCCGATTTCTGGCGAGCGGTTAAAGCCAAATTGGCAAAATCACCAGGTTTTTAAAAGGCCGCTAAAAAACGGCTATTGCACTTAACGAGATGCGGTTGGTCGCATTTGACGCAGAAACGTAAAATCCAAATAGTGAAATTTGTTTGGTTTGGTTAAGAGTAATAGGTTTTGCAGAATCGTCAGAATAGTGAACAAAATTTATGAAAACCACGTTTTTTAATAAGACAACTCATGGATGAAGAATTTTAGATCCATTAACAACACATTTGAGATTTTTTTCCTCTAAATGGTCGATCTTTAGCTCATTTGCTACAGTTTATGTTCCATAACATTTTTTGTGAGCCCGAGGAAAAATACACTTTTACGCATTGAAGATTTTGTCTTGTTTTCGACTTTGCCTCAGTTAAAGGGCCATAAGTCCCTTAAATTTCGGAGTAATTACAAAAATGAAAATACCGTTGGAAAGCCCGTTAAATTTCCTATAACCTCACCGTACTTGCAGCGTTCAAAAAATAAGTTTAATAAGCACAAAATTGGGCCGAAATTAAGAGTTGCTCTATTTTCAAAAATTACCATTTTTTCAACGCGCGTTTAGGACTGTAAAAAAAGAGAAAAATAACGCGCACATTCCGGGAAAAACTGGCTCAGAATTTCAGCTTTCCAACGGTATACTCATTTTTCGATTTGAATAGCTGAATAGAGGAGAAATCGACGTTTAAATGCAAAAAAGACTTTTTGAAACATGAAATCTACTATTTTTTTAGAACATGGGTTTTCGATAGCTTTTCCTCGAGTTATTTGACATAAATCTCAAAACGGTACCTACATTTCGACTCCGGTTTCCATAGGTATACCTCAAAAGTCAGAATTCCACGCGAAGTTGCGCCCGTCAAAAATCGAGTTTACGCCAATATTTCGCACGCATTCACAACAATTTGCGGTCAAAGGGGAAAATTTATCGTTTTATGAATAGGGGCGGAACCGCCGAACGGAAAACGCCACCTTCAATGGAGAACCCTCATCAAGGGAGTATTCGAATGCGCAATTCATACAACAAGAGTGAAACCAAGCAACGAAGGTCTCTGCATTGAAATCAATGGAAGGAAGGAAACAAAAGTTCGAAGCATCAGATAGCCTCACTTCGTGCTGGCCCCAGATCTGCACTCCACCGTAGTTGTACTATGGGAAACACGACTGTTCTGCCTCGTTTCCCCGGGGGGGGAATTCAAAACTGAGTCCGAGTTTAGAGGTCAGTTAACCGACCGGCAACATTCGAGTTGTACAAAACGAAGAATTCAGATGTCATTTCAAAGACTCGTCTTCGCCAGGACTAAGTCCTGTGGAAGGATATTCATGTCTTCTGGAGAGGGGGATAGCCGAAGCTGTCCCGGGCGTGCCCTGCCGCCTTCGAAGAGGGTCGGAACCAATCCGGAGTCGTCTTAAGTCGCTCTAGTCGTACTAATCGATAATCCAATCATTTCAAGAAATATGTACCTAATCGGTCGAGCAAAAAATTTTTAAAACACCCCCTGAAAATGTTTTTTTCATATTTCAGAACACAAATCTGCAATAAAATTTTTTTGAAGGAATTGATCCAAAGTGGTCCCAATTCAAAAAAAAAAAAAAAAAAAAAAAACTAGCGTATAACAAATTTTTTTGTGACGTGCACCTCCGATAAGGGAACCCTCTAAATTAACTCTAGAGAACTTAAAAACGCTCAAATGTCAAAAAATACATGATGATGAAACAGTTTTTTCGGGTTTTCGAACCCTTAACATTTTTTGATCGGATTCCCCTGACTATATGCCTCATGTTGGAGCAAACCACTACTTTTAGGACCAACC
The DNA here is from genome assembly GCA_036186465.1 of Nesidiocoris tenuis. NCBI lineage: Eukaryota > Metazoa > Arthropoda > Insecta > Hemiptera > Miridae > Nesidiocoris > Nesidiocoris tenuis. The sequence goes on from AP028923.1 coordinate 4,669,667, forward strand.
GCGCCAAAATCGGATCAGCGGTTCAATACAAATTAGTATTTTTGGCCAAAATTGCGTCCAACCACTTCGTATTGAACCACTAATCCGATTTTGACGAAACTAGTCTTGGAAGTTGTGGTTTGTTCCAACGTGAAGCATATTGTCCGGGCAATCCGATCGGAAAAGGTTAAGGGGTCCAAATCGGCATTAGTATGGTCCATTTTCGAAAAAAAAACACAAAAACTCAATTTTGAAGGTGATGTCGTGGGTTTAGAATTTTTTGAGTATTTTTCCCGGGTTTCTCGCTTCAATTACCATAGGAGAGGGTTTTTTCCGAAATATTTTGAAAATTTTGTTTTCAAATTGCAACATTGTTGTCCTCCAGGCTCTGCTGAAGATAATTTATCGAAAGCTCGGCAAAGGAGACTGTGTGTCCCCAAATTCGATAACTGACTCCCAATTTTGAAGGCTTCCTATAAGTCTCTTAAATTTTGAAAATTTTTTATAAAATACAAAAATTTGGGGCGCGGCGTAAGATATTATTTCCAATGGATTTCTGGATGGCTATTCGATTAAAAACACTCATCAGACAGGATTTACGTCGTTTATAGTGAGGTGCTTCTGGCTTTTTAAAATTTTCACGATTTCAGATCACTTTGAAATAACAATAATATTTTTGAGGGTGGCATAACGCCGTCCAGAAAATCGTCTTCAGGGTAGCAGTAATAGCGCAAAAGTAATTTCCGTTTTTTTAATTTAAAGAAACTCATTTTACAAAAAAATTTCAGAAGTGCCTTTTTCGAATTGCAGGAGCAAAATCGACAATAAGGAATTTCCGAATTTCCGGGCCATCAAAGTCAAGAAAAATTGTAGATGGTTTTTTAGTCAATTTTTTTGCCCAATCTTCGCAGTTATAACATTTATCTGTTAGACCTTTTTTCTGTTTTCGTCAGCAATCGGGCCAGTGTTTACATAGTTTAATTTTGAATTTTCATCGGGCTAACAATTTTTCTCTTCGCTTGGTAAAAATTAACGAGCTCAGATATCCAGATGAGTTAGCCAGTTACAAAAAGTGATATCGAAAATGACAATTTCCTTAATACAGTTTTCCGAGTTCAGTAGAAGTGTTTGAAAAGGAACAGACTCGGTTCCATTAGATGAATTGCTTTCTATCGACGAAAACGGCGTCTCAGATTATTTCGAGTGCAACAATGTAGATCTATAACCGTATCTAGCGGTTAAAAAAATTTCATAAAAATCCCCATACTAAAGCCGAAATTGTCCAAATTTCAGGACTTGCGAAGGAGTCCTAATATCCGAAAGTAGGCGAAGAAGCAAAAAATACACAAACTATCGAGACTAAATTTTGAGAAAAATATGGAAAATTATAAAATAATATCGTATACGAGGTTCGGAATATTTTTGATCTTGCTGCATCTCAAATTCGAGCCAAACGACTTGCAGTTTCCACAGGTACAAAGGCGATTCCAATTATTCACGATTTTCCACATACACACCATTTTAAAAACACCCGCGAAATCGAATTGCAGATTTACCACTCGCGAATTCACCGAAACCGAGAAATGTCCGAATTTTCCCACCGTTTTTTTTTACTAATTTTTCAAATTTTTTCTTCGGTAAAGGAGGAAAACAAAAATATTTCGTACGTGCTGGAAAATAACGGATGGATCGACTAGTTCACCGTTCCGGGGCCGACGCGGTACTGGCGGACGGTACCGCCCCCAGTGCCCCCACCAAAGTCGGACGGGGGCGGCGTTTCTCCCTCTATCTGACCGATAATCGCTGTATATCGCTAAATTTGCTAATATAAGAGAATTTAGGTGAAAAGTAAATGACGAGTTTTTTAGGTGAGCAGTACGCCTGCAGTTTGAATTTGGCGAAAAATATGCAGAAAAAAGCGCGAGGGGAATTTGGAAGTAAAACGGGATATTAAACCCAACGTTAGGAAACGAATAGTTTTAATAGGCGAATAGAATGGTCCATTATCGAAAGGAGAAAGATTAGACTTTCATTTTGTAGCTAAGAGCGGAAAAAAATTAGAAAAATCTGAAAAAAGTCAAATACTTATAAATTTAGTTTAATAAACCAAAAAATAAAAAGTTGTTCTAAACCTGTTAAAAGGTTTAAAAAAATCATAAAATTAAAATAATGATACTTTTAGAATAACGTCCGAACAAGGAAACAGAAGAAGCCAAAGCTACTAACACAATTACGAGATAACCCCCGCTATCGGCCTATCATCTTGGGAGATAATCTTTGAAATAAGGGCCGATAAGGAAAGTAGCGCAGTGCGCACTCGCCGTGCAATTTCTAGCGGCTCCAAGACGCGACTTTTCGGCCGTTTGATTGGGGGACTGACGGCCGAGGGGCGGGGGCGGGGTGGCGGTTATAGGAGGCGGTTCGGGGGCGGCTAAGGAGCAGACGCCTCACGACCGCCGCCGGCTCAGGGCGGCACCCCCGCCGCCCCGAAAATCTTCCGACTTCCTTACACGAGAATGCGGTGAGTTTTAAATTTTTTTTCCAATTTTTCGACGCATTTTTGAGCAATTTCAATTGCAAAAATTTTGAAAAAAAATAGAAAATGTGAAAAAATTCTTGATTTATTGCAAAATAATGATAATTATTGTCATAACTTTATTATAATAGAAAATTTGGTTTTAAAAGGTCTTGCATAGGGCAAGAGTCGAATATATTCGATATATAATTCAATGCTATATTGATGCATCATGCTCAAACGTGAGAAAGTAAACAAACTCGTTGCCTTTTATTTCTGTATACCCCCAAGTGAATACAACTTTGAAATTAATAAAAATCCTCTATTACGAAAATATTTTGAAATAATTTCTGACTCAAATTTTTCTTATTTACTTGCCAGCTCATTATTTTGATTGTACGAGTATATTTAAACTTATAAATTACATTATTTAATGACTAAAATGAAAATATTGAAAAAAGTTTAGGTTATGCCTCCACTGGAAATGTTTGTGGTCTATTGGATTTTCCTGAATATTGTTAAGGCGCTCTATATCTTTGCATGATTGCCTGACGCATTGCTGAATATTTTATATTTTTGCTACCAAGCATTTTGCCATTTATTATTGCTCACCTACTTAAGCCAGTGAATTTTTGAAATTTTTAGCCAAAATTGTCTCCAATGAATTATTCAATATATTATATGAGTGTGAATTTACTATATTTATAACATGACATTATGATATAATTTATTTCAATAATATTATCAATGAATGTGTACTTATTAAATGTGCACGGTATTTTCTCTACTTTGCCCAGGTGTGAATTCACCCCAATGCTGAAAATGTGATATGTACGAAAAGCCGAAAAAAATACTAACTCTTTAACTATACCACTAATATTTAATTCGGGAGAAAGGTTTTTTAAATGGCTTGAAAAATAGCAAATTTTAAACATACCCGTAGATATTTATTTATAAGTTTAAAACTTGCCCTTTACGAGGACCCCCTGGGCAATTTCAAGCCTTTTTAAACCCTTTTAGACATGTTTAATTGTAAACTTGATACTCTCAATAGCGAATGATCATGTTACCGATTGTACGATTCCAATGAAGAAGCCTAGAATGACGAAAGCGCTCGGGAAATTGCCGATGAAAATAGTGAAACAATGTCGTTTAATTGTTCACAACTCAAGCTACTCAAATTAAATATTTTAAATTGGAAAAAAAAATTCAATACAGTTCTTTGGTGATAATCGTTTTTAAAGATAATTTTTGATAATGGGGAAAAATCAGTGTTGCCCTGATAACAGAGTAATATTCCCCGTAGAAAATTTAAATAATTTTCAATAATAATTATTATAATTGATAATTATTATTGATTTTATTAAAAATTTCACCAAAATTTCTACGGAGAATGAGGATAATTGAATTCTCTATGTTATCAGGTCAACACTGATTTTTTGAATTTCGCACTCGTCCGTTTGCAGAAAATACGTTGAAAAACTTTTCGATCGCTTAATTCAAAGTTCGAATTTCAAACATCTACCATACGCAGGATTCAAAATTGGGTCTAGATGGCTATCAGTATGGGGAACTAGTATAGGCTGAATAGGAGGTAACGCGGGCGGTGCTTTCCGCGTAATTAACATGGCCGCGTAATTTGATTTAATTTAATTAAATCTCCACATCCGCACAATGGCCATGGTTTCCGTAATTGGGTCAACCAAGATGTGAAAGGGTAGGTCCTACGGGTCATGTTGTATGGACCGAATGCGAAATTGGGCCTGTTGCTGGATAGAATTATGGGCCGAATGAGTCGATTGTGCATGGGTACCCGAAAAAACAACTTGAAAAACGTAATTTAGTTTACTCGCTCCGACAATGAAGATTCCATTTCAATTTTTGTAAAATTTACATTAGGTGTAATACAAAATTTGCTGTAAAAAGGAGCTAAATAGTTTTAAAAAATTAAAATGCGAAATCATTTAGCTGTCCAGTAAGCAAATGCGTGCTCAAAAGGGCGATTTGGAGAAAAAATACTAAATTAGGTTTCTCAACGGTTTTTCATGTTTTTTGGGGTGCTGAATTCGAATTTTTGGTTTGCCACCTCAAAATCGCGCGGCTTCACAACAAAAACCGCAAAAAACCTCGAAATTTCAGGATTTTTTTCACTTATCTGCTTATATTTCTAAAACTATTCATATTTGAGGAAACTGTACGATTAGCATTGTTAAAGATGACTAAATTTGTGACAATTTAAGCGCAACCGCAGCTTTCTAGCTCAAATAGCCTCTGGATTATGGCTTGCCAAAGAATGGCCATTTTTCCCAAAAGTTGCACTGGTCAATCTTAACGAGTTGAATACCAATATCAAATTTGATTGACATTAATGTTTAAAGGATAAAAATGTTCATATATTCAATTATATTTTTTTATTCAATTCTATTACATTTTTCAATTGAGGTTAAATATACCGAGAATTTTCTGAATTAAAGAATTTCCCAATCTAATGGAAAATTTTTAGTTTTTTGCCACGGCAAACCCCCAAATTACAGTTTTTTCCCGAATCACCCTATTAACCTCGCGAATGAAAATTTTCCAAAAATTAAATTCAACCGCGGGATATTTTCTATCGGAACTTCCGGGAAAAATGGTAACTTCCTCTGGGGCGTTTAACGATTCTTCGGCGCCAGATGTCATAGCCCGAATATTGGAACCGAATCGTTGCGGCAGGTGGCCGAGACGAATAAGATGGATTGACGGGCCTAAGGTGGAAAATGAAGTCGGAAAATCGGCTCCGATATTCGCCGAAAGGAAACGGTTGGCGAATTAAAGCGTTCCCCATTAGCATTATCAATACTATACCGCCACCTGTTACTTTCCTAAGGGATTACCGATATTTCGAAAGAGTCGGAGAAAAGTTATTTTCGAGACGAATCAGAAGAAACCAGGGAGGTATTTTAATTCGAAGAATCAATTTGCAGTACAGTTTTCAACTTTTGGTTCATTTTTCTATAGAAATGAACCTTTGTAATCGGTCAGGAAAAAAAAATTTTTAACACCCCCTGAAAATTTGTTGGTTTACGTTTCAAGGGGTGTAGAATCCGAATCTGCAATAAAAATTTTTTGTCCGTCCGCCGTCCGCCGTACGCCGTACGCCGTACGCCGTCCGCCGTACGCCGTACGCCGTACGCCGTCCGCCGTCCGGGGTTTTTCAGGGGGAAGGAGTTATCGAAAAATTTTGAAATTTTTACCAAAAATCAAGTTCCGTATCTAGTTGGTCCTAACGTCTCGGCAGAACCCTACCTTAATTTTAAGGCCAGTAAAACAGCTGTTGAAGTGGGAAAAAATTCGTGTTTTTCTGGAAATTTAAAACATAGGCATGTGACGCATCATTTTCTATAGATTTTTCTATGCTGAATCGAATGAGACCATCGCCACGCCGGTAGCTTCAACCGTTTAGAAGTTATTGCAGTTTTAGTGAGACATTTTTGAATTTTTTAAATTTCTACAATTCTTAACAACTCGAAAACTACTCGAGCCACAAAATTCGTTTTCCACTCGTTGGAATCCCCACGAAAACTTCTGTCCTCCCGATATCTTCAATTTCAAGAATTTGGTCGCATTATACAAATCAGCAAAACAAAAATCGGAAAAAGTTGAGAATTTGGCCTCGGCTCTTAGATACGGTTGATTGATCTACTTACGACCACTAGCCTATTACAACAACAAGGTGACGCACCCACACTACGACCAGTTGCGCTTGGCAACATAAGAACGAGACAGGCTTTAACAAAGGTTCTGAGGCATTCTCAGAGGCATTCTGAGGCAACGTTTTTCTAAATCCCCATCTAAAATATCTACCAATTTATACTGAAATTCTAGAATAATAACAACTAAATTCCGTGTTTAAGGAGAACCCATATATCGTAAGATTTGTCTTTGCAATCGAAAAATGAACCCCTGTGCAAAATTTGCAGAGTTCTTCGGATATACCGAAAACTGATGTGCACATGCCACTGATCTACTTAGCAGCGTTTTTTACTAGGTTTTCATGATTTTCGACGCGAACTTAAAGCCAGTGGTGCGTAGATAACACACAGTACTTCCATATTTTAAAACGTAAAATTGTGACACAATTTGATCATATTTTGACTGCTTTTAAGGTGTTTGGGTCAAAAATATCAAAAAATTCACAATTCAAATTTTAAAATTTGCCCAAAATAAAAGTACGACACATTTTCGGAATATAAAAAATGTCCACATATTCAGCAAGGTAAAACAAAGATTTCAAGACCAAGAACGCTCAATTCGGTTCATTTTTGTGGCCGTAAAAAAATAAAATAAAAAACACTAAAAATGCAAATATATCGGAAGTACTGTGAGTAATTCAAATTTAGATTAAACAGGGTGTTAGGTCTTGCCGAGACAAACATTGCAGTTCAAGAAATATGAAAAAAGGTTGAGAATTGAGGGAGTTATGAACATTTTTGTAAATGACCACAGATGGACAGACGGACAGACGAACTAACGGACATACGGACACACAGACACTAAGTGTCTTGTTCAGGAAGTGATTCTGAGTAAATGTGTACCTATAAGAAAAAGTTTTTTCTGAAGCTCCGTTCCGATTCTCGATTTTAGGACGATCACAATACTTCCATTTACTCTGTAAATATGGAAGTAAAAATCCGATCCCTACTTATTACTTTCAATTTTTATTTTTATATTGCCGCACTTCCGTATTCATCCGGTCATCAATAATTTTTTTTTTGTCACGGCGTATCCAATCGTTCAATTTTCGGTCAGGTACCCAAAACGCGCGTTTGTCTTCCGCTGCTTAAAATTCAAAGGGCGCGATAAAAAGGCCGTAAAACAAACGGCACCCCCGACTCGAACGGCGGCTGGGGTGTTGTAATCTAATGACGGCAACCGTCATCTTTCAACTCGAATTGTCCGAACCGCCGGTCCGATTTTGTCGGTTTCCCGCCGCCGAATGAAAAACCTTCATTTTTCCCCGCTGACCCGTCCCGACTCGGGACTTGATTGGTGAAGTCCATCTGGACAGAAAGACAATGGTAACTTCACCCTCGTGTGATTTACGCTCCTATCTTCCCTGGAGGGATTTGAAATTTTCGACACGAAAAAACACCGACGTTACCGACAACGGCTGATAGCCGACATGATGAAAACATTAATTCTCCCCCTCGACCTGGGAATTCTCCCTTGGAAAATAGGGGAAAATGCGAAGATATATCTTCATGAACGTCAAGCCGGACCGGCAATGTCTTGGTCACTGACGGTTTGCAGGTTAGCGGTCGGAATAATCCATCATTTTATCATACTATATAATAATATAGTCAATATATTATATTGGCTAGAGTTATTATAATTAACTACATCACACCACACCCATTTTTTCGAAAAATGTGCTTTTTGATTTTTTTTGCGTTTTTGTGAAATTTTATCTGTATTTTTTGTGGTTTTCCGACATTCTATCTGTATATAGTGAAATTACCCCTTTCCTTTAGGGGTAACTCGTAGGAAAAGGTTTCGATTAGCTCGTAATATTAGGCGTCCATCCCTTAGACCGCAAGTCTGGAACCGCCCGGCGGATAGCGACACGGGCGGGCCGGGGTAATGGATTGTTTGACGTGGAAGGGCCGGCCCGGCGGGGCCACGGGCTAAGTGATCTTGTAGCAACATTAGCCCCAACTAAGGCCCAAGGGAGCGGGCGGCCTAAAATGCCGCCGGATCCGAGCGCCTCGATGGATTGGCAAACATTTACATTCGAGCGCAACCGGAATCGTGCCGCTCTCCGTTGCAGCCGCCCGGCGTCCGCAATACGTGATCGGGAATGCGGCTCCGTTTCAAGGAAGCGGCCCCGGACACGGCGGCGTTCGGAGGCGAACTCACAGTATTTCCGAATTATTTCCGGCTTTCCGCGACCGAAATTAGCAACAATTACAAAAGTTTATTGAAAAAGCACATTTTTAAGCTTCTCGAAAAAAATCATTAATAAATAACTTTTCCAAGTCGAATCGCGAATTTCCGAGTCAAATTTGGAAAAAATGTCCAAAAAAGGTTGACAATTTTCCGAATCGAATTGAGAATTTTTCAAATCAGATTAAGAATTTTTAGGCACCCAAAAAAAATTTCAACATTTTTAATAAGATTTTAGCCATTATTGTAGTGATTAACAAAAATTCAAAACAAAAACTGAAAATGGCCGATAATTTGAAAATCTGGACGGCGTTCGGACTCGAATTCTTGAGTTTTTTGAGTTCGAGCATATTGTCGATGGATGCAATCAACGTTAGCGTTATTCCGGCTTCGAAACCGGATCAAAGAAGACCCTCAACGGGCGGCCTTGTAAAGAAAGGCTTAGAACAAGTGTTCCTCAGTTTAATACCGATTTTTGCAGCGTATTTGTGTCCTATAAGAGAAAAGGTTTCGGAAAATTCCGCGATAATGTAGACAATTTTTCAGAAATTAATTGCAAAATTGATAAAACACAGCTGCGTAACAGGCGAAGTAAAATTTCGGACCAAATAGTTCATATACCCGAACGTGGTGTAAACAAATTTGGGTAAAAGTCGACGGAAAATGTCACAAAATGCTTCCAAACGCATGCCAATAAACGATTTTCAAAGGTTTTCCAGAAAAACCGCACTTTGCATCATAAAATCCCTAATTTCTCCGGTTCAAATTAATATTTTTTTTATTTTGAGGACATTTTTAGATTCAGCGTTAAATTTCCTATAAGTCAAGCTCACAATCGGATTCAAAAACCAACTCTTATGTACCGCAATTGCGGTTCAAACGTCAAAAATCGAAAAAAAACGTCCGGAAATAATACGGAAAATTCGAATTTATTCCAAACCGGACTCGAATTTCTTCGTTTCCAACATGTTTCATGATTACACCTACAATTTCTCGAGTCGACGCTTTGCCGCGGGGGTGGGAGCCGCAAGTAGCCAACGGCCATCTTCCGACTCGCCCCCGCTGACAGTATTTCTTCGTTAGGGGTAGCAAACCGATATGAATTGCTCCGCAGGGCCTGCATTTCGGCCACATGGCCTTCTGGAAAGCATCATGGCGAGAAACGTTGGAAAAATGCCATGGCAGCATAACTGGAATTCCGGATTTTCTGAGAAGCTCGATTTCGCATTTACCATTGGAGGAAAAAGACCAGGGGTGCGTGGATAACACACAATACTTCCATATTTTGAAACGTACATATTTGAAAAAATTTGATCATATTTTGACTGTTTTTAAGGGTGTTTAGGTAAAAAATATCAAAAAATTCACTATGCAAATTTTAAAATTCGCTCAAAATTATAAAACGCTACATTTTCGGAATATAAAAAATATCCACATATTCTGCATGTTAAAACGAAGATTTTGAGACCAAGAACGCTCAAATCGGTTCATTTTTGCGGCCGGAAAAAAATAAAATAGAAAACACTAAAAATGCAAATATATCGGAAGTACTGTGAGTTATTCAAATTCCGATTAAACAGGGCGCTTGGTCTTGCCAAGATAAACATTTCACTTCAAGAAATTTGAAAAAAGGTTGAGATTTGAGGGAGATATGGCAATTTTTGCAATTGACCACAGACGGACAGTAAAAATCAATAATTTAAAAAAACCAGCCGTTCGTTGTAACAGAAGGTACTTTTTTCATCCGGAGACCGACTTAGTTTGAAAAGGATAAATAGAAGAATCGCTCAAAAAACTCGAACAGAACAGAGGAGGAGCGCAGCAAGAAAAACTCACCCTCCGCACATGTCAAGGTGGAATCGTCCAACAAGAAGCGACGCCGGACATCTAATTACCTACAACGGGACAGCGTCAGGGCGAGAAAGACGGAGGGAGGGGGAAAAACTCGAAAAAAAGGACAGTAAATGGGATTGAAACGGATTTCGCAGACGGCGGAGAAAGTTGGAAAAACCGTGAGAAGAAGCTACCGAAAAAGGATGAGGAAAACAGTGACGAGGTTCGTTCCTTCCAATGGTCGGACGTCGGACATTGATTCGAGTCGACTGTTTTTCAACCCCCATGCCCTCCGAGGGTAGTTTTATGTCGAAAACGTAATGGAAGTTGCGAAATTTCCTCCCCGGATCTACTCGAGACGATTGGAGGGCTTTTAGGGAGCATTCGAAAAACAAGGAGTGTTAAAACAGTGGAGGACGACGTCCCATCAATTCACCCCAAATCGTCGTACAAAAATATTTCCAAACGTGTGTCAAAATGGCCGTAAAATCAAAACGTCGTGGAGAACTTTCCATACCGATTTGAGAATTTTTCGTATTGAATTGCCTTGGAAAATTCTGAATTTGGTTCGGAAAATTCTCAATTGATTTGGAAAATTCTCAGTTTGACTTGGAACAGCAATATAATGCAATTCCACGGGTAATTGTTTTGCAAATTTTAATGGATGGTGAGCAACAAACTCATCAAAAGGAAGGGAAGTGACTGAGGGTGGTAAATTGTACAATCACTTAACTGTACAATGACTTATATAGGGATGGCAACAAAATATCGATACATAGGAAAAATCAATATTTTGCCTCCGATATATCGATACATCGGCATCGATATTTTGCTTTCGATTAATCGATATATCGTCATCGATATTTTGCTTCTGATATATCGATATATCGGCATCGATATTTTGCTTCCGATACATCGATTTATTGGCATCGATATTTTGCCTCCGATATATCGATACATCGGCATCGATATTTTGCTTCCAATACATCGATTTATTGGCATCGATATTTTGCTTTCAATATATCGATATATCGGCATCGATATTTTGCTTCTGATATATCGATATATTGGCATCGATATTTTGCTTCCGATACATCGATTTATTGGCATCGATATTTTGATTTCGATTAATCGATATATCGGCATCGATATTTTGCTTCCGATATATCGATATATCGGCATCGATATTTTGCTTCTGATATATCGATATATTGGCATCGATATTTTGCTTCCGATACATCGATTTATTGGCATCGATATTTTGCTTTCGATATATCGATATATCGGCATCGATATTTTGCTTCTGATACATCGATTTATTGGCATCGATATTTTGCTTTCGATATATCGATAAATCGGCATCGATATTTTGCTTCCGATATATCGGCATCGATATTTTGCTTCCGATAAATCAATATATCGGCATCGATATTTTGCTATCGATATATCGGCATCGATATTTTGCTTCCAATATATCGATATATCGGCATCGATATTTTGCTTCCGATATATCGATATATCGGCATCGATATTTTGCTTCCGATACATCGATTCATTGGCATCGATATTTTGCATTCGATATATCGATATATCGTCATCGATATGTTGCTTCTGATACATCGATTTATTGGCATCGATATTTTGCTTTCGATATATCGATATATCGGCATCGATATTTTGCTTCCGATATATCGATATATCGGCATCGATATTTTGCCTCCGTATATCGATATATCGGCATCGATATTTTTCTTCCGATATATTGGCATCGATATTTTGCTTCCGATATATCGTCATCGATATTTTGCTTCCGATAAATCAATATATCGGCATCGATATTTTGCTATCGATATATCGGCATCGATATTTTGCTTCCAATATATCGACATCGATATTTTGCTTCCGATACATCGATTCATTGGCATCGATATTTTGCATTCGATATATCGATATATCGTCATCGATATGTTGCTTCTGATACATCGATTTATTGGCATCGATATTTTGCTTTCGATATATCGATATATCGGCATCGATATTTTGCTTCCGATACATCGGCATCGATATTTTGTTTCCGATACATCGATATATCGGCATCGATATTTTGCTTCCGATATATCGATATATCGGCATCGATATTTTGCTTCCGATATATCGGCATCGATATTTTGCTTCCGATATATCGAAATATCGGCATCGATATTTTGCTTCCGATATATCGAAATATCGGCATCGATATTTTGCTTCCGATATATCGACATCGATATTTTGCTTCCGATACATCGATTTATTGGCATCGATATTTTGCTTTCGATATATTGATATATCGGCATCGATATTTTGCTTCCGATACACCGATTTATTAGCATCGATATTTTGCTTTCAATATATCGATATATCGGCATCGATATTTTGCTTCCGATACATCGGCATCGATATTTTGTTTCGATACGCCGATATATCGGCATCGATATTTTGCTTCGATATATCGATATATCGGCATCGATATTTTGCTTCCGATATACGGTATCGATATTTTGCTTCCGATATATCGAAATATCGGCATCGATATTTTGCTTCGATATATCAAAATATCGGCATCGATATTTTGCTTCCGATATATCAAACGCCGATATTTTGCTTCCGATACATCGATTCATTGGCATCGATATTTTGCATTCGATATATCGATATATCGTCATCGATATGTTGCTTCTGATACATCGATTTATTGGCATCGATATTTTGCTTTCGATATATCGATATATCGGCATCGATATTTTGCTTCCGATACATCGGCATCGATATTTTGTTTCCGATACATCGATATATCGGCATCGATATTTTGCTTCCGATATATCGATATATCGGCATCGATATTTTGCTTCCGATATATCGATATATCGGCATCGATATTTTGCTTCCGATATATCGTCATCGATATTTTGCTTCCGATATGTCGATAAATTGCCATCGATATTTTGCATTCGATATATCGATATATCGGCATCGATATGTTGCTTCTGATACATCGATTTATTGGCATCGATATTTTGCTTTCGATATATCGATATATCGGCATCGATATTTTGCTTCCGATATATCGGCATCGATATTTTGCTTCCGATATATCGAAATATCGGCATCGATATTTTGCTTCCGATATATCGAAATATCGGCATCGATATTTTGCTTCCGATATATCGACATCGATATTTTGCTTCCGATACATCGATTCATTGGCATCGATATTTTGCATTCGATATATCGATATATCGTCATCGATATGTTGCTTCTGATACATCGATTTATTGGCATCGATATTTTGCTTTCGATATATCGATATATCGGCATCGATATTTTGCTTCCGATATATCGGCATCGATATTTTACTTCCGATATATCGATATATCGGCATCGATATTTTGCTTCCATATATCGATTTATCGGCATCGATATTCTGCTTCCGATATATCGATATAGCGTCATTGATATATCGGACCAATAATCGATATTTCTGTTCCAATACATCGGTACACCTACATTCAATTACAAGTATCGGAGATTTTCAACTAGATTCTGCTTGAGGATCCAAAAAAATTTTAAAAATATATTTAGGATATATAATAAATCCAATAAATTTTTTTTTATTTTGTAACTTGTAATGGTACAGTGACTTGTAATTGTATACTGACCTGCAATTTTACATAGACATGTAATTGTAGGTATAGTGACTTAAAATTTTACAAAGACTTTCAATGGTACCATGACTTGTAATTGGACAATGACTCTTAACTAGACCATGACTTTTAATTGTACAATGACTGTAATTGTACAATGGCTCTTAGTTGCACAGTGACTTTAAATTCTTCAATGACTTGTGATATTACAATAATCTTTTCATTATAAAATTGCTCGTAATTGAAAAACAATCCTAAAACTCTGACTGTTCGATCAGAAAATTCGACCCAGGGCAGAACAACTTCTGATCTTCTGTCAACATGTCTGAACTGAAGACACTGTTGCTGGCAATGCCAACAAGGTCTGTTGACAGACTCTGAAAAATGCATAGAGTGATCCGGTATACGATTTGTTCACGTATCCCATCTTCGACAACTTAGTATTCAGGTCTGAGCTTGCGGATCGCACGTCGGCCACCTTTGGTATTCTCAGACTGGAAATTTCTGATCCTGGCGTGTTCCACTTTCAATGGTCTTTTCTACTTCCATATTTACAGAGTTATGGAAGTATTGCAATCGTACTAAAATCGAGAATCGGAGCTTCAAATAAAAAAAACTTTTTTTCTTTCTATTTTATTTTTTTCCGGCCGCAAACATGAACCGATTCGAGCGTTTTTGGTCTTGAAATCTTTGTTCCACCTTGCAGACTATGTGGATATTTTTTATTTTCCGATAACTTGGCGTATTCTTATTTCAGGCGAGTTTTAACATTTTCATAGTGAGTTCTTCGATATTTTTGACCTTAAAACCCCTGAAAGCAGCCAAAATATAATCAAAATTTTATCATTTAATACACAATTCAATTGTGTCACACTCTCACGTTTCAAAATGTGGAAGTATTGTGTGTTATCTACCCACCACTGGTTTAACAAGGGGTTTATCATTTTTGAATAGGTTAAATACGTGGTTATGCATATTGAATCATTAAATGATACGTAGGTATATAAGAATATTGTACTGGCAAAGAGAAAAAATTGTAGTTACTGTTGTTATCGGATTTTTTACCTCCAGTCCATGTAGGACATATTGGAATATCGTAACGGATCCATTCCTAGTTTATGGGCCAAAACGGGATCAACTATTGCTTATCAAATCTTCAGGGGCCTCTGCCGCTATCTCGAGTTGTAAAAAAATGACAAAAGGCCGAAACCATAAAAAAAATGGTAACGACTAGTCGGCAGAGAAAATATCCAGTTTCGCGCGAGAAGACAACGATACCAAGAGAGCGGAGGCGGGAATGATGGTAATTAACGGATGATAACGAGTACAGTGTTGCCAGGGGCCTTTGTAGTTCGAGAAAAAAAATTACCTATGCAGAACAGAGAGGAAAAATAGAGCACAAATAAAAAAAAACGTGGTAAATTACGGAGCTCTAAAAAAATTGTCTCATGTTTCAGGTGTGATAATATCACAATCATATTATCATAATCATATTATCGCAATCATAATATGATATTATCATGATTGTGGTCCTAAGGGGTTTCGAGGGAGCTGAAGCCGAATTTTAGGTATGTTTTGCCCTCCTTAGACGCACATGTTATGCAGTAGGTTACCCTAATTTTCAGGAATCCACTTGATTTCCAACTTCATCATTTTTCAAAAAAACTGGTTCGAATATAACTGGAAATTTAACTCTTAACACGCCCATGCGTATTTTGATGGGTAAAAAATGCTTCCTTTATGTATTTCTAGAGGAAAAACTGCAAAATAACGTGGCTTTTCATCGATTTTTAAGATTTTCGTCCACTATTCTGACGATTTGGGTAAACCTACAACACTTATCATAAACAACAAAATTTTGACAAATACTAGGTACATTTCTGCGTCGAAAGCGACCAACCGCACCTCGGTAAGTGCAAAATTAGATTTTTGGCGGCTGTCTGAAGTTACAACCCAAACTTTACACAGGCAAAAACGCCAAATTATTGGTTATTTCATCAAATTTGATATTTTGGCAGGGAAATGAAACGCAAGCGTGCTTGTAAAATTGTCTGATAAGATAGGAGGTTTTGATGAAAAAACCAAAAATGTATTTTCGAAAATTGGTGTGGAAATTTCGAACAGCTGCCAAAAATCGGCTACTGCGCTTACCGAGGTGCGGTTGGTCGCATTCGACGCAAAAACGTACCAGGTATATGGGAAACATTTTTTGGTAAGGCCAAGTATCCTAGCTTTTTCAGAATCGTCCGAATAGTGGCCGAAAAATGTTAAAATTGATGAATAAACACGTTTCTTTGTACTTTTTCGGCAAAAAGCGCACAAAAAAAGCATTTTACACCCATCAACCTTCGCATGAGCGTGTTAAGCGTTACATTTCCTCCAAGTTTAGCAGATTATCGTTGAAAAATAATGAAATTTGGTATTTTTTGAATATTTGGGTACTGTATTCAACGATTGCCACTAGAGGCTGAACGGGCCTCGGATTCAGATTCTCAAAAACCCATAGATCCACTGTCAGACCTCTGAAATGACGAAATCAATGTTTTTTCCTTCAGCAGCGCCATTAAACACACTAATACCAACAATCAGCATTTCCTCCGGATATTCCTATAAGGTTGAATCGTACAAATGGCAAACGCTCCTCAAACCGATTTCCGACATAACAGCTACGGGAATAACCTCATTTAGGGGAATTTCGGTCCGACAGAAAAACGACACGCTGACTACCGTGGAAAAATATTTGCTTTCTGAACAACAAAAAAAAAGGGGGCAGCGGTTGTTGACGTAGATTTTACCGCCGAGGCCACCGCGCACATAATAATGAAAATCTTGCACTATTTGATGTCGAAAGTATGTTTGCATTATTCTCGATTCTGTCGTTCGCGTCGTTTTCCTATTTGCGCAATATTTCACTCATGACTCAAAACGGCTGATGAATAACGGGGCGTGGGTTTTCTTCTACTGAATATTCGCTGCTGTAATATTTTTGGAAAGTATTTTTTACCGAATTTCACACCAATACAGGTGTAACCTGCAACATACCACCAAAGCGCCAGCAGTAGGTACATCTTGAATTATAGGAAGGATAAACAAAAACATTTCTGTGAGACCAATATTTTTCTTCAGAGATAACAATTAGTGACAAATAGTAATAATCAACGTGATCAGAGAGCTCAAGCTGTAGGAAAAGAGGAAATTCGCAAGTTATTAAGTATTTATGATAATATTAATTTTCAAAACTTGGGAAAAAAATTTCTTCAAAAATTCACATTTTATTGAAAGAAGTAAATAATTACTTACTTTTGCGTTCAGCGGCTGACACCGGTCTTCTTTCCAATCTGGAACAATGAAAGTACAATTTTTCAAATTTTCATGCCAACATTGTCAACAAATGTCAAAAAACCGAGACACAAAAAAACGTTTTGAGCACTCTAGAAAGTGGGATAAATCTAAAAAATATTGTATCGATTAAATGTTTCTAGACTTTGGCCTAATTTTTTGCCGTCTTAACTTGATGTTAGGAAGCTGCAAGTACCGTAAGTTTACTGGAAATTTAACGCTCTTTTCAACGGTATCCTCATTTTTGCGATTAATTTAGCATTTGTGGGGTTTATGGCAATTTTAGTGAAAATTAGTCAAAACGGTAGTTTGGAGAATTTAGTATTTCTAGATTTTGGCCTAATTTTTTGCTGTCTTAACTTGATGTTAGGAAGCTGCAAATGCCGTAAGTTTATTGGAAATTTAACGCTCTTTTCGACGGTATCCTCATTTTTGTGATTAATTTAGCATTTGACGGGCTTATGGCAATTTTAGTGAAAATTAGTCAAAACGGTAATTTCGTAAAATTTAGCATTCCTAGATTTTGAGCTAATTTTTTGCTGTCTTAACTTGATTTTAGGAAGCTGCAAATGCCGTAAGTTTATTGGAAATTTAACGCTCTTTTTGACGGTATCCTCATTTTTGCGATTATTTAGCATTTGGTGGGCTTATGGCAATTTTAGTGAAAATGAGTCAAAACGGTAATTTTGTAGAATTTAGCATTTCTAGATTTTGGCCTAATTTTTTGCTGTCTTAACTTGATGTTAGAAAGCTGCAAATGCCGCAAGTTTATTGGAAATTTAACGCTCTTTTCAACGGTATCCTCATTTTTGTGAATAGTTTAGCATTTGAGGGGTTTATGGCAATTTTAGTGAAATTAAGTCGAAAAAGCGAAAAAAAAACTTCGAAGCGGAAAAAATGTAATTTTTCTGGGGCTCCCAAAAAACTTTATGGAACAAAAACTGTAGAAAATGAGCTGATGAATCGACAATATCAAGGAAGACAATCTTATGAGTGATTTTCCAAATATATTTTGGAGGTTCTGAACAGAAGAACGGAGAGGTTTATCGGCATATAATTCGATTTCTCATTTCCTCAAATCAAGCTGACCAAAATAAGGCGATGGAGTCCGCAATATTTTCAGGGGTGGAAACGGGGACGGGGTTGAAAAACCGGCAAAGCGATGGCTCATAGTAAATTCAGACCTATAATCAGAGACGGGTTGAAGAGCTTGCCTTGTTGTCTTGACGTTGTAGTGGGGAAATTATCATATAGATTTAGAGCCTCGAGGGCCTCCAATCGTTCGCCACCAAGAATAGGAACCTGAGGTTCGTGGTTGTGCCTCCGAGAGAAGGAAAACAGCCAGGGTTCCTAGGAGAATTTCTCAGGGTTAATTCCTTGTAATGAATAAAGATGGCGTTTTGCCCTCCAACCCTGAAAGCTTCCACTGCCTCGTGTATACCCGAAACTCTTGTTCCTACTAGACGAGGTATTGTTCGTTTTCGTTGGCCGCCTCAACAACGCAATCTCCTCAGACTTAATTAGATATCAGAAACGCGGTCGGATGTTCTGGACGGCCTAGACAAGTTCGGGACATCGGGGTCGGCAGGGGTCGATCCATTATTAATGCTGCGGAGATTATTTCTATTATCAGATAATAGATTCTGTGCAATGGAGGTTTGCTGCAGTTTTTCCAAAATTCATGAGACGAATTATACGAATAATTTCGATACATTGATTTGGTTTTTTTCAACAAACTATTTTCATCTGTCATGGTGGAGGTTCATTGTTGAGGTGAGTGAGAGAGTGGTAGGACAGAGGGGCCGAAAAAAATAGGTGGACGATCATGTCAATGAAGAAAACGATAATGTAAAAAGAACAAAATAAAAACAACGAAAACAATGGTAACGGTGAGATAAGAAAACTGCGAGCAATCGTTGTTCCGTATGGCATGATCGGGATCAGGGCTACAGTAATTTGGGTTTTATGGGTTTTTGTGTCTAGAAAGCGGAGTAAATTAAAAAATTATTATACCGTTGGGAAGCTCAGATTTTCGGCCGGTTTTCCCCGGAACGTGCGCGGGATATTTCCATTTTTTTCTAGTCTCAAACGCGCATTGAAAAATGGTAATTTTTTAAAATTGAGCAATTCTCGACTACGGGCCAGTTTTCTGCATATTCAACTTGATGCTAAAAGGCTGCAAATATAGTAAGATTGCGGGAAATTTAACTGGCTTTCTAACGGTATCCTTATTTTTGTAATTATTCCAGAATTTGAGGGAACTATGGCCATTTTACTGAGTCCAAGTCGAAAACACGAAAAAAACTTAGAAGCTAAACAAGTGTAGTTTCTTCTGGGCTCACAAAAAATTGTATAGAAACGAAATTGTAGTCAATGAGCTAAAGAATCGACTTCTTCAACGAATCTTCTTCAATCATAAGTGTGAACACCCTGAACAGAGCCTTGGAAGTCCAAAATTGTTAAAATGATAAAGAATCCAAGCCTCAATGACCACAGGCTGCCAAAAATTCGTAAGGGTGTAACTATCACTTCAGCATCAATGCTATCAACCGTCTTCAGAATGGTGAAATTTCAAATTTTGAGGCATCAAAAGGAAACAGCATCTAGTATTTGAGCAGGGCCTATGTCTATTTTTAGAGCTTTGATAACTCTTCATTCCCATTGACTATTCAAGATTCGTTGAAGAATTTTTTGATTTTCGAATACCTCTCCACTCATCGGGCATTTATCTCCAGGAAATATGACCTATCGGAAAGTCCGAGTAAATTAAAAGGTCCAAACGTCGTTACCATACGAACGTAAAAGGTTCGGAGGGCACAATTAGCCGAAGAAATCCAAAATCAACAGGTGGCCGTCGAAAAGCTTCGATCGCAAGGCCTGCTGGAAAAAGGTGAAAGGATCGGTGCCGGTAAAAAGGTTCGGCCAAATCGGATTTAATATGATTGATCTAAAATAGGCTGCAAATGAAGTACGGGTCCGTGTCCGAGGAAAATTCGAACGACGTTAGAGATTACCGGTGGCTCTTGAGGCGGACATCAAAGTAACGCCCTACCCCATTTTCCTCCCTCGGTATGTGCGATAAGCTCAGGTGTGTTCGCTTTTGGAGAATACACCCCCCACCCCTTCACGGGACGACCTGCTCGCCAGGCCACTTTACAAGATTATCTCTCCATCTCTTCACGTTTTAGTTTCATGTTCCACCTTCCACATTCTCTGGCGAAACACCTGAGAAACTCGTGGGGGTGGGGGGGGTCAATTTCGTTATAGAATCCGCCCTCCACCCCCGTGTCCTTTTGGGCACATCCTGCTCGAACGCATCCCATCCAATCATATCCTAGTATCGTACGCCTGTATGTGTTTTCTTCTGGGCTTTTTCTTACCCTTTATCTTATTTTCTCTCCTTTTTAGCGATCTGATTGCTTTCTCCGGTGGGCTCATTTGTGCGAATTGGAGTGCATCTATTCTTGCACGATTGGTATGAGTTCCGCCGTATAGAATTCGATCCCAATCTATTTGTACTTGAGGGGTGGCCGCTTTGGCAAAGTTCAATTTCCACTGCTGAGCCGAAAATCCTCGCCATGAGCTGACAATCCTTGGCAAAGCCCGACGGGCGAGCCCAACGAACTCTGAACCCATTCTAACAAAATACGCGTTGGATCCTGTCCCTGTCCGCTCAAAAGGGTGAGACAATGAGTGGCCGTGTATCACAGTCCATAAGTGCTCTGAGACACGAGCGACACGACCTGACTAGTTACGACCTTGAGGGGCAGGGCACGACGGGGACAGCTTCGGCTATCGGCCGGAAAACCAACGCCTTTTGGCCAAAAATTTCGTCCAACCGCTTCGTATCGAATCACTGATCCGATTTTGGTGAAACTAGTCCTAAAAGTTGTGGTTTGGTCCAACTTGGTGCATATTGTCCGGGCAATCCGATCGGAAAAGGTTAAGGGGTCCAATTTGGCATATTTTTAAAAAACGCAAAAACTCAATTTTGAAGGTGATGCCGTGGGTTTAGACTTTTTTGAGTATTTTTCCCAGCTTTCCCGCTTGATTTACCGTAGAATAGGGGTTTTTCCGAAAAATTTAGAAATTTTGTTTTTTAATCGGTTTGGATTGAGATTTCTTACCGCGATTTCTCCTTTTTCGCGTTTTTGGCAATTTGAGGGAGTTCTACTGAACCGATTTTAAATTTTTTGAGTATTCCTCCCGGAATTCTCGCTTGTGTACCATAAGAGAGTTCTTTCGGGAAAGATTTTTTCGAATGAAAAAAATCGAATTTCTTGATTGCGATTTCTTCTTTTCCAAGCTTTTGCCGATTTGAGAGGGGTTTTCTGAACGGATTTGCAACTTTTTGAGCTCGTTTCGCACCTATTTCACCCACTAAAAGCCAAAATCGGCAAAAGATTTTTAGTGGACAAATACTGGAGTGAAGACTAAGTTTGACATTTTAAAAAATATTTTTTTATCCTTTTGAACAAATTTCAAAATTTAAAAAAATCTATTTATGGGCGTAAGGCAGGTACGGTAGCATTTATCAAATTTTGATCGCTCGATTCCGACGAAACTTCAGATGTTGTATATCAATTTCGGCTTTTATAATACGAGTATTTATCGGTATTGATGATTCTGTTACCTACTTATGTTATTACAGTTTATTTTCTTGAAAAATAGAAAGTATCCTCTTTTTAGGTTTGTTTCTGGGGTCTGCTTTCTATATTCTCTCTCTCGAAAAACCTATCTTGAAAATTATTGATCTCCAGAGATAAATTTTCTTTATTTTCTAGGAGGCGTAATCGAAATTTGAACTCGGATGGCAGCCAAGGAAAGTTTCGCCCATCAGCTCATTGGATGTACGTAAGTCATTGCTTAGTTTGAGTAATATTCTTTTCAATATTTCAAATATTTTCAAAGACCGAATGTTTACCTGAAATACAAATAACATAAATACCGCCACGAACGACTTAATGCTTATTTTTTACAACCAAAAATCATCTAAATGATAAAACTGATTACAGCACTTATAGTTTAGGTCCTCATCATTCACACACGCCAAAATTAACCTGTTCCGACAATATCCTCACTGTTTTGCAACAAAATTTCTTGTCGCATCAGGTCCTAGCACGAATTCGTGTCCAATTAGTTACAGGTGTTTCCACTGTTCAGATGTTCCGACCGATTTCATCAACGAAATTCGACCATTTGGAGTCGTCTCAGACGAACAAATTAGTTATCTCTCCCTGGCATCAATCCCTAATGGAAGGACGGGAAATTAATAGCCGGACTCCTGTTCCCCAAAAAGTAGCAGCCGCTTACTCATTTTGATAAGTTCGAAAAACTTCCTCCAACACCCGGGTAGAGAGTGAAATGTTAATTTAGTGACGAAGACATTTGACAAATTTAGGCAGTGACCATAACCTTTTCGGCCCATGTTTCCTGGGACGAGAGCGGGATTTTACGATTTTTTCTGGGTACTAAAGAGAAATGAGTAATTCCCGACTTTGCTCCAATTTTCGGCGCTTTAAACCTAAGGTTAAAAAAGTAAAAATACATCGAGTTTATAGGAAATTTAACGGGCTTTCCAACGGTATCCTCATTTTTGTGATTACTCCATAATTTAAGGGAGTTACAGGCGTTTTACTGAGACGGAGTCGAAAACATGGAAAAAACTTTGACGCAAAAAAAGTGTTATTTTTCCTGGCCCCACAAAAAATTCTACAGAACAAAAATTGTAGGAAATGAGCCGAATAATCGACCCCTGTAACAATCTTAGGGTTGAACGTCCAGTATCCCAGCCTGACCGTATCATTCTTTTTCCTCCGTTTTGCGTGCCCATTCCATCTTCTACAATTCCCTAAACGATCGGTTTCCCATTGCAAGGGATCGGCGAATAAACCGTTTCATAAATCACGCATTTGAGCCTCCATCCTTACTTGGGTTCCACCGAGGATTCCACCCGAAAGTCCTAAAGGATGTCCTGTTCCTTTTCCAAGTGTCCTGGGATTTTTGACTTCATTAGGACTTACGAGCCTTCGGGGGCCCTTGTGGCTGGGCAGACGGCTTCATTGCGTTTTTCGCTTTATTTACTTCTTTATCAGTTCCACAATATACGTGCAACACTTATGGTGCGATATTTTTATGACCGATTTTCATGAAATGATAATTGATCCTGAAAAATGCAGGAAAAATTGCTTAGCGTGTTTCAAAATCAAATTTATACGAATGTACATCAAGTAATCATGTACAAAATGCATGTCCTGCAGGGCAAGACAAAATGTTAACTGTAAAATCCGAATAATCGGTTTGCTGTTCAGGAAAAATGAAAAACAAGAAGGTATCAAATTTTCAACGCTTGCACCCAGGACATTCCATTGATCGACATACAGACAATTTCTTAGTAATTATTTAGCGCAAGCTTCCTTGGATAAATCTAGATTTAAATGAATTGATAACACGGCCCTTATTTTCTTGTACAGACATTTTCAAATGAATTATTGCATTTTCTATTTTTAAATTTTAAAAATTTCAAACTTTTTCTCCTCAATTTTTTTTTCATTTTAATTCATATCCATCCATTTAGATACATTTAAATTCAATATATTTCAGCTAAAAAATAAATTGTTTACAACTGTTTTGATTTTTTCAAATTTTCAAAATTTCAAAATTTTCTTTTGCCATTTCAATTTATTTCCATCTATTTAGATACGTTTAAATTCAGTACCTATATTTCAGCTAAAAAATAAATTGTTTACAACTTTTTTAATTTTTAAAAATTTTCAAAATTTTCAAAAAATATATTTAATATATTTAATTTTGAGTACCTATTATAAGAGGTAAAAAATTCAACAATTCTGGTACCTAATAACCCAAGATGTTATAGGAATAATTTCTCATGTAGTGCTGCTCTGTTTCTTCGGATCCATTGTCAAAGTTAGAATGAAATAGCATGTTCTGCGGAATTTTTTTGTAGTACATGGAGCATCTCAAATAACGAAGCCGTTTGGTACTTTCTTAATCAAAGGCCGGTCATATACATGTTAGAGAAGATCAAGGGATCGTTTTTTTCTTTTTTTACTTTGTAGTCCTTAGTTTTTATGCTGAAGGAGTCCTTTGAAAATAACCTGATGTCCGAGTGTCATCACAGTTTGATTAGGAATTTCTTCGTACGAGAATATTGGTATTTCATCCTAATTAAGGATAGGACGTTTTAGGCAAGGACAGTACCAGAGAAAAATACAATGGTAAATGCTTTTAAAAATCGCACATAATATGATATATGATAAAAATAATACTTTTATCCCATGCCATATTATGGTACAGTAGGTAAAGCGTAGAAAACGTGAATTTTCCTCATTTTTCGCCATGGCCAATATGCGGTCACAAAAACGAGGTTTTTCATTAAACTAAAATTTTCGAAAAAAGTACACGTGTTCCGCTACCAGCGTTGCGGCCGCTAAAAGGACACCACATTGTCCAAACAGGTCCTTTACTTTGTACACTAAGGAAAAAAAACGAAACCTCATCTCGCGGAGTGGAAAAGCAAATTGAGATGAAAAAAGCGAGGGTGAAAAGAGGGTGACGAATATCATGCGTCAGAAATGACGTTGTCTGAAAGGAGGGGCACTGTGTATGAGGTGGTGAAATCTTTCATAAAATTCAAGGTGAAACCCCTTGTTACGCGCCTTATTTCAGTTGCGCCATATTCGCCCACCTCCCGGCGACACCTTCAAAAGAAAACCCGGGCATTAAAATGAACTTCATTTTCACGCCTTCGGAGTCATCAAAAGGGAATATCGAGGAAAAAGTGACTAATATTTATCTTGCGGAGAGATTTTCGCCTCAAAGATTCCCCCGTTGAAAGCCAACGGCAGTTGACGGATTGTCGAGTGCAGGCCTCGGATATTTTCACCCCATTTAACGAGCTGTTTTGAGGGATGTTTTAGAAAGTTTTGAAAAACCCAAGTTCCGCGGAGTAGGTACGCAATTTCCTGCAATGATTGATTCGCTTCATTAACCGGCCGATGACAAGAGCCATCATTAGGCAGGAAAAAATTATCGGTACCTAATCGTGCAGTTGAAAAAATATTTTTATTTGAAACCAAAATTGCTAACATTTTTGCAATTTGACGATATTTAGTTCCACACGGTGGTGTTTGCAACCAAGTCTACAAAAAAATAGATTTTATGCTTCGATGGCACATATTAAACAAATACGAGCATGGCAAAGCACAAACTTTTCAAATTCCCTGACAAAATACCAAAATTTGAGCGAAAAACAAAAAATTGGGTGCTTCTGCCAATTCAGGTCAAGAACCAAAAATCGGCTACTGAACTTATCGTCAGAATAGTAAACGGAAATCGGCAAAATTTATGAAAAACACGTTTTTCGGTAGTTTTTTGGCAATAAACGCATGAAGGAAGCAGTTTAGACCGATCAACTACATATGGGCGTGTTCAGCGTTAACTTTCCTGTATGAACAGCGTCTGTTCGTCGAAGAAAAAATAGAGTAGGAAATCACACGAATTTTTGGAACTTTTTTTTTGGAGGGCAAAACGGACTCTCGCAAACCCCCAACACTTCCAACGAATTATGCTGAATAACCGAGCAATAAATAAAATTTGAAAAAATGGTAGCAGAGCAAGGCAAAACGAATTGGTCCTGTTTTGATTATTTGAAAAGCTACTGGTATTAGAAACTGTGAAAATTACAAATTTTGAGACCAGCCTAAAATCAAATTACATACATCAAGTAGTTCCAAGAAGTAGGTAATAAAAAAATAGCCAATAAAAAATTTAAAAAAAATAAAAATAGAATAAAATAAATATTTAAAAATAAGGTATTAAAAATAAGGAAAAATGCCATTTTAAGACTAATAGTACGTTTATTATTTTTACTTTCAAGAAAATCTCTATTATTTTCATCCTTTTTGAATATTTCCCGAACTTTCCCTTCTTCTCGAATGAATTTCAAAAGTTCCCTGCGCCGGGGGAAATTTTCCCAAACCCGCCCACACTGAGCATCGTGCCGTCTCATTCTCCGTCTCTTTACCGCGATTTTCGTTACGCACGATGGCAAATATGCCCTCACCTTAGGCGTGAAAATTCCTCTGGAAAATAAAAGGGGCAGCAACACCCTCGAATTGGCCTCGGGACGTGAGATAAGGGGGAAATCTTGCAAACTACCATCGAGTGGCCGGGGGCGGTGCCCCCCAAGAACCGCAAAATCGGAGGACCCTTATTTCCAGGCTCCGCCTCCAAGGCATACAGCCCGGGGCGCCTTAGCATTAGGAAACCTTCTGTTTGCGCCAGTGTTGAACCTGTTCTGTCGCTAGCCTTACGCGCGAACCTATATTCCGCTGTTTTCCAGCTCGTATGTATGGTAACACTGTATATACTCCTCGAATATCGCAATCTCCTGTGCAAACTCGGCCGAACGCTCAAACATTAGAATACATCTTTACAATATGGGATATCTCGCCTTTTTTACCCCTTCGGGCAATTGTCTTTACGTTGCCCCTTTCGAGGAAAACTTCGGTTATTTCCGCTTTTTTTCGTCGGTTTGTTTCGAGAGGTGAGCCCATTATGCAATGGTTATAGAAAACATAAAAAATTCGGAAAGAATTCACCGCTGTCGACAATTTTCACAGTACCTACCTCAAACTTGGCTGCAAATTCGGAAAGTTCGCATAGGCATAAAATATTTATCGATTTCAACGCCTACGGGTGACGAAGACAATTTGGTAAAATCCCACTGGCACACACGCTGTTTATTTTATATTACCTACGTATCAATCAGTTCGCCACAAAACTAGTCTTAAGTGTCAAAAATGAAATTGAGTCACGACAACTATCTGACGGACCATTCCGTTCTCTGGGGTCAAGAAAAGATCTAATAATAACAATATACTGTTTTACCTGCCCATATCCTTTTCTAGGGAAACTGCCCTTCGTAATAGGAAGGCATATTCGTCTCCGCGCATGAACCGGAAAATCATAAAAAATCAACAAGACCAACGAACTCAACCCACAAACCCAACTCTCAAACTCAACCCACAAACCCAACTCCCAAACTCAACCCGCAAGCTCGACCCTCAAACTCAACCCACAAACTCGACCCTCATACTTACCCTTCAAACTCAACTCACATACAAAACCTGAACGCAGCATACATTCAATTCAAGAAAGGCTCACAAAATGAACTCTGGAACTCACAAACTCAACCCACAAACTCTACTCTAAAAGTGAAACCACAAACTCAACCAACAACTTGAACTCGCAAACTCAACTCTCGAACTGAACTGCTAAACTCAACTTACAAACTAAACTCTCATTTCTCAAAATCAACTCACGAGTTCTACCCACAAACTCAACTCACAAACTGAAATCTCAAACTTAACTCGCCAACTCAACAAACAAACTAAACTCTCAAATTCGTCTCTCAAACGTAACTCTCAAACTTGACCCACAAACCAAACAATCAAACTCAACCCATAAACTGAACTCTCAAACCCAACTTACAAACTTAACTCGCAAACTTTACCCACAAACTGAACTCTCAAACTCAACCAACAATCTGAACTATCAAACTCATTTCCCAAAATCAACTCACAAGTTCAACCCACAAACTCGACTCACAAACTGAAATTTCAAACTTAACTCTCAAACTCAACAAACAAACTAAACTCTCAAATTCGTCTCTCAAACTTAACTCTCAAACTCGACTCTCGAAATGAACTGCTAAAATCAACTCACAAACTAAACTCTCAAACTTGACCCACAAACTGAAAAATCAAACTCAAACCACAAACTGAACTCTCAAACTCAGGTCTCGAACTGAACAGTCACACTCAACTGTCAAACTAATTTCTCAAAATCAACTCCCAAGTTCAACCCACAAACTCGACTCACAAACTGAAATCTCAAACTTAACTCTCAAACTCAACAAACAAACTAAACTCTCAAATTCATCTCTCAAACTTAACTCTCAAACTCGCCTCTCGAAATGAACTGCTAAAATCAACTCACAAACTAAACTCTCAAACTTTACCCACAAACTGAACAATCAAACTCAACCCATAAACTGAACTCTCAAACTCAACCAACAATCTAAACTCTCAAACTCATTTCTCAAAATGAACTCTCAAGTTCCACCCACAAACTCAACTCACAAACTTAACTCTCAAACTCATCTCTCGAACTTAACACTCGAAATGAACTGCCAAACTCAACTTACAAACTTAACTATCAACCTCATTTCTCAAAATCAACGCCCAAGTTCAATTGACCCACAAACTGAACTCAACCAACAAATTGAACTCTCAAACTTAACTCTCAACCTCAACAAACAAACTGAACTCTCAAATTCATCTCTCAAACTTAACTCTCAAACTTGACTCTCGAACTGAACAGCTAAACTCAACTGTCAAACGAATTCCTCAAAATGAACTCCCAAGTTCAACCCACAAACTCAACTCACAAACTGAAATCTCAAACTTAACTCACAAACTTAACCAACAGACCAAACTATCAAACTCATTTTTTAAAATCAGCTCCCAAGTTCAACAACCAACTCGTCTCTCAAACTTGGCCCACAAACTTGACCCTCAAACTGAACTTTCAAAGTTTGTGAATTGACTTGATTTGCTAAACTTGGCAGTTGATTTTGAGAAATTAGTTTGAGAGTTGAGTTTGAAAGTATAGTATTTTGGTTGAGTTTGAGAGTTAAGTTTGAGATTTCAGTTTGTCAGTTGAGTTTGTTAATTGAACTTGGGAGTTGATTTCGAGAAAATAGTTTGAAAGTTGAGTTTGAGAGTTCAGTTTGTGGGTTGAGTTTGAGAGTTCAGTTTATGGGTTGAGTTTGAGAGTTCAGTTTGTGGGTTGAGTTTGAGAGTTCAGTTTGTGGGTTGAGTTTGAGAGTTCAGTTTGTGGGTCAAGTTTGAGAGTTCAGTTTGTGGGTTGAGTTTGAGAGTTCAGTTTGTGGGTCAAGTTTGAGAGTTCAGTTTGTGGGTCAAGTTTGAGAGTCCAGTTTGTGGGTCAAGTTTGAGAGTTCAGTTTGTGGGTTGAGTTTGAGAGTTCAGTTTGTGGGTTGAGTTTGAGAGTTCAGTTTGTGGGTTGAGTTTGAGAGTTCAGTTTGTGGGTTGAGTTTGAGAGTTCAGTTTGTGGGTTGAGTTTGAGAGTTCAGTTTGTGGGTCAAGTTTGAGAGTTCAGTTTGTGGGTCAAGTTTGAGAGTCCAGTTTGTGGGTTGAGTTTGAGAGTTCAGTTTGTGGGTCAAGTTTGAGAGTTCAGTTTGTGGGTACAGTTTGAGAGTCCAGTTTGTGGGTCAAGTTTGAGAGTTCAGTTTGTGGGTTGAGTTTGAGAGTTCAGTTTGTGGGTTGAGTTTGAGAGTTCAGTTTGTGGGTTGAGTTTGAGAGTTCAGTTTGTGGGTTGAGTTTGAGAGTTCAGTTTGTGGGTTGAGTTTGAGAGTTCAGTTTGTGGGTCAAGTTTGAGAGTTCAGTTTGTGGGTCAAGTTTGAGAGTTCAGTTTGTGGGTTGAGTTTGAGAGTTCAGTTTGTGGGTCAAGTTTGAGAGTTCAGTTTGTGGGTTGAGTTTGAGAGTTGAGTTTGTGGGTTGAGTTTGAGACTTGAGTTTGTGGGTTGAGTTTGAGAGTTCAGTTTGTGGGTTGAGTTTGTGAGTTCAGTTTTTGGTTTGAGTGTTTGAGTTTGAATGTTGAGTTTGTGAGTTGAGTTTAAGACTTGAGTTTGCGGGTTGAGTTTGAGAGTTCAGTTTGTTGGTTGAGTTTGTGAGTTCAGTTTGCAAGTTAAGTTTGAGAGTTCAGTTTGTGGGTTGAGTTTGAGAGTTCAGTTTGTGGGTTGAGTTTGAGAGTTCAGTTTGTGGGTTGAGTTTGAGAGTTCAGTTTGTGGGTTGAGTTTGAGAGTTCAGTTTGTGGGTTGAGTTTGAGAGTTCAGTTTGTGGGTTGAGTTTGAGAGTTCAGTTTGTGGGTTGAGTTTGAGAGTTCAGTTTGTGGGTCAAGTTTGAGAGTTCAGTTTGTGGGTTGAGTTTGAGAGTTCAGTTTGTGGGTTGAGTTTGAGAGTTCAGTTTGTGGGTTGAGTTTGAGAGTTCAGTTTGTGGGTTGAGTTTGAGAGTACAGTTTGTGGGTTGAGTTTGAGAGTACAGTTTGGGGGTCAAGTTTGTGAATTGAACTTGGTAGTTGATTTCGAGAAATATGATTGAGAGTTTAGTTTGTAAGTTGAGTTTAGCAGTTCATTTCAAGAGTTGAGTTTGAGAGTTCAGTTTGTGGGTCAAGTTTGTGAATTGAACTTGGTAGTTGATTTCGAGAAATATGATTGAGAGTTTAGTTTGTAAGTTGAGTTTAGCAGTTCATTTCGAGAATCGAGTTAAGTTTGAGAGTGTTTGTTTGTTGAGCTTGAGAGTTCAGTTTGTGAAACGAACTTGGGAGTCAATTTGAGAAATGGGTTCGAGAGTTTGGTTTGTTGGTTGAGTTTGAGAGTTGAGTCTAGCAGTTAATATCGAGAGTTGAGTATGACGTTAAGTTTGAGAGATGTGTTTATAAATAATGAGGCACGTTTGTGGGTTGAGCCAACTCTCGAGTGGTTTTGAAAGTTGAGTTTGAGAGTGCAGTTTGTGGGTTGAATTTGTGAGTTGAGTTTGAGGGTTGAGATCGTTGGTTGACTTCGTGAGTTTGGGAGTAGTTGGTGAGTTGAGTTGGAGAGATGAATTTGTGAGTTGAGATTTTCAACTGAG
Organism: Nesidiocoris tenuis; assembly: GCA_036186465.1. Taxonomy (NCBI): domain Eukaryota; kingdom Metazoa; phylum Arthropoda; class Insecta; order Hemiptera; family Miridae; genus Nesidiocoris; species Nesidiocoris tenuis. The sequence goes on from AP028923.1 coordinate 4,700,671, forward strand.
TTTGAGAGTTGGATTTGTCGGTTGAGTTTGTTAGTTGAGATCGAGATTCAAGTTTGAATGGGTCGAGTTTTTGGGTTGAGTGCGTGAGTCTGATTTGTAAGTTGAGTTAGAGAGATGAGTTTGAGAGTTGAGTATTTGTGTTCAGTTTACTTTGTGGGTTCAGTTTTTGAGTTGAGTTCGCGAATCGGGTTTGCGGGTCGAGTCAGTTTTGGCTGACTGTTGTCCACGGATATCTGGGAGTGTTGTGCGATATCCAAGCTGAAATGTTACGTACCAGCCTGAAGTGGGTATCAAATGGAAACATTTCCACTTTCAGTTCTTTCTGATCTTGTTGCCGCACGATGGCTTTTCTCCCTCTCTTCAACTGGCGCCCTCTTCTCAACACTCCCTGCTTCGAGATTATTACATATTTATTGCCTTCTTTCGATCGTCGAATGCCAGAATACGTTTCCAGTATAACTCGTCATTTTTGTCAATTGTCTTCTTTTGTTCCCTGTTTTGGTGCAATATTTTTCAAAAAACTTTTGGTATCTAATATCAAAAATACATTTTTTCTGATTTTCTCTTTTTTCTCATCCTGTCTATTTTCGCATTTTACGTCATGTGCTTTCTTTATGCATCAACTTTTGATTTCATATCTCACTTTTGACGCTAACATATTTCGACGGATGAGGTTGACGACTAACATACCTTGCAAAATTGATGTTTCAAAACATTTTTAAATTTGTATTTGTTTATTTACGTTGGGACTTTTTAAATTATCGTTCGGTAACCAGTATCATACGCTCTAGTAACGTTCAGCGCCGTCGTCTGCGATTTGTTTGCGCTAAGGCTTACCAAGAAGTGACGCTGCCGATAATACCGATCCGAGCTTAATCCGTTGTTGCTACAGTTACCGTCTACACTGTCGGTAATAACCCTTCAGGGTAAAATGTCCGCGAGATTGTTTTCCTTCAATTTGCACTCCCGCGGGTTTATCGATGAGGAAAGGTCCTTGAGGAAATCGACGGCCATTCAGCGGTTTATAATATAGGTTACCTTTGGATACCAGGTCGTTGATCATTTTTTTAGTCAATTTTCAAGTTTTAGTCATTTTTTAGGGTCGGTTTTTGTTTTGCAGGGTAGACATCAATGGATGGATCGATTCGATTTTCATGATTGGTATCATTCGTAAGAAAAATTCACTCAAGGAAAATACTTGATAGGGCGCCTACGGATATCGGTCCGTTGAATTTTTGCATTTTATGAATTTTGAATTTTTGAAAATTTTGTTTTTTGATTATTTTTGAATTGAAAATCGAAGGAACCGGCCCTAACGAATGATTGCGCTCTGGACATAAAAATTTGATAGGATTATTAGAAGATTTTGATAGGTTTTCAAGAAAAGTTAACATTTTTCAAACCAGATTCGAATTGAAATTCAACGCCGTTGAAGACACCTAGTTTATTATTAGAAAAATCATTTGAAATATCTTCTAAAAAATGTTAAAATAATGTGATTTTTAATAAAAATAATGTTTAATTGTTTCGAAAAAATGTATTTTGAAGATTATTTTCATTTTTGTCCCTCATTTAGGAGTTTATAAATTCCGGATCGGGTCAGATCACTGTTTTGCCGATCAGCAGGTTTCTGTCGACTATCTGCGCCACCTCAAGGCCGCTCTCTCTTTCCTGCTCGCAGGACTCGTAACCAGAAATGCTGACCTGGATTATCGATTCGGAGTTGTACGAAAAACAGGTTTATTACCAACTGGCCCGTTGGTCTAGGGGTATGATTTTCGCTTAGGGTGCGAGAGGTCCCGGGTTCAAATCCCGGACGGGCCCAATTTTTTGATTTTTTTAAATTTGGCTAACAATACCGTAGAAATTTGCTATTTTTGAAGGAAAGTAAATTTCTCTGACGAATTTTTAGCTAAGATCAGCGATTAAGGAGATACGGAAGAATTTCAGCACTACACAAAAATAACCGATTTTACGCTTCAAGGGGAACTCAAGTGTTCGAAAAACTAACTTGATTCCCAACTTCATTATTTTTCGGCGTGAAGGGTTCTAGTCTTCTGGAAATTTAATGCTGGAATCGCCCATAATATGTATGTTGATGGGTATGTTGTATATTATGTATGTTGATAGGGTTAGAATGCATTCTTCATGTGTTTCCTACCAAAACACGTTTTTCTACCAAATTTGAAGATTTTCGCTCACTATTCTGACGATTCTGCAATACTCACGATACTTAGCTGAACCAACGAAATTTTATTATACACTTGGTACATTTCTGCGTCAAATGCACCTCGATAAGTGCAATAGTCGTTTTTTGGAATGTATCAACCCAAAACGGCATTAATAATAATAATTTATTGTGAATAATTAATCATGATTTATTAATTATAATAATTTATTATTATTAATTAGGTACTATTAATAACTAAATAAATTATTATCATTATTAGGCATGACAATTATTGGGAGTCATGACTCGCTCGTAGGTTCGTACAGCCAATATAGCATTACTCAGTAACTTAGTATCGTTCAGTATTCATTACAGTAATATAGTATTACTCGAGAAGTCTCTGAGGAGCGATTTCTCCTCAATCATCAACTGGCCCGTTGGTCTAGGGGTATGATTTTCGCTTAGGGTGCGAGAGGTCCCGGGTTCAAATCCCGGACGGGCCCCGTAAATTTTTGTTCCCTACGACAACGCCAACATTTTGCACCGTACCTACCGGTAGAAGTGGTCAATGGAACAATAAATGTTATTAATATTGATCAATATTAATTATTATTATTATTGATGTAAAATTGAATTAAAAAAACCCTTCACACCATAATGAAGAAAAAATCGACAAATTTAATCAATAAAACTATGAGGTTGAAAAAATTAAATTTGATCTTGCCAACTCTAGGTCAAACAACTCAATAAACTGAAGATCTTTTGCTGCTTTGTCGATAATTGACGGCCAAAATACCAACACAGAGTAATTGATCTAATTATTTATTTATTACTTCCACATTTACAAGTGAATTGAAGCATTGTAATCGTCCTAAAATCGAAAATCGGATTGGAGATTCAGAAAAAACGTTTATTTATACACTTTTACTCAGAATCGCTTCCTGAACAAGTGTCTGTGTGTATGTGTGTCCGTGTGCCCGTTGTGGTCATTTACAAAAATGGCCATACTGCCCTCAATTCTCAACCTCTTTTCAAATTTCTTGAACTGGGATGTTTGTCTCAGTAAGGCCAATCACCCTCTTGAACCGGATTACTCACAGTACTTCCAATATCACACTTCCAGTGCTTTCCATTTTATTTTTCCTTGCCACAAAAATGAACCGATTTGAGCGTTCCTAAAATCTTTGTATTACCTTGCAGGGTACGTGAATATTTTTTATATTCCGATAACTTGACGTATTAGGATTTTAGGCGAGTTTTAAATATGTTTAAAGTGTGTTTTTTTCATATTTTTCATCTAAACTGCCTCAAAAGTAATCAAAATAGAACCAAATTGTGTTAAAATTGTACGTATCAAAATATGGAAGTGTTGCGTGATATTAACGCACCGCTGGTTATTTTAAATGGCTAGGTAGGTACCTACATACATTTTACGTTTTTGGGCTGAAATTAGAATAAATTCAATCCGTAAATAATGTGGTAGTAGAGAGAAAGAACATCAAACCACGTTCCTCGGGTGGGGGAAATATTCCGCTCTTTCGGCGGATTCTCAATCATTTCACCTATATTACGTGCATTCATTGCATTGCCGCTTCCGGCGCCCCGCAGCGGATGAATATTCATAATTTCTTAACCCACCCCCCGCATTCCATTTACCTACCGTTAGATTAGTATGGTAATAGGCCGGTAGCTGAGTACGTGTGACGTGGAAGCGGTAGATGCTAGTCGGGGGGATCCCCTTATTATTAAGATTGTTTAATTAACAGCGGTAAAATGTTAATTAAAGGTATACTGCGCGCGCTGTTCTGCCGGCGAATTGGCGACCCTCGATTATTTTCCATCGGGTCCCTAATCTACATTTTCCCTATTCCGCCCTGTTCTAACAATATAGTTCCACTGGAGATCCTACGGCATAAATAAGATTTCAAGCTCCCGCCTACCTTCGTAATCAGAACAGAGCATCCGAGATTGTTCCGTGAGGTATGCGCTTTATTCTACCCGGCCAATAGGTAGGTGCGCCATTGATATGCAAACAATCTTGATCAAAGAAGTTCGAACGATTTTCCGATTTAACAACGTCCGATTATTATCCAACCGTGATAAAAGTTGATTTAAATACTTGTTCAATAGGTTTTCCATCGAGTCCCCACAATGATTCGCCCGATAATCTTATCTGCATTGTTAGAACTTCAGCAATTTCACTCAAAAATCAAGTTTTGAGATTGCGATAAACTTTTTTTTTATGAATTGTGCAGACGGTGAGAATTAGATAACATTTATGCTAAAACCGTGACACCAGTAACTACAATATTTTGTCTAAAACCGAAAAATATGGAAAAACGAAAAATCCACCTTTGGAAAAATTACCAATTTTCTTCACGTTGTATCCCCTGAACTGCTAAGGCTACAAAGCTCCGGTAAAGCTCAAATTGTAGAAAATTTTATATACTTTCAAAATTGTAATAGCAAGTTTTATCGAAAAATCACTTCTTCGATGGCTTTTGGGCAAAAAAGCAGAAAAGGTCCTGAAATTTTGGGGGTTAATAGCAATAACGAGTCTGGCTCACATTTTTTAGGATTGCCTAAGGTCCTATCTCGGCGAACCCTAACAATTTCCCTAAAAAAGTGTACTCTACGTATTGAATCTTAATTATTCAGTATTTCCTCACTCCGGACACGTTCGTTTTGGTTATTGTTACAATTTCGACAAAATACTGGGGTTACAGGTGGTTTCAAAATGACGGTTATCGAATTTATCACCGGTTATGACGGTTATCAACTTTGTTTATCAGAAGTTTTGTGTAGGACGAGTAATAGAGCCAGTATTACAGTGAAAAGTAGGGTAAAAAGCAAAAGTTCATCTGTTTGGAAAAAACAGCAATTTTCTCAAAGCTGTATTTCCTGAACTACTCGGGCTACAGAGCTCCGAGACAGCTAAAATTGCTGCAAATTTCATGTTCTTCCAAAATGATGATAGCGAGTTTTACCAAAAAACGTGCCCTTCAATGATTTTTATGCAAAAAACCGGGAAACGGTCTAAAAATCAGCGGTTTTTCGCCTGGCTCACTATTGAGGGTTGGTAATTCAGATTTATATTTGAAGGGCCCCCCAAATAACATACGAAAAAAGCAGTTTTACAACATTTTGCTCCATTTTAAGGCTTTTTTTGTGCATAGGATATGACTGGCCTAATACGCAATTCACACTTCATTATAGTTGAGTTTTAACAATAATTAATTTTTTTGGGGAATGAATGGTGACATTTCGAAAAAATCCCATTTTCATTATGAAATATAATCATTATACTCGAGTATTGATGTGAAAGAACCTAAGTAACACCCTTATTATTCGCCCATTTTTTCAGACCCAGAGCGACGACGTAAGTGACACCATTTTTGTGTCCATTTGGAAAGCTGTAGAGCGGAATCCTTTGCCAGACATTCCCCCACCTGGAGTGCGCGTATATCGCCGCGAATTTCACACAAATCCAATCGTAGTGCGGTAGAGTACCCACTTGAACTCGAGGAAAAGCGAGGAGCGAGCCAGGACGAGAAGAAGGGAATCCTTTGTAAAGAAATCCTTCGAATTTCGAGCAGGGGGAAAACCTGTATCCGCGAAAGAGGCGTCTCCTTGAGAGGTGAATCCTTTACGGACGGCTTTTCGAACACCTTTTCTTTCGACAGTCCTCCCCCACCCCAAGGTGAACTTCTCTTCTTACTTTACAATCCCAGTCAAAGGATCTGTTGTTACGCAGAGGGTACACCCGGGGGAAAACAACCGGCTCATATTCCACGACTGAAAAACAAAGCTTATATTCGGCTCCGGAGGGCGGGTGCTGAGGAAAGCAGCCCGGGAATCGAATGAGAGGGCTGTGGAGCTTTGCTATTACCCCTTTGATGTTTTTGGAGGACTATCACGAATCCAGCTCGGGTATTTTCATTTCCATGGCGAGCTCATACGGCCGTCCCGCCCTAATACGGTGAGATTCCTTGAAGTAAACAAGTATACAAGGGACCGCTGCAGATGCTGAGCGAAATCGATCGAATGCTGAAATTCGTGGCGTTTGAAAAATAACCAAAAGTGCATCGAGTCTGAGGAAACGAGAACTTTTTGAGCGAATTTCATGGAAATTCTAAAAAAAATTTTTTTTGGTTATATGTCTCAACTTTCAACTATTACTTAACACCACCGTGTAAGAGGAGCAAACATAACAAACAAAAAAACTGAGCGACAAGTCAACTTAAGTAACCTCCTTCTATGAGTCAACTTGAGCAACCTTCTTCTATATGTCAACTTGAGTAACCTCCTTCTATAAGTCAACTTGAGTAACCTCCTTCTAAGAGTCAACTTGAGTAACCTCCTTCTATAAGTCAACTTGAGTAACCTTCTTCTATAAGTCAACTTGAGCAACCTCCTTCTATAAGTCAACTTGAGTAACCTCCTTCTTAAGTCAACTTGAGCAACCTCCTTCTCACAGAACCCTTCCGAATTTATTTTATCTTCCATATTTACGAAGTGAATGAATGTATTTTAATCGTCCTAATCGAAAATCGGATCAGAGCTTTAGAAAAAATGTTAACCCTTACAATTTCACTCAGAATCACTTCCTGAACAAGTGTCTGAGCGTCCGTCTGTGGCCATTTGCAAAAATTTTTGTACAATGGTTTGTCGCAAGACCTATTACCTCCTTCTTATTGTTAAAACGCATTTTTCAACAATTTCCATCGAAATTTCCGAGAAACCCGACTTTTCAAGGTCCAACCCCAACTCCACATCCACACCCCTAAAACCGAGGTAAGAAAAGTTGTGAAGTGCATTCGCCCGATATTTTGAATATTAGCCGGAGGCCCTAAGCGGAAGATCGAGGAGCCGAATTTACCTCCCTTCATCAGCCCTAAAAGAAACCGAGGCGGATAAACTTTTACGACGATTTTTCGCTGCTGAAAAAAAATCATATTAGACTAACTTCTACTTCCACGTCCATCATCGCCCCTCATAATGTAAATTTCAACACTCGGCTTCCGTTCTTCATCTCGCATTGGAATAATGAAATTTGAGCCGCTAGTCCCTCCGGATTAATTTAGTTACGCCGGCAGAGTTCTAAGAGGGTAGTTAGCCCTTTTCGTTAACTTCTCCACCTAGCCCCTCCCCCCCAGGCCTTTGATGCCTATCCGTTTTCAAGCCTTTCAAAACTTTTGACTTTCCGCGCGTTTTCAACCCCCAAACGCCCGAGGAGCGGCCGGGCCGGAACACCTTTAACAACCGCGGCCAACTTTACCAGAAATCTGTTCCCGGGGCCGGACTCGAAAATTATTCGGATCGAGAAAACGTTACTAGACTCATCTGTGACCTGCTTACTTCAGCTCTTCAAAACTGTCCTAAGCCGGAACCTGACATCTCTTCGCTTTCTCCTTTTTCAGGCGCTCAGACATTTTGTTATCTTTCGGTTTCCCATTCCGCTCCTGTGTTGGACAGCTCTTCAAAAAGTTGCCTTGACAAGACAGCCGGGAAGGCGTCATGTTTATGGGGGAAGGGGGCTAATTATCGCTGAGGGGCTGAAGAAGTCTTTTTTGACGTCGCCCCTCCTCCTCTCGTGATTTGACTCTGGGCCACGATAATCAGAAAACAGACGGAAGATGTTCAATGGAAGGGTTGAAAACCAAAATTAGGAAAAAATGTTGAGATCGCAGTAGGTATCCATCTTTCCAAATGAAAACCCCCTCACACATGCACCCCACCTGTACACACACACAAGATTCTCACATTCTACTACGCAAGGTTGACTAAAGGGAAAAAGCAACACATATGTCTGGCAGGGGCCTGACGGCAAGTCAATAAGTGGAGCTGTTATCAGCCTCTGATAGGAGCCCTCTGATAAGCGCGTCGGTTTGTGAATGACTTGTTGCATTAGGTGGTTTTTGTATAAAATAGAAATAATAGGTTTTAATTTTTGACTGCGAATTGTTTTGTTTTTGCTTTGTCTGTGCAAGAGTTGTTTTTGTTTGTGCTTTTGTCTAGTAAACAAAAATTGTTGTACAAAAACGAAGACCTAATCATGATGCTAAGAGTATTTTATACCAACACCTTCAATAGTACAGGTTAATTATGTCCCTAGTCAGTCAGTTAACCTTGCTCGTTGTTTCAGTTTTGTGTTGTTAATGAACGGTTTGGAGCCGATTGTTAAAAATAAGAATAATTTTATTTTAGATTGAATAATGGAGATAGTCTTGGGCGGTGGTGGTCATGCGATTGCTTAACCTCGTCTCCAAGTGATTTAAAAAAAAAAGTTGTACAAATTAATAATTTTTAAAACGTTCTCGACCACTCGATTAATCATTGGACTTCTTGATCAACGACCAACCCTCAAGAAGTCCAATGAAAATTAATAATAATGATATAGTGTGAATTAAGTTAAATGGTTTTAAAGTTTAGTTAAAGTTAGTAATTTTGTTATCGGCGTTGAGTTCTTGTACATTATGTCATTCTAGTTACTGTAGATTCTGTATGACCCTAGGACTGATCGCGCGACTGCAGCATAGTAATACGGGTCGATCATTCATCATCAATGTCATTCATCATATCTTATCCTCGAGCAACATTCCATTACAGACGGATAAGCACCTTGCGAAGCAAATTCGAAAATAGCCCATACCCGAAAAACTAGGTCGGTTCCATTTTCGAAAGAAATGACCGGACGATATAATGATGGCCGACGGGGGATGTAGAGGGGGAAAAAACACTTTACTGCTAACTCCTTGCCGACTGTTCCGAACAGTACAACCGGCGCTAAGACAATTTAACCAAGCGGGTATCTTTTCCCTCGGTTTTCCTCGGGGGGAAAGAAAAACCTTCCAACTCAGTCGGATGCCTCGCTAAGACTCCGAGAGATGCTGAGATTTCTCCCACAACCGTAATCAACTATAACTATGTAAATCAGGGGGAATATGAATGGCCGGATTTACCCCGTTTCACCCCCGCCGACGCCTGCGGAAGAAGCGCTCCAGTTTTGTAAAAACCCTCTTACGTCAGAGCCTTTGTCTTTATTAAGGATCGAGCCCTTTCTTCTTTTTTAGTTTTTCTCCCTCTCTCTCTCTCGGAAAAGAGAAAACTACTCGGAGCATTTAGCGCTAAACTTCGATAACGGGGGGAAATCCGAGCCCGGAAGAAAAGACAGAAGGCTCGGAAAGCTTTGAAAAATAGAAAAATCAACTGAAAATTTAATACTGACAGAAAAGAAATTTTTTTCAAAATCAAATGTATACCTGTATTATTCATACATCATTTTTATATGCATAGTTTTTGAGGGGGTTGAAATCGATTTGGAACAACAAATTTTTGATCGATATTGGAGTGTTCCAAGGATAACTACGTAGCCCATCTTTATCCTTGAAAACAAGACCAGAGAGAGAAAAGAATAGAGACAAAACTTTTTTAAATTAAAGTCTTTTTTGTTTTTGAGGTTTCTAGAAAAATTCATCCGAAAAAATTTCTACTTGAAAATTGAGGGAGGAAAATTTGTGATGAGTTTATGCGCCTGCTAAATTTTACCATTTTTTCCTGAGTTCTAGCAATCTAGTTCAAAATTAATTCTTACGTTTATGTGTACTACCTTTTGGAGAAGTTGAGTGAAATGTTGGCTCATAACAAATTTGTAATTAGTTTCACATGCCATTCATGTGCATAACAAAATGTATTCTTTAAAGTTTTATACGATTTATATTTACCAATACGTATGGGAAAACATATCTATATTTTTATGTTTTGAATTTTCATTTTATTTCTTGAGTAATTGGAATTACTCTATTAAAAAAAATCAATGATTTTGCCAAAATGCATTTTGGTATCAGATACCTACTATAGATATTATAGATATTATCAGATATTATAGATTCTATAATAAACGCAGTTTATCAGAGTTGACACGTCGGTCTAGATAATCCTTAGTAATTTACGGATTTATTCATTTTCCTACGAACGATTCCTCAGGCGCCATTATACTTGCTAACTATGACGTCATGTGGCGCCATGAATTAATTCGCGGGAGACATTTTCATCGCCGACCAAAAGAATTTATAAAGATGTACCCTGCCGCGTAAAACTCGCATTTTTCTTCCGCCGAAGAATATAAAAAGTCAATACGGCACATACGAGGAAGAAAACTTCTTGAGGATCGTGATGAACGAAAATAAGAAAACCGCAAGCCGAAGGGGGGAAAAAAATTTCCCCCTCGCGTCCCTCTAGTGATATAAATTCCCAACATTTTTCTTTATATTCGCCCCTCGCACCTCTTACGGAGGCTTTCGTAAAAAAGGTATTTCCCACGGTGTATTTCTTTATACGGTCGGTGGGGATTTATGGGGGGGCTGTATATGGCGCGGCTATGAAGACGCACAACCCGAGGTGGCGAACTGATCGCGAAGAAAAGCTGATGTTTCCGACCGGTTACTTTTGACGATTCCTTCTTACGAACGTCTCCTTACGACCTGCAGAGTGTGTACGATTTGACTTTCCTCGTACCTTCATTTCGAGATGCTATTAATTCGAGTTCTAAACCCATTTTGTGCCATTTTGGAAGGGTTGTTTCGTATTTTGCCGGTCCCGAATCAGTAGTATACAATCGAATATTTGAAGGGTCCAAAAAATAAGGTAAGGGAATCCGCTAAACACACTCAAAAGTACTCAAAAACGCTCAAATGTCAAAAAAGTCACAATTCCAAAAACAGTTTTTTTGGATTTTCGACCCCTTAACATTTTTTGATCGGATTCCCCAGACAATATGCACCAAGTTAGAGGAAACCACAACTTTTAAGACCAACCGCGTCAATATCGGATCAGTGGTTCAATACGATGTGGTGACCACAAAATTTGGTCAAAATTTTGTGGCCACGACATCGTATCGAACCACTGATCCGATTTTGATGAAACTGGTCCTAAAAGTTGTGGTTTGCTCCAACTTGGTGCATATTGTCCGGGCAATCCGATCGGAAAAGGTTAAGGGGTCCGATTAGGGTATATTTTTGAAAAAACACAAAAACTCAATTATGAAGGTGATGCCGCGGGTTTAGAATTTTTTGATTATTTTTCCCGGATTTCTCGCTTGGTTTACCATAAAATAGGGGTTTTTTCCGAAAATTTTTGAAAAATTTGTTTTTTATCGGTTTAGCTCGCAATTTCTTGACGCGTTTTCTCCGTTTTCGCGTTTTTTGCGATTTGAGGGAGTTCTACTGAACCGATTTTGAATTTTGAGCTCGTTGGATTCCTTGAAGGTTTCTACACCGTTTTCACTCCCTGTAAGTGAAAATTGGTTGGATTTCAGTGTTTGAAAGCTGGTTTAAAGGCTAATTTTTGACATTGAAAAAAAATATTTTTTTTGACCCTTTAAAAAAATGTTAAAATTTCGAAAAAAATATTTTTGAGTAGGATCTGGGCAGATACATGACACAAAAAATTGGCAATTTTCTACGACTCTTCAGGACTGAGAAAAATGGAAAAAACCGATTCCAGCTGGAAAAGCCAAGGAAAAATTTCAAAAAAATGATGGATTTGACTTTGGTGTTTTTTGGCGCGAATCTTTAGATTTTGACTAAGAAACATGAAATTCGGCGATTTTTCAAGATTTTGTTTTTTATCGGTTTTGTTCGAAATTTCTTGACACGTTTTCTCCTTTTTCGCGTTTTTTGCGGTTTGAGGAAGTTCTACTGAACCGATTTAGAATTTTTTGAGCTCGTTGGATTCCTTGAAGGTTTCCACACCTTTTTCACTCCCTATAAGTCAAAAAGTTGGGTTTTAGTGACCAAAAACTGGTTTAAAGACTAATTTTTGACCTAAAAAAATATTTCCTTGCAAATTTTTACTGCAAAACAAAAATCTGCACAATAAATGACCATTTTCAGGGCTGGAAAAAGGCTTTTAACTCGGCTAGTGATAAAGTCTATCTTCCTAAAACCAACAGCATCCAATCGGAATCGGGTCTCCTTTCCCAGCAAACCTGGGATGCTTTTAGAGCAAAAAATACGACTTGAGACGTTCCAGAACGAGAAAACAGTTTCAGACGGCGCGGAAGTTCCGAAACCGAAGGAGAAGAGGAGGTCAAGAAGATATACGCCCGTTGTAAAAGCTTTATGACGCTCTATTAGCCCTACATAACCTCAAAACCTGAAACCTACTCATTTATCCAGATTTACGACCTCTTTGCACTGCTACAACCCCCGTTTTACCCCTTTCCAGGGGCTGGCAGGCCCGAAGGGCGCACCCTGGGCCACTAACTCGCCGCCGAACTCACACGTCCGAAGGCGGAAACGTATATACGAGCAAATGAAGTGAACCTACGAGCCGCCTGTGCGGTAAGATCCCGCCACATTACTCCTACTTACGGCTATTTATTTCAACTATGAACGGACATGCTATTGTGGCTTTGAATACCTCGAAATTCCAACAGCGGTTATCGGTAGGTGCGACAAACGTTCAAATACATCCGAGGAATGTTTTTACTTCCACATTTACAGAGTAAGAGCTTCAGAAAAAAACACGAAATTGTTGCCCTTATAACCTGAACGAACCAAAAACTGTCCCTCTGCAATCCAATTTTTCACCGACTCTAAAGTTGGATGTTCAAGCGAGTAATGAGGAACATGCATGAAAAAAATAAACTGTTTTTTCGCCATAATATTCCTTGTTAGGCTTCGAAAATGGTATGGTGGATGACGGTTCGGAAAAGCGGTAATTAAAAGAGGAGGGTGGCTTAGTGAAAATCGCAGATTTGAAGTCGAGCGGGAAAATGGCCAGCCGCAAGGTTACACATCTTCCCGTGAACACCAGTGCAACCTCATCCGAGTTCATGTGTGTTGTGATAGTGATAGGACGGCGATAACGGATTTTTTGCCGTTACGTTAAGAAACTACGTGCAGTCACGTCCGCGCAGTGACGTCATACGGCTCACCCGCCACATTCAAAAGGGCCCTGTTCATTAGCGTTTTTCACCAGGAAAAATGTTGTTTTTTCGTTGTAGACCATCACTACATCATTTTCGCATCCTAAACAGCACCATTCTGGCGGAAAAAATGGATTTCGTTTTTCATGTATGTTCCTCATTGCCCTTGGTACTGAGCTATTCAGTCGAATGGGTGGGGGATGGTTTCCTTATAATTTCGGAAATGGCAGTCAAAATCTTCTTTTTCCATTCGCATTTTTATTTTTTACTATTTACTTTTTCAGTTTTTGAGTCGATTTTAGTTTTTCAAGTCGAAGAATAAGCAAAATGAAACTTTCCGCCCACGTTGACGTCATAGGTCCTATTCTCGGCCGAGTGGCTATCGATAACATTATTGCGTGAAAAGCGTCATCAATCACATGATAACAAGACGAGGCCTCAACTGGAAATACAGGGGAGGGGGTATTCGACAGTCAAACGGCATTAGCACAGGACGTGGACCCGGGACGCATTAGGGACACAAACTTGGCCTTTTTACCGCCGAAGGTAACGCGACGGAAATAACTCACGTATACGATCCACATTTTCTTGCATGGGACCAAACGAGATAATAATATTCGGCGAATAAAGTTCGTCCTGGCCGAGCTATCAAACGGCTGGTGACGGGTTTATTTCATGAGCGTGGAAGCCAATATTTTCCGTATAAAGTACCAATATACCGAGGGGAACAATTTCTGGAAGAAATTAAGTCAAAAAAAAATTTGAAAGTAAAAAAAATCCGTTACAATTTACGTCAGGTGAAAGGGTAAATCAAAAAACATCTACACGGGCTTATAAAAAAGTCTACTGCGGCAAAAACTGAAACTGAAACAAAATCATAGGCCAAAAATTTAGAAGCATTGAGCAAAACAACCCAAAATTAAAAACTGGACAAAAAATTAAAATTTTGAACAAATTAGAAAGTGCGTTCTGACGTGATACATACTAACGTTTATTTCCTCCATAAAAATTGAACAAAATCAGTCATCGAAACAATACTTTCGTTATACGTCAATTGAAGAATTACCTTTTCAATGACGATTATCGAACAGGTCTTCACGATTCTGAAAAAAAAACAATCGCCATTATAGTCAATGTATGAAAAAATCTTTAGAACGAAATATTTGACTTTGGTGAGAACAAATTTTTGCCTGTGATTAAATGAACTTTTTATTGGCAATAAAAATCCCCACATTCCCGAGGCAAGGTGTGAGGGAGGTCCCGTTTTTCAGTTTTTCATCCATATCTCGAAAAGGAGGGATCGTACGGAAAAAAAGACCCAGAACAAAATTAAAGTTCATTAAATTTCCTACAAATACTATTCCATGCACTAATTTCCTAAGTCCAACCGTTTCAGAAATATACGCCGTTGAAATCGACGATATTTGGGGACACTCGTAATTTCAAGTTTTTGACGGAAATTTCCGCATTATCATCTAAATTATCGGTCTTAGCAAAAAAGTATAATAAAAGTAGTTGGAGAGAATTAAAGTTTAAGCTCATTTATAGGGAAAATTTAAGTTTAAGCTCATTTACAGGGAAAAATTCCATTTATGGAAAGCCTATGGGTGATTCTCAAACTACGGGCCATTTTCAGTGGGCAAAGTTTTCAAAAATGCATCTTGTCTAAGGACGTCACAAAAATTTGTGGCGATTTTTAACCCATCTAAGGTTGAGAAAATGCACCTGACACAAATCAAACTCCATTTTTAAGCTCAAAATTTCAAAATTTCGAATTTTGGGCACACGGTAATTACGAATACTGACATGGTGATTACTCGTAGCTCCTTGTTGATTACACTTAGGCCCGTATTCACAACACTTCCTATGCTTAAGGGCCGCTCGATGCGCCAGCACTTCCTTTGCACATTTCATTGGTCAATTTCGAAAAAACAAACATTCCGTTACCATAAAACTCGCATGGTATGGAGACGAGCACAGAAATCTAGGTACTGTCAATCGCAACCACGATTTTCGAGGTTCCAATTTTAAGGTAGCAATTGAGCAGCCTTGAAATTGGGACCTCGAAAATCGAGGTTGCGATTGACAGTACCTAAGTTTATTATATATATAAGATCCGAGGTCCACAGGATTAGTGATGGAAACGAACTTCGATAAATGCGATTTATTAAAAACGAATTTTAAAACGAAGTCGTTTTCTAGTAGGTAATAGAAGGAACTGAAACGATCTTAACAATATCACTTGTGTTGATTTTAATAATCACGGCTGACTTATGATAAGAGCATCGATGATGCGAGATCTAGCGGTACTACACTGAAACAGGAAACGAACAGAGCGGATAAATGAAGAGGCGCGCTCTAGCGAGAGATTGCGAGAGAACGGGAGAAGCGAGGAATCTTACATCCCCCCTTCCCCTCTCATTTAGGAGCGGTAGGATATTCCAGGATTCAAGAGGATATCGCTAGGATATTGTGACATCCGCTGGACAGCGTATCAACTTGCTTGCGTGATACAAGCGCTTGCCTGAAGGGCCATGGTTGACAGTAATTTCGTATACATTGTTGGAGATTACTCTAGAAATCGGGAACGGTCCGATACGTAAATTATCTAATTTATTACGATTAAGTTTGTTACCGTTGTCGACGTAAACAGAGTCTCCAATGGCAAAATTGACATCACATTTATTCTTATCATACAAATGTTTGTTGTACATATGGTATTTTAGCGTATTTTCGAGTGCAGTTTTTCTATCCTCGTGTAAATCTGCAGGGGGGGATAAGGTTTTGGGGATGATGGAAACGGGTCGACCAGTTAGCAGATATGAGGGAGCGAATTTGGTGACCGAATGAGGAGAGTCGTTGTATTGTTTCACGCACTCGTTAGCTATAGCCGACCAACTCTTTGTTGGGGGGGTGGACTCGTCATGAATCAAGCAACGTATGCGATTCACCAGTGTCTGGTTAAGGCGCTCATTCAAGCCATTAGAAAATGCACTGTCGACCGCTGTAAAAACATGGCGAATGCCGGAGCGGGAGCAATATGCAGTGAATTCATCGGAGGACAAGCCACCATATTGATCCGTGAGAAGAATCCCGATCTGGTTCTCCCTCTGCACAGAGTCGATGAACCTAGACATGATTTTGGCCGATTGACCCTTGGAAGGAAGGATATACGCGTATCGCGTGAAGTGATCGACGAGCAGATGGAGATAGCGGAGCGAAGAGTGATAAGGGCCGAAACCGCCAACTGTATCAAGGGACATGATTTCGAATGGAGCCCTAGCTGGACCAAGGAATCCCATTCGGGCACTGCGGCGAGGACAACGGGATTTGTTCATGATACAGATTTTGCACGAGCTACAAAATTCACGGATAGAAGTGTACATTTTTGGAAATGTAAAGTTTTTTGAGATTATAGCTATTACGTGTTTCGGCCCGATATGGCCGTACTTCGCGTGAACAATGTTAATGAGGTGTTTACCCGCTTGGACATCTAATAAGATACGAGGATTGCCGTTAATAGTACGATAAATGATACCCTGTTTGGTCAAGTCCAAACTCGATACTTCTACGTTGCGTTGTAGTTGTTTAATTTCATCGAGGGAGAGGAAATTGAATGTGGGTAATATCGGTTCGTTACCCGTGGAGTCCGACTGCGGTTTCAGTACGGGATTTCGGGAAAGACAGTCTGCCTCGTGATTCGACGTGCCAGGACGGTAAAGAATTTCGAAGTCGAATTGAAGGAGTTCGTTGGCAAGATCACCAAGTTCCTCATCGGTTCGAGCCTTCAGATTCAGACCCTCTAGGGGTTTATGGTCGGTGACGACAGTGAAATGGCGTCCTATTAACCAATAGCGCCAATAGCGGATGGCTTCACGAACAGCAATGCCTTCGATATAAATGGCCTTCTTCCTCTTTTGCGCATCCGACAACTTCTTGGAGAAGTAGGCGACGGGTTTTTCGGAACCGTCCGACTGTGTCTGCTTTAACACCGCACCAATACCTACTCCACTGGCGTCAGTGTAAACAAATATCGGTTTGGTGCGATCAAAAATTGCCAGAACGGGTACGGAAGTCAGTAGGTCTTTTATTTTATCAAAGCTCCTTTGGCATTCGTTCGACCAGGAGAATGGTATGTTTTTCCGTAGGAGGTTGTGGAAAGGTTCAAGGATAGAGACGGAGTCTGGGATGAATTTTCGATAGAAGTTCACTTTGCCAAGGAACTGGCGAATGTTTTTCCTAGAAGACGGAGTTGGAAAGCTTTTGATAGCTATCAAATTATCCTGGAGTGGCTGGACAGTATCTGGTCCCAGGATGTGACCTAAGTATTGGATTGAGGAAGCGGCGAAAGTACACTTCTTAAAGTTAAAGCGGAATCCGTCCTCAAAAACAGCTGTAATTAAACGTTGAATGTGAACCAAGTGTTCGTCGAAAGTACGAGAGAAGATTAATAAATCATCGAGGTAATTTGCGGTGAATTCGGAAAGTCCGTTACGTTTAATAATGCCAGAAATTGCATTTTGGAAGACGGCCGGAGCCACTTTTATTCCAAAAGGCATCGAACGCCATTCGTAGTGTCCGCGCTGTGTGATGAAGGCAGACTTGTGTCTATCCTGAGCACGAATGGGTATTGACCAAAATGCCGAATTGATGTCTAGTGCCGAAAACCACGAGCAGCCCCGCGTTTTAACCAGAATTTCATCGATGAGCGGGAAAGGTTGAGTTTCTGGGATGATTAATTTATTCAATTCGCGGTAATCGACACACATGCGAGTTTTTGTTTTCGTGCTGCTGTTTCATCCTTCTTAAATTGCATTGTAACGGGAGACGCAAAGGGTGATTTGGATTCGGTGATCATTCCGAATTTTAATAGTTCACGGCACTGCCGTTCGATTTCCTCCTGGTCATCGAACGTGCAGCGGTAAGGTTTCTTTGCCACGTAAGTATTTTTCGAAAGATTGATTGAACATTCGTATTTCGTGACGTTACCAACGTCGAAAGTGTGCTTAGCGAAGGCAGGGAAATTCCTTAAAATTAGCGAGCTAATTTCATCTTTCTCTTTAGCAGCTAGATGCGATATTTTAGTTTTAAATAATTCTTCAGATAAGTAGTCGTTCCAAATGACCAAGTTATTTATGGAAATTTCAGGAGGAGTGTTTTTACAAATAACTTTACATTGCTTCAATATTAAATTATGATCAAGTGCGAGGCGAAACTCTGGGATTAAATCGAGGGCGATAATAAAATCGAAACCAAAGGTGCTTGAGTCAAGAACATATAACAGTACTCTCTTTTGGATATCAACAATCTTGATGTCAAGCATCGTGACACCCAATATGGAGCCCGGGCCGCTCGTGGTGTTATACGTTGATTTGATAGGTATAAACGGACAAGTGTTTAGCTTTTTTAGGGCGTTAAGCGAGATGACTGACGCGTTAGCGCCTGGGTCATAAAGACCTTTACTCATTACAGAGCCATATTCAACGTCAACGACCACGAACGCGGGCTTCACGCGTTTTTTTGTACTGCATCGATTTCCTGTTGTAAGTCCTCAAGGTCGAAGGAGTGGATCGCCTTGTTTACATTAGAGTAATTAGGACTTTTGTTACCTGGGTTCGCGGAATTGTTAGTGTACCTGGCGTCTCTGACTTTTGTAAGGCAATCCTTTTCGAAGTGGTAGCGTTCGTAGCCTTTCCTCTTGCAGTAGGGACACGGATATTGAGAGCGCTGGGATGAGGATAGAGCGGGCTTGGCCGGGTTCAGAGCACTGGTAGAAGAAGATTGCGGCGGACGGATAGAATCGAGAGAGTTGATTGTCGAAAGCATCTTCCCAAGTGTAGTCGTTTCTGCGAGGTTAATCCGATCTTGAAGGTGGCGGGGGAGTCCGAGAGCAAGCTGTGTGATTCGGTCAAGCTCATGCATTTTTGGGTTGTAGGATGCTAGTAGGTACAGCTTGTGTTGAGCATAATCGGAGAGCGATCCGGAGGTGTATTTAAAGTAGAAGGCTGAACGGGCTGCGCCGAGACTGTGAGTTCCGAAATTTTCAAGGAAGGATTGTCGCCAGAAATTCCAAGCAGTTGAGGAGGACGATAGACGTGTGGTGTTATACCACTTCTCGGCACTTTCCTCTAAGAACAGACGAACAGCTTCCCAGTATCGGTTTTCATCAATGAGTAAACGTTGGCATTCCGATTCGAATATATCTAACCATGCGCCTGCATTGGACAGATAGGTTTTGGAGCCAAATTTCGGTACTACTGCATCCTTAACGATTGAGGCCAGAGACTTAAGGGGGGCGGGGGAGGTGACGCAGGCTGCAGTAGGCGAGTGGTGTGGTTGGGAGTCCTCCTGACCTCGTTCATTCAACAGGATACCATTAAAAATTGGATTTTCGAATTCATCAAAATACAATTTTGCAAGGTCGTCGTCCAGGATGCATTTGAATGATCGTCGGGTCCATCTTGGAGCTAGATCCTTCTTTGCTGCTCTCGCGACAGGTAAAAGCATCAGCTTTTCATGTAGATGGAGAGAACGTAATTCGGGTGGAAAGATATATACGGACGATTCGTCGAGGCGTTGTATGGAAATTACGTGTGTAACTGTAGTAGCGGCGTTCGCGAGCGATGGCTCAGCACAAAAGGTAAACTTTACCTTAACCATGGCGGAGAAAAACGACGAGTTTTAAAATTTATAAGATCCGAGGTCCACAGGATTAGTGATGGAAACGAACTTCGATAAATGCGATTTATTAAAAACGAATTTTAAAACGAAGTCGTTTTCTAGTAGGTAATAGAAGGAACTGAAACGATCTTAACAATATCACTTGTGTTGATTTTAATAATCACGGCTGACTTATGATAAGAGCATCGATGATGCGAGATCTAGCGGTACTACACTGAAACAGGAAACGAACAGAGCGGATAAATGAAGAGGCGCGCTCTAGCGAGAGATTGCGAGAGAACGGGAGAAGCGAGGAATCTTACATATATTTATTATTATATATATTTATTCCACATGAATTACACATTTCTGAGCACGTGAATTACATTTGCAACTTTCAAATGAAATAACTAGATTCTAATTAATCCTAGAATAAATTATAAATACACGCTCTAAACAGCTGTTCAAGCTCTTCAACATAATAAAAGAGAAGAAGTAATATTTTGAAAATTGTGGAAGTTATAACATGCCATGGTAATTACAAGAGAAAAGTCACTCGCCTGACTGAGAACCTTTGATGTGGGCTGTATCTTCTAAACTGAAAGAAGCCGGTCTGGAGCAGGTATCGTGAGCTCAAGCAGGGTTGCCACCTTACACAAGTTACAAGATGGGTTCGTAATATCCCACTTTCCGTGTCAAAATATCCCATTTGATTATTTTGCACGGTAATTACTTTTTTTGGGACAAACATTGTTGACCCCTCTACACTCCCAGATTTGGTTAATTGGAGACTTTCTCATGATTTCTGATCATTCCACTCATCTACTTGAACAAAATTTTTTTTCTCCTCCCTGAACATTGGCATTAGAATGCCAAAGGACAACTTTGAAATCCAAAATCGAATTTTGGGACAGCCACGGTAATTACATTTTGTCACTTAGCATGCCTAAAATGCACATAATTATTGTAATTTGACCTAATTCAACAATTGTTTCTTCAAGATGAGAGTCTCTTCTTTGATTTGAGACAAAGAAGTTTGGGATAACACGCTTTGGTAGCCATAAACCATGCCCGGACTTGATTATTGCCCGTAGTTTGAGAATCACCCCTATACTGACATGCCATGTCATCAAAGGCTGTCGGATCGGTAATCTGAAATTATTATTCAACTTGAGACTAGTTAACCGAATCCTATCGACCAATCCTACCAACTAAAAACACCAAATCTGCTCAACAATAGGTAAAGCTGATACTTGATGCAAATCCAATCAATGAAAGGGCTGATGGGTTCTCCCATCAATTCCTATCAGATTCGCACTCCATTTGCCTCCCGAGACGCGAGTTTCGACTTTCACTCGCATTTTCGAAACGCGTCGAATTAATTGATTCCCAGTCTCCAACAATCTCGGTTCATTGTTCCCGAATCGCAAATAACTCTTCGCCCATTATTCTCGTATTATCCCTTTGAAGTGCAGAAGGCGAAGAAGATCCGGATTGATCGAGTTCGACAGCGCTATAGATTTAGGTGAGAAAGGTCGTATTGTTTCCGGTGTCGGCCCTCAATTCAAAAAGTGACAATGCGAAGCTCGATGGTGAAGTTAGATCAATCGCCAGTCGCACTTGAGGGATAGCGTGAGGTCAATTTTAACGAGAAACATGGTTTACAGAGTGTTACAGATACTTGGCAGACGAAGGCTGTCTCAGTTAAAAGGGTGGAGTCTTTGGCTCATTCGCAACGATTTTTGTTCTACGAATTTCTTCGTGAGCCCAAGAAAAAGTACACATTTTTTCGTTTAAAGAATTTTTGCAGTTCTCGAGTGGGCCTCAATAAAAAGGCAATTAGCCCCTTACATTTTGGAGTAACTGCAAAAATAAGAGCACCGTTGGAAAGACCGCTAAATTTCCCATAAACTGACGGTATTTACAGCTCTATAGTACTAAGTAAATACGGCCAAAACTTGAGCTCAAGGCGAGAACTATTTTTTTATCGTGCGTTTAGGGCTGGCGAAAAATTGGTAAATCCAGCGCACATCCTAGGAAACACTGGGCCAGAATGTCAGCTTTCAAACGGTAAAATCATCTTTTGGTAATAACTCTCATAAGAGTAATAACTCCATAAATTCACGTTTGAATGGAGAAAAAATGGCTAAAATAACTTTATCCAGCGAAAATCCTTCATTCCAATCCGGATTAGCAGGAAGGCTTCGTGTTAGAAATAGCAGAGTCCGGTGAGCCAAAAGACTCGGCTCAAAATACGGATAAGCGATCACTTTAAAGGGTTGTCCGCGATGATGAAACCCTGCAGCCTCATAGGGGATTTAATGTATTCCGATTAAAGTCGCGGTGGCCGTCCTGGGTGAAGTCCAGCCCATATACATACATTCATGAGTATGGCGAACAAGGACGACACCAGCCTGCGAAAGCCCTTTCTAATATATATTCGTCCCAGAACCGTGTCCGACATCTTCGCCCTTTCAAAGCCCGTCTCGAAATAAAGCCAGCGAATCAACACGTTAAGCAAGCGTGTCTTTACTTCGCCACGATGGGTGGTACTGGAACGTCTGCACTTGAACGGCGGTACTGGAACGTCGGTACTAGAACGGCGGTACTGGAACGTCGGTACTAGAACGGCTGTACTGGATTGGCGGTGCCCGATCGGGAGTATTGGAACGTCGGTACTGAAACGCCGTACTGGAACGTCGGCACTGGAACGGTGGTACTGGAACGGCGATACTGGAGCGGCGGTACTGGAACGACGGCAGTGGAACGGTGGTACTGGAACGTCGGGACTGGAACGTCGGTACTAGAACGGCGGTACTGGAACGACGGTACTAGAACGGCTGTACTGGATTGGCGGTGCCCGATCGGGAGTATTGGAACGTCGGTACTGAAGCGCCGTACTGGAACGTCGGAACTGGAACGGTGGTACTGGAACGGCGATACTGGAACGGCGGTACTGGAACGGCGGTACTGGAACGACGGCAGTGGAACGGTGGTACTGGAACGTCGGGACTGGAACGGCGGCACTAGAACGCTGTTATTGGAACGGCGGTACTGGAATGGCTTATGCCCGGCGGTGGACGACTCTTGCCCGGCGATATGGCATCAGCTCACGACCAGCGGCACTGGAACGGCTCACGCCCGGCGGCGTTGGACGAACCTTGGCCAGCGGTACTGGAACGGTCACAACCTCGGCGACGCCGCAATTCCAACATAGACCTCGGTTCTACAATCCACTTTTCCTTTTATTATATACCGTCGATCTAGACGTTACTCAATCTTGAGGAAGAATCCGAGGAGATCATTTGATTTCATCATGAAAGATACCTCAAGAAAATTTTATTTCAACCGAAAACTCAAGAGATAGCAGCAATGCATTACCATATATTCCTGCCATTCCCCATAAATACACGTTTGAAATTGTTGGGGGTTGTCCAGCTTCCGGATAAGTGGTAGTTTTGGAGAGCGAGGAGGCATCTCTAAAGAAGAACAGCCTCTTCGGTTGTTCGAGTGGTTCTACCATGAAATTCTTCGGCGCCAAATTGTAAGACTTTTTGATCCATCTCAGGACGTGCCGAGGAGCGGAGTCGTTGTTCCTGGTCTTATTGCTTCCATCCTACACCTGGCTTCCTCGACGCTTTCACTCGGCAGTCTCATCCTGACAGGAAGTCCCTGCGAGGCAATAAGTTGGCTTATTGTGCAACCAACGGCCGAAGTGAGCATTTTCCTGAAAGGTATCACCTCCGATAGAATTGAAAACCGGCTAGAGAAAAGCGTGACGCTGATACCTTGCGAGTTGAAAAAAGTCGGTCAGGGGAAAAAAAGCCCGGCGAAAAAAAGTTGGAGGAAAAACGAATAAATAAGAGAAAGGATGAGAGGTTCCTACGTTTATTTGAAAGCAACCGAGACGGAGAAGATGGGAACTTTGAGTGGGACGAGTTGAAGGTATAAAAGCCGATCAAAAGACGAAGATTGGCCAGGGTTCCGGAAAAGGGGTTGAAAACGGGAAAGGACGTATTCTGATCACAGAGACAAATCTTTAACGTTCCAGTCGTCGGAAAGCTCTTCGAAAGGTTAACCTCCTTCCAACTGAAAATCGCCTTCTCGACCCCGCGTTTTTGCTCCGCTCGAATATTCCCCGGGGTAATCGCGGAATGCCTTTCATTTGATGGAATGCCGGCAAAACAGCACCTTACAACGGAATTCGTTGCGAACGGATCCGGAATGAGAGATAAGCGGACGCCGAATTCTGCAATTACAAACCCCGGTATCGGGACCGTTCGAAATGTTGTCTCGAGATTCGAAATCATTTCGGAGAAATTCGGCTAGATCGGGTCAAATCTGATCGGTGAAATGAGAATTCCGAAGAATGAGCTCCCTCAAGGAACCTTGGTAAACGAGTCCCGAATGTTTTCCAACTAGATCATCGATTAACATCAACAATTACATCGAAATCGACGCCATCTTTGACCCTAGCATTACCATCAAGGTTAGCATTGATATTGACATAAGCATCGACATCAACACCAATATCAAAACGAGCAAAAGCAGTAGCGTTTTCATTGATGTTCTAACAACCAATAACAATTGAGAATTAACATAAACAACTCAAACCCGAAAAATGTAGTTCAGCCATTTTCACCATACGAGCAGAGCTGGATGATTTTCTAACCTGTCGATTTGAGTTTTCTAAGTCAAGGATTGTAAAGGTCAAAAATGGTCAATAAGCCGAAGAACCTAGCACAACTTTTGAACGTTCCATAGAGCGCGTGATAACCCAACTTCTAAATGGATGATCAATTTTTTCGCCCCGGGAGAAAAGTATGAAGCCATTTCTTCAGACTCGCAAAGCAGGTACTGAAGACTTTTCCGCATCAGCCAAGAATATGAGTGTAGCCAGGTAAGGAAACGCGTAAAGGCGCATTCGCTTCTGAAGAAGACAAGAAATTGATGAAAAAGTTGAAAAGATGAAGCTTTCGGGTAAAAGTTAACTTGAAGAAAAGTGAAAGAGATTGTGATGGTCTATGAGGTCGGGGGTAAGGGGTTAAGTTTAATAAGAGGCGAAACCACAATATCCAGGCCAGCACGAGTTAGGGGAAGGCAAGGCTTAATAAATGAGAACCGCCGAAGGTACCAACGTGGATGAGCTGCGAGGGGTGGTGGTGGAAAACAGAAAGCAAGAGAAACTTAGGTTATGAAAGGTAATCCGGGATAGGAGATAAATCAGACAGATAGGAGTAAGGTACGAGCCTCGTCTCCACGGGAGATGTTCCTGCCCCGCGAGGAGCTCATGTGAATCATGTTAGGGAGACACTTAACGGCCTTTGGTGAACAATTTTTTCGACGAAAACCGGGTCATCGGGCTAAGAGAGGCGAGTGGAAGGATTTTTTCTGTATGGCCCATAAGCTGGAATTTCGATTATGGAAAAAATTGACTTAGAAAATATGGATCGAAAAATGGGAGCAAAAAATATGGTGATTGATTTCGAAGCGTATTATACGACAATCTAGCGAACGTGATCAACAGTGATCCACAAGATGATCATTGGTGTGCTTGATAGGCGATAACTATCCCCGTATCAGACAATATCAAGCCGTAAACGATAATATTGGCCCATATTGGACAATATCAAACCGACTTGGACAATACCGCACATATCGGACATTATCGGGCCGTTTTTGGGCAATATCAAATCGAATCGGACAATATCGCACCATATCGAACAATATCGCACCATAACAAATACTACAGCACCATATCGAACACTACAGCACCATATCGAACAATATCGAGCCCTATTGGACAATATCAAACCGGCTCGGGCAATATGGGACAATATCGCACCATAACAAATACTACAGCACCATATCGAACACTACAGCACCATATCGAACAATATCGAGCCCTATTGGACAATATCAAACCGGCTCGGGCAATATTGCACCATATCGGGCCGTATTGGACAATATCGCACCATATCGAACAATATCGCACCATATCGAGCCCTATTGGGCAATGTAAAACCGACTCGGGCAATAGTGCACCATATCAGACGATATCTGGCAATATCGGGCCGTATTGGACAATATCGTACCATAGCGGGCAATACTGCACCATATCGCACAGTAGCGGACCATATCTTAAAAATCGGACAATATCAGACTGTATTGGACAATATCTGACCGAATTGAACAATATCGCACCATATCGGACTGTATTGGACCAAAATCGGACCTCGCACGATAGCGGGCAATTGTGTCTTGTAACTGTCCGGCCCATAATACAGTTAAATAATGTTATTATACAGATATATATTTTTTGACCAAAAATAATGTGAAGATGAAAAAATAAATAAATAAAAAATAAATAATCGCAATCCGATTGCTGGCCGTTTGACGGGGATGAACATGGGCACGGTGCTTAGGAATCCCAATCAAATTTATTGGGTCCAACGCCGACGCCACCTCGACCAATCGCGGCAATGCATTTTCTTACCCCCTCCACCAGCAACGGATGGAGTGCGGCGGACTTTACACTATCCGATTACTGGTGGAGGGGGTAAGCGAATGCATAGCTGTGATTGGCCGAGGTGGCGTCGGCGTCGAACCCAATGAATTTTATTGGCGTTTCCGAGCCACGATTGTCAACCTTCAAACGGCCAGCAATCGGATAGCGTGTGGCCGACTTTATTCAAACGCCAGTCTTGTGTAAACACATATTTTCATATACATATACACATTTTCCGTAGTTCGGACGCCGCGCTGCGGAAAAGGCTGAACAACAGCTTAAACCTGTAGCGAGCATATCCTCATCAGCCGAACTAGACCGAACTGGGAAACTTTGACGCTAGAGAGCGAGACGTTTCGTTGTATATTTTAATTAAACCTCTCCCACTTTTCCAGTTTCAATCCTGCAGTTTCTGAGTTTTGCAACTTCGGCTCTTATAATTTCGAACTTGCTATTACCGGTGGCATTTCGATTTATTTAAATAAAAACGTCCAAACTTCACCCGACGATTGCTTTTCAATATTGATAAATTTCACGATATTTCTAATTTTCGAAAAAATTGATTTACTGGTCTGCTTGTCATTTTACGGGCTGAAAATAACGTTAGTTGCTGATTATTGAAATTATGCTCGAGACAAAAATTGAAAAAAAAAGATGTCTAAAAAGGCTGAAAAAAGATGTCTGTTATGTTCAATTAACCCCCCTTACATATGAAACCAATTTTCGTCGACGATCTTCTCGAAACGCGTGTCTTATTTATCGCACGATCAAATTTCTTACTCGCCCCAATAACGCGTAGTAATTTTCATCGCCTAAATATTAGGTTACCCGAAAAGAAAGGGGAAATTCATTAGCTAAAATGCCCAACTCTTAACCGTGACCCGTTGAATAACCCCGGACTTAACGATAGCGTTGGCCAAGAACCATCATAATGAATTCGTACGTAATGAACCGGCCTTTCGTCCGTTTATTTTTTCAACATAAACTCCGCGCCCTTTTGCGCCTAAAAAGAAAAGGTTTTTCTATGAAGTAGATTTCTCAGACTAATGAAATGGCCTCGCATTAGGCGAATTGGACTGAGTCATTTCAGAGGTCGAGATGTTTGAAAGGTTTTGCCCCGGTACCGAGGTTAATCGCGAAATTCCGACAGGAGGTAACCGGAATCGTTTTTTCCCGAACCGACGGGGCATGTGTTGCATTTCGCATCACGGATGTAGGTAACGTGCAAAAAAATTCATTTAAAAAATTTAAAAACGGCTAAAACGGACTGGCGAGCTTTTCAGATAAGATATATTTCAGATCGAGTCAAAATTTTTATACGCTTTGCTCGGAAAGTAGGTACATACTGAAAGATTTTCCGAATCTGAAACAGGTATTCATGTAAGCAATCTACACAGAGGTATGAATCGGTTTTTCGGAATTTTTCTAAGGAATAATACTGAGCCAATTTTGACTATCAAGACTTTTTTGGTACATTATTTCTAGAAATAATATGTAATAGGTAGTGAAATTTTTATCTATTACTAGATTTCATGCAATTTTTTCAAACCCCCGAATTTTCGACTTTTTTTTCGAATATTGGTACATTATTTCTAGAAATAATATGTAATTGGTAGTGAAATTTTTATTACTAATTTTCATGCAATTTTTCTAACCCCTCGAATTTTAAAATTTTTTCTAAGAAATATTACTGAGAAAATTTTGACTATCAAGACTTTTTTGGTACATTATTTCTAGAAATAATATACAGGTATAATAATGATTACATAGGTCTATGTAATCGGTCGTGAAATTTTTTCAACTAATTTTCATGCGATTTTTTGAAACCCCGACTTTTTCAAGAATTTTATAGTTCTTGAAACTTTTTTGAGCCAAATTCGGAATTTTTCAATTCAAAAATTGACTTGGAAAATTCTTAATTCGACTTGTAAATGTGGCAGCGCCTCAACGGCAGAAGTCTCCCATCTATATTTCCTAAGCTGACCATTTTTGGGCTCAACTGATTTTTCAAGTAGGTTTGTTTTATGCTAAAGTTGGAGTGCCAATAGTTTTTGAGTTACTGCGAATCAACGTTTATACCTCCCTCCCTATTACGGGGAACGCAAAAACAACATTTTCTGGTAAAAATCAATGGTAAAAATTAATCCTTTGAAAACCTAACACAAATTTCGCATCCAATCTTCCCTGCCCTTCTGATAGTAAGTAGCAAAACGATCTGTATATTACTGTAATATTCCTACAATTATTTTATTATAATAATCGATTGGCCCGCAATCCATAAACTGGTACCGCTTCAAAATTCACGTCGAAAAAAGAGACCTACGCCCGCATTCAATAACCAATTATCAATATCCAATCCCGTCGATCAACAATCGTTGTTATATTGTTGGCTCAGATGGAGCTTACATATTATATCGTGTCTACATTGTCTATTTGCATAAAGGCCCCTTCGAACTGAGGATATTGCCATCTCGTGACCTCAGGACTGAAGCTCCGCCAAAGCCGCACCCGGACCTCGTATATAATATAACGTTTACATGGTCGAGAAACTCAATTTTACTTCCCGTTTAAATTTTAATCCTCCCTTGACGCGGTGGACACGCCTTAGCCCGTCGCGCGTATTAAATCCCGTTGCCCGTCGGGTCGGAATATTAACAATCTATCCTTTAAGCCTAAACGATATAGGAAATAAATCGCTTCGCAGGGAAAACCACTCGAATTCGCCATCCGACACCTGATCCTTTGGACTCCATAAAAACACCTCTCGTAGTAGGTAGTTTTAAAATGCCGCTATTCCCCCTCGAATAAAATTTTCAGCTGAAGTTTGTCTGTGCGAATGGTGAAGTACAAATCATATCAATCGTTTATACGCATGCTTTCACTGCTGTTGGGCGTATTACTAGGCGTTTTTGGTATTATTTGTGAGATATTACCTATTTGGACAAATCTACCATACCGACTCGGATCGGGAAAACGGCATACGCCTTTCTAAGGGTCGGAGAAGTGGAATAAGGGGAATTCATAAAATTTTCAATTTGGAGAAAGTTTGAAAAATTTTTTTTTTTTAACTGAAGCTTCAATGTTTTTTACTGACGTTTTTATCAATTCTACGCCAAAATGGGAAATAATAAGCTTTGTAAGATCAAAATCGGTTCAGCCGTTGCTGAGATATGGCTGAAATAACCGGCGTTGCCAAACCTCCCAGTGTTGCCATTGGTTACTCCATCGCACGAACGGCTCAACCCGCAACCGCCGAGCGTCGCGTCCGCAGAACCGCCGTTGCGCGGCACTCATCCCGGCGGCCCGTTGCGGGGCACACATCCGCCTTAGCGGGCTCGTTGCCCGGTAAAGTGCGGCACTCGGCCAATCAGGGACGCGATCCTCGCAGCTCGAACCGCTGGCGATGACTCGATTGTCGAATCTCTCGGGCCGGCCGTTGGGCTGTACGGGTTGAGCCTTCCGTCATACGGCGTTTTTGACCAGCAAAACGGAATCCAGCAAAACAAAAATAAAACCCCGAAACGAAAAATGTAGATGACAAAGATACAACAAACATGAACAAATGAACACAATTTCAAAACCTATATCTAGGTTAAAAGTTAAAAAGTAAGTTAAAGTTGAAAAAATTTAAAAAGAAAAAAAATTTTGGGTAGGTATATAACACAAAAAATTGGTAATTTTTGACGACTCTCTACGACTGAAAAAATTGCAAAAAACCGATTTCTCATGAAAAATCCAAGGCCTAGGAAATATTTTAAAAAATTTATGGGTTGGTCGTCGGGGTTTTTTGGCATGAATCTTTAGGTAGGTATTGAACAAAAAACATGAACTTTGACGTTTTTCTCCATTTTTCAGGTCCCGAACAGCAACTAGGAGTAAATTAACAGCTTTCCTAGTCATTTCGAAAGTATTTACGACAAAAAAAAGTAGTTTTTGCGAAAATTCGAAAGTAAAACTTGAAAAAAAATTGAAATTAAAACATTCCCGCGAATCGATAACTACAGCTACAAGTCGGACGGGCTTAGCAGTAGCTATAAATGGCGACATACGCGGCTTATCAAAACCGAACATCTAATTGGTCCATTCGCTCCCCCGGCGCAGTATCGGATTAATTTAGTGGCTAAATCGGCAGGTGTTCAGCCGAAAAGGGATACAGGTTGGCAGGACTGCAACATCGTAAGAGGGTTTTCCCTTTTATAATCCCGCCATGATTTACAGCTACTGCAAGAGCTGAACTAGGATAATCTCACTCAAAACTACCCATTTCCTTCCTTGTTTAAGCTTTTAAGGGGGTTAATTCGCGTTGTTATGCGCCCAACGAGTTGGCCGGGATTCGGATTGGGCCATTCGTCATAAAGAACGTAGGTAATTGTTAGGACCTCGAGGGCCGATTTTGCTCCCCGGCGGTGTTTACAATAATTATCAATCGACCCGCCATCGATATCCGCTTGATGGCCTATCGTTATCCTCTGCCAAATTATCCTTTTCATTATGAAGAGTCCGATTGGTAGGCCGAAACACGACATGCGCAGTCGAGGATTTATAAGGGGATGACGACAAGGGTCGAAAACACCGAACGCGCTAAATTCGGGTCGAACGCTTGGTAAGAGATAACACACGCAATACTTGGTAATTTGGCCTAAGGCAAATTATAGAACGGACCCGATTTTTGGAGCCTATTTTGATTTTTTGACCAGCAATTTTGAGGAAAATAATTACAAATCAGTTTTTAAACCTTTTTTAATTTTTCAACAACCTTTTTTAATTTTTTAATAAACTTTTTTAATCTTTAAATAACCTTCTTTAATTTTTTAAACCTCTAACAGTTTTTTAACCTTCGAACGCTAATGATTTTAGGGTCTACAATACTCAAATCCAAGGACACGGTTGGAAGGATCGTGAATTTTCTAATAAGAAAATGTCAGACAACAACAACAACAACAACAAAAATGAAAAAAGTCAATTTCCAGCTAAAGAATGCTTACTTTTCAACAAAAAGAGCGAAAAAATCAAGAAAATATAGGAAATAAAAAAAATTCAATTTTTATCAGAAAAGTTTTATTGCGAAGACAAACTTAAACTCAATCTTAAACTTGCGCAAAAAACGTCAATTTTTAGCCAAAAGGCATTGTATTACAAAGCCAATACAAAGACGATGTTTACGTCAATATTCACCAAAAAAGGAAGACGATACAAAAAAAAGTCAATTTTCAGCGAAAAAACCTATTTTGGCAAAGAAGGAATTGTCAGTTTACAGTGAAAAAGTCAAGATGAATGATGAAAAAAAGTCATGAGCTTAAGAATTTTTTTTCACATTCAAACGTAATTATCTCCATTTGGGAGTAGAGTCAACAAAAGACCCATACCGTTTAAAACCTTAGTTTTTTGATGAGCGGACAGTGACCGATTCAATCAATTTCGGCAGCAATTTTAACCAATTTACTTTTTGGCCTTATTTTTTCTGCATTGCTCTGCAGAAAAAAAGTCGATTGTGGCAATTTTCTCACGAGAAAATTCACGAGCTTTCCAACGGTCTCCTCAGATTTGAGTTCACTCGAAAATTGAAGGAGCCACAGCCAGTTTAGCGAGTAAAAGTCGAAAACGCGAAATTGCCAAAAAAAGAAAATTTTTAAGACCTATTTTATCCCGGGTAGCTACTTACGGGCGCAGAAATCGTCGAAATAGCTCCCGGTTAGCACGAAATGAAAACATCAACAGCAAAACGCGACTTTCCGGCCGATATTGATCCTCCATAATACCCGGTATTATCCTGAATGCGCGAGTTGAAAATTGAAATCCCGCCCTCGGCAGAGATTTTAGAAATTCCGCAATAAAATTCAAAGGGACCTCTCCACTTTTTAACGATTTTATCCTCTTCATGGAACAGAGCTGGAAGGCGCTCGACTTAATGCGCGCTCGCCACCTCGGCGAAAGCACCGCTTTTTTCACATTTTTCTCCAACCTCGAAGGCTTTTAAGAGCACTTTACCGAAGGAGACCTCATTTGCAAGAATATCCCCTTACGACCAGGGGGTAAAAACTGTCGGCCGATTTCTCCTCCTTTGAACACATTCGCGAGCGGGGAGCCTTCAAATGGCGAACATCCGCGACGAGACAGCAAAAACAACCTCTTCGGCGAACGACATTTGACCCGGGAATATTTTCGGGGAAAAAACCCGATACCGAGGAGCGAAAATATTGCCACCCTTCTTGGAACGTAGTGGTAATAATCGGGTAACAGGAATGTTTGTTTCCACTTACTGCTTGAGGCCGTGGGTTTATTTTCGTTTCAGCCCCGGGTTATTTATGGTCTTCTGTTGAAAGAATCCACGGAAATATGAGCATAGAAAGCCCCGGATTAAACGCCCAAATTAGACGCCCATGTGATTCCATATTTTAATACGAAAGTTTTCGCCACGATTATGTCTACTTTTGAGGCCGTTTAGATGAAAAATATAAAAAACTCACTATGCGAATTTTAAAACTAGCCTAAAATCAAAATAAGTCAAGTAATCGGAGTATAAAAAATACCTACATATTCTTCAAGGACCAAGGACGCTCAGAAAACACTAAAAATGCAAATATATCGGAAGTACTGTGAGTAATTTGAATTCCGGTTGAACAGAATGATAGGTCTTATTGAGACAAGCATCCCAGTTCAAGAAATTTGAAAACATTTCTTAAGAAGTTTTTTGAATGACCACAGACGGAGATTCAGCAACTGATTCTGAGTAAAAGTGCAAAAGAAAAAGTTTTTCTGAAGTTCCGTTCCGATAATCGATTTTCGGACGATTCCAATACCCCGTGGAAGTCAAAATTAACTAGTGGATACAAAAAAGACATTGATGCCTCACAACTCAATAGATCCATATTTTTTTGTGTTTGCAAATTGTTTTTATTTTTATTTTTTAGTGCCTTTTTGATTTTTTAGCATAGTGCGTTTTTTTTTAGTAGCCACCAAATCAGTAAAAATCAAATTGCTTTGGTTCAAAAATTTACACATTTTTAGGATATTATATACATATAATATATTTTGTGTGATATCTACGCACCACAGGTTTCATTGGATCGTTAATTTTACCTGATAATTGATTTTTCCTCAAAACTATGGACGATTTAATATATTTTTAGTATTTTGTGATATCTACGCACCACAGGTTTCATTGGCTTATTAATTTTACCTGATAATAGATTTTCCCTTAAAACTAAGGACGATTAAATATATTTACCTAGGCAAGATTGGAACAAATTATCAGCTAATTTAAAAAAATTGTAAAAATTACAAAAAATTAAACATTTAATTTTTAAAATTTTCCTACTACTAATGGACGGCTGGGACAACTGATTTTTTTCTGAACCTCCGACCCGATTTTCGCTTCAATTAAAATGCTACCATTTACTCTGTAAATATGGGGGTAAAAATTGACTGTAACATTTTCCGAACATGCAACCCCCAGGTGAGAACCGTTGGAATAAAAGCAGTTTTTCATTTAATCGCACATTTTACAGCTTACGCATTCAGATATTTCGCAATGATCAGCTAACGGTCCGAACTCACGTTACGCGTATGACATTCGCGTGACGGCTGTTGAAATCTAATACGAAATGTTCGTACAGCGGTGTTAAATAGGCGCAGATAAAAATCTTTATTTGCTAGTGCGCAGGATTAACTTTTTCAAGGATACGCCAACTTTACGAGCGACCGACGACACGCGAGTTCGAGTTGAAAAGGCGTAACGCAGATTCTGGACGAATTCTGCGGCGTTGCGAGGCGTATGAACACAAAAATTAAGGTTTAGGAGGTAAAAAATCATTTTGGAATTTTCCTAATATTTTTTGATATTTTTCCCGTTTTTCTCTCGCCATTTACCTAGCAATTAGGGGTTTTGCAATTTTTCTCGGCCGCTGACGAGAATTTTTAAATTATAATCGATTATATTATTAATATTTATTATATTATTATATTATTATTATATTATATTATATTATATTATATTACATTACATTACATTACATTACATTACATTACATTACATTACATTACATTACATTACATTACATTACATTACATTACATTACATTACATTACATTACATTACATTACATTACATTACATTACATTACATTACATTACATTACATTACATTACATTACATTACATTACATTACATTACATTACATTACATTACATTACATTACATTACATTACATTACATTACATTACATTACATTACATTACATTACATTACATTACATTACATTACATTACATTACATTACATTACATTACATTACATTACATTACATTACATTACATTTACATTACATTACATTACATTACATTACATTACATTACATTACATTACATTACATTACATTACATTACATTACATTACATTACATTACATTACATTACATTACATTACATTACATTACATTACATTACATTACATTACATTACATTACATTACATTACATTACATTACATTACATTACATTACATTACATTACATTACATTACATTACATTACATTACATTACATTACATTACATTACATTACATTACATTACATTACATTACATTACATTACATTACATTACATTACATTACATTACATTACATTACATTACATTACATTACATTACATTACATTACATTACATTATATTATATTATATTATATTATATTATATTATATTATTATATTATTATATTAATATTATTAATATAATATAATATTAATAATCGATTAAATTATAAATAGATTATAATCGCGTTTTTCTCGTTCAAATTTCTTGCTTTTTTTGGAGCGACTAAAAATGTTCAAATACACATAACTCCATGTATTTTTGAGCGTAGAATCCGATTTTAGCATTTTTGTTGGCCTTTGAAAACTCCTTCGGCACAATAACCGGCAAAAACATCGAAAAATCGTAAAAAATCGCATAAACGCTTAAGCATGGGTCAGACAGCGAGTCTAGATAAAATTCTATACTAAAAAAAATGTTGGTCTTGACTCCAGCAATGGCAGAAAATTTCCAAAAGTTGGAATATATCAATACCTTGGACGAGATGTTGAGTTGAACTTTTCAAAATGCTCTCATTGCAACCATGTTCAAAAACAAGGTTTCTCAATAATTTAATTGGCACGGCCGAGGCAAAAATTTTGGTATGTAATTTCATAGGGTTTGGTTTAGGGGTTGAGGCTGTGTTCAACTTTGAAGATTTTGAAGGTATTTTCCCCTATTTTGGGGGGTATGATGCGTTTTTATAATATTTGGAAGCCGCTTTTTCCTCTGACAGTACCACACAGGAAACACACGCGATTATGGGGGAGCCCAGAAGTGACGTGGTTCGATCCCCTCTTGACTTGGAATCTCCTACAACTTTCACCTCCCCCATATACCAGCCTGAAATGATTTGCTCTCAATGGTATTTGTCATATAGATATCATCCTTTAAAAAAACAGATAAAAACGCCGCGGAATAAAGGTCGTAAAGAAAAGGTTGGCATGATGGGGGAAGGGGTCGGAAAAATGAGAAGCGCGGAGTTGCGGGGGTGGGGGGCAAAAATGAAAAATACGAATGACGTCGGAGAGGGCGCAGTAGCCCGGGGGCAAACGGGGCTGGTAGTCCGCTGATTAATAGGGCGCGTCCCATAGTTCAACCCTGGCCAGAGATGAGAAATGCCAGGGAGAGAAAAAGTATCAGAAAGTGCAGTATACATCATCGCGGAAAAAAACATTCGACGCTTCCAGTATATACATAGAACAAAATTCGAAAAGATGTTGCGGGCTTTCACGAATTTGTGAATCTGACAGTATGAGTTGTGGTCCAAGAGGTGATTTTGAAATGTTCCACTGTCACCTGGTGGGCTGAATTTTGATTTTGAATTTTTTCGCTAAGCTGAATTTAGATAACATTTTTAAACGAAATCAATGAGATACAGTTTGTTCAGTCAGAGCCACATTTCTATCGACAAGAAACCAGTGGTGCGTAGATAACACACAATACTTCCATATTTTGAAACGTAAAATTGTGACACAATTTGATCATATTTTGACTGCTTTTAAGGGTGTTTGGGTCAAAAATATCAAAAAATTCACTATTAAAATTTTAAAACTCGCCCAAAATGAGAAAATGCCACATTTTCGGAATGTAAAAAATATCCACATATTCTGCAAGGTAAAACAAAGATTTTAAGACCAAGAACGCTCAAATCGGTTCATTTTTGTGGCCGGAAAAAAATAAAATAGAAAACACTAAAAGTGCAAATATATCAGAAGTACTGTGCGTTATCCAAATTCCGATTAAACAGGGTGTTAGGTCTTGCCGAGACAAACATTTCAGTTCAAGAAATTTGAAAAAAGATTGAGAAATGAGGGAGTTATGGCCATTTTTGTAAATGACCACAGACGGACAGACGGACAGACGGACAGACGGACAGACGGACAGACGGACAGACGGACGTAACGGACGTAACGGACACACAGACACTTGTTCAGGAAGTGATTCTGAGTAAATGTGTATAAGAAAAAGTTTTTTCTGAAGCTCCGTTCCGATTCTCGATTTTAGGACGATCACAATACTTCCATTTACTCTGTAAATATGGAAGTAAAAATCGGCCTATTTAAAAAAAATATCGGTTATAAAAACAACCGAAAAATTGACTTATTTGAAAAACGGTAAGAACCTTTTTTGGAGAAAATTACACATAATATCGACCCATTTGTAAAAAATCGACAAAAAACCCAATTTTTGAGAAAGTTACACAAATTACAAAAATTACTCAAAAAATCGACCTATTTTAAAAAATCAACCCATTTGAAAAAAGAAATTGCACAAAAAAATCGACCTATTTGAAAAACGACGTAGTTGAAAAAACGACTACAAATCGGATTTTAGACACCCTGAAAATACTTGAATGAATAAAAATGAAATGTATAAAGTTTGAAGAACTACAGGAAGTCAAAAACATTTTTTAAGCGATTAAATCGGTGCTTCTTGAAATTAAAAGGCAGGCATATAAAAATTATGTACAACATGCGTAGAACTAGCATAAATACTCTTATTTCGGAGGGATTTTGTGAAAACCGAATTCGAACGCATTCTAGCGTCAGGGGATGGAACTTCAACAGTAGGCGATAGAGGCGCCTCCGCATTCTAACGGAGTCACAACTGACTATTATTTCGCTCACCCTCCGCTAGGTAGCAGAAGTGTCGGCGCCAACCACCGACACCGCCCCCTATCGATTAATCAACCGCGTAAATTATTCTGACTTTGAAAACTTTGATGTGCACACACGTGATATTTAGAATGAAGATTCAACGCGAATTTTCCTGTATCGAAAAAAGTTTTACATACATCCACACAATCTCAAATAACTGCACAAGAGACGACATGCCCTCGATAAGAGCTCGAATCGACGGATTTTTTTGGTTCATTTTTCTTAAGAAATGAACCTTTGTAATCGGTCGGGAAAAAATTTTTTTTAACACCCCCTGAAAATTTGTTGGTTTACGTTTCAAGGGGTGTAGAATCCGAATCTGCAATAAAAATTTTTTGTCCGTCCGCCGTACGCCGTACGCCGTGCGCCGTACGCCGTACGCCGTCCGCCGTCCGGGGTTTTTCAGGGGGAAGGAGTTATCGAAAAATTTTGAAATTTTTACCAAAAATCAAGTTCCGTATCTAGTTGGTCCTAACGTCTCGGCAGAACCCTACCTTAATTTTAAGGACAGTAAAACAGCTGTTGAAGTGGTAAAAAATTCGCCGTTTTAAGGAAATTTGCAACATAGGCATGTGAGGTATCATTTTCTATAGATTTTTCTATGCTGAATCGAATGAGACCATCGTCACGCCGGTAGCTTCAACCGTTTAGGAGTTATTGCAGTTTTAGTGAAGCATTTTTGAGTTTTTTAAAATTTCTC
Source organism: Nesidiocoris tenuis (assembly GCA_036186465.1). Taxonomy (NCBI): domain Eukaryota; kingdom Metazoa; phylum Arthropoda; class Insecta; order Hemiptera; family Miridae; genus Nesidiocoris; species Nesidiocoris tenuis. Next base: position 4,738,864 of record AP028923.1, read on the forward strand.
CAATTCTGAATAACTCGAAAACGACTAGAGCCACAAAAATCGTTTTCCACTCGTTGGAATCCCCACAAAAACTTCTGTCCTCCCGATATCTTCAATTTAAAGAATTTGGTCGCATTACACAAATCAGCAAAACAAAAATTCGAAAAATTTGAGAATTTTGCCTCGGCTCTTAGATACGGTTGATTGATCTACTTACGACCACTAGCCTATTACACCAACGAGGTAACACACACACTACGACCAGTTGCGCTTGGCAACATGAAAGCGAGTCAGGCTTTAACAATGGTTCTGAGGCATTCTTTAAGCATTTTTAATTTCATTATTCAGAGAATTTAATAGTTATTATTATTCAGTTAATAATGAAGGTGATTAAGAATTGATTGAATGGTTAATTTAACGGAATTAAACGATCTGAAAAGATAGATAGGTAAGTATTTATCAAGCGAAGAGGATGATCATTTTTTGCCGGGTTGAAAAAACGTTTTTCTGAATCCCCCTCTAAAATACAAATTTATAGGTACCTACTGAAATTATAGAATAATAACAACTAAATTCTGAGTTTAAGGAGTACCGATATATCGTGAGGTTTGTCTTTGCAATCGAAAAATGAACCCCTGTGCAAAATTTGCAGAATTCTTCGGACATACCGAAAACTAATCTGCACAAGCCACTGATCTACTTAGCAGCGTTTATTATTAAGGCATAGGGTTTCCATGTCGAATTGAGCATTTTCCGAACCAATTCGAGAATTTTCCAGATCGATTTTCGAATTTTATAAGCCAAATTGAGAATTTTCTAAACCAAACTGAAAATTTTCCTAACCAACCTGAGAATTTTCCAGGTCAAGTCAGTTATGTTCTTATTTTGAAAATTCTCAATTTGTTTTGGCGAATTCTCCATTCGACCAAGAATTTTAATTTCTAGGTATATAATGTTGATGGTTATTTGTGTACCTATAATTTGTGTTTCAATATCGAGGCTACCGCTGAAATTGTTGTACCAATTCCAACTCGATTTTCAACTCATTCCATTTTCTTTCTCAGCTTTTTTACCTTCTTCTTCTTCAATTTTCCAGATGCCACTTCGGATCTTATGGAAGACGACTGCCAAGCCTACCTAGATCCTCAAAATGACCACCATATCAATAGGCAGTAGGTATTAAAATAAGAAATAGGTACAATTTGTCCATACCACCTTCGCGGAAATGAAAAGAATTTCGAAAATTCGCTTATTTTGCGAGAAATCACGACTAGTATAGGCAATGACCCGCAACACACGAGAGAGTTGAAGGATTTTGGTTGCCTCAAAATCTTTTCCGTCAAAAATGCTCAAATTTTGAGGAACGAGGCCGAAACGGTCCCAGTGTTGTGGTGGAACCAGGAAACTGGAGCTTTCCCATACCGCTCATCCGGAATTAGGACCGGTTCCTTGGGTTGCGACCATAAATTGTTTTGTAAATGTGGACGCGCGGAAAGAATGTATCAATAATGGATAAAGAATATAATTGTTATACTCTTTCCCTGGAATAATTCGCCGATATTTTGATCCATAACTTGTTTTACCAAATGTTGGTGAATATGTTTCCTTATTTCTTGAACTACCAAATCATTCCAATAACGTCAATTTGGTAAAAAAATACTTGTCAAATTATGGTTATACTGTGCTAATCTAAGCTATCAAAATAAGGCTTCAAAGTAGGTAAAACATTATTAACGATGCAAAAATAACGTTTTAGAACTTTCGTTCGTAATTATTCGCCATTTTTTATGTAAACAGTTGGTTACCTACGGAAAACAAATAAAATACGATATTTGGAAAAATTCAACTGGCAACCCTGGAGCCGACCAGCACCTCTGTGAGTGCGCCTCGGAATTCGGTGTTTCCAGACTGTGACGCACAGCAGCAGGAGCTGCTGACCCAAGGCGAGGATGGTAACGTAGTTGAATTTCTGCCGCCCCCCGCTAGATATCGCTGGCAGTACGAGAACGGCAAATCAGCGTCAGTTCATCCACCCCAAGGGGGTTCGATGCATCGAAAAATGCGATAATCCTAAATCTACTGGAAAGTATCGATATACTTTAAATTAAATGGTGGTTTCTTGAGATTTGGTTGTGCATAGAAAAATGAACTGAAATAAAATAAATAAATAATGATGCGCTACCAAAGCGTAAAATAACAAAATCATCTACAACTTTAGGGGGAAAATTGTTTATAAACCAATAATTTGCCAATAAAAAATGAAAATGTTTCCAAAAAGGTAAATGATTAAAAACCGCGAAAGCCTTCATTATTTGGAGGAATAAGAGATACTTGAACTTACATGTGATGTGAATCCAGCTTACCTGCAACAAAAAAATGAATTTCACTGTTTAAAAAAATCGCCATTTCGATCAAAAATTTCGACAAAAAAAAAACAGAAAGATTAAAATCACTGCTGATGCCAATAGCCAAAAAGAAACCAACCATAGCTAAAAAGATAGCAAAAAAAATTTTTTTTAGCAATGATCGATTTTTGACGAAAATTCAAAAAACAAGGCTGGAGTAGCAGAAATTTCGTATGGTCACGTGATACTGGGGAGATGTTTCTATGGTGACAATCGAGAAATGGTATCGACTTTTTTCCATTATCGAACGTCATGGTGAAAACGTGGGCATTTTATGCACTCAGATAACAAGACAGTAACCTACCCTTATCTCCGCTGACTAATCGATACATACCCCTAGGTAGTTAACCCTCTTCACTACCCCTACATTGTCAGACCCAGTTGCACGTCAGCTGAGGAATGTTCAGCATTCGACGAAATCGTGAAGGCACGAGAGAATATACCTAAATACGGAGTTAGGTATTTTTGACAGGGATAGTACGAATATCTGCCATAGTGAATGCCTGAAAGTCAAGGAAAAATTTAGCGAGAATTTTTCTTAAATTATTTTCAAAAAAGTTTAATTTTCATAAAACTATGAAAAAAATAAGTACGTAGTGGTCGCACCAAGTTAAATCTAAATTGATCAAAAGCTAACAAGTGCGCGACACGAAGAAAGTTAACTGTTAACTTAGATATGCATAGAACATAAAAAACTTCCAGTAAAACTGTTTCTAAAAATTTTTTCAGAAACTTCAATTTTTTTGAAAAAATTAGGTAGGTACGCTGGGGTTGCACAATGGTAAATCTAAAGTGATTTACTGACCTACACAAAAAAAGTTAACCTATAAATAAAAACAACCAAAAAAAGTACTTCCTTTCAGCAAAAAATCGTATTCCCAAAACTTTTCCCTTCTTCCTATCGACTTTTTCCCTTTTTTCCCTGCAATATGGGAAATTTTACTACACCTTTTTCCCAAAAGTTCTAGAAGTTGAAGCAGAACCGGCATTTTATCACTACTAACCTGCTTTTTAAAAAAATTATAAATGTAAGAAGTGCACAGATAAAATTAAGTGCGAAAAAATGAATTTATTTAAATCTATATGAAATGGGTGAGAGTAAAACTTCAAATTCCCCAATAGCGGGGTATTGAGAAATACAAAAATATGTTCGTCACGGCCAATATATAAACGTAAAACGAAGTCGAACCAACAGCTAACGGTTGCCATCAATTTGCCCGGCGGTTTACAAGCTATCAATTCTTCATGCGAGCGATACTAGATTAGTAACCGGCATAGCCATTAGATTCGCATTTGTGGAGTAAATCCACTCCACAATGTTTTGTCGTGTAATGGGGCCTAGTTTTATCGCTGTAAACGAACAATCGGGCAGAAGTCTGCAGTAATGCATTCCCTTACACAAAGAACGAGGAAAGTAATGGGGAAATGGAATAATCGTCGATTACGACCGAATTGATAAGAGTTTTTGATTGTATAAGGCGTAACGATGACGATGTAGGCACGAGAGATTTTTTCGTCAAAGAAAGCAAAAAAAATTTTTCCAAATTTGAGAGGCGAGATTTGAAAAATAAAGTTTTTATGGTAGGGAAATTAAATTTTTACAATCAAAATGGAAATGAAAAAAATTCGCCAATCATGAATTTATAAAAATATTCACTTATAGGTTTTTTCTAGCGGAAATAACTTTTAGTGTAGTGATTTTGGTTGGAATTGTGGTCGTCTTGTTTTATAGTAATACCTACTTGAATCCTTAAAATGTTTAAAAAAAACGTATTTTTTTAAATTTTTTATACTTACGAGAAATTATTCTTTTTAGGGAATTCTCCTGTGCAGTTTTTAGCGTTTTCTCCCTCTAGGAGCATTGCCGATTTTTTTTTGCTACCAAAAATTTTTCCCGGAATACTTGAATTTTTTTGGGTAGCCAAAAATTATTTTTTGAAAAATTCAAAAATCGAATTTTAAAGCTTTTTTTGGTTAAAAAACTAAAATTATTTTGGGAAATTTTTTTAGTAAACTCAGCAAAATCCAGCGAGCAATAAAAAAATAGAAATCCGATTTGAGGAAACCCCTGAAAATATCAAAAAAGTAAAACCAGGGGAAATCGATCAATTTTCGAGCTACCAAAACAGTTGCACGGAAATTTCGCGGAAAACACCTTATTCAAGGGTAAATGACGCGAGAAAAACGGGAAAATTTCCGAAAAAATTCAAAATAATTAATTATTGTAAAATCTTGATTTTTATGTTAAAAAAAAAATCGTAAATGATTTTATCTCCGTCAAACTACTGATTTTTGAGTTTAAAAAAATTGGAAAATAGTCATTATCATTATTATTATTATTATTATTATTATTATTCTATCCATTGACCCCCAGTACAAATATAGCAACGATAATTCGTCAGGGTGCTCGGGGGTTATTAATTTTCCATTTTGTACTTACATTTCCCGTCATAATCAGCTTCCATCCTTCCTCCCGGGGAATTTCCCGCACCGCGGGGGAAAAAATCGTCCCTCAACGTTCAAGAGAGCGCTCAACTCTAAGTCTCCTTAAATCGCTCCTGCCACAGTTTTTGAAAAATGTTGCCCCCTCTAATTAGCGGAGCTCAACTCGTCCTTCAGTACAATGGGGCGAAATACTTTCCTTCCTCTTTTCGTAATCCTTTTCATCCCGGTGTCCAATAATTCTCCTTTGCCGTCCCGCCGGTCGTCCTTCTTCGAAATGCCAGTTTATTATCTGCCGTCGGAATTGGGAAAAATAACAGGATGTTTTACAGACATTGTTTGAAAGGAGGGGGAAATAATTTTTTTTTTTCAATAAATTTATCAATTCCGTCGCAAGACCATAGGGAGGTTAGTGAAGACATTAAAGGTATCAAAGCCGAAGATATCAAAGATACAAAAAAATTTATTTTTTATTTTCTTCTACGAGTTTCCTGACTATACGTCTTATACCTGGGGATTTATGAAGTATTATATCACATATAAAATTGTCTTTCTTAAAACAGTCGATTTTTTGGCTCATTTGGTACAATTTTTGTTCCATAAAATATTTATTGGGCCCAAGGGAAATTGCACTTATTTAGCTCTGAAGATTTTTCGTGTTTTCGACTTTATTTCAGTTAAATGGCCATAAGTTCCTCAAATTATAAAGTAATTGAAAAAATAAGGATATCTTTGGAAAGACCATTAAATTTCCTAAAACCTTGCGGTATTTTAAACTTTCTAGCATCAAGTTTAATAAGCACAAAACTGGCTCAAAATTGAAAATTGTAATTTTTTTTTTTAATTACAAATTTTTTAACGTGCGTTAAGGAAGAGAAAAATATGGAAAAAACCGGCGAATGTTACGGGAAACACTGGCTGAAAATGTCAGCTTTCCGACGGTATAGTCATTTTCGATTTACCACGCTGGTTAGAGGAGAAAACGACGTTTTAGTGAGGCACAGTCGAAAACACGAAAAAAGTTCACTTCCTCTTGGGTTCAATAAAAATTGTATGCAGCTCAATACATTGGTCGAAGCACATAAACGAATCCATTTTGAAGGTATTGCACTTTTGAAATACGATTTCTGGAACAATGGACGAAATTTTTCCCTCGGCTTTCGAAAAAAGTCTACCCCAAATCGCTCCTGTCTCAGTTTTGAAAAATAGGGCCCTTCTAATTAGCCGAGCTGGCACAAGGGAAAGAAACCGTTTCCTTCCCCTTTCCTAATCTCTTCCATCCTGGGACCAATAACTCTCCCCTAAGGAAACGTCATTTTACGAGGAATGTCAGTAATTTCCAGAGTTCTTTGGAAAATGAATTCCAGGAATTTCATTCCTGCACGAAGATGCAACGATCGTCGAAAATATAAATCAGGTCAGCGGTTCGGGCGAATCAATTTTTTAAAGGATTTTAGCATTGCAACACCTATTAAGTGTTTAGAAATTTGGATATTTTATTTTTCGGAAGTCATGTCCTTAGTTTTGTGCATAATAACCTGCCAATAACAAAATCCGATTTCGTAAAACCATGAAAAAGTTATGGTGCATATTCCCTCTATCCTCTGGAATTATTTTTACGTCAAAAAGAAGCAGACATCTATTAACGGGATGATTTCAAAAATGCAATTTTCAAAATTTGCAACAAAGTATATTTTTCTACATTTTTGATCCTAGCAGCCACCAAATTATTTAGAATGTGACCAATATGGTTTGAAATTTCCTGCAATAAAATATGGAAGAAAGCAATCGTGTGTTATCGATGCATCACTGGTTTAAAGGTTGTTAAAAAGTAAATTATCAAGAAGAACATTACGAATTTAGTATCTCATGAAACATTTTATTCCTGAAAATTACAATTCGAATTTCAGCGAATCAGGAAAACGTCAATTTCGCTGCGAAGTTTTCTGAATCGGAATGGTTCCATCGGAAAATGTGACACCGGGACAAAGCCATTGTAATGTCGAGTGGTAACTCAAAATCGATAGATGAAGATAATGGGGGCCCGGCAATTTCGAAGACTAGACACTTGCAAAACACAACACTGCGGAAGGGCGGAATTGGAAAGCATTTCCCGACAGCTCCTTCAAAACTCATCAGCACTCGAAGGTTGTTGTGATTCGAAATGTGACGGGAAATATTGACGAGGTGGAAAAAGGTGCGAGACTTGGAGGGAGTCCTTTTATAAATGTCAATCCTCGAAGAACCGAATTGACAAGGCGAGACGTTCGAGAAAGGCGCATTCTAACAATTCGACGAAATTTCAGTCAATTTCTCGAGATTTTTGTTCGTGGTTTTGACATTGACTCAGTAAAATGGCCGTAGCGCCTCGAATATTGGAGAAATTGCAAAAATAAGGATACCGTTGAAAAGAGCGTTAAATTTCCAATAAACTGACGGTATTGGCGGTTTTCAAACTTTAGGTTAAATAAGCAAGAAATTGGGCCAAAGTTGACAATTGCTCAATTTTCGAAAACTTCCAGGTTTTAGCGTTCGTTTAGGAGTAGGAAAAAAATAGAAAAAGGCCTCGTACATTTTGGGTAAAACTGGTTTATAATATCAGCTTTCCAACGGTATAGTCATTTTTGCATTTTTGTTACTTATTGCCCGAAAAATTAACGTTAAAATGCGAAAAAACGTTTTACCCCATTCAAACGTCGATTTTTCGGGTAATAAATAACGTAAATGCAAAAATGACTATACCGTTGGAAAGCTGATATTTCAAGCCAGTTTTTCCCGGAACTTGCGCGAGATTTTTGCATTTTTCCTAGTTCAAAACAAACGTTAAAAAAGGTAATTTTTGGAAATTGAGCAATTTTTGACTTGGGCCCAATTTTGCGCTCATTTAAATTAATTTTAGATGATCGCAAATACCTTGGGTTTATTGGAAATTTAACGCTCTTTTCAACGGCATCCTCATTTTTGTGATTACTCAAATATTTGAGGCACTTATGGTCATTCTACTGAAGCAAAGTCGAAAATAAGAAAAAACTTTGATGGCAAAAAACTGTACTTTTTCTGCGGCTCACAAAAAAGTTTACAGAACAGATATTGTAGCAAATGAGCAGGAGAATATACCACTTAAAGACATTCTTAAGGGTGAACAACTGATATATCTACCCGAACAGTTCAGTACAGAATATAAAAAGCCTGGCATCCTGCTCAGCTCATATTTTCACTCATTTAACGTTACATCGACTTGAAAACTCCAAAAATCAAGGCCCCTGTAAGATAAGGGCGTAATATTGCTTCAGGTGTAATATGACGGCGTGCCTTGGAAGCGTTTCGTCGAAAAGCATCCCGAGCATCCGGGGGAGAATTCGTTAGGGAAAAATTCGCCCTAATTTGCGCGCAAACTCGTCGCAGGAAACTCCTTCACAATGAAACAAAAGCCACCTTCCTCCCCTTTTCTTAAATCCCTTGATCCTGGGCCCATAACTCTTGGCTGACGCTAGTGCAAGGCCTAAGGGCCAGTTTATTAGGTGCTAGTCTCTCCTAGTTGCTAAGTTCCCTCTTGAATAAATCTCGCGTTCCTCTTTCCGGAACTTGGGCGGGGTGAATCGCGCGAAAAATTGTCAGCGAACGAAAATTGCGAGGGAATGTTAAAAATTGGCTTGAATGATTAATTTATTCAAAAAGTAATTCTATTATTGAATAGAAAACTGAAATTCAGATGGGTAAAATATGGGGAAAATTCGCTAATTTGGAGGGACTGATGCTCGGAAATCTTTAAAACGCCTATGAAGTGGATTAAAAACAAATTGGAAAAGTTTCTGGATTCTGTATGACTTGAATCGAATCGTAGGACCAAAGGCCACGAAATCGGTTCGATTTGTTGGCTTTAAAAATTAGAAATTACCTGTGGAGCGCGAAGGATTTTAACAAGAGAAAATTTCGAAACCTGTTTTTTATGTTCCCAGAAAAAACAATGAAACACTGAATCGATATTGAGCGTTCAAGGCGAATTACCAAACCCCTTACGAGCATCAGCACGCGATTTTTTGTTACATTTCTATAAATGAAATTTATTTCCAGGTCGACATTGAAAACAACAACTTTTCCAGTTGATTCCAAGAAAGAAAGAAAAAAAAACGCCGAACGACACGAAGGTGCGGCCAAGGCAGGCCCAACACATTCGATAATCGAATCCCCTACGGCCAGCAGTTTGAGCCGTCGGTGGGCGTGTCCAGCAGTGGCAGTCGCTGATTGGCTGAGCGGCCCACGTACCGCCGAGGCGGCTACTACGGGCCCGCCGCCACGCTGGGTGCCGCAAGGCGGCGGTTCCGTGGACGCGACCGGCGAGCCTCTAGAGCCGCCGTGCCTCAAGACGTGGGGCATGAGGCCGCTTCGAACCGCCTCTGCGGCCCGTGACCGGAAACCCGGCCCTCGAAATTCATCACGATTTCAGTTTTTCTTGAACAACTTATCAAACACTGAACCGATATTGATCATTCGAGGCGTATCCACAGAAGTCTCCCTTTCAAGTCTCAACGTTTTAAATTTTAGACAAATTTTCGCGATTTTCCCTAGCATTTTTTGTCGAAATCGGTCAAATTTATATTGACACCGTTTCGATGGCGGAAATTATGAATCAACAATCGGCGGCATTACAGTGCAAACAGCTCAGCAAACCGCGCTTTCAAGCCTTCCGGATCAAAAAGGGATTATAATGTTTTGAAAGGGTGGCCTTCATCAGGAATAAGGGGCCACTCCAATTCCGCCCGCTATCTCGTTTGCGCCGAAAATTCCCCGCCGAACACTTTCGAGTGCCGGTGCGGCGGATAATTTATTCAGACAACGGGCGGCGTTTCGTTCGGGGCGGCTCTTCGGCCGGAGTCTTTCCCCTTTTTCCGGGCGTCCTCGTTAAAACGCGCCTTGAGCGGCGGCGGTTGATAGGCGCAAGATAAAACGCTAGATTTCGCAGCCGGCGGCCAATTTGCAAAGTGCGCGGATGACTCGCGGTACTTCCGAATTCAGAATGTTTCAGGCGCGCATTTGCGCAGGTGCGCAGATAACACGCAATACTTCCATATTTTGATACGCGAATTTCTGACACAATTTGATCGTATTTTGACTACTTTTGAGGCTGTTTAGGTCGAAAAAATTAAAATGAAAACTCACTATGCAAATTTTAACTATATCACCATATTAATTATCGTAAAAATTCTCAATCCGGAAGAGGAAAAACGTAAAATGGGCACGTTTAAAACAATAAAATCGTTCCCGACCCGGATAAACTCGTTCGAAAAGACAATAAACGGGTTCGAACTGCCCATTCATCGCCATCGATATAATTGTTTCACGATTTAATTGGGGTACAACTGCACCCCCTCGAGGTTGGGATCCTTTTTTTTTCGAGATTTTTTTAATATGGCGGAAAAGGCGATGAAAACTCCGACGGCCTGGATTCTGTTATTTATAGGGGCCGGAAAAAGGCGAGAGAAAAGTTTAATTCGCTGTGATGGAATTTATTCGGATGTGCGTGCCGGAATGCGGATAACCGTTCCTGAGCTCAAGGAACGGACAGGGGAAAATAGGGGGTGGATCCGAGAACGTATTTTTTTTCAACCCTTCCGTTTTTTTCCCTATCGTCTCGCAGGGGAAGATTGGACCGCACGTGGATCGTTATACGAGATTCATATGGAAATATGAAATATTTCCAGAATAAGAAAGGAGACGGAGATGGGGAATCCTTTTCAATGCAGCCGGAACAATATGCCGCGAAGGAAATCGCCTCGGATTGCGAACAAGTGCGGGAAAACAGGTTATTCGAATATGGGCCGAATTGCAATTCGATTCAGTAGTTGTGCGGAAAACACCGCATTTTCACTACCTGCAGCGGGAATAAACAAGTCGTGAATGGCGAATCTGAAAAATGTGATTTTGGCCCGCATTTTGTACCCTTTAAACAGCTCTCAACGAACGGCGTCTGAAAAAACGTAGAATTCTGTGTTCGCACAGTTTTACCAAAAAATTCCAGCGAAAAAATTACGATTTAATATTTTTTTTCGAAAAAAAGTTGTTGATAAAAAAGTTTTTTTCTGGGGAAGCTCATTTTTCCATGAGGAGTCAGTTTTATTTGATTTTTTTATGGTCTACTTATTTTATTATTTTTTCCTACTCAAAAGAGCGATGAAAATTCAGAAATGTTTCCTGTAATTTAACTAGATACTCAAAGGCTTCACTTTTTCAAAATTTTAGGATTTTATTTGAAGGTTCTAACAAAGTTTTGAGTTTTTTTCTTTTAATCCCAAAAGTTGACCTTCAAATGCGTTTCTGACCACTAAAATCCGAATGATTTTAGTATTTTATTGAATGAAAATTGGTCAAAAACCTTCGAGGAATTCAACGAGTTAAACAGTAAACAATTTTCGAGGAAAAAACCCTCAAATCAGCGAAAAACTAGAACAAGAGTAACCATTTTCCAAAAATCCAAAAAAGACAACTGTTTTACGAATTTTTAGACAAAAATCGCAAAGTAACTTATGGTAAATCGAGCGAAAAAACTGGGAGAAATACTTGAAAAATTTCAAACCCGCGGCATCATCTCAAAAACAACTTTTTCTGCAATAAAAATGAAGGCCATACCATGCTGATTTATTAAAGTTTAAATTTCTCAATCGGAACCCCCTTTCAAGAGCAAACCACAAATTTTGAGACTAATTTCCCCCAAAAAAAATTCTAAAATTAGCCCCCACCTAGCGTTTTCAAAATGAAATTTTGTTTCAACGATTTCTCAGCTAAGGCTGAAGCGATTTTGGCCTTGTGAACCTTATTATCCCCTATTTTGACAAGGAAATGATAATAACTATGTTAAAAGTTTAGTAAAATTTAAAAAATTATTGCCACTTCAAATTGACCAAAATTAAAGGGTTTTAACTTAAACCCCTATAATTTAGGTCAATTCGAAGGGGCAATAATTTTTTTTTAATTTACTGAAATGTTGAAAATGTATTAAATTAAAATTATTTCCACTTCAAATTGACTAAAATTAAAGGGTTTTAACTAAAAACCCTATAATTTAGTTCAATTCGAAGGGGCAATAATTTTTTTTCAATTTACTAAAATTTGAAAATGTTATCAAAACCAAAATAAAATTGTATTATATCGTGCAAAAACAAAAAAAAAATGTAATTGAGCTTAACGGGAGGTTTTGTCTCGAAATAATTGGAAGACTTCCAACCGTTAAATGATGTACATTTTATAGAAAACATTTACAAGACTCGTCGTTCAACTTTGCGATTCAACTCGCAAAGTTAACACGCCCGGCCGGCGGTTTCGAAAAACTTGGAAATTAAGTCCCCCCCTAGTTGAGCGGGAACTTGGCTTGTTAATTAACCTCGCCAAAGTCATTGTCTGGCGGGCAGTTAGTGGAACTCATAAGAGGACGGGGAACTTTCGTCTTTAAAAAAGTTAGAGCGAGATAGGCTTTGGAATAAGCTTCTTTGACTTGTAACAGTATTTTCCTCCTCTTTTTTCAGCAACCTTTACGTGCTGTCATTTTTCCGAAGGGCGTCATTTGTCAACTGCCATATCCTCCACTTGAAGCACAATTCGACCTCAACTTTGCTAGATCCTCTCATCTTAGTCGAAGATTAAGTTCAGAAAGGAAACCATTCTCGGGACTTTTTCTTACATAATATGTAACACGGGTACCTAATAATACAATAAGTAATATCCGTGATACAAATATTAACTTTAGTACAGTGATTTTTTGAAAAATTCGCGCGAAAAAAATTCGTTTTTTGCGTTTATTGCATTTAAACTTGAATTTTCCCTTGAAATCGATGCATAATGAACAAATTAATAACAATTAAAACTAAAGTTTCATGAAATCGATAGATAAACGTCAAGTTGAGATTGATACATAATAAACTAATTAATTATAATCGCCAAGTTGAAATCGATAGATTTAAACTCAAATTTCACCTTCAAATCGATAGATAATTGCCAAGTTGAAATTAATACATGATAAACTAATTAATTATAATCGCCAAGTTAAATCGATACATTTAAACTCAAATTTTACCTCGAAATCGATACATAATTGCCAAGTTGACCATACCGTTAGAAAGCTGATTGAATTTACAAGTTTTCCTTGAATCTTGCATCTTCAAGAACGTTTTTGTTCATTAAAATCCTCCCAAAGAAGAATTTTTGAAAACGATTGTTTTCGATTTTCGATGTTTGACACGGAATTGGTTTAGGATTACGAACGTACCAAAGATTTATAGAAAATTTAACGCAGAATTCAAAAATGTGCACAAAAATTGGAATGATTGATTTACAAGCTGAGAAATGTGGGTTTTAGTGGATTTCTGTCTAGAAAAAAATCGTCAAAAAATCATATTTTCGTAATGACTAGAGATAGAAAAGTGCGATTGATGGCATTTTGCTTCAGTATGAAAAATGTTTTCTTTACATCGAATGCAAGGCACCCTGTACAAGCAAACATTTCCAACTGGTAACGTAAGACCATCATTTAGATGAATTATGGGCTAAAAAATAATATTTTCCCGAATTTCTCGAAATTTATTCGTAAATTTCAAGACGAAAAGTAGAAATTTCACTCCTGAAGTACCTAAACATAATGAGATTAGCCTGTTATTGGTCTGGGCGGCCATTCGAAAATCGAAACGTTCATTGTCGTGTTTTCTAACTTCAATTACTCGAACCGAGCAATCAGCTCGGCGAGCGAATTAATGGAACAGCTCGTCCGAATTGTTCCCGGCCTATTTTCCGAATAGGTCACGGGACGTTACCCTGGCGGGAAAGGAAATCTCCGCGTTTGATCCTGAAGACATTTCCAGCTCGAGGCTGAGGCCAGCAGCACAATGGCTGCCACAGCACCGACCGTTTCGCTAATCCGCTGAATCCCTTTCGCACCATAACTCTTCCCCCCGACCCCCGCCCGCTCGACTGCTCGGTTACTTTTGTGAAAACGGAAGAGTTAGGGGGTGGGGGGGGGTCCTCGTAAGGGTCAGTTTATTAGGTGCTAGGTCGTGCCGTTTCCCATGATCTCCGGCCGGGGCTTTTTCTTATGCCGCTTTCGGACAAATCCCCTCTTGAAAGGTTTTTCATGGTCTCCCCGGATAGGGCCTTGGGCAATTAAATATCGAGACGGACCAGAAAATCGGATATAGAAGGATTAAAATAGAAAAAATAAAAATTCGAGCTAATAACAAAAAATTGATAGTAAAAGTTGATAATTTTGAGAGCCGAAGAATTCATGCCAATTCATTGGCATAATACGTTCATTTTGGCGCAGCATGTACACCAGAGTACCAACTTTTTATTATTTCCACCATAAAAATTCGAGCTAATAACTAAAAAAGGATAATAAAAATTTATGATTTCGATCTTCCAAAATTCATGCCAATTTCTTGACATAATACGTTCATTTTTGCAAAGCAGGCACACCAGAGTACCTACCTCGTATTATGGTGGACAAAATTATTGAAACAATGAGGGAGTGAGAGAGGAGTGAGAGGTTTATTACTGAAACATCGACCAAAAGTCTCCATGAGATTGGTAGTTCCCCTTCTCTTTTATTCCAATTACGATATTTTAAAACAGAATTTTCGTATTAGTAAAATTCTTCGACCCAAATGACGCATTTGCATTAAAATGCATTTATTTTAACGTTATTCACTCCCTCACTTTTGAAATTCTTCAAAAAAATGAGGGAGTGAAGCGTGAGGGAATGAAGCGTGAGGAAGTGAAGCGTGAGGGAATGAAGAGTGAGGAAGTGAAGCGTGAGGGAGGAGAATTTTCAAGATTTTTATCTTTTAAATTGTTTATATCCTTTTAGAAATAAAAACGACCGTGGAATAAAAAGCCGGACATATTTAATGGATGTTTTATTATTATCAGCTCAATATATTCAATAATTATCTTATTTATTTAAATGATCTAAAATAATTCATTAATCTAAATTTGATTAATTTATCTAAAATAATTTACCTAAAGTATGGATTGGGGATTCGCTAAATTCTCGGCCCAATAACAATAATAGGCCCTTGAATGGGAATGAATCCTTAGAATATTCCGTTATTGTATTGCTATAAACCAATTTCGGCCCAATTATCCTCCTGACTTGAAAGGGACCTTTGAAACGGCTTCGGTTCCCATTGTCTTCGGCCATTTCTGCGGAGTCAAATTAGCAACAGTCATCCCCTTCAGTCTTACCTTATGATTGATTTAGTCCGTCTGCTCCGAGACTGGGAATCGGAGGATTGGCCATATTTAGATAATAAGGCACCTAAATGATTCTAAATTAGATCGATTCTGAATGGGAAAGTACAGAATAGTATTTTTAATAAAATAATAATATTTTCGTTTCCAGTCTACTACCCAAAAGGCGAAAAAAGCGAGTAATCGTGGAAAAGAATTTGAATGGGAATATATTTGAACAGTCAAAAAAATCCGCTTTTTATAATTCGAAAAAAAATCCGACTCCATACCGAAAAATACGATCCATCGGTTTCTCATCTGGAAAATCCCGATACCATACGTCGTGTTTTAATTAACAACGCAAATTCGACCGAAACGGAATAATTCGGATCCAAATGATCAGCGGGAGAGTATTGTGCGGTTCTGCCAGAAAAGGACGTCAACGGCAAATGGAAAATAGCGGTCGGCGTTTGTTTGGGGCCGGGGAAAATCATAATGCAAATGAGACATCCTGCACGAAGGGAAAAAATTTCCCGGGGCTGGACGAATTGCGAAGAAACCAATCGGGTCGGTGGAAATAGCGATTTGAGTTTGTCCGAGGAAAGTTCCCGATGAAACAACTTCTACCCCCCCACCGGTTCGGGGAAATTCGCATTGAAAATCGTCGGATTTGAATCACCGGTATCTGGAGCTGTGAGATATCTTCGAGATATTAGAAATTATCGGCAGGATCGACGAGTTTTGAGAACGAATATAGAGTTAGTTTGAAAAACAACAATAATAGTTTAGAATAATTATTATGCGACATTGGTACGGGATGAATTTGTCAAAACATAAAAAGGTAACGTACTGATATTTTACTGGGTTTGGAGAAGTCGTACGTGAAAAACGAGACGAACTATAACAAGATCAAAAACGAGATGAAAGTGAACGAAATCGAAAACGAGATGAACTATAACAAGATCAAAAACGAGATGAAAGTAAACGAAATCGAAAACGAGATGAACTATAACAAGATCAAAAACGAGATGAAAGTGAACGAGATCGAAAACGAGATGAACTATAACAAGATCAAAAACGAGATGAACGTGAACGAAATCGAAAATGAGATGAACTATAACAAGATCAAAAACGAGATGAACGTGAACGAAATCGAAAATGAGATGAACTATAACAAGATCAAAAACGAGATGAAAGTGAACAAGATCGAAAACGAAACGAACTATAACAACATCAAAAACGAGATCGAAAATGAGATGAACTTGAACGAGATCAAAAACGAGCTGAACTAGAACAAGATATAAAACGAGATGAAAGTGAACGAAATCGAAAACGAGATGAACTATAACAAGATATAAAACGAGATGAAAGTGAACGAAATCGAAAACGAGATGAACTATAACAAGATCAAAAACGAGATGAAAGTGAACGAAATCGAAAATGAGATGAACTTGATCGAGATCAAAAACGAGATGAACGTGAACGAAATCGAAAATGAGATGAACTATAACAAGATCAAAAACGAGATGAACTTTAACGAGATCAAAAACGAGATGAACTATAACAAGATCAAAAACGAGATGAAAGTGAACGAGATCAAAAACGAGATGAACTATAACAAGATCAAAAACGAGATGAAAGTGAACGAGATCGAAAATGAGATGAACTTGAACGAGATCAAAAACGAGATGAACTTGAACAAGATCAAAAACGAGATGAACTATAACAAGATCAAAAACGAGATGAACTTGAACAAGATCAAAAACGAGATGAAAGTGAACAAGATCAAAAACGAGATGAAAGTGAACAAGATCAAAAACGAGATGAACGTGAACGAAATCGAAAATGAGATGAACTTGATCGAGATCAAAAACGAGATGAACGTGAACGAAATCGAAAATGAGATGAACTATAACAAGATCAAAAACGAGATGAAAGTGAACAAGATCGAAAACGAAACGAACTATAACAACATCAAAAACGAGATCGAAAATGAGATGAACTTGAACGAGATCAAAAACGAGATGAAAGTGAACGAAATCGAAAATGAGATGAACTTGAACGAGATCAAAAACGAGATGAACTAGAACAAGATATAAAACGAGATGAAAGTGAACGAAATCGAAAATGAGATGAACTTGATCGAGATCAAAAACGAGATGAAAGTAAACGAAATCGAAAACGAGATGAACGTGAACGAAATCGAAAATGAGATGAACTTGATCGAGATCAAAAACGAGATGAACGTGAACGAAATCGAAAATGAGATGAACTATAACAAGATCAAAAACGAGATGAAAGTGAACAATATCGAAAACGAAACGAACTATAACAACATCAAAAACGAGATCGAAAATGAGATGAACTTGAACGAGATCAAAAACGAGATGAAGGTGAACGAGATCGAAAATGAGATGAACTTGAACGAGATCAAAAACGAGATGAACTATAACATGATATAAAACGAGATGAAAGTGAACGAAATCGAAAACGAGATGAACTATAACAAGATCAAAAACGAGATGAAAGTGAACGAAATCGAAAATGAGATGAACTTGATCGAGATCAAAAACGAGATGAAAGTAAACGAAATCGAAAACGAGATGAACGTGAACGAAATCGAAAATGAGATGAACTTGATCGAGATCAAAAACGAGATGAACGTGAACGAAATCGAAAATGAGATGAACTATAACAAGATCAAAAACGAGATGAAAGTGAACAAGATCGAAAACGAAACGAACTATAACAACATCAAAAACGAGATCGAAAATGAGATGAACTTGAACGAGATCAAAAACGAGATGAAGGTGAACGAGATCGAAAATGAGTTGAACTTGAACGAGATCAAAAACGAGATGAACTATAACAAGATATAAAACGAGATGAAAGTGAACGAAATCGAAAACGAGATGAACTATAACAAGATCAAAAACGAGATGAAAGTGAACGAAATCGAAAATGAGATGAACTTGATCGAGATCAAAAACGAGATGAACGTGAACGAAATCGAAAATGAGATGAACTATAAAAAGATCAAAAACGAGATGAAAGTGAACAAGATCAAAATCGAGATGAAAGTGAACAAGATCAAAAACGAGATGAACGTGAACAAAATCGAAAATGAGATGAACTTGATCGAGATCAAAAACGAGATGAACGTGAACGAAATCGAAAATGAGATGAACTATAACAAGATCAAAAACGAGATGAAAGTGAACAAGATCGAAAACGAAACGAACTATAACCACATCAAAAACGAGATCGAAAATGAGATGAACTTGAACGAGATCAAAAACGAGATGAAAGTGAACGAAATCGAAAATGAGATGAACTTGAACGAGATCAAAAACGAGATGAAAGTGAACGAAATCGAAAATGAGATGAACTTGAACGAGATCAAAAACGAGATGAACTAGAACAAGATATAAAACGAGATGAAAGTGAACGAAATCGAAAACGAGATGAACTATAACAAGATCAAAAACGAGATGAAAGTGAACGAAATCGAAAATGAGATGAACTTGATCGAGATCAAAAACGAGATGAACGTGAACGAAATCGAAAATGAGATGAACTATAACAAGATCAAAAACGAGATGAAAGTGAACAATATCGAAAACGAAACGAACTATAACAACATCAAAAACGAGATCGAAAATGAGATGAACTTGAACGAGATCAAAAACGAGATGAAGGTGAACGAGATCGAAAATGAGATGAACTTGAACGAGATCAAAAACGAGATGAACTATAACAAGATATAAAACGAGATGAAAGTGAACGAAATCGAAAACGAGATGAACTATAACAAGATCAAAAACGAGATGAAAGTGAACGAAATCGAAAATGAGATGAACTATAACAAGATCAAAAACGAGATGAAAGTGAACAAGATCGAAAACGAAACGAACTATAACAACATCAAAAACGAGATCGAAAATGAGATGAACTTGAACGAGATCAAAAACGAGATGAAGGTGAACGAGATCGAAAACGAGATGAACTATAACAAGATCAAAAACGAGATGAAAGTGAACGAAATCGAAAATGAGATGAACTATAACAAGATCAAAAACGAGATGAAAGTGAACAAGATCGAAAACGAAACGAACTATAACAACATCAAAAACGAGATCGAAAATGAGATGAACTTGAACGAGATCAAAAACGAGATGAAAGTGAACGAGATCGAAAATGAGATGAACTTGAACGAGATCAAAAACGAGATGAACTATAACAAGATCAAAAACGAGATGAAAGTGAACGAGATCAAAAACGAGATGAACTATAACAAGATCAAAAACGAGATGAAAGTGAACGAAATCGAAAATGAGATGAACTATAACAAGATCAAAAACGAGATGAAAGTGAACGAGATCGAAAATGCGATGAACTTGATCGAGATCAAAAACGAGATGAACGTGAACGAAATCGAAAATGAGATGAACTATAACAAGATCAAAAACGAGATGAAAGTGAACAAGATCGAAAACGAAACGAACTATAACAACATCAAAAACGAGATCGAAAATGAGATGAACTTGAACGAGATCAAAAACGAGATGAAGGTGAACGAAATCGAAAATGAGATGAACTATAACAAGATCAAAAACGAGATGAAAGTGAACAATATCGAAAACGAAACGAACTATAACAACATCAAAAACGAGATCGAAAATGAGATGAACTTGAACGAGATCAAAAACGAGATGAAGGTGAACGAAATCGAAAATGAGATGAACTATAACAAGATCAAAAACGAGATGAAAGTGAACGAAATCGAAAATGAGATGAAAGTGAACAATATCGAAAACGAAACGAACTATAACAACATCAAAAACGAGATCGAAAATGAGATGAACTTGAACGAGATCAAAAACGAGATGAAGGTGAACGAAATCGAAAATGAGATGAACTTGAACGAGATCAAAAACGAGATGAACTATAACAAGATATAAAACGAGATGAAAGTGAACGAAATCGAAAACGAGATGAACTATAACAAGATCAAAAACGAGATGAAAGTGAACGAAATCGAAAATGAGATGAACTATAACAAGATCAAAAACGAGATGAAAGTGAACAAGATCGAAAACGAAACGAACTATAACAACATCAAAAACGAGATCGAAAATGAGATGAACTTGAACGAGATCAAAAACGAGATGAACTATAACAAGATCAAAAACGAGATGAAAGTGAACGAAATCGAAAATGAGATGAACTTTTACAAGATCAAAAACGAGATGAATTTGAACGAAATCGAAAATGAGATGAACTTGAACGAGATCAAAAACGAGATGAACGTGAACGAAATCGAAAATGAGATGAACTATAACAAGATCAAAAACGAGATGAAAGTGAACAAGATCGAAAACGAAACGAACTATAACAACATCAAAAACGAGATCGAAAATGAGATGAACTTGAACGAGATCAAAAACGAGATGAAAGTGAACGAGATCGAAAATGAGATGAACTTGAACGAGATCAAAAACGAGATGAACTATAACAAGATATAAAACGAGATGAAAGTGAACGAAATCGAAAACGAGATGAACTATAACAAGATCAAAAACGAGATAAACGTGAACGAAATCGAAAATGAGATGAACTATAACAAGATCAAAAACGAGATGAAAGTGAACAAGATCAAAAACGAGATGAAAGTGAACAAGATCAAAAACGAGATGAAAGTGAACAAGATCAAAAACGAGATGAACTATAACAAGATCAAAAACGAGATGAAAGTGAACAAGATCAAAAACGAGATGAAAGTGAACGAGATCGAAAATGAGATGAACTATAACAAGATCAAAAACGAGATGAAAGTAAACGAAATCGAAAACGAGATGAACGTGAACGAAATCGAAAACGAGATGAACTATAACAAGATCAAAAACGAGATGAAAGTGAACAAGATCAAAATCGAGATGAAAGTGAACAAGATCAAAAACGAGATGAACGTGAACGAAATCGAAAATGAGATGAACTTGATCGAGATCAAAAACGAGATGAACGTGAACGAAATCGAAAATGAGATGAACTATAACAAGATCAAAAACGAGATGAAAGTGAACAAGATCGAAAACGAAACGAACTATAACAACATCAAAAACGAGATCGAAAATGAGATGAACTTGAACGAGATCAAAAACGAGATGAAAGTGAACGAGATCGAAAATGAGATGAACTTGAACGAGATCAAAAACGAGATGAACTATAACAAGATCAAAAACGAGATGAAAGTGAACGAGATCGAAAATGAGATGAACTATAACAAGATCAAAAACGAGATGAAAGTGAACAAGATCAAAATCGAGATGAAAGTGAACAAGATCAAAAACGAGATGAACGTGAAGAAAATCAAAAACGAGAAGAACGTAAACGAGATCGAAAATGAGATGAACTATAACAACATCAAAAACGAGATGAAAGTAAACGAGATCGAAAATGAGATGAACTTGAACGAGATCAAAAACGAGATGAAAGTGAACGAGATCGAAAACGAAGTTCATTGAATTGTTCACGAATTGATCTTGTTAAAGTTCATTTCGTTTTTGATCTCGTTCAAGTTCATCTCATTTTCGATCTAGTTTACTTTCATCTCGTTTTTGATGTTGTTATAGTTCATCTCGTTTTTGATCTTGTTATAGTTCATCTCGTTTTTGATCTTGTTATAGTTCATCTCGTTTTTGATCTCGTTCAAGTTCATCTCATTTTCGATCTCGTTTTTGATGTTGTTATAGTTCGTTTCGTTTTTGATCTTGTTCACTTTCATCTCGTTTTTGATCTTGTTAAAGTTCATCTCGTTTTTGATCTTGTTCACTTTCATCTCGTTTTTGATCTTGTTATAGTTCATCTCGTTTTCGATTTCGTTCACGTTCATCTCGTTTTTGATCTTGTTATAGTTCATCTCATTTTCGATCTCGTTCACTTTCATCTCGTTTTTGATCTTGTTATAGTTCGTTTCGTTTTTGATCTCGTTCACTTTCATCTCGTTTTTGATCTCGTTCAAATTCATCTCGTTTTTGATCTTGTTATAGTTCATCTCGTTTTTGATCTCGTTCAAGATCATTTCGTTTTTGATCTCGTTCACTTTCATCTCGTTTTTGATCTTGTTCACTTTCATCTCGTTTTTGATCTTGTTATAGTTCATCTCATTTTCGATTTCGTTCACTTTCATCTCGTTTTTGATCTTGTTAAAGTTCATCTCGTTTTTGATCTCGTTCAAGTTTATCTCGTTTTTGACCTTGTTGATATCATTTTTCATCTCGACCAAGTTGATCTTGTTTTTTGGCTGGGTTGGCTTGTTGAGACGGAAATTTTTTAATGAATTCATACTTACTTTAACATTTTCAACTTTTGTTTT
This sequence comes from Nesidiocoris tenuis, assembly GCA_036186465.1. Taxonomy (NCBI): domain Eukaryota; kingdom Metazoa; phylum Arthropoda; class Insecta; order Hemiptera; family Miridae; genus Nesidiocoris; species Nesidiocoris tenuis. The sequence continues at coordinate 4,761,277 of AP028923.1, forward strand.
TGATCAACCAATTGGAATTCAGCAGCCGAATTTCGTTTTATCTTCAGTTTACAATCGATCCCAAGAAATTCATCCGCCTTTCATGGAACTTCGTATTGTATCGATCATCTATTTTCCCAGTTCGTTTGGTACAAGTAACTATTTCCAACTTGGTTTAAGGGATCGTGCTGTGAAGTCGTAATTAAAATGCCGAGGGGCGCCCCGTGCCGTATCGAGATAGGACTCCGATTCTGCCTGTAGATAACCTTGACAAATGATATAGGCATCCTAGGGTGAAAACCGTTTCAGTTGTTCCTTCGATGGAAACGAATTTCAGCTTTTAGTTAAGAGATAAACCAACAATTCTTGATAGACGTTCTACGCTATTCGGCCAAAGGAGGGTTGAATTTTTCTTTCGAAATAGACTGCATTGCCACTTTTTGTTTTTTTAAAATAAAAGGACGTTTTGTAATAGAAAAACTTCGTTCTTGATGAAACAATCAACGTAATTAATTTTCTGTTTGTGGTAGACTTTTTCTAGGTTTTATGGAATTAATTAATCAAGGAACGATTTTTTTTCGTTTTTTCTTAGGAAATAAACCTATGTAATTGGTCAGGAAAAAATTTTTGAACACCTTGAAAATTTGTTGGTTTACGTTTCAAGGGGTGTAGAATCTGAATCTGCCATTTTAGATTTTGTTTTGCTTTTGATTTTGATTAAATCGATCGATTGTTTTTATGAGTTAATCAATTGATAATATCAAAAATTATATTAAGATAAAACATATTATGTTTTATATGCAATGCAAAGGAATCAAGGAGTCATATGATGGTTTTTTTCAGACTTCGTTTTAGATTTATTGGAATGGATTATTTTAGATTTGTTAGACAGTTGACTAAATCGATTAATCAGAAATCAAGCACAAGGTTTTTCTTTAATGTTTTTACTTCCATATTTACAGAGTAAATGGAAGTATTGTGATCGTCCTAAAATCGAGAATCGGAACGGAGCTTCAGAAAAAACTTTTTCTTATACACATTTACTCAGAATCACTTCCTGAACAAGTGTCTGTGTGTCCGTTACGTCCGTTACTTCTGTTACGTCCGTTACTTCCGTTACGTCCGTCTGTGGTCATTTACAAAAATGGCCATAACTCCCTCATTTCTCAACCTTTTTTCAAATTTCTTGAACTGAAATGTTTGTCTCGGCAAGACCTAACACCCTGTTTAATCGAAATTTGGATAACGCACAGTACTTCGGATATATTTGCATTTTTAGTGTTTTTTATTTCATTTTTTTCCGGTCACAAAAATGAACCGATTTGAGCGTTCTTGGTCTTAAAATCTTTGTTTTACCTTGCAGAATATGTGGATATTTTTTATATTCCAATAATGTATTGTATTTTTGTTTTGGTCAAATTTTAAAATTTTAGTAGTGAATTTTTTGATATTTTTGACCTGAACATCTTTAAAAGCAGTCAAAATATGATCAAATTGTGTCACAATTTTACGTTTCAAAATATGGAAGTATTGTGTGTTATCTACGCACCACTGGTTTTAGACTCGATGGAATCAATTGAATTTGTTTTGATTTTCATTCAGATTTAACGGAATTAATTGATCGTGGAATCAAGCGGGGTTTATTTTTCGATTATTTCATAGATATAATGGAGTTGATTGATGTTTTTAGATATGGTTCTAGGTTTAATGAAATAAATTGATTTTTTAGATTTTAATTTAGTGGAATTTAATGAAATTAATTGATCAAGGAATCAAGTTCGAGTATTTTTTAGATGTTATTATAGATTTAATGGAAAGAATGGATTTTTTAGTTTTCGTTTTGGCATTAATGGAGTCAACTGTTATTTTTTCTAGATTGTTTTTAGATTGAATGGAATCAACTGATCAAGGAATCAAGTGGACGATTTTTTTCAGATTTTGTTTTAGATTCAATAGCATTACGTGATCTTTTAGAATGGTATGGGAATCGTCTATAAACAGGTTCGGTAATTTCTAGACCAGAGAATGGTTTATGGTTATCATAAGAGATTTTCGGTTCCAAAGTATTTCAATCGTTATGAACTTTATTCGAGTAATTTTTGTTTCCATCCAATTATTTTCGAAAACAACGGCCCATTTTCACAAAAGGGTACCTCCAGAAAGTCATTTCCAGTTCAGCTATCAGAAATTAACTTCGGGTGGGATGTAATTGTCGTTAACATCCACTTTTGCCGTGTTAGCGGCAATTACAGCCCAACTTGGGGGCAGATTGTTAGCTGCTGGACTCAGCTCGTTATCATTTAGCGCCCACGAGTTTGATAATTTGGGCCTTATGAATTATTGCGTTTCGCTGTTTTTTGAAAATATCCTCGCAATCGAGATGGATTTTATTCGGCTCGCATTTTTTTTAGCTACAATGACAACGTGACACAATTTGAAACATGCAAAAAATCAAAAAACGCCCACGTTTCATTGACATAGTTCTTTTGATGTTAGCCGATCATCAGCCTCTTTGGCTAGAATGTTCCACCCCTGTGTAGGGGTGGTATCAAAGCTTTTGCCGGGTTCTTTCGTTCAATTCCGACGAAGGGTTAAAAGTTTAAATGTTTTTCCGCCGTTCAGCATCAAAGGGCCGTGATTGGTTCGATATACGAACGTTTGACCACTCGCTGTCCTCTCGGGCGAATGATTTTAATGGGATTGAACCAGAAAACGCTGTATGCGTATGCAAGAGTCCGAAACAGTTTGTCTTTATTTACGACTTACGCACGATCCAACCAAATGCAGCGTCGAAGGTTCGAAAAAAATTTGAAAATCTGTCGAGCCCAGATCGCAAAAGTGCTACGCGTAACTAAAAATTCATTAAATACGTGGGTGAAAAAAAAATTTTTTTTTGAAAAAATAAACGTTTGCTCACGAAGAAAAATAATGTCCTCGTATTGGTCAAGCAACAGATTTTTCAAAATAAGCACAAGTACCTACCTAAAGTTTTGAACTAATGGTGGTGGTTAGACTGATTGACGAGTTATAAATATAATATAATATAACCTATGAATACGTTCAAGAGCTGAAAAAAGTATAAAAATGTCATAACCGTACGAACTCATTCATTTGAGAACAAGTTGTGGAACCCCATGATTCGAATAGAAACTCAAATTTAGGGAATGGAAGTAGTCGCACACAACCACCACACTGAGCAACACAACCATGACAACCACCCAACAAGGGGTGAAGTGAAAGCAGCAAGTGAAAGGCCAAAAGAGAAAGGATCATTCTAAACTTTGGTGGAACAGACTACTTACATACCTCAAATTTGAGTTTCTATTCGTCAAAACTGTCATAAAATACCCTAAACCAACCTACGTATTTTGCAAGTCAAAACGAACGTACCAAGACTTGAAACGCTCACATCTTGAGTTTGATCTTTCACATTTTTTATGGCCATGGCAAATAAACACAAAAGAAACCCCAGAAAATTCAAGTATAGCGGAAGTACTGCGTGTAATCACAATTTTTTTGCACCTACAAAACAATTTTTTTTTTTACAATAACAACAATTCATTCAATTTAATTAATAATTATTCAAGGACCTGCAAAAGCGAACATGAATTATTGGGATTTTCATCATATCGGCGATACCATAAGCCGTAGGAAGTGCGTCCCATATAGCACACGAGATAGGAAAGTGCGTACTCAGACAATTTAACGGTACGATGAAATATGCACACCTCCGCTATCCCTACAGGGCGATTCAACCTATAAAGTAGGCACCCCATGTTTAACTAGCTCGCTATTTGTTTTACGATCAGCGTAAAATACGTCAGCATAACCGTAATCATAAAGAAGCGGCAAAGCAAAGCTAAAACGACGGGACGGCTCGAACATCATCGATTTTTTATCCGCCCTGACTCGAATATAAACCGCTTTCGGGTGAATTTTTAATGGGAAACGTAAAAGGCTAGCCACAATTCAGGATTTGACAAAAAATTGCGCAAAAACGACACCACTCATGTCAGAATTTCAAAAATCCATTCAGCCATGGTGGAAACTTCATAAATGAAGGTACCTAATTACCTAAATGGATGATAGGTAATTTCAGTTTATGAAAACATCCAAAACCAATTTAAAAAGGTAAGTTCACTGGTCGTCAAGCAGAAAATTTCCGAAAACCCAAGATTACAGCGAATAACTACCGTTCTTCTGCATTCAAACGTAAATTTTTCCACTGAAAAGTTCAATAAATTAAAAAATGACTATACCGTTGGAAAGCTGACATTCTGGGCCAGTTTTTCCTGGAACGTGCACTGGAGATACAGTTTTTTTCTGGCCCAAAACAAACGTTGAAAAATTTGCAATTTCTAATAATTGAGCATTTCTCGACTTTGTCATAATTTCTTGCTGTCTCAACTTGATGCTGGAAAATCGCGAATACCGTAAATTATTGGAAATTTAACGCTTTTTTCAACGGTATACTAATTTTTGTGATTACTTCAATATTTAAGGGACTTATGGTCATTTTACTAAAGTAAAGTCGAAAAAATGAGAAAAAATTTGTAAAAGCGAAAAAAGTGAACTTTTTTGGGGGCTCACAAAAAAATTTATTGAATAAAAATCGTAGAAAATGGGCTGAAGAATCGGTCCCTTTAAACCTCTTCAGTGTGAACACCTGCAAAATGGCTCATTCAGGTTCGAATATTTTGAAAAACTCCACACGAATGAAAAGGCTCGACGTCAGGTGAAGTTGCATAAATTCTAGATATTCGATCGCACGCCCAGCACACACTCAGGATATTACATTTCAAAAGATCATTTTTTTCGCCTCAGACCGCGAGACAGGCCCATTCGAAGCCATCCATTTCCATCCATCCGACGGGACAGGTGAGAAAAAATATAGTTTTCTACGTAGGACGAATCTCTTTTCGATCCGTGGGCATCTCGACATTTTTTTATGCTGTGTCAGCCCCATCTCGCACGATAAGCGATGGGGTACATTCTTTTTAGTTTATTCATCAATCATCCGGTCGAAAAAAGCCACTGATCAACTTCTTACTCATTTTATATCATTTTCGAAAGTAAATATTTATGCTACGAATCCAAGAGTCACTCATCACTTTCAGAAAAAAGGTAGCAAAAAAATGCCTTATTAGGTTACAACAGGTCACAAAATGGACGCCATTTTTCGATTTTCTGAGATGGCCAAAAAATGAATACTAGTTCATGTTCGCATGATTTCTTTAATCGTAGATCGAAGGCATATAGGCAAATGAATGATAAAAGGAAATTGTTGAAATTTGAAAACTGCCAAAAACCGAGATGGCACATAAAAATCACGTTTTTCGCATTCAAACGGCGATTTCTCCTCTAAAAAGCGCTATAAGTTAAAAAATGACTATATCATCGAAAAGCTTACATTTTTGACCAGGTTTGCTGAAGTGTGCGCTGGATTTTGCTACTTTTTTCTAGCCCCAAACAAGCATTGAAAAATGGTAATTTTTAATAATTTAGAACTTCTCGACTTTGGCCTAATTTTTTGCTATTTTAACTTAATGTTAGAAAGCTGCGAATACCATAAGTTTATTGGAAATTTAACGCTCTTTCCAACGGTATCCTAATTTTTGTCATTACTCCAACATTCGAGGGACTTATGGCCATTTTACTGAGACTAAGTCGAGAATACGAAGAAAAAACTTCGAAGCGAAAAAAATGTATTTTTTCTGGGGCTCACAAAAAAGTTTACGGAACAAAAATTGAAGCGAATGAGCTGAACAATCGACCCCGTCAAGGAAGACACCCTTAAGTGCATAATATACACCCTTTATATTATGATATACCATTAAAATCTAAAACTCTAAACCAAACCTTCAAAAAACCATGAACCAATTCGAAGTTCGCTTGCATTTTCCATATCGCAAACCTGCCCTAACCGGTTTCTCCAGTCTAGCGCAGTATCATTTTTCCACCAACCCTAATTTTTCACGGTCCGCTGTCCTTTTTCCGGGTTCCGGCTTTCCCTGGGCCCGACTCGGTCTCTAGTTTTTCTCCCTCGGCCTTTACAACGTCGAATAACTTTTCGCAGGAGGGGAACAGGTTTTTCCACGGTTCGAACACCGAGAGCAGTTTTCGACTTCCTTTTGCCGTTTGGAGCGATTCGTTCTTTTACTTTTTAACAATGTAAACCTGCGAACGGGAGAAATTCCCTGCAGCGTTTCATTTCCGGAGTTGAAATCCGTCATTCGTTTACCTCTTTTGGTTGATTTTAGCGTGGAAATGTCGGATAACCGCTGTCTCACACACGATACTTCCACATCTTTTACAGCACACTTTCAAAAAATATGTTTCCATACGCAATTTGAATTTATTCAATCGATATTTTGATACCCGCGTAAAATTTCTGACCATATTTGTGATATTTCAGCAAATTTTGAGGCGGTTGAGCAAAATTAAAGCATTACAAAGACTAAAAAGGACACAATATCGATATTGACCATAATATCGACATTCTATAAATGAAGCCATATGTCGCTATCGGCTCAATAACAAATTTTCAAATGTTGTCATTGTATTTGGCATTGCAATTCGATATTGATTTCCGAAGACTCGTCGTTTCGAGTTCACGGAACTGAGCGACCAAAGGGCCAATCTGCGTGTGCCCAAATGCAGGTGTCGATCTCATGATTTGCCAAAATAAAAAAAAACTCAAAATCAGGGAGGCAAGAAAAACTGTTTAGCCGAATTTGGGGCATATGAGCTGGATTAAACTAAATAGAATTGAGATTAAAAAAACTGAAAATCTCGTCAAAACCTACGATCCGATTTCCATTTCTTGAGAAATCACCTGAAAGGGGGTAGAAACGACATGTTTTTCCACCTTCAATCACGTCGCAACAATGACGCCAGCGTGGGGAAATTTTCAAATTAATCACCCGCGTCCGCGCATATCGATCATCTTTCCGAAGCGAAGACTTATTACGGATATTTTTCCCCAAAGTGAACTTCAAGTGTTCTTTCCATGTAGATGGGGCGGCTTTTCGCCAAGGGATGAATGATGGGCCAAAGCCTGGCGACCGTGTATTACTTGAGGTTTATTCTCGCGATCGGGAGAAATATTGCTCGCACCCCCGTCCGAACGCCCCACGTGGGGGTTTCTTTTGAAGGGAAACTTTCCCCGGGTCGACCCTCGAGAGCGGAAAGTCAAAGTTCAAGCAGGGAACGCCACTTTCTTCCCTCGCGGTTGTTAATCCGAAGTTGAAACTTTGCTCCCTTATGATACCTCGTAGCGGATTTCCACTGATTTCATCCAAACTCCATCTCATGTTGACTTTAACCGGTCCTAATTGAATAAAAAGATTTTCCCGCGACCGAGTTCGTAAACGTAACTCATTCATCACATCGGAAGTTAAAGTAGGCACCTATGCATTTTTCAGATGTGCAGATTGTAGAGATGCCGGGAGAGAAGGTAGGAAAAAAAGTTTTTTCTACACGACGAGGGACAGAGGGAAACAATATCTACCAACTAATTGTTTTTACTCTTATCTTTACGCAGTAAATAATCGAAGTATTGTAATCGAAAATCAGATTGGAGCTTCAGAAAAACATTTTTACTTATAAACGTTTAGTCAGAATCACTTCCTGAACAAGTTTCTGTCTGTCCGTCGTTGCCATAAATGGTAAATTTACAAAAATGGCCATAGCTCCCTCAATTCTTAACCTTTTTTCAAATTTCTTGAGCTGAGATGTTCGTCTCAGTAAGACCTATACCCTATTTACCCGGAGTTTGAATTACTCACAGTACTTCCGATATATTAGCACTTTTAGGGTTTTCTATTAAATGTTTTTCCTGGCCACAAAAACGAACCGATTTGAGCGTACTTGGTAAAAATCCTGTTTTTTCGGAAAAAAACCAACTGGCAAAAATTGAAAAAAAACTTTCAATTTGTATAAAAAAGAAAAAAAGAATTGCATGAGTTAAAAAATTCCATTTTTTCCACAAATTAGGGGAATTGTGGGAGAAAAAAATATTTATACCTCAGGGTAAAAGAAAAAAAGAAATTTAGTTAAAATATTTGTTTAAGAAAAGATATTAAAAAAAAATTTCTTGGTTGAAAAACATATCGATATGGAAAAAATTGAACGATTAAAAAGTAGAAAGTTTTTTCTAGAAAAAATTGTATACCTAATAGGTATTAACTATGTACATGAAATTGTAAAAAAGTGAAAATTTGTGAAGAGAGATGAAAAAATTGCGTTTCAAAAAAACAGAAACAAAAATTTTGGCGCGAAAAATCGGTTTTTTATGTTGAAAAAAAGTGTGGGCGAAAAATGGTACCAATTAAACAATTTGTTTTTACTGTTCCAATAAAATGTATGTCACCCAAGGATTTTGGAGGTTGTCATATAGTTTCTGACCATTCAGGCATTTCACCAGTATTTGACCATTGCGTTATTTACAAAACAGAAAACTCTTCCGCCGCAATTGATCAACCTTTTAACAAACAAGCTCGAGGCGATCTCGTCCAATAAGACGAGGAAGATAGCCGAGATTCATTCCACTCGGAACTTCCTATTCTCGGAAGAAAATTACCTTCGGTCGGGCGATATTGTCACGACCACTTGACCCAATTACGAGTGAAAATGAAACAATACCTGCGATGAGGGCAGCCCATTATTACACATTGAAACCGGGACAAAGGGTCGAGATTCATTTGCGAAGTTCTGAGCCGGGCGTTTTTTTCAGAAATGGAATTTTCATTTTCCCGCCGGAGCTCGGGGGGGAAATTTGATTTTCTAATGGAACCATGGCGAAAACGTTTCTCATTGAATTCTCTCAGATTATTCGCCCCGGAATGTTTTCGAAATCGTTCACAACTGATGGCATTGAAGTTTTCGAGCGTAGGTGTTGGTCGAGAAAAAAACGCTGCTAAGTAGATCAGTGGCATGTGCAGATTAGTTTTCGGTATGTCCGAAGAACTCTGCAAATTTTGCACAGGGGTTCATTTTCCGATTGCAAAGACAAACCTTACGATATACCTATCGGTAATCCTTAAACACAGAATTTAGTTGTTATTATTCTATAAGTATAAATTTGTATTTTAGAAGGGGATTTAGAAAAACGTTTTTTCAACCAGGCAAAAAATGATCATCCTTCTCGCTTGATGAATACCTACCTATCCATCTTTTCAACGCAGCAGATCGTTTAATTCCGTTAAATTCACTTAAATCTATTCTTAATCACCTTCATAATTAACAGAATAATAATAATTATTATTATTAAATTCTCTGAATGATGAAATTAAAAATGCCTCAGAACCTTCGTTGAAGCTTGTCTCGCTCTCATGTTGCCATGCGCAACTGGTCGTAGTGTGAGTGCGTCACCTTGTTGGTGTAATAGGCTAGTGGTCGTAAGTAGATCAATCAACCGTATCTAAGAGCCGAGGCCAAATTCTCAAGTTTTTCCAATTTTTGTTTTGCTGATTTATGTAATGCGACCAAATTCTTTAAATTGAAGATATCGGGGGGACAGAAGTTTTTGTGGGGATTCAAACGAGTGGAAAACGAATTTGGTGGCTCGAGTAGTTTTCGAGTTATTAGGATTTGGGGAAATTTTGGAAAACTCAAAAATGCCTCACTAAAACTGCAATAACTCCTAAACGGTTGAAGCTACCGGCGTGGCGATGGTCTCATTCGATTCAGCATAGAAAAATCTATAGAAATTGATGCCTCACATGCCTATGTTGCTTTTTTCCTGAAAAGCACGAATTTTTTCTCACTTCAACAGCTGTTTTACTGGCCTTAAAATTAAGGTAGGGTTCTGCCGAGACGTTAGGACCAACTAGATACGGAACTTGATTTTTGGTAAAAATTTCAAATTTTTCCGATAACTCCTTCCCCCTGAAAAACCCCGGACGGCGGACGGCGCACAGTGGTTCAAAACGGATATCTAGCTGGACAAAAGTCCGAAAACTTCATCGCATTTTTTAATCTGCTGACACTTGGAATCGTTAGTCAATTAGGTCCCAGACGCGGTATGATAAAAAACAGACGTGCCTTTTGGCCTATCGTTAAGGTAGGATCGTCCAAACCCGAGCGAGCCCACGGCTATCGCCCGATCATGTCAAATAGCACATCCTACTGAAGCACTGTGAAGTGTTCAGTCAATTTTTATTTCTCCTCCCGGTATCATGTCGTCTTCCACTGATGGTAAGTAACAGTTTTATGTGTTTTTAATCAATTAATATTTTTTTCTCACATTGGAACATTGTTTTTCTCTGAAATAGAGAAAATGACAAAAACCTGCAATTTTATTAGACTACAACTTTTTTTGAAAAGACTTGCGAAGGTTAAAATCAACTGTGACGTGTTGTAAAAACATGATAGATTCTATTAAAAGCATAATTATAGTCATAAAGAGCCATAAGAAGTCAGGAGAACGAAAATTTCAACGTTTTAGCTACTCTTTAATCCGATGTTATTTCAATTTTATTCTCAAAATGATTTCCACAATCGCTTTCCAGTTCCAAAAATCGTAGTCCCATATTATAATATTTATATACACGCAGAAATCCATAATTTATGTTCCTTGTATACCATTTATATATAATATGTATTATATATTTGTAATTATCCCTCGATCTCTAATTCGCAGGACGTCAAAACTCAATCAAATATGTGGAAATCTATAATAACCAGTGGTGCGTAGATAACACACAATACTTCCATATTTTGAAACGTAGAATTGTGACACAATTTGATCATATTGTGACTGCTTTTAAGGGTGTTTAGGTCAAAAATAGCAAAAAATTCACTCTTCAAATTTTAAAATTCGCCCAAAATAAAAATACGACACATTATCGGAAAATAAAAAATATTCACATATTCTGCAAGGTAAAACAAAGATTTTAAGACCAAGAACGCTCAAATCGGTTCATTTTTGTGGCCGGAAAAAAATAAAATAGAAAACACTAAAAATGCAAATATATCGGAAGTACTGTGCGTTATCCAAATTTCGATTAAGCAGGGTGTTAGGTCTTGCCGAGACAAACATTTCAGTTCAAGAAATTTGAAAAAAGGTTGAGAATTGAGGGAGTTACGGTCATTTTTACTTCCATATTTACAGAGTAAATGGAAGTATTGTGATCGTCCTAAAATCGAGAATCGGAACGGAGCTTCAGAAAAAACTTTTTCTTATACACTTTTACTCAGAATCACTTCCTGAACAAGTGTCTGTGTGTCCGTGTGTCCGTTAGTCCGTTAGTCCGTCTGTCCGTCTGTCCGTCTGTCCGTCTGTCCGTCTGTGGTCATTTACAAAAATAACCATAACTCCCTCAATTCTCAACCTTTTTTCAAATTTCTTGAACTGAAATGTTTGTCTCGGCAAGACCTAACACCCTGTTTAATCGAAATTTGGATAACGCACAGTACTTCCGATATATTTGCATTTTTAGTGTTTTATATTCTATTTTTTTCCGGCCACAAAAATGAACCGATTTGAGCGTTCTTGGTCTTAAAATCTTTGTTTTAGCTTGCAGAATATGTGGATATTTTTTATGTTCCAAAAATGTGGCGTTTTTTCATTTTGGGCGAATTTTAAAATTTTAATAGTGAATTTTTCTATATTTTTGGCCTAAACACCCTTAAAAGCAGTCAAAATATGATCAAATTGTGTCACAATTTTACGTTTTAAAATATGGAAGTATTGTGTGTTATCTACGCACCACTGGTTGTAAATGACCACAGACGGACAGTAAGTGGAAGTAATAAAAGCAAGTGTTTGTTTGTTTGTTTGACCGAGCTCTCCAGCCAAATCTATCGCACGCAGGGACCTGGAATTTTTTACACGGAAGCACAAAGGGGCTGGCAACAAGACCTCGAAGCCCAATTTTCGATTTTAAAAAAAAAAAATTTTTTTTTAATTTTGAAAAAATGAAACAAAGTGAATTTTAAAAAAGTGAGTTTTAAACGTGAAAAAAGTGAATTAAGTGAAAAAAGTGACAACACGGGGACACGGGCGGGAAGAGAGAGAGAGATTCCTGCGCTATTCACTTATCTGCATTTTCTAATTTTTTTGCACGGTCAACGCCGGGCGGGTACAGCTAGTGTATGTATGATGAAAATTTCATTTCCAGGTGGCACTTTTACATTTTTACCTGTTTTCCTACAATTGTCGTGTAATAAAGCCTCTTTTTCAATTTTTAACGTCTCTGTCTTTGCTCCTAGCAAATTTTGGGCACCACCATCGTTTTCAGCATCAAAAAATCTGTAAGATAGGGTGGTTTGTTCGTTCAGAATACTTGAGAGAACGTAAGGATTCTTTTTGTCCTGCTAGATTTGCATTCTGAACCACTGTGCGGCGTACGGCGGACGGCGGACGGCGTACGGCGGACGGCGTACGGCGGACGGACAAAAAATTTTTATTGCAGATTCGGATTCTACACCCCTTGAAACGTAAACCAACAAATTTTCAGGGGGTGTTAAAAAAAATTTTTTCCCGACCGATTACAAAGGTTCATTTCTTAAGAAAAATGAACCAAAAATTTGTAAGCAAAAAGTACTTATTACTTCGTCTAACAGCGAAAATCTCGTTTTCCTCGACGAAATACCAAATAAAAACATAAGAACATTTTACTAGCAAGAGACGAGTGGAAGGAGGAGTGTAAGAATAGGAGAGTGATGAAGAGGAGTAAGAGATGAGGGGGAGGAAGAGGAGAAGGATGAGGAGAGAGAAGAAGTCGAGGAGAAGGAGGAGGGTGAAGAGGAGGAGGAGGAGAGGAGGAGGAGGAGGGTGAGGAGGAGAAGGAGGAGGAGGGTGAAGAGGAGGAGGAGGAGGAGGAGGATGAGGAGGAGAAGGAGGAGGAGGAGGAGGAGTTGGGAAGAGAAAGACGGGAAGTAGGAGGAGGAGGAGGAGGAGCAAGAAGTTGAGGAGGAAGAGGGGGATGAGGAGGACGGGGAGAAGGAGGGGGAAGATGAGGATCTAGAGGGGGATTATGAGGGGAAGAAGAAAACATGGAGGAGGAGAAGGAGAGGGAAGATGAGGAGGGAGAAGAGGATGAAAAGGGGTGGAGGGGAGAAGGATGAGGAGGGAGAGGAAGTGGAGGAGGATGAGTAGAGGGAGGAAGAGGGGGAGTAGGGAGGATCGGACATTGCAAAACGGTCATTTTCTCCATCTACGAGGAGGTTGAACACCAATTTATAAACATAAGACCGTTTTACAACCGAAAAAGGGTAGTTTGAAAAAATCTTGTGAGTTTCAGTCTTGCAATGAATGCAATATTAATTATTAGGTATTATGAACTAAAACCCGTAAAGTAGGATGTCACAACTTAGGTGAACTACTCTGGCCGACGCTAGTGGTGTGTACTGGTTTATCTGCTCTCTACCGGCGAGTTTTCACACTATCGATGAACCGAAACTAGCCCGATGTAGAGCTCAAGACGATCCAGTGGTATATTTAACTCAAAAACGCCATTTTGAAAGATACTACTCCGAACGTGCGAATTGCTCGAACACAAACAAACCGATTTTTTCAGCGTCAAAATCTTGCCCAGGTATCAGTTCGCCCTACATCTGCCATTTCAGACCGATGATCCGCTAGAGCGTGAAACAGGTAGGGGAGGAATCGAAATTTCGAATAGAAATCCTCTTCGCGTGTACTGTCACTTGAAAAACGAGATAAAGTTCGACTGAAACCCCGATGTCAAGGGCCGCGAACCAATTTTCCACTTGCGGGCAAAGGGCAGGGGCTTCGTTTCATTCGTCCGGAGCAGGCGAGTAATTTCCCATAGAGAGCACTTCAAGTCCAAGCCGCATCCTCTCGAATCGCCGATGTTCGCTCTCGTATTCCGAGCAATTTCTGCGATCTTCAACACGCTAGAATCACTTATGAAGGCGGACGGAACGGCGGAAATCTCATTTTCCCGGCGGCAACGGCGGGGTAATGAATAAATTAGGAATTTAGCGAGGCCTTTAAAACGAGAATTAGGATGACGATTTGGAAGCTGAGCAAGGCTGACGAAGAATGAACGTTTTGAAGAATTTTTGAAGCATTTAAAAAACCCCGAAGCATTTGAAGAAAAATCGAGAATCGATTTGAAACAAGAAAAAGGAGAAATCGAGTCAAAAAATTTCGAGCAAAAAAAAAACAACAACAAAAAAAAACAAAAACAAAATTTTCAAAAATTTCCGGGAAAACCCCTTATCCTATGGTAAATCAAGCTGGAAAGCCGGGAAAAATACTCAAAAAATTCTAAACCCACGGCATCACTATCAAAATTGAGTTTTTGCGTTTTTTCAAAATTTAATTCGAAAGATGTCAAAAAATTTTTTAGATTTTACCTTATAATAATATAAGATTGATTCTTACAAGATGATGAATAAGAATAAATGAATAATAATATAGAAACAAGAATATTGGAATAGAAATGTAGGAATAATACGATAGGAATAAGAATGTAAGAATAAGAATACAGGAATAAGAATATAGAAATAATATAGGAGCAAGAATAGAGGGATGAGACTATAGAAATAAGAATATAGGGATAATAATAAAGGGATAAGAATACAGGAATAAAAATACAGAAAGAAGAATAAAGGAAAAAGAATAAAGGAATAAGAATACAGAAATAAGAATATAGGAATAAGAATACTGGAAGAAGAATATATGAATAATAATACATGAATGAGAATACAGGAATAAGAATAAAGGAATAAGAATATAGGAATAGGAATACAGGAATAAGGATATAGGAATAAGATTACAGAAATTAGAATATAGGAATAAGAGCATAGGAATAAAAATATATGTATAAGAATAAGACTATAGGTACCAAGGGATAAGAAAATATTAAGAATTTAGAGGCTTCTACTACAAGCATTAACTAATCAATTAAATTAATTAAAACTAGGCGGAATGACGATTTCAGCTGCTGTAGTACCTTGAAAAATATTAACTTTTGCCGGATTTTTCAGATTCGTTAAGACTTAAAACGAGAAATGCTATTTTATTTATGGCTGTAGCGCGACCATCCCGCTTTTTGAAGTCGGTTAAAAATCATCTTGGCGATCGTTCGCGTCTTATTGAACGGTAAATTTCAAACTGGCTCAATATCTCTTTCGGTGAAAACGAACCCCATTCGTGGGGAAGATCAAGATGAAGGGAATTTTACGCTGCTTCACCAGTTATCATAAATCCGCATTCGCGTGCACGAATATTTCAGTGCTGAGGGCGTTGCTCCTTGCGAAGATTTACTGCCCGTGAAAACAGCTTAAAACGAGTTTCCCCTCTTGCTGCATTTTTGAAAAGTCCTCGGAAAAAACAGGTGAGTAATATCCTTAGTCAGGCTGTATCAGGAAGGAGGACTCATTACAGCAATGGACGAGGACGTATTCACGTTGTCATCAATTTCCAGGCCAGATAAGGGTTTAATTTACCAATTTACTGACCCTCAATCGTTTTTTTCGTAGGTTTATTTTTGATTCAAAATGACCATAATATGGTTGGATATTATACAAGAGTAAATACCATGACTAGAAAATGATTCCCCTATGTGGGACAAGGCCCGTGTTGGGGAGAAGAGTTCCTTTTGGGCAGATAATTCTGCTTTTTCCCTTTAAATACGATGAGGAAAAAATCTGCCTCTGAAAGGCAACTTTGGAGGATACTAGCTGATTTTCACCACCGGCAATTTTCCCATTGAGAGTCGAATCTCGCCGAAAATTGAGGGCTCGCAAATTTCCAAAACTGTCTGTCGTTGGTTGATGGTGAGCAGTTATTTTTGTTGAGGTGAGGGAGAGAGTTATAGCCCATCGTACTCTCATAGTGATATATTTTCCTCCGAGCGCTTTCGCCCCGCTGGGCCTCTTCAGGGAGTGACATTTTTCTTAAAAAATAAAGGGTATTCCCACACGGGGCACCTTGTCTTATTGCGTATCACCCTGAGGGGGGGTCGTCAATAGTCTTATGCAGTAAAGGGAGATAGAAAAATATATTTTTTATATAAGACAGTATAAAAGGGACAGATGACTAGGGGATTTTTTTTTTTTTTTATTTTTATTTCCCCTAGTCATCTGTCCCTTTTATACTGTCTTATATAAAAAATATATTTTTCTATCTCCCTTTACTGCATAAGACTATTGACGACCCCCCCTCAGGGTGATACGCAATAAGACAAGGTGCCCCGTGTGGGAATACCCTTTATTTTTTAAGAAAAATGTCACTCCCTGAAGAGGCCCAGCGGGGCGAAAGCGCTCGGAGGAAAATATATCACTATGAGAGTACGATGGGCTATAACTCTCTCCCTCACCTCAACAAAAATTTCCAAAACTGGCGATTGCGGTCGCCGAATAAAATAAAGCGCCGAATAGCAGAAGCTTCGAGGGCCTTTCAAGAGGTATTCTCGGCCGCTTTGTCGTCAAGTTCGGGCGAAGAAAATGGCGGCCATCCCCAAGTTGGCGAATTAAACTGACGGCCAAAGTGCAAAATAACTCGGGGGAACTATTCAACAAAAACTGTTCAAGAAGGTCTTCGCTCGGCGACTTTGAAGCCAAGAATTGGCGAAGAAACGCCGACAAAAAGGAGGGGCGAAGCAAATCTTTCGGAGAGCTTTCGCCCCGGCGTTTAAAAGGAAACTGCAAAGTTGCCTTTTGCGAATTGAAAGGGGCCCGTAGTCATCAAACTGTCCTCTAATGGATTAACATGGATTGAATGAAACATTTTGCCGTCGTACGGCGAAATGAAACGTCTACGAATGTTTTGAACGACCCGGGGAAACCAATTTGAAATATGAGCCTGTCAAAGGGCTGAGCCGAGTGGCGATTGTGATCTCGATCTAAGGGCAGGAAGGGCGATCGCAGAAACATTGGAAATTTAGCTTTCCCGAGGAAAAACGCAACTGAGGGTTCATTAATTCAGTGTATTCATCGAATATCCGTTATTCTCCTAATGAAATTTTCCATGAATACGTTGACAGGGAAATTTAAAGTCTACCTTTCCAAGAAACTGCTAGTTCGAAGAATAGTGGATATTAGAAGAACCGTGGATATTCGAAGAATGTTGGATATTTGATGAATAGTGGATATTCGATGAATAGTGGATATTCGATGAATAGTGGATATTCGAAGAATAATGGATATTTGAAGAGTAATGGATATTCGAAGAGTAATGAATATACGAAGAATAATGGATATTCGATAAATAATGGATATTCGAGAATAATGGATATTCGAAGACTAGTGGATATTCGAAGAATAATGGATATTCGAAGACAAGGTAGTGGATATTCAAAGAATAGTGGATATTCGATAAATAATGGATATTTGAAGAATAGTGGATATTCGAAGAATAGGTAGTGGATATTCGATGAATAATGGATATTTGAAGAATAGTGGATATTCGAAGAATAGTGGATATTCGATGAATAATGGATATTCGAAGAATAGTGGATATTCGAAGAATAATGGATATTCGAAGACTAGTGGATATTCGAAGAATAATGGATATTCGATGAATAGTGGATATTCGAAGAATAATGGATATTCGAAGAATAATGGATATTCGAAGACTAGGTAGTGGATATTTGAAGAATAGTGGATATTCGATGAATAATGGATATTTGAAGAATAGTGGATATTCGATGAATAATGGATATTTGAAGAATAGTGGATATTCGAAGAATAGGTAGTGGATATTCGATGAATAATGGATATTCGAAGAATAATGGATATTCGAAGAATAATGGATATTCGAAGAATAATGGATATTCGAAGAATAATGGATATTCGAAGAATAATGGATATTCGATGAATAATGGATATTCGATGAATAGCGGATATTTGAAGACTGAATCCAAAAATGTCCTCAAAAGCCGAAAAAATTTGTATTTGTATCAGAGAAATCTGGGTTTTTATGAAACAAGGTGTGATTTTCCTGGAAAAAACTTTGAAAAATCCTACCTCGGAAACGGGTTGAGATAGAAAAATGCAGTTGGCGGCGTTTCGCTCCATTTTCGGTCTAGTTCCACCCAAATTTTACGCCAAGTTCGAAATACCGATTTGTGTATATTCACAAATGATATCGTAGCAATCTTAATTATCGGTGATGTGATGTTGATAATCGAAATAAGATACAAATTGTACGTCGAGTTGAAGTTCGGGAAACGGGCTTCGTCCTGCGGGATAACCTATTTGAATTTGAGTCGTTCCCGACGGGATTTCAACCGCAATAAACTGGTAGGACTGGTGGCAGATTAATATCTGGATCGAAGGCCGCAGAAAATGAACGTTTATATTAAGTGGTCAACTGCAGAAACGGATACCCCGGGGCCGCGGGTCTATTATTAATAACGAAATACCTTAATGGTCCCCGCTCTACCTTGAACCATATTCACGGTGAATTAGTCGCCCTCAGATCTAGAAGAACGAAGGGATGAAATGCAAGGGATGTTGCCGGCAAGTTTGTCCGATAACGGAAGAGGGGTAGAGCAATTATCGAGTTTCCCTAAGGGTTGTTCTCTATCCCTCGACATTTCCAACCCTGAAGAAAAGGCCACGAGCTGACGGCTATCCTAGCGAGAAGAAGGCCGTTATTATGAGAGCTTTTGTGAACTGGGGAAATGGTCCATTACTAAGATAAGTTTGTCTACAGCTCTCCTGTCTATTACCAGTTGGGAACGGCGTTTTAATTGCGAGGCCAGTCGTTGCGCCCTCAAACTGCGATCTCTAAAGCGTTTACCTACCTTTGCGGAAATCGTCATGTTCAACAGTCAAGAACCTTTAAAACTGTTTTTGTACCTGACTTTCTCATGAGTGCAGTGTAGCCCTTTTATGGTAACGTGGCGCTTGTTTCTGCCGAGCAGTGTTGCCAAAGTGCGAAGAAATTAGAAAAAATCCCCGAAAAAACCTCCAAGAGTTAAAAACCGTAGGAAAAAAACATAATAGGTTATGTTATTATTGGGAAGCTGAAATCTTGTCCTATTTTTGAGGACTACAGGCCAAATTTAACAAGGACAATTGTATTAAGCACACGGAGTTGAAAAAAGCGATGATTCTCGAGATTTGACATAATTCACTTTTCCAAACAATTTTTAACAGATTGAACTGATCAAAAACAATTTTTTACGCTGTAGGGCGATTTGAAAATTAACGCTCTTTCGAACGGTATGGTCAAAATTGAATTTTCTTGATAAATTCAGGATTTTATGGCCGTTTTAGTGGATCAAGATAAAATCATAAAAGCGAAAAAAGTGGCATTTACAAGCGAGTAAAAAAATGTTTATAGAATGGTTTTTGTTGTTGGAATTTATTTTTACTCTTTCTTCTTATTTTGACTCCTTTGGGCTCGTTGGATTCCTCCAATCCACCGTTTTTTCACTCCCTGAATCTCTAAATCGAATAAATTTCGAGTTGCTCCAGCAGAACAATATAACTATCGAAATTTAACCGTGAAACGAACATTTTAGCGGTGACCTGAAGGTGCAGAAACCCAAAGCTACTTCAACACGGCCCCAGTATTAATAACGAATACCTTAGCGGCCATATTCCGCCCCGACCTTACCAGCATCCGAATCATGCTCAACCCCTAAATTATTCACCCCAGCATGAAGACCGACAAGATACTAAATTAAATGGGCGAATTAATCTAGCTAAGTAGTCCAGTCGGCAGGCACTTGAAAACGGCAAGTGCTTACAAAAATTGAGTTGAAAAAGTTGATGAAAATTTGCGAGGCTATTTGGGACTGCCTAGTGATGATGAATCTCAGTTTCCCCCCTCCTAAACCTTGTTCTGAATTCAGGAGCCCCCAAAAACCGCGATTTTTTGGCACTTGTTTTGGTTTTTGTAGTGTATCCTTTTTCTATGCGCTTCAACAAAAATACTAATTTTATAAAAGTTTTAGAGGACCAAATTCCCTTCAAATTCCACTTGTCAACTTTGTTTTTTGACAGAGGGGTCGCCGAGATAATTAGGTTCGAAGTAGAGCTAAAAATCTTAAAATCATGTTTCCGAGCTATTTTCTTGGTTTTTGCGAAATATCTCTTTTTCTATGAACTCTAGCTAAAATGTATTCCATATAAAAGTTGTAGAGAACTAAATATTCTTCAAATTTCACTAGTCAACTTTGTTTTTTGACCGAAGGGCCACCAAGATAATCAGGTTCGAAGTCGAGCTAAATGCCAAATGAAGTTTTGGAGCTATTTTCTTGGTTTTTGCGAAATATCTCTTTTTCTATGAACTCTAGCTAAAATGTATTCCATATAAAAGTTGTAGAGAACTAAATTTTCTTCAAATTTCACTAGTCAACTTTGTTTTTTGACCGAAGGGCCGCCGAGATAATCAGGTTTGAAGTAGAGCTAAAAGTGCCGAATGAAGCTTTCGAGCTATTTGCTTGGTTTTTGCGGAATATCTCTTTTTCTATGAACTCCAGCTAAAATGTATTCTATACAAAAGTTTTAGAGGGCTAAATTTCCTTCAAATTTCACTAGTCAACTTTGATTTTCGATCAAATGATGACGGGCTTACTGAGTCCCAAAGTCGGACTATATTTCCCAAAATGCGCGAGTCCCCTCGCAGCGCAGTTTTCTCCGCTATAGTTTAAATTGCTGAGGTTTTAATTAATTTTGACCCATCAGAAGTCAATTCTGCACTTTTCGTCAAACTGCACAGTTCGTATGACCCCTCCCCTTCAAATTTTCCTAAGTTATTCACGTCGATTGCCATGTCTGTTCTATTTCTCTTTTATTTTGCACAAAATAGGACGCGATTTTCGATTGTTTTCACGTAGCTCCAGTAAAAGCCTACACTCGCGCTCCTGGAACAAACCCATTATCATGTCAAGGGACTATAATGAGCGAAAACTCTAATAGCATGACATCAGCGACTCAGATTTTCCAAGATCTATAATAAATTGCCTTCTCTCAGACTTCCAACTCTGCGGGATGGGGCCCTAAAGTATAAAAAGTTTTGGCGTCCCATTCCTCGACAGCACCTGATTTCTCATAAAGCACTTGACAGTAAAGAGCTTATAACTCGTAAATCTCTTTCCCGACGTAGACTCCCGCGTATCCTTCTTCAGTTCCCTTTCCCGCCCCAGATCCGCTTTCCGTTAAGAGGTTTCGTACCGTCGCAAATTGCCGACAAAACTTTATTGTTTTTATGACAGCGATTTTTGAAACTGCCGAACCTCGTAAACCTTTTTGCGGACCGTATGGGACCTTCGGTATACCGATTAGATTGGGGAGGCAGCAGAAACCGCGGTCTGATACGATTGTATAGACGATTACACGGTCGATAAAATCTTCAGAGAGAAACTTATCAGCCGAACAGTAATATGTACCTCAGATTCGATATCGGCCGGCTCTATAGCCGGTTTAAGTCTTCAAGTGCCGTTAAACGATGGGGAGGTTGGACGAGTGAACTTTTCCTACATCATTTCACAGTATTACTTCCCTCGTTTTATTACTGGAGAAAGCATGAGTAAGATAAAGTACACGGAGAGTGGAAATAGAGAAATGATTACCTACTGCCATCAATTTTTCAACTAAACGTACAAATTGAAGTGTAGAATGAATGAAATTCTCACGAGACGAGAGTAAGTAACAAAATGTTCACTATGTGTAGCAATAGTTCTCAAAATCTGCATGGGGTTTTTGAAAATTTGGAAAAATCAAAGAACAGGTTATATTAAATATATAAATTTTTCTCTCGAGAAACATTTTCAAGCAGTCTCTAGTAAAAACATGCAAACATTTTTCAGCAAATTTTTTTCATCGAAAACTGTTCACATTTTTACTTCCATATTTACAGAGTAAATGGAAGTATTGTGATCGTCCTAAAATCGAGAATCGGAACGGAGCCTCAGAAAAAACTTTTTCTTATACACATTTACTCAGAATCACTTCCTGAACAAGTGTCTGTGTGTCCGTGTGTCCGTGTGTCCGTTAGTCCGTGTGTCCGTCTGTCCGTCTGTCCGTGTGTCCGTCTGTGGTCATTTACAAAAATGGCCATATCTCCCTCATTTCTCAACCTTTTTTCAAATTTCTTGAACTGAAATGTTCGTCTCGGCAAGACCTAACACCCTGTTTAATCGGAATTTGGATAACGCACAGTACTTCCGAGATATTTGCATTTTTAGTGTTTTCTATTTTATTTTTTTCCGGCCGCAAAAATGAACCGATTTGAGCGTTCTTGGTCTCAAAATCTTCGTTCTACCTTGCAGAATATGTGGATATTTTTTACATTCCGAAAATGTGGCGTTTTTTCATTTTGGGCGAATTTTAAAATTTTAATACTGAATTTTTTGATATTTTTGACCTAAACACTTTCAAAAGCAGTCAAAATATGATCAAATTGTGTCACAATTTTACGTTTCAAAATATGGAAGTATTGTGTGTTATCTACGCACCACTGGTTTCTTTTTATTTGTAGACATTTTTTGTGAATTTTTTTTGAAAAATTACAAAAAGTTTTGGCGAAAAAAATTTGCTATTTTGGTGTCTGTTGTTTACAGATATATTATTATTTTAGGGCAAAATTGAAAAAAATATTTTTTGAGAAAAAATGAGGCGTTTCAAGAATTATTTCGATTTTTCACTCACATCTCATTTTACTACTACGAAAAAAAAGTGTACTTAAATTTGCGTATTTAATACTTGTTAGACAGTACAACATACCTTCCACGAGTATAGCGCAGAAAATCAGCGCTCTCCCACTTCTTCAAGGGAGCACGACCTGGAAGAAGAGGAAGAATTCATTAATTCAACATCCCTCGAGTTTATGGACAGAAAAATACATATGATCACAATATCCGAATATACGGTTATTTTCTAAATGAAAGGGGTGAAAATAATCTCAGATAGGGTGCGAGGGCTATGAGCCAAAACTGCTCCCATTAGGATCATGGGTAGCGAAAAATCTTCCATTACTATCGAACTTGATAGAGAAATTAGAGGGGCTCATCATTCAAAATTAGAGATCCGTCCGCGACCATAAATCTGAGGAGATCTTGTCTGGGAAAAATATGCGGCCGCCGTGTCGAGATAATACCTTTTCCGAGTTTCGCTTTTCCGGAATTAATCGAACTAACAAACGACCTCCCCTTTTCAGGTCGGATTTGCTATGCGGCACACGGCCCATGAAAAGCCCATTAGCGTTTGATATTTATTGGAATTAGATCGCTCGCTTTTACCGGTCTGATTTACGTTGCGCGTTACCCGCTTTTCTCCGTCTGACGGAAAATTGAGGTTAATGCGTCGGAAATATTTACCTTCCTGATTGACCTCTCGAGTTGACGATTTGTTTGCGATTATTAACGCGAAGTTCGATTTTGTCGAGGAATTGATAAAGCGCCGGGAAAACCGGAGGAGAAGTGGAAGGATGGAGGGGTAGGAGATGGAGAAGAGGAAGGGGAGAGGAGTAGGAGATGGAGGAGAAGGGGATGGAGGAGTAAGGGGTGGAGGAATATGAGATAGAGGAGTAGGAGATGAGGAATATGAGATGGAGGAGCAGGTGATGGAGGAGTACGAGATGGAGGAAGAGAAGAAGACGAGCAAGGGGAAAAATTAATTGAGGAGGAGGAGGATGAGGAGGAGGAGGAGGAGGAGGAGAAAGGGGTTGATGATGATGAGGAGGAGGAAGAGAAGAAGGATGAAGGAGGAGGAGGAGAAGGAGGAGGAGGAGGAGGAGGAGGAGGAGGAGGAGGAGGAGGAGAAAGGGGTTGATGAGGAGGAGGAGGAGGAAGAGAAGAAGGATGAAGGAGGAGGAGGAAGAGAAGAAGGATGAAGGAGGAGGAGGAGGATGGAGGAGGGGGAAGATACATGGAGGAGTATGAGATGGAGGGATAAGATATGGAGGAGTAGGAGATGGAGGAATATGATATGGAGGAGAATGAGATTTAGGAATTCGAGATGGAGGAGTAGGAGATGGAGGACTATGAGATGGAGGAAGAGTAGGAGAAGGGGAAGAAGAAAGGGTAACGGAGGAGGAGGATGAGGAGAAGAAGGATGGAGGAGTATGAGATGGTGGAAGGGTAGGAGAAGAGGAAGGAGGAAAAGGTAGCGGCGGAGGAGGAAAAGGATGAGGAGTAGAAGCAGGGGGAGGAGCGAGAGCTAGAGGAGAATGATGAGGAGTAGGAAACAAGGAGTTGGAGGAGCAGTTGGGGGGGGAGAAGGAGGAAGAGGCGGAGTTGGGGGAGGAGGGGGTTGAGGGGGAAGACAAAGAAAAGAGTCATTTTACAAAAGTTAAAAAAAAAAGAACACAACAACGACTACGGACAGAAATGAATGATCACTTCAACGAATTATGTTAAGAATTATGAACTTTTTTAGTACGACTTAGTTTCCCAATACTTAGTGAACAATCCGAAACTAATTTCAACGTTTCATGTCAATAAGAACGATCCATCTGCCGAAATAATGGCATACCATTACGAGCTTTCAAGGCTAGTCGGACAATGGTCCCCTTTGCCAGCATATCGACCACCGGGTCGTACAAAACCGCCCGATAGGACTTCAGGCTTGAGCCGTTGACACGCGAACGCGTCTATCGCCCGAGTGACACGCGCGTCTATCGGAAAGGCCGCGTCGACAAACGCGTCGCGGCAGCTCTTTTTCCATTCTATACGAGCCAAGGAGAGAAATTTCTATTCGAGGACGATTTCTGGATGGAATTTCATTTTTCGACAATAAATACGAGACAATGGGAAAAACAATTATTTTCGATTAGGCATCTTAAAAATAAAATTAATGGAAAAACACGGATTCGAAATTGACGCAGATATAATTCGCGAAGCATACTTAAATTTTTGGTTTTCTAGTAAGTTGTTGGAGACAATTTATGTAGTGCGTACCGTTAAAATGTAGTGAGGAAACTGTAACATTCGAAAAAACCGCGAAATTATCGGATTTTTTCAAGTTTTTCCTCTTTAACTCCTGAAATATAATTTTTTTGCCAAAAACCACCATATACGATTTTAAACACCATTAAATTCATGACAATTTAAGCCCAACCGGAGATCTGTAGGTTCATTTTTTACCGAGTTACAGCTATTTAAAAATAAGCAATTTTCTATCGCGCTGCAAGTCCCAGGATTGAAGTTAACCTCAGCCGTTACATTCGGACAAAGCGTATACAGCGGGGGAATTCGTATTTAACGCTTCCGTAAGCCGCACCGAGAGCATGTTCCGGTAGAGTTGGCAACCGCCAAAACTAAGTTGGCAACGGCGGTAATAAGTGGTGAATTTTGATAAGGTCCCCCCGCCACACCACTCCCCCTCAACGGTGAGTTTCCGCCGTCTCATTCACTTTGGGAGCCGAGGAACGTTACTCGAGCCCTATAATAGAAACTTCAAAGCTTAAGCTCCCGACGTATCTAAGGTAACGCAATCGTAAACTGTTGGCTCGAAAGTTGCAACTTACGAACTAGCTGAGATACTGCGTCGCCGAAAATGGGAAACCGTTGAAATGGTGCAACGAAAATCGAGGGAGAATGAGCTTGGAATAGTTTCCAGAGATTGTTACCTTGAAAAATGGGGAAAAATCTGTAAAAATGTCAAAAATCAGATTTTTGCTATTTTAAACATAATACCTGATTTAGTACCTATATTGAAAGACTTATATAGGTAAAGCTTAAGATCGGAAACATTTTCGTCGATTTTGACTCCTGGGTAGGCGGATCGCCTTTTGATCAATCTCAAGATCAACGATTCGCTTATTAGTCCTAAACGCGCGTTTCAGTTACTAAAACACAACTCGTTAATTAGTCGCTTCTCAAAAGACGGCGAGCTTCTGTTTTGACGTTGAAACCGCCTTCAATTCACCAGCAAATAAACCTCTCCAGCGGCTTATGGGCTTCTTTGAGGCTTTTGCTGCTCAGCTTCGTCAACCCTTCAAAGTGGTATATTATAATATACTTAATACTTGTAATATAGTACCAGGGTATCGTGCACAGTCATGGACCACCATGAAAAGTTGAAAAACCGGGAAAAGTCAACATTAGTTATATTACCTTCTAAATAAGATGAAAAATAATGTCGACTGGAAGCAGCGTTTGCTCCGATTAAAACCTCCTTAAATCGCTTAACAAATGTATTTTGAAAAATAGGTTATAATAACCAAGAAAAGAACGTTATACGATTGTAGCGTCGAAATATTTTCAAAAAAATTCCAAAAATTGAAACGAAATCAAAACAAAGAAGAAGAAGAAGAAGAAGAAGAAGAAGAAGAAGAAGAAGAAGAAGAAGAAGAAGAAGAAGAAGAAGAAGAAGAAGAAGAAGAAGAAGAAGAAGAAGAAGAAGAAGAAGAAGAAGAAGAAGAAGAAGAAGAAGAAGAAGAAGAAGAAGAAGAAGAAGAAGAAGAAGAAGAAGAAGAAGAAGAAGAAGAAGAAGAAGAAGAAGAAGAAGAAGAAGAAGAAGAAGAAGAAGAAGAAGAAGAAGAAGAAGAAGAAGAAGAAGAAGAAGAAGAAGAAGAAGAAGAAGAAGAAGAAGAAGAAGAAGAAGAAGAAGAAGAAGAAGAAGAAGAAGAAGAAGAAGAAGAAGAAGAAGAAGAAGAAGAAGAAGAAGAAGAAGAAGAAGAAGAAGAAGAGGAGGAGGAGGAGGAGGAGGAGGAGGAGGAGGAGGAGAGGAAGAAGAAGAAGAGGAAGAGGAAGAGGAGGAGGAGGAGGAGGAGGAGGAGGAGGAGGAGGAGGAGGAGGAGAGGAAGAAGAAGAAGAGGAAGAGGAAGAGGAAGAGGAGGAGGAGGAGGAGGAGGAGGAGGAGGAGGAGGAGGGGAAGAAAAGGAAGGGGAAGGAGGAAACGATGAGGAAGAAGGATACGAAGAGGAGGAGGAGGAGGAGGAGGGAGGAGGAGGAGGATGAGGAGGAGGGGAAGAAAAGGAAGGGGAAGGAGGAAACGATGAGGAAGAAGGATACGAATAAAACTAAGAAGGGAAAGAAGAGCAAGGAGGAGCAGAAAAAAGAAAGGGAAATTTTTAATCCCAAAAATACGTTCAACTATTTCAACCCCCTTATTCACTAATAGAGTTGTTGTTATTCTCGTGAAAAAAATGACCGGAAAATGAAGAGAGAAAAGACCGCGAACGGATTACTTGGGGGCTAAATGAATAATTAATTACTGAATAATGGTCGCATGCGTGAGGGCAGTTTTTCCCTCAGAAATATCCCCGCGGCCGCGAAGGACGGACGGACGAAACGCAGAAGTTTAACGGCCGTTACGCAGCTTCGAAATTAAAAAAACCGCGGCCTAATGAGAATAGTCGGTTTTTTATGTTCGTTTCCTTCCAAAATGCGAGAAGTTTTTCCCACACTTCGTGCTACTTGCAGACGGTTTATAATTACGTAGCGACCTTGTGACCTGATTCGAGGGAAATGCGTGAACGACCGGAACGGGGGAACTGTCAACGTCGAGCCAGTCAAACTGCTGAGCTTTTGAACTGCGATCGAAATATCATGATGATCCAGCAAACTACCGGTGTCACCGGAATCGGCAACAACCGATTTTTAGTTGCTTGAAAAATGATACCAAAAATGGTCGACCGTGCTGCGGGTGTTACAAAAAGGTGCGGTTTGTGGGGTATCCGTTGCTAATGTAATGTTTACAAATTACCTAAATGGTTACAAAATCGAGGAGTTCATTTGACTACTGCTGGTTTGCACGAGAAAAATAAATACATATTATACTCAATATTCTAGAATATCATTATTCAAGTTTGCATCAAATTGATTTTTGTAGGCATGAGTATGTTTCAAGACTTTATCAGTTCATTTTTCGATAAGAAAAATGTACACCTATTATTTAATAATAGAACAAAGAAAACTAGCAAAATGGTAGCAGGATTCTATAATGTTACAAATTACCCTCTTTTCTCTTCAGGAGCTTCATTTTGGATGATTAGTGAAAATTGTCATTCTCGTGACCTTTTCAACCGACCTATTCGCCCATGAATCGTGGCCAATGACCGAGAAGAATCGCTATGCGGGTACGGGAAGCCTGGAACTGGCCGAGGATATAAAAATTGGCAGAGCCCTCGACTATTATTATTATTTCTCGGAGAGAGTTTCCCGTATTCTTCCTCCGAATTGTGATCTCTCTGCCAAACGAATCTCCGAAGAAATGTTTTTTTCTCTTCCTCTCTGTCGCTCGGGTTCACATTGCAGAACAATTTTGCGAACGCCGACGACAATACAAAACAAAATATTGCAAAAAAAAACAAAAAAAAATTGAAAAATACAGCAAATATTTTGAATAAACGGTATAGGGCTCGAGTTCAGCCAGTAAAACTTGGCAGACAATTTTTGCAGTGTCATCCACACGTCTAAAACAAAAACAAAAAGAAATAAATGGAGTAGGTAGGTATGATGGATTTTTTTAAACTGATTAACATTTACATAATATGATGCCAAAAGGCAGGGATTTCAAAAATCAAATTTCAAACGCCAATTCGATCAAGGGTTCTGCTGAATTAACAAAAATTTTGTTTTAATCGTAACTTTTCTTTATTGCCACCAAGTTTTGTCTGATTTTCAAAAGTTAAATTTTCGCTTTATTTTGCAATTTTCAAATACGATTTTCAATCATAGGATTTATCACCTATTTACCTAGCAATTTTAAATATTGGATTTTTTCATATGAAAAATATGTTTTTTACTCGTACTTGTGGCTTAAACAAGAATACCAACAAGAACGGAATATGGTTTGGTATTTACTGGGTTTACTCTCGTTTTTTTAGTTCTTAATTTTTGTGTTTTTTTAATCTTTTATATTTTACATTTATTTCTCAAAATTATTTTTTATCTTTTATGCTTTACATTTTGTATTTTTTTTTCAAAATTATTTTTCAGCAATTTTCAAATTTTTTTGCCAACCAAGAATTTTTTTTGGTCGAGGTTTTAAAGATAATGTTCAATTTGGGGGGAATATCTGCCAAGCAGTTGCTGGGCACCAACAATTTCGTTAATTTTGACAAAATTAGCATTTAAATGCTCGATTTAAGATTATCATACCAATGAAGTAAATGATACTTATACATATGTTTTGTACTTTTACACCGACATTAATTAACCTTATTTCGAGAAAAACCTCGAAGTCATTCACATAATTTTGCAACGTTTAAGAATTCGGTAGACGCTGGGAAAATTGAGTGCGAATCCTGTCGTCGACGCTAAGAAAGGATAAGCTTGGAGGAGGGAAGAAATTTTTATTCGGCGTAATTAAATAAAAAAGACCGCACGCCTTTTGAAATCCGCAGTTGAGAAGACTGTTTTCTTTTCGCATTAAACTGCGTAGATTGTATTGCAGGCGGGGGGCGGGGGTTAGTTGTTAAGGGCGGAGTTGCTGTTGTTGTCGAGAAGGTTTTTACTTGGCCTCCGCGTTCTGAGAACGACCTCTCATTTACCTGCTCTCTAGCCAAGCCCATCTCATGGCCGCATTTATTTTTAATGAATAGCCGGTTCTTTTCCTGCCTTTTTCCCTACCGCTTTTCCCATGCCGAGTTTCCTTCTCAGGTTGGGAAAACCTTGTCAGCTCGCCACTGTTATTTCCCTTTTAGCGCTTTTTTCACGTCGAGATTTCCCACTCTTCCCTCGTGTACTTGATAAAAACTTCATAATACGAATTCCCCGTACGCCTCCTCGACAACATCATTTTACGTTTGAGCCCTCGTATTAACATCGTGTTTTCGAGCGGCCTTTCCGCCTGTATTGCGTAGATGACTTGTATGTAATTAACGGTGATGTGGGTAATTCGTATATTAAGGTGAATAATTCATTATAAATGGTCCGAAGACCTATTGAAGATAACTCGACCGATTGGGATGGCTGAAATTTGGAACATAATGTTTAATAATAAAAACCCAGGAGATACCCAAAAATGATCCTCTGCCATACTGTCACTCAAGTTCCAACACCACCTAACTCAATTTTCCCGGGTTTTCAGGAGGTACAAAAAACTAATTATTTCAACTTGGAAATACATTTGAGAAACTTGGAAAAAACATTTTAAAAATTCGTCTCAATTTCGAAAATTTCCTTCAAAATCTGTTATTTCTGGTCATATACCCATACGTCGATAACCCGTTTACCAGTTATTTTAAACCCAACCCATCAATTATCGTTTTTCGGCATTAGGTAGGCACTTAATGATCAAAATTCGAAAAATATGACTCGGTTAAAAATCATTCCCGAAGGAACCCACATCGGTGTCCCGGGGGCATCAATGAGTTTCCGACTGAAAAGCGTTGGAATTGAACAGTGCGGTTCCTCTGTTGGAAACTATCGTTTACAAAGGTCTCACATACTCCGTCCCGGCGACGAATTTCCAGTTTTGAAACAGTTCAAAGTTTCCAGTCGGACTGGAAATTGAAAGGAGAACGACGCGACAGCGGTTCAACTTCCCTCTCGACTCAAGCCAGTTACAACCCCTAAAGTAGAACTTCCAACCGAGTTGGAGCGCCATTCTGGGGCCCGGCGCCAAACACCTCAAAAGCCTTCTCGAACTAGAAACCACCCCTAAACCACTAATCCACCGCCGAACCGCCACCCCCGGCGCTCATTTACGGTTAACGCTTACGGTCCCGTTCGCTCGCTTTGACTTGTGACGCGACGTTGACAAGCGCCACACGTACGGGATGAAATTCGACGTAGCATTTATAAGGGTTCAATGAATGCCTAACATTGGGGGAATATCTGCAGAAACGAAATCGGCGAGTGGGGGGTGGGTTGACGTCATCTATAAGAAAATTCAAACCCTATTATTTCAAGATGCAGTTTTCACATTTTTGGCCATTTTTCCACCTTGCATAAGGGTGTCCCAAACTTGGTGAACAAATTTCGGGTAAAACTGGACCAAAAACGGAACAAAACGCCGCCAACCGAATTTTATGCCTCAACTCGTTTCCAACATACGATTTTTCAAAGACTTTTTCCAGGCTTTGCTTCATAAAAACCTGATTTTCTTCCGTTCAAAACGACTTTTTTCAACTTTTGAGGGCATTACTGAATTCTACGTTAAATTTCCTATAAGCCCAGGGTACATTTTAAACCAAAAACTGGCTCCATGTACCGCAACTGCAGTTCAAACATCGAAAATTGAAAAAATCTTTTTCCTTCATATATTTGCACGTTCACTGCATTTCGAGAAGACTTGCAAGAATTCGTCCAATTTTAGGAAAACTTGCCCAATCAATTAGCTTTCCTATGTCATGATCGAATTTGAGATTATTCTTTGATTTCACGTTGAAATTCAAATTTGAACGCGGTAAAACAGTGTTTCCCTGCAGAAACAATGTTTTAAACTACGTTTTCGAGATTTCTCAAGCGAGGCAAAAATATTCAAAGGTAAGATATCTTCCATGTTATTGTTAGCCGGTACCAGGAGCCCGAGCGCTTTCGCCTGCACGGCTTTCCTCAGGGGATACTCCCGACACAGTGACTTCTAGAGGATATAAGGATATTTTATTTCATAAGGCTATTTTTTAATATTTTTTCCGTCTTGAGATTGTGGTGCCTTAATTAGAAGCCTTCATTCGTAACTTGAGCGCTGTCGGCCGCTTGGCCCTCCTTACGAGCAATTTCTGTCAAAATTAGGTGATTCGGAGTAATTTTTTTCAATGTTTGATTTGAACCGCAATTGCGGTAAATAGGAGTCAATTTTCAGCTTTGAATGTGCAGTTAGCTTACTGGAAATTTAACGCTGATTTCGGAAATGCCCTCAAATGTTGGAAAAAGTTGTTCTGAAGCAGAGAAATTTGGGATTTAATGAAGCAAAAAGTGGTAAAAATGGAAAAGTTTGAAAATCTTATACCTAGAGACGATTTGAGAGAGAAACCAGTGGTGCGTAGATAACACACAATACTTCCATATTTTGAAACGTAAAATTTTGACACAATTTGATCATATTTTGACTGGTTTTGGGGGTGTTTAGGTCAAAAATATAAAAAAATTCACTATTCAAATTTTAAAATTCGCCCAAAATAAAAAACCGCCATATTTTCGGCATATAAAAAATATCCACATATTCTGCAAGGTAAAACGAAGATTTTGAGACCAAGAACGCTCAAATCGGTCCATTTTTGCGGCCGGAAAAAAATAAAATAGAAAACACTAAAAATGCAAATATATCGGAAGTACTGTGCGTTATCCAAATTCCGATTGAACAGGGTGTTAGGTCTTGCCGAGACAAACATTTCAGTTCAAGAAATTTGAAAAAAGGTTAAGAAATGAGGGAGTTATGGCCATTTTTGTAAATGACCACAGACGGACACACGGACAGACGGACACACGGACACACGGACACACAGACACTTGTTCGGGAAGTGATTCTGAGTAAATGTGTATAAGAAAAAGTTTTTTCTGAAGCTCCGTTCCGATTCTCGATTTCAGGACGATCACAATACTTCCATTTACTCTGTAAATATGGAAGTAAAAATTACAATTTTTTATTAATCCAAGTTCGGAACACTCTTATTCTATGCTTTAATTTTCCGTTAGATAAAATGCCATTTTCCCATGATCCTAGGCTATAGAATTAGCAATAAACATGTTCTTGGGATTCAGGTATGACCGAAACGTGATGGCATGCCCGTAACACAAATTCAAATTTTCGGCAAAGGTGGTAGGTACTTCCTTTTCTTCGATACCTAGAGTAAGGGACTGCATTTTAGCGAGTATCTCAAAAATTTACGAGGCCCGGTAAAATAGGATACAGAGCACCGAATCGTGACGCTGTTCAATACAACGATTACAAATCCGACCAGGACGTGCCCAGTGACAATCGGACCCTGAAGAAGGAAGATAAAGGACCACTCCCACAAGGTAATGCGGGGATATGTAAAATATGCCTACCACAGCCCCTAGGCCGGCCTGCCCGGTTAAAAGTCACGCGAGGCCGAAGAAAAGAGTTTCGGTCGACAGCTGCCGCGTGATATTTCCTTCCTTTCGTGTCGTGGGTGGGTACTTCCGACATATTGGCCCTGAACTCATATGCGGCCATAGGAAAATCTGATTTTATACCTTCGGCGAAAAAACTAGGTAATGAGGTGGAATTCTTGGAAACTGACTTCTTAAGCATGAAAATTGAAACCGGTGGTGCGTAGATAACACATAGGACTTCCATATGTTGATACTTGTCTCGTTAATTTCGAGTGCCCGTCGATTTTTTATTTGTGTCCAACTGTTCTTTCAACTCTAGGACCAGTACAGATCCTGTGGTAAAATAAAAAAATCGATTTTTTCATGCCTTCCCGACAAGGCCCTTTCTGGGTCATCGTGTGGGACGAAGGTTGCGTTCCTTCTAGACCGGTTTCCGACCTCTGGTCAGGTGAGCATCCCATTCGAATCGAATCAACAGGAGAAATAGTAAGAAAACGATTCTATCGAGAACGAGAAAAATATTGACAAAACATAAAGCACGTCCCAGAACAAAAAACTTTTTTTTTAAACATGAAAAAATGTATAGTGGAAGCAATTTTTGGAATGGTAGTGAAACTATATCTAACGCAGGATCATCGGCCTCTTTCTACTGGATAGCTCAGTACCAAGGACGATTCCACGCCAGCAAAAAATGAAACGTCACTTGATAGGTTCCTTCTTTGTAAGTAGATAAACGTTTACAAAAACCAGCGGTGCGTAGATAAGACACAATGCTTCCATATTTTGATGAGTACATTTTTGGCCAAATTTTATCATATTATGACTACCTACTTTTGAGAGTGTTCAGGTCAAAGTATCAAACAACTCTCTACGCAAATGTTGAAACTCGCTTAAAATCAACAGGTCTTACTGAGACAGACATCCCAGCTCAAGAAATTTGATAAAATGCTAATAATTGAGGGAGCTATTGCTACTTTTGTAAATGACCATT
Organism: Nesidiocoris tenuis; assembly: GCA_036186465.1. Lineage (NCBI taxonomy): Eukaryota > Metazoa > Arthropoda > Insecta > Hemiptera > Miridae > Nesidiocoris > Nesidiocoris tenuis. The sequence continues at coordinate 4,795,090 of AP028923.1, forward strand.
AACGGACACACGGACAGGATCACTCAGACAATAATTGTCGAACAATTATTGTTCAGGAAGTGATTCAGAGTAAAAAAGTGTATGAGTAAGTTTTTTCTGAAGCTCCTATTCGATTTTCGATTTCAGGGCGAATTTTAGGACGATTGGCCAATAATTCCATTTACTTTCGTAAATGCGGCGGAAAAAAAATGAAATCCCACTTGCAGTCGGCGCCTTCGTTTTAGATAGATATACGTTTACAAAAAAGTGGAGAGGCTAACTTTAAAATGATATACAACAAAAATTAAATATCCGAGCCTCAAATACTTGGGCATGTCTGTGGGGCATGTCTGCAACACTTCCGGTCACCGGACGCATGTCGATTAAGATTTTAATTGAAATTAGTATTCGGGCGATATTACTGGAAGCAATTTGGGCTAATAATGCTCCAAGTGGAACTGATCCTCCAGTACGCGATTGTTCATTCCAGTCAGCATCACTTCCTAACCAGTGAATCCTGTCTGCGATTAATCTGGAGCAATCCCATGATGGCATCCTCATGCTGGACCGTTGAGTTTGAGTGGATTTAATGCCGGAACCGGCTCCATAGAATTGAATCGGTCCTTTACATTAGGATATCAAGATTGTACAGTTTACGTGCATAGGCAATATGGGAATGCCGAAAGTAAAATAAAGTTCAAAAATTCGTATTTTTCAGCAAAGTAGCAACACAGGCAAGCGCGTTATCGTTTTCTACAAAAATATTTGAATGAGAAATTTTTTGCAAAATTTGAAAAAATAAAAAAGTTTTTTTTGGAAATTTTCGAAAAATGACAACTTCTTCGGTAAAATTGGGAAAAAACGAGAATGTTTTAGTATGAAAGTTGAACAAATTGTGCCATTCAGGAAATTTTCAACATGTTATCATTTTTATGCAAGCGTGTTAGCATTTTCCATAAAGGTTTGCACGTGATTACGAGAATTTCTTAAATGAAATGTTTTTGTAGTAGGTATTTAAAAAAAATTGAAATTCGTTTGAAAAAATTAGATTAAAAATTTGAGAAAATGAGATTTGTTATTTAAAAATAGAAAAAAAAGGGGAAAAAAATTTGTTATAAAATTTGAAGGTTAATAATATCAGCGATTTCAGAAAATGGTTTTCGTAGTAAAATTCGAAAGTTGAAAAACATTTGAGTTTTTTAGGAATTTGCAAAATTAGAAGAAAATGAGATATTTCTCGTAAAATTTGAAAGATGAAAAATCCGAGTTTTTTGGAGGAAATCTTTTTTGTTGAACAAGTTGAACATTGAACAGTTAGTGTTTCAGGAAATTTGCGACAGGTAATTTTCTATCAATTTTGAATTAGAAAATAATGTTTATTTGACGAATAAGCTGAATTGATGAACTTAATCGGGTAGGACGATAAACAATCGCATCAAATAGAACAAACCAAATTCGTTTCCGAGAATATTCGCCCGCCCGTTGTGAAACTCAAGTTCGCTCGTCCAGTTTCATCTTTCAAATTAGTGGTAACAGGCCTTCTCGGTAGGTGCCGTTTGATGGAAGGCCTTCCGACCCGATATTCAGGTCTGTACAGGTCGACGGGTCTGTTTTCACGTCGATAAGATAAACGGCCGTGTTCCACTGGTCGGAAACGTTGACAAGCGCCTTCGAACTTGTCAAATACGACCTAGGCGCTGTTCTTTGTTAGGGAAACATTCGGTACCGGCAGTCGGAGTGGAAATGGAAATTAGCGTGGAGAAAATTAGGTAATGTAGGAATACAATGCTTGGAAAATTTCATATAGATATTGGGGACCTAATCGACAGAGCATTCGAGTAGGTCTCTAATTAGAAGTACGTGGTCGCCGAAAATGTGAAAATCGGATCGGAGGTTCAGGAAAAGGGTAATTATACGCTTAAGCGGGAATGCACTTCTTGAACGAGTGGCTGTATAACTACCTATTTGTTCATTAAGGAATGTCTATAACAACACATGATGAAATAAATTAACACTTTAATTAGGTAACGTAATAAAAATGAAAAACTACAAAAAACAAAAAAATTATGGAGTATAAAATCAACAATAAATAGTACAAAAATGAAATTTATAAAAAATAAATTAACACTCCATACAATAAATATAAATACACTTAATAAATGCACTTTTGCAAGGAATCACTTCTTGAACAAGTCCCTGTTTGACTATGGATCAGTTTTTCCATCTAGGTACATCTAATATGCCATGGCTCAAAAATATTTTCGAAATTTTCTCCACCGAAATTTTTGTCATGCAAATGACGAGGACAATTGGGGAGGTGACACGAATGACTGGACATACGGAAGGGGCCTGGGTGAATTTTCTTTCGGAAAAGTGTCTGTTTTAACCTGGTATCCGCTGAAAAAATTGGCGATTTTCGAATTTCAAACTCAAAATATGAGGTTTTAAAGAATAAGTGGTGAAAACGTCGTTTCTTGGAAAAGTAGTTTGGGTATTTGGCAATTTTCGTCAATGAGGGTCAAACTTTTGTTTAGACCAGGGATACGATTTTTCGTGGGCAGGTAAATTCCCAACATTTTGGCGTATTTGAAATTGTTTTTTGAGATTTTATTCTCAAAGCAGTTTAGATTTTTTTGGAAAAAATTCAAATTTGTCGAGTTTTTTGGCTATATTTTGAGAACGTTTAAGAATTCAAGGTTGGGAGACAAAGGATATTTGCGTCTCATGAAATTTCCTACATTTTAGGTAGTATGTGAAATTTTCGTCAGACGACTCCTTCGTGCCGAAAATCCACCTTAAAGCTAACTAGAGTTGTGGTATGAGCAGTAACTTTGGAAAAATCGGGGAAAACTGGCTCGGGTTTTTCACCAAAACGGAATATCAGCTGAGAATTTGATTCATCCACTCAATTTCGTTATTATCCAAACCCCGTGCATTGCATATTTCCATAAAAAAACGCTGCCACCCAAAATCTTTCTTTGGAGCCAATGACTCGAGGAATCGGAAGAACTTGAATTTCGACGAACTCCAAAATAAATTCGACAGCGGAATGTGACGGCTGGAGCTAAGTAGCTGCTAACCCCAAGATGACAGTGCAAGTTGGGATTTCGAATTTGCATAAGGTTTGTTCACCGTCGGTAGCTCGAATATAACTATAGTCATTGTCTGTTCGAGTCCCGCCCGCGCCCGAGGTCGAGATTGAACGTCTTCTTGAACGACAGGAAGTGGCTACAGCTGGATTACTCGCTATTCAACCGATGGCATTTCAAGTTTACCCTGTCACTGTCAACATCAAAATAGAGTCGCTCAAAACGCTAGTTACGGTTCGAGCCGTCAAGTATATCCTCTCAACAAAATGGGGCCGACAATCCGTTCCGAAGATCGGACGAATTCGGGGGAGTCCCACCTCAAATTTCCTGATACATGATCGGAACTCCACGAGATATGTTCAGGAATAATTAAAAAACGCGATCAAAAACGAGCGTTTTCAGAGGTCGAGTTGTCTTACGATCGAAAAAAAATAAAAGCTATGGACAGTAAAAATCAAGTTGTTGGACCCAAAATTTCAAATTTTTGGAAAAAATGTTCCTCTTTTGCTTCCCCTTTTGCTTGCAATCGCACAACAAAAAAATATTTCTAATCTAGGTACCCTAACATTTTCATGGTTTACGTTTCAAAGGGTGTAGAATCCGAATCTCAAATAAAAAGATATCCGTCCGTCCGCCGTCCACCGTCTACCGTCCGCCGTCCGCCGTAAAGGCTTTGTCTCCCAAACGGCCGAGATTTTTTTTTAAATTTTCAGGAAAAATTGACCTTGTTTCCCTAAACAGCTCCAATTCTTCAGCTAAGCCAATCAATCAGTTTTAACCCCCCAGGAAAAATGTTTTTTTTTTCTCGAAAATGTTAGCATTTTTATTTGAAACCCATTTTCAAGACAAAATAGCTACAAGGTCGTCGCAGCTGAGGTCAAAAAATGCATTTTCTAAAATTCCCATTTTTCAGAAAAAAAGTGTTTTTTTTTCAAAAATTCTAATTTTTAGAATTTAATTTCAAAACAAAAGAGCGGCGAGGTCATCAACGACGTCACTGGCATGCTCAAAGGCAGCTGAGGCCGAAAAATGCATTTTCTAAAATTCAAACTTTTCAATAAAAAAAATTTTTTTCTCGAACATTTTAGTTTTTTTAAACCAATTTGGAAATTAATGAGCGACGATGTCATGTACGACGTCACTGGCATGTTCAAAGGTAGCTGAGGTCGGAAAACGCATTTTCTGAAATTCAAATTTTTCAATTAAAATGTTTTTTTTTCGAAGATGTTTGGTTTTTTCAACCCAATTTCTAAATAAAAGAGCGAAGAGGTCATGTACGACGTCACTGGCATGTTCAAAGGTAGCTGAGGTCCGAAAATGCATTTTCTAGAATTCAAATTTTTCGAAATAACACGGTTTTTTTAAGAAGATGTTGGTTTTTTAACCCAATTTCAAAACAAAAGAGGGACGAGGTCATGTACGACGTCACCGGCATGTTCCAAGGTAACTGAGGTCGGAAAACGCATTTTCTGAAATTCAAATTTTTCAGAAAAACACGTCTTTTTTAGAAGATATTGGTTTTTTTGACCCGATTCCAAAACAAAAGGCGACGAGGTCATGTACGACGTCACTGGCATGTTCAAAGGTTGTCAACATGGCGCGTCAATGGCGGGGACGTCTCTATCGTACCGAAGTGAAAACAGATCTTGCCCGTTTTCCTCGGATAGGGGAAGGCCTTCAATCAAACGGCACCCGACGGGAGACCGTTCCCATTAATTTAGAAGATGGAAACTGGCGGCGGGCCGAGGTAACGCGAAGCCCTTTCTCCCAGTTCACAGGGATGAAAATTCATTCGAAGTCGAAATTGTCTTCAGGCACCGCTAATTGGACTAATTGGGCGGCTATTTAGTCTGGGGAAACTGGGCGAATGCAACAATTTAATGATATCAACACGATGGCGAATAGGGAATTTTTCGGTTCGAGCCGGCCGCTTTAGCAAAAATGAGGTTCACTATTTTTTCTCAATTTTTCACAGCTTAAAAATAAACAAAAATTCTCAACCGAAACGAAAAACTAAAAAATCAAAGTTCAATAGCTGACATTGAAACGAAAACTGATACACAAACTCAAACTGATAACAGCACTCGGAGTCAAACTAATCCTCAAATGAAGAGAGAGAACTCAAACTGAACAGAAACCCATAGTCAAAGTCGAAATCCAGCTCACAATAAAACCGGAACTCAAACTCATGATGAAATTCGAAGTCAAACTCACGTTGAAACAGGAACTCAAACTCATAATCAAACTCGAAGTCAATCTCACAATGAAACAGAAACTCAAACTCATAATCAAACTCGAAGTCAATCTCACAATGAAACAGAAACTCAAACTCATAATGAAAGTCGAAGTCGAACTCACAATGAAACCGAAACCCAAACTCTTGATCAAACTCGAAGTCAAACTTACAATGAAATAGAAACTCAAACTCATAATCGAAATCGAAGTCAATCTCACAATGAAACAAAAACTCAAACTCATAATCAAACTCGAAGTCAATCTCACAATGAAACAGTAACTCAAACTCATAATGAAAGTCGAAGTCGAACTCACAATGAAACCGAAACCCAAACTCATAATCAAACTCGAAGTCAATCTCACAATGAAACAGAAACTCAAACTCATAATCAAACTCGAAGTCAATCTCACAATGAAACAGAAACCCAAACTCTCGATCAAACTCGAAGTCAAACTTTCAATGAAACAGTAACTCAAACTCATAATGAAAGTCGAAGTCAATCTCACAATGAAACGGAAACTCAAACTTATACTGAAAGTCGAAGTCAATCTCACAATGAAACCGAAACTCGAACTCATCGTCGAAATCGAAGTCAATCAACGAAGTCTAACTCACGAGTTCGAATAACTGTTTTTTCGTGAGTTTGACGTTTGACAGTTTGATAATGAAAAATCAAACTTCGAGTTTGATTATGAGTTTTACCTAGCATCGGTATCATTGAAAGTTTGACTTCGAGTTCAAGTTTCTGTTTCATTGAAAGTTTGACTTCGATTTCGATTATGAGTTTGAGTTTCTGTTTCATTGTGAGTTTGACCTCAAGTTTGATTATGAGTTTGTCTTCGATTTCGATTATGAGTTTTAGTATCTGTTTCATTGAAAGTTTGACTTCGAGTTTGATTAAGAGATTGAGTTTCGGTTTCAATTATGAGTTGAGTTTCTGTTTCATTGAAAGTTTGACTTCGAGTTTGATTGCGAGTTTGAGTTTTTGTTTCAATGTGAGTTTGACTTCGATTTCAATTATGAGTTGAGTTTCTGTTTCATTGTTAGTTTGACTTCGATTTCGATTGTGAGTTTGAGTTTCGGTTTCAATGTGAGTTTGACTTCGATTTCGATTATGAGTTTTAGTATCTGTTTCATTGAAAGTTTGACTTCGAGTTTGATTAAGAGTTTGAGTTTCGGTTTCATTGTGAGTTTGACTTCGATTTCGATAATGAGTTGAGTTTCTGTTTCATTGTTAGTTTGACTTCGATTTCGATTGTGAGTTTGAGTTTCGGTTTCGATGTGAGTTTGACTTCGATTTCGATTATGAGTTTGAGTTTTGGTTTCAATGTGAGTTTGACTTCGATTTCAATTATGAGTTGAGTTTCTGTTTCATTGTTAGTTTGACTTCGATTTCGATTGTGAGTTTGAGTTTTCATTTCAATGTGAGGTTGACTTCGATTTCGATTATGAGTTTGAGTTTTTGTTTCAATGTGAGGTTGACTTCGATTTCGATTATGAGTTTGAGTTTTTGTTTCAATGTGAGTTTGACTTCGATTTCGATTATGAGTTTGAGTTTCTGTTTCATTGTGAGTTTGACTTTGATTGTGAGTTTGAGTTTTTGTTTCAATGTGAGTTGGACTTCGATTTCGATTATGAGTTTGAGTTTTTATTTCAATGTGAGGTTGACTTCGATTTTGATTACGAGTTGGAGTTTCTGTTTCATTGTGAGTTGGACTTCGTGTTTTGGTATCAGTTTGAGTTTGTGTATCTGCTTGAGTACTTATCAGTGATGGCGATCAAGGTTCGAATCTTGCCTTCGGCAGATTTTCGGCGAACCAGAGAGTAACAGTTTTTATTCTTCCGATGCTATCTGGCAAAATATACTTATTTTCTTGGAAAATGATTCCAAACACCAAATATCCGATTTAATGATTCTGTATTATTGACCACTTATGGATGTAAAACAGCTATTGAGGTCATCCAGATTTTTTCATCGAACGCTCTATTTGGGGGTGGGGGGGGGGTGTAGGCAGGTTTTTTCAGAGCGGTATGCGAACAACTCAATCGTATGATACGAGTCGTGCTGCGTACTCAACGATGGCGAGGAAAACGGTTTATCGCGTACGCATAGTCGTTAACGCGAACAAATCGTGCGGTCCTGATTTGGAGCGAAAACCCCGAGGTACGGCCCATCATAAATCTTCATGTTTCCCAGGCCCAGGGTTAATTTAGTGGTACTTGTTCCCGCTTGGGGATGATGGATGGGACGGCTACGACCGCCGACGAGATCCGTGGAAATTTTTATTCATGTAAAAACCGCGACCGAGGATGAGAAAATGTTGGTTTTAAATAAGTTCATTATACAACGTCGAGGACACTCCACGGGAGAAGATGGCGGTGACGTCGCCGTAGATTGAAAACGTCGCTTAACAAGTCAGTTCCACGAGTTGCAAAAATTACTCCCCGAGGTCGCACGAGATGGGAACGGATTGGGGTTAATCCATCACGATTCGGTCAACCTGTACCCCCACCCGCTGACCGACTGGCTCGGTACCTTTTTGGGATTTTTGAGATTCGACGTTTTCGAAAAAGTAAAAATACCGTGTTCTTGGTACAAAATCTATATGAAAAAATCTAAATGTGCGTTACAATGCAAATCTGGGTTCTACAGCAGTTAACAGTGAACCAAACTTGAATAAAACGAATTCTGTTGTTCATAATGCCTCAACAACATCGCCTCTATTTTTCAATTAGAACTTCTGGCAAGTGGTAGAGAATCGAGTGGCATATACGTGTGTTTCGAACTCGAGGCGACCATATGGAGTGCAAACCAGCTGCTCGCTTCCCCCACCGAGAAGGACCTCTCGCGTTTTTACAAGAACCTCACACATGTCCCTTGTGCCTTATGGTACGTCGTTTACACCTTGCATCCTATCTTATCTTCGCTTCTCACGAGCAAGAAGACAAGAACGAATTGCTCCATTACAAACGGCGGAATACTCATTCTTTAAAATGGCTCGATCCCGGAGCAACAGACGACTTGAAATTCGCGTTAGCGGTTCCGCTAGGCGTTTATCAATGATAGCGATGACCGAAACGGGTCTGTCGAGGTGATCAATCTTTTCCAACCGTTGGAAGATTCCTTTTCTGCCGAAAGATTCCTCTCGCTTCGATAGGAACCTTTTCTGCGACGAGATTTGACGATCTCGGGTGATCTATCATCGTTCGTACATTAAGAACGGACTCATACGGAGTCGAACAGTTTTTGCCAACAGAGTGAATGATACCGCTCTGATTGAAACATGAATCGACGTTTTGGGAGTGAGTTTGACTTCTGCGAGTTCGACTCCTGCGTTTTTAACGCATTTTTGCCAGAGGTAGGTCGCATTTTTGGCGTTTTTCATGCATAAGGGATGGTTGTAGCTGTTTGGCTGAATAAGACCTTTTGTAGCGAGTCAAATTCCCTGCATTTGGGTCGGTTTGTTTGGTTTTTTTGCTTTTTCAGGTGCTGAAATATTAAGGATATTCAAGTGAATTCTGGATTTTTTCCGGGTTTTCGCTTCTAACTCGAGAACGACGAAAAATCAAAAGTTGGTGACAACCAATTCTGAATCCTCATTAAATTTCCTACAATTTTTATTGACTAGTAAATTTCCTTAGGATGACTCCTTCATACCGGAAATCAAGCATAAAGTTAACCAAGTCGGAGAATATCAATAAAATCGGCTCGTCATCAGTTCTACAGAGTGAATTGCTGATCCGTACCCCATAAATACAAATCGAAATGTTCGTATTGGTTTGCGAAAGCAAGGAAAATCCAAGTCGTACATGGCAAAACTTCAGGGTAACCGAGGGAGTGGGATGAAGAAATTAAACAACTTAAACAAAACTTTTTTCCACTTTTCGTCAATGGAGCCCTATAGGAAATTTAATTTAAGCACTTTGTGTTATGAAGCGATTTTCGATCCGACACTTCCCATTGGCAGAAAAACGGGATTAAAATCTTCAAAATTCAGAAAGTCAAAATATCATACTCCGTCCATTATCGACTGAAGTCACCGAACTGTTGCCCAAATTTCGCAGAATCTTCAGACCGGAATTGAGAGGAGGCAGGAAGAATACAGGCGGAAATGAATCATTGGATACCAGTTAAAGGCGTTACTCATGAAATATCTTAAGGCAATGTCATCGCTATTGAAATGAGAGCGAACAGATTGTACAGGTAACTCTAAATGTTATTAAGTAGGTAGGTTCAGTAAAACACGAGTGAATTAAGCGCCAACAATAATGCCCCAAAGTTTGCAAACACGATTTATGACCTATTCATTTTTTAATGTTTTTATATTTTTTGTAGGTAAATGAGTTTTCAAATTTTCATCTACCTTCCCATTTTGTATTTGATATTTAAATATTTTTTTAGATGCATTTAATTTTTAGAGTTTGTTTTATCATGTAGTTTGGTATATTTTTCCATTTTCAAAATTTTAGTTGGATTATTTACTTTCCTATCAGTAAGGCAGAACCATGCTATGCATATTTTGCAAGTAAGTGAGGAATGTAATTCCTCGTAACAACTTCGCCATGAAATTGCCCATAAATGTTCGAGTGCTGCGGTGAAAATTACGGGGACAGCCGACACAATATTTTCACCCTCGGCGGCAACAAGGAAATAATTATAGTCGCGCCGAAGCGAAGAAGTGACTACAACAACTTTGAATGGGATCAATTAAGTGTCTGTCATTATTATGAGAAGTAGCAATTACGCCAATCGCTGGAATAACCGGCTGGAGGTGCAGTTTAATTCTGTATTCTCCTCAAAGTTGAATTTTACCATTAATAGTTCATGTCCCCCATGATTGCGGTACTTCACTAAATCGACTATCACCTTCGTCGTCAGTAAGTTGTGCAAATAGCAACGAGGAGGTCGTAAATATTTTAGCATTAAACGTCTGCGGATAAGAATTATATTTTATCGTTATTCTCAACACGATATGGATCATATTGTCAGAACTGAAGAGTATTAGAGACAATCCAATATATTTCGAGGTTTGCTTTATCTTGCGGCTCAACGGGGATAAAAAGCGAAGAGGAAAAATATCTAAAATCGGCCTACTTTGAAAAGCTGATCAAATATTACCAATAACTATGATCAAAGATTCACCCAAATCTTACATCCCATGTACATTTTGATTTATTATTCAATAATAAACCATTGTAATCGCCCAATGAAAAAATTTTTCTATCCCACCCTGAAATTTTCATGTTTTACGTTTCAAAGGGTCCGTCCGGTCGTCCGTCGTCCGTCCGCCGTCCACCGTCCGTCCGTCCGTCCGCCGTCCACCGTCCGTCCGTCCGTCCGCCGTCCGTTCGTCCGTCCGCCCGCCGTCCATCATCCACCGTCCGCCGTCCATCATCCACCGTCCGCCGTCCATCATCCACCGTCCGCCGTCCACCGTCAACACTTTTTCTTCAAGACGCCTGGAGCTTTTTTTCGAAATTTTCAACATAGGTAGGTAGTGATTAAAAATCAAACAAGCCATGTGAATACCTTGTAAGAATTTGAAGCGTTTTTATTCATAAACTATCCGAAAACGAAAAATTCGAATTGAAAATACGAAAAATGACAACGGCACACGCATCTGTTTTATACAATGGTTGAGATCGAAATCTGCCACAAGCGTGGGACTGCCTAGTCGCAGTCGTAGGCGTAGTTCTAAAGAAATTGGTGAATCACACATCCTCCTACGTATCGCTAGGACTATTCTCTCCTTAGCTAGAATCGAGATATCTAACGGAGAAATTATAATTTCAAACTAACGCAGGGACATTATCTAATAACATGTTCCGCGCTAAATTCGTTTAACTTGAATTTTCAAGACAGTTTCGAGGTTACTCAGAAAAAATTGAATTAAATAAAAAATTCAAAAATTATTCCGCATTTTTATAGAGCTTTTTTTAAAAATTTTTTCGAAAGGATTTTTTTGTGGCAGATTCGGATTCTACACCCTTTGAAACGTATAGGTACCATAAAAAGTATTAGAAAAAGAGCGAGTTGAAAAAAATTTTTTAGGCAATTACAATGGTTTATTATTGGCTTTCCACAAATTAGCTTTCTGCACTATGGAATTTTTTACATAATATAAAATACCTAAGTGCTAAGAAAATACTGCTAAGAAAATTCTTTAAACATCGGACCATTTTCGGGGGCATCTTCAACATCTTCAGATGAATTGAGCCGATTTCATCGGTCAGAATATCGTTAGCATTCAAACCACAAACGACCCGTTGATTCCTAAGGAGCTAACGGACGGGAAAAAACGTCAGAAAGTGAATTCAGACCGAGGGAACCAAAGGATTTTCAGAATCTTTCAAAGCTCCGTTCGGAAAACGGGAGCCGGGCCATTGAAAGCGACAAGGATCTAGAACGAGCAGAGACAGAGAATTTTCCCGTTTTTCCACCACCTTTTGATCAAGGGGGTAGTCTTTTGAAAAAAACCAATTACCGACTAAAGCCTTCCTACTTTTTTCAGCGTGGAAAAGGTATTTTTTCTACTCTCTTTTCACCGAGTATAATTCACCCTTAAATAAACTGCCGGTCTAATACTTCCGGTCGGGTGACCAAGGAATTGACTGCAAGAAAGGGAGGAGCAAGTGGAAAGGGGCGAAGGGGTTGCCCTACTAAAGGAGTGAGATACCGGCTTGGCTTTTTCGTCTATCCCCCCCCATATCGGGCCAGGACGGAGAGGGAATGCGCAAAGGGATGAGAGATAAGACGAAAAAGGGAATAGACGGAAGGAAAGGTGAGAATTTTTTATTTTTTTTCTCATTCGAGCAGAAAAAGAAAAGTCGGTAGACGCAGAATCAAAGGAGATAGAGGGAGAGAAAAATTCTTGGAAAAAAGGAACATTATTCTCGAGAAACAGATTTAGGTTCGCTCTCCCTGGCTAGTCTGGACGGTATTTTTTGTTTCTCTCTCTATCTCGTCTAAACTAGATTGCCTTCGAAAAACGACTGTACCTACCCTTTCTTCCTGTTAGCAGATCTTCGAGCACCACATTATTGCCACAATAAAATGGCAACATTTTTCGAAAAAACATCCGGATGAGAGCAAGCATAAAATTGTTTACTTTTCTCAGAATTTCGGTTCAAATCTCCACCCTCGTTTTCAAATAATTTTTCCCGAAATGTTACAAAAAAAAAAACTTTATATCCAGAAAGCTTCAAATTGCGTTTTTGCTAAAAGTGCAGTTCAACTGCCACCGGGGGTTTTGCTCTGTCGTTGACAACTGGCACCCGAACCCTAACTATCAGTTCTTTACTTAACTGCCACCCAGGGTTTTGCTTTGTGGTTCAAAACTGCCACCCCCAAAACTTTACCAGCCGTTTTTTACCCAACCTGTTGTTGACTACTGCCACCGGAACCCCTGAAACAGCTTTATTACCCAACTGCCACCCGGAGTCATGTTCTGCCATTGTCAACTGCCACCCGAACCCTTATCAGCCGTTTTTTACTCAACTGCCACCCGAACCCTTATCAGTCGTTTCTACTCAACTGCCACCCGAACCCTTATCAGCCGTTTTACCCAACTGCCACCCGAACCCTTATCAGCCGTTTTTACCCAACTGCCACCCGAACCCTTATCAGCCGTTTTTTACTCAACTGCCACCCGAACCCTTATCAGTCGTTTTTACTCAACTGCCACCCGAACCCTTATCAGCCGATTTTTACTCAACTGCCACCCGAACCCTTATCAGCAGTTTTTTACTCAACTGCCACCCGAACTTTTATTAGCAGTTTTTTACTCAACTGCCACCCGAAACCTTATCAGCCGATTTTTACTCAACTGCCACCCAAAACCTTATCAGCTGATTTTTACTCAACTGCCACCCGAACCCTCATCAGTCGTTTTTACTCAACTGCCACCCAAATCCTTATCAGCCGTTTTAACTCAACTGCTACCCAAACCCTCATCAGCCGTTTTTTACTCAACTGCCACCCGGGGTTTTGTTGCTGGCAACTGCCACCCGGGTTGCTTTGTTGTTGGCATCTAACTCATATATTTCCAAAGGCTCAATATCCGCTCGAACGTCGAAACTGCCATTCCTAGCTAGGTAATAGCGGTGATTTTATTCGCAAACTTCCCCTCAAGGTGTACGGCTCGATTTCTGCCGAAGTTATAAACAAGTTATACGGCCCGGTAGCGAACTCGAGTCGGAGGAAGTGTAAGTGAATTAAAGAATCGGTAACTCATTTAACCCGCTTGAGTTAATTCGAGAAGAAACCTTTCCAGATGCTCCATCTTTTTTCCAGTTATTTTTCTCTTTTCCAACCTTCAGTGGACAAATGATCAGTTCAAACTCGCCTATGATTTTCGGTCGAAAAGGTCCAATTTTTTAACCTATTTCATCACAATGGTAGGGGAGCTTATGACGATGATTGAGCGATTTAACCACATTTGAACCATCGTAGTAAATCGCTGTCAAAAAGGGTTCCCGTTGTCATTATCCCAGAATGGCGGCCTCTCTTTTCTCCCTTAAACTTACTTACGAGTTGGGCTAACCAAAAATTTAAAAAAACCGCTAGAAAGCTGATTAAAATATCTTCAACTTTCTCCCTCTACACTTTTCACTGAGACGAGGTTTTCCCCGAGTAATTGCCTGCTGAAGTGGACATAAGGTCAATATTTTTATAATTTTGGAATTAATGCCCTTTTTTGCAGGTCCGCAGCTCCGAAACTATTGCGCTTACAAGCAAAACTCATAGAATCAATTTTGTTGGAAATTTATCGTTCTACAAGTTATCTAATGGATCTAAAAGCCGAAAAACGCAATGGGAAGGAGCTACAGCTGAAAAACAAAAAAAAGGGCAAAAACAGCGTGGTGTTATGGGGGACATCAAGCCCCATGGAGGACATGGGCTAACAAGCGTGAATTTTCGGAGGGACTTAGCAAAGTTCCGGTTCCAACAGCGCATGCGCCAAGTTGTCCTCGTCCATTCACAACAAACACTCCTCAGCAAGGGCCGCGAAGGAACTAAACAACGAAACTTCTCCGCCGTTTCTAAAGCCGCCTATACAGCACAACTGGGATTTAATTACCGAACGTAAATTAACGAACTGACTAGGTACCTAGGAGTCCTTTGTTATTGAAATAGCGCCCCCGCATTGTACGAAACAGTTTGCCGAAATGGAGCGCACCTGTTCCTGGTGCAAGTTCTACCAAGTGCGAAACTACGGAGCCTATAGATTATTAGTGCGACCAAAATGACCGAAGTCGTGTCCTTTGCAAGGGTCGATGTGTTGTTAGCGATTTCATACAGATTCGATATTCTTCTCCTCCCAATTTCATTTCGCCCAGCTTTCGAAAAATATTCTAGAATAGCCTCTAACGTCCGTCCCGAAACTGAATTTCCAAACTCTGCTCCCATTATATGGCGAGAGATCTTGACACCGGGAATTCTCCGCAAGGCAATCTGTTCTTTCCTTTATTTTTCCACGTCAAGTGGCCTTTAATGAAAGGTCATCCTCCACACAGTCTGGCGCAGAGAAGAATCAACCCTTCAACCCAAACCGCCCCCCAACCGCCCGACAACCCTTTTACGCCGCCTCCTAATTTCATCCCCCAGTTTCCTCTTCCCTTTCGCGAAATTCTTTCTCCCCGGCGCCGGTCATTTATCAATAATTGTTACAGCGTTAACTCAGTTCATCGCTACAATAAATCAAACTGTCCCGAATCGCTTTTCAGCCATAGGTCCAACGCTTAATAGGAAGGAGCTGATTGTGAGTGGTATTCCACGGAATTGAACAAAATCACAGACCGATCGCCGATGCGATTCTTCCCCTTTGTACGCGTATTTGTTCCATCGCAACTCAATTTCGAGACCGTGCGAAATCATTCTGTTGGAAAATTGCAGATGTGAAGCTGATTTTTCGTACGATTCGGATTTCTCCGATTTATTAAACTAGGATGAAATCAATTTTGGACCACATATCGCAATATGGAAGTATTGTGCGTTATCTACGCACCACTGGTCTATTATTATTATTTTTTTTTATACCTAATTGGTTTGGTAACATTTTTTTATTAAATTTTTCTTTTTAATTTTTAATTATGTCAATATTTTTTGTTTTTTCATAAACTAAAAAAAAACATAAATATAATCATACTAGAAACATAAAGAGTTTTTATGGATCATTTTATCAGCTTAGTCCCTTTTGAAAAAGAATACAGATGGAATAGATCCAAGTCCTTTCATGCTCAACACTAATACTGTAACGGAAAAAACTGTCAGAACCTTCCACGGGGTACGGAGCACAATGCTGTAAAATCCTCCTCCCTCAGCTTTTCGCTTATCTGAGTGGCCCACTTAGACAACTTTTGGAAAAGGCGATACCAAAGGAAAAAGCCATAATGTTCTCCGCAGTTCGGCAAAAAAGGCTGAGAAGGGTGAAGGCTATCTCGAGTAAAGGTATTCTAACATGTTTCTTCCGAGGGTTTTCTTATCGAATCCCGACCGAGGAAAGGAGCTGAAGGTGGAATTATAATATTATCTACGACAAGAAGAGTTCATTTGAAAGTGTATAACCATACAAAAAATTGAAAAATTTTAATTTTAGCGAAAAATTGGAATACTTAAAAGAATATGTGATACTGAAAAAATAAAACACCAATTTTCTTCTGAAGCTCCGATTTGGGAACATAATAATACTTCCATTTACTTCGAGAAAATGGTTCCCCCACTTAGTATCTCAGAATGGCGGTCTTTCGTCTCTCCTTCAAGCTCACTGGTTGGTTTTACCGGAAATTTAAAAAAACGGCTAGAAAGCTGACTAAATTCTCTACAACTTCCTTCCTCTACGCTTTTCGCTGAGACGACGTTTTCCCCCAGTTATTGCCTCTAGAATTGGCAGAAGCATATTTTTGGAAATTTTTCCCGTTTTTGCCGGTCCGTAGCTCCGAGACTATTGATCCTACAAACAAGAGTCATAGAATCAATGTTGTTGGAAATTTATTGATCTACAAGTTTGCTGATAGTACTAAAAGCCGGAAAATGCAATGGGAAGGAGCTACAGGTGAAAACCCTAAAAAAGTACGAAAATGGCGTGGTTTTTCGATGATTGCGGAGGAATCAATCCAGATCGGAACACGAAAATTTGGATTTACCCACCAACTGACCCAAATAACAATCCAAAATACAAGTCCACCGCAATTCTTGTAGGGTAGATCCGGTAATCCGGAAGTATCGCGTGTTATCTACGCACCACTGGTTTAGGTTCAGTGCTATTTACCGCGTAAATATGGAAGCAACTTAACCTAACTAATGAGCTGGCACCAAATCCGAAATCAAACTGTCGTCAACAGAACATTCCCTTTCACTCAACACGAGCAAACTCGGGCTGAAAGGGCCGGCAGCGATAACAGATAAGATCCCCAGAGGTTGAAACCCTTCGGAGACATAAACTAACAACTTGGGGCATCACGTCTTCCGAAGCGAAATGGGCTCCAACTAGGCCGACCCAACGGGGCTACGTTCCTTCATCAACTCGTGGGAGTTCATCAAGTTATAAACTCATCATGGGGGCCTTGCCCCCGCCGCAAGTAACTCGGTTACATCAGACGTCAATGGGAAATATAAATTGCGCCGATTTCGATTTCAATAGGATTCACAGATTGATGTGTACGATTTTGAGAGTTGCCTCGTAAGAATAGGAGGTGATTTTTTTTTCATCTGAGCACCAACGAACTGTAAAAACCTCCATTTCAAATTCGTGGCAGAGGTGATTTGAAAACGCCTAAAATTTACAAGCGAAACGAGAAGATAAATTCTATGAAATTAAATCCGACTTGGGGCCAAATTCAACGTATAATTGGGATTTCTCGGGTTCGGAAAAAGGGAAAACGGTCAAAGCTCGGGTAATTCGGCCTGAAGAGTCGAGGGGTTGAAGGGGCGTATCGAAATCACGCAGACTGCGTGCTCAGAGCCACTTACGGAAAGAGCAATGAGATTTTCGTGAGGAAACACCGCGAAACGCGAGTTTAGAGGGGGAACAGGCGGTTTTTATTGAATAATTGCGACCCACACGACCACCGTATCGCTTACGATTGTCCGAAATTATTGACACCTGACTCCCTTTCCTATATTTACCGAATAAATGGAAATACCGTCGGCTTTATTCCCTCAAGATCGCGTCAACTTTGAGAGTCGATTCCGCGTTGATTCGAGCAATTTGGGTTTTGAAATTAATTTTAACAATCTTCCTTAAGAATCTTTTCACTCCAATTTCGGGACACCCTGTATCTGAGCCGTGAAAAAGACACGAATAAACGGCCCCAAAAATCGAATCGCTTGTCGCGACGTTATCGCACCGATTCACAGCTAACCGTTAACCCACACCGGCTGCCATTCCTGCGGCTAATGTCTCGCACTAACTGACTCCCCGGGTAAAATGGGAGGGAAACTGTGAAGGAAACTGTTCTTAGCCGTGACGTCTTAACTGCTGGAAAGCCGGTTAGCCCAGGCCTTTACCGTCAAAACGGGCGACTCCTGTTCTGAATTTATGCGAGGGCAAGAAGCTGAACAGCGGTTATGGAACTCGGCTCGACCTCTGAGATGTGTAGTTCTTTTAAAATGAGACCCCCCGGATAGGGGAGGCAGTGCTCGGCTAAGCTCATCCCTCAGTCCTGCCAACGCCAGCGGAATAGATGAATAAATTTTTACCGCTTCCACTCGTCGTAACTCATTCTGCTTTTGCTATAGCCGCCATTGCTCGTACCATATCCACATACCGTGCCTGGCGGCTTTTATTCTCGATCCCTCGAGTGTAATGATTATAATAGGTATTCATATCGTTTCTACCTATTGAATACAAAGCGAAACGGATTCAACAAGCGATACAATAAACTCGAAAAACGGGATTTTTACTCGGTGAAAATATTTCTTTATTAATGTTATTATTATCTTTCGTTCGCTTCATTGGCTTGAAAACTCGCTGTTTTTACAGCTAGAAGGTTATAGAAACCTAGTTTTTCAACAGATTCAGATAAAATGTAAACATAATATTTTTAATGAACTGGGCATGGGCAATAACTTTTTCTGCTGCACAGAAATTCAATTATTTTGGTTTTATATTTTTACTTATTTTTTAGTTTCATGAATTGTTGAATCATTTCATTTCATTAAATCAGTATCTTACTAGTGGTAGAAATATTGTGAAAGAAACGACACATTATTTTGTTATATCCAAGGCCCGATGATTTTTATGGTCTTTTTGGCTTACAAAATACTAGGGAACGTATTTTTGGACTCACCTAACCTCTTGTTCGTCGATTTTGAGGGTGGTTCAAAATTTTCATCGCATGGTTTCAAGCTTTTTTGTGCCCAGCAGCCTCAAAATCAGTCCAAGTATCATGAAATTCGACCGGAAAAATACAATTTCCGAATTATAGGTAATTCAACGCTGAATTCAGAGCTCAAAAGTTGATTTGAACTGGAGAAATGTGGGTTTTCGTAAAACAAAACGTAATTTTCCCTCGAAAAACCTACCATTCGACGCTTTATTCCAGCAACTGGACAGCAAAACCTTGCAAGAAGCATTGAACAGAGAACCGAACGACTTTCCGATAAATCGATCCAAACAGGGCAAAGTTCGGTAAAGTTTTTCAATTTCATTTCTCGCTCGCACATGTTTGTATGCAATTCGAACGTTCAACATCGCCTGGCCGATCAAAGGCTCGCATTTATTATTCCACCGGAAAGGGAATAGAGCAAACGGAACCGCAAAGATAAAACAGAGGCCGCTGCTGCGGGATATGAACGTGGGTTGATCCCATCTGTCCGAACCACAGCACCAAGTCACGTCCACATCTACTTCCACCGGCTTCTTGCCCTATCGCAGACGTCAGATCAAACGGACTTGGGGGAACGCCATCGTCAAGTTCTCATCTTCATCATAACAAAGCTAAAGGGCTTGAACCGAGTGGGTTCCTTTAACACTTGCGGTCCATTTGCATGCACTGTCGCTGTTTAACATCAGAGGGATGCTCAGAAATTGCTAAAGCTCCAAGAAGAGAGTGCGAATAATCCGTGGGAGGAGCAGAGTCGAGCAGCTTCAAACGCTTTGATTTCTACGTAGTCCAGAGCTAAATTCCCAGAATCGAGATGAAAAAATTCTATACGTAGTCTGTAGGATTATTGCCATTTGACAAGTCTCTCGGACAGGCAAACTCCTTTTGATCAAAGGCCGTTAACCAGAAATGATAAAATATTTCCACCTCACTGGCCTCGTTACTTGGAACACTGGCCTTTCAGGCAAAGTATAACTTGACTGCACCACCCAGGCTGTCTGGACACAGGCTCTCTAATGCCAGAGGGTAGAGGCAGGAGAGCAGGAGATGCAGGGTTCGAATCCGAGGCAGAGTGGAATTTTCTCTATTCCTCACTTCTAGTTGTTCTTCTGGCCGAGAAATTTATTGGCAATGTCAATATATTTCAGGCACAGCCCTGACGTATCCTCATGAGCTCCCAGTAAACGCTTTCCTTAGGCAGAAAACTGTTCTAAATTTGGCATATTTAAAAAAATGTGCATATTTGACAAAAGTTTGCAAAATTGGAAAAGAATTTTCAACGAAATTGCCATTACTCAGCTCAAGTGACGATATACTTCCACTATCGCATGCACAAAATGGTAACGTTTTCGCATAAAATTCCTGTCCATACCGATGTTTTGGTCCAGGCCACCGGCCAATCACAATAATGCATTTTCCCCCACTACTCGTCCTCAACCCCTAGATCGGCCATTTCCGTGGTCAACTAAATTGACGATTTCTAGGTTCAATTTGTCATTTAGCCTCAAGCAATGGTGTAACACATCACCGTGTGTTAATTGCATGCTGGCCGGCTCATTAGATGCAGATAATAGGAATCTGAGTAATTCATAGGTAAATGTTTGCCGGTTCATTAATAAATCAACCCTAGATGACGCACTGTTTATCATCAATCTGCATGCTCGAGTTTAATGCGTTTCGCTAAATCAGCATATCTTCAGCCTAGGTACGACCACTATATCAAAGAGGCCAGAGCAAACGTGAAAAAGACATCCGAGCTCTCAACTTCATCATAAAAACAGTCTGAACTAACTGCCGTACGCCAGATTCCTTTACCGCTGCCCTCCATTTACTTGTAAGGTCCATTCATCTTGTCATTTTCCGCGTAAGCTTCACCTTTGTAAGCCGAAGTTCATTCATCGCTGGGCGAGCATTGTGTACCCAGTTCCCTTTGTTGCTGTCTCGGAAAAGTCGAGAGAAAAACCTTCGAGGACGTTTATGTGCGAAGAGATGAGCTTATATGTCTTGGAGTCACTGGAAGACATTTAACATTCAGTACAACCTCCGTTATAAGTTCATCAACATACCTAATATAGTTAGGAAATGAATGCTTATTTAACAGAAACAATCAATGTTATCATCATTCTCAACATGGCTCAGCAGCACTCATTCCTTACGCCTCGGACAGATGCCTCGGATCACTCTGGAAGAGCACCTTAAATCATATGCCAGTAATTGATAGATTTACTAGGCGAGGCGATTTAAATGCTCCTGCATGGTTTTGAGGCAGCATTTTGCAATTTTTTCGACCATCCGGGGGGCAGTTGGTTGAAAAACGGCTAGTAGGGATCCGGGTGGCAGTTTTCAACGGCAAAGCCGGACCCTGGGTGGCAGTTTAGTGAAAACCCGGCTAGTATGGGTTCGGGTGGTAGTTTTCAGCTGCAGAGCAGGACCCCGGGTGGCAGTTGGGTGAAAAAGGCCTCACAGGGGTCCGGGTGGCAGTTTTCAACGGCAAAGGCGTACCACGGGTGGCAGTTTAGTAAAATAGCCGGTTAGTACCTAAGGGTTCGGGTGGCAGTTGTCAACTGCAGAGCATTAGCCCGGGTGGCAGTTGGGTGAAAAACTGCTAGTAGGGGTCCGGGTGGCAGTTTTCAACGGCAAATCCGGACCCCGGGTGGCAGTTTAGTGAAAACCCGGCCAGTAAGGGTTCGGGTGGCAGTTTTCGGCTGCAGAGCAGGAACCCGGGAGGCAGTTAGGTGAAAATGGCCTCACAGGCGTTCGGGTGGCAGTTTTCTATGGGACCTCGGGTGGCAGTTTGGTAAAATAGCCGGTTAGTAGGTACCTAAGGGTTCGGGTGGCAGTTGTCAACTGCAGAGCATTAGCCCGGGTGGCAGTTGAGTGAAAAACTGCTGGTAGGGGTCGGGGTGGTTTGAATGCCCCAGCTTGTTCTAAATGCTGCCACCTGCAATGGAAGAATTGGCGTCCTTTCAGCATCACTGCAGGTTTCGCTGCTTCATTCGAATGCCTCGACTGGCTTTGGGTGCCTTGGTTCGGTTTGAATGCCCTTGCTAGCTTTGAGTGTCTCAACTTGCTTCAAATGCTTCAAACTACTTTGAATGAACTGCCATTCTTCAAATAATACGCCTCACTACAAATCCTGCTGCTTCAATGAAACCTTCGAATGCCTCGGATTGCTTGGAATACTATGGCTTGCTTCAAACGCCACGGCATGCTTCGGATGACTCAGCTCACTTCAAATGCCTTGTTCCCCTTCAAATGGCTCGACTTGGGGCATGCGGCCATGCTGAGCATAACACAGCATAATGCAGCATAATCCATATTATGGAGCATGGACTTGCTTCGGATGTCTTGGTTTAGTCTGAATGCCTCGACTAGCTAAGAATGTCCAGCTTGCTTTGAATGCCTCCGCCTCGTTTGAATGCTTCGGCTGACTGCTTTTGCTTGGTTTGACACCTCTGATTGCTTCAAAGGCCAGGGTTTCCTGCAAAAGTCTCGACTTGCAAGATATCTTGGATTGCTTTGAATGCCTCAGCTTGCTTGGACTGCTTTCGGTTGGTTTGATACCTCTGCTTTATTTGAATGCCTTGGCCTGCTCCCGAAGAGCCAGCTCTCTTCAAATGGCTTGACTTGAAGCATTGGAAGCATGCGGCCATGCCCAGCATAACGAAGCATGAACTAGCTTTGGATGTCTCGATTTAGTCTGGAGGCCTCGACTAACTAAGAATGTCCAGCTTGCTCTGAATGCCTCAGCTTTGTTTGAATGCTTTGGCTTGGTTTGCACCTCTGCTTGCTTCAAATGCCATGGTTTCCTGCAAATGTCTCGACTTGCAAGATATCTTGGATTGCTTTGAATGCTTCAGCTTGGTAAAAATGCTTTTCTTGGTTTGACGCCTCTGCTTGCTTCAAATGCCTCAGCCAGCTTCCGATGACTTGGCTCCCTTCAAATGCCTGGGTTTCCTGCAAAATTCTCAACTTGCTTTGGATATCTTGGCTTGCTTTGAATGCCGCTACATGCTTTGGATGTCTTGGTTTAGTTTGAATGCTTCAGCTCGCTTTGAATGGCTAGGCTTGCAATGATCATGTCAGTTTTCTTTGAAAGATTCGCTTGATTTGAATGGTTGGACGTGGTTTGAATGCCTGGAGTTGGTTTGAATGCTTCGGCTTGCCTTGATGCCTCCGTGGCTTGATGGTTTGGGTTGGAGGCTTTGGTCTCCCCCAAATTCTGGGGTTTTTGAGCCATGATTGCATCACTAGCAAAACTGACGAATCAGGATCCAAAAATTAGAGCATTTCATCGGCTCTTTATTGATCTGAGACAAGCCAGGTAACCTTACGATTCCAGCAATACATAATGTACAACTCAAACGATCCGAAAAATACTTCACTCATCCATTTTGCGGAATATTCACTGTCAAAACAGATACCTCGTTAGAAATATCCTCAAGAGAAAAATACGCGTCGCCCGAACATGAAATATCAACATGCTACTCGGATGGAACCATACTGTTCAGGCTAGGACTCGCTAATGATGGAAAAATATTCTCCCATTCGCTAACGAACCGTTGGCAAACTGCAGGAATCGAATGACAGAAACTCAATACGACTCTTCGAGATCAGTTAAGCGGAAAGCTATTGAAAGACGCGAATCGGGAAACATGAACAGTCGGTTCTAGGAAACGGTCGCGGATAACAGTCAATTTTTCCGTATTGTAAGGATTTCAAACCGATTCACGGATATGGAGGATTGACCTAATTTTCATACGACACCCCCGACCATGTGACTCGAGGGAATTCTTTTCAACACATTCTTTTCTATGTTTCAGACGCGTCACCGGGTCACGAGATATTTTCGAAAACCGCGCAAACTTGAAGCGAAATCGACGTCCCGGCAAATATTATTCGAGCAAACGGCGCAAAAATAAAAGCACACACTCGGAACTTGGAGTTTTATTCAGCCCTAAAGCCAAACTCGGCGATAAATATTTGTCGGGGAATTATCGGGCGAACCAGCCGATATGTTGACGCAACCTCTTCTACTTTTCCGCGGTCGGGAAATTTCATTCCGCCGAATCCGACAGTCAAACGTTGTTTTCTAGTAATAGAATCAAAACGCGAACGGCGCAATTGCAAATAGTTATTTTCCCGTTGGCGAAATAAATATCGTTCGACGAAATAATAATAACCAATAAAAATTCGGCAACAGCGAAACGCTGAATCGTCCGTTAAAAAAATGAAAAATACTTTCCCAACTATAGGAATATATCTCTCCAGAAAACAACGCCATATCCGGCACAAATGCCGGAAATCGTTGAACCTCGTCGCGGGATAACGTCCTGTTGTAAAATCCTGTATATTCTACATGCCAGTATGGGAAACGGGCAAGAAAAAAACGACTCGCAATATCCGAGGCAATTTCGGAAAATACTCCAACACGGAAAAGACATTTTCCCCGCCGGTGTGATGACACGGCCAACATCGGAATTCCCGATCCGAGAAAGGGTTTCACTCAATGTTTCCAAATCGAGTTACCAGCTCTGGTTTACGGTCATTTGTTGCTCTAAATTGAAACCGAACCAACGAATTTTAGACCGCCAGTTACTTGGAATACATGTTTAAAAATATAAGTTCTAAATGAAATAAAATTTTTTTTTGAAACTTAGGTTTAAAAGTTTGACATTTTTTCCATTCATAAGAGATAAAATTAGTTTTTTTTTGCAAAACTTTTCAATTTTTATTTGTTTTTCGAATAAAAGTAGGTATACCTTGATAGCGACTGCATCAGCCAAAATAGTGTAACTCACCTGAAATGTTAAAAACTCTGAATTAGTTACAAATTATTGAAAACTGGCAATAATCTATACAGATACAGAACGTTTAGGTACCTACATAAAATATGAACAATTTTCAGAAAAATTTTTTCAGTTTCGATTTAATTTCTACTTCTATATTTGCGGAGGAATGTTAGTAATCGGGGGACGGCGGACGGTGGATGGTGGACAGCGGACAGCGGGCGTTGGACAGCGGACGGCGGGCGTTGGGCAGAGGACGGCGGGCGCTGGACAGCGGACGGAAGGATACTTTTTTATTGCAGATTTGGATTCTACACCCTTTGAAATGTAAACCATGAAAATTTCAAAGTAGGTTTGAAATTTGATTTTTCTTGGGAAATTAAAATGGGTTATTAATAATAAATCAAAAACATATTGCGTTATTTCGATTAGTCATTTCGATAGTGTTATTAATTATTGAACAGTCATTCAGATTAAAAGAGGGTTCAAAACTGATTGTAAAAGGATATTTTATGTTACGGAGTGAATTCGAGCTCAAAAAGAACATCATTCCTGGGCGGGAACATTTTTTCGCGTTTTCTGAAAAAAGAGGATTTTTGAGTTGTAAATTCAAGCAAGGGTGCGATATTATAGCTATCTCATACTCCACCCAAGGACGGAAAGGGCTGACACGGTTGGGAACCGCAAGGATCAGAGTTCATTAGCAGCACCTCCTTAGCCCTTGAGAACAGCGGCCCTGCATACGAACGAGGAGGACGCGTAACCCATTAGGGCCCGAGGTGAAGGTGAATAAGGAGAATCCTCAAGACGAGGAGGGCGTCAGATTTCCGTTTTCGCAAGGGGGCCCTGGAAACGGCGGAAAGTGCTTTCCGAGTCAAGAATGGCTTTCTGCTCACGTTTTGAAGATGTTGATACAAACTGGAGGATAAACGAGCCCGAAAGGAGTTGGTTACTGGGGGCTCAAATGAGGGATTTCCGGGCTTTTGGTTTTTGATTTTCAGTAATTTGGGCAAGAAATCAAATGTGATAAAAACACTCGAATAATATTCAAGTACATATTATCAACGGCGCCATACGATAACCTCGTATGTCAGAAAAACAAAACTTTTCAGGAGAGACAAAAAAGTGTTATCAGTGACACAGGGCCTCCTTGAAAATCGAAATACGAGGTTCTCAAAAAGGGCGCTAGAGAGCAGAAAAATGCGAATACTGGCAGATGAGATACGAGGATTTCGTTCAGAAAATGCTGTGTTTCAAAATGTTCAAAAATTCGAGATACAAGGTTGTCGTATGACGCCATCACCTGCATAATTTGACATTAAAAATCATGAGTATGAGGAGGATAAAATAAAATCCTTCTAATACCACTAAAGCTTTTCCCTCTTTTCCCCCTTGTTCCCTGTTGGAAGCTATATTGTTGTACACAGCTGGAACTGTGAGTTTCATAATTCATAGGGTGGGCCTACCAACGCCTCTAAATTAAATATCAACATTTAGGGAAATTTTCCTCTTTTTACAGGGATTTCTTCTGGCACACCTGAATAGAACGATAATAATCAACGTGTAAGACGAGAGTGAATTATTATTATCCTTCTTCAGCCATATAATTGCCAAAAATGCCTCTCTTTTTTCCCTTTTTCCCGGTTTTAGGGATACTTTTGTACACAGCTGGAGCGTGATGTGCCGCGCCCTCAAAAATACACTACTAACCTACCTGACTCTCTAGTACGAGCATTTGACTTCAATTCCACGGTAGATTTAAGTCGTCTTTCGTTCATTTTAACAATTTTCGATTGAATCTCACATCCTATCGGTGTTGACACAATAAGAATAACTCCTTTTTCCCTCGAATCTTCTACAACAATCAAAATCTCAAATTCCGCTTATTCTAGACTTCCACCGCCGTTCAAACATTGGTATAGTGGACGGAAAACGTGAGTTTTACGAGTTGGTTACTACCCTTCTTGGATCGATTCCTAAGTCCACTCATTACCGACCCGAGAGGGAACGATTCGTTTCGAAACGTGAGTAGAAAGAATGTCGAAGGGGATGAAGTACTCGTACTTGAAGGGTCGAGGGTTGCAATGGAGTCATCGGATTGGACTCTCAAGGAGGGAATCGAATCTATGAACTTTTCATTGCCATGGCATCTGCTCCTTGCAATGGCCGGGACTTGAAAACCGAATAAAAATTCGATAGAGCAGCTGTGCGTGAGTCATTTTGTGCGAGAATAGAGAATATTCTGTCCCATACATGGGGCAAATGTGAAAAAATGGAACAAAAATAAAGCAAAACTATTTTAAAAATAAATATTTAAAAAAATCGATTTAAAAACACATTATTTACCTATTTTACGTATTCTACTACCTATTCTTTAATCATGAATTTTTATAATTATGTTTATCTAGCACAAATAGTTTCTTCAAGGAGTCATGTACATACGTCATACTTGGTAATGACCAGTCGAACATTTAAAACGTTACGGCCAAGCAAAACACTCGAAACCTCCCGAATGCTGTCATCGAAAACGAGCAAAAAACGTTCCTCGTACAATGACTAACGATTTAAAAAAAACGTACGGGAATACGAACGAGGAAATCATTCTCTTCCGCGAGGGAAAATAACTGGAGATGAGGCGACTCATTTTACATAATAATCGGGAAAATTGTTAACATTGCCCTCACGTAGTTGGGAGGACCCCCCCCCTCGGTTGCCCCGGGCTACGAGTCTGGCCAACTCCGAAACCCTGGCGTTTTTGCCGTGACGAAAAAGTTCGGCCGTTTGAAAGCAAAACGTGTACCCGCAATTAACACGCCGGCAGGTCGTAAATTAAAGCAGTGCACCACACAATGCTGTTTTTGCACTTTTTCACTATCTATTCCGGGAATAATGTGGCGAATTTCCGACCGAAGTGAAGGAATAGAATATTAGAAATGGGAGTTCCGGGAAATTTTACAGTTTCAACGTTTAAACGTCGGTTTTTGTGTTTTGAAATCATTTTACAATTTTTCGGACGTTTTTCTCGCGTCATTTACCATAAAATAGACGTTTTTGCGACCTTCCCTAGCAAATTTTTTCAGTCGTTCGAAATCCCAACAAAATTCGTGATTTTCCCTTGTTTCAGGTTTTGGCGACTTTCGGAGGGTTCAACTAATTAAATTTTGATTTTCGGGGGCCCTTTGGATTCCTTGGAGTCAGCTGAACATTTTTCACCCCTTGAACGTTCAAATTGATTGAGTTTTCGAGCCAAAAAGGGCTTTTAAAACTCGTTTTTTTTTTAATTTATCAAAAAGTTTTTTTTTGGTTGACTAAGAACAGATTTTAAAATTCCGAAAAAATATTTTTAGTAGTCTTTAGGCAGCTGAAAAACGGAGAAAATCGGCAATTCTTTAGCACCTTAC
The DNA here is from genome assembly GCA_036186465.1 of Nesidiocoris tenuis. Lineage (NCBI taxonomy): Eukaryota > Metazoa > Arthropoda > Insecta > Hemiptera > Miridae > Nesidiocoris > Nesidiocoris tenuis. The sequence goes on from AP028923.1 coordinate 4,822,910, forward strand.
TAGACGGTGGAAAATACCAAAAAACTGCTCCAGTTGAAAATCATCACAGGGAAGTTTCAGTTTTTGGCGATTCTTGGAGGGTTCCCTCGTCAATATTTTGATTTTTGGGGGCTCAATGGATTACTTGGAGTCTGCTGAACATTTTTCACCCCTTGAACGTTCAAATTGATTAAGTTTTTGAGCCAAAAACCTGCCAAAAAACTGCTCCAGTCGAAAAACATCACAGGGAAGTTTCAGTTTTTGGCGTTTTTTGGAGGGTTCCCTCGATAAAAATTCAATTTTTGGGAGCTCGTTGGATACCTTGGAGTCTGCTGAACTTTTTCATACATTTAACGTCCAAAAATCATCATACCAAAGCACAAAAAAATACTTTTTACATATATTTTTGTACCTTGCGTTTTTATTCATATCGAGTTTTTCCGAATTAAATGGTATTTTTATTCTAAACCGTAAGAAAACGGGGAATGTTCAATTTACGCATTTCAAACTCGAGTAAAATCGCCGCAAGTTTAAATTGATCCCGTCTTTCGTCGGCGGTAAATCGGTTTACTCCCGAGGATCAGGCGTATCTTGTCAGACAAGTCGGCCGACTGCTGTCCTTTATCGGTTATTGGATAGGGGCTGTTCGGAAGACTCATGGTTGACACATGGGGGCACCCCAACCCTCGAAAGGCCCGGGGGTATCGGTCGGCTTAACGAAGTTCCAGGGTGGATGCCCTAGGAAACACCCCGCAAACCCGGACTTTTCTCGAGGTATTGGATCCTCTCGAAAAGTTCGAAATCCAGGATCACGAGCTGCATTTTTGGATTGTTCACTTCGCTCAAATCAAGGCAGATTTTTTCCGGATGTGAAAAAGTGATTCATGTTTTTAAATGAATAAATTTTTTTTAGAATTTCATAAAACCTTATGTTTTTCTTGATTTTGTGTTAAAATTCATTTTTTTATGAATCCAATAAAAATTTGTCTTTTTCTGAGTTTCATAAAAATCAATCCTTTTCACTTTAATTGTATGGTAGACGATTTTTTGAAATTTCTATTATGTTCCAAAGGCAATCGTTCTAATTGAATCCTTAAATGGCAGGTGCATAATGGCTTGATAAAATAAGTAAATATCTGGAAACGATTTCGTCTCATTTTTTACATTTTAATTCTAGCCTAGCAGTCCGATAGTTACTTATTTGGCAGGTCGCCCTTCCAGCCATTGGAAAAATCCACCCTCCCTTTCCGCCCTACTAATTTTCCCCCAACGGTCTCTCTCGTTTTCACCTTTTCTCTCCGTTTTTCATCAAATAGAGCGGAATCGGCGGTATTAATTTGCCATCGCCATCCGATCGGTCCCCTCTCTTTGTGAGTCGTCTAATTTGCGAAGAACGGAATGAACTTTTCGCCTTATTAGTCCGTGAGTCGTAAATTTTTCAGCCATATCGATTCAACGGAAGGTGAACATTTTCTAAATCCCAGTGTCCCTAAAGATTTACTTTTTTGCCAACTTTTCCAAAAGAAAATTTACATTTTACAGAATTTTATATTTAAAAATATTAAGATTCGCGATAAATTGCAGTAAATTCTCAAGAGCGGCGCGGACAGATTTGTCCCGCCGAGCCGGGCGGGAAATGCGGCGCAAGGTCCGCCGGGCCGCACGGAGGCAAGCCCAAAAATCACAATAATGACGAAAAATTTTAAAAATAAATTTACGTAATTATAATAATACATCGGCTAAATTGTCTTACAATTCTCCTCTTACAATTCACAAAAATTACAATAAAGAGAAATTACAATAAAATTATTATGAAATTATTGAGAAATTACTATAAATTCTCAACAGCCGCTAGGACAGATTCCGCCGAGCCGGGCGGGAAATGCGGCAAAAGGTCCTCCGGGTCGCACGCTGGCAGGCCCAAAAATTACAATAATTATATAATATTTTTATAATCAATTTACGTAATTATATCCGCTAAATTGTCTCAATATTTTCCTATCACAATTCACAATAATTATAATTGAGGCTCAGCCTACATTCTTGGATAGGCTGAGCTAGATTATAGCTAATGGACGGAGAGGACGTTTTACGAATTGCAGTAGCTCCCAGCTACTCTGCCATGGCGCACTTTTTTAGCCAAAAAAGGAGAAAAAGAATAAGAACACAACCTATGCCTTCCATTGATCCCCAAGCCCCTGCGTCATGTTGTCGTGCAGGCAACCCGCCTGCAACCTACCTACCGTCATTACGTTCGCAGACCAGAAAAGGCCAGAAGAGCGACCGCGCGGTTGGGTGGGAGTGTCGGCCATAGCGGAAACAAATGCCAGGCCAGACACTTTGCGGCGGGTGGTAAAACGTCCTCTCCGTCCATTAGCTATAATCTAGCTCAGCCTATCCAAGAATGTAGGCTGAGCCTCAATTATAGTACATGGACTCCGAGGACGTTTTACGAATTGCAGATGATTCGCAGTCCCGCGCGGGCGCAACAGAACCCAGCGCACTCTGGGACGAGCCAGTCGCCTGGGCCACGACCAAAAAAGGCAAAGCCCGAATGAACCTGATACCGGCAGCCCTCAAGTATAGCCAAAGGCCATTACTGATCAGGCTGCCTGGGGTTCGTACGGCTCGATGGCGCCAGACTACCGGGAATCCCCCTACCTAAGGAATGGCAAGGCGTGTCTCCCTCCCCTTAGATGGCTAAAGTCCACTTTCACCCTACCCTCAACATCTGGATCAGCTTAACATGGAGAATAATTGGTAATGGCAACGTAGGTAATTCATAGATATGTCACCAACAAAAACCAAGCATTGTTCCAGGCGCAGAAGGGTGGGTGAAATTGGATTGGAAATTGGAATTAAGAGAAAATTAAGATAGTAGGTATCACCGAGGCCAGCCAAGAACGCCTAAGGCATTCTGTGCCCCAAAAGACATGGTAATAAAACCCTCTCCCCCCTGTTCACGGCCAGTCCCGCCAAAGGCAAGCGTCAGGCTTGAGCGCAAGAAGGGGCAGAACGTCTGGGATCAGTTTGCCACCAACGCGCCAGAGCCACGACCACAAGGACAGAAAAGAGCCGGAAAAGACGGCCGTGAAAGGCAGAGAGACTGAAGAGGTACTAGTGAAGGGAAGAGTACAAGCAAAAAAAGGTAAAATCTCGGGAAAACCAAAGTGTCAGATTCCCAAAAAGAAATGGATCTGACAAAAATCCATAGGGATGAGAACACTTCAATTGGCTCTAAATCAGAAAGAGAGTGAGAACACCTCAATCGGTCCCAAGAACAAGAAGGTAAATTTCGAACAATATGTAGACCTCTCTAGAAGATCACGAAATTCCCACTCAGCAGAAGGCAATTAATTTTCCCGGGGTCCCGAAAATGAAGGGACGTGGGGATGGGTTCAAGACAGCAGCCGCAAAAGAGGCCTGAGAACAGAGGGGTCGATTATAGACTGTCGTGAACCTAAAGGACGACTGAGACCACCCAGCTGCTTTGAAAATAACATCCAAGGGGACCCCTTTCGTGCCGAGTCGAATATGCCAAGAACGAATCCATATCAATCTCCGCCTCTTGCAGCAGGGACGTAACCCAACCTTGTAACGTGACTGAGGATAGAGGCGTAAAGGGAGGCCGTGAAGTGACGAGCAACGGGCCGTCCCCAGGGGCAGAAGATGTGCGGCTGAGAGACTCCTGCAGAACACTAGGGACACGGAGGAACCCATCCTCGACTAGAAGCGGAAAGCGCCAATTAGGAACTGACGCTCCTGGTCGAGAAGACATACGGAGAGCCGGCACAAAAATGAGCACTCCTGATGAGGAGACTTGGATATGTGACCTCAAAAAGCCGAGTCGTTTGCGATCAAAAGCCTGAAGCCGAGAGCAAGAGAACGGCAAGTACAGCACCTTAAACGTGGAGAAGGAGAGCAAGAATGAGAGCACCCTGTTAGGGTCCAAAGTCGACACAATTTTAGCACGTATGGGGCACAGGCGGAACACTGCCTTTAGGAACCGACAAATCAGTTTGTCAGAGCCAAGGTCAAAGTCGGCTAGCCAAGACAGGGCTGATCGGTGGGTGTTGAACGAACTGTAGGATACCGAAGAGGAGTCGAGCAGATGCTGAAAGAACTGCAAGACCCTCGACGTATCAACTACAGTAGGGTCCCAGCGCTGCGCAGCACTATAAGAGGTCCATTGAGTAATGGAAGACAATTATTGTTTATGCGTACCCGGGGCTCCTGCACAGAGTGGAAAACACCGCTATTGCAAACGAGAGGATCACCGCCATCAAGTGGAGAGTGGAGCCCTGTGGATGTGGCGCGTCCTTGTAAGGTGAAATCAAGAGGTGAGGAGCAGGGGGCCTATTCTGCAAAATTGAAGCAATATGTCCCGGCAGCCGCTATCGACTCATTACACAAATTGTCATACGTTGTCATTAGATTTATCATGACAAATCGATATCGACCTCCCAAGACACACCGCCCTCAGTCCACAGAATAGGACCCCAGGACTGAAGTATAAGATGTCGGAAATGGCCAGGTCATGAAATAATGAAAACCTAGGTTGTTGAGGCCAACAAGAGGCCACCACAATCCCATGGGCCAAATCCCAACGAATCTTTTTTGAGCACACGAGGAGGAGAACAAACTGAGGAAACAATAGAAAAATACTCCACCCAGTGACATCGTAAATGCATCAATAGCTCCGGCGTGAGCATTGGGACGAAAGAAAAATAACGAGGACATTTATGCAACAAGGAGATGGCAAACAAGTCTATCTCCGGCATTGAGTATGCCTTAACAAGGGAGGCAAGCACCTCGTGGGACAAGCGCCTTTCTCCATGTTGGAAATCGTGTCGAAACTCCTCGTCCACAACGCTATTGCCGCCATCGGCAATGTAAGTCGCCTGAAGCCAAAGATTACGCTGCTCACAAAATCCTCAATTTTTAGGAGCGATATCATGCAAACGTGGGAAGGAAACGGAGCCCAATCTATTAATGATGGCCACGGCCGTAGTGTTATCAATCCATAAGAGAATTGAAATATGTGGCCATGACTCAGCGAAATGGGATATAATTCCAGTTCATTGATAATATCAATGACCATATTATGGTCAGTGGTTCAATCGGCGCCCCGCCAGCCACAAATACAATGAGGCGGCAGGTAAGCTCCCAGTCCGTCAGCGAAGCATCGGTCCAATGCAATGATGGTAGCAATCGGTCCGGATAGGCGACGTACCCTGAGAAGGAGCCGAGAACCATCACACAAGCTCATTGTGAGCTAGGTAAGAAATATTTCAAGGCGCAGAATAGCTATCGTTAGAGGGATCCAACGCGCGCACTTTCTCACGCTCTTAGAGAGCGGAGGTACTTAGAGTAGTTAACTACAAAGCCAAGCTGAGTAAGCAAACGGCTTGTAGATAAGGCTGCATGGCAATAGACGGCCTCCGACCTGCCAATGACCGCAATATCTTCTAATAATTAACTAAGGTGACACCAGAGGACCTTAAGGCAGCCATAACTGGTCGCATAAGTTTATGAAACACATACACTAGCCAGACCCATGGGAAGGGCGGCCATAAGGTAAGTGTAGCCCAGAAAATGAAATGCTTATGTGAGGAAAATCCTCAGTCTGCATCGGCACTGTAAAATATGCATCTGAAATATCAACTTTGGCCGCAAAATCCCCAGGGTCTAAAAAAGCAGTTAAGGAACGATAGTCATCAAAACGGAACCTTCCAGTGACTAAAACCTTATTAAGTTGTTCAAGGTTAAAAACTAAACGGTAATCAAAAGAGCCCTTCTTTGGAACTAAGAAAATCTCAGAAAGGAAACAAGGGCGGTCGGTCGGCCAAGTCTATACCAAGCCAAGAGCCTACAATTTAGATAATTTATAATATAATTTATTATTGTATATTATATTATTATATAAATATAAATTATTGCATATTATGCCAATGCTTTAATCCTTGGGGTTAAATCTCCAATAGCGGCCGAATCCAAGGGAACAGCCTCGACGTCGGAAACCGACAAATGAAGAGGGGGCTGGTGGGCCCGAAGGGAAGGCGATAGCCTTTCACCCACTACTCTAATACTGGGGAGTCTGTGACTCACTTCCTATTCCCAGGAAAATGACGGATTCGGCCTGCAAGGATCGTGGGGCCAATCACGTCGGCTTCAAGGTCCCACCAAGAGCCAGACAGATAGCCACAAGTTACAGGAAATATGCCAACGCTTTAATCTTTGGGGGTAAATCCCCAATAGCAGGCGAATCCAAGGGAACAGCCTCGACGTCGGAAACCGACAAATGAAGAGGGAGCCGGGTGGGCTCGAAGGGAAGGCGATAGCCTTTCACCCACTGCCATAATACTGGGGAGTCTGTGACTCACTTCCAATTCCCTTAAAAATCGCGGATTCTGCCAGCAAAGAGCGTGGGGGCAATCACGTCGGCTTCAAGGTCGAACCAAGAGCCAGACAGATTGCCACAAGTAAAGAAATCACCTGATAGGGAGTCACTCCCTCCGACGGCTGGTTTGATTTTTCAGCCGGTTCCTCCTTCGCTTCTGCGACCTCAACAGCCCCGACGAGTTGGAGCCGGTTTGGCCTGATGCCCCGGCTGGCGTCGAGGCGGGTGATAGGAGTTTCCTGGCAGCTGAACATCGGCAGGCGGATCTTGGCTTTGAGTGGTTGGGGTAGCCAGAAGTAGCTACTCAGCCTCTGCCATATCCGAAGCCTCTTTTGTCCAGGTCTCTGCTACATCGTCGAACTGGTATGAATTCCGATCTGGTTGTTGATGGGCGAGTGGCTGGAAGTGCCTTCCACAGATTGGTACCCAGTCTATCCACCTGCGGAGATTTCTCAACTTGACGGGGCAGAATTGGACCCACCGCTGGAGGAACAAGATTTACAGTGAGTAGGACAGTGAGTAGCTATATCGTAAATTTGAGTGAGTTCGCGAGAGGCGTCCGAGACGATAGGTACCCATTGCAACCACCAAGGAAGCAGGTGCGGGTGCATGGGGAAGACCTGCGGTCCCGTTTCGACCGATGGCGCGTCCTATCCCTCGAGCACCGATCCTCACGCGACCGCCTTAGGCCCTTCCGAAGCTTTTTGGAGAAAGAGGGCAAACAATATGGCTCAGGGGGGGTGACTTAGGAGACACATCCAAATACATCAAATGTACCAATGAAGATAATACAATTAAATGTATTACGTATATAATACGATTAAATGCATTACGTATATAATACATCGTACATAATACGTATATAATGTATCGCACATAATACGATCAAATGTATTATGTACCAAATATTGGTACCCCTCAAGCGATATTGCGTCCCCATCTCTTACCGGCTGATGCATTGGATCGGCGACCGAAGGAAAGACGGCGCAAAACGGTCAACAGAAGAGACTGGGATAGGCGCCGACGGTTTCATAGCTGAAGACCCTCGGCAATCCATCAATTTAGTCGTCGAGGACGACGCGGAAGTCCGAGAGCTCGCTGAAGTCCGAATTTCGGACGACGCGAAGCAATCGGGCCCGCTGAAGCCCCCAACGACGGAATACGGTGCTTTCCGGCGGCCCGGGATGATTGGGAGAACTTCGCAATATAACCGCCTACAAGGCCCCTCACAGGGGATGGGGCTGAAGGCGGACCCATACGACCGACCGGAGGGGCGTCTAGCGAGCCTTTAAGGGGCTCGACACACGGAGAGGCGGTCGATTGAAGACCAGTAGATATTTCCAATAGATGTTTCCGAGAAGAATCTCAGAAACAACGCCGCCGCGAGCACGCGGTCGATCGCAAGACGCCGCCCGGACCCGATTCGAATCGGACCGGATCTCTCAGCATCTGACGGACGCCGAAATCGCATCTGATTTCGGCATTCTTCAAAACGGATGCCAACAGATAAAGATAAATTGAAAACGAAAAGAAAAAGATCGAGAGAAAAAAGATTTAAGTGGCCAGGCGAATGGCGAGAAGAACAGTGACGGTAGGTAGGTTGCAGGCGGGTTGCCTGCACGACAACATGACGCAGGGGCTTGGGGATCAATGGAAGGCATAGGTTGTGTTCTTATTCTTTTTCTCCTTTTTTGGCTAAAAAAGTGCGCCATGGCAGAGTAGCTGGGAGCTACTGCAATTCGTAAAACGTCCTCGGAGTCCATGTACTATAATAATGCAATAAATTACAAAAAATTCTCAAGAGCCGCTCGGACACATTCGTCCCGCCGAGCCGGGCGGGAAGTGCGGCGGGGCAGGAAATGCGGCGAAAGGTCCGCCGGGCCGCACGCTGGCAGACAAACGTGATATTTAGCGAAGTTTCGAGTATCGATCAACGCCGGCCGGCGGGCGGGCGGCGGGGAAGACTTGGGGCTCAGCCTTCTGTTATAGGGGCCCCTCCCCTTCGAATCCCCGCCCGGACCGTCTCGGGAGTTTCCCTGTTTCGGGCTCTCCCTTTAGCCGAGGGATGCGCGCGGTTGTGCGGTTTTAAGGGAACGCTCTTTAACCTCCATACGGACCGGCGGAATCGATAGCTGCGTAAAAACTAACGGCCCGGATCGCCGTGTCGAATCCGCCGAGGAGAAAAATCGCCGGGTCGAAAAAGAACGGCGGCACCTGAACCGATCCGCGATAGTTAGTCGAAATGGGGATAACCCCGATGACCGCACGGAGGTCGAAAATTCAAAAGAAAAATTATGAACGACGGAAATATTGAGTTAAAATTCATTCTCCTGTTTTAGAACCAGGTAAATCACTCTGTAATTAAAGCAGCAACTGATACTGATACACAAACTCAAACTGTAATCGAGCCTCAAACTGAAATTTAAACAGAAACTTGATCGCGAGAAGAGACGGGATCGCGAAGGAGAAAAATCACCGAGCCGAAAAAGAACCGGCGGCACCTGAACGGCCGATCCGCGATGGTTTATAAAAATGCGGATAACCCCGTTGACCGCTCGGAGGTCGAAAATTTAAAAATTAATATTATTACAGTTATCATTATTAATGTTATTACAGAAACATCGAGCGAACTGATACTGATACATAAAATCAAACTCGAACTCAAACTGCGATTGAACCTCAATCTGAAATTCAAACAGAAACTCAAACTCATGCTGATACACAAACTCAAACTGTTACTGATACACAAACGCAAACTGAAATTGAACCTAAAACAAAAATTCGAACAGAATCTCAAATTGAAACTCAAACTGAAATTGAATCTCCAAATGAAATTGAAACTCGAACTGAAATCGAATCTCAAATTCAACTTAAACTGAAATTGAAACTCAAACTGAAATTGAAACTCAAACTGAAATTGAAACTCGAACTGAAATCGAATCTCAAATTCAACTTAAACTGAAATTGAAACTCAAACTGAAATCGAAACTCAAACTGAAATTGAAATTTTATCTTCAAACTGAAATCGAATCTCGAACTTGACCTAAAATTGAAACTCATACTGAAACTCAAACTCAAAATGAAATGAATCTTCAAACCTAAACTGAAGTTGAAGCTCAAACTGAAATCGAAAATCGAACTGAAATTGAATCTCAAACCGAAACTTGAACTGAAACTCAAACTAAAATTGGACCTAAAACTGAAACTCCAACTGATACTCGAGCTCAGCTAGAAATTCAATTTGAGCTTATCTTTGAATTTCAGTTTGATGTTTAACTTCAGTTTGACTTTTTGTATCAGTGTCATTTGAAATTTTAGTTATAGTTCAAGTTTGAGTTTGATTTTCAATCTGAGTTGAAGTTTCAGTTTGAGTTTGAGGTTCAGTTTCAGATAGTTTCATTTTGAGGTTCAGTTGTTTCTGTTTGAGTTTCAGTGTGGGTTCTGTTTGAATTTTAGATTGAGTTTGAGCCTGTACAACAGCATCAGTTTGAGTTATACGTGCGTTATGCGTACCAGTTTGAGTATCCGTTCCAGTTTTGGTTTCTGTTTGAGGGTCAGTTTCGATTCGAGTTTGAAAATCAGTATTTGTGTCGGTTTGAGATTGAGTTTTTTTTTTATGGCAAAAAAAGGGTAGGTAAATATCGAGGAACGACCCGCAAATCGCTACAACGGGAAGGCAACGGAAGACAAATGGAAGGCGATTACGAATTTATGTACATCTCAGAATTTCGGACGTCGGCAGACAATGACGTCAGATCGACTGATTCCCCTTCTGAGACGTTGAAATAATTGAAAACCAGCCAACATTGACGGCTCACGGGTACAAAACACACCAGGGGATAAAGAATTGAGCGAAATTGGCGACTTTTGGATCGAATTTACGGCGATATTGGATATTTATAGGCGTACCAGAACATTTTATGCCAACAAAAAATATGTTGGAAGAAATATGTTGTTTAGAGTGACAATTTTTCGTTTTTTCAGTACCTCCTATCCGATTTTTATTTTTCGGAAAGTTGAATTTACTGCAATTTGTACATTTACGGCATCAAAAACGCTACCAACGTATCAAAAAGGCTTCCCATCCGAGCGAGAAAAAAAAATCGAAACTCGAACTATCGAATCGAGCCATCGATTCCGAACAATCGATAGCAAGGAAAGTAGAGCCGTGCGCGCGCCGAATTAGCCGCGATAAAGTGAAAAGCGGCGATAGTCGAGTTTGCTCTTCAAACCGCCGTTAGTTCGCAGCGCGGAGGCGGGGCGGCGGTTAAATAAACGCGATAACCCATGTCGGCAACTAGCGTCAGCATGCGGGCCGCGCTCGGCTCATCTTTCATTACGGCAATACGCCCGCCGGCGAAGCGGGTCGCGTTCGCGCCCCCGATTGCGGGGGCCGAATCCGCCCGGCGTTCCGAAGCCGCAAGTGCCGCCAAGATTTGACACAAAACATTCTGTTTTAGTAAAAAAAATGGGTAAAACAATTTAGTAAAATAGCACATATTTAAAATGGTTGAGTTTTCAAAATTTTTGGGAATTTAAAAAATGCAAAGTTTTCTTCCTCCGACATTTTTTGAAAAATATTAGATAATAAAAAATTGAATGAAAAAGATGTTTTGAAAAAATCTCAAAATTTCGCCGCTTAAAAAACAACGGATTTTTAAAGCTTTGAAACTGTTTGGAAAACATTTGAAAAATCATTTTTGACTAGAAATTTTTTTTTGACCGAACTTCCCAGATGCGATTCACAATCATTATTTGCCGCCCTCGCCGCCCGCCGGCAAACCAACGGCGGTTGAAAGCGCGAACATCTCCGCAGAGCGGTTCATGCCCGCTAATCCGGCGGGCTACGGGGCGAGCACGGCGCGACTTTCCTTGCCGGCAATCGATGTTCTGTATCGATACTATCGATTCTATAGCTGGGGGTTCGATTTCCGGCGGAAGGCGGCGCTTTAATGGCGAGCATCATCATCCTTCATTTTGAACATGATTTGAATTCTCCATATTATTTACATACCTATTATATCTAAAAACAAAATTTGGGATAATATCGAACTTTGCCACAAAAATTGCAATTCTCACTCTATTCTCAATCTTTTTTAAAAATTCTTTTACAAAGATCAGCTATGAAAAACTTGCATTTTCTAGTTTTTTTTCTCGGAATTATGACAAACAGTATACAGTTTCAAGTCCATTCCCGGAGAGCTTAAGAGGATAAATCCTTACGTCCAAACCTGTAGAAAGCTTCGGAAACCTACGAGCACCTAAAAGGTTCCTGCTATCAATAATTAACCGGCGAAAGGTCGCTAAAGTAACGCTGATCAATTATTAGCGCGGTTTATCTTTCCCGATAAATGTTTCTCTTTCGGCTACTCGAGACAACTAATCAATTACAGGCGCTTTAATTGTAAATGGGCCCGACAGTTTCGCCGAACTGTTGAATTATCGAACGATAATTACAACTGTATACGACACAACAGGATTTCACGTTAAAATCCTAAAAGCGTTAATGAACAAAAATATTCGAGCGAACCATGTGTCCATGCGTCCGTCTGTAATCATTTACAAAAATGGCCATAACTCCCTCAATTCTCAATCTTTTTTCAAATTTCTTGAACTGAAATGTTTGTCACGGCAGGTCCTAACACCGTGTTTAATCGGAATTTGAATAACTAAAAGTACTTTCGATATATTTGCATTTTTAGTGTTTTCTATTTTTTTCCGGCCACAAAAATGAACCCATTTGAGCGTTCTTGGTCTTAAAATCTTTTTTTTACTTTGCAGAATGAAAATAGGTAATTTTTTGTATTTCCTTTATAAAATTCGTACCTTTCATTTGAATTGTACGATCCTGTCCTACAATTCTGACGTCTTTTCCCCTCGACTCGAAATGGGGCGGGCCAAATTAAAAATTAATTTCGACAAAAGCGTTCCCCGACTTTGACATCCCGATAAGGGAAAAGGGCCAACTTTCAAGACGCCCAAGTCATTAGGAAAGCCCTCGACAAACGGCCCCTAATCACTTATTGACCCGGCGTGCGACAAAATATGCCCTTTGATAAGGGGTTCGACACCAGATCACCGAAACTGAACCACCGTGGTCTTTTTTCTTAGCAAAAAAATACCTCGGCTTATTTAAAATTTTTTGCACGGGCATTTTTCATTGGAAATCAGTTATTTGCATTTTTCTCCGACCAGGAAAATCGGAAAAACCTAACCAGTGGTGCGCAGATAACACACAATACTTCCATATTTTGAAACGTAAAAGTATGGCACAATTTGATCATATTTTGACTGCTTTTGAGGGTGTTTAAGTCAAAAACATTAAAAAAACTCACTATGCGAATTTTTAAACTCGCCTAAAATAAAAATACGAAATGTTATCAGAATATAAAAAATATCCACTTATTCTGCAAGGTAAAACAAAAATTTCAAGGCCAAGAACGCTCAAATCGGTTCATTTTAGCGGCCGGTAAAAAATAAAATAGGAAACACTAAAAACACGTAAAAAATTTTTCAATCCCCAAACAAAATGTAAAAAAAAGTTGTTTAGCCCTGACTCATCCCACACTTGTTCATTGCTTTCGACGTTGTATAAGCTATGACGGGGAAACGGGCGGAATATTTTTCTACCCCGAAGGCTTTTCGCATATATTGGAAAGTATTTCAACCTGAGCCGCTCATGCGTACAATTATTCTGTACTAGATAAAACTAGATATTCCGTCCGATATGAATTGGAATTGCAGCCAAGCGAAAACATGCGATTCGTCGACGGATTTGGAAATTTAGCCCCCCCTCGGTGTATGGGGGTGCGATTTAATTTCCGCTCTGTCCACTTCGATCTATGAAGCCGATATACGAATCCGTCGCTTCTGCTGAGCTCAGCCCGTTAGTTTCACTCTTGAAATACCGAGAGCAAAAAGGTTGGAATACCTGCACGATTTTGTCTGTATTGGAGCGAGTATTTTAGTCGGTCGAGAGAGCAATCAAATATTTTTTTGATATTTTTAGTTTTCCTTAAAGGGGTTGATTCTTCAGCTCATTTGCTACAATTTTCGTCCCATAAACTTTTCTGTGAGTCCAATGCAGAATACACTTTTTTCACGTTGAAAAATTTTCCCATATTTTCGATTCAGTTTCACTAAAATGGCCATAAGTCCCTTGAATTTTGAAGTAATTGCAAAAATAAGCACACCGTTGGAAAGCCCATTAAATTTCCTATAATCCTACGTCATTTAAAGATTTTTGACATCAGGATGCATAGCCAAAAAATGTGGACAAAGTCGAGAATCTCTTTATTTGCAAAAATTACCGTTTTTTCGACGTGAGCTAAGGACGAGAAACAAATGGAAGAATCGCAAGTTCCGGGAAAAACTGGCTCAGAATGTCAGCTTTCCAACGGCATAATCATTTTTGTATTTACCTCGCTCATTAGAGGAGAAATCGACGTTTAAATGCAAAAAACGTTTGAATGCAAATTTTGAAACTCGGTGAAATAAAAATACGCCAAGTTATCGGAATATTAAAAATATCTAAACATTGCAAGGTGAAGCAAAGATTTTAAAACCAAGAACTCTTAAATCGGTTCATTTTTGTGACCGGAAAAAAATAGAAAAAAAAATCAAATATACTGGAAGCACTGTGAGTTATTCAAATTCCGATTAAACAGGGTGTTCGATCTTGCCGGGACAAACATTTCAGTTCAAGAAATTTGAAAAAAGGTAGAGAATGGAGGGGGCTATGGCCATTTTTGTAAATGACCACCGACGGACACACGGATACTTGTTCGGGAAGTGATTCTGAGTTAACTGATTAAGTAAGTGATTCTCGATTTTAGGATGATTAAAATACTTCCATTTACTCTGTAAATATGGGAGTAGAAAAATAATTCCAGGAAAACACTCACTTCCGTCGAAACGTTGGACTTTCGGCGATACCGGCGAGCAGGGCACTAGACACACCAATAATTCACCAAAACGGCACTGAACGATTTAAAAATTGTTCTTCCCTCAACCGGCGCGACAAACCGGACGGACACTAAATCAAAAACGGGCGGAACCGGACGAAAAGCAAATAAAAGGTTTCCAAAATTTTTCTAATCACACTGAAAGCACATCACAGCTACCAGATCGGAAATTCGCGAAATTATCACAAACCTTCACTCAACAATCGATGAGAGCGATGTTGGAAACGGATTTTTTCACCGGAAAATTTTCTCGGGGACTTTTTTTCTTGAAAAAATCATAAATTTCAGAGACGCGCGCGACGCGACCTACCCGGAGGGAAGACGGCGGAAGACTGAATTGGAAATTGTGATTAACAGAATGGCAGGAGCAGGGCAATTTTTCGAACATGAACCGGCATGTACATGTACATGTTGAATCATGTCGGGCGGCTCGCGGCTTCCGGGCGGCTACTACCGGTCCGGCTAATATCGTTGCGATGCGTTTCGGACGACTTGCGATGCGTTTGGGACGACTCGCGATGAGTTTGGGACAATTTGCGATGCGTCTTGGCGTCTGGGACAACGCCCCCTATTATGAGCGATGCCCAGTCGCCCTAGATTCTAATCTAGCTGGACGAACAGTTCAATTTTGCCCAGATTCTTTGGGTTTCATTGGACGTAGAATTCAAATTTTTGGTCCTTTCAGCCGAAAAATAAAATCTTGATAACATTTCTGTTTTTGAAAAATTTATTTAGAAAGAGGATTTTCGTGAAAAAAATTTTTTTTTAAAATAAACCCGATTTTAAAAAGAAGCTTGAAAAAATAAAAAGTATTTATTTTTTGTAAAATAAAATAATTAATTAAAGGTAATAATAAAGTTATAGTTCATAATACCGTTAATAATTAAATGAATTAATTCAATTATTTAATAAATAATAATTAATTATAATTAACAACGAAGTAATTATTTTATTTATACAATGCAAATGGAAAAAATATTTTGAAAGCGATTTTTGAAATGATAAGGAAACTATACCTATCGTAGGATCCTCACTACTGAATAGCTCAGTACCAAGGACAACTCCTAGCTCCGGCTTCGGTGGATTCATTGGGTTTTGGAAACTATACTTTTGGTACATTACTTCCAGGAATGATGTACCTATGTAATCGGGGCCTAATTTTTTTTTCCAACACCCCTCAAAATTTTCCTTTTACGTTTCGTTAAGGGTCGAGAACACAAATCTACAATGAAATTTTTTTTATGATGATTTTGTATCGGCAAATAAAATAAAAAAAATAAAATAAAATAAAATCTCTATCTATTGATCGAAAAGTTAATCGCAAGATTTCGATGAATTTGTTTTGTAAATTTTTCTGTTTGTATAAAAATTTCGACTCCTACAATACGATGATAAACTACTCCTACTATTTGAACTTAATTTTCTGTGACCCAGACCCATTTCACTAATCTACTTAGTAGCGTTTTTAAGGGTCGATGTTCTCTGAATTTTACCATCAATTTCATCTCCCGATCTAGAGCAAGTTTTCAAAGTTAAACTAGGTACCGATTATGCCGAATTTTTAAAATGTCACTATAAAAAGTTACTTATGGGGGATACTCGAGATGGACTTTTCAAACAATCAAATACGATCGAAGCACAAAAATGAAAACAACCGAAGTTATTGGGCAATTTCGGGATTTTTCTAGCTCTTCTCGAAAGTCAATACGCTTTTTGGAACCGGTCCAAACGCTCTCGAAAGCCAGCGTAACAAACTGCGGGTTCGGAAGTACAGTGTGGAAAATTGCACTATATTTCATCCTAGACGAGTCATGTTACTAAGAAAATCCGGGAATGGAAAACGCGAGATTTAATCCGCTGCACCAGACGTGGGGGATGATTTAAAAAACGGCGAAAATAATGAGATCCTCGAGGGCCGTGGAAATTGAAGAGGACTCCGCGAATGTGGGGGACGAAGTCTGCATTTCCACTCTGGACTTTTACTCTTTTCGAGTGTAAATCACTTGAAATCTTCTCCCAGAACTGGGTTTCTAGGGGGTGAAGACAAATGTCCCTCTTTTACCCCCGCGAGCCCTTAATAGCGGCGAGAAGGCGCGGAATCGTCAAGGGTGAAAGCGCCGAGAGGGCTGTCCGCAGAGAGGAGAAAAATGACCGAAAACTTTTCCCTTCGGGGGGCGAGTTACATTTAATTTTATTCGTTCCGACGACCATTTCCAGTCGAAGTAATTGATTAATTGCTGATGATCTCACGACCTTCTTATCTGGTCTGATGTGAAAGTTTCGACGTCAGAAACGAGGAAAGCCATCGGGGAAGTAACATTAGTCGAGTTGGAGAAACTGAAGATTTCGGTAACGTGTGGCCCGTCTCAGAACTGTCATTTTGACCGTAGCCAGTGTTGCCAAGGAGCGGACGTCAAAAACCCCTGAGACGTCAAAATCCGTCAAAAGTTGAAGACGAATTATGAGAGAATTATTTTACATAAAACGTGACCTAACTCCAAATTATACAACCACAATTTTAAACAGTAATGAAAACAATAGACTATTCAATAATCATTCTTTCCAACAACTATCATCCAATTTATACAAACAATTGAAATGTGATGGTAGCAAATTATTTTGACAAGTGTAGCTCTCAAAATCAGTCAATAAACATACCAAAACATCAATAGGTACAAATTTGGTATGTACCCACAAGTAGGTAGGTGCATCCCAGATGACCTTTATTTGAGCACGTATCTTTCAAATCAAAAATTAGCTGTGCATTGGCAGTCTTAGCTATTATTTATCTGCTGTACTTGGCTGTTATTTCTTCATTTTTCCTAGTCCCCCTGGCTTCCGTAAAAACCCCTATAAGGTTCCCCCTCCAAATTCCCCCTCTGCCATTAAAAAAACCCCAAATTTGGGGAGAAAACCCCCCACTTGGCAACACTGACCGGAGCGGGCCCACCTATCGCGTCTCTGATTGGCTGATCCTTTCCCCCACTCACCCGAGCGGTCAGTGGGGTGTGGGGGGGGTTACGTCTGAGTCAGACGGTCTGAAGATTCCGAAGCCCGTGTCCAACAGTCGTGTATTTAGTCCCGATGGAGGGGAAATGACACTTAGAAGGTATTAGGCTTCTTTAGGCACTAGGGTAGTTAGGATGCTAATTTTTTTGAAAATGTTTAGAATGAATGGGTTCATTTTCTATAATTATAATTTGGTAGTTCGAAATTTTCATTATTAATTTATCATTTCCGGAGGTATAGCTGCTAGAAGGCTGACGTCATTTTCAGCGAGGAGTTCATTCATGATTGACGTTTTCCATTAGATAAATAAATATTTTGGAAGGAACCACTTTCATGAGTGTTTACATTGACTACTGAGCCTTTGCAAGGTCCGATTTTTTAATTTATTTGGGACAACTTAATTTATTTTGAATCTGCGTATTTATATGTTTCTTCAAGAGTGGCCCTCAGCATTGAAATTCAGCTAAATGAATTGGTACATTGAAATTAATTAAAAAGCAGCCCCTGAACCAATTTAGTCATTGAAGAGGCTTTTCTGGGAACTTGATGGAATTGCAATCGTGTTTCGTACTTGATCGGTGTACCTCATTAATCAGTATGCATATGAACCCCTACTTTGAAAATCAGTTCATCATTGTCATTTAAATAATTGAATACCGCAAGGGGAAAACGAGAAAAGACAATTTGAGCTAAACTTGTTCTGTGGCTAGCAGCGACAAGGGATATTTACATGTATATGTATATGCCAGCAAAACAAGTGCTTCAAAATGGTACACTTCTATAAAAATAATATAAACAATAAATAATAAACCGGGAAAACGAGAAAGGGCATAGACACTGAGGGATTTTCTCCCTGCTTCCCAACACTTTTCAAACCTAAATACCTACTTGAAAATAAACACTTAGGCATAAAACAGAAAAAAATTGCCCTTGTACAAAAATGACCAAATTTTAGACTCATTCCATACCCCAGTCGAATTGGAAAGAGTCGGAAAATTGTCTTGCGACCGGAAACGGCGAGGAAAATAGTGAAAATGCGACCAGACGGTAGATCAATAAGAACTTCTCTCAAATCCAGTTCCTGCTTTCTCTGCGAGAGAAGGAAAGATTTATTCAAACGTCGAGAAAGAATAATGGGAATCCTTTTTAGTTGAAAGCTATTAGGATTCTTTCCCGCAGTTGTATCGCATTTTGGACCAAATTGAACGCGAATTATCGTTATCGTTGAAATTGGCAACAAACAAAAAAACATGACATCGTTTGTTGACGGCTCGATCGCACTGATAACGTCGGGATTTCTCCCCGAAAAATGATAAAAAGCCGTATTTATGCTATTGATAAAAATAGATAATACTCACTTGTTTATTTGTCGACTGATCAGCAGAGAGGGCCCATTTCAACACCACACTGGTAACACAAAAATTTTTTTCGTAAGTTTGTTTTTCCAGCCGATACGGGCGATCGGCTCCCGCAGAGATAAAACAAACTCGCGACTCCCGAGGGGGAAGAAAAGGAATTTTTCCGGAAAACAACGCGAAAATCAAACACCGGACGACCGGGGAGGAAAATCGGGCGATTTCCTCGCTATCACCGACTTTATCGTCGCGGATAAACAACACGACTTTTCGAACTCGCACGCGAAGGAGGTAGGGAGATGGACGAACCCTCGTACGAGGTTTCACAAGATGGCCGCCTTCTGAAGCCCAATATTCGATTGGCGAGTAGGGTGGTCGCGTGAGGCGGGAGCTGCGCTCGCTAGCGCCACTTGCGGACTGGAAAGCAACTAGGCGAACTGGAATGGTAATGCAGTCCGGGCCGGCGCAGCTGCTGTCGCGCGACGAGAAAAACGACATGAGGTCACAGACGAAAGATTATTCCTGATGGCATTTTACAAAAGTTGTCACTTTGAAAAAAATGCGGAACGATAATTGAACAGAAATTCTTCTTCTATGGATTGAAGAGAAACTCCATGTCTCCCATGACGCATAAAAGACCCGGGTCAAAACTTTGGTATGTACTTTGACCTCATATTTGAATTTTTATTCAGAGGCTCCAGGAATTCCGGTACCTACTTTGACCTCATGTTCGAATTCAAATGTACAGGAACTTTGGTACTTTGACCCTCAAACTTAGTTGAACGTTTATCCAGAGACGACAGGACCTCTGCTTCAACTATCTCCCAAGGAAACTGTCCTGCTGGTGATTCTCAAACTACGAGCGATGTGTTCAGGTAATACCGATTTTCAAAATTGAAATTTCACAATTATTCTCTGTTTTCCGGTCAATTTTTTGCCACTTGGTCCTCTCAACTCTCTGAGATTTGCCTTTCTGCTGACAAGTCAGACGCCCGCTACTCCCCCGGCCCCTCTGATCGGAAAGAAAGATAGGAAAAGCTAGGATAAATTATAGATAGGAGAAAAATAGGAATAGGAAAAATGACCGGAAAATAGAGAGTAAAATGGTACCTATATAGAGAATAGAATGATGTAAAGAGAATAGAGAATGATAGTAACAATAATTATTATAGAGGAAAAAGGTTGGAATAAGGATAGGAACAATATAGGAAAAAAGATAGGTAGGAAAAAGAGATGTAGGCAGAATGAAAGGTAGGAAAAATTTAGAAAAAAGATACAGATGGGAACCAAAATCGTGGGGGACGGCAAGGCTGATTTTCAGGATTAGAAGACGAATGATTGTCGGCTTTCCACAGAAAAGTCTCCAGCACAGCTGAACTTTTGCTTAACTCAAAAATGAATCAACTAATAATCAATTAATAGCTCAAAAATGAATCAAATAGCCGAGTCCCTGAATCAATTTTGTGAACCCTTTTCCACCTCGATATCCTTACATCGAAAAGTTGGAACGTTCTGCTCCATAAATCCGCCTCTTTACTGACCCACCGCATTCGGGCAGAGCGAAAAACTAACTGGAGAATGAGCCAAGAAAGTTTCACCGTATTACGGTGCGGTTACCTGACCGAAGAAAAACTGGGTTACTCACTGGCGACCAAATATTAGGTAGTTTGGATCTTTATGGACAGGAGTTTTTCACCTCGAATGAAAGCGGTAGAAATTCAAGTTTCGCCCAACTGTTATTGGAAATGGGCACCTAGAAGGGTTTATTTCGTTGCATAAATTTTGGAGAAAAATTCGCTGGTTTTTCCTTGTTAGACAAAGCTGTCCCGGGCGTGCCCTTCCGCCTTCAAGGAGAAGCTTGTAGCTCTAACCTTACAGTATTCAACCACAGTATTAGCATCAAGAAGGTTGCTATTTTGAAGGGATTTAAAAAACCGCATTTAATTATAGGTAACGATTTTTAATGTACAACAATTTGATATATACATTGGCATACGATGGTTAAAATATATACAGCCGGGCCCATTTTTCAGATTCGTTATTCTGCGAAAAAACCAAAAATGTTATGTAAACTGCGTCGATTTATTGTTTATTTACAGTAAACATATTATTTGGTAGTAATTATAACCAAAGGCCCGATGTAATTGGAAATCGATGGGCTCCTTGAACGAAAAATGGAATATGGACAACAGGTTACAGCCTTCAATAATTGAGACAATTATTGTTTTTGAAAAAAAAGGCTTATGCGTCCTTAACTGCTCCTGGCCGCTAGGCCAATTTTTTTTTAACTAATGGATTTAGATTGAAAATGATTTTCACTTACGCTACGATTTTTGGAGGTTATGGCCCAGGGAAGATGGCCCCTGTAAAACCTTCCTCGACAATCTCATCTGACCTGAGACCGGATCCAGGCCGAAATATTTGACCTGCATCTCCTGGCCGACTTCGAGGTTAAGTACCCTCGCGTCGCTAACCTGAAACCAGTCCGTAGATGACACACAGGACTTCCATATTTCCAAAAAAAATATTTGACCGTTTAGCCCCACTTTGGGACTCTTACGATAAAAATGTCAACAAAAAACCAGCGTATCCAACGCTTTTTAATTTGTTAATTTATTTTATTATTTTTTGTACATCCAAAGGTTATCACCTTTCTTTGGTCCAATTGCGAGACGTGGAGGAGCGCCGGGCGCATGCCCTGGTAAAGCGTAACCATGACGCCGATGTCGCGGATTTCTTCGATTTTCGCCGTATAAACGCCGCCGAATTCGAGCAGCGGCTCTCTGTCCGTTGAGATGAGTTTGTTGATGATTTCTTTGGCCTCCTCCATCGCTTCTAAATTCGGTGCGAAAATGCTATACTTGCCGGAATCATCTTGGAACGTCACCTGGTCGGGATACAAAATTAAATTGAAATTCCAGGGATTGCTTGTCCTATAACCGAAGCAGTCCCGGGCGTGCACTACCTCCACAAGAGGTCCTGAACTACCCATCAAAAATCAAAATCCGTAACGCAAAAAATGTCTTCCAAAAGTTTCCAACTTGAATTTTGTGGCCTTGCTGGTGTGTGCAACATCAATTTTCTTCCCTTTTTCATGTCAAAAACCCGATATAGTTAACAAGCGAGTTAATAACGAACATAAAATTTTCAAATTTGGATAAAGGTAAAAAACCAGGAAGCAATTTTTTAAAATTCAATTCACTCTAGATTTTAGGAATTTAATTAATTTAGCTTACTTGCACGCCGTGGTTGACTAGAAGACGTTTCAAGTTGATGCCCCCTGGCCCGATGAACTGACCTCTTTTATTGGGAGGTACCTCGATCAGCTCCATGACAGGCATAGTCGATTTCTTATCAATCCTAAACAACAAGGAATAATTTTCAAAATTTTAAGGTTAGAAATCGAATTAATAATCGATTATGGATCGATTCAAGTTGTTAAAAACCTCGGCTGATTGATGACTCGGTTCATGATGTCGATTATTTTCGATTTGGCGTCACAGGCTTGCATCACAGTCTCCATGACGATTTTCAAGGGCAGCCCAGGTATTTTAATGTCCGCTTGCAGAGCCGTTATTCCCTTTTTCGTACCCGCTATTTTGAAATCCATATCCCCCATATAATCTTCGATGCCCTGAAAAGTGAAAAAAATTGATTTTAGGCCTGAATCACAAAAAAAAAATTATTTCCAGCCAATGTTGACAGTTTTACCAAAATGTCCGTCAAAATTTTGTATTCGCCGATCTGCTTGGGGTCTCCGTTGTCGTAGCGTGTGATCAATCCCATGGCAACGCCTGCGACGGCTGCATCGATCGGTACGCCGGCGTCCATCAATGCTAGACTTCCTCCACAAATGGACGCCATGGACGACGATCCTGTCAAGACAGTGACATACTTTGAGAGTCAAGAAAGATATGACAATTTTGGAGAAGGGTTTTTCACCAAACATCCAATACGGCTGTAAAAATACCAATTTTCAATAAATAGGTACCGTTAGACTGCAGAACTTCGGAAGTCAGCCTGATGGTGAACGGATAGTCGGACGGGATCACGGGTCGTATTCCTTTTTCGGCCAGGGCTCCATGGCCAACTTCCCGCCGTACCGCAGGGCCCATACGGCCGATTTCTTTGACAGCATAAGGCGGGAATTCGTAGTGCAAAAAGAAATTCTTCTCTTTCAGACCGCTGGAAAACAATCGATTTTTGACGATTTTTCGATCAATTGATTGTAATTATTTTCTTGAAAATCACAGCAATGATCGATTTTCTCATCAACAATGACATCAATCGATTTTTTATCGATTACATCGATTTCACTTGATCAAATCGAAATCGTTTACCTGGTCAGCATCGAAATCGGGTCGACTTGCAGGACCGAATTGGGCGAATCAAGCGACACAGTACAGAGAACTTGGGTCTGCCCTCGCTGAAAAAACGCAGTCCCGTGCAGAGGCTTAAAAAGGTCAACTTTGACTGAAATATCCCTCAGATCCGTCAACGAGCGACCGTCGCATCTGTTGATAAATGATTGGCATAATTTGAGTATAAAAAATGACTAAAAAAGCTATAAAAATTATTAAGCTCAGAGAGTTTTGGAATCCAGTCTTCGAGGGAAGAGGCTAAATTATCATTTATCAATGTAAGCAAAGGAAGTAAGATCAAAAAGGCTCCCTCTGAAATTTCAGCCAGAAATTTTGACGCTAATTTTGCAAGATATTTCTTTAAAAACTGGAATTTCTTTGGATCTCATTGCCACTCCCACACAACACAATGGGTTTCAATTATTTTTCACCTGACGTCATTTTCCAGGACCAAATCGCGGAAAATCTGCTTGCAAACGGCGCCAAAAGCTTCGCTGGCCACGTCGATATTGATGCTGTCAATTTCGGCTTTGATTTTGTCCAAAACGTCGACCCGCACGTTTTTCACCGCCTCGTCTCTCGACAGTTTGTCGTGGGTCGTATTTTGGAAAATCTCCTTGAGCCGCATTTCCGACAAATGCCTGACGGCAGTCATGAGATTTTCGTCAATCTCCACCGCCGTGTAGTCCCTTTTGCCCTTATTTTTCGCCTTCCCCAGCTGCGAGATGGCTTGGACGATTTTTTGACACTCTTTGACGCCGACTTTGATCGCCTTCAAAAAGTCCGGCTGGAGAATGTTCTGAGCAGAAGATTCCAGCATGACGACCAGATTTTGGCTCATAGCAACGACTATGAGGTTCAACGGGCTGGCCGCCATTTCGCGCCGCGTTGGGTTCACGATCGGTTCGTTGTCGATCATGCCGACACGAACCGCGCCGACTGGCCCGTTCCACGGAACGTCTGACAAGCTGAGGGCTAAGGAGGACGCGTTGATGCAAAGCACCTCAGGGTCGTAGACGCCATCGACGGCCAAAAGGTTGCAGACGATTTGCGTTTCGTAGTAATAATTCGACGGGAAAAGCGGCCGGAGTGACCGGTCGATGAGGCGGCTCGTCAGGATTTCGTGTTCCGATGGCGCCATCTCGCGTCGGTGGTAGTTGGTCGGTATGCGGCCGGCGGCGGCTGCTTTTTGCCTATAGTCGACTGTCAGGGGCATGAAATTCGACGACGATGGCTTCGTCTTGCTGACCACGGTGACCATCACCGACGTGTCGCCGAGTTGGGCGACTCCGCAGCCGTCGGCGAACTGGGCGAAGTCCGTGCTCGAGAGACGAAGCTCGGCAGTCCTGGAAAGGAAAGAGGTGGACATTTTGGCTACTAAAAAGTTTGAGTTTATGGGCAGCGGCTTGAAGAATGGACCACCATGCATAGGCACTTCGCCCTGACGATTAGACATGAACCAATCATGAACACTCTGAAGAACATTGGGTTTGTTCCAGGAGCGTGAGTACAGGCCTGCGTAAGTGCCTGGCGCATGCGCAGTGTAGGATTCTGTCATTTTTGTAAGTGTCGTTGCTTTTCAAGCCTTGCATTGCGCATCCGTAACTCCCGCTTCTGGGACAAAACCATGATAGGCACTACTGCAACCATGAGCAAAGTTCTTCCATACTCACAACCCCCCACAGAGGATTTACCTGTTGTTGAACGAAACAGCGACCGAGTCAACATCTTTGGTGGAAGCTTTTTTAGAATAATGTTTGATACCATTCCTCCAAACGTGGGGCCGCAACTTTGAAAAAGTTCTGAACAGCATTTTTCACAGAACTGAAAAAGTACGAACAGCAATTTTCACTGAAAATCAGACTCCGCCTAAAGGTCTATAACTGCAAGTAATAATGTAGGCGGATCAACATCCCAGCAATACACTCTTCCAAATTTAATGCCGGTTTCAGTAATAAGTTAAATGGTAAGCAAATAAGCAGAAAAACTGATTGATGAACTCTCAATCACCAACTCCAACCCGGCGTGTTGATGGGATGGAGGTTGCAATCAAGTTTTAGGTTATCTCCCTCAGGTTATCATGGGGGATGACCGGTCCACCACCGTGCACGATGTAATTTTGGCCAGCGTGCCCCGTAGATACCCCCCATTTTGGTGGAAAATCAAGTTTTGGGAACAGTTTGGGGTGATTGCTGAGTTGGCGATGAGGCGTCAGCTGTCCACGCAAGTTTTTGATCTTTTCACTAAGCACGGTTTTTGGGGCCATTTCAGTAAAAAATATTTGTGTTTAACGTTGCTACGTGCAAGGGCACCAAGCACGTGCCGCTCTCTTATCACTACTCATTGATTGATAACGTTCGGGTACATTATTTTGTTTGTGGTACCTTGAGCATGTTTATGGTGTGATCTGTGAACTCGTTGATATTCTCTCATGATTATTCCAAGTGCTAATGACATTATTCGTTTATTAACACTTGAAAATCTTCAAAAATGGTCTCCACTTTCGTTGGTGGCAAAGCGACTTCAGCTGAGGGACTCTTCGCCTTCGAGCAGCAGCTGATCAGCGGGCTGATCAAAAACCGCCAGACGACCGAACACTGGGAAAAGCGGAAAAGGGAGCACGAAGAAGTTCTGAGCAACTTGGAGTTTTATTCTCAAAAGATGAAACACCCGATTTTCGCCCCGATCGGGAAAAAAGCAATGATGAGGGCCAATTTGGTCCACACGAACGAAATAACAGTGTCGTTGGGCTTGGGCTGGTTCGTCAAGGTGTCGTCTTCAGGAGCCGTGGAAATCTGCCGCAGACGGATCGCCCAGTGCGAGGAAATGCTGAAAAAATGCGAAGCCGAGCGGATCCTCTACGAAAGTCGGAGAGACGCCAAATTGCGCAGCGAGGCCTTCGGGTGCGAGGAAATCGTGGAGAAGTACGAGGAAGAAGAAGAGGAGAAATGGAGGGTTGAACATAGGGAGAAAGTGAGACAGCACAAGCAGCAGCTGAGGGATGTGAAGGACCAGCTGAAGCTCAGCTCGACGCAGACGGAAGATGAGCTGTGGAAACATTTGGAAATGCTCGAGCTCCAGGTATTTTATTCAGTGCTGTACTGTGATTGAAGATGGAAGCATCGACAACTCCAAATCGATGTTTTCCATGCCCGTAACCTAAATATACCCGAACAAACTTTTCAAAATTTGTACAAAATTATTTTTAAAAAATGTTTAGGTTATGTTTTGAGGTTATTGACAATCGCGCCCTCTTCAAAAATGTGAAGCACCATTTTCCTCACGATATACCTATTCCGTTTTTAATCGCAGGAAGAATTGGAAGACGAGCTGTTGAGAATGGGCGAAGAGGAAGACGACGATAGCGAAGATTCGGGGGAGACGAGCGAAGAGGACACGACCGGTACGAAAGAGGAGAAACACGTCCGTTTCGAGCCGGTCGCTGCAATAATTGAGCCGCCGAAAGAACCTGAAAAGCCGACACAACTAATCCAAACCACGGCTGTCAAGGACGAGATACTTGAAGTTCAACCTGTCATGGAGGTTAACACTACCAAAAGCTCGAGGCCGGCGAGTAAATTCAAAAAATCTCGACAAGGCAACGCTGTTTGAATTTTTTTGATGAACAGGTCCAACAGCTAATATTAGCTTTTTAAAACAATCATCGGGGAAAATTTAGATGCTAAAAAGCTCGATAATAAAATTAATCCGATAAAAAAATTCAAGGAACATGAAAACAAGCATGCTCTTATCGGAATATTTGTAAATAATGTGAATATTTTTGTTTCAAATATATTTTTTGATATTGCATAAATTCTTTTGCCTGATTATTGTTATATTTTGATTAGAAAAATTGTTATCACTTTCTTCCATTCCCATATTGACAAAAACATACTTAATGGCACAGTTTTGTGCTACTCCAAAAATTGAAATCGGACGAGAGGTTCAGCAAAAATTAACCTCAATGTACCTTACTCAAAATCACTTTCTTGGGAGGGGATCTTACTCAAGTACATCCAGATGTTGGTGAAAAATCTTATCAATAAATTTTCAACTTTTATCACAACTTTCATAGATCATAATACAGAATATATAAAGAAAAGGCGGTTGGAATTTTCGATTATAGGAGAGGCTTTCTCCTCAAATCTCGATCTCCGATGAAACATTGAACGCAAACGTGAAGAGGCCACTTTGGGGCGACAGCGTTACGTCGAAAGCGATTGCGTCGCCAATTTTTACGCTGAGAACAAAACAAGACTTTTAATTCTCAAAAAAACACTAATCCTGAGAATGCATTTAGTTCTTTGAATAACAAGTATGAGTATATAACACCATCTTTCCCGCTGATTACTCACCTGTAAGGTTCTTTGATGAAATAAACCCCCTGCCGAGAGCCCATATCCCAGATCGACTGTTCCGTCATGCCGCTGGATATAGTTTGGCCATCGAAGTCCCAATCAGCCCATAGGACAACCCCATGGAATACTCCATCGCTGGCAAAATTGCAAAACGATGCGTTAAAAAAAGTCAGGGGAAAAATATTTGGAAATACAGAGAAAAAGTTATCGATTTGTGCTGGTGTGTTGGCGCACCTGGAGGAAGGAGTTTCTTAAAAATCGCAGATAGGTATACCTGTTCATGGTGAAGTTCCCCGACGAACACACCGGCTTCTCAGCTGGAGGCTGTTCGAAAGAGAGTTCAAAAAGGCATTCGGCGGCTGATAAGCCGTTGCCTGGATATTCAAAAATCGGCTGTACGTCAACTTCAGAATCGCTTCGCCTGCTTGACGACTGAAAACAGGATAACTGAAATTAGCAATACTTCCGAATTTTCGTGGTGTATGGTACTTTTGCAATATTTCGACTTGATTCATGGGGCCAAAAATTCGCCATCGGGTATGCCTAACCTGTATGAGATCATCGAAAGACGCCATGTTGAATCCCTCAACTTCCCCCAAAGGCGTGCGGATGAGGTGAAGATTTTTAAATTGCATTGGCAGCCCTGCAAAACAGAAAAAATCGGGTTTTTCCCCAAAAATTTGTACGCACGCACGTGGGCTTTTTTGTTTTGTTGTATTTTGTTTTTGGATGTGTGTTACTGTTTTTGGCGCCTCATTTGGTGCGTTTTTGTGTTGTTTTTTGATGTTGTTGTTGTGATTGATTGACGTTTGGTTTTTATTGGTGTAATTGGTATTTTATATTCTTCTTCTTCTTCTTCTTCTTTGTGCGATGCCGTCAGGAATATCCCATGTTAGGCATTGGGGTTGTTGTTATTTTGGACGAGTTGTAGGTAGTTCTTGTAGGCGGTGTTCAAAATTTGATTTGAAGATGTTGGAGGAGTTGCACTAGCTCAGCTAATTTGTCAGGGTTGGCC
Organism: Nesidiocoris tenuis; assembly: GCA_036186465.1. Taxonomy (NCBI): domain Eukaryota; kingdom Metazoa; phylum Arthropoda; class Insecta; order Hemiptera; family Miridae; genus Nesidiocoris; species Nesidiocoris tenuis. Next base: position 4,851,351 of record AP028923.1, read on the forward strand.
GAATGGTGTTTTAAAAATTCTTTTGCTGAATTGTGTGGCTTTATAAATTGGTTTATCGAGTTTTTATATTTGCAACAATCAAAAATGTGGTATAGGTCGTTTTCATATTCGGATGGAAGGCAGAATTGACATTTGTAGTCATTAATTTTTTTCATTAAGTATTTAAATTTTTGGGTGCATCCGTGGCCAAGAATTAATCGATTAATGGAGGTTGTGATTCTTGGTTGGAAGGTCTTATTATGGAACCAGGGTCTGCTGAGAGGGTTTTGTAGGATAGATTTGGTCCACGTTCCCGATTCCAGTGTGAGTCGGTCATATTCTGTCGACCAGTCTTTTTTTATTTTTTCTTGTAGTGTGGGCTGCAGATCCAAGTATGTCGTCCTGGCTAGAGGGTCTATTGTGCTTGATTCAGCCGCATGGAATGCTGCACGATCCGCCAGATAGTTGCCCTGGATACCCTCAACATGGCTGGGAATCCATTGTATGATTATTTCCCGATCCTGTCGCAGAAAATCATTCAATTTTCCAATGATTGGAATTAAATTGTGGGGGATTTGCGTACCTTTTTTCACACCTTTCAAAGCATCAACTGTTGATTTAGAATCTGTCAGAATGACAAATTTCTGATCAGTGTGATCAACATGCTGGTACCTTATATGGTCCAGTGCCATAGAAAGACCCTCTTGTTCAGCTCCGTATATTGTGGTTATTTTGAATAAAGTTCGACTTTGTGAAAGTTTGTGATCATCACAGTAGCAAGAGGCTGCTACTCCCGATTCTCTTTTGCTGCCGTCAGAATATACTTTAACGTGAGTTAAATAAGTAGTCTGAATCATGCAGAGAGTGGCGTTTACCAATTCGCCGGGTAGGGCCGTTTTTTTGTTAATCAGCCCTGGAATTACATTTTTACAAATTTGGCTGAGTTTATTGTTGGGTTGTAGGGTAGGAATTTGCTCGTCAGAATATGATATCGTATTGTTCTCTTCCCTCAAATTGAACAAAAATTGAATCTCTTGTTTAATTTTTTCCTGTCTTCCTCTAGACGGCAAAAAACTCATTTCGTGGTACTGCGCAGAAATTGTTGGGGATGTTGAACAGTATTTATTTGTTGTCTTGAGGGAAATCTCGTCAACCCGGTGTCTGATCGGTAGTACAGCAGAAGCTGCATGTAAAGAGTTGACAGGTGTAGTCCGCACAGCGCCCAGAGCATGTCGCAGTGCTTTATTTTGGATCACCTGTAGTTTTTTGAGTGCTGGATCGTTTTTCCAAAGATAAATTGTAGAGGCATACTCCATTTTTGGGCGACACACAGCTTTATATAGAATAAGCTGGGTTTTAGGATTGTTACCCCAATTAGAGCCTTTAAGAAATTTCATGGCCGTCACATCTTGGGAAGAGGCATTCACGACATTTTCAATGTGTTTGTTCCAATTCCCGTCTTTGTCAAACGTTAGACCGAGATACTTGTGGCTTTCCACAAGTTGGATTCGTTCCTGGCCAATGTGCAATATGGGTATTACTGACGGGCGCGATCGGTTGGGGAGAAACACCATAAACTTCGACTTGTTAGGATTAATTTGCAGATCGATTTCTTCAAATTGGAATGTCAGGTGATCTAATTCTCTCTGTAGCTTGCTGGCTTCCAAAACCATATCTCTTCCATGAGCTCGTATTGAGAAATCGTCGGCAAAGCCTGACATCTTGCATTCACCTAGTAACCCTCCAATGTGACTGGTGTATATGTTGAATAAGAGCGGACTGATGGTCGACCCCTGGTCCAGACCCCGATTTCCAACAGCTGAGTGTATGCCGTCAAAGTAGTGTTTGTTGGTGAAGAATGAGCCGATCCATAAAGCAATGTAGGGTGGAGTTCCAATTTCTGTCAATTTGTGAGTCAGCTTACTTATATTGACGCTGTTGTAAGCTCCGCATAGATCCAAGAATACACAAATAGTGGTATTTTATATTGTTGTTGCTTTGTTTCTTTTTGTTATTGATAACAACAATTGATAGTATTGATCAACAATGACTAGAATAAAATCAATATTTTCATACAGGACAATTTAATTGATGGTTATCGATATTTGACTAGAACGGACCTTGGCCCTGAGGTGGATAGAAAGGAAAACTCACCGAAAATTTTCATCTTCCCGGGATAAATTCTGGCTTTCGGAGCCAGTCGAGACGCCTGATACCAGAACCGCATGTTATCCCAGGGAAAGATGGCGTCCCGGAAGTACGGCTCAGCCAATACCACGTCTATCTGAAGAGTTAATTAATTGTCAGGTGATAAAATTTTCAGGTTGTTAGGATTGCAAAAATGTGAGTGAAAAAGGCGATGTTCATTGATGTGGCGAAGGCGTTTGACCGCTTACCGCATGAGGCACTAAAAAAAATTCCCATGATTATTCATTAGATAATGAAAATGCTTACTGTTGTAGGGAGTAGTTCAGAGTCGTATTGTTTCAACAATGTAATCCTCTCCTGAAGATTGTTATTCTTGATGATTTTATCCATAACTGAATACGATATGGCGGATTCTTCAACGCATATTACCTGCGGAAAAGATTCTTCCTAATTAACATCAAATGGGAGGCAGATTACTGTACAAAAACAGAGAAAGAGCGAGTAGAAAATTATTTTGTGCATAGGTTAACATTAAATTCTACATACTTGGGCGCCCATTTTAGCCGCTGCGAGCGGCAGTAACGAAGTATCCCCGATGAACAAAACTGTTTCATTTTCTTTAATACGCTTCAAGATTTCGAGGTATTTTGACCATTTTTTCAGGTCGTTCATGCTGTAAATCCTCGTACGAGAGGCAATGCTGTGCAGGCCGCAAGAGCAAGCCGGCGTTTTCAACATTGCCGCATTATACTGATGACTGAAAGGATAAAAACTAGTTAAAATAACACACAGTACGTCCGTATTTTGAATGTATGAAACGACCCCTACTAATCGATACGCCACCTGTTTTTTCTTACAAAAACCGTTATTAATTCAAAACCCCCAAAAAGAGATACCCAGTGTTACCACTAGCGTGAAGACATTTGGTTTTGTGGCTGCCTCGATCTGAGATCCAGATCGTGCTTTTAAATAGAGCAATGTGAGAAATCTGTATTCTGCAAACCAAAACCAACATTGCCATTTCAACTGACACATAACCAAACATTGAAACATACCCTGTTTTGTGAACGTCGAACCACATGGAAAACTGGTCGTGCTTAGAGATGAGTTCCAGTTCGTCCCCTTTGGCGATTTGCATTGGATCCTTCACATGGTAGACGGCCTGCATCCAATGGTCCCTCCAGGGCGAGGGTTCGACAAAATTCGGCGAACAGGAGACGACAGTTTGGCCATTTTGGTCCATGTCCAGCGTCCAATAGACGCAGACAACATTCGCTTGACCGTCGGCCGTCGCTCGGAATGTCGTCATCGTCGTTTCGTCGGAGCAGATGGGCTTAAAAAAGTCGAACCTGTGAAACATTTGAAAAATCGGGGAATCACAATGAATTTCCGCTTCAACATTTACAGTTTCACATCCCACGGTTTCTCACTTGAATACTTTCAGCGGCTCAGATAAAAGCTTGATGCCGTCCCGCGGCACTTCTGATACTTGCAAGTCGTGCACGCCCGCGTTTCCAGGGCAGACGGTCATTTCCTGAGGCAAGACGATCGACGAATCGTCGTTTACTCTGAAGGACGACTCGATCCTGTTGAAAGACGAGAGCATCTTGGAGTCGAGGAGCACCGCGTAGACGTCGCTCGACCAAGGCACGAGGATACTGCCTTCCTGGTTAGTTAACAAATTTAACCTAAACTTTCGGGCCTCATGCTCGTAAATTTTTGACTGAAGACCGTACGTCGTGGAAGGAATTCGAGCATAACATCTTTCGTTCATTCTCTCCACTCTATGTTGATTTGAACTCCCCTACATCACAAAAAATTCACGTTCCAGAAATCTGGATCTACTAACTTCAAGCAGATGCTCATTGGCATGGTTATACGTCTCGACGGCCCCTTCGCCGATGAGCTCCGTGTCGAACACTTCCGTGACGAGAATATTGGCCCTGTGCTCCAGATCAAGTCCGGGTCCAACTTTGAGGTCCGTCGATCGCTTCGAAACAATCTTGATACGATCGGCCATAGAGTTTTCGGCCACTATTTTTTTCGCCACTTCTGCAATAGGTGGGAAACCCTGGAAAAGTCACGCCTACATTCAAAAATTAATGGAATTTAGCCAAAAAGCTGAAGATTTTACATAGAAAACCGTGAGGTTAGGAATGTTTCTGTAGAGGCAGGTTCAAGGAGGATCAGAAGTTGAAATGCACATAGCCTCAAGGAAAGTCGGGTGTTTGGAGTGAGAACGCCTCGAAAGGTCAAAATCCGTTCATAACCTCAAAAATTTTGACAGAAGACTGACTTTTTGAGGTTATGTTTGCATTGACTCATACCCTCGCCCCCTTGAAACGTATGAAGCGCTCTACAACTTTCAAACAAGTATAGGCATGCTTACCTATTTGGAATTTCCTGATCAGTGAACAAAGTAAAATCCCTACCTCACATGCGACAATGCTATCGGCGCCGCATTTCGCCGCCATCATAGAAAGGAGGCCTGTTCCCGTGCCAATGTCTAGAACATGCGCCTTTTCACCTCGGGAGTGCCTCAGGTCGATCGCTTTTTTCAGAGCTACGTAGTATTTTTTATTCTGAAATTCCGTTTTTTTTTTAATGTGACAACTCGCAGGAGTCTCGATTATTGGACATACCCACGAAAACATATACCCTCCATCATGGCAACTCACTCGATCATGATCATGCAGCATATCGGCATACATGGACCTGGCGATTTCTTGATGGTAGTCATAATCGTCGTCTTCCAATTCCCAACCCAGCCGACCAGTTATCGGATTGACTTTCTGGACGAATGTACCAAAGGATCCTTGTTCGATTTTCATTGCCCTTGATATGTTTCCGAAAAACTGAAGGTTAAGAAATCGAGAGAACAGTGTCAGTCAAGTTTATTCAGATGGCAATCGTTGCAGATTTCTTCTTATTGTTCCCTGGCTCATGTGTCTCCGAACAAAAATATGGCATCTACCAATACTGTAGGGTTAATCCAGTCATTCGACCCAACCTATGTAGAAAGAAGTCTTCTAGACATTGGAGTTTGACGCTACTAGAGAACTACGGTGGGCCCAGGAAGCTGGAGCTCTTCCGTACTCACTCAGAAATGAAGTTCTTACTTTTGATCGTTTATTTGACTCCTAACGCTATTAAGCTTAAAATGAGATCAAGTGGAAAATGGAAAACACTCTTTGGCAGGAATCGAACCTGACTCAACCTGCTCTCTAGACGGGTGCCTTAACACTTTCGACAGCACAGAGCCTGGGAGGCGCATTCAAGAGTCAAGTGAACCCTTCGATCATTTTTGGAAGGGGATTGATTGGGTGGTTTTATTCAAAACAAATTTCCACCGGGAACTTACTTTGAAAGCTCTAACACTGAGAAAATTCATAAAAGGGGTACCTATTTTTGCTTACGCTCTATAGGAAAAAAGTATTAACTAAATTTTCAGCTAACGAGAAGCAAGCAAAGCCTAAAACTCATATGTTTAGCACTCAAAGATCAAACTAATACCAGAATTCAGACATTTCTGAGCCCACAAGCACAACTCTTCAACCACAAATCAATTCAGACATGCCGAGTTTATAAACAATAAAAGTGAAACCACATGGGCATGCGTATGATAAGAATGTGATAAGATTGATTACATCCACCTGATAAGTTGATCTTGCTGTTGGTACCACCGTCCCAGTCCAGTCGAAAACAAGGTTTCGAAGGGAGAACATCATTCATTTGACCCGAGATCAATCGCCCCACTGTCAAACGGCCCAGTGTCATTTCCCCCTACAATATTTTATAATATAAAACATTACTACTACATACACACTACACTACTACATTACTACTACATTATTACTAAATAATTAATATTATTAATTAAAAATAAGATGGGGCGAATGACAGTGGGGCGAATGACACGGTTAGACTCAAACTTAAACTGAAACTCAAACAAAAATTGATACGCAAACTCGAACTGAAATTGAATTTCAAACTTGAACTGAAATTGAACTCATACACAAAGTGAAGTTGAAACTTGAACTGAAATTCATACTCAAACTGAAATTGAAAATCAGACTGAAATCGAAACCCAAACATATACTCATACTTATACTAAAACTCCAACTCAAACTCAACCTAAAATTTAAAACTCAAACCGACATTGAATGTCCAAACTTGAACCGAAATCGAAACTCAAACTGAAATTGGAACTCACACTTATGCTCAAACTGAAATTGAATCTCAAACTTAAACTGAAACTTGAACTCAAACTGACATTGAATGTTCAAACCTACCTACACTAAAGTCGAAACTCAAACTGAAATTGAAATTCAAACCCATACTCATGCATATACTCAAACTAAAATTGAATCTCAAACTTGAACTGAAATCGAAACTCGAATTCGAACTGAAATCGAAGTTGAAATTAAAACTCATATTCAAATTGAAACGCGTACTCATACTGAAATTGAATCTCAAACTTAAACTCAAACTGAAATTGAAACCCAAACTTGAACGGAAATGAATTTCAAACTTGAACTGAAATTCAAATTGAAACGCAAACTGACATTGAATGTCCCAACTTAAACTGAAATCGAAACTCAAACTGAAATTGAAACTCGAATTCAAACTGAAATCGAAGTTCAAATTGAATCTCAAACTCAAACTGATATTGGATGTTCAAACTTGAACTGAAATCGAAACTCAAACTTGAACGGAAATGAATCTCAAACTCAAACTTAAACTGAAATTCAAATTGAAACGCCAACTCACACTCGAATGAAACTCCAACTCAAACTGTTAACCAAACTGAAACTGAATTGAACAGTTTGAGTTTAGTTAACTTTGAACTCGAAGTTGACTTTGAACTCGTACTTGAGTTTGAACTGGAAGTCGAGTTTAACTCGAAGTTAACTTTGAACTCGAAGTTGACTTGGATCTCGAAGTTGACTTTGAACTTGGAGTTGAGTTTAACTCGAAGTTGACTTCGATCACAAAGTTGAGTTTGAACTCGAAGTTGACTTTGATCTCGAAGTTGACTTTGATCTCGAAGTTTAACTCGAAGTTTAACTCGAAGTTTAACTCGAAGTTTAACTCGAAGTTTAACTCGAAGTTGAGTTTGAACTCGAAGTTGGGTTTAACTCGAAGTTGACTTTAATCTCAAAGTTGACTTTGATCTCGAAGTTAAGTTTAACTCGAAGTTGAGTTTGAACTCGAAGTTGAGTTTAACTCAAAGTTGACTTTCATCTCGAAGTTGAGTTTGATCTCGAAGTTGAGTTTGATCTCGAAGTTGAGTTTAACTCGAAGTTGAGTTTGAACTCGAAGTTGAGTTTAACTCAAAGTTGACTTTCATCTCGAAGTTGAGTTTAACTCGAAGTGGACTTTGAACTCGAAGTTGACTTTTGATCTAAAAGTTGACTTTGATCTCGAAGTTGAGTTTGATCTCGAAGTTGACTTTGAACTCGAAGTTGACTTTGATCCCGAAGTTGAGTTTGAACTCGAACCAATCCAAACCAATAAAAACCAATTGAGTTGAGTTGAGTTGAGTTGCCTTCGTATGCCTTCGTACATTCTTATCATACCATCGATTAATGATGACGATGATCTATCGATTGTAACTGTGAGATTGATAGCGATTTATAAATAGAGTTTTTGTGCTTATTTCAAAATAAAAGAGGGCAATGAAGAAATAAAAATTCCTAAGTAAATACTCACTTATATTTTGGCCTTTTTTCAATATTGTGTTACACAAATGCCAAATGTTCCAAATTCTTTTTTTTTTTTGTTACGATCATGTGACGTAATTCACGTCGTGTCGCTTGCATCGCGAACAAGTTCAAAAGTTCTTAAAAACAAATCACACTTATGCAATTACCAAAATCAAATGGTTCAACAATTTCCGTTGGTATGTTACAAAAATATGGACGTACTGTGAGTTAACAGCGCACGTTTTTGATTGCCATTGTAAAATCAATCGTATCGAGACACTATCGATTGAGAAATACTACGCCCACTATCACAGTTGGATACGTCATCCTTGGTACCGCGATAAGAGATTTCCTCTTCTTGTGGACTTGTGTTGTGCAAAATGGTCGGTGTATCAAAACTTTTGACGAAATAATGTTTTCCGCTGTTTTATCTCGCATTTATGGCCTTACTTGACGGCTTCGTTGATCCGTTCGAAAAATGCAAAACTCCCAAAGCCCTAAAGAAATGTTCATCGTTCGGGCCTTGGAAAGACTTTTGGCGGATAAGGAGATCAAACGGTCGAACCATTCTCAACTGAAGAAAGCTTGTGAGCTGGCATTAGGTAAGATTGAGAAAATTAACGTCACACCTACCAAGCCCTCTTGTAATTTCGACTTCGAATTGCACCCTGGTTTTGTATTCGCTGTCTGGTGTGCGCACCCTTTGGCCATGTCGATCGTAATTAACCCGGTTATCAACCATGTCTTAGGCTCGCCTATCCTTTTTTTCGTCAATCAATAATGTCAATTGGCTGGAACTTCCTCACCGGTCACGTTACCCTTCCGGTCGTTCCGCTGCTCTGTCAGAGTAGAAACGTCCAAGCGGTAGGGTAGGGCACGATGGTACACTACCTACCATGGTAGACGGTATATCGGGATCTAGGTAGGGAAATGCCAGTATGACAAGAAGTTTTCAATTCCATAGAAGAAATTTGTGGATTAAAAAAAAGAAAGTACCTACTTATCTAGTTCGGTGATCGTTGGGAAAATATCGGATTGGCGGTTTATTAATTACCAATCCGCGGCAGAATGTTGCTGGAGTTTTTTTGCGATCTGATCAAATTTTATAGATAGCGAGAGAATAATTTTTTTGTCCCGAAAAGTCAATTTGACCATTTTGTTTTTGAAGGGGCATAAACTACGTTTTCCTCTTTGGGCCGTTGTCCCAAAAAACATGGCCCTTTTGGCTTGTCAAAAACGAACATTGGGGTTTTTCATTCCAGAAACATCAATGGGGGCAGGGGTGCCCAGAAGGGGGGGGGCATGGCGCAATTTGCGCCATTAACATTTTTTTTGGGGGGGGGGCATGATTTTTTTTTGTAGATTTTAAGTCAACATTTTAAACCATGACGATAACCAGAGAAATGAGGATTACTCAACAGTTAAAAGTACTGATAAATCATTTACCATATCATCAAGATCGAATTTTATCGTCATACACTGACTAATGTTAAAAACTAAAGGGTTGGGTATTGGGGTACTTGGGGGGGGGGGCATGCGCCATTGCCCTTGGGGGGGCTGGGCACCCCTGAATGGGGGTTCATGATGTGCGCAGAGGGTTTTCCTGCATTTCCCTATTCTAGAATGCGCTGGATCATACGTCTATTGATGAAATAGCACCGTTACAAGGGGTGTCTGTGATTAAAAACGAATAAATCACTTGAAAAATTTGAGAAAAAATTAAATTAAAAAATTCTTGACTTTGCCTCGCGTGAATAGGGTTATTGTTGTTCTTTATCTATTTCTCCCCGCTGACTGGAGAATAAGGTTATAAAGATAGAGATAGATTATATAGATAGGGTTTTATAGGTATGGCGTCACTCTCGTCAGTCAACAATTGAGTAGGTATCTGTGGGTCATGTATCGAATACATACGGGTCAGCAATGGAGGAAAAACTCAGCAAATTGAGAAAATAGGTAACTAGAGAGGTTTTGGTTAGTTTGTAGTGCTCAAAACCGAATACGAGAACAAAAACAAACTTCTCGTTGATAACAGCGCGTCTTCCTCTTCTTTTTTGCCCTTAGTTCGTAGTTTGAACATTTTAAATCGTACTACCCGGTTCAGGGCGTAATTCGGTACGAACTAGCGGCTCGATCTTTTTGTACGAATTTGGGCTATCTCGTACCCAAAGTTCTAAGCCTAACCTTTGCGAAAGATAAACACGCAGTGTTTCTTGTCTCTTGGCGTCACTTCAAATCTTTGTAGACGTTCTCGTACTACGAATTCATCTTTGTAGGACGAACATTCCAGCCTGAAGTTATTTCTTATCACTGGCAGTTGTGCACTGATCGTCTTATCCTAATTCGTTTTCGTTTTCACTTTTGCTCTACAAAGTAACCATAAACTCTATGGTCTTAAACCTGTAACTGGTCCTTCGACCCAAATGATGTTTTTGCGTAATAAAATCAGGGAGCACCTGATTTCACCACTAATTTCACAAGTTATCTCCCATTTGTGTATCTTATCTATTGAATCCCTGTGTAGCAATTTCCCTCTTATTGTCCTTTTGTGTTTTTGAAAACTTCATCGTACCTATTGTTCTCTGTTTGTAACTGTACTCCAATTGTGTTGATTCAAACCATCCCATCCTTCGCATGATTTCCTATTTTGTCTGTTGTGTAGTGAGTTTTTTCTAAAATCTTCATTCCGGGGCACTCTTGCAGCAATTATTTTTGCAGAGGAAATCAACAAAGAGCTGAAGGAGAAAGATGGCAAGATCAACTCGACGCAGTCGACCTCGTCGACACTGCCTCAACCGAGGGAAGGCAGCAATGAAATTTCGGCCGAAAAGTATTTTCTGCCATTCGAATTGGCCTGTCAAAGCAAATCTCCCCGGATCGTTGTCACTGCTTTGGACTGTTTGCAGGTATCTTGAAATTGAAAGGTCCTCGGAGCCATGGTCCTTGGGTGGTGCGTTTGGGTCGAAGCACTTTTTGTACAAAGGATTCCTCACTGTATGGCAGGGTGTATCACACGCATTTCAACCAGCTTAGAACCTATCTGGCCCCCATCTTAAGCGGGATTCACTTGAACGGCTCAACCCGCTGCTGACCTTCTCGTCCATAAGTTGCATTGCCGTACCGCGGCCCTGTTGTGCCGTAACGTGCGGCACTCGGCCAGAACGCCGCAGCCGAACGCGCCTACCGACGGCTCAAACTGCCTCCCGAAAAGATTCGACCATCGAATTCGTCAGGCTAGTTGTGGCCCCCTGTCGCGTAATGGGGCAACCGCGGGTTGAGCCGTTTGCCTGACACTGCCTTTACTTGTGGTTTTTCTTTAACCGAAGCTTGAAGGCTTTTTGCTTCATGTATTATCATCACCTTGGTACTAGAAACACTACGGATTTCCTCAAACGATGCGGCGTTTTTGGATTTTGGCGCTGCGGCTGTAAAGCGATTGACAATAACATAGCAATTAGTCATGGCGTAAAACAAGGGTAGAGACTTTTTCAGGGCTGCCTGTCTTTTCAATCGAATTGATCAATTTCGATCGATTGGACCAAAGCATCCAATTTTTAAACTTAACCACGCTGACGTATTGATTCATTCCGCTTTCATTCATTGGTCTTGGTACACCTCCACTGTCAAAGTTCACCCCGATTTTGAGGTTATGCCGAAGCGAACCAGGAACATTGTAAATAAAGTGCATGGTTAAAATTATCGCATTGTTCTCGAGACGTATTAATCGATTAGTTTGCGGTGTGGTGATGATTTGATCGATATTGCCCTGAAAAATCCCCTAAAAAAACCACACATTTTTTATAATGATTTTTAACTTGATAAGTGTTTTGGTTAACTGCTCCTGGGAACTAATTATCTGGGCATATTTTACCTTGCTGACCACTCACACGCAATTGTCACCTGGAATTGTAATTCCTCCGGTGTGCATTTTTTGGGGTACGCATTTTAATCATGGCTTCAAATTAAGAGAAATACGTTGAAAAGAACTTCACCTGCATTATTGTAAAAATTAATTTTTTCAATGAATTTTCTTCAAAATGATTGCACAGTATTATTATTATTATTCATTAGGCTGTGCTTGAAACTCAGCCTCTAATTCTGACTTCCAGGTTCCCAGTCAACAGCTAAATATTTTCCCGCTTTAATGTTAACATAATTAATGGGCAATGTTGTGTTCGTATTGTAGAAACTTATAGCATACGGCCATCTGACCGGGAACATACCGGATTCGACAACGCCCGGAAAGCTGCTGATCGACAGAATAGTCGAGACCATTTGCGCTTGTTTCGTCGGCACGCAAACCGACGAGCAAGTTCAACTCCAGATAATCAAGGTGATTATTAATTTCTGAATTTTACACACAAAAAAAAAATTGCGTACCCTCACGGTCCTCAGTGTATTCAACTCGATAAATCCAATTTCTCAGGCGGTCCTCACAGTTTCCACGTCGCAGCATGTGGAAATCCACGAAGCCACCGTTCTCCTCGCCGTGCGTACCGTCTACAACATTTACCTGGCTTCAAAGAACCTCGTCAACCAGACGACAGCCAGGGCCACCCTCACGCAGGCCATCAACGTCATATTCTTCCGAATGGAGGCGCAAGCTGTGAGTTGGAAAGACGATAATTGAAAAATCTGATAGAAATAATAAATAAATGGATTTTGCAGATGATTTCAAGATCCATCTTGATCCCCATGCAACTTGTGATTGCAACTAAACTAATTGACCTTGACTAAATTACCTTGACCTCCTCACGACCTATAATGAAGCTCCTCGCGACCTGTCTTGAAGCCCTCCGCATTACCTAATTTAAAGCTTTTTATAACCCATTTTGAACCTCCCCTATACCAGGGAGAGAACAGTAGCCCATCGTACTCTCATGTTGCTTTATTATCCTAGCGCTTTCGCCCCACTGGGCCTCTTCAGGGAGCGACATTTTTTATATTACGATGTCGTTTTATATTACGATGTGTATTACGATTGAGTACGATGGGCTACTGCTCTCTCCCTCACCTCAACAATAATCCGTCACCATTGACCAATGACAGACTTCCCTATACCTATTTTAAGGCTCCTCATGGCCTGTTCTTATGCTCCTCACGTCCTATTATGAACCTTCCCTCGACCTATCTTGAGGCTTCTCACGACCTGTTCCACTGCTCCTTGCGGCCTATTGTGAAACTCTTTTTGATCAATCTTGAGGCTTAAAGCCCCTCACGACTTGTCTTAACCCCCTCACGACCTATATTGAAGCTCCTCGCGACCTGTAATGCATGTTTAAAGGCTCCTCACGTCTTATCTTGAATCTCTTCCTAACCTATCTTGAAGCCTATCAAAGCCAGTTTCAAAGCTCCTCACGGCCTGTCTCAAACTTTTTCTGGACCTGTCTTGAGGCTCCTCAAAACCTGTCTCAAACCTACTCACCATTCGTCTTCAAGCTCCTCGCGACCTATCTTGAAGTTCCCCGCAATCTTTTCTCATACCTTCTAGACAGGTCATGAGGAGGCTCAAAATGTCATTTATTTCTGGAAGGTAACCTGGGTTTTGAGTAGGTCAGGGCGGTTGCTGATAAAATGGTAATGTTAAATTTGAGTCCAATCATTCATAAGGGTATGTTGCCCTTATGCTGCAGTCGCTGCGGTAAAATTGCCTATCCATCTCTAAAACAATCCCAAAATTTGGTCTGAAATGTTAACCATTCGATTTGGAGAATTCCGCCTGATAACTATCACTAAATGGTTTGCTCTCCAGCTGACAGAAGATGTAGAAAAATCCAAGGAAATTCCCGAAGAATCGCAAGAGCCGTCCAGCGTTGAAATTGTTGGTGACATTTTGAATTCAATAATCGATTCAATTCCAAGTGAGTTTTCTCTTTTGAGATGAAATTTTATTGTAGTTTGCAATGCTGCAAGCACTCAATTTTTTTTAAAGTATATAAAAAATATTTTTAAAATTATTTATCGCAAAGAATTGCATTAGGCTGAGTTTTCATGTTCCGAAAATCGGCGCCATCTTCAAGGTTAAGTTGCCTCAATTTTTGACAGCTGCCTCTGAGTCTTGATGATATCGCTCGAATTATTGACATTTGAATTTCGATCCTGCTCCGCGAATAGCTCGAATTAATGGTTACAGTTAACGAATTTAATGGCGATGTTCCGTCCGGCGAGTTACCAACGAACGATAGCTCGTCAACAGACGACCCTCAGTCGTTACCGTCGAATTCGTCACAGCCGCCGTCTTTGAACCGAGTTCCGTCGCAGGTGAGTCCCAATTTTGCTAATTTTTTTCGAATTATTTTCCTAATTTGGAGGCTACAGGTTGTTGGCCTACGTTATTGACGGTTTGGACGAATATAAGGACGTATTCGACTGTAAGGACGAATTTGATTGTTTATAACTAAAGTAATACGATATGGTACGTATCGAGTTGAAGTTGCGTGTCCAGAAATTCGGTGCATTTAGCGTCCAAAATCTCCCTATTGTTAAGTAATTCTTTGCCTTAATTTTGTTTTAACCATCTTGCTGTTCCTTCTTGCAGGACAGCATGGATGTGAACACGGAAGGGACCGGTTCGGAGAACTCGTTGAGCGGCAACAGCAAGATACAAGCTCAGTTCACCCACATCCTTCAGAAAGACGCTTTCCTCGTGTTCCGGGCGTTGTGCAAATTATCGCAGAAGCCGCTGCCCGACGGCAATATCGACCCCAAGTAAAATATTTTCACGACCAATTATAGAAATACGAGCGTATCATGAACCTTTTTTGTTGTTGCTGTCGAGTCTGTCTGACATAAACTTTTCCCTAGCGCCTCTAACCTAACATCAAGCTTTCAACTTGTTATCGAACCCATTGCTGTACCTGGCCTAAAGCACAAGAAAACAACAACAACAACAACTTGTTACCGCTATCTTGTCAAAACATCTTGCTACCACTGTCGTTATCACTTGTTATCACTTGTTATCACTATCTTGTCGCAACAACATCATCACTCGTCGCTTGTTATCACTATCTCGAATCATCGATTTCCAGGTGTCACGAGCTTCGCAGCAAAATCCTCTCGCTCCACCTGCTCCTGTCCATCTTGCAGTCGGCGGGTCCCGTCTTCAGGAACAACGTCATGTTCGTCAAAGCCATCAAGCAATATCTTTGCGTAGCTCTGTCGAAGAACGGCGTCTCGTCGAACCCGCAGGTTTTCGAACTGTCGCTGGCGATATTTCTCGCTCTGCTCGACAAGTTCAAAATGCATCTGAAAATGCAGATTGAAGTGAGTTCGCTACACTTACGCAGTATATTTGCCTATTCGTATCACTTGTTTTAGTACCTTTGCTAATTCCAGTCGAAAATCCAATTCCCGAATTCAAAATTTCCGAAAATTTGCAATCAATTTCAAAGTTTTAAGACATATGCTGAAAATTTTCAGCATTTAACCCTTCCGATTTTCAGGTCTTCTTCAAGGACATATTCTTGAACATTCTGGAAACGTCAAGCTCAACGTTCGAACATAAATGGATGGTTATCCAAGCGTTGACGAGAATATGCGCCGACGCTCAAAGCGTCGTCGACATATACGTCAACTACGACTGTGATTTAAGCGCAGCTAATTTATTTGAAAGGTGAGGAGATCCAGTGGAATCAGCAGATAAGCCTGTATCAGACGTCAGACCCCCCCCTTCCCACAGACAGTCACACAGACCCTTTTCTCTGAGTGGCTGATCCTATGGATATGTTCATTTTGGCGCACCTGCAATTATTTTGCTATTATTCATCTGTGGAACCTTGTTTTTTGGAAAAATGCCTGATTAAATTGCATGGCGAAATTACCAAAGACTCGGTCTGTCCAGACGGTCTGTGGGACGGTGAGGGGACGGTCTGTGGGTTGGAGGGACGGTCAAACGTATGATGCAAACACGGTGCTAACCGATATAAAAAAAATGAAATTTATTGAAAAACCTGCCTTTTGTGTCCGAAAAATCACTCGATGATTATCGCTATTCTGAATTTCCAGACTGGTGAACGACTTATTCAAAATCGCCCACGGCCGGCAAGCGTTGGAACTTGGAGCGACGCCAAGCCAGGAAATAACGATGCGCAAACGCGGCCTCGAATGCCTGGTGTCAATTTTGAGGTGCATGGTCGAGTGGAGCAAAGACCTGTACATCAATCCTAACGTGTCGCCGAATCTTGGTAATTGATGTTGTTTTGATCGGTTTACAAAGAATTTTGACTCAAAAGTCAATACTCATCTCTTGCGTATTCGTCTCTCTCATATCTATCGCTTGCGCATCCAACTCTTGCGTATCCATCGCTCGCATATTTATCGCTCACATATTCATCGCTCTCCAGGAATGGAAGGGAAAGGAAACGATGGAGCGAGCACTCCGAAAACCAGCCTGAGGTCTTACGGCAGTGTCAGCTCGCTAGCGAGCGATACCGGCAAGCAAGATATGCCGCAGCAATTGCAGCAGCTGAAGCAGCAGAAGGAAATCTGGGAGACGGGCATTGAAATGTGAGTGGAAAGTCGCCCAAAGGAGGCGTTTTATTCTGCGCGACCCCAATCCTGATCTCGACTAGACATTATTTACATTACTTACAAAACTCGTATTTATCTATCGCTTGTGCCTCCTGCCAGGCGCCTCGCCAAGGGGGGCGCCACGATGGCAGAAAAAACGGGAATTTTCACTACCACAATGTTTGAAAAGTTGTTTTTTCAATAACGAAATTACCGATCTTTTCAAAACGTAGTAATTGAATATGCGTGATTTTCGTTTACAATTCCGAAAGGGGCGCCCCTACTCAATCACTGCAGTTGTGCGCCCCCTAGTTGTGAAATGAGGGAGTAGACTAGGTGTTTGATTTTGAGTGTAAGTCGTGGTGCTTTCGGGGGGGGGGGGGGCTTGACAGAATCGCTGCCACACCACTCGACGGCCCGTCCTCCTGCTCTCTCGAAAGACGCCTTGACCCTCCGGCAACATGTGTTTGGAGAGTCTTCCACTCGCATACCCTTCGAGTGACCTCGTTTCCATTCCAGGTTCAACAGATCCGGCAAAAAGGGAGTCGTCTTCCTCCAGGAACAGGGGGTTCTCGGTAAAAGCACTGCCGAAGTGGCCGAATGGCTTCACTCGGACGACCGGCTCGACAAAACCGGCATCGGCGACCTCCTCGGTGACAATACCGATTTTGCCAAAGAGGTTAGTTCCACCTTACGTAACGTCAGTCTATTGCGAAAAATTTGGAAAACATTTATGCACCTACCTGATATTTTGACGATTTCTTCAGCGTACACGCAATTCTCAATTTTCAGGTCATGTACGCCTACGTGGACCAATTAGTTTTCACAGGAAAAGATCTAGTCTCCGCTTTGCGAGAATTCCTCCAAGGCTTCCGCCTTCCTGGGGAAGCGCAGAAAATCGATCGATTAATGGAGAAATTCGCCAGTCGATACTGCGAATGCAATCCCAAGTAAGTGTATTGGCATTACGAGAATTTTTTTCAGTTCCAATTTTCGAGGGCGGCGGGGCACGCCCGGGACAACTTTGGTTATCGGGCGCAAAGCCATCGCTCTGAACGGCGTATCGCTTCACTTCTTTACCATTTTTGCAATATTATGTTGTATGGTCCGTAACAATTGCCCTCGCTATTTCCAGCAACGGCCTTTTCGCTAGCGCAGATACAGCCTACGTGCTGGCCTATTCGATCATCATGCTTACCACAGATCTCCATTCGCCTCAGGTGAGCTTTTTACCAATTAATCAGACAGTGGATTTAACTTAAACCTAAAAACTCGTTGAATCAAATAGTAGGAATCAGGTTTGTCGTCTTGTCGCAACCGACCGCCAATCGTTCGATTTACTATTTTTAAAAATTAATAATATAATTCACGAAATTTTGTCACTTCAGGTGAAGCATAAGATGACCAAGGAGCAGTACATAAAATTGAACAGAGGCATCAGCGATTCGGAAGACTTGCCCGAAGAATATCTGAGCAAAATCTACGACGAAATCGCCGGCCACGAGATCAAGATGAAAGCGACGGGCAAACTGGCCAAACAAGGTATCTAGCATCTAAATTTCAACCATTCGTGTCAGCGATCGAGTAAGAATTGCTATAGTTTCATTGATAAAAGGTCTTATGCGTCATGCTGGCAAATCAGGAAAACACGGTAAGTAAAGCGTTGACTATTCTCACGGCTTCATTTTACGCACAGTTTGCCTATATTATATTATATTCGTATTATGGCCAGGTATTTTAAAACTGGCACCCCGATCAGACATTACAAACTTGCAAGTTTTTAAGAAGCCCTAGAAAAATCGCTTAAGTTTTGCACTTTTTACTTCCATATTTACAGAGTAAATGGAAGTATTGTGATCGTCCTAAAATCGAGAATCGGAACGGAGCTTCAGAAAAAACTTTTTCTTATACACATTTACTCAGAATCACTTCCTGAACAAGTGTCTGTGTGTCCGTCTGTCCGTCTGTCCGTCTGTGGTCATTTACAAAAATGGCCATAATTCCCTCATTTCTCAACCTTTTTTCAAATTTCTTGAACTGAAATGTTTGTCTCGGCAAGACCTAACACCCTGTTTAATCGGAATTTGGATAACGCACAGTACTTCCGATATATTTGCATTTTTAGTGTTTTCTATTTTATTTTTTCCGGCCGCAAAAATGAACCGATTTGAGCGTTCTTGGTCTTAAAATCTTTGTTTTACCTTGCAGAATATGTGGATATTTTTTACATTCCGAAAATGTGGCGTTTTTTCATTTTGGGCGAATTTTAAAATTTTAATACTGAATTTTTTGATATTTTTGACCTAAACACTTTCAAAAGCAGTCAAAATATGATCAAATTGTGTCACAATTTTACGTTCCAAAATATGGAAGTATTGTGTGTTATCTACGCACCACTGGTTTCAGCTTTTGCTCTCATTTGTCTGAAAGATTTTCTTTCAAAGAAGTCGCCATAGACAATTGCAAAGTGCAATAAATTTGTGACAATTAAAGCCCAATAGAAGCTCTGTCGTTCTATTGATTACTGAGTTATGGCTCTTTGAAAATGGGCAATTTTCCAAAAACTGAAAATTTTAGTTTTTGACTATCAAAACCGAAATCCCGGACGACAGCTTCTGTTCGTCTTGAATTTTCATCATTTTTGAATGCTATGTTCTGTACTAATCTCAAAAAAAAAAATCCAAAATGGAGTACTACACATTGCCAAATAATCCTGAAAATCGACAAATAATTGACCCAGACTGGTGCACCGATGACTGTTTTCTCGATCTGCATTCGAACACTCTCGATTTCAGTTATTGCCAACGAGAAAAAACGGAAACTTCTATGGAACATGGAAATGGAAGCGATCTCAACTGCAGCCAAGAATTTAATGGAATCCGTCAGTCACGTCCAGGCTCCATTTACTCAAGCGAAACATTTGGAACATGTTCGACCCATGTTTAAGGTGAGTGACAGGTGACAAGTTTTTTGCTTTTGTTTTGTGTGTCATTGTCCTGTTTGTTTTTGTTCTGTTAATTTTTGTCCTGTTTTTTTCTGTTGTGTTTTTTATTGTTTGGTTTGTAATTGTTCTGTTTTTATTGTTTTGTTCTGTTGTGTTTGGTTTTTGTTGTTGTTGTTTTTGTTCTGTTTTGGCTGTTGTTGTTTTTTGTTGTTTTGATTTGTTAACTTTTTCTTTTTTGGCTGTTTTGGTTCATTTTTAACCTTTGTAATCGGTCAGGAAAAAATTTTTTTAACACCCCCTGAAAATTTGTTGGTTTTGTTGTTGTTGCTGTTATTTCATTTGTTGTTGTTGGTTTTTGTATTGTTTACGATTGGTTGGTTTGTAATTGTTCTGTTTTATAGTTTTGTTTGTTTGTGTTTTGGTTTGGTTTGTTTGTAATTGTTTGGTTTGTTATTGTTCTGTTTTTTATTTACTGGTTTTGTTTCTTTGGGTTGTTTTTGTTGGAGTTTGCTGGGGTTTTTGTTCTGTTGTGTTTAGTTTTTTTGTTTTGTTGTGTTTAGTTTGTTTTGGATTTGTTGTTGTTTTTATTGCTGATGTTGTTCAGTTTTCTTTTTCAACTTTTTCTGGTTTTTGTTCTGTTTTTTTTTTGTGTTGTTCTGTTGTTGTTGTTGTTGTTGTTGTTGTTGTTGTTGTTGGTGGTGGTGGTGTTGTTCTGTTGTTTTTGGTTGTTGGATTTTGTTTGATTTGTTGTTGTTGGTTTTTGTGGTTGTTGTTCTGTTGTTTTTTGTCGTTGCAGTCGTTTTGTTTGTTGTTGTTAGTTTCTGTTTTCGATTGCAGCTATCGTGGACGCCGTTTTTAGCTGCGTTCAGCGTCGGCCTTCAAGATTGCGATGATCCTGAGATAGCCGCCCTGTGCCTGGAGGGTATCCGCTGCGCCATCCGGATAGCCTGCATATTCCACATGACGCTGGAAAGAGACGCCTATGTACAGGCGCTGGCGCGATTTACGCTTCTCACCGCCAATTCGCCGATTACTGAAATGAAGGCGAAAAACATCAATACTATCAAAACGTTGATAACGGTCGCGTACACGGATGGTAAGAAATGTTTTTCAATCCATGCTGATATTGTTGTTTTGTTGAAAATTTTGAACTCCATCAAATCGCATGCTTGAATTAAGCTTTTTGTTCTATACAAATATTTCGATTTGTTGTTTCAGGCAATTACTTGGGCTCGTCGTGGCTGGACATTGTCAAGTGCATATCGCAGCTAGAACTGGCCCAAATGGTCGGGACGTCGATCAGGCCGCAGTATTTCAACAACAACAAGACCGCCGACGTCATAGCGTTTAAACTCAATTTAACGTCCATCGATCGTAAGTTTTTCTCACATCGATAGAAAATTATTTGGTTCTATGTGGCAGTTGATCCAGACATCACTGTGCTATTCATCCTGGAAAATTTAACCGGTTCCTCAAGTTGATACTTTCTAGTGTCCACGAGCGTTCGGCCTTCCTGCAATCTTTTCTCGATTTTTCTTTCACTGGAATTTCCCACAATTTTCCGTTTACAGCCAGTTTCAAAGAATCGATTGGCGAGACCAGTTCACAAAGCGTTGTTGTTGCTGTGGACAGGATCTTCACCGGTTCTATGCGGCTCGATGGCGACGCTATCGTCGATTTCGTCAAAGCTCTTTGCCAGGTCCGTTATTCTCGTGCATGCACCATGGAATTATTGATGTTCGATGAATTTGAGTCTATATACCCTAAAATTGTTACTAGGTATGCACGGAGGAGCTGTCGCACAGCTCGGGGCCCCGGATGTTCTCGCTGCAGAAACTCGTGGAAATCTCGTACTACAATATGGGCCGCATCCGTCTCCAATGGTCGAGAATCTGGCAAGTCCTGGGCGAACTGTTCAACACCGTCGGCTGTAGTCCGAACGAAGAAATCGCGGAATTCGCTATCGATTCGCTCCGACAATTGTCGATGAAATTCATCGAGAAAGGAGAATTCCCGAATTTCAGGTTCCAAAAGGATTTCCTCCGCCCGTTCGAACATATTATGAAGAAGAACACGTACGTAATACACCTGAACATTCGAGGTAACTAATTTTCATATTTTTTAATAATCGTTGAAGATTTTCTATCTATACTCCATTTTCTCGGCAGGAATCCTGTGATAAGAGATATGGTGGTCCGTTGTATCGCCCAAATGGTCAATTCCCAAGCTCGCAACATCAAATCCGGGTGGAAGAACATTTTCAGCGTTTTCCATTTGGCAGCCTGCGATCAAGAAGAAAACATCGTGGAGATGGCTTTCCACACGACCGCTCATATTATAAGTACGTAAATCAAACTTATGACGACGGAAAATTTACCATTCGAGAAATTCATATTCTAACAGTTTCCTCTCATTTTACGTTTCCCCTAGAGCACCTGTACGCCGAACATTTCAGCGTAATGCTGGACAGTTTCCAAGACGCCGTGAAATGCCTTTCCGAATTCGCCTGCAACGCCTCATTCCCAGACACGAGCATGGAGGCCATCCGTCTGATCAGATCGTGCGCCGACTGCGTCCACGAGAAGCCGCACGTGCGTTTTTATGCATTGTAGCATGTTGTGTTAGGTCATGTTGCCACTTAACCCTCGATATTCTCTATCGATGTTACTTATCTATACCGGATGTCGATGCTCCGTTCCCAGGTCGTCTCCGAGCACTGGGAGGACTCCGAGGACGGCCCCTGGGTCCGGGGCTGGTTCCCGCTCCTTTTCGAACTGTCGTGCATCGTGTCGCGGTGTAAACTTGACGTGCGCACGCGCGCCCTGACCGTCCTGTTCGACATCATCAAGACCCACGGCGCCGCTTTCAAGCCCCACTGGTGGTGCGACCTTTTTCAAGTCCTGTTCCGCATATTCGACAATATGAAACACCCCGAGCTCCAGTCGGACGTGAGTGACTTGATAATCGTTTGATAGCGTATTCACACGCGTATTAGAGAGTTTCAGCAAGGTACGCAATACCACCCCTACGTCAATACGAAGTAATCCCTCGTACTTGTTACTTCCATGTTAACAGAGTAGATGGGAGTATTGTTATATTATTGTATATTGTTGTATTACTATTCGGAGAATAATCTTTATTTGGCGAATAAACCCACCCTTGATGAACCCACCCTTAGGCAAAAATTAACTGATATGTTGGGGATGATGTCTAATTTTACTGCTTATAAGCGCTGTCGCCGTTCTTGGCCTTTTTTAGCTTAGCACATTATCTTCCCTTATAACTGCGTTTAGCGTAAACTCGCGTATCTTGCAGAAACTCTCTGTTGTCGAGTTAGTTTTGCATTTATTGCGCACAATCCTTGTTAGTGACTGCACTGAGTCGTATTTTGCAATAACACCAAGTACAATTTCCACTATTGTTTGTTGTAGTACCGATCTGGCTAACCCTCGTACCTGTAAACAATTTCAGCATTGTACATAGCCTTCGTTTGTGCCCCTTCTTCCGTTTACCTTTCGTTATCCGCAATTCTGTTTTGTTTATCGTTCGCCTGTGATTGTTTTTCCGTTGAATTTCTTCATTACAGCTGCTCGCTCTCAGCGGCGTCAAACCGGAAAATATTAGCCCCGGACAAATGGTGAGTAATTGGTGTTGGGTTTCCTCTATTTGCCGCTTTTTACGTTTTATTTTATTTTCCCATCCCCTCTAGTGTTCCAAATGCGAGATAACCGTGTGGACCTAAACGTATTTTTAACAACAACATCTTATTTTTGACGTTTGAAAAAAAAAACAGGTTACGTTACCTCTCGCAACAAAATAAGTGCAATGCCAAAAGCAGAAAATATACAGCAACCAAACTATACGGAATCATGATCTGCGTGGCGTTGCTTCTCTCTCAACCACCAAAGTTGCCGTGGGCGTGCCCTGCTGCCCAGAGAGCATAACTTGTCTCGGGATACACGTTAATCGATCGCATTTCCTTGTCTGATCCGACTACCCCCCTCCAATCATTGCCTATCTCTCTCCTTGCTCGTCTAAATGCCGTGTCAGACGAGCGGCTCAACCTGCGACGCGATGGACGGCCCGAAACATTCAACCTACGAATCTTTCCCAGCGGGCGATGATTTAAAAAAATGTTTTTCTCCACGTTCCGCTCTACTTATGTAGGTTTTGTTAACTTCTTATTAGGTACTGTTGGTTTTTGTTTAAAAATGTCTTCGAACTGTTGCTTTAGGGTTTTTGCCTTTTTGCAGAAAGCCGAATGGATGACAACAACTTGTAACCACGCGCTGTACGCAATTGTGGACGTGTTCACACAATATTTCCCCGTCCTCGGGCCGTTGCTTCTTCAAGATCTCTACAACCAACTTCTCTGGTGTGTCCAACAAAGTAAGGAAACCACTTATGTACTTCTTCGCTGTCTATGCAATTCCTGCACTTGGTTTCGTTCTATTTTTTTGCTTAATTGCCTTTTTATGGGGCAACAGTACTCCACAACTGCTAAGGGTTTCGATTTCTACAGTTTTACAATTTACAACAATTTACAAATTGTAGTTACAATCACAAAAACCTGACCGATTTCAAATTGTTCCCAAACAGCAAATTTAATTCTCAACAACTTTCATTCTATGACTTGTTTGGCTCAGAGCAGCAATTTAGACAATAAAGACGATTTTTGCTCAAAAAATCTAGTTTTTCCCCAAACGAAAAAATTGCCCAATTTCAATTAACGATAATTTTCTTAAAAATTGGGAGAATCCCAAACTTTATGGGTGTAATTGACGTGGAATTTCAATGGCTTTAATTAATAATTTCATTAAATTTTCCGCACGGCGCTTAGTTTTTATGTTATAGGCAAAAAACTGGAGCAAGTCCTCGAATTTTCAGGTTGTTTGTCCTCCGAAAGTTGATTTAAAAAATCAAAATTGTAAACAATTTGGAAAAAAATGAAATTTTTGAAGAAGTGCATAGGCACTTTCATTTTACAAGCATTGTAAAAATTTGAAAGTTCACAAAAACAATTTAAATTGCAATTAAAAAATTGCAATTGAAAAAAAATCAAAAAAATTTGACTTACCTACCTAATTGATCTAATTAAATACCCTTAAAAAACTCGATATAATTTTAAAAATCCTTAAATAATTGCATTAAAAAAATGAAAAAAAGATAAAATTAAAAATTTAGGAGTTTAGGAAAAATTGAATTGCAAACATCAAAATTATAATTATTATTTATAAAACTAAAAAAATTAAATAATTTAATGCAATTATTGCAGTCAAAATAAATAAATAATTGACTTGATTGATATAATTAAAAACCCTTAAAAGCCTTGATAGGTATAATAGAAACAAAGACTTGAGCACTAAAAAATTTTCAATGTAATTAAAAATTGATTAATGTAATTAAAAATTAATCAATGTAATTAATGTAATTAAAAACCCTTAAAAGCCTTGATAGGTATAGTAAAAAAAAAGACTTGAGCACTAAAAATTTTTAAAAAATTTTCAAGTCTTGAAAAAATTTAAAAATGTTGAATAATTGGGTCTTTTATTGGACTCCACTTTGGGGCCCTCGATACTACCCCACTTCTTCTCCAGTGTATTAGTGCGCTTTATTAGTACGCTGTATTTCTCACACTTTAACTATCAAATTTTGTTCTGTTTCTTTTTCCAATTGTTTTGTTTTTTGTTTGCATTGTTTCACCATTATTTCCTCCACGCCTCATGGGATTTTTTTCACGTTTTTCTCCATCACGTTTAGCCACCTCTCCAACTCTTCCGCTATTTGCCGCAGAGAACGAACAATTGGCCAGATCCGGCACCAACTGCCTGGAGAATTTGGTCATATCGACGGGGACGCAGTTTACCGAAAAAACTTGGGACATGACGTGTAAATGTTTACTGGACATGTTCCAGTCGACGGCCCCGCACGATCTGCTCACGTGGACGGCCGATGATAAGAACCATCAAGTACGCCAATTATAATTATTGATAATCAATAATTATTGATTAGAAACAACAAAAAAAAAACAAAAAAAAATTTAAGGGAAAAACATTTTTTTAGCTTTTTACCTTCACTTGCACAACAAAAGTATTTTCTCTAGGTCCCGAAATTATTGAGATTTGTTAGAATAGTTTTTAACAGTTTCACTCTCACGCTTTCGTCCGTTTTGCCCTCCTCAGTATCAAGACTGAAGATCCTAGAATTTTATCCAACTCAATGATTTTTTTCTTTCTCAATACACGTTTTTCCATGTTTCAACTATTTGAATTTAGGATTTTCCCCGGCTTCCTGGTCCCGCCACAAAGCTGTGGCCACTTCGGCCTCCCTGTTCAAGAATTCAAATATTCCTGTTACTCGTAGCATACTAACCCCACGTCTTCTAACAGTAGGGGTGGGCATGTTTAACCTTGTTTTTCTCAGAAAAGGGTTCGCCAAAACCGTTTAAAAATTAAAAAAATGTACCTATATAGAATTTTGAAAAATGAAAAATTTTGAAAAAATGAAAAAATTTATAAAATTTTGAAAAAATGAAAAAATTTATAAAATTTTAAAAAAAATGAAAAAATGTATAAAATTTTGAAAAAATGAAAAAATTTATAAAATTTTGAAAAAATGAAAAAATTTATAAAATTTTGAAAAAATGAAAAAATGTATAAAATTTTGAAAAAATGAAAAAATGTATAAAATTTTGAAAAAATGAAAAAATGAAAAAATTTATAAAATTTTGAAAAAAATGAAAAAATTTATAAAATTTTTAAGAAATGAAAAATGTATAACATTTTTAAGAAATGAAAAATGTATAACATTTTTAAGAAACAAAAAATTTAAAATTAAAAAAAAAATCGAAAACTTTGAAAAACTAAAAATTTTAACATTTTGAAAAATGGAAAAATTTATGAAATTTTGAAAAATGGAAAAGTGTATAAAATTTCGAATAATAGAAATATTTATAAAACTTTGAAAAAATAAAAACACCTACCTATAAAATAAAAAAAAGTTTTAAAAACTGAATTAAAAAAAATAAAATTATTTAAAAACCAAAAAATTTGAAAAAATAATTTTTTCAAGTATAAAATTTGCAGAAAATAAAAAAAGTTGAAAATTTTTTCAAAAATACAAAAATTTTGAATAAAAAAAATACAAAAATTTCTACAATTTTAAAAAATAAAAAAATTTAAGAAATTTAGAAAAAATGAGAAATTTAGAAAAAATGAGAAATTTTATAAAATTTTGAAAAATTGAAAAAATTTCTAAATTTTTGAAAAACTGGACAAATTTATAAAATTTTGAGAAACTGGAAAATTTTATAAAATTTTGGAAAAACAGAAAATCTTATAAAATTTTGAAAAAACAGAAAATGTTGGCGAAAAAACAGAAAAATTTATTAATTTTAAACAAAAAAAGTTTCAAAAAAATTGAAACATTTATAAAATTTTGAAAAATTAAAAAAATTAATTTTAAAACATGTATGTAAAAAAGCATGAAGGTTGACTCATTAAAAAAAAAATTATAATTAAAAGTAAAAAAAAACGCATAATTGAGACGAAAGTTATGCTTTCTTAAATTTGAAAAATATTTCCAAGGTCATTTAAAATCAATGTATGGCAACCCTTGACTAATCACATCGCTCGCACTTCACTGTTGTCGCTTTTGTCGCTCGTGGTGCTCGGCCGTCAATGTCAGCTTGCCTATTTTTCTGTTCTCTTGCCGCCCGGATAACAGCCTGAACTGTATGCGATACAGAATGCCGTCCAGCTGGAGCTCATACAGACGGTGGACAATATCATTTTCTACCCGGCCACGTCGAGGAAGGAGGACCAGGAGAATTTGGCATTGGCACAAGTGAGCGATTGCTAGTTAGTAATACCAAGACGTGCGTCCTGGGACTTGCAGTACATCCTGACACTTGCTGGATCGTGTTCTGAAATTGTACCATCTGACGGCGATCCTCTTGATTCAGGGCGACCTGGGCGAGAGGCTAGCGGACACACAGCGGGAAGAGCAGGGCATGTACGCCTGCCTGTCAAGCCACCACCTGATGACCCTGGTCGAGTGTCTCCTCCACGCTCACAATCTGGCCAAAAAATTCAACATGAACCACAACCAACGGAATCTCCTGTGGAAAGCCGGTAATTGCCGTTTCCTCCACCAAAGATATCTTTTTGCTGCTCTCGTTCTGCTCTCGATACATTTTTTCTCGTTTTTAGGGATTTATGGCAAAAAACCAGATCTGATCGCTCAGGAGACGGCCAGTTTGGCGAGCGCGCTGCGAATCCTTCTGAAGATGGCATGCGACGAGTCGAGGCGAGATGCTTGGCCCACAATCCAGCATTCGCTGATCGAGGTATGGCGGCTGGAATTAAGGATCTGCAGGAGAGAGGATTTGGGGTGCTGAAATTGAGGATTTGGGGGCTGATAAGGAGGATTGGGGGAGAGAGGATATGGGGACTGAAATCGGGGATTTGGGGGCTGATGTGGAGGATGTGGGCACTGAAATCAACGATTTGGAGACCAAAATTGAGGATTTGGAGAAAAGTGGATTTGAGGGCTGAAATTGAGGATTGGGGGACTGATATAGAGGTTTTGGGTGTTGAAATCGAGGTTTTGGGGGAAAGAGGATTTGGGGACTGGAATTGAGTATTCGGTGGCTGGTATAGAGGATTTGGGGCTTGATGTGGAGGATTTGGGGATTTGATATGGAGGATGTGGGCAGTTAAATCAAGGATTTGGAGACCAAAATTGAAGAGTTGGAGGAAAGAGGATTTGAGGACTGAAATTTAGTATTTGGTGGCTGGTATGGAGGATTTGGGGGTTGATATGGAGGATCTGGGTGTCAAAATCGAGGATTTGGGAGCTGCAATTGTGGATTCGGAGGTAGACGATTAGGAGACGGGAATTGAGGATTTGGGGGCTGATAGGGAGGATGTGGGCACTGAAATCAACGATTTGGAGACCTAAATTGAGGATTTGGAGAAAAGAGGATTTGAGTGCTGAAATTGAGGATTGGGGGACTGATATAGAGGTTTTGGGTGTTGAAATCGAGGTTTTGGGGGAAAGAGGATTTGGGGACTGGAATTGAGTATTCGGTGGCTGGTATAGAGGATTTGGGGCTTGATGTGGAGGATTTGGGGATTTGATATGGAGGATGTGGGCAGTTAAATCAAGGATTTGGAGACCAAAATTGAGGAGTTGGAGGAAAGAGGATTTGAGGACTGAAATTGAGTATTTGGTGGCTGGTATGGAGGATTTGGGGGTTGATGTGGAGGATCTGGGTGTCAAAATTGAGGATTTGGGCGCTGCAATTGAATATTTGGGGTTGAAATCGGAGATTTGGGGGAAAGAGGATTCAGGGGCTGATATGGAAGGTTTGGGAGCTGAAATCGGCTTTTACGTGATATTGAGCTGAAATTGAGGATTTGCGCTGTTTTGCAGGTCTCCCACGACGCCCTCTCCTACTTCTTAGCCATTCCATCCGAGACCCATCGTAACGTCTGGACGTCGCTGCTTTTGCTCTTGTTCACAAGACTGCTGAAAATGCCTGACGAAAGAGTGAGTAATTCCGCCTTACTTTTGCCTTTTGACGATTGTCGGCTCCCCATTTACCGATTTTCTGCCTGCCACAGCTAATCGTCCACATCAACGCCCATTATCCGCTTCTCTGCAACATGATCGCCCTCGAACTGAAGCCGGAACTTCGATCCCTGCTGACGAAACTTTTCATGCGCGTCGGGCCGCTGTTCGCCATCCACAGCGCAGCCGCCAATCAGCAGACGTGATCGGAGCCCCCGGCAGAATGGAAATCGTCGGTCCGGATCAGGCGACCTCTAGTCACCGCCGCTCTGGGAATTTAATTTCGGGGCGGTTTCGCTCCGATTTCTTCTCACGATCGCCACGAAGGACGAATTTCGATGATGGGATATTTTTAAAATTACCGAACGAGAGAGCGAATTGTTTTGCGAGCCTTCTGTTACCGACCGTCTTTCGCTTGAATGGCGTCCAGCTTTAAAGGCGTTGAGATGTGAGACTTGGAGATATAACCTCAAAATGTCGGTTTTTTGGATGAATTTCATAGAAATGGTAAAAAATGTTCGGTTCTTCTCGGCTGAAGGGAGGAGGAAAGCCCCAAATGATCAAAATCGATTCTGTAATTCGAACGTTATTCAAGGAAACTACCTTTTTTTGTTTCCCCTCAACCGCTTTTTGATTTTCAAACCGATTTTGATAATTCTAGGCTCAACCCCCGTAAAATCAACCCTTTACACGCTGAACCATAAAATGCCGATAATTTTTCACCGATTTTCACGGGATTTTTCCAAAAAACAAACTTTTTCGAGGTTATGTCCCCACGTCGCTCGCTCACCCCCAAATGGCAACACTGGAATTGTATGCTACCTGCACTTTACGCACTGATTATAGTTCCAGCATAACTAACGTTCACTTTGAAGCACCGCACAGTCTTTGACCAACGTTTCCCGATCCGCTTGTTTGACGTTGCTCCTCAAATATCCCCCCCAGAATAAAAAGGCTGTGGTTAACGGAAAATTGTTTTTCCCTTTTTAACACTTGTCGGAGGGTGCGTGCAATCTTTGTTTCATCGCCTTAACTTGTAGGGCGACGGTTTTTTAGGGAAATCACAACGGCATTGGCAAGATGAAACTACTAGGTACATGATATATACTTTTGATATATTGTTAGTATTATATATTTATTAGAACTACCGTAATGTAAATTATAATAATTGTATAGATCGGATACTACTTGATTATTGTTGAGTTTCTGAAGTATTAAAACTTGAAAGAGAGTTTTTCGGATTTTGATTTTTTCCCCCTTTATGAAGAATCTCTCAAATACGAGAAAATTCCGAATAAAATGAAAACAATATAATAAAAAATTGGCTCTCGGAGCAATAAATCGCTATTTACAGCTAAATAATCGATTATTTTCATGCTCAATTCTTTCGATTTATTGCTCAATTTTTTTTATGCTCAATTCTGTCAAAACAAACGATTCATGTTGTGTCAGAGCAGAAACGAGAGAATTTCAATAATACATAAAATATGATTTAATTTCATAGTTTTTTTGGACAATCTTTCGAGTTGTGTACCAGAGTGAACAAAAAAGTCGACCGATTTGGGTAAAATTTTGATTTTGGAATTGATTTTTAAAAACGCGCAGATTTTTCACCTAATACTGTTGCCCCGGGCTTGCCCTGCTGCTCTCGATGTACGAACACAAGACACAGAAAGTCACACGCCTTGAGGCCGTATCGAACGATGGTTGAGCCGCACGGAGGGCCCGAAAGATTTGACAATTGAATCTTTGGAAGGCGGTTTGAGTCGTAAGTGGGCGTGTCAATCGCGGCTCTGATTGGCCGAATGTACTATAACAATAACCCACCGACTCAAGTGCGGATCTCATGTTAAACAATAATTAGGGGCAATTTGGATAAAAATAACGATTTATTGAAAGCTGTATACAACAAATTAGAATCGTAGGCATCGCCAGCAGGATAACACAGGAATGAAGCAAGTTCTCTACATTTTACATGAATTGACGCAGCGGAATTTCAGCCATTTTGGCTCCAGAAGTGATATGTCTTATCAGCAGCTATTATCAACAGTTAACGCTCATACTGCAGATAGTATCCCTGGAAAATAGAAAACAGTCACTGATACCAGAGATACTACGTAAGGTAGTCCGAATTTATTTTGAAAATTCCGAACTCACGGTCAACTATGGCCGATATGGCGGCGAGAGTCGGCGAATCGGCCATCGTCGATAAGACGTCCTGCCCCTCGTCGCAGGCCCTGGCCAAAACCGGATCCAGCGGCACCGAACCCAAAAATGGAAGTTCCATCTCCTCGGATAGCTTTTCACCGCCTCCTCTATCCCGGGGGAAGATTTCTGACGTCACCTGCCGAACTCGATGCGATATAGTCGGTAAAACACAATTATGACCATATTGCACACAATTGCAGCATATCGTCGCACAAGTGGCAACACTGAGTAACTAATTTTTCCAATTTTTCATGAGAGACAAAAGAACTGATTATTGTAAAAATCATGAGTGACGTAGTAAGTTTCCAAGGTTCCCGAGTAGGGGGAAAATTTCAAAAAAATTATGGATTCGACTTCGCGTTTTTTGGGCATGAATCTTCAAGTATTGAACCAGAAACATGAAATTTGACGTTTTTTGAGATTTTGATCAACATGGTCAATTTGAGGGGTAGTGAGGCCAAAATCGCGTTTTTCACAGTTTTCTTGGTTTTACTGCCAAAGTATGCGTTTTAGGTAAAAACTTGATAGAGAAGAAAATGACGGGCGTTAAATTTCCTACCAGATGCCCCCTTCCCCCCCTCAACCCTTGTTACGCCAGGGTCCAATTTGTCAGGAGGCAACAAAACTGATTATAGTAAAAATCATGGATTACATAATAATACATATCCCAAGTAGGGCCTTACGGGTAAATTTGATTAAATTGGCTCTAAAGACGTCTGGAAACTTGCCATCGGACATGTACTTGCACTGAGATAGCGTGTTTTGACGAAAATTTGAGATACCCACTGTTGACCGAACTACGATTTAAGCGCTCCCTATCGAACTGATAATGAAACTAGTCGATCCGCCACCTCTTTTTCCATCAGAACCGTTCTTAGCAAAAAACTGCCCAAAAATGAGATACCCAGTGTTGCCACAAGCGCGACGATATAGTAGGCAGGTTGAAAAACCAATAGCGCCAATAGAAAACGCGCAAAAACTCGAACCCTCGACCTACGATGGTCAAAAACGCTCCATGCCTTCATCGATGAAATTTTCGGGAAAATCCAACTTCAATCCAATTTTCGGGAGAGCCGTGAGACAATTTCGAAATTTCCCCCAAAATGTTCACCAACCTTGCAATGCGGGCAGACGAAGGCGGCCATGTTCTCCACAACGCCGACAACTTTGAGCCCGACGCGTTTACAGAACGTCGCCTCGCGTCTGACGTCGGCAATCGCGACTTCCGAAGGTGACGTCACCAGGATCGCCCTGGCGCCGTCGTCCTCGCCCGGAGTCTTCGAGACGAGGTACGAAGCGGCGCTCAGATGCTCGTCCGACGTGCCAGGTGGAGTATCCAGGACCATGAAGTCCAGACTGTCGCCCCAGTCGACTTCGGAGAGGAATTGCCTGATCATGTCTGAGGACCGAGCGATTTGTGATGATTTGCGTGTTACGGAAGCGGAGACGACGAAACCGAATTTGAAACAATATTTCTCAAAGGCGAGTGAAAGGTGGAATATTTCCGAAAAAAATTTGAACTTTCGACTATTGGTACTCACTGTTTTTCCGAGGACCTCGCCAGATGACAGCGTCGTCAGATGAGCCGAGCAGAAATCCGATCGACATCAAAGCCAAATTTTCTTCGACATACTGGCGGATAAAAATTAAAATTTGAAAAATTAAATTGATTTAGAATATTTAATAAAAAAAAACTGGTTTTTTTTTTGTTAAAATTAGTAAAAATCTTTTGTTGAAATAAGTAAATTTTTTTGTTGAAATTTAAAGACAATTAAAACAAATTTGTCGATCGAAGCTCATTAATTTTTATTTTTAATTTAAAAAAGTATTTATTTAAAATTAAATTAAATTAAATTTAAATGTATGGCCACGATGTGAAATTACGACTTAGACTTACAAATAATTATGAACTAAAATAGTCAAAAAAATTTTATTTCAAAAATTAAATTTACTCAAAATATTTAGATTTAAAAAAGTAGATATTAAAAAAATTTAATTGAAAAAATTAGTACAATTGTTTTTGTTGAAAGTTAATGACATCTAAAAAAAAATTGTGATCTTCAAATTAACAAACGATTTTTGTACAATTTTTTGCCAATCGTCAGTGATTTTACAAAACCATATTTACCACTGGGCACCATCCAGAACCACTTTGGTGAACCTGAAAGTGGAAGTCAATAATTAATTTTTAAGGGAACCATTTTTACGATATCCTGCGAGCTGACTTATTAGAAAATTTAATTTTTTGTTGTAAATTTTCAACAATTTCTAACCTGCTCGTTCAGCGCGCCCATCATCCTGGGCTGTGAGGGTCCGCATATATCTATGTCCAAAAGTGCAACCTGAAAATTTGGAACTTGTGAGGCTTTTTTCTAACTCGTAATTAGTAATGATTTTAAACAATTGAAGGGGCAAGTGGATAAAGGTGATATGCGAAATTTTTTAACTTTTCTAGAAAAAGCTTTCAAAGTTTTTTCTCTGTAACTTTTTTTGTATGGAAGTTTTTTCTACTTTTAAAACAGTGTCACATTCTTGGTTACCAACCATTTTTGTTAATATTTTAATATATTTAATTTAAATTTAATAATAATAATTTTTGTCACATATCACCTTCATCCACTTGCCCCTTCAATTTTTAACAAATATCTGAGTGGAAAATCGCTATTTGGCAGTCCTCTTTTTGTATGTTCTACCTGACACCAAAATACAGGGCTCAGATTTTTTCCAAGGTTGAAAAAACAGATATAAAAAAAAGTATTTTTAAAAATGTGGGAATTTTTGACTTTGGCCCAATGCCTCGGCTTTTCAACCTAATCTTAGAAGGATATAAATACGGTTTATTTATAGGAAATTTAACGGCCTTTCCAACGGTATATTTGTTTTTATAATAAATCCAAAATTCAATGGACTTTTGGTCATTTTACCGAGAGGAGGTCAAAAACACGAGAAAAAACTTCGAGGCAAAAAACTGTACTTTTTCTTGGGCTCACAAAAAATTTATTCGGACAAAAATTGCAGCAAATGAGCTACAGAATCGACCCCTGTAACAAGTTTTTCGAAATATAATTGGTACAAGCTTTTTTGTTAAGAAAATCACTCATTTACATTCCCCATGGTTTTCAGGGCTTAGAAGGCGATGCCCATTCCAAAACTTAGAAATACCTGAAGCTCTCGAATAATTCATTAAATGAAATAATTCATTATGATTCCTACATGAAATCGGTCAGGTAGTCGAAGTTTTCGAATATTACCTATTCACTCAAAAATTCAAATTTAATTTTCGAGTGAATAATATTCGAAAATTTTGACTGCCTGACCGATTTCAAGTAGAAATTATTATCAAAGGAGAGATATTCTCGTATTTTATACGCCGTTTGCGTGCGTTCGGCGGAAAAGCTGGTCGGATCTATCGAACATTCGTGCAAGCGTCACGGCCAGTTACGCCTTACGGGGTCACAGGGTGAAACGCACCCTCGAAAAATAGGGCGGCGCTTCACCCTGGAAACTTGATAGTCTGCGGAGATGCGAACCTTCGGCGAGAGGGAAATAGATGAGATACGAGATAGGCAAGGAGGGTAAATCGTGGCCGGAATCGATCTGGCGGGGGAGGGTTTTGTGACAGGGCACAGCGAAGCACAGACCGACTTCCGAGCCTGTTCGAACTTGTTCAGACGCGGATGAGGGGGCGAGGGGAATCCTGAGGAGGGGAAGACTGGTACGTAGAGAACTCACACGCAACAGCGGGACCGAGAGATACCAACCTGCCCCCGACATCTGGCCCCAAGGTACTTAACCAAATTTGAAAAAAATACATTGTTTTTTTTTTAGAGAAAAAATTTTGCAAAACAAGTGGATAGCGAAGGTGATAGACAATTCTACAATTAATATTAATTCAACCAAATTAGAAAATTGAGGTAGATTTTCGTGATTCTGCAAAACAAATTGAGTACCACCTAGCACGAGTATCAATAAAAAATATGTCTGTCATTGGTTGATGGTGAAGGTGAAAAACTTTATTTTTTTGCTTTACTAGTCTCTAAGAAAAATGACGATCCCCTCTCAGGGTGATAGTCGTAGGGAAAAAGGTGGCCCCCTGAGTGGGAAAAACCCTATATAAAAAATGTCGCTCCCTGAAGAGGCCCAGCAGGGCGAAAGCGCTTGGAGTAATGATGATTACGATGGGCTACTACTCTCTCCCTAATCCCCTAATCTCGGAGTTTGGGGGAAAAAATTAAAAACTGGAAAATACTTAAAAAACCGAATAAAATGGGTAGGTACTAAAACAATAATTAAAATATTATAATAGGAATTTAAAAATCATTGAAAAACCTATACTTACCTATGTGCAGGGTATCGAACAACAATAAGTACATTATTTTAAGGAAAAAATATTAAAAACTAGAAAATACTGGAAAAACTAAATAAAACACAATAAAATGCAAAAAAAGATATTTGAAAAAGAAGAAGACATAATATTTTCTGTACAGATATCAGCCCATAAAACTCCAAAATGAAAAATTGATATTTTTGCCCTTAGGGGTGAATAATAGCGATAAGTGTCGATCAAATGATCAGCGTGCCGAGGTACTTGACGAGAGTACTGCCGCCCTAAGATAAAACGTCCTAAGTCCCATTTAAATTGCAGGCGACTCAGGACGTTTTATCTTAGGACGGCAGAGTAATGAGTAATTACTTACGTTTTTATCAGGAAAACGGGAGGCGAGGCTTCGCGCAAGAAGATTGGAAAAGGTACTTTTTCCGACGCCACCTTTGCCCGACAGCACGAACAGTTTGCTCCTCACACCGCTCATCCTGGCTCTCACCAATTCGACGGCTGTTTTCCAAAAAATCACCGGTGTAAGTTACTCGATGCTGCGGTGGGACCAGGAAGCCGGAGCTCTTTTAAGTCGGACAGGTTGCTCGGATTGCGCATGGGCTTCGTGGGGAAGAGAGCTCCAGCTTCCTGGTGCCGCCACTCTGACGTCACGTCGGTCTTCCTTCTTCAGAAAGCTTTACCGACGGCTGGCAAAATTAGCAAGATCCCTCGAAAGAGTTCTCGCTTACAATTACGAAATTAATTCGATTTTGGATTACTCAAAACGAGAAAATTGGCTTACAAGGATCCGGACCACGAGGAGCCCCGGATGCGCAGATCGTCTGGTTCGGACAGCCGGCGCAGGCCGACGCCTTCCCTGCATTGTCGCTCTGTGTCCCCGGACAATCTGAAAATCGGAAAATGACAAATTTAGACGAATTTCATAGCAGCTCTTAGAAATTATTTTGGTATTAACGTCGGAAGGTTCGATAATCGAAACGCGATTGTACGTGTATAGAATGTACTAGAATGATATAACATGACTGATCAGCGTTGGTCTGATGCGTATGTCGAATTTGACCGGTTAATCAGGACTTGGATAATCGCAACTTTTGGGAAAATGTTCGTCCTTCGTACTGGCTGTCACCGGCCTGAAACATTGGTGGATCGATAACTTACGTTCAGGCGCGTCCGAAGGTTTTTCTTCCATTGCAGCGTAAAAAACACTTCCTAGTGTTTCGTAAACTCCGAAATCCCCCGATTTACAGGTTTTTTCACATTTTTCAACTAAAAATCCAACAAATCATTGGATGAACACCTGTATGAACAATAGCCAGGACTATGATCACGATTAAACAGCTGATTGTCTGATGAACTTGTTGTTGTTGTTGTTGTTATGTTGTGGTGTTATTGGCTTCGACGAAAGCACGCGGGTATTCCGCCGTGATCAGACAGGCTTTGACAGGTGGCAGTTGTCACCGCTGAGGACAAAGATCGCCTGGCAGGGTGGCAGTTGGGTGGCACCCGAGCTAAGTCCGATGGGATCGTCTGTTTTGAACTTTTTTTCGTGCGCAGTAATAGGCGGTGTAATGAGAAACCAACGAAATAAGCAAATTGTTGGCGTACGCTGAGTAACCGAAAATGAAGGACGAAAATAGGTACCCCTTGACACCCCCCCCCTACCTATCCCGGGACTTTGAACGTAGCTGACTTTCTGGCTGCGAGAAAAGAAAAAAAATGTATTCATAACATGTTCCATGTTGCAGCAACTCCAGCCATGGAGTGTACCAGGTCCTCCGGCCATCATGGACCGGATGTCGGGGTCGGACGTTATGTCCAAAATACCCAACTACTACCAAACGCCGAGACTTCATCCATCACGATCTCACATGGGATACGAAAATATGGCTCTCACACCGCTGTAAGTCATCGTAAATTGGATAAACAGCACGGGTATAAAAAATTTGTCCCATCGAACGATCGTCCATAAAACTGGAGTTCCAAAAATTGTACTCCTAAATCTTGAATAGCAGAAAAAAAAAGGATTTTTTTTTGCATAGGAGGTAAGAAAAATAGGTGGTTAATGGCTGAAAATTTTAAATTTTCACAGGCCAGAGCCGAGGCAATTGATGGACGCAACCATCGTGCCCTACGGTGCCACATCGGAGCCTCTCAGGTTCCCCAACATCGTTTCAGGATTTGACAAGAATCCGTCACACGCTGCTCGAGCAGCTCTCTACACAAGGTTACCTAATTCTCATTTTGTACCTGCCTGAACGAGTTTCAAGTTGAAACGTTCAACCTTCCTTTTGCTTTTGACAAAGAAAAGTTGATCAATTTGTTGGATGTGAAAGTGGAGGTGTGCAAGGGCGAGTGGCTCGGACTGGGCTACACGCCGACGCCACCTCGACCGATCACAATTCCTAACAACGATTGGATCGTGAACGGCCAAGACGATTCTACTGGCAAAAATCCCTCGATGCTTCCTTCGTTATCGTCATGTTCCAGATACACTCCCTACGAATGGTCTCAAGCCGCACTTTGCAACTTTAACGAAGCCGATACGAGCCGGAATATTGCCGAACGTCTCAGATCGGATGCAGTGAGAATCATGAGGTGAGTCGGCGAATGGGCGAATTTTGTTTTTTGAGGTCCTCGACGAGCGTGTAGGTTACTTTTCTTAAAAAAAACATTAGAAGGCCAAATTTCTCAATAACGGTACCTGTTTTACAATGGCAAGTTAATATTCTCGAATTGTTGTCTGGGACTATTGAGGGGGCCTCAGAAATCAATGTAAACATAACCTCAAAAACCTTTTTTTTAATGGTTACTTAAATAATGTCCAATTGACTTTTGAACCATTGTGAAATTCCATTTCCAGAATGACCGACG
Organism: Nesidiocoris tenuis; assembly: GCA_036186465.1. NCBI lineage: Eukaryota > Metazoa > Arthropoda > Insecta > Hemiptera > Miridae > Nesidiocoris > Nesidiocoris tenuis. The sequence goes on from AP028923.1 coordinate 4,889,623, forward strand.
AGAAGACGCAACAAGCCCAGCGAGACTCCAGCCGGCGGCTCGGCGAACGCTTGACGGACACGACTTTCTGGGCGAACGAATTGGCGACGGAACAGGAAAAAATGCAGACGGAGCAGAATCTGCTTGCAGACACTCGCAGAGCTGTCGAAAAGGCGATACAGGACTGCGAGCCGCCAGCTCACATCTCGCAGGAGTGTTTGTACCATCGGGAGCACAGGATTGGTGGGTGTCGAAAAGCTGAAAATTACGTCAACGATTTGTTTGCATGGGAAGAAAAGCGGTGATTGTACAGCAAATTTTTTTTGTAAGAAAATGAATTTTTTGATTTGAAGGTATTGATTTGGTGCATGACCAGCCCGAAATATCGTTATTGAAGGAAGTTGAAAACCTGCGCCAATGCCAGAGGCGCTTGATCGATATGAAACAACGAGTTCTGGATCAGGTAGTTGGTAAATGTTCTAGACAGCCAAAGAACTATAAGTATAGGTTATGACCGCTGCAAACCAGCAGGCCACATCGAGTGCAATTGCTGCAATCCAGCAGGCCACATCGAGTGCAATTGCTGCAATCCAGCAGCCCACATCGTCAGCCGTTTGACAAAATGGCGCATGTTTTTCGACATCCACCAACGGATGTAATTGCTGCGATAAAGCATTGACGCCTGTTGGGATGGTAGAAAAAGATACGCCCTTTTGTCAACCTACCAACGTACGTTAAATAACACTTTATAACGGCATGATGCCCTTTTCAATTGATCTCAAGAAATTTTTCAGACTCGAGTCAATCGGAGCTGCCAACACGAACTAGAGACCGACACTCGATCCAAACATTCGGCATTGGCAATCGACAATGTTTGCCATCAACTGAACGACCATTCGAGAGGGATCAACTATTATGGAGGCATTGAGAAATACGATTGCACGTAAGTTCAATAGTTGAAACGTGATGGAATAAAATTGATAAAAATTTTACGGTGATTTTTACGGATATTTACGGTGAAAAAGAGAAAAGTCTTCCTTGAGGTGGTAAAACCTGCTATCTCCTAGACGATGAGATAGCTGGTGTTAGCATTTTATCGATCTAGCTCTTCAAGTCCTTCCTCTTGATTGGAAAAGCCCCTGAATGCCTTCAAGCATTTGTGATTTCAGTCTTTGGCAGGACTCGAACCTGCGCCTCCTGCTGGCAGACGCCTTAATCCCTCGCCAACAGAGAGCCTGCGAGCCTAATGAGGTACACCGTTACATAACCTTTGAGAAACAGCCTTCTTATAATGACCGGATAGTACTGCAAGCAGGAGGTTCCAGGTTCGAGTTCTGCCGGAGACTGAAAATTTTTGCCATTGCCCATTTGATCTCGTTTATGCTTAAACAGAATCAGATTGTGAATACACTATCAAAACGAAGACGTTTCCTGGTTTTTATCGATGTTTTGAACAATTTCCTTCGCCAACCTTGGACTCATGACATTCATGATTCTTTTTACCCGTAGAATTACAGTGCCAGAAACCTGGGCGGAAAATTCAAACAGGATATGCTTGAAGTCGAAAAGCGAACGGTCGAAATCGTCGCAGCTGAGAAACGAATGCGACCAAGTGATGAACGCGTGCGCCAACGAAATTTGGAATCACTGGAACGACACGAATTCGGCTCTGTCAAGAAGAGCATCGGAAACTATGGAAGCCAAAAATCGGATACAGATGAATTTACATAAAGTAAGAGACGCTGGAGGCTCGCGAGTCTGCGTAAACATAACCTAAAAAAAGTCGAAAGTCAGTTTTTTCTAATTTTTTAATGAAAATAATTTAATATTTTTAGTTTTTTCTCAGGCTACCGACATAGAGGATTGCTAAGTAGAGAATAAGCCTCAAAAATCGGTTAACCAATTCAAGAGACATTTGAGGAATCCTTCCGTTAAGTTTTTTTGGAATATTTTCGGAAATAAACCAATAATTACCTTTCAGGGCTTGCTCTCTTCTGAACAATCCTTAGAGATTAACCTAAAAACTGGACATATTTACCAGTTTTTATTGGATATTTTGGAAAACTGTTTTTAGGTTATGTCAATACTATTACTCAATTATGCGATTCTCGTTCCGAACTGGCGACTTCAGCTAAATACGACGATGTGATTTCAGGTCCAGCAGGAAATATTCGACGTGGAAAAGAACATGGAAATGATAAAGAAAGCGATAATGGACAAATCTAACCCGATGAAAGTTGCTCAGACGAGGCTCGAAGCCCGATCTCACAGGCGGGACGTTGAACTTTGCCGAGACGACGCGCATAACAGGTAAATTTTTATTTTTTATTTTTAGGACAAATACGAGCAGGAAAATATCGTGCGTGTAGTCATCGCAATTTTCCTTATATTTATTTTTTTTTAATTTGAGGTTAATCTTGCGCTAATGGCAGCCTCCTTTAATAGCAATGTTGCCTGAACCAAGGAACCGATTTTGCGTTTTTGGACATAAAAAATACATTTTCGTGTGAAATATCAGGATGTTAAGAAAAATATTAGGATTTCCGACTATGGCTTCATAACATTAATAGAAATATCGTCTAAATCCATTCCAGGCTCATACAGGAAGTTGGGGAAATTTCCGAATCAGTGGAGGTGCTGCATCGTAAGCTGCAGGACGCGGAAGCCTTACATCAGCAGCTGCTTATGTCGAGGAGCACGCTCGAGAAGGATTTGCAGATCAAAGTGAACAGCCTTTTTATTGATAGGGAGAAATGCCTCGGAATGCGACGCTCTTTTCCGATCACTGCCACCGTCAAATATTGAATACTTCGATCGGTTGAAATTCGAAAAATTGCTAATTTCCAATACGGCTGTAGCTATTGTTTCTTCGGGCTCAGAATTGATTTTTCACATTATACAGGTGCGTAGTTGTATTCGATTATTAAATTCAAACGTAGAATAAAAGACGAATGAGACAGTGTTTTCAACGACCCTATTCCCGATCTGCAAAAAAATGTGAGGGGAGTAATTTTTTTTTCAAAATCATAATTCCGAAAACGTAATTTTTTCTGATAACTAACGCTATTAAAAAATGTTAAAAACTAAAAATTTAAAAAAATTCAAGTATTTAAACCCCCCCAAAAAAAATTACATAAAAATTGAAATTTTGACAAATCAAAATTAAAAAACTGAACAACCCTCAGTAAAAAATTAAAATTACTTCAGCTCAAAATAAAATTTGAAAAAATTATTTCTTGAAGCAAAAATTATAATTTTTTGTTACAGCTTTTTTTAGGTGTCTCTAAAATTTGGAAGGGGATACCTACGTATCGTGTAGATGGTAATATAAATAAAAAATGCTCTATTTTGAACTTTCCATCATGTAATATCTAAAATTTCCTCCTCAATCACACAGATTATAATAAATAAAATCGACAAAATTGCTAAAATACCTTCAGAATTGTCTAAGTGATGCGTTGCTGGCTAGCGGATGCAAAATATTCTTCAGGGCGAATCGTCGTCTTTCCAACTGTCGAGGGCCATGGGAGCAATTGCTTCAGAGCTGACGTTGAGCGGATTGTTGTGCGGCGTGTGGAGCAAATGCTTCAAATTGTCGTCCGTTTTCCTCCCAGTGTTTAGGTACCTGGGCACCTGGACGAACCTGTCAACGATTCCGCCGATATTGGAGAAAACCTCTTTCATCAGACTCAAGACGGTGAGACGGATGAATCGTTTGGTCGGCGCTGACAGGGAATTCTGGGCTCGGAGGCTGTGCCTTCCGGACAGCAATTCGTACAAATAGCTGAAACAGAATTGGAAGTATATGGTAAGTACCAGGTATCGAGGAAAAGGCTGATTCTGGAAGCTGTGGAACATTTTCAAAATCCAAAAAAATTACAATAAGAGAAAGCTGATAGTCAATTTCGTGAACTTACTTATAGGCTTCTGGAAAGTTGACCTCGTCGTCTATAGGAACAGGATGATCCTCCAATAACGCAATCATCAGCATAGCAACAGCGCCGGGAACCGGAAGCGGAGTTTTCTGCTTCGTCTGTTTCATCGACTCGATCCATTTCTCCAAATATTCGAACCGCTGACTCTCATTTCGTATCGGGCCAACTTCCTTGGCCGCGGTCGCTTTTTGTTTCATGAGAAATTTATGTATTATCGACGGAGTTTTGTAACCCATTTTCGACGACAGGAGGAACACGTCTCGGTCGCCGTATTTTTCGACGATCGGCAACAATACTTCGGCATCCGCCTTGGTCCATTTTCGCGAGCTCGAGGGCCCTTCGTTCGATGGATCGAAATATTCCTTCGTCATTCTGGAGCGCTGAGCGGTTTCTTGATTGTCGCTCATCTTTCTGCAACCTGAAAACGTTTTTGAGGCATTGCTTCCAGAATATGCGGGCCAAAGACGGCGGGGAGAGTTAAAACGAGAGGTCAGTCCTGAAACTTCAGGATAAGTTTTGGGTTTTTTGAGCCGAAGATTGCGAGAAACATAGGGCGTTCCATGACTTACTGTTACGATTCAGGGACGGCTTTGGTAACTTTTTTCAGCTCGTACAATTGAGCAACTTGTTCGTCGTTGAAATTGTCGAGAGACTCTGGGTCGAGATTGCTGCCCAGTTTGGCGTTGGCTTTGACGTCAAGCTGTTTCGTCAAATTGATGGCATAATCCTGGAAAGGTTCAAGATTGTAAACGAACAGCAAGCAAAGCGATCGAATCGTCAAATGGAATGTTTGTAAGCATTCGATGACTCCTGCTCTTTCATCAAGCGATTGATGACCCTTGCTCTTCCCCCAAGCATTCAATGATTTGATCTTACAGCAAAATGGACCTAGTTCTCTTGACTGCCCACAATTACATTTCTTGCGACATTTACTCACAGTCCATCCTGCAATGAACCTCGACGCGGCGACGACATCAACGTTTTTATGACGCTTGAACTCGTCCTTGAGATATGACGTTCCCAGCAGGCGCAGATCTTCAGGCAAACCTCTGTGAAGCCTCAGGATAGTCTTGTACAAGAAACGGACGCGAGAAACGTGAGGGTCTCCGATCATTGGAATGACCCTGTCCGGAAATGAAATTATAGGTAAACTTTTTTGTTAGGATGGTTTCGGGGGTGGGAGAGTGAGTGCAAGGTTGTCTCATATTGGCCATACTCGGGAGAGATTTCATTTAGTCGAAGCATGAACTTTGTTTTGAAGTCACGCAGACAGCAGAGGGGCTCTGAGTCCATATTTTTTTGGCTAGAGGCAATCAGAGATCAGAGAGCGGATTCGACTATGCACAGCTAGATCTGCTCTTGATGTTGTTGTTCATCTTGTTCTACCCGCAGACCAAAGTCTAGATCTGCTCTCTGATTGGCTGACCAGCTGCAAAGCTCTTACAGCACATCCCCTAACCTGCTGACTGAAGAGTATCAGCGTTACTTCAAGTAGGTAACGTTGTTGCACATCGCGTATTTAGACAGTGTTGCCAGATTGTGCAATTTTCCGTAAAATGAGCTATTATTGTTTCATTTTGCGGGGGAAGTTTAGAAATTGCGTTCTAGTTCTACTGAAGCTGTCAAGGATGAGCATTAGGGGCGGATTTCTTTGCAGCTCGAAACACACATGAGACAATCCTGACTCTCTCACCCTCAAAACATTCAGACGAAATCGACTATAATACTGTTTCAATCTCCCATTTCGACAGATTTCACCGTCTGAAAAATTCATCGTCAAAAACTGTCATCATATGAGATAGCAGGTGTTGCCACCAAAGCGACGAAAATGACAAAAGGGCCAAAAATAGACCTCCGTTTCGAGTCTCATGGGAACGAGCAGAGAAAGTTGTTACTCACTATCAGCAAAAAGAGCAGCTCCTCAAATCCACCTCAATCTTCGTCAAAAGTGGGGAAAATTGAAAATCGAAGAAAAATTAAAATCTGAGAAAAACTTCACTCCGCTGAACTGATAAGAATTGATAATCCAAAATTCATCCTATGCCCTTCATGATCTTTTGAACAAACCTCAGGCTGGATATTGACACAATGAAGAAGAAGGCTAGATTGATAATACTCGTCATAGGTTATCAAGGAGAAGAAGAAGTCCTAGGGTTATCAAAAATTTGATAACATTCGCAGGGCCCACATGTTATTGTTTTGAGATTCCGCTATTTCGGATCGTCCAAAGTGAGGTGAATTAATCATATAGGTATACATAAACTATGTCATGATTCGTTATATTGTGTTATTCACGCATTAGGAACAGAACCCCTGAGAAGCGCAGGATTCATCAACATCCTACGATTCACGTCTAAGTTCGATCCAACATGCCGAAAATCAAGTCCGAGAAGAAGACCCGCGTGCACGGCGAAGTCGTCAAGCAGGGTATCCTGTTCAACAAAGACTTCGGCCAGCACATCCTGAAGAATCCGCTCATAATAACGGGAATGGTCGAAAAAGCCGCCATCCTGCCGACGGACACGGTCCTGGAAATCGGTCCCGGCACAGGCAATTTGACTGTCAAACTTCTCGAGAAGGCCAAACGAGTCGTGGCCTGCGAGGTCGACACGAGGCTCGTGGGAGAATTGCAAAAACGAGTCTGCGGCACTCCGTACCAGTCGAAATTGGAAATCCGGGTCGGGGACGCTTTGAAATCCGAATTGCCCTTTTTCAACGTCTGCGTCGCCAATATTCCCTATCAGATCTCTTCGCCTTTAGTCTTCAAATTGCTGCTCCACAGGCCGTTCTTCCGATGCGCCGTGCTCATGTTCCAGAGGGAATTCGCCCTCCGTTTGGTGGCCAAGCCCGGCGACAAATTGTACTGCCGCCTCTCGGTGAACACTCAGCTTCTCGCCAGGGTTGACCTGCTGATGAAAGTAGGGAAAAACAATTTCCGCCCGCCGCCCAAAGTCGAGTCGAACGTCGTGCGCATCGAGCCGCGCAATCCGCCGCCGCCGATAAATTTCAAAGAATGGGACGGCCTGACGAGGATTTTGTTCGTGAGGAAAAACAAAACGCTTTCCTCGATATTCAGACAGACGACTGTCACGGCGACGATCGAGAAGAACTACAGGATCAACGCCTCCATAAACAATCAGACGCTTCCTGCCGATTTCGACATCAAACTCAAAATCACCGACATACTCGAACGGGAGAAAATAACGGAAATGCGAGCCAGGACGATGGACGTTGACGATTTTATCAAACTGTTACACATTTTCAACGTCGAAGGCATTCATTTTGCCTAACTGTTTACATGGCGATGTTTTCTAAAAAAGTGTCCATATTTTTTCAATATAAATTTTACTTGAGCCGAACGTCGAGGAAAATTCAAACCCAGAGATCAATCGTTCACTCCCTCAGTTCATGTATGTCGTCATAATATGGCATTTCCAAATCGAATTGAGAGTTTTCCAAATGAACATTAGGCAATTCGGTTTGGAAATTTCTCAATCCGACCTGGAAATTTAAAGAAATCCCAACTTTTTTGAGGTTGCAGGCATCCGAAAAATCACTCTTGTAGGTACAGGCACCAAGGTACACACCTTTAAGAGCCACTTTCACCAAAGTTTCTCCACTAGTTAACTGACAACCCACCCTTGAGGAAAAGTCCTGACCCTCCTCTTGAGGGCGGCAGGGCACGCCCGGGACAACTTCGGGCGAAAAGCCAACGCCTGGAACGGCGGTTTACTTTTAGTTAACCCACCCTTGAGGAAAAAAGCGAAAGAAAAAAATCGTATTGTCGAGCCATAAATATATTTTTTTCACTCGAATTATAACAAATCGCATTTTTATGGTACTGCTGAGTACACGGTAAACAATGCGGCTTTATAAAAAGGGGTAAATTTCAAATAATAAATACACGGCCCCCTGATCGGAGGCAGTGGCCGACGAAAGTTGTTCTTTTAGCTCAAAGAGGCCGGATAACATAAATAAAGTGCAGGAATTGGTGGAAAGGAGATCCGAATCGTAAAGGTAACATGGTAACCCGTCCTTATCTGGACCAGCAATCCGAAGGAAAAAGGGATGTGTGTGGGAATGAGAAGGACAGTTTCACCAGAGCCTCAAACGCCAGATAAACTTTGTTCTGGGGATTTGTTATAACTATTGTGACAATTTTAAAATTTTTTTGAAGCTGGCAGGATATTAGCGGAAATAGCAGGAAAACGAATATTGTATAGAAGGATAATCGATAATACTGCCAGAATATCCGCTCACTGGATTTTCGACACTGCTGAAACCACCTGATTTGTGAAGAGGGAGAATATTGATTTATAACTTTTTCTTATGAAAAGCGATAAAATTATCGCGGTGATTATTTCCGATTCATTTTGCGATGAGCCGGTCGATTTCCTCGTTCAGATGAGGATTGCGCCAGTCGTGGGTGATGTCGTCGAAATGGTTGTCAAAATCGATAAGATGCTTATCAGCGTGGCGGTGGAGCAGGGCCGCTGTCGCGTCAGTCGCCTCCGGCTCGATCTGGTAACTATGGATACGGAAATGGTGCCGAGTCTTAACAAGATGCGCGGCAAGTAGATTGTAGATAGGTTTTCATGGGGGGGGGGGGGTGGATACTGATGGAAAACTGATTGGAAGCTGAGAAAAATTATCAGTTGGGATGTAATCAGGAGTATTGGGGAGTTAAGAAGTTAAGATGCATTTTAGGATGCAAGGACCAATATCAAAGTTAAGATGAATGTTACGATGTAATTCTTAGGCATTTTTAGGGCTGGTTTATTGACAAATTCGAGAGTAAATGAAAGACTTCGGTAATAAGTAGGTATTTACCTGTTGTCTTCCATGTCTTTCCACTTCCCATCGACGGAGTGCATGACTCTTAACGCGTGGTCTTCCATAGTTAAACTCAGCCGCCTGTTATCTACCTGTAGTCAAATTTATGTCAAATGATAACTCATAGGCTTTTGCTTGACTGGGTAATATCGTAAATTAGGTGCAGTACCAGATAATAAAAGTGTATTACAATTTCCAAGTGAAGAAGGCAATTATATACTTACCACAAGCAAACAGGCGTTCGGACAAGCCTCGGCAATCTTGTCAGCAATCCTCGTAGCCGGTTTCTCAACGCTGGAAAAAATTTACATCGCAAAATTTTAACACTGCCGAAGAATGGGTAATACAAGAAAAATCGGTCAATCGTCGTGTACGAACTACCAAAATAACAAGGCAAGATTTTGGATCACCGAAAGACTAAAGAGCACCAACAGTTGACAGATGAAATCAGATACATCTAACAATAGATTTTACAGAATATTTTCGATGGAAAACGCCAATGAAAATGATTTCACCTCATGTCATCCAGAGCTTCGTTCGCCATGTAGTAGCCAGCAATCGCAAGCCCCTGACTTTGGGCGACGGTGTCGACCTGGAAAAATAATTTTACCAAATAAGCATTTTCTAGACCCTCGGTTGCTCAAATTTTGAATTAAAAAAATTCTGTCCGTCCCCCGTCCGTACTTTTTTGGAGATGCAGTCTGCCATTGGCAACACTGCTCTGGATACTTGCCGGGCTCTTCTCTCCAAGGGAAACACACAGTGTTGCCAATTTGGGGGATTTGGGGGGTGAAATTTTTTGGGGGTTTTTCTTGGGGGTTCTTACTAAAGTCAGGGGGAACTAGGAAAAAATTTTCAATTCGTCCTTAACTTTTGGTTTTTTTTCTCATTTGGGGGTATTTGGGGGTTTTTTATCATTGTCTCGGGGTTTTTTGACGTCCGCACCCTGGCAACACATCCCTCAATAGTCCGAGTCGACATACGCATCGCGCCAACGCTGGTCAGTCATGTTTTACCATATAGCGCAATCGATTTAAAATCGAATGTTTCGATTATCTCGATAATCGAATCTAATGAGGGTGTCAAGCAATCGTTCTCACCATCATCAGAGCAACTTCGGCCATGGGTACGAGGTGTAGGCAAATGTGGAATAAAGGAATCGAATCGACGATGGTGACGACTTTGCTTTTCTTGTCCCGTTTGGCGTCGTAGAGGAGAACACCGTTGATAGCGCAGTGTGGATATTTGGCTGCGTGCAGGATGATCTTGCAGTAAGCCCGAGGGGTTACCCGAATTTGTTCGGTCATCATTTGGGCGACGGAATTTATACGAGGGTGGAACACGGGAAAAAAGGTTTGACACAACCGAAGGGAAACGGGTCAGATCGCTGACGGAAATGAATCCACTAGCAGATCAAACGATCGTTCGACGCCCCGAGGAAAACAGAAACAGGAAGAAGAAAAAGGAAATAGAATTCTAATCAGGAAAGAGAGAAGAAGAAGAAGGTAAGTGCAGTCGACTTGTGCCTTCGAAAAGTCAAAACGACGTGGACGAGGACGAGTGGACGGAGTGGACGAGGTCCTCGTCACGAGAGTGCGGCACTGCATAGGCACACCGTCGAAGATATTACTACAAACAAATATACCCAGTGTTGATCAAACTCAACTTCGAGTTCAAAGTCAACTTCGAGATCAAACTCAACCTCGAGATCTAAGTCAACTTCGCAATCAAACTCAACTTCGAGATCAAAGTCAACTTCTAGTTCAAAGTCAACTTCGAGATCAAACTAAACTTCGAGATCAAAGTAAACTTCGAGTTCAAACTCAACTTCGAGATCAAACTCAACTTCGAGTTCAAAGTCAATTCCGAGATCAAAATGAACTTCGAGATCAAAATGAACTTCGAGATCAAAGTCAACTTCGAGATCAAAATGAACTTTGAGATCAAAGTCAACTTCGAGATCAAATTCAACATCGAGATCAAAGTCAACTTTGAGTTCAAAGTCAACTTCGAGATCAAACTAAACTTCGAGATCAAAGTAAACTTCGAGTTCAAACTCAACTTCGAGATCAAACTCAACTTCGAGATCAAAGTAAACTTCGAGTTCAAATTCAACTTTGAGTTCAAATTGAACTTCGAGATCAAATTGAACTTCGAGTTCAAAGTCAACTTCGAGATCAAACTCAACTTCGAGATCAGAGTAAACTTCGAGTTCAAACTCAACTTCGAGATCAAAGTCAACTTCGAGTTCAAAGTCAATTCCGAGATCAAAATGAACTTTGAGATCAAAATGAACTTCGAGATCAAAGTCAACTTCGAGATCAAAATGAACTTCGAGATCAAAGTCAACTTCGAGATCAAATTCAACTTCGAGATCAAAGTCAACTTTGAGTTCAAAGTCAACTTCGAGATCAAACTCAACTTCGAGATCAAAGTCAACTTCGAGTTCAAACTCAACTTCGAGATCAAACTCAACTTCGAGATCAAACTCAACTTCGAGATCAAAGTCAACTTCGAGTTCAAAGTCAACTTCGAGATCAAAATGAACTTCGAGATCAAACTCAACTTCGAGATCAAAGTCAACTTCGAGTTCAAAGTCAACTTCAACATCAAAATAAACTTTGAGATCAAAGTCAACTTCGAGATCAAACTCAACTTCGGGATCAATGTCAACTTCTAGATCAATGTCAACTTCGACTCCAAAGTCAATTTTTTCCTTTCCTGATTTCAAGGACTGGTGCTGTTACCGCCATCGTAATTCAAGGAAATTTCACCACCCACAAAAATGCTGGACAAAATTGGTGCTTTGAAAAGACATTCGATCTTTCTTGGTGTCCCATTGATTTGATGATTGGATTGAAACACCGAGGTCGTCTCACCATTTGTAATTCTCCCAAGCGCTTTCGATGGTTCTGGCCTCTTCCAGGGATACTAGGGATTGTAAAAAAATACTGGTTTATCGATGGTGAATGATCGACACTTGAATTTTTGTTTTCAGCAAGTTTGTTACCCTTTCCCTGACTTGCCGACAACAGTACTGGTTCAGGAACCAATTTTGTCAAGAATGGAGCTGGGTTGCATAATTCCTATTTTCCCATGCAGTCCGATTGGAATTTCTTGAAGAGGCAAAAATCTGCGAAAGCGCTTAGGTAATCTACCTAATAAAAACAATGAAACAAAGACGACTCAACTCCAAAAATTCATGATTGACCCTGTGACGCTTTTGACCTATCGGACAGGAATGTGCGTGAGTAGGTTGACGAGAGAAAGGGAAGAAACCTCTTCTCTCGTCCCACTAATCGAAGGTGGGCTATCGAGAGTACAACATACCATTGTTTTTGTACTTTTTTTCGAAAAAAGTTCTGACACTGTGAACAGCTTACGTTTTGCGAGGATTTGATTTAGTTAAGAAATAGAATTTGAAGTAAATTTTTGTCAAATGGATCAATGCATTTGCGCAGAATACCGTGGAAAAAGAACTGGGTATAATAATTATTGTTCCCTAGCCAAATTACTAAGGATAATCGATTACCTAATCAGTTTTTTTATCGTTTTGCGATTGATGGGAAAACCGAGACGAGCAGCTGAGCCGAATGACAATTAGTTTTCATGTTATTCGAGTGGGAGTCACATTTTAGGGGTCGAGGTCTGTCAAACTGTAAGTATAGGTATTATTTTTTCGTTAAATGTTTACAATTTTCGAATTGCCTGCTCTTATTGACTGATATCTAGTCTATTGTTTCTAATCGGTATCTAAGTATGACTGTACCTAATTTTTTTTGTTAGGCAAATGGTTAGGTCGATCCTCCCTGGCCAGGAAGACAGTGATGAATTTCGTCTCAATTCCCCATTTTAGCCGTCGCCATAAAACGCTGGAAAAGGAGAAGCATTGTTATTTTCTCCAGTTTGATCAAGTCCCCTTTTCCTCTTAAGCAAGCACAAATGATATGAAGTAGAAAACGGCCAAAATTTCAATCTCTCCGGCAGGGCTCGAACCTGATTGGAAATGCCGAGGTTGTTCCTCAATGCGTACTTGAGTGTTAATAGATGGGACTTCCTGACTTTTGACTGTTGCTCCCTGTAAGGGTTAATGATCAGGAAGCGCAAAGTTCGATTCCTGCCGTAGGTCCGAGAATCGCTGGAATAGCTAGTGATGGGTAGGGAAGGTGCAAGGGGCCGTTGCTTAGCAAAATAATCGATTAACATGATTCGGCAAGTGGCTTATTTTGAGTTACCTATCCGAACCCTTCTCTTGCCAATCGAAATCCGGATATTAAGCACTCTGACTTGGAAGGGGGAGGAGGTCTCACTGTCCTCCAGCAACCCTTAGTTCCTGGCCCAAATCTTCGGTCTGCTGGACGCTTGAATCTGGAAAAAATCAAATCCCATCTAGGCTTTTTGTGAATTGACCACAAATTTGCTGATGAGGTTGATGATGGCGCGGCTTATCTTTCCTTGCCCATCAACCGTTTTGAGCGCACTCCTCTTGGCTTGGGCACGCATACCCATACTTTGTTCTCCTCTCTTCAAGCGCCTCATTCTCGGCCTGATTTCCTGTTCTAACGAAGTTTGTCGTTCCCAGGGGGAATTTTTTGACGACTCGGTTTTCCGGAGGCCGACAGACGAAAATAGATCCCAGAGATTCCCATCACAGCCGCCGACAGTTCCTCCAGCATGAAAGGCAGCAACTATTTCGACTATACCCGGATCGAAAAGATCGGCGAAGGAGCCTACGGCCATGTCTACAAGGTCCTGCACAATCCGACTGGGCGGATTTTCGCCATGAAACAGGTCACCACTGACCAAAATGAAGAGGGCATCCCCCAAACTGCCTTGAGGGAAGTTTCTATCCTTCGTGAACTCGATCATCCGAACGTCGTCAAACTCTACGAAGTGATCGTTTTTGAACATCGGCTCGCACTCGTTCTTGAACATATGGCTTCAGATATGGGAAGGTAAAGAATGTTTGTTGCCGGGTATTCAACGCATTTTACAGGGCATTCCCTCGTTTTTGCAATAAGTGTTATGCTTTTTTGTAATTTTTCGTTTTCAGTTACTTGCAATCATTGCAATCGCATCGCTTGCCGCCCGACGAACTACAATCGTACTTCTACCAGTTATGTCAGGTTCTCTACTTCGTCCACCGCAAAGGAATAGCGCACCGGGACCTCAAACCGCAAAATCTGCTCATCGACCGCAACGGCTTAGTCAAATTGGCCGATTTTGGCCTCGGCCGAAACATCGGCATTCCCATTCGCGCTTACACCGCGGAAGTCGTGACTCTCTATTACAGACCGCCTGAAATCCTACTCGGTGAAATGAGGTAGGATCGCTATTTGGACGGGAAAATGGTTAGACTTTTTGTCATTTCCAAACTTTGAGAATTTGGGTTAGGGTATACCTCTCTGCTTTGCCACCTCCTGCTTCAGGTTCTCTTCCTCACTCTTCAGCTGCTTCTCCTTTTGCTTTTCCATCTACTTCACCCCTCCTGCTACTCCTCTTTGAGTTATCCTCCCTCTGCTCCACCACTCCTGCTTCTCCTCTTCATCCTGCTTCTCCTCCTCCTGCTTTTCCATCTGCTTCAGCTCCTCCTATTTCTCCTTCGGGTTCGCCCCTCCTTGCTTCTACTCCTCTTGCTTCTTCCCCTGCATCAAATCCTCTTACTCCTCCTCCTGCTGTTTCACCCCTCCTGCTTCACCTCCATCGGCCTCTCCTTCTGCTCCCTATTCTTTCTTCCCCTCCTGTTCTTCATGTTCCTTTCCCCAATCAAGCCTCGAGAAAAGTATAAAATGCGTCACTATTCCTTGCAGATATTGCTCCTCGGTGGACATCTGGTCGGCCGCATGCGTCTTCGCAGAACTCGCCACAGGCTCCGTCCTCTTCAAAGGCGATTCCGAGATCGACCAGCTCTGCCGAATCTTTCGCGTCCTGTCGACCCCTACGGAATTATCGTACCCGAAATTGTACGCCAAGTTCCTGCCCAGGTTTCCCATCTGGACGGAAAACCGACTGGCGTCGCATGTACCTCAATTGGATCACCAAGGTTTGCTGCTTCTCCAAGAAATGCTCCGATACGATCCGACAAAACGAATCACCGCCAGAGAAATTATTCGTCATCCGTATTTTTCGTCATTGGACAAATCGCGGCTGCCCGATTATGTCGCGATTAACCGGTGCGGAACCCAATTTACCACTAACCATAGCTTTTAACGCAAACCGACCTTCAGGCTGTGGCGATCTGCAATGTTGCTCAGTTGATTTTTGTTGCATTTTGTCATTTTGGTGTTTTTTCTTGTCTCATTGAGTAATGTTACGCTTTTGACGTTCTCCCGATTTTGGTTTGAAATGTAAGATAGCACGAATGCTTATCACTTTTTTGCTTAGCGTTCGAGTTTTTTTTGTTCCGATTTTCTTTATTATTTTTTGGACGTGCGATCATCATTCCGGAGGAATAATTTTTGATGTATGAGTAAGAGTTTTGTGATTTTTGTATTTTTCGATATTTAGTTGCATTTTTGACGGACGATTATTCCCCGCTGGACTGCGGCATTTGCTCGTTTATTGTGAATCTTTGAAAGAAAATTCGAGTATTCGCGGCCATTATAATTATTATTATTAGTCGATTTCTATTCGATTGTTGAGCAAGCTCTCACCGGTTCGGTAGGTACCTATTTTGATTGTTCATATTATGTTTATTAAGCCGGTAGCACCGGCTTTGCAGTGTTTGAATTTCGATGCCAGTTTTTCTATAAATGTTGACGTTACTTAAATGGCTAGTTCTTTCTTTACTCCTTCAACTGAGCATGCGCGGCGCTGAGTATGGCTGTACTTGATGTTTCTCCGATCGCTTTCGTCTGTACAGCCATCTGCGAGGAAGCCATTTCTTGAGCAAGTAGAGTAAAAGATAATATCAAGAAAAAGGGATGAAGTCCTATAGCTCACCCTTTGTCGAGGTTCTGGCTTGCCGCAGGTGGCCTGCCAACCGAATCGCATTTTTTGGTCGGGGTTTAGTAACGGGAACTCCTGGCCCGTGTCTGCCATACAAACACAAGTCACAAACTATTCCCTCAAACTCAACATACCTAAAAACTAAACATACGAACCCCAACCCACAAACTCAACTCCCAACTCAACTACCAAACCAATGTGATACGCTGAACTGAACAACTCAACTTACAAACTCAACCGAAAAACTCAACTGACAAATTCAACAGTTGAGAGTAACTCTCAAACTCTACCCGCAAACCTGAACTTACACACTAGTGTCACAAACTCAACTCTGAAACCCACCTCACAAACTAAACTTGAGAACTCATCTAACCATATCAACTTTCAAACTCAAGCCACAAACTCAACTCTCAAACTATCCTCACAAATGCAACCTACAAATTCACTTCACACGCTCAACTGTCAAACTCAACTCATAAACTTGACTTTAAAAGTCAACTTTCATACCCACGTCACAAACTCAACCCACAAAAGTAAACTTTCAAACTTAACACTCAAACTCAACTTTCAAACACAATTATCAAACTCAACTTTCAAACTGAACTCTAAAACTCGAATCTCAAGCTCACTTGAACTCATGTCACAAACTCAACCCACAAACTCGACCCTCAAACTCAACTCTCAAACTCATCTCACAAACTCATCATTCAAACTCAACTCTACATTCAATGTTCAAACTCAACTCTCAAACTTGAACTTACCTCACCTCAAATTTCAAGTTGTGTTAGAGAGTTGAGTTTGAATGTTGAGTTTGAGGGTGAAGTTTGTGAGATGAGTTTAAGAGTTAAGTGTAAAAGTTGAGCTTGAGAGTTGAATTTGAAAGTTGAATTTGTGGGTTAAGTTTGTGACATGAGTTTGAGAGTTTAGTTTGAAAGTTGAGTTTGAGATTCGAGTCTGAGAGATGAGTTTGAAAGTTGAGTTTGTGGGTTAAGTTTGTGAGTTTGAGAGTTGAGTTTGTGGGTTGAGTTTGAGAGTTGAGTTTGTGGGTTAAATCTGTGACATGAGTTTGAACGTTGAGTTTGAGAGTTGAGTTTGAAAGTTGAATTTGAGAGTTGAGTTTGAAAGTTGAGTTCGAGAGTTGAATTTGAGTGTTGATTTTGTGGGTTGAGGTTGTACGTTGGGTTCGAGTGGTGCGTTTGAGAGTCATTCTGACATGATGTCATTTCAGAAAATCATTTTGAAAATTCTCAATTCGACTTGGAAATGCTATGCGTATTCTACTGGACAAAAGACGAGAGGTGTTCCATGTGTTAGGAAGTGGCATTCCTGCTTTGTCCAGGTGATGGCGCTGCAAGTTGTTAAGTCTGTGTGTCCGTGTGTCCGTCTGTGGTCATTTACAACGAGTGGTGCGTAGATAACACACAATACTTCCATATTTTGAAACGTAAAATTGTGACACAATTTGATCATATTTTTACTGCTTTTAAGGGTGTTTAGGCCGAAAATATCGAAAAATTCACTATTAAAATTTTAAAATTCGCCCAAAATGAAAAAAACGCAACATTTTCGGAATGTAAAAAATATCCACATATTCTGCAAGGTAAAACGAAGATTTTGAGACCAAGAACGCTCAAATCGGTTCATTTTTGTGGCCGGAAAAAAATAAAATAGAAAACACTAAAAATGCAAATATATCGGAAGTACTGTGCGTTATCCAAATTCCGATTAAACAGGGTGTTAGGTCTTGCCGAGACAAACATTTCAGTTCAAGAAATTTGAAAAAAGGTTGAGAAATGAGGGAGTTATGGCCATTTTTGTAAATGACCACAGACGGACAGACGGACACACGGACAGACGGACACACGGACACACAGACACTTGTTCGGGAAGTGATTCTGAGTAAATGTGTATAAGAAAAAGTTTTTTCTGAAGCTCCGTTCCGATTCTCCATTTTAGGACGATCACAATACTTCCATTTACTCCGTAAATATGGAAGTAAAAATGACCATAAGTCCCTCAATTCTCAACCTTTTTTCAAATTTCTTGAACTGAAATGTTTGTCTCGGCAAGACCTAACATCCTGTTTAATCGGAATTTGGATAACGCACAGTACTTCCGATATATTTGCATTTTTAGTGTTTTCTATTTTATTTTTTTCCGGCCACAAAAATGAACCGATTTGAGCGTTCTTGGACCTAAAATCTTTGTTTTACCTTGCAGAATATGTGGATATTTTTTGTATTCCGATAATGTGGTGTATTTTTATTTTGGGCAAATTTTAAAATTTAAATAGTACGTTTTTTATATTTTTGACCTAAACACCCTCAAAAGCAGTCAAAATAATATTTTGACTGCTTTTGAGGGTGTAATCATATTATGATCAAATTGTGTCTCAATTTTACGTTTCAAAATATGGAAGTATTGTGTGTTATCTACGCACCACTGGTTGTAAAATACCACAGTTCGCGAAGTATTCTCAGTAAAAGTGTAAGAGAAAATTTTCTTTGAAGTTCCAATCCGATTTTACGACGATCAAAATACTAGCATTTACCCTGTAAATATGGATGTAAAAACGGTTTTGAAATTTTCAATTAATCTGAATTTAACCCCACAATTGACAAAATGCCTTACAACTTCGAAAACGGACTTCTGGTTTCCTGTAACTAGAACATGCTGCGAGAATATAATTTTTTTAATCTCGATTTTTTGTAGGCTTTACAAACGAAAAAAAAAATGGTGAAAACAGATGAAAAGACTTGGCGAATTGAAGACACTCGCTGATTTCAAAACTTATTGTATAAACGAAGTAGGTATTTAATTTTTTTGTATTTTTATTTTTTCGCCCACGCAGCGACTTTTTTTTGTTAAAAGACAATTTTAACTAGTATCTAAAATACAATTTACACGCCTTAAAAGACAACTTAACGCAGGAAAACACAAAATTGTTTGGAATTTTCCGTTTGAACATTGCGCACCCGTCGTGGAACAAAGGTACAACTCAAAATGGCCAATTTTCGGCAAATCGCGTTCTAAGTTTCTCACCTACTCTCCTTGACTCCTTGAGAGCACTCTTGCCGGGCGGGCGGTGGAAGATTCGGCCCAAGTCCGAAGAGATAATTACTCCTCGGATTATCACAGGTAAACAACTTCCCCTCTCTCGAGTCAGGCGATAAGCCGTATGGAAAACTCGGCCCATGATTCTCAGTAGTAGGGATGGGTATCGTTGACAATGTATCTATCTGTATTATCTAGAGGTACAGTATCGATACAAAAATATCGAAGCTTGATGGTAAAATATCGATGTTTTCAAATATCGGGTATCGATACCCATCCCTACTCAGTAGCAATGGAGCCTGTCACACCAGTGATTAGTGAAAGGGGAAGTGTGATGTTAGAGATCGTCGATGTCTCCGACCCGAACAATAATATTCAAGTTTAAGAAGCTTCGCGATTTGGCGAGTGGAGAAATTGGTTGGCGGTAAGTTATACTTTTGGAGCTGGTTACGCGGAAGTCCTCATCCGCACATAATATAATAATTTGGTAATATTTTGTTTGGGCCGAATTTTCCACTGACCGGAGGGTCTCTAATCCGCTTGGGCCGAATCTTCTACAGGTATTAGGGGTCTGGGCCGAATCTTCCATCGCCCGGAGACGCGCCGCGCTGCCGGAGCCCGAGCCGGGCGGTGCCGAGCCGGGCAATCCGAGCCGGAAGTTCGGACGAGCCGCCCGGCACGGCTCAGCAAGCCGTAGGCGCTACGATTCGGAGAATCTACGACCCGCGCGCATGTTCGTTAGTGTAATTTCATGTTCGGCTATTGGCGACTCAGATTAACGATGAGCGCTCTAGCGGCTGAGCGGCGGAACTAGTATTGGTTGGACAACCCCGGCTCCAGTCCCTTGGAAAGCATAGCCATTGACCAGTTTTTTGATGAATTTTCTACTATAACTCCAGAATGTTCTAGCTCGAGTGATTCTGTACTTTTCCGTTTGGATATTGGTATTGTTAACGCGAAAGAAAAATGAAATAGGCCCACTGACTTATCCTAAAACATTGTTTTAATAAGTCAAAGTAGGATACAGGTCAGTGTGATCATGTCATCACACTGGTTTTGTTTATTTTGGTGACGAAAATTTCCAATTTTCTCGCACGGGGCCATTCATTAGACTAATCATACATGAGTATAAAACCAGTGGTGCTCAGATAACACACAATACTTCCATATTTTGATACTTAGGTACCTACATTTTTGACACAATTTAATTATGTTTTGACTGCTTTTGAGGCAAATAAAAGCATCTATCTATTGATCAAAATGTTAATCGCAGGTTTCCTACGAAATTTTTCTTCCATATTTACGTAGTAAATGGAAGTATTGGAATCGTTCACTTTCACACATTTACTCAGAATCACTTCCCGAACAAGTGTCTGTCTGCCCGTCTGTGGTCATTTACAACCAGTGGTGCGTAGATAACACACAATACTTCCATATTTTGAAACGTACATATTTGAAACAATTTGATCATATTTTGACTGTTTTTAAGGGTGTTTATGCCGAGAATATCAAAAAATTCACTATGCAAATTTTAAAATTCGCCAAAAAAAAATTTGCTACATTTTTGGAATATAAAAAATATCCACATATTCTGCAAGGTAAAACGAAGATTTTGAGACCAAGAACGGTCAAATCGGTCCATTTTTGTGGCCGGAAAAAAATAAAATAGAAAACACTAAAAATGCAAATATGTCGGAAGTACTGTGAGTAATTCAAATTCCGATTAAACAGGGTGTTAGGCCTTGCCAAGGCTAACATTTCAGTTCAAGAAATTTGAAAAAATGTTGAGAATTGAGGGAGCTATGGCCAAATTAGTAAACGGATGAGAGACTGTCCAACCAATCGCCGCCATTGGAGAGGCGACCGCAGCGCACTCATCGGTAATCTGAGTCGCGAATCCTGCTAGTGCGAATCGCCTGTTCGCGGCCTCAGTCTTCCGCCGTTTTCCCTCCGGGTTGGTCGCGTCGCGCTCGCGTAAGTGAATTTTCCTTTTTGCCCCCCTAGGATAGGAAAAAACGCTTCAAAAAATATTTTACATAGAAAAACTTCGTTTCTAATTTTCCTTTTTCTGATTTCCTTCTTCAAATTTCTTGAACTAAGAGATATTTCTCAGTAAGACCTATCACCCCGTTGAATCGAAATTTGAATTACTCGCAGTACTTCCGATAAATTAGCACTCTTAGCGTTTTCAATTTTATTTTTTTCCTGACCACAAAATTGAACCGACTTCAGCGTTCCTAGTCTTAAAATCTTCGGTTTAGACTGCAGAATACGTTGGTATTTTTCATGTTCCGATAATGTTTCCTATTTTTAGGCGAGTTTTAAAATTTGCATTATGAGTCCTGGTATTTCTGAGCCATAAAGCCTCCAAAGTAGTAAAAATGTGATACAATCGTGTCGAAAATTTGCGAATCATAATATGGAAGTATTGTGTGTACCACTGGTTTGAGTGAAGGTTTTCGATAATTCAATTACCGATTATTTCGGTCATTTCTGCGTGAAAGCAAGTGAGTTCTGCATAGTGCGGGCTTAATATCGACAATAAGTTAAGAAAAATGCCATTGTTTTCGCCCGTTAACAGAATTCATCCCGAATTTTACAGAATTTTTCCGATTTTATCGGAGAGAGGGTCGGAGCTAGTTAGGGCATGTCGCTCTAGTATCATAGCTTAATATGTACTTTGGTACACGGCGGTCATTGCCTCGCCGCCTCGAGCGGACTGGATCCAGCGTGTTGAGGGCGTTGGGTCCATCGCGGTCGCCTCGGGTTCAGAGTCTGTTGGACTAGCACGCCGGGCTTAGCCAGGAATTGCCTTGCACGCTCATGAAGGTGCATAGCGCTGCGTCTACGGAAGAAATAGTCGGCGGCGCATCGCCGCGTAGACGCAGCGCCGCGCTCCCGGATTTCGCCAGTGGAGCGGGGCCGTGTAAATTGAATTGTGCCCTCGCTAATCGATACTATCGATAGTTTGTGTTTGTTATTCAATAACAAATCTTTGTAATCGCCCAAGTTTCAAATAATTTTAAAATTTTCCGTAGGTAGGTACTCTCACGATTATTTCTCATTATCCGAAAATTTCTTTCTACTCCGACTGGTTTATTTTTTGGTAAGAAAAGATAGTTTTGGTAAATTTCTTGGACCTTTGTTGTTAATAAAGATAAATAATATAAATGTAAATATAATATAAATAAAGGTAAATAAAGATGGATTGGTCAATTTGATAAAAAATAAAAATAATATTAATAAAGATAAATAATATAAATATAAATAAAATATAAATACATAAATAAAGGTAAATAAAGATAATGTTGGTGAATTTCTTGGACTTTCGTTGACCTATCGATAGTATTGGTTAATTTCTTGGACTTTCGTTGGTAAATAAAGATAAATAATATAAATAAAGGTGAATTAAAATAGTTTTGGTAAGGTTTTGATAAATAAAGATAGTTTTGGTAAATTGAGATAAAAAATATAAATATTTATAAATACAATCTATAATAATAATAATAGCAAGACTTACACATAGTGTTATGTGTCTGTCTGACTGACCGAGCTCTCCAGCCAAATCTATCGCACGCAGGGACCTGGAATTTTTTACACGGAAGCACAAAGGGGCTGGCCACCAGACCTCGAATCCCGATTTTCGATTTTTAAATTAGATAAATTTGAAATTTTTTTTTAATTTGAAAAAAAATGACTTGTTCTTATTTAAACTAATTTTTCAAAAGATTGTTTCTTTTTATCGACGGGGAACTCAACCCAACCCAACCCAACCCAACCCAACCCAACCCTACCCTACCCAACCCAACCCAACCCAACCCAACCCAACCCAACCCAACCCAACCCAACCCCAACCCAACCCAACCCAACCCAACCCTACCCTACCCTACCCTACCCTACCCTACCCAACCCAACCCAACCCAACCCAACCCAACCCAACCCAACCCAACCCAACCCAACCCAACCCAACCCAACCCAACCCAACCCAACCCAACCCAACCCAACCCACTCCAACCCAACCCAACCCAACCCAACCCAACCCAACCCAACCCAACCCAACCCAACCCAACCCAACCCAACCCAACCCAACCCAACCCAACCCAACCCAACCCAACCCAACCCAACCCAACCCAACCCAACCCAACCCAACCCAACCCAACCCTACCCTACCCTACCCTACCCTACCCAACCCAACCCAACCCAACCCAACCCAACCCAACCCAACCCAACCCAACCCAACCCAACCCAACCCAACCCAACCCAACCCAACCCAACCCGAACCCAACCCAACCCAACCCCCCAACCCAACCCAACCCAACCCAACCCAAACCAACCACCCCACCCTACCCTACCCTACCCTACCCTACCCTTCCGTACCCAACCCAACCCAACCCAACCCTAACCATACCTACCCCTCCCCACCCACACCCCAACCTACCCTACCCTACCCTACCCTACCCTACCCAACCCAACCCAACCCAACCCACCCCAACCCAACCCAACCCAACCCCAACCCAACCCAACCCAACCCAACCCTACCCTACCCTACCCTACCCTACCCAACCCAACCCAACCCAACCCAACCCAACCCAACCCAACCCAACCCAACCCAACCCAACCCAACCCAACCCAACCCAACCCAACCCAACCCAACCCAACCCAACCCAACCCCACCCCAACCTACCCTACCCTACCCTACCCTACCCAACCCAACCCAACCCAACCCAACCCAACCCAACCCTACCCAACCCCACCCCACCCCACCACACCACAACCCTACCCTACCCTACCCTACCCTACCCTACCCTACCCAACCCAACCCAACCCAACCCAACCCGAGTTGAGTTGAGTTGAGTTGTGTTGTGTTGTGTTGTGTTGAGTTCCCCGTCGATAAAAAGAAACAATCTGTTGAAAAATTAGTTTAAATAAGAACAGGTCATTTTTTTTTAATTAAAAAAAATTTCAAATTTATCTAATTTGAAAATCGAAAATCGGGATTCGAGGTCTGGTGGCCAGCCCCTTTGTGCTTCCGTGTAAAAAATTCCAGGTCCCTGCGTGCGATAGATTTGGCTGGAGAGCTCGGTCAGACAGACAGACACATAACACTATGTGTAAGTCTTGCTTTTATTATTATAGATTGTATTTATAAATATTTATATTTTTTATCTCAATTTACCAAAACTATCTTTATTTATCAAAACCTTACCAAAACTATCTTAATTCACCTTTATTTATATTATTTATCTTTATTTACCAACGAAAGTCCAAGAAATTAACCAATACTATCGATAGGTCAACGAAAGTCCAAGAAATTCACCAAGATTATCTTTATTTACCTTTATTTATGTATTTATATTTTATTTATATTTATATTATTTATCTTTATTAATATTATTTATATTTTTTATCAAGTTGACCAATCTATCTTTATTTACCTTTATTTATATTATATTTACATTTATATTGTTTATCTTTATTAACAACAAACGTCCAAGAAATTTACCAAAACTATCTTTTCTTACCAAGAAATAAACCAGTCGGAGTAGAAAGAAATTTTCGGATAATGAGAAATAATCGTGAGAGTACCTACCTACGGAAAATTTTAAAATTATTTGAAACTTGGGCGATTACAAAGATTTGTTATTGAATAACAAGCACAAACTATCGATAGTATCGATTAGCGAGGGCACAATTCAATTTACACGGCCCCGCTCCACTGGCGAAATCCGGGAGCGCGGCGCTGCGTCTACGCGGCGATGCGCCGCCGACTATTTCTTCCGTAGACGCAGCGCTATGCACCTTCATGAGCGTGCAAGGCAATTCCTGGCTAAGCCCGGCGTGCTAGTCCAACAGACTCTGAACCCGAGGCGACCGCGATGGACCCAACGCCCTCAACACGCTGGATCCAGTCCGCTCGAGGCGGCGAGGCAATGACCGCCGTGTACCAAAGTACATATTAAGCTATGATACTAGAGCGACATGCCCTAACTAGCTCCGACCCTCTCTCCGATAAAATCGGAAAAATTCTGTAAAATTCGGGATGAATTCTGTTAACGGGCGAAAACAATGGCATTTTTCTTAACTTATTGTCGATATTAAGCCCGCACTATGCCGAACTCACTTGCTTTCACGCAGAAATGACCGAAATAATCGGTAATTGAATTATCGAAAACCTTCACTCAAACCAGTGGTACACACAATACTTCCATATTATGATTCGCAAATTTTCGACACGATTGTATCACATTTTTACTACTTTGGAGGCTTTATGGCTCAGAAATACCAGGACTCATAATGCAAATTTTAAAACTCGCCTAAAAATAGGAAACGTTATCGGAACATGAAAAATACCAACGTATTCTGCAGTCTAAACCGAAGATTTTAAGACTAGGAACGCTGAAGTCGGTTCAATTTTGTGGTCAGGAAACAAATAAAATTGAAAACGCTAAAAGTGCTAATTTATCGGAAGTACTGCGGGTAATTCAGTGCCCAGTGGAGCAGGACCGTGTAAATTCAATTGTGCCCTCGCTAATCGATACTATCGATAGTTTGTGTTTGTTATTCAATAACAAATCTTTGCAATCGCCCAAGTTTCAAATAATTTTGAAATTTTCCGTACTCTCACGATTATTCCTCATTATCCGAAAATTTCTTTCTACTCCGACTGGTTTATTTCTTGGTGAGAAAATATAGTTTTGGTAAATTTCTTGGACTTTTGTTGTTAATAAAGATAAATAATATAAAATTTATATTTAATGTATATTTTAATATTTTTTTTTAATATTTATATTAATATTATATTTATTTATATTTAGTTTATTTATATTTAATAACATAAAATTTACATTTAATGTAAATATAATATAAATAAAGGTAAATAAAGATAGATTGGTCAATTTGATAAAAAATAAAAATAATATTAATAAAGATGAATAATATAAATATAAATAAAATATAAATACATAAATAAAGGTAAATAAAGATAGTCTTGGTAAATTTCTTGGACTTTCGTTGGTAAATAAAGATAAATAATATAAATAAAGGTGAATTAAGATAGTTTTGGTAAAGTTTTGATAAATAAAGATAGTTTTGGTAAATTAAGATAAAAAATATAAATATTTATAAATACAATCTATAATAATAGTAGCAAGACTTACGCATAGTGTTATGTGTCTGTCTGACCGAGCTCTCCAGCCAAATCTATCGCACGCAGGGACCTGGAATTTTTTACACGGAAGCACAGAGGGGCTGGCCACCAGACCTCGAATCCCGATTCTCGATTTTTAAATTAGATAAATTTGAAATTTTTTTTAATTTGAAAAAAATGACCTGTTCTTATTTAAACTAATTTTTCAACAGATTGTTTCTTTTTATCGACGGGGAACTCAACACAACTCAACTCAACTCAACTCAACTGTACTCAACTCAACTCAACTCAACACAACATAACTCAACCCAACCCAACCCAAACCAACCCAACCCAACTCAACTCAACTCAACTCAACTCAACTCAACTCAACTCAACTCAACTCAACACAACTCAACTCAACTCAACTCAACTTAACTCAACTCAACACAACATAACTCAACCCAACCCAACCCAACCCAACCCAACCCAACCCAACCCAACCCAACCCAACCCAACCCAACCCAACCCAACCCAACCCAACCCAACCCAACCCAACCCAACCCAACCCAACCCAACCCAACCCAACCCAACCCAACCCAACCCTACCCTACCCTACCCTACCCTACCCTACCCTACCCTACCCTACCCTACCCTACCCTACCCTACCCTACCCTACCCAACCCTACCCAACCCTACCCAACCCAACCCAACCCAACCCAACCCAACCCAACCCAACCCAACCCAACCCAACCCAACCAACCCACAACCCAACCCAACCCAACCCAACCCAACCCAACCCAACCCAACCCAACCCAACCCAACCCAACCCAACCCAACCAACTCAACCCAACCCAACCCAACCCAACCCAACCCAACCCAACCCAACCCAACCCAACCCAACCCAACCCAACCCAACCCAACCCAACCCAACCCAACCCTACCCTACCCTACCCTACCCAACCCTACCCAACCCTACCCTACCCTACCCTACCCTACCCTACCCTACCCTACCCTACCCTACCCTACCCTACCCTACCCTACCCTACCCAACCCAACCCAACCCAACCCAACCCAACCCAACCCAACCCAACCCAACCCAACCCAACCCAACCCAACCCAACCCAACCCAACCCAACCCAACCCAACCCAACCCAACCCAACCCTCAACCCAACCCAACCCAACCCAACCCAACCCAACCCAACCCAACCCAACCCAACCCAACCCAACCCAACCCTACCCTACCCTACCCTACCCTACCCTACCCTACCCTACCCTACCCTACCCTACCCTAACCAACCCAACCCAACCCAACCCAACCCAACCCAACCCTACCCAACCCCACCCAACCCCACCCAACCCAACCCAACCCAACCCAACCCAACCCAACCCAACCCAACCCAACCCAACCCAACCCAACCCAACCCAACCCAACCCAACCCAACCCAACCCAACCCAACCCAACCCAACCCAACCCTACCCTACCCTACCCTACCCTACCCTACCCTACCCTACCCTACCCTACCCTACCCAACCCAACCCAACCCAACCCAACCCAACCCCACCCAACCCAACCCAACCCAACCCAACCCAACCCAACCCAACCCAACCCAACCCAACCCAACCCAAACCTACCCTACCCTACCCTACCCTACCCTACCCTACCCTACCCTACCCTACCCAACCAACCCAACTCAACTCAACTCAACTCAACACAACATAACTCAACACAACATAACTCAACACAACATAACTCAACACAACATAACTCAACATAACATAACTCAACCCAACCCAATCCAACCCAACCCAACCCAACCCTCAACTCAACTCAAAATTTTTTTTATGAATTTGAAAAAATGACCTGTTCTTATTTAAACTAATTTTTTAACAGATTGGTTCTTTTTATCGACGGGGAATGTTATGTGTGTGGGGGGGGAAGAGAGAGAGAGAGAGAGACAGTCTACCTAATTACTTAATCAATTAATCACAATTTTTTTGACACGGGCAACGCCGGGCGGTTACAGCTAGTATAAAAATAAAGGTAAATAAAGATGGTTTTGGTAAATTTCTTGGACTTTCGTTGACCTATCGATAGTTTTGGTTTATTTCTTGGTAAATAAAGACAGTTTCGGTAAATTTCTTTTTTCACACCGACTCCCTTGCTAATTTGGACTACCGTTGACCTAGTGATAGTTTTGGTTTACCATTCAGCATTAATAAATCTTCGTAATCGTCCAAGTTTAAAAAATTTTACCTTTTTTCGCATTCAACTGTAACTGTAAAGTAGAATTTGATTATTATTATTTATACATTATTATTATATTAGGTATATATTGTTTTATATTATTATGGCATAATACAGATAATACATTGTATCATTACTTATATACATTACCTATTATATTATTATTTTTATTATTGACAACCTATCTATTATTTTATTATTAATTAATAGTTCAATACTTAGTTAATTATTGTGTCTCTAGCTCGGTGTACTGATATCTATAGTAAGATTTGGTATCTAGCATGGTTTTTTGGGTCATCCGGATCCGGAATGAGGACAAATATCTTTTTTTTAAATAAAAGATTCCTAATAATTTGGAAATTTAATAAGATCATTAATCAGCATCATTATTAAGACCCATTAATCAGCGTAAATGCTGTCTTCTTGATTTATTTTTATTTTTCAGGACTTCAGGTTATCATAGTAGGGACTTGAAGAGCGTTTTTCGTTTTTTAGGTTGAGTAAAAATTTTCAGGTTCAAATATATTATTCTGTCAACCTATCGATAACACGGAACTATCGATAGCACCGATCGATTAATACTATCGATATTAAGCCGTAATAATTTTCCATTCCGTAATAATAATTCCACGAAATCTCGGATTCGATTAATATAACCGACCGATTTTTGCAAAATACTCATTTCATTTTCTTACCGTCCCGTTTCGCTCGTTCCGATTCGCGTCCGTCCGATTTCTCGCGCCGGTTGAGGGAACAACAATTTTTAAATGGTTCTGTGTTGTGTCGCTGTGTTGTGTTGTGTGGTGGATTCGCTTTGGACTTTGTGTCTGCCGCCCTGGTAACGCCACAAGTCAAGATTCCATCGGTTCGATGAAAGTAAGTGCTAGAATAGTGTCGAAAATCTTTCATCCTATGCTCGTTCTGGCGCATTCCTATGCTCGTGGCTGTCGTTTTCATAATCAGCTTGGAAGTTCAGATTTTTTTATGATTGAGATTTTCATCTTACATTTTTATGAACTCGTCCTCGCTGTAGTTTACAGCTAATCCAGTGTAGTAAGCAATATTTTTTTCTCTCGATTTTATTCAAAATTTGACGTCTAACCGCAATGCTTCTTCTTGCTTGTTGCAGGTGTGATCAAGTGCCGTGTTTATTCTCAAGGGAGTGCAATTCCAAACATTTGATTAATATTAGTAGGTGATTACGTTAGGTTTGAAAATTTCGGTTTGGTGTTCATCTGATCAAACTTCAAAGTTCAAAAAGTTTCAATTCCTCACTGGAGCCTTTGACAATTGAGTCGGTAGGTATTTCTTTGCTTTAAATTTTCACCATAGAAAGCAATTCGACACAAAAGCTTTGAGTAAAACCTAGTTGTTAGAAAAATTCAAAAATCCCTTAAATTCGTAAATTGAACTGTTTTATGGATTTTTTCTTCTAAAATCAAGTTTTATTTTGACAAAAAAAGTGTCGTGCTGTGGAAACATCCTGTGGTTCGAGAAGTGCAACACCTCGGAGTATGCAGCCGGAGGACATCGGCCAACGAGGAGCGACGCGGCCAAACGTAAGTTACCATTAAATGATAAATTTTATCATTTTTGATAAATTTATGATTTATATCACACTATTTCTATTATTTTTGCTTCCCTGAAGCAAATGGAGCTTTAACGGATTTTCCATTTTTTTGTTACAGGTATGTCCGAACTTGTCTGCGTTTGGTCCAAAGGTAAGAGTTTTTCATTTGAAATCGAAGAGATGCATGGCTTACGAACGAAAAATAGGTAAATAAGTAGGTATTGTAGTGAAGGATCCCCACATTTTGGCACTTTATCGACCCGTTACATTCCCATAAACTAGAATTTCGCGTTTTTTATTATCTCGTGTCCTGTCCAGTTTTTCTTGACATTTCTGAAGTGTTTCTCGAAAAGTCTTCGCGATTTATTGTGACTCGGGTTTCTCCTGATGTTCGAGCGTTCAATAAGGTCGTGGGAATAGGTAAGTACGATTCATTAAAAAAATGCCAATTATTAGATACGAAAATTACCTTGAATAATTTTTTGTGCTTTGAATATCAACTGTTCGTAATCATGTTACGGCCATCGATCAGAAATTAGGCTGTAACTCGATCGGAAATTCACTATTTGTTTTCACACAATGTCATTGCAGTGATGGACAATAATACAACTATCCGTGACATCTTCGGGTTGAGGATTCATATAATTTCGACCGAACTTCAGGTAAGTTCGATTGGTCGTCAGTTTATTAAAATCATCATATTATATTACCTACTATGAGTATGAGTACCTCAATTTTTTGAAATTTTTGATTTTTGTTAAATAATATTTATTGAAATGAATAATAAAAAATATTTATTTTTTAAAATGTATTAATTAATATTTATTTAAATAAATAATAAAAAGTATTTATTTTAAACAATATTAGTTATAATAATATTTATACTTGTATTGCAGATTATGCGATAAGGAAAAGTCAAAGCAAGTGCTCCTTTTTGGGATTCTCCAATGTTTCTGACAACTTCAAGTCATATTTCACACTGTCTGGCGCCGGAGGGTGAAAATCTTGATTTTGTCACCGCCATCAAAATCATCAAACTCAATAGGTATGTATGATCAAAAACATTTTTCAATTAAATCAAAATCAAAATTCATTATTTAATTTTAATTTTTGGCAGTTGTTACGTATAAAATTGGTCGTAAAAATAAGAGATTATCTCTTATAGAGAATTATCTGCTTATGTGACACGTAAACTACTTTCAAAACCATGTTATTTAAACGGATAGATCTAAATATAAGTTATAACAATTTATTCACAACTCTGTGGTTATTCCACTAACTAAGTGCTAACATAAGTGAATTTTGTACACTGTCAACAAATGACAGGTCCTACAATGGGGAGGCGTGTGACAGCAACAGTTAAGCAAGCTTAAAAACAGCGTACGATTTTACGCCCCTGGCGGCAGCTCTGTAACCATTCTAGAAGTGTCTCAAGTTGAGGTACACTATCCTACTATCGATACGGAGGATTGTGATCGATCTTAGACGGTGTTACCCGCTTATCATGTTAGACGCTTTGGCGGAAGCTATTTTTTAGACGCACTGAAGTGTAGACGAAATGACACACTCCCGTTTCACTCATAACAACAACAACGTTCACTTTTGTGTTTTGATCCAAGTTTATGAATAAATGCCTCGTCGATTCTAGATTTTGAGTTTTTTTATTATAAGCATTAATATATGGATTATTCGTCCGCGAAACCAAAAAAATGTAGTACTTGAACTCGACATGAGGACACCGAATCCGTTGGTCTCGAAGTCGTTAGTTGGTTCAGCGAGTCACCCAAAAATTACATAGGTTAGTAAGTAGATAGATAAAGTACTAATAAGTACTTGTAATACGACGTAGTACTTCGTAGTACATACGTAGTACGTCGTACTACCTACTGAGCAAAGTACCTGAAACTGTCGTTTGGGACCATAATCATTCAATTTTATAACGTTAGAGGTAAAAAGGCGACAAGCTAATTACCTATTCAATATGCACCATATTGCACACCATACGCCACATTATATACAATGCACCATATCGCATACCATGACATGGTACATTGTACCATATCATGTATAATATACCTACATTATTATACATATTATGGTACATCGTACCATATCGCACACCATGCACCATAATGCATACCATGCACCATAATGCACACCATGCACCATAATGCACACCATGCACCATAATGCACACCATGCACCATAATGCACACCATGCACCATAATGCACACCATGCACCATAATGCACACCATGCACCATAATGCACACCATGCACCATAATGCACACCATGCACCATAATGCACACCATGCACCATAATGCATACCATGCACCATAATGCATACCATGCACCATAATGCACACCATGCACCATAATGCACACCATGCACCATAATGCACACCATTCACCATAATGCACACCATGCACCATAATGCATACCATGCACCATAATGCATACCATGCACCATAATGCGCACCATGCAGCATAATGCACACCATGCACCATAATGCACACCATGCACCATAATGCATACCATGCTCCATAATGCACACCATGCACCATAATGCATACCATGCACTATAATGCATACCATGCACCATAATGCACACCATTCACCATATTGCACACCGTATCTATTATGATTGCAACGGTCCGGATTATAGATGAGCAGTATTGGAAGCTTGTACCACCACAGCCCCGCCCACGTCCTCGCTCCTCAAAAATGCTGAATTATTTACAGAAATGGCCGATATTCGAGATATTTTGGACATCGAGCGACCGACGGGTCCCGAAGTGACGAAAGAGGCGATTTTGGGTCCGGAGAAAAAGGCCAAAAGGTTGATTTTCAATGGGACGAAAGCGTCGAAACGGCCCGAGGGTATGGCCAGGGAAGTCTTCGCTTTGCTCTACAACGACAAGAAAGACGCACCCCCTGTGTTTCCAACTGACACCGGTGAGCGATGGGAATATCCAAAAAACAGAAAAAAACTGCACCTTCCCCCTGATCCAGCGGACGTATTGGTGTCAAAAATGCGTTAGCTCGAATATTGAATTTGCAGGGCAAGGATACAAGTCGAACAAGGCGAAACTCGGCATGAAAAGCGTCCGACCCTGGAAATGGACTCCGTTTTCGAACCCAGCGAGGAAGGACAATGCCATGTTCTTCCATTGGCGAAGAGTCTGCGACGAAGGGAAAGATTATCCGTTTGCAAAGTTTAATAAGGTAGGAAAATATCAGGATTTTATGGAAAATATCAGAATTTTGAAGGAATATAAGGATCTTGAGGGAAATATCAGGATGTTAAGGAAAATATCAGGCAATCAGATCCACACTTCCGGCTCATTCCAGGTGGTTCCCATCCCGACCTACACCGAGGCCGAGTACCAGTCGCACCTGGTGGCCGAGGGCTGGACTAAACCCGAAACGGACCACCTGTTCGATCTTTGCCGAAGATTCGACCTCCGTTTTGTCATAATCCAAGATCGCTACGACTACGTGCAGTTCAAGAAACGGTCGATAGAAGAGCTGAAAGAGCGATACTACAGCGTCGTTTCAGCGTTGGCCAAGGTACGTCAAGATTGGTTTTCATTGGTTCGAAATCGAAATAACTCGAAAGTGGATGAATGCAGTTTTGGAGGAAAACTCTTCAATTACTTTAATTGCTTACCGTGTCTTTGATGATTTGCCGTGAATTTCACAGTGGAACAATTTTCTGAATTAGGTCAAAACTGGCCCCGGTTTAACAGCAGAAGCCAAAATCTACAGCTTCGATGCCGAGCACGAGAGAAAGCGGAAAGAACAGCTTCATCGCTTATATTTACGTACTAGTGAGCAGGTAAACATTTTTTATCATTGACTTATGGACTTTTCAAGATAACCCCCATTCCTCCAGCCCGCACCATTTGTTGAAATCGCCCGCTTCCAGGTCGAAGAGGAGCAAATGCTGCAGAACGAGCTGAAGAAGATCGAAGCCCGGAAGAAAGAAAGGGACAAGAAGACGCAGGATTTGCAGAAGCTGATAACGGCCGCTGATCATCAGCAGGAGCCGAGGAAGAACGACAAGAAGTTCTCCAGGAAGAAGATACAGACGGCAAGCTCTCGACCCAAGATCGACCAGCTCGTCAGACAGGTTCGCTTTTTGATATCCGATGAAGAAATTGCCAACTTCGGAGTTTTTTTCGATTTTTTTCTCAATTTCTCAAGAATTATCGATTTTTCAGAAAAACTTTTTCCTCTTCAATTTCTCAATTTTTCTTTGATTTTTTTAATTTTTTGATTTCCTTCTCTAGTCGACCGAACTTTCGAGCATCAAATTCCCAGATTTGAAAGGCAGCGGCGTCACCGTCAGATCGCAGAGGATGAAACTGCCGGCCAACATCGGGCAGAAGAAGATGAAGGCCATCGAAGCCATGCTCCAAGAACTGCAGACAGGTATTCATTTATGAAATTTTCCGAAAGAATTTTGGGAAAATTTTCCGAAGATTTCAGAAAACGTTCGTAAATTTCCTTAAAAATTGTTCACAGGGGTGTACGATTTTTTGGATACAATGTTTTTCCATAAATCCACGCGATGTATCAGGAAATTGTTCTCCGAAATTGCATAAAACTTTTTTTGAAATTTTCTGAACATTTGCGAATTTTCTTAAAAATTGTTCACAGAAATGTACGGTTTTTTCGGTACAAAAAAAAAGAAGTTTTTCGTCTGTAGCAAACCTAAAACGTCAAAATGACGTAATAAGGGAAGGAAAGTTGGGATGTGCACCTGATTTTACCCCGCTCTGTCAAATTTGAACGATTTCAGAAACCAACCCGATGCCCACCGAGGAGAATTGTACCCATTTCAACGAGCTAAGGAGCGACTTGCTGCTTCTGTACGAACTCAAAACGGCCATGGCCAATTGCGAGTTTGAGCTCCAGGCTCTGCGACATCAGTACGAAGCCGCCAATCCAGGAAAGGTGAGTAAAATGGTTAAAAAAGTGGGAATAAAATCACCTGTAGGGCTTGTCATTCCCAATTGAACAATTTTAAATAATTAAAATTCTGAACTTTTTCCGAAAATGAGAAAAAAGTGCAATCAATTTTTCGTTGGTTGACTCGAGTATGAGTGGTTGAAAAACTGATGTGGTCCACTGCCTCCTAAATAATGACTTTCCCTCGCAGACGCTGACGCTGCCGAAAATTCTTCAGCCCGATCCGCCGCCTGTGAAGGCTGACGAGTCCGGATCTGGTAACGGGCAGGTCAAAAACGAAATTATTGACGTCGTCGGATCCCCAACAGCCATGACTGGTTGATTGAGCTTCTCATTTCTTCATCAACGGCTACATCTTTCGACTTTTATTGAATTATTAAAAAAAAATCAATACAGGTTTTAGGTTGTTTTCATCGAATTGACTCCCGTACCCCGTATGAGATACTTGATACTAAGTACAGTGTATTATAGATTTTTATGTATTCCCAAATTGATCTGAAAAACTTCAATGTATTGCAGTAAATCGTTTATCAAACGTGCAGTTTAGATTTCTTTCATACCTTACCTTACTAGTGGAAAGAAGACGCGCATTTTGCACGTGATTTAAAAAATTGTAAAAAGTCATGATGGTGACACCCCTGATATTTTATAGTTTCAACTGGTAGCTCGTGATGCTGGCTTTCCAAAAAGGTGCGATTTGTGGGGTCTCCGATGATTGGAAATGGATGGAAACGGGCGCAGAAATCCAAAATCGAATCCTTGGGCTTGAGCCGTCGGTGGGCGGGTCTAGCGTGGCGATCTCTGATTGGCTGAGTGCCGCACGGCACTGTTTCAAAACGGGCAGGCTGAGTGCCGCTCAACAGGCCCGCCCAGCTGAGTGCCGCACGACGGCGCCTAGTCACGCTCGACCCTCAAACGTTGCGCCTGCGGAGCCGCACGGCACTCAGCTCGCTCGGTGGCCCCGGTGTGCTGAAGTACGGCACTCAACCCTCAACTGCCCGTCGTGCGGCATTCTGATCGTCCTGCGGGCCCTAGTGCCAAAACGCTGTATCGCACTCAAGCCCCGCGGAGCCGCCCGTCGTGCGGCATTCTGATCATCTGGCCGGCTCTAGTGCCGAAACGTTGTACGGCATACAACCCGCAAGCGCAACGTGGCATTCAGCCAATCAGAAATGCGAGCGCCGTGGCTGGACACGCCTACCGACGGCTCAAACCACTGAGAAGATTCGATCATCGACAAGTTGAGTCGTTTCTCCGATATTTCATTAACCCACCCATAAATTTATGTTTATTTCAACTTCATTCAACAAACACGATTTTGAGCTGGAAATCCGCGTTGGAGAATTTTACAACAATGTTCAACAACTCGAGGGTCCAAATAATGTTTCGACACTTGAGAAATTTGCGAATCGGCAGGGAAAGGGAAGGAATAAAGAAAAGTCCTTCTAGTTCTCTTACAGTAACCAACTTTATTAGAAGAGGACTCATCCAATCCTATTGATTTTACCGTTAGATCCCTAATAGTTAGCGGAAAGTCAAAAAACAACCGACAGCGGCTGAAAATGAGATACATGAAACGCCTAATTCCTAACTAGCAAGTTATGTACAGGTTGAAAAAATAATAACTAATAAGTTCCAACTATCGGTTCTTTCAGTGTGCACTTCGGAGGTACCTCATATTGACAGGATTAGATGAACGGAAGATCGAAAGAGGTACAGGTCGATTTAGCGGTGGAGTATCGCCATTTTAAATTTCCGTGACTAGAGACTCGATGTGGAAAAAATTGAAAAACGTCCCTAAGTTTTGCTATTTCTACGAGAAAATTTAGATAACATGGCGTGCAGACCATTAGAATTTCATAACATCGGTTTTTTCTGTTCAAGATGTCAAAAATTCTTACAAAATTTTTCCTTGTCGAAAAATTTTTAATTTTAAAATTTCCATCAGAAATTCCTGACTCTTTTATCATGTCAAATTTCTATTTACCCTTTTTATATCCCCGCATTAGCCGTAAAGCAAATGACGGATGTACCAAAAATTTTCAGTCTCCGGCAGAAATCGAACCTTGCTCCTCCTCCTTAACGCCTTAACACTTTAGGGCCTACCAATATTTTTTTATAATAGACTGAAAAATCCCTCCATCAAACATTATCGCTGTTATTGACTTGGTCGGTAAAAATGTTTTGAAGAATTTTCAACAATTTGATGTTACGAAGCACTCCCGAGCAAAAACCGGAACCCAATATGTTAGGAAATATTAATATCACCAGGAATAATTATTAATAACTGCGATAAATAATAAATAGGGCAGTGAAAGGAGATGACTGCAATATACCGAAATTATCCCATAAAATGGCGACCTACTGCGGAAATTTTACGCCTAAATCTTTACCCATAATTTACGTTGTTCTCTTTTATACAGATTAATTCCAATATTTTATTCCCTTTTGGAAGAAAAAGCTCTTAAACATTGTTTCATTAAGAGGAAATAAGAAATAAGGAGATGCGCTTATTCGGCCTTGAGGTGCTCGGCGATGAAAGCTTTGGCGTCGACCATTTCCTGCGAAAAAATTGAAAACATGAGCGAATTTTTCAAAGAAAAAAATTATCAAAAATTTATTGCAAAAATTTTTAAAATTATCGAACGATTAAGTATTGATAGTTCGATTGTTTTGTGAGAGTAATCGATTATTTTGCGGTATATTTTTGAAAACATCAACCGGCATTTTCCATCCGAAATTACTCCATTTTTGAGAAAAAATTGGAAAAGAAGGAATGGAATAAATTCGAGAAAAATATCGATAGATACCACATTTTAAAAAAATCGATTTTATCTCACCTCATCGTTTGAGGAATGGCCGAGGCCTCGGTAAGTTTTGAATTCAACTTTGGTGGCGAACTGTTTGAGGATCGAGGCTGTCATTTGTCCCCACTTGTACGGGACGAGCGGATCACAGTCGCCATGACATTGGATGATGGGGGTGTTCTTGTTGCCGGCTACATACTGCAAAACAATAAGTGAATCGAAAAAATCGCAGGTGGGACAATTCGGGAAAAAATCGCCGAAATTTGCTTCAAAATTGCACGATGTCAATATTTTTGCAAATCGTGGTACC
Organism: Nesidiocoris tenuis; assembly: GCA_036186465.1. NCBI lineage: Eukaryota > Metazoa > Arthropoda > Insecta > Hemiptera > Miridae > Nesidiocoris > Nesidiocoris tenuis. The sequence goes on from AP028923.1 coordinate 4,927,412, forward strand.
TAAGAGCATGGTATCACAAAAAGTGGTGCATAATGAAGAATTTTGAGGAAAGAGAACAAAAAAATTGCTTCCGCTATAGCATTTACTTTACCTACTATTGATTATTTATTTATCATCATTATCCAAGAGAACAAGAAAAAAAATTGCTTCCGCTATAGCATTTAATTTATCATAGTTTATTTATTTAATTTATCATTGAGGAAATATGAATTTTCAAAATTACAATTTCAAGGGGTCACTTACACCGGGAAACTGTTTGTGCAGGGGAAGCCAACAGGAGAGAGCTAGGATACCGCCAAGAGTTTTCGGATACGTGAACGCCGAGTACAAGGCTAGGGCACCGCCTTGAGAGAATCCGCCGATTACTATCCGCTCAGGTTTGATGCCTGGGAGCAGATAATTCAGCAACGTTAATTGAAAAAGAGGAGTTGGATAGTGAGGAGGAGGAGGAGGCGAAGGTGGAAAGGGAGGACGAAAGCAAGGGGGAAGGATGAAAGAGAATTATTAGAGGAGAGAGAGTGGGAAGATGATGAGTGGGAGGGTGTGCATGATGAGGAGTGGGAGGAGTGAAGAGAGGGGGAACAAGAGAGGCGAGAGGGGGAGGAAGATGAGGAGAGAGAGGGGGAGGATGATGAGGAGAGAGGGGGGTTGATGATGAGGTGAGAGGGGGAGGGGGATGATGAGGAGAGAGGGGGAGGATGATGATGAGGAGAGAGGGGGAGGATGATGATGAGGAGAGAGGGGGGGATGATGAGGAGTGAGGGGGAGGAGGATGATGAGGAGTGGGATGATGAGGCGGATGTGAAAAGGGAGGGCTAAGGAGGGGGAAAGATGAGGAGGTGGGGGAGGAGGAGGAGGGGATGAGGAGGGGGGAGGGGGAGAAAGAGGAGGGGGAGAAGAAGGAGGGGAGAAGTAGGAGGGGAAAACATTGAATAATAGCCGAAATACGATATAAAATGCTAACCGGCTGCCTCTTCGGACTGTATCAGCCGATGGATGGTTTCGGCCGCTTTCTTGATGCCCTCTTCATCTTCGTTGGCCGTAGCATCGAGTGACATCAGGTCGAACCATGACGGCATTTTGAAACCGCTGTTCAGCGTGACTGGTATCGTGGGTCTGTAGGAATGTTTGAAATACCATTGAGTTACAATGAAATGATATTTTTCCAAAAAAAAAAAAAATAAATAAATAAATGGCAACATTGGTAGGAAAAATGATTAATTTTTTTTATTCTCACGCTTTTGAGCATTTTCTCAACCCACAAAATCGGTCGAAATATCGCGGATCGAGTCAGAAATTTGATTTGACCAGAATGTTTAGACTTACGCTGTTGGACAGATAACTTTGGCGAATGGTGGCCGAATAGCACCGATCGCGCTGGCCCATCCGTGTCTGGAGAAACGTGAAACAGTTAACGAATTATATTAGAATAGGTAGAAAAAGAAATTTCGCTCGCATAAACTCAAAATTTTATGCCTTGTTTATTCAAATGAGGAAATTTGACGTGTAGTAAAATTTCTAAAATGATTCATACCCAGTGTCTCCGAGGCCATGAAGGAAAATAATCTGCAACATGAAAACGTGAAATTAATTAATGGTATAATAGGGATAGGCAACCTTGGTAAAAAAGGGTCGATTTGTTGCAGTTTTCCTATAAAAAATATTCAAATAACAAAAACTCAAAAATTTCAAAATCGACAATTGACGATTGTTCCACTGGTTTTAGAGAAAAAACACACTATTTAAAAAATCCCGCCTAACAATATCCGTTCTTCTCAATCAATGCTGTCAATTTCCGAAAGGATTTTCTATTTTCGGGATATCAGGTACCTCAAATCCGCCATGTTGTGCTATGGTGCGTGGTACCAGTGCTTGATTTATCATGAATTGTGATTTGAAATTAATTTTCGAACAATCGGCTTATCACGTTTAAACCGTGAAAGATTTCAATCCGTGAAGTATTGTGATCTTGTAGGCGTTGTACGGAAATTAATCAGGTCAAGAGAGGCCGTCAAGTGTTTCTGGAGGGGTCACACGAGGGCGGAGACCGCATGTAAAACATTAATTAGCCGGTTAGACTGACGTAAGCAGTTACCATCCCCCGGAAGCCCCGACCTATCACGACAGTATATTTCAACAGCAGATAACGCACAATACTTCCATATTTTGATACGTACATTTTTGACACAATTTGTTTTGACTGCTTCTGAGGGTTTTTAGGTCAAAAATACCAAAACACTCTGCAAATTTTAAAACTCGTCTAAAAAAATACGCCAAGTTATCGGGATATACAAAACATCGACATATTCTGCAAGGTAAAACAAAGATTTTCAGACAGAGATCGCTCAAATCGGTTCATTTTTGGTGGCCGGAAAAAATGAAATAGAAAACACTAAAAATTCAAATATACCAGAAGTACTGTGAGTTATTCAAATTCCGATTAAACGGGGCGTAGATATAAAAGTAGATACATATAAAACCTCTTCCGACAATTCGCCCAAAATTCACATTTAAAAAATCCGTACGACATTAAAGTCATAATTTGTCGCTTAACCGGCAACATGCTATACTCAGTTTTCCCAACTTTACAGGAGACGCAAAAAACTGTTCCGATTGCATGCTGTTAAAGAAGAATGGACATGGAAACGTGGCTTGGAAACGCCAATAAAGTTTATTGGGTTCAACCCCGACGCCACCTCGACCAATCACAACAATCCATTCTCCATGTTTATATCATTTGGGACAAAACTGGACACAGCATTGTTGGCTTCTGTTTTTTCCGCAATTCTGACCACGAACATGGATCCACAGCATCGTTTTATCAAGTTCTAACTCAATTTGGCCAAAAATTGAGTTATATGTTGCCGCTTGAGCGACGAATGGAGTAACCTCCGTTTTTTTGAAGTCGGTTAAAAAGGGAAATTATTTGAAACATTTATAAGGCTATCAAGTATGAAAAGGTCAGCAAGGTGATGTAAATTTGAGGGAAGTTCAGGGCGGTAATATTACGGGTGTCAAAAGGTCACGAGTCCCGCCGGGACTTCGGCGGTCATTTCGTACAACTTCGCCGCTGCGTAAATTTCTGAACGCCGACTTGTTGAACTTGAGCCAACTTCGGATAGAAGGCAGCGAAGTCGGGAATCGTGGGCGGGCTGACAGTAAATACGGGGCATTGTACCGGTCTAGGATTGAGAAAATCCGAATTTTTCCTAATTGCTGAAGTAGTAAAATAGTGGCAATTTTTCCTGATTTCTGAAGTAGTAAAATAGTGGCAATTTTTCCTAATTTCTGAAGTAGTAAAATAGTGGCAATTTTTCCTAATTTCTGAAGTAGTAAAATAGTGGCAATTTTTCCTAATTTCTGAAGTAGTAAAATAGTGGCAATTTTTCCTAATTTCTGAAGTTGTAAAATAGTGGCAATTTTTCCTAATTTCTGAAGTTGTAAAATAGTGGCAATTTTTCCCAATTTCTGAAGTTGTTTTTACAATGTTATAATGCCAGTTTTTACCATTTGACCTTTTTTGATCGGGTTCCCCGGACAATATGCATTAAGCAAACATTCAAGACCAATCCTATCAAAATCGGATCAGCGGTTCGATACGAAGTCGCGTTACAGAATTTTCGTAGTAAATCGGTTCTTATTTAATTTTCAGGTAGCTTTTCAGAGTTTTTTGTACTTTTATTTTTGCATATTTATTTTTTTGATGTCGAATTTGCCGACTAAATTACAACTAGACGCGTTCATTAATACATTCAGCGGCTTTTTGCCCGATTGAAACACTCACCCTCGAGATTAAATTCTTTCTTTCTCTCTCCTGGGACTTTCAGGGCCAATTATGGAAAACTTGGCCGGCCTTTTCGCCTAATGAGTCGAGACTCGGCTTTTTTTAATCTCGCCAATCCACTCGAGCGCCTCCATTCTCTTTTCTCGTATCGCATTTCGTCGGAGAAATTCCTTGTTGTTCGACGATTTTTCGTTATAAAAAAATAATCGAGTACGTAACCGTCGTATCGCACGAAAGAAATTTCCAACCCCAAATTTTCCAAAAATTGGGAGTAAAAATTTCACGGTTCAATACCGCAACAAATGTAAAATTCACAAAAGATGACCGGAGCTGACAAGTTAAAATTTTCAAAAAACGTTCAATAAATCCTGAAAATTTTGGAATAAAAAAATCGATATGTTCAGAAAAAATAAGTAAATTTTGTAAAAAAGTTTGGTAAAATTTGAGATTTTTGGAAAAACTCGAATTTTATTGGACAATTTGAAGTTTTTAGGAAACCTGCAAGTTTTTGCAAAAACTTAAATTTTACTGTAAATTGTCAGAAAGATTTTTTCGAAAATTAGAACATTTTCTAGAAGGCTATTATTAAAATCTTCCGGAAAAAATTTCCTTAGTTTCCCATCACATGTTTTCTGGGGGAGGGGGGAGGGGGACTAGAAAAATCAAAACTAAAATTACCGGAAATTTACGGTAGGTATAACCCATTTTTGAAAAAAGTTATAATTGGTAAGGCCCAAGATGAATGTTCTTGAAACGTTTTTAAAACTTTCAGAAAAATTTGAAAATTTTAAAAGTTGAAATTAAAAAAAAGTTTTTATACAAAATCAATTTTTTTAGCTAAAGACCAGAAAAAACTGGAATTTTTTGAACAAACTAGGTTTCCGAATTCTTTGAAAATTTGAAAAATGTTGGAAATTGGTCTTAAAAATTTTAAAAAATTTGTTCCAAAAATGGATTTTTAGGAAAATTTAAAATTGTAGAAAGTCAACGTGAAAAGTTTTAGAAAATCTTTGAAAACAAATGTAATTTCGTCGGGAAAATAGTTACAAAAGATCAATAATCGATATTGAGCATTTCCTCTACAAATCTTTGCATATAAAAAAAATCGAGGTAATTTTACGATTGTTGGCAAACATCCCGATAAAAACGTGAGCATTCAATCGATAATTTACTCTGAGTCATGTTTACTCTCACAAAAGATCTGATACGACGAAACGTTCGTCAATCACAACAACACGAATTGTATAAATACATCGTCCATTACAATAATTGTATCGTATAGATAATTATTGCTGACGTTCACATCGTCAACACGATAGTGAAAAAGATCACGCAAAACTGGCCAAAAAACTCGTTAGGCCTCGAAGTAGGGGTAATTTTTGAAATTAACGCCAATTAATTTCAGCTAACTGTGCCCGTTTTGCAAAGAAAAAATGAAGGCATTGAATTTCCCCACTGCCTCTGCGATGGCGTAACTGCTTACGTAAACCTGATAAATCTTGTTACTAGATATTCCCCTGGTATCACTTTCATTCGTTCTTATTGACATTCTGTAGCCACAGTAGGTGAACCAGGATTGAAATGAGTTGAAGTAATATAGACAAAAAAGAAAATTCACTTCTTTCTACTGAGAAAATTAGAAAAAACCAATTTTTTTCGAAGAAAAAATTAAGAAAAACTGCTTCTTTCGACGGAAAAAATAAAGAAAACGACTTTTTTGGCCGGAAAAAATAAGAAAATTTTGGAGATTTATAATGTTACCTACATTAAATGTAAAACTTTTTGGCTGTATAGGGCCACCAATATTAATCCTGAAAAAATTGAAAAATAGCGGTATCGGATGGCAGACCTCCCAGTGAAAGAATCATTGAAATCGGATCAAAATCGGCTGCCTGAGAGAGAAAAAAAAATCATGACTTCAAATTAACCACCGGGTTTTCACGTCGTTTAAAAATAGAAAACACGAGCTCATATCTCGGAAGTATTGTGAGTGATCGAATTTCCGGTCAAACATTGGGTCAACCGAAAAGTTCGAATTTTTGAATATCCTGTTAACATTTGTTGAGGAATCCTCGTTCTATTCTGTTGGCCGAGTTTTACGTAAAGGTCAAAAGGAATTCAAACTGGCTAATCGATATCTGTCGTGTGAAAAAGTCAACCTTCTCCACTACATAGGCAATCGTCTGTTTGTAGTACGTGTTGGTCCTGTCCGAATAAATTCAACGACGACAGTTGTTATTTCAGGTCAGGATAAATTGAAGCCGAAATCGGATAAATCCGTCGATTCAATTGACACATCCCCGACGGTTCGAATTTTTCAAACTTGATATACCATGGTGGAAAAACTATTTTTAAATTTTTTTATTAGGCAGGTATCACTTGTATTTTTTTTTTTGCAATTTTGAATTGTTTATTGAAGTAGGTGCTTTGGTTGGGCGGGGATTAATCTTAAATATGTACGTTATAGAACATAATAAAATTGACATAATTATGTACCTACTTCTGAGGTTGAGTCAATAAAATTTAATCAAATTTTCATTATTATGCAGAATATTGTTTCAACTTTCCTTATCCAAAAAATTCGAAAATTCCGAAAAAATTCAATAATCTTGAAAACAATTTGATTTTTAGAAAAATGTAATTATTTTAGGGAATTTTTAACTTTGAAACTTTTGAGAATTTAATATAAAACATAAGGTGCCAGCGTTTCAAAAAAAATTTTTTGACCAAAATTCCAAATTTTAAAAGCTCCCGCTCTTTCATCAGATCTAACCCATTTCATCAAATCTGAGCTCTTTCATCAGATCGAAGATCTTCCATCAAATCTTACCTATTTGTACGGATCTAAGCTCTTTCTTTGGATTTAACCTCTTTCTTTGGATCTAACCTATTTCTTCAGGACTGAGCTCTTTCTTCAGATTGAAGCACTTCCTATAGATCTATGCTCCATCTTCAAATCCAAGAAATGCGCTCTTGAACTAATGTACCGTTTTTGACGTTTTTTGCAGGATTCAAACAATTAAGGAAAATAGACGAACGCCGATTTCAAAAATCTACACAGGCAGAACCGGTAGATTCAGACAAGTGGGACGTGGCTGGAGCTGTTGGAAGGTTTCCGAAAGGTAAGTTTTAGTAGGGATTTTACGATCAAATTTATTACCGCACCTGCACAGGGCGTGATGAAAGAATTCCTTTATTACGAGTCGAAGGGGGAACTTTTTCCCCATCGACTTGTATCCCGTCTCAAAAATAAGGTATAGGTACATCTGGAAATCGCTCGATTCCCAACGGTAGGTACAGATTTTTAGTGGTTTATTTTCCCGAATCAGGAAAGTTGAACATTCCTTCAGTTTCTCAAATTCACGTTTCAGGGCTGGATCGGAATCAGAAATAAAATATTAGCGCATATCAGAACTTGAACACCTTGTTTTACGCAACAGCAGCCTTCTAGTTGGAATTATACTGAATAAATGAACCGATTTCGATTTTTTTTTTAAAGCCACGACAATGACAATGCGTACTTGCTGAAGAAATATCTTTATCAATAGTATCACTTGGAATTGTAAAAATGCATCTTCGTCTTCCATTTTCCTACCCTGGCAATTTAACCACGTCGGGCACTGTTTTTTTTATGCTTCATCAGACATTTCAAGAGCCATGACAATGACATGGTATCCTGATGGCACATAGGGCGGGAATTTCCAAGCCCACTCACTGCAGCCAACGTAACATGAATTCCCTAAAAAATTCCCGTTTTGTGCTCACATCCCTCTTGGGCCATGACCGTGACCCAAATTGTTTTCGGGGGCCATGGCAATGACACAAATTGTTTTTGAGGCCATGGCAATGACCCAAATTTGAATAACACACAGCTCGAAGTTCACGAAATTGTTTATTTTTCTTTGCTGGTCGATGCTTCAAGTACCCTCTCAAAAGGTAGGTAAGTGAGAGAGAGAAAATTGAAAAACCAGGCTAAAAATGTTCGAGTCAATTTTGGTTCTTTCGATGTCGGAACGAAAACAGATGGTTCCCCACGACGGCCGTGTGATCGGGGCTTAAAATTTTTTTACCGGCACTATTTATACTAGGTAGGACGATAATAAACAGGGATTCGATCAGATCCTCAAGAGAGCTCTGCTGGATATTTTTTCGAAAAAAACCCTGAAAAAAAACCGGAGAAAAAGTGGGCCTCCAGACGCCGAACTTTCACCCAGCCAAGCATCTGGAGGATCCCCGGGCCGCAGATCTACGAGGTTAACAGCAAATTGAACTTGACAACTTACCGTCGCCGTGTGTCTGGCGGTAGACGATAAAACGACTGGCGAACTGCTCATGTTTGGCGATTTCAGGCCGAATCCCTAGAACATCCAGAGATGGAACACTGATTTGCGAGGACACCAAACACTTGCACGGAACTGGAGAAAATAATAGGCCGAAAAGAGAAGAACAGTGTTCCCAGGCAAATGGCGTAGGAGGGGTTCTCAAGTTTGCCGGAACCCCCACCCCCCTTCGCCGGAACACTATCTTTCTTCAGAACGTCAGAAAGACTGATAATGGAAGGGAATTTTCGCAAAGCCGAGTCCCCATTTCGAAATCGACTTTATCCTGCATACAGGATAGATATTCTTACTTGGGTAGCTTCGCCATCCTGCCCGCCTCCGCTTCCCAGGCAATTACCTATATTTTCGCGATTGTTCCCCTGATGACTCGAGGATTTAATTAAACGGGCGAAACGCACAGATCTAGTCACCGTCGGGGAGTTCGGAGTTGTAAACAAAGTGGGCGAAAAGTGGTTAGTGTTATCGGCCGTCGCTAGGGAGCAGCACTAGGCGACCGGGCGGCCATGGAGGTTGAATAAAACTAGTTCACCTCCTCCTTGACTTTCTTCGCTAATGATCAGGGTGGACACCCATTGAAGAAGAAAGTAGGATCCTGAACAAATATTCCGAATTCGAAATGAACGAAGTACGAATATCAGGTGTGAACATAATATATTCACAACTTTCCTATTCTTAGTTCATGGTGTTTTTCGACGTTTTGTGCTTATATCGATAGGAAACCAGTGTTGCCCAGATAACACAAAATTCTTACACATTTTGATGCGTACATTTTTTTAAAAATGCACCAATTGACCGATTTGGTGGCTAAAACTGTCAAAAATTTCAGCAGGGGGAGAAATTAATGGGCCGATTTAAAACTCAACCGTGAAAACCCTGATTTAATCAAAATAACAAAACGTTAAAACAATGTTGCGTGCATCAAACAAGTAGGCTGGTGGCGATAATTTTTTTTAAATTTCCCAAAAAACCGAACATTTAATATTCGTCTCCACCATCTTCATTATCAACAGAAAACTCCCCACCGACTTCTTCATAGTCTTTTTCCAGCGTTGCCAAATCTTCGCGGGCTTCGGAAAATTCGCCCTCTTCCATCCCCTCGCCCACGTACCAGTGGACGAAGGCCCTTTTGGCGTACATGAGGTCGAATTTGTGGTCCAATCGGGACCAAGCTTCAGCTATAGCGGTCGTGTTGGACAGCATGCAAACGGCCCGCTGGACTTTGGCTAAATCGCCACCCGGGACGACTGTAGGTGGCTGCGAGTTGATGCCAACCTAGAAATTTTGAGCAGAATTTGAATTAGAACGGGGCAGATAAAATATCTCAACAGAATAGAATTATAGAATATTATTTGAAAAAAAAAATCTCTTTCAGTCAACTTGAGCAACCTCAGTTTTTTAAGTTGCTTAAAAATTGTTCTTGTTGTGGTAAAAAAAAAGAAAACAAGAAAATAAATGTCTAAAATCCCCACCTTGAATCCAGTCGGGCACCAGTCGACAAACTGGATGGAGCGTTTGGACTTGATGAAAGCGATAGATGTGTTTACGTCTTTTGGCACGACGTCGCCGCGGTACAGCATACAACAAGCCATGTACCTGCCATGGCGCGGGTCGCATTTGACCATCTGGTTGGCCGGCTCGAAGCAGGCATTGGTAATGTCGCCTGAAATCAGCAGTTGATCGACTTCAAAAATTTGAGTCAGAGCAAAAAAAATTTGTAGTGCTACCGCATTTTGTATTTTTTTTTTTTGTCAAAACAACGATCGCACTATTAGGCAAAAAAGGCAACAATGCATGAAGGTAACCAGCAGTAAACTGTGTGGATTTGGAAAATGTTCAAAAATGTTGGGCGAGAGGGGACATTTTTTTGACCAGATAAAACGAAAAACGAGGGGTAAAAAAAAGAAATAAACCATATAAATGGGCACTGAACCGCAAAAAATTGAAAAGGCTAGGTTTCAACCAATTTTTTGAAAAAAAAAAACTCCGGGAGCTTTTTGCCTAAAAAGGAGCTAACCTTAATCTGGTTGAATCTGGCAACCCTGGTCATTATCTATATTTTTTGTCTCACTCTCGCTCACCATTGAATTTTTTTTACTTACTGACGGACAGCTGTTCGTGGAACGCCCTCTCTGATGAGATCACGGGGGCGTATGTGACTAGAGGAAAGTGTATCCTAGGAAATGGTACGAGGTTCGTTTGAAATTCTGTGAGGTCGACGTTGAGGGCGCCGGTGAACCTGAGCGAGGCCGTGATCGACGAAACTATCTGGCCGACCAGACGGTTCAAGTTCGTGTACGTCGGCCTTTCTATGGTGAGATTGCGCCGACAGATGTCGTAAATCGCTTCGTTATCGACGAGGAAGCCGCAGTCGGAATGTTCCAGCGTCGTATGTGTCGCCAGTACGGAGTTGTAAGGTTCGACGACGGCTGTCGATACCTGGAATGTAAAAAATCGGGGCGATTTACGGATTTTATACAAATTTTCGAAATTTTTAGAATTCTTTCTTGAAATTTTAATTTTTTTCAAAATTTCTCTTAAATGTTCAATTTTTTTTGAATTCTGAAATTTTTGTGTTTCAAAATTTACCTGTGGTGCCGGGTAAATGGCGAATTCCAGCTTCGATTTCTTGCCGTAGTCGACCGACAGGCGTTCCATGAGAAGCGAGGCGAACCCGGAGCCAGTACCGCCCCCGAATGAGTGGAAAATCAAAAAACCTTGAAGGCCTGTGCATTGTTCCGACAATTTTCGAATCCGATCGAGCACCTGGTCGACAATTTCTTTTCCGATCGTGTAATGCCCGCGGGCGTAATTGTTCGCCGCGTCTTCCTTACCCGTGATCAGCTGTTCGGGGTGGAAAAGTTGACGATATGCGCCGTTCCTCACTTCGTCTGTGACAAAAAACCGTGAGGCCCTTTTTACGATATGCTCGACTCTTGACCAATGACAAAACCCGGAGAACCATCTTTGAAATCATCCCGATCTGGTCATAAAGTCAAGTTATTGCAAATAAACAGGCTAAAACAAACATTATCACATTTTTAATTTTTATCGCACACATATACATAATAATTGTAAAACTAGGGAACCAAAAAATAAACAATTACCTAAAACTTGAAACAATGAAAAATTTGAAAAATAAATCACTAAAATTAAAGAATAAAACGATTGGATTCTTACCAACGACGGACGGCTCAAGATCTACAAAGGCTGCACGAGGTACATGCTTGCCATTTCCAGCCTCGGCGAAAAACGTCGTAAAAGAATCATTGCCTCCTATAGAATCTTGTTTGTCGGGCAACATGTAACCATCGGGCCCGATTCCATGCTCGAGGCAATAGAGCTCCCAGCATGCGTTGCCCATTTGCACTCCGGCCTGGCCGACATGAACGCTGATGCACTCTCGCTGGAAAAATGCATTCCATCAAATGCGTTGCAAACGGGGTGTAATGGGAGATGGGTGATGTGGGTGGTATGGGTGATATGGATAGTATGCTTGATATGGGTGATTTGAGTGATGTGGTTGATAAGGGTGGTAGGGTGATGTGGGTGGTATGGGTAAGTGGGTGGTAGAGGTAGTATGGGTGGTAGAGGTAGTATAGGTGGTAGAGGTAGTATGGGTGGTAGAGGTGGTATGGGTGGTAGAGGTGGTATGGGTAGTAGGGGTGGTTGATTGGTAGGGGTGGTGTGGGTGGTAAGGGTAATATGAGTGGTATGCTGATATGGGTGGTAGCGGTGATAATGGTTATATGGGTGGAATGGATGATAGGGTTGATATGGGAGGTATGGGTGATATGGGTGGTATGGGTGATATGGATGGTATGGTTGATATGGGTGATTTGAGTTATGTGGTTGATAAGGGTGGTAGAGTGATGTGGGTGGTATGGGTGAGTGGGTGGTATAAGTAGTATGGGTGGTAGGGGTGGTATGGGTGGTAGGGGTGGTAGATTGATAGGGGTGGTGTGGGTGGTAAGGGTAATATGAGTGGTATGCTGATATGGGTGGTAGCGGTGATAATGGTTATATGGGTGGAATGGATGATAGGGTTGATATGGGAGGTATGGGTGATATGGGTGGTATGGGTGATATGGATGGTATGGTTGATATGGGTGATTTGAGTGATGTGGTTGATAAGGGTGGTAGAGTGATGTGGGTGGTATGGGTGAGTGGGTGGTATAAGTAGTATGGGTGGTAGGGGTGGTATGGGTGGTAGGGGTGGTAGATTGATAGGGGTGGTGTGGGTGGTAAGGGTAATATGAGTGGTGTGATGGTATGGGTGGTAGCGGTGATAAGGGTTATATGGGTGGAATGGATGATAGGTCCGGTATGGGAGGTATGGGTGGTATGAGTGATATGGGAGGTATGGATGGTAGGTTGATAGGGGTTGTATGAGTGATAGATAATATGGGTGATACAGGTGGTAGGTGTGATATGGATGGTATGGGTGACATGGGTAATACGGATGGTATGGGTGATTCGAGTGATGTTGGTGATGGATGATGGGTAATATGGGTAATAAGGGTGGTATGAGTGATGGCTGAAATGGGTGCTATGAGGGGTATGGGTCTAGGGGTGATATGGATGATGGGCGTAATTCGTTAAAACCTGTTGAAAGTTTTAAGGTACGGTTTCAACGTATTCTTTTGAGAATTTAGGCCCATTTTGCGCTTGGTCATAAGTCATTTTGTCATAAGTCAAATTTATTTTTAAAGAAGAATTTCCGGAAATTCCCCGAAAAATTGAAGGTTTGCTATATACCAATACCTATGTTGTTTACCCATTATACTATAATTTATTATAGATAATTAAATTATATAAGTTTACCCATTATACATCATGGAATGATTCTATTTCATAAAAAATTCGATTAATTTCGAAGTCAATAAGAACGCTGTTAAAACTCTGCCCTCTTGATAAACTAATTCTGCCTGAACTGACAATTCTTGGTGAAACCTCAGTTCATATTCTTCAATCTTAAATACTTTGAACTTTTTGCAGTTATGGACTGAAGGCTTAGGTGGTTTCGTAGAGCAACAAAAATGTTGCAAGTCTAAGCATGCACTACAATGTTTTGAGGTAACACGCGTCCTGTTCTGGCAGGCGTCCTTCGGTTAAGAATCATTACGCCTGAATGCCGATTAATTTTTTTTAAAGGGTATTATTTTAAATAATTTTTTCCAATCCTAACCGAATTTTGAATTTGTTGCTTATCCCGATCCAATATGGCTCCTACATTTTGCAAAATAAGACAAATTGAAAAATAGCAGTACTACACCTGCAGCATCACAAACGTATAGGTATCACAAACATCCTATAAAAATATAGCACTAATATAGCGAAAATTTTTAATTGCAGGTAGATACCGAAAAGCCACAGGATTCCTGGAAATTCGAAAAAATCACATCTACCAATCTAATTTGTTCAATACCCGGATATTCTGCAGGTGGTTCCACGTGATTAATTCAAGTACAACACTAAACGAGCAATTAAAAAAAATTAACTTACCATTTTCTCGGCTTGAAATCTTGGGTAGTGTGAAATAATTTAAAATTTTGTTTAAAACTTGAAATCTTCTCTGCCGCAATGAGGAGAGAGAGCTAATTTCATGAAGCGCAATCAGGTATCGTTCGACTCGGAGCTGCAACGGCTGAGTGATGATACCAAACAGCACATTACACGTCACAGTCGCGCACTTGCGCAGTACCCAGTGCGCAGTCACATGTATGATCAAGAATGCGAAGAGAGACGCGATCTTTGCACTATTCACCGATTCGGTAATAATCCAGGTTCTCATTCATGAAATAGTTTGTTATATTTAGTGTTATTTTAAACTTTTTTCAAACTCAGTGGACAGTCAAATCATTGGGCAGATTGACACCATTCGAAGGCCCCAAAGTCGCTCCAAAGGTTTCCAAAAAATTATACGCAACTCGTTCAAAGAAATTGTGGAAAGTATTTCGGAGAATAAGGCGCAGCGGATCTACCTGACCTTCAAGACATCCAAGCTTCGCTGGTCGGCCATCGAATGAAATCTACGCTTAAATCGCCAAAATGAGCAGACACGCTGAACGAATGATGAAAAATCAAAAGAAGCTCGATTTATTCAACATTTTAACATAAAAAAAAGCCAGATTGAATTGAAAAATAAATGTTTTCGTCACTGATTTCGCAACGACTCGCTGGCAAATTGTACAGAAGCTGCTATCTTCAATTTGTCGGTTAGAACATAACTGCTTTTGACATGAGTCGCTAGACTTCAGGGCGAGGGTGTTCGTAAGGTGCTGCCCCTGGCGGTCACCCCCTGAACCGCGACCCCCTCATCAATTTATTCAGGCCTTCATTTTTCAGCTAATTAAAAAATATAACGACTTTTAATGTTTTGTATCAATAATGTCCTATAATGTCCAAAAATTATCCTAAAGAAATAATTTTTATTTCATTTCTTAAACCTCAGAAAGACGAAAAAAAAAAAATTGTACGCATACCTACGTTAACTAAAAACTTTTTTCCGCGAGCAGGTAATTTTATTATATTATTAAGAATCACACTCTCATTTCGACTTCATTTTATAGCCGGCATATTAGAATATTCATTCACACAAAAAATACGACGGGTAGTAAAAGTTTCATGTTTATTTCTATTGATGGAAAGAAGAGTTTTTATAAAATCGAGACGATTTCACGTACCCACTAATAAAAGTTATAATTTATCATGAAAAATTCAACTTATGTGCTAAAGCATACCTAGCACAAACGTCATCCCGGAATTTCAGTTGGTTAATGGAAATCTCAAAAGAGGTAACTATGAAAAAGAGTCAGTTCTGAAAAAAGGCGAAAAAGAGGGAAACAAGGTGGTGGAAAAGAGAGGAAAAAGGTGGAACATTATGGAAAACTCGGCTCATTAGTATGAGAAAAATGAATCATTGAGAAGGAGAAAAGTTGAAACTGGAAGCCAGGGCGGGCGACTTCAAAAAGTGAAATAACATTATTTTAAAAGTTGCCTCATTTTCTTCCGCCAACTTTCAAAAGTTTTCGGACCAAGTCGAATCATTTTTCCCATCATGATAATAATTATTGAAGAAGAAATATTATACAGTAAGTACCAAATTTAAACTGACTCCTGAGCAGGATTTCCAAAGAAAGCTAAAATTTGTAGTTTCAGCCTGCACTGTGAATATCAAGAAATACGGCATCACGATATTGAGTTTTTCTTTTTTTATACATTAAATTTTATCGATAATGTTGATTTTAATAATGTACCTTTATTTATTTATTCAAGGTACAAAATCATAGCTATTCGGAAATTTATTGAAGAAAAAATCAATTCTTTTGGTTCATTTTTCTATAGAAATGAACCTTTGTAATCGGTCAGGAAAAAAAAAAATTTTAACACCCCCTCAAAATTTGTTGGTTTACGTTTCAAGGGGTGTAGAATCCGAATCTGCAATAAAAATTTTTTGTCCGTCCGCCGTCCGCCGTCCACCGTCCGCCGTCCGCCGTCCGCCGTACGCCGTACGCCGTCCGCCGTCCGGGGTTTTTCAGGGGGAAGGAGTTATCGAAAAATTTTGAAATTTTTACCAAAAATCAAGTTCCGTATCTAGTTGGTCCTAACATCTCGACAGAACCCTACCTTAATTTTAAGGCCAGTAAAACAGCTGTTGAAGTGGGAAAAAATTCGTGTTTTTCTGGAAATTTGAAACATAGGCATGTGACGCATCATTTTCTATAGATTTTTCTATGCTGAATCGAATGAGACCATCGCCACGCCGGTAGCTCCAACCGTTCAGGATTTATTGCAGTTTTAGTGAGACATTTTTGAGTTTTTCAAAATTTCTACAATTCTTAATAACTCGAAAACTACTCGAGCCACAAAATTCGTTTTCCACTCGTTGGAATCCCCACAAAAACTTCTGTCCTCCCAATATCTTCAATTTAAAGAATTTGGTCGAATTACACAAATCAGCAAAACAAAAATTGGAAAAAGTTGGGAACTCGGCATCGGTTCTTAGATACAGTTGATTGATCTACTTACGACCACTAGCCTATGACACCAACAAAGTGACGCACTCACACTAGGCCAGTTGCGCTTGGCAACGTGAGAGCGAGTCAAGCTTCAACAATGGTTCTGAGGCATTCTTGACGCATTTTTAAGTTAATTATTATAAATTTTATTTAATTATAAAATAATATATAAATAATAATAATAAATAAATTTATTTAATTATTCAGAGAATTTAATAATTATTATTATTCTGTTAGTTACGTAGGTAAATAAGAATAGATTAAATGATGATTTCAACAAAAATTAACGACGCGCTGCGTTGAAAAGATAGATAGGTAGGTCAAGCAAGGAGGACCAAGCAAAGAGGATGATTATTTTTTGCCGGGTTGAAAAAACGTTTTTTCAAATCCCCACCTAGAACAACAATTTATACTGAAATTCTAGAATAATAACAACTAAATTCCGTGTTTGAGGAGAACCTATATATCGTAAGATTTGTCTTTGCAATCGAAAAATGAACCCCTGTGCAAAATTTGCAGAGTTCTTCGGCTACACCAAAAACTGATGTGCACATGCCACTGATCTACTTAGCAGCGTTTTTTTCTATTCCTCCTGGTAATGCTTGCGTCGTTAAACAAAAAATTAAAATTTTCGAGAAAATCCTGCGAAACCCTAATATCTGAGAAAAGGAAAGCAGTAGTGACACATCAAGATTTTGAGGAGATGCAATGACAAAAACGAAATAAATTAACGACTTTTTACCAAAAGTCGGAGAATTTCATCCAGAGAATATTCGCGCATTTAAACGCTAGATAAATTGCGGACAACCTGTTTTTCGTTTCTCGCTTCAGCTGGGGGCGTTTTTAATTTTTCTTCCCCGATCTTCACAAATGAGTGCAAAAAGCGAAGAGCTTTCGAAGGCGTCTGACGATTAAAAAACGGCCGTCCAAAGATCAAAGCATTTTCCCACTAGCACTCGAGGGGTGCAAAGACTTCAATTATCTTCGAGGAAAAGGAGGGGTAAAAAGTGGCGACTTGTCACACGTTGAAGAGTCGAGGTAAAAGAAAAAAAAGAAGAAAAAAAAGAGTTCACCTCTGCGCAGTGTCGATTTTTCAATGGTCGAGGGCGTCTCCTGCTTCAGGCTATCTGGTTTAGCAGATGGATTAAAAATGAAAAATAAAAAATATTCTTTGTCAATCGTCCTTCAACCTTCAATAACTATTTGGAAAATCGTGATGTTCGAAAAAAATCGTGAATCGATCCTCGAACTTTGATTTTTGAAAAAAAACCTTGGATCAATCCTCAGCCTTTTATTTTCAAGAGCAAATCGGCATCCAACCTTGGATTTTCGAGAAAATTGCCTCCCTCAATGCATGTCGGATCATCGAGAATATCGAGTGCCAAATATCGATACTAAAATATCGAATATTGAGGGCAATTGATCGATTTTTCAAATACGATATCGCATCCCTCTGCCTAGGGCTTCGATGAAGGACCATCTTATGGACATCAGGAACACCGTAGGTTAGGCTACTTGTGTGTAACAGTGCGTCTACGCGGCAGTGCGTCAAAAAAATAGTCCGCGGCAAAGCGTCGAAAAATTGTTGTCAGCCCATCCGTCGAAAATTACATTTGGGTCAGCCCGTCATACGATTAATGTAATCAATAGTTCTTCGACGGTGTGACTCGCTTCTCATTTTCGACGCTTTGGCGGAAGACATTTTTCGACGCACTGCCGCGTAGACGCAGTGCCGCACCATCAGGCAAACAATCATTTGCATGTTTTAACCGCAGGTAGAAAATCTACGGTGAGGAATTGAGCATCGCGGGGTGACATCCGAAGCGGCAGTGACCTTGCCTTGGATCAATGCTGTTTTTTCCACCCTCGTTTTTTCTTCGGATGGGGAGATGAAGATTCCCGCTCATTGTTCGGCCGCAAGATTTCCCGGAAGGAAAACCGACTTTTGGAAAAATTGTAGACGGCATTGCAGCATTTTTTGCAAACTAAAACGGAAAATCCTCTTGGCAAAAAAATAAGCAATGACAAAATCTTATAACGGTAATAATGAATTACTAATTACAAAATTTGTATTTTGTATTTGTATTATTACAAAATATTTAATATTGAAAATCGATCGTTAGCTCGGATCATGTAAGCATGTACTTATGGCAATTAATTCCAAGTCAAAGAAAGATAAATTCAAGTATCCTCTGGTAAGAATGGTGAGGGAATCGTATCATCAATTTTACAACCCTGCCAAGTGATTTGTTAAAAAACGGACAGGCGGTCACCGACTAGAAGGTCATCGGATCCGGTAAAACAATTTATTTTCTCGATCTCGCTTCGAAAAACACGAGAGATTCCATTTCCTGCGGAATTGAGGATCTCATTTTCACCGGAGTTTCATTTGTTCCCGGGCCGAGAGGAAACGATCGGTCCGAAGAAACTAACGATTCGTCGAGGGTGCAGACAGCTAGCAAAGCTAACGAGTCAATGGGAAAACAATTTTTCTCCTTCCAACTTACCCGATGAAAAGGTTCGCTCCAGAAGCGTAAAGGCGTTTTAGTGCTTTGCGCATGCGCAGAGAAAGGTTTTGTAAAGTCGGCCACGCACTATCCGATTGCTGGCTGTTGGAATAATTCCAATTCACAATTATTGTGATGAACATCAATTCATAATATCGTCGGTGATGAATTGGACCTGTATCTCCAATTTTGTACCTGATGATATGATATGATATATGATATGATATGATATGATATGATATGATATGATATGATATGATATGATATGATATGATATGATATGATATGATATATGATATGATATGATATGATATGATATGATATGATATGATATGATATGATATGATATGATATATGATATGATATGATATATGATATGATATGATATATGATATGATATGATATGATATATGATATGATATGATATGATATGATATGATATGGTATGGTATGGTATGGTATGGTATGGTATGGTATGGTATGGTATGGTATGGTATGGTATGGTATGGTATGGTATGGTATGGTATGGTATGGTATGGTATGGTATGGTATGGTATGGTATGGTATGGTATGGTATGGTATGGTATGGTATGGTATGGTATGGTATGGTATGGTATGGTATGGTATGATATATGATATGGTATGGTATGGTATGGTATGGTATGGTATGGTATGGTATGGTATGGTATGGTATGGTATGGTATGGTATGGTATGGTATGGTATGGTATGGTATGGTATGGTATGGTATGGTATGGTATGGTATGGTATGGTATGGTATGGTATGGTATGGTATGGTATGGTATGGTATGGTATGGTATGGTATGGTATGGTATGGTATGGTATGGTATGGTATGGTATGGTATGGTATGGTATGGTATGGTATGGTATGGTATGGTATGGTATGGTATGGTATGGTATGGTATGGTATGGTATGGTATGGTATGGTATGGTATGGTATGGTATGGTATGGTATGGTATGGTATGGTATGGTATGGTATGGTATGGTATGGTATGGTATGGTATGGTATGGTATGGTATGGTATGGTATGGTATGGTATGGTATGGTATGGTATGGTATGGTATGGTATGGTATGGAATGGTATGGAATGGCATGGCATGGCATGGCATGGCATGGCATGGCATGGCATGGCATGGTATGGTATGGTATGGTATGGTGAATCCGCCTTATGGCCGAAACGTTTGGACTCAAGTGTCGTTCCCGGGGCGTTTCCTATCAAACCATGCGTTGCGCATGCGTATAGCACCTAAAACTGCTTACGCTCGCGCTCCCGGAACAAACCTATCGGAAGTCCCCGGAACCGATTTTGACCCGTAAACCTGCCCATGTCTTCAGACACGATTTTGCGAACTTTACCCCGCCATCACAGCAAGAAACGACTACTTCCTCATCGTTCAACCCTTCAGACTTCCCCTTCGAGTCCCATCTATTCAAATGCACATGTTTTTATGTCCTTTCCACTGGAGAAATGTCGTGTCTCAGGTGCAGTAAACGCGCTCGAGGGCCACCCCTCCTTCCAAGCTGAAACCCTCCAGGACAAGAGGCCTATGTAGTCTCTTTCGGAGATTAGAGACCGTAAATTTTAGCAGGGAACGTACACCGAGAAGGGGATGATGCAGAAATGAAGGAGAATACCCCACGGCAGCCCCGGGGAGATAAAGTGGATGAGATGGCCAAGCCAATGATAGTAGATCGCTGGGAAACTGCAAACAGCCATTAGCAGCGACATCTTGCATCACAGCAAAAAAACCTTACCTACCAGAAGTTCCAGAGAAGAACTGCGATAACGTAGTTTACGTAATTCCGTATTTAGCTATCGTAAAACGGTATTTCAAATCCGAGCGGGTTCGAGGATCTAGAAGACCATTTAAATTTGTTTTGAAAATGCATAGCAGAACGGATTCGGCAATTCTACCCTACAGGGTATTCAAATTTATGGTCTTGCTCCGAGAGTCAATTCTTCACATTATATAGTACGATTTCTGTTCTATTCATTTTTTTCTGAGCCCCAGGAAAAGTAGAATTTTTACATTTTAAGATTTTTTTCTTGTTCTAAACTTTGTCCCAGTAAAAAGGCCTAATTCCATCAAACACTTGCGAAATTACAAAAATGAAGATACCTTTGGAAAGCCCGTAAAAGTGCCTATAATCTCACGGTATTCGCAGCGTTTTAATATTGAGGCCGCCAAAAATCGGATAAAAGATAAGAGCTGTTCAGTTTTTGAAAATTACCATTTTTTCATCGTGCGTTCAAGGCTAGACAAAAATGGAAAAATCCTGATCATGTTCCGGGAAATACTGGTTTAAAATGTCAGCTTTCCAACGGTATAATCATTTTTTTATTTACCTTGCTGATTAAAGAAGCAATCGATGTTTGGAAGCCGAAACTTTTTTTTTCCTGCTCAAATCTCGGTTTTTGCATTCGAACTTCGATTATTTCTTCAATAACCAAGGTAGGTAAATTCAAAAATGATTATACCGTTGGAAAACTGACATTCTAGAGCAGTGACGGAACGTGAGCGGGATTTTTCCATTTTTTCTAGTCCTAAACGCAGGATAAAGAAATAATTTCTTAATCACAATTATTGTGATTTTCAAGACTAATTTTTTTCTAAACAATTTTCGACTTTGGCCTCGATTTTTAGCTTATTTAACTTTATGTTAGAACTTTGAAAATACCGTAAAATGATAGGGAATTTAACGGGCTTTCCAATGGTACCCTCATTTTTGCCATTACTCCAAGATTAAAGAGATCTACGGTCATTTGACCGGAACTAAGTCGAACTAACCTTCGTCGTAAAAACCTTCAAAGTGAAAAAAGTACACTTTTCCTTGGGCTCACAAAAAATTTTATAGAACGATAATTGTAGCAAATGAGTTGAAAAATAAAAATTCATAAGCTCCCCTAGGGCTCTCAAAAAATTTGATAGAACAAAAATTGTAGGAAATGTGCTAAAAAATCTAATTTTATGAGCTTCTTTATTTGGGGTGGCAAAATTCGAAATGTTTGCCTCGAAATAAAAAATCAAACATTAGATGCTTATATAGATTCTATGTTTCAGCTCATTGGTACATCAGTACCGAAAGCATCAGCTTGGCCGTCTGATTCCTTCCGGACTGTCTGGCTGTTATCTGATGCAGACTCGCTTCGGGGTCTTTCACCCTCTCGGCTCTGTAATCCGTCCGATAGCCAATGGCGATTTGTCTTTGGCCCTCTACAAGGTGTGTTCTGTTTTTCCATACATGGAAAAGTACATGTACTGTGCTACCATGACTGTTTTTCCGATTTTGGATCAATGTTTTGCCATGAATATTCAAAAGTGCCAAAAAAAAAATTGAACTTTTCGACGAAAAATGTTCGAAGGACGCTTTGCGATATTCTCTCACGATTTCTTTCTAGAACAAATCGTACCAAGCGGGACAGCTTATTGAGATTTTTCCTCGCTATTTTTCGAGTAGAAGCTCCTCTAGGTTATTTTGGATGTTACAATTTTCAAAAAAGATTTCAGCTGATCCTAACATATCGACAAGAACAATCGTCCGACTCGATCCGACCTCATACCCACACGGGAGGGCTAAAGCATCGCCGCACACCCCACTCAGATTAAAAAAAAGGGCTGCTCACCCCTCGAAAATGCTCAGCTGTGTGTCGTACCCCACCGGCCCCTCGCCCTGGACGCGAACGCTTTCTCGTTATAGATTTTTTAAGGGCTTCTCTCTCATCCAGAGCTCCGCATCGCGAGGGTGAGGTCTGCCAGTGTAAAAAACGCCCCTACCCCCTGCGCCGCGTGAAAGACGGAGACGGAAGGCGAGCGATAAGTGCGTGAAAGGGAGACGGAACGATTCTCGTTCTCCGAGGTTGACTAGGGAAGGAACATAATCATAATCGCTAATCGATATTCAGACTTCACCCTCGCATCTCTAGGCTGGGGCCCTCGACCGTTTTTTGCCTCATCGGGAGAGATAGAGAGAAAATTAAACGCGAGCCAGGAATCTAACGAATGATATTTCGAGCAAGTAATAGGTAATACCTATTTTTGTCCTATTTTTGTTGGTTGTTTTGATCGGTTTTGGGGTTATGCGCCATTTTTATTAAGGTATTTTTCTTCTTTTGAATTCAGTTCCAAAAGGCAAACATTAGTAAAAAACATTTAGCATAAACAAGTATTTAGAGGACGATTTTGTTCAGGAAGGTAGTAGGTACCAAAGAATCTAAACGATATTATAGCACGTAATTTATCTTTACCTCTCTATATTCATCTATACATAAGCTGATTAAATGGGGCAAGTATTCTGAAATTGACAGCTTCTTGAACGGTTTTTTCCGAAGTGCAGTTTGTGTGTACTAGTATTTCGAGAAGAAAATGATTTTTTCGATTTTTAATGTTTGAACCGCAATTGCGGAGATTTGATTACGATAGTACACTTTGGTTGCATGAAATTTTGCACTGGATTCAAAAATATCCTAAAAAGGTAGAAAAAGTGGTTTTGAACGGGAGAAATGTCGTTTTCACGATTCAATGTACGGTTTTTTGGATTTTTTTGAAAATTTGTATGAAGGAAAGAGGTTGAGGTAGGAAAAACCGGTTGGTGGCAATTAATCGCATTTTTTGTTATAGTTTTACCCGATTTTACCCAATCGTATTACTGACAGTGAATGATGCCCTTGACCATAACACGATTGATGATCGTGATGAAAATAATAATTAAAATAAGCATTCCTAGATCTGGTTATAGATTGATAGATTGAAGAATCTAGACCTGTAAAATTTACATTTTTACACGCACATTTTTACGAATTTACATTTTTTCTATTTTATAGAACGTAGGAACCGTAGAAAAACTCTCCTCGATTGGATTTGGCATAAAAAAGAAGAAAAAAGAACATGAGAGAGCTCAATTTTGAAACGTTAATGTTAATACTACTGTTAACGCAACTGTTTCTCGATGATTGGTTTTCCAAGTCCCCATAATAATAGAAGCTGATGTATTTTTTTCTGTAATACAGGGCAGCCAAACACCCCAGGATACAATGGACCCACCAGGAAAGATACAAAGACATACGTATCATCAGAACTGGATAGGATTTGTCAGCACAATAAGGGGAGGGGGTAGAAATAACTTTAGAGGGGTCAGTTGAGCGATTTCCAATGAAAATCGACAATGGACGGCGATGGACATCCTCGTACCCCCCGGTTTACATATGCTTAATGTTACTGGTCCGGCAAAAACTACCCCCGAAATGTTTTTCCAAAGGTCATTCCGACATGGCCGTAACAGAAACGGATGATCGCCCCCGGCAGACTTCACGCCGAAGCTCTCACCCCCAAAAGCAAACAAAACAGGTTCCGGTCCCGTTGTCCGTTGTCTCGTCGCCCTTTTCAGAAAAGGACGAAGAGCTAATCCGCTTTTCTGGCTGGACACCTTCGACCACCGGCGATGACCCCTGGAAATGCCTTCGACAAGTCCTATTCGTGTCGACCCTCCCCCGTGGTTGAGGGGTTTTGAGCGATTTTGGGAAAAAAGTGCGCTTATCTCACATCAGGAGACACTTGACTCTGGATGGCTGAGAGAATTCTGGACACAAATGGTTCGAAGCTTCTACGGATCAAGGGATACGTTATTTTGCGTACATTTCCGGTCATTTATTGCGATGAATTCGAACAAAATGCATTTTTATATTCAAGGGCATGCCAATTAGGAAGTTTCAATTGAGGATTCTTCACTTCAAATACGTACCATGGAAGAGGGAGGCGAAAATGGTCCCCAAAAATTTTCTGGAATTCCTTCATATAACCACAACACTCACATTGAAACCGAAACTCAAACTCATAATCGAAATCGAAGTCAAACTCACAATGGAACAGAAACTCAAACTCATAATCAAAATCGAAGTCAAACTCACATTGAAACAAAAACTCAAACTCATAATCGAAATCGAAGTCAAACTCAAATTGAAACAAAAACTCAAACTCATAATGGAAATCGAAGTCAAACTCACATTGAAACCGAAACTCAAACTCACAATCGAAATCGAAGTCAAACTCACAATGAATCCGAAACTCTAACTCATAATCGAAATCGAAGTCAAACTCACATTAAAACAAAAACTCAAACTCATAATCGAAATCGAAGTCAAACTCACATTGAAACCGAAACTCAAACTCACAATCGAAATCGAAGTCAAACTCACATTGAAACACAATCTCAAACTCATAATCGAAATCGAAGTCAAACTCACAATGGAACGGAAACTCAAACTCATAATCGAAATCGAAGTCAAACTCACAATGGAACAGAAACTCAAACTCATAATCGAAATCGAAGTCAAACTCACAATGAAACAGAAACTCAAACTCATAATCGAAATCGAAGTCAAACTCACATTGAAACCGAAAATCAAACTCATAATCGAAATCGAAGTCAAACTCACATTGAAACCGAAAATCAAACTCATAATCGAAATCGAAGTCAAACTCACAATGGAACAGAAACTCAAACTCATAATCGAAATCGAAGTCAATCTCACAATGAAACAGAAACTCAAACTCATAGTCAACTCTAAGTCGAACAGTATTATGAGTTGAAGTTTGACTTCGATTTCGATTATGAGTTTCAGTTTCTGTTCCATTGTGAGTTTGACTTAGATTTCGATTATGAGTTTCAGTTTCTGTTCCATTGTGAGTTTGACTTAGATTTCGATTATGAGTTTGAGTTTCGGTTTCACTGTGAGATTGACTTCGATTTCGATTATGAGTTTGATTTTCGGTTTCAATGTGAGTTTGACTTCGATTTCGATTATGAGTTTGGGTTTCTGTTTTATTGTGAGTTTGACTTCAATTTTGATTATGAGTTTGAGTTTCTGTTTCATTGCGAGTTTGACTTCGATTTCGATTATGAGTTTGAGTTTCTGTTTCATTGTGAGTTTGACTTCGATTTCGATTATGAGTTTGAGTTTCTGTTTCATTGTGAGATTGACTTCGATTTCGATTATGAGTTTGAGTTTCTGTTTCATTGCGAGTTTGACTTCGATTTCGATTATGAGTTTGAGTTTCTGTTTCATTGCGAGATTGACTTCGATTTCGATTATGAGTTTGAGTTTCTGTTTCATTGTGAGTTTGACTTCGATTTCGATTATGAGTTTGAGTTTCTGTTCCATTGTGAGTTTGACTTCGATTTCGATTATGAGTTTGAGTTTCGGTTTCATTGTGAGTTTGACTTCGATTTCGATTATGAGTTTGAGTTTCTGTTCCATTGTGAGTTTGACTTCGATTTCGATTATGAGTTTGAGTTTCTGTTCCATTGTGAGTTTGACTTCGATTTTGATTATGAGTTTGAGTTTCTGTTCCTTTGTGAGTTTGACTTCGATTTCGATTATGAGTTCTAGTTTGCTATTCTTTGTGAGTTTGACTTCGAGTTTGATTATGAGTTTGAGTTTACGTTTCTGTTGTGAGTTATGACGTCGAGTTTGATTATGAGTTTTGCCATTCCTCCTCCCCCTCCAAATTTTTCGGAATTTCCTCACACGAGCACTACGAAAGTGTAATATTTTCATGATCAACACGGTAGGTATCCACATGCTACCTACAAATATTCTGTTTCCTGATGTTGATAAGCTAATGTTGGTTGTCAAAAGTGATTTAATTTTTGGCGTTGGCCCCCCTCCTCCCAATTAAAATTCTGCTCCACTTACTGATTCCAAGTCATTAAATTTGGGGATAGTTAGTATTGGTTATAGTTGGCATAAGTGGCTAGAATTTGTGATCTAGAGCTATTAAAATTCAAAATGTGAAAGTTTGAGGTAAAAAAAAATGACAAAAAAGGCAAAAAGCCATTTTCCGACCGATTCTTGATATTTTAAGTTCTGTATCAGGGCATAAATTGCTACGAGGTGGCATCGTATTACTTTATCCACACGTACTCGACTTGCCCGCTGTAGCAAAATAGTGGCGCGATGACAAGAACGGAAAAAGGGAAACTCGGGCTAAAGAAGGGAAAAAAACTCGATGAACAAAGAAAATGGGAAAAGTAAAGAAGAAAACGGACGAAACGAAGAAAGGATAACGAAGGCTCGGGGAATTAGGGAAAAAGGCGAAGGGGAAGGAAGAACAAGTTTTCTCTCCTGTAACATAATTGAGGCGCCCAAGCTAGCGCGAGCCGCCAGAGCTGCTAACATAACAAGGTTTCCTTTGTCATTCCTTTTCTCTCGAAAAGAGCTCGCTCGTTTCGAAGACGAAGAAAAAAAAAAAAAAAGAAAAAATGTGTGGGGAGAAGGGATGATTATTTTTCCAGCCAAAGACGCGCGAGACCTTGCGAATGGCGCTGGTCGTGGGCTGGTGGAGATGAAAGGAACCTCGTTTCTTTGTAGGCTTCACGATTTAGCGGGTTATAAGGTGAAACGCGATGGGGTTGGAGAAGTAACGCTACCTACGTTCCCCTTTCATCTGGAGTCGCATCTGCGCGCCATTGTGCGCCAAGTTGATGCGACACATGAAATTGCCGCGCGCGCCGTGAAGTAATGCGCCTTCGGCGGAAAAAATGGCGGAGTCGCGTAATTATTGCATTTGGAGCAATGGACGGTTGTCTTGGAAACGTTGTTTTTGTAAAATGTGTCTTTCTGCCATTCTGGAGTAACATCCGAACCCTGAAAATTGTTATTTTCTGGCGTCTACTTATAAGTAGAAGCAAGAAAATAACAGTCTATAAATAGGACTATAAATAGTCCAATAAATATGCGATCAAAAGGAGCGATTTGGATAAAATAGAAATATTATTTGAGAAAAATAGTTAACCAGTTGAAATTCGGCTGAAAAACATTCGCAGAAACGCATTATTTCTTTGAATAACAAATCGAAAAGCCATCGCAGCCTACCTTACAAAGCCTGTAACTTTTGAACGAATAAAGCTACCGATTTAGCATTTGCCCCGTTCGATTCAGCATGAAAAAGCAATCAAAATTTGATGACAAAAATTGAGATTTTGGAAAAACTCAATTTTTTCAAGATTTCAACCAGTTTTCCAGAGGGTTGACCGATTGGCTTGGATGAAGAATTGGTCGACGGTTTATTCAATAATAAACCACTGTAATCGCCCAAGAAAAAAAATTTCTATCTGAAAATTTCATGGTTTACGGTTCAAACGGTGATGGATCCGAATCTGCAATAAAAAATATCCGTCCGTCACCGTGAACACTTTCTCCCAAACGGCTGGGGATTTTTTTCGAAATTTTCAGGAAAAATCAACTTGCCCCTTATGCCAACTTCTCCCAGTTTCCATCCCTCCTGCAGGCAGGACCAGAAAGAGGTCCAAAAATCAAGATTCCGACAAACAAGTGATATTTCAACGAATTCCTTCGATACGCTACTTAATTTTTTGATATCCTGCCCAAATATAGAGCAGTTAAACGTCTCAGGTATCCCATATTGTTTTGCATGCTTACAACAAGGCATTGTTTGACCTCCGGATCAAGACATTAAGGACATGCATCCCGTTTTCTTCGCCCTCGCATGTTTTTTGGTCCTTTTTTTGCCTCGACCCCTGGCGCTTGGATCTCGTGGTGGAATCACATATCGTTTAATCCACCCCTCGAGCTCCAGGTCCAGACCCTGGGCCGGGGGAGTTTGTTCTTTCCTTGCAACCCCCTCAGGTACGTCGTGACTCTTTTTTTCACAGCTCACCCCAACCATCTGCTCTGGGGCACGTGCTTTTTTTATATCGAACCCCCTCGTCGCTATTGTTCACAGACCCTAGAGTTTTTTTCTTGTGACTCGTTGCGTTTTTTCCGTACCGGAGGGAGTCTCCCCACACGATCCTGACGAACAGCCGTCCTAGAGTTTTGGGTATTCGGACTCTTTGGGGATCAGTGTGTCACTAGTGGCAAGGCCGAGCAGTTCGAAAATGGACCGGTTCCTCGCATTTAGGCCGATTAAGGATCAACTTCAGGAACTGGACTATGGATAACGTGCAGGTGACTTCACGTCAAGACGAAAATGGCATCCAGAATGCGCCCATGGGCGCTGATGACCTGGTGAGTCCAAAAATGTTTTTAATGTAAAAATCGTCTTGCAGGAGCCAAACTGGAGCGTATGAAATTCCTAAAATTTGGGGCCGAATTTCTAAAACGTGATTTTTACTTCCATATTTACATAGTAACTTTCACATTCACTTCCAGAACAAGTGTCTGTGGTCATTTACAAAAATGGCCATATCTCCCACGATTCTCAATCTTTTTTCAAATTTCTTGAACTGAAATGTTTATCTTGGCAAGACCTAATACCCTGTTCAATCGGAATTTGAACTTGTTTTCTATTTTATTTTTTCCGGCCACAAGAATGAACCGATTTGAGCGTTCTTGGTCTTAAAATCTTTGTTTCACCTTGCAGAATATGCGGATATTTTTTATATCCTGATAACTTGGCGTATTTTTATTCCAGTCGAGTTTTAAACTTAGCAGAGTGAGTTTTTTGATATTTTTGACCTAAACACCCTCAGGAGCAGTCAAAATTTGATCGAATTAAGTCACACTTTCACTTTTCGAAATATGGAAGTATTGTGTGTTACTTCCTTGCAATTTTAATCCTATTGTTCTGACCTTGCAAGTCTTACAGTATTCGAAAACCTTCCAGAAAACCCCTCAAGTCCCCATATCAAGTCCCCATGTCATGACATAAAACCAACATTTTAAATTTTTAAATTTTTTTGATCGTTGAGCCAGTAAATCAGTTCGAACATTGTGAGTTTGACCCGAAATGTTACGTGCTAAAATTCGGAAGTACTGTGTGTTATTTCGTATCAATGGTCAAAGCCTTCTTTCTACCGCTTGACACCCATGGGTGTCAAATCCAAATAAATATTTAAATAAACGTCGGTCAGTATCGACCAATGTAAAATATTTTTTAAACACTTTTTGCCCGGTGTTATAAAACACCTATTATTCCGCTCTCGCGCTATAAAGTACATTAATGACGCCATAAACTCGACTCCCACATTTGCGCGCCCGGCTATAAAAAATCTTTTTAAAAAAATTGTTCCCCTCGCCGTTGGACACCCTCGACCATAAAATCCAACAGCCACATTGTCATACCTTCCACTCATTTCAGCTCATCCAGCAGACAGCGGCGGAGTCTAGATAACCCCCTCGACAAGAAAGAAAAAAGTTAATCTCGCACTTATAAAAAATTCAGCAGGTTTTGATAGCGAGGCGCCTTCCGGGGGAACGTCTCAAAAAGCCTCGAGTTTCATCCGCAGTTCTCATTTTGGGCTGGAGTTTTTGAAAGATTTAAAGCGGCCATTTTGTGGGTGTGGTAAAGTTGGGGGCTGGGGGACAATTAATATGTAAACATAATTACTTTCTCCTCGTCTCGGAAAGGGGTTTTTTCTATTGATGCGGGGGTGGTTTAGGATCGTAAGAATATACCCCGAGGGTCGGGATGGCCGTATTAAGGAGGGCCGCCCTGCGCATGCGCGCCACCTCCCCGCCCTTCTCCTCACCCTCCTTCATCAACTATGGCCTCCTCAACCCAACCTTGAAGGGCGTAGTTTTCTTCATATCCGGCTTCCTCAATTTCGAAGAAATTAACAATTTTCCGCCGCATTAATTCGTTAATTAGACATCGATTAATGGTAATTGCCGGACAGGGATTGTCGGGAATGCGTCATTATTATGTGGCGCACGCGCTGTAATAATATTATATTCTTGGATACGTGAAATTCGGATTTATTCCAAAAACATTTTGCATTGCGAAGGGAGGAAATGGGGATGCCCGAGAATTGACTCGTATAGTAATAATTACTATACGAGTCAATTCTAATTATTACAACAAATTAAGAGTACCTGTAATCACAATTGCGAGTGCCTTGCTATAATCTTTATCTCACGTAGTTGTAACCGAATTTAAGAGCAGCTGTAATATTACAGTTACGAGCAATTCTAACTGCACCATTACCAATAGCTGTGAGAACAATAATTGTCATTACAAGCACAAGCACTTCTAAATACGAATTACGGCCACTCGTAATTACAATTTCAACTACTCATAATTTCAATGACAAAAATTTTTAATTACAGTTTCAACCATTTGTTATCAAATTTACAATCTTTTGTAACTACAACAAAAATAATTTTTTCGTAATTGCAAAAATCATTTTTCTGTGATTACAAAAATCATTTTTACGAGAAACTGTGATAACAATCCTAATCATTGGTTACAAACACACGCATTTGCAAGGAGAAGCATTTGTATTATACGTGTAGCGACAAAATTTGTAGTATTTAATGTAGTTAAATTAATTTAAATGTACCTATGTATTTAATGCAGTATTTAATGTGTAAATGTATTATATATATGACATATTATATGAAATATTGTAATATGTAGGTATATGTGTAATGCAACAAGTAATTTTATGTAATATTTAAATATTTTTTAAAATTATTTTTTGATTTCAATTTAATATTTTAATAATATTACTAATTTTAATAATAATTTAATATTTATTAATTTAATAATTTTTTTAAATCTAATTAATTTAATCAATTTTCAGTTTTTCTAATTATTATTTTTAATTATATTTATTTTTCATGTAATTTAATAAATTTAAATTAATTTAAATGTATGTATTTAGCACAGGATTTAATGCGTAAATGTAAATGTGTAATCTAAATCATGTGGGCAAAAAAACATGCGAATCGGCTGTATAATAACGTTTTAGAGGTTTTTCGTGATTTCTGAAAAACGGTTTACCTTGCAAGGAGCAAGTTTTGGGAATCAGTGCCTTAAAAGTACATGTATAATATAACAAGTAATTTTATGTAATTTTGTAATGCCAAGTGGCAATCCTAGGTAAATTCGCAAGCACGCATGAATATGTTATTAATGAATATTTACTCATATTTTATGAATATATGAATATGAACTCATGAATTTGATCAAATAAATAAATTTTGATTTCGACCTGAAATTTAGCCTTTTCTTAACAGGAAGGGATGTATAAAATTATTACAGTACTTTTTCTCTAATTTTCAACAGGATCTGTCCCTACACTCAGGACTTATATTAGAGTCTGCTTCAAGTTGAATACATTTTTTATTATATTGCTTTTTTTCGAAAAGAGGGCAGACATTAAGCTCCTCTTGCTTTTTCCTAAGCTCCTCCCACAGCGGGAAATTTCCCTCTCGGTCTTGGGCGCGCGGCTTTTAAAAAGGACATCAAGTGGCGCTAAGCCATCAGTCTCAAAACAAGCTCTCAGTCAAGAGCTTAGGAGCTTTCTGCTCCCTTAATAAGCCCCGACATAAATTAATGGCTTCACTTTACTTTGGAGGAGGTCCTTTTTTAAAAACCCGCCATTTTTCCCCTTTTCAAGAGGGAAAAAGCTCGAATGGGGGGGGGGGGGTTCGGATTAAAAAGTTGCAAAATACGTTTTGAATACAGTGCAGTTGGGGGATGAGGATGTATGCTGTCATGGTTCCTACGTCATACGTACTACTGGCAATAGCGTCATAAAAGACAGGAAGTTCAAGAAAATGTTTTTTTTTTTTTAAAGCTTTGGCTCGTCTATTTAGTTTGAGGAGGTGCACTTTAATTTATAACTTTTAAAACATTTTTTTCCCATCTCTATGAAGGGGTCGATTTGAAGAGAATATTATTCTAAAATGGTCGAAAAATTAGTTCATTACTTCAAATTTTCTTTCAGGGACAGGAAAGGCGGATGGTATGCACGTAGAACTTACGAGAATGCTACAGATTGAAAACTAAAATCAATAAATAACGGGGAAGAAAAAACGGCATTTTCCCCGGAAAATCCACGTTCACTTTCTTCGGTCTTTAAGTACCGACGAAGCACAGGAAAAAAGTAAAACCTCGAGGGCGTTCCGGTTCTTAACTCTTGATGATAATCATCACGAGAGGGAGAACGCTGGACGGGGCCTTTGTCGATGTAAAAAACCCGGCAGTAAAAAAGGACGTAGGAGAAAAAAACTTTCACCACCCCCGCATGGTTTTAAGGGCTTTTTTAGGGCGACTTCCTGAATTAGGGAAACTAAGAGGTGCGCACATGGCGCCCGCTTGCGGCCCATGAAAATGGAGCAAAAAACTGGCTAAACACATGTTTTTTACTGGCTCCTGCGCCATCAATCGATCTGGGACGAGATAATGCAGTTTTTTATCCGGGGGTCCCAGTGGCTGATGTCATTTAGAATTGACGACGCGGTCGAGATGTAGATATCGTTGACCGAGATGTTCAAAAGTCCAGCATAAGTCTCTTATAACGTCAACAAAATTGTTATACATGTAGAAATATATATATATACAAAATGTAGACAAATTGCCCTTTTGAGTAAAAACAATAACGTGGAAATGTAAAAATGTATTTTCAGAAAAATGTGATAATGCACAATGCTTTGAAAACATATTGCATAAAAATGCAGAAAAACGTAACAATAAGCAGGAAAGTATGAAATATGTTTTATACTTGCATGCAGAAAAAATACAACAAACGGAAAAATCAAAAAACAAAACACGTGGGAAAAAAAATCTTTTCGTTTTTCTGTCGGGCAATTTTTCTACCGATCGTTCGGTCACACCGTTTGAACAGATTACTGGCCCCAATAACTATGGCCCCCCTCCAATTGCCGGCCATAACTCCGACGTTTCGTTATTTTACCACCTTAATAATTCACCATTAACTTTTTCCTCCGCCTCGAAGCCAACGGTGATGGGGTGGAGTAATGGGTAGTTTTGTCTTTTATCCCGCTCCTGTTTTTTCGTATTTTTTCATCCTGCTCCCTCTCATACACGCAATTTCCAATGGTCGCTTGCGAGAGGATAAGGATAGAAGCTTCCCCCGTCCTCGCTCCACCGGCAGGAGCCTTCTAATATTGATAAAGCGCGGTGGGCTTAGGTTCAAGTTAAGCCATTAATTTCTGTCCCGCCTTATTAGGGGGCGCCTTGAAAGGATTTGTGGAAAAAAGGCTCCCGCTCCGTATATAGGATAGGATGGAAAAGGACAAGCCGATATTCGTCCTCTCTGTCTCCGACCCCCCCCCATTCGTAAACCAGTACTTCCCTCCCATAAGGTTGTATCACACGAACAACAACTGCCAAAAAAATGAGCAAAATATCTCAAGTTTGTAATTATTGTGCGCTTGATACGAAACGATTTCTTTTAATTGTTCGAGATTTTAATTTGTTTTCAATTTTATTTGGCAATTAGATTTCCTAATTATTATTTTTAGATCTACTTATTAAGTTGTAGATTCTAGTTTGAGATTTTTCCAAGATTTTAGATTTAGATTTACGAGCTACTCGCTATCGACCAACTTTAAAATTCCCCAAGAAGGCTGACCAATTCCAATTTTTGGGTGATGCGTTTTCCGGCGTAAAAAAGAGTCCGCTTGTGTGACACCGGTCTCACTTGAGAAGTTCTCCCTACCGCGAGGCCGGACTGAGCTCAGCAGCTGAGGCTGAGGAGGAAAGCGATCGATTTGCTTTGCTCGAAGGTAAAGAGTAAAGTTGTAGATCTTGTAATGGCCTATGGTTTGACCGGTATCTAACCAAATCGTAACACCCATCTCATCAAAATATACCTATAACGCAATGCGAGTTTTCCTGTTTAGGCAAAAATTATAAGAATAATCCATACAACAACAACAACAACAACAACAATGACAACAACAACATCATCATCAACAACAACAACAATATCAACAACATCAACAACAACAACATCAACATCAACAACACCATCAACAACATCAACCACAACAACAACAACATCAACACCATCAACAACAACAACAACAACAACAACAACAACAACAACAACAACAACAACTACCAGTACCAACAACAACAACAACAACTACCAGTACCAACAACAACAACAGCAACAACAACAACATCAACATCAACAACATCAACAACATCAACAACATCAACAACATCAACAACTATCAGTACCAACAACATCAACAACATCAACAACATCAACAACTATCAGTACCAACAACTACCAACAACAACAACAACAACAACAACAACAACAACAGTAACAACAACAACGACAACAACAATGCGAATAAACGAATAATACACATACACGAATGAACAAATGAACGAATAAACAAATGAAAGAATGAATTAATGATCCCTTGATCAAACCAGCAAGTGAACAAATTGTACAAATGAACTAATGAACGAAGGAATGGATGAATGCACGAATTGTTTATTGTTTAGTTACTGCTGTTTCTGTAATTAATGTTACCTGGTTAAGATTGACGTCTCATTAGTTACCGTTGATGGTAAATCAAGTTATCTAATTAGACGTTAAGTTTAACTAGACATCGGTCAGTGATTGCTGCTTTGGCTTGGCAATTAACGTCCCGTCAGTACTGATAGTTGAGCATCAGATACCAATGTTATCTGTGATACTAAATAGATTCTTTGTTGAATTACCAACAATGGGACGTTGAATTTAACAAATTTTCAAAAGTTCGGAAAAATGCTCTGCAATAAAATCGGAAAACAAATAATGATGAATCAGAATATGTAAAAACAGAATATAATTCGAAAATAGATAGAAATTATGTGATTATTTGCTGCTAGTTCTGGATAATGTTACTTCACTGTACTTCACATTAATTAGTTTCAGAAAAAGCTGGCAAACTAATATTCACCAAAAATCTTCCCCGAATAAACAATAAGAAACCGAGAAGGCCAATTAGCGATAACCCCCTTTTAAAAATTTCCTCGCCAAGTACGAAGAGATTAATTTTCCAGATGCAGAATTTATTTTTTCCCCCCTTTAAAAACGCTCAGAACGAGTGTTCGGGTCTGCTTGAATTCTCATCTACTTCTTTCTCCATTTTCTCATCTGGAATTTCCTTATTAGAGTTAACGACCGGATTAACTAATTTATGGAAGCCTTTTTACCTCGCATAATGCAGCTTTTTATCTCGGAACTTCCGAAAAAGGGAAGTTTTCTGGGTTTTTTTCGTTTTTTTTTCTGAAAGCCTTGTTCAGCGTTGAAAAAACCGTTTACCCGACGGGGTGTGGGGGTGTTGCTTTTAAAAACCTCAAATTACTTTTAAGAAGCGAAAGAGGGCGTTTTTTTTCTTTCTCCATTGGTTAGATTAATTAGCCTGTGGGCCTTTTCATTATTTTTTCTCCACCGACCGTTTCCGGCCCATTGTGAGCCACTTTAAATCGTTTGAATGTCGAGGGGAGGGGGAAAATTGTAAACCATCAGTCATAAGGTGGAATCAAAAGAATCAGATTTCAATGGCGGCTTTGATGAGCGAGTCAGAATCAAAAGAAGCAATTCTCAGTTGAGTGGAATGATATAATTTAGATTGTGCGAGTGAGTCATTCTACGCCTTTTTGAGGACCGTTTTGAGGGAGCCAATAAGGTTAGTTTATGAATTGACAAATTTTCCAAGCAGACATTCCAGAAAATGAACCCAAAAATTGTCAAAAAGATGATTTCCCAAAAAGCTATGATGAGGAACATGGTTGAAAAATCGTCTGTTGTTTATGGCAAGCAATGTGGAGGTAAAATAAGAATAAAAACGGAGACGCAAAAAACATTAAGAAAAGCCAACTTGAGTCTCCTCCTCATTTTTGAAGTCGGTTGAAAATCGATTTCATTGGTAATATGGTTCCTCATGGTCAGAAACGATGTGGAGATACAATTAAAGAAGGATAAAAACCGATTGCATAGGTTCGTTTTTCTAAATTGAAAATTTTCTTTTCTCTAATCTGTTTTTAATATTACCTTATATACAAAAACAGAAAATTTCTGTTTCCTAGTGACAGGTCAATTAGAATTTTTCCCATAAAAATTTTCAAGTTTCCACTAGGTAGGTACAACATTATTTTTTAAGACAAAACTATTTAGGAAATTTTTTAGGGAAAACTATTTTTCAACTTTACAATTTGTCTGAAAAAATTAAGGATAATCGACATTGATATTTTTTGAAAATTGGATATCCCGATTCCGATGGTGAGAACGCCTGCAATTAGGTACCTAGTATTAATAGGTAGTTAATTATAAATTTTATTCATAGAAAAACGACGAACATTTTCGACGAAATTGTTATACAGATTCACCATAATTCGAGTGAAAAGTCATAAAATTTGAGCGTGACCGATTTTGTTTCAACATTGTTCGATCATGTTAACAAATTTTGAACCGGTGGTTTCTTCAGTTGTAAACAACATTTGTTCATTGTAACAGTTTTCATTGAACATGGTTTTTAGTTGAGTTGACGCAAAGTAGGCAAATGTTGAAAAATCGACATTTTATTGTAACGGGTACTTATCATTGTTACAATTATTCGAAAAACCTCGCAGACCTTTTTGTATATTACTTGTATGTGTGTATAAATAGGGGTAGAAGTGGTCAGGGGTGTGGTGCCCAGGGATTGGAATTGACCAATTACAAGGAGAGGCCAGATAATGGGGCGAGGGCGGCGAGTATGACAACATGGCGACCCTTGAGGATCCCTTAACTTCCACCCCCCACCCCATACCGGCACCCATTCCCGGCCCCGCCACCCCAATTCTTCACCACCCGCTCGGGTCCTTCTCAGGATCATCCACCCCCGCGCCACCCCTTCGCTATATCCGTCCTTCGCTCGATAACCGCATTTCCTTACACCGACGAGACGACCAACCGCTGCCTGATTGTAATTACTACGCCCGTGGGGTGGAGGAGGGAGGAGTGAGGAGGAGGGGTGGGGCGGAGGAGGGAGGAGAGGTGTGGCGGAGGTGAGGTGTGGGGGAGGAGGGGCTCGGGGTGGAGGAGGAGGTGGTGGGGGGAGGAGTTTGGAAGAGGTGTAAGAGAGTGTGAGGTGAAGGAGGTCTGATTTGGAAAATGGTAGGAAGGGTTGAGGTATTCGTAATTAAAATTGAAATTGTCAGAAACAGATTTTCGGACATGGGTCTGTGCGGTACAAGCGGTCGAGTATCAGGATCGTGACTTCAATCAAAACCTTCAATAAGACCCGTACCATGGCAACGTGAATAAGGGATTTTATGATAACTGATTTTGATGAGATTTGCAAATATTTTGGGAGCCTCTAAAAACGAATAATACCGATCGATTTTTGAGCCATTTTTACGATTTTTTTACGAAATAAGAGTTTATGAAAATAAATGAGGAATTAGGGCTTGATTTTTGATACCGAATTTCAAGATGAGAATCAAATTTGAGGTATGTTCCATATCTTCAGCATTTGGACATAGCTCTGTTCTAAAGAATAGGCCAATGGCCTGAAAACGTGTTTTTTCGAACCGAGGGATGTCAAAATGCTGTAGATATGAACTCAAATTTGAAAGTTGTAAGTATTCTTTCGAACTGAGGTTGAAGATATGACCATACCTCAAATTCGATAGGTATTAAAAATCAAGCAGTAATTTATCATTTATTTATATAAACCCCTATTTCGCCCTCATTCCTTCGTACTCAACGTCGAAAACCCTTCTCCCTTTTTTCAAAAATTGTAACGCAATACATTTTCTAGCCATTTCCATGCTTTTTTCACACTAACTTATACTTAGGCCTATGGCATGAAAAGTATTCTTTCGAACCGAGATTGATGATAATAATGATATTGATATGATATGATATTGATATGATATGATATTGATATGATATTGATATGATATTGATATGATATTGATATGATATGATATTGATATGATATGATATTGATATGATATGATATTGATATGATATGATATTGATATGATATGATATGATATTGATATGATATGATATTGATATGATATGATAATGATATGATATGATATTGATATGATATGATATTGATATGATATGATATTGATATGATATGATATTGATATGATATGATATTGATATGATATGATATTGATATGATATGATATTGATATGATATGATATTGATATGATATGATATGATATTGATATGATATGATATTGATATGATATTGATATGATATGATATTGATATGATATGATATTGATATGATATGATATTGATATGATATGATATTGATATGATATGATATTGATATGATATGATATTGATATGATATGATATTGATATGATATG
The DNA here is from genome assembly GCA_036186465.1 of Nesidiocoris tenuis. Taxonomy (NCBI): domain Eukaryota; kingdom Metazoa; phylum Arthropoda; class Insecta; order Hemiptera; family Miridae; genus Nesidiocoris; species Nesidiocoris tenuis. The sequence continues at coordinate 4,966,173 of AP028923.1, forward strand.
ATATTGATATGATATGATATTGATATGATATGATATTGATATGATATGATATTGATATGATATGATATTGATATGATATGATATTGATATGATATGATATTGATATTATATGATATTGATATGATATGATATTGATATGATATGATATTGATATGATATGATATTGATATGATATGATATTGATATGATATGATATTGATATGATATGATATTGATATGATATTGATATGATATGATATTGATATGATATGATATTGATATGATATGATATTGATATGATATGATATTGATATGATATGATATTGATATGATATGATATTGATATGATATGATATTGATATGATATGATATTGATATGATATGATATTGATATGATATGATATGATATTGATATGATATGATATTGATATGATATGATATTGATATGATGATAATAATGATGATATTATCATCAACATCATGTATGGTCATACTATGACCAATGGTCATTGACCATACATCAAATTTAAATCTCATCTTCAAATTTTATTTAAAAAATCAAGCGATGATTTTTAATTTATTTATAAAAACTCCTATTTCGTACTCAACGTCGAAAAACCGTCTCCCTTTTTCGAAAATCGCCCGTAGATCGATCGCAATATCGGCGGGAAAGAATCGCTCTCGACATTTGGGAAAGCTATATGAAAAATGCCTGGAAACGACGAAACCGACGACGGGGTGAAATACAGTTATATTATTTGATGCAAGTTGATGCTGATTCGGGGGTGGGAAGGGGAAAAGCTGATATGAAGTCATCTCCAGGAGCCGGGACTGATAAGATCCAGTTCCAGATCCATTGCCTAAATATCGAATCCAATAAGAGCCATATATCAGCGGGAAAGCCTTCGCTCCCCGGAGGCAACGAACGAATCAACTCAATCCCCCGGATACGACCTTATCCAATCCCGAGTTTACCTCAAGTCTCTCACTGTCGGTATGAATGAAAAGTGTGCAAACGAGATCCTGATAATGGCAATAAAACAAGTGGCAATTTCGGTACGTTTTCCAAATAAATATTTTTCCGGAAAAAAACCAGTGGGACGAAGGTAAGACAAAATACTTCCATATTTTGAAAGTCAAAAGTGTGACACAATTTGATCGTATTTTGACTGCTTTTGAGGGTCGTGATTCAGAATGTTTCGAGTATTTTCTCCGGATTTCTCGCTTGATTTACGACAGGAGACGAGGCTTTTTTTTGGCTTTTATTTCAGAAATTACAGGAAAAACATTTTCGTCCCGATTTCTTCGATTGCGATGCCTTTTTTTTACGTTCTGCCTATTTGAGGGAGTTCTACTGAACCGATTTCGGATTTTCTTGGCTCGTTGGATTCCTTGAATGTTTTTGCTCATTTTTCACCCCTTGAACGTCAAAATCAGTCAAGTTTTCGTGGTCAAAACCAGGTTCAAAGACTAGGTACCTAATTTTCCAAAAAACTTTTTTACCCTTGAAAAAATTTCTAAAATTCTCAACAATATTTAGGATAGCTCCGAGGAAATTAAAATCCTATAACGAAGGCACAATCCAAAAAAATTGGAACGATTTTGATGGAGAAAAATGCAAAAACCTGTCACCTCTTTAAAAATCAGAGGAAGGACAAATATCAAAAAAAAACCAGTGGTGCGTAGATAACACACAATACTTCCATATTTTGAAATGTAAGATTGTGACACAATTTGATCATATTTTGACTGCTTTTAAGGGTGTTTAGGCCAAAAATATCGAAAAATTCATTATTAAAATTTTAAAATTCGCCCAAAACGAAAAAACGCCACATTTTCGGAATGTAAAAAATATCCACATATTCTGCAAGGTAAAACAAAGATTTTAAGACCAAGAACGCTCAAATCGGTTCATTTTTGTGGCCGGAAAAAAATAAAATAGAAAACACTAAAAATGCAAATATATCGGAAGTACTGTGCGTTATCCAAATTCCGATTAAACAGGGAGTTAGGTCTTGCCGAGACAAACATTTCAGTTCAAGAAATTTGAAAAAAGGTTGAGAAATGAGGGAGTTATGGCCATTTTTGTAAATGACCACAGACGGACAGACGGACAGACGGACACACGGACACACGGACACACGGACAGACGGACAGACGGACACACGGACACACGGACACACAGACACTTGTTCAGGAAGTGATTCTGAGTAAATGTGTATAAGAAAAAGTTTTTTCTGAAGCTCCGTTCCGATTCTCGATTTTAGGACGATCACAATACTTCCATTTACTCTGTAAATATGGAAGTAAAAACCGATTTTACTTTGGTTTGTTGGTATGAATCTTCAGGTACTTATTGACTGAAAAGCAAAAAAAAAATTGATTTTTGAGAATTTTCTATTCAACATGGTCAATGGGTATAAGGGGGGGGGGGTACTTGAGGCCGAATGGCGTTCTTTCTCAGTTTTTTCGTTTTTACGGCCGAAATATGGGTTTTAGGCGAAACATTGACTGAGAAGAAAATGTTGGGCGTTGATTTCCTATCGAACACACCCCCTCATAATGAACCTACCCAAAGGGTACCTAGCCAAAGAACACATTTTCATCGTGTGATATCCTTGCGTAAGTTTGTAGAGTGGCTGAAAGTTAAACAAAATATGTAATTGCATGCACTATAAAACTCTATCGAATTTCTCTCGGTCCAATATATCACCATTATCCGAGCCCATCTAATTAATGCATTCCCTTCCGGAAAGGGAAACCCGACGTAAATTATTGAGCTCATTTTACATTCAGCCATTTTCCCCCTTTATCTCATACATTGAAACCGATATCGATCGAATGACGTTCTTCTAGTCAATTAAAGAATCCCACCCCCTCTGCATTATTATGCTCTCGGATGCATTTTCTCCCCCCTCCCCTCCCCTCACCGCCACCGTGCACCTCCCGCCTGCACTTCTCATCGAGGCCCCGATTTATCAACGTCAGGGAGGACACCCTACAGTGAGGCGGCCATCTTGTTTTTCCTTTCCTTTTTTAATTACGCCATTTGATGGATAGTGACAATCAACAGAAAGTCTGAGTGTTGAGATCTCCTGCTGCGTTTTCCCTTCGCAGTCTTGATGTCGTCACTTTGTCTTGCGGAAGTGAGAAGAATTTTTCAAAGGTTTCCCCCTCTCTTTTTAGTATTCATTTCAGCGTTAAAATGCAGTTAGGAAAATGGCAGGTTGTTTTCCGAACGTGGAACGTTGATATCTGAACAAGCGACTCCATTTGTTACTCTCAACTGTCAACCATAAAACGCCGAAAAAACTCCCAAAGTCAGGGATAACTTTTTAATTAGAATGAAGCGAAAAGAAAATTGTAAATTCGGAGAAATGCTGACATGGAAGTTGAGTAAATTGTTCCAAATACATGTCAAAAAAAGGCTTAGAAACGTTTCAATTAATTATCGAAATTTTTTGAGGTTTCTTTGCGATTTTATGATTTGAAAAGATGGTTGCGAAATTATAATAGAAAGTTTAGAGGAGGTACATTACCTTGACATATAAATTTTAATATGAACATGTTGGATTCCTGCTGTGCCTAAGAAATTCTAAAAAAATATTGGTTCGTAGATAATAATGTTGTACATTAGGTATGTCATACAATAGGTACTTCCATATTTTGATAAGTAAAATTTCGACACGAATTGATCATATTTTTACTACTTTTGATGATGTTAATGTCGAAATCAAAAACTCACTAAAACCCGGCTAAAATCAAAATAGTGGAGTTACAGGGATATAAAAAATATCCAAGAATTTTGCAAGGTAAAAAAAAGATATGGCCAGAACGCTCAAAAATAGGTTTATTTTTTGGCCAGAAAAAAGTACTATAGAGTAAATGTATCGGAAATACTGTGAGTAATCAAATTCCTGTTAAACATGTTGATAGGTCTTGCCGAAACAAATATTCCTGTTCAAGAAATTTGAAAAATGCTTCCAAAAAGTTTTTTTTTGTTTACAAAAATAGCCATAGCTCCCTCAATTCTCAACCTTTTTTCAAATTCCTTGAACTGAAATGTTTGTCTCGGCAAGATTTAAAACCCTGTTTAATCGGAATTTGAATTACACAAAGTACTTCCGATATATTTGCATTTTTAGTATTTTCTATTTTATTTTTTCCTGGCACCAAAAACAAACCGATTTGTGCGTTCTTGGTCTTAAAATCTTTGTTTTACCTTGCAGGAATTGGGAATATTTTTTATATTACGATAACTTGGCGTATTTGTATTTTAGGCGAGTTTTAAAATGTCCATAGTGTGTTCGTTGATATTTTGGATCTTTGTAGCCTCAAAATAAGTCAAATTGCTTTGGTCCGAAAATTCGCTTATCAAAATATGGAAGTATTGTGTGTTATCTACGCATCACCGGTCGTAAATGACCACGGACACAGTCTTTGCGACGCCTTTTCTGAAATGGCGATCTCATGCCAAAAAATTTGAACTTCATGCTGATGAGTCTGGTAATCTAAGTATTCCATTTTGTAGATCGGGGATCTGGCTTTCCAAAAAGGTGCTAAAAGTGGGGTCTCCTTTGAGTAAAAATTGGCGATAACTGGTGCCGAAGTCCGACTTTTGCGATCCACTCCGTCAAAATTGTAATTTTGAGCCGAAAAATCGGATCATACGGTTAGAAAGGGCGATGGATCCAAAAATTCAGTCGAATCTTGCCATTTCGACACTTTTGAAGCCCATATTATGGGTCACGTAAGTTTTAGGTTATCATATTAACTATCTGCATCCTACGCTGCAATTCACTGCTGACAATCTTCCACTTTTTCTCGGTCTTTATCATTCTGCAAGATGGTCGATCTTCCATTCTTCAATCCACTGTCTCCACCGCCGGATTGTACGGAGTGAAAGAAGCAGAAGAAAGTACAGACTGTTCAGTTGGTTCCTAATAACGACCAAGTCTAGGAAAGCAGCCCTTTCTTCTTCTTCGACTTTCCTTCTGCCATCTTCTTTTCTACACAACTTCAATATAAAGCCCTCAAAGCATTCTCATTACCCTCCACAAGTTCCTCTTTTCACGACCCTCGCCGAGGGTTTTTTTTTGCTAGTTAAAAAAGGGGAAAATGTTGAAAAAAGGGAAGAAATCCTCTCTCACTATTTCCTTTTCACGACTCCCCTCTTATATTCCCATTTTCGGCATTAAAAATCTCCAAGGCCACTCACTCGGGCTTTCCGAGGCCTTTCCAATTAAATTGCGTAGGTAGGTACTTCGATATAATTATCTTATCAAGATTTGTTATACCGGATTGCGAAGAAAGGGCCATTCACGTTTTGACGAAATTCCGCGCCCTTCAGAATAATCCTTTTTTTGAAGTCATTGCGTTTGCTCAAAAGTTTTCTTACAACGAACCGGAAATGTTGTAGATTTACGAGGATCAAATTGATTTTGGTACGACTATAACTCATAGCGAAGAGGCCATGACTCACGATTCGAGTGTGAGTTGAGGGCGGCGGTGCACGCCCGGGGCAGCCTCGCTTATTGGACGATGACTTAAGTCTAGAGCGGCGGTTCCATTCGTTATTAGATCAAAAGTTATGTTTGTTCTGATAACTAACGTTATAATAAATATACAGGCACAGATACCTAACGTTGAAATAATTAACTTGGCACCTACTTTATAAAGTGAACAATTTTGAAAAAATTTATTTCGAAGATAACCTCTCAATGGAGGAACTGATGGTATGTAGGGTTTCAACATAAAAGATGTTCATCCTTAATAATGCTTAATAATCGTGAGGCCATGACGATTCGAGCGTCAACTTCTCCTTGAGGGCGGCAGGACACGCCCGGGGCAACCTCGGTTATCGGACAAAGACTAATGCCTAGAACGGGGTTTCAAATTTTCAATTTTTGTACGTTATTAGATCGAAATTATGTTCATTTTGATAATTAGCCTTGTGATAAATATTATATTTAAAATATACAGGCACATTAAATTTTTTTTACTAGGTATGTATAGTATACTCAAAGGGGTCCGATAATTCTTGCTATACACCATTTTTTGAGAGCCCGAGAAAAACTGCAGTTTTTTTGCTTCAAAGTTTTTCGACTCGATAAAAGACCCATAAGTCCCTCGAAGTTGATGCCAAACTCAAAAATAAGGATACCGTTGGAAAGGCTGTTAAATTCTGCATAAGATGAACGTATTTTCAACTTCCTACTATAAAATTATGAATTTGAAAAATTGCGCCAAAGTCGGAATCGCAGTAAAAACTTTTGGAAATAAAAATTAACGAACATGGATCGCAAAAATCTGTTAAAAAACCGTTCTAAAAAAATACCCCTCGCATTTACTTGTAAGTATCATGTAGATTCGTAACACGTCGGTGTGCATGTGTTACAAAAGATTTTCCACACTACGGATAAGTGGCCTATGATAAATGGCCGGCCGCTCCGAGCAAACACGGCATAAATTATCGGCACGTCAACTTTTTCTATCGGCCGTACGATAAATTATCCTTAGCGGATTTTCCTATTTTTCGGAATCGGAGGTCGTATGTACCTACATATTCGCGATAGCATTTCAAAATTCTCTACAGCAATGATACCTATTTGAGGGAAATTTCCAATTTCGGCAAATAAACTAACAATTGTGGACCGAAATTGCGAGTATAGATTTTATCAGGTATTGTTGAGCTCCTGGCATCCCTCGAAGAGGTCAATATTGGCGAAAGCGATTGGAGTATCAACAAAAACAATGAGACTTTGTTAGCTGCTATCCTTCACTCCTCAAAGATATCCTTGATAGGATCATAAGTCGGTCAACAACTTAAGATTAGCTAATATTTCCGAGCAGAATATTCGAATCTCGGCAAATTCGACATTCTTGCTCGAAACTTCGACTTTATAGGCAAATGTTGCAAAGGTCTTTCGGTAAACTTAGGCTAATCTCAACGCTAATGTGAACCTTCGGCCGAATTTCGGGGCTGAATCCGAAATTAACTTGGCCGGCCCAAACCGCCATACACGGCCAAAGTCCGGATTGAGCCCGTCAATGTCGGAGGAGCGGGATTTAATTAAATTCTCTTCGGCTCCCATCCTTTGCCAATCTCCGAGAGTTTGAGCCCGGAATCCGTAAACTATTCGCTGATTAGGTATCTCCGATCCTCCGCTCTTATTAGAAATCCTGCGATGCATGCTGATCCCGTACGGTACAACAACGTCAAAGGTTAACCTTATTCGAGCGAGGAGGAATTATCGAAATTAGTGCTAAATTCTTGAACGCCTTTTTACTCGAGATGGGACATCGACATCGATATTATCGAAATATCGATGTTTTACTTCGATATTACGATGTTTTGCTTCGATATTACGATGTTTTGCTTCGATATTACGATGTTTATCGATGCAATGCATTCGATATTATCGCTATAATAGATATTATTGATATGGCTCCGATAACATCGATTCGGATCACTCTTTACCAGTGTTTCCACATTGATGGAAATTTCCCTTTTTGAGGGCAAACGGCCTTTCTGAGGGAAAAAAGGGGAAAAATAATTTTGAGGTAAAAAAACGAGGGAAAATGGCTTTTCTCCACAGAAATGCGTAATTTCATTCCTGGATGAATCAAGCCAGCGTTCAGCCGTTTCCTAGACTTTTTTTGCTACCTACCACATGCCCTTGCGCAACTAGTCCGTATCACTGAAAATATAAATTTCTTCGAAAATTCGCTAAAACGTTAGAAAAAATTGCTATTGACTCTGTGAACGAGCAGGAAATAATCCGTTTCTCGAGGGAAATCGTTGTAGGAAACGATATAAGTTTGGAGGGAAAAAAGGGAATTTTGCTCGAACTTGAGGGAAATAGGTTGCGGTCGTGTGGAAACACTGCTCTTTACTCACAGAAAAAAACGCTGCTACGTAGATTAGTGACATGGGTAGATTATTTGCCTGGGTATCACAAAAAATAAAGTTCAAATAGTTGGAAAAGTCCGTATCAAGGGTGGGAATGCATCTGAAAGGGAATTCAACACCCGACATTAAATGTCGGGAAGAAAATTTTTCTTCTGCATCACGTGATGACTGAAAAAAAAAATCGGGAAATTTTCGAGGTGTAATGAAACTTAACCGTATGACGACGATTCTCCCTCACTTTGAAGTCGGCGCCTTAATTTATTTGGAAGTTATTAAGTGGAGGAGTCGACTTCAAAAATTTTAATGGTATGTTCTTGCGAGGAAGGGTCCTTGGTACTTGGAAAAGAGCCAGGGATATAGGTTAGTTTCCTAATTACTTCAAAAATTGCTGCATGAACTTTTTTTTAAATTGTTTCGTTTACTTCAATACACTAACATTTTTTTTATTTTATTAATTTTTTTGGTTTATTTTTTGCGCTGAGTAACCAGTCATCGAGAGTACCTCTAAAACCTCTAGCTAATTAATTATTTTTGAATTAGGAAAATATCGACCGCCTCTCACAACTTCAAAAGCCCTCATCTCCCGCATCCTCCAACGGTTCCCTCGGGAAGCCGGCAGTATTTTCACTGGAAGGTTTTTTCTCTGCCAATTAAAGTTGATTCAGCAATTATAGAACTTCGTAGAAGCCTCAGTTCGAGAGGTTAACCTCGTTGTGATTCCACGCCCCACCACCGAGTTACGCCGCAAAGTCGGCGGTTCCCTCTTTCTAACGTCACTGAACAGGGGGAGGAAAACTTTGAAACTCTCGAGAACCCGAATGTTTACGGTTGTTCGACAAAGGTTTTCCTTCCACCACAGAGGTTTTTTAGGAGGCCAGATCTTTCATTTCTTTTCGAAGCTTAAAAATCACTCATTACACTGATGGGGAAAAAGTTCAATTATTCATAGGCATAATTCGCGTTTTTCTTCCGTATTTTTGAGGAAAATCCATTTTTGATCGGCCGAAAATTAAAATCGGATCAGAGCCCCCACTTTCATCAGGAATTGATCCTTGAACCAATAAATTACTTTCTCCATCCTTTCTGTTCATACTGGTCAAGCTTTTTTGCATCAAATTTCCCCAAGCCTCGAACTTTTAAAATTTGTAAAAATTCACCAATAGCTCAATACGATATTACGAATGGAAAATATGGCAGTCGATGTGGAAATACTATGTCCAATAAGGAGGGGTAGTCGAGTTAAGTCGTAAAACGTTTACCCGTATACGACGCCCGTCCGCCCGCGCCCCAGTGGCAGACACGTTCGGCTAAAGCTGTTACGCTTTCGAAGGAAATTTATCGTGACGGTCTCCCGCTCGCAGTTTATAGGATGGGAAAAACCTCGTCAGACGGGCTGGGAAATCGGCGGATATTTTTATACATCAGACCGACGATTCAGGGCTCGGCCTCCGGTTTATGTCCTTAGAGAGGTCCTGGACTGAAATTGAAATATGCGGAAGGACGAAATCCTTCGGTTTTACCGGGAGTATTTTTATTGTTTCGCTCGATTACCAAGGGAGCAATTAGAATTTCAAGTCGACCAGATGCTTCACTTTGTTGAAGTACTCGGCGTTTTACTCTTTATTGATAAAAAAAAAGTGGGGCGGATATTTCGAAACGTAAAAGTGTGACACAATTTGATCATAATATGATCAAAATATTATTTTGACTGCTTTTAAGGGTGTTTAGGTCAAAAATATCAAAAAATTCACTATTAAAATTTTAAAATTCACCCAAAATGGAAAAACGCCACATTTTCGGGATATAAAAAATATCCACATATTCTGCAAGGTAAAACAAAGATTTTAAGACCAAGAACGCTCAAATCGGTTCATTTTTGTAGCCGGAAAAAAATAAAATAGAAAACGACAAAAAGTTTTTTCTGAATCTCCGTTCCGATTCTCGATTTTAGGACGATGAGGGAGCCATTTTTGTAAATTACCACAGACGGAAACACAGACACTTAATCAGGAACTGATTCTGAGTGAAAATGTATACGTGAAAATTTCGGTTTATTATTATATTATATTTATACAAACCGTTGTTATCGTCCAAGAAAATTTTTTTTCAAACCTACCCTGAAAATTTCATGGTTTGCGTTCGAAGGGTGTAGAATCTGAGGTATAATTTATTGAGACTTATGGAGGTTTATCAAGATTTATTTGGAGTTCGGTATCAACCGTCACAAGACCTCGAATTGAGGCGTTGATAGCCAGAGTGGACCATTCCACACAGGTGTCGAACTGAGAAAATCGCATTTGAAAATTTCGACTAATTTCATGTGATTGATTAAGGGCCTTGTTATGGTGTTTTGAAGAGAAAAATACAAGCATTCTTGGGTGAACAGATGACTCATGAATCATAGGGACTTTTCTACAAGCCACATGGTCCACTCTGGCCATCAAAATCGGCGGCCAACTTGCAGACGGACCATTTGTAAAGTTGCGCTCTCTCTTGGCACATTCGAGAACGAGTCAAATTTTAATAATAATTCGATAGATAGAGCAACCACAGACTCATTGCACTGTATAACTCATTTTCGGCCAGTTTGTGGGATGGTCCACTCTGGCTATCAACGCCTCAATTGATCTTAATTTTTTGTCAAATTATATGAAACGTTGTCAATTGTGACGATAAACGCCTGGTTAAACTAAATAATGTCGCATAATAATTTTAATATTTTTGAATATTTTTCATTAGCAAGGCTAACTTTTATGCATGAACCCTTGAATCGAGAATGACTTCATTACTTGAAAAAGTGGCGCTCCTGGTGCTAAAACGAGGGAACCAGGGCATCGAAATGAACGGAAGGAAATGTCAGGAAAAGGTTGTAGGTTGTAAAAACAGAGTCCGAGTCGGAAACGGGGAAAGAGGAGAGGGAATGAGAGAAAAAGTCTTGGCTACGCCCGCTCAGGTCGCCGGGGAAACTGCGTATAATAAAGTGTTATAGCTTTAATAAATTGGCAACTCCTCCGTTTTTCCACCTTTTCCTTCCTGAACGTCAAGCTCGACCGAACCGAAAGTCCGAGCGAGGCTTTTTTTTCGGAAGTTTTTCGACGGAGGCTTTTGGACTTCGGGGAAATTACACGATGAACGTACGAGAGAAGTTCGTTTGGCAAAAGCTGATTGACCATTTTCAATTCGAGTGTGGACTCAAATAACAACCGAGAACAACTCAAATGAAACTAAACTCGAACCCAAAAAAACTCAAACCCAAATTGAATCTGATGCTGGGACTAAAATTTTAACTGAACTCAAACTCGAACAGAACCTCGAACTGAAAATGAAACTCAACCTAAAACTGGAACTGAAGATGAAACTCAAAGTCAAACTCAGACTTGAACTCATTGCCAAGCTCAAACTGGAAATGAAACTCAGCATCAAACTAAAATTCAAACTGAAACTGAAAATGAAACTCAGCTTCAAACTGAAACTGAAGATGAAACACAAAGTCAAACTCAAACTCTCTGTCAAGCTCAAACTGAAAATGAAACTCAGCCTCAAACTGAAACTGAAGATGAAACTCAAAGTCAAACTCAGACTTGAACTCATTGCCAAGCTCAAACTGGAAATGAAACTCAGCATCAAACTAAAATTCAAACTGAAACTGAAAATGAAACTCAGCTTCAAACTGAAACTGAAGATGAAACACAAAGTCAAACTCAAACTCTCTGTCAAGCTCAAACTGAAAATGAAACTCAGCCTCAAACTGAAACTGAAGATGAAACTCAAAGTCAAACTCAAACTTAAACTCTCTGTCAAGCTCAAACTGAAAATGAAACTCAGCATCAAACTAAAATTCAAACTGAAACTGAAAATGAAACTCAGCTTCAAACTGAAACTGAAGATGAAACTCAACCTAAAACTGAAACTGAAGATGAAACTCAAAGTCAAACTTAAACTCATTGTCAAGCTCAAATTGAAAATGAAACCCAAACTCAAACTGAAATTAAAACTGAAACTGAAAATGAAACTCAGCCTCAAACTGAAACTGAAACTCAGCCTCAAACTGAAACTGAAAATGAAACTCAGCCTCAAACTGAAACTGAAGATGAAACCCAAACTCAAACTCAAAGTGAACATCAAACTGAAACTCGGACTCAAACTTACACGAAACTTAAACTCGAACTGATGCTCAAACTCAAACTGAAACTATGAGTTCAAGTTTGAGTATGAGTTCGAGTTTAAGTTTCAGTTTGAGTTCGAGTTTGGTCATCAGTTCGAGTTTGAGTTTCGTGTAAGTTTGACAATGTGTTTTTAGGTTCTGGTTCAGTTTGAGTTTTAGTTTTTGTGTGAGTTTCAGTTTGAGGGTCAGTGTGAGGAGAGTATCACTTCGAGTTTGAGTTTGAGAGTCAGTTTGAGTTTCAATTTAGCTCATTGAGTTCATTATTAGTTTGAATATTTTTTGTTGAGTTTGTTTCAGTTCGAGTTGGAGTTTGTGTGACAGTATCAATTTGAGTTTGAGAATACGTTCGAGTTTAGATTCAGTTTGAGTATCAGTTCGAGTTTTTGTTTTAGTGTGAAGTTCAGTTCGACTTTCAGTTTGAGTTTGTGTAGCAGTATCAGTTTGTGCGTCAATTCGAGTTTGAGCCTGCTCCAGCATCAGTTGGAGTTTTAGTTTGAGTTTGAATTCGAGTATCAGTTTGAGTTTGAGCATCAGTGAGCTTGTGTATCAATGTATCAATATCTTCAAAATGCAAATAGGGGTTTTGTTATTCTTTCATTTCTTCTTGGTGCTCTATGTTCACTTTACTCAGAAACACTTTTTGAACAAGTTTCTGTGCTGTCGTCTGTACGCCCCGTCTGTGCCCAATTACAAAAATGGTCGTATCGCTCCCTCAATTCTCAAACTTTTCAAATTTATTGATCTGGATCGTTGGTTCAGACAAGCCCCATCGCCCTGCATACCTACTTCAGATATTAACTGTTTTTTATTTTTTTCTGAGCGCAAAGATGAACCGATGGGCAGCGTTGAGGTCTTAACATCTTGTTTTTACCTTCTAGAGTAGGTACATACCTTTTTTTAATAAAATATTTTTATGACTTTGTGACTTTGATTTTTGATTCAGGCCTAGATTTGAAGTGGGGTTTATCGTCTGATATTTACCGTCATTTTTTATCAAAGTCTCGCGTTTGGCAGACAAATTAACAAAGAGGCCGCATTGTTTAGGCCACAGGGCGTAACGCCCTCTCTGTCCCACATGGAGCATATCAGCTTCCCTCCTTGTTTCCATCTCGTCCTTAGGCCTTGGCGAAGGGCAGTAAACAGAAACAAAATGGCGGTCCTTATCTCGTAGTGTTTCTTCCTCTTCCGAACCATTAACTATTAAAGGGTCACGTGAGTGCATGTGTGGGGTTTTCGGGGCGGGGGTGGGTCTGGCCAGGACAAATTGTGGACGAAAACCACTTCTCTTTTATAAGGGTCCCATTCGTTCAGTCTTGCCACCGTTGGATTCGGACGCGAGATACATATACAAGAGGTCCTGCCCGCCCACGACCGCCGGTGCCGCAAAACAAAGTTTGATGAAACCCAAAGATCTTTGGGGGTGTATTGGTAATTTATGGGAATGAGATGCCGTCGAAATGGGAAAATCCGGGCGAAGAATAAATGCAAGTTGCATGTTTTCAGGTCCGAACGTTTCCCCAGATAAATCTTGCCCGCTAGGAATTATTTTGATTTTTTTTTCATTTTTAAATATTATCTAAGGCATTTCAGGATGGACAGGATAATTCGATTTTCCTTCCATTTTTCGAGACAATTTGGAACTATGTCGATTTTTGGCAGAAATTTGGACTGTTTTGGTGTTATTGGAACGTCGATGAAAGCCTCTGATTGGTGATGGGTGATTGGGGATGGGTAGCGGGTGATCGGCGAAAGGTGATATGTGACCGGTAACAGGTGATCGGTGATGGGGGGTGGGTGATGGGCGACGGGGGATGGGTGGTGGGTGATCGATGATTTGTGATGGTTGATGCGTGATGGGTGATAGGTGATCGGCGATCGGTGATTGGTGATGGGTGATCGGTGAAGGGTGATCGGTGATGGGTGATGGGTGATGGGTGATCGGTGATGGGTGATCGGTGATGGGTGATCGGTGATGGGTGATGGGTGATGGGTGATCGGTGATGGGTGATCGGTGATGGGTGATCGGTGATGGGTGATCGGTGATGGGTGATCGGTGATGGGTGATGGGTGATCGGTGATGGGTGATCGGTGATGGGTGATGGGTGATGGGTGATCGGTGATGGGTGATGGGTGATGGGTGATGGGTGATGGGTGATCGGTGATGGGTGATGGGTGATGGGTGATGGGTGATGGGTGATGAGTGATCGGTGATGAGGGGTGGGTGATGGTAGTTTAGTGATTGGTTATTGATGATGCTGGGTGGTTGTTGGGTTATGGGTGATTGATGATGGTGGGTGGTGGGTTTTGAGTGATGGGTGATCGGTGATCCGGCGTAAATTGTTATTTGATCTGTTGAAAGTTTGATCGTAACGTCCTCTTGAGAGAGAAGAGATAACAATAACATGCACTAGACTGGGCACCTGGTACTAAATATAAATACGATAGACCTGTAAAGAGTTTGCCATGGTGATAAAAGTTAGTGATAAAATTGTTGTATAAAACAAAAAGCATAGCATCGATACAAACATTTTAGAAATTATCATCGATCCCCTTTTTTACGCGCTCGAAAAAACTCAGGATCGCCTCGCCCATCTTATCTGCATTCGTATTCCACCCTCACATATCCCTCATCTTCAAATGGCTCTCCGACCTTCCCCTATAAAATCGATACCAATTACAACCGAGATTATTCAGACGGCTTCTCTTTTATGTTCTGGAGTCAGCTCTGAATCAAGCGAACATTTGCTCGTGACGAATCTTTAAAAATTAGGTTCTAGAGTGCCTTTAAAATAAATTTGGGATCAATTCTTAGATGTAGCGTGTTTCCATGGAAAAACGTTCGAAAATCGGTGTTTTGAGAGCCATAAATCTTCGGGTTTCTCCGGTTTTCGGAGAAATATGAATCGCCCGAAATATTCCGAGTATAAGTCGAGTCCACTTCAACGCTCTCGCACTTGTCCCTTTTAGTCCTGTATACACGTCCCGCGTATAATATTATTTCAGACAAAAAGGTTTTTTATTCTCGAGTACACATTGCAATATTATTTCAACTCCTTTTCGGACCGGTTCTTCGAATTAATTCAATCCCGTAAGTCATTGCCGGCTGCCTGGATGTGACGTGAAAAAATTGTCCGCCGTTTTTCTTCAGCTGTCCCAGTTGAGCAAAGCAACATTGTTTTCCCAAGTCTTGATTTCTTTATACATGAAACTTCATTAAGGGGTCGATTTTTCAGCTCATAAGCTACAATTTTTGCTCTATAAACATTTTTTGTGGGCCCCAGAAAAAGGACAATTTTTTGGCTTTGAAGTTTTTTCCTGTTTTTGACTTAGTCTCAGTAAAATGGCCATAGGTCCCTTAAATATTGGGATAATCGCAAAAATGAGGATACCGTTGGAAAGAGCGTTAAATTTCCAAAAATCTTAAGGTATCGGCGGTCTTTGAACACTAAGTCGAAAGGGCAAAACGTTAGACCAAAGTCAAGAAATGCTTACTTTTTAAAAATTACAATTTTTTCAGCGTTCGTTTAGGACTAGAGTGAAACGAGAAACTTCCAAGCCCGTTCCAGGGAAGACTGGCCCAAAATGTCAGCTTTCCAACGGTATAGTACTTCTTTTATTCATACCGCCTCTAAGAGGAGAAATTGACGTTCGCAAGCAGAAAAACGTGTTTTTCCGCTGTTAGCTCGGTTCTAGGCGTCTGTTTACCATCCGTTTTCCCAAATTATGCCCCCGATTCACGATGGAAGGGCTTATATATATACTTATGTTGTTCCGAACGTCTCCTTGAGGGCGGCCGGGCACGCCCGGGGCATCTTCGCCGGTTATCCTGACTAAAAGGAATGAAGTAGACCACCTCTTGCGCCTATCGCTCTCGCATATAAATGGTACGATGCGGGGTATTTTCTTAGCAACATACCCCCACTTATCCTCACGTTCCTCACCCCTTCATAGGTGAAATTAGTTTTGCCCGGTTTCATTTTCTTTTCGCCGGTTTGTCGAAATGAAAAAGTCCCCGAGAGGGAAACTTCCCCTCCTCGCCGCTCTCCACTCGGAATTAAAGCAATAATTTTCCTCTTTAGATTCCTCCTCTTTTTCTATTTATTTTCCCCTCCAGTACTCCCCTCTTTCGAACCTATTCCTCGTTTTTCGTTTCCTTCTTGCATCTTGAATGAGGAAAGAGGCAACCTCTTTTTCGCACACAACAGCATAACCGTAACACACATGCACACGTGAAGGTTGGAGATTCGCCCCTCGCGCACACACGCATATTAAAATACCGGGACATGAAGAATAATAAAAAGAGGAGGAAAAAAAAAGAGAAAGAAAGTAGAAGACGAAGAAAAAGTTTCACCCCCGTACCTCGCCCACCCGTTCGCACCCCACCCACGCACTACTTTCCTTCCCCGTCTACTCTTGGCAGTACGAGGAGACTAAGCTAAAGGGGAGAAATTAGAAATAAGGGAAAGGAGAGGGCAAAGGAGCGACGGGGGCGAGGGCGAGAAATGGGCGGGGCGATGAGCCCGGCCACGCCCACCCCCACTTTCCCGCTCCCCATTTGCGGCCTCTGTTTCCCTCTCGCTCCCGCTCCCTTTCGCCCGGGATCCCTTTCTATTTTTGTCCCTTTCGCAGGTTCGCCCTCTCACTTTGGCTAATGAAGGCCGGGGACCGGGAGATGCTGCTGCCTGGGGGCGGCCTCCCTAACCACCGCCGACTGGTAAACCTGAGGGCGATATTGCAAAACGGATTGGTAATGAAGATTCGGCACGATCACTCGCAGTACTTCCTTCAGGTACCGGAAATCCGGAATGATTTGCGGTCAGAAACCATGACTGTTCAGCAGGTAGAGCTGCATTGGCTACTGAACCCCCTGTAGGGGTAGGTAACCTACTAAATTGATCCAAAATTTAAATTTCTATCAGTTAACATGAAGTTTCATAAACTTATATAATTTCGTTACACTAAACCAACTCGTTAGTGAAAAATTAGTGAAAAAAAAATACTTACCTATTGTAAAATAGGTACTCAAGTATTTATATTATAAGGGTAAATTCAACCAATCATTAGAACCTATTTTGATCCAATTTGTATCTAAAAGAAATATTACGTGAGAAAAGAGAAACTTGATTTTCACGAAGCTCAGCTTTTATTCATGGAGAAATTGGATATGAAAATCAAAAACTCAATCACCAATTTGTCGATCGCCCATTAAAATCTTTGGCCCTAACTTTGCTCCTCTTTTTGGTGTTTACAGGTCCTCAATCAGTGAACAGGAAGATGACCTCGGCCCAGATGTCCAAAACTGACATCGACGATTCTGACGGTCAAATTAACGACGATTTTCACAAAAAAAAGTACAAAAAAATATAAGTTACGATTCAACAGATAGTCTTACGAGTCTGTACAAACGAGTCTTACAGATAGTCGTATTTTTGATAAGCCTAAGTAAATAATATTGGCGAGCTGGTTCATTTGACAATAAAACTCAATTGGTTACTTTGTTGTTGTTCTTTATAAGTAAACGGAAATATTGCAACCGTCCCAAAATCGAAAAACGGATCGGCGCTTCCGTCTATGGCGCGGTCCGTCTATGGTCACTTACAAAAATGGCCATAGCTCCCTCAAAACTCAACCTTTTCTCAAATTTGTTAAACTGAAATGTTCGTCTTGGCACGACCTAACACCCTGCTTAACTGGAATTTGAATAACTCAAAGTACTTTCGATATATTAGCACTTTTAGTTTTTTCCAGTTTATTTTTTCCTGACCATAAAAATGGACCTATTTAAGCATTCTTGGTCTTAAAATCTTCGTTTCACCTTGCAGAATATGCGGATATTTTTAATATTCCGATAACTTGAAGTATTTCGATTCTAGGCAAGTTTTGAAATTTGCATAGTGAGTTTCTCGATATTTTTTACATAAACATTCTCAAAAATAGTCAAAACATAGTAATAATGAGTCAAAAAATTCTCGTATCAGTAAGTGGAAGTATTGTGTGTTATCTACGGTCCATTGGTTTCGTTTATGGAAGTTTATATGACGCCTTCGAACTCAAAAATTTTGATGACGCTTGAGCTGCTTCCCTCGAAGAATTAAGATTATCGATTTCCCCTCGGTTAGCCTAGCTGGAAAATAATTCCTTGCAGTAAACGACCAATTGGTATTTACTGTAGATCGTTTTACAGTTACATTGGGAGACTATGTGTGTTATGATAACACAATAGGCGATTCAAGTCGCAGAGCCGTTATGTCGGCCGGTCTCTTTCATTTCCTCATATTCGAAACTGTAGATGTGTGAAAATGTCTCGACGACGCAGAATAACAGCCATACGTGTATGTGTAGGTATATGAGGGGAACAGCCAGGAACGAATAGGAAGTGATGTTGACCCAAAGGCGGGATAAGAAACTCGTTGTCCTCGAGAGGAGGGGAAATTTCCCGCTTTTCTCTCCCCCCTCGCCCCTTGGAAACGCTCGTAGAAGAGCAGTCGGAGAAAAAGGAAGAAAAAAAGAGAGGGAGGATATTAAAACTAAGGAATAAGGAGACGAGTGGCTTGTGGAAATGGCAGGAGAAGAGGGCAAAGGGTGCGAGAGAGACGGGACGATGGGGGCGGGGGCTGGGGGCCCGGAATGGTATATTGATCAGAAGAACTTGCTTGTCTGCGTGGAGAAGGCGCTGGTGCTTGGCTTGAGGCTTGGCTGGGCCAAACCTGGCTCTGCCTGTAAAGAGGGACGGGGATGGAAGAGGTGGCACCCTCTTTCTTCATCGCTTTTATCCTTCTTCATATATATGTGCGAGAAGCCGCCACCTCCACCGACCAGGCACTCTAAGACTTTCCATCTCGCTTTTGTCGAAGGCCTAGATCGACTGGGAGGGGGAAAGCGGGAAAAAAATTCTAAGGGTTATTGGGCGGTTTTCGCCCGAACTGGTTGGTTATTGGCGGAGGACATTTTCGAAATAATATCTCGGAGTAAAGGCCGCTTTGATCCCTTGGTCCTGCCGGTGGCAGGGCTCACGAGTTTAAGGGTTGATCAGGCCAAGCTTGACAGGCACATGATGGCCATCATCCTGCAATCATCAGGCCTTCATCTGAAACAGAGCTGTAATTCATCCCCAAATTGTGCAGGAGCGATTTTTCCAAAAATCAAGCCGTACCTACTCGAGAAGTATGTAGAGACGATTGTATACCCCAAAAAATGTAGAGCACCATTGTATAACCAGTGGTGCGTAGATAACACACAATACTTCCATATTTTGAAACGTAAAATTGTGACACAATTTGATCATATTTTGACTGCTTTTGAAAGTGTTTAGGTCAAAAATATCAAAAAATTCAGTATTAAAATTTTAAAATTCGCCCAAAATGAAAAAACGCCACATTTTCGGAATGTAAAAAATATCCACATATGCTGCAAGGTAAAACGAAGATTTTGAGACCAAGAACGCTCAAATCGGTTCATTTTTGCGGCCGGAAAAAAATAAAATAGAAAACACTAAAAATGCAAATATCTCGGAAGTACTGTGCGTTATCCAAATTCCGATTAAACAGGGTGTTAGGTCTTGCCGAGACAAACATTTCAGTTCAAGAAATTTGAAAAAAGGTTGAGAAATGAGGGAGTTATGGCCATTTTTGTAAATTACCACAGACGGACAGACGGACACACGGACAGACGGACACACGGACACACAGACACTTGTTCAGGAAGTGATTCTGAGTAAATGTGTATAAGAAAAAGTTTTTTCTGAAGCTCTGTTCCGATTCTCGATTTTAGGACGATCACAATACTTCCATTTACTCTGTAAATATGGAAGTAAAAACCGCTAGTAAATCAAATCTATTGGCCAACTTTGAATCTATGCTGAACTATAGAAAGCATGGACAAAAATTTTTTTGGGACATTCCGCCCAACACAAACAAAAGGATACAGAAGGAAATCGCTTAGTTCTCTCCTGATTTTGAATTATTGCAGGATGAAATCTCACGATGAGAAACGAAAATACTTCCATTTACTTGGTAAACGTGGAAAATACAATTATCATCCTACCAACTCAAACAAAATTGCCTGACGAAATCCGGTCGAACTGCCTGAACAACTCAGGTTAAATTGCCTGAAGAACCCAGGACGAATTGCCTGAAGAACTCCTGCCAAATTGCCTGAAGAAATCCGGCTACATGGCCTGAAGAACCAAGAACAAATAGCCTGAAGAACTCAGGATAAACTTCCTGTCTAGAACTCAAGCCGAATCGCCTGAAGAATTCAGGATGTTCTTCGCGTCTAGGAATCAAACCAAATTTTCTGAAGGACTCAAGCCAAACTTCCTGTTATAAAGGACTCGTGCCAAATTCCTGCTGGATTGCCATCCTCCCGTGCTAGATTGCCCGGATAAGAACCCTTATGCAGAACAGTGTTGGCTTTGCTTCCATGAAATGTGAATTCGAAAATCTTGGGGAATCGTGCTATATTCTCAAAAGAGGTGATGATTCTGGGGAATCATTAGTGAAAAGCTCGAGTTTCAAAGTAAAGGTTTTTCCTCTCTCTATGGTAAATTTTCCCAATTAAAATGAAATTCAAGCTCATAAAATGGGGTAAAACACCAAAACCTGCCCTGAGATGGGGTCGAAAATATACCCACCCTGCAGGTCCTTCGGGAATCGCCAGGAAAACTGGAAAAGGCTCGGAGGTTAGAGGCAAAAATGTATTTCCTCGCCGGAAAAGGCTCAAGGGATAGATAAAATGTATCAATTACATTTTCTAATTAACGCCGGATGAAGGCCCGAAGGGTCGAGCTCTACGGGGCGAGATTAGAAAAGGCATTTCCTGGCTCGAATGATGAAGGGGCGGTGCGGGTGTGATGGGGGGGGCAGGTTCGTTAGGGAACTGTGACTGTGTACGAGGTGAAAGGGGTGAATGGGGAGTGAAAGGGAACCGGGGAGGTGCGCATGCGCAAAACTCTCCCCCACCCCGGAGGGACGGGATCCCGGGAAAAAGAGATCAATAGAGAATAACTACATCTGCGTCTTTAGGGAAATTTTCACACCCGTAATTTTCGCTCCACTTGGCGAAATCGTCCACTTCCAGAGACATAATTAACAATTAGTCGTCAGCAATTAATCAACAACTATTCAAAGGGTTGATTGTCAGTGGTTAATTGTGGGTTGACCAACTAATCAAGGAATGAGATTGTTCATAATCTAAGATCATAATTCAGCATATAAGAAAAAATATGAGATGGAAATATATGAGGATAAAATATAAGAGAAATATCAAAGAAAATATAAGAGAGAAAATAAAAAATAGAAAATGAGAAAAATATAATAAAATATAAGGGATTAAAATAAAATATAAAGGATTAAAATAAAAATACCATTATAAGAGTAAAATCTGAATTTTAGAAAAGGCTAAGCCAAGTTGAGGTATCTATACCTATACTTAGGTATCCTTTAAAAGCTCCAGTTTTCCATCATTGCAGTTTTCCAAACTTTGTTCAATAAAAATTTGAAAACCGAAGAATTTCTCAAAAAGATTTGAAAATATTGATACTTAACAGGTTTTGATCTTTCGAGTAATTTATTTATTCTGTAGTTTATTTATTCACCTCAAATTAACCACTTAGACTAGGGCCGAGGGGGTAGACCTAAAAAGTCCAACACGCAACTTCATCGAAATTACTAAAAAACCGATAATTCCCAGCTTAACCCAGCATTCCCTTCTTCTTCTTCTTCTTCTTCCTTTTTTGATGTCCTTCTGCCCTTATTCCTTAAATCTTTAGGGCCTTCATAATTTTGTTGTTAACATTACCTTCTTCTTCCTTTTTTGATGTTAGCATTACCTTAGGGTCAAGGTGCTTGTCCGAAAGGCCCAGAAATGTTCGTGTGTCCCAACTATCAGCCACACCTCATAAAATTGAAAAAAACCTAACCTCGTACGTTCTAAAACATTATCCGAACTTTATGCACGGGGAAAATGGGAAAATACGACTAGTTTATGCTGGCAGTACCGGCATACACATAACTAACCGAAGGGCCCGGCGCTGTATTTTGAGAACCCATCTCGAAACGTCTTCCTTGATCCTCGGCAAGATTACCGCCAACAGCTTTTCCGAGCCATTTTGTCGCTTGTCCGTCATTGCCGGGTCTTGAGACATATTTCGGGAGCATTTCTTCTAACCAGCTATAAGATTTGTCTCTCTTCCCAATGTTGCCTGTCGACCCTCTTGAAGTAACCTTTTCTGCTGGGTAAACCCATACATGCGTTTATGCCCATAAATACATGCGTTTATAGCTGTGCCACTTGTTTATGTATAACTGGACCATTATCACACATTTTGTTCTATTCCTTTCAACCCTCTTTGTTCCCTTCTGGAGGTGGGTGTTTCTGTAGTTTTTGAAAAATGTAAGAAACAGTTCGTTGAAATAAAAAACTGTGGTAAGAAAACAATTTGAAAAGAACAGGTTGGACCGATTGTAATGATCCGCTGTCTGTTACTGTTCTTATCCGTTTTTCGGAAAAACAGTAACTGCTAACGAAAACTGTTTTCAACCCGTTTTCTCCCAATTTCTAGAGAACCGCTCGTTTTTAAAAGAGAGAAAAAGTTTTTTCAGGAGAAAATTATAATTTCCGAGTTTAAATAGTAATTTGATGATACCTATTGAAATCGACAAGGAAAATATAACTCGTTGCGAATGAAGACAGTGTTGCCAACAGAACAAGCATTTTGTGTGCCTCATGCCACAGCCATCCATATCAGAAAACGAACAGTTGTTGCAGGAGTAGGTAAAACAAAAAACGCTCGTAACTGTTATGACCGCAATGGATTGAATTGAATTTACAAAAATCGAATCAAATTCATCCCTTTTTATAATTCTCAAAATAGAGGATTCGGAAAACCTAATAATTTAACCTATCGACGTCACCAAAGCACCATGCAATTTCGATGGCAGTGGAATGAGCGGCATTATGGCCACCCTGGCGCAGGTTCTAATTGGCGGACCCTAACAAGGCCACGCCCACCACCTGACTAATTAAAATTAGCGGGAAAAGCGGGCGGACGGTCGACCCTTTCACCTTTCCATAGCCCCCCGGCCGGGGAAATTCGGCCAATGGGAAAAGAGCTTTTATTGCGAGGACTCCGCCTATTTTTTCTGCAAGAGGCCGTTAAAAGGGAAAAAGGAAAAGTTCTTTTCTTTTACTCCTCATCCCCCTGGGCCAACCCTTTTCCTCGGGAGCCGACCCTTTCTGACCGGTTCTAATTAACGATCGCTCGAAATGTTCTTCGCAATTTTCCTCCGAATTGCTTTCGCACCTCGATAAATTTTTTTTTATCGTAGCCTAATGCCTTTGGGCTAATTAGGAAACGTTTTGAAGGAATTTTCATTTTTGATGTCGGTGGCCTCATAAAATGTAAAAAATTTGTACAATTGTGCAGTAATTTGGACAATTTTTTGAGGCCACCGACATCAAAAATGAAAATTCCTCAGAACGTTTCTAATTAGCCCCGAGGCATTACGACAAAAAAATGTTCGTCATTCGGCATGCAACACTGATTAACTCGATTTTTGGCGAAAATGAGTTATTGGTATCACTGGATTGGTTTTTCCACGAGGAATCCGGTGGTACCACTGGTTAGCGCGAATCCGGGAGAAAAAGCTAAAATAAATTGTTATTCGAAGGAAAGAAATGGTGAACATCTGGAGAATTTAGGTTTGTTGTTTAGTGTTTTACAGCTATTTCTACTTCACTCCCTCACTTTTAACAATTTTTCAATTATTCGTTTCTACTGCGAATAATGGTAGGTACGTCTGTGTGGCTGCTGAGCAAAAAATGAACGTAGGAAAAAACGTGATTTTCGGAATCTCAAAATTTAGACTTATTTTTTTGGCGAAGTCAAATCAGTCCATCATCGGATAATCACCAAATTATGAGTGGTAAGGTCAATTTTTTGGGAAACTTCGTGAAAATCGTTGAAAAATGAACAATTTCTGTAAGTCTATGCTCTGCTTGAAGAGAATAAGCCTGGAAAAATCAAAATTGGTTCTGGATTTCAAAAATTTCCCCTCTTTCCTTTGAACGAATTTCAAAATCTAAACCAATCCTGATCGTTCAAGTCATTCTCTCCAGACTTTTCCAAGCATAGACCGGCAAAAATCAGAATTTACTGAACAATTTTCATACTTTTCCAAAAAAAGACCCGGAGGATAAAAATGTCTTAACGCCACTCCCCAAACTGCATGCAGCTCTGTGTGGTCTCCAAGGAATTTCGGTCGAATCAAAAATCGGTGGTTCTTCAGCGGTCAGTCCACCAAAACTGAAGTTTCAATCTCGGGACGAAATTGGCGCGAATTTGACGCGTCTCATTTTAATTCGGAAGAAGGGCCGAAATAGGTGAGGAGTGGGGGGCCGGATTCCGGGATCTTCTCCACCCCCATGCAGAGAAGGGCGAAGCAATTCCCTCCTTCCAGAATCAATATTCAATTACCCCCTTCAAACCTTCGAACCCTCCTCGCCCCTTTCCCCTCTCCGTCTTTCCTTCGCACTACTCGAACGTCTCTTTCGCACGCGCCATCTCCTCCCGCAGCCGCTAACGGCGCTCACCTCCGTTTCCTCGATCTTCGCCGAAGGGAAATCGCGAGGGAAAAAGGGATTCGGCTCTGGGAAACTTTGCAGCGCCTGTCTGCAAAATTCCCGAAATTTCTTCAGCCGCTGGCGCAATTTCTTCGCGTCGATGAAGCGTATACAGGGATAATTTTGTGAAATGTTGAAAATTAATTGTTCATAATTCCGGCCCAGATGCAGGGAAACGTTCTGGAAGAAGGCGAGCAATATTGAACGTCTCTCTTCTTTACTATATGAGATAAAATTGGAATGATCTCTCTCCAAAATCTTCGAATATATTTGCAAAGCCTCCGTTAAAGTGATGGACCATCTGAGGAAAGAGCAAAAATATTCGTAAATATTCGCAGTCTTTCCATTTTTTGACAAACCATATCTCAGCGTCTATTTGAGCTTGAAAACTTAGATTGGGCTTGGATTGCGAAAAATTCAATCTCCTTTAACAATGCTGATTATACGTTTTCTTGAAATAAAAATAAATTCAAAGATATAAGAAATTGAGTTAAAAAAGTCCTAAAATAGAGAAGTTTCTGCAATTTTCGCTGTGACGCCGCTTCATTCATAGGTACAAACATAAAAATCGGATTAAAAAAATTGAAATTTTTTTTTTATTTTAAAAATTTTGATAATGCACGTCTTTAAACAAATGGGATAAAATTTAATTAAAATCTGGTTTTAGGTTTCTTTATTGTTGATTCAAGAAGGGGAATCTGAGAACCCTTGAAGGTACCAGAGTCCCTTCGAGTGATAGACTAGACATGACCTGCAAGACCGGAAAGCATAGCCGTAACATGGAGAGGTGGACAAGAAGGAGGCTCTACTTTCAACTATCGAAGTTTAACATTTACCAAAAGTGTCAAATGTTTATTAGTTTTAATGATATTACTGCAATTTCACGAAAATTTGACATGAGACTATTGGCAAAACTACAAGGAAACCATTTTCATCATGAATTCCTCACTAACTAACAAATATCGGAAATACCTAGTAATAGAATCAGTAAATGCCGATAATCTTAAACGTTTACCAAAAGAGCCAAATGTTGAACAATTGTAATGATATTATTGCAATTCCACTAAATTTTGACATGAGACTATTGGCAAAACTACAAGGAAACCATTTTCATCATGAATTCCTCACTAACTTATAAATACCTAAGTAGTAGGTAGATGTCGATACCCACAATTGACTATTTTCTTCCATATTCTCAATCAAGGGCAATAACTGAAATCAAAATTGAAAAAAAGATGGAATAGTATAAAATCTCAAAAACTCAAGGAAAAGTAATCAACTTTTAAAAGACTAAACGACTTTTTACTGTTTTATTGCATACACGCAATAAAATAGCGTTCGTTAAGATTTTACAGTTCTACCAAAATAAAAACTCGAAAAAATAATATTTTTCCATGAAAAAAAACTTTTTTTTTAAATAAAAAGGAGTAGTTATTGATTTTGAGTAAAGTTATCTGGGAGGTTAACTGGTCTCAACTGGAAGGAAGGATAGTTTTCCCTGTAGACAACCTATTAATGAAAAACCAGACTCTGCTACCATAATGTAAAATCGAATAGATTCTTTCAGGCTTTTCAGAAAGAATGAATTTTATTATTTAATAATTGCCAATTTGAAAAACATTGCCATTGTAGAACAAAATTATTTCCAACAGGGTCGTACCTAATTTTTTGGCGAGGCAAATGACATGGATGGCAAAGGACATGCAAACCACGCTCTGCTACCATAATGTAAAATTGAATGGATTTTTTTAAGGTTCTTGAGAACGGATGAATTTTATTATTTAACAATAATTATTACCCGGTTGAAAAACGTTGCCACATCATGGCACCATATAGTCGAACGAAATTATTTCCAACGGGGTGACACCTGAATTTTTGGCATGGAAAAGGATCTGGATCAATTCCGAAATCGCCGAATTCTGCACCCGAAACCCACCACTTGACTCCGACATCCAGAAAATCATACGCCCCACCCCACCATGAAACGTCAGGGGTGAGCCCCACAGAATCGCCCGGGGGAAAGGGAAAAAAGCGGTTCTTTTCCATTTTTTATTGAAACGCGAAGAAGTAAATGCGAGACGCCTAGGGGTAGAAGGCGATAGGGGTGGAAGTCTGGCTCGTGTAAAAGAGATTGAACCAACGAAGAAATTCGAGCGAGGATTTGTTCGTGTAGAACACGTCCGCCCCGATGTTGACTCTTTGAATGCAGAACTCTTCAAATGCACTCGGATCCATTGGATTCTATCTGCACTCAAACTCAAACTGATGCTAATTCTCAAACTCAAAATTGATACTTTACAAACTCAAGATCGGCACTTAATACTCGAACTGGTACTCAAAGGTGAGACCTGGTGAACTCTAACTCGCATTGAAACAAGAACGCAAATTCAAACTGAAACTCGAAATGAAACTCGAACTGAAATTCATACTGAAACTCGAACTGAAGTTCAAGCTGAAACTCGATTTGAAATTCAAACTGAAACTCCAACTGAAATTCAAACTGAAACTCGAAGTGAAATAGAAACCGAAGTTCGAACTGAACTTCAAACTGAAACTCGAACTGAATTTCAAACTGAAACTCGAACTGAAATACAAACTGAAACTCGAACTGAAATTCAAACTGAAACTCGAACTGAAACTCGAACTGAAATTCAAACTGAAACTCGAACTGAAATTCAAACTGAAACTCGAAATGAAACTCGATCTGAAATTCAAACTGAAACTCGAACTGAAATTCAAACTGAAACTCGAACTGAAATTCAAACTGAAACTCGAACTGAAATTCAAACTGAAACTCGAAATGAAACTCGAACTGAAACTCTAACTGAAATTCAAACTGAAATTCAAACTGAAACTCGAAATGAAACTCGATCTGAAATTCAAACTGAAACTCGAACTGAAATTCAAACTGAAACTCGAACTGAAACTCGAACTGAAATTCAAACTGAAACTCGAACTGAAATTCAAACTGAAACTCGAAATGAAACTCGATCTGAAATTCAAACTGAAACTCGAACTGAAATTCAAGCTGAAACTCGAACTGAAATTCAAACTGAAACTCGAACTGAAATTCAAACTGAAACTCGAACTGAAATTCAAACTGAAACTCGAACTGAAATTCAAACTGAAACTCGAAATGAAACTCGATCTGAAATTCAAACTGAAACTCGAACTGAAATTCAAGCTGAAACTCGAACTGAAATACAAACTGAAACTCGAACTGACATTCAAACTGAAACTCGAAATGAAACTCGAACTGAAACTCTAACTGAAATTCAAACTGAAATTCAAACTGAAACTCGAAATGAAACTCGATCTGAAATTCAAACTGAAACTCGAACTGAAATTCAAGCTGAAACTTGAAATGAAACTCGATCTGAAATTCAAACTGAAACTCGAACTGAAATTCAAACTGAAATTCAAGCTGAAACTTGAAATGAAACTCGATCTGAAATTCAAACTGAAACTCGAACTGAGACTCGAACTGAAATTCAAACTGAAACTCGAACTGAAATTCAAACTGAAACTCGAACTGAAATACAAACTGAAACTCGAACTGAAATTCAAACTGAAACTCGAACTGAAACTCGAACTGAAATTCAAACTGAAACTCGAACTGAAATTCAAACTGAAACTCGAAATGAAACTCGATCTGAAATTCAAACTGAAACTCGAACTGAAATTCAAGCTGAAACTCGAACTGAAATACAAACTGAAACTCGAACTGACATTCAAACTGAAACTCGAAATGAAACTCGAACTGAAACTCTAACTGAAATTCAAACTGAAATTCAAACTGAAACTCGAAATGAAACTCGATCTGGAATTCAAATCGAAACTCGAACTGAAATACAAACTGAAACTCGAACTGATATTCAAACTGAAACTCGAGATGAAACTCGAACTGAAATTCGAACTGAAACTCAAAATGAAACTCGATCTGAAATTCAAACTGAAACTCGAAATGAAACTCGATCTGGAATTCAAATCGAAACTCGAACTGAAATACAAACTGAAACTCGAAATGAAACTCGATCTGAAATTCAAACTGAAACTCGAACTGAAATTCAAACTGAAACTCGAAATGAAACTCGATCTGAAATTCAAACTGAAACTCGAAATGAAATTCAAACTGAAACTCGAACTGAAATTCAAGCTGAAACTCGAAATGAAACTCGATCTGAAATTCAAACTGAAACTCGAAATGAAATTCAAACTGAAACTCGAACTGAAATTCAAACTGAAAATCGAACTGAAAATCAAACTGAACTTCAAACTGAAACTCGAACTGAAATTCAAACTGAAGCTCAAACTGAGACTAAATCTGACACTCAAGCTGGAACTTCGACTGACTTTCAGTTTGAGTTCCAATTTTAGTTTCAGTTTACCTTTCTTTTGACTTTTGAGTTTGATTATCAGTTTCAGTTTGAGTTAGCTACTCAGTTGGTTTTTGAGTTCGAGTCTTCGAGTATCATTTTGAGTCTTGGTCTCAGTTTCAGTTTGTGTTCGCGTTCGAGTATTACTATCAGTCTGAGTTTGGGCCTAAGTTTGAGTTTTAGTTTCGGTTTGAATATCCCCTCGAGCCTGTGTATCAGTTAGAGTCTGAGCCAGCGTATCAGTTGGAGCACCGGTATCAGTTTGAGTCTAAGTTTTAAGTCTAGTTTTCTTTTCGATTTTTGAGCTCGAGTTCGAGTATTAGCGTCAGTTTGAGGTTGTGAATCTGTATCAATTGCAGTGAGAGCTTTCAGTTTGAGCCTGTGTATCAGCATAAGTTCGAGTTTCCATCTTGGTTGCCGTTTGAGTTTGAGATTTTTTCAGACTGGAACATGGTATAGCTATAACTAAATAAGTGGTAACGTCGATTGTTTTCCTTCTCGGACGAAGGGTAGTTTCAATGAAGCTCGTTTCACGTTTGAATTTTTGCCATATTCTCTCAACAGTTTTTTTTTCTTTTGTTTTTATAGACGATAATTTCATTCGGAATAACCCGCTATTCTCGGAATGCCCCACACGAACACTGGCGGCGAATAAGGCGAGTTTCCTCGAGTTGGGTACTGCCGTAGATTTACTTGTCAATTAGCCTCGACGAAATATCGATCCAAATGAACCGAAGCGAAAAAGAAAGGACCAGGAGGACCGGGCCTGGATGGAGCCGAGAAAGAGCGAGAAGTCCGAGGGGGAAGGTGGAGCAGGGAGGTGGGATGGTCCATGGAGCACATGGTGGGATGGTCCATGGAGCACATATATGGAGGCTTGGAAGTATGAAGCAATCGCTCGTGTATACGCGCGCACGGGCGTCGTAGTTGTGGAACAGGGGAATATCTAAGGGTGGAAGCGGGAAAAGCTAAAAGGCTCGCTAAAGAAGTTCCCCCCCACCCCACTTCTTGCCATCACATCCACTAACATCAGCCCCCTCGGCCTTTCTTACCGTTCTGCGCCTTATATATTAACGGAGATGCCAAGAAAAGAAAACGGCTCGGATGAACGAGAAAAAGAGAGGGCCCAAAGAGGATGAATCGAGTGCTAGGGTTTGCAAATACGTGCAGGGGGTCAGTCCGAGCGGTTTTGGGATCGTCATGGCAAATTTGGAAGGTTTCATGTCAAAATGAAGGAAATACACCGAATTGTAAACCGCAATTGGAAGAACCGGTTCTTGGACGCGTGTGGAATGAGGTCGTTTCCGGTTTTCGGGTTAAGAATGTGTTCGTGGAATGACAACGAGGAAATTTGGTGGTCAGCTGTGTAGCTTGGAATTGACGCTAAAGATTCTAAAAATTGCAGAAAAATTTTTCACGTTTTTCTGCGAGTATCCATTCTTTGAGGACCAAAGCAGCTGGTCATATCACAGGCAATATTATCTCGATTATAATTATTATCATCCCAGAAACTTGGTAGGTATGTCAGTAGTAAATACTCTGGAGCTTATAATCAAAGTTTGCATGTACCTTGAGGAGGCATGACGATATGTATTTTTGGGGAAGGACTCGGTCCTTGGTTTTCACTCAGGGGAAATTTTCTATTGAAAAGTCACGCCGCATCTTTCTGGGATATGCTCCCAAAATTTGCCTCGTAAAGGCAATCCATAAATAAATACATCCATTTCCAGCCAGGTTCTCGGCTCTTGAATGGATTTGATTTTTGGGGTAAGCTTCAGGATCGAAAGCATACCCAGGACGTTGATCCATCTCGAAGCATGCTGCATTTTTGGGGTTGATGGGTTCTGAAAAAATCCCTTAAGGATTCATGCAGTCACTGGTCAAAGTCCACATGTTCTTGCCCAGGTTCTGGAATGCGTCATAAAGACGCATGCATTGAAGTTGCAACAAATTTAGGATTTGATTTTTGGAATTACTGCTGCTTCTGGAATGAATTCATGGCGTGAAAACATTTTCAAATTTACATCCCCGTCATTGCAGCAACGAACCATTGTGGATTAGCTCTTCAGAAGGGGTTAGCTCATGCATATGCATCCAGGAGAAGTGCAAATGTATGCGAATTATGAGGACTCCAGGACTTCAGGAATTGTTTTTGAGGCAGAGGTCCAAAAAGTTTGACATTCTGCCTCTCTCTGGAATTAAGTCGACATTTTCTGCAGACAGTGCCTTGCAGAGGCTTGTTACCTACATCTTTTTCTGCTATTTGCTGCTGCTCCTTGACTGGATTAAGCAGCCAAAACGTCTTCCAAGTGCCCGCCCACATGATTGATAATTGCATCATTATGTATCATGTTTTGATCAGATTAAAGCAATTTTGCCTCTTTGTTGCAGGAGAGAAGCACTCGGTGAAAAACTTGAGAAAACTTGGTGACGTCCCAGGACTCGATCTACCAAAACGAGAACCACCAACTGCAGCATTCTGTGGGGATCTTGGAATGTGTCTCTGGAGAATGGGACGATTCGGAAAGAATGAGGCAGTTTTGACTATTCTGTAAATACAGAATGGACTCCCGGTTATGTTATTCATCCCGTCGCTTTCACCCAATAGACTTCATCGAGAAATAGTCAATGCTATTCTTCGGGGTTTTCAGGGTGTTTGCTTGTCATTAGTCTTGTTTTATGTTTTGTGTTTTCTCCAAGAGAATATTAACCGCAAATTTTTGCAGATTCTGGTATGTACTGTACAGGTGCCATCATGCAGATTGAATATGTTCTTCATGAAAAATCAAACCTGATATTACGAAGCCAGAAATTTCCAGCCATTCAATCCGACTGAAGCAATTAGTATTATTCGTCAGAATTCGAAAAGTACGAAACCCTCGAAACATTCGTTTCCTCCCCTCGAACCGCTTTCAACTTGCGATCTCCAATGTTCGGATGGAAATTACCCTTAAAACATTAACTAAGCTGAAGTGGACGAGGATTAAAAGGATTCCAACCGTCGAAGAGCATTCCTTCCTGTTTAAGGGCTTTTGAAAAGGCTCCATCCTCCCTCGATTCGGAGTTGAGGAATCCAAAAAAGCGGATAGCAGGGAAATGTTCCTGTCTTAAATGT
The DNA here is from genome assembly GCA_036186465.1 of Nesidiocoris tenuis. Taxonomy (NCBI): domain Eukaryota; kingdom Metazoa; phylum Arthropoda; class Insecta; order Hemiptera; family Miridae; genus Nesidiocoris; species Nesidiocoris tenuis. Next base: position 4,998,341 of record AP028923.1, read on the forward strand.
TAACTACGTCGTCCGCCCCATACCCTGATATTCCCTTCCCTTTAACAAAGACCTCGTAATTGGCTTTTCTGGTATGAGGCTCGGGGTCTTCCTGGCAAAGGCAAGGTATAAGATGTGCAGGGGGTGAGGTCCAAGGTCCACCCTCGGCAAGTGCCCCAACATAGTCAAATGAGAAGGAGGGTTCGAGTCGGATCTTTTCCTAGTTTGCATCCTCTCGAATGAGGCCCCCACGGATCACCCCTTGTCTTTAATACTGATTCGACCTTAGGGACAAGGGATGGGATCCTATCGATTTCTTCTTTGAGGTTATCGAAGGTCGTAATCGCTCGTCGTTTTCAGGAAAACCCCGCACGGGGAAAATCGACCGGATAATGAGCAATTTGAATAAATTCCGCACATTGCTGGCGAGGGAGAAATCTCAATCTAGAACAGTTCTCTGTTAGCAGCGTTTCCAGAATCCTCATTTTCTTAATTTTTCTAAATAACCTAAAAAAATTCATTTTATAGACATTTTTGAAAAAATTTGTCATACATTTTTTTGTCTGAATATTGGCAAATTTTAACGTTTGATGGGATTTTGACACATTACATTTTTACTTCCATATTTACAGAGTAAATGGAAGTATTGTGATCGTCCTAAAATCGAGAATCGGAACGGAGCTTCAGAAAAAACTTTTTCTTATACACATTTACTCAGAATCACTTCCTGAACAAGTGTCTGTGTGTCCGTGTGTCCGTGTGTCCGTTAGTCCGTCTGTCCGTCTGTCCGTCTGTCCGTCTGTGGTCATTTACAAAAATGGCCATAACTCCCTCATTTCTTAACCTTTTTTCAAATTTCTTGAACTGAAATGTTTGTCTCGGTAAGACCTAACACCCTGTTTAATCGGAATTCGGATAACGCACAGTACTTCCGATATATTTGCATTTTTAGTGTTTTCTATTTTATTTTTTTCCGGCCACAAAAATGAACCGATTTGAGCGTTCTTGGTCTTAAAATCTTTCTTTTACCTTGCAGAATATGTGGATATTTTTTATGTACCGAAAAACTGGCGTTTTTTTATTTTGGGCGAATTTTGAAATTTGAATAGTGAATTTTTTGATATTTTTGACCTATACACCCTTAAAACAAGTCAAAATATGATCAAATTGTGTCACAATTTTACGTTCCAAAATATGGAAGTATTGTGTGTTATCTACGCACCACTGGTTTTGTTACATTTTTGAAAATAATTGTTGAATGTGCAATCATAACGAGCAAACAAAAAAATTTTAAATGAGCTAAAAAATGTATTTTATGGACATTTTTGACAAAAATTGTCGATAATTTTCTTGCCTGAATATTGGCAATTTTTGAGACAAACATTGGATGGGAATTCGACAAAAGATTTTTGTAACAATTTTGAATCATGTAATTTTTTACATGAGCAAACATAACGAGCAAACCAATAATTTTAAATGCTAAAAAACATAATGAGCTCATCTAAAAAATAATGAGCTCATTAGAACATAAAGAGCGAACAAGTCATTTTTTAAATCAGCTATAAAATTTATATTTACATTTTGACGAAAATCGTCATTGATTTTTTTGCCTGAATATTGGCAAATTTTGAGACCGAAAATTTGAAAAAGTTATTCGTAACATTTTTGACGAATAAAATTGCCAACGATCGGTCAAAAATTAGAAAAAATGAACGCCTCTGATAAAGTTGACTAAAAGTCCGACAATACCCATTTTCGAGGCGAATAATGTTGGAAAAATTTTGACAAGAATATTTTTGGCAATGTTCTGAATAAATTTAGCATATTTTTTTCAGGTAACATTTAGTTTTTTTAGTCTTAGATTGGTTTTTTTGACAAGATTTCGACTTCATTTTTTTGACGGAAGTTTGACTCATTTTTTAGCAATGTTTCGACTGCAATGTTCAATTTCGTTTTTTGGTAGAATTGACAAATATGTTGGTACTAATTTGGTGAAAGTTTCTAAAAAACGACAAACTTCAATTTTCGACCGAATTCAGGTACTTGAATCGAGGTCAAGGTTTTTGACTGTATGCCCTGTGCATAACGTTTCGACTGCTCAAAGTTTAATACAATTTGTAAAAAAATTTTGGCAAAAAATTTACTCAAAGGTCGATGGCGAAAATTTAAAAAAATTGACAAAATATAAACTCTGAACCAATTCACTTGAAACAAAGAAGAGATTTAAAGAAATTACTTAAATCGACCAAAGTTGTATGTACCTATACAATACCTAATTATTATTGCATATGTCGGCGCTACACGCCTCAGCTAATGAAAGTACCTACTCGATCGGCAATTCGGACCTCAGAACGCTACCTACACCTGAAAGAGCGAACTAGCGACTGGGCTGGAGCCAGAGCTTCGGAAAACGAGAGGCAACACTGAAGATGACGACGCAGTTTGGTTTTCGGATTTGAGGAAGGGACTTGTGTGGTCGGACGTGTGTTGAAAAAGTAAATTGTATCGCAATTAAAGTGTCGATTCGGTCGTGTTCAGTTAAATTGTCTCGGACATCCACCCCTTTTACGACATATATAATTTTTGGTTCATTTTTCTAAAGAAATGAACCTTTGTAATCGGTCAGGAAAAAAAAAATTTTAACACCCCCTGAAAATTTGTTGGTTTACGTTTCAAGGGGTGTAGAATCCGAATCTGCAATAAAAATTTTTTGTCCGTCCGCCGTACGCCGTACGCCGTACACCGTACGCCGTACGCCGTACGCCGTACGCCGTACGCCGTACGCCGTACGCCGTCCGCCGTCCGGGGTTTTTAAGGGGGAAGGAGTTATCGAAAAATTTTGAAATTTTTACCAAAAATCAAGTTCCGTATCTAGTTGGTCCTAACGTCTCGGCAGAACCCTACCTTAATTTTAAGGCCAGTAAAACAGCTGTTGAAGTGGGAAAAAATTCGTGATTTTCAGGAAAAAAGCAACATAGGCATGTGAGGTATCATTTTCTATAGATTTTTCTATGCTGAATCGAATGAGACCATCGCCACGCCGGTAGCTTCAACCGTTTAGGAGTTATTGCAGTTTTAGTGAAGCATTTTTGAGTTTTTCAAAATTTCCCCAATTCTTAATAACTCGAAAACTACTCGAGCCACAAAATTCGTTTTCCACTCGTTGGAATCCCCACAAAAACTTCTGTCCTCCCGGTATCTTCAATTTAAAGAATTTGGTCGCATTACACAAATCAGCAAAACAAATATTGGAAAAAGTTGGGAATTCGGCATCGGTTCTTAGATACGGTTGATTGATCTACTTACGACCACTAGCCTATTACACCAACAAGGTGACGCACTCACACTACGACCAGTTGCGCTTGGCAACGTGAGAGCGAGACAAGCTTTAACAATGGTTCTGAAGCATTCTTGAGACATTTTTAATTTCATTATTCAGAGAATTTAATAATTATTATTATTCTGTTAATTATGAAGGTGATTAAGAATAGATTAAATGGTGAATTTAACGGAATTGAACGATCAGCTGCGTTGAAAAAATGGATAGGTAAGTAAGTATTTATCAAGCGAAGAGGATGATTATTTTTTGCCTGGCTGAAAAAACGTTTTTCTAAATAACCCATCTAAAATACAAATTGATACTGAAATTATAGAATAATAACAGCTAAATTCTGTGTTTAAGGAGTACCGATGTATCGTAAGGTTTGTCTTTGCAATCGAAAAATGAACCCCTGTGCAAAATTTGCAGAGTTCTTCGGACATAGCAAAAACTAATCTGCACATGCCACTGATCTACTTAGCAGCGTTTTTTAAACCAATATTAAACATTTTCTTTGCAGCAATATTTTCACACAATTTTTTTGATGAGAAATGAGCATTGATAAAATGTCCGGTAAGTAAGTACTGCATTTTGGGAAGAAGAGCGACGTTCATGAAAATCGTGTCTCTATCAATTCAGTTGTTCTGACCACCATAAGCTGATAAGGAGGGCTGTTGGGGCCGTAAAATGAATTTATAGCGCCCGTTCCTTATTTACATTTATTTCGAATAAAATCGAAATAGAGACATCCGAGGATCGTAGGCATTTATTTCGATTAACGAGAAAATATATCAAACGGCGCGGAACCGGTGGCCATTCGGAAAAAGACAGATGACTCGGACCGGTGCCGACAGAAAAACAGGCGACGACTCTATCGCTTTTATTTATTTAGCGGAATTTCGGTTATAATTTTTTTTTCTCCGTTTATCGCGAGAAAAATATATTGTTTGACTGCTCCGTGAAAAATGTTTCACCTTTGCGAAAAATTGGCAACACGCTGCTCGCCGGGTGAAAGCTGACGAAATTCGTTTTGGTTCATTTTTCTCAAGAAATGTACCTTTGTGAAAAAAAATTTCAACACCCCCTGAAAATTTGTTGGTTTACGTTTCAAGGGGTGTAGAATCCGGATCTGCAATAAAATTTTTCATATACCTACGCCAATATTATTTTTCATAGAAAATAATTAAAAAAATACAAACAAATAGAAAAATGAAAAAAAAAATCGTAAAATTTCTCAACAAGAAAAAACATACCTAACTATCGTGAAACGTCTTTTAAAACCGTCGGTTTCGACCAATTCATATCAATCATCGAATTTGGTAATTTTTCTAATTTTCAAAAACCGTACGGAAAAATCGCCGAAATACTATGTTTATAATTGACGATGGAAATCCGGTAACGCAATAAGTGTACGAAACGTTCTTTCCCGTAAAATGAAAATCTCTACTGCGTGAGCAAGATTGAGGGAAACATTTTTTCACTGGATATCCTAGCGCTGCGAATACTGCTACAATATCTCGGCGATGCTGCAGAATGTGCTGCGAGAGGGAAAAATATACATAAAGCGAAAAAGAAAAGGCATAAGGGAGTGGCACATCTCATGGAAATTAAGCTGCCAACTTTTTCAATATGAGGGAAAAGAAAATTAGACGTCGCTCTGGCCAGGCGATGAAGGCGGGGAAAGGGAGGGGGGAAAAGCGGGGAAAATGCTTTTATTCTCCGAGGTTTTTCCCCCACTTGAGTTTCATACGAAAGCTATTTGCAGCAAGATATTGCAGAAATAATTTTATGGCACGACAAAAAAATATAGTTAGAAATTACGGTCAGAGGAGGGAAGGGCTGGGAAAGTAACCAATCGAGATACTCTTGGAAAATTACGGAAAACTCATAAACCGAGCTTTTTATAGAATATAGCTTTGTTTTCCTGGCAACCAAGATTTTTGAGAAAAAAATCGATTACCCAATCACAATAGAAGTTTTCACGAAATTAGTGATTTTTAAAAATTCAATTCCGAATCTACACCCTAGAAAAATTAAACCGCAAAAATTTCAGGGCAGGTTAAGCCAATTTTACTTGCTTGACAACCGCTCTTTTTTGCTAAGTTACAATAAAAAAATTCATTTACCAAATAGCAAAGCTTTTTTTTACAAAATTGGCTAAGACATTTATTGTCACACGAACAACGGTATTTTACTTCTCTACGTTTATGAAAAGATAAAAAGGACATTTTGCAAACGCTCCGGCGTACGGATCTTCCCAGGACCTTTTCTTGCCAATAATTAAACACATTTCTTTCCTACTCATTTTTACTCGAACAACAATAACATCTCTTTCTGTGTATTCCGTATGAGCGCCATCTGCAGCAGCTGAGGGGCAGTGAGGCGTTCAAGTACGCTATCCATTGTCGACATTTTCCATTGAAATGTGTCAATGCGAGATGGAAAATGTACAATTAAAACGTTTCAAAGCCGCACGCAAGCCAACTGATGTACAAATGGTGAGGTCTGGTGGCGAAATAAAATAAAAAAATGTAAACAAATGGTATTATCTAAGCGATAGACAAATTTTATCTGAATAAAAAATGCAACGTTATCAAAAAAAAAAGGCGAAATTTTTTGTTTTTTAATTTTTGCTGATTTATAAAATGAGTTTAGTTGGTATCTATAAGAAAAAGTGACGACTCTGTCCATAAATCGTCCAAACGACGTTTCTACTTTCAAACGTCAATTTCTCCTCTAAGTAAAACAACTAACAAAAAATTATGACAAATAAAAGTATAATGTGTGTAAATGTTTAATAAATAATGGACAAATGAAAAAATGACTATACCGTTGGAAAGCTGACATTTTGGGCCAGTTTTTTTTTTAACGTGCTCGGGAGTTTTCCGTTCTTTTTTAGTCCTTAACAAACGTTAAAGAAGGGTAATTTTCAAAAATTAGGCATCTCTTGACTTTGGCTTAATTTTTTGCTATTGTAATCGAAGGTTAGAAAGTTGCGAATAGCGTAGCATTATTGGAAATTTAACGCTCTTTCCAACGACATCCTCGTTTTTGTGATTACCCCAACATTTATTCGACTTATGGTCTTTTTACTGAACGTAAGTCGAAAACGTCTTCGAAGCGAAATAAGTGCGGATTTTCTGGGTCTGACGAAAAAGTTTATAGAACAAAAATTGTAGCAAATGAGCTGAAGAATCGACCCATTTAAGGAAGACCCTGTATCTCATTAAACCGAATTCTCACGGTTGTTTCACCGGTTCACGACTCTCACGAACGCCGTCTCATTCTGGGTGTTCAAGGAGTAAAATGGGGCACTAACGTTCTCGTACGCCGGTCAGAAAACAGCTCATTCACAAACGCAGAGCGTAACCCAGAAGCTAACCAAGTCCTGGTCTGAAGATAAAAGAAAAAGTCCGTACCACCAAAACTAAGTTCACTTTTGATAAGCTCACGTATACTTAACCGTGAGATGGAGATATCCGACGTACGTGACGCTCTAATTCATTCCCACGGAAATCTTGCGAAGCTCATTTGAAAAGTCTTACCAAAATACCCGACGGGTATATTTTAGTTTTTTATCTCAACTTCACGTTTTGTTAGGGAGGGCCGGATTTTTGATAAACAGGTCTCGTCTCCCTGTGGTTTTTAACCAGAGAATACGGAATTATAAGGTCGACGAGGAACGGTTATTTTTTCCACCTCAGTGTGGCCGACTAGAGAGGAATAAATGAAAAAGAAAAAGGCGAAAAAAGCCGACCGAGTCCTTTCGGTATTTTAAATTAGGCCGGGACTTCGTAAAACGGTGTCTTCGTGGGTGGAAACACGCACGTCTCCTCGGGGCTGGTTACTAATTTGTATTTCGGACGATTAACAGGCCACGACTGTTGTCTCTTATCGTTACACAGCGACAAACATCGGGCAACAACTTTGTCGACTTGGTGCTTGAGTCGTAATTCAAGGATTTTATTTTCAAATTGATTACAGCAGGTGGGAGGCCGGGGCTAATTGGCATGTATGGGGTGGTATGGCATAGGGGTGACTTGCCTCAAATGTTAAGTTGGCATAAGGGGTGGACTTACGTGGCAGTTTTCTCGAATAACTCCTATAAAAATATTACAAAAAAAAAATTAGATTAAATTAAAAAATACGTCAAAAAAGTAAAAATGAGAATAAATCATCAATTTATTTCAAACATTCACTAGGTATCTACCAAAGTTAAAAAAGCTGTGTGTTGCCTACGCCCCGGGGTATAAATGTTTAATATTTTTAAATAATTTTTTTTTATTTTACAAAAAATAGACTTTTTTTGGTATTTTTAAATTGTACCAGACATGAGGTGCCATCTTTAAATTTAAAGATGGCACCTCATGTCTTCTATTTATAGAACAAAAATTTACTCGAAATTACTGCCTTTGTGCATATTCAAAATACTCGTCCCTTCTTTCAGGGCTTTCACTTACTTGATTGGAAATTACTCGGGTTCGGATTTCCCAATAAAAGGCATCTCCTAGTTAGACTAACGAGGCTGCACTGCGTTACCCTGCTATCTAATTTAGACTAATGACTTCTTTTTCATCTTGTTTTTCTTCGCCTTGTTTCTCTTCCTTTCTTCGACGGATAGGGCGACTATCAATATCAATTAGCTTCAGCTTAGATGAGCAAGAAGGATCGTCGAGCAATCAGAGCTGATTAATCACCCGATGGACGCCAGTAAGGAGGTGAGGCAGTAACGCAAGTTAAAGAAACCGTTATTTGAAAAAAAAAGAAAAAAATAAAATTAACATTATTAGCATTATTTATGTGTTTTTTCCCAAGAAGTAAAAAAAAATTGTAATAAAAAACGCGGATTGTACGCAAGTTATTTAATTAAGCTTTGGAAAATCTTACACCCAAGTAACGCCTCCATACAATTTTTTCAAAATTAAAATTACCTAATTATATCTTATCAAACTCGTTTAAAAAGTTGTTTTAATTTCTTTGGAAAACTGCCAAAAAAATTGGAATTTGTTTTTATTTTATTTTCTGAAAAGTTTAAATAAGTACAAATTTTTTAAGTTTTAAAAACTGTTTTTTTTAAACATTTTTCAACTAGGTACTTAATTAAAATTTTGAATTTCAAAACAAACATTTTTTTCAAATCTATGAACTGAATTTTGCTGAACATTTTTTAAATTAGGAGGTTCCTACCTACCTACTTAATTTTGTCATTAGAATTACTAAAAAATTTCAAAAATTACGTTTTAAAACTTGAAAAATGTGTTTAAAACGCATTTTCTAAAACGAATTTCAAACAATTTCGTAAAATTTACAGAAAATTACGAAAAACATTTTGCCTTCTTATTTGTGAATTTTCTGAAAAAGTACAAAAAATCTTTTTTTCAAAAACTTCTCAAAAACCGTCGAAAAACAATTTCTAATTTTTTTTTCCTGAAAATTTGAAAAATGACAAGTATGGTTACTTTAGCGCAAGATTTCCTCCGAATTTTGGCGACGAAATATTTCTAAATAAAGAAAATCAATAAAATCACCTAGGTAATGTAAATTAATAATTAGAAAATCGTCAAAAAAATTACAAATTGTTTTCATTTTACTTTCTGAAAAGTTTAAATATGTAAATTTTTTCAAGTTTTAAAAACCGTATTTTTTGACACTGAAATATTTCTAAAAATGATGTTACAATATAACAATTCCGAGCTTGTGACATTTCTGATCAGCTATGTATTGGAAACTGCCCATAAAATTGTATCAACCCAGCGAACTAGCTGTATTTCATTTTTATCGCACGAATGTATCAAAATGAAATTCGGGCCTTCAAAGTCTCGAAACAAAGGGAGGATTTCATTTCCACAGGAAATTACCCTTAGGTCGGCAAGGCTCCTAAAATGGTTTCTCTCTCGCTGGCGGGTTTTAATCCGGCGTAATATAACCCCTGAAAGGGTAATAAGTTTCATTATCATTTCCATCCGAACGCACCCCCCGCCCCCGTTCGTCCCCTGCGCAAATGAGAGGCATCTGTATTTTAATGAAATGAAAAGCCCGTCAAGAATAACAATATTCCAGGGCAGTTAATTCTCCGATGTGGACAAAATACCAAAATGGGGATGTTTTTGGTTCGTTGGTCCGCAAGTGGAAAGCCCAGTCCAGATTTTCACACCCCCATTTTCCCGTTCTCTCGTCTTTCCTGCGAAGGTGGAAATGTTCTGGAACTAAATTAATTTCCTGATTCAAATGAGGGACCGCTTCTCCGTTAATAGAATGGGGCCGAAAGGGGGAGGTAAAATTTATGGCCGCCCCCATAACTTCGTGTGGTCGTGAGCGAATTCTGTTTTGGTTAATACGCGCGTTTTAACATTTCTGAGCTGGTTAAATACTCATTTTTACCCAAAATCAGAGCAATAGTACCATCAAAAGAAGAAATTCAATATTATATGAATCAATTCACGGTAATTATCTGTAATAAAAAAGGATCCCGTTTAAAAAAATTGAAAAAATATTTTTTTGAATTTATTAAAAACATTTTGGGCGTTCAGAATTGTAAACCGAATACCCACGACCGATTTGAAACAATTTTTTTCTCCAATTTGGTTCCGCAAATTTCAATTTAGCCTCCATCATAAAAAGCAAATGTTTTTCAACTCTGACAAAAAGACAACCTCCAGATATAATACGATAGTTCACAGGAAGTATACCGTTTCATCCAATACGTCAAAAAAAGAAATCGATTCTTTCTCAAAATGATAACTCCTTAGTTATACGGCCGACTCTTATCGCCGGATCTTCGACAACCTCAATGACAACAGAGTTGGGATCTCGGTCAATTTTGAATCAACATTCAGAAAAGTCCCTCGCTCGGATCTGATAGGAGACGAACACAATCGGGGAGCCATTCCATTAATAATTTCACACAAAAACAAAAAACCGCCTCTCGGCAGCTGTGGCCTTTTGGAAATTTTTTTCCCGGTCAAAAAAGGGTCAAAAAGTATGCAGCACCTCGAATTATTCAATGATCACGTGACTTTGGAAAGATCCAAAAGGTTGCCTCTTTCTTCGCATTATTAACATCGGAATTCGATGAGATCGGGGGCATTTAATCACAAGCGTCCAGGGGCAGCCACCCACCACAAAACGACGAGTTTTGCCCGTGTGGGTGAAAAAGACGACAAACTCGCCGTCTCGTTTTTTGGTCGTTTTGGCGCCCGACGTAAAACTCATGAACGGGTCGCTGTTCCAGGGAGGTTTTGCCGAAGGTAACTTATGCAAATATCGATGAAGAGCCAAGATAAGTGAAGATGGGGGTGAGGATGAAGGGGGTATATCAGAGAATCGGCATGCCATTATGAAATGTGTTGCATTGTTTAAAATCGTGACAATATATCGGAACGCCGAGTGGCTGAGCGCGGTATCTTTTGAATATGCATGGTTTATTTGCGAGCTCCGGCCGAGTATTCTACTCCGCTTTGCGATACTGATCCTCTTCTACCGAGAAACGAACAAACAAGTGGCCTTGCAGAGGTGGACCTTTGTTCGAAATAGCGACACAACAACGTCCCGTATGAGTTGAGAACGAGGAAAACGGAAATTATTCGCTGGAGTGTCTAATTTTTCGAAATATGGGCCCTTTTTTGCAAAAAAATTGTCAGGACCTTATATTGACTTATTTCACATAGAATTGCGACACCCAAAAAAGGGTAAATGACACTCTAATGCTGTTACAGTTTGGTTGACTCTATCGGAGCGCCAGGAGTAGTACCGGGTGCTGTATTGAATCGACCGTACCTGGGATCGCAATGATTTTGCAGAATCCAAGCTCTTTGTTCAATGCTTCGTTTAACTTCATCAAACTTGTATCTAATTTAATTCATCGCCACTCATCACCCTTCTGCACTGAATGTGAACATTTACCATAATTTGTGGCGTAAATCATAATTCAATGCGACAAATTCAACGGATGGATGTAGTCTCCACTCGAGTGTTGTAAATTGACCTGATACTGACTTACTTCACGTATAAATGCGACACCCAAAAAAGTGTAGATGGTACTTCAAGGCTGTTGCAGTTGGTTGACGCTATCGGAGTGCCAGGAGTAGTACCGGGTGCTGTATTGAATCGTCCGTACCTGCAATAGCAGCATCCCAGCTCTTGGTGGAATGCTCCTTGTATCTTCGTCTAATTTGTATCTAATTTCATTCATCGCCAATCATCACCCGGCTGCACTTAATTTAAAAATGTCAAAGAATTGACCATTGTGCGCGTCATAAATTGTCCTAAATCAAAATTCAATGTGACACATTCACCATCCGTATGGAATCCTTCACTTTCATAGCAAAAGATTTTGATCTGGGGTGAGTTCCAACTTGTAATATGGCTCAAATCTTATTCATCGTTCTTTCCGCAATCCACTATCATACTACGAAATTCAAATCTATGCTACAGCGACATGGCTAATGATGTTGGGCTGCATATTATGCTATCCGCGTGGAGGCACGATCCTTACATGTTGGCACAGCATTATTTTTGAACCCAGGCTACTGAGTATCCCCCAACTCAACAATGCGGATTTTGATGAAGAACGTCAAAGAACAATCTCGGAGCGTCTCAAGTTTTCCAACCCATCTTCCCACCCCTCGGCGGAGATTTCTCTTACAGGGGCTTAGACTTTTTCTTAACTGCAAAAATTAATTTTCTTTTCTCCCTCCAAGAGAATGCAGCTTGTTGTTGGAAGGTAATGTCTCTTACGCGAGATAATAGCGCAATCTTATTATGAATAAAGCGGACATAATAAAAAAGCGGCTGGAATGACTAGGCTGGGGCTGGTCGAGGGCTAAAGTGAAAGAATGAACTCTTGGATGGCGTTGGGAGCTGTGGGGGTGATGTAAGACGTTTTATGAAAAGTTTCACTACAACAGGCCAACGTTTTTCCTTGACAATAGAGCGGAAATTGCAGTCACCGTAGGCGGAGATAAATTATAAAAAATTCCCTCCCATTATTTCCGAAGTGGTGCGGGAATTCGGAAGGTGAGGGGCTGCAGTTCGTTAAATCATCGACATTGTTCTAACGGAAGTAAATTCCAACGCAGATTATGAAGTTGGATGGTGATTTTTGGGCTTCTGAAGACCTGGGTGGCATTTTTGGAGCTGCAATCGGTGATCAGCTGATGTCTCTGGGTGTGAGTCTGGGAGAGGTGAGGCGCTGGAGGTTCTTCCGAGACAAGCATAGGTTCTGGTAGAAAGTAAGCTCATCTACCCTAAGGAGACTAGGATTTTCTAGCAAAAATTCTATCGAAAATGTGGAGGGTTGCGAGCTGTTTTTTTGAAAGCGCCGAGAAACTTCGGTTCAGAAATTTTGAATACGTTAAGGCGCCTTGAAGGATCTCAAAAATAAAAGAAAATTATGGCATTATTTTGCTGTTCCAAGACCACGTCAACAGCAACATCGACTTTTAAGATCTCGAATCGATAGAAACCATCTAATTCGTTGCCCTATAGCTTCTCGCACTCTCGGCCCGATTGGATCCAGGAACTCCGGCGACATTTTCGCCTTCCTCGAAGGGAATTTTTCCCCTCGTTCTCTTTAAAAGGGATTTATATATATAGGAAACATCGTAAACAACCGCATTAATTCAGAAGCGATGCTCGTAATGTGCTTTCGGACCATCCACTTAAAAAAAGGAGGCGGGAAAAATAGAGAAAACTGGGATCTTCCCTGGAAGAGGATCACTTTGTCCGTGCAAAAGGCTTTTCTGTTCTGGGCCGGGTCCTCAGTCACTTTCTCTCTCTTCTGGAAATATATTCCTCGCGTTTAGGAGACAGTATTGAGCGGAGAGGGATAGCGACACTCTTCTCCACCGGAAGACAGGCAGCTCTGGCCCAGGGTTTCGATTAATGCTTTATCTCTCGCCGAAGAAGAAGACGGAAGAGGAGCGGGAGGAGAAGACGGAGAAAAAGGAGAGAGAAACGACAGCCAAAGGAAACAGGGGTAGGTTTCCATCCACTTAAAACAATCCTTCATTGATCCTCCGGCTCAGATATATCCAGCAGCGACTGCTTTGCATGTGCGAGTGTGTGGAGCGCCATGGCCGCCTATTTCTTCCTCTTTCTCTATTCCTTTTATCGTGAAGCGAAAACAGAAAAAAACGCGAGGGTAGTTGTGCGAATGGAAGAAAGCTGAAAGAAAGCAATCTCCTTTTTCCCCATTTCATTATTCCTTTTTTCCACTTTTTTTTCGGAGGGACGTTTGTCAAACTACACTTCCTCGGCTTTTCTGCAGGCCTCGCCAGGTTCTATGGTGTTAATCTCCGTCTGAGCTTGGCGCACGTTCTTCACAAGGAGCCCTTTGTCCATTGGCGTACTATTTTTTATTTTCCTCGCCTCGTCCTTTCTTCGGCCTTGCGTGTCCTTTTTCCTTGCATGGCTAAGGTTTTCCTCCCGATTTGCTTCCCGGAGGTCCGGTTTCTCGATGCTTTCTATTTCCCGTCGTCAGAGCAGCCCCGCTCAACTATTTTACGCCCGACGTTTTATATCTGATGTCAAAATTCCAAACCGGGGCGTCGGAGCGAAGGAAATCAAATGTTTTTATGGCTGGAAATATCAGCGACAAGTGAAGAAGGTAAAGGATGCCCAATGAAAACGCATGTTTTAGACATTGTGTTCTTGTTTGCCAACTGTTTTTCCGCACTCAAACTCGAATTTCTCCGTCAAATCGAAAGAGATTCGCAAATTCGACCATATCATTGGAAAGCTGATTGAATGTGCAAGTTTTCCTAAAAATCGACAACTTCTGGCACGCTTTTTTTCGGAATGCAGCTAAAACTGTCCGTCGATATAACTTTTCAAAATTATATCATCCTGATGCGCCATTAATTTTGTCGCAATTTTCAAGACCCGCCCGATATTCGAAGTTTGGCCAATATGCGACGCGGATGAGATAGAATTGAAAATGATTTGTGTATCCGATTCACGTCCGAGCCTCGCACGTCGCATTGATGATGATAACTAGATAGAAATACAGGATACACGCGTGTCCGATGATACACAACTGGACAGACATGTGCAGATAACTTGGGAGCGAGAAACGATCCGACCAGAGATCATATCGGGCCTTGAATACGGATTAACTAACCCCATTAGGACACGGACCCTCACATACCGTGCCAGCATACGGCATACCATACAATCATATCCGCCCCAACTTCCATACCAATCGATACGTTTCGCAATTCTCTCTCAATCGCCATAAATTTGCAGTTCCAATTCCGATTAGCGGATTCCCGACGATACTCCGCCGCTGCAGATGCTTTCCAGCGGATATTAATTTACTTCCAGCACATTTCCAACTCGAGTTGTGAACAAAGGGAGGTCGAATATTAACTCTTGGCTGATCCGGGGGTTAACCCGTTTCAATCCTCCGACCGCGAGCGAATTTCCCTTTTGGACGATTCTCCATACCTTCGCCATCACCTGTGGTCCGATGACCGTACTGTCCGGCCCAGGGCTATTCCAGCCAAAACCGAGATAACAGCGCGGCACTGTTAACTGCCGTTTTAATTTCCTCTCGCCGTTTTCCCAATACCAATTTCCCAACAAGGACGGTAAAATCTCCAATCTGGATGGCCCGAAGGGAATTTTTTCCACAGGATGAACCGGTCGACCGTGGATTCGAGAGCTTTCTGCCCAACGCGCAATCCAAATTGCTTGAAATCTGTTGTTTTCATCGCGGAGTACGTCGTACGCTTTTCCGGACCGCAGGAAATGAACGTCGGAATGCCTATCGAGATCGGCGTCGATATATTTCACCGGCAAAAAGTTCGTATGTTTTCCAAACCGTCAAGATAAAGTGGAAATCGAAGTCCGACGCTTCACTATGCTGTCTTCTCCTCAGCATTGGACTAAAATTTTGCCTTATTTTAGTCAAAATCGGGCTAACTTCTGCAGATCGACGAACTTCTATGCTAGACCTTTGAAACGCGAGTGTAGCCCATTTTTCAGAAAAATCGTCGAACTTTAACGGCAGATTGCGGCCAAACGGTATATCCGATTTTGACGTTCAATGTTATCATTCGACGGGAAATTTTATGCTGTTTAGTTTTGGATTGAGTGAAATTTTCTGTAGGAAGCGTCGTTTACGAGTAATTAGCAAAAACCTGAAACAAGTGCCGAACATTCACGGGTATCCGGGCACCTGGCATTTGTGTACAAAGCCAATGAAAGGTGCTGGAAAAAGGTGTCAATGGAAGGTGCTGAAAGTGATCATCAGGCATCCGGCCTGATTAGGAATTAGGACGACAGAGGAGAATTTATGATTTTTAAAAAAATCACCTATCGCGTTTGGGATTTGCACATGTGCAATTATGTATACTTCCGCTCTTCGAGGCTTGGGAAGTCCAATTTGGAGAAAATACAGCATATGTACGGGTTTAAGGTATTTTCACAGGGTAAAAAGAAACAGTTTATGAGGGTCGGTAAGCTGCTCGTTGTAATACACTTGAATCTGCAGCACCACATAGGAAAAAGTGGTAGTACCGCTGAGAAATCGGTGTGGACGGTGCAGAACATCGGTGAAAGACGAGATGAGTTGTACCGGCGACCAAGGATACCGAAATGGATGGACGAGGGATGATTTTCCCGTAGAAAAGAGACGAGGATACCTTTCGCGGCGAGGGGCTGAATGGAAAAACTGTTTACCCCGAGGGGTAGTTTTTAAGAAAAGAACGCGTGCAAAGATAGGGGCCCAAGAAGAAAAACCGACCTGAAGGACCCCCCCTACCCTCTCGAGGGTGAAGAGCATTAATACTGGCGTGCCTTATCTAGGAAAGGACACCAGGAAGCTTTACACTTGAGCCGGGCGATGGAGGGAAGCTTTTCTCGTCTGTAGTGATACATTAGATGGTCGGCTGAAGACATGCAGAAAAGGAAGGCGATTTTCCGTCGAATGAATGGGCCCGAAGGTGAGAGACTGATGTCCGGAGAGCACATTGTATCCGCCGCAGGAGGGGTGGGGAACCATGTTCGAATATGGCCACCGGACGCCATAATGGAAGGCATATTTTAACTTTTTCTCCACTCGAGGAAACACGTGATACTTATTAAAGCGAATGTAGATCCATAACCAAATTTTACTGGTCTGCTCAGACACAAAGAGAAATAAGTAAGAATAATGTACCAAATTTCAAGTAGGAATAATTTTTGAAAAATGTCTTTTTTTTTCAGCAATAATCATATGCTCGAATAGTTCATGCTGATTTTGTCGACTTGGATGAGCGGAATTTTCGGAAGTTTCTAATGCCATCAATGGGGTGTAATCACGTTAACCTCAGGCGAACTTCCAGTTCCCAGTTTCCTTGATGGCACGACCGATGAAAAATGAGCTCCTCCTCAAGGTAGTTTGGGGCGACATCTCGGGGGAACTTAAACAATCAAACTTCCCTTCGAAGCTGCGGGAGAGCCTACGGCTTTAATTTCCTACCCGCCGGTTATTAACCGTCCTCTTCCAAGACGAATTCCTTGCCACTCGGCAGAGCAAACTTGAATTATTCCTTGGAAACGACCAAAGTTGGCGACGACCGAGTAGATGTAGTTAAATACGATTTCTCCGCCGAAAAGCCGAGGTGCGCTTCCTTGAATGCTAAAATCCCCACTCCCAATTTTCCGTAGCTACATGGAATACATAATTCTGTTGAGGCGCCTAGATGTCGACTAATTTACAAATTCATTTCATAATTTACGACGCTTCGCGCAACCGTCCAAAGAATGCGAACAGTCGTCTCGAGATTGGAGCACGTTCATGGCTTCCGCCCATTCTCCGTGGAAATTAGACGAAGTTTGGGGCCGATCGAAACTAGAAATTACTTACGAAGTATTTGCAGGCGGAGGAGTGTGGATGGAGAGGGATGAGAAGCATGTACTTCAGGGCTTGTTAGTCCTGAAAAAACTATGCTTGCTTGTGGCAGAAACCTTAAAGAAGGAGAAGAAAGAGAAGATGCTTCACAGCATTGCAAGACGTTCCCAGGCAATCGAGACGTTTGGGCTCTGAACCTCTTCCACACACCACGAAAAGAAGTGCCTCAGAAAGCACCCGAAAGCCTCCAAGAAATCGGACTTCATCCTCTAACTCTCGAAGACTTGAGGAAGTGTTTTATCTTTGCACAGCTGATATTCCAGGGATACTGTTGAGAATTGATTGCCATTTCCATCTTGAGGTACCCGAACCGGGCCTTACGCACTTGCCCCCACCAAGATCCTGGAAAATTCCATCGTCAATGGGCGTCGTAAATGCCTAAAAGAACGAAATCACCACACCTATTACCTCAGCTGGATGATACCTTCGAGAAACCCTTGAAGGTACCCTAAACGATGCAAGCAATGTTGATTGCTCTTGCAGAGCAACGCCTTCAATGGATTCTCTCAGACATCCCATGTTGGCTCCCCAAATCGAGCATCAACTCCACCAAGATTCTTGCAGAGATCCCATGATGACATCCCAAGATGAGCATTTAACTACACCAAGATTCGCTCTCTGTCAAGATTCCCTCAGACATCCCAAATTGAGTGTCCAACTCCACCAAGATTCTTGCAGAGATACGATTTTGGCCTCCCAAACTGAGCATTCAACTTCACCAAGATTCTGTCTCCGCCAAGATTCTCTCAGACATCCAATGTTGACATCCCAAACTGAGGATCCAACTCCACCAAGGTTCTTGCATAGATACCATGTTGACATCCGAAATTGAGCGTTTAACGACCCCAAGATTCCCTTTCCGCCAAGATTCTTTCAAACATCCCACGTTGACATCCCGAAGTGAGCATCCAATTCTACCAAAATTCCCTCAGAGACATCATGATTCTCTCTCTGCCAAGATTCGTTCAGACATCCCATGTTGGCATACCAAATTGAGTATCCAACTCCTTCAAGATTCTTGCAGAGGTCCCATGTTGCCATCCCAAACTGAGCATTCAACAACTCCAAGATTATCTTTCCGCCAAGATTCAGTCAGATATCCCCTGTTGACATCCCAAATTGAGTATCCAACTCCACCAAGATTCTCTCTGAGATCCCATCAAACTGAGCATCCAAAAGTCCACCGAGACCGAGGAAGTGTAAGTTTTTCTTTCCAGCCGATGGTTTGGATTTCTCAAGAAAGGAACGTTGCTCAAAGACGCTATTCTTGAGCCTATGCCGAAGAAATTGCAAACCAATGATGATGGCGGCAAGAAACTTGGGGATTCTGTTTGGAATACATTGCTGACCAGCTGCATCCAAGTCAGTAACTCAAGCATCCACTTTAAATGCCCATGAAATGTTGAAATTGTTCTCATCACTCCCGCTCACATCTTGCTCAGGAGCTCTTCAGAGCCAAGCATGAAAAGATTCAGATCGAATCAGAAATAAGATATTCCAGCATCTGATGAACACTATATGCCTCAAGGAAGACTATCACCGGCATCTCTCTACGCTAAAAGACAGCCTGACATGAAGATGCGAGCGATGTTGATGGAATCAGCAGTGCAACGACTTCCAGGGGTTCTCTTGGGGATGCACCCATGCCAAAATGCAAGTCTTTGGATGCCTCAAAGAAAAAATCTTGCCTAGAATTGCAGGACGGTTTTTGCAGCCTGCGTATAGTTGATATCACCTTGATAACCACAGTGCTCAAACATTCCAGGGGATTTGAAAACTCGGAAAGCGCCACATTTTCTCACACCAAGGCTTCCAAAATGTCGAATTTTATCCCGAAGCTTGAAGACTAAAGCGAAAAAACAATCTCGCATATGGGAAGCATGTCCTCGCCAGAAGCCCGGCATTAGCTTTTAAATCTCATGCATAGTAATCACCGCTCGAAAGAGATTTTCGACAAAAGCTCAACGGCTCGGAGATTGACGGAATGCGCATGTTGACGTTGGAGGCCACTTTCCCGTCGCTGAAAAAGTATTAAAAATAATATGGGAAGGAAAAAGTTTTCTAAAGCCGACAAAAGCTCATTAACCCCAGAGGCGAGGAAATGCCAGTTTTTTCCCTCGTCCGCCTATTTCCTTATGCACACACGAGGGCCTTTCCCTTGGAAAAGCAAATATTTCCTACTTATAACTCCGGCTACGCCCCGGAAGAGGAGCTTTTCGCACATAAAACCATTCGTGGACCGTGGATGGGGGTGCTGGATCTTCCAGCGACTGAAAGGGTAAACGTGGTGGGTTCGCGAAGGTGGATAAATCCACAAATATTTACCGAAAGAGATGACACCTCTGCGGGGAGGTTGGAAGGTGAAGCCGATGGCTGATTGGTTCGTACCCTGATATAGGATGTACGGACGGGTGGGGGGGGGAGTTCATGGAAAAGGAAGGATATCCGATATACATACCCCCGTCCTGCAGCCACCTCACACCCTCAATCCGGCCCCGGGGTCCCTTGTGAATTAAAAGCAATTCAGGAACCCATCGCTGGCAAACCCGACGGAGGAGCCGAGTTCGGGATTTTTTATCTTGAGGTCAATATCGATACCTTCGTTTCTTCCTTCGGCTTTTCCACCCCTCGCATTTACCTCTTACCCGAAATGCACAACATCTATACTCAAACACCTCGAGCAATGTACACCCTCAAACATTACTCAACACTCAAACCGTTTCGATTTATCGCCGTAATTGTCCCTGGGGAGTATTCGGTTTTCCGGCCATGGTCTCCTCCTCGGGAAAATACATCCTAGGCAAATGTTTTGCATGACGAAAAGGGCGCGTCCTCCGGATCAATACCAATCCGATGGGGGTGGATTTTGATGGTTGATCCCTCGCATCGAAGAATTCAAAAATATTTCAAAAAACGCCGCTAAGCAGATCAGTGGCATGTGCACATTAGTTTTCATTGTATCCGAAGAACTCAGCAAATTCTGCAAATTTTTCGATTGCAAAGACAAACCTTACGATACATAGGCACCTCTCAAACACGGAAATTAGTTGATATTATTCTAGAATTTCAGTATAGATTTGTATTTTAGATGGGATTTACAAAAACTTTTTTTGGCTACATTGTCCACTTTGCTTGATGGATACCTACCTACTTATCTCGATAGGTATCTACCAATCTTTTCAAAGCAGCGCATCCTTTAAATTTTGTTGAATTCACCATTTAATCCATTCTTAATTACCTTCATAATTAACAGAATAATAATAATTATCAAATTCTGTAAATAATGAAATTAAAAATGCCTCAAGAATGCCTCGGAACCATTGTTAAAGGATGCCGAATTCTCAACTTTTTCCAATTTTTGTTCTGCTGATTTGTGTACTACGACCAAATTCTTTAAATTGAAGATAAACGTAAACCAATCAATTTTCAGGGGGTGTTGAAAATAAATTTTTTCCTGACCATAGGTTCATTTCTTAAGAAAATATGGTTCGACCATGAACCGTGAATCTGTCAGCTTAGGTTTTCCTCGGTTCGTCTACTCAAAACCAACAAATCAACGTGCGCCGCATCAAAATCGGTCGAGCCGTTTAGGAGAAAAAACCGAGGACAGCCCAACTTTTGTGGCAGTTCCGCCCGATCGCGCCGAGTTATTTTCGAGGCGCATTTTCGACCCGAAGGAGTCGTCCGACGAAAAATTTCCACCAGTCCAAAAATGTTGGAAATTTCCTCAGCTATCGGAATCCGTCGTCCTCAACTTTCGATTTTCAACCCTTCTCAAGATACGAGCAAAAAACGAAAAATTTTCGAAATTTTTTTCACAAAAGTTCAAATTTCTCCGCCTACGAAGTTTTAAAACCAACTTTCGACCCTATCCGGTTGTTGGAAATTTAACTGGCTACAAAAAATCCTATCCCTGGTCTGAACAAAAGTACAACGCTTCTGGTCGAAAATCCCCGAAAACCGAAACTACTTTTCCGGAAAAAGCCCGTTTTTGGCACTTTTTCCCGAAAAAACCATATTTCGAGATTGAAATTTGGAAATTTGGAATTTTTCTGGTGGCTACCCCTCCAAAACCGACATTTTCCCGAAACCGGATCCCAGATAACCTCAACCCTTCTCCAAATCTTTTCTGTCATTCTCCTCCTCCTCCTCTATGTAACTCGGTTATAATCATTATAATGATGATTAATAATTAATTCATGTTCATTATACAGGTTACGTTTTTCAAAATAAGACTCTCATAAATAATTTCCTCTCCCGTAAATTTGATTTCGATGCGAACCCCAATTATTTTCCTCCCTTCGGAATATTTTCAACAATCACAAAAGGCTTCACCAGCCGTTTTTATGTCCATTTACTCATCTCCCTCAGACTAAGCTCCAATTATAATCTGGTAGGTCATCACGCCCTGACACCCCCAGTCGATGAGGTGGGGAAAGTCGTGTCTTTCGGCTGACCCTTTCGAACTGAGGAGACTCGTTAGCATGATCATTACACTTTAGGTCCTGCGGAGATGGGATCGACTCTGTTCCATCTGCAATACGCTAAATTTTGAAAGCAATTTTCAAATATCGAAATCGAAAATCTAACATAAAACATCCAATATCTAATGTCCAATATTTGAAATCCAACATCAAGTAATATCGAATAACAAATCAATATCAAACGACTTAACGTTTAATGTTGATTTTTGATGTACGATATAATTTGAATGTTGGATATTATTTGAAATCTAGGTGTGATTATAAGTTGGATTTTGATATTTGATGTCTGATATTTGATATCTCAGATTTGATTTTTGGTAGGTATTTGACGTTTGAAATTCGACGAATTTCCCATCCATATATTTTTTTAAATGTCGAAATGATCCGAAATTTATCGGCACAATGATTTGTGCGGCTTAGAAATCGCTTCCGTGCAAGGGTTGCCCGTCGAAGGGGTGTCCAGCCACCCCAAGATCTAACTACTCCAGCAGTTGATGAGGGTTGAACTGATACTAATGGATATGACCAATGTCACGTCACTGATGACTCGCTCGGATCGCGGTAATAACCAGGGCGGCCGTACCCGTCCACAACACCCACCCCCAGTCAGCTGGCCTCATCATTCTCGAGTTCTCATTTGTTCGCCACCTAAGCCCTTGATAAGATCATGTCATTTTCAAACGACCGAGTCAACATGTAATATCCATTTACTTATGCGGGCAATGGAGAAATGGAAATTATATTCTTATGCGATTTTTTCTGGAAATTTTGAAGTTCTCCGGAAAATGGTAATAATAGCGAGAAAAGAGAATCTGTCGAAGGAATTTTTCCAAATTTGGTTGAAAAATCAGTAATAATTAATGTTGAAGATGGATCGAGGGTGAGACCTGACTCGAGGGAAACGACGGAGTCGCCAATAATTAATGAGTTAATAAAAATCACCTTCCTCCCGGAATTTCAGAAGTAATTTATATAATTTTTGTTTTCCAAAAAACCGAGCATTCCAGGCGTAAAGTCGAAAATCGATAGATACGTGTACAAGTATAGGATAGAGCGCCAAAACTTGAGTTTTAATTCGAAAAAACTCAATTTTTCGGTCTCATATTATTGGTTCTATGATAAACCACGATTCTGTTATCAATTTGAAGGTGGAAACCCTACAGTTTTTGAGCTGTAAGGGTTAGGAGGTTTTCGATTCGAAGTGCAAAATTATCAAATTCTGGGGAAAAATAAAAATAATTTATTCACCTGCGTTTCGAATTTTGATGATGATTCGGCGAGTTTTTGAAAAATATAAGTACAAATTTTTCAAAAAAAAAAAAAATTAAAATATGAAAGTTATTTTGGTCATTTTTTCCCACTCTTCCCTACGCATTCCACCCGATCGTACTGGCGTGATCCATTTGCGCCGAAGATACTTTTTTATCCACTAAAAGCCTCCACTCACATGTGTCAATGTACGAGGGTAATGTAGGTAAAAAGAAGAGACGGAGAATAATTGCGCCGGAAAAGGGGGAAGATGTTGGAAACGTTTTTACATGGATCGAATCGTAATTACGAGTGATTACAGTCGCGTTACTCGCATTGAACTCAAGTGCGCAATTGAGTGGCCCGAACGAACAGAAAAAGAACAAACCGACAGATGATGACCAGTTGGGCCATCGGTATAAAAAAATCCGTCAGGAAACCAAAATTCTTGAAATCGAATAAAAGATATTATTTAAAAAATACATCAAAGAATTATTTAAAAATACATAAAATAAAAAATTCTCGAAATTGAATAAAATACCTACATTATTTAAAAACTACATAGAAGAATGGAAATTTCAAAAATTACAAGATTTAAAACAGCCCATATTTGTTATTGATTTTTGGATTTATCTTGAAATCAGTGGTTGTACGTTATTGACATTGGTTATTGACAAAATTGTGGTTGTACATTATTGACATTGATTATTGACAAAGTTGTGGTTGTACATTATTGACCCTAGTTTTACCATTGTAAATTGATGAATAATAAATTCAACCAAATTGTTGCCGATCGTGAAAACCTATGCATTAAGATCGAAATTGGCTCACGGAATGGCTGAGAGGCAAGCGCCGGTTTCAGGTGCGAAAAATCCCGAAAAGGGAAGTAGCGGTGTGCGCACACCGGCCCAGCGGGCGGATTTATGCCGCGCGGTTGAAACCCGAGCCGGGCGGCTATATCGGAATGAAATCGCCGCCCGATGTATCGCCTGATGACGGAGCCGATCTATGCAAATCGCGTTATGAATATGTTAACCGGGGTTCGTCTAATTTCACTCTCCCCTCGATGTGCCGCTTCAAATGCGCACGTTTCCGATTGCCTTCGTTGTATCGGAGCGGCGGCTCATTTCCCAGGGCGAGCCGCCCGGGCGGCTAATCCGACGAGATGCAACATGTGCCCGATTTGACGCGATGCGTATTGACAGGTTATGACGAAGGTTCGGAAATTAGTTTTTCGGATTTTCGAGCAAAGAATCTTCCTAAATTGTAGATAATCTTTGATTTTTTTCCCTCGAAATTTCCCGAAATCGACTACCTATGTGTGCAGGTATCACTTATATGTTCGCCTCAGCGATTATTCCAATAGGGCACCGCGAGTCCTGAACGTGAGTTGCGTCTTTCCATAGGGAGACATCTCCTATATATAGGAGATGGTTAGTCTTGGCGGAGCAATCGTGTCGGATATCTTCGGAGCGAAAAATGAACGAGTTCGGAAAGAAATATATCCGCGGAGGCGGTCCTGGGTTGTTGGCAATTGCGCGCACACCCGGACAACGTAACGTATACCTAGCGACGTGTCCGTCGAGGGCGGTTAGGGTAAGGGAAGTGGTGCTGGGTCGGGGAGAAACGAAAGGCGGCATTTGTTTGTGTCACTGTGCGGAGAACGAAAGCCCGGCGGTGAAGTCCGTGCCGTGAATATCTTATCCTTCTTTTTACCCCAGAAGTCCTTGCCATTTCACCCCATGCTTCCATCACTATCTAAAGCAGTAGGATTGCTCTTAGGTTCAACCCCCACCCCCCAGCCAAGGTTCACCGCGAAACGACAAAATACTCAGTTTGGATGGTATCCCTGACGTGATCGAGATCAAAAATGCGAAAACCCCCCCAGTACTCCTCATTTTCGGTTTTGAATCGATTCCGGAAAAACCTGATGGTATTGATGGATTGGCGAGGAGCTATGTTAGGTCTTCAAAATTGTCCAAGGTACCTTAATTTTAGCGTTTTGAATGTTCTTCAATGCTCAAGAATGTTCTCGATTGCTCAAGAAGGAGGCAGCAGGCCACCTGCGGCACGCTCTATAGTCGGAATGTTCCGGAATATTCAAGAGTGCTTTGATTGTACGCGCATGTGCTAAATGTTCAATAGTGCTCTTGAATGTCCAAGAACGTACCAATGTTCATGAATGATCTTGAAAGTTTAAGAATGATCTTGAATGGCCATGAATGATCTTGGATGCTCATGAACGATCTTGAATGCTCAAGAACGATCTTGACTGTTCAAGAATGATCTTGAATGTTCATGAATGATCTTGAATGTTCATGAATGATCTTGAATGCTCAAGAACGATCTTGACTGTTCAAGAATGATCTTGAATGTTCATGAATGATCTTGAATGTTCATGAATGATCTTGAATGTTCATGAATGATCTTGAAAGTTTGAGAGTGATCTTGAAAGTTTGAGAGTGATCTTGAAAGTTTGAGGGTGATCTTGAATTTTCATGAATGATCTTGAATGTTCATGAATGATCTTGGAAGTTTGAGAATGATCTTGAATGCCCATGAATGATCTTGAATGTTCATGAATGATCTTGAATGTTCAAGAACGATCTTGAATGCTCAAGAACGATCTTGAATGCTCATGAACGATCTTGAAAGATCAAGAACGATCTTGAATGTCCGAGAATGATCTTGAATGCTCATGAATGATCTTGATGTTCTTAAGAATGATCTAGGGTGCTTTTCATAGTTCGATAAGGTTCTTGAATGTTCAAAAATGTCCTTTCTGTCCAAGGAAGAGCTCAACCGTGTTTAAGGATATTGAAAATTGTCCAAAAATGTTTTCAATCGCTCGAGAATTTTTCAAAATGTGCAAGAATGTTCTTGAATGTCCAAAAGCCCCTAGTTAAAAATGCTCTGGGTGGGTCAAGAATGTTCTTGAAAGTTCTTGAATGTAGCCCTCGTCCTACTGCTCCTTCACTTAGTTTTTCTCTAATTTCTTTCGCTTCTTTTCCTGCTCCTCCGGGTTTTTCAGTCTTCAACTTCTTCCCCGTCTGTGGATTTCTATAATGTTTAGTATAATTAATCATCTAATAAATTACTTTTCGAATCAACAGGGTGAAAAATCAACCTGCCTCGACTCGATTAGCTCCATTTCGATTAGTTCCACGATATTAGCATACTATGCGCATTCCTCCCCCACTTGGCATATTCTTCAGTTTATATACATGTTCGTAATTAGCATACGATGCCGTTGACGGGCCGTTAAAGGCCGGAAACGGTTAAATAGTCACAGACAGTCGCACCGGATAAGTCGTGTCGTTCAAGGGTGACAATGCCTCGACTTGTAGTCTTTATATTAATGACCTCGGCAACAGGACAATTTCCATCGACTAATTTATGGACGGGTTCGTTCGAATTTATGGAACTCCGTCCTGCCTAGGGAAATTGCTCTTTATTTCGTTATCGTACAAGGCCCAGAAATCCGATTAACGTTGTTTACAAAAACCAGTGGTGCGTACATAACACACAGTACTTCCTTATCTCTATTTCATCAAATACGAACATTAGGTAAGTAGCCTTTACTGAATTAGGTAAGTACCCACTTTTTCTACCCTCGTACTCATAGTTTTACTTTACTAGACCTAAAGTTTCAACATATTCGAGGCTAGCAGTTTGAAATCTGCCTCAATTTTCATTTTTTTGAATTTTCTCCAGAAACAAAAATTTCAGAAAACAGTAGCTCGGGGGCGGGAAAGTCATGATAAACGCTCATTCGACGTTTTCTCTCCTTTTTCGCCCCCGCATCCAAGGGCAAGGCGTTCGACTGATTGGCCACCCCCACCCCCCCACGAGGAACTCAACTTTCCACATATCTTTCGTTGATTAGAAAATTCCTCCTTTCATAGCTGAAACCTCAGGCTGGACTTGAAGTCCGCCCCCGTCGTACCCAATCAACCCCCGGCGCGCCCCTCAGATAAATCGAGAATGAGGGATGAAAGAGTTAAATGTAGCGTACGCTTTCGGTTTCAAAGCTCGAATTCCAGCCTCACGGGCGGATTTCTCCATCTTTTCCCGCCGGCTTCCGCACATATTTCCCTCCTTTTCCCGCGGACGGAAAGTCCCGGAGATTTTCTTCGGACGATTGTAACGGAAAAAGAGGCCATCTGGAGCTTTTCCTATTGTAATATTTCCAGCCTGGACTCTTAAGAATTTCGATACTCGATTTTTCCTCTCAGACGATCGAAGGGTGACTCAATTTTCAGCGAGTGAGTCAAATAGAATGTTTTACCATGCGAAGGAAGGATATGCAGGATAGTAGGTGTATTAACCATTATTTGTCACCGACGTTAAATTCAGACTTGAACGATTTGTGGACCTATGGGGGCTACTAGTCAAAAATGAAGAAAACAGCTCTTTCCAAGCTTATAAAAAGGTTTTATGGGTTAGCAGAATTAAGAAAAAATATCTACGAGTTTTCCTCGAGTGCATTGATCAACGTTCTGTCACAACCAACAACGGATAGCAAACACCGAATAGTGGCCCACCGAACAACGAACATCAAACAACAACCAAAAACAGGAAACAAATGTTAATTGTATACCATGCAAACACAAACACAGCAACAACAACTACTACTAGGTACAACAACAACAACAACGTAAATAACAGTCACACCAACAACAACAACAACAACAACTACGTAAACAACAGTAACAACAATAACAACAAAAACTATAAAAACAGCAGCAGAAACAACGACAAACAGCAGCAGTGACAACAGCAACAAAAAACAGCAACAAAAGCAGCAACAACAGCAACAAAAACAGCAACAACAACAGTAGCAGCAACAACGATAACAACAACAACAACACCAACCACAACAATAACAACCACAACAACAACTACCACCACAACAGCAGCAGCTACAACGATAACAACAACCACAACGACAACTACCACCAGAACAGCAGCAGCAACAACGATTACAACAACAACAACTACCACCGCAACAGCAGCAGCAACAACAATAACAACAACAACAACTACCACCAAAACCGCAGCAGCAACAATAACCAGCAGCAGGAACAACAGCAACCACAACAAAAACAGCAGCAGCTACAACTACAACTGCAACAAGGTGGTACTGAAAAACAACAAACTAACTGAATAAAACCAGTACTAAAAAAGTCAACCACAAAACATAATAATGCATAAGTGGGTACGTGTGACCTAAAATATGCAATGATCCGACATTGATTTAGTGAAAACTCTACAAGACAACTTTGGTGAGCTGATCATTTTGGTCCACCCCTAAACGCCAACCTCTAAACTCGATTCTCGGAATTATCGAAAGGGTTAGCGGCTATACATACTTGTCAAATTACTGGCTGAATATTTCGCGGTCTGTCAAGTAATCCTCCCCCTATAACGAATTCCGAAGTCGTGGTCTCAACTTTGAATCGAGTCGCTCGTAATTGAGGAAAGTTTCGAATTCCGACTGAGAATTAACAGTATCTGGCACTGAGTAATGAACATCTTCAGCACGAGCTGGGGGAGGGGGCTCATGGGTCAAAGTTGCAACAGAGTTGAGGTTTAGCCAATTGAGCCGGACTTGGTCGAACTTGTTCCGAGTCGAGCGAACTTTGACTCGTTATGAAGGGAATAATCATAAGCTGGCATTCCCCTATCAGGAACATCCTGGACGAGTGGGAGGGGTTCGAGTCGGGTCTATCATTGGAGGAAATTAACATATGAATGAGCAAAGTGAAGCCGCGACTGCCAGTCATCAAAGCTGGAAACTGGAGTCCGTGCGATTCCGTAGTTAGGTTACTATTGTCGGATTTTAATTGTTCCCAGTCGCAATTTCCAGACTCGTTGTCTGCGAATCATTGTTGCCAACTTGACGGCCGCAAATTGAGCGGGAAAACTTCGCCGCTCGGATCCGAGGGCTCGCAAATTGCGAGAGCGAGCGCGACGGCAGGCGAAAGAGGAAGATAGAATTTTCGAGATAATCTCTCTCCGTCGAGGGCATCACCTGAATTCCAAATTACGGCAGAACCGCAGAGCATCGAACGACGGCGAAACCCATTTGGGTTGGATATGCTTTCCAAAAACTCCAAGAGATTTCGCTCAAAGTCTGAATTGAGAATTTTGAACTACTAGCCTTTGAATATAAAAAGTCAGCTTGCTTGGCCGATTAAAAACTTCTATAATAAGGTATTGAAAAAATTTACTACAGCAGGATTTGCCGTGATTCTAGATCGTAAAATTTCCAAAATCTTCAGTTTAATTTCAAACGTGGTTAGAATAATTGCAAAATTCGCACTGCGGAAGTGGTACATCGAGTGGGAAAGAGGCGGCGATAAATAAAGTCTCTTCGCGGAAGAAGGCTGGAGTTGACAATTGAGAAAAAGGCCAAGCCAAAAGGTATTTGGAGATAGGGATCGGACACAGGTAACACGAAGGGTCAGGACTTCTTGTTACCTAGAGGGACAGGGGATCCAGGAAGTGACCGTTTAGGAGTGACGACTTGACGAGATAAGAAGCCGAAAAGAAAAAGCCGTCCTGCCCCCCGGGCGAAGGTACAAATTGATAATTAACAACTTCCGCTTCTGCTTTTCACCGGTCGTAATTCACTGAACTAACGACACGTTTTCGCTCTAAATCAGATGTCTATCGTGAAACTCCGTCGGCCGTCGGCTGTGAAATCGTCGACTTTAAACGCACCTTTGTAGGCGACAACTGTCGTCGGATCATGCAAATAAACCGCCCTCGCAACAGTTGACTGCAACGGTTGAGCTCAGTTGCTGTCTACAACAATCCAACAAAACGCAGAGGAACACTTTTTTACGGATTGAAAAAAAATTGCTATCAGTCGATATTGCCAATCACAGAACGCCAATACCCATCAGAGTATGAAAAAGAAATAAAGAAGCAATAAATACGTGATGAAGAATTGACAAAGAAGTGACTAAGAATTCGCAAAGAAGCAACGAAGAACTGACGAAGAAGCGACAAAAAGGCGACAAAGAAGCAGTCATGAAGAAACGACAAAGCGATGAAGAAGAGACAAAGAGGTGATGAAGAAGTGATAAAGAAGGGACGAAGAAGTGACAGAATCGACGGAGTGGCAAAGAAGTGATTAGGAAGCAATGAAGAAGAGCCAAAGAGGTGATGAAAAAGTGACAAAAAAGGGACGAAAAAGTGTCAAAGTGAAAAAGAAGTGACAAAGAAGCGAACAAGAAGAGACAAAGGAGCGATGAAGAAGTGACAAAGAGGTAATGAACAAGTGACAAAGAAGGAATGAAGAGGTGACCAGCTGACAAAGAATCGACGAGGTGATGAAGAAGATACAAAGAAGTGACAAGCTGACAAAGAAGTGGCAAAGATGCAACAAAGATGTGACAAAGAAGCGACCAAGGAGTGACTTACTGACAAAGAAGTGACGAAGAAGTGACATAGAAGCGACCATGAAGATACAAAGAAGGGATGAAGAAGTGACAAAGAGGTGATGAAAAAATGACAAAGAAGAGACGAAGAAGTGACAAAAAATCACAATTTATTAATGAAGAAGAGACAAAGAAGTGACAATCTGACGAAGAAGTGACAAAGCATCGGCAAAGAGATGAAGAAGTTACAAAAAAGTGACTAAGAAGAAACAAAGAAGTGACAAAAAAGTGACAAAGAAGTGACTAAGAAATAAAGAAGTGACTAAGAAATGTCAAAGACTGACGAAAAAGTGACATAGAAGTGATGGAAAAGTGGCAAAGAAGGGACAAAGCATCGGCAAAGAGACGAAGAAGTGACAAAAAAGTGACGACAAATTAACAAAGAGGTGAAGAAGAAAGAATCGACAAATTGACAAAGCAGCGACCAAGAAGGTACAAAGAAGCGACGAAGGAGTGACAAAGAAGTGTCAAAGAAATGACCAAGAAGTGACAAAGAAGTGACCAAGAATAGACAAAGAAATGGCAAAACTGACGAAGATGAGACGAAGAACTGACGAGGAAGTAACAAAAAAGTGACGAAGAAGTTCACTGAAAATTCAGAGTTTTTCAACCAGTTTTTGTTGGGTAGTCAACCATTGAAAAAGTCCACCTTTTCGCTCTACTACAAACACAACAAACATCCCGTCCTCTAAAAATTGCAGTTTTATAATCCAGCTCGTATTTCCGTGCCTATTTTTCCAAACATTCGATTCTACGAACATGGATGGGATTAGCGATAGGTTCGTCAATCGTGTAGGAGACGAATACCTCGAAAATAGGAGCGCCGGTTCGTGCAAAGCGAGTGTGATCCCATTAAGAGACGTGCGCTCACATGAGGCCATCCAACCTTCCACACACGCCCCCATGCTAAACTTCATATACCCGATTCTCCACTTTCCCATCGAGGCAACAATCTCTTCAAAACCACCACGAACATGTACGTGCATGATCGAGACGTCAATCTCGTTTCCCGCGGTGAAGTTCGCCTGACACGGCCAAGCACTGTCCAAATCTATTGGGAAAACGACTCCGCCTCGGGGGAGTGGGGCGAATAATGAAAAGATTGGATTAGGTAGATTAGACTATGAGACGATGTAAAATCGCTTTCCTCCCTTCGAGAGCAATGCCACGAGATATGGGTATTTACAGGGGTGGATACAGGTATCTGAACTAAGTTGGTTTCCAATAATGCGGTTGCCTATCCAATAAATAGCATCGAGAGTTTCCTCGTCGGTTTACACGATTCTTTGGATTTGTGCCTGCGAAAATGATTTTCGCCGAACATTCCATTGCTCCAAGTCCATTGCTTGTACTTCATGTCAATAGATTTCTCTGACAATTTGCGTCCCTGATTAGCGAAATTCCTTAGTAGCCTCTGGAAACCTTGATTTTCTTCTATCCCCGAAAGAATCATCATTTTGGATTTTTGATCTTCCAGCATACTAAATTGCCCACCAAGTACAACCAAGCGTCACGAGGCGTAACCCACATTTTTGTATGCTGCTCTTAAAACTAAAAATGCTCTGTACCCAGTCCAGCGTATGCCAAGCATTTTGAATAACCATTTTCATGACGTTCTTGACATACGAGGTTATCGACCCGTATCCATGAAAGTTCCTAAGGTCCCAAACTCAGTTATGGAAACGGCATGCTTGATTTTTGAACAGAAATAAAGCCTCGGCCGCTGATCAAAGCTGAAAACTGGAACTGGAGTCCAAGCGATTCCATAATTAGGTTACTTTTGTCGGATTTTAACTGTTCGGAGTCGCATTCCAATACTTATCTGCGAATCATTGTTGCCAACTTGACGGAAAAATTCCTGCTCGGATCCGAGGACTCGCGAGTGCGAGAGAGACGGCAGGTGAAAGGGGAAGATACAATTTTCGAGATCATTCCTCTACGTCGGCTTTCGCAAATTTGACGGCAACAAAGGTCTCCTGAAGGCCGTTCAACAGCAAATAACAGCATCCTCGGTTAAACAGATAAAAAATGAAACCGACACCGCCCCGTTGAAGAGCTTTGTTCCTCATCTGGGCCGCTTAGTGGGGCTTTAATAACGAAAGACGACGACGGATCAAAGTCTTGATGAAGATCATGGAAGGTGTTCGGCTGAAATGAGCCAACGCGAAGGGGAACTGCTTCCTGATGAGCAGCTTAGATGAAACCTCAAGACGCCCACCTTGAGAACTTGATACTCCCTGGCAGAAAGGGGAATCCGGCGTCAACTCGTAGTCTTCATCTTGCTTGCACCGACGGGAGACTTTTCGAATGAAGGAGGATTTTGAAGTTTAATTTTCGCCGAGAAGACGAACAGGCGATGAATCTCAAAGGCAAACAAGCGGCTGTTCTAATTCCTTCTTTCCTCGCAGGACGTGTCATAAGCTGCATTCATAACTTCTCGCCAAGTCAACATACAACGCAGGGAGTAAGAGCGAAACAGTCGAGGTGACAAATTTGTCTTCATCTGCTGAGTTGCAATGTTGTGTGATTTATTTTTCATGATCGAACGGAAAAGTTTCAAACTCTCAGTGAAACAGAAACTCTACCTCATAATCAAAATCGAAGTCAAACCCACAATGAAACGGAAACCCAAACTCATAATCGAAATCGAAGTCAAACTCACATTGAAACCAAAACTCAAACTCATAATCGAAATCGAAGTGAATCTCACAATGAGACAGAAACTCAAAGTTTCTGTTTCATTGTGAGATTGACTTCGATTTCGATTATGAGTTTGAGTTTCGGTTTCAATGTGAGTTTGACTTCGATTATGAGTTTGAGTTTCGGTTTCAATGCGAGTTTGACTTCGATTTCGATTATGAGTTGAGGCGTTGATAGCCAGAGTGGACCATTCCACAAACTGGCCGAAAATGAGTTATACAGTGCAATGGGTCTGTGGTTGCTCTATCTATCGAATTATTATTAAAATTTGACTCGTTCTCGAATGTGCAAAGAGAAAGCGCAACTTTTCAAATGGTCCGTCTGCAAATTGGCCGCCGATTTTGATTTCCAGAGTGGACCTTGTGGCTTGTAGAAAAGTTCCTTTGGTTCATGAGACATCTATTCACCCAAGAATGCTTGTATTTTTTTCTTAAAAACAAGATAACAAGCCCCTTAATCAATCACAAGAAATTAGTCGAAATTTTCAAATGCGATTTTCTCAGTTCGACACCTGTGTGGAATGGTCCACTCTGGCTATCAACGCCTCAGTTTGAGTTTCGGTTTCAATATGAGTTTGACTTCGATTTCGATTATGAGTTTGAGTTTCAGTTTCATTGTGAGTTTGACTTCGATTTCGATTATGAGTTTGAGTTTCGGTTTCAATATGAGTTTGACTTCGATTTCGATTATGAGTTTGAGTTTCAGTTTCAATGTGAGTTTGACTTCGATTTCGATTATGAGTTTGAGTTTCTGTTTCATTGTGAGTTTGACTTCGATTTCGATTATGAGTTTGAGTTTCTGTTTCATTGTGAGTTTGACTTCGATTTCGATTATGAGTTTGAGTTTTGGTTTCAATGTGAGTTTGACTTCGATTTCGATTATGAGTTTGAGTTTCTGTTTCATTGTGAGTTTGACTTCGATTTCGATTATGAGTTTGAGTTTCGGTTTCAATGTGAGTTTGACTTCGATTTCGATTATGAGTTTGAGTTTCAGTTTCAATGTGAGTTTGACTTCGATTTCGATTATGAGTTTGAGTTTCTGTTTCATTGTGAGTTTGACTTCGATTTCGATTATGAGTTTGAGTTTTGGTTTCAATATGAGTTTGACTTCGATTTCGATTATGAGTTTGGGTTTCCGTTTCATTGTGGGTTTGACTTCGATTTCGATTATGAGTTTGAGTTTCGGTTTCAATATGAGTTTGACTTCGATTTCGATTATGAGTTTGAGTTTCAGTTTCAATGTGAGTTTGACTTCGATTTCGATTATGAGTTTGAGTTTCTGTTTCATTGTGAGTTTGACTTCGATTTCGATTATGAGTTTGAGTTTTGGTTTCAATATGAGTTTGACTTCGATTTCGATTATGAGTTTGAGTTTCTGATTCATTGTGAGTTTGACTTCGATTTCGATTATGAGTTTGAGTTTCGGTTTCAATATGAGTTTGACTTCGATTTCGATTATGAGTTTGAGTTTCGGTTTCAATGTGAGTTTGACTTCGATTTCGATTATGAGTTTGAGTTTCAGTTTCAATGTGAGTTTGACTTCGATTTCGATTATGAGTTTGAGTTTCTGTTTCATTGTGAGTTTGACTTCGATTTCGATTATGAGTTTGAGTTTCAGTTTCAATGTGAGTTTGACTTCGATTTCGATTATGAGTTTGAGTTTCTGTTTCATTGTGAGTTTGACTTCGATTTCGATTATGAGTTTGGGTTTCCGTTTCATTGTGGGTTTGACTTCGATTTCGATTATGAGTTTGAGTTTCGGTTTCAATGTGAGTTTGACTTCGATTTCGATTATGAGTTTGAGTTTCAGTTTCAATGTGAGTTTGACTTCGATTTCGATTATGAGTTTGAGTTTTGGTTTCAATGTGAGATTGACTTCGATTTCGATTATGAGTTTGAGTTTCTGTTTCATTGTGAGATTGACTTCGATTTCGATTATGAGTTTGAGTTTGAGTTTCATTTTGAGTTTGACTTCGATTTTGAGTTTGAGTTCCGGTTTCAATGTGAATTTGACTTCGATTTCGATCATGCAAACACATTTATTTATCACTTAAACATTCTCAACTTTAAACCTGCCAACAATCCAAATTGCCGGTGTAGTGTCGCTCCCGCAAAAGCGGTCCTAACCTAATTACAACCCCTAACCGCAGACCTCCCACCTCAGTAACAAGAAACAAGTTAAACTGTTAAGTGGCGTCAATTAGCTACCCCAGCATTAACTGGCAACAGGTGTTCTCCAGCGAGACGCTACCGAGTGTTTGCATATAAATGAACTCAAAGTCTCCCTTTGGAAGAGTGAAGAGAATACCTCGAAATGAAGGGGACTGTCTTCATCAGGGGGTAATTAAGATGGCTAAAACCTTGAGGGGTCCCAAGGATTGGAGTAATTGTATCTTAGACGCCACCTGATGCTCCTTTAGCGTCTCGTCTGTTTCCATCCCTCTGACTAGCAATTAACCCTTTCTTAAGGGGTCAAAAGGAACCGGTCTAAAAGGGTCCTCTTCAAAGGAAGTTTTTCCAATGAATGCTACCACCAAAACGATGGTCTGGAAATGAGAATGTCTAGCAAAATGAACAATTGGCTGTGCTGACATATGGAAATTGTGGAAAAAATTGCTTTACCGGATTTAGGGTCAAGTGGGGTAATTATGAACATGGGGTAATTATGAACAAAGTATGTTTGCGCTCCTGTGAGCAATGGAAAAATCAAAAAGATGTAGCAATCGAATGTTCATTCTCTCATTGATAGGTTACGACTTTTTTTTCTCCAATTTGGCAACGCCGATGACGCCATTTACGTGTTTATCAAAAACCTTATTAAAAAGTTTGTGAAACAGTTTTTTAGTGTTTGAGGTTCTTCCCTCTTCTGGCTGAAAAATTGTGTGAAGTTATTGTTTTCAATATTTTTACATGAGTTAATTGTTGCTTCAACAGGATTTCACTCAAGTTTTGCCATATCTCGTTCTCAGTGACTTACAGAGGGTGTTCATAATTACCCCATACTTTTTTGGGTATGGGGTAATTATGAACATTTTTTTTGAGAGTTTTTTTGCACTTCTCGTCCATTTTTAGCAATGAAATGGTACAAACTAGGTGATTTTCGTTTGAATTATGATATTTTGGGAGTATGTAAGTATATTGACTTGATTTATTTGGATCTTGGGGTGATGGTGAACTATGCAATGGGGTAATTATGAACATCGTCTTTTATATCGCATACGCCTAGTGTAACACGTTCGTGCTAACTGTCACATGTAACAGTGTGAAATGAATCAAATGTGACCTTTTGAACACCTCTTTTAAACGTCAAAATCGCTGTTCATAATTACCCCATACCCTATGGGGTGATTATGAACATAAGGGGTAATTATGAACAGTGGTTTTCAAAGACCATACAGCAGTCAAAAAAATTAAAAAACTGTCTCACAGTGTATTAGGGATGTAAACCGATTGTTTTAGAGAGGTTTCCAGGTTTTTACATGGACTAGGTACTTCTGAGAGCTGTCAGTTTGTAAAATTGTTGCAATTTGTTCATAATTACCCCACTTGACCCTACCTATTTACCATTTTTGTCATTTCATTCAATAACTTCTCTTATCAGGACCATTGAGAGTTTGAAGCACTGTTTTCTTTGCAGATGCCTTTTTATTTTGTAGCTAAATTACGTGTAAGAATCAACGGTCCCGAAACCAAGAGAAAAATTATTTTCTCAAGCGGACCTAAGAACGGTTCAATTCAAACCTCAATTTTCTCGAAATCATTTTTGGCAAATTATTTTTTGAAGAGGAGCAAAACCGTCATAATTCGGAAACTCATTTGCTCCCAACTCAAATTGCTCAGTTAAGCTTCAACGAGTCGAGAAAAATCTCTTTAGTATTCGTGGCCAGTTCATGGCCTCCGAGGGTTAGACAGAAGAAGCTAACGAACTGTGTCCATGGCCAGCGATAGCCCAGGGGTAGCAATACACCCTTGGCTAGTCAGCCCTGCAAGTAGAAAAGGGGTAGTTCATCCCCCGGCGTTCGCTCATAGTTGTTTTAACACTTCAACGGCCGAAGACGAATCAGCCTTTCGTTACGAATGAGCTGGCGATTATCAGACTACTTCCGTAGTGTTAACTGTGAGTTAACACGTTCGATATTACGGAATTCATCAAGATTTGGTTATTTGTAAGGCCAGTTTTAGGGTCTTATTGCTTCATTTGGTCCAATCGCGTGTTTTACCGTCACTCTCTCACTGCTCCAATAGTTACAGCTTGCGAAGTTGCAAGTGCTTTTGCGGCTCCACATTGCGAGAGATTTTGAAGCACCACAAAGCAAGTGCTTTTGCAGCATTACTTTGCTAATGCCTCTGCAGCTCCAAGTGCTTCTGGAGCTCCACTTTGCAGGTGCTTTTGCAGCATTGCTTTGCTAGTGCTTTTGCTGCTCTCAAGTGCTTTTGGAGCTCTCATGTGCTTTTGCAGCTCCACTTTGCAAGTGCTTTTGCAGCTCCACTTTGTAAGTGCTTTTGCAGCTCCACATTGCAAGTGCTTTTGCAGCTCCACATTTCAAGTGCTTTTGCAGCATTACTTTGCTAATGCCTCTGCAGCTCCAAGTGCTTCTGGAACTCCACTTTGCAAGTGCTTTTGCAGCATTACTTTGCTAGTGCTTTTGCAGCTGTCAAGTGCTTTGGCAGCTCTCATGTGCTTTTGCAGCATTACTTTGCTAGTGCTTTTGCAGCTGTCAAGTGCTTTGGCAGCTCTCATGTGCTTTTGCAGCTCCACTGTGCGAGTGCTTTTGCAGCTCCACATTGCAAGTGCTTTTGCAGCATTACTTTGCAAGTGACTTTTCAGCCCCACTTTGCAAGTGCTTTTGCAGCATTACTTTGCTAATGCCTCTGCAGCTCCAAGTGCTTCTGGAGCTCCACTTTGCCGGCGCTTTTGCAGCATTGCTTTGCTAGTGCTTTTGCTGCTCTCAAGTGCTTTTGGAGCTCTCATGTGCTTTTGCAGCTCCACTTTGCAAGTGCTTTTGCAGCTCCACTTTGTAAGTGCTTTTGCAGCATTACTTTGCTAGTGCTCTTGCAGCAGTGCTTTGCAAGTGCTTCTGCAGCATTACCTCGCTAGTGCTTTTGGAGCTCCACCATGCAAGTGATTTTCCACCCCCACTTTGCAAGTGCTTTTGCAGCATTACTTTGCTAATGCCTCTGCAGCTCCAAGTGCTTCTGGAACTCCACTTTTCAAGTGCTTTTGCAGCATTACTTTGCTAGTGCTTTTGCAGCTGTCAAGTGCTTTGGCAGCTCTCATGTGTTTTTGCAGCTCCACTGTGCGAGTGCTTTTGCACCACCACTTTGCAAGTGCTTTTGCAGCTCCACTTTGCAACTGCTCTTGCAGCTTTATTTCGAGAGTGCTTTTCGGCAAAATCGTTCACTTTGGGTGGACGTACTTGCCAAAAAACCCCCAAAAATGTATGTCCTCTCTGGGGAACAAAGCACTTTACAATTACAGAAGCATTTTATCAATCGATTGATTTGACTGACTGAATCAGACAGTAAACGATGCAAAGTGCTTGGTTGAGCTTCCGAAAAGTAAGCTCCCATTCTCATTACAATCCAAATGAGACGAGGGTGCTGAAATTAGACTTTTCATCGTCAGGAATCGTCCGAGGAAAAGTAAAGAGAGAGAATCTCCAATCATTAGAACGGCGTTCGTTTTTTGCTGATTACGAGAAATGAGATCGCTCGGCATTCAGCGAATGCGAAAGAAGTTCGAGCCGAATCGAGATCAGAGGGCGATGAGCGAGGAGGAAAAGACAAGAAAAAAGGTTTTTCCGGGTGTAAGCGATTTCCATAATTAAACAACGTAATAAATGGATGAGATTACTTCTCGGAACGTGGTCTGCAGTTTTGGTAGAGGGGTGGCCGAGAGAATTGCTGGCCGAAGGAGGGAAAAAACTGAAAAAAGAGGAAAGCTCCGAAGAAAGCAAAAACTGTGATTAAGTTTCGGGGCCGGGAGATACTAGAATTGTGAAGGAGAAGAATAATGGCGCCCAACTAGGGCCAGGGAATGAATTAATCTTCTCTTTTGTGAGCGATATAATTCCGAGTTGTGCCCGGCTTTTCAACGTGAAAACCGAGGGCTAACTAACGGCTTCTTGTAATTAAATCAGGCTCCTTCCTCGAGATCCTTTGAGGGAATTTCTTAGGCCTCTTTTTTTTCCGACGGATCGTTTCCTTCGTTTTGATCAGAAGTGTCGAAAGGGATCTTTTGTTCGTTATATTAAAATGAATCAGTTTATTATGCAAATTGACGGCTCGAATTGAGATTTGCACTTTTCTCAAGCGGATAATTTTCAATTCGAGCCTCGATCAAAATTTGGTTTTTTAGCGTAATTTTTGTAAGCAATGGGATTAGGTTTGCGTGGAAACTTCATCGACAAGTCGAAACTGATAATTGTCGATTGAAGTCGACTTCAACGTCAAGCTGAGGCGTTGAAATCTTTCGATTTAATGAGATTATCGATGAAAATCAATAATTCACGATCCACGGAGGCTCCAAATGGATGCGTTGGATATTAATGCTTGACTAGGTCTATCGAAAATTTCAATCAGAGAGTCCATAAGTAGCAGATGACTAAAAGGCAACCAATATCAGTAAAATTCTTGCAGCAAGAAGACACCATTAGATATCTAATGCGAAATACCCCACTAAACAATCGTCAAGTGATATTATTGTGGAAAATATATCACAAAACATGTTGGTGAATGGTGGCACGTTATCTTAGCGTAGAAATCCGAATTACCTTCGAGGCTATTAACATTCAAAGGCACCGACGGTGGCGAGGAGTAGATTTCGAATAAAATTAGGCGAGATTTCGGTGAAATTAGATTTTTCCAATTCCACGCCAACTGCTGTTGTTTTTCACGTCATCCGCTCAAAGAAAACGCAAGTTCAATCGTGCGAAATAATCGAAAAGAGAGAACGAGCTGCGATTTTTATGAGGTGAAAATAAAATAAGGAGCAACTTCGGATTGGATAAAAAAGGGGAGCGCGCTGAGGGGGAGGGTAATTATTGGAAAGGGCAATAAAATCTCATCATGAACAAAGGGTTCATATAATCGAGAAAAGGGAGAGCGGAGCTATTTTCCGTACGCGGGAGGCGGAGAAATGGCCAAAGAAATAAAGGGAAGTCTGATTCTTTTCGTATCGATTTCATGTAGGGTCACTACTGGAGTGTAAAAAAGCAAAGTAATACCCTTCTTAATTTTACGGGTTGAAACTTCTTCGACACAATGCGAAGAATAGGTTTGGATTCTAAACTTTAGAACAAACCACGCTCTGCTACCATTTTGAAAATTTCGCTCAATCTCATGGTTTTATCTGTAATTGATGATTTTTCGTTTATTTTACCAATATTATCATGAATTTGGAACTTAATCCTTCTTTCCAGTGTGTGGATGTACCGTGTTTGATCTATGTGCCTCGAGTTTTCTTTTAAAATGCAGAATAATGTTAAATATTGAAAATGTTCGTGATTTCCAATCTTTTGCAGCCTCTATTGTTCCATCTAGTCAATAAAACAATATATTATTATAATATACTGTCCGACGATGCCGCCAACGCATGGATGTACCATGTGTGATCCCTAGTTTAATTGTAAAATGTTTAATTTTGAAAATTTCCGAAATTTCCATCTTCTTCTGGCTCGATTGGGCCATATAGTCAATAATACACAATATATTCATTAGCTGGAGTCGTCCCACAATGCCGCCAACGCATCCTGCTTATCAAATGGAGCCCAAATGAAGTCATATATCATTACACCTACGCAATACGTATTCATGAATGCATGATGAATGATAGCAGATTAACAGACGGGGTAAGAACCATTTTCTCGATTTCAAAATTGCCGAGAAAAATTTTTTCTTCGGATGCCTGAAAAGAAAAAGCATATTATGCTTTCCAAAAACATTCCTGCCAACTAGCATGTTTTTGATAAATTTTGAGAAAAACATTTTTTTTAGCAACACAAGCAAGAAAACATGTTGCAGTGAAAAATTTACAGATAGGCTCTAAAATCGTGTGTTTAAAATTTGACAAGCACAATCGTCAAAAGTTTTGGAATTTTTCAATTTTTTCAAAAATTTAGTAGGCCTTTTAAGTTGTGAAATCTAGTTTTGGAGCGAAAATTTCGAAGCTTACTATATCAGTTCTGAAATTCGATTGGTCCTTCAAAATATGAAAAATGGTAATATTCTGGATTTATAGACGTGGTGATCGGGCATGATCCTCTGGGCGTACTCATTGTCATATACAATCATCAGTCAGAGCAAAAAACCAAAAATATCCGAAAGGATGTTGAAAATCGTCATGGGAAAAGCGAAAAATGATAAATTCAAAGAGATATCTTCATTTAGGCTCATTCTGGAAAAATGAGCACCCACCTGAGCACCAACGCAGGATGGCCTAGCACTGCGAACGACCAAGGAGTGTCCCTAACGATTCATTGTCCATTCGGTGAGCACATCTCCGATTCAAAACAACAAATAAACGAGCGTAAAAATAAAGATTCGTCCCGTACCTTGGTACCTTTGTAGGTTCAGGCCTACCAACCCCTTCGGGCTCCCCAATAAAATTGAGTTGACACTCTCGAGAGCGATAATTCAAGATTAAACCGTCCTCGGGGACAATGAATGTGGGTGGCTGTATCTTTCACATCTCATAAATGATAACCGTTGCTCCCAGACTTATAATTCTTCGATTTTTTTCCCTCCATCTCCTTTTCCCTTCTCTTTATTATAATATCTTTCTCGTTTTCTCCGGTAATCCGGAGACGTTTTTGTCCCCTCGAACCTTTCCAAGTCGGGAGTTCTCATTCCGAAGGGGACGGTTTTGAAACAAAAATGATTCACTTTTGATTTATGTAGGCAGTACCGGACATGGGGCCTGTAGCCGACCTTCCATTGCCCATTGCCCACGCTTAGATTGTTGGGAAATCCTTGTATTAAGTAAACGGATAATACGTCCTCATTGTGGGCAGTCGTACAGTTTCACGTAGGTTGGCCGAGTCTTTCAATTCAAATCTAAGATGGCCCATTTCGGAGTCGAATTATTTCAGATTGTACTTCGACTCGTCGATTCGTGCAACAGACGATGATTTGTTCTTGCTGGAGGCTGTGATGCTCTAGTACTTCTCTGGGATGCTCTCGAAGTACTTGGACATTTAAAGATTGGAGCGAAACATTGAAAAATACAGGCAAAATATCGCTCATACAGGCTTGAAAAGGCGATTAATACGAAAATTGGAATTTCCATAAAGCGATTAACCGCAGAAGATAACTTTCCGTGTACCGACGACGATGTCCAGTCCGGAAATTTCAACTCCCACCTAAACACCCGTATTTCCACGAATACCTACTACTTGCGGATAATTTACAGCCACCCCGTTCCACTGATTAGTGCGCCTAAAAGGCGGGAGGCGTGCCGGGCTGGGCGGTAACGCAGATCCGCCATCTCCCATAAGGTAACGAAGGTCGTCGCAATATCGGCGGAGTTTCGAGAGGCGCCCGCCAGATCGCTCTGCACTGCCTGTTCCTGAGATTGGCCGGAAAGTCGTTACTAGACGACTAACCCTCTTTCAAGGGGTTACCCAAACTCGGCGGGATTTTAACATGCCGATGGTTGCGATTATTCCGACCAGTCCACATTCTGGAAGAACTCCGGCTTCCAGGCCCCACCACAACTCTGAGTCACGTCCTCGCTCCTAAAAATCGCTTTACCAACTTGGAACGGAAGGACGAGTCAGATTACCAGGTAATACAGGTCCTGTATTGCACTGTTATATGTACTAAGTAGTTTCTTGGAAAATTTCCAAGAAACTACTTAGTACATATAACAGTGCAACACAGGACCTGTATTACCTGGTAATCTGACTCGTCCTTCCGTTCCAAGTTGGAACAACATTTAATGTTGACCATGAATTTCCGTGTCATCGTACCCATTTTCATTCGTAGAATAATGGACATCCGATGAGTAAACTGAATTGATGAACCCACCATAGAAAAGGATTTATTCAACACAATTCACCAAAATTGAATTTTTTGTGGATTTTTCTTTCAATTTTTAGGAAAAGATATCAACAAGTCCAGGGCCCTGTGACTCCAATTAATTTGATTGGCCATCTCATGCCACGCCCCCTTGCACTTTATTCTGTTTCTTGGTCGACCTTTATCCGGGGTGAAAAGGTCAGAATATTTCCAGTCCATTCCAGGTACCTACATTTCCGACGATATTTTAGAGCAAAAATATTGAGGTCCCAGATTAAAATTCCTACGGGGTCGAACATCCTTGGTTTTTCCCGAGTATTTTATTACAACTCTACTTGAGAGCTTCATGGAGATTTTTTGCTCTCGGTATTTTGCATTATATTGAGCTGGAAAAAGTTGTAATGGGATAAGATGGGAATATCCCTAGTCGTTTCCTTCGGTTGTTAGTAATCTCATTCCTACGTGCTTTCTCCCCGACTACAGTTCTGTGGGTCGTGTATCATAATCGTTCGGAAACAAATTCCAAACTAATGATAACGGCGGATTGAGCCGAGGTATATATAGATCACATTATCCGGAGCCCATATATCATCTTGGGCTACACGGTTACCT
This sequence comes from Nesidiocoris tenuis, assembly GCA_036186465.1. Taxonomy (NCBI): domain Eukaryota; kingdom Metazoa; phylum Arthropoda; class Insecta; order Hemiptera; family Miridae; genus Nesidiocoris; species Nesidiocoris tenuis. The sequence goes on from AP028923.1 coordinate 5,042,041, forward strand.
ATATTACTTCTTACGGTGGCCTTTATCTCTGAGGAAGCTATTACATATATGCACATACATATAAAGGAACTACCTCCATCTTTGTGTATGCAGGGCGAAACTTTGAAGGAATTAAGTCTCATCCCTACCTTCTCGGTCGACCTTTTTCGACCCGTAATACCTCGAGTCTGAAGAGGAAAACTCAATCTCAACATGCACAGGGTTATCCATAAATACGAACGTTAAAACTCTTTCGATGGATAATAGCCAAACTTATATTGGGGCCCTAATCGTGTGTTGATTCTTTCGAAAGTCAATGTAACGAGTACAAACTGGTTGACTAACTTTTTTCCGATTTGTAATAGTCGGAGCTAGTGTAGGGCATTTCCCATTCCCCAAACGTCAAATGACCAAATTCTTGTGGTCCAAAACGAGTTCATGGATCAATATTCGAAATTTTTAAAAACTCTCTTTTCAAGCTCACCAGATAAAATGTTGGGGTTCAAATCTTCGAAAAGAGTCGTTTTAATCGTCAAAAAAAATTCGCAAATTTCAAAACAAAAAATTAATCTTTTTAAGAATGAGTTTTTATTTGATTGAAAACTTTTTTCAAAAAGTCATCTCAATTTTGAATAATAATTTTCTTGACCGAATTGATAGGAATATTCCAGGCCAAGATGTCCAGACTAGCCTGCAGTATAATTACGGCATGACACCTCTTCCGTGTCATTAAACATGCCCAAACATGTGTCAGCTCAATCAACGTCCAATAATTTCCAAAAAATCTTCTTCTTCGTCTTCCCGGCAACAGATGACTCATCGGCCCCTAACAGGGGAACGCGTGAACCGCTTCGCAACTGCCACCTCATTCCCCTAATTTTATTTTTTCCCAATATTTTCCTTTCGAAAATTAGTTTTTTTTTACCTTTCGTCTTTTTTCCATAAACTTTCGGCCCCTAAAAAGGAGCCGTGGGACATCTGTCATCTTGGAACTGGCTATTTTCACCAGGTACTGACGGTTATGTCTCGTGCCTAATTTTCCACGTGTGTGTGCCTACCTGGCGTGCTCTGCCATTCGTGTGCGTGCCTAACTTGTGCCTATCTGTGCCTACTCTTGCGGTCCCGAATTAGGTACCCTCGTTATGGGCAATCATTGGTGGAAAAAAGCTGCGGTCGATTTAACTGTTGTTTAATCGCGTTGGCCGGTTAAAAATTGCCAAACAACGGAATTTCAGAGGAAGGACTCGTAATAACAATATTCTACCTTCTGCTCTTTCTGCTAAAGCATTCTATAATCTACAAAAATAGAACAAAAAATCGAAAAGCATCACGTCGAGACTTCATGCAGCCTACATTAGCAATGGCATAAAAATATGTATCTACCTAAATTATTTTTCTTATTATGAATTATTCAATGAAGAGGATGATTACACGATTGATTGAGAAAACTGATGTTGCAAGGTGGTAATTTTTCTTTCTGTATGGGTGCTTATGGGCCGTGGAACCAATGGAAAAATTGACGATTTTCGAAAGTTAGTTTCGGTTTTTTGATGTGGTGTGATGGGCTGATTTTAAGTGTATGGGCAAATGGGCGTAAGGTGTTTTTTCATAGTACAGTATTAATTAGTCATTTATATTCTTTGTTCATTATTTTATGAATCTATATCTATCATTCTATAGTCCAAAATTCTCGTAATAAACCGTGAAATTTTATTTTCCTACTCATATTTTTCATAACGTAGTATTTATCCTAACTACTTATTCTAAAATTGTACTTAGTTTGATGAAAATTTTTATAAATCCTGACCATAAAATATAATTTAGAATTATAATCGAATTAAAAATGACAATAATGAATTAAAATTGTGTAAATATTTAACTAAACATTTATAAATCCTGGCCATTAAATATAATTTAGAATCATTACCAGTAACTTCGTCCATCAAATGACACTACTCAGTTTTCTCGTTCACAGGAAGGTAGTGGAAATATCGGGGTAGTAGCCACTATAGGTACCTCGGATTGTGGCGTAAAGGCGTCTAGAACAGGGTATTGGGAAAGGGAGTAATGTTGTTGGGCGTAAAAAGCAAAGTGCCAATAAAAAGGGACCTGTGGTGAGGGGGTTTTATAAAGTCGCCAATGTGAATGCGAGTCGTCGGTCTATTCGACGGTCGAACGGAAAACCGGGGGATAGGAAGATCATGTCTAGGCTATGGTACTGGGCTGAATCTTAAGTGAGAAAATAGCTTTAGGAACTTTAGCTTTGGTCTAGAAACAGTGGTTTATTGTTAAGCTCATACATTGATGCCAATTTTATTTTACCATTATAGGTACATTTTTCTTGGCAAAGTTAAATTTCATTCTGCTTGGGGTAGGTTCATCAATTCAGTCTGTTCCAGGAAAATCCCTTATTCTCCGAATAGAATTTTCGGCTCCGTAGATATAATATAATAGAACTCTATGGCTCTGAGGTACCAAAAGAAGAAAGTAAATAATGTAAGTAAGTAAGAAAGTAAGTAAGTAAGAAATGAAAAAATCTCAAATATAAAACCGACATAAAAAAAATCATAAAAAGTAAAAATTAGAAAATAAAAATATATACAATTTCCAGGTCGAATTGAGAATCTTCCAGACCAAATTGAGAATTTCCCGAAACAAATTAAGAATCTTTCAGGCCAAATTGAAAATATTCCGAACAAAATTGAAAGTTTTCCATGGAAAATTGGATTTCTCAGAAGTCGGAGGGGTCATCCAAGTTAAATTGAGAATTTCCTAACCCAAATTTGGTTAATGCGTATTGCAATACACATTAACCAAATTTGGGTTAGGAAATTCTCAATTTAACTTGGATGACCCCTCCGACTTCTGAGAAATCCAATTTTGGGCCATCATACCCACAGCTTATGCATATTGCACATAACTACGTATCACTCCGTAACGGTTCATCTCCTGGAAAATCAGTAATGTCCCTCGTGAAAGATTCGGCTACGATCGATCGACTCGGGGGTACACCTGGTGAAGTTTTTCACCCAGTTCTCGTTACACTCGAAATTACCCGACGATTTGTATAAAATTGGTCGATTTTCCGACGGTCCCGTCGTTAGACGACCGATTGACAGCGACAAGTGGAAAGCGCCGCTGATGCGTTCCGTAGATAATCTCGAAGATTTGCATCTATTTACCGCGAGCGGCAGTTTCAAAAAGAGGGAAAAACTAGACTAGAAAATCCCAGGATCATGTCGCTCCTCATTTTCTCGGAGTGATTCGAAAGAAGAGGAGAAAAAATCGGTTGGAGAAAATGAACGGCGATCGCGTACATGAAACGGGACCGAAAAAGCGGGTACTAGACTGGGATTTTTCTTTTTTTTTGACGTAGTGGTTTTTTGAAGAAAAGCTATTCTCATTGGTGGACGAATTATCCTACCCCTTGTCCGGTTGACGGCTGTTTCCAAAGCCGAGCTTGACGGTCCGATAAGATGGCAAAATGAGCCGAAGAAAACCGCGGGTTGACAAAATGGCCGTTTGTGTCGCTATAAAGGCCCGTACAATGCGTTTAAGGCACCGAAAAGCCTGACCTATTCCGGATTTTCTTATTTCCTCGGAAAAACGACACTTGGGTTTGATGCATGCGTGGGCGACATCGGCGTGACCAATGGTGGAATTCGGGCTATCTACTTGAAGGGTGAACAATGGCGGGTAATCCGTCTATTGATCGTATGATGATGCCTGGTGTGGAATCAGTTTCTTACGGTCACCCTAATTGCATATTCACACAATAACTCGGATCTCTCCTGCGGTGGCCGAAGGAGGCGTTGGCTATACGGAGGATTGTGAGGCCTGGACGATCCTTATGCTGTGGAGGATTGGATCCGAAGATGATGACTTATCGGGCATTGGAACCAAAAATATTTAACCTTATCCAACCGTAAATAGGTATCCGATGTCATTGGATGAGGTCACTTTATTAGGTAAGGTCTCTTTTTCAAGTAAGTCCAATTTTTCAAGTAAGACCTCTTTTTTAAAGTATTACTTATTATATTTTATTATATATTATATTTTTATTATTTTGTTATATTTTTTTATTATTATATTTTATTTATTATAGGTATATTTTTTTTATCATTATTTTTTTAAAATAATTTATTATAAACGCTGGGGACGACGAAACCTCGGGGGAGGGGGAGGAAGATGTGCATTAGGAGGAGGGTGACGAGCTGGATGAGGAGGAGGAGGAGGAGGTGAATGAACAGGAGGAGGAAGTGGAGTAGCAGGATGAGGACGAGAAGGAGGGGAGGAATAGAAGGTGGAGGGGTGGGGCAGGAGGGGGTGGTGGATGAACAGGAGGAGGATTAGGAAGCGGAGAAGTAGGAGGAGGACTAGGAGGAAGTGGACAAAGAGGAGGAGGAGAAAGATGAGGAGCAGAAAGAGGAGGAGGAGGAGGAGGAGCAGCAGGAGGAGGATGGAGAAAAGGAGAAGAAAGAGGAGGAGGAAGTGGAGTAGCAGGATGAGGAGGACGAGAGGGAGGAGGAGGATGGAAGGAGGGGAGGAACAGAAGGTGGATGGGGTGGGGCAGGAGGGGGAGGTGGATGAACAGGAGGAGGATTAGGAAGCGGAGTAGTAGGAGGAGGAGGAGTAGGAGGAAGTGGACAAAGAGGAGGAGGAGGAAGAGGAGGAAGATGAGGAGGTGGCTGGGGAGGAGGAGCAGGAGGTGGATGGAGAGGAGGATGAGAAGGAGAAGAAAGAGGAGGAGGAAGTGGAGTAGCAGGATGAGGACGAGAAGGAGGATGGAGGTGGGGCAGGAGGGGGGTTGATGAACAGGCAAGTGCAGGAATTTGTGAAATTTTGAAGCGTCAGCGAGAAATTCAACACCCGGCGAGTTGCAAACGCAGAATGGACAGAACATTCACAGAATAGACGCCCATCTGAAAGAATCAGCTTTAAACTCCATTTGTGTCATTCATGGCGTGTAACGGTGAGCATTTTCAGTTTATTCGCGTTCACAAATCTGCCAATCAACTTGTTCGCTCATTTTTGAAACATTATCGTGCACTATGTTAACAGAATTACACAGCTTTTATCTCCTCCCCGGTGGAACAAGGGTAGCGAAAAAATTCAATTTCTTGCCGTAAAAAATTGCCCATCTCGTTACGGATTCCACTTTTCTGGCCCAAGGGTGGCCACCCTTTGTACGAAGCCTAGGAGCAAATTAATTCTTACAACGTGCACCAGCCCCGATATAATCGTTCTTCCTTATTTTCATTCGTAGTGCCTTACACGTCGATAAGTACCGGTCAAAACTGCCAGGGGACACGCAGAGCTTTAATAAGCCGGTCGGCCAATTGTTACTTACACTATCGCCACACGAGCGGAAGGCAAAGGGGTTATTTATGTTTTTATTAGCGCCGTGTCCGAGAATGGGTTGAAAAAGTGGATATAATTACGATATAATTACCCCAAGAAAAGGGGGTTGATTGTGATTGTTACAAGGAACTGTTCACGCGAGATCGTTGTCTCCGAGTCACCTGATAACTATGGATTTCTTTCATTTGTTCCACAATACCGTTCTTTGTCGAAAGGGGATGGACGTATTTTACGAATTGTGTCACCCGTTTGAACGGGTTAAATTGTACGATGAAACTTTGTTATCACCCCCAGGTGCATAGGTAAGTGTAGCATGGGTGCCACTGGGTGCCCTGTTCTGGTCCTTCATAAGTTGACTACAGTATTTATGAAATGTTCATCATTAAAGCTCGATTCATGTTCAAGACAGACGAGTCATGGTGGGAAATGACCTTCCAAGGAAGCACGGTAGCCAAGGAGGACGTGAGAAACAATAAAGCGTCCAGCCATGATAATTACTTTTCATGATTGATGATTCATAGACGATCTTCGTATGAAGACGCACGAGAAGAAAGTAATGAGTAATTGTTCTTCCCATCGTGACGCTGAACCTTCATCTGCTTCAAAAATGTACAAACCACCATGTACCTTTCAAATCGACAAATTGAACATAATAATAAAGCAAATCACAAAACTGGAGCCATGATACGAGAGATAAATAAGAACGATAGCAGTATGTTCAGTATGAGAAACGTGAAAAATGTCTGACGTAGAACTTTCCTGGACAGAAAATCGGAGATTCGCACAGTGTAAACAAGAAGAAGAAGAAACGCGAAGAAGACGTCTACAATGGAAATGTCAATTGGGTAGTTTCAAGAGTGTAGTAGCCATGTATCAACTCAAAATTGAAAATTTGATGCTTTGACGGTTCCAACAAAGACGTCTTCACGTTTCTTCTTCTTGACCGAGTCGTGGCATCGTTTACGTTGTGCGCGTGTCTCCGATCTCCTGCCCTGGAAAGTTCTACGTCAGGCATTTTTCAAGTTTTTCATAAGTACTCAACATGCAGCACTCATTATCTTATCGACAACAGTTGTTACTATCGTACATGGCCATTGGAATTAGAAAATAAAAAGTGAAACCTCAAGATATAAATTTTTTTATTATTTTGCGTTTTTGTAGGTTTCAGGACGCATTTTTTTCAAAGATCCCAACTCTTCCATAAGCCGCCTGTGAGCGAACGAATGGCTCAACTCAATCGGCTCTGAAGTCTGAATTTTTAACGATATGATCGAAAATACCGAAATAATCGCCGGGAATGATTCATTCTATTTCCTCATGTAACGAATTCGAAATTACTCGGTAAAATTACAATTAATAGTCAGGAGTGGCCAGGGGAACGTAAACAGCGTAAATTTTTAACGGCGAGAAACGAGCGGCCGAAGGAGAATTATGATTGCACTACGTTCCGTGACCTGACTGAACCAATTCCGACCAATTAGACCTCAAACTTCACCAACCCCCCCTCCCCCTTCATCAGATGGTCGAACTTCTTTTTCTATAACCGTCAGTCTCTAATTCAGAATGCTGTGGTTCCCTATTCCTAGATAACGGCGAATGAATATTCAACGTTTAATTCCCCCTTTTTTCTTTCTTCCCTTTCGAGCGCAATAACAACCCTTAGTTTCAACCCTTGAGCCGAGAGAGGCTAATTATTGCAGTCAGATCGTCTGATAACATTTGGTTGGAGGGTGAAAAAATAAAGTAAACCCGATGAGATTCGTTCTCAAGTGGCTTAAAAAAACTAACCGATTCCATAGGAGGGGAGGGGGATGTAAAAAATTCACGAGGCCGGCCCAATTAAAAGCACGAAAACGTAATTACGAGTAATTAATTCTATCGATTTTCACCCTGTATCATCAAGTCGCGTGGGTCAGATAACAGGTTTTACATCCAGGGTGGTTTTATTTTCTGAAATTGCTCGAAAAATGAGAGGTTCGGTTGTCAAAAATTATTGAGGGTAATGTGCGACTGATGGTAGGTTGTTGTTGGATCATTTTACTTGAATGGCGACCGAAGGCAGAAGAATAAGGATAAGAATAAGATAAGATAAGGATAAGAATTTTCAGATAAGGATAAGGAGGGGATAATAACATAAGATAATAAGAGAGGATAAGGATAAGGATAAGGATAATTTTCGGATAAGGATAAGAATTTTCGTCATTTATGGATCAATATTTTGCATCTGTCATCACTTTAGCTATTGTTTTCATCGTTATTATATTCGAAGACCAATTTCGCTATTGAAATTATCATGCAGATTGATAACCAATTTTGATATTAATAATACCTATGGGAAATTTTTCAATTGATACCAACGATGAGCGATTTTAATGATGATACCGTCGACGATCAATTAATGTCATTATCGATATTTCCTTTCGATGTCCTAATAATGAAATATCGAAGGAATTTAAATCGCCGTGAAAACGGGAAAAATATCAAGGGAAGGAGGGGCAGGGAGCGAAATTATCATAATCAGTCGAGAGCGAGCGAAGGAACGGAGAATAAGAAGAAGACGCCTGACCTCGAGCTGTGGCTGGCATATTGTTCGAGCCGTGCCCAATGGAAACGTGCGATCGGCGAGGGGCTCTGCCCCCCGGGGCCAATATTATCCGCTAGTGGTCCGCCTTAATTAGGTAATGAACAGTGTGGGTGATGTGATGCTAACGTTAGACCGAAGGCCTCGATCCCTCGGGGGGACATTCTCTTCGACCAGGCGGCCATTCCTTTTTCGAACTGGAAAACTACGACCCACTAAAAGATCATGGCTTTTATAACAACCTAGAGCTGTTATTCCTTAGCGATCGAGTTATTATCGAGATTAGCCCAATCGAAGGTCGACGTGATTCGATTCCTTCTTGGGCAAGTCTGAGTACACCTTTCGGAGAATATCTTGGCGAGTTTTGCGATTTACAAGATATTTTTGAAGAGTTTTCCCTATTGCGTTTCTAGAAGACTGGCTTCAGTCCGCAACATGGCCACTGATACCTATTTCATAGTGCCACTTGACTATTTTCATACCATGACTGACATAATGTGTTGACATGCAACTAGGTGCCATGTGACTCCATCGAAATTGATCATGGTTGGTAGGTGAACTAAGATTTCGGTTGAAGTATATTGGTCCCCTCCATGCCACCAATCCGTTTTATGCAAAGTTTCAATTTACCTATATTTCAAAATAGACTCGTGAAAAATTGAGCTCAAATGCTCGATCTGGTACCGTAGAGTAGACTGGTACAGTAGACCTCCCATCTGGTCATCGAAAAATATCTTCACTGTAACGTGGAATGTAAAAGAAAAAAAAAACGATGAAAATAATATTTGTAATCGACAAACACCGACCGAAATGCATTCCTATTTATATAGAAAGCATTCGAAATCCGGCCGATAAGAGGTAAAATAATAGTCGCCGTATATATGTTGTCGTGGTAATGATAAGCAGCAGAGAAATAGAGATACGGCTTGCCCCGATCACGGACACTACGAGATTTGTACGATACGGGTTCAAAAAAGACACTCAACACACGCCCGAGTTCGAATAATGTATGAACACTGGCTCACTCGGAACTGGTAGTACACGATTGAGTAGGCCGAAGAGATCTATTTAAATTACTAGCCGGTCATTATTTCGCCTCGTTTTATAACTCTTATAAATCCGAACCACCGTGTGCGGAAAAGAGAGGGAAAAAGTTTTTCGAAAAAATAGATTAAACAACGCACGAGAGGAGGAAAGATGGAATAGAAATAAAAAGGCAAATGGAATCCCTTAGTATCGGGGGCTCAGCTGGACACAAATCAAAGTTGCCCACGTGCCCGAGAGCGCGGTTGGCGACTTTACCGATCCATCCTATTCGAGAGAGTACTCCGAGGGTGTTGTTGTTGTTGCTCGAGAAATGATGCGGAGGAAACAGTATTTTACATGGAGAAGGCTAAATAGAAAATTACTGTGTCTGCCATGGCAAACGCGCTAGGGCATTTTAGGGGTTGATTCTGTAACGTTTCAGTGTCACTATTTCCGTGAGAAATCCTTGGATCAAGATTTACATCAGCGCCACCCATGGAAGCAGATTCGACTACAACAACAACAAAAACAACATATTGGGGGCCTATTCTGTATCAATGTGATAGCGTCGTTGCTGTGCAAAATCCTATGACAAAATGTGTAAATATTTGATAACGATACTGTCTTATCAGTTTAAAGTCCAGAGTATTCCCCAGCGTGCCGAGTTCAAGCAAGCGGCCTATTCTGTAAAATGATAAGACAGTATCGTTATTGAATATTTACTAAATTTGTCATAGGATTTTGCACGGCAACGACGCTATCACATAGTTACAGAATAGGCCCCCAGATCGCAATGCTCCGGCAAAAGTGAGTTCTACATTCAATACTGATGCAAATTCTGTGCCTTCCATGGCAGTACGGTCGGGATGTTTGTTGAAAATCAGTTTCTTGCACGGTTGTTGGTGCCCACTTTTGATCCAAAATTAACAAGGACTCTTTCCAACAAGAAACGAGGAATATTCTTTCAGTGCACTTTCCAAAAATCAGATGGTACCCTCGGGGTTCTGTCTCGAGAAGACCGGCCATCTCAGCCGCGATCGAGAGAGGAAGAACTGCGGGGATACGAGCTTTTGAAACGTACACGATCCCTCTTCGAATAGTTCAGAAAGTGGTCCAATTAGCTGATATCCCTTGGATGTTTGTTTCCTGACCTCCATCACCTCACCGTAGGCGTGACCTCGACATTTTCTCAACATTGATCGATGATCGCATCTTGAAGAGTTGTCCTAATTTTGCTATGAGGATTCCCCTGTTTGAATTTCTGGAGTTTGAACGCTCCCCTCGAATTGCATTAATTGGATGAATCATTCCCTGCTCTGGGGATGGTCATCGATAGTCGATAGTATCGAAATATCGATATTTTTCCTTCTTTCGAGTCTACTTACACAGTGCACAGTGTTCGCGGTAGATTCTTTTTTCTTTTTTGTTGATATGATCCACGATGCATCCCAAAAATGAGTGCTGGTACATACCTATATTGTTTTAGGTCGATACTACCTATCGGTGGTACATACTATGGATATTGGCATCGAAATTCTGCCGCCGATACTATCGAACATCGACATATCGAAATATTAGGTCTCAATATATCGATATATCAGGTCGGTATCAGTATATCGATATATTGGGTATTGATGGCCTCCCCTGCTCAAAGAATGACTGATAAGAGCTAGGGTTGATAAGTTTTTATAAAATTCCCTTATCAGATTTGCTGTAGGCACATTTTTGATTGCGGCGTTCTGGAAGAGGAACTTCTACGACATTGACAGATTCGTGGGTAAACCTGGTTACCTATGTAACTTACTGAAGGTGTTTGCAAGATCGAGATGCAAACATAATTACGATATTCTTCATTCAATTTTTTGCTACCTTAACAACTTTTTGTCTCAAATTAAGGGGAAGAATCTACGAAAGAAAGAACCGGAGGCTGGTATGCTCTTTATTCAGCCCGTTATTATCTCCTTGGCCTCTAATTACATCCATTGCTCATCAATTGTCACCTCCAAGACGGCGGAGAAGCCAAAGGTGAAATGGGCAGCCGACATTTTCCCACCGAAGGCCAAAAGCTCCGCGGTACGGCGCCGTGTGACCCTAATTTTTACCTCATTATTTTCACATTAATACCGCTGGCGATAAAGAAGATGAAGAAAAAAGGTGATGAATCATTTAATCGTGGTCTTGCCCGGCTAATGATGCCATTTTCTCGAGAAAACCAACCAAACATTGGATGCCGCAAAGGTCTCTTAAACGCCGCGAAATAACAAAGGGCGACCCGTACAGACGATAACGATTGGTGACAAAATGTCTTTTTTATTACTTTTGAACTTTCGTTGTTAGGCAACGGGCCCACGGAACGGTAAACGGGATAAGTCGCCTTCTCTTAGCGAATTTCTCAAGGCATAACGCTGCAATGATGAGTGTAGCTTTTGGGGCTTTTTGTTAGGCAAACAAAGGCGTTTGATTCATCATATTCAAGTTTCACCTGATATTTTTAACGAGAATCAAGAGAAATCGAGTTTGGTGGCTCCGTGATTTGCGATCGGAACGAGTAGGGGGAAAATGGGGGTTTCACTGTTCAGTTGTTGTCACTGACGTCACCCACCCCTCCCGCGCCTTTAAACTGACGTCACGCCCTCCTGGTCAGTGGTGTCACCAACAGCTGAAAGCAGAAGTTTCAAGGCCTGGTGTGCGGGGTGTGGGGATGACGTCAGTGATAAGAACTGATACATGAAAGTTGTTGTTGTTGAATCTACTTCCATGGTGGCGCTGTGATGTATGAAGTCCCGTTCTCTCCACTGTTACGTTGTTTCATAATTTTCTTCGGTATCGCAAGCGCTTTCGCAAATTCTGTCCTCCCAGGATGGATCTCAGTGAATTGCTGGTAGATTCTGGGAGTGCATGGACAGAACAGCTGAAATCTACTAGGTCGTCATTCTCAAGGATGTAATGTCATCCCTCAAAATTGAATGCTATGTTGCTTAATCTAAATAAGGCATATCATTGCGGAAAATGTATGGGAGTTTTTAGGAAACTCCAAAAACTTGCATTTCCTCCAGACGCATTCGAATGCACCAATGAGCTCCAGAGCTCTCATAGATTTACTCACGTCACGTACCTCGACAGAAACAAAGCCCAACAGTCACGTATACTTGGCGACATGTTGTCAAGGAGAAACTTGCCTCGGGGCACCCCATACCCAATGCACCCCCACCAACCCTAAACTTTCGGGACGATTTGCATGTTCGATTATCGGCTCTTCGGAAAAACAGATGTGGAACGTGCCTTCTCCAAAATGCGACAGATGCTCCGGAGACGACCACCGAAGAAATCAACGCAATTATATCGGATCTTCAGGGGCGAGGAAGATAATATCGGCCGGATAGTATGGCAGGTAGTCTTATTATGTTTATTCATTAATGAGGCTCTCGGTTATTTCAAGTCCGCCCGATCGGTTGTTTGACAGTTGTTCGACCCGTCACGTCACATTTTGCGGTTGGAGAGCGTGCCGCTAATCAAGCACTGACAAAGGACTTGGAAGTTAATTGATGTCCTTAACAAGTGGACAAAAGTAACCGCAAGATGTTCTGGGCGGGACTTCGTTGTGTGAAAAACCACCCACTGTAAAATATGTACTCATCTCAGTTTGAAACATCTCTTTTTGTTTGGATATTGCCATTTGAGAAATTATTTCACGATTTGTTGGTATACAGTTCATCAAGCGAGATTCGCACGAGGATGAGAAAACCTGGCTTTGATGGCGTTTCGTGATGGGCGGTCGCTGCACGGAGTAGGTCGGCGGGTGATTTCCACGGCAACACTGGCAACAGTCTAGGCGATTCCTTTCTTCTCTCATAACTCACCTTGGAAACTGTTGTTATTGCCACGGAGAGTGTGCCAAACGAAATTATAGGGGTGTAAACGTTAAAAAACGAATTTTGCTCATCTCGGTCGTTCCCCATAAATCACAAATGGCTCAACGCTATTACAGCAGTCTCAATTTTGATTTTTCTCCGCCTGCCGCTTGGAAAATATTTTTTATATCAGCAAAAATAATCATTGTCATAATAATCGACGGGCGGTTAATGAGCGTAGGGAAGAAAGGCTCAACGCCCACGCAAGTCGAGTCATTGCCAATCAGATGGAAGACTCAGGAAGGCCCATCAAGCTCCTGATTGACGCCTTATTCGGGCCTCACAATCTTGATTCATTTTGACAAAGCTGAGGCCTCGTCTAATTGGACTAACGGCCGTGTTAGTCCGTTAGTTTCGTCATTGCTAAGTTTTCAGACGCTCTTCCTATCGAATCAGATGGGGGATCCTTCAATCGTCACTGGAGCGTTTGGATTTGATTGTCCGGGAGGATGACTGGCCGTAATGGTAGCACGGAACGTGACTTTTGTTCAGAATGAAAAGGTCTCAGTTTTCTATTTATTTTTTAACCATCGCAAAATTGCAGGAATAAAAATTTATTTTAGTGAACTTTCTAGGTTGATGAAAATTGTTTTTCTTAATTTTTAGATTTTTTTTAAGAAAAGCGATACGAATTAAACGGCACTTACGAACCGCACTTACGAATGAGCATCGTATTCGGGTGTGAAAATTGAAATTGCTACAAGTTTCAGGACGATGGATTCATTGTACTTTGCTGAAAATTGCTCGCCACTGGCTGGTAGTTCTTCAAGGAGCTGAAGGAGACACTAACTTGATGTCTTTTATTGTGATAATAAATCGGAAAATTAATAAACAGCGAGTAGAACAGTACCTGCCTGGAAATAATTCCGGCTCCATTCACGAATTACAAATCGCTTCTTGTTGTTCGAAGATTGTTACTAGTCTGGAGGATCCTCGATCTTCAGGCACATAAGAAAGGGCATTTTACGGCCTGACAGCTTTTGATGGTTCGAACGGTAAACCAATCGTGAACTGGCCACCCATCTCCATCCCACCTGGAGTTATCTCGGGTTTAAACTCCTACTGATCAGACCCCACGATGAGCAGTCATCTTTGGTTTAATTAACTCCCACCTTCCCCGGCCCAAGATTCATCTCTATGATCCGTACATATAATACAACTTGACAATTTTCAAACACCGAATTGGATTCTTGGAGAGAAAGAGTTAGTTAATTCGAGGTCGTGAGGAAACCCGCGGGGGCCCTCCTGATGCGCCACGGGGCGCTAACTACCGACGGTTGTTTCGTATGGGCCCCACATCCCCACCCGCAATCTTCAAGGCTCACACTCGGCAGGCGCGGGGTACAGTCGGACTCGACCGATATCCTACTCTGGAAACACACTCACACAAAAAATCCACGTGCACTCCCGGCTGATCAGCCACCTTCAAAAATCTTCGAATCGAAGAAAATATTATAAAAATGAATCGATTCACGATCCAGAATGAATTGGTCAGGGAGATTATGAGGATTTACACCTGAAATCAACCCAAGTTCTAGTCAAGTACGAGGCCCATTCAGGACGCTCATCTCAAGTTCGAGTCACGCTCGAATCAAGTTTGAGTCAAGTCAAGTTAAAAGTTCAAGTCAAGTTCAAAGGTTAAGTCAAGTTCAAGTGAAGTTCGTGTCAAGTTTGAGTCAAGTTCAAGTCAAGTTCAAGTCAAGTTCAAGTCAAGTTCAAGTCAAGTTCAAGTCAAGTTCAAGTCAAGTTCAAGTCAAGTTCAAGTCAAGTTCAAGTCAAGTTCAAGTCAAGTTCAAGTCAAGTTCAAGTCAAGTTCAAGTCAAGTTCAAGTCAAGTTCAAGTCAAGTCCAAGTCAAGTCCAAGTCAAGTCCAAGTCAAGTCCGAGTCAAGCCAAGTATAAAAATTAAGTCTAGTTCGAGTCAAGTTCGAATCAAGTTCAAGTGAAGTTCGTGTCAAGTTTGAGTCAAGTTCGAATCAAGTTCGAGTGAAGTTCGTGTCAAGTTTGAGTCAAGTTCAAGTCAAGTTCAAGTCAAGTTCAAGTGAAGTTCGTGTCAAGTTTGAGTCAAGTTCAAGTCAAGTTCGAGTCAAGTTCGAGTCAAGTTCAAGTGAAGTTCGAGTCAAGTTCGAGTCAAGTTCGAATCAAGTTCGAGTCAAGTTCAAGTGAAGTTCGAGTCAAGTCCGAGTCAAGCCAAGTATAAAAATTAAGTCTAGTTCGAGTCAAGTTCGAATCAAGTTCAAGTGAAGTTCGTGTCAAGTTTGAGTCAAGTTCGAATCAAGTTCGAGTCAAGTTCAAGTGAAGTTCGTGTCAAGTTTGAGTCAAGTTCAAGTCAAGTTCAAGTCAAGTTCAAGTCAAGTTCAAGTCAAGTTCAAGTCAAGTTCAAGTCAAGTTCAAGTCAAGTTCAAGTGAAGTTCGAGTCAAGTTCGTGTCAAGTTTGAGTCAAGTTCAAGTCAAGTTCAAGTCAAGTTCAAGTCAAGTTCAAGTCAAGTTCAAGTCAAGTTCAAGTCAAGTTCAAGTCAAGTTCAAGTCAAGTTCAAGTCAAGTTCAAGTCTAGTTCAAGTCAAGTCCGAGTCAAGTCCGAGTCAAGCCAAGTATAAAAATTAAGTCTAGTTCGAGTCAAGTTCGAATCAAGTTCAAGTGAAGTTCGTGTCAAGTTTGAGTCAAGTTCGAGTCAAGTCCGAGTCAAGTCCGAGTCAAGTCCGAGTCAAGTCAAGTCCAAGTCAAGTCCGAGTCAAGTCCGAGTCAAGTCCGAGTCAAGTCCGAGTTCAAGTCCGAGTTCAAGTCAAGTTCAAGTACAGTTCAAGTCAAGTTCAAGTCAAGTTCTTGTCAAGTTCTAGTCAAGTTCAAGTCAAGGGGGAGTGAAAAGGTAAATGATCAAATTAGGCCTTATTTTGAAAATAGATTGACTTTTAGGCTAAGCAGGAATTTTTTGAAGAAAAATTGCCGCATTTCTGAAGAAAAGTCGCTGAATTTTTTGAAGAAAAGTTGCCGCATTTCTGAAGAAAAGTCGCTGAATTTTTCGAAGAAAACTTGCTGATTTATCGAATTTTATTCCCATTTCAGCTAACCGGTCTGGCCCGGTATCCAAAAAGTTGGGATAATCAACGTTCCGAGCGATTAGTTGTTAATTGAAATGTGAAAATTCACATTTCGTTTCAACACCGTTAAATATCGTACCCTCGTCCGATTACTTGTTACTCAAGTAATTGCGAAACTTACAAGGCGTATGGGGTAAGAAGTTTGTTCTAGACCTGGGAGCGAAGTGAGCTGGATTTTCTTAACTGGACCGACTAACATCTAACTTTCCAATCGGCTCGATCGAATTGGTGAAGCGAATGAGGGAAATTCAAGTTACGAACTTACTAACTTCCTCAGGCTGAGTATAAATGTCCCGGTGAATATTTAAAATGAACATGAAATAAGGGTGCAGAATATTGTAGTAAATATGTAATTTATCGGGCTGAATATCAGCTGAAGTGAGGTAGAGCATTCGGCAGATAATGCTCCATTATTTGTATAAATTAAACTATTATTCGAGCGATTTGGATTCAAAGAAATAGTTTCAAAACAGCCGAATAGAATCAGCATTTACGCGAAGAACCGGCCAGCGGAACTCGATCCTCATCCAATCATCGAGCGAAATAAAAGTTGATCATCTGCGGACGGGTCAGAATGAACAAATGAGACGGAGAAAATGGACGGGAAAAGAAAATGAGAAAGAGAAGCTTTCGAGCCTTGGAACTAATTAAGAACTTGTCTTCCGCCAAGAGCTGATTACCCAAGAGAAAGGGTACATGTGTGCGTCTGCAGACATGCGGAAAATGTCCGTGTTGGTTATAGGAAGAAAGTGGAAAATGGAAGCATACGCGGACGTGTGGGTGAGTGGATTGAGAGATCCGAAGGCTCAAATGAGGGTGGCCAAAGTATGGCGAGGGGAGGTTTCATTACCTTCATCAGTGGATTAACTCGGCAAGTAATAGGCTTCCACACATTACAGCCGAGACCGTGGGTCGGGGAGTCGCCTTAAGAAAACCGAAGAGAGGAAACAGGGGTAAGTGAAAGAGAGTGAAAGTGCCTGCTGATCCGGTATGGGGTTTGCCGGTGAAATCGAAAAAGCCGTCAAAGGAGACTGGAAAATGAGCTGGACGAAATTTGAGCGATTCGTACATTAATGTTGAACTAAAATTATGCAATCGAAATCTCAAGATACCTACCGAAAGCTTGAAAATGTTTTTTGCTCCATGATTTTGCGTTGAGGATCGCAATTTTCGCCAAGAACTCCTCAGAGCTTTATTGCCATAATCAAAAAAGCCACGGTGCCATGATATCTTTCCGAAAAGAAGATTTTCCAAATCTTTTAGAGGCTCCATTCCTAGCACCTCAACAAGTACAGGAGGAGTTGCAGGAATTGAAGAACGACTTTGATCTTCAATTCCGTCACCAAACAGGCCATAGGCCATCATATTTCTTCAGCCAGGACCAAAAAGGAGCTTCCAGTTCTTGGACAAGGCGCACCTCCGTTCCAAACAGGAATTGGCCACAATACGCTGGAGAAGTGTGACGAATTGGAGTTGCAGGAATTGAAGAACGACTTTGATCTTCAATTCCGTCACCAAACAGGCCATAGGCCATCATATTTCTTCAGCCAGGACCAAAAAGGAGCTTCCAGTTCTTGGACAAGGCGCACCTCCGTTCCAAACAGGAATTGACCACACGACGCTGGAGAAGTGTGACAAATTGGAGTTGCAGGAATTGAAGAACGACTTTGATCTTCAATTCCGTCACCAAACTGGCCATAGGCCATCATATTTCTTCAAACGCCTCAGAACTGGTGCCATTACCAGAAAAGCCATGGTGATACCATAATTCTCTAACCAAACCAAATCTAAGATTCCAGGAGCTGCTGACTGTGCTTTTCAAGCCATGCATGAGAAGGTACCGTCTCAGATAGGTGAGACCAGATGGCCCAAAACTATCTAGCGCCAAACGTTGCCGATTTTTTTCACTAGTTAACGTTGCCAACCCGTTGTCACCCCCCCCCCCCTCAAAAACTCCTCCAGTCGGTAGGGCGACAGAAAAACAGTCCGCGGCAAAGCGTCGAAAAATTCACCCCCGGCTCTGCGTAGACGCGGTGCCGCACTCCCAAGAAAATGCGTTCGTCCACCTTGGATCCAGAACGCCATTGGCCGGTAGGAAAACTGATCGCATTAAGGAGAAATTAGCGCGCCAATTCCCTCGTATCAGTATAACTGCGTTCGACGGAAAAGTTGCCCGTTCGGGAGTTTAGGAGAAAATATGGCGCTCCCCGGGGATTGGAAATGAAGACGTATAGTTGACTGGCGAAGGGCCAGTTGGGTTCACGAGGCACGAAGACTCTTATTAACAATTAATAACTCCTCCGAGGAAAAGGGCTAAGACCGAAGGTCCTAATTAGTGAGCCTCAGTGTCCATGTCTATGTTCATGTTACACGGTCGCCGAGACGTGCCCGACAGCCCCCGAAGATGAGGGGAGTGCTGTAACTTTTATCGTGTCCGCACTCGTACGCTCCCTTCAGAACCGTATCGCTAGGGATCGCTAAAATTTTCCAAAAACCTTTCCGGAAATGTTCAGTTTTCCAATTTTCCCGACGAATGGGAAAAATCCAATTTTCAAATACGCCGTCGCCGCTTTCTTCGGGTGAAAATATGAAACAGAAAATTCAATAAAGGACTCGGCGGACTAACCTGTAGCAATAATCTGACCAAGAGCCAAGCGGTTCGGCCAAGTTGGGAAAGAAGTCAGCAGAAAGGCGAAGGAGTGACAGGGTGGAAAATTTCATCCCCGCAAATTAATAACGTGGACGCCGTCTCACCTCCAGCCTTTCATCCCTTCCCGACATATGCGTCCGGGGTCAAGCCCTAATCTTGGCCGGCGTGCTTCCCTTTTTGATAAAGAAGGTAACATAAACATTAAGCAAGGCCCCTCTGTCTGGTATCACCTCAAGAGCCGAGCATACTCCGCCATATTACGGTATACTTCACTCGGCCGGGAAACTTCCCCGGATATCATCACCTGGGGGTAAGGGGTAGTTTCGCCCTCTTTCATGCGACGGCTTTTCGCATCCACGGTGCAGATTAAGGATTTTCCCGAGGCTGGGTCTCCAAGTTGAGTGTCGGAGTTTTCCTCCTCCTGAAACTCATTAGAAGAAAGTATTTTTTTCTTACTTGATGACATTCCACCTATCCCTAGATATCGCAAAGATAATCAGGAAAGAAAATGAGGACATCCATCAGTTATGTACTTCATACATGTGGAATAAATTCTTCGCATCAAAAAGTCGTGCTATGTATGCAAAATTAGCTATTTTGCCCAAAAAAATACGGAATTATTCAAATTTCTAATAAATACCTACGTAGAATTTGTCAAAAACCAAAAATAATCAGTCAAAACCCGCCTACGCCAATTAGGTAATTAAATTTTGGTGTAAAAATGGTTGGAAACGCTTCATGAAGTTTTCATTTTAACACAGACCTAGTACCAACAATATGCTTGCAGATCCTGACGCTGAATTATGTAAAGGGTATATATCTAAAATATACCTGCAAAAAATATAAGAATTGATGAAGGTGAACTTCACCTAAAACCAATATTCTTTCTAGAAAATCTCTTTTATTGAAAATCGATTTTGAAATCGTTACAACGCTGATAAGTTCGAAAATCGACATTCTTTTTCCATACTCGAGAATGGAGCGACCTTCTTTCCGACGGAGGTCTAATAGACGCCGGCTGATCAATTGTTGATCAGTCGGTTAATTGACATCAATAACGAACTGGTAAC
This sequence comes from Nesidiocoris tenuis, assembly GCA_036186465.1. Classification (NCBI taxonomy): domain Eukaryota; kingdom Metazoa; phylum Arthropoda; class Insecta; order Hemiptera; family Miridae; genus Nesidiocoris; species Nesidiocoris tenuis. The sequence continues at coordinate 5,061,715 of AP028923.1, forward strand.
TGGTGGAGAATTGTCTCTGACGAACGCGACGGACAGACGAGGGAGCAAGTAATTGTCGCTTCGTATGATTAGATGAGTATGGAGAACCGATAGGATGACATTGACCACCTTGAAGAGCTGAAGATTCAAATGAAAAGATTGGATAAATTCCCGGGAGAAGAAAAATCTAGAAAAAAACCAATGATGAGACGCATCACTCTCAGACTCAACTCATGAGACCAACACTCAAACTCAACTCGAAAGCGACGTAGCGGAACGAGCTTGAAAGTTGAGTTTGAGAATTGACTTTGTGAGATGAGATTGAAAGTTGACTTGAAGTTGAGTTTGATCTCGAAGTTGACTTTGATCTCGAAGTTGATGTTGATCTCGAAGTTGACTTTGATCTCGAAGTTGATTTTGATCTTGAAGTTGATTTTGATCTCGAAGTTGACTTTGATCATGAAGTTTACTTTGATCTCGAAGTTGAGTTTGATCTCGTAGTTGACTTTGATCTCGAAGTTGACTTTGATCTCGAAGTTGACTTTGATCTCGAAGTTGGGTTTGAACTCGAAGTTGAGTTTGAACTCGAAGTTAACTTTGATCTCGAAGTTGAGTTTGAACTCGAAGTTGACTTTGATCTCGAAGTTGAGTTTGATCTCGAAGTTGAGTTTGAACTCGAAGTTGAGTTTAATCTCGAAGATGACTTTGATCTCGAAGTTGAGTTTGATCTCGAAGTTGACTTTGATCTCAAAGTTGACATTGATCTCGAAGTTGAGTTTGAACTCGAAGTTGAGTTTGATCTCAAAGTTGAGTTTGATCTCAAAGTTGACATTGATCTCGAAGTTGAGTTTGATCGCGAAGTTGAGTTTGAACTCGAAGTTGACATTGATCTCGAAGTTGACGTTGATCTCAAAGTTGAGTGTGAACTCGAAGTTGAGTTTGATCTCGAAGATGACTTTGATCTCGAAGTTGATTTTGATCTCGAAGTAGACTTCTTGATCTCGTTGATCTCGTTGATCTCGAAGTTGATCTCGAAGTTGAGTTTGATCTCGTAGTTGACTTTGATCTCGAAGTTGACTTTGATCTCGAAGTTGACTTTGATCTCGAAGGTGACTTTGATCTCGAAGTTGAGTTTGAACTCGAAGTTGACTTTGAACTCGAAGTTGACTTTGATCTCGAAGTTGATTTTGAACTCGAAGTTGACTTTGAACTCGAAGTTGACTTTGATCTCGAAGTTGATTTTGATCTCGAAGTTGAGTTTGAACTCGAAGTTGACTTTGATCTCGAAGTTGAGTTTGAACTCGAAGTTGACTTTGAACTCGAAGTTGACTTTGAACTCGAAGTTGACTTTGATCTCGAAGTTGATTTTGATCTCGAAGTTGACTTTGATCTCGAAGTTGACTTTGATCTCGTAGTTGACTTTGATCTCGAAGTTGACTTTGATCTCGAAGTTGAGTTTGATCTCGAAGTTGATTTTGATCTCGAAGTTGAGTTTGAACTCGAAGTTGATTTTGATCTCGAAGTTGACTTTGATCTCGAATTTGACTTTGATCTCGTAGTTGACTTTGATCTCGAAGGTGACTTTGATATCGAAGGTGATTTTGATCTCGAAGTTGAGTTTGATCTCGAAGTTGATTTTGATCTCGAAGTTGAGTTTGAACTCGAAGTTGACTTTGATCTCGAAGTTGACTTTGAACTCGAGGTTAGGGTTCAATTTGTAAGTTACGTTCGTGAGTTAAGTTTGTGAAATGTGTTTGATAGTTCAGTTTGAACGTTTATGAATTGAGTTTGAGAGTTGAGGTTGAGGGTTGAGTTTGTGAAATGAGTTTGAGAGTTGACTTTGAATGGTGAGTTTGAGAGTTTGTTTGTGGGTTCAGTTTGTCAATTGAGTTTGGTCTGAGGGTTCTGTTTGAGAGTTGAGTTTCTAAGTTGAGAGTGTACGTTGAGTTTGAGTGTTGGGTTCGAAGGTTCAGCTAGTGAGTTGAGTTTGAGCTTATAAGTTGAGTTTAAGAGGTGAGTTTGAGAGTTGAATTTGAAAGTTGAGTTCGACAGTTGAGTTAATTATTAATGCCAGGATAATTTTTTCAATTTCAATTTTTCATTTTCCAGTTCTTAGTTTTCCATGCGTCTTTTTGGATTTGGTTATGCTTTTTCGTAATTGTTTTTTGATTTCGTTTTTCTGACGAGGTTTGTTCACCACCGAAAATGTTTCAACAACGGAGCCGAATAAGCAGGATGTCGCCAAGAATGTCAGAACAGACCCATTAAGCTCAGATTGACAGCGTCTGGCCTGAACTATTGTTTATGCTATGAGCGTGAAAAGAGCCGAGCAACAATTAAAACTAATGACAGAAAAGCAGTTCGGAGCTGAATTATTATTTATTAGTTAACCGTTTGGTGGAAGGAGCCGAACGACAGACGACAATTAATTGGTTTCCCGCATCGTTCGCCGTCTAATTGATGGGTCGACCATTTGAGTAAAGACCTCGATGGATGGAGGTGACCTTTTTCTGGTTCTACCACTGAGTGAATACCAGACACAATCAGTCCATTGTGTCAGACGAGAGCTGAGATTTGGTTGTTCGTTAAATCATTTTAATTGTCCGAGGCAATCGGGGCCCTCTGTGTCATTTGTGTCGTCGATCGTCCCAGCTGTTGGTTTAATTGTTGGAATTGTCGACGATTCTCTCCAGATGGAACGGCGGTTTACTCCAATCAGAGCCCAATTTCAGGGAGACCATGAATTTCGAGGTGGGCCAAGATTTTTGGAGCGAAGCTGACCAAAATGTCCCCACACAATTCCATCCATTTTTTCAATGTAGATCGGTGCTTTACTGAAAAAATTCAAAGCGGCAGTCATTCTCATGAGTACTAATCGATGGCGCGGTTAAAACGCCAATTCCAGTTGCTGGTAAGTAGTCGCTGTAAAACTCCCAACAGTTGGCGAAATTAGAAGGCAAAAATGTCGGATATTGTTGACAGTAATCTTGGGAGAATGACTTTTCCAAAAAGCGATAAGAGCGTGCCACCGACTGATTACCCAAGTGACTCATTCTCATCGACCTCACGAACAGGGGAGGACGCAAAGAACGGATTACTTCGTTTACCTCTTCCATTTCCGAAATGGCAGTTTTCCGAGAAAAATAATTAGCCTGGCGCGGCGACTGAACGCGCCCCCCGTTCGCAATTGAGGCGAGGAAAAATCGATAGCTCAACTATGCGAAAGGTCGGTTACCTAAAGTCGAGTTATTCACTTGAGTGCTCGAGGTGAAAGGTGGGAGGAGGAAGGTGGGAGGAGGAAGGAGGAAGGATGGCGGGCGGAGGAGTTCGGAGGGAGGAAAGAGGGAGGAGGAATGAGGAAGAAGGAAGGTGAACGGAGAAAGGAGGAAAGATGGGGGAAGGAGGATGGATGGAGGAAAGATGGAGGAGGGGGAAGGAGGGAGAAGGTTGAACATGGAGTAAGGAAGAACTAGTAAGGAGGAATGAGGAGGGAATGATGAGGGAAGGAGGAAGTAGGAATGAGGAGGGTGGAGAGAATGAGGAGGGTGGAGGGAATGAGGAGGGTTGAGGGAATGAGGAGGGTGGAGGAAATGAGGAGGGTGGAGGTAATGAGGAGGGGAAATGGAGGTGAATGAGGAGGGAAGGAGAATGGTAGAAAGAGGTTGGAGGAAAGAAGGAGGAAGGAGGTACGTTGAAAGAAGGAGGAAGGGGAAGGAGGGAGAATGAGGAAGGAAGGAGGGAGAAGGAGGAAGGAAGGAGGGAGAAGGAGGAGAAGGAGGAAAGAAGGAGGGAGAAGGAGGAAGGAAGAAGTAGGAAGGAGGCATAAGGATGGAGGGAATGAGGAGAGAAGAGGGAGGGGAATGAGGAGGGAAGGATGATGGGAATGAGGAGGGAAGGAGGATGGACGGAGGAATGATGGAGGAGGGGGAAGAAGAGAGAAGGTTGAAGACGGAGTAAGGAAGGAGTAGGAATGAGGAATGAGGAGGGAATGATGAGGGAAGGAGGAAGTAAAGAAGGAGGAAGTAGGAATGAGGAGGGTGGAGAGAATGAGGAGTGGGGAATGAGGAGGGTGGAGGGAATGAGGAGGGGAATGAGGAGGGAAGGGGGATGGTGGAAGGAGGTCGGAGGAAAGAAGGAGGTGCGATAAAAGAAGGAGGAAGGGGAAGGAGGGAGAAGGAGGAAGGAAGGAAGGAAGGAAGGAAGGAAGGAGGAATAAGGAGGGAGTTTGGAGGAAAGAAGGAGGGGAAAGGAGGAAGGAAGAAGTAGGAAGGAGGAATAATAATGGAGGGAATGAGGAGGGAAGAGGGAGGGGAATGAGGAGGGAAGGAGGATGGCAGAAGGAGGATGGTGGAAGGAGGATGGAGGAATGAAGGAGAAAGGGGAAGGAGAGAGAAGGAAGAAGGAAGAAAGAAGTAGGAAGGAGGAAGAAGGAGGGAGGAAGGTGGACGGAAGATGGAGGAAGGGGAAGGAGGGAGAAGGAGGAAGGAAGGAAGAAGTAGGGAGGAGGAATAACGAGGGAGGATGGAGGAGGAGAGAGGGAATGAGGAGGGAGGAATGTCGATGGAAGGAGGAAGTAAGAAAGAAGCCTGCCTCCCTAAAGGAGAGGGTCATACGCGTAACTGAACTGTACCAATACCATCCATTAAATGGAATTTCACGAAACCAAATTTTGGTTTCGTGTCAATTTTCAGATACAATTTTAGTCTTAATTAGAAAAAATAACCTCTATAGAAAAAATGGAATTATTTTTTATGTATCTTTTATTTGGTTGTAAAAATAACGCTTGTTTGGCATTTTGGCACTTCTCTTTACATGGAAATGATCTTCAATAACCTTTTCGTATACAATTAAATCACCTAATGGAGAATCAAGTTGCACCTTCGACCTCTCAAATCAATGCTGTAAACCTGTATCCAGCTCGAACATCGTTCCAAGCTCATCTATCGATATAATTGATGATGTTGTTCGTCGGATGGTGAAGGCGTTAGAATTAGAATGAATAGATAATAACCGGTGATAAGACGCGAGAGAGCCAATCCAATTCAGTATCATACAATGTGAATGTAGGTTGGTCGTTTACTTAAGTAGCTTTGGAAAGATTAGTCGCTTCATTCGAGATTTATTATTTATGAGACGGAAGAAGCGTTCCATCTTGTTCATGGGCCACGACTTTCGAAATCAGTGGATCATGATTAGCCCGCCAAGGCGGATCGTAATGATTGTTGGCTAAGCTACCAAGCTCTTTTAGCTGCGTCAGTAACGCTCTGTTGTTTTCTGGCTATTGGGTATGTAGGTAACATAATATGTTACCTTATTAGTTAGTTATTATATAGGTAACATGCCAGCTTAATGGAATGCCCACCAATCTAGCAGTTTCTTGATTTTTTGTGGCTTTTCGATTGATTTTAGGTGGCACCGATTTTCATTCACATTGTGGAACGTTCTAAAAGAGTTTCCCTCCAAAACATTTAAATTTGCATATGGGTACTCTTCTATTTTTAAAAAATTCCAGTCGTTTCGACGATGTTTCCCAACCTAGGGGGTTGGTCAGGTATATTAACTGCTCTTTTCTGGACCAAAAATTGATGCGATTATACTGCTTCACATACTTGAGCTAGTTTCGAACCCACCTTGACTATTACGTGCTCGATTCCGTAGTATCAATCCACACCCAACTGGCGGCAGGGCACGTCCACTACTTCTTCGGAAGACAGAACATCAAACTCGGTAACTAACAATCACGTAATGCCTGCGAAGAACCGATACCAAGTACTAAAGAAGACGAATTTTGTAGTACGATTTACTCATTTTACGAAAATACTAAATCCACTACAATTTTGGTTCATTGTAGTTAGAGTAATTCAACAGCTTTTCTTGCTAAGTAGGCAGCTGGGAAACTGTGAAATAATTATGACTACAGATGCACATTAGGCCGATTTTTTTAAAAGCTCACACCTTTCACAATAGATCACTAATTCACTCCATTCGTATCAGAAGGCGAGGATGAAGTCGAGAGGCTGCACCTCGAAGAAGGGTTAAGTCATCGCCTTAACAAAAGATTCACTCCTAACAACGCGTCAATTAAAATCTTAACTCGTCCCGTTGTTGTCTGCTCCGCCTATCGCTACCATAGAAGTTTTACTGGTAGACGTAGTAGATGAAAGATTGCAGCCTCCAGGCAGGATTTTGAGGGCGCAGTTTATAACTTGAACGTTCATCACTTCAGGATGCGCAGAAGGTAGAATGATGCTGAAACGGATAAGACCAGTGTCGACGAAGATACCAGTTTTTTCTATCTAGATATAGATAGGATATTTTACTATAAAAATATCTAGATCGGATACAGATACACACAAAGTATCTGTATCTGAGATACAGATACTGGCAATATATCTAATTTAGATACAGATACCTCATTTTGCTTCATTTTTCTTGAAAAATAAACGCCGACGTCGGGCCGACGTCGTAACGCCGACGTCGGGCCGACGTCGTAACGCCGCCGTCGGGCCGACGTCGGAACGCCGACGTCGGGCCGACGTCGGAACGCCGCCGTCGGGCCGACGTCGTAACGCCGACGTCGGGCCGACGTCGTAACGCCGCCGTCGGGCCGACGTCATAACTCCGACGTCGGGCCAACGACAAAACGCCGACGTCGGGCCGACGTCGGAACGCCGACGTCGGAACGCCGACGTCGGGCCGACGTCGTAACGCTGACGTCGGGCCGACGTCGTAACGCCGATGTCGGGCCGACGTCGTAACGCCGACATCGGGCCGACTTCGTACCGCCGACGTCAGGCCGACGTCGTAACGCCGCCGTCGGGCCGACGTCGGGCCGACGTCGTAACGCCGACGTCGGGCCGACGTCGTAACGCCGAAGTCGGGGCGACATCGTAACGCCGACGTCGGGCCAACGTCGTAACGCCGCCGCGTCGGACCGACGTCGAACGCCGACGTCGGGCCGACGTCGTAACGCCGACGTCGGGCCGACGTCGTAACGCCGATGTCGGGCCGACGTCGTAACGCCGACGTCGGGCCGACGTCCGGAACGCCGACATCGGGCCGACGTCGTAACGCCGACATCGGGCCGACGTCGTAACGCCGACGTCGGGCCGACGTCGTAACGCCGCCATCGGGCCGACATCCGGAACGCCGACGTCGGGCCGACGTCGGCCGTAACGCCGACGTCGGGCCGACGTCGTAACGCAGCCGTCGGGCCGACGTCGTAACGACGACGTCGGGCCGACGTCGTAACGACGCCGGAGGGCAGACGACGGAACGCCGACGACGGGGCGACGTGGGAAAGCCGACGTCGGGGCGACGTCGGAACGCCGACGTCGTAACGCCGACGTCGGGGCGACGTCGTAACGCCGACGTCGGGCCGACGTCGGGCCGACGTCGTAACGCCGCCGTCGGGCCGACGTCGGAACGCCGACGTCGGGCCGACGTCGTAACGCCGCCGTCGGGCCGACGTCGTAACGCCGACGTCGGGCCGACGTCGTAACGCCGACGTCGGGCCGACGTCGTAACGCCGACGTCGGGCCGACGTCGTAACGCCGACGTCGGGCCGACGTCGTAACGCCGACGTCGGGCCGACGTCGGAACGCCGACGTCGGGCCGACGTCGGAACGCCGACGTCGGGCCGACGTCGTAACGCCGACGTCGGGCCGACGTCGTAACTTCCGACGTCGAGCCAACGTCGTAACGCCGAGGTCGGGCCAACGTCGTAACGCCGACGTTGGGCCAACGTCAAAACGCCGACGTATTTTGGACCTAAACACTCTTAAAAGTAGTCAAAATGTGTGTCACACTTTTACGTTTCAAAATATGGAAGTATTGTGTGTTATCTACGCACCATTGGTTTAAATCTATAATATAGGTTTCAAGTGCCGTGTCATCTGATTGCAGTAGGGAATATTTTAAGAACACTTACAAGTGTTACAAGTAACTGTATTGTAGTATCGACATTTGACAAATTTCTAGCGTTCTACTAGACAGAATTTAGTTTTTTCGGGTTATAATTGTCGGTTTCATAGTGATCTGGGGTCGGCGATAAATGAAATGAAAAAATGCTATAACTGTTGATATTTTTTCTAAATGATCATTAAAATATGGCATTTATTATGTTTGGTATGTCAATCAATTGGAGATAATTTTGCGTGTCTCAACGGGTCTTGAACGTGAAAATTTTCTATTTTCAGTTAATGTTATCTAAGTTAAATAAAAATTAGATACAGATACCCATTTTTTATATCTAGATAGGATACAGATACGTGGGACGCATCTAGATACAGATACAGATACAAAATTTTCGGTATCTAGATCTATTTTAGATACAATTTAGATACAATATCTAGATACCGTCTACACTGGATAAGACCTCAGTAATTGAGGCTCGCACACACTCAAGTATAGAAATATTGCGCTCTTCAGTTTTCCACGGTCATTAGAAAGTGTATGAAAGTTTTCAACGAAAGGTAAAGGCGACTTCAAAAAGGCAACTTATAAATTTAAAAATTTTGCATTAAATTTTAATCCTACAGAAACTATACCAATCGTAAGCCGTACCGACTGAATAGCTCAGTACCAAGGACAATGCCTCGCTCGAACATCATACTTTGAAGTCGATTGAAGCCACCCAAACCAAACCAGCCGTTTTTTTGCCACCTGGGGTCTTGCTCTGCAGCCGAAAACTGCCACCCGAACCCATACTAGCCGGGTTTTCACTAAACTGCCACCCGGGGTCCGGCTTTGCCGTTGAAAACTGCCACTCGGACCCCTACTAGCAGTTTTTCACCCAGCTGTCTCCCTGGGTCCTGCTTTGCGAGTAAAAACTGCCACCGGTTAATAGGTGTCCGTAATTATGGAGTTGTGGGCTCGGGAGGCAGTCGTAATTAAGTAGTCGTGAGCCCGGGAGGCAGTCGTACTGGTCAGGAGGCTATCGATAAAGACCGTAACCGGTTTTTCACCCAACTGCCTCCCAGGGTCTTGCTATGCCGTTGAAAACTGCCACTCGGACCCCTACTAGCAGTTTTTCACCCAGCTGTCTCCCTGGGTCCTGCTTTGCGAGTAAAAACTGCCACCGGTTCATAGGTGTCCGTAATTATGGAGTTGTGGGCTCGGGAGGCAGTTGTAATAAAGTAGTCGTGAGCTAGGGAGTCAGTCGTACTGGTCAGGAGGCTATCGATAAAGGCCGTAACCGGTTTTTTACCCAACTGCCTCCCAGGGTCTTGCTATGCCATTGACAACTGCCACCCCGACCCCTACCAGCAGTTTTTCACTCAACTGCCACCCGGGCTAATGCTCTGCAGTTGACAACTGCCACCCGAACCCTTAGGTACTAACCGGCTATTTTACCAAACTGCCGCCCGAATTATTGCTCTGCCATAGAAAACTGCCACCCGAACCCCTGTGATGCCATTTTCACCCAACTGCCACCCGGGGTCCTGCTCTGCAGCCGAAAACTGCCACCCGAACCCTTACTAGCCGGGTTTTCACTAAACTGCCACCCGGGGTCCGGCTTTGCCGTTGAAAACTGCCACCCGGACCCCTACTAGCAGTTTTTCACCCAACTGCCAACCGGGCTAATGCTCTGCAGTTGACAACTGCCACCCGAACCCTCAGGTACTAACCAGCTATTTTACCAAACTGCCACCCGAGCTGTTGCTCTGCCACAGAAAACTGCCACCCGGACCCCTGTGAGGCCTTTTTCACCCAACTGCCACCCGGGCTAATGCTCTGCAGTTGACAACTGCCACCCGAACCCTTAGGTACCTACTAACCAGCTATTTTACTAAACTGCCACCCGGGGTCCGGCTTTGCCGCTTACAACTGCCACGCGGACCCCTACTAGCCGTTTTTCACCCAACTGCCCCCCGGATGGTCGAAAAAATCGCAAAATACTCAACAAAATCTGCTCGTTCCGAACAAATCCCCGGCAATCCTCTCCGATCTGGCTGGAAGTCGTCTACCTTCCATGTCCTCTAATGAAACCGCCTTTCCTTCGGCGGAACTGCCCGAACTCAACTCCGGGAAGGTGATAACTGCCTTTTTATGACGGCCTAAAGAAGCGCGGCTGAACAATCGGAGCTCTGGCATTCTTTTTTCCCCCTTAACGTCATTCTTTCGGTAATTATCCGAAGGAAGGGGTTCGAAAAATGGCGGCCAATAAGCAAACAAAAGACGGGCTTGGCTACCATCAATGTAAAGGATGCTCATTCCGAGTCAGCCGTGGGATTCGTCGAGCTTCTGTCGCTTCTTGTGCTGGTCAGCACCTGTAAAACAATCAATCGAGCATCGAAGATTTAGGCTGGAATATGCACAGATTAACAGGAAAGTCGCACGAATGTCGTGGCAAGTATAGCATTTCAACATTTTCCGAACATAAATTTGAGAATTTCCCAAAGCAATTGAGGATTTCACAAAACAATTGAGAATTTCACAAACCAATTGGAGAGTTTCTCTAACCAAATTAAGTTGAAGATTTTGGAGACCTGAGAAGAATCGAAGGTATTGGGAGGACAGATGTTTTTGTGGGGATTCCAACGAGTTGAAAACGAATTTTGTTGCTCTAGTACTTCTCGATTAATAAATTGGGAAATTAAAAAAAAAATTTCTCAATGAAACTGCAATATATATCGATACCAGAGAGCAAGAAGGGCGAATCTGCTATTTAGGAAAGAAGCAGATTCGCCCTTCTTGCTCTCTGGTATCGATATCCTGAACGATTGAAGCTTCCGCCAGTAATTTTATCGAATAATAAACCGAAAATTAAGATCTCTCAATTTCGCAACAAAGTAATCCCATCGAAACTGTAGACACCTCGAAGAAAGAACAACTTCTTTTTTCCTCTACGAGGTGGCTGGGCCGTTCAGCAGGGAATGAGTTCGTACCTGTAAAAAAGGGTAATTTTTACTGGGGTGAAAAGTGTGGAAAATGCGCGGAAAATATGGCAGACGTTGACCTCGGAAGATAAGCTAATTGCGCAATACGAGCGCCAATAAAGCTCAAAGTCCGAGAAGTACCTCAAAGGGGATAACCCGAGCTTTTCTGATGTCCGAGGTGGAATTATTAGAAACTGCATAGTTCCAGGTTCGCGTGCTGAGCTCAGGACCAATTAAAGGATCACGAACACACCTTTAATGATCATATCTAATTATATGGCCTCGTTTTACGACCCTAACCTCACTCAGCTCTGCTAATGCCCTGTTCAGTTTTCAAAAGACTTGACGACCTCTCGCCCTTTCGCATTTTCCGCGAGGCGTGGATTTACCCCATAAAATACACGAGGGACGAGGGGGGGAGGGGGACCAAAATAAAAATGCGATATTAGTCACTTGGCTCGGTGCTTTACAGGCCAGTTTCAAGTGTCGGGGTGGAAAAACATCAGTACGATATAGCGAGGTTAAACGTCATAAAATCCAAAACCGGGCGTTAAAACCGTTTCCGTAGTCTATAAACCGCTGATTAGGGGCCCGTCGTTTTTTTCGGAGCCGGGGAAATTCGCGCTAAAATGTGGCGTTTTTTCGCGTGATTGAAAGGAGTAAAAGTGGAAAGTACAACGGCCTGATGTGTTCCATGGGGTGAATTGATGAATCTCTAACGACGGTACAAGATGAATAGCTCAATTAATGAAAAATATACGTTACGGGCTGTAAAGAACTTTTTTTTGGGTGTTGCATGATTTTTCGAACGAAAATTAGTTTTTCAAAGAACATACCTAACCTATTAATTGCGTGAAATCACAAAACATTGTGGTTTTTGAGAATTTTTTAAATTTTCTGGTCCAAATACAACGGAGAACGGAATTTTTTCGATCTTTTGCTCATCAGTAAATGCGAGTACTGGAAAAGAGACTCAAATTGAGGGAATGGAAGGAGTCTGTTGCACGAATTTTTACGAGTTTGTAAACCTGCGGTCAAGTCAGCACAAATCTAACTCTGAGTACCACAACCACGACAACCACCTAATAAGGGGTTAAATGAAAGCAGCAAATGAAAGGCCAAAAAAAGGATCTTCATTGACGTGCAGAAGAGTATGGAATGAATCATTTGGGAAGAAGTTGTTGTTGTTGATGATGATTCGAATAGAAACTCAAATTGAGGGAATGGAAGTAGTCTGTTCCACAACTTCTTCCCAAATGTTTCAATTCATACTCATCTGGACTTGTTTGGGACAAAAGAAGATCCTTTCTCTTTTGGCCTTTCACTGCTGCTTTCACTTCGCCCCTTGTCCATATAAGGTGGTTGTCGTGGTTGTGGTACTCAGTGTTCGTTTTGTACTGACCTTTTGAACTTCCCTTCCCTCAATTTTCCACTTGAGTTATGTATTTCCACTTCTTCCCAAATTATTTAATGCAAGTACTGGAATTTTTTTCAATTTTCACCCACGTAGTAATTTATTATATTTTTACGTACAAAGCTTCCTAGGAGGTTTCAGTTATCATTATTCCGATCAGTTTCAAGCCGACGGGGAGAATCAATTCGCACAGGGCCCTGACCTAACGAGGCATCGGCCTTCTCACGTTTTTGTTCTGCTCGGAAAGGAAGAGATGATAATTTTCCAGCGCTACCAACAGAATTTTCCAGCCGTTGATGCCCGGTTGCGTTACGCACGGATCGGCTTCACTGATCCTCGGGGATTTCCCATCTGCTGGAATATGGTGATCGAAAATGTCTTGTTGTTGTTGTTGGAAGAATGGCCGGATCGGTTCTTCAGCGCAGTGTTGCCAGATTCAGCTCTCAACTCCTTTTTAAGCGCGAAGCTCCTGTTTTCAAAAAATTGTTTAAAACCTAGCCCAGGGTTGTTTTTGGTCACAAAAATGTCCTTTTTTGTCCAATATTTTCCAAATCTACACAGTTTACCGTTGGTTTTTGAACCCCTTCCCCTCCAATGACATCTTTCATGCCCACATGATTGGATAACCGTGCAGTTCAGGCAATTGCCACCAGACGATTGGACGTCAACAAGCGAGAAATTCCGAGTCATCATAAGGATGATTTTCCTGCAGATCGATCATCGTCCCATCCTTCGAAAATGGTAATCCGACTCGTCTCGAAACGGTCAAACTTCACGTTGCCAATATTGTAAGGCGTTGCCGTAAATGGGAATCATTTATTTGAAGAGCGGACGGAGTGGGTTCGATTCTTAAAAACGAATCACCCCGAATACAAAAAGGTGTGCTTGAATGGAATCCAAAAAGAGTTGGAGAAAGATAAAAAACCTTTTATCCTCATTCGAGAGGCGGAGAGTCCTCATCAATGGAATGACCAAGTTTGGAGGGCGAGGGGATCGCCATTACCGACAGAGATAAAAGCCTCCAGGTTTCTATGCTCATCCGAGACCTCTCTTTATGGCGGAGAAATTGCGCAAGCGCTGCAAGCCCCCAAGAAAAGGATTTGGCGAAATTAAGAAGCCGAAGGGACACTGGAGATATCCAGTCTTTTTCAGCCGACAGGGAGAGATAAACTATACAAAAGGCAGATGAAGACTGTTTTCAATGGACGGACTGGTTAGTATTATAAAATAGTAGTTTGCCCCGAGTGGCCTCCGCTCAAAAGATTGCCTCACTAGCCGTCCTCATTGTTAATGGTTAATAACGATAATGCGCGTTGCGACATACGTCGCAATTCTGCTCGGGCTTCATCTGATACCGACTATCGTCGTAAATAATAACTAAGTAGACGCACTCAAAGCCGTACGAATTGAGTTTTACTGCGACTGTCTTTGGACTTTTTATTCGCCATTTACCTCAGGGAGAGGAGCTGTATTAGAGTAAACAGCCGTTCCAGGCGTTGGCTTTTCGCACGATAACCGAAGTTGTCCCGGGCGTGCCCTGCCGCCCTCGAGGAGAGCGTCGGAACTAGGATTGTATCACAGCCCGTATCACACGACAGACCGACACGACGTACAGACCACAGGCCCTAATCTCTGAATGGCTGATGCTATGGATATGTTCACTTTTGCGCACCTGCATCAATGTTTTCATTATTCATCTAGGATAAATTATCAATGAATTTGAATTTTAAATTTACCTAGGAATCGGTCAGTATAGACTGTAGGACGGGGAGGAGAACGTGTCTTGTTGGATTTATCGACAGATTTTGCAAATTTTTTATTCTCAACGGCCAAAATCGACCTCAATTCTGAAGATAGTGCCGTGAGTTTGAAAATTTTCGAGTATTTTCACGGTTTTCACGCTTGGTTTACCTTATTACGAGAGGATTTCCCATAATTTTTTGAAAAATCAATTTTTTCTCCTGATTTCTTGGTCTAGGCTTTTCTTTTTCAGTTTTTCCAATTCGTGGACTTCTATTGTACAGGTTACTTTTTGGGCTTATTGGATGCCTCAAAAGTTTCAACACATCCTCAAAATAAATTTTTTTTTTTCAAACTCAAACGTTAAAACTGACCGGTTTCAGTGGTCAAAAACTTGTTTGAAGACTAGCTTCAAAAATTTGAAAAATTAATTTTTCTGTCCCGATGAGGTAATTTTGAAAACATTTTTCGATTGCCCTCGAGAAGAGAACGCAGAAAAATGCTCCACACAAAATATCCGAGAGCCCTATGGAAAATTTCGAAAAAAATTTGGATCTGCCTCTCGTTATTGTTGGCATGAATCGGCGCCTGACGGCCAAAGGGCCAATCTGCATTTTGAAAAACGTGGAGATTGGCCCTTAGGCCGCTCAGGCATTGATGTGTATGGCTCAAAAATACTTGGTAGAAGGTTTTCACCAGATTTCCACTCTGATATCGTTAAGGGCCAATCTGCATTTTGGAAAACGTGGAGATTGGCCCTTAGGCCGCTCAGGCATCGATGGGTATGGCTCAAAAACATTTGGTAGAAAGTTTTCACCAGATTTCCGCTCTGATATCGTTAAGGTCAAAAAAGGCCCTAAAGGGCCAATCTGCATTTTGGAAAACGTGGAGATTGGCCCTTAGGCATCGATGGGTATGGCTCATAAACATTTGCCAACAAGTTTTCACCAGATTTCCGCTCTGATATCGTTAAGGGCAATAAAGATCTTAAAGGGCCAATCTGCATTTTGGAAAACACGGAGATTGGCCCTTAGGCCGCTCAGGCATTGATGGGTATGGCTCATAAACATTTGCCAACAAGTTTTCACCAGATTTCCGCTCTGATATCGTTAAGGGCAATACAGGTCCTAAAGGGCCAATCTGCATTTTGGAAAACGTGGAGATTGGCCCTTGGGCCGCTCAGGCATTGCTGGGTATGGCTCAGAAACGTTTGTCAGCGAGTTTTCACCAGATTTCCGCTCTGATATCGTTAAGCTCAAAAAATACCCTAAAGGGCCAATCTGCATTTTGGAAAACGTGGAGATGGGCCCTTAGGCCGCTCATTTATCGATATGTACGGCTCATAAGCATTTGTCAACAAGTTTTCACCAGGTTTCCGCTCTGATATCGTTAAGGGCAATAAAGCCCCTAAAGGGCCAATCTGCATTTTGGAAAACGTGGAGATTGGCCCTTAGGCCGCTCAGGCATCGATGGGTATGGCTCAGAAACATTTGGTAGAAAGTTTTCACCAGATTTCCACTCTGACATCGCTAAAGGCGAAAAATACTGAGCTTAAAAAATGAAAATTTAGATTTTTTTGGGAATTAATAGGAGATTCTGGACATATCATTTTATCGCGCGTCTGCAGTTGTGTAATCAACATTTTTCCTTATCATCAGCAGCTCCCAATCTTTCTCCACCTCCGCCTAAATGACTCGAAAGGAGTCGTAGTCTGTTGGAGTGGTCTGCCGCCGTGGTCGGTTAATGGGGGGTTCGTGACTGCATTAGCCGCTACCGGATTCCGCCAGGGCCACCAATTTGGTACGGGGGAGGGGGCGATATTTTCGAAAGGGGTACGGACGGGTTATCCACGGACGGGGGTACCTGCTACCGTTCAGACGCCACCGGCCGTCGATAATTAATAGTTGAATCATTACTCTTTCCTACGGTAGCTTGAGAGGTGCTGCGATGAGTGGGGTGCTCAGGTAAAAAATAATTAAGATCCCAAGACTGTTGCGTTCTAGTCGTGAATTATTTTTTAAAAATATCAGGGCTAAAATTTGTTGGAAAGTATGTCACTATTAATCAGCGCAATCGAAAACATTTTACATTTTTGAAATCCATTCTTTTTACTTCCGACCCCAAAGTAAGACTTACTTATCATGTGAAATTAATCATAGCCCATCTACCTTACATAATATACCAGTGGGAACCTCATTCAATAATAATAGGATCTACGATACATCTAAAATGGTACAAATTACGACGAGGTATGGAGCAATGTGATTACTCGCAACGAGAAACTGTTCCCACTTTAATGATCGTCGGTTTTGCGGTTCAATCCCTCGTTCTCATCATGACTGATATCCGCCCTCATAGAGAAATTCGAATTTCGAGTTGGAAAAGAGCAAAAAAACCGCAGGAATGAGCGGCTCTAATCGAACTGGACCGAAAATGGATCACGCTGGTATATCCACAGGTGCACGAATCCGATGATCATTTGGGGACCGCCGTTTTTCGATCAGGATAGAAATCATAATACGAGATCGGTCACGATTACTATGGATGATGGTTCGAAGCCCCCACCTCAGATGAGAAGAAAAAAATAATTTTTGTTTGAAGATTTTACTGGGTTATCTGCAGATTTTACGAGAGAATTATTACACAATTTTCGCTAAAGAAAAAATAATTTCAGTGCCCAAGTTTTTAGTTTTTTTTTGTACCTAGGTAAGTAGACCTGTACATTTTTTGATTAGAAAAAACTTTTTCTCTTTTAATTGCCGTTTTTTACCTATTTTTGAAAGGTTTCTGCAGAACCAATTTTGACGTACAAATTGGCCGAATTTGTGGCCAAAAAATCGTTTAAGACCTACTTTTGACGATTTAGCATCATTACCTAGCACATCATTTTTGAAATTATTATTTTTTAATCTTTGGTTAATACCTAATTGCAATTCTAAAAATCCTGTGAAAAATTTGTTAATAGTTAGATAGTAACACAACATAATTTGACAAAATGAATCCCTATGAAAATTACTGGGAAAATTTTCGAAAGTTTTCTTTTTTTACCCTAAGAAAGGTCTGCCTTTTATACTTGGCACCTAAAATCTTCAACAATGGAGTTTCTTATGGTTACCTTCCTAATACCGCACAAAAAGTTCGACCGGTAATTTCATATCGAGATCGGAAATCCGTAACGAAGTCTTCGATTTTCGATATCCCATTGGCAGATCACTGAACTGGTCTTCGGGATTGGGTTTTTCTTCAGCGGGAAAAAACGGCCAAAAAAAGAGACGGTATGCAGTCGTTGGTCGTCCGGAAATTTTCCCATTGTTCAATTCATCACGGCCACTTGGATGAAAAATTATTTTTACGCCTGAAATCTCCGCGGGATATTATGCGGAAAAAAATATCCCCCTTCGATACCACGGACGGCTTTTAAGTTGTCAATAATACCACGGTGACTGACTGCGTGCAAGACGTTGGTTGACTTTTTGAAGTGTGGCACATTGGAAAACGACCATTGTATCGAAAGACTCGCGTGCGACTTTCCAACTGACCACAAAGTGGATATTTTCGCATTATCACTGTGAAATTCGCTTTTTCGACCGCTTTTAACAATAAACCACGGTTTTGAACTGTAAACGCGACAGGACAGGAAGGAAAACAGTTCCTCAACGGGAATCAGTCACATGCCATCCGGTTCGGTTAGATGAAAATCGGTAGGTACTGCACCGCATCAAATTTGGATCATTGGACTTGAAGATTGATAGCGAAAAGGCGAAAAATGTGATAAAATTAGTGGAGGAGAAATGAGGGTTACAACAGCTGCGTGCCAGATTTTCAAAAAATATCCCCGCTCGAAATTTCCCTAAAAAATTTAGTTTTTTTCCCTGCTGAGGGAATGTGAAAAAAAATTTAATTGACTTCATCAACTGGTACGTATGGTTTTAAAGACAGCATTCAACTGAACTACAGGGTGTCGAAAAAATCCCTCACTACCTAAATATGCGACTTTGGGGAGGATTCGAGGAATAGAAACAAAAGACATAGGAATGTAGGTAGCAGTGTTGGAAAAAAATTCTTCCACTCCAATCGTCCAAATTGGACAATGGTTCGAGCATTTCTTTTGTATTTGCGAACCCGAAACGGCCATTGTACTTGTTTGCACATTGTCCACCGACTCGCCGCTGTAAATGGGAGTTTTTAAGAAGCATCACACAGAGAAAATGCTCGATAGATACAATCGGTTTCGTGAACACAGACGATCCAACCCCTCAAAGAACAAAGAGTCAGATCACGTAGGGCAGATTACGGGAACGGAGGATCTTTTGTAGGGCTGCTACCTAGAACCGCCTCCGCAATCCCCAAAAAAGGGAAAAAAGGAGGGAAAAAGTATAAAACCCGGAGACCGACAATTAGCGAGGAAGTGGCTAATCGTCCGAGATAAGGACCATTTACTCTTTAATCTGATCAACCTGGGGCTAAAAGGAGAGCAAAAAAGCTGTTGGCAAGAAAGCAAAAGGAAAAAGGAGAAGAGAAGCGGAGCGGAAAGAAAATAAATCGGCGAAGGTGTTTTTCTTATAGGTCCCAGCATCGTCTCTTTTTCTGCTGTTTGTTACTGTCCTTTGTCATTACTCGAGTAAACGTAAAACAACACCATCCTGGCTTATTTATTTAAAAATACATTTTTTAAACGTGAATTTTTATTTTTTTTTAGTTTCAACATTTTTGAGGAGCGAGGCCGACGTTGCCACAGAGTTGAGGTGAAACCAGGACGCAAATTGCCAAAAAATAAAATTTCATGTAAATAATTTACACTTAATTATTGAGTGTTTTTTGTGAAAATAAAAAAATTGAGGTTAAAAAAATGTTTATAGGTACTACCCACGTATCTAAATAAGTAGTTGCCAATTCAAAATTTCAAAAATTACCAAAACACTTCAACACTTCTTGCTTATTTCGGTAGGTAGGTACCCAATTTTAAATTTGATTTTCACTCGGGTAATTTAACTTGACTTATGACTTAACTTGAAATAACTTTTACTTTAGAATTGAAAAATAATAAAAAAAATTTTCTATTTGCCTTTTATGCTTTTGGGACTATGGTTCCAAACTAATCAACTTTTTGTTAGCAAATATTTTTCCCCCGTGACATCTCTGTTCTAACGTTGTTCGTAAATTCGATAATCGATAGAATAGCCACGCGATTAGTCCAATTTCGTTTTCCAGCGGTAAACAAAATTCAACCAACTGAAAACAAAACGACCGAGCGATCAAATTAAATTAACCCACCGGGATTACGGTTGTTAACAAAAAATTACCAAGGACGTCCAGTCTAAACAATCGTTCAAAAGAAGGACGTAGGATGAATTAGTTCCGTCAGATAATTAAAGTAACGCAATCGCGTCACTCGAATGGGAGGGGGGGGTGAGGGTGGGGTGGGTGAGCAATTATTCAACTCCTCCCAGAACCTACGACTGAGAACAGTGACAGTTGATGCGTTACGCTGTGCTGGCTACAGATCTGTCCTGGCACAGGTGTTCTTCGTTTTCAATAGGTACCTGAACAACCATGAAAGAAACTAAATATAATCAACATTTTTCCCAATTGGCGCCTTAGTAGGCCCTTTTTTATTTCAAGAACAACGTATATCAGTTTTTCACCCCCCCCCCCCCAGCGAGAATGTAAGATATTGCCTGCTCTTTCCTACGCCTCAAAACGAAGATGCCCAATAGCTGCCCAAAAATACCAATTATTCAGTATTTTAGAATTTCGTGTGTAAGGTCAAAAAATACTTTTGCCTCTCGGCGTTTTGTCACCCCCCCCCCCCCCCCGAACGACTAACCAATTTTGAAGACAATAAAAAATTTCACAAAAGCCACGCTCTGCTACCATTTGGGAAAATTCTCCTCAAATCCCGAATAAATCATTGCCGTTTTTTATTTTAGTTATTTTTTTACGATGATGACATTTTTATAAACTTCGAATTAATTTAACAATTCAGTGGCGCATAGATAACGCAATTCTATGCAACGAACCGCTTCAATTCCGCGGTTAAATTTTTTCAAGACCAGAAATTCTCCAAAAAAAATTCAAAATTGGCACCTTAGGCCGGCCTTTTTTGTTATTCCTCGTTCAAGAACAACGTATATCAGTTATTTCCAAGCCGGGTTCCTGTGTTCATCCCCCTTTCAACAGCCAGCAATAGTTTGCGGCCGACTTTGCCGACAATTATGAATTTCAAGAAAGCCACGCTCTGCTACCATTTGGGGAATTCTCCTCAAATTCCGAACAAATCATTGCAGTTTTTCATTTTTCGGTTCGGAAATATCGAAAAAATTGGGATTAAGATTGTTGGTGGAATTGTTCAAGGTTGACCTACTACACCTCCTATACCTACTAAGCCTACAATACACCTCCTAAACATTTTTTATCAGTAATTTTTTAATAAATTGCTTATTCAAAATTTCTTCTTTCGGTTTAAAATATTTTTTCTACCCCTTACAAAATTATCATGGTAATTTACGGGTGCGAATTTTGCATTACGCTGCGCACATTTTCCAACGGCTTTCTCGCCCCAGGCGTAATCCGGCGTACGGGTCGACACCAGGACCAGATGCCCGCGTCCTGCTCATTAGAGGGGGCGCGCACTCCGCAGATTATCTATCTACGAACTGTCGGCGAACAATAAAACGTTTGGATCCTTTGTCTAGAAGACTTTGACTAGAACTATAGCCCCGAGGAGCCCTACATCTGGTGACTTTGTTCGTGACCGTCGAACAGCGACCTTCGGGCGATTTAGTTAGTCATAGTTCTCGATAATATGGCTATCCTGCGATTAGCCGGTCCACCCACCGGCGGACACCCGCTGACAGGCGGCAATCAAATTTCCACTCCATAATCGGATACTCGAGAAACAGTAATTATACTCGTCGACGTTGCCTATTCAGCAGCCTGGATGCTGAGTTTGACTAAGGACAAAAGATTTCGAATAAAGAAATCGTATGGAAGTTCGACAAAACTCAAACTGGATGCTATTCAGTGAACTCAAATCGATATGTCTTCTGGAATCGACATCGAATTGCCATGCCGAATCCAATAACATAATATGTTCATTTGCTTTGCTGCTCTTCAATTGCTCCAAATTTATCGAATAGACCCCCAGATGCTACTACTACCTACTCAAACTAAAACTGATACTTAAACTGAAACACAAACTCGAACTGACACCGACACTCAAACTAAAAATGAAACTTAAACTGAAAATGAAACTCAAACTGGAGACGAAAATGAAACTCCAACTTAAACTAAAAATGAAACTAAACCTCAAACTGAAATTCAAACTCAAACTGGAAATTTAAATTCAATTCAAGTGTGAAATTCAGAGTCAACCTCAAACTGAAAATGAACTTCAACTCAAAGTCAAACTCAAACTGAACATGAAACTCAAACTGAAGATGAAACTCAACCTCAAACTGAAATTAAAACTCGAACTGAAAATGGAACTAAAACTCAAAAGTTCAAGTTTCAGTTTGAGGTTGACTGAGTTGACGTTTTTTTTTTCACTTTGAGGTTGACATTAAATTTAAGTTTGAGCTTAACTTTGAATTGGAAGTGTGAAATTCAGAGTCAACCTCAAACTGAAAATGAACTTCAACTCAAAGTCAAACTCAAACTGAACATGAAACTCAAACTGAAGATGAAACTCAACCACAAACTGAAATCAAAACTTGAACTGAAAATGGAACTGAAACTCAAAAGTTCAAGTTTCAGTTTGAGGTTGACTGAGTCGAAGTTTTTTTTTCAGTTTGAGGTTGACATTGAATTTAAGTTTGAGCTTAACTTTGAATTGGAGTTCATTTTTAGTTTGAGGTTGACGCTGAATTTAAGTTTGTGTTTGACTTCGAATTTGAGTTTGAGTTCGATTCTCGATTGAGTTCGACTTTGAGTTTCATCTTCAGTTTGACTTTCATTTTCAGTTCTAGTGTCAGATTGAGTCCGACTTTGAGTTTGAGTTTCATTTTCAGATTGATTTCGACTTCGAATTTGACTTTGACTTGCAGTCAAGAGTTTGAGTTCATTTTCATTTTTAGTTTGAATTAGAGTCTGACTTTGGGTTGGAGTTTCATTTTCAGTTTGAGTTTCCGTTTCAGTTTGAATTCGAGTACCAGTTTGAGTTTGTGATTCATCTTCAGTTTGAAGTTTATTTCCAGAGTAAATGTGAATTTGAGTTTCATTTTTGAGTTTGAGTTTCAGTGTCATTTTCAGTTCAACTTTCATTTTAATTCGAGATTGAGGTTCATTTTCTGCTTGAATCAGATACTTGCTTTGGGTTTCATTTCAGTTTTGAGTTTCATTTTCAGTTTAAGTGTGAGTTTGAGTTTCATTTTCAGTTTGAGTTTGACATTGAGTTCGAGTTTGAGATTCATTTTCCATCGATGGAGGTGAAATTTCGCAATAATGTGAACGCATCTTCTCGATCGATGGAATTTTTTTCATCCGATTTAAGGAACTCTTCAGAATTAACATAAACAGTAAAGATCTCAGTTGTTAAGGTGGGCTCTACCGTTTCAGAAAATCCGTGATCCTCTCATTAGCACAAAACTGAAAATCCGAAACCTCACGGGGTGGAACTCGTAACTTAATACTCCTGTATATCTTAGAGGCGTATAAATGCCTCCTATTCGACGACTACCATCTAAAAACTCAGCGGGACGTTTTTTGATTAATCAGATAGAAACGAGTCATAAAAGGATGAAAAAAAGAATAAGACTTCCTGCAGGCTAACCTGTTGTTTATGAGATGCCATCGCTAAATGCCACCGACACCCGGATGCTTTCTAGCCGGGATGGTTCATTTGCATCCTTCGGACGATTGTAAAAGTGTCACCTTCTGCCACACCTTGACAATCTTGGGGACCCGAGTTGGCCAGCATGACGACCACTCTATGCTTCAGCATGATAGATGAGCCCTCAACCGCATTCGAACGAAGAAAAAGAAGAAGACAACCGGCGAGAAGGAGGAGAAAAAAAGGCGCTCCATTAGTCACTGTTGGAATAGCATAAATTATAATATTATATTAATTGTGCCATACCTACCGCACTGGAGGCGTAGGCGTATCTGGATTTTTCGATCTTTTTCGAACAAGCCTTAGGACAATGGGTGGATTTCGAGTGCAACCTTCTCGGCCTCGTGGTCGACGACGGTTATTTAACATTTTTCCGTTCTTAATTTCGACCTTTTTCATAATGCGAGACTATTGCCCCTAGGGTGTCGATCCATGATGATGAAATCCAGTCCAAGTCGCTCAGCTATGGGTCAAGAGAACTACCTTAAACGTTCAAACCTCCTACAAAGTACCCGGCTGACAAAGACCCGATTATTTCGCTTTTTTAACAACAGTCTTTTTTTCCCCGTCGACCGAATCCACCTCCGCTGGGTTTGCGCATGCGCGTTATAATTTATGAGGGCGGAGCGGGTGGATTCTATTCTAAATAGATGTTGCGCAAAAGCCTTTCTTTTCTACGGCCAAGGAGATGGGAGCGTCTGGGTCGGGTATTTACATGTACGTACGCGTATTTACATCGTGTCTACATATTTTGTACATGAGCGAAGCCGTAAAAGGTCTCGTGCGAAGGAAAACCATTCACAAGTTTAATCGGCCCCCACGGACCGCGGAGCCGAATCACAAATTTTTTCATTCAAAAGACAGACGAGGGGAGTTATGCCGCATGGGAGGTCGGGTAATGGTCCAAGAAAAGCGAAGAAATGTCAAATTTGTTGAAAATTTCAAGACAAATTTGGATTCGAGAGAAGAGTTGTAGGAATATTTCCCAAAAAACGTCCTGCTCACTCCTGGAAGAAATATAGGGAGTACGATGGAAAGGGCTAAAAATTTCGAGAAGGGCTGGCTGAGGCTGTATGATCCAAATTGATGCTGCTCTCTGTGCACTAGGAAACCAGCGTACTTTGCGCTAATGCGAAGTGCTGACTATTTCCCGGCTCTGAAGCCATTTGATTATAAGAAATGGCATATTTGCGACAAACTATAGAAACATTTGGATTCGAATGTTGAAATTGATTTGAGCAGAGAGTTGTAGAAAAATTTCCCAAAAAACGTCCTGCTCACTCTTGGAAAAAAGATAGAGCACTTGCTGGGAGGAGCCAAAAATTTGATAAGAGCTGGCTGAGGCTGTGCGATCCAAAACTGTGCGCTAGATAAGAAACTTTGCACTAATACGAAGAGCTGTTACCTCGCCACCTCAGATACCATTTCTCGTTAGATTTTGTAATATCATCATTAGGTACCCTCGCATGTTCATAATCCCCAAAACCGCCAGTCTGCATATCAAAAGGGCCTAATTCAACTCATTCTGACACTTTCGAGTTCGTTATTTCCACGGTTCGGAACTCGAAACCAAAAAGCGAAACTTCAACTGCACAATGGTAACATCGGAACGGTGGAAATTGGCGAAAGTCACAGCGGATCTCTTGATGAGAGGTTTTCCCCCTGAAAGGGAATGCGAGTTACCTCGGAGAGGGTTAATTCGGTAGAAAACCGCCCTTTGAAATTAGCGGCAATTATTAATTGTCTGCGAGATATTGCCCGGGGGTGGGTTTCCTCGGTGGTAATCATCAAACCAAGTGAATGTTCACCAGACAGTGTCGGGGGAGGTTAATGTATGTAAGTTGGACTTTGTAACCCCCCGTCGGGCAGGGGGTGGGGGTGCGAGCTTTGAGCTTTTAACGAGCTTCCCGTTTCAAGCCTAACTAAGCTCGGCTGCTGGTCCCGTCCAAATTTGAATATTTATGACCATAAACCGGCTGCCGGTCGCTATGGGTGCCTCCCTGTGGGTGTACAGTATGAGACCACCCGGCCAACGACATCCAAGTCGCACACCTTCGTTAAATCGAAGGATTGATAACAATTTTATCGATTCCGGGAGAAAATAAATACGAGCCATTCATGATCGGCTTTGTTGCCGCTGAAGCGGGTAAGTGCCGTAGATACCCGCTCGCTGAAAACGGAGTAGGTAAATGAATTGGCAAATTGATCAAAAATTGATTGAAAAATCAGAATCAATAACTCAACGTGTCTATATGGTGAACGTTTTACAGAAAGTTGAGTCGGTTGAAAAAATATTAATAATATTAAAATTGGTAGGTATAGATCTAGTTTCAAAGGTAAAATACCTGAAACTTGACAACATTCATATGGAAGCACATTTGAAAAATCCTAGGTGAAAATAAATCTGATTCTAAAGTAGCTTCAAGTGCATTGACAAACCGGCCCTCAGCCTCCAATTCAGAACCTCGAAAAAATCACGATTCGACAGTCAATCGCCTTGTTTACGGGTTTAACAATTATTTCTGGAGCAACACAGATTTTACTGCCTAGCAGTGATGAGTAACACCCCCATGCGAGACACTCAAATAGACAAGTAGGGCAGATGCAACACGCATTGTCTCAAATACGCACACATCCATCACTCGTGACGTCGTTTGAATGCCGACATCCATGTGTGCGTATGACGAGACCAGACGTGTAATTAGGGGAGTGGGACGTTTCAGGGGAAATATCGATCGATAAACCGAACCGTGGCGCTTTGCAACTCTTTCTTCGGAGATAAATATTTAGGGGTGGTTTTAGCAGTCCCTGTCGGGAGGGTGAACTTCGGAAACTGACCTGCACAACATGGGTTCGATTAGATTTGGAATTTGTTTTTTCAAGGTGTACATGATGTGCCCCTGCCTTCCTTAAGGGGAGGTTCATAATTTTGCAGATCAACTTACCGCGCGAACTGAAATACTGGCCAAATTTGAGCGGCAATAGAATTTATTGAAAATCCCATCTTAAAACAATAAAATATAATACTGGGTGAATACTGGATTAATCGAAGGTGGAAGATAACAAGTTTTGTTCCTTTTTCTAATTCCTCATTTTACGCCAACGTTTTTCTTGGCGTCAAGCATGAACATGATTGGTCAAACATCCATATGGCTCAAATTACGGAGAGATACAAAAATACTTAATTATTTTGCTATAACCCTAACAATGAGGTATCACTCACTGTTGGGAAAATAGGAACAAAACAATATCGTTCAAATAGAACGTGGTGCTTTTCCATTACACAACTGATAACCTATCAGTGAGTGAGCGTAAGTGATAAGCATAGATTGGTTTTCTTTCAACCCGAACTAAAGACTCAGTGGGAGACATAAACATCATAGAGGTAACTTTAGGGGACAATTAGGTAGCAACAGGCCTTGGAAGAATTGCGCAACATGATGGAAAGAAGATCAACGTAAGCTTATCATTGATAGGTTATCACATTGATAATGGGCAAGCTTCGAAGTTGACTTTGAACTCGAAGTTGACTTTGATCTCGAAGTTGAGTTTGATCTCGAAGTTGAGTTTGATCTCGAAGTTGAGTTTGATCTCGAAGTTGAGTTTGATCTCGAAGTTGAGTTTGATCTCGAAGTTGAGTTTGATCTCGAAGTTGAGTTTGATCTCGAAGTTGACTTTGATCTCGAAGTTGACTTTGATCTCGAAGTTGAGTTTGATCTCGAAGTTGAGTTTGATCTCGAAGTTGACTTTGATCTCGAAGTTGAGTTTGATCTCGAAGTTGAGTTTGATCTCGAAGTTGACTTTGATCACGAAGTTGAGTTTGATCTCGAAGTTGAGTTTGATCTCGAAGTTGAGTTTGATCTCGAAGTTGAGTTTGATCTCGAAGTTGACTTTGATCTCGAAGTTGAGTTTGATCTCGAAGTTGAGTTTGATCTCGAAGTTGAGTTTGATCTCGAAGTTGACTTTGATCTCGAAGTTGAGTTCGATCTCGAAGTTGAGTTTGATCTCGAAGTTGACTTTGATCTCGAAGTTGACTTTGATCTCGAAGTTGAGTTTGAATTCAGAGGTTTTTTCGGTGTTCGACTGAGGGAAAGCAAGTTGACGAGTTGGCAACACTGATCCTGCGTAAATGTGTGTAAGAAAAAGTTTTTTCTGAAGCTCCGTTCCGATTCTTGATTTTAGGACGTTTCCAATACTTCCATTTACTCTGTAAATATGGAAGTAAAAACCGGCAAAGGAGATTTCTTCCTGATAAAGGAGATTTCTTCGGGTGATTCATTGACTTTTTTCGATACCTTATAATATTTACTGATATTAGTAAAATATCGATCCCACGGTATTCGTTACGAATATCGGAAGTATCGAAAGCTAAGTATCGATATCAGTAAATATCGGAAGTATCGCAACGTCACTATGTATCCCAGGAACCAACACTCTTCCTCAGGATTGTGGGATACGTTCTCTATCCCCAGAACCGACAATCTTCTTCAGGATACTCACCAGCGAACCAAAATCACGGTTTGTTGGTCCATATCCATAAACATCTAGCCACACTAATATCCTTATATAAGTGTCCTTTCCGAAGTACCAATCTGTCATCGGTAGCTCTGCGGCCATTATTGCAACAATGTAGCATTTAACTATTACGTTTGACGGAATTCCTTTGACCTTCAGATGATGGTTAACTTCCCTATTATGCCTCTAAAGTCGAATGGGAACAGCTGGCGATTTAATTTTTAAATCAGAATGCTCCGCTGACCACAGGGATTGCAAATCGATCACCCGCAGTTGGCCGACGGCCTAAAATTTGTATAATGCAGACCGAATTATGTTGCACTATTTATGATAACGTAAAGTTGTCTTTCCGCGAAAAGGGGAGATTTCCAAAGGACAAAAGCGGACCTCCCCTATTTCGAGGGAATATTTGATCGATTATGGCCCATTTTGCAGTTCGTATGCATCGACGATTAAACAGCCTTTCACGTAGGGATGGGATTCAGTTTTCCGTTATGATCGTTAACGTGATTCAACATGCTCATCTGCTCGAGCTTGCACCCCCAACCCCCTCGCCGTGAGGGCCCCCTGCCCCAAGAGCAGACATGAGGTCGTTCCCATTGTCTCTAACTTTCAGGTCCCAGTCAGAGATTATCCTAGACACATTGTCTACACCCACAATGACACATCTGCCACTCGGGTCTGCCGCTTGTCTTGTCAATGCCCGGCCGAGGGGGGTTTTCTATCTAATTATACTCCAGGATTAACGATCGATTTTTGATTCAAGGGCGACGGAAACGACAGAAGATGGGGGCGCTTCTAATTGCGTTTCCGTACAGGAAGCATTAGATGTTGGAGGTATATTTGCCCATTATCGATCCGATAGGTTCCATTAGACACCATGCTGTGTTTGAGTATGGATTTCATGATACGCCAAAAACATGGATCGATGCTGAATTCAAATGTATTTTCTCATAGATTAACGAAAACCAAAAAAATACGAGTATTTTGTTACGCTAACATGGTGCACCGCCTAAAAATGAGATTTCATCGAAAAAAAGTTCATTCTTTTTGTACGAGTAGGAAAGATAGAATTGTAGAAATGGTAGAAAGATAACCATAATCCCATCGTGCGGTCCATCAAAATTGGATGTTCAACTATTCGTTTTGATTAAACTCCAAGAATATTATGGAAATCAAAAATTACAAAGTGAAAAACTACTGAAATAATTTGCTCATCTTCATTACTCAATCGTTCAACTTCACAAAAAGATATTGATGCTTAGTACCAATGTATTTTTTCAAACGTTTACGAAAAACGAAAAAAATACGATAATTTTGTTATGCTGACTAATCTATTAGTTTTAATGAAACTCCAAGGAGATTTTAAAAATCAAAAATTACAAAGTGAAAAACTACTGAAAAAATTTGCTCATCTTCATTACCCAATCGTTTAACTTGATAATTTTTTTAAAAACTCGGGTAATCACCATATCAGCAGAATGGCATCCGTTGACCCGAAAACTGTCGACTGTCCAGAACCGGTATCAATTCGAAAATGTGCCCATTTTGAGGTTGTATGTCATTTCGTATTATAATAAGACGGCGAAACTCAGGCGAGGCCGCTACCTGTGGGGTCCTAGGGACCTGGCATTGAACCAAACCCCCATGAATGGGGCAATGAATCAACGTCCACGGGATCCCCCCCCCACGTCAAAATAGGGTCCTTCCATTTCAGGTCCTTTCGATGAAATTGAATGAATGGAGCATTGCCTTATCTGTCCGACACTACTTTCCCAGTTGGGAGGATCCTGCTACCTACGATTGAAGCAAAATAACAGCTCTTTTTTATGTAGACTGTTTTTAAATTACATTTTTGATTATATTTTTCATAACTTCACCCTATAAAATGCTCCGATTTTCGCCGGGAATCCGTTTTTGGAATGATTTTCAATTATCCAACACGGAAAAAGATTTTTTCGATAATTGTAACGAACCGTCGAGTTCATTGGACCTTCGGGTCGTCTGACCAACCGCACCGAGCCTCTGCGGTTTCATTCACCCTCTGGAAAATCACGTGAGACCGTTCCCACAACAGCAAATCAACCGAGACGGTCGTTGAAAACTATTAAACTTTTTCAAAGCTTCGATTCCAACTTGGGCATCTTTCGCAAGGCCGGACATTTTCGGTTTTCTAGTTTGAATATTATTTTTCATGAATTTTTTCATCAACCTGCTAAAAACTGTTTTCAATTTTTTCATCCCCCCCAAAACTACCCCACCTCTACAATGAAAATATGGCCTGACGATAGGCACAAATGGTACACTCAAAACAGGGAGTTCATGAAACGCATAAATCGCCACTTGTTACGCGTTTGTTGTGGCTTGCGCGCCATTAACATAACACGCGCAAGTTTTGCTATGTAAAATAATTTTTTCACGTTCACCGAGGCCTTATGCTGAAACGATTAGTCGAAAAATTGTTCAGAGATGCAAAAAGACAAAAGGAACGGCTGTCATTTGATACGTTAGATTCGAGCCACGCGCCCTCCCTTTTCAGTTTTTAAACATAACCCTTTCGAGTAGAGGGGAAAACGAGTTTTTTTCCGCATTGTTCTTGTGGAAATTAAGGGTTGAGAGTTCGGGGTCTCGAAACAATCTCTTTTGCATCTGCTCCCTTTGCCATCGAACCCCATTGCCCCCAATTCGTAGGCGTCTGAAAAACATTGTCAGTTGCTTTGGTGCACTGATATAAATTTGAGTTAGGTGGACGATTTTGAGGTAGCGGCAGAATTTATGGTAGTTTTTCTCGAGAAACCGATGTTGCAGATCGCACAAAATTCTTCATAATGTTGGTAAATTACTGAAATAATTTCAAGAAAATAAGAATTATTCTTGACCACTTGTTTTTTTGGTTTCATTTGGAGGCTACAGGGATAAAAGATATTTCCCAACCTCAACACTGGCAGATGAATGATAACTTTTCATAAGGCCCGGCAAAGAACAGGGGAAGATTGGAGTCCAGTGTTGCCCCAAGGTAAGTGCGCCAACCTCGTGGCGACGCGCCTGCCATGGTAACGCCCTTCTTTTCCCTTTAATTAACAAATAATGCCGGACAATGCCCGAGGGATAATCAACTATATTGCGAGAGGCCTTTCCCTCTCATTCGATCCCGCAGTTAAATACATCCCGTCCCTTTCTTCCTGGGGAAAAAGGAGAGAAAAGTCCCCAACGGTCTGCAGACGTGCGCGGAGACGAAATGGATTAATACTTGTTGTAACGCGATTATGAGGGATGCTCTTATGAGGATTAGGGAAGAACGAGGCCGGCACGAAAAGCGAGGAAATGGAAAAAGCGAGCATGGCCCTGTATGCAGGCTCATGTCGTCTTGGGGGATTTTCTTCGGACTTTATTAGCTACCTGAGGCCGAGATGACATATTTATACTGCGGATTTGACAGTAACCTCAAGTAAATTTAAGATGACCTTAAGTAAATTTAAGATAACCTTAAGCAAATTTAAGATAACAGCGTTTCAACAGCTCCGTTGCAATGTCAAAAGAAAAAGCAGCGAACTTTTCAAAAAATATTCCTTTTTTCTTAAAACTTTCTCAAAAAATCGTCGAATTTTTCAGTCTTTGCCCCACAGCTTAACTCCTGTACCTACGCCTTTAAAGATGACCATCCAGAGCAACCTAATAACCGCAATTACCATAAACCTTAAAAACAAGGAAGTATCACCAATGTTGATGCTTATTCAATTCCCGACTGAGAATGAGCATTTAATCGGTGCAGGTATAGTTTACTGTATAATCATTTGTAGCCTCATACAAGCCAGAGCCAAAAGAGTCAGAGAGCAAACACTAAGGAAATGGGCGTTAACTTTTCTATTCTTCTACTAGGAAGTCAGTGCTACACGCCTTTAATTTGTTCCGAAGCTTTTGTCGCTTCCGTTCAGCTTAAAGAAGAACAATTCCCCTTTCATATGTTTTTTCCTATCCGACAACGTGGACCGGGTTTTCTTTTCTTGTCCAAGCAAGCGAGGAAAGCAAGAGCTCTTTCAAGCGATTAAGACATTAAGGTAGGCGTGGCACTGGTCCCATAACCTGCGAGTACGAACTATAACCGGTGTTTAAAAAACGGTTCGAGTTTCACCGTTGCGTAAAATTAAATAAAACTATCGCCCACCGGGCAAAAGCGTTTCCTTTTATTGTTCGGATCGAGGTTTGTAATAATAGTGCGCAAAGAGAGAAAAACCAGCGAGGGGTACGTGAAAATTACGGCTTAGCCGTACGTGGGATTGTTTTCTTTTCCGATGCTTCTCGGGTCTGTTAAGCCGAAGAATTTGACCAACGAATCGATTGAGCGTCAACGTATGGAGAGCGTTTCATAAGAAACGAACCGCCGACGACGGCTCGAGGTCAGTTTCCGAGGTAGGACGGCCATCGATAGTCGGTAGTATCGAAATATCGATGTTCGCCTCTGATATATCGATATTTTTCCATCGATGATGCAAGAGCCATTAGTCTTGGGTATCGATAGTTCGTAGCCGATGTCGTTCAATTGAGTTTCAGCCGATATTTATTAAACCGAAATATCGGCTAGATTCAATATGTTGACCCGGCAGTAAGTTCAATGCTTTAACATCACACAAATTGAAA
Organism: Nesidiocoris tenuis; assembly: GCA_036186465.1. NCBI lineage: Eukaryota > Metazoa > Arthropoda > Insecta > Hemiptera > Miridae > Nesidiocoris > Nesidiocoris tenuis. Next base: position 5,093,711 of record AP028923.1, read on the forward strand.
AATAAGGGGTCCCTAAAAATTCCCAAAAAATTGAGTAAATCTGGCTGGGAATATCGATATTCATCCATGGTGATCGATATCAGTGGTTTTTAGGATCGGTAGGAAAATTGAAAAATTGCGATTGTTGAGGTAGGGATGGCCATCGATAGTCGGTAGTATCGAAATATCGATGTTTGCCTCCGATATATCGATATTTTTCCATCGATGATGCAAGAGCCATTAGTATCGGGTATCGATAGTTCGTAGCCGATGTCGTTCAATTGAGTTTCAGCCGATATTTATTAAACCGAAATATCGGCAGTATCGGATATGTTGACTCGGCAGTAAGTTCAATGTTTTAACATCACACAAATTGAAAAATAAGGGGTCCCTAAAAATTCCCAAAAAATTGAGTTCACCTGGCTGGGAATATCGATATTCATCCATGGTAATCGATATCAGTGGTTTGTAGGATCGGTAGGAAAATTGAAAAATTGCGATTGTTGAGGTAGGGATGGCCATCGATAGTCGATAGTATCGAAATATCAATGTTTGCCTCCGATACATCGATATTTTTCCATCGATGATGCAAGAGCCATTAGTATCGGGTATCGATAGTTCGTAGCCGATGTCGTTCAATTGAGTTTCAGCCGATATTTATTAAACCGAAATATCGGCTGGATCCGATATGTTGACTCGACTGTAAGTTCCATGTTTTAGCATCACACAATAAGTGAATTAAATAAATAATTAAATAAGGGGTCCCTAATAAATTAATAATTAAATAAGGGGTCCCTAAAACTTCCCAAAAAATTGAGTTCATCTGGCTTGGAATATCGATATTCATCCATGGTGATCGATATCAGTGGTTTTTAGGATCGGTAGGAAAATTGAAAAATTGCGATTGTTGAGGTAGAGATGGCCATCGATAGTCGATAGTATCGAAATATCGATGTTTGCCTCCGATATATCGATATTTTTCAGCAGTGTTCACGGTTGATTCTTTTGTGTTGATTTGATTGCGTGAATTATTTATTTACTTTCTTTTACTTTAACCGATATTTTTTCCAAACTATCGATAGCTATAGGTCGATACTGTCGTTACTAAATACTATCAATAGTTGACCTACGACATTGAATCGGAATCGATATTCTACCGATGATACTATCGAACATCGATTTATTAGGTATCGATGGCCATCCCTATCCCGAGGCTTGCAAGAAGGCTTCTCTGGACAATCTGAACCTGAATATTTTGCTCTAGCTAGCAACCCTGACTAATGCATGGATACCAGATACAGCCTATGTACATTTTCGTAGATTGTGTTTTTCCATGGAAAATGTGTCCGGAATTTTCCCTAGCACCAGGGGATTGAACCTGAATGAGCAGTCATTCGCCCCAAAAGAGAGGCCCCGAAGACATATAATAACCGCGGTCGGATGAATTTCATAAAATATTTTCCTCGGCAGAGCTAACAATGAGTTGAGTCCGACCGTGACAGTACCCAGCAATTAGAGTTTCGCTCCTTGTCTGTGCGAACGGTGGCCTTTTTAATTCGAAATCACCCGAGCAAAGTTACGTGATGCGAGATGACAGCCGGGAAGGAAATTCCCTCGGAAGTCCCTCTAGATTCACCAATTGCGACAGTGGTTGAGTAATTGGTATGTACTTGATGTTCACTGGGTAATGAATGAGGGGCACTGCTTCCTGTCCAGCGGTTCATCTGAGACCGCCCGAGTAATTTTGTGGGTCTTCGGCGGAAAATCCGCCCTTCTCCGAGTCTTTTTTTGGTAAGCAAAATTCGAGTCATAGCGTTTTCTGACGCAATGTGGCAGTAAGATCAGCTGGTTCGCACTACTGTCCTTGGGGCGACAGTTTTGGAGCCGTCAGGGTGTGACAAAATGGGAATGGAGTCCTTTATTATTCGAAACGGTCGAAGGAAATAAAGACCGATGGTTGCAAACCATTAGTTATCGAAGAACTCAACCAGAGTTCGATGAGGAAACAATCAAGAAGTTTGTTTTACTTAGGATCAGATGGCGAATTTGTTTGTTCCAGAATTTGATGAAGGAGATTCGTTTGATGAAGAATCAAGCAAGAAGATTTGTGGGATTTGATCGATTCAGAATCAGATGAAGATTTGCTCGATCCAGAATCAGGCGAAGAAGAATTGGTTGCTCCAGAATCAGACGAAGATCCAAAACTACGGTCCAAGACGAAGAACCATCGTTTGGTGAAGAATCAACCAAGATGATTTGTTACTTTTGACCCAGAGACAGACAAAGAGAATTTGTTTGACACAGAATCAGACGAAGAGCATTCGTCTGGTGAAGAATCAACCAAGATGATTTGTTCCATTTGATCAAGAGACAGACAATGAGGATTTGGTCCAGAATTCGGCAAAGAAGTTTTACTTGCTCCAGAATCAGGCGAGGAAGATTTGGTTGCTCCAAAGTCAGACGAAGAAGATTTCTTTGATCTAGAATCAGTCGAAGAACATGTTTGAAGAATCAACCAAGAAGATTAGTTCGACTCGGGATCAGTTGAAGAAGATTGTTCCGGAATCGGATGAAAATGGTTAGCTCGATAGCATCAGTCCACCTCGCCTTGCCAAGGCCACCATGAGCCCTGATTTTCTGCCATGTAAACATCCTTATTTTGGAAGGACCCTGCTTGTTTTGGAAGGCGCCAAAACCGATTTCGAGGCAAAAATGACGAATTCCGAATCACAGCTTTCAGTTTCTGCTTATTTAGAGCTCAAAATAACTGCTCTGATTCGACCGTCGAATTCTTCGTCATCCTGAACAACCTGGATCGCAGTACTCGAGGAACTGTATATTGTCTTCATATGCTAGGCATACCTTGAAGCATTCGGTTCCAGAAACATTTTCATTAACTACCAGTTCCCATGTTCAAAGGCGCATCTGTTATTTTGACCCTAGGGGGATCCAGGTTCGAATTCGATGACACTCTAAGCTCTTTATTGCTATAAGAGTCTCTAATAGCGAACTCCGACCGGCCACTGGACACATTTTGGAATCGTTCTAAAGAAATTTTCCCCAGCTTATCTCAGCGGACGAGCTGATTTGCACTCATAAAAGGATTAAAGAAAGGGCGCATCTGCCCCCGGAATCGGCACCCCTGATGGAGGGGGTAGTTGAATACCATACGGGAGCACTCGACAATTAAAAAAACCTCGGACTATAATTACTGAACGCGTGGGAGAGAATTACGATTTGCATATTAATAGACGTTAGAAGAGAATCAAGGAGGGGTGGATTTCTTTGTGCTGAGGAAGAGCCTGAGGGGTTGATAGGAGCCTGGGAGAGAATGTAGTCGTCCTGTTTCGAGGACATCTATGGTAGATTCGATTTCCCTTGAATTTCGGTTCATTATACAGTCGTCAAATCAATTAATTCAACAAATCATTAATTTTTTAAAATAACAAATACGTTCTCGTTATCTATTCTTTTTTTTATGCGAAGGGGTAAGTTGGTATCCATGGTTATGTCAAGGAAAAGTTCCCTCATCTCTTACGGAAAAGCCGGCTCGAAAACCCCTCACAAAAAATATACTTCTTCAAATTTAACGTTTTTACGTATGTTTACAAAGACATGGGAATTAGTTGGTGTTGTTATCATCGGGAAAATATAAAGTTGAAAAAATTTCACTGCCGAAGACGTAGCGCCGGGCGTGACCTGCCGCTCCTGGCTACACAATGCCGTAAATTCTTTATGCCGATGATATTTTGCAGTTTCAACAGTTTTACCTAAATATTCTGGAACAAAACTGGGGGAAAAAGGTCTAGAGTTCCAAGCTGAAGATGCCTTTTAGTTTATTAGTCCAATTTCCTCTTTTGAGGGCGCTTCTTCGATTTCGTTTCCATAAAACGGACTCATCCCCCAACAGATGGCAAGCGGAGGTAGGCACGAACCAATACCCTGTACTTGCCGAACCGTGTGCAACTCGTTAACGAAAATCCATAAATAAAAATTATTGCTCGGCTGATACGAGTAGATTAATCTCATCTTAGGTGTGGGTGCATGCGCAGGTCATCAGTCAGAGAGCGAAGATGATCAGATAAAATGAGCACCTGAAGCCACGCGCCGAAGACATTAAACTTATAAGGCGTTTAATTGGGTAATTAAGGAGCCCTTGATGGACGTAAGATAAGAGCAAGTCCGAAGTGATAAGGATCGAGGCAGCACTCGAAGACAATGGGGGCGTTTCGAGTTTTACTGACAGGCATACAGTCATGGTGTCATAAATTTAAAATACGAGCCCTACATAAAATGTACGCAGTTTTCATTCATAGGTGTGAAAATATTTGAAAATTTATTGCGAGGCGAGGCTAAGTGCGTGCCGCAGAAACAAATTTGTAGTCTAAGGTCCTTAACTCGAAGGTTCTTGTTTCTTAATGTTAAACCATGAACTCATCTTACCGCCCATGGTCCATCAATATTTTGCAGCTATCATTGGTTTATTTAAAAAAAGAATTATTTAAAAAAATATATAAATAAAAAATTAAAAAATTGAACGAAAAAGGATATTCTTTCATGTTTAGCTAAACTTCGCTCATAAATGTAAGACCGTGAGGTACCTCCATTTACGAGTGTTGATGTTCGGGGTAAACAATGACTCAGAAGTTGGGGGTTGTTGGCCCGTGGGGCAGAGTAGGACAGTAGCTCCAGAGGTGTAATGAGTGGACAAACAATGGCGCACTCCCAAGACTCGACTGAAGGTGTTGGGTGTCTACCTTTGTTGTCCTTTATTGTTCTTAAGAGCCCTTCCAATACGGGAATACACTCGTGTTTCGACCTGTATGACGTGCAGGCATTGGAGGGTTAATGAGGCCAAGTGCTGTGAAAGAGCTTCAGTTTGTGTTTCGAGTCTCGAATGACTTCAGCTGAGGCTTTTCTGCATTAATATCGGATTTCTGTATTTGTGAAACCATCGGTCAAGATTTTACCTAAATATGAAATCGGAATAAAATACTCAACCTGGTAATTTTTTTGTGATTTAGGTCTCAAATTATTATTGGGAGTTTCAAGCCCTCCAAATTGTGCTACAATAAATTAGTAAGTAAAATTTGTATTTACGACTCGTCACCTTAGTCTGCCCTTCTAATAATGGAACATGATAACCAGGATGTCATCGCTTCAAAACCTCTCGCATGACGAGGATACTCAATCCTTCTACAATCTGCCTTCCTTCCATCAATCCCGTCAGAATAATTATCATCGTCAGATCCTGTGCTTTGTGCTTCGTACTATTGATCAACCTCGCATTATAAAAAACACTCTACATAGCAATAATATCACCGCAAAACCTCACAATCCCTCGTGATTATTGTGGCGTTATTTTATATAATGACGAGGCACCGGTCATTATCGAACTTCTGTCTCTTATTATTGAACGTCCGTTGGTGCTTGGAAAAAAGGAGTCGTGACGTCATCCGTCATGTCGGCGGGTAGCAGGTGATTATTATACACTACACACGTACCTGGCCGCTCAGTGTTGGGCTTGACCGCTGCTCCTGGCGACAAACCGCCACCCGTCGTGGTTTTGTATTTCTTGCCTGTCATTCATTTTCCCTGTGTAATCGCCGTCTTGAGTCACCGAATGCGGGTGCAGGTTTTTCCTGACTGTTTTTGCCGTAGGGTCAGCTTGTTTTATAAACAATGATTGAAACTCCGTGCAACAACCTACTCCAATCATCATGTATCGCAAGGTACACGGTTATGACAGCCCAAAAATATCCTGGAATCTTCCGTAGAATTCAGATTAAAACGAAATTAAACCAAAGGTCGAAAATTAAGATTGTAGAATTCACGAAAAATCAAATGGGGACGCATGAGGCACGGGGGGAGGAGGAGTAGCAAGATGAAGAGGAGGAGCAGGAGCAAGAGGAGGAGAGGGGGAGGAGGATGATGATGAGGAGGATGAGGAGTAGGAAGATGACGAGGACGATGAGGAGGAGAGGAAGGAGGAGGAACGAGGACGATGAGGAGGAGAGGGAGGAGGAGGAGGAGGAGGATGGCGATGATGGTGATGATGAGGAGGAGGAGGAGGAGGAGGAGGAGGAGGAAGATGACGAGGACGATGGGGAGGAGAGTGAGGAGGAGGATGAGGAGTAGGAAGATGACGAGGACGATGAGGAGGACGATGAGGAGTAGGATGATGAGGAGGAAGATGACGAGGACGATGAGGAGGAGTGGGAGGAGGATGATGATGAGGAGTAGGATGATGATGAGGAAGATGACGAGGACGATGGGGAGGAGAGTGAGGAGGATGATGATGATGAGGAGGATGATGATGAGGAGTAGGATGACGAGGAGGAGGAGGAGGAGGAGGAGGATGAATAGGAAGAGGAGGATGATGATGAGGAGGAGTAGGATGATGATGAGGAAGATGACGAGGACGATGGGGAGGAGTGGAGATGAGAAGGAGGAGGAGGAGGATGATGAGACGGAGGAGGAGGATGGGTGGACGATGAGAAGGAGGAGGAGGAGGATGATGAGGAGGAGGAGTAGTATGATGAGGAGGAAGATGACGAGGACGATGGGGAGGAGAGTGAGGAGGAGGATGAGGAGTAGGATGATGAGGAGGAAGATGACGAGGACGATGAGGAGGAGTGGGAGGAGGATGATGATGAGGAGTAGGATGATGATGAGGAAGATGACGAGGACGATGGGGAGGAGTGGGAGGAGGATGATGATGAGGAGGAGAGTGAGGAGGATGATGATGAGGAGGAGAGTGAGGAGGATGATGATGAGGAGTAGGATGATTAGGAGTAGGATGATGAGGAGGAGGAGTAGGATGAGGAGTAGGATGATAATGAGGAAGATGACGAGGACGATGGGGAGGAGTGGAAGGAGTGGGAGGAGGAGGAGGAGAAGGACGAGTAGTAGGAGCAGGAGTAGCTGGATGGGGTGGTGGGGGAGGAGCAGGACGAAGACGAGGAGGTGGAGAACGAGCAGGAGGAGGAGGAGAGGATGATGAGGGGTTAGGATGAAGGGAGGAGAAGTGGAAAGGAGGAGAAATACTAAATATGCACCTGATTGCACTTGTACGATGTAGGGAATTTATGTAACGAAAAAATTTACATTATTTTTGTCCCTCCCCCCGAATTCCACGAAACTTACTCAAATGCTTAATAGTAGGTCGACCGATGATAAATACTGCAAACTCTTCAGCACTTAAATGTTTAGGTGTAGTCGAAGGGTAAAAGCAATAACGCGCCTAGCCTTTAAATGTGGGGGCAAAGTAGGCCTGGCAGTTTTATATTGAAAAACCTTCGCCTAAAGAGGATAGCGACTAAACTCGAATTTCACGAGGTATTCACTTTGAAAGTTTAGGCCGTATGTGATGGAGAATGGGCGGTAAAAAGAGTGAAAAAGGGGAGTAAGTGGGAAGCGAAATGCAATACTCCCGCGCACGTTTTACTACTCATAAAACCACGACCTGGTTCGAATTTGATGGCCGTTAAGTCGACGCTAAGTCTATTTACTTTGTAGCGTTTGATAGTCTCGAGACGTTCAGGTCTTCGCAATATATGGCCGAGACTTAGTCAAAGTCGGAATGATTTTTCAAAACCAAGTCCTCCCTATACGAGGAAAGGAAACGACGCTTGGGCTTTAGATCGGGCGATATACTCGAGTGAAGACTCGAATCGGAAAAAACTTCTTGAACTGCGGGTTTTATCCGTTCAGGAGATATGTATATGACCGATAACAATTTTTAATTTATTAACGTAATTGTTTCTCCGAAGGGTGAACTATGAAACTACGCAAATTATAGATAGTCGTAGAGACGCCCGAAAACGCTATAAAAACTCTCATCATCCAGGAATTTTCGGCATTAATGGGTTCTAAACAAAAAAAAAAGTAATTTTGGTCAAGGTTTTTTGTTTGATTTTTTACCTTATAGCGTAGAATTTCAGCCATTAAAAAAATTTTCCCATCGTAGGTTGATAATTTTCATTTTGAAACAGACCAACCCCATACCTGTACCTTTTATAATGGGAGAGCTACGATTTTTCAAAGTTTGCCTAGTTTTGTAAATCAGGGACAAATTATCTCAAGTATCTTCAAATAAGAATGAATTAATGTCTCAAAGTCAAATATGGAAAACCGTTTTTCTTGCGATCATGTTGCATTGCCCAGTCCACGTTCTACAATCTGACCAAAATTGGTAAAAACTTAAGAAAATTATGGTTCTCTCATTTTGAAAGATACAGGTTTGCGATTGGTCTTATTCGGCGCAAAAAAATCTCCCTAAAAGACACCTTTATAAAATTTCTCATCGGCTGTAGTTTTTAGATGGGTATTTTTTAGATGGAAAAATATGCCAAAAACGTACTTTTTAAAAAAAAAAAACGTCTTAGCAGCCGTTTAGATTTTTTGTGGGTTAGACCCCAAGTAGTTTATATATTAGGGACCAGCAAAAAATGTCCTACAGAAAGAGAGTTATTGTGGTCTTTTTGGTAATCTGGACGATTCTATGAAATTTTTGAACTGGTAAAAAGGAAAATCGCCAATAACCCAAAATTCGAACGTCACCTGAAAACTGGCTCGGATTCACCACCCTAAAAAACCGATGGATTTTGGATCCTACGTCATTCTTCCATCCCTGAAATGATGCAGGGTTCGAAGTGGTGTGAACGAGGGTCGCTTTTTCCAGACACTGTTTCACCAAGGGGTGGGTGGCAACGTTGAGCTCGAGCCGCAAACGCAGGGGAAGACCGAGAACAATAGAAATTGTCTGTTTGAGCTATCAGGAGCCTCGAACCGAGCAAGAGCTTTCCTCATTTGCTGATACCACCCACGCCTGTCTCCCTTTGGTACATACCTAAAAGCAAGGAGCAATAGCGGTGTAATAGTAAGCATAATAGTGAATATAGGCGTCGAATGGGTAGTACCTGTTTTAATTAAATAAAAATTCTCGACAGAAATTCGAAAAAATTGGAAAAATAAATGGGATGCGCGTTTATTGCAACTTTTCTACCCTCAGTTCATGGGTAGTTTTTGAAAATCTTGAAAACTTAATTTAGGTATGTAAATGTATCTAACACTGACTTGTCACCGAGCATAATGAACCAAATTGTGGTACATTATTCAATAATAGGTAACCCATTTTAATCGCCCGTTTTATTACTTTTTCCTTAAAAATATTTTTATTTAACGGATGTCAAAGCAACATTATGTCAATTTGTTATTTGGATGCACGGTTACCTGTATACTTGAATAGGAATGGAAACTATAAGAATACAATCCAATTTCGAGAATTCCTATTTAATTACCTATAAAATAACATTAGACTAGTTTCCAAGATAGGTAGGTGATGAATAGAAATTAAACAAGTTGATAACACACTTTTTATTTGCAATGTTTTTAATTTATTTTGTTAGCATTTTATTTATTATTATATTATTATTTATTATGTTCTTGCTAGCAGAGCCATAAAAATTATAGTTTGAGAGCCATCAGCCGTTGCATGTACCCTCACATGCTGAAACCTCAGAGCTGTGGTGGAACAATGAAGCTGGAGTCCCCCCGACCTGCTCAAATTGGTGCCTATGCGTCACCCAATTTTCTCACTTTTGGTTCAGATGAAGAAAACCTTTCCACAGTCGGGTTTTAGTCGAACAACTCAAATTCCGGAAGGGAATCGCCTTAAACCCTTCAATACAGAATATTTCGCCCTGTACGCCTCCAAGCCCTACAGCACGAATTTGGAACCTCATTTTAAATTTTCGGACATGGTAGGGATGAGTCTGTCGAGGATTTATATGGACCTTTTATGCGCTCAATTAAGACATCCTTTCGACTGCTGGGACCAGAGACCCAATTGAGGAGCATGGGATCTTGGGCGAGTAATGAGGATGACCGTTTAACCACTTATTCCTTCTTCTTCATCTCCGTCTCGAGTGTGAAGAGTATGGACGAAGGATTCAAGATGAGCTGAACTGATCTCTTGATACCTTCTCAGGGCGTTCTCCTCGTGTCTATTAGAATCTTGGGAGATGATCAGGATGGACTCCATTACAATATGGCAATGATGTCTCGTTGATTGAAATGGTCACAAGGGGAGACATAGCAGCTCTTTCGTATGCTAACGATTCGTCTCGAACGCTGATGAGACACTTTGGCTACTGTGGGTAATAACATTTATTTACCCATTCAATGCGTAAAAACTGTTCTTCCGGTGAAGTTGCAGGGAGGAAATCTATTACGAAGATATTTCCGTTTTGGTGTTTTATCATAAAAGCATCCGGGTCATTCTCACAGAAAGCGTGCAGCCAAAAATACGAAAACCATTCGATCGCGTTGAAAAAATTCAGAGATGCTCTCCCCAACATTTGTGTCTCGAATTTTGAAGTTTTTGAATAGTAAGGGGTCCTTGATTCCGCCCAACTCTTCCCTTCTGAACATTTCTGAAAAAAATGTTAACCTCGTCAATGTTGAGAAATAACTCGAACATGAACGTGGGTCATCAGATCGGGGGGTTCAAAAGAGGTCATCAGGCGACTCGGTTCTCGGGAACCCATTATTGGATGGATAAGCAAAGGTGTCAACCTCACAGCGAGAGCTGGCGATTTCTCTTCCTCGATGTATCATTATCAATCGGGGATCATCGTCCAATTAAAAGGAGTTTAATGAGGTCACAGCAGCTAAGTGGCTTAATGAGTTGTCCTCTGCGGCTCATTACGACTCCCAACGGCCAGGAGGGTCCGACGATTTCGAGGTTCTGATCCCAACGCGTTCCATAGTCTTCATGGGTAAGAGCTTCATGGGTAATTAGGGTAAGAGGACCAGTTATTGGCCATTTAAGGGTGTTTCTCGCCGTCATGTACTAAAATTACATTCGGTTGCGTTCTTTTTTCGATTTTTGGAGGGTAAACATTTCAGGAATGCGATCCGATACCAATTTTCCAGAATTTTGGGTCCAAATTGTTGGTTTTTAGGTTTTTTGGTATAAGTTCTTTGTACCGGTTATAAGGCCACGTGTTCCTATTATTGGCCACCCACGATCTGTGCTTTTCCCCCAGTATCATATCCTTACCCGCGATCAATCTGTTTGTGGCAACACTGGAGAAATGATCGATTTTCGATGGAAAAAATAGTTTATTCTTGACTCGCGTTTTATTAATGAACATTGAAATTACTCCATGCATTTCTAGAGTTTAAAAAATGAAAAAATCCATAACGCCGATCGAAGCCAGTATCATATCCTTACCCGCGATCGATCTGTTTGTGGCAACATTGGAGAAATGATCGATTTTCGATGGAAAAAAATCGTTTATTCTTGACTCGCGTTTTATTAATGAAAATTGAAATAGCTCCATGCATTTCTAGAGATAAAAAAATGAAAAAATCCATAACGCCGATCGCAGCCAGTATCATATCCTTACCCGCGATCGATCTGTTAGTGGCAACATTGGAGAAATAATCGATTTTCGATGGAAAAAAATCGTTTATTCTTGACTCGCGTTTTATTAATGAACATTGAAATTACTCCATGCATTTCTGGAGATTAAAAAATAAAAAAATCCATAACGCCGATCGAAGCCAGTATCATATCCTTACCCGCGATCGATCTGTTAGTGGCAACATTGGAGAAATGATCGATTTTCGATGGAAAAAAATCGTTTATTCTTGACTCGCGTTTCATTAATAAAAATCGAAATAGTCCATGCACTTCTTAAGTTAAAAAAAGATCCTTAACGTCGACTGGACTGTATAGAAAACATCAATGGGTAAAGTCGAAAGCAAAACTACTGTTGCCATCATCCTCCGCCAAGTCTCGTCCGTCTCTTTTTAATATAAAGTCGGAAGAAAAAAAGAAAACAATTACTCGCCCGTCTATTGTCCATGTGCAGGTTACAAGTGGGTTATAATTGCGCCAGCTCAAGTCGCCATGAGGTAATTACAGAGAATCTTTTTAAAGAGCTTCCGCTGCAGTTGGCTGGCCAATAGGACTCCGCTCTCATTGTTCGTCTTGCGCACTTGTCTGGCTGGAAAACAGTTTTTGTTCATTGTTGTTTTATGTTCGCTTCCCGTGAAAAAAACACGAGAGGAAAACCAAGCGAAGGATGCGCGCGCAATACAATAATTATCGATAAGAGTGAAAACGGCCCGTTACGCTGTTTTGACACAAGAGCTCCGGTAAGAGAGTAAATTCCAAGAAGTGTGAGCACGCAGTTCATGGCCCGCAGGACTGCAGGATTATCATTTTCACGCTAAAATACCAGGCTTGCAGTTTTTAACAGGCGTTTTCAGAAATTATCCAGTGCAAGCAAATCGTTGGTTTCCTGCTAACATTTCTTGGTGTTTCTCTGTTTTCGAAAATAATAATCGTTCCATTTATCCGCGGTAGACACATTTTTGCCTATCGCCGTTTTTCTTTTCCCCTCATCAATTAATCACATTGAGATTAAAAAAAAAAACTGCAAAATCTATGGGAATAATGTACGAAAATGTTTATTCCTTCAGAAGGAGTGCATTTTCATCGAGCTTTTCGCCTATTCCTCGCCTGTTCCATATCCATGCAGAATCCTAAGATTCGTCCTCTCCGTTCACCATTTTTCACATGATTCCCGCGGTATTCCCGTTCTCGTTTTAGCAATGCGAGAACATTCCGAGAACGCCGAACATCCGTGGATACTGGCGAACATCGAAAACGTGAATAGCCTACTGGTTTCTTATGATATTGAAATTGGGAGACCTCAGTGCGGAGGTTCGGAATAATCAGAATTTCCGGTAAATGTGAAAAATTGCAAAATAAGGCTGAAATGGCGTGCAGAAATACAATAGCCAATTTCACGAATTCAAAGTGCATCTTTTTACATCTTTTACCACTGAGCATTAGCTATTATTGGCGCATAACGGATTCCAGAGCGCCAGCAATATAAATTCTGTAGAAAACCCCCAAAAAATTACCATTTTCCATCAGTTACCTCTGCTGAGAAAAGTTGCAAGGATTCAACTCCCTATCCTGACGGTTGGAAAGGACACAGTTATATCGCTATACTAACCTTATGGTATGAGAAAAGCGAAGTAATATCCTGGTTTTTTCTAATGGCCCTCGCCGACTCATAATACGCCGCTGGCTGTTTGGCAAGGAACACATTTGGTGTAAGAAAGTTATCATGAAGTTAGGTGGCACCGGTACCGTTACGCCCGTGGAAAGGGGGAGAATCTTTCGAAACGTGGGAAAAATCCAGTAATTCCCTACCGAATTAAGACGAGAGTCGGCCTTAATGTCGCAACGCGTCGCTGGTAAATCACGCTTACAACTGGGTCGTTGAACCAAGGTTTCTTCAACTTCTTCATCCAACCGCCGTTATTTTTGGACATTTCGGCATTTCGCATTTAAAGTGAATTGCGCAGGGAAAGACGTTTACCTCAATTTCTTTATGAAATTATTTGAAAATGCAGATTTTTGAGACTACACACTAATTGTTCAAAAGGGAAGATACCGGCAGAACGCCAATAATTGAGATTGGTAACAATCAAAATTTGAACTATATATTTAATAGTTTATTTCATTTTTGGCATACCTAAATACCCCATGCTGTTGGCATACCCCATTTAAACCAGTGGCGCATATATAACTCACAATACTTCCATATTTTGATAAATTATGTTAGTAACACGTTTGTTTTGCAGCGTATGCGGGTGTATAGCATAATTTCTATGCGGCACAACTTCGAAAAATTATTCCCCGGCGCAGCGTAATATTTTTTCGACGGAGGAATGACGATGGTAGACGCTGTGCCGCGTAGACGTTGTGCCGCGTAGACGCTGTGCCGCGTAGACGCTGTGCCGCGTAGACGCTGTGCCGCGTAGACGCTGTGCCGCGTAGACGCTGTGCCGCGTAGACGCTGTGCCGTGTAGACGCTGTGCCGCGTAGATGCTGTGCCGCATAGACGCTGTGCTGAGCTCCCACGTAAGCAACCGTTCGCTGAATTTCTTAGTTTTTCCATAATTGTCGGTACCATCGAACCAGTTTCGCACCGACTCACTCTATCGATAGACGACCACGCAACCAGATGAGACCCGAGCAACCAGATGAGTCCGGAGCAACTTCATTAGCTCCACTTTCTTCATTGTGACAGGTTTGAAGAAAAATTATAACAATTAGGGAGCCATTAAGGCCTTCGCGGCATCGTAAATAACCGGGTCCTGCTGTAAGGGGATGTATGTTGGATAAGGGGAGGGGGGTCCCTCCTCGAGTCCGGGGCATAACTTTTAATTAAAGCCTCATAAATTAGAGATATAATCCACACCTGACGCTCCTAGGTCACGAACCTCTTCTTCGACCCTTGGGCCGACGGACTTGCAAGATTTTCAACTGTTGTCCATTGAAGAAGTGTACGAACACATTTTCAGTGTACGAAAAAATCCGTACGATTAAGCATAGAGTGCTCGAGATTGATAAAAGTTGTAGTCGGGCCAGTTCGAGAGATAACACACGGAAAATCCATCTAGGAATAGTTTCAAGAAACGCTAAAAGCGACACGTAAACTATGAAGGCGAGATGGGTAATAATGTTTCTATGCACCATTTCGTTGATTTTACATATTTTGATAATCGTACGCATTTTTAGATTTCAAAGGTTTCATAAGGTTCTAAAAATTCGGTTCGATCAGTCAAATCCTGGACTAGTCCTGGACGAGTCTCGAATAGAAAACGAAAACACAACTCAAACTGAAAATCAAACTCGAACTGAAAATAAAACTCAATCTGAAGGTGGAACTAGAAATCAACCTCAAACTGAAACAGGAACTGCAGATGAAACTCAAAGTCAAACTCAAACTTAAACTCAATTACAAAGTAAGGCTGAAAATGAAAGACAACCTTGAACTGAAATTCGCACCCAAACTGAAAATAAACTCCAACTCAAACTGAAATTGAAACGCAAACTGAAGTTGAAACTCAAAGTCAAACTCAAACTTATACCCGACGTTAAACTCAAACTGAAAATGAACTTCAGCTCAAAGTCAGACTCAAACTGAAACTCGACCTGAACATGAAACTCAAAGTCGAACTCGAACTTAGACTCAATGTCAAACTCAAACTGAAAATGAAACAACCTCAAACTGAAATTAAAGCTCGAACTGAAAATGAACTTCAACTCAAAGTCAAACTTGAACTGAAACTCGAACTGAAAATGAAACTCAAACCGAAGATGAAACTTGAAATCAAAGTCAAACTCAAATTTAATGTCAACCTCAAACCGAAAATGAACTTCAACTCAAAGTCAAACTCGAACTGCAAATGAAACTCAAACTGAAGATGAAACATAAAGTCAAACTTAGAGTCAGTGTCAACCTCAACTGAATATGAACTTCAACTCAAAGTCAAACTCAAACTAAAACTCGAACTTTTGAGTTGAAGTTAACAGTTTGAGGTGGACGTTGAATTCAAGTTTGAGCTTGACTTTGAGTTTCATTTTCAGTTCGCTATTCAGTTCGAGTTTGACTTTGAGGTGAAGTTCATTTTCAGTTTGAGTTTCATGTTAGTTTGTGTTTGACATTGAGTTCGAGTTTGAGATTCATTCTCAGTTTGAGTTTGACATTAAGTTCAAGTTTGACTTTAATTTACATCTACGGTTTGAGTTTTTATAGGCAGTTCAAGTTTGACTTTGAGTTCAGTTTCATTTTCAGTTCGAGTTATAATTTCAGTTTGAGATTGAGTTTCATTTGCTGTTTGAGTTTGACATTGAGTCGAAGTTCAAGTTTGACTTCCAGTTTCATATTCAGGTCGAGTTTCAGTTTAAGTTGAAGTGCATTTTCAGTTTGAGTTTCATGTTCAGTTTGAGTTCCATTTGCAGTTCGAGTTTCAGTTCAAGTTTGACTTTGAGTTTCAGTTTCATTTTCAGTTTGTGTTCGAATTTCAGTTTGATGTTGACTTTCATATTCAGTTTGAGTTCAAGTTTGACTTTAAGTTTCATCTTCAGTTTGAGTTTCATTTGCAGTTCGAGTTTCATTTCATGTTTGACTTTGAGTTGAAGTTCATTTTCAGTTCGAGTTTTAATTTCAGTTCGAGGTAGAGTTTCATTTTCAGTTTAAGTTTGACGTTGAGTCTAAGTTTGAGTTTGACTTTGAGTTTCATCTTCAGGTCGAGTTTCAGCTTGAGTTTGACTTTGAGTTGAAGTTCATTTTCAGTTTGAGATTTAATTTCAGTTTGAGGTTGAGTTTCATTCCCGGTTTGAGTTTCATTTTTCGTTTGAGGTTGAGTTTCATTTTCAGTTTGGGTTTGACTTCGCGGAGTCCACGAGAAACTACAATTCAACTAGCTGGAAAATCAATATCTTCTCCCAACATCCCGTTCTAATCTACGGATTTAAGGCCCTAAATTGTTGCGCTCGGGGTTATTTTTCCGTTCATAAATTCACCAGAACGGCAATGCAATTTTGTGCGAATGCAATCGGAAACTTTTTCGCCGAGTAATTTCGCAGTCTTGCTTAATGAATTAAAACGACAGACCAGCAAACATACCAACGTGAAGAATTATTATTCGCCGGAAAAAAAACTCAACACCGCTGGGACCCATTAGCAAAACAAATTGTTAAAAAATTAAAAGCAATGAATCAGTCTTTGCACGAATGTGTTTCTCGTTGTACGCGAATTTCCGAGTGTAGGATGGCCAAGGGCGGTGAATTGCGGATGGCGATCACATAGGAGCAATTAATCGCTTGATAGCCAAGGCTTGGGCACCGTGCCTAATAACAATTATTTATGTTCGGTCATTAAGGCACCTCTTGGAACCTTCATTAAAACAAAATTAATGGCCTTCGCGTAGTTTGTTTCAGCCGGGATGGGGCCGAACAGAAAAAAACAGTTGGTTGGTCCTGAATATTGCTGCAATTAATTTCTTCGAAAGTAAACCTCGCTGACGTTTGAGGTGCGGCTGCGGGAAAGTATCACTTGTTGACTCGGATTGGTGAGATGAGGAGCCTATGGTGATATGATTTTCAAGGGATGTTTTGCAGCATTCGGAATCCTGAGATTCCAGATTTGTTGTTGTCATTGGCGTTTTGTTGTATATGAATCATTGCCTCCACTGATGCGTTATTGAAATTTGATTTTTACAAACCATAGCTGGCCCAAACGAATCTTTCCTTTTGATGTTCCACTAAAAGGCCGACTGTCAAGTGAAATTTCCAGGTTCGAAAGTTCGAATCAATGCGACTGTAGCGAGTGAGAGATTCGAGTTAAAATTAGAAGCGTTCATAATGCCGTAAGTGCCGCTGTTTTAGTGGTGTTGGTAATTCCAGTAGTCGGCCACGTCGGTGTTGGTGTGCGTGATGTGGACGAGGGAAAGGGGTTTTTAGTCCTACTGTAAACATGCCAGGCTGGGAGCCTTGCGAGAGATTCCCTTTTGATTTATAGTTTACAACTCGGATGTAATTATTTTTGGACGCCTCGAACGCCGAGAAGTGAACTCGCGAGATGAACAAATCGATTTTTCTTCCATGCCAAGCAATTATAAATTTTAGATTCTCCTAGCTTCAGATATAGAGTCAACATTTACGTGTTAGCAGGTTTTTTAATACTAGAACCGAGATCTCACGCCCTACCACCACCACCACCACCCCCACTTCACCCCTACCATCACCACCACACTACCACCATTACCGCCACCACCATTACCATCGCCACCATTACCATCACCCCCACCATCTCCACCACCACCCCCCACTTCACCAAACTACCACCATTACCATCACCACCAACACCACCCACTTCACCACCACCACCAACACCAACCACTTCACCACCACCACCAACACCACCTACTTCAACACCACCACCACCAACACCACACAACCATCACAACCACCACTTCATCAACCCCCACCACTACCACAACCAAACAACCACCACCACAACCACCACCACCACCACCACCAATTCATATCCACAACCACCACCGCACGACCTCCGACACCACCAACACCACCACCACCACCACCATTTCACAACCACCACCACCACCACCACCACCACCATTTCACAACCACCAACACCACCACCATTACCACCACCACCACCACCACCACCACCACCACCACCACCACCACCACCACCACCACCACCACCACCACCAACACCACCAACACCACCACCACCACCACCACCACCATTTCAATACAATACAATACAATACAATACTCTTTATTGAACATCAGGAAGGCAAATTACAGTTGGAAGAATGCTCCCCAAGACACTAGGTCGCGCGGGGAGGGTGTGTGAAAAGTTACAATGTGATAAAGGTACTTATATGGTAGAAAAATCAGAAAATTACATGAATAAAATATAAAGAAAAATACACTTCAAGAAGATAGTTTGTTCAAACTATGTAGCCAGTGTGTCCGTAGCAATATTGAAATATCTGACACTCTAGTGAATAGGTAGGAGGGAAGGGAAGGGAAATGAAGGATTCTAGGGGCTTAAGGCAGGGGTTTATTTGATCTTTCGCAATTTATTATATACTTCTTCACCTTTTCATTCAGTTTTTTAATCGAAATGTCCCCAAACTTTTCCTTTTCCTCGGTAACGTATGGTAGCATCTTATTAAATATTTCTGGCAGCTGATAGGTTGACTGGACTCTACCATGGTCATGGTCAACCCTGGGCAGAGCCAGTCTTAGATATTTGCCTCTCCTGGTCAGTCTGCTGGACTCCTGCCTATCTATCGTGTACCTATGCAGATTTTTGGCTACCCACATGAAGCTTGCCTGGTAGTACAACCCCTCGAAGCCCTGGATCAGCCCACTTTGGTCCCCTTTCTGGATTCCGACGATCTTCTGGCTGAGGCGTAGCACGCTGAATAGCCTCCTTGTCACCGAGACAAACGTACCACCATAGTGGATTATCCCGTACCTCAGCGTTGCGAGGAAAATAGCTTGGTATAGTCTAATCCGCGCTTCGAGATCCAGCATTGGCTTCAGGATTCTTAGTCCGTATACAAGTCTCGACAGCCTTGACCTCAGCAAATCTACGTGCTGTCCCCAGGTAAGGCGATTGTCCACTGTCATGCCCAGGTATCTTGCCGATTCGCTTTCCCTCACAACAGGACAAGTGCATGGGCTGGGCCCACCACACTCCGCCCTGTGAATGACGACCGCAATCTCCTTCGGCAAGTGCAATGAGGTGTAACGAAAGTGAATGAGTTTACTTTTTTCTGCGTTCAGCACCAATTTATTCTTCATAAACCATGCCGAGACCTCTCGCATGTCCCGCTCGACCTGACTGACCAGGTTTGTCACTGAGTCCGAACGCCAAACCAGAGCAGTGTCGTCGGCAAAACAGAAGAACTTTCCCTGAATCTCTACGTCGCAGATGTCGTTAAGATATATAAGGAACAAAATCGGTGCAAGTGTGCTGCCCTGCGGAACCCCATGCCTCACAGGCTCAGGTTGGCTCAACCTCTCCCCTAATTTTACCGATTGGCGTCTTCCTGTAAGGAACGAACCAAACCATCGACCCGGAGCATCTCTGACCCCGGCCAAGAGGAGCTTTGTGAGCAGCAGGTCTACATTCACCAGGTCAAACGCTTTTGCTAGATCGAGGTACAGGGCCCCGACCCTGCGCCGGCTCTCTAGCCCCATGACTATTGACTGGACATGCTCCGCCACCGCATGGTCCGTCGATTTTCCCTCCAGGAACCCAAACTGGCTCGATGAGAAGAAATCCATTGCATTGAGAAACTCCAGGAGTTGACGTTTTACAACCCTCTCAATTATCTTCGACAGAACACACAGCAGGCTGATTGGTCGGTAGTTGCGCATTTCATTCTTTGGTCCGTTTTTGTAAATTGGGACAACCACTCCAGCCTTCAAAGTTTCCGGGAAGTATCCCTCAGCCAGTGATTCATTTATCAATGACGTAAGCGGTGGCACAACGTGGTCGACTATCGATTTCATGTCTTCAGCTGTCCAGCCGTCGTGGCCTGAACTTTTCTTGTTTTTTAAACTCCGAATGACGCCGATCACCTCCCGTTCACTAACCTTTTTCCACCCCATTCGCTCTTCTCTCCATGCCGGGGCTAAGGGGTCCAACGCTTTAGCCTGATGAGGCGTAACATTTTGAAGCAGCGTCTCTGCAATTCCCGTATAGTACCGATTAAAATGATTGGCTATCAACTCCTCATTCCCGGCTACTTCCACCTCGTTTTCATTCAGCCTTATCATTTTGATTTGGGTTTCTTTCTCTGCCTTAGTTAATGAATTCACCGTCTTCCAGAAGATTTTAGGATCATTCTCGCAGCCCTCAAATTTTGATCTGAAGTGTTCCTCCTTAGCCTTCTTTATTTTGAACGTGACTTCTTTTGCTAAGTTGCGATAGTTGCGTTCAGCCTGTGCGATCTCTGCTTCCCGTCGATTATTTTTCTTGGCATTGGTCCATTTCTTGTGCAGGTCGTTTTTCAAGCCCGTTAATTTCACCAGGTCTTGAGTGACCCACGGGTTTCTACGTCTGGTCTTAGATGTTAGATTGATGGTATACATGCTTCCTTTTCTGCATTCATCTAGAATGGACAGGAATGAGTCGAATTTAGAGCCGATTGAGTTATCTTCATCGTATACAAAGCCCCAGTTGACCCTCCGCACCAGGTCCTTGAGCCTGCCCGAGTCCACCAGTTGGAAGGACTTATTTATCGTTCGCTCCGTAGGCTTCATACTATGTATTTCAATCATTTGGCTGTAGTGATCTGTGATTTGGGTCTTCAGTGGGTTTACTTTGAAGTTACTCAGATTTCTGGTTTTGACCATCACGTGGTCTAGGCATGAGTTGCTCTCCTCTCGCGTAACTTCTTTAATCATTGTCTTGAATCCCTCAGCATGCATTAGGTCCAAATAATCGAGGGTTGCCGAATTGTTCTCATCCAAAATGTTTATATTGATGTCACCCAATATGATGGTGTTGAGTTGGCTTGCTCTTACGGTTTCTTTAAACTTATTCAAGAAGGAGTCAATAGTTTCAGAATGGCTTCTGTATACCACAAGTAAGGTTAGGTCGGCGCCTCCCTGTAGGCACTTGGGTACTCTTATTTTCAGCATTTCAGCTGATTCGTTTGACTCAACGGTATGGAAGTAATTAATGCCGGATCTAACGTAGGCCAGCACTCCGCCAGATTTGTTGTATGATCTCCCAGCAATTACCGATGAATATCCTTTGAGCTTGAAGTACTTCATGTTGTCTTCTTGGATCCAGACTTCACTCAGGAAGACAAAGTCAAAGGTATGCGGAGAACTCTCTAGGAAGACGCAGAGTTCCTCAAAGTTCCGCCTCACACTTCTAATATTCATGTGTAGCGCCTTCATGATGTAAGGCGTTTCTTTTTGGCCCCGATTTATTTATTTATTTTTAATTTACTATAATTATTTTATTTTTTATTGTTAAAGTGACGAAAAAAAAAAAAAATAATAATAATAATGCTCCTTCTGTAACTATTTATTTGTTAATTATTTACCTGTACTATTTTTACTTTATTTTTTAAATTAATTAATTTATTTATTTATTTATTTTTTTTTTTATTTGCTCAGAATACTATGTAATATGTAATGGAGAGGTAAGGGTAGGTACAGTGTAGGTGAACAGGAAGTTATTTATTTTCGTTGAGAGGTATGTTGCATATCCATAGAAGGAAAATTTAACAATAGGTAAATATTTAACAGAAATGTAAATAAGGCAAGGCAGAGCCGTTATCGTAGAGCCAGGTCTTTTCCAGGGAGCTTCTCGCCAGTCGATCAGCTCGGTTATTCAGCTATGTCCTCCAGATCACGCCGATCGCGTACCGGTATGAAGTTAGAAGCCGCGATCTTCTTCACGTAGACTTGGCCCTTCCTTGTTCTAAAAGCTTCGATTCGCCCCTCTCGTTTTAGATAGGCACACCTGCCGACTAAGTCTGCAGCCAGCTGGGATAGGTGCTCGTTCAGGTAGATCGGCGTAGGATTAGCGTCTTGGATTATGTTGTTGAGAACTGGTTTCTTCTTAAATGCTTGCGATAGTAATTCGTCCCTTTTGGTTCTGGAGGTAAATTTTACTAAAATTGGTCCAGGATAATCAGGTGAGCGGGTAGGTAAGCGGAAGGTTTCCTCAATATCCTTACTTTCCTCGATTGGTGTCTCCAAATGCAGTGCTAGATCGGTAATGACCTTCTTCAAGTTTTCGGATTCAGTTACAGGAATACCTCGGATCATCAAATTCTTCCGACGCAATTCACTGTCGATTTTCTGCGTAGTAATGGACAGCCGATCAACTTCGAACCTCAGCTCTTTGTTTTCGCTGCGCAGCTTCTTGTTGTCCTCTTCTAGTGAACCAATTTTCTTAGCCTGTGACTCGAGCTCCTTTTGCAAAGTGTCGAATTTAGAGTTTATCTGCCGGAGCTGGTCCGCTTGGTCAGCGAATTTCTGATCTAGGTATTTCACCAGTGCACTATTATTTACACCCTGGTTATCTTCCCCGTCGGGATCTGGGAATGCGAACACACTGTGGGTGTCCGAACCCTGCGACAGTATCTTTGGGCTTCCTTCCTGAGAGGAGCTTCCCTTTTTTGACTCACGATGAAGTGGACAGATCCAAAGATTTCGTTTGGTAGGTCCCCACTGGAGGTAGGTCCTCTGCGATATCGATGTACATGCGAAGTGGTAGAAGCAGTTATCGCGATCGGCGGCGCAGGTCGCGTACGAACCGTCCGCTGGCAGTTGCGTTTTACACTTCGAACAATTCATTACCAATGATCTTCCGAGCGAGTAATCGTTTGTCTCTAGCCAAGCGAAAGGCGAGTTGAATTTTGGTTTCGGATCTGCTTATTCTTTGCTGTGTGCAGCTTGACAGAGAAATAAAGGAGCGGAATCTACGGAGATGCGAATTCACAATGTGAATTTCACATAAACGAATGTTTACGAAACGTAAACACACCGCAGAAGCTCATGAACCACCATCCTTCAAGTCAGCACACAAACTGGTGGTCGAATGAGTGTTGGTCGACCATTCGAAGATCGATAACCTGGGTGCTTATCGATATAGAAGAACAAAAATTTAAGACGTAGACAGGTACGGTTTTTAATTTGAGTGGTCAGAGGTGATTCCGTCCACAATCTCGATACACGAATGATCGATTTCTGTAGCAGGTTGAACGGCGGTGGGCCCAATACCAGGATAAAAAGGTGGTATTCTGGAGACTTTTTAGATCCCGACCGAATAGCCTGGATGAGTCACAATCCCGTCACCTCCCGATTATCCACACACTGCTTTATTGAAGTTTTCAACACTTACAACTTTCTGGCTGTGGTCACATTTCAGTGTGCCGGTGAAACGCTGTGCGATAACCTGTACACGCTCAAGCCGAGGAAACTCCTATTTTCGTTAAATTTTAGAGTTTTCCTGATGAAATTTCACTGTGCAGAGTATTGTTCAGTCACTTGTGAATCGATTTGGCCCGATTGATCGCGATAAGATGATCGTTTTTCACATTTATTAATCAAAATGCTGGGAGACGATGTACACGCTACAAGACACACACACACACACCGATTTCACAACCCCATTTCACAACCACCAACACCACCACCACCACCACCATTTCACAACCACCACCACCACCACCACCATTTCACAACCACCACCACCACCACCACTTCATCAACCCCCACCACTACCACAACCAACACCACCACCACCACCACCACCACCACCACCACCACCACCACCACCACCACCACCACCACCACCACCACCACCACCACCACCACCACCACCACCACCACCACCACCGCAACCACCACCACCACCACCCCCATTTCACAACCACCACAACAACACTAACACCATTTTCATCATCACCACCACCACCTCCACCACCACCATCACCACCACCACCATACTCCCACTGTCACCACCAAATCCACCTCCACTACCATCACCACCACCACCACCACCACCACAACCATCACCCCCACCACTTCATCAACCCCCACCACCACCACTACACAACCTCCACCACCACCACCACCACCTCCACCACCACCACCACCACCGCCACCACCACCACCACCACCGCCGCCACCACCACCACTGCCACCACCACCACTGCCACCACCACCACCACCACCACCACCACCACCACCACCACACCACCACCATTTCACAACCACCAACACCACCACCACCATCCCCATTTCATAACCACTACCACCACCACACTACCACCATTTTCCACCGTACTCCCACTGTCACCACCAAATCCACCTCCACCACCATCACCACCCACATCACCACCACCACCATCAACTCCACACAACCATCGCCCCCACCACTTCATCAACCCCCACCACCACCACCACTACACAACCTCCACCACCAGCACCACTGTTGATTGGCGGATATGCGAATTGAATGAAGCCGTATATTTCTATTTCTATTCTATATTTCTATTCTTCCTTTTCCGCAAACTGTGAATCTTCCATTTCGAAGAACGATGGGTCAGAATCCTTCGGAAATCCCATTTTCCCATTTGAGGTGATTAATTCGGCCGTAGATCATCCGAAGACGCCGGCGTATGCGACAGAGCTTTCATACAGTGTCGCCCTTACGCGTTTTCGATACTCCCCTCCGATGAGTTTAAGCAAACATAGTAAATCCTTCGAGATGTGCCACCGGCCGGGCAATCTAAAATGAGCAGAACTACAAATCAACCGCGGTCGGGTTTCTAGTAAAACGTTCGACGTTGTTGAACCTTTCTAGGGGTGGAAGTGCGGTGTATGTGTACGGAGGCCTTCACCAAAATATAAATATAGACACCATTTCCGAAGCTTCGGACTCCCGAGTCCCCACTTTGGTTTTATTATTCGTATCCTTCAGAAATAGATCCGAACTCGGTCGGCTCTGGGATTGTAAAGGTTGCGGTTCGGAAGAGAGACTTAGGCATATTGGAAGCCCTCAGAGGCCGCATCAGGTCGTAAAACCCGTAAATACGAAAAGTCGAAATTAGGCGTTTACCTCGGCACAAGTCGCTACGTGTGCTTACATAGCATGTAATACATACATAATTTCAAAGAATGCATCCTTGTCAAAACGATAGCCATAAAAATTGCAGAGATTATTTAGTAGATATCAATTTACTATTTAGAAGTATGTAATTTTAAAAGAAGCTGTCAATTTTTCCATTAGTCTGAACTTCCAGCAAGGTACACGTCAAAAACAGAAGATGCACACCCTCTCCCAAAAACCCCCTCCAATCCCCTAGAACAGTTAGTAAACATTGTTGCGTTAAAAAATACATAAATTATTTCTTCTTAATAGATAATGGAATTGTCTGCAATAAATAAACTCTCAACAACTCTTTCTACTACGCCAGCTCCTGTAGAAACATTCACATAGAATCTAAAATTAAAATTTGAAATTTTCGAAAATCTTCGCAACGTTGAGAAAACATTCAACAAAACGCGAATTTTATTCCGTGTAACATATTTCACAGTTCGACCTCCACCCTGGGGTTGAAATCGCTTCAGATGTAGCATATTCACTAAAAATAGATAGATCGTAAAAGTCGATTTTAAACTTGGGAAAATATCGGTCCCATTAGATTGGAAACAATACTCGAGAGGGCGATCGTAAATATTCTCACATCGTTCCAACTTAAGAACTTTATAGTTTTCCTCATGTTTCGCCGTTCTGACACTGGCCCTGCCATCTTCGTGATAGTCAGATTAGAAGCAGAACCGGAGACCCGCCATTAAATCATTTCTCGTATTATGCGCCGTCAAATCGGTAAACAGAGCGAAGTTAGTAACGGTAAATGTGGTCGGTCGGATCGAGCATCCGTTTCGTCTTTTTCTGATTCGACGAAGGAAAACTGACATCGGGGGTATTTCGGTTTACATTGGGGGGAAGAGCGACGCCAAAAAAGGCAGCGAGTTGAAAGCAACTTGGAGTATTTAAGCCTCGTCTAACTGACAAATATTGTTTCCGTGATCGCGTGGAAATTCCTCGGCTCGCCGTAAGTCACAAAACGAAAATGCTTTCCATGTTAAACCGAGAGGGGGGCATGGGCGCAAAGCGAAGAAGACAATGACAGAAGGAAGGCCTTCTAATTCGGTCTGAGTTGGGGAAAAAGGACGTACACGCTAGATCTGATTAATTCTGATATCGTGATGGCCCCTGTGTTTGGGGGCTGACTGATAATTGTCTCTAACGTTGAAACACACGGTAACTTTGTGCTTGTTCTTTATAAGGGGGTTGAGGCTTTTTAGTTCCGTATCGCCGAACGGAACGACCGACGTCTTATGATGCCAACCACCGTCTGGTACATCGGTTTATTAACCAAATGAATAATGGCCGTCGTGGCTAATCTTTTATGCGCTTTTCCGTTCAAATTGAGGATATTAAATAGAGCTTTATGCTCATTAGGGCCAGTTCCAGAACGAGGGTAATGATGGTTTTAGAGCCCATGGTATCGTAGGGCCAATTTCACCTTCGATTGAAACCTAGTTTTTCCTTGATCTTGATGTTGTATCCGTATCTTAACACAAACGACACCGTGACATCGAAACGGTTCATTATGCCTGGGCTTTCAAAGTTGGTGAAATCCGCTCTAAGTCAAAATATTTCGGCGATCAGATCATGTCTTGAGGATTCAGATGGCATCTGCACGAGCCAAAGTTAGGAAAAAATGATTTTTTAAGAAAGAGATCATTCGAAATCTGTCCGAAATCGTGCCTGCCTGCTTTTACCCAAATCAGCGAGAAATTCATCAGGGCCGGTAAAATATAATGTCCGGTTTAAAGCGAGAACGAATCGCTCCATGGACACTCTGAGGACAGCAAGCTCGAATAGCCAGGATGCAATAAAACTTAATGAATCATCCTGACGGATACTCACTTGGACTAATGCGACGGGACAGAATTGAATCTGGAGTGTCACTTGTCAGCCAGATTATCCGACAAGAGAAAGTGGCGAAGGGAGGGGGTTTACATTGGAAAACTACTTCAGATTAGACGGTTTGTCCACTAACGGACGTTTAATCTCATTTAAAAAGAGCCCATGCCTTCGGATGGTGGTCGATTCTTAAAGCCTAATCGAGGTCTCAATTACCAATCGTGGACTGCCGTTTACTCGTTGGCTAATCGTTATAAAAAGGATGTGTCCAATGACGGACGCCACAAAAGGGAGACGCGAGCTGAGGAGAAGGGCATTGTCAACCAGTTAACACTTAAGAGCCGTCGTCCAAGGTCTTTAATTAGGCGACCAGAAGATTCTTCGAGAGGAGTCGCAGAAGTGGGATTTCAGAAAAAAATCTCAGCCGATAAATTGGAAGGAGCAAAAATCAGGGTGGGGAGGTAAGCGCCATAGTCTCAAAACCTCCGGAGGTGCAAGCCGCTTTAATTTAAAAATAAATAAGTAAATAAACCAGGCGCATACGCCTATGATACTCAAACCCTTTCCTCCACCACCACACCGCCTCCCTTCGTCCTGCTCCTCCTCCTTCTTCTTCATCACCTCCTCCTTACCGTCTTCATCCTGCTCTTCCTCTTCGTCCTTCTCCTCCTCCGCTTCGTCCTGCTCCTCCTCCTCCTCGTCCTCCTCCACTTCGTCCTGCTCCTCCTGCTTTTCCGGCCATATTCATGGCCATATGGAATGCGATTTCACAATATGCAATCCTACCTATGATTTCTCTACGATTAGTTCAGAATCGAATTCGACCATTGCATTCGTGGCAGAGCGGATCATGATTATGTTAAGTAGTATACCTACCCTATTGGCGAGTCTGCTGAATTATTAAACCGTCTGCGTTTCAATCAGCCCAGAAGACAAAGCGGCGTCGTTCATTTGGAACCGATACGTATTCGTCTCCTTTTCCGAAAAGGATCCACCGCTCAGACCGACGAGGGGGACGATAAAATTTAATATGCTAACAAGCCATTGAGCCTTGAGCACCAAAGGCTCAGGTTGAGGCTAGTTGAATATCAAAATTGGCCGTTTATATTCAACCAGTTTGGCGACAACGTGTGATATACAATAAACAACTCGGGCCGGACTCAAAATCAACCCCAAGCCCTCAAGTGTGGATTGTGTAGAACTGAGACGGGGCACAAGAAGTGCTTTTGTTTTCCAGGTTGCAGAGGATAACAAGAGCTGAATAACAATCGGAACCTGGCTCGCTCATTGTCGGAATCTCCAACTCAGAACGAATATATTAACATAATTCCCAACTGCGCCGTTTTATACGACTCGATGCTTTTTTCTACAAGGGAAATGAAGACGATTTGTCTTTATGTAACTGTATCCCCGGTCTGAAGACGTCGGAACGCGGGCGGCATTAATTCCTTTTCGAGGGTTTTGTTTAAGCCGCGGGTCCCATTTGAGTCACCAATTTCGAGTCTCGGTGCTTTGGGGAATTATAATAACTTGAAAAGTTAGCGAGGGCTTCCCACTCGGTGTACCAAATTGAGCACAGCTACGTTGGTAGGGCGTTGCTAGAAGAAATATTGGAAAAATCGACGTCCGTGGGAATGGATGACGAATTTTTTGCTAAATTTTTTCTCAATCAACCCCCAAAAAAGATAATTTTGAAAAACTATCTCGATCGTAACTTCAACTCACCGATACGCCTCATTACCATAGTAACAAGCCTAATTTCAATTCGAGGGTTATTTAACCGGCCAAGCGTATGGCGAAAAGGATGTACGCTATTTGTCAAAGTGTGAACCAAGCCCCTCCCACCTCTCCGGGAGATTATCAGTAATGGAAACGTTTGCCGATGGTAATTAACAATGGAAGGAAGAAGCTACCGGCCCGTAATTAACTTCCACTCCTCAATTTCCAGTTATGCGCACACGCTAGACTGAACACTTGGGAGGAGGCGAGCAATTAAACCATTAAAGGCAACTAGTGTCTATCTTTTATTTTGGATCCCGACGCTAAACAGACGGAGATAAGATCGAGGCCTGATAAAAGGAAGACTCACTTGTTACAAGGTGTAAAGTGCAGCTCTTTAGGCGGATATCAACCGTTAAATTTAATTACCGCTTTAACGTGGGCTGGAACACGATAATAATGGGCAAAATACTAGAGCAACGCTTGTTTCGGCCAGTGCTAGTCATGGTGTTGTTGTTGTTGTTGTTGGTGCTGTTTTTGTTGTTGATGGCGGTGGTGGTGTTCTATTTGTTGGAGGTGGTGGTGTTGTTGTTGGTATTGCCATAGTTGTTTTTGTTGTTGCTATGTTGTTGTCGTTGTTGTTGTTGTTGTTGTTGTTGTTGTTGTTGTTGTTGATGGTGATGGTTGTGGAGGAGGTGGTAGTGTTTGTGATGCTGTTTTTGGTGGTGGTCGTGGTACCTCTGCTTCTGTCGCTGTTGCTGTTGTTGTTGGTGGTAGAGGTGGTGGTGTTATTGTTGCTGCTTTTTGTGTTGTTGATGGCGGTGTTGGTGTTGTTGTTGGTATTAAAATTGTTGTTTTTGTTGTTGTTGTTGTTGTTGTTGGTGGTGGTGGTGGTTGTGGTGTGGTTGTTGCTACTGGTGTTTTTGTTGTTGTTGTTGTTGTTCTTGTTGTTGTTGTTGTTGTTGGTCGTGGTGGTGGTGTTTGTGGAAAAGGTGGTGGTGTTTGTGTTGGTTTTGTTGTTTTTTGTGGTAGTGGTGCCTCTGCTTCTGTCGCTGTTGCTGTGTTGTTGTTGTTGGTACTGTTTTTGTCAATGATGGCGGTGGTGGTGTTGCATTTGTTGGAGGTGGTGCTGTTGTTTTTGGTATTGAAAATGTTGTATTTGTTGTTTTTTTTATGGTGTTGTAGTTGTTGCTGGTGGCAGTGGTGTTGCTGTTGTTTTGGTGCTGGTGGTGGTGGTGGTGCTTCTGCTTCTGTCGTCGTTGTTTTTTTCTGGTTTTGTTGTTGTTGTTGTTGTTGTTGTTTTCTGGTTTTGTTGTTGTTGTTGTTGTTGTTTTCTGGTTTTGTTGTTGTTGTTGTTTTTTTCTGGTTTTGTTGTTGTTGTTGTTGTTGTTTTCTGGTTTTGACGTTGTTGTTGTTTTCTGGTTTTGTTGTTGCTGTTGGTGATGGTGGTGTTGGGAAGAGAACGAGATCATCGGTGGCAGATGAAAGGCCACTTCACGCAATTCAGGATGCCTATCAGTCGAAAAGACTTCCCTCCAGAGTCCAGAATGTTTCTTGGGCCCACGGAAATTTTCAATCGCATCTCTCGGCCCAGATTATTTTCCGAAAATTTCTCGCTTCCCGTTTTCTCTTTTTACCGGGGAAAAAAACGCTATTAGAAACTTAGCGACACTGATTAGGACAACCGAGATGATCACGATGCTCGTGATCCGCCGCTGATTTTCTTCTTTAGCGACACGTGGAGATTCTTTTCTTCTCGTTACCGCTAACCGACGACGACACAAGTCGGTTGATGTGTACGTACGTAAACGTCACGCACACTCAATCCACAATAGTGCGGCGGGAGAGGAAAAAATACTCGCATTTAATTGGTCGTCGGCCTCCGGAGAGAAATAAAAGAGCCAACTATTGCGGGCCCGGTTAAAAAGATCCCGCAACCGCCATTGTGTTTCTGCGCCGTTGCAAGTACGTTTAATTGGACGGAAAATTCCCGTCGGACTTGGAATGAGCCCGCGATTTTTGGCACGAAGGTCCGATTTCATACGTGTTTTCCGTCCTTTTTCATCACGTTCGTGGGCCGGCCGAATTAACAGAAGAAAACCGAGTGGAAAATGTCCGAGTGGAAGAATTATCTTTGAGGTCGGACGAAAATGGCGGGTAATTGATGATTAAAATAATTCGTCGAAATTATGAATACGAGGGCCTCGTGGAAGGAGTTTTCATGGATCGGCTCATCGTTCGGCTAATTTCCGACATTTTCCCGTCCCTCGAATTTCGTATAATTTCCGAAGCCGGTGATGACGTTGGCCTTGCCTGCTGCCGGGTATTAACGTGCGGAAAGAAGTTGCAATCATGGGAAAACCATGGGGCTCGTTTTCAGCTGGATTCTTATCTTGGTTTTTCTTTTGTCTATTATTCAATTTTAACTCTATTAAATCAAGATTTTACTAAGATAAAAATTTTAAAAAATCAAAATTTTAAAGGAAGATGCATTGCGAATATTCTCAACAGAACGATTTTTATTTCTCTTCCAATTTTCTGTCATTTTTGTTACAATACGGAATTATTAATTAACTGTATAATGATACACATTCCTTTCTCCGGCGGAGATCGTTCCACGTCCGATGAAGTTCCCAATGCCCCAATTGGGGGACATTAGGTATAATCTGACTATGCAAATCCACCTGGTTGATTTTTACTTCCATATTTACAGAGTAAATGGAAGTATTGTGATCGTCCTAAAATCGAGAATCGGAACGGAGCTTCAGAAAAAACTTTTTCTTATACACATTTACTCAGAATCACTTCCCGAACAAGTGTCTGTGTGTCCGTGTGTCCGTTAGTCCGTTAGTCCGTCAGTGGTCATTTACAAAAATGACCATAACTCCCTCAATTCTCAACTTTTTTTCAATTTTCTTGAACTGAAATGTGCGTCTCGGTAAGACCTAACACCTTGTTTAATCGGAATTTGGATAACGCACAGTACTTCCGGTATATTTGCATTTTTAGTGTTTTCTATTTTATTTTTTTCCGGCCGCAAAAATGAACCGATTTGAGCGTTCTTGGTCTTAAAATCTTTGTTTTACCTTGCAGAATATGTGGATATTTTTCACATTCCGAAAATGTGGCGTTTTTTCATTTTGGGCGAATTTTAAAATTTTAATAGTGAATTTTCTGATATTTTTGGCGTAAACACCCTTAAAAGCAGTCAAAATATGATCAAATTGTGTCTCAATTTTACGTTTCAAAATATGGAAGTATTGTGTGTTATCTACGCACCACTGGTTTGTGTAAAATATTCATATCATGAACTCAACGGTCATCATCCAATGTGAAAAGTGTCTATTATAGTTTTACCCAGAATCCATGACAAAACAACCTCATCCCTCGAGGGTAACAAAAATATAACACTATCTTTATCGTTTGTTTTCGCCATCAATAATAATCCGGTCGTGCCAGATTCGATAAATTTATCCATCCCTCGAGCATTGAGAAATATTCGAGCTGCTCGCGGTCGTAAAACAAACCGCGCATTTCGTCCGCAATATCTCGGGGCGAACTTATTTTCACCGTGTTTCGCTAATTTATACGTGTTAAATACTCGAATAAAACTGTTCGCGAAGTTGGCTCAACTCATCAGTCGATGGTGCGAGTCCGTGGAACATTTGGCTCGATTTAGTGTACGGGGTGCATCGGAAAATAATTCTTCGAGCCTCGGATCTGGGTCATCGTAGGCTAACTTGGGGTTGATGACTTCATTTTGACATTGTTCATTTTCCAGCTATAACACCAACAAAAAATTTAAAAAAAAGTTTATTCATTTTTTATTTTTACCTATTTTTTGCTAATTTTTATTTTGTTGCATAAAAAATAATATACATCTGTAGCCTTTCCGTAGTAGGTATCAATTACTGAGAGGTTAAAGTCATCATTTATCAATAATAAATTTGAATTATCTGCAGGAACCAATGATTTTCGGGAAAAATGTCGAACATTAAAAACAAATTTTGTTTTTGCTGTGAATGTCTGGACGCCGAAAAATGGTTGCTCTTGATTCAGGAGTCTAAAAGTCACCAATTTGTTTACAAGACAAGCAAAAACTAGCTCTTCTTATTTCCAAGCCTCTGCCCCAAAAAAGTTGAATTTTTTATGCGTGCAGAAATATTTATCGCGATTATTTTTTGCATCAATCTGAAAATTCAACTGCAATATTTATAAATCTTACAGGCTGCATAACATTTTATCCTCAAATTCCGTTCAACCGTGTTCTAACAAAAACGATGTATGAATTGTTCGAAAACAAGATACAAGCCCATTCAATGTGTACTTTTATACCCCGGTTGGCCCGTGGCAGACTATGAATTATGCATTTTATAAATTAAATCTTCCTTCGCTGCAATAGGCAACGAGACATCCTGAGTTTCCCTCCGTACGTTTCGGTCGAAAAAAGTTTTTTTCCTTTTTTTCGCCCTCAACTCTTGCTGAGCCAAAGGTTGTTGCTACCCACTCGGGCTATAAACTAAGTGCGTCCTACGCTAACTAGCGAGGAGGGGAGGGGAGATGTTTTAATTTGTCTTACCGTGTAAAAAATAAATTAAAACGACTACTCGAAAAAAAGCAGGAAAGACCACCAAATATTGATGATCGATTTTCGTCGAAAATGTATTTTGAAATCGCCGGACCAAAACATGTTATTAAACATTCCGGGCAAATTCCCCATGCGGACAAATCCGGGAAGAATACTGAACGAATTCTACGCTCACGTTATCGCCTTCAAAATCGGACATTTTTGAAAAAAGAGTGCCTCGGTACCCACCAAAACGAAATATGTTGATAAAGCGTTCAACACCGAAATGGCGCGTTATGGTTGCAATAGGGTTGCCTTGGGTCTCTGATGAATTGACATTGTGAGCATTGTGAAAAAGTACAAAATTCTTTTTTGGTATCTCTACTGAGTTTCGCTATGTATAGCCTAATTGTATAGCCTAATTCGTATAACCCTACCAAAATGCGAGACGAAGGCTGAGGAAACGGGCCAATCCGCATGACATCCGGCTTATCATCATGTATCCTGCTGTTGTTGTTCGTCTTGGATAATACCACTAAATCTCCACCCACCACAATTCATCAGAGCGAACAAAAGAAAATGGAGCCTTGTTCATCTTTTCTTTGCAATCGAGCCCAATTATTACGAACAGTTTAGTCAGCTGAAGGCGATTGCGATACTCGCGTTTCTATTGTGCAATCCGACCTCACCTATTCGAGTCGGACTGTTCAGGCCTGGCTCGTATGCGTGTACTGCGCATGTGTGATAGTTTAGGAGAGGCATCTAGGTTGGGAACTAACTATACTATAGGTACCTATAGCAGAACCTGGTTACACGGCTCATTACATCCACTGTTAGTCCGGAGCCGGTACCTAAATGCGCTATTTACCATGCAATTATCAAGACGAGGAACCTCATTATCTCGTGTCCTTCCTTCTCATTCCATGTTAATTGTGCCTCGCATTAACAAAAACGGGAGCGGTGCCCGGCAGCCTGTTAATGGCCGCCTGTTCTCAATAACATCGTGATTCTTCTCCTTTTCGGGCGCCCTGATAGTGTGAACGTGAGCCATTGTTATCAGCGATCAATGCTAAATGCATCCAACCATTATTCGGTTCCGCTGCATTATGATGGCATTAGCGAGAGCCCGGGGGAGCGGCCGATGCAATTATCGCCAGGCGATGACTCGTATGCAATCTTGCACAATTCAAATACTTGTTTATGCCTTTGTTGTTGCTGTTGCTCCTGCTGTTCTGCCGTCCTAAGTTAAAACGTCCTATCTCAGTTTTTTGCGTTCTGAGAAAAACGCGGTTAAGTGAGATTGTTTGCACCGTCCACGTTTTTAACCCTAGCTATTTGGAATTTTCACGATAGCTCCTTGACATCACCCCCCAACTTTGTCAGTTGTCAACAAACCTCAATATTAAACCAGCAGGTAGAAATTATCAATTGAAGTGCAAGAAGTCGAAGATAGGACTTTGTTGTTGTTGTTCGTTTTCTTGTCGTGTGCCTTAGGCCACGTACGACATTGGTTTTTATACCTAGGATAGGACTTTTTAACCTAGTAGTAGTAGTTTTTGGAACTCAGTATTCGAAGATGAATATCTTGCCCACATCCATGACAGACACAGCTTTGCTACTCACTAGGCCAGAAAGTCCTAACTCCTTTATTTGAGACCTCCTTTATTTGACTTAGGACGATTTATTCTAGCACAAGTTACTGAATTTTTTCAGTTATACAAGGTCAAAGTGTCCTAACTTTCTGCTACTTAGGACTTTTTAGCCTAGGACTACCAAGTTAGGACTTTCTGTTCTTGGATGGATGCGGAAATTGACAAAAGTGAGATAGGACAAAGCCATTTTTCAGTCCTTTCCAATGAAGATAGGACTTTCTAACCTGGCCCATCAGACGCGTCATGTCAAAATCTATACAATCACGTCCTTAACTCAAAAAACGAAAAAAATGAGATAGGACGTTTTAACTAAGGACGGCAGTGTTGTTGTTGGAGAAAAGTCGATGTTGGTGGAGTTGTTGATTTTTATGTTGTTATCAGTGTTGTTGTTGTCGCTGGTGCTGCTGCTGTTGCTTTTGTATTTATTATGACTCTGATCACCTTAAACACAGCAAAAAAGCATCTTGTTTTGGTTGCTGTTGTGGTTATTGTTTTTGCTGTTGTTGCTGCAGAAACGTCGATCTTGGTGGAGTTGTTGGTTTTTATGTTGTTGTATAGTGTTTTTGTCTAATGTTGATTTCTAGTGAGGGAGGTTGTTGTTATCAGTGTTGTTGTTGTTGTCGCTGGTGCTGCTGCTGCTGTTGCTTTGGGATTTCTTATAACTCTGATCACCTTAAACACAGCAAAAAAGCATCTTGTTGTTTTGGTTGTTGTTGTGGTTATTGTTTTTGTTGGTGTTGTTGCAGAAACGGTGATGTTGGTGGAGTTCCTTTTTGATTTTGATGTTGTTGTCGCTCTTGTTGTATGGTGTTTTTATGTAATGTTGTTGTTTAAAGATGGGATTGTTGTTGTCAATGTTGATGTATGGTGTATTTGTCTAACATTTTGGTCAAGTGACAGGGGTTTTTGTTGTTACTGCCGCGGTTGTTGTTGTTGCCGCTGTTGCTACTATTTTTGTTGCTGTTGCTGTTGAAGTAAGGGGTTTTGCTGCTGTTTTTATTGTTTTTGTTTTTGCTCTGCTCAATTATCGCCAGGCGATGACTCGTATGCAATCTTGCACAATTCAAATAGTTGTTTATGCCTTTGTTGTTGCTGTTGCTCCTGCTGTTGTTGTTGCAGAAACGTCAGTGTTGGTTGACTTGTTGATTTTCATGTTGTTGTCGTTGTTGTTGTATGGGGTTTTTGTCTAATGTTGTTTTCTAGTGAGGGAGGTTGTTGTTATCAGTGTTGTTGTTGTCGCTGGTGCTGCTGCTGCTGTTGCTTTGGGATTTCTTATAACTCTGATCACCTTAAACACAGCAAAAAAGCATCTTGTTTTGGTTGTTGTTGTGGTTATTGTTTTTGTTGGTGTTGTTGCAGAAACGATGATGTTGGTGGAGTTCCTTTTTGATTTTGATGTTGTTGTTGCTCTTGTTGTTATGTAATGTTGTCTAATGATGGGATTGTTGTTGTTGTTGATGTTGTTTTGTTGTTGTCGCTCTTGTTGTATGGTGTTGTTATGTAATGTTGTTGTCTAAAGATGGGATTGTTGTTGTTGTTGTTGTTGATGTTGTTTTTGTTGTTGTTGTATGGTGGATTCGTCTAATATTTTGGTCTAGTGATAGGGGTTGTTGTTGTTACTATCACTGTTGTTGTTATTGTATGGTGTTGTCACTCTTGTGTTGTTGCTATGGTGTTGTTTTGTTGTTGTCGCTCTTGTTGTATGGTGTTGTTATGTAATGTTGTTGTCTAAAGATGGGATTGTTGTTGTTGTTGTTGTATGGTGGATTCGTCTAATATTTTGGTCTAGTGATAGGGGTTGTTGTTGTTGTTGTTACTATCGCTGTTGTTGTTGTTGTTGTTGTTGCTGCTGTTGTTGTTTTTGTTGTTGCTGTTGTTGTAACTGTTGAAGTAAGGGGTTTTGCTGCTGTTTTTATTGTTTTTGTTGTAGCTTAGCTGCAATGTTGATGCTATGTCACCCTGCTTCATCCGACCGGACTTGCGAGTCATCCGCCGCGGTTTCTACATCTTTTGATCGGCCGACCAACTCTTGAGGCCGCTAATGCTCCGTCAGAAGACATTGGAAAATGCCGGCCGTCATCTTGGGTCCCAGGCGAGTTTTCATCTTGACTGTGTGCCGTGTGAAGGGAACATTGTGGCCATCTTCATTAGAAAAGGCTTGCGTGAGGCCGAGTAGTTGCTTGGCCCCTCCTGCCACTAATGAACAGCAAGTAACTAATGCTCTGCCTCCTCCACTCTACACGCCGAACTGCACCACTTCCTTTTCCTTCTATTTTTCTAGGTTCCACGTGACGTCCACGTCTAAATAGTCTCCGTGGGGGCGAAAGAATAAAGCGTATCATGTCGGTGGCAGTTAAGGAAGTCGGCGCCGGGGTGGGGCTGGCAGACGTCTAATGAACTAAATTAAGATCAATAGCTCGCATAAAGGGGAGGCAAGGGTTGAGAGAATGCTTTACGTATAACCTATCGGCATTATCTAATTTTAACCTAATGAATTACCATGTCATAATCTTCGGCCCTTAGGCCGGAAAGTGAAGGATTATTCGTGTTTTCAGGCTGCGCTGAGGGTTAAAGTGCTAATATCTTTGAATTACAGCGAAGGTACATCGAAATTCATGATAAAAATCATCATTGAAATTGGCTGCAATAAAATTTCGATACAAAAATGGCGAATTGCTATGCTATCTACAACCAACGATAGGTATACATGCGCTAAAAAACGCACAGCGATGCATTTTGAGATCTACAAAATAGAAAAAAAATAATTATTAGAGTAACGTATTAATATACCTAGGTATTTATATTAAAGAGAAAAACGCTGCTAAGTAGATCAGTGGCATGTGCACATCAGTTTTTGGTGTAGCCGAAGAACTCTGCAAATTTTGCACAGGGGTTCATTTTTCGATTGCAAAGACAAATCTTACGATATATAGGTTCTCCTCAAACACGGAATTTAGTTGTTATTATTCTAGAATTTCAGTATAAATTGTTGTTCTAGATGGGGATTTGAAAAAACGTTTTTTCAACCCGGCAAAAAATAATCATCCTCTTTGCTTGGTCCTCCTTGCTTGACCTACCTATCTATCTTTTCAACGCAGCGCGTCGTTAATTTTTGTTGAAATCATCATTTAATCTATTCTTATTTACCTACGTAACTAACAGAATAATAATAATTATTAAATTCTCTGAATAATTAAATAAATTTATTTATTATTATTATTTATATATTATTTTATAATTAAATAAAATTTATAATAATTAACTTAAAAATGCGTCAAGAATGCCTCAGAACCATTGTTGAAGCTTGACTCGCTCTCACGTTGCCAAGCGCAACTGGCCTAGTGTGAGTGCGTCACTTTGTTGGTGTCATAGGCTAGTGGTCGTAAGTAGATCAATCAACTGTATCTGCCGAGTTCCCAACTTTTTCCAATTTTTGTTTTGCTGATTTGTGTAATTCGACCAAATTCTTTAAATTGAAGATATTGGGAGGACAGAAGTTTTTGTGGGGATTCCAACGAGTGGAAAACGAATTTTGTGGCTCGAGTAGTTTTCGAGTTATTAAGAATTGTAGAAATTTTGAAAAACTCAAAAATGTCTCACTAAAACTGCAATAAATCCTGAACGGTTGGAGCTACCGGCGTGGCGATGGTCTCATTCGATTCAGCATAGAAAAATCTATAGAAAATGATGCGTCACATGCCTATGTTTCAAATTTCCAGAAAAACACGAATTTTTTCCCACTTCAACAGCTGTTTTACTGGCCTTAAAATTAAGGTAGGGTTCTGTCGAGATGTTAGGACCAACTAGATACGGAACTTGATTTTTGGTAAAAATTTCAAAATTTTTCGATAACTCCTTCCCCCTGAAAAACCCCGGACGGCGGACGGCGTACGGCGGACGGCGGACGGCGGACGGTGGACGGCGGACGGCGGACGGCGGACGGACAAAAAATTTTTATTGCAGATTCGGATTCTACACCCCTTGAAACGTAAACCAACAAATTTTGAGGGGGTGTTAAAATTTTTTTTTTTCCTGACCGATTACAAAGGTTCATTTCTATAGAAAAATGAACCAAAAGTAGCTACTCACTGAGATTTATCCATAGGTAGAAGTTTTCAGGTCTAACTAAATAAAACCGTTTTTATAAAAAATCATTTGCCCGTGAGAATCATTGGACAGGTCCTTCGTAATTGATATACCAAAACTAATTACTGCCGCCATTAACGTGTAGATTGTAGTGTAAAAAGACGTTTACAAAGCGGCCTCGTGTAGTACATCTTCGCAATGGTAGAAATATGAACCTCGGTGAATTCGGGATCGAGTTTTTCATACATTTTTTGGACGCACGAGGGGCTGGTTAACCGCTGTCGAGATTTATTATGACAGTTGGGGTGTAGTATAGAGACATGACTTCATACAATTATTTCCCTCACAATGGTCCCGGTGTCGGATGCAAAGTGAGTTTTTCTAGTGTTATGACTATTTATCCAAGTCAGCGGAGATCGGAGGCATGAAAATCGCTTTGAAAATGTCTACATTAATACTGTCAAAGCGATGAAATACCGACGAAATTCGTCGAAAAAATAAAAAAAGTATCAACGGTCCTCCAAATAGCGTTCGGAACTGGTTTCAAGTTTAAATGCATCTGGTACTGCATTAGAAATGCTGGTATTTGAAGGAGACTCAATAGGTACATGAAACGTTTTGGGGTAACGTTTCTGTAAAACCAACATACGCCGTAATGATCGAGAAAATAGATGACAGCTGAGAAATATATCTGACAATAATAGCTAATAAAACCATTTTGACGTTTTTGGACTCAAAATATAGATTTTCTGACAATTAATCATTTTTCTGAATAATTTTATGGGAAAATTTAGCAATAATTGCTTAAATAAAACTTAATAAATACTTAAATTATTTAAGTATTTTCCTCCTTAATAAAACAGAGTCGTAAATTGCATATAAACTTAATAATCGGGATTAGGGGTCGTAGTGTGTCTGAATTTAAAATAGGTTGATTTTTGGACTCAATTTCACTTTTGTCGCTATGAAATTCGATTGGCATTCGTGTATAGTTTTTGTGGAAATAATTTTTATCCGTTTTTTAT
Organism: Nesidiocoris tenuis; assembly: GCA_036186465.1. Taxonomy (NCBI): domain Eukaryota; kingdom Metazoa; phylum Arthropoda; class Insecta; order Hemiptera; family Miridae; genus Nesidiocoris; species Nesidiocoris tenuis. The sequence continues at coordinate 5,133,630 of AP028923.1, forward strand.
TTCGATGGATACTCATTTTCGTTCAGCATTAATTGGTACTCGAGTTGTCCTTTCGAAAAGGAGCAGAGCATCACGAAAAAGGAGAGATTAATCTCAGCCAGTTTTATCGGGTCATCTTCCTTCTGTGGTTCATTCACATGGAAATAAGAAGCGTGTCCGGACTACGACGTGCCAACTTAAACTCGAGAATCGAATGGAGGGGATAGAGACAGGGATAATTCTCTCTCAGCCCTGAAAAGTGGGGAGGGATTTATTAGGGCGACATCAGAAATTACTGGTACGTGCTCGTGAATAAATAAACAATCTCGAAATTGACACTGACCTTCATCCACCTTTTTGTATTTTTCGTTCCAAATAATTGACCTGGGTTTTGGTTCAGGAAAGTTGGAAATTCAAACATATTCCAAACCTTTAGGTTTCTGCAGGAGTATAATTTACAATGAAATTTGTAGCCTGTGAACTTATGATAAAAGCCACTAAGTGCATACAAAATAATTAATAAATAAGACTGAAATGAAAACAATCATGCAACTCTCGGATTTGGCCGAATTTTTCCGCGATTTTATATTTATTTTATGGGAACTTTAACCGCCTCTCCAACGATACCCTCATTTTTTTTATCACCCCAAAATTCAAGGAACTTATAGCCTTAAGAAACGTATGGCCATTTTACTGAAAAAAGTCAAAAACATAAAAAAAACTTAGCGCCAAAAAATTAAATTTTCATATGGGCTCAAAAAAAAAATTTGTGGGTTATTCAACAGCCTTTCTTCTTCGTGTACTTTCTCCAAAATTCAAGGAACGTAACGCCATTTTACTGAGAAAAGACAAAAACATAAAAAAGTCCCAAAAAAATAAATTTTCATTTTTTCTCAACAAAAACATTTTTTATGAGAAATTTAACCTCCTTTCCAACGGTGTTTTCACGGTTTTTCCAACTTTTTTATGAAAGACTGTCCTCGGAGAAACTTATGGTCAATTTTGAGTTTTTGGTATCGTTGGATTTTGCTGTATGTTAGCAGGGTAGAAGTTCGTTAGGATTTTTCCAAAAGGCCAACCCAACAACCATAAAACCGGACGCGGAAGTAACCGTTGGTTCGCTAATGAAATGATGGAAACAATGACACGGAACTTGTCCGTTCGAATTTCCATGGGAAGATTCCAGGGTCAATGGGAGAAAATTAAAAATTGTTTTTTCATCCGTGAGACAATAGTAGAACTGGGAGATGAGACAAAAGTCCGAAACCGGTTCTGACCCTTGGCCGGCACTTGTCTGCCCTCAGGATAGAAGATCCAGGGTGTCCTGGTGGACAATAGTCTTCAGCCAACGGACAGCCAAAGGGTTGGCCAAGTTTCCCATGAAGGGTGCCTTGTCTTTCTGGTCATTACTGCAAGGGATGAGCTAGAAACCTGTTTCTAGACTATCGATGAGGGTTGGCTATAGGGGTTGCTAGCCGGCACCTGCAGGCCCGCAGTCGTTAACCATAATTTTTACCAAAAATTGCCTCTTTTTTAAGGATATTACTTTGTCATGAAGTGTCAATATTTTGACGCCCCATTTCATTGCCATCTCAAGAAAAGCTGTTCTAGGATCGGAAATTGTTTCCTGATGATGCCAAATCAGCAAAAGCGCTTGGGAGTATAGAACTAAGAGATAAAGTCCCCCCCTCTACCTTTACCTTAAACATCTCATCAATAACAATTTTAAGAAATAATGTAAGATTTGGGTCTGTCCCATATTCATTTTCCAGGAAAATTCGAAATTTTCTGACCAGCCATGTCATAGGGAACGGATTTTTTCTTGCGCGATTAGAAAAGGTGTAATTAGTGTTGAATAGGTAGCGAACCGAAAATAATCTTAATGGTATTAACATTTTTTCCAAGAATTAGGACGAAATTCCCGAAAAAAATAAGTTCGGCGGACGGTGGACGGCGGGCGCTGGACGGCGAACGGCGGGCGCTGGACGGTGGACGGTGGACGATGGACGGCGGACGGAGGACGGCGGACAGCGGACGGCGGACGGCGGACGGTGGACGGCGGACGGTGGACGGCGGGCGCTGGACGGCGGACGCTGGACGGCGGGCGCTGGACGGCGGACGGACGGATATTTTTTTATTGCAGATTCAGATTCTACACCCTTTGATACGTAAACCATTAAATTTTAAGGGTAGGTAGAAAAGAATTTTCTTGGGCGACTACATTGGTTTATTATTGAATAAACAAAATACATAAACCTAAAAACCTAATAAACAAAAAACATTCTTATTGACTGCACATTGCTAATGTCCCATCCTAATGACGAGTAGTTCACGAAATTTATTCCAAATGCCAGCGGGCACACGAAAATCGGCAAAAAACTAGTTTCAGTGCACCCTCGGCCAGAAAGCCGCCCACGGCCATTGATTCGAATTACACCGGTCGTGTAACGGTCACAATTAACGCCACCGAAATTACGTAACGTCCATTTCAACACCTTATTAGCATTAGTTTGGTCCTCGTCCTATTTACGAGTGCAACAAGGGGGGAGTCGGCGGAGAATAGAAAACGACCAACGGTCAAGCTCGGTGTCCTACGGGAGGGGTCAGTGTGCAAATGACCCATAGTTAAGGTGACCAGATATCCAAAATTCAAAAGCGGGACGCTACGAAATGAACAATAGGTATAGGTATTTGTATATATAATAGGTAGGTATATCAAAGTTGGTATAAAAATGAATATCAAGTGTATTAAATTATAACGAATCAATAAAAAAAGACACAGAATAGGTAGGAACCACACCAAAATAATTATTGACTTTGAACTCGAAGTCGACTTTGATCTCGAAGTTGTGTTTGAACTCGAAGTTGAGTTTGAACTCGAAGTTGAGTTTGATCTCGAAGTTCATTTTTACCTCGAAGTTGACATTGATCTCGAAGTTGAGTTTGAACTCGAAGTTGACATTGATCTCGAAGTTGACTTTGATCTCAAAGTTGACGTTGATCTCGAAGTTGAGTTTGAACTCGAAGTTGAAATTGATCTCGAAGTTGGGTTTGATCTTGAAGTTGAGTTTGAACTCGAAGTTGACATTGATCTCGAAGTTGACTTTGATCTCAAAGTTGACGTTGATCTGAAAGTTGAGTTTGATCTTGAAGTTGACATTGATCTTGAAGTTGAGTTCGATCTCGAAGTTGACTTTGATCTCAAAGTTGACGTTGATCTGAAAGTTGAGTATGATCTTGAAGTTGACTTTGATCTCAAAGTTGACGTTGATCTCGAAGTTGAGTTTTCACTCGAAGTTGACTTTGATCTCGAAGTTGAGTTTGATCTCAAAGTTGACGTTGATCCCAAAGTTGAGTTTTATCTCGAAGTTGAGTTTGATCTCAAAGTTGACATTGATCTTGAAGTTGAGTTTGATCTCGAAGTTGAGTTTGATCTCGAAGTTGACTTTGATCTCGAAGTTGATCTTGAACTCGAAGTTGACATTGATCTCGAAGTTGAGTTTGATCTCAAAGTTGACGTTGATCTCAAAGTTGAGTTTGAACTCGAAGTTGAGTTTGATCTCGAAGATGACTTTGATCTCGAAGTTGATTTTGATCTCGAAGTAGACTTTGATCGCGAAGTCGACTTTGATCTCGAAGTTGACATTGATCTCGATCCAAATCGGGACTGTCCCGCCCAACGCTGGACGTCTGGTCACCTTACCCGTAGTCCTCCAATAAAACTAAAAGGGGCCTGGTTTGCTACGGAATCAATTCATGATTCGATCAATTTGAAATTTTTATTGATGAACAAGATTTATTTTTCTCTTTGAATAGTTTTTGATCAATTTTCCATGTTACTGGAACAAAATATAGAACCGAAATTTCGGTTTTTTATGGAATTTTTTCCCAAGTGAAGGACCTTAAAATGTCCTCTGTAAAAATCAATTTGTTTTCTTTTTCCTGAAAAGCTGTCAAATGTTTGATGTGCTATGATGGTTCTCAATCGACGATGTGGAAGTATTGTGTGTTATCTACGCACCGCTGGCCGATGGCCATCTACGATAATGGCTAAGGACTGTATTATTTGTATTATTTGGACTGTGTTATTTGGTCGACGTTCATCTAACGTTTACGATATTTTCGTACTTCGCTAATCAGCAGCAGTCACGTGGGCAGGTTATCGGAGGCGAGGTTATATTATGGTTTACCAAGCAGGGCCGGTGGAGGGGGCAGTTAGCTGAGTACGTGCTCCAGGCTCCGGATCCCTTGATTACAGCGGACATTACTGGCTCCGGCTCCCGGTTGCTCTAATTGCGAAAAGGTCTGGAATTATTTCATTGCTTGCCTCGGCCGATAATTGGCTCGCCCAATGGCTGATATGGCCCGAGGCATGCGAGCTTGGGGAGGAAAATCGACGGATAACCTCAGAAGTCCAATTCGTCGATAGCTTTCCCGGCTCAAAAATTTCCCAAGTTAACAAAAAAATAAATTGAGACGGCCGTAAAAATTTCCTAAAATTGTAATATTCCTGAAAATGCCTGAAATCAATTTACGGGTTTTTGAAGTGTAGGCAAATAACCTGGAATAATTATTTGGAATAGAAGTTAGTCGAACACACCCGAGATTTTTTTTTCAAATTTGTGTTGACATTTATAAAATTTTTAATATAGGTATTTGGAATGGTCCAAAAATGTTTGAAAACGTATGAAGTGCACACTTTCTGAGAATTTTGCATATGAGTGCTAGAAAAGTCCTAGGTTTGTGTATCTACGATTCAAAATGAGATAGGAAATTGAGAATTTCAGAAAATAGTATTTTCATTATGCCAAAAATGTAACATTTTTCAGAAAATTTGAAAAATGCAAAACATTTCAAAAACGCACAAAAAATCTGAGCCTCAGACTCTGAGGTGCCTAAAAATGCGAATGAAATTCAGAATGCAAATAAATTAGAATAAAATGTGAAATGTATTTTTTATTGCATTATGTGTAAAAGAATGTTTCTAAATTCCTTTTTCTCTGCATAAGAAATTAAAAAAAAAAAACATGGATTTGATGCGTTTTTGAATTTTATAATGTGAATAAAATTCGATATGAAAGGATGCTATTAAACGTTTCTGTTTCTCTTGTTTTGAAAATAATGAAAAATGTTGAACGTCAAAATTTTGAATTCCGGTGTAACCCCTCTGTTTTTCATAAGGTCGGATCGGAGCGTGCGCCAAATTTCCGAACTGTTGAACACGGCGCAATGTCATCTTCACACCGAAGGGTCCGCGGACTGTGAGAGCCGGTGTAGCCCTTCGCATAAATTTATTTCCGAGAGAAAAAAACCAAAAGGACCCCCGAAAAAATCGCCCCGCTTCGAGCTTACGAAATTCGAAGGGTCGCAGGAACAGGTTGGGCGAGTTTCTTGACCGATTGTCTTTTGACTAGAAAGAAGACTCACCCTCCTTTTGGAGATGATCCCTTTTCTTCGAATCTCCCTTGGCCCAGGTGCCTTTTTTGGGGGTCATAAATGAAAATAGTGACGTGCTCTTTAGAAAATGACCACACGAAATGCAACAGTAACGTTCGAGTCGGGCCTTGAAAAATATCGTTAGGCAACCGTCATTAAACACCGTTAAACTTCTCTTTTGCAATAAAAAAAACCAGTTGTTATAACATTTGAGAGGTTGAGCTAAGATTGCAGTACGTACGTATCATTTGAACGAAATAAAATATTTTTCCCCGGTTACTAGTTGAGTTTCAATTCTTCCAATTTGCGTGTCAGTATACAAGAGAAAATTTTAAAAATAAAAAACAAGTGTGGCATCCGTGGCGAGGGAGAAGGACATTTCTCTGGGAAGCCGAATAGTTACCTATCGTTTGGCTTCTTCCGTCAACGTGCGCGTGACTCTAGACATTCAGTATTTTTGCCGTCCTCGTGTCTCATTCTTCACTTCGAGTCATACGCGCCTTTCGTTCGATCTTAAATTTGTTCCGACTTACGTCCAAGTAAATACGTATAATATACTTTATTATATTATAATTCTAATATATATTTTTCGGCAAGCTTCGTCGCCTCTGCGTAACTTTCGAACGCGCTCATTAAAACGTTATTTCCACGTCGCATTTTTCTATGTACCTTTCCCACACAACAATTAATTTTTCACTCGGAGCATTGATTAGCAATCAATTTTAGCAATTTAATTTTAGAGCGATTAATTTACTCGGTCTTGCATCTTCAAAATTTAAAAAAATACAATATGGAAGAGTTATTATTTTGAAAAATTTATAAAAATATTAATTTCACACTCTCCTTCCACGTCTTCTCTCATTTTGAAAAACCGATGCCACTATACTCGCAATTATCCCTCTTCTCACATTCTTTCATCTGTTTATGGACTGTTTACCGAATACAATGACTTCTCGATACAAACGTGCAATTAATAGCCAACCTGTACACATAGGAGGGTCATCTTCAACAGCTGTTTTCCTTTTTATCCATTATTCGCTCCTTTTCCTATCAAATGTCCGCGGCGGTGATCCTGAAGGTTGCGGTTTCTTTCATTTACCCTTCCTCCCTTGTTGTGTGACCAGCTGCCGTTGCTGTTGTTTTCAACGGACTATGTCGTATTGGACATCCGGAAAAGAAAACCTTGATACCTTTCTGTAGTATTCCTGGGAATATCACGTTTTTTAGTTGAAAATTTGTTGTTAATTTGCTATTCATAAAAAAGTTGGTTCATCCCCATAATTAAAAAAAAAAAAAAAAGACAGAAACCCCCCCCCCCCGTCTTGCCAATAACGCAGGGGACTAGAAAGTACAAAATCGAAATTCTTAAAACCAATTTTTTTTTTTTTTTTTTTTTTTGAGGACGATTCTTTTACTTGAACTAAAGACTCCGATTTCGAAGAGGGATGCGTAAGGAATCGTTCTTAAATTCACGAGTTTTCCAACTGTTTCCTCAGATTTGAGTTAACTCAAAAATTGAAGTCGCCACTGCAATTTCAGTGAGTAAAGGTCGAAAAAACACCGATGCCAAAATTGGGTTGAAAAATGTCTGGAGATGATTTGATGTAAATGAGTTACGTAATAATATTATTATGTATTATATATACATAGCTTTGTTTTGGGGATAGCAACGTTAGTCATGCAACAATAGTATACATAATGTACAATTGATATGTATAATATGATGTAGTATGTACATCATATTATGATACCTATTTAAAATATAATATATTGTAGATAAAAGAAACATATTTTTCTTGATTCTTGATTATTGATCATCGAATAGGGAACAATACGAAATTTTTTTTTCTATACTGAAAAACCATTGCATATTGTTGATATCCATTCTAAAGACCTCAGTGTCCCATAGGTAAGGACGAGGGTAGGTATGGTAAACGTGTAACTTGAATAAGTGGTAGAATTAGGCGACACGACGCTCCAGTATTAATAATTACCGTTGAATTAATGATCGAAAACAAATACCAGCGAAGGGATGAAAAGCAATTTGCCCTCATTAAGGCAATCATCTCCTGGAACGTTTTATGTGGTTTTAAGCAAAAAACACGAACGTTTCTTTCCTTAGTATTGTACACGATCACAGGAACGGGTAATGTTAATGTAAACAAGAAAAATGCTAACCTTATTAATAACTCGGGTGCGGTCGCTTTTTAAAAAGAGAGCAGCCCGAGGAAAACGGTAAGTAATTGGTTAGAAATGGTATTAACCAGTCGATCGATTCCGGCTAATAGCTTCTTTTCGCGTTTTTTCCTCCTTTTTTCAGGCCGATGATCATTTAGAATAATGATCAAAGGTTCCCTCCTCGGAAAGGATGGAAACTCCTATTTACCGAAGGTGAGTCGAACGATTGCCGCATGCATTTTGCAGATTGCCGTTTTCCGAAGGGTTTGATTGGATTTAATTCGCCCAATTGGAGGGGGGGATAATTCTGTTGCCATCCAGCGCCGGCGATGGGCCCTTTAAAAATTTAAAATTTCCAAGGTAACAGCGAGGTAACTACTCAGCCTAGCTATACTCGGAGTGTCATTCTTCTTTCAAGTACAGAAAACAGATAATTTTCTTCATAGGCACCTCTTTGACTTTTTCATGACGAACGTCTGACGCTCTATTTCCCGTATTTTTACCCCACTGTCGTACAGCGTGATGCAATTATTATAAAAAATAATGAATTGTCAAAAAAAGGGGGAAAAATGCATGTTTAAAAATAGCATATTGGTTATTTATCGATTTTCATGAAAAACGAAAATTTTCCAAATTTGATTATAGAAATAAAGGTAAATTGAACCGAAAGTTTTGGCCCAAAACACTGCTGAAATGAATTTTTGCCTGTTTTTACTTGATTTTTGAGTACCAAAAAGATAGACGGTCCGAATACGCGAGGAAAAACTCACGAATTGTTCGATCCACAGTCGTACCATATCAACAATTCGTGATGGGAATAGAAAATCATCAATTTCCAAAGTCATCCTCCCAACTAGAACACCGAGGAGGAGCCGTGACTTGGAAATAATGATCGGACCAACACTGTTAGTCCGCAACTATGATTTAGAGTTGGAAGTCTCGAGAGATTGAATACTAGAGTGAGAGCCAGAACTATAGATGAAGATGAAGATTATGATAGCAGAAAGGGAAAATTCGATCGAATTAACGAACGAGGGCCGTCGCTCGGATCGTTAGCCGTCGAAGGGGCCCAGTGTTGGTAACAGTGTTACCCTCAACTATGTGTTAGTGCATTGGCAACACTGCTATTTGCCTTAGTGGTAGCACTGGTAGCTCGTCGGCCGATGGAAACCATCAATCATTGACACTTTAAGATGAGAAAACCGCATCAGACTGCGACGTTGAGCTCTTTAGCGTAATAGGTTATGGGCACAGAATTTTCTCGGGAGGAAACGAACTAAATATCGTTGCCTTCGATGAGGAGGGTTGATATCCCAAACTTGGTGTAAAAAAATGTAAAAAATGACGTGCACCAAAGAGGGAGTATTTCGTATGCAGGTCATATGAAGAGTTTTCCTCCAAAACTGCATGCATCCACTTTCGAGTTTTGTCGATATCGATTTCGTTTTTTCGATTGCTTATAGGCACCAAAACTGCTATGAATCGAAAATCAATAAACGAAATCGATATCGACAAAACTCGAAAGTGGATGTATGCAGTTTTGGAGGAAAACTCTTCATATCCCCTGAGGAAGGCTGTGAGGGTGAAAGCGCAGTGGCTAATGTTTTGGGCTAATAATATTAACATGCACGATACCTATCGTACGACATTTAACTACCTTTGCTTAATTTGAGTAAAGCTTAAATTACGAAAACGCATTTTATAGCATTGTGTTTTGTAAGTGCTTACAGTTTTTCCGCATTCGAACTCAAATTTCTCGATGAAATCGCGAGAGAATCGCAAAGTCGGCAATATTGTTAAAAAGCTGATTGAATGAGCAAGTTTTCCTGAAAGTTTTCAACTTCGAGCACGTTTTCTCAAAATGCTGTCACTGTAAAAGTATTTTCAAAATGTTTTTTTTTTTTTTGATTTTTCAACTGCCATTGCGTGACAGGGGAGCTGGATTTTGATTACGAGCGTGCTCTAGGCTTATAGGGAATTTAACGAAAAATCCAAAAATGTCCTCAAAACTCAACAAAAGTTTTTCCGAACCGGAGAAATCCGGGTTTTTATAAAGCAAAGCGTAGTTTTCTCGGAAAAACTTTAAAAAATCGTATTTTGGAAATAAGTTGAGATAGAGAAATGCGGCTTGGGCTTTTTGTTCCATTTTCGGTCTAGTCTCACCCAGTTTTTTGAATACCCAAGTATTAGCGGTAGGGTCATGTTTTTGAAGTCTGAAATATCGATCCTCCTGCGCAGTGGCGGAATCCCAGCCAGAAATTACATCTTTGTCCCCGCTCATTCTAAATGTACCCTTCGCTCACAATTACAACCCCTTAAGGTCCACACGGTGCACACTACTGCCTATTTTCGATGGCAATCTTTTTGATTCCCATCCGACCGGTTGTTCGAATCTGATGAAACCCTTAGAAAATTGCCCCCATGGTCCCCTACCCCTATAGATCTATGCAGAATGAATACAATTTCGCTTCTCAAAAGACTATTAAAAAACGAAGGCCGCTCCTAATTGGACTGAGGAAATTCTTTCAGAAAATGCCGAACGAAGTCACCCGACGAATAATCAAAGGGTTTTAATTTGAGTTCCTTTTTTATCGAACCTGCCGATCGCCTGCGACCGGGCGGTCTTAATTGTACATTTTAATTCCGTCCCTTTCTATACAATAAAAAAGGGAAACTCTTTGCGGAGAAAAATGTGGAAAAATATAATAACGGAATTTTGGTTTCCGTGCTCGATTCGGCGGTAGAGACCTTTTGAAGTTGATTTACACCTGTTAATTTTCCCTTTGTCGAGGGTAGAAAAGACCGCTAATTTACCCTCAGAAAACCCCTTTTCGGTCCATTTTCATTTCCAGGGTGCGATAAGCGATCATTAATCCACCCAGAGGTGGAAAGAGACGATGAATATTCACCGGATGACTTCATGCGCCAGTTTCTCGCTTCTAAATGCCGTTCCGTGATGAACCCATTATCAGTGGGAAAGTATTCAATCTTGACGATGATTAAAGCCCAAAATTACCATACTTATCTGTTCCTGTTGGAGAGGTGATGACTCATTTTTCGAGCTTTCTCGAGACGTACGGGTGAAAAGGGTTTGGTGGATGCTTGGTTTTGCCTGGAATTTTTCCGAAATGTTTTCGAAACAGAGAAAAGTAGGTAATGCTGGGATAGCACTTAGGTAGGTACTTACCTACTTATACTCTAATGCGATATAATGCGACCTAATTATACTCTTATATACTCTAATGCGATTTTTTCGGGATCCGCGGTATTACGAGGATTGTTGAGTTAAATCGAGAATTTCCCAAGAGAAATTGACAATTTTCCAAAGCGAATTGAGATTTTTCCAAAAGCTAATTGATATTTTTCCAAAAGCTAATAGATATTTTTCCAAAAGCTAATTGAGAATTTTCAAGAACAAATTGAGAATTTTCCGAACAAAACTTTTCATTACAAATCGATTATTTTTCAAATCAAATTGGTCATTTTTTCAATCTAAATTTAGAGTTTCCCCTGCCAAATTGAGAATTTCCCAAACCACATTGAGAAAATTCCAATTCTAATTGAAACGTTTCCAAACCTAACTGATTGAGAATTATTTTCACGAATCCCCTAATTAAAATTGTCCAGAGTTATTTGATTTTGAGCCATAAGAACGAGAAAGGGTTGTAAAGGACTTTCGAATCAATTATAAAATTTATAATTTCAAGTATTTAATACGAATATTCAAAACCGATTTGAGAATCAGTGGGATTATGAGGTGAAAATTTGCCCCAAAAAGAAGAAAAAATTGTAGTGAAAATATTTTTTCATGAATATTATTGAAATATTAATTCATAGATATTTTTTGGATGAATTTTTTTCATAAATTTAGTTTTTTATTTGTGTATAATACATGTTACATTTATATAAATATCGTATAATATACGATATATATTATATATTCATACGTATATAAAAATATTATATTTTTAATTGTTGCTTAGCCGTATAAATCGACGATAATTATTGTAAATCACCACATAGCAGATGATTCAATATTTGGGCTGTTGGACGTTAAATTATTCACACTCGAAATTTCCAAATGAGTTTCCCTCTTCAACTCGAAGACGTTCCCATCGAATTTTTGAATAGGAAGAGCCTTAATGAAAGACACGTCCGTTAGGATCTTCTTGTTCGGTGATACCAAATTCGAATATTGTTGTCCTCGTAAAACAGGTTCCCATGGACGATGTCCGGCCAAATTAAAAATAACTAAACAAAAGGGGGGCGAAAATAGACAAAGTAGAGGGTTGAGAACCGGTTGTGGACAGAAGGGTGACCACTTGGACCCCTCAAATGCTCGTCTTCGAGTTACATTTCTTTTTCGCCTTTGAATAGAACCCCTTTTATTTTTTATAATTATTTTCACGTCCAGTAGGTATACCGACCTCAAAAACATTCTTAGCGAGGCTAATCTTGAGCTGCTCAAAACCATTTCTAATTTGATACCACATTATGTTGCTAAAATCTACAACTCAACTGTCAGCCACTAATCTGCCCAAGAGTTTTTCGAAAACCTAAATTCTGTCTCTATTCTAAAGAGCCCTGTTTTCAAAATGTTGTAAAATTGTAGGAATTCATCTACTGTCTTAATGTCAATGTACCATCAAGTGGCAGCAACACTATTGTGAAAAGCTAAGTTTATGAAAAATTCGAATAAGATAAAAATGCAAATTTCAAAGAATAGACGATGTATTTTCCGGGATGACGAAAAAAAACATTTTTGGAACCCAAAAATAAAACCAACCCTAAAATCAGGCATAAAATAAAAAATAATGAAATTTATTATTTAATAATAATAAAATTTGTTGTTTAATAATAATAAAATTTATTATTTAATAATAATGAAATTTATTATTTAATAATAATGAAATTTATTATTTAATAATAATGAAATTTATTATTTAATAATAATAAAATTTATTATTTAATAACAATAAAATATATTATTCTAATGATAATAAAATTTATTATTTAATAACAATAAAATATATTATTTTATAATAATAAATTAACAAATTTTTGAAATGATAAGAAAACTACCTATCCGGGGGGTATTTTACTGAAGCTGCTAGATAGCAAAGTAACAACATTTTTTTATCTCTCAATATTTCAATGACGCTAAGTTCTTAAACAAAAAATTGTTGTACCCAGCAACAATTAACCCTGAAAAAAATTGGTATTCATTTTTCCTTGACATTTCATAGCGAGTACCCATTCTTCAAATCTGATAAAAATCGGATGCGTGAAGGCGACACACCCAAGGAGAGAGACAAAAACCTTAAAAGTCAACTTGAGTAACCTCCTCCTTTTTGAAGCTAAAAACTCAAGTTCCTGAGTTGTCAGCGAATTCTGCCCCTGAATGTTTGGACCTGAAGCTGTGCAGTAGTGGCATTAAAATTTTTACAATTTCATATTAATTTTTATCAATTTTTTTTAGTCGTAAATGATGGCCGGTATTTGTTAGCCTTTGCCTGGGGGTGGGGGGTAAAAATACAGTTCTTTATAAGCGATCTTTTGAAATACTGACCACATTTTGATAATTCAAAGTCTTCCCATCAATCTTGGGAGGATAGTCCACTAAAAATCGAATGAGTTCTTCATACGTTTTTACTAAGCAATGTCCAGGAATGCATTAAATGAATGACTTGATTTTTTCCAAAAACCCCTTCAACGTAACTTAGATCACGTTACAGTATCGCTTTTCTATCCGGAACTCGAAGTGGGTGGTTACTGATGGCACTAATTCCGCCTTTGCCTGCGCCTTTTGTAGGCGGGTGGCAGAACCTGGCGATCCTTAACTCAAGACAAATACTCGGCTATTAGTTAGACTCGTTCACTTCTAGACGAGAGGGTTTTCTAATTTCGAGCTGCAAAGGCCCAGCGACATTGGAAGACAATCTGAGCGGGGGCGTCGGCTGATGAATCCATTTGGGGACGGATTGTGTCGATTCGTCCGATCTGCCGGATTTCCCAGGTTTGTACTTATTATTTGCCCAAAAATCAGGTAAATCAGAGGTTATTCTTCACCAGAAGAAACTAACCCATTTAATGCATGGATTGTGAAAATCATCAGACGAAACCAGTGGTGCGTAGATAACACACAATACTTCCATATTTTGGAACGTAAAATTGTGACACAATTTGATCATAATTTGACTGCTTTTAAGGGTGTTTAGGTCAAAAATATCAAAAAATTCACTATTCAAATTTCAAAATTCGTCCAAAATAAACCAGTGGTGCGTAGATAACACACAATACTTCCATATTTTGAAACGTAAAATTGTGACACAATTTGATCATATTTTGACTGCTTTTGAAAGTGTTTAGGTCAAAAATATAAAAAAATTCACTATTCAAATTTCAAAATTCGCCCAAAATAAAAAAACGCCAGTTTTTTGGAACATAAAAAATATCCACATATTCTGCAAGGTAAAAGGAAGATTTTAAGACTAAGAACGCACAAATCGGTTCATTTTTGTGACCGGAAAAAAATAAAATAGAAAACACTAAAAATGAAAATATATCGGAAGTACTGTGCGTTATCCAAATTCCGATTAAACAGGGTGTTGGGTCTTGCCGAGACAAACATTTCAGTTCAAGAAATTTGAAAAAAGGTTGAGAATTGAGGGAGTTATGGTCATTTTTGTAAATGGCCACAGACGGACGGACGTACGGACGGACTAACGGACACACGGACACACAGACACTTGTTCAGGAAGTGATTCTGAGTAAATGTGTATAAGAAAAAGTTTTTTCTCGATTTTAGGACGATCACAATACTTTCATTAACTCTGTAAATATGGAAGTAAAAATAAATAAAATTTATTTATTCATTTAATTTGTGGGGAAGGTAGGTTGTACCCACATAGAAAATGCGACGTGGAAATAACGTTTTAATGAGCGCGTTCGAAAGTTACGCAGTGGCGACGAAGCTTGCCGAAAAATATATAATAGAATTATAATATAATAAAGTATATTATACGTTATTAACTGGAACAAATTTAAGATCGAACGATAGGCGCGTATGACTCGAAGTGAACGAGGACGACAAAAAGGCCGAAAGTCTAAAGTCACGCGCGCGTTGACGGAAGAAACCAAACGTTAGGCGATTATTCGTTTTCCCGGAGAAATGTCCTTCTCCCTCGCCACGGACGCCACAAATTTATAATTATTTATTTATTTTAATAATAAGTTATAATTATTTATTCATTTTAATAATACTTTATACTAATTTATTTATTTTAATACCTAATAATTTATTTATTTTAATAATAATTTATTGATTTAATGAGCCTTCACCTATTGGCACGAAGTGGTATGCTGGTTTATTCGGTTCACTTATAAAAACTTATAGGTGCCTGTGCACTGTGATAATAAAGAGTTTTTGATAATTTCGTGCTCCTTGTCACTTGCACGAAATAGTCACCTGGCAAATCCTGAGAATGTTTGGAAAATTTAGACACGTAAGTGGCAAAAATGGATTTTTCCCCAAGTCAGTTTTTGAGTGGTTTTGTTTCTGTTTGGCAACGACCATGGCTACAAATTCGTCTCCGAAGTTCTGTAAGCTCGTGTACGAACTTTCCCCTCCTAATTCGTACATAAATCGTGCAAATTCGAAGTACGAAGTTGTTGGCATCAACTTAACAGTTACGTTTGATTTGCACGTTGGCTCGCATTAGTTACAAATGCAAACCAGTGGTGCGTAGATAACACACAATACTTCCATATTTTGAACGTAAAATTGTGACACAATTTGATCATATTTTGACTGCTTTTAAGGGTGTTTAGGCCAAAAATATCGAAAAATTCAGTATTCAAATTTCAAAATTCGCCCAAAATAGAAAAACGCCAGTTTTTTGGTACATAAAAAATATCCACATATTCTGCAAGGTGAAACAAAGATTTTAAGACCAAGAACGCTCAAATCGGTTCATTTATGTGGCCGGAAAAAAATAAAATAGAAAACACTAAAAATGCAAATATCTCGGAAGTACTGTGCGTTATCCAAATTCCGATTAAACAGGGTGTTAGGTCTTGCCGAGACAAACATTTCAGTTCAAGAAATTTGAAAAAAGGTTGAGAATTGAGGGAGTTATGGCCATTTTTGTAAATGACCACAGACGGACAGACGGACAGACGGACAGACGGACAGACGGACAGACGGACACACGGACACACAGACACTTGTTCAGGAAGTGATTCTGAGTAAATGTGTATAAGAAAAAGTTTTTTCTGAAGCTCCGTTCCGATTCTCGATTTTAGGACGATCACAATACTTCCATTTACTCTGTAAATATGGAAGTAAAAAATCAAATCCGAACTTTCTGTTGACTGTTGAATGGGAGCTAGGAGAATTCATAGCATTTCTTGATTTGCCAGGTGACTACGTCGTAACAAACTACAAATTTTGTGCTACGAAAAGGCGAAAAGCACAAAATCACCAAAACTCTCTAATGAATCCAAAAAATAACAAAAATTACAGGAGCACACAAAAGCCAAAGGCTGGTAGTTCGATTAACAGAAATCAGTTCTGCACTTTCTAATTCGATTTTCCCTTCTGCCAAAAATCTCATTTCCCCGTCCTTTTTGGGGAAGCATTGTGACGTCCTAAAGACCTTCGTGCGGTATTAATTTTCAATATGAACTTTACCGAATAATAGGCGACTAGCATTCACAGGAGAGTGGTGGGCCATTGAAAATTCGACCTGACCTTTTCCAAAAGGCTTTCGCGAGTGAGAGAATTCGTTTCAACATTTCGGAAAAGGAAATTAGGTCGCAGCGTGTCGGGCAACAATGCGATACTCAAATATTAACGCTGAAAGTATCATTGATGTAAAAGGTACCAAAAGAACGAAAATTCGCAGGGACCTTGCTCAAAAGGCCTACACTGCCTACATTGCGCATGCGCAGGACACTTGAACAATCCTACGCTGCGCAATCGCATAGCACTGACACATTCCTACACTCTGCATGCGCAATCTAAAAAAATTGATATTTTTATTTTTCAAGTGCTTCAAGTGAATCAGATTTATCAAACTGTTCAACTTACAATGAAGCTTGGGACTGAGGAGGACAGTAGGGCCGAAAGCGCTCGAGCTCAAATAATTTGTATTAAGAGGAAGACGTTCAACGAAAATTCCCAGATCATAATATTTAAATATCTTGCCAAAAGACACCTGAATGGACCCCTCAATGTGATATATGTCTGTGGGAAATCTCTCGCCCTGCCTGAACAGATTGGTACAGAAAAAATTTGGATACTTTAATCTGCACTCAAAAAACTGCTCCCACGAAAGTTACTGCAATACACCCTCACCCCGAAGTCCTGTCCTTGTTTGTAGGGGGAGGTTTTTTGGGCAACCATGCAGGTTTGGCGGCCACTAATCAAGATAAAAAAATCCCCAATTCGAACCTCTTATTTTTTTCCTGCGAAGCGAGTAGTAAATTCAGGTACGTACCTAAGTAAAATATTGAATGTCAGCCTGAAAAAATCTGTCTCAACTCTCTCCGCTCAAACATCGCGATTTCCTTCCGTTACTTCAACAATCAAATTCCGAACTTCCGTTATGAGGACAACCTGACACTTCCAGGCCGGGTAACAATCGGCAGAAAAACCGTTGGCTAACTCGGAAGATCATTTTCTCACGTAACGAACTTGCGGACACTGAAAGGAAAAGCAAAGAAGGGGCCGTCTAAAAGGGAAGAAGGGTCAAGCGAAATTAAAAATATAAACAAAACGAGGATCGGAGATAACGAATTGTCCAGAACCGGTTCTGACCATTGGTTACAAACAGAATAGCGAAAAACCGACTAGCGAAGGGTAGCATAGGGTTAGTTGGATAGGGGTAGCTAAAAGAAACTGCCCTTGCACTTGTCACTCGGTCCCTAGACTGGCTTTTCCCACTCGGTGGATCTTTTCCATTGAAATGACTCCAAGGGGGTGCAAAATGAAACGTGCTCGAGCATCAATTAATTCACGTGGATGAGACTAGTCCATCTAGATGGGAACAATGGATCCTCCAAGGGCCCATGATGGGGGAACCGTAGAAAAACTAACAGGGTATGGTAATTTGGTCGGAGTCGAAATAGCGGAGCAATAACCATCGTGTGAGGTAGCCTATTTGACAGGCCCTAAAATACAGGGTGTCTTGAACTTGGTGTCAAAAACTTGGGTGGAACTAGACCGAAAATGGAACAAAACATCCCTGACCGCATTTTCCCAACTTCAACCCGTTCAAGAGTACGATTTTTGAAGGAGTTTTTAGAGGTTTTTTCTTTGATGCACAAAAACCTAAATTTTTCGGCTTCAAAACCTCTTTTTTCAACTTTTGAGGACATTTTTGGATTCAGCGTTAAATTTTCTGCAGGCCAAGTGTACAATCATAACCAAAAAGTAACTCCTTTGTGCCGCAATTGCGGTTCAAACGTCAGAAATCGTTAGTAGGGCCTGGAGACAGAAAGCGCTCAAGCTAAAAATAAAGGCGTCTAATAAAGGCACCCCTTAAGTCTCAGAACGGTAAAATAGCCTTATGTCCTCAAGTTGTCACTTTTTAGGGAGTGGCTCCTGAAGAAGGCCGTGCGGGCGAAAGCGCTCGAGCCACTGGTATGAGGGCTAATGATATCGACATGGACGGTATCATAAGACCTTTGAATAATCTTGATCGACTCGAGAAATCACGAAAACGCATGTTTTAGACACTGTGTCCCTGTGGGTTACTACTTTAGCACCTTTTAGAAGGTTTCTCGAAATGCTGTTAACTTACAAACATTTTTAGAGAAAAAAATGTTTTTTTTTTTCGATTTTTGACGTTTGAACAATTGCGGTGGAGACCTAGAGGTTAAGTTTGATGGTGATTGTACGCCTACCTAATAGAAAATTTAACGCCTAATCTAAAAATGTCCTCAAAAGTTAGAAAATGCGGTTTTGAAGCGGAGAAATGCGATGCAAAGTGTTGCTTTTCTGAAAAATCGTTTCTCGGGAACATGTGGAGAATGTTTCACCCCCTTTTTTTAGTACACCGAATTCGGGACACCCCGTATATTATGACAAACTAGAAAAAATTCATATAAATTTTACATTTTTGTTCAGGATGTTTTTTTTCTTCAATTTTTTACCTCAGGAGCCATGAAATTTGTTCAAATATGAATTTTTGGCTCTTATGTTTACTCCTTCGAGAAGGCCTTTTGTATTTGCCTTATCGATACAAAAAAATTTCGCATCAAAATCCAAAAATTCATCGCTCGTATGTAAAAATCAGCATCCAGAGCTGGAAACGCGATACGGAACAGCTGGCTGACCCCATCAATGCGTCGACTTTTTGCAGCCCGAGACGAAACTATTAGTCGACCGGATCGGCCCAGAACTGGTTCCCGATTGACTCCGCACAAACAAACCGACCCGGCGAACAAGCGGAGGCGTTCGTTTATGCAAATCGGAGGAAGAAAAGGGACGGATGTTGGAAAAGGTGTTGAAGTATGACATCCACGTGGTAAACGGCGTATTTTTCGAATCCTGGCCGACGCGTGTTGTACGCCCGGAACATTTCGAAACGTCCATTTCGGGCGAAATTAATTAGAGCTCTTAGCATTTCGAGTCAGATAAGAGGGGCGAACATGCGACAAGTCGTTCCGACCGTCTGGAAGGATCGCCGTTTTTATGTTGCCGTGTTTCCCGATAGTGGCGCTAAGAATTCGAAGCGAAGATGGAAGCGATGACTTCACGCGTAGAAATGCAGAGATGCGCCGAGGTTGGGAGGATTTACGATAATGGCGCCTTGATTGGTGCTGAGGAATTTTTCATTTCTTGCCGAGAGAAGGGCCTAATATGGCTGAAGATAGTGGGAAAATACGTTTTTCGACATTCAACCGTAATTTTCTCGCCCTAGGAGAGGAGTAAACTAAAAAATGACCATACTTTTGGAAAGCTAGTTTTTGGGAAAGTTTTTTCCGAAAACACGTATTGATTGACTGAGGAAAAGTTTGGAAAAAATCCTTTCAAAAAGAAAGTTTTTCTCTTTAACCTCATTTTTTTAAGTATTGCTCTGGTGGAAAAAAGTCAGATATGACACTTTTCTTATAGGTAAACTCACGAGCTTTCCAACGGTGTCCTCAGATTTGAAATAACTAAAAAATTGAGGGAGCTACAGCCATTTTAGCGAGTTAAGGACGGAAACACAAAAATGCCAAAAACGTGGGTTTGTACGGGGCTAAGACAAAATGCCTGAGAGTAAGATTTTTGGAAATTACTAGTAGAACAGTTTCCTTCATGTTTAACCATTTAAAAGACTCCTCTATGCTTAGAGGATGCAGTCCCCGCCATGCAGAAATATTTTACCTTGCGGACCTTTCGATAGGCTGACATTGGGAGAGGCGCCTTGGAAATTCTTGCTTCGGCGATCCGGCATCGAACATTTTGCTATTTGTCGGTATTTTTGAGCCGGTTTCTTTGGAATATTTTGCGTACAAGGTTGGAAGCCAGATGATGCCCTAGCAGGGACATTTGCGCCGTCAGGAATCCAATCAAATCCAGCGCGAATCCTTACGCCACCTGAAGACACCACAAATGTTGCTGCAGGAATGTCAGCTGAGTTTGCAGCCCTGTTCATCAAGCACCCCAAGAGTGTGACCACAATTTTCGATCCAGAAATAAGCAGGTGGTACGTGGACAACAAATTGTTTTCAAACTTTTTGGATATTCAGCATGTCAGCAAACCTTTTCCCGAGTAGTAGCGCCACTCATGGCACCAAGTCACTTTGATCCAGAGAGCGGATGGCTTCCGATGTCTACTGATCAAGTACCATTTTTCCCTTATTGGAGTCGTAAGACGAAGGCTAAATGAACATTTTTCGGTGGCCCGAGGCCGAAAGAAAACCGCTCTGAAAAGGAAACGCTTATGAAAGGAAGGAGAGGTGCCTCGATATTCGGGCCTGCAAATTGAAAAAGGCCCGGCAAAAGGGGAAGGGGTTGGCAAAGTCCGATGGCGTTTCTGCAAAGTTGGCTAAGTGCCTGTAATTACCTGTGTACTTTGTTCTGTCTGCAGGCCACACCTTTCTCATTCCAGCGGCCCTGCAGCCTCCGAGGAGCAAAGAGGATGAAAGTAGAATGTTGTTGAGTCGGAGTCCGAAACAGGTTGCGACGTGTTTGGGCGGGTACCCGGCAATTAGTTGTTTCCACCCCCGGCTCCAAGTTTTCCTTTCTCGTGTTTTCCCTTTTCCCCTCTCCGTCTCTTTCCGCCCGCAAGTCGGGATCTTATGTTTTGTCTCACTTCTCCACGAACATGCACAGACACGCTACACTAATACATAGCTTGGCACACATACGCCAACGGGGAACAGACCTTTCCCATTCGCCACTTTCTACCAATCAATATTGCCAAGTTGATTAACACTGGCCAACACACGGGACCTTAATTGCGCTTTCTGTCTCTGTTCTTTCCACTTGACTCCGTCCTTGTCTTGCACGGGAACTACCCCTAACCCCAGGTCCTGCTCCTGCTGCCCCTGATGGATTAAGAACCCCCACCCCTCCCAGCCGGCCACCCACCCGAGGCATTTCTGCAGCTTCGCTCTTTCTCCAACTTAACACTCTGCACGCTTGTCTTCGTCTTTCTTTCCAGTGTAACTTCTAATTATTGTTGATCCAACTGGACTATCGGACCGACTGAGGACTTGGTCGGTTGAGCAAACGGAATTCACCCGTTTCGCACCATTTGGTCCGATCGGGGGCTTACAAATTTTCGCGAAAAAACGTAAATGTGATGTAAATTTGAATTATTATCCACCAGTCTCAAGATGGGTAAGTATTCCTATATGCTCTAGTTGCCACTGTGTATCCCTAAACATTCCCATGTGTCTTGAGGAAGACCATGAGGGCGAAAGCGCTCGAGCAACCGGTATAGTAACGGCTAACAATATCAACATGGACGATACGACCACTCTTACTTCCCTAGAAAAATCACGAAACCGCATGTTTTAGACATTATCTTCCTATAGGTAATTATTGTTTTTCCGCCTTCAAACTCGAATTTCTCCACGAAATCGAAAAAGAATCGCAAATTCGATCATATCGTTGAAAAGCTGATCGAATGGGCAAGTTTTACTGAAATTTGTTGAAGCAACCATGTTTTCCGAAATGCAGTAAACGTACAAATATTTTCAGAAAAAAGTTTTTTTCTTGATTTTTTTTGCGTATGAACCGCAATTACGGCACATAGGAGCCAGTTTTCAATTACATTTTACACATGTGGTATAGAAAATTTAATGCCAAATCCAATAATGAACTCAAAAGTTAGAAAAAGTTGTTTTGAACTGGAAAAATGAGGGTTTTCATAATGCGGTTTTTCACAAAAAAAAAAAAAAAGTATTTTTGGAAGGGGTCGAGGTACAAGAATGCGGTTGGTTTCACCGGAAAATTTTTGCCACACCAAGTTTGGGACACCCACATGAGGTAGATAAATATATTTCGAAAGGAATTTCTACCATTTTACGGATTTTGACGTACAGTCGATGACTTTTCGGACGAGTATCAATTACCAGTCATCATTTTATGGATCTACCCTCGTACCAGTGGGACGAAATGCAAATTACCGTCCATATTAATCCGAATCGTGTTTCGAGCATCGTTAACGGGGGGAGAACCAACCCCAATGGCCTTTTCGACCTCCGGTCATCCCCGGTTAAGGGTAGCAAATGGGAAACCAGCCCTCGTTTGAATTCGAATAATCCGTTTCATTTATTTTCTATGCATACTTATCGTTAGAGTTGAAAATTTTCAATTTTTCAGGGGGTGTTGACAAAATTTTCCGCCCTCCAAAATAATACGTAATAATTGGCCTCGTATAAAATTATTCTCAAAGTATAAATAAACCGAAATTTATTTATAAAAAAAATGTGGTCATTTCGAAAAGAATAGGATTGCAGAAAATTGATTACATTCCTACATAACATGCTGCTAACACTTGATTAACCGATAATTTAAGATACTAAAATTTAATATTATTGTTATTCAATATTATTTGGTATAATATTTAATACCTATTAGGTCTGTAATAAAAATACTAGTATAAAAAGAGCAAATAAGAAAAATATCAGCTACCTAAGAATAAAGTAATAAATAAAAACAAAATCTATAAAAAATTTAATAAAACGAATGAAAATTTCTTTTAGGTGCCCATCTATAACTGCCCAGTTTGGTACTTGAAAATGGGAATAATAAAATATAATGAGTGCGGTGGCGAGGGAGTTATCGGTAGCCTATCTCGCTCTCATTTTCTTTATTAATCGATGCGCTTTCGCCCCACTGAGTCTCTTTAAGGATGGGATTTTTAAGGGGTTTTTCTAACGCAAGGGGCTGTTTTTCTGTGGGTTTCAGGGGGGTTTGTCAGTCTTTGATTTATTGAAAAATTGTTTAATAAATATAAAACAATTTTTCAATAAATCAAAAGTCGTTTACATATATGTATAGGATATATCCGCTCTAAAAATTACCCATTAGTGGCAATATGTTACAACACTTTTACTAACATTCTCACAAGCCTGGGCTGAGGTCAGACTAGTTAAACTAATAACGGAATGGCGATCGGACGAAGATAAAAGTCGAAACTATCAATAGCCGAGTTTTGGGCACCGTTAAATCGCGATCTTTCGAGCCGAACGGCTTCTGCAATGCTTTCCGAAGGTTGGCCGCGATTTTTCTAATTTTTCGCCCAAAATGTCCTTCTCAACTTTCATTTTCCCACGGCAGAGGTAACAGTTTTCGATATTATCTACGCTACGCGGCTAACGGGCATCATTCTATATCAGGCTTCATTCATATTGCGAGAAAAAATCGGTCACAGATTTGTCCCACATTTGAGCCAAAATTTGAAATCAACTCATTTTAGGCTAGGAAATGACGAATTTATTTGAAAATGTGAACATCTATTTTTCGACATTTTTGTAATCTTTGAACTGATTAAAAGATTGATGTTGCGTACAGGACACACTTTACTTCCATCCATATTTTTGCAAGCAACATTTTTGAACCAAATTGGTAACATTTCGACGGATAGGTGTCAGGATCACAAATGACAAAAAATACTCTCCTCAAATTTCAAAACCCAAACAATTAACAAGTAAATTTACAAGATAAAAAGAATCGACATTTTTTCTGCAAGGAAAACACTCAAATCGAACTGGCAAATGATTTCGATGCTTACTTTAATTAATGTATAGGAATAAATGAAAAATGGAAAAAGAGGAAAACATGAGCACGAAAAATAAATTTCAGGGTAGACATGATGTAAACAAAGCATATTCACGTTCCGGTAGGGAAATCTATATTCTATTTTTAGATTTAATCATGAAATATTCATTCAGGCCATTCATTTTCAAATCTCGAAGTGGAAATTACATCATTTCCTTAGTAGGTATCCGGGATAACCCATTTTGACGTATCGCAGTGTATAAATTACCCATAATGGTTGATTGCAGAATTCTAATAACTTATCCTCATATAACCATTAAGCCATTAAGCTCGTTAATGTGAATCCAATGTGTGTTCAACCTGATGGATTTTCCGTGGTATCCCAGAGCCCTGGATAGATAGAGCTTTAAAATGCGTTTTAAACAGTCAAATGCACCCATTTACGGTTTTGTTTTCAAATTTACCGCCTATGAAGAGTCATGATGAAATTTGAAAATTTTTAGAAGCTGACCTATGATAGAAAATTTGATCTGAAATTTCTCATGTTGCGTTATTTATCGATGTGTACGTTCCCAAATACATTTTACGAGCATGTCGTATAACTCAAATATTCGACTCAAAAATTTTGATTTTCAAAATTGTCCGGGAAATTTGTCGTTTTCCAATCTGACAACAAGATTATCAGGAAGGCGTGGTCCGTTGTCTATACAGCAAATTTGCTGTCGACCCGGCCACGCCCCCTCGCAGTCGTGGCCTCTCATTTGCATCCTCCGCCTCTTCGTTAATTAGTCGCGCAGCCTCAGTTTGTTTCACTCCCGGCTCCCGCAGTTTCCAATTAGCCGCCGGTCGCCGCCTCTGAAGCGGAGGTGGAACAGGCTGATTTCCCCGCCTTCGAAACAACAACAAAATTTAAAAAAAAATTCAAAATAAAAATCAAAATTGAATAAATTAACTGGTGAGAAGTTTAAGCCGATATAAATCCTCTTGAATTATGTATTTTCAGCCGACAGCGCCAAAAAATATAAAATTATTCCGGTTAACTTTACCCGGATTTTTTTTTCGCTAGCCAAAATGAAAATAAATTTAAAGTCAAGGATTTTCCATTAAAATTACCCGATACAAATATTTTTTCCAATACATTTGCGTATATCCTGAGCATAAGATATCTGAGGATACAGTGCAAAGAAGCGTTGCACTTGAGGAATGCGATGGGGCACCAGGGGGACTTCGGGGGAGGGGGGGGCACTGCTACTTGGCACCCACGCGCCTAAGCGACAACCGAGGTGTCCACTTGGGGGCTTCGGGGGACTTCGCAGGGAACTTAGCAGGGAGGGCTAAGCCCCCCGCAGGGACGCCATTGGTCGCCTCCTCCCGCTCGTTTTCCCATATAAGGACGAAGTGGAAGGCGAAGATGAAGCGGGCGAAGGGAATTCTTCGCGTTAGACGAAGACGGCGAGTGAGCGGTCACGTTAATTAGACGCCCCCTCCACCAAAGTATCCCTGCCGGCCCCGTATCCCTCCAACTTTCCCCGTATCCCTCCACAGTATCCCCGTATTCCTCCACCGTATCCCTCCCTCGTGTTGGCCGCCTTCTTCTTAATTTAGTGTAAGCCTCAACGCCGAGCGCTTCGTGTCCACTTCCCGGGCTCCTCCCTCAATCGCCCAACTCGCAACAACAACAACAAAAAACCGTTTCTCCCAGAATAAACAATTTCAAAGATTTCGAGTAAATATTTGAAAATAATGAAAATCATTTTTCCGACCGTCGAATAGGATTTTTTTCGCTAAAATCGTTGGAATTCCCCGAAAATAAGTGCGTGTTTCGTACACTAAAATTTTTTTTGGACAATTTAAGAAGACAATTTAGTGCTGTGCCTTCTGAGAATTACGTCACCCGCGTCTGACTGTACGTATTCTCAAAATATCGATATTTAGCGCTATTGAAAATAACTATTGTTCCCTTTCGTACCCATTCTGATTTAAATAATTATAATAACGAAATTATAAATTTAATGAAAAATATCGAAAGACCATTCGACACTTAACACGGAAACTGCGTTGGAAGGATGGAATGTACCAACCGCTTTATGAATTTATCATGAACACGAATTCATTCATAACATCAACTTTGGGTCGCCCCAGAATTATGAAAATACAGGAGACTACGCTTTGTTTTTATTTTTATTATACCTGCGTGCTTCTGCATGTTTCATTAATCCTCATTATTAACTAATGTGTTATGCCTTACTGGAAATTTTCACAGTTGAAAAAAATTAAATTTCAACGAAAGGCAATGATTTTATAAATATGTGGGTACAATTTATTATAAATAGGATTTTTTATTTATCACCATCAGCATGGAAAAATTATTCAAAAATGTGAAGGAACAAAAAATTAATATAAGCTTTGTTTTAATTTCAAATTAATTCAATACCTATATTACTTATACCAATTTTTGTACCTACCAGAAAACTTAATTTTTCTTGGATTCTTCATTCGGGATGAAGGAATCAGAATATTAACTAACTTTAACTTTTGAGGCCCCTATTCTGTAGGTACATAACTGATAACCATATCGTCGTCTGAGGCGCAGCATGGCACATCTAACAATTTGGCAGTTTTTAGGTAAAACAGAAAATCATGTTTACTCTCTGTGCCACATCACTGCTCGGTTTCAGATTCGCTAAATTCGTCGTGGAACCCACTGAAATATCCCTTAGATACGCTTGGATACCTATGTTAATGCATTCGAAAATAATTGATTTTTCCTTTTTCCTGAAAATTTGCCAAATGTTAGATGTGCCATGCTGCGCCTCAGACGACGATATAGCGTTATAGGGTTACCATATAGCGGCAATAGGTTAAATCATCAAAACATGGTAGGTAAACTTTTTTTATGATGTAACCTATTAAAACATATGTTTTAGTGATTTATTTAACATTTATTTATTTAACATATGAATGTTCAGTGATTTATGAGTTTTCAACGTGGAATTCCAACATTATATGCAATAAATCGATGAACTTCCGTCTCCAGCAAAAAACCACAATTGCCCCAAACGACCTCGAAGTACATGATAATGACTCAAATCACACAAACTCAATACGCAATGCCATCACGATTTCGACCGCAAATGAGGCCGAATTAATTCAGATCGTGAAGGTTAAACATTGGTTTTTCAGTCGGAACAAACCAAAAGGAATTTTATTGTTAACAGGAGAAACAGCGTTTTGGATTCCGCCGGCACTAAATACAAAGGAATTAGAATTGGAATCCGAAGGTGGAATTTCAATGCCCATTAACCCATTGTTCCCCGAAGTCTTTTGGCGATAATTATCGACAATCCCTGCATATCGCGATCGGGATCAAGGAAAACCGAAACGGGGGATTGTTTAAAAAACGATTTGTTGGAGCGACGGAAAAGATAACTTTCATCGGTCCAAAATTTGAGGGTCGTCATGCTCCTTTTCACAATCTCCATAGGCAGAGAGAGATTCCTCGGCTTGCCGCAGGTGGCCTGCCTTTGGTTGCTTACGTCTCGCCCTACTATCCACCCACTGTCGTCGCATTCGTATGCGTTAAACTAGACGACAGAAGGTGCAAGGTTCGATTCCTCGCCTAATCGACGTTTTCGTCGCTCAACCTATAAAAATGCTAGAATTTCATGACATATTTTAACATCAATTTGTCCGGCTCAAATGTAATAAACATGAAAGTGAGAGAAATTCGGCAATTAAAAGTCGTGATTGACCTTTCGCGTGTTGGCAGCAATGAGAATAGGCAGCATTGTGTATCATTATGCTGGCGTGTTGACCTTACCATTACCTTCGGAACATGTGTTTTCCAGCTAAATCGGTGGATGGGAGAGCTGTTTTTAATCGTTACACCCTAGTCGGGGAATTTATTGTTTTTTTAGCCGATTTTCCCCCTCGTTTTTTTCGTCTTTGATCCCTAACCATGGAATGTGCTAGTTATTACCGAACTCGTCATTAATTCGGCTTTTGATAAGCCCCAGATAAGCGTTATCTGATAAGCTGATAAGATCTGTTGATATTGGCAGGTTAGGAGTGCGAGTTTTCCCGGAATAATCGAAATAAATATGAAATAAATATAAATAAATATGAAATCGAAATAATTCATAAGCGTAATTTAGAGTTATTGGTGATTACTAATTCCAATTTGAAATTAGCAAGGTGGGAGTGTAGACAATGAAAAACCAGTGGTGTCTAGATAACACAAAATACTTCCATATTTTGATACGTGAATTTCTGACGCAATTTGAATATATTTCGACTACTATTGAGGGTGTTTAGGTTGAAAATATTAAAAAACTCACCATGCAAATTTTAAAACTCGCCTGAAATCAAAATACGTCTAGTTATCGGAACAAAAAAATATCTATGTATTCTGCAAGGTAAAACAAAGATTTTAGTACCAAGAACGGTCGAATCGGTTCATTTTTGTGGCCTGTTAAAAAATTAAATAGAAAACACTAGAAATGCAAATTTATTAGAAGTACTGAGAGTTATTCAAATTCCGATTAAACAGAGTGATAGGTCTTGTCGAGACGCAAATTTTAGTTAAAGAAACTTGAGAAAAAGTTGAGAATGAGGAACATGCATGAAAAACGAAATCCATTTTTTCCGCCAGAATGATGCTGTTTAGGATGCGAAAATGATGTAGTGATGGTCTACAACGAAAAAACAACATTTTTCCGGGTGAAAAACGCTAATGAAAAGTGCCCTTTTGAATGTGGCGGTTAACCGTATGACGTCACTGTGCGGACGAGACTGCACGTAGTTTCTTAACGTAACGGCAAAAAATCCGTTATCGCCGTCCTATCACAGCATACACACATGAACTCGGATGAGGTTGCACTGGTGTTCAAGGGAAAATGACATCACACTGTGTAACCTTGCGGCTGGCCATTTTCCCGCTCGACTTCAAATCTGCGATTTTCACTAAGCCTCCCTCCTCTTTTAATTACCTCTTTTCCGAACCGTCATCCACCATAACACCATTTTCGAAGCCTAACAAGGAATATTATGGTGAAAAAACAGTTTATTTTTTTTCATGCATGTTCCTCATTGAGTGAGCTATGGCCATTATTGTAAATTACCACAGACGATTTACTTAATGAATATGGAGGTATAAACCAATTTGGAAATATATTTGACAGTCGTGAAGAGGAAATTGTTTTATATATGAATGTTTTTATTTTACCACAATTTAAATTATTTTAATTGGTTTTCTTCCTAATATGAATTTTAATCATTATTCGTTATTTATTTAGAATCGCACGTTAACACGATGCAGCGAACAATGTGTACTCAGAAACATGTCAGTTCAAGAATTTCGAAAAAAGGTCAGCGTAATATAGGTAGCGAAAATATGGATAAAATAGTAAGAATGAAGAGTTTACCTTCAAAACTGCATATATCCACTTTCGAGTTTTGTCGATATCGATTTCGTTTTTTCGATTTTCGATGGCTTATAGGTACCAAAACTGCTATGAATCGAAATCGAAAAACAAAATCGATACCGACAAAACTCGAAAATGGATATATGCAGTTTTGAAAAAAAACTCTTCAAAATTTGAACATTAAATTGAACATTTAATGTTCATTTCGGTGCGATTGAGCTCCGCCCGTTAATTTTTCGACGCTTCGCCTCGATCTCCATAGCTGACAATTGGCCTTCGCAGTCACCGGGAGATTCATCCCTCGCCCCGGACAGACCCCCCTCCCCCCCGGCCCCGGAATTGACGCAGTCTCAATGCAAATCCCGCCCCGCCTCAGATTACGCAGGCCCGGCCACCCACCCTCCGCCCTCGGCATGCAAATCTTCCCCTTTTTCTTCCCCTTTTAGGGAAAAACCCTCCAGTGCACGGGCTGAAGTTCCTACAGACGCAAAACCTGTGATTCATATTTGATAAGTTTTTGTTCCTTTTCTCAAAAATAGTTATAGTTACTCGGATCCAATTACGGCCGGGCTCGTTTCGGTTTACTGGCCGGGAATAGAATTCGAATTTTATTTTTCAAGTTCACCCGTACCGGATATACATATTTTTCTAAGAAGACATCGACCGACAATAAAGTTGTAAGTTCTCACATTTCTCATGGATGTAATTTAAATCGCAAAAATCTTCAAGTAAGAGAGAGAGAGTTTTTTTAAGTAAAAATTTTTATCTCAAGCTCTTGACTTTTTTTTAATTCCTTCAGAGAACCTCAAAATATTGATGATTGCTTACTCACATTGATGATTAGTCGTTATTAGATTATCTTTTTTATGCTCAATGAAAGTTGTTCAGCCGAATAAGTCCAGAAGGTATACCTACTAACGTAAAAAATTTCTAAATTTTTTATTGCATATTAAGGAGAGTTATAATTATCCAGTATTTTCGATAATGTCTGAAAATCATGGGGGGGGGGTCATAATCTCCCATTCGCATGAAAATCAATTAGTCGCCATGATTCTGACACCTCATCCCCACCCCGATTTCCCCACGTAGGTCACCCCCTCTCCACCCACAATAACTGACTCAGAATTGGTGGAACGTAATTAATAACATTAGGATTAACCCCATTTTGTCTATCAGAACTGAATATTTTCAATAAAAATGTATTACAGAATACATTATAATGATGTACCAAAAAATATCGTGCTCGGGTACATCTTATTTTTTGTAAAATACAACCCCCCAATCGCTTTCTATTGAACAGCCCTTTTCCAAAACACCCTCCATACTAAGGAAACTAATAAAACTAGGGTAGAGACACTATAAAATAAGGAAACATAAAACGAGAAATTAAGCACACATAAATAATATACAAATATCAATAGGTACGTTAGAGCTGTCACTTATGCGATTCAGCCGGTGTCAAAATAAAATTTTTCCAAAATATTTTGAAAGAACACCGTCGATTCCATGTAAATCAGAGTCCTGCAAAAAAAAATATAATGGCCTAATCACAATCAGATAGCCTCCAACATTACATTTTTTCAAGTTCTTTACGAGGTATCTTCAATGAGTTTGATAAATTTTATTTCACCAGCTCAGAACCGGTAATCTTAATTTTACCTGATACACGTATGTCAATCGGTAATAATTGGTCATTAGTCACTTTAATGATAATCGGCCATCGGTGTTTTTATCGCAATTTTTTTCGCCCGTCCTCGCGGAATGAATTCCTACAATCTGTAAAACGACTAATCGGTAAGGCTTTTCAAATACCAATTCCCAATCAAAGGATAACTCAAGATAAAAACCTGTTACAATCATGTTAACCTATAGGGTGAAAAAGGGTGGGTACCGATTTTCCAATTTTGATGAACTCGAGAAAATTCCTATAGTTCCAATTGATTGTGAAATATACGCGATGGGTACCTATGTTATGATTACGATGGTATTTCTTCTCTTGAGATCACAATCTTGAAACGAACCCTCAAACTCAACTTTCGAACCTAGTTCACAAATTCAACTCACACTATCGACTCTCAAACTCAACCCACAAACTCAACTTTTGACCTTAACTTGGAAACTCAACTCTCAAACACAACTCACAAACTCAACTTTCAAACTAAACTCACAAACTTAGCTTGAAAACTCAAGTCTCAATCTCGACTCATAATCTCAACTTTCAATGTCGACTCACAATCTCAATTCACAAATTCAACTTGAAAACCTCAAGTCTCAAACTTAACCTCAAAACCCAACTATCAAACTCAACTCTCAAGCTCGACTTGCAAACTCAATTTTCAAACAGAACTATCAAACTGATCTTGAAAACTCAACTATCAAACTTTACTCTGAATGTCGATGTAACAAACTCAGCCTTCAAACTAAACTCTCAAACTCAACTTTCAATCTCGACTCACAAACTCAACCCACAAACTTGACTTAAAAACTGAAATCACAAACTCAACTTTCAAACTGAACCCTCAAACTCAACTTTCGAACTAAACTCTAAACCTTGACTTGAAACTTCAACATTCAAACTTTACTCTCAAACTCAACTTACAATGTCAATGTAACAATCTCAACCCACAAACTCAACCTTCAAACTCAACCTTCAAACTAAACTCTCAAACTTAACTTGAAAACTCAACTCTCGAACTTGACTCTCAAATTCAACCTTCAATCTCGACTCAAAAACTCTTCCCACAACCTCCACTTTCAAACTTGAAATGAAAACTCAACTCTCAATATCACCCTTCGAACTAAACTTTATAACTTAACTTGAAAACTCAACTCCCAATCTTCACTCTCAAAAACGACTGTCAATGTCGACTCACAAACTCAACCCACTAATTCAACTTGAAAACTTAACTTGAATACCCAACTATCAAACTCAACTCACCAACTCAACTTTCAAACTCAACTATCAAAGTCAACTTCCGATGTCAATGTAACAAACTCAACCCACAAACTCAACCTTCAAATTAAACTCTCAAACTTAACTTGAAAACTCAACTCTCGAACTTGACTTGAAAACTACCAAATTGAAACTAATCGAATCGAAACTATCAAATTCAACTCTCAAACTCGACTTACAAACTCAACTTTCAAACTAAACTCTCAGACTCAACTTGAAAACTCAACTGTCAAACTGAACTCTCAAACTCAACTTTCAAACTAAACTTTCAAACTAAACTGTCAAACTTGACTTGAGAACTCAACTCACTCAGTTTGAGAGTTTTCAAGTTAAGTTTTGGAGTTCAGTTCGAAAGTTGATTTTGTGAGTCCACATTGTGTGTTGAGTGTGACAGTAATGTTTGAGAGTCGAGTTTTCAATTTAGGTTTGTGAGTCAAGTTTGAGAGTTTAGTTTGAAATGGTAGTTTGTGAGTTCAGTTTGTTAGTCAAGTTTGAGAGTTTAGTTTGAAAGTTGAGTTTCTCAGTTTGTGAGTCGGTATTGTGAGTTGAGATTGATAGTTTTGAAGTTAAGTTTGGCATTCAAGATTCAGAGTTTAGTTTGAAAGTTGAGTTTGTGAATCGACATCAAGTTTGAGTTTTCAAGTCAAGTTTGAGAGCAGAGTTTGAGGGCTGAGTTTGAAAGTTGAGTTTGTAAGTCGAGTTTGAGAGTTGAGTTCGATAGTTGGGCTTTCAAGTTAAGTTTGAGAGTCATGTTTTCAAGTTGAATTTGTGGGTTGAGTTTGAGAGTCGACATTGAAGGATGAGTTTGAGAGTTGAGTTTTCATGTATATTAAATATAACAAATTTTGAGTTTTTGAGTTAGGTCTGAGAGTTGACTTTAAAAGTTGAGTTTGTCAGCTGAGATTGTGGGTTGAGTTTTCAAGTTAAGGTACAGTTTCTGGGTTGAGTTTGAGATATTGGTTTCAAAGTTGAGTTTCTGAGTCGAGCTTATGATATGAATTTGAGTGGTGAGTTTGAGAGTGTAGTTTGAGAGTTGAATTTGAGATTTGGGTTTGCAGGTTGAGTTTTCGGGTAGAGGTTGTGAGTTGAGTTTTCAAGTAAAGTATAAGAGTTCAGTTTACGAGTTAAATTTGGGAGTTGGGTTTTGGGTTTTTGAGTCTGGTAAGGTCCGATATGGTGTGATATTGTCCGATACTGTCCAATATTGTCTGATAAGGTCTGATATCCTCAAATATGGTCGGATATGTTCTGATACCGTCCGATATTGTCCAACATGGTCTGATGGTCAACATGGCCTTTTAATGCCCGATATGGCCCGGTGTTTTCTGATACAGTCCGATATGCTCCAATATTGTCTGATAGCATCCGATATTGTCTGATAAGGTCTGATAGCATCCGATATTGTCTGATAAGATCTGATAGCATCCGATATTGTCTGATAAGGTCTGATAGTATCCGATATTGTCTGATAAGGTCTGATAGCATCCGGTATTGTCTGATAAGGTCCGATACTGTCTGATAAGGTCTGATATCGTCCAATATGGTCGGATATCTTCTGATACCGTCCGATATTGTCCAATATGGTCTGATATTTCCTTTTAATGCCCGATATGGCCTGGTGTTTTCTGATACAGTCGGATATGCTCCAATATTGTCTGATAGTATCCGATATTGTCTGATAAGGTCTGATAGCATCCAATACTGTCTGATAAGATCCGATATTGTCTGATAAGGTCTGATGTCGTCCAATATGGTCGGATATCTTCTGATACCGTCCGATATTGTCCAATATGGTCTGATATTGCCTTTAAATGCCCGATATGGCCCGGTGTTTACTGATAAAGTCGGATATGCTCCAATATTGTCTGATAGTATCCGATATTGTCTGATAAGGTCTGATAGCATCCGATATTGTCTGATAAGGTCTGATAGCATCCGATATTGTCTGATAAGATCTGATAGCATCCGATATTGTCTGATAAGGTCTGATATCGTCCAATATGGTCGGATATCTTCTGATACCGTCCGATATTGTCCAATATGGTCTGATATTTCCTTTTAATGCCCGATATGGCCTGGTGTTTTCTGATACAGTCGGATATGCTCCAATATTGTCTGATAGTATCCGATATTGTCTGATAAGGTCTGATAGCATCCGATATTGTCTGATAAGGTCTGATAGCATCCGATA
Source organism: Nesidiocoris tenuis (assembly GCA_036186465.1). NCBI lineage: Eukaryota > Metazoa > Arthropoda > Insecta > Hemiptera > Miridae > Nesidiocoris > Nesidiocoris tenuis. The sequence continues at coordinate 5,168,015 of AP028923.1, forward strand.
TTGTCTGATAAGATCTGATAGCATCCGATATTGTCTGATAAGGTCTGATAGTATCCGATATTGTCTGATAAGGTCTGATAGCATCCGGTATTGTCTGATAAGGTCCGATACTGTCTGATAAGGTCTGATATCGTCCAATATGGTCGGATATCTTCTGATACCGTCCGATATTGTCCAATATGGTCTGATATTTCCTTTTAATGCCCGATATGGCCTGGTGTTTTCTGATACAGTCGGATATGCTCCAATATTGTCTGATAGTATCCGATATTGTCTGATAAGGTCTGATAGCATCCAATACTGTCTGATAAGATCCGATATTGTCTGATAAGGTCTGATGTCGTCCAATATGGTCGGATATCTTCTGATACCGTCCGATATTGTCCAATATGGTCTGATATTGCCTTTAAATGCCCGATATGGCCCGGTGTTTACTGATAAAGTCGGATATGCTCCAATATTGTCTGATAGTATCCGATATTGTCTGATAAGGTCTGATAGCATCCGATATTGTCTGATAAGGTCTGATAGCATCCGATATTGTCTGATAAGATCTGATAGCATCCGATATTGTCTGATAAGGTCTGATATCGTCCAATATGGTCGGATATCTTCTGATACCGTCCGATATTGTCCAATATGGTCTGATATTTCCTTTTAATGCCCGATATGGCCTGGTGTTTTCTGATACAGTCGGATATGCTCCAATATTGTCTGATAGTATCCGATATTGTCTGATAAGGTCTGATAGCATCCGATATTGCCTGATAAGGTCTGATAGCATCCGATATTGTCTGATAAGATCTGATAGCATCCGATATTGTCTGATAAGGTCTGATAGCGTCCAATATGGTCGGATATCTTCTGATACCGTCCAATATTGTCCAATATGGTCTGATATTTCCTTTTAATGCCCGATATGGCCTGGTGTTTTCTGATACAGTCGGATATGCTCCAATATTGTCTGATAGTATCCGATATTGTCTGATAAGGTCTGATAGCATCCGATATTGCCTGATAAGGTCTGATAGCATCCGATATTGTCTGATAAGATCTGATAGCATCCGATATTGTCTGATAAGGTCTGATAGCGTCCAATATGGTCGGATATCTTCTGATACCGTCCGATATTGTCCAATATGGTCTGATATTTCCTTTTAATGCCCGATATGGCCTGGTGTTTTCTGATACAGTCGGATATGCTCCAATATTGTCTGATAGTATCCGATATTGTCTGATAAGGTCTGATAGCATCCGATATTGCCTGATAAGGTCTGATAGCATCCGATATTGTCTGATAAGATCTGATAGCATCCGATATTGTCTGATAAGGTCTGATAGCGTCCAATATGGTCGGATATCTTCTGATACCGTCCAATATTGTCCAAAATGGTCTGATATTGCCTTTTAATGCCCGATATGGCCTGGTGTTTTCTGATACAGTCGGATATGCTCCAATATTGTCTGATAGTATCCGATATTGTCTGATAAGGTCTGATAGCATCCGATATTGCCTGATAAGGTCTGATAGCATCCGATATTGTCTGATAAGATCTGATAGCATCCGATATTGTCTGATAAGGTCTGATATCGTCCAATATGGTCGGATATCTTCTGATACCGTCCGATATTGTCCAATATGGTCTGATATTTCCTTTTAATGCCCGATATGGCCTGGTGTTTTCTGATACAGTCGGATATGCTCCAATATTGTCTGATAGTATCCGATATTGTCTGATAAGGTCTGATAGCATCCGATATTGCCTGATAAGGTCTGATAGCATCCGATATTGTCTGATAAGATCTGATAGCATCCGATATTGTCTGATAAGGTCTGATAGCGTCCAATATGGTCGGATATCTTCTGATACCGTCCAATATTGTCCAAAATGGTCTGATATTGCCTTTTAATGCCCGATACAGCCCGGTGTTTTCTGATACAGTCGAATATGCTCCAATGTTGTCTGATAGTATCCGATATTGTCTGATAAGGTCTGATAGCATCCGATATTGTCTGATAAGGTCTGATAGCATCCGATATTGTCTGATAAGATCTGATAGCATCCGATATTGTCTGATAAGGTCTGATAGCGTCCGATATTGTCTGATAAGGTCCGATACTGTCTGATAAGGTCTGATATCGTCCAATATGGTCGGATATCTTCTGATACCGTCCAATATTGTCCAAAATGGTCTGATATTGCCTTTTAATGCCCGATACAGCCCGGTGTTTTCTGATACAGTCGAATATGCTCCAATGTTGTCTGATAAGGTCTGATAGCATCCGATATTGTCTGATAAGATCTGATAGCATCCGATATTGTCTGATAAGGTCCGATATCGTCCAATATGGTCTGATATGTTGGGATACCGTCCGATATTGTCTATTATTGCTCGACACTATCCAATACGGTCGAATGTTGTTCGATATTGTCGGACACTGTCCTATACTCCCCGATAATGTTCAATGTTGTTTGACATGGCCCGATATTCCAATATTGTCATATGAGGCGTTGATAGCCAGAGTGGACCATTCCACAAACTGTCCAAAAATGAGTTATACAGTGCAATGGGTCTGTGGTTGCTCTATCTATCGAATTATTATTAAAATTTGACTCGTTCTCGAGTGTGCTAAGAGAGAGCGCAACTTTTCAAATGGTCCGTCTGCAAATTGGCCGCCGATTTTGATGGCCAGAGTGGACTTTGTGGCTTGTAGAAATGTCCCTTTGGTTCATGAGTCATCTGTTCACCCAAGAATGCTTGTATTTTTTTCTTCAAAACACCATAACAAGGCCCTTAATCAATTACAAGAAATTAGTCGAAATTTTCAAATGCGATTTTCTCAGTTCAACACCTGTGTGGAATGGTCCACTCTGGCTATCAACGCCTCATATCCAGTCTGATATGCTCCCATATTGTCTAATATGGGCCAATGTTGTCAGTTATTGCCTGGTATGGTCCGATACGGTCCAATGCCGTCCAATGTTGTCCAATATTGAAGGATACACAGTAATATGGTTCAATGTTCTCTGATACGGTCCGATAGGCCTGATATTGTACAATATCCTGTAGCCCTCTCAGTATGAATAGCATGGCAGAGCAAGGAGAGCAAATCGTGTGAGATTTCTGGTTTCTTTCCAAAAAATCGCCCTCATTGTGCCTCTTTTTCGAGCACTAAAATAGGTCGAGATTCTCCACATCATCAGAAACGGGTGACGGTGATTTCCTTCTCTCGGCTCTTAGTTGTTCGTCGTGGTGCGCAGTCATTAGGGATAATTAATGAATGACCGACTGTGAATGGAAAAGGGCGAAACAGCTGCGATCCCTGGGAAGACGAGACAGAGTGTGCGTACGCTGGTCTGTAAGTGTCTGCACCTACAAATAGTGCCAGACCTTTTTGGCCGACGCTTACAATTCTGCCTTCCCCCCATTCTTGGATTTGAAACTATTTCTTAGTCGATAGTTAGGATCAAAATTTCCCAACTTTTTATGTTTATTTTTATGCTTTTAACATTGCATTTTTGTGTTTGCCTATAATTTTGAACTCCACGAACAAAAATCAAAGCGAATTTCAGCGTTAAAATGCAAATAGGCGTACAGCAGTTACTTCCGATTGATGCGACGCCTAAAATCCAGGCATCGAAATCGCGCTTTTCCGGACGTTCCTTCTTGAAGTTGGATATCGTCACTTAAGTTCTAACACCACCTAACTCAATTTTTCCAAGTTTTCAGGAGGTACAAAAAACTAATTATTTCAACATGGAAATACATTAACCGGTGCTGTCTCTTCCCCATCTCCTTCTTCACTGGTTGGTTCAATCTCCTTGGCAGTTTTACCATGATATCGGCTATTGAAAAATCTATCGAGTGGTGTGTCCAACTCATTTTCGCCAAAAATTGAGTTAGGCGGTGTTAGAACTTAAGTGACGATATGCTCACTTTTCCGCCGATTGCTGAGTTTTTTATGTCACCTTACTATCCAGCACCAAAAACCATGAATAAACTAATTGAAAAAGGTTGAAAAAATATTCAGAATGAATTTATAGCCCATAATTTGAAAATAACGAAGGCAATTTATCTCGCTCGAGTCAGACGAACGTCCAAATTTCCTCAACTTTCAGAGATATCTCTTTTCTCCCCGCCCCGCAGGTTCGGCCGCAAAAATAAATACTGTCACTAATTTTTCAAGATGGGAGGAAAATAATAAATTTTCTAAATCTTAACCTAGAGCTTTGGGGTGGCTAATTTTTTCGATCTAAACCTACACGAACAGCCACAAATCAAACGAGGCTGAGAAAAACGGTCCGAAAATTTACAGCTATTTTACCCAAATGAAAGAAACGGGACGAGAAAACATTTGGATGTTTTTCAAGCCTGATTAAAGGAGATTTATTTAGAGTGATTTATTCGGATGTGATAATCTTGGGACATGGAGAAGTGGACATTTATATCAACGTGTTTCGGGTCCATTGACTTGGATTTTTCTGTATCTTCCTATTTTCAGAAAATACGTTTCAGACGGCAGGGATACCAAAACAGTGTTGTCAAGGTGAGGACGTCAAAAACCCCTGAAACGTCAAAAAAACCTAATCTCCCCCACACGAGAAAACGAATCCCCCCAAAAAACCAAAAATCAAGGACGAATAATTACGAACCTTTAAACGTGACAAATTATTTTGACCACTGTAGCTCGCAAAGTCAGTTAATAATCATACCAAAACATCAATATAAATTAGTTATTTAGGTAGTGTAATGTATTGAAACGCCAGTGAACGTATTTACATTTATTTAACAAAAATACGGCACTCGATCATAGAGACTTCATGATCAGAAAAAGCACAAAACGCAAAGACACAACCTCGTATCAAATCAATGTAATCAACAACATAAAAACTTCTTCTTCCTCTTAGGGAGGCAACCCTACAGGTAGGTACATCAACATACCCAAATGGCCTTTATTTGAGTGAGAATCTTTCTTCCTGCGAAGTCTTAGCTGTCATTCTTCTTCTAATCTGCTGTACATAGCTGATATTTCTTCATTTTCTAATTTTTTCCTAGCCCCCTGACTTCTGTAAGAACCCCCGAAACATTTCACCCCCGAAATCGCCCTCTGTCATTAAAAACACCCAAATTTGGGGAGAAAACCTCCAACATGGCAACACTGTACCAAAATCTGCTAATTTTTGTTGTTGCTTTACCTCCTTCCTGTCTGTTTTCTAGAACATAATATGGTTATTATATTTTTTTGTTTCCCTTTTCAATCGTTTCGAAATCGAACTCCGGTCCGGGACAGGTGCTCCTGTTGAGGTGCCTACTTACCATGGAGTGATAAATCACAAGAGGCGACCGTCTCTCATCTCATATCGGACTCGGATGTCTTCAACGTCTATTTCGGGTGGACATTATCTTCCTGCTTTTAAAAGGCCGCTTGGTGCCAAGTAAAATATCCTGACTCGTTTTACTACTTCTCAACAACGGAATGGAGAATGTTGATTAGTCAGATGGTAAGGGAGCCCGCGAGTTAAACTTAAACTTGACTCTAATGTGGTTTAAGAATCATTCAGTTTGGCGTTCGTTGGCTTCACTTATTCTCCCTCTATATTTAGTCTAATTAACGAACAATACCAAAATCACGGACTGTAGGTACTATTTTTTTTTTTTCAAATACTTTCAATTCTATATCAGGGTTTGGATTTTTTTATGTCGATGTTAGGAAAGATTTTTCTTTTTCTTATAATTCTTCTTCTTTGAAAGATTGACCTGCTAACAACAACAACAACAACAACAACAAGAACATAAAACAGCAGCTGCAACAACAGCCACAACAACAACAACAACAAGAACATAAAACGCAATAAGAACATAAAACGCAACAACAACAAGAACATAAAACAGCAACAACAGCAGCAGCAACAACAACAACAACAACAACAAAAAAAAAACAACAACAACAATCAGAACAACAGCAGCAACAACAAAAACAACAACAACAACAACAACAATCAGAACAACAGCAGCAACAACAACAACAACAACACAAACAACAACAACAACAACAACCTCCACAACAACAACAACCACCACCTCCACGACAACAACAACAACAACAACAGCCTCCACGACAACAACAACCGCAGCAGCACCACCAACAGCAACAACAACAACAATGACAACGACAGCAACAATACAATGGTTGTTCCTCTTCAAACAAAATCGTTAAACAAAAAACGCCATCAATTTTAAATTCCCAAGAATTTTTTTAGCCTGAGTGCAGCGCACTTTTGAAGTAATGGGGATTGAATAATTTTGTTGCAGGTTCAATATTCGAGGATACGCAATGGTCGCTGCCAGAATCACCATGGAATGAGGTATGCCCCTACACCAGTAATTCATAGTTGGCATGTTAATAATTCTTCGGCAAAGGAGTGGGTAAGTGTCATATAAGTCTGGAAAGCGTCAATCTTTGCTGGTTTTAAATTAAGCGATGCTACACTCCGAATGCTCGTTATCATCAACGTTTTTACGATCATTTCCCCAACTTTCTTCGGAGCCTGATTAGCCCTCAACTTTGACCCAAAGGTAGCCTAATTCTGGTAAACTCCATAACGCAAATTGGGTTGTCGAATGACGTCCATGTCGATATACCTAGGGGTTCCCGATACTCGGAAGATAGGTGGATCGTAAAAGGAGAGGAACCGATAAAAAATTACCGCCTTAAAATTTGACTGCCGTTGATCGAGATAGGTATCATCTGCCAGAATTGAGTCTTCGCCTGGAATGTGACGTAAATCGGTTTTCCGTTCTGGTGAAAAGAGATCAATGATACCACTGTGAACGGCCGATTTTCAAATTCATGCAGGACTTACATTGTCGGTTGGATGAAGAAGGACTTCTATAGAAATTACACCAAGCATTTTTTGTAGGATCTGTTGAGAAATATTGAGTACAAAAAGAATCCAAGGTAAATATTGCAGGTGTGGGGTCCTTGAATTTCCTGCTCATACAAGGAATCGGACAATATCGAAATATATTGGACAGTATCGGGAAATATTGGACAATGATGGACAATATTGGGCAATATTGGAGTGAACCGAAACATATTGGTCAATATCGGACCATATCAGACACTAACGAACCAATATCGAATTTTATCAGAACCTATCCAACAATATTCGTCTGTCAGACCTTAACGGATGATTTCAACCAACGCTGGAACATATCTGACCATATCAACTTTTCTAAAAATATTCAACTTTCAAATAATGTTTAGGTATAATGTTGACCAAATCTAACATAATATTATTATTGATACCAAGTGATAAGGATAAAGAGAAGATTCGATACTTTCACATTGAAGTAATCGATAGTGGTGAAACATCGGTTCTAAACCATCGATGCTAAAAACATCGACTATCGGATGCAAAACATCGATAGTTCGATAGTATCGACCATCGATGCTCATCCCTATAACTTAGTCCAACTTCTCAAAAATCCAGAAATAACAGATAAAAAGGTGCCAATCGAATCCAGCAGTGTTCACTACCAGTGTTGTGCTACCAGTGCCTCTCGTCCACGAACCGCAAACATCGCCCGTCGGTCTTCCCGTCTTTTTCCTTCCTTCTTCGCCAAGATTCTCCCTCTCGCTTTGTCGCATAGTCTAATATACTTAAAGGCTCCTTTTCGATCACTTGTGATAGCGAGTGTTAGCGCGGTATGTGAGCCGATCTGTTCACATGTGTGCGTCGGGGGAAAGGATCGATGTTTTCTCAGGATGTCTCATATTAAAGGGTGAGAGATGGTATATATGTGGGGGAGTGCCCATGTCGGGGTGGCAGTGCAGGGGTTGGTATACGTGGAAAGATCCCCCGCAGACTCCTTGAAAACAGACTGAAGCCGAGATGGCGCCACCTCCTAGAAAAAGTTTCACGCTAATTCGATTGATACCAGAGACGAAGGCCATAACCCGATCGGAAGAGGATTTCCTCCGGGGCTTTTTATATTATTTTTATTTACCCGTTTTATGAAAATCTTATCTCGACCGAACAATCTGTATGTGATTGAGCGTGTCGGGTTTTCCGATCTGGGTTAACGGGCGACTGTCGAGTTCGATACAATGACGTGAAACTTTACAATTGAACAAGCAAAACATTGCTTGAGATTGCTAATGAAACTTGAAGAACCGAAATATCCGATTTAATTTCTCGTTCAACATTAGAAATTTATTTTCTCGTCCAACAATTTCTACTTTCTGTAAGTACCTAAGAACCGTTAGGCTAAATTTCGCAAAATATTTTTTCATTTTTTTGTGTCCTCTTATGAACGACGTTTGCGTCTTGGCTCTGACTGTCGTTTGCACTATTAGTTTTGACCATGAGTCGGGCCATTATGTAAAATTTTCAAAAAGAAAGAGTCAACTTGTACTTTTTTAATAAAAAATCCATATTTCGCGTTCACGCGGCCAATTTTAATCCGATTTGAAAAATTGGAGCTGGGCCCTGATTTGGGTTGATTTATGCTATGATTAAGAAATTTTAGTCAGTTTTGAACATTTTGAAATTTGAAAATTTTAGCCTTAATTTGAAAGATTTCGACGGTTTGGTTTACTATTCACCCACGATTTGAAGACGCCGCGTGTTTTTATTATAAATAACATCTTTCACGATAATCCAAACTGGCTGTTAACTTACCACTTGCCATGGAACTTCAATAATTAAGTTCTCGTATCGTGTCGAGAGGTCTGAGATGTCGGGTCGATATCGTCGACTCGACAAGGGAAACGGTTTAATTGCGGCTGACTCAACCATAAACTAATTCCCCTAGTTTCCCATTGATTTTTCATCTCCTTCCTCGATCTGGGGCTGAATTTTCTGTCGCAGTATGATGTTTCAGATTAGGTTATCAAAATCTGAAGTATTTGCAGAAACTTAATTATAGGTTGCCTATAATGAATAATTGTTCATGTTGCCAGCTGATAGTTTTTTAATAAACAGATAACCCCATGTTACCTGACATCCGATAACATAAGATTGCTCAACAAAAGAGAAGGAATAAATTTTGTTTTGCTGCAAAATGGTAAAATTTGAGTTTTTATAAACTTTGGTTTGGGTCGAAGACTACTAGGCGTTCTTTTTCCTTGCCATCGCTGAACGTGATTTCATTTTGGCAGAATTTAAAATTTCACCAAGCGCGTTTTTCTTGATTTTTGATGGCGTCAGCGCCATATCAGCTCAAATACAATGGTATTCCATATATCTATGGATTTCGTCCATCATTTCGAGTATCTATTTATAAAAAGATTTTCTGAAAAATTAAAATACTAGACCGCTAAAGACAGCAAAATTTCATATACCTGCATAGTATTTATCTAAAAATGCAAAAAAATAATAAAATAAAAATATTATTTATGAGTAATTATGATTCAAAATTCAAAAAATGAATAAAATAAAAAATATTGTTTATAAGTAATTATGATTCAAAATTCCCCCAAAAAAAAAATAAAAATAAAAAAAAATTTCATGTAAATAATTATGATTGTTAACAAATTACCTAATGCAAGAACAGTTAAGAAGTGGTGGAACTCAGACTTAGGTATAACTTTCGAAACAGCTTATTAAACTCATCTTCGACTTTTTGGTCGACCAGAAAAATGTTATCGTCTTGTTCCCCATTGAAGAAAGGAGTCCTCAGTCATCCGAGGAAACGGTTTATCACCCGGGATTTATAAAAGCGAGGGCCCCCCATCTGATAAGATCTAAACTGGCCGCGGACTGATTCCAAAAATTATGGCACCTGTTGGTGCTCAAATGAATGTGTCTCAGGCCAGGTTTTCGAGAATCCTTTTACTATTTGGAAATATTTTCATTTTAAAAGAGACCCACGCCGTATGCACGTCTCCATGTCGATTCGACTACAAATCACCGATAATGCTGATTGGAAGACGGAAATTACAATCGTAAATAAGGTGGTTCTAAATAGTAATGAATTTATAATAATGGTATCTCAATACCATGTGCATTTCCAAGTTAAATTAAGCATTTGTCCAACTGAAAATTTGCATTGAAAAATCATAATGTATTAGGAAATTTTCAAATGGATTTGGGAAGATCTCAAACTGATTTGGAAAAGTTTCAATTTAGACTCTAGTTTTATTCAAAGAAGAAAAAAAATATTGATATTCAAAAACTGTTTATATGACGCGCTAAGGAGGATAAACAGAAAATAACGTATGATAATCGAATTCCGAAACCACCCTGTTTCCTAGCACGTTCCAAAAACAGATGTAGCGCATAGCAGGTGCGCTATTTTGAACCAATTTTTATTCACCCTGTTCAAATTGGGTCTCGTGGACATAGGGAGGCACCGTGTGTGCGACATCTTCACTGATTATCATACAGTTGACAAGGACATAATACTTATAAGGGGGCTTGAGGACAATATTGAAAAACAATTAATAAAGTCAAAATAAATTATTAAAAAATTTTTTGAATTTTCAAATCACTAAGAATTTTTTTAGTAGTCTTTCATTTTATACGGATTTTTTCGTGTCTCCTACTTTTTGTTTCGGAAATTTTTTGGGGGAAAACAGAAGATTAGAAAGTCAAAATAAATTTAAAAACGCATAAAAAGTGTTTTTCTTAATTTTTTCCTTAGTGTTTTATATTCGAACGGATTTTTCCGAATCTCCTCATTTTGGTACATTATATCCAGAGATATTTATTTCTTCGTAATGATGACCTTTGTTGATATTCTTTCAAAAAACGTCATAGAAGCGAAATTAAACCAAACTTGCTCCGTTCATTGGCTCTTCCATATTTTACGGCTTCCATTTTGGGTGAAATTAACTCGAACTGGAAACATTTGGGAAACGTTCGTGACGGTAATTGCACTGGTGAAAATGTCGCCAGAAAATAAGGGCAGATTTAATTGGAGGGTCTATTCTCGATTTTTGGACTGAATTGAGTTTCAAGGTTTCAACTGTTTCAAATAGCGAAGTAATTTGTCAACCGGTGATTGGATTCGATCTTTCTGCTTCGAGGCTAATGCGATTTATTAGCCTGAAGTTGCCAAAAACAAGGTGGAGTAAAAAAAGTCTTTACTTTTTTGAATATTATGCTTCAAGTAAAATTGTATGCCTTAGAAAAATAAAATTGAGCGAAAAATGTATTTTGTATGCTCCACAGGCTGTTATAAGCGGATTTTTTTTTTTTGTTAAAAAATATTGTTCTGCTAACATCTCCTTAGGGTTCATTAATTCAGTTTTTTTCTTCTAATCCTCTGAATAAGCAGTTTTTTGGAAATGTAGGCTATAAATTTCTCTGTCAACGTATCCATGGAAAATTTTATTCGAAAAATAATGGATGTTCGACGAATAAACTGAATTGATTAACCCACCCTTAGAGGATTAAAAAAAATACTTCAGATACTTAGCACATTATCATTTTGATCAGATGACGAATCAAGGATGAATGTGGATCTTCATACACGCCCGGAGTATTCAGACAGTTCAAAATTGACAGCAACAAGCGTCCATAAAAATCGAAGATCAAAAATTACTATACAGCCGTACCAGAATGTCCCTTTGGGATTCTATCGAACGAATAAATTCCAGACGGGGCCAACTGCTATAAATCCCTAGAACTGCATACGATTTGAATTACGACGAATTACATATCCGCACAACTCGCTTTTTGTGTGGTCCAGAATGGAGTGAAAATAAATAAAAAATAAAAGGACATTTCGAGAAGGCGGATTGTGACTATAGTTAATAAAATAGGGAACTCGGAGAGACAGAACGTGGGCGTCCGACGTTTGAGGCGACAATCTTTTTACGACTTCGCTCGCTCCTTAGACGAGAGATCTGACGCCGTGCTCGGGCGTTATTTGGTTTTAATTTTCGAAAAAATACCCCATTCGAAAATCCGGTCGTTCGCCGGGAGAAAATCCGACGAAATCTTTCCACCATTTCTGCGCCAATAGTCAATATCGCGCCGAGCAATTCGAATCTACATTATCATATCAATATTATGGCCCCGGTGCTGGATTTATAAGCGTTTTAGATCCCCAACGAGGGTCTTAGATGAAACGGTGTAAAATATATGTATATCGGCGAAGCGGTTCGCCCACGCCGCAGGTTTACGACATAGCAACGATCTCCCTCGGCGGATAGTCAATCTGGAATGTTATTAACATCCGTGCTCTATGGAATTATATTGAAGAGCAAAGGGCATGCTCTGCGTCGACCAAGAAGTACCTAAGTTTCAAATTTCTGGTTTTCCGTTGAATTCGTGGCGTTTCGTCGGGTACGACACGTTCTACGGCTGCTGGGACGATCAGAATACAAAAATTTCCTTTTTATGTAGGTAAAAACATTTCAGATTCTTATTTTTTAATTTTTTTGTTACTGTAAGGCTAGGTGTACTAAACTCTTATGACTTTTCTCGATCGTTGGGTACCTATAGCTTTAAGGGGTGGGGGTAAATTCTGACATCGTAATTCGGTCTTGAAAATTGTCCAGAATCGACCTGCGATGCTCATGGATCAGGAGCGAAACAAATTATTAAAACCGTGCTCTGCTACCATTTTTTTTTTTTTTTACTTCTACAACGCCGAAATTGACCGAGTTTTAATGGTCATAACGCGATTTAAGATCCACTTTTGAATACTCGGAAATATTCTTTCGGTCCCCAAAAAATAGGTAGGTACTCTAAAATGTCTAAAAAAAACGCTGCTAAGTAGATCAGTGGCATGTGCACATCAGTTTTCGGTATATCCGAAGAACTCTGCAAATTTTCCAGAACTCTGAAAATTGTCCAGAATCGACCTGCGATGCTCATGGATCAGGAGCGAAACAAATTATTGAAACCGTGCTCTGCTATAGCAAAATGGTATACCATTTTTTTTTTCTTCTGCAAACGCCGCAATTGACCGAGTTTTAATGGTCATAACGCTATTCAAGATCAACTTTTGAATATTCGGAAATATTCTTTCGGCCCCCAAAAAATAGGTACCCTAAAATGTCTAAAAAAAACGCTGCTAAGTAGATCAGTGGCATGTGCACATCAGTTTTCGGTATATCCGAAGAACTCTGCAAATTTTGCACAGGGGTTCATTTTTCGTTGCAAAGACAAATCTTACGATATATATGTTCTCCTTAAACACGGAATTTAGTTGTTATTATTCTAGAATTTCAGTATAAATTGGTAGATATTTTAGATGGGGATTTAGAAAAACGTTGCCTCAGAATGCCTCTGAGAATGCCTCAGAACCTTTGTTAAAGCCTGTCTCGTTCTTATGTTGCCAAGCGCAACTGGTCGTAGTGTGAGAGCGTCACCTTGTTGGTGAAATAGGCTAGTAGTCGTAAGTAGATCAATTAACCGTATCTAAGAGCCGAGGCCAAATTCTCAACTTTTTCCAATTTTTGTTTTGCTGATTTGTATAATGCGACCAAATTCTTTAAATTGAAGATATCGGGAGGACAGAAGTTTTTGTGGGGATTCCTACGAGTGGAAAACGATTTTTGTGGCTCTAGTCGTTTTCGAGTTATTAAGAATTGTAGAAATTTTTAAAAACTCAAAAATGTCTCACTAAAACTGCAATAACTCCTAAACGGTTGAAGCTACCGGCGTGGCGATGGTCTCATTCGATTCAGCATAGAAAAATCTATAGAAAATGATGCGTCACATGCCTATGTTTTAAATTTCCAGAAAAACACGAATTTTTTCCCACTTCAACAGCTGTTTTACTGGCCTTAAAATTAAGGTAGGGTTCTGCCGAGACGTTAGGACCAACTAGATACGGAACTTGATTTTTGGTAAAAATTTCAAAATTTTTCGATAACTCCTTCCCCCTGAAAAACCCCGGACGGCGTACGGCGGACGGCGTACGGCGGACGGCGTACGGCGGACGGCGGACGGACAAAAAATTTTTATTGCAGATTCGGATTCTACACCCCTTGAAACGTAAACCAACAAATTTTCAGGGGGTGTTAAAATTTTTTTTTTCCTGACCGATTACAAAGGTTCATTTCTATAGAAAAATGAACCAAAAAACTCCAAAAAATAAATAAATAAATCTAGAAATAATGTAACAAAATGAGTAGTTTGGTTGCGTTTGGATAAGTACCAGAAACAATTTGTGGAAGACAAAAAAACCAATAAAACCCATGAAAAACCCAAAAACCCATGAAAAATTCAAGGAGGAAGCCCCTCGGACAAGTTTCGAAAATTTTTTGGATATCATAAAAACGATCGTTTATAGAATCAGTTTTTCACATTTCTAGCCACTAATTTCCCCTAAAACTTCCCAAAAAATCATTGGGCTTGAAATTTCTTCTTATCAAACTCGATCAATTATTGGGTAAAAAATACCGCTTACCAATATGGAAGTACTGTGTGTTGTCTACCTGCCCAGCGGTTTGAACGGCAATGTAACCGTCCCTGTCAGACCTTTCTTAACGGTATTATAGTGTCGCATGGCAACTTATAGTTTATTGGCATTAAATTGTTTTCCTATCAGTTCGAAAATGCATTAAATCAAAACGCTTTCGTTCAGAACATTCATAAGTTCGTGAAATACAAAGAATTACAAGGGGCCCCGCAACCTGAGAAGCTGAACGCCTTAATTCACAGATGTCACCGCGACCCTAAAAGTTTCTGCTTCAAATGACAATCGAGGAAAAAAGAGCATGTTACTATTTTATCTTGTCCAATAAATATCGGGTCCAATGAGTTATCAATAGGAAGGCCCGGTTTCTTTCGAACAGTTTTTTATTTTCTTGTTTTGCTTTTCATACGGGTCGGAAACCCGATTCGATGACACCCCTAGTCCGATTTCTGGCAAGGTGTGCCCTCCCAAAAGGGTTATGGGGTGTTTATTGGGGCGTTCCAAAAAAGTCAACCCTTCCGATTTTTTTTTTTTGACGTTCAAGGAACGCGATTAAAGGGGGTAACTGCTCAGGTGACAGAAATGTTGAGTCGATATCGGCATTTTTCCCCTAGCCCATCCTTTCTGCTTCTGTCATGCAAAATGTTTTCCGAACATCTCTGAACCGGATGATCCTCTCTTTTAATTGAATGTCGAAGAAGTTGGACTTTTTTCTTTCGTATTATTGCACAGCTTGTCATTTTTCTGTCTCTCTATCGTGAAATCAATGGCTGAAAAGTTCGTTACGGAGTTTGTATGGAAGGCATTACAGCGATGCCCGTCCTAACGTTTTTCCCAGGCAAGCCGCCAAAATTCCCAGATAGGCTTGAAAATTCCCCCATTCCAAAAAAATTAAAAAACGCTCTCTTAAGCTGTCAACACAACTACTGCTTTCCTCTCTATGCTTGGAACAATAAACGCCAAAATCCGACAGTTTTTCATGTTTTTAGCTCATTTTCCCAATTTTTCTTTAAAAATCCCTTTTTTCAATTTTAAAATTCCCAGATTAGGGGAAAATTCTTTTAAGGGAAAAAACTATGAGTTTTTACCTTCACGCCACTGAATTCAGGAGAAAAGATGATTTTAACATGAGTTTTGATCAAATAATTATGTTAAGCTGTTATAAGTAGGGGAAATAAGATGGTTCTACGACAATGTCTGCTGATGGGGGAAAAGGTGTACCAATTGAAGAAAAAATGTCCCATATCGACGAGAAAAAAGGGAAAATTGTTTTGGGAGTCTAAGAGCGGTGAAGGTTTCCCGCTTTCACATTTGTCTTTCATGCTAATGTCAGTATTGCATTACATTATAGCACTGCTTCTACGAGGCAGTGCGTCGAAAGTCCGCGGCAAAGCGTCGAAAAAATCACCCCCCCCCCGGCACGCTTTGGCAGAAGACATTTTTTCGACGCACTGCCGCATAGACGCAGTGCTGCACTCCCACGTTACAAACAGGCTCGTTCGTAACCAAAGGGCGAACCAGTTTAGCACATTTTCCCTTCAGGTGGTACACCTTTTTTCCCGAAGATGCGGAAATCGTTGCAGAACCACCATATTTCCCCTACTGTTACGCATTTTACCCCGCGGTTTCGAAAAATTTCGAAGTTTTCTCGATTTGTTTTTTACTCATTCCGTCAAATTAAAAATTGTTCGCATCAAAATTCGTCCAAGCAGAGTTGACGTGCCGATTCCATAACAAAATTTAATGACATTCATTTGATGACACTGGCAACAATTAAAGGCGAATAATGACTGGCACAATATCGGTCTCGGACGATCAGCTATTAGCATTCGACAGTGATCAACGGGGTTAACAGTAAACGTAGAGACGAGTTTAATGAGCCGGAGAAAACAATGATAAAAAATGGACAATTTTTTCGACGAAGCTTATGAATGATTAATAATCCGGTTGCACGCTTGGCTGTTGAACAAACGTTATTAATTATTCGTTATTATTCTAATGGGAGTTGGAGAGCTACCTGATCAATGCGGCAATTAACCGCTCCTGGGGGGGTACCCCATCTATCAAGTCAGGTCGTATTTTGTGCTGTGTGCGTCATTGAACTCCTGACTTTGGCTCTATTTCGACGCCCACGTCTACCCACGAACCATTCAAACTCTGAAGGGACATCAAGTGTGCA
The DNA here is from genome assembly GCA_036186465.1 of Nesidiocoris tenuis. Lineage (NCBI taxonomy): Eukaryota > Metazoa > Arthropoda > Insecta > Hemiptera > Miridae > Nesidiocoris > Nesidiocoris tenuis. The sequence goes on from AP028923.1 coordinate 5,184,576, forward strand.
CTTCCTTACTTTCATTGTTTGAAAAAAATGTCATCCCCTCACAAAAAAAATCATCGATGGAAAAAAATGAGTCCTTGATGCCGTCCAAGTGGCCAAAAGCGCTGAAATTGGAATGAAAAATACATAAATATGTAATATTTTTGCTTTTTCCTCAAACCCATCCAAATAATCATTGGACGAAACTCATTGTATAAAATTATTAGGTACCTATTGTAGCGACCGCACAGGTTTTCAAAATTTAAAATCAGAAACATTCATTGTACGAAATTATAATAGGACTGAACTCGTTTCACAATGCAATGCACAACAGCTTCATAACGACAGACTCCACAACAACAAAACCCCTTGGGCCCGCCACGCACCATGGAGGATGGAACCTTAGTCCTCCTCGTACTCTAGCGGCGTCCCTCAAACTTACTACACTATTAATCGTAGGTAATATAATTCAATTTTGGTTGAAAAAAATAATTATAACAGAAAAACAGGGAAACACAAGAATTTATTTAGATATATTAAATGTAAAAAATACGTAAATAAAAAATCTAAAAAAATCTATTGTACTTACCACATTTTTTTCTTCACTGCCTATTTGATTCGGGCTCACCTGTTGCCCGGCTGACCACTCACCGCTGACCGCTGACTGCTGGCCAACACAACAACTTTGTTTCTCCCTTCGACCTTCCGCACTACTCGAATTGCCCTTTTCGGTCGACCATCGTAAACAACAGAAAGAACATTGTAAGAGTGTACTCTCTTTCTTATAGGTAGTCGTGTAGTAAGTACGTACCCAATTAAAAAAAAAGTTTTTTTACTGCCTTATCTGATAAGAATGTAGGCACAAAAGAAAAATCAACCATAAAATGTACAGGCATTAAATAAAAATCAACTTTAATAAGTAATTAGGTATTTAACGTTCAAATCACGTATTTTTTAAGAGCTTTGTGCTCACAGTACTTTGTTGAAAGAATTGTACCACAATTCTACCAATTGTTAAAATAATTGTACCAGAATTGTTGCCACTTGGGCTGAGGAAATTGTAAGTAAAGTATATGTATGCCTATCGAAAATAATTTTTTTTTTAAGAAAAATTACCTATCGAATTTTTAGTTGGGAAAACGTGAAGGATATTATAACCGTTTTGAAAGGTTAGATCAACGCTAATCGAGAGTTTCTGTTCATTTTTCGCGAATAACATTTTCGGATCGTTTTTCGGATAATCGCGGTTTCGCATTATTCCATCCTAAAGAGCAACTTTTGACAGGCATCGAGAGAATTCCGAATCGACGTCAAAATCCTTTAGCATTCATCGGCTCAATAAATCATGCGTGGTTTAATAGCGTTTCGAAAAGAGTTGTCCTCTCAAAGAAAATTGTTTTGGCCCGTTTTTAACGCGTTGGAAAAAACCCCGCGTTCCAGAAAGACGAAAAACAAAATGAAAAAGTCCGATTATTTTCTGACGTAAATCGCATCATTCGCATTTTCGGTGTCAAAGTCGATTCGGTTTTGGGTTCAAATGAGGCGAGAGTTGATTTTCAAGTGTCTGGGAACTTTCCGCCCGTGTGACCTCCTGAATCGGATTTTTAAAAGGGAAAAACCGATGGAGATCACTCGGCTTCTGTTCTAATGCTATTCTGTCAGAAGGTTTTGATTTGTCTTTGTTCCACTGCGACGTTAACATTTTTTCAACCTGACCAATCGCGGGTAATCACGTTAGCAATTTGACCGAACAAAGGAATGCATACTTTCACCGTATTAATTTCGAAAAGCTTCAAAAAACGTCCTGCCCTACGAATCTATTGAAAATTTCCTACTAATCGATTTTGATAAACAAAAATCGCAGAATTGAGGGAAAATTCCACTCTGAGCTGGGCTCGAAAATACGAATGTTTGTTATTCGTTGGAAACCCTCTTTGTTGGGAACGTTCACAAGGAAAACGCCCCCGAAGTTTTTGGGATGATTTTGATTTTTCAGGCTGACTTGACTCAAGTATTGAACATAAGTTTAAATTTTATATATTTTTTTTATGGAAACAACTATCATCTAATCCGTAACGTATACAATCCATACGTAATGTACATTTTGCCCATCCGTAATGGCATTTTTCAAATTTCGAAGGAGCGATCCATGGTGCGTCCATTGCAGTCCTGTAAATATGTGGTTTGGTAAGGAAAAAATACTGAAATAGGTTCCTAACAGTTTTATACTTTTTTTTGTTGCTGTATCCGAATTTTCGGTTTGCCACTCCAAAATCGCGCGGCGTCAGAACGAAAATGCCAAAAAAACCTCAATAGTTCCGGACGTTTTTCACTCAACCGCAAATATCTCGTAAACGCTTTGTATTTTTGAATAACACATAACCAGCATTGTTGTAGATGACTAAATTTCTGACAATTTAAGTGCAACCGCAGCTTTCTAGCTCAAATAGTTTTCGAGATATGGCTTGCCAAAATATGGTAATGCTCACAAAAAGTTGGATTTATGAGTTTGGTTTGTTTTACGAGTTGAATATCAATATAGGAATGTAAAAAAACGCGTATCTCCTCCCATAGAGGATGTTTCAAATCTTATTAGCTTCAATTTGAGACCAAAATGAAGTCTATAGTTTGCATACTTGGAGCGAAAAATAGTTGGAAAACCAATTGTTGTCGTTTTTTGCTAAAAACTAATGTTGCTGAGCCATGTTTATTATCGGCTCAAGCATATTTTTTATCTCAAGACCAAGAACGACTAAATCGGTTCATTAGTTCTAATGCTGGGTGAATTGAGGCGTTGATAGCCAGAGTGGACCATTCCACACAGGTGTTGAACTGAGAAAATCGCATTTGAAAATTTCGACTAATTTCATGTAATTGATTAAGGGCCTTGTTATGGTGTTTTGAAGAAAAAAATACAAGCATTCTTGGGTGAACAGATGACTCATGAACCATAGGGACATTTCTACAAGCCACAAAGTCCACTCTGGCCATCAAAATCGGCGGCCAATTTGCAGACGGACCATTTGAAAAGTTGCGCTCTCTCTTAGCACATTCGAGAACGAGCCAAATTTTAATAATAATTCGATAGATAGAGCAACCACAGACCCATTGCACTGTATAACTCATTTTTGGACAGTTTGTGGAATGGTCCACTCTGGCTATCAACGCCTCAATTGAGCTTTGAAAAAGACTAATGCCTACCCAAAATTGGAGTCCAGATATTTTCGTAACAACGTCAAACCCGGTTTGCCTCGCTTTTACAGAAATTGGCAGCTGCATCGTTTCCAGGCTTCCCCAATATTGACGGTGAAATTTTCCCATAGTGCGGGAAATGACGGTTAATTGCGGAGATAGGCGGGATCTATAATCAGGGCAGGTATTGAACCGCAGAACCGCTCTTGAACAGCCAATGAACCGTCAACGCTTGAGATCCCATCGCCCTTTCGTGGGTTTCTTTGTTAATTATAATTTAACGGCCTTCCTGATAGATATGGAGAGCCATTATATCGGAAGAAACGATCGGAATTTCCATGTAAAGGCGTTCCACCCCAATAGGATACAAGTTACCCCCTGTTTTTCACCCTCCTCCCCTGTTTTTCGACTTTTGTCTCTTTATCGAAATCGTCTGCCGCGTCGAAGAATCGAAAATAAAAGATGGCCCAGGATCGTCTTGTGGGAACCCCATGGGTTTTATATTAAACGCCAATAACACTCTTATTTCTGGGGTGCCCTCGAACGTCTTCCGGATTTGGACCTTTTCTCGGAACGCCCCACGGATTTCTGAAGAGGATGACATGTCGGGGGCCCTTGGAAAAAAATCATTTGAAAAGGGGCCGAAATCAGTTCGAAGGGTGACACATCTACAACGGTTGATTTAACACGGCATTGTCGCACGTAATTCAATCAATTACCTCGCGGTTCGTGTACCGGGTAGGGGAAGTCGTGCACCGATAATGCCCGATCGATATTTTTCCGTGATCGATTCGAAAACCAAGGGTGTCTTCTTGACTGATGTCTGGCCAAAAAGAATGGATGATCAAGTCGACAATAGGCGTTTATTAACTGTACGTAGGGCCCCATGTGTACACTGGTACATCCGCGGCGCATTTGCGCTAATTGTTGGTAGACGTTTGAAAAATGATCGTCGATAAACCCCACATCTGCACGCTTGTGCTGCTTCAATTTGTTCGGTAATTCTTCCCACCATCCTCAATAACACTTAACGTTAATATAACAAAAAAAAAAAAAAAAAACACTGGTGCATAGATTACGCACAATACTTTCATATTTTTATAAGTAAATTTATGTACAAAAGCAATTTAATTTTGGCTCATTGGTAGGCTACAACGATAAAAAATGTCAAAAAACGCGCAATGCGAATTCTAAACCTCCCATAAAGACAAAATACGACAAGTAATATAAAAAAATTGCACGTATTTCTCAAGGTAAAACAAAGAACGTCGTAAATTTACCCATATGCTACCCATAATGCTTTTCTGTACCACTTCAACTTCCAGGGGACCATAGAGCCATACCTAATCTAATAGACGATCTCCTCCTAGGGCAATTGTTCCAAAAAGCGATGCAGATGTTTTCGGTTAGGTATCGCCCTATAAAAAAATTCGGTCGTATCATTTTTCTAAATTTTCTCCGCCACGTCACATTGAAAAATCCGATGTTTTTGATCGGGGCGCATCTTGAAACGCAAATGGGTCGTGACGAATTGAAAATATTCCGATTAGGCTCGATTGATATTGTAATTTTTTTGTTCAATAAATTCGGGGGTTGAGTTTTAGAGGGCGCGATTCACCCCCGTTCGCGTGCTAAGGATAGTTTTCCATAGTCTATTGAAAACGTAGAATGCAGAGTAGGTCTATAATCAGCATAACAGTCACCACTTTTAATGGTGATGAGGTACCGAAAAAGGCAGCTGGAAAATATGCAAAATCCGCCGGGCACGGGACATGCGCACCTACCGTCTAATTTTCGAATTCAGGTCCTCGAGTTTTGGGGGATCGTATATTCCATTTAGAGGGTGAATACATAAATTTAAGATGGTGGAATTTTAAACAGTTCGACGAGTGTGCGGTCTGTCCCGTGGCCGATTAAACACACCTTGGAGAGTTACCATGTCAGCGTGCATTAATGTAACAATTTTCCAAATCTCAAGTGGACTGATGCAATCTGACATCTGCAAGAGGTTGATATAATTCTGATTTTTGGACGGATAGGCTTTCAGAAAGTACTTTAACGTACTTCAAGTACGTATTTAACGTTATAAGCGACCATGTCGTCTCATATGAAGGTAATAGTGTTCACCTAATATATTGAAAGAATTGACGTGAGAGTTTTTGAACCGAATAAAAAATATCTGAACCGATTTCCGACTGTTGGGACCATAGAATTTAGAAAATATTTGCTCTGCTAATTTTGTAAGCCACTCGTAGTAATTTTCCTGAGTAAAATACCGACCATAAAAATTATTTTCCGGAAAACGATATTTTTCCATAGTTTTTTAATATAAACGCAGATAAAATGTTCACGCGATGAAAAAAATGTCAAAAACCAAAAAAAAAAAGGTTTTTGAGATCATGATTTCTTCGACATTTGAACATTTTTGAGTACTCTAGAGTTAATTTAGAGAGTTTTGCTAAACGCTCGTTTCTTTTTTTTTTGTTTTTTTTAATTGGATAACATTTTTTTTTGCTGCTGACGGCGGACGGGTCAAAAATTTTTATTCTAGATTTTTGTTCTAGACCCTCTGAAACGCGAAAGAAACAATTTTGAGGGGTGTTGTAAAAAAATTTTGTTCGACCGATCACATAGGTAAATTATTTCTGGAAATAATGTACCAAAAACAACCTGGTCGATTGGCATTTTCCATCGTGAAAAAATAATCCGCCGACAATTATTCGCAGCAAGCTCGGACACGCAATATTTAATTGATGTTTTGCCAACTCGGTGGCTCGTAAGAAAATTGTCACTGTCCCAATGCCGTTGGCCGGGAATTAATAGCACGTCGTCCGTAAATGGTACGCATCCATAAATTAGCGATCGGGTAACCGTCGATTAGCCGAACTGGCGGTTCAAGTTGTGTTTAATTTTTCATCGTCCGAAAGTTGAAGAAAACTTTTTTCGCTTCTACTTCGTAACTACTTCGAGTTGGAAAGGGCGTTATGGTGGTCAATTGTTCGAATGACCATTAACTGACGTCGGTATCGCATGACTATTAATTTCATCCCTTGGTTCATCAAGTTTTCGATCAATACTTGCGCCGCATTCGAGGTTTTTCCGCCCGATGATCGACCAAAGTTGAATTGCACAAGAATATATCACTTTTGAAATTATATACCTATTTTTTTCCAAAATTTATTAATTTTAGTTTGTGAATTGAGCTGAACGGAAGCATCATTCGCTCAAAAGATCGTTAGATCGTTACAGGTCCGTTGAAAATGTCTCGATGATCCAGATATGACGTCGCAATGTCGTTCGATGTATTTCCCGATGTATTTTCGAACAGGAAAGGGGTGCATGATCAAATAGGTTTTTCCCCGTTGTTGTCAGATAGGAAACCGTAGGTGACGGTTAGCAGGTACCTATTTATCGAGAGCACGTGAATCAGTTCAAAAATAACAATAACCAACGACGAGAGGTCGGAGATGGAAATTTTTCGGCTTTCTATAGCGACCGGGGAGGAAGTTAGATGGAGTGCGATAGAGGGAAAGATGAAGAAGGTCGACTACGGAGTAAACTATAATATATATATGCAGCACGATCTCGGGCACCCCTAAACTTATAGAATATTCAGATGAAGGGCGGATTTGCATTTTTTACCTTTGAACTGTCACGGGGCGACGACGTATTCCGAAGAAACACTTTCCGTTCAATTTTACGTTGAGTCGTCCCACCTCGAGTGGTGCAAAGAACCGTTGGTGAAATCTGATTTTTTTCGTTGGCCCTGGCCGTTTTCGAAGTTAGCACATTCAGTTGCTATGATTGCATTCTATGCTTTTACAAAATCATGATGGACTCGCTTTTGGGAAACATTTTTGTCAATTCTTGGACTGATAATTTACTTATGATGACTTATGATTATTACTGATTTATTTAGGTGGCCAAAAATTCTAAAATTAAAAAAGCAGAATAATTTTACATTCCTGTACGTTCGGATCTAGCAACCTTCTTCTTCTTCTCCTTCTTTTTTCTTCTTCTCTTTTCCGTCGAATTCCGTCCAGCAAAATCGGAGGAACCACGAATTGCAAATGTTTGAGTGACGCTATAAAATTTATCCCTTTGCCGGGATGAGTAAATTTTTTCTTTTAAATTTTTTCTTAAGTATTTTTTTTTTTTTTTTTGAGCGAGGTGCTCGTGCCTTTGGACAAAACGTTTTTCTCTTCGAAATGCGAAACAATACCCCCCCCCCACCAAGTGTTAAACATTGTTCCAAGCCGTAATTAACCGACAATACTGCCATCTGCTCCGTTGTAACGAATTACCGGCGAGTGACCATTTTGCCCAGTATGAATGAAACGCCAACTGTTTTTTTTCACGATTGCAATTAAAAAAGCACTTTTGAGCGTATAATTTCGAAATTTTTCCTCGGAGAAGACAACAATGTTTGCTTTTGTTGCTTTTCTTCAATGTTATCGAGCATTTTTTATACTAAGCATAATTTTCTACTATCTATCGAATTCTCATCATGCAAAAATGAATGAAATCTCGAAATTTTGTTATTTACTTCATTTTCAAACAGAAATTTTAATAATTTTATAGTTTTTTATAGGTATTATCTTAAAAAAAGGAAAATTTTCGATTTTTTCACAAACATGGTCACAAAATTTGCAAAACATATTTATTATGGATATGAGCTTCAAGAATTGTTGCGACTAGTTCTTGCAGGATTCAACTTGGGGGAGATTTCCATCGATAACTCTCCCGAAAAACCTTCGTTTCGAGAATTTCAAATTATCGTAATAATATCGAAAAATATACTTCGCATTTCCTCGCACACCTCGGCCGATTATCGTCCATGCGATCTTCGTATATTTCTCCGCCCCTCGCCAGTCCATTGGCTGGTCGTCCTTTCTTTTTCCCGTCCAATTACCACATCCATGGTCACCATGGTGAATGGGGGGGAGGCGTTGGATTTCGAAGAATCCCCGGCTCAATGTTCGGATTTCTTGTTGCCGGGCAACATACACAGATGGCATTGACAAGATGACAGACTCCCCTGGTGGTAAATATGGACGATAAAAGGGGCCCAGGTGGGTGACATTCCATCATATCGAACTCGTACGTGTTCTGCTCGAGTAATTGAGTAAAATGTGACGTTTTTACGCGTTTTTTCTCCCTTTTTCAAGTTTAAATACTTTCCGCTTCCAACTTGAACTCAGAAAGCTCGCGATCTCGAAGGATTCGATCAGAAAAAATTCCGATTCTCCGCTTTGTTTTTGTTTAATAAACCCCCTTCCCCCCGAGGCCTTGGGTCTTTGTTGTTGCATGTGGTCAGGACATTTTTGCTCCCTTGTCTCGCTCGCACGTCAAATGAACGCGGTTGATCGATGGAGACGCATTTTATGACCTCGTAATTCAAAAATGCCTTCTAACGCGCAATCAGATAAATTTTTTTTTTTTTTTTTTCTTTTCAGATAAATCAGATAAATGCGGCCCGGAAAAGCAGGTGGTCGAACAGTTAACAGTAATCCTAGTAAATAAGCAGGAAAACACGGAAAACCGGAGAAGTTGAAAATTAACCCAGAGTCCCTCATTGATGGCCATAATAGATCTGAAATTGTGTTAGGTATTATAATAGCATATCTAATAATTTTATTTTATTTTTTACTTTTGCGTTCGAGCTATTATATTTTCTAATTTTCATGATTTTTCTTGGGTCTAAAAATATCTTCGCGCCATGTCGAAATCTCGATTTTGCCAATCGCGATTGCGACTCTCGTTTCAGCTGATTGTGATTGATCGCGCCATGTGTGAAAAGGACGCCTCGAGAGTCGCGATAATTATTATTGAGGTTGGCGCCATCCTCATCGGCTGTCCTCAGCTAATTTGCGCGATTTCAGCGACCCCAATTTGTTTTTAACGGTTGCCATTTTTCTAGCATCGAGGCGCACATTGTATTTTTGAGCGATGTATTCTACCATTGATTTGTCCTTTTTACCACCACCGGTACACAGGGTGTTAACCTGAGGAATATGCCACGGGCTGGTGATCAATTCTACAGCTAATTTCCAAAAAAAATCATTTTTAATAATTTTTTTTACTCATTTTTAAATGCCACTGTTTTTAATTTTAAGATTTGTTCAGTTAATTCGCTAAAACGGCCTTAACATCCTGAATTCATCAAGGAAATTCATTTTCGACTGTACCATTGAAAAGAGCGATCATTTCCCAATCACCTTGCAGTATCAAAAACAATTTTTGAAATGGTTCAATTGGTTAAAAGATGGTCAAAAGAGTGATTTTGGGCTAATCTCGAAAATCTTCGTTTTTTTCAACTCCGTGTTCCTAATACAATTGGGATTGTTAAATTTAGCCTGTAACCCTGAAAAAATGCGAGATAATTTCAGCTTTCCAACGGTATTGTCGAAATTGGTATTACACTAAAATTTAGCGAAGAAAATCCAGTTTCTATTAAAATCGTCGTTATTCAAGAAATAAATAAATACAATTTTAAGCGTTTAAGATCGCGAAATGATTGTGCAAAAAGGTGTTAGAATGTCTGCAAGACTCAATTTTGGAGCATTCGTCGCTCTTTTTAGTCGCTCAGGCTTTTTTTGCGCCTTTTATCTCTGTTCGCTGTAGCCACGCTCTGCTACCAATTTCGCAGCCGCGTTTTCTGTAACGCAGCCAGTTTTTGAACCGAGAAGCTTCGAATCGACTAACTATGATAAATTTATGGTGGAAATTCACCTTCACCCCTGATAAATTTGACTTTGATCCCTAGAAGTGCTCAAACATCAAACAATCTGACAAATATCGTTGAAGGTGTATCGATTCAAGCAATAGAACTTCTTAGGGAAGTCGTGTTCGTGATTTTTATCGATTCCAAGCCGTTCGGCTCGGGTGGAGCTGGAGTAATATTGCAGTCAATTATTTAGCCCGTAATCGCAGGCGATTGTTTCACACCTGGAGACTACTGAATTCATAAATACCCCAAAACATGTCTGCCATGATTGTCGCAGTTGAGTCGCTGAATATTTCAACTCGGGCCACTTTATACATTGATTTTCGACCGGGAGATTGTCGTTGTTGATTATTTACTTTGCACAGGTTCAGATGGTTGGGTAGATGAGTCATAACAAATAGCCAAGTGTCAGTATCGCTAAGCAAGTGGACGATGAAAAATTCACCCTTGAAAACAAGTTGACAAAAATATGCAGCTCGTGCAACAGGAAATGCAAATTCCTTGCTTAGGGGCGAAGGGGTAGTTCAAAATAAGTGAAACACTTCCAGAAGTGCAAAAGTTGGAGAATATTATCAAAATGAAAAGAAGAAAAATGTGAAAAAATAAAAATGATTTTCCATGGGTCCCTTAGTTTGAGTTACTCAATCTAGAAGATTTTTGAAATCGCGTTTAAAACAAAGCTTCATGTCTGACTGGCTGGAATGTGATCAAAATTCACCCCCAGTTCCAAAAATTATTCAGCCCGTGCCCGATTCGTGTAAGGGTAGAAGGGTCCTCTGAAATTATTTAAATCGCTACCGTATACCTATGCATACATTCAAATCTTAGTACATGTCCGATGACTTTGTGACAACAGTTCCATAATATTTTACTTATCCTTCGGCCCCAACTGCTGTGGGGATTCACAATTAAATCGAAGCGAAATTCAGTGGTCCAAATATAAATGCACCCCAAAAAAGCGACAAATAAATATGCGGCCCGTGCTGCATAAAAACCGAGCATTTCCTAATCGGAAGGGCGGTTTTCTGGGCTGTTGGGATTTAGTTGATTTTATTAGGCCTCATGAAGCCAGGAAGCATCTTGACATAAATTCTGTTTATTCTATCTTGAGTTTTTGCAGCTCTGCAGACATGGGATGGTTCATATTCAAGCTGCAGATACAACTTGCTTCATATTCTGCTGTTCTGTTGTACGCTCTGACGAGGCAAGGCACCGATGGAGCCTTGCTCTTGAACATTCTTGAATCTTCATGAAATTTCAATAGTGTTCTTGAATCTTTAATGGTTCTTCTTGAGTTTCCCAAATAGTTTTTAAACTTCGTTGGATTTTCTTGGGTACTCTTGAATTTTCGGGTGGTCTTGAATGATTTAGAGCGTTCTTGAATGCTCACGAATGATCTTGAATGTCTATGAACGCTTTTTGATGTCTACGAACCTTCTTCAAAGTTTATAATAACGTTCTTGAATTTCCATGGGCGTTCTTGAATGCTTATGGAAGCTCTTGAATGTTTATGGACGTTCTTGGATGTTTTTGGACGTTCTTAAATGTTCATGAACAATGTTGAATGTTCATAAACTTTCTTGAATGTCCATTAACGATCTCGAATGTTCATGAACGTTCTTAAATATTCATGGACGATCTTGTATGTTCGTGGACATTTTAGAATGTTCATGAATGTTCTTGGATGTTTACGAACGTTCTTGAATGCTGACAAACGTTCTTGAATGTCAATAAACGTGTGTTAACGTTCTTGCATGAGTATTAACGTTTTCAATCAATAATTGATTGAAGAATTGATTGATTGAAGAATTATTCCTGTTTGGCTTCTTTTAGTTTTGAATTGTTCTTTGCCGTTTTAGGTTTTCCTTGGTCGTTCTTGAACTTTTTTTTGTTTTCCTTAAAGGAAAAGGAGGTTCCTGATTTTAGGACGTGGAGGGCTTCTCACTTCGAATGACCCTTCGAAGGATCAATACTAAGTATTAATTGCTCGTACGAGTATCCACTCGTCATTTCGCCGCGCCTCTCCGAAGGGAGCGCCATTTCCAAAGCAACAAAGCCTAATACCCGAAGATGCCCCTTCCACCATCTCTGTCCCAATTGATGCCATTTATAAAAATAGCTCATCGGAAGGCACATTAACGCCGAGTACAGAGGAGGTCAGGGGTTCCCTGGGGCAAGGGAAAGCTGAGGTGGGGGTGGAAGCCATTGTAGCCCCGAGACCTCGAAATGTGCCCACTTTTGGGATTAATGCGAGACATTAGTGTGTGCGCTCGGTTCTTAGCGCCAGGCATAATGGCCTTCTCGAGAGACCATCGAGCTTTGCAGTCTTTTCCTTAACTTCACCCTGCTGAGGAAAAACTCGAAGGTGGCCTTTTTCTTGATCGACCAACTTCGAACCATTAGCAACTTTTTCCATCACCAAACGTCCGATATTTCCAATATAGCTGGCGAAATGCTTATGAATTTTCTACGGTATTGTTAACCATTACTAGCAAGATGCTAAATGACGAATCAGCTACACCGAATGAGTTTGCCTGAAATTTGACTAAAAATCGACTCTTATTTTGATTTTTTTTAATTAAATATTTTTATAATTTTATGATAGGCCTACTCTACGTTGAATCAATACTACAATATATACAGAACATCAGAACATATATATATATATATATATATATATTTCTGAATATACAGAAAATGTTTTTGAACGAAAATTAACAATAGGTAGGTAATTTCAAGATTGATATTTCAAGACTCAACGTTGTAACCAAACGTGCCAAATCAGTCGGCATGACAATTGGTCTCACACCCGGTATTAACGTTAGATGACCTCCATTCAAAAATTCGTGTCCCTAGTTTGAAAAATCTAATTTTTCGAAGAGTTGGAGAAAATTGCACTAATTTTGCCTGTAAAAAATTCGATTTAACTGGCGCATTTTCTTTTTACCATTCATAGGTGCAACTTCTAGAGCAAAGACGCCTTGCAACCGCGTGTTTTCTCCCCTGGACTGGCGGCTTCGGGTGCAGAAGACCCTCGTCCAATGTTCGAACAATGGGGCCGATTGTTTTCATTCTGTTCACAAGTTCGCCCTCTGTATCGTTTAAGAGCAACAGTCGCATTGAAACCGGTCTTATAGTGTCCGGCTGGTTAAGGTTGACTTGGAATGGAGAAATTCAATTTTTAGGGAGTTTTCGGAGATACGAAAAAAATTTCTTCGGCATTTCTGTTTTTCAAAATCAGCCAAAAATAAAATCAATTTAATTAGAAATGTTTCGAACCAAAATATGGAAACAGGTATTGTGTCCACCACTGGTTTTTTGTATCTTTGCCACCACAATTTATGCTCTCCATGGACGAATCGATCGGGGCTAACAATTCTTCAGTCCTTAAGATAAGAATTGATAGCCTGATAACCCATAGGTGGGCAATTTTCGAGTATGTATTTGCGTACGTGTGTCCGAAATCACGTTCGCTAAAGTGACACTAACGAGACAGTTGAAGTAACAACGTTGAAAACCTGTGCTCTATTAAAATTTAATGTAAATTGCAAATTTTGCAACTTGATGACGAGCGCTTTCCATGTGATGACTCATCAAGCTTGTTTTTACAGAATCTCTGGATTTGTTGGGATGACGATTATTAGGATAATTGGCTTGGCATTCGTGATTTGACTGGAATGAAAATAGATTTTTTTGGTAAAAATAGTCGAGTAACTACATCGGTTTATCGCATTTTGAGTTTTGGCAAGCCCCATGCCCATCAAAGGACTTCCCTGACTTGGTTAATAAATATTCGATATTCGGTTTGAAATGGGCTACCATTTATCCGGGAATATCTTCTTCCCAAAGAACCTCGTACAATGCAATTTTGATCGGATAGCCACGTCAACCTGCTTGTTCGTGGCTAGACGATGGTGTGCCAGTGAGCGAGCGAGAAGATGGTGGAGGGGAAGGAATGAAGAAGGAAGGTAGACGTCCCAAAGTATCAACAAGTGTCCAGTGGTCGAAAGAGCCCGCGAAAAACCTCTTTCTCCCCTTTTGTTGGAACAGGATTTTTTTTTCTTCTTCTTGTATCATTCCTTCTTCCTTCGATTCGGGAGCACTGAAACCTGGACAGCTGGTCGTGTGTCGAAGGGGAGCGGAGAATCCGCTTTGAGGCAGGAAGAGCATGCGGTTTGAACTAGCCCGAGTCTGATAACAGGTTATGGGCCCGAGTAAGCCAATTGTGAAGCATTACATCGCTGACGCATCTTTCCCTGAAATTGTTCTCGAAAAACCTCTAATGTCTGTGCATTTTGTACCTTTCATCTTAAATTTCATTGGCATAAAGCAAAAAAATGTTCTGTTTTAACTGAACGATTTCTTCGCTTCAAAACAGCGATAAGTTTAAGTAGACATCGGTTAACTTGACCTCGGTTGACTAAAGCTCGGATAAGTCGACCTTGGTCAACTAATACCTCGGTCAACTAGTGCCTCGGTCAAATAAGACCTCGGTCAACTAGTACCTCGGTCAACAAGGACCTCGGTCAACTTGTACCTCGGTCAACCAGGACCTTGGTCATCTAGGACCTCTGTCAACTAGGACCTTGGTAATCTAGTACCTCGGTCAACTAATACCTTGGTCATCTAATACCTCAGTCAACTAGTACCTTGGTCAACTAGTACCTCGGTCAACTAATACCTTTGTAATATAGTACCCCGGTCAACTAATACCTTGGTCATCTAATACCTTGGTCAACTAGGACCTCGGTCATCTAGTACCTCGGTCATCTAGTACCTTGGTCAGCTAATACCTTGGTCAACTAGTACCTTGGTCAACTAGTACCTTGGTCAACTAATACCTTGTTCAACTAATACCTTGTTCAACTAATACCTTGGTCATCTAATACCTCAGTCAACTAGTACCTCGGTCAAATAGGACCTCCATCAACTAGGACCTTGGTCAACTAGTACCTTGGTCATCTAGTACCTTGATCAACCAATACCTCGGTCAACTAGTACCTTGGTCAACTAATACCTTGTTCAACCAATACCTTGGTCAACCAATACCTCGGTCTTGTAGGACCTCGGTCAACTAATACCTTGGCCCTCTAATAGATCGGACAACAAGGAACTCAGTCATCTAGTACCGCGTACGACTAGGACCTCGGTCAACCAAGACATCGGTCAACTAGACTTCGTTCCAGTAGGCCTTGGTTAACTAGAACTTGGTGAGGAAAAATATCTTAAATTTTCGGAAGCGTGGTCAATAAATTGATATTTCAAACCGCAATAAATGAAATCCATTCTCGACCCGATTTTTCCTTTTCTCTTTTCCTTCTACAATCATTTGACATTCCCCATTCGCTCCCGTATGATTTTCCTCCGTCTTGTAATGGGTATCCCCCCTTCCCTATCGTTTCTCCAGGTAAACAGAGAACAGGACCAGAATGTGGGTACCCTAATGACCAGAGTCATAAAGACATTCCTCGCACTCCTTTCCGAGCTGAGCAAGAATGCCAGATATTCCAATCACGAGACGAGCCCCATCGTCAGGGTCCCTGTTCAGCCAACACCACACGAGGGAACTTCATTTAATTTTTGCGCCTTTTTTTATTAATTAAGGCGAAAATGTCATATACGGAATTGAAGTAATTCCCCGCCGCGTATATGAAGAAACAGTGTTAATAGCGATTTTGCCCAAGAAAACACCCGTATAATGAGATTCCTCTTTTCTCTATAGAGAAAACTCTATATATAGAAAAAACCCTGTCATAATGAAAAGTCCGGGAATTTTCCTAATGCTGAAAATTGAATTTATTGTGTACCTAACACATTGAATTGGGATGGATAAAAATCAATTTTCATGGGTAATAATTTTCTGTCAAATAATTCATTGGAAAAATCGAAACTTCCCTCATAATTCGAGCGTTTTTCTTATAAATTGATAAAATCGAACCTGATTTAGGTCAGTATTCTTCAACTTCAATTCATCCAACTAACGTTTATGAACCATTTCCAAAGATTCATGGTAAATTTCAGTCTGGTGAATATGATTTTTCAATTTGGGTGACTAGACGTAACTGGTAGTTATATTTTTTTTTAATTTCTCATGAATTGAGTTGGACTAACGTTCTTGAACCTGAAAATGACAATCCTAATAGACAAAAATCACAGGAGAAAATTTTGTGTAACATAAAATTTCATTAATAATGTTTGATTAGTTGTAGGACCAGGAAAGTGGACCTCTCCTATTCATGCTCAGCCAAAGTGCTAATACAATCAGCCTTCATTCCATCTCATGATAATCAATTTTTTTAATCAATTTTCTTGATTTCGAAAGGGAAAGAAACCCAAGACGGAAAGGTGTTCCAATAAAGGGCCCTGCCGGATTTTGTTTTGCTTCGCTCTGTTGGTTAGTCTAGCGTTTCAAAAAACCCAGGTGCTACCTCCGATGTGACAATGGAAACCCGGAGAAAAACTCAGGTAAACGTGCGTGAACTGCTCTTACGACAAACAACGTATCCATCCAAAATAGGTAGTCCCAGGTGTCTAAAATCCGAGTAGAAATCACCCTCTGAAAGATAGCTCATATCTCCATCTAGCGACACAACAAGAATGAATAAACCCACGTTCGGGAGGCTTTATCTGTTAACATATTTCCCTTTTCATATCTTCTGAAACACTAACCTTCCAGTCATGTCCCTTCGTTTTTTGCCCCTATTTTCTTAATTTACAGCTGTACGTGGAACCTCTTTCCGATGAAATCCGTCTTTTAACCTCCTCCCTCCCACATAACAAAAGGAGCCAGTAGGTTTCTGATTTTATAACTGTCATAACCCTAATATTTTATAATGTAGCTCTAACTTTTACTACTTTCATTTGGACGAAGCGTTAATGAGCAATCTAAAAATGAAAACGATAAAACGACCCTCGGAGGTCTCTTTGTTCAGTTATAGTCGCGGCGGAGTTCAAAGAATTAATAACAGTAAATTTGTTAACCGTTTCTCCTTTTTATGGATTCAAGTTGATGAGTAGTTCCCTAAATTTTGGTCGAGGCTACCGCGTCATTTATGTACGCCGTATGGGGTCGAAAGGTAAACTATACAAAAACAGAGGCGTAAAAAGTGTTCAAAATAATAAAAGTAGAATTGAAAAAATAATTCAAAAAATAAGAACCGGGCTTAAACGTGGTTATAATGTTTTATTTCAAATACTCGAGAATCTTGTCGTAAATTGGCTTTCTATGATTTATATTTATAAATGATTATAAAAAAAATTTAAAATCCCGTTTGCATAATTTCCTTTTGACCTACGTCATGGCATATTAGCGTTACTCAGACGAGAAAATTAGCGTTATGTGAAATCCCGCAAAATGTGAAACCGTCCTCAAAAGATGACCTCCTTGCTCAGCTGCATTGTCCAACGTCACGATTCGAACATTTCGAGCCACTCCTGAATGCTGTAATTTCTGAAAGGGTCTAATTTGTTCATTTGTTAATCCGGAACGGGCAAATCGGCCTTTTTATTTCCGCAGGCTCCCACATCCAAGAACCTTCATTATCCGTTTTTGTGCCCGCGTAGGATGGTTTGTGTTTGTTGTGAATTCATTGTATTTCACCGCTCCCATCGGTGCCCATCCTCTGGGAGCCAATGTGATTCCAAAGGTTTCGCTTCACTTCCGCGAGGTGCGCCATGGGCGCAGACTTTTTTCCATCGGCTCATATTAGAGCTGAATCGAGATGATCGTTTTGGAACGTTCGTGGGAACTTTATTCAAGTTATTGTGGGCAGAAGATTTTTAGGCGTTGAATTCGAGCAAAAATGGAAGTAAATTAAAAAACGACTCATCCTTGCGCCTTATTATCATTACTGTGTCATACTCAACTGCATAAATGGGCCTACCTTCTCAAGAGACCCTTACGTTCAACTTTTAACTGGTTGTAACAATGTACGCCCATCACCCATCATCCATAACCCATCACCCATCACCCATCACCCATCACCCATCACCCATCACCCATCACCCATCACCCATCACCCATCACCCATCACCCATCACCCATCACCCATCACCCATCACCGATCACCGATCACCGATCACCGATCACCGATCACCGATCACCCATCACCCATCACCCATCACCCATCACCCATCACCCATCACCCATCACCCATCACCCATCACCCATCACCCATCACCCATCACCCATCACCCATCACCCATCACCCATCACCCATCACCCATCACCCATCACCCATCACCCATCACCCATCACCCATCACCCATCACCCATCACCCATCACCCATCACCCATCACCCATCACCCATCACCCATCACCCATCACCCATCACCCATCACCCATCACCCATCACCCATCACCCATCACCCATCACCCATCACCCATCACCCATCACCCATCACCCATCACCCATCACCCATCACCCATCACCCATCACCCATCACCCATCACCCATCACCCATCACCCATCACCCATCACCCATCACCCATCACCCATCACCCATCACCCATCACCCATCACCCATCACCCATCACCCATCACCCATCACCCGATCGAGTCAACTTTGAGATCAAACTCAACTTCGAGATAAAAGTCAACTTCGAGATCAAAGTCAACTTCGAGATCAAACTCAACTTCGAGATCAAACTCAACTTCGAGATCAAAGTCAACTTTGAGGTCAAACTCAACTTTGAGATCAAACTCAACTTTGAGATCAACGTCTACTTTGAGATCAACGTCAACTTTGAGATCAAAGTCAACTTTGAGATCAAAGTCAACTTCAAGATCAAACTCAATTTCGAGATCAAAGTCAACTTCGAGATCGAAGTCAGCTTCAAGATCAAAACCAACTTCGAGATCGAAGTCAACTTAAAGATCAAACTCAACTTTGAGTTCAAAGTCAACTTCGAGTTCAAAGTCAATAATTATTTTGGTGTGGTTCCTACCTGTTCTGTGTCTTTTTTTATTGATTCTTTATAATTTAATACACTTGATATTCATTTTTATAAAAACTTGGATATATACCTATTATACCTATTGTTCATTTCATAGCGTCCCGCATCGGAATTTTGGATTCTGGTCACCTTACCCATCACCGATCACCCATCTCTCATCTCCCATCTTTCATCTCCCATCACCCATACCTACCTGAAATCTTGGGGAGGAAATTTATAATGTCTTCACTCTTTTTATACTTTTTGCCACGATCTTCAAACCTCATACATCATGTTGAATTCTGCTGATGGAGAATGCCGTTTTGTATGCACAATAATATTTACGGGTAGCCCCAACTTCGAAAAATATAAGGGGACCTTTGTTAGTGAAACTTCCAGTAAGCTTTCTCAGAACTCAGAAAAAAACTACTCGAAGAATTAGAGGAATATTAAATAATTTATGCCCGGGGCCCCATTCGGGTTATATTGTCTCCGGACCGAAGGCTTCGGAACATAAATTCCCCACAGTGCTACCACTATCCCGAAGATCGGAACCGAAAAAGGATTCGGTGATTATCGCCGGGCGGACCTTCTTTTTTTTCGGTTTCCACATTTCTAATTCCTTTTTTGTCGCCTCCCCCGCTCCTTTGGTTTCTGAATGGGAATCGTTCATCAGCGATTGATGGATGGAGGTGCCTATCGTGTCCACCTGGGGCCTGTTTGACATTATAAAACGGTCGGGTCCTGTTCGAAACGGGTCTGGAATATCCGATCTCACCTTTACCGATGATATAGGTATCGTAAAAATGAAAGATTATGAAAATGAAGATTAAATACCGAAGGTTTCTCAACCGCTTACTTGTGTAGCTGCTCTGCAGATGTAAGCACTACTTTTTCCGCTTCCAGAATACTGAATTTTTGGATTACAGCTGATGGGCAGTTGTGCGGAAATCTTCGCTATGTTGCACGACTGCGCAGTACAAGAAACCCGAGTGCCGATGGTGGAATATTGGGCCTACTTTCATGAAAAATCCCATTTTCCACTTCCATTTTCCGTATAGCCAGGACACTGATATGAAGTCTTCATTGACATTTCATCGAACGACAAATTTTCGCATTGCAATAACAAATTTTCGCTTTACAGTGTCAAATTTTTGATTTACAGCAACAAATCTTTAGTTTTCTCTTTAAAATGATAAGCGGTTTCATGTCGAATTAAATCAATAATCGTTTCAATATACGGGAAGAAAAAAAAAACATTTTCAGTTGGGGGTACTTACTCGTATTTTGCAAAATTCTGACCTTTTCCTCTCGGAATATTTGCAGTCGAGAATGGAAGTGCAGCTTTTGCCGATGGTAAACATTGCAGACACTCGCACGTTTCCTTCGCAAGGCGTTATTGTGTGGAAAAGCAGTTCCCTCAGACCGACGCCAACACTAAAAGTACCGTCTTGTAATTAACTCAATGTAATGTATTTTCACCACCACTTTTCCCCAACAGGCGGACTTACTAAGCTCTCGGCACACTTAACTAAGAGCACTAATGGCCTCGGGACTTAACACATGCATTAAAGAAAGACCTTGGGCCCGGGCCGAGGGAGAGGGAAAATGAAGGAGGAAAAACCGTTTAATTGATAGGAGCCCCGGGGAAGCTGTTATTCTTCCCTGCCAACAAAGAAGCTTTCTCAAGATGTGCTTACACATTTCACCGTCAGCTGAGTGGATTATGTTCATTTCGGAAGAGATCTATGGGCCTGTTTTGATGCTGGAATGCTCCTCCGTATCCTGGAATATACCAGGGGGGTCCTGCCCCTTCGAGGACCGATATTGAGATGCGATCAGGAGGAATTCTCGGTTTTCCCGAGGAAAGATGCCGAAAACTATAGAAAATCGATAACTGGGTCATTTTTCAAAAATGGTACATCTAGGTAAGTACGTACTGTTTGAGATTCACTTTTCCAACATTTTCAACTTACGGCTAGGACACATCGGCCATTATGCCATATTATTCGTCTAAAGAACATTGTTTCTTGGAAAAATTACCAATTAATTTGCATGTCGAAAATACCAAAGAATCGGTCCGTACAGACGGTCTGTGGGAGGGGAAGGGAAACGGTCTGAGGTCTGATACGGACTGTGCACCCAAAACGTCTATGTTATGTTGGCACCACTGTATGGTCCGCCATCCCCCCAGACGATCAGCTGTTCGATCGTCCGTCTGTTACATGTCTGTTACCTGGCTTAATAAGCATATTAATAATACATAAATAATACATAATAATAATAATAATACATAATATGTAAAATAGAGTTGTATTTTCGCCCAGGTTTCGTTATTTATCCACCCCCGGATCAAGAACATAATATTATCCCATCCTCGTCGCCAATTATGTTCTTGATCCGGGGGTGGATAAATAACGAAACCTAGGCGAAAATACAACTCTATTTTACATAAGCCAGGTAACAGACATGTAACAGACGGACGACCGAACAGCTGATCGTCTGTGGGGATGGCGGACCATACAGTGGTGCCAACATAACAGTCTAAAGTCTTTCTAAAACTCTACAGTTATTGTAAAGTAATAGAGTAATGCTGTGGGAGGATGTAGGATAGAAGATATTGAGAAAACTGTAATGTATGTGCTACGCTGCTATTCTTCCAGGACATAACCTGTACAAAATCGAAGGTTACCTACTCTGTAACCTACCAGGTGTTACGCTAGATGTTACCGAGCAGGCATTCGATGTGAGCCCGCTCTAGATAGATGTGCTGTCCTAAGCTTGCGAATAAATCTATTTTTACTTCCATATTTACAGAGTAAATGGAAGTATTGTGATCGTCCTAAAATCGAGAATCGGAACGGAGCTTCAGAAAAAACTTTTTCTTATACACATTTACTCAGAATCACTTCCTGAACAAGTGTCTGTGTGTCCGTTACGTCCGTCTGTCCGTCTGTCCGTTTGTGGTCATTTACAAAAATGGCCATAAGTCCCTCATTTCTCAACCTTTTTTCAAATTTCTTGAACTGAAACGTTCGTCTCGGCAAGACCTATCACCCTGTTCAATCAGAATTTGGATAACGCACAGTACTTCCGATATATTTGCATTTTTAGTGTTTTCTATTTTATTTTTTTCCGGCCGCAAAAATGAACCGATTTGAGCGTTCTTGGTCTTAAAATCTTTGTTTTACCTTGCAGAATATGTGGATATTTTTCACATTCCGAAAATGTGGCGTTTTTTCATTTTGACCGAATTTTAAAATTTTAATATTGAATTTTTTGATATTTTTGACCTAAACACCCTTAAAAGCAGTCAAAATATGATCAAATTGTGTCACAATTTTACGTTTCAAAATATGGAAGTATTGTGTGTTATCTACGCACCACTGGTTTTCTAACCTAAGACGCGTAGTCTTCTTCTTCGCCCGATCATAATAAAAACATTGAAGATATTGGGAGGAAAATGGAAGAAATTGTGATGAATTGAGGTATTGAAGAAAAATCTCAACTGCTGGATGCATTTTGGATACCTACATTTTGAAACAGAATTGAATCGACCTCACGTGACGTCGCGACGTTGAGAAGTTTCCAGTGAAAGTAAATGTTGGTCGTGTTTATTTATAAAGGAACATTCTGGTATTCAGTTATTGAAGAAAAACTTGAAAATATTGAAGAAAAATAGAAGAAATTGAGATATTGAATAAAAATTGAAGTTATTGAAAGAAAAATGGATACCATTGAGATGAATTGAGTTATCGAAGAAAAATTTCAACTGCTGGATGCATTTTGGATAAATTTTAGAGCAGAAATGCATCGACCACACGGGAAGACGCAGAGGGTTTTGCAGCAAAAGTAGGGCAGCGTAAGTCACGACTTCCTCAGCCCCAAGGTGATGTCGACTGCAATTCGAAAAAGAGTCGGCCTGTTTTAATTACTACCGTTTTACGACTGTACGCCGGGAAGCTAGCGACATTACACGTACAAAGTCAAGGGTGGAAATGGCGTTACAAGGAAACGGTTAGCCTTAAAGGTTGGCAAGGAGTAAAACTTTAAAACGGCTCTTTTTTTCTCGCAACTCGGTCGCCCTCAGCAGAGGATTCTGCAATGTTCAGTTCTCATAAAAGAGCCTCGGATCTTGCGGGAGTTAGCGACGTCACGTTCACGACTGATTTACGCCGACGTCGAGTCGTTAATGAATCTGAATGATGAAAGAGTACGTGTTAAGTGGGGAAGGAGAACACGAGAAATTGGTATTTATCCTGATGTACCATTATATTATTTAACACTTTTGAAGACGTTTGGGGTAAACTCTGAAAAAATTGTTGGAATCTTGAAAAAATTCATTTTCAATATTTAGTTTTAACCTGTTGAAATTTTTCTTAAATTTTTTTTCACTTTTAAACGAATTTAAAAAATGTTTACCTATATACCTAGTAGGTAATATTTTTAACGTTTAAAAAAGTGTTGAATTAAGAAACATAAAAAAAATTAAATGATTTTTCCCATGATTTTTTAAATTAAATAATTTTTTTTCAATTCAAATGTAAAAACATTATCGAATTATTGTAGATGGATGATCGACACTTGTAGACTATAAAGAACGTCTCCAAGCCCTGATGGAGATATTATAATATATCGAAAGCTCGGCGAAAGAGGCAGTTTTTATCGTAGACCCTAACCCTGATCTGCTGACAACAATTATCGAATTATTAAATCATTAAAATTTAGTGAAAAAATTGACTAAAAAAATTAAATTTGAAATTACCTGTAAAATAATTTTACTAATAATAATTAAATAAATAATAATAATAATAATAATAATAATAATAATTTTTACAAGTCTCTCTCCACCCGCTAAGCGGCATCAAGAGGATCAGCCTACCGTCGGCAGGTGGGGCTCGAAGGGTGGCAGTTAGCAATTGAATATAAAACATTTTAACAAAAAATTAAATGATTTTTTTAAATGAATTTTTTTTAAATTTTATTTAATGAATGTAAATAAATTGAAATGTAAAAACCCTAGACATTTATTTTTCCTGATTTAACAAGTTTAATCAATTTTGTTTCTGAACCCTCGTTGTTCACAAATTTTGACTATCGGTACTTGGGTAACTAATTTTTGAAATTTCATGCATTAAACCCACCACAAAAGATTAATAACTCCGAAAAACACTTCTGCTGTCAAAGCAGATTTTTGCTGAACGATGAAAAATTTTCATTTAATGAAAAATAACATTTAATGTTATTTTACTTGTATTTAATACAAGTCTCTTTCCGCTTGCTCTGAGACATCAAGAGGCCTAGCGTCGGCAGGTGGGGCGCAAGGGGTGGCAGTTAGCGAGCCGAGCTCCTCCGCGACCCTGCGCTCCTGTTAATACTGTCAGAATTTAACCGACGAACGGCCACCGGCCGACGCCAAAATCATCAAGTTCGTACTTTCATCAAGCGATTACCGTTGTTAATTTTGGTTGGTAACGTCGTCCGTCGGTTAAATTCGACAGATGTTAACAGGCGCTCATGAGCTGGGAGGAGCTCCCGGCTTGAATAGTTATTTCATAGAGGCTAACCTGACGTTGGGTTGCTTACCTAACAATCGATAGACAGGTTCCTTTTGAGAGCCCTATAAAATCAGATTTTAATATTGGAATTTTTCAAAAAACTACGTTTTTAGTCCGCAATTAGTATTTTTCGAAGTACTTCTCCCTAAATAGATGAAGAAATAGTCGAAATGTTGAATTTTTGTAAATGAATGTTTTGTTGCAAATTTTGGGCGAATTGGTGACGGGCACTAGACTGAATTGTCTCTCCTGAAACATGAAAAATTATGAAAAGAACTGAAAAAAATGAAATTTAAGTCAATGTTCTCAAAATGTTTGGCTTCTAGGATTGGACCGTGACGTTATTTTTTCCATATTAAAAAAATAATGCTAAAAAAATGGTAATGTGCCTAAGGTTCTGGCAAATAGGCACTATCAGCTTGAACCTAAGGTTCTTAATTACTTATACTTATATTTTTTATATTGGAAATTTGAAACAAAAATGCAACCATACGAATCGTAGCCCAATTCTGCGAATAAATTTAATGTTATTTTATAAATTAAAAACAAATGAGCAAATAATGATATTACTTAAATTATTCTGCTAATACATTTACAGTTTTTTTTTTATAAATAAATAAAAACATAAATGTTTTTATTTATTTACAAAAAACCTGATTATAAATTTATGATCAGATAAAGATATTGCTTACTTAGTTTTTTTTTATAAATTAAAAAATATTTATAAACAAATAACGGCATTACTTAGGTGGGTAATAAATAAATTTTGAAAAATATTTCGGTATTCGCAGTTATCTTCAACTACTGAGATACGTACTTGTTGTTTATTGACAAAATTTAGCCAATTGTTAGCCTCATCATTATTTTACTTTGCTATGACTCGGCGTTTCACCTCAAACGAACCGACCGACACCTTTCGAACTGCTACCGCACATTTTTCCTCCTAATTCGAGATGATGAAGAATCAATTAACAAAAGGAAACATTCCCTTCACCGTAGAGGGAGAGGAGAGATGTAGAAACTTCCGCTGAAGAAAAAGGATGGAAAATTGAGAGAACGATGAGTAATCACAAGTGTTAGAATGCGAGGGCGTCGTTGGATCTCGTGAAACTGTGAATGAGGACCGAGGTACCTTAAATCCGATGACGTTGTAGTTTTTTCGATAATGAGTTTTTTTTTGTGCTCAGAATTGCCTTCTAAGCACATCTAGCGAGAAAGGTAAGCTTCTCAGGTACCATTGGAGACAAACGTTGCGGAGATTACCTCTTTTTGTAGCCATTTTTGCAAAGCAAATGGGGGTTTTGTTTTCTAGAAAGTTACAAAAGGCTCAAGAGCTATTTTCATGTTTCTGCTGGTGCAGGATTAGGTACTTTTTTATTTTATTATTTTTTTATTCAATTTTTTGTACGTGAACATGATAGGATAAGAACAAGGTTTTGAAAGTAAGGCTTGGAATACAATCGAAGACTTCACAGTTTGATGAAGACCTCAAATTATCTGCATCCGAAAATCTCTACACAGAATGTCAGCTGAGAGAAGTTCAGACTCGTTTTAGAAGTCTTTTAGAGACCCCCTATCGAGTTGACCCAGTCTCTGAGTCAAACAGAAGACTCGAATTTACATGGGGCCATCATCATTTCAATGGAGCCCCCGTGAACCCAAAACCAGTCTGTGATTCGTTTGCATGAAAAAATCGTTTGCGACTTTTGCCTGCTCCGTGGCCAATAAACCAAATCCCAGTTTCACCTTCAAATTGCAAAATAATAATATTGAGAAGCCATTTAAAAATTAGTAGTAGTAGACACATTACTTCTATGCCATGGTATACTTGGAAATTTGGTCTAATTTTTGGCTGCTAAGCTCAGTAATGCGTAAGACCAATCATTAAAAATATTAAAATGCATATAAAATGGCAATATACAGGCATGGGAAAAAATATCCACAAATTTCGTGGGCTGATACAACACTTTTTAAATTTTGGATAGATTTTTTCGTCGATGGAAAAATTATGTAATGAACTATCGAAAATCAGATAAGAGATTAAAATGAGATATTCATTTTTGTAAAAAAAGGAGTTATTTAAATTTATTTTAATTACCTATTTTATTTATGCTTGGTATGTTTTATTTTTTTAATCATGTTAGCATATCTGTTGGAATCATTCATCTATCTGTTGGAGAAAATCCCGAAACGGAGTCGAGGCATTCCTCATCGCCGGCCGAATCCATGGCACAAGAAATAAATTCACGCACCAGAAACCGTTTATTTTAATCAAATTTTAAATACGCCACCACACAAAACTGCGGCAAAATTCACCCGTCTTCCAAAAACATCCAGTCCCCGAAAACAACTCCCGCCACCATCACATAAACAAAAACTCCCGCGCCGCATTTGTGACTTCCTCTTCTTCTTCTTCTAATTCTACTGTCTGCCATCCCGAAGACATCTCCCACATATCTATATTCAACATATCTTCATTTTTTGGGATCAACATTTTACTCTTTATTTTAATTTCCATATTTCCATGACTCATTTTAGGGGGTTGGATCTCTTGTTCGGTGGTGGACGTTGGCAGGATTTTTCTACACCGTACGACAGTCTCCTTTTCCTGATAGCTATCTTTACAACCCTCAAGACGCGATTCAGGACACCCTCGGCAGGACGAAAGGAATAGAAACAATTTCGTTTCCACCCCCGGTTTCCATTTCCTTCTATCAGGCGGGTCCTGGCGGTGCCGTAATTCCCGTCTGAGGTTGGAAATTGAAGAACTGCAGAACGAAGATAGATTCACCTCAATGCACATGCATCCTACAAAAATAATGAAAAAAATTTTATTTTAAATAAATTTGGTCAGAAACTGTAAGTTTCTTTAAATGTAATTATTTGTATCCCGCTCGTCGTTTTGAAAGAAGTTTGAAAAAAACCCAAAATTTAATGCACTCTAGTTTTGTAACGTGTAGAATTTGTAGTTTTTCTGGAAATAATGTACCAAAATTTGAAAAAAATGCGTAAGGCAAAAATCAATAATTGAATTGTTGAATGAATTATCGATGATTATCAATTATTATTGAGTGAGAATTGAATGAATTATTCATGAGCTTTTTTAGAGCAGTTAAAATTTCGAATAAATATCGACATATTTCAATCTTCAATTTTCCCATTTATCTGTCGACGTTCTTGTAATGTTTCATTTAAAATTATCCAAACATTATATGGAAATATCCTAAAAGAATCTGTAGTTTCGTCGAAACACAAGATCGGCCAGGGAGGACAGACAGAAAGCGACACAAACCGAGGGGTCGTTTGTCCAGCTGGTGTTTACGACCCCTTTCTTATTACCTAGGACCCCTCGATTTTTCCACCCTTTCAGACACCCTGTCGCAATCTCCCCGGCCGTGTTTGAAATTCGAAAACCGGCGGCCTGGAACGTTTTGTTTCCACGAAACTGGAAATCTGCTATTGATCCAGGAGGTGGAAACGTGCAGTTTTACACTTCGATATGCCCAACCCCTTGCTAAATTTCAATTACTACCCACATATTGACACAAGATTCGAACGATCGCCGACTGTGAAATCGGCTAAGGGTAGTTGGACGACAATAGTCCAAATTCTATCGTCTCTTGGGGTGGCGGGTTTTGTTAATTTGGTACAAAACGCACGGTTCTCGGAGGGAAAATAGTGAAATACCGCCTTAAACCCTCCTCATTTTTGCCTTTAGTTGGAATTTTTTGAATAATTTGAATTTTTTGAAATGTAGGTATTAATTATTATTATATAGGCAATGTACATATTGGTATTCTACATATTTTAATTCAGTTTCTGGACAGTTAGGTCTAATTGAACAATAAATATCTGCAAATAACAAAAAACTAGTTGAATTTCCTCGAAGACATAAACGAAAATCACAGGTATTTTGAAAATTTCAAGTCCTAAAGCTTGGGACTCAAAATTTGCCATATCAGATAGGTACCTACCTATATTTTGAATTTGGTGAATATATTCAGGTAGCTCACCGAACAGAAGAGTTACAACTTCATCGTACTTATAAGGTACTAGTTAGTTAGTGGGTATAAAAAATATGATGATATTAGCAGGTACAATTTTATGCTACCTGGCACTCGAATTCGACTAATTAACGACGATCAAATTGCAACAAATTTTGTTCAATTTTTAAAAAATTTTAAAAATTGTTTTTTTTTCAAAAATTTTGCTCTATGTCAAAAGTTTAACAATTTTTTTCACGAGGTCGAGTGAATTTCGAGTTATACAATAATTACTCACCCCGAGTTTTTATTACCTCAATATCATTTTCGCCTGTGGACAAACAATGGTGGTTTTTGTATTTCCGAGAGGAACTACCCTTACGAGTCTCATTTTCGGCTTTACTCCCCCATACGTGGGGTTCCACCCTCTTTTCTCGGCTCTCCGAGTGCAAATAACAATTAAATCAGTTGTTCTCTCTCAGCAGCCGCAGAAACTATTATGGTTTCCCCCAAAACCGGTGCCTGTTATTACCAATGGGGATCTATTGCTAGAAAATGCTTTTTTCCACAAAACCTAATGCGCATAGCGAAAATGGAAATACCTATTCGAATCCCTCAATAAACCAAATCCTATTTGTGAGCCATTGACGAGGTTTGTTGAATAGCTTGGATTTCATTTTAAAAAATCTGATTTGAGCGAGACGACACGTTATTTGGAACATTTTTCGCAATTCGCTGGCAAAACTGTCAAATAAATTCTGAAGCGGATTCTGAATAATTTCGATGCGTGGGCCTCGATACAAAAAATGGGCGACCAGATTTCGCCATTAGGAACATGAGATGAGACGGGATTCCAAAAAAAGGTTTTACGATCGCCATAAAACGGAAACTGGTCCGATTTATTGGGAAAACGGTATCGATCCAAATTATCGGGGACAGAATTTCTTGATGAATTCTTGGTTAGTTTTTGAGAAACGGGTCTTTGCCAGATGGCATATTAATTCGAGAGTTGCAAGAAACATTAGTTATACCAGTTATATTTTTTCGTATCTTACGAAACCCTACAGCAGGCCCTAGCATTCCCAACAATTTGAAAACATACAGTAGAGATAGATTTTCCCATATTTCAAAATCCGGTTATATGGGGTAAATTGGTGGTGAAGAGTGAAAAAATAATTTAAAAAGGACTTTTTGCCGTTTTTCTCACTACTATAGGCCCTAAAATGTTGTAAACCCTAGTAATCATACGATTTAAAAAAAAAAATTCGCCCTTGTGTGCTAATAAAATTCAATTTAAATATACAAATTTATCAAAAAATTTCACATCTTGAGGGGGTTGCAATTGAATTTTTTCTAAATACTTTCGAATTGCGCCTTAAGCGTCTGCGGAGGGAAGGGTTGAAGAATCTTTGAAGGGTTGAATCGGTTCAAGGCCACGCGGTCACGTCTCCCACCCCCGGCTGTCCGATTTGGGGGTCAGTAGTAGAAGAATTGTACGGCCCTTGTGGCACACGGGGCAGGGGGTGAATTTAGGGCAAGGGCTGTCGGCGGCAGGGGGTAAGCTCGGGGCGGCTGAGACTGACCTTCCTTCAAACGCACCCCTTTCTACGCCCTGTAGAAACTTTCAACCCCTCGAAGGGCAGAACATTGAACATGTCTTGTTATCAGCCCATGTCCGCCATGACCTCTTTGGCTTTCTATATCGAGAGAAAAGAAGAATTAGGGGAGCTTTTGGTGTAAAACGTTACAGATTTTAGAAGCATTTCATGAAATCTTGTTGAATTCTAAATTGGTTTTAATAATGCTGAATTTGGATGATTATGTTGGTGCCATAGAAATTCATATTTTATAGGTGACTGTACATGGAATAGTTACGACCCTCTTCTTGAGGGCGGCAGGGCACGCCCGGGACAACTTCGGTTATCGGGCGAAAAGCCAACGCCTGGAACGGCGGTTTACTTTACTTTTTTTACTTTAGGTGACTGTACAATAAGGGGTAGTCAAAATTTTATCAGAAGATTAATAGTGGTGCAATTCAGTAAATTTCTCAAAAATCATTTTTCCATTCCATTTTCAAGGATTTTTTGTAAATTGAAATTTTTTTATTTCATTTTTTAGGATTTAATTTTTATTTATTTTTTATCGAGTGTTCAGGAAATGCATTTTTTTAATTTAATATCATTTAATTATTTTAACAAGTTACTAAATTGCTATTAATTAAATTATTTTTATTCATAAAATTATTTGTAGCACCAAGGCCATAAGGAGGTTCAAAATTCACAGCTGCACTGGGGAACAAGTCTTTCCTTCAGCATCGTCACCTTTGATTTACAATCTGATTTATCTTCCTCGATAAATACGAAGGCAATAGCCGTTTAATAAATTCTCATTTTTCCTTATATTTATCTACGAAATGGGCGTCTCCAATATTTGTTCAACTGTATAAGTTCACTGATACCAATATGGACTAGTTTCAGAGGAAAAAGAACGAGTACCTCGAGGGGTACAATAAGGGTTGTTACTTAGGAGCAGGATGTTTACCTTTCCGAAAATGTTAAACACTCCGGTAAACAGTTTGCCGCGTTTTATAAGAAACAGTCCACACTCTTGTTCGCTTTTCTCGACCTATCTTACCCAGATAAAGTTGAACCCTAAGATAGTTTTCTCATTTTATTTCCCCCCGTATCAAAATGAGTCCTTGTTGCGTAGGAAATATTTCTTATCTCCTCAGATTATTTCGGATCTTCCACGCGTTGGGCTTTTTCTTAAAGCCAAGAACGCCGAGTAAATATTCGAAATTCACTAGAAATTAACCCTTATTTGAACTAGATTTCTAACATGTTTTCATTTTTTGTTTGCAGGAGGTAAATGGATAGTGTTTCTTATCGGACGAACTTCCGAGGTAAGGATTCAGTGTTGAATGTTTCAAGGACACCTTGTTAAGGTATCTAGTCGGGCCGATAGCACGTTACACCTTCTTCGAGTTCACCGGATATTAATTTATTTGAATTTAAAGAAGGTGGTAAGGTTCAGAATAAAATTGTTATAAAATTATCTGCACGTCGTACTCACCCTTTGGGTCACTCTTACCAAACACCAAATGTTGGAAGAAAATTGCCCTAACTAAACGTTAAACGCAACAAAGAGTCAATCTTTTCCAACGACTAGTTGAATTTGACGTCATGTTGGTTGGTGTTGAAAAGTGAGCTGAAAATGAGAACAACAAAATTATAAGTTGAAGAAGCGTTTCGGCGGTTTGACGTCGCCGGTTGCTCCAAACGTTCGAATATCGATATTGGCGAGTCGATTAATGAAAATATCGGCCATCGTCCCCGACTATTCATAAACAGATTCTGAAAGTTGTCTCAAGGATTTTCGGCAGACTGTCCCCGAAGCGTTTAACGGTACTTTTCCTTTCATTCATGAGAAATGAACCGATCGTATGGCGATAATAGTTGAATGGTTTCATTGAGGGGTCCGAAATAAACGAGTAATAACAGTTTCGTCATTGAGATTCGCAGGTGGAGTAAAAGAAAATGTTTTGGATATACCGTCGTCAGACCGGCACCAAAGTCGATCGGAAATGATGAAACGATGTTTTTGCCAGCGATATCAATCGTCGGTAAACTGCTTTTTCCCTTAGCGGGTGGCGTATTCAGGGGCGGCTCCTGGCAGGAGCAGAGGAGCATGTGCACCCCCTGGCCAAAATGAGAAAGAAAAAAACAGTGACCTATCATGGAAGAAGAAGGTTCTTCCATGGTGACCTATCTTAATAATATCATTATCACTGCCACACTATTCTTAACTCTTCACAATCCTCTCTAAAAAACAACAACAACGTCATTGGCAAAGCCTCAGGATCACCGACGGATAGGACTAGCGCTATACTGTATGGCGGCTCGTGCACGAACTAGTAATGCACTAGATCGGTCTTAGTGGTCGTGTATTTCTGGAAATGTATGAGTGAGCCAGCCAATGCCTCACCGTACCGTCCAGGTGCACATTTTCTGTCTGCTCCGCCGGTTGAATGCGATCGAATCTGTGGTCGAATGCGGTCTAATCGAGGTAATCTTATCTTATCAGTTCGAAAACTGATATGATTTAGTAAAAATCGCGGTGTTTTCTTCTGTGGTTCAATAAAAATGAGTGATGTGAAGGACCTTCACTGAAGGTAGTTCAATTGAATCTTTCTAAGTTTACTTTGGAGAAGAAAATAGCAATCCGGGAACCCGGCCGCTACTCACCTGCACTGGAAGGACTTTTACTGAAGGTAAAAGCTAAAAATCGCTCCACGACTCGGAAATGCAACCGACAATACTTAGGTACTTCAATTTCAACTTTTACAAAATAGGGTTTCTGAAAATTGATAGATGGTAATCATCTTAAAATTCCTCTGTTATCACTAGTGAACGTTTTTTGGTGTTCATTTTATAATAATGAGACGTGAAAGTGTGCAAAACTTTCCTATTAATTTGCATTTACTTAGTTGAAATTGATATTCGGCTGAGACCAACTGACTGTTTATGATAACATATTCCCTTCGCGATTGTTCCATAATATATTATCTTATGGCCTAAGTGCACCCCCGGGGTTTAAGGGCAGGAGCCGCCACTGCCCTGTACATCAAATAAATGAACATTTCTCGAAGGCTACTATTTTTTTAATATTTTGGAAAACTTTTCCGCTGATGTTCGTATGACCTTTCGGCGGTGCTGACGTTTCTTCTGGCGGACAAGGCTTGCGAAATCTTGGCACTTCTTCGCCAGAACATGGCCTTTCCTTCGTGCACCTGGCATTCAGCTAATCACTCCGCACTTCCTCAGTCAAGTCGCGTCCGGCGATGCGCAAGCGCAGCACCTCATAATGACTCTTTTTCTACGTGATTGCCACTTCCCCCCTGAAATGCTCACCCCCTTAAATGACCATCCCTGATTGACTGCCTCGGCGGTGCTATGAATTCAAAATGCGTCAACCGAGAAGACGTTTGGCAAGTGAAGGGATTGGAAGAACAGTCGGTAATTAGCAATTTATACGACGATGCACGACCGGGTGTCGTGTTGGAATCATCTTAATTAGGAATTCCCTCTGTAGTTGGGTGCAAGACGTTGCACATCATTCAAATTCAAGGAGCGAATCGATGAACAGGTCAGGAACATTGCTCTGGGCGGTTTTACCATTGGCTACCAATATTTTCGAATAATTCTGGTCAAGGGATAAAAGGGCAGAGGTTATTGATCTTCCACTGCTCTAGAGCTAGCTCGAGAAAGATCCTTTTTCATACCAGAAGGATCCCACACCATTGAATATTCTTGCTGCTGAAGGACGACAAGGATACGCCATCAACAATTGAGGATTAACCTATCAAAAGGTAACATTCCCATTTCAAATTGTTCAGGAAGAGCAAAAAACAAAGCTATTTTTATGCTTTTTTAATGGAATAGGACTTTACGCTCAAAATAACGTGGGATTTTTTCCATTTTGGTTAACTATTATGTGCATCGATAAAGCTCATACTAATGATTGAAAAAATGCAAAAAAAAAGTTTTTCCTCAATATGGATATCGACAGCCACACTGCAAAAGTCTGTAAGTACATTTTTTTTCTGAAATCAAGTTTTTGGACTTATCTGATTCAGCGCTCTCTTGCGCATATTCTGTGGTTGGAAAAAAATGCAAAAAACCCATAATCTGTTCTCCATGACCTTTTGTAGTAACCTGTAACAAGGGTTCAGGAGTTCCTAATACAAAAATGAGAAGGTTTTTTTTGCCTCCTGAACATTTTTGGTTTTTGGACTTACAGACTTTTGCAGTGTGGCTGTCGATATGTTACCTTTTGATAGATTAATCTTCGAGTTTGATAAACAAAATTCCGGTCTCTAGATACGCCGATTCGATGTTTCCTTTGCACGGCTCTGGGTCGGTTTATCAATTATCATGAATCTAGTATCAAAGTACCTGCAACTGCTGTTGACAATACTCGCATGGACGCGCATATAAAAATGTGATTTGATAATAAATCTATTAAAGTAGCTTCAAGTGCAGTGATAAACCGACCTTCGGTTTTTTCAAGATCGCACTGCTTTCCACGTAATTCTGTCAAGCTGTTAGTCCTGCGAGGAAATCAACGCTGTCACCTGAGCTACGAGAAAAACAGAAAGTTCTCCTTCTCTTTTTTCCGCTCAAAAATTTTTTCCCTCGAAGGTATCACCTAACAAACCATCATTGCAAGGAAAACCACCCCATCCCTTGGCGAGGGAGTTCGTCCTAGCGTGATGATTAAGTTCTGTTTTATTCATCCCGTCCTCCCTCAGACGGGTGGCGCGCCTCGGAAAAAGCGCAAGAAATAATTCCCTCATTAAACAAAGGTTTTTTTCTTCTCACGAATTTCCCTCCGCGTCAATATCAACCCTACCTTGCTGCGAAACGTTGAGTGGAAGAGCGAAATAGGGATTTGAGTTTGCGGGCTAGAAATTGCAAAAATTGAACTGAAATATGAGAAAAGGCGAATTTTCATTGAATAGGTACATTTTCTGGTTGGCTGATTCACCAAAATATCTTAGGCGACTAACGAGACGGCAATTTAATCCAAAAAAAGATGCTCAAAAGCATGACAAAATTTTTATCAATTTTTTCAGTGAGCAATTTAGAAAAAAAGGTGTTTGCTCCTATAATAAAACGTATTTTATTTTCATGGTTTAGGTGTTGATTTGAAACTAACTTTTAAAATTTTCTAAGTTAAGTTTCTTTAAAATTAACTAAATAAATTTAGTTTCGAATAATTTTTTTAGTTTTCAATTTTTTTCCTCAATTTTAAATTAATTATTTTAATTTTCCAAATTGATTTTAATTTTTGAATCCATACATTCAGTTGAATGGAATAATGTTGCGTTTAGTGCGTAATATCGCATTTTGATTTTAATTCAGTAAATTTTCAGGCCGGGCCGTCAATATTCGCGAACTGTAGACTTTCGTTGCTAAAATCGGTCGCTTCATTTAGAAAAACTCGACATATTGAAGTACGTTGATTGGAGGGAGGTGATTTTGGTGGCTATTCAATTTTTTGGCTTAGGTGTTCCGTCGTCGGCCCTCAGGCGGAAGGCGAACTCGCGGTGACTCATTGTAAACATCCTTCAAAGATCCTTCTAAAGTTTTTTTCCCTTCATTTTTTCCCTGCGAAGGGGAGAAGCAAACTTAATTAAGGGGCTCATTCCAGATAGGAAGGTTGGTGAATTTTTTCCGTCGGGTTTTCATACTAATTCCTTTTAAGCGACAAACCGTCGACGTCATTCGGGAGCACGAACCGGATTAGGATGCACTCGTGAACTAACAGCCAAGTTTTTTTGCTAAAAATTAGAAAAAACGAAACCAATTCATTGGCTTAGTGAAATTTTTGTTAAAAATTTATGTAAATAACGTTTTGCGTATTTAATTTAAAAAAAAAACTGCATTCTAAAGTCGTTTTCCCGTTTAGAACGCGAAGGATATTATATCGTACGATGTTAACATCCAAAACATGCCATGTTGAACATTATGTCGGACGTCAATAATCGAAACTGGCCGCCGTCTCGCATGTAACCATCAAGGGGCTCGTCCACTTTGTAAACGTATCCTAAACAACCTCAATAAAGTCAATGTGTTAAGAGTTATGTCCCACCCGAAACTCAACACGATCAAACAGGTCCTCCAAAAGCGGACAAGAGCCGAAGAAACGGCCAAACTCGCAAAGGAAGTCAAAAATAAAAGTCGACAAATGCGAAGATCGTGAAAAAGTGTTATTTTCTTGCAAGGTCCGACGGTCATGATATAATGAGGCGACCGACTAGTAGAAGTGGCTATATTAAAAACAATAAATAAATTACCTCAGCGTCCTGCAAGCTTGAGAAGTCAGCGAGTCGCTTTTTTCCCTAAGGTAATGCGTCTCTTGTCTGAATCTGAACCGCCTATCGTGTCGTGGTCATGTCTGAAGGGAAAAAGAATCTTTAAGGAGGCGCGATGAGTATGGGAGAATCCGAAATGACCACTTGGAGGGAAAAAATTAGGTGGAAAAAGAGAAGAAGAAAGCCTTAAAAGAGCGAGCGAGAAAGAGATGGCGGGGGAAAGAACGTCAAATTATGACACTGTAACCGACCGGTCCGGTCACGTATTTAAGAGGACAAAAGGCGCAGAACTCGCCTGCGTCGGTCTGCCGAGTTGAAGATTGAAGAAAGCATTGAAGACTGGAAATGGCCGGTGCGGAGGGGGCAGGAAGGCGTTGGAATCCGTCGGGAGCACCTTCGCCGAACGTTTTCTGAAGTTTTTGCACCACGTTTGATATGTCACCTTCGGCGAATGCCTTGGCGCAGCCTTTCGGAGCACATCTGTCCAGAAGATGCCGGGGAAGAGCGAAACGTTCAGGATGCGATTGAAATTATACACTTCGCCGATATGGGACCTATGTATGTCCTGGCGATGCGCAAGATGGAGGTTTCACTACAATTCGGTCTTGAGGATATTTTGTTGGACGAGTCGTTTTGAGGTGAAGACTCGATCGTGCAAGAACTTCGAGGCTGTGAGGGAGTGGCGTTGGGACATGACCTCAAACCGGTGGTGCGTAGATAACACACAATACTTCCATATTCTGAAACGTAAAACTGTAACACGATTCGGTCTTATTTTGACTGCTTTTAAGGGTGTTTAGGTAAAAAATATCAAAAATCTCACAAATTGCATTTTTTTTTTGGTAGCAGAGCGTGGTTGCTGGGGAGGGCATATTTCGAGTTGGAAACACACATTTTAAAATTTGCTCAAAATGGAAATATGACAAGTTATCGGAATATGAAAAATATCCACATATTCTGCAAGGTAAAATAAAGATTTTAAGACCAAAAACGCTCAAATCGGTTTATTTTTGTGGCCGGAAAAAAATAAAATAGAAAACACTGAAAATCCAAATATATCGGAAGTACTTAAAGGTTATTCAAATTCCGATTAAACAAGGTGTTAGGTCTTGCCGAGCCAAACATTTCAGTTCAAGAAATTTGAAAAAAGGTTGAGAAATAAGGGAGCTATGGCCATTTTTGTAAAACTTTTTGGGGGGTCGGGTTTATGAACATTTGAGCTTAGATTGGTCAAAATTGGTAGCCTCCATTTGAAAAGTTCTCGTCCGAAAACCAACTAATTTTCTCTCCAGTAAACTCGATGGCAAACCTCTCGAAAGACGTCTGCAGAAAATTTTCGATTTTAAGACTTCTGGAGCAACAATCACAAAACAAACAATTCGATCTGCCTCGTATATTTCTAAAGCCATAATACTAGTTATATACTATTCTCCTTCTGTAAGAATACATAACATCTCAAGCGTCGCGTGTAAAATCGGCCTAACTCAGCATCCTATCTATGACGAAACAATTCATCGCCATTATATCTGGGGAATATAACAATTTTCGTGAGGCCATAGTTTCGCCTCAGTTCGGGCGAGTTGAATCAATTCCAACAATCAACGGACAGACGGATACGCGGAGTTTGCGCAACCTTCGCCTCCAGTCCGTCTGAGGCCGCAGTTTTTTGGAAACGTTGGACAATGGTATAATTTCTTTTTCAAGGATTTAACCCCAAAACGAATTATTCGTATTCTTTCATAAGCCGTCCGCGGTTGTTGGAAAACTTTTACGTGAGACCGAAGACCAGCGTCTGTCACAATTGAAAGGATTTCTACGCGATAAAAGCACAACCTCCTTTATTGACCCAGTAGTTTTTTCTATTCATTCTTGGAGGCGTTTTTCGCCCGTTGCATTATTCTTGAAAAGGCTCAGCTTCTCGCTGTCATTGAGTCCGGTTTTTCGAGTCTAATGAGATTTTCCCATCGCCGGAAAAATTTTTCGTCGGATTCTCGACCTGAGGAAAAAATCTTCCACGGTTGTCACTCCCTTTTGTGGGAGGTCCGGCCGAGCCTTCTGTTCTCTCTTGGAAACTGTGCACGGCAGCGCGTAATTCAGATTATGTTCGATGCTTCGAACAAAACACGACGCATTGTCCCTACGGATCATTTATTTCGGACAATCCGTGAACCTCGTTAACTGTAGCGTTACTCGAAGGTCATTGTTGGTGTAACGGGTCGAGGATTTCACCCGGTGAACTAATATTTGCCGGTGAGTTTGAACAGCGAGGAGTAAGTAGGAGTATTTCGGTATATTTCAGCAAATTCTACAGGCAGGTACTTATCTGGAATATAAGTCCGGCGGCGACAATGAATAGTTTGCTTATCCGTGACGTCGTTTCTCGGTTTTTGATGTCGGTTCTGCTATTTGTGAGGGCGTTTCTCGGTCTGTGACGTTGTTCCTCTGTATTCATGCCATTTATCCGTTTGTGCTGTCGTTCCTCTGTCTGTGATGTCGTTTCTCTGTCTGTGACGTCGTTTCTCCGCCCATCCGTGAGAGATATCCATCCGCAATGTATATTTCGCCCATCCGTGACGTCGTTTCTCCGTCTGTGACGTCGTTTCTCCGTCTGTGACGGCGTTTCTCCGTCTGTGACGTCGTTTCTCCGTCTGTGACGTCGTTTCTCCGTCTGTGACGTCATCCCTCGCCTGTGACGTCGTTCTTCCGTTTGTGTTGGCTTTTCTCCTTTCGTGATGTCGTTTCTCCGTCTGTGAAGTCGTTCCTCGTTTTTTTTTTTTATGTCGGTTCTGCTATTTGTGACGGCGTTTCTCAGTCTGTAAAGTTGTTCCTAGTTTTTTTTTAATGTCATTTCTCCTTCTGTGATGTCGTTTTTCCGTCTGTGATGTCGGTTCTCCGTCTGTGATGTCGTTTCTCCGTCTGTGATGTCGTTTCTTCGTCTGTGATGTCGTTTCTTCGTCTGTGATGTCGTTTCTTCGTCTGTGATGTCGTTTCTTCGTCTGTGATGTCGTTTCTTCGTCTGTGATGTCGTTTCTCTGTCTTTGATGTCGTTTCTCTGTCTGTGATGTCGTTTCTCCGCCCATCCGTGAGAGATATCCATCCGCAATGTATATTTCGCCCATCCGTGGCGTCGTTTCTCCGTCTGTGACGTCGTCCCTCGCCTGTGACGTCGTTCTTCCGTTTGTCCAGTCGATTTATGTCATAAAATCGAAAAATTGACAGCTTCCAAACTTTCATCCTGGAATAGCCCGGCTGATTCATTCATCAACTCGTATTATGGGCGAATCAATTCTAAATAGTTCTCGATACCAATCGATTGTTGAGGGTTGTTGACTCGGCTAATGGCGTCACGAACATTACCGGTCACTAATTACCAAGATGGCCTCGATATGAACATGTTCGATTTGAGACGATCGCTAAACAAGGCCTAGAATCAATCTAACTTCTGGAAATTTCGTCGAAAAATAGGCAGGTAATTGATTTGATGAAGAGGCTGCCTTTAGGCGAGTACCTACTGTGAACTTGATTTTTAATAGGTTGCTAGCAATTTAGCACTTCCTCAATATTGTAAATCTAGATTTGCAGAACTCAAAAACGCATGACAGCCATCTACAGCCAAAAGGTTGAACATTTTTAACTCGCCTTTCGGCTTTTTTGCATAAAAGTCATTAGAAAAAAGGCTTTTTTTGCTAAAACTCATTATAAACATTCTAGAAGTAGGTAAAATTTGCTACAGTTTGAGCTTTAGCTGATGAAGATACAGATCTGGAAAATCGGTTATTTTTTCCAAAAAGCAGAATGACCAAGCAATGAGTATCGAATGGTTACCTGCATGATTCGCTCGATGGTTTTTATATATTGGCAACTCTGAGCACTTCGGTTTCATGCGTAAAAATCGGGCCCTAAACACTCAAATCGGTCCATTTTACGACCAAAAAAAAATTACTAAAAAAAAGGACTGAAGGGTGGGAATATTGAGATTTATCAATCGAAAATACTATAAAACGCCTTTACAGCGAGCGAGGCGCTTCGTCAAAAAATTATCTTCCCATAAAAGAAACTCGGGGCGGCGTCGGAGGAAAAGTTGTGCACTCGCACACAGAAAACATTCATTCGGCTGAATGGTGGAGTGCATTTTTATCAACCGAACAGTTGGATCTCATATTCCAATCGGCCCATGTCCGTTGTCAAGAAATCATCGTAGCAAGAGATGGTTTTCCCTACGGCACAAATGACGCTAGAATAAACTGGCGGAGCCGGAGCGTTTGATAGTGAAGGAGTGGAAAAGCGAAAAGAGTGATGGGGCCCTTTTGTTAAACATGACTTCAACTCTGGAGATGTGTATGTGTTCGCGAAGTTGATATTTCCCTTCAGAAACGGCGCAGAACTGCCTCCCGAAGAGAGGGCTTTCTTTCGATTGACTTGCAAACAAGACCTACGGAAGAGCCGGAAAGGAGACGTGGTGAGGTCCCTGTGCACGGTTTCCACGGTTTGCCATGGCAGCCCTCGACGAAAATAAGACAAGAATATTCCCGTGCTTCTTGGGCGTGAAAGAAGCAAACTGAGAAAAATGAGGAGCCGAGCTGTGCACAATGGAGGAAAGAAACCCACCCCCCATCTAGTTTGCGTAGGGTAGGTCCTTTCCGCGGAAGGGAAACCCGAAGGAGGTGGATATTTATTCGAAGCTGAAATATTGAGCGATTCTCCGTAAATAATGAACGCCGGTAGCGTATTATTACTTTGGTACGCTGCTGGAAAAATTCGAGGAATTTTTATCGATGGTTACTTATGCGAAACGAGAGTTGATACGAGTTCTATTAACTTTTAAACAATAAAAATCAAATAGCCCCCATACCGGTGGTTTTTCGAGTGATAACGAGGTTGCCCTTGAAGGGAGGGACAAAACTAGTCAGGACATGTCACCCTAGTCTCACAGGATAGGGTATAATGAAGTATAGTGAACTAGGGTGAAGCGGAGTGAAGTAGAGTGAAGCAGAGTGAAGTACTTGATTTTTAATAGGTTGCTAGCAATTTAGCAGTTGCTCGATATTGTAAATCTAGATTTGCAGAACTCAAAAACGCATGACAGCCATTTGCAGCCAAAAGATTGAACATTTTTAACGCGCCTTTCGACTTTTTTGCCTAAAAGTCATTAGAAAAAAGGCTTTTTTTGCTAAAACTCATTATAAACATTCTAGAAGTAGGTAAAATTTGCTACAGTTTGAGCTTTAGCTGATGAAGATACAGATCTGGAAAATCGGTTATTTTTTCCAAAAAGCAGAATGACCAAGCAATGAGTATCGAATGGTTACCTACATGATTCGCTCGATGGTTTTTATATATTGGCAAATTTTGAGCATTTCGGTTTTATGCGTAAAAATCGGGCCCTAAACACTCAAATCGGTCCATTTTACGACGAAAAAAATTTTCTAAAAAAAAGGACTGAAGGGTGGGAATATCGAGATTTATCAATAAATCGAAAATACTATAAAACGCCTTTACAGCGAGCGAGGCGCTTCGTCAAAAAATTATCTTCCCATAAAAAAAACTCGGGGCGGCGTCGGAGGAAAAGTTGTGCACTCGCACACTGAAAACATTCATTCGGCTGAATGGTGGAGTGCATTTTTATCAACCGAACGGTTGGATCTCATATTCCAATCGGCCCATGTCCGTTGTCAAGAAATCATCGTAGCAAGAGATGGTTTTCCCTACGGCACAAATGACGCTAGAATAAACTGGCGGAGCCGGAGCGTTTGATAGTGAAGGAGTGGAAAAGCGAAAAGAGTGATGGGGCCCTTTTGTTAAACATGACTTCAACTCTGGAGATGTGTATGTGTTCGCGAAGTTGATATTTCCCTTCAGAAACGGCGCAGAACTGCCTCCCGAAGAGAGGGCTTTCTTTCGATTGACTTGCAAACAAGACCTACGGAAGAGCCGGAAAGGAGACGTGGTGAGGTCCCTGTGCACGGTTTCCACGGTTTGCCATGGCAGCCCTCGACGAAAATAAGACAAGAATATTCCCGTGCTTCTTGGGCGTGAAAGAAGCAAACTGAGAAAAATGAGGAGCCGAGCTGTGCACAATGGAGGAAAGAAACCCACCCCCCATCTAGTTTGCGTAGGGTAGGTCCTTTCCGCGGAAGGGAAACCCGAAGGAGGTGGATATTTATTCGAAGCTGAAATATTGAGCGATTCTCCGTAAATAATGAACGCCGGTAGCGTATTATTACTTTGGTACGCTGCTGGAAAAATTCGAGGAGTTTTATCGATGGTTATTTATGCGAAACGAGAATCGATACGAGTTCTATTAACTGTTAAACAATAGAAATAAAATAGCACCCATACCAGTGGTTGCCCTTGAAGGGAGGGACAAAACTAGTCAGGACACGTCGCCCTCGTCTCACAGAATAGGGTATTGCGAAGTAGAGTGAATTAGAGTGAAGCAGAGTGAAGCAGAGTGAAGTAGAGTGAAGCAGAGTGAGGTAGAGTGAAGCAGAGTGATGTAGAGTGAGGTAGAGTGAGGCAGAGTGAAGCAGAGTGAAGCAGAGTGAGGCAGAGTGAAGCAGAGTGAGGCAGAGTGACAAGATCAGACTAAAACTGAAAGTGAAGGCAGAGTGAGGTAGAGTGAGGCAGAGTGAGGCAGAGTGAGGCAGAGTGAGGCAGAGTGAGGCAGAGTGAGGCAGAGTGAGGTAGAGTGAGGCAGAGTGAGGTAGAGTGAGGCAGAGTGAGGCAGAGTGAGGTAGAGTGAGGCAGAGTGAGGTAGAGTGAGGCAGAGTGAGGCAGAGTGAAGCAGAGTGAGGCAGAGTGAGGTAGAGTGAAGTAGAGTGAAGCATAATGAATTAGAGTGAAGTAGAGTGGAGTTGAGCGAAGTATAATGAATTAGAGTGAAGTAGAGTGAAGTGGGCAGAATTAAAGGGGAAAAGAGGGAATCAGAGTGAAGTAGAGAAGATTAGAGAGATTTAGAGTGGAGAAGGGAAGAGTAGAGTGGAGTAGAGGGAATCAGAGTGATACCTATAGT
Source organism: Nesidiocoris tenuis (assembly GCA_036186465.1). Lineage (NCBI taxonomy): Eukaryota > Metazoa > Arthropoda > Insecta > Hemiptera > Miridae > Nesidiocoris > Nesidiocoris tenuis. The sequence goes on from AP028923.1 coordinate 5,227,836, forward strand.
ATGAAGAAGTGTGAATTATAGTGAAGTAGTCTGGAATAGAGAGAAGAAGAGATTTCTCATTGAATTTAATTTACAGTAGTCTCAACCTTAATTTCTAGAAGTTAAGGTTCTCTAGAACACTCGCTTTTAAAGTTGCCGGAATGATTTGAAACGGTTTCACCCTTTTCCAATAACTAAATATCGATCTCCTGCATATCGGACGTCGCCAGATTTGAATTCCCACCAAGCAAGAAAGACGGTTTACCCTTTTGCTGACGAGACGGAGGTTTTTGTTGAGAAAAAGCTCCTGTTACAACGCCGTTCCCCTCGGAAAAAGTTGCAAATTACTAGAAGGAAAGGTAAAGGAAGTTGTGTGGGTGGGGTTAGCGTCAGAAAAATAAGAGGGACGTCTGAAGGAAATAAGTTAACTTTAGCTTCTCGTCTTGCAATGGCAGAGGGCCCTTCTTATTCCGCATTCGATCGATCGGCATCGCCCTCGCACCCTCGCCAAACGAGAGAGGTTTTTTTTTCTGTCGTCGTGTTTTAAAGAAGGTCTTCAACATTGTGCATAAGCTTTGCCCTTCGAACATTTCCGTGGTGACGGGTCGATGTTGCATTCGAATGTCAACTCGCCCTCTGATGTCTTAAGTTTGGGAGTTTGGTAATGGACAAGGTAGATTTTCTTGGTGGTTTCAAACTAGACGCTTGGAACACAGGAAGACTCCAAAAGAATAGCTTGAGGAATCGACGTTAAAAAAAGTGACTCAAAAAAATTCAATGGAGAAATTCCGCCCATAATGTTCAACATCGTAAAAAATGAAACGAACCGCGAAATCCAATGTTGTCGCAAATTGGAAGGAAATGTACAAACGGTAAATATCAATATTCTCGAGCATTTTGAAACACCAGTCAAACAAAATACTGTGAACATGATGCGCGTATACATGAGAAGCTGTGGGGCGCCACGGATTGGCAGAGATCCAGCCCACAGGGCGAGCAACTGCTCAGTTTAATTGATACGATTCGCCTGCTGGGCTTCGATTCAGAAATCGCCGGCGAACTCCCGCTGCTCGTTGTCGCAATATTTTTGCACTTTTTATGATTTACAGCGCAGACGCCATTAATACACCTTGTGTACAACATCGATGGAACAGGAATCGAAATGGGAAAAGGTACTCGTTAACTATAATGAAAAACAACGGATTTGTCACCTCATCCATTGCTTACGGGTTTTCGAAGCAATTTCGAAAATACGATGACCGTTGGAAAGGCCGTTGAATTTCCTGTAGTCTGACAAGATCAAACTAAAACTGAAAGCCGAAGTCAAACTCAATCTCAAACTCGAACTCAGAATGAGAATCAAACTCGAGCTGAAAATGAAATTCGAAATCATTCTCAACTTCAAAGTCAAACTGAAAATGAAACTCAAATTCAATCTCAAATTCGAACTGGAAATCAATCTCAAAGTGACTCTCAAAGTCAAACTGAAACTGAAACTCAAAGTCAATTTCAAACTCGAACTGATAATAAAGATCAAATTCAAACTCAAAGAGGAAAGGAAATTCAAACTCAAAGTGACTCTCGAACTGAAACTGAAATTCATACCTAGTCAATCTCAAACTCGAACTGAGAATGAAAATCAAATTCAAACTCGAACTGCAACTCGAAGTCAAACCCAAACTGGCGTTCAAACTCGAACTGGAAGTCGAAGTCAAACTCAGACTGAAGATCAAACTCGAGCTGAAATTCGAAGTCAAACTCGAAATGACGTTCAAACTCGAACTGGAAGTCGAAGTCAAACTCAAACCTAAGTTCAAACTCGAAGTAAAACTCAAACTGAAGTTCAAACTCGAACTGAAACTCGAAGTCAAACTCAAACTGAAGTTCAAACTCGAACTGAAACTCGACGTCAAACTCAAACTGAAGTTCAAACTCGAACTGAAACTCGAAGTCAAACTCAAACTGAAGTTCAAACTCGAACTGAAACTCGAAGTCAAACTCAAACTGAAGTTCAAACTCGAACTGAAACTCGAAGTCAAACTCAAACTGAAGTTCAAACTCGAACTGAAAGTCGAAGTCAAACTCAAACTGAAGTTCAAACTCGAACTGAAACTCGAAGTTAAACTCAAACTGAAGTTCAAACTCGAACTGAAACTCGAAGTTAAACTCAAACTGAAGTTCAAACTCGAACTGAAACTCGAAGTCAAACTCAAACTGAAGTTCAAACTCGAACTGAAACTCGAAGTCAAACTCAAACTGAAGTTCAAACTCGAACTGAAACTCGAAGTTAAACTCAAACTGAAGTTCAAACTCGAACTGAAACTCGAAGTCAAACTCAAACTGAAGTTCAAACTCGAACTGAAACTCGAAGTTAAACTCAAACTGACGTTCAAACTCGAACTGAAACTCGAAGTCAAACTCAAACTGAAGTTCAAACTCGAACTGAAACTCGAAGTCAAACTCAAACTGAAGTTCAAACTCGAACTGAAACTCGAAGTCAAACTCAAACTGAAGTTCAAACTCGAACTGAAACTCGAAGTCAAACTCAAACTGACGTTCAAACTCGAACTGAAACTCGAAGTCAAACTCAAACTGAAGTTCAAACTCGAACTGAAAGTCGAAGTTAAACTCAAACTGAAGTTCAAACTCGAACTGAAACTCGAAGTCAAACTCAAACTAACGTTCAAACTCGAACTTAAACTCGAAGTCAAACTCAAACGACGTTGCAAATAGAACTTATGGAAAAACTTGATGGCCTTTTCATTGGTATCCTTATTTTCGTAATTTTCTCAAAATTCAAAGGACTTACGACCAATCTATTGGGACAATGTCGAAAACACTAAAAAAATCTTCTCAGCAAAAAAAAAGCGCATTTTCTCTGGGGGTCACAAAAAATCTATAGAACAAAAATTGTAGCAAACGAGCCGAAGAATCGACCCTTGCGAGGAAGACAATCTCAAGGGCGGGCACCGAGTTTTTTGAGTTTCTAGTAGTCATGAATCAGAATTTAGCGAAAAATGCAGTTTTGAATCCAGGTTAGCTCGTATTTGGTCGAAAATCAGGCAAAAAATTCTTGATAGGCACATCGGGTGGTATCCTTCGGACGGAAAAGGGAAAAGGCTGGGGAACTGCGAAGGAAGTTGAATGATTAAGCAAGGATGCGCATAGTTCTTCTTTCTGGGCACTTTACCGTCTTATAGCGTTGGTGAACTACAGAGCTTGGCTGACACGTTGACCGATTGGCCAGGCCCCGGGTTTCGCAATTAAGTCCCACGACCGTCATTTGTCTCAAGTCTTCCTCCTCTTCCTGCCGGGACGTCCGCGTCTCTTTTTCTCTCTCCCGCCCCTAGGATAGGAGGGAGAGGGGGTTTCTTACCAATGGAGAATAATGTGCGGGTAAATTGAGAAAGTCCCAGTCCAATTACGGAACTCCTGCGGACAAGGCTGCAACTGCAATTAGTGGGAGCGCTCCTGTATTTGTCTGTTGTATTAGTGTTCGGGAAAACCTGGGGGATGGTGAAATTCTGAGAATCGGACTCGCCGAGAGCTTGAAAGAATCAACAGCGGCTTACGGAAAAACCGGAGCGAAACCCATGAATCGCGAAGCGTCTTACAATCTCGATTTTTCACTTCTGCGCCTGCGCGAAAGAAAATTCGACTCCAAGGTTCAGTTCTGTAATGTATTAAAACGCCAGTGAACGTATTTACATTTATTTAACAAAAATACGGCACTCGATCATACAGACTTCATGATGAGAAAAAGCACAAAACGCAAAGACACAACCTCGTATCAAATCAGTGTAATCAACAACATAAAAACTTCTTCTTCCTCTTAGGGAGGCTTCCCTACAAGTTCTCACCGTGAACGGGCGCCCATCTGATCAAGTATAGGCCTGGATTAGAAAATGGTTTATTATTAAATAAAAACCATTGTTATCGAAGTTGAAAAAATTTCTTACCTACCCTGAATACGTGGTTTACGTGTCTGTTTTTTCAGCTTTTTTTATTTTGCAGAATATGTGTTTTTTATGCTCCGGTACTTGACGTATTTTGATTAAAGGCGAGTTTTGAAATTTGCATAGTGAGTTTTATATGTTTTCTACCTAAACGGGTGTTTGAGGGTTCAAAAGCAGTCAAAATATCAAATTATGCCAAAAATTTATGGAAGTATTGTGCGTTATTTACGCACCACTGGGTTTTTCAGAATATGTTTAGTTCGCTCGCACGTTGGGTCGAGATGGAATGCAAAAATTAGTCTGCTTCTTTGAGAATCAGTTGTCAAATTTTTCACGGGTAGCTCCGTTAAAAATACGTTAGGAGACAAAAGAGGCGACTCGTTTCATTGATGGTGGACTCCGATTCTTAACAATTTTCCGTCCCATTCAGAAATTCTTCTCCGCGTATTCTCCCGGGATTCGGAGATCGGAAAGATGTGAGTCTATTTTCGGTAAGAGGCTCGGCAAAGAGAAAACGTTTTGAAAATTCAAAAAGAGCCGAAAGGCCATCGTAGGTGGGGACCTAATTGCCACGCTCTCACCGCTTGACGTTTATCAACGAGCTACTCAAAACGGCCCGACTGCCGTGAATTATTAATTAAAAATAGATTTTTTTCCCTATCTCTCTCTCCCCTTCTATTTTCTCCATATTATAGATCCAGCTGGCCAAGGTTTAAGGGGGGAGGGGGGCCCGGGTGACGTGGCCGAGGGCCAAACAGCGGTCTCATTAGCTGTTTATATCTGGAACTTTATTGTAAAGGAAGGTTCCTTCATTCTCAGAGGCTGTTGAACTTCTCTGTTGATGCTGTGGAAACGGGCGACTGTTCTACGGTAATAAAGAGCCGCACGGACTTGTATTTTTTTGAAAATTTCACGAAGAAAAATCGGAAAAAAATTTACAGAATGTAGTTTTGTTTTAAGGCGATTTTCGTCCATAAGGGTTGACATTTTGTTGTATCTAGGGATATTATTTTTCGAAGCCAATTAAATGTCCAAAATTTTAGAAAGTTTGAATTATTTCGCAATTTCATTCTTTTGCGATTTGGACGAATTTTCAAAATTTTCAGTAGGATATTGAGAATCGTTATTAATAAAAATCGAAAGGCTGAGAAGTTCTTGATGGAATGTCCCGCATTTTTAGCCAAAAGTGCACGACAATTAGCCATATACACCAAAATTATCGAAAAATCCATAATTCATCTAAAATACCGTTAATCGAACAATAACGTACTCTACGAAATACCAAATAACTCGGCATCGGGCCCCGGGGGATCGTGCCTATAATTCGCTCAGCCCTAATTGCGCGCCTGCGCCTTAGTAATTTTCCAATCTTTTTTGCTTTCTTCCAGTTGCCTTTTTTCGAACTCGGTCCAAAATCGATTAGCATAATATTCTAATGGGTCGGTGAGTGGCAAAGCTCTAGGCAGCTTCGATAGGAGTGATGAGGGGTCAGGGGGAGGGGGCTGATGAATTATTTAAAATCCTCGAACCTCTACCGGTGATCGACGACGGCGGGATCCGATACGGATCGCACGCCCGTCCTATTTTTCAAGTTTCGAATCCTTTTCGTCATGTTCAAAAATTTCGAAGAAATAATCGTCTTGAAATTTTTTAAATTAATTATTACCCCGAATCATCCATTTTTGATAAGTAGGCAGGTGAAAATATTGAAATAAATCGATAATATTTGGAGTCCTGATTTTGGGCTAATTTTTAGGCTGCCATAAAAAGGGATTTTAAACAAATCGATTTACACGTTTAAAAGCATGCCTAAAATATATGTTACGTTCATTTGTTTAAAATCTTGTTTTTATAATGTTTAAAAAATTGTTTATTGTTTGTTTTTATGATTTGTTTAAAAATTGTTTATTGTTTGTTTTTATAATTTGTTTAAAAATGGTTTAAAATCCCTATTTAATAGAACAATTTGTTTTTATATTTTTTTAAAAATTGTTTATAGTTTGTTTTTATAATTTGTTAAAAAAATTGTTTATTGTTTGTTTTTACAATTTTTTTTAAATTGTTTATTGTTTGTTTTTATAATTTGTTTAAAAAATTGTTTATTGTTTGTTTTTATAATTTGTTGAAAAACTGTTTATTGCTTGTTTTTATCATTTGTTTAAAAATTGTTTATTGTTTCTTTTATAATTTGTTTGAAAATGGTTTCAAATCTCTATTAAGTAGAGCAATTTGTTTAAAAAATTGTTTTTTTTTCATAATTTGTTTAAAAAATTGTGTATTGTTTGTTTTCATAATTTGTTTAAAAACTGTTTATTGCTTATTTTAATAATTCGTTTAGGAATTGTTTATTGTTTCTTTTATAATTTTTTAAAAAATTGTTTATGGTTTCTTTTATAATTTGCTTAAAAATTGTTTCAAATCCCTATTAAGTAGAGCAATTGGTTTAAAATTTTGTTTTTATAATTTGTTTAAAAATGGTTTATTGTTTGTTTTTATAATTTGTTAAAAAAATTATTGTTTGTTCTCATAATTTGTTTAAAAAATTGTTTCAAATCCTTATTGAAATCCTATATATATATACAGCAATGGAAAATACCTACATGGATACCTACATTTAACTAACCAAAACCAAAATGTTGATAAACCATGAGAATTTCAGATTATTTTCGAATAATAAACCAAACAGTGAAAAATATAACCTATTGGTAAGGAATTAATAAAATAAAAATTACATTAAAATAATACCCAAATTAAAACCTCAAACATGAAATCGGTTAACTATATTTTTCAAATAATTCAATTGATCAATCGAATTTACAGGTAAAAACCTGTCGAATAAGAACAGCTGGTGTTGGCGTGATACCCATACCCCATTCTGATTACCTCTCTCGTGTTTCTGCGATTAAAATGCTATCAAGCATTCCGCTAGTGATAACGGTACAGATAAGCTGCATTGTGGTCTCGACGGAAAAAAAGGGTAATTATTTCATTTGTAATGACCGTAGACCATGGAGGGCCGTTATCTTGTCATCTATATGAGGCTACACCGATGGCCAACATTTGCCGACGGCGGCAATGATGACACGAATGTTCTCATTACTGCTGCGCACTGCGCATGCGCAGCGTTCATTTTCATCTGGTGTTCGTTGACGACTGCCGATATCGCCGATAATGATCGCCCAACCCGTCGTCCTACATATGATGTCGATATGTCGGAACAAGTGTATCATTAAGCGACTTAATGAACCTTTGGGGAACTTGATGTGAAACACTTTGTTTCGCATTATTCAAACGGTTAATGTACAAACAGCGCGACCGAGTAGCTTAAGCAATGATCATCTATCATCGGCGAGGGGTTATATTAAATACAAATTTAAATATATTATAGAATTAAAAAAATTAATTAAAATTTATTTAATTTTTTTTAATTTTATATTTAATATAAATTTTGTAAATTTTACAGAAAAAGTTTTCATCAACTTGAGAAATTTTTGCCTGTATGTGTATTGATGAAACTATCGATAGTCACCATCGAATAATCTATCGAAGGAAACCATCGATTGTTAAAAACGATTATTGCAAAACTATTGATAGTATCGATACTTCTTTGTTCAAGTGAAGAAGTTTTAAAATTGAAGGATAATTCAAGTATCTATCTTTGCAATTTTCATTAGTGAAACCACTGGTCAGTTTAGTCGATCAAAATCAACCAAAAATGAACGAAAAATGCAATGACGAATTTTCCATTTAAAAATAGGCTCAAAAGTGGAATACAGATTCAACTCAATATCGATTCGATACATTGAAGTAATCGATAGTGGTGAAACATCGGTTCTGAACCATCAATGGTAAAAACATCGACTATCGGGAGCAAAACATCGATAGTTCGATAGTATCGACCATCGATAGTTCGATAGTATCGACCATCGATGATCATCCCTACTAGGACGGCGAACGGAGGACGATGAACGGAATTCCTTGAAATCCAAGGCAAAAAAACAATTCCTGAAACGCCTCAGTAGGAGAAAAAGGGGGATTTGGCATATCAGTTCTTATCACTGACGTCATCCCCCGCCCCTCCCGTCTATGGGTCTTCAAAGTGACGTCATCCCCTCCCCCTCCCGCCTATTGATTCCTGACCAGCCTAACGTTCTGTTGTGACGTCAGAGGTATCAGCAGTTATGTGACGTCAGAGGGAGGTTACCTCGACCCCCTCCAGCCAAAAGGTTATCCCCAGACCGTTGGTAACCTTCCTCAGTAGGACAGTGTTGCCAACATGTTAGAGCTAATGACGCAGTGCTGCCAACGCCCCTCCACTCTCACATTGTTGTACGTTTTTGTCCTTATGATTGGCCATGGTGTACATATTTTGTTTTTACCCCAGTTTTTATCGTGTTTTCCTCCGATGCTACCTGCCTCGACGCTAAAAACAACGTAGAAAAAAACGTACAACAATATGTGAGTGGAGGGGGGGTCGGCAGCACTGCGTCATCAGCTCTAACATGTTGGCAACACTGTCCTACTGGGGATGGTTACGGGCTAACGGTCTGGGGATATACTTTGGGCTGGAGGGAGGTCGAGGTAACCTCCCTCTGACGTCACAACAGAACGTTAGGGCTGGTCAGGAATCAATCGGCGGGAGTGGTGGGGGATGACGTCACTTTGAAGGCCCATAGACGGGAGGGGCGGGGGATGACGTCAGTGATAAGAACTGATATGCCAAATCCCCCTTTTTCTCCTACTCGCCTCAATTCGGAGTATAATGTTTTCGAATGTGTGCAAATAATGGAAAACAACAAAGGCCATCGGTGGAAAGTCGTTAATTCTCCAGCAGCAGATTAATGCGAGCAGATATTCCGTCTCCTTAGCGAAAAGGGTCTTTACTCATCCGGCTGCTTTTAGTTCGAAGACTGAGACGAGAGAACTTGGCCAATCGGCGCCAGCCCCGACTCGAGCGGTAATTAAGAAAGATTTTTCATATAGGGAGGACCATGTGAAACATGGGGGAGGGGGGTTAGCTAAAAGTGGCAATGAGAGATGAGCATGAGAAGTGGCGATGCTTATCGCAAGACTTTCTCCGGGGGGTGAAACTGGAAAACAACCCCTAAAACCGACGAGGGCGAATCCTTTTCCCGCCTTTTCCTATCCCCCGCACCTTATTGATTACAATGGAAGTAGGAAACTCTTTAATTGCAGTTTGTCCGTTGCCAAGACAACTCTTCTTCCCTTCATTCTGTCAGAAGCTGAGATGAGTTTCGTCCCTGATCATATCGGCAACATTTGCTTTTCTTTTGCAGAACAAACACGAGCTCCTGCCAATTTTCCGCCAATGAGGATTTCCAATCTTTTTGCTCGATGGTTTTGAGGGAGTGGTTGCATAATACGGTATTTTCAAAATATAAAAACGACTCCTCCGTATTGCATAGGTACAATCCAAAACTGGCATATAGCCCAAAATACATAAAGCCTCAGACAAACATTTTTGAAAAATGGGAATATATGTAAAAATAATAATATTTACGCAGGAACTTTTGATGCATTTGAAACTTTTCAAAACATCAAAACGTCATCTCCATCTTGCGTACGTACAACTAAAAATGGCATTTTGTCAAAACTACGTAGGTACTTGATGCCAAAAACAATTTCTGCAAAATTGAAAAATATTTTAGGTATTTTTTCAAACGCGCATTTACGATGGGGGAAAATTTTTCAAATTTTTATTCCACAATCCTTTGTTTATTATCAGCGAATGTCAACTCGACGTTTCGAACCGCTTTGGCATGGAGTTCGTTGGAAGACTCTATTTTCGATTCACAAATTAACCAAGTTTTCGATGCGGGACGTATTAATTTCTCGCACCTATTTTCGAATTTCCACCCTGCGAGCGGTTCTTCGAGCAAAATAGCTGTGACCGAAATCAGTATTTCATCCAGGTCACAAATGCAGTTCTAAAAGAGAAGGCCCCGCCTGCCAATTATTAATAAACTTGGGTATTATAATGAACTTAAAAAAATCCCTTGGCCCGCGTTCCCATTTGATGGCGTCTTATACGCGCAGGAATTAAAACGACTTTTTTAAATAGAATCCCCGCGCCGTGCTCATCAGAATTAAAATCCGCCCGAACAGGTGCGCGCTTGGTGTAAAAAATTAACCGAGTGCGACAGAAAATGAACTATTGTGGCGTGAATTCGGTTGTGCCAAGGCTGTTTTATTGCCTCGGAGACAAAACTGATAATAGTTTCCGTTTGTGCGTCATCGCCCTTCTGGGATGGACGCGAATTCCCCGGTGTACGAATTTAATCCGATCAACGGGTTCGCTCTTTTTTGAACACCTCGTCGACGAATCCAATTTTAACCATTTTGGTAGAGTCTCAGAATTCATGGCCATAAAGGTTTCGGAGGGTCAGGAAGCAGCCTGGCCCATAACCTCTTGTAGCAATAAAGTACGGTCTGTATCCGGCTGTCCGTCTGTGAGCATTTACAGAAATTGCCATATTATCAACTCAATTGTCGTCCTTTTTTTCAAATTTCTTGGCATGTTTTTCTCATTTCTTACCATCATCCTGTTTGACCAGAATTCGGATAACCCGCAGGACAGCGAGTTCTTTTCTGTTTTCAAAATGTTTATCTGATGCTAACGATTTGCTCGATTTGTCATCAGGGCTTAAAAAGGTACGAATATGGAGAGAGATGAAAAACCATAATAGTCCAAACATGGTGAACGATTTTTCAAATTGGAAAAATAAAACCAAACGTGCCATTTAACAAACGTGGAGCCTGTCCATTATCAAACTGATAACCTTTCAGCTTGCATTGGTCTTCTTTCAGGACTAGACTCAACACTGGAGATGTGGGAGACATAAATTTGTGGAATCTAGCTTACAGTGATAAATCACTGGTAGGTTATCACTGATAACTTATCAGCTTGATAATGGACAGGAGCAACGTTTGTTTATGTACACAATTTTTTCGCTACCATTTCTTTAGTTTGGAAAATCTTCCACCACGTGAACAATTAAGGTTTTTGGTATCTCTCCATAATCGTACCTACTCTAAGGGCTGGTGATACTCAACAAATCAAGCGAAACGTTGGCATAAAATAAAAATTTGGAAAACAGACCCTAAGATTTGGTAGGTTTTTACGTTTGGAATATTACAGAAGATTTTCCAGAATTTTTGACGGACAATTGCTTCAAATTGAGCACAAACAAAAAAGAAATTTCTATTTCATATAAGTTTTCAGGAGCACAAAAATTTGCTTTGAAAATTCTGTAAGAACTGTCATTCTGTAGAACAAAACGTCGCTTAATTATTAACATTTCCGATTTTGATGAAACTAGTCCTAAAATTTGTGGTTTGCTCCAACTCGATGCATATTGTCCGGGCAATCCAATCGGAAAAGGTTAAGGGGTCCAATTTGGCATACTTGGGGTATATTTTTGAAAAAACGCAAAAACTCAATTTCGAAGGTAATGCCGTGGGTATAGAATTTTTCGAGTATTTTTCCCGGCTTTCCCGCTTGATTTACCATAGGATAGGGAGTTTTTTCCGAGAATGTTTGAAAATTTTGTTTTTTAATCGGTTTGGCTTGAGATTTCTTACCGCGATTTCTCCTTTTTCGCGTTTTTGCCAATTTAAGGATGTTCTACTGAACCGATTTTGAATTTCTTGACACTGTTGGATTCCTTGAAGGTTTTTACACATCTTCACTACCTATAAGTCAAAATTAGTTGGACTTTGGTGATTGAAAACTGGTTTGACGACTAATAACATCAGGTGGTTCTAGGTAGATAGCAGTGGTGGTCGCAAGATTTCAGATAGCACATGTGGCATTTTTCCAAGTTTTGAGCGACTTCTAGCGGATTTTTGGAAAAACTAAGTAGTTCAGCGCACGGAGCACGAGATTTTGCATAAAAATATGCATCGAACTCACTTTCGCCAAAATGTTGGATAGCACATGATAGAAATTAAGCGACGAAAATTCTATATTTCAGATTTCAGTGTAGCAATACGTACTATAAAACTTGAACTTGAACATACTATAAAACAATAGATGTACATAAAATATTATGCAATGCGTAGGCAACCCGTAGGGCTTTCATTGTTTACCACGACTGGCTTCAACCCCACGACTGGAAAGGCTCCAATCAATAGGAAAAGAATAGTATAGGGAAGAGGGCCGGTAATTAAAAGCGCCGATATTTGGCTCGAAGCCATAGCAATTCCCATTGTTCTAGGCTGATAACTCATTAAGAACGCCGACCATTAAAACGGCCGCGGACTCTTTCGGAATGAAGGAAACCGTATTTCAATCGGACTCATTAATGGGCGAACCTATGAATAAACCTTGGAGAAGTCTGCAAAACCGAAATTGATTAACACCGTTTCGAGAAAGGAATCCTTGTCGAGAAGGAGGGGGATCGATCCAGAAATACCCCCCTCTGATGTCTAATAACTTACTACCACCGAAGGAATGGTTAATTACTGAAATTTATTAATATTGCTAGAACCCTGGCAGACTCGAGTTCGTTTGGCAGGGTGCCCGAAAGTTTTATCTACTTGTATATACGCCCAGGGGACATCCCAGCAAGATATTTACCCTAATGGTCAAGAAGACGAGAAAAAAATGCGATCGCTGAACTGGAAGGGGAAAACGGACTTTATCAAAGGGCGAGGGAAGGAATAAATGAAAAGTCTAACATATTTAGAACAAGAGCAGCAGCGAAGCTTTTCCACCAGCGAAGAGAAGCTGGAATGAAAAACAGTTTTCGGACGTCCAAAGCGTAATACCCACTCTTACCATTAATATAAACGTTTTTTTTTTCATTTCCAAGGACCTCTTCTGCAGAATGAGGTCGAGCTTTGACCTTGCAAGTGTCTCACGACTGCATCATGATACACAATAGCGTTTTTTTCGCCCAACTGCCACCCCAGTAAGCTTTTCATCATAAAAACTACTTAAACCCTCAGTTTAAACTCAAAAAAAATTTTTAAAATTTAATTTTTTTGCGTTTGCATCCATACGCACCATTGGAATGCGAACTTTGAATATTTTCCGAACGCGTGAATCAATTCGTCGACGTTCATGGCGTCAATCGAATGCCATCGTGACGATCGGTTATCAGAATTTAAAACACCTCGACCCAATACATCCAACTTCGTACTCGGACGAGTTCAGTGAAGGAAAAAAAGAAGAGAAAAATACCGAAGAAATGAAAAGACCCCCGCCGTGATGTTCAGATGCTGGTAGATCTTGCGGACAGAAAAAGAAAATCAAAAAGGAAAAAGCAGTAGGCAGATACCATCAAGACATCAGTCGGTGATTAACGGAGGATTAATTACGTATCGTTCCGGAGCGACGGAGAGCGAGATATTGGCGACCCGAGCGTTCGAGAGAGACGGCGAATGATCAGAAGGGGCTAAGCCCCCCGTTGAGGCTTCGGCTCATCATTTACAACGTTTACAATCGGAAGGTATCCTTGGTGAAGAAGATCATACGTCAAGGGATCTCCTCGGGCCGAGAATGTCGGCGTGTTTCCAACATTTGGAGTTCATTAACACTTGTTGGATATGCAAATGGGCTCGGATTATTTTTTTCCTCTCCTTCTCATTTTCCCCTTTTGATATTTTCGTTTTTTCCAGCCCACGAGGCTCATCAACTTCTCCCGCGGTGATCGTAAATTAACCGACGAGTCGCGGTTTATCGGGTCGAATCAAACTCGTCTTACAGTCCCGGCCTCGGTTTAATGAAGATTTGTAATCACGGGGAAAAGTCGATCGGCCGTATTTGTAAGTGCTTCCGCAGGTAAATTACCCTAAATGTAAACGCTTCGGATGCGGCGTATATGAGCTGTTCGAAACTGTGAGGGATGGTAGAGGAGAAGGCGGTGGAGGAGGAGGAGGGGTGGAGGAGTGAAGGAAGGAGGAGGGGGGAGGAGGGAGGGGAGGGAGGGGCGGAGGAGGACAAGGAGTCGGATGAGGAGGATTAGGAGGCCGGGGACGGGGAGGGGTAAGGATAGTAGGAGGAGTGGGGTAGGAGGAGTATTTGGCGGTGGATGGGGAGGAGTAAGGGGAGGAGGAGGGTAAGGAGTTGGATGAGGAGGAGAGAGAGAATGAGAAGGGTGGGGGGTTGGATGAGGAGGATACGGAGGAGGAGGGGAGCAGACGATGTATGAGGACGAGGGGGGGAGAGAAGTGGGAGGAGTGGGCAGATGAGGAAGAAGAGTAGCAGGGGGAGGAGGTGGACAAGGAGGAGGAGGTGGAGGAGGAGGGGAGGTGGAAGTGGAGGAGTAGGACGAGGATGCGGTGGGCATAGAGGAGCAGGTAGGCAAGAAGGAGGAGGAGGAGGGCAGGAGGATGGGGAGAGAAGTAGGATGGGGAGGGGAGTAGGATGAGGAAGGGGAGGAGGTGAATTATGAGTGGAGGAGGTTGAGGAGGAGGGGTGGTGGAAGTGGAGGAGTAGGACGAGGATGCGGTGAGCATAGAGGAGCAGGAGGAGGAGGAGGTTGACAAGAAGGAGGAGGATGAAGAGGAGGATGAAGAGGAGGAGGAGGAGGAGGTGGACAAGAAGGAGAAGGAGGAGTCGGTGGAGGAGGAGGAGGAGGAGGAGTGGGAGGATGAGGAGTGGGAGGATGAGGAGTGGGAGGATGAGGAGTGGGAGGATGAGGAGTGGGAGGATGAGGATGATGATGATGGTGAGGAGGAGGAGGAGGAGGAGGAGAAAAAAGAAAACAAAATTTAAAACAAATAAATTTACGCATATTTAGAGAAGGAAAATAAAAATTCAAAAAGACTATAATTCGATTAAATGATGAGGATTATTTTTATTAAATTTTTATAATAATTATTTCTCGGCAATGTTTTTGCACGGCGTCGAAAATTCATTTCCCAGAGGTTTGCCGTACGCAAACAAGTTGAAAATCTCCCGTTCGAATAAAAAAGCCGAAGAAGAAATCTCGAAGGAAAATTAATTTACTCGAATTAATCTCGTTAAGATCTGTAAATATTATTACAGCTAATGAACGACTCGTCGGTTTTCCTCCTTACGTTTCCTCGGAAATCCGGGACTGAGTTAACCTTTCAATTAATAGAACCTCCTCCCCCTCACCTAATCCCCACCCCTCCCTCATCCTTGACTGGAGATGATTTCTTCTGCTCGCCCTTAAAGTCGTATTTCTAATTAAGTTCGCCTTAATATTCTTCCTTCCTTGACGAGGGAGATAAACAGTCGGGATGGAAAACTTATTTACTTTTTTTCGGGTCGACTACTTTGGTTTTTTATAACGAACCCGAGGTTTCAGCTCCGA
This sequence comes from Nesidiocoris tenuis, assembly GCA_036186465.1. Lineage (NCBI taxonomy): Eukaryota > Metazoa > Arthropoda > Insecta > Hemiptera > Miridae > Nesidiocoris > Nesidiocoris tenuis. Next base: position 5,243,077 of record AP028923.1, read on the forward strand.
TTTCGATTCCGAAACGAGCCGGCGGTTTTTCGCTTTGAAAACGACCAACTCCTCTTCGTTGGCTCGGGAGGTTTTAATTAATTAATTGCGAGAACGAATCTCGCCAGTTTGGATTTTTTCCACCATTTTTTCCGCCCATTCCGAGAAAAAACATCTCGGTGTTTAGCTGGCGAAATGGTAAAACGAGCTAAATATTTCCGTCGCTTTAAGTGTTTTCTATTTCCCCAAATCGTGTTCCTGGCTCGACGGAAAAATCTCCGCCAACATCTCGGTAGATAATATATTTTCACGACGGAGAAAAATGCCATTTCTGAATGCAATTGATATTGTGTTATTATTTAAGAGAGACAACTCAAAAAAATTGGGTAAAACTTGGATGTTTTAGGTAAAAATCGGGTGATTTCCGTTTCATTTTTTTTTTAGAGCGTAGGATTGTGAAAATCTCTAAATTCATTCAAAAATAAAAATCCCACATTGCCAAATAGCCGGGCAAAGGTTTGAAAAACGCCGCACTGCGGACTCATCTCTCTGCTCATAACGCTCACACGAAGACAAACAGTGGGATATTAATCTGACGAAGAATAAGGGATGTAAGGCGAGTGGAGAGCAGGAGGGGAGCATTTCCTTCACAAATCTCCTACCCTTCTTGCCGGCTCATTCTCGAGAATGGATATAATGAACCGTACAGATGGACTAATGAACAAACACTGGATAAGAAACCGCCCTGGAGGGTATGACTAATGCCAGGGTCGAAGGAATCGGCAAAATTTCGGGCGAATAGGTGACTTTCGAGGATGAATGGATGTTTTTCCATTTTTACTTTCATATTTACAGAGTAAATGGAAGTATTCCACATTCATGATATACGATTCTATTTACTTATGAAAGAAAAATACTTTAATGAAAATTTGAAAATTAAATTTCATCATGAAAGACGCACATGACACACATGAGATGACACATTATGGGTGGCATTTCAGTAAATTTCATCGATTATTCACTTTTTTCCCATCTTCAGAATAAATCTCAAAAATTTCCAAATTGAACATTTTTGAATGTTTTTGTTGCAGGTGAGGCTTTAATTCGACATCTGTGAACCACGTGAGGGGTGAATCTTTTTTCTTTCCCTTTTACAGCCCTATTTTATTCAACATTTTTTCACAAAAGTTACTATTTTCGAAAGCACGTATTCGGTTTCATTATTATAGGGTAACCTTGAGTATTTCTTGGGTATTGATCAGCTGTTATACCGTTTCAACCCGTACCAGCTGCTGACCGACCGTAGTTGTACGGGCTGATCGAATTTTTGGACACCGATTTTCTAAACCAAATTATGTTAGCTTCCATACATCTTTGTTTTGAGTTATTGATTTATATTCTATTAGGTTATGGGGCCAGAAGTAACCAGTACAAATTGAATAATGTGGATTTTGTTTGAAAAATTAGGCCACTCCATTCGTCAACTGCCATTCGAAAGGGCGCGATTTCCATAAAATTCGCCACAATTGCCTCCGATTGCACGTAAATCGGCGAATTAATTACGGAAGACGTCAACGACTCAGTGCCGCGTAAAGTCCTCGAATTTACGACCGAGGAAGTTGTCTAATCTGGGATCAACACCAAATTGGTCCGGACGAGTTGGAGTAACTCGAAACCAAAGCTCTCGAATCGAAAGTGGACCAAACTGGTGATTATCATAAAGACTGACCCCCATACCCCATCGTCGAAGGCTCTCTTGGGACCTTCGTGTTGACACTTAATTCTCAAAACAACTTTAATTTGTTTACATTATGTTTGTCAGTCGAAAAAATGTTCAGAATTTCCGACGGCGTCGAATTTCATAGTCGTGACTGAAAGGTGACGAAACGTCGACGCTTATAAATTTTTTCGGGTGAAAATCGTCCGAACGGAATTTTATCAAGTATCGAGCTGGCAGATTGATGAACGTTTAACATTGCCTATCTCATAGCTTGATTTTCTGAATGTCAGCTGGCCCATTTGGGTGGGCCTTCCTTCTTTTTCTAAAATTAGGTCAAAAACGCGGACGATTTCTTTTCTCTGGCCCCAACAGAAATGGAGAGACTGTCCGCCCCTCCCACGCACCGCCTGTGGTCCATTCTCTTAGTTGTTTATTGTAAACAAACGCGTGTTTACCCCCGGGGCCCGAACGGAGTTGTCCACACGAAAATAAATAATTGAAAAATCTGTTTCCTAGATGGAACTTGCTGGGAAGTGAGATGGATCACTTTTAAAACGGAATTTTCGACTCTAAAGAGTTTATGGTTTGATGGACTACAACTGTTGACTATTGACTGCTGCCAACCTAAAATTGGCGATTTGCCGATTTTAGTTTATTTTTCAACCATTGTAATCGCTCGAGGAGATAAATTTCTAACTATCCTTAGATGTTCATGGTTCGAAGAGATTCGGAATTTCGAATATTAAAATTCAAAACCGCCAACACTTTTCCTCCCAAACGACTAAAGATAGGGAAATTTGAAATTTTCAGGAATAGTCAACTTTGCATTGGCACAGGGAAATTTTTAGACCGATCTTAAGCTCATTTTTTTAAATAAACAAATAAACAAATGAACAAATAATCAAATGAACAGAAGAACAAATAATCAACAAAATTAACGAACAATAAATTAACAAAAATCTAACGAATGAACAAATAACTGAATTAACAAATAAACAAAGACATAAACGATTGAACGAACGAACAAAGAAATGAACGAATGGATTAAGAAATGAACATATGAACACTGAAATGAGCGAACGAACAAATGAACAAAGAAATGATTGATCGAACAATTGAACGTATAAACAAACAAACGGATGGCCGATTGAACAAATGAAGGAAATACCAAATGAACAGTTGAACAAATGAACGAATGAACAAGACACAAGCAACCGAATGAACTAACGAACTAATGGACAAAAGAACAAACAAACAAATAAACGAATAAACAAATAAACGAATGAACGAATGAACGAATGAACGAATGAACGAATGAACGAATGAACGAATGAACGAATGAACGAATGAACGAATGAACGAATGAACGAATGAACGAATGAACGAATGAACGAATGAACGAATGAACGAATGAACGAATGAACGAATGAACGATTGAAAAAATAGACAAATAAAAGAATGAACAAATAATGAATAAAAGAATGAACAAACGAAAGAATGAACAAATAAACAAATGAAAGAATGAACAAATAAAAGAATGAAAAAAACAAAAAATGAACGAATTAACGAATTAACAAATAAACAAATGAACAAATATACAAATGAACGAATAGACAAATAAACAAATGAACGAATAAACTAAATGAACGAATGAACAAACAAACGAATGAACGAATAAACAAAGAATGAGCAAATGAACAAGCAAACGAATAAAAACCGGGACGGTACTTATGCAAGAAATGAATGAAAATTGTGGTCAACATTTTCGAAACATAAGTTATCCGTATTTGCCGGCAAGTTGCGAATTTTCGTGGACTTTATGTATGTACCTATTTTTACCATCCGACAAATCCGGGAAACTTCCGAATGCTCCAAGGATCTATTTGCGAAAGCCTTGACCCGACAGAAAAATCGCGAGAGCTCGAGTTGGCTAGATCTAATTGTTTGGATTCGTAATGGACTACCCCGGCTAGTGAGAGATGTTCGATGCGGATGCCAGCTGGCATGGAAATTCATATTTTTTACAACCGTCCATTATTGCGAGGCCGAGATGGAGGTAATAGTCGACAGCTCGGTTGACGACAGAAGTTCCACGTCAAAATTATTGGGTAAATAATCCGACTTATTACGAAAGAAGAATCGCCAGCGTTCGCGAGAATGTCCCTTATTATTGCGACTGTTCGAGTGGAGGTCTGCCAAAATTTGGGATGTGTCGAATTTTCTTACTTGAATCTAGGGATGGGTTAGCGCTGCGTCTACGCGGCAAACCGTCGAAAAAATATTAAGCGGCAAAGCGTCGAAAAATCCGTATAAGTCCTTGCACTCCCCTAGGGATGGCCATCGATAGTCCATAGTATCGGAATATCGATATGTTTCGATATTTAAATAGAATTGAAGAGTTTTCCTTGAAAACTGCATTTTCGAGTTTTGTCGGTATCGATTTCGTTTTTGGATTTTCGATTTCGATTCATAGCAGTTTTGGTACCTATAAGCAATCGAAAAAACGAAATCGATATCAACAAAACTCGAAAGTGGATATATGCAGTTTTGAAGGAAAACTCTTCAATTGTGTTTTGAAGGTTTTTTAAATACAAATTCGTTGTTTCTACTAACCAGGCATCCTTTACCTAGTATTAGGTGCCTAAGTACTATGGGAAAATTTTTCCAATCAAAAATATGAACAATACCTACCTAATCGATGATAATATCATCGATTAGGTATTGTTCATATTTTTGATTGGAAAAATTGAATTGGAAAATTGGATGATATTATCATCAGGATTGACATCCTCTGTAGGCCAAGGAACAGAGAAAAATTAATGGTTAATTGTTTATTTTACTTTAACCGATATTTTTCTAAAAATATCGATAGTTTTAGGCCGATACTATTGGTGGTACATACTATCGATAGTTGACATACGATATTATATCGGAATCGATATTCTACCACCGATACTATTGAACATCGATATATCGATTATCATATATCGATGGCCATCCCTACTCAAATCCTATTTGAAACTGAATTGACGAACCCACCCTAAAAAAATGTAAGAAAATGTTGAAAACTTGTTCAGAAAGAAAAATTGCTTCAACAGGTCGAGAAAATGAGAAAATTTCCAAATTGAAAATATCGTGAAAATCTGTCACCAATGGCCCAGAAAAGGGGAAATTCGAACTGGTTGGAAAGAGTGTCGAAATTAATAAGACCACTTGTTGTCGCCGGAGGCTGTGAACGAAGGGTAGGAAAAGCTGTTAAAACAGAGGGTGTTAATACGGCAATGTTTTAAAAGCTCACCACGGTCGGTTCCCTCTGTGAAAAGCGTCGTTCCTCTTTCGGGAACCCTTTTTATTATAAAGCCCCCCAACTTAAAGGTTGGCGTTTTTCTGTTTTAATTGTCGTTTCAACTTGAACGTTGATTATGGGGTTTGAAAATGGTAAAATATCCGTGCTTATGAAGGGAGTGTAATCTGCTTCGCTCCACCGAAACCTTAATTGGGGGAAAGGAATTGTTTTAAATGAGTTTTTTTTTCGCTACCGCTTTTGTTTTCACCCCAAGTCATCACGGAAAAATGCGGAAACTGATGCTGCAGTTAATATTATAATGAAGAGGGGGCCATTGAGAAGATTTAGGAGCAATTCTGTTGTAATGATTCGATGTTGGTTTTATTTTTTCTCTCTTTTATATTTTGCGTTTTCACAAACCTTTTTTCGGGTGACATGAAAAGTAAATAGGATAAGATTGGAAGGTGGAAGAATTTGATGAGAGAAAGACGGTTACCAATTTAATTTTTAATTTAAATTGAATTTTGTCATTTGGCTGGAAGGTTACCGAAGAATTGTCAAATTTCATATTCGAAATTATCTGCAAATTTTTTTTAAGTTAATCAAAATGAAGTACTATGAATTAACCATGAAGTAACCTTACTTAAGAGGGAAAGTGTGATGTCTGTCCTACGTGACAAGAAGCAGACTATTATTTTACTTTTATAGCAACAACAACAACAAGTCACTACGACCTGCGAACCGATTCATTTTCAGTTCTTGCTGACGATGTTTCAGCAAAGCATAAATGTTTTTCTTCTGAGTGGTAAAACAAAGTGATTGATATTTGAACCATAGCGGATTATCCGGACATCACATTTGTATGACAACTCAAATTAAAATTGATACATAAAAATTAAGATTTGAGAAAACTATCCAAAAACATGAAAAAAAGTTGCAAATGCTGCACACCGTATACCTATTTTAAGCTCGAAATCTCATTTTCTAGATAAGGATGCGGCATTTTGGCCCGAATTAGTTTACAGCTCATAGTATCGAAATCCATTCGAGAAGTTACGCTCAATACACATCTTAAGGTCAATTTCGCATTTCCATTTTCGTTCCGCCTCATCGCATTTCACATCAAAGAAAATTGAAGTGGCGAAGAAAGATGTTTAAAATATTGCAAAGTCGTCCGTCCGTTACTTAGTTTCTGTTGTCTAGTTGGAAACATTGGCTCCAGTCCAAAGCAGACGTAGTTCTAGGTAATAACATTTTATGAGTCGGCAACAGAAATACGAGAGGGAAAATGTAACATCTCAAACGATGCCAGGACGTTAACGGGAGTTGTAAAAAATTATCTTTTAAATAATTTTCCGAGTGGCCGGCATTTTATCACCTCTCATTTTTACACTTGTACTGCACCGGAAAGTTATGTATGATTTTACTTGAGATCTTTATTTTATTATGCTGTAATTTCTACAGAATACGAAGTTACAGTTTGGGTTTATAAATTTTGCGAGTTGAGAGTAGCCAGAAAATCAAAATTGAGCATGCAGAGGAAAATGGAATGTTAAGGAATTTATAGCAGGTTCATTTTTTTTTTACTTTCTGGATTGCCTGAAAATAATAATCTTTATTTATTTATTGCTTCGTAATTATTGTAATGGACTGTGAAGTGAAGTAGAGTGATGTAGCATGAAGTAGAGTAGAGTAGGGTGAAGTAGAGTGAAGTAGGGTGAAGTATAGTGAAGTAGAATGAAGTAGAGTGATGTATAATGAAGTAGAGTGAAGTAGGGTGAAGTAGAGTGAAGTAGGGTTAAGTACAGTGAAGTACAATGAAGTAGCGTAATGTATAATGAAGTAGAGTGAAGTAGGGTGAAGTACAGTGAAGTAGGGTGAAGTACAATGAAGTAGAGTAATGTATAATGAAGTAGAGTGAAGTAGGGTGAAGTACAGTGAAGTACAATGAAGTAGAGTGAAGTGAGGTGAAGTAAAGTGAAGTAGAATGAAGCAGAGTAATGTATAATGAAGTAGAGTGAAGTAGGGTGAAGTACAGTGAAGTACAATGAAGTAGAGTAATGTATAATGAAGTAGAGTGAAGCAGAATGAAGTAGAGTGAAGTATAGTGACGTAAAGTGAAGAAATTCGAGACTGATTTTAACGCGGGGGTGGATTTTATATCAAACTAATTACGATACAAATTGAAAGATAACTTCCCGTTATCAACCTCGGCAATCAAACCGGCGAAATGATCAGTCGGAACGTCGTTAGGTTCAAGACGTCATTCTGTTTTCGTTTGTTAAAAGTTAACAACCACTTAAGAGTGAAAGCAAACTTTGGGAGAAGAATTCATTAAAAGTATAGCCGGAGGCAAAAATTATGACCGCATTTTCTCCATCTCGGGAGTTGTGGAAGGCGTTAAAACGGACTGGCCTGGAATTGAAGCGAAAAAGTGTTGAGAAAAACTTCACCCTCTTTCAGGAAGGGTTGAATTGATGGAGGACCGGTCGGGAAAGTCTTAATTGCCGTAATTGGGGCGGTTTTTATTAAGTTTCAGACGCTTCGCAAACTTTGCCGAGGATTGGGGAAAGTTGCGAGGGAAGGAGTTTTTCAGACGGGATTAAAAGTCTTTTCGAAATTAGTCATTAGCCTCGTTTTGCTGTTGAGCCCTCTTGACAGCAACAGGTTTCAACGGGATTACAAATTAAATGACGATAAATTGCCTTTTTTTATGGCAGCTTGAGCAAACAGCCGATCGAACTGTGTCTCAAGTTTTCGACGGTTCGATAACATTTATCCGCATTTAATGTCTGATGTTGTGGGACCAAAATACTACACGAATTTGGCTGACAAATATTTCTGTAACCTTTTTCAACGGTAAATCTTGATTTTAATATATTTTCTTTGAGTAGCTGCTATATATTGCTCTTGGTAATTCGCAGCTGGAAATATTAACATATTAATCGCAGCGACAAACCTCGGTCCTTGGGTTGAGACACAATTCTGCGTGTTAATTAGGTGTTAAGACACAATACCGTGTTTCAATTAGGGTTATGACACAATACTGTGTGCTTATACTCATCCTTATAAATGCGACCTCAGGGAACCGGCCCAGTTTCCGGACTGGAGAGCTCCAGCTTCCTGGTCCCACCAGAAAACTGAGTTCAGGCTTCTCGCCTGAAAATATGTGGACGTGATTACGAATAACAGTTACTCACTTTCTCTTTCTTGATTTATAATGATTGACTCGCTCAATGTACCCGTTACGTGTTGACCTTTTGGGTCCAGTAAAATAAAAATTGAATTATTTTTACCAAACGCATCATATATGAAACTCAGAAATGGGAATTTCACTAGAAGGAGGCACGTAATTCGATTTATTAAATGTACAAATTTATTTTTCAAAGCTAATTTTTACTGTCGTGCAATTTATTAGCGCAGCGCATTGCACTACCACTTATCTGATGAGACTCCGACTAGCTCAGCAGTACAATAGTTTTATCGCAATGGGACATTAGAAAGAAACAAAGAAGTCATTGGGGTGGCCGTCGGATTGTCATTGTCCGAGATAAATACGCGCACAGAAAGCGTACACATAGTATATACGGAATACATTAGTATGTGTACACACGTGTGGGAGTAGGAGAAACGCATTAAAATGCTCCCGACTTCCAAGGGCAGTAAAGTCCAGACACAAGTCCCTCGAGTACCGAGTCTGCTATCAATTACTCCAATCGATAACAGGATGAGACATGCAACGCTGGGGAGGAGGTACTAAAAGTACTTACACGCAAGTAAGAGCTATGTATCTAAGTTTTGTCGGTGTGCGTCGTGCTATATGTGGGTGGTACTTTTGTTGTAGGTGTATTATTCTTAGGAGATAATCTTGGGCGAGCGTGATCTGCTGATTCTGCCGTTTGGACGAAAAAAAAACAATATTTCGTACGACGGAGACATACGAATTGGAAGAGGAAGAAGTTCGGTAGCGATAAAATGATAAGAATGCTTCGGTTATATGTTTTTTCGGCCGTTTTTTTGTGACGGTTTTTCAGAGTAGAATCTACTAGTAGAATCTAGATATCTGATATCTAATTAGCTACATACTATGTAGTTAATACGTACCTGAGATACCTACCTATTACGTACCTCTACAAAAAATATATCACCTAAAGCTTCCTTATCGTTTTATCGCTACTGAACTTCTTCCTCTTCCAATTCGTAAGTCTTCGTCGTACATATGTTGTTTTTTCTTCATTGAAACAGCTGATCACGCTCGCCCTAGATAAGTAATCTATTTCAATGAAGAACCAGTGGTGCGTAGATAACACACAATACTTCCATATTTTGAAACGTAAAATTGAGACACAATTTGATCATATTTTGACTGTTTTTAAGGGTGTTTAGGTCAAAAATGTCAAAAAATTCGCTTTGCAAATTTTAAAATTCGCCAAAAAAAAATTCGGTACATTTTTGGAATATAAAAAAATATCCACATATTCTGCAAGGTAAAACGAAGATTTTGAGACCAAGAACGCTCAAATCGGTCCATTTTTGTGGCCGGAAAAAAATAAAATAGAAAACACTAAAAATGCAAATATATCGGAAGTACTGTGCGTTATCCAAATTCCGATTAAACAGGGTGTTAGGGCTTTCCGAGACAAACATTTCAGTTCAAGAAATTTGAAAAAAGGTTGAGAAATGAGGGAGTTATGCCCATTTTTGTAAATGACCACAGACGGACAGACGGACAGACGGACACACAGACACTTGTTCGGGAAGTGATTCTTAGTAAATGTGTATAAGAAAAAGTTTTTTCTGAAGCTCCGTTCCGATTCTCGATTTTAGGACGATCACAATACTTCCATTTACTCTGTAAATATGGAAGTAAAAATGCAAATATATCGGAAGTACTGTGCGTTATCCGAATTCCGATTAAACAGGGTGTTAGGTCTTGCCGAGACAAACATTTCAGTTCAAGAAATTTGAAAAAAGGTTGAGAAATGAGGGAGTTATGGCCTTTTTTGTAAATGACCACAGACGGACAGACGGACAGACGGACAGACGGACAGACGGACAGACGGACGTAACGGACACACAGACACACAGACACTTGTTCAGGAAGTGATTCTGAGTAAATGTGTATAAGAAAAAGTTTTTTCTGAAGCTCCGTTCCCATTCTCGATTTTAGGACGATCACAATACTTCCATTTACTCTGTAAATATGGAAGTAAAAAACAACATATGAGTACGAAGACTTACGAATTGGAAGAGGAAGAAGTTCAGTAGCGATAAAACGATAAGGAAGCTTTAGGAAACAGCTGATCACTCTCGCCCAAGATTACTACAACCCCAATGCCTAACATGGGATACTCCTGACGGCATCATAGCGAGAAAAAGAAGAAGAAGATTACTTATCTCCTCAGTTGATGTTATCAAAAAATTATTTTTTTCCCGTGGCTGCTCCATGCAATAAACTATTGAAGCGTATCACGTCAATTTTGTCAATCAATAAATTACGGTAGGTACAATGTTGTGAATTAATCATTTCCAGTGCTCGGAGCTCTGCTCACCATGACTTTCTCTACCAAAATTTTTGCTATGCCCTCAAGGCTTTTACGCCAAAGATCCTACGCCTTTTATAGTCGGGTGTAGCTCGCCAGAAAAACCTGCGAAAATCGCCATTCGACATTGGGAAGAGCCTTGAAACGACACCAGTATTATATCGTATCGATAAATTAGCCGTTTTAGCTCTTGTACCCGAGCCGAACACGACATCAGTCCAGTCGGGCATCATTCGCTGTTTCGGATGGAACATAATGATTTGTTCGGGCGTTTTAAATTTCACCCGACTGAACGGAGGGCCATTTTCCCAGAATGTTGGCAGATGACCAAACGTCTGCCACGGAGGATTTCAGCCGGCTCTCTGTCAATATCGTCACCGATTCCTCGCAGGTTTTAACAAGACAAGTTCAAAACGAGAGTCCATTTCTAGCAATGGCGTCTCTAATGCGGTCGTAAATTCGTCCTTTTACTCGCGAGCATCCGGTCGCCATTAACGATTTGCCACTTGGGCGCTTTTCTGCGAAACCGGCCGGGTCAATATTCGCGGGAATATTCATAGAATACCGCGGGATTAAGGGATTTCGAATATTGTAGCAGTTGCTCAGAAGCGTCAAGACATTGTCAGGCGCGGGGTCTCATAAACTGATGGGTCCAGAAATCTCCGGATGTGGACGACGCGTTGGTGAGCGGCTGTAGGGAACTCGATGTAGCATCTGCATCGCCTGGCCAGAATGAGAAAGAAAACCAGTGGTGCGTAGATAACACACAATACTTCCATATTTTGGAACGTAAAATTGTGACACAATTTGATCATATTTTGACTGCTTTTAAGGGTGTTTAGGCCAAAAATATCGAAAAATTCACTATTAAAATTTTAAAATTTGCCCAAAATGAAAAAATGCCACATTTTCGGAATGTAAAAAATATCCACATAATATGTGAAGAATATTATGTGCAGAATATTATTCTGCAAGGTAAAACAAAGATTTTAAGACCAAGAACGCTCAAATCGGTTCATTTTTGTGGCCGGAAAAAAATAAAATAGAAAACACTAAAAATGCGAATATATCGGGAGTACTGTGCGTTATCCAAATTCCGATTAAACAGGGTGTTAGGTCTTGCCGAGACAAACATTTCAGTTCAAGAAATTTGAAAAAAGGTTGAGAAATGAGGGAGTTATGGCCATTTTTGTAAAAGACCACAGACGGACAGACGGACACACGGACAGACGGACACACAGACACTTGTTCAGGAAGTGATTCTGAGTAAATGTGTATAAGAAAAAGTTTTTTCTGAAGCTCCGTTCCGATTCTCGATTTTAGGACGATCACAATACTTCCATTTACTCTGTAAATATGGAAGTAAACCAGTGGTGCGTAGATAACACACAATACTTCCATATTTTGAACGTAAAATTGTGACACAATTTGATCATATTTTGACTGCTTTTAAGGGTGTTTAGGCCAAAAATATCGAAAAATTCAGTATTCAAATTTCAAAATTCGCCCAAAATAGAAAAACGCCAGTTTTTTGGTACATAAAAAATATCCACATATTCTGCAACGCAAAAGAAAGATTTTAAGACCAAGAACGCTCAAATCGGTTCATTTTTGTGGCCGGAAAAAAATAAAATAGAAAACACTAAAAATGCAAATATCTCGGAAGTACTGTGCGTTATCCAAATTCCGATTAAACAGGGTGTTAGGTCTTGCCGAGACAAACATTTCAGTTCAAGAAATTTGAAAAAAGGTTAAGAAATGAGGGAGTTATGGCCATTTTTGTAAATGACCACAGACGGACAGACGGACAGACGGACAGACGGACAGACGGACAGACGGACAGACGGACTAACGGACTAACGGACACACGGACACACAGACACTTGTTCAGGAAGTGATTCTGAGTAAATGTGTATAAGAAAAAGTTTTTTCTGAAGCTCCGTTCCGATTCTCGATTTTAGGACGATCACAATACTTCCATTTACTCTGTAAATATGGAAGTAAAAAACAGTCCTACCTACGTAATAATAAATTAATTGCTGCGTTACTATTCTCAACTCTTAACTATTAATCGTATCCGAAAAACAACAATCAAATCTTCAAGGCAAAGCTTCGGGAATAGTGATGGAAAGGTAGGAGAAAGAGTGGTGGGGGTGAAGAGGGAGGACGTGATTTTTTTGTTGGATGCACAAGTTGGTTGGTGCTTACGATAGACTGCGGTGTTAGTGATAGTGTGTTTTTTGAAGTATTTGTGAACCAGTCATAATGCTCAACCTTGATGTCCGCGAGCAAACAGTTTGTTGTGCAATGCCGGTAGAATGCACCGAATCTTATCAGCTCAAAATTCAAATACTGATTTGTTTTCGATTTGGTTGCATCATTATCCTCTCCCATTCATTCGCATTTAGTTGGAATTGATGTTTGGCTGAGAAAGCACGCTGTTATTAATAAATTGTTGTTATTGTTGCATCTGCTTCTTGGTGGCGATGATGTGAATCTTGTGGCCATAGATAATAGATAATGAATTGTCTCATATTCCCTTTGCGATTGTTCCATAGTCGGGATGGCCATCGATACCTAATATATCGATGTTAGATAATATCGTCTGAAGATATATCGATGCTGATATAATACCGTAGGTGAACTATCGATACTATGTACAATCGATAGTATCGACCTAAAACTGTCGATAGTTTTAGAAAAAGATAAATTAAATTAGGCAAAAGAAAGTAAAATATACGAATAACCATTGACATCGGCTTACGAACTGTCGATACCCAATACTATCGGCCCTTGCATCATCGATGGAAAAATATCGATATATCGGAGGGAAACATCGATATTTCGATACTATCGATGGCCATCCCTATTCCATCAAATGGTATCAGTGCACTCCCTCGGTTTGAGCCGCCACTGGCACCGCCATCTCCATTTGTTTGATAAGCTGTCCCATTCCGTTGTCTGAACTGTTCTCCCGAGAATGGGCTTCATTTGTTTTGGAAAATCATAATTTTTTATCACGTAATCATAAGTTTTATCATGTATCAAACGAATCATCCAGCAAATTTTCTGAAATTTGCCCTTTTTCAATCGCAATTTCGATGCCAATTCGAATAGCCCCCGATCGACGCGGGTCGGTAAATCCCGACATTTCCGACCCGACGAGAAATCCGTTGCTAATTTTAAATCCGCCTGTCCAATCAAGTTTTAATTGGCCGCTCTTCAAGTTTTTTCCCCATTCTATTTCGCTCGTCCATCGCCTCGCCCACAGGCGCCGTTAATCAGCTCTCGAACACCGAATTTTTGACGTCACGAAATGAACAGAGATCTAAAAGTCGAAAATAGAATGACCATCGGAGATTTTCATCGGCAACGTTTTTTCGAGATTGGGTCGAGAACTGCTATTATGCGGCTGTTCTATTTTCTAAGATCAAAGCCAACGTTCGACTTGCACTTAGCTCTTTTCTTGAAGCATCCGTACGATTTTATAGTCGATAAAAGATGAATTTTTGAGAGACCAATTACCGGTATGTATGTGTACCTAACGCCTAAATGATAAATCCCAAGTACAAAGTCTGGAGACTTATTACCACCCAGTTTGAATAACCTAATTTACTACAATTTATTTGTTTTGCTTGAAGTTTATCAAAAATTCGATCATTCCATTCTATTCTATTCCATTCAAGGAATTCTATTCCATTCTATTCCATTCTATTCCATTCTATTCCATTCTATTATATTCTATTCCATTCTATTCCATTCTATTCCATTCTATTCCACTCTATTCCACTCTATTCCACTCTATTCCATTCTATTCCACTCTATTCCATTCTATTCCACTCTATTCCACTCTATTCCACTCTATTCCATTCTATTCCATTCTATTCCACTCTATTCCACTCTATTCCACTCTATTCCATTCTGTTCCATTCTACTCCATTCTATTCCATTCTATTCCATTCTATTCCACTCTATTCCACTCTATTCCACTCTATTCCATTCTATTCCATTCTATTCCATTCTATTCCATTCTATTCCATTCTATTCCATTCTATTCCATTCTATTCCATTCTATTCCATTCTATTCCATTCTATTCCATTCTATTCCACTCTATTCCATTCTATTCCATTCTATTCCATTCTATTCCATTCTATTCCATTCTATTCCATTCTATTCCATTCTATTCCATTCTATTCCATTCTATTCCATTTTATTCCATTCTATTCCACTCTATTCCATCCTATTCCATTATTTTCCGTTCTGCTTTATTCTATTCTCTATTTTTTCAATTGACTTCAAAAAGATGAGGTTACTCGAGTTGACTGGTCGTACTGATTTCTCTCTGCAGTTTCATCCTGCTCTTCACTGGCCTATTAAATACTGTTTTATACATACTAGGCATCCTATGCTATCCTGAACCATCCTAAACCATTGTTTGCTTGTATACACATATTATCCGAAAGACCCAAAAGTAGCAGCGGATTTCAGGCCAACATATTGACCCACTTGCTGGGTTCAAACATTGGAAATCAAACACAACCAACACATAACAGTCAGGGAAATCCCAGATTTAGTTCGAGGCGGTGTTCTCATTTCGTAAGTAATAAATGAGCGCCTATGCCGCAGTTATTCGATGAAAAGACACAGATAACAGCCATGAATTAGAAAGCTGCTTGAAATTAACCGACTATGATTAGTTCTTATACTTATAGGGAGGACCTAATTCAGGAAAAATTTGAGGCGTTATTAATATATTTAGCCTGCGTAACTAATCACAAGAGAAAAAAACGTGGCCCACCCAATCGCTAACAACATATTCTTAACGAATAGCTACAAAATATAGAAAAATACAAACCAAAATTAATTATGTAACGATTTGTATCAATTCAATTAACCCAGAAATTGAGTCCGGTGCTAACCCATTTACTCCCCTGAATGGTAATAGAATAAAGGACAATAAAAGGGGTGATAATTTGATGAGGTAATTGAAATGTCGATTACAATGGAGACGCTAGCCGAAGCAATTAACCCTGCAAGTCGATAGGTTTCTCAGATATCTGAGAAGAAAACGACCAATCATCTTAATTACTAACCCCTCCTGCCCTTCATCGAGAAACAGGGAAGGTTAGCTGTCGATAGCCTTACCAATTAATTATTGATACCAGGCCTCGAGACGGGCCAATAAAAAAGACGAGTTAACCATCCATATTTCTATTCCTAGCGCCTTCCCCTTAACTTACTAGTAAAATGTTTTTTTGATAAATAAAAATTTTATTGACCTCCTAAAAAGGAATAAAAGTCCCAATGAAAAAGTTCGAACTCCAACAATTCCGGAACTACTTACTTACCTAGATAAGTTTAAAAAAATTTTCTCAAATCTACAAACAAAATTTTGCTCGTTTTTCTCGATCGATCCCAACGTAATTCAATCTCAATTCTCATAGGCATGAAGGAATTTTCGGTTTCATCCAAAAGTGTTACAAGATACTGTGCGTCTAATGGATGAATCAGCCGGCGGCTTGACGATTTTTTTTCTCAATTTTACGGCCTCGAAAAATCATAATTCAGCCGCCACCACTAAAATCCACATTTAGAGCCGAAAGACGCAGTAGCACGGAATCGGAACGACTGACATCCGAACCCTCTCCACCGCTTTATAACAACCGCGATTTTACGCTCAAACGTCCCTGTTTTACAAGGCACTAAAAAGTAATCTATTTCTCACACTCCCCCATCTCTGACCTCGATTTTAGTTGTTTTCTCTGAATAGATACACTCTCCACCTTCGGAAAGCTAGAAAAAATTGGTGGGCTCCCGTGGGGGCTTTTTTGGTGAGCGCGGAAAAAAAGGATCCCCGTCACCTTTCGGATGAGTCAACGAAATTATTTCCGTTCACCGCAGGGATCATTGCTGGGCATCTCGAAGTTCGTAGGAAACTTTATTTCATAGGTTTTATGATGCCTCAAAAACCCGAAGAACTTGAAGGGAACTAACTTTTATTTCAAATAGTTTCGGTGGGTACGAGAAATTGGCACTGGACGTATTAAAAAATAATGATATGGAGATTTCTTCTTCCACCCTCCACCATCCCTTCCACTCCGACCCCTCCCCAGGCCACTCGTACCCTCACCCTCTCGTGCTCATCCTTCTCCTCATCTTCCTCCTCAGCCGCCTCCTCCTCCTCATCCTACTCCTCCGCCACTGCCTCCTCCTACTCCCACTCCTCTACCACCACCTCCTCCTCATCCTACTCCTACTCCTCCTCCTCCCCTTCCTCCTCCTCCTCCTCCTCCTCTTCTCCTTCCTCCTCCTCCCCTTCCCCCTCCTCCTCCTCCCCTTCCCCTCCTCCACCCCTTCTCCTCCTCCTCCTCCCCTTCCTCCACCCCTTCTCCTCCTTCTCCCCTTCCCCTCCTTCTCCCCTTCCCCTCCTCCTCCCCTTCCCCCTCCTCCTCCTCTTCTCCTTCCTCCTCCTCCTCCCCTTCCCCCTCCTCCTCCTCTTCCCCCTCCTCCTCCCCTTCCCCTCCTCCTCCCCTTCCCCCTCCCCCTCCCCTTCCCCCCTCCTCCTCTTCCCCCTCCTGCTGCCCATCCATTCCTTCTCCCCTTCCCCCTCCCCCTCCTCCCATTCCCCCTCCTTCTTCCCTTCCCCCTCCTCCTCCTCCGCCTTATCATACTCCTCCACCTCTTTCTACTCCTTCGCCTTCTTCCCTTATTCCTCCTCCCCCTCCGCCTCTTGCTCCTCCTCTTCCTACTCCTCAGCCTCCTTCTCCTCCTCCGTCTTTTCCTACTCCTCAGCCTCTTCTCCCTACTCCTCCTAGCATCACCATCATCATCATCATCATCACCACCGTCAACTCCACTATCACAACAATGGCCACCATCTCTGCCATCGCCTTCAATCACCACCAACACCACCGTCTCCAGCATCATCAATATCAGTTTCTCCCAAAATTTTCAACAATTCTCGGACCCCCTTGCGTTCACTCTGGCTGATGATGATTCTGGGATGACGAAAAATGAAATAACAAAAAAAAATCCGCGATCAGTGTGCCCGGGTGAAATCGTCTTTTGAACGTTTCTGCGGTCGAGCGCATGTCCAGTGGCGAATTCCGAGAGGGGGATCGAGAGGGACAGAACAAAGCCCGAGTCCCGTATAGTCCACACTATAGCGTTGGAAAAAAGTGTGAAACCTTCCATCGTCACGTACACTCGAAGAGGCTACGGTTAACCATCCGAAAAATGTTATAATTGGGCCCCGGCAAACGAGCAAGATGAGCAGTTCTCGCTTGCTGTGGAAACGCCTTAGTCGTGATTTCTAGACGGTACCCCCTCCCCCTGTCTTTCGAGATGTCCGAACGAAAGAAAACAAGTCCGGACTCCACGGCAAAAACCACGACGGACATGGAGAGCTGCTGTATATGGCGAACCTATTGCTTATAACGATTGCTAATGGGCCCCAGCCAACTCTTCCGCCGACCGTTTGGCAGTTTTTGCGGAAGAAAAACAAGAACGCGCGCCCCGTAGCAAATTGAGAGAAACGCGATTAATGACGAAGATAACGGCGAATTAACAACTTAAAAGTACTTGGATCCTTATCGGTTTCTATTTATGACTCAATTCCCGACTGATTTATTCCGCTTTTGACGCTGGAACCGAAAACGACGGTTTTGATTTTGAGGCGAACATAAGTCGAACGAGCTGAGTCCTTCCCCTTAATACGACAACTGCACAATACACGAGGTAAGAAGGCACTGAATACGAAAAAATGTACGCCAACTGAAGTTGATACTTCCATATCATAATATGAGACATTGTGTATGTATTATAATATAATATATGTATGTATTATACACAAATATACATTTTACTTCCAAACAACACGCCTGGTGAGCGGGAGGTGCCAGGTTCGAGCCCTGCCGGAGAGTGAAATTGTTATAATTTCTCATTTGATCTCGCTTATGCCAATAATATACACCAAATGAATTTAACAATGTTCCATACTTGGAATTCAGTGGTGTTGCAGCTGAATTTTGAATTATGGGGGCAATAAAATTGAAAAACCAGTGGTACCTACAGAACAGAAAATACTTCCATAGTCAGATACATACATTTTTTCACAAATTGATTGATTTTGGCTACTCCAGAGGCCGTATGAATAAAAAATTCCCCAAACTCATTATTCAAATGTTGAAGACATTTGGTAAAGAAGAAGACGACGAAGAAGAAGACGAAGAAGAAGAAGAAAGAAGAAGAAGAAGAAGAAGAAGAAGAAGAAGAAGAAGAAGAAGAAGAAGAAGAAGAAGAAGAAGAAGAAGAAGAAGAAGAAGAAGAAGAAGAAGAAGAAGAAGAAGAAGAAGAAGAAGAAGAAGAAGAAGAAGAAGAAGAAGAAGAAGAAGAAGAAGAAGAAGAAGAAGAAGAAGAAGAAGAAGAAGAAGAAGAAGAAGAAGAAGAAGAAGAAGAAGAAGAAGAAGAAGAAGAAGAAGAAGAAGAAGAAGAAGAAGAAGAAGAAGAAGAAGAAGAAGAAGAAGAAGAAGAAGAAGAAGAAGAAGAAGAAGAAGAAGAAGAAGAAGAAGAAGAAGAAGAAGAAGAAGAAGAAGAAGAAGAAGAAGAAGAAGAAGAAGAAGAAGAAGAAGAAGAAGAAGAAGAAGAAGAAGAAGAAGAAGAAGAAGAAGAAGAAGAAGAAGAAGAAGAAGAAGAAGAAGAAGAAGAAGAAGAAGAAGAAGAAGAAGAAGAAGAAGAAGAAGAAGAAGAAGAAGAAGAAGAAGAAGAAGAAGAAGAAGAAGAAGAGTTTTGTAAAGTAAAAGTTCTTTCTGAAGCTCCGTTCCTATTCTCGATTTTTGGAAGATTCCAATACTTCCATTCACTCTGTAAATATGGAAGTATTAAGGGTCAAACTTCGTCGGAAAACAATTCAAAAATGCAGGTGACGTGGAGAACTTATCCAAAATTATGCAAATTTGGCTCGGGGAGAAAGAAAAATTACCCAGGTTTGGAAGCTAAAATTTTTTCAAATCTCTCGCTAAACATGGGCTAAGGATTTTTCCAAAAATTTGTGCCTCCAGTTTTTGAGGTTGTCGAAAAACATTCAGAGGGGATGAGTTGGTCGGTCCCCCGTAACATTTTATTTTTGACAGCAGTGAAATTTCCATGATTGCCGAATCCGACAGCGCAACAGGCAAAACCGACTGCGCAACCGTTGAAGATTGAGTCGCTTGAGAATTGTGAATTCTGCGATGAGTCGTCCAAAACGGCTCAATCAGGTCAGAGTCGAATTTTGATCATGTGCCAAACGAATATCAGGCCCTGTCACCAGCTGAAGGAAAGAAAACCTGGCGCCTACCAATCAACTGTTCTTCTTGTCAGCGTTTCGTCAGGAGTCGGAATTAAAAAATCCCCGCGTGTACCGATAGCTGTCAATGGGGACCGTTTTTCGAATGTTTTACGACCGCGGTTAAGCATGCGGATCGAGTTCGAATTTGAGTTGTTCCAGTCGAATGACAAGGGCGATAAATTTGGGAGCGGCCATCGGCAGGAAATTGAGCAATCGTCGATGGAAGTTACCTTGTGGCAATGTAGGCAGTACTGAAATGAACTCAAAATTTTAGGATTTTTTAAATCGATTTTTGATTTATTAAGGATGTACGGAACAAGTGCCTGAACCCAAAAAATCACCTCTAATGCCCATATAGGGGTATTTGCTATGTGATACGTTGAAATCTATATAAGGCAGGAAATGCTGGAAGTACAGAACTCGGATTTTCACCTCATATTTTTTGATACATATAGAATAAATTGGTTTATAAAAATCGTAACTTTTTTCATAAACTAAAGTTTATTTGGTCATGGAAATCCCTAATTTTATTCCTGGCTAATTCTGCCGCTTAAATAATAAAATTAAATAAATAATTATCAGACGATATGTCCTGGATGAAAAGAGACCAACAACCGATCAATTGAATAAGTACATCCCGAGTCATATATATTTATATTTTTGTAAGCGAATTAAATTGCAGGTAAAAAAAATCCATAGGGGAACAAAACTAGTTTTTTGGAAAATATAATGGTTTAATAATTTAATAATAATTTTGGAAAAAATAGCAAGAAAAGTGTGGAAAAAAGAAAAGAACATTGCAGGAAGGTAGCATTTTGTCACGTATACCAAAAATGGGGGTTTTCCGAAAAAGATCGTCAACTAACTCATTCATTCCAATGACAAAATGATCAACTTATGCTTTAATGGATTCGGTTTATGACCGATGATGGTTGATATCGATTGGAATCCATTAACAGACGATGATATCAGTTGAGAGTCGAAAGTGGCTCGAATGCAAGTGGAAAAACAAAAATCAAAATAGCGTTTCGTATTTAAAACGGGTTGAAAATAGTTTCCCGGCGCCGCATGTTTGTCACGTATGCTCTTTTCAAAAATCATTAGCATTTGTATCAGTGAAACTTATCGGCTCGCTGTTAGTAAAATCTGCAGAATGATTTTATTTACATCGCAAGTTCCGAGTAAATACTTTACGTCACTATGTAATTTGCGAGTTCCGCGTTCACTTGATGGTAATGACTTGACTTGATGCCTAACTCAACTACATGAATCAATGCTGGGTCATTAGACAACCTAATAATGACTATTCGGACTGTAATCTTGGATTAGTAAATCACGTACCTACAGCAGAAATGATTCACTCCATGTTATCTCATGTACATTCAAAATAAGTCGTTGTTCAAGCACTAACATGCCGAATGGGTTGGATGTTAGCCATACATAAGATATACACTACTAAATGACATGTGATAGAACAATGAAATGAAATTTTCAAAATTGAAATCCAAAAAATCCAAAGCAAGGGGGAGGAAAAAACTAAAACTGTAAACCAAACAGGGACGGGAAGAAATTGGAACCTAACCGAACTAAGTATAAGTGAATTTTAAACTCGAAGTGATTCAAAAACCGATAAAACTCAAACTTGAAGTCAAAGTCGAACTGAAACCCGAACTCAATTTCGAACTGGAACGGAAATCGAAAATCAAGTTTAAACTCAAACTGAAATTGAAAATGCTCCTGAAACTCGAACTTAAAATTCACAACGAAACACAAACTTGAAATGCTACTCAAACCCCGCAGGAAATGTATCTCAAACTGAAAATGAAACTCAAACTGAGAATAAAGCTCAATGTCAATCTCAAGCTCGAACTGAAAATCAAACTCCAACTCAATGTTATTCTCAAATTCAAATTCACACTCGACTGAAACTGAAACTCAATATCAAACTCGAACTCAGAATGAGAATCAAACTCAAACTGAAAATGAAATTCAACGTCAATCGCAAACTCGAACTGAGAATGAAATCAAAGTCAAAGTGGAATGAAATTCAAACTCAAAGTGACTCTCCAAGTCAAACTGAAACTGAAACTCGAACTGAAACTGAAACTCATAGTCAATCTCAAACTCGAACTCGGTATGAAAATCAAACTCGAACTGAAAACGAAACTCGAAGTCATTCTCAACTTCAAAGTCAAAATGAGAATGAAATTCAAAGTCATTTCAACTTCAAAGTCGAACTGAGAATGAAACTCATAGTCAATCTCAAACTCGAACTGAGAATGAAAATCAATTTCAAACTCGAAGTGAGAATGAATATCAAATTGAAAATGAAATTCGAACTCAACGTCAAACTCTCAGTCAAACTGAAACTGAAACTCAATCTGTAAACCAAACTGAAAACGAATTCAAAGTCAATCTCAAACTCGAACTCGGAATGAGAATCGATTTCAAACTCGAACTGAAACTCCAAGTCATTTTCAACCTGAAGGTCAAACCGAAAATGAAGCTCAAAGTCATTTCAACTTCAAAGTCGAACTGAGAATGAAACTCAATGTCAATCTCAAACTCGAACTGAGAATGAAAATCAATTTCAAACTCGAACTGAGACTGAAGATCAAATTCAAACTCAAAGTTATGACTTACAGTTTCATTCTCAGTTCGAGTTTGACTTTCAATTTGAGAATGACTTAGAGATGAAGTTTGATTTTCAGTTCGAGTTTGAATTTGATTTTCATTCTCAGTTCGAGTTTGCGATTGACTTCGAGTTTCATTTTCAGTTCGACTTCGAAGTTGATACTGACTTTGAGATTCATTTTCAGTTCGAGTTTGAATTTGATTTTCATTCTCAGTTCGAGTTTGCGATTGACTTCGAGTTTCATTTTCAGTTCGAGTTTGATTTTGATTTTCATTCTCAGTTCGAGTTTGCGATTGACTTCGAGTTTCATTTTCAGTTCGAGTTTGATTTTGATTTTCAATCTCAGTTCGAGTTTGCGATTGACTTCGAGTTTCATTTTCAGTTCGAGTTTGATTTTGATTTCATTTTCAGTTCGAGTTTGATTTTGATTTTCATTCTCAGTTCGAGTTTGCGATTGACTTCGAGTTTCATTTTCAGTTCGAGTTTGAATTTGATTTTCATTCTCAGTTCGAGTTTGCGATTGACTTCGAGTTTCATTTTCAGTTCGAGTTTGAATTTGATTTTCATTCTCAGTTCGAGTTTGCGATTGACTTTGAGTTTCATTTTCAGTTCGAGTTTGATTTTCATTCTCAGTTCGAGTTTGCGATTGACTTTGAGTTTCATTTTCAGTTCGAGTTTGCGATTGACTTCGAGTTTCATTTTCAGTTCGAGTTTGAATTTGATTTTCATTCTCAGTTCGAGTTTGCGATTGACTTTGAGTTTTTTCTTCATATTGAGTTTCAGTTTCATTTTCAATTCCAGTTTGAGTTTGAGTTTATATTTCATTTTCGATTTCCGCTCAAGTTCGGGTATCAGTTTGACTTTGACTTTAAGTTCAAGTTTTACTTTTGAATTTGAGAATGACTTTGAGTTAGGAGTTTGATTTTTTTCAGGTCGACTTTGAGTTCTAATTCCATTTTCTGTCCGAATTTGTGTTCAATTTTCATTTTCAATCTGAATATAATTTTCAGTTTGACTTCGCGTTTCAGTTTGACTTCGACTATGAGTTCGAGATCGACCTTCAGTTCGAGTTTGACTTTCAGTTCAAGTTTATTTACAGTTGAAGTTTGAGTTCTACTTTGAGTTTGACATTCACTTTTGGTTTGAGAAATTCCACGTTCAGTTCCAGTTTGATTAACAGTTTCTGTTATAGCCTCAATCCTTGCTTGTTAAATCTTGAATTTCGAAGAAAATTTATCCTTTACCTTACTCGGTGCCTTTAACATTTTGTGTTACGAGAGACGTCGCCCTGACCCAACCTATAGAAATTCGTAAGCGACGAACGACGCAAAATTAAAACCTCGAGTTTACCTTGCAGAATATGTGAATTTTTCATTGTTATCCGTAACTTGACGTAACCTGAATTTTAGGATTGTTTTAAAATTTTTTGCATAGTGACTTTTTTGCCAATATTGTTTGATCCGCACAGCCTCCAAAGTAGGCAAAATATGTACATTTTGTGGGGGAAAAATTACGTATCAAACTATGAATATACCTATTGTATGGTACGCATCCTTGTTTTAGAAATGAAAATCCTCGAAGACTAGCAATAATTTATTTTGTAGCTGATGCAGCCATTTCTGGCAGACCGTTCTTTTGTGAGCTCAAAAAATCCGAAAATATGTTCAAATAAAAATGTTAGGCGCACATTTTTACAACTTCTCGGTTTCTTCAAGTGGCCATTCCTCCTCGGATGCGGATAAAAGTGCCGAATTTCCAGTTCGCCGTAGACAAAACATTAACAGAGATATTTTCATGACTGCGACGTTTTTTCGGCGGGAAATAAAATTGGAAAAGAAATAAAAACGTGGAACAAAGATTTTCGGCGACGGAAGATCCAACCGTTTACGAGCGTTCCAAGGCAGTTGGGCAATTTCGTATTTGTTATTTTAGAACGAATAAAACCTTGGAATATTAGACATCTATCGAATTGCCGCTCTTGAGATGTCATGTCGAACATAAGTCGTCACGTATTGGGTTGTAAAATCGGTGAAAGGAAAAATCCGAAAATAATTATTCCGCTTCAAAAAAAGAGTTAAAACGTGCCCGAAAATTTGAATTTTGAAGTCCCTGTACGAGAATGCAGCTTTTTACTTCGATAATAAAAAAGGAAGTATTGCAATCGTCCTAAAATCGACAATAGAGCTTCAGAAAATAATTTCACTCATACACTTTTACTCGATTCCTGAAAAAGATTTACAAAAATGGCCATAACTTCCTCAATTCTCAACCTTTTTTCAAATTTCTTGAACTGGAATGTTTGTCTTGGCAAGGCCTATCACCCTGTTTAACCGGAATTTGAATTACTCACAGCAAAACCGATAATTTAGCACTTTTAGTGTTTTCTATTTTATTCATTTTCGGCCACAAAAACTGACCGACTTGAGGGTTCTTGGTCTCGAAATATTTGTATACCTTGCAGAATACGCCGATATTATTATATTCGGATAACTAGACGTATTTTGATTTTAGGCTAGTTTTAAGTATTTTCATAGTGAGTTTTCTAAAAATTTCTGACCTAAGCAGCCTCAAGAGTAGTCATGTTATAATAAAAAATGTCAAAAACTTACGTATATGAAAGTATTTTCTGTTATCTACGCACCACTGGTTTCTCTTGCGTTTAGTATCATCCTACGATTACGACGATCCAGACTGTTCTAGCTTCCTCAGATTGGACAGCTAATTGTCCCTATAATTATGCCGTGTCGCACATATAGGTCGTCCCTAAATCCAACAACGTGCTAACCCGATAATTCGTAGAAATCGTTTCATCCATTTCATATGCCCATGGGACATCCTGACCGTTAGTCATTAGAACAGGTGAACAGACTAATGAGGAAATATCGGATTTGGGAAAACCCAACATGCGACTTGCTTTTGTTAATTATAACCAAACGGAAACGGGTCTTGCATTCCATTGATGCGTCTTACCATAAATCGATGTAGGCTATTGTACATAAGTTGGTAGGCAAATGAAAACGTGCTAAAAACTGGCTGCATATTTCAGAAATAATTTTAATTTAATTTATCATATTCATATAGGTAATATATTTATTATATGGATATACCTAAATATATTTATATAATATTAATTTTTAATTTAATTATTTAATTAATTATAATTAATTTTTTATTTTTGATAAAACCAATTGATTAAGAATTTGTTGATTTTTCTCAAGAATACCTGCTTAACTAGTCTATATATCAATAAATTTTATATACATTTCTTAAAAAACTATTTTGTTTTCAAGCAAAAATGTTTTTTCCCTTGAGACAAAAAAAGCAAACATCTGTTTATTAGCTCCGAAGATATAAGAGCTAATATAAGTTCTTGCTTTAATCAAATTTTCATTTTCTTATTGGGTACGATAGGGAATTTACCTGGATTTCTGAAAGCCCTCTGGCAAGACCATTTTTGGAAGAGTAGGTTCTTTTCGAGCGCAGACAAAAATGAGTTGGAAAACAAGGTTTACGTTTGAACTGGAATTTTTTGTTTTTGTTGTTGTTATTGTACCAGGTAAAAGACCTGAAAAATGTTAAAACTTTTTGTTGATGGAATGGAATTTTTTCTTGTTGTTGTTGTTGTTGTTGTGTTGTTGTTGTTGTTGTTGTACCAGGTAAAAGACCTGAAAAATGTTAAAACTTTTTGTTGATGGAATGGAATTTTTTCTTGTTGTTGTTGTTGTTGTTGTTGTACCAGGTAAAAGACCTGAAAAATGTTAAAACTTTTTGTTGATGGAATGGAATTTTTTCTTGTTGTTGTTGTTGTTGTTGTTGTTGTTGTTGTTGTACCAGGTAAAAGACCTGAAAAATGTTGAAACTTTTTGATGATGGAATGGAATTTTTTCTTGTTGTTGTTGTACCAGGTAAAAGGCCTGGGCCTGAAAAATGTTGGTACGCACTTTCCCTGAATTAACCATTATTTTCAAAACGAGCTCGAATCATCCGATGATTTGAGGATCGCAAATAACTGGAAACGAGCCCAATTGCGCATGCGCAAATATCACGGTCTACGGAACCACCTATGTGCATAAAGTCGTTTTTGTTGTTGTTGTTGTACCAGGTAAAAGACCTGAAAAATGTTGAAACTTTTTGTTGATGGAATGGCATTTTTTCTTGTTGTTGTTGTTGTACCAGGTAAAAGGCCTGAATAATGTAGGTACGCACTTTCCCTGAATTGACCATTATTTTCAAAACGAGCTCGAATCATCCGATGATTTGAGGATCGCAAATAACTGGAAACGAGCCCAATTGCGCATGCGCAAATATCACGGTCTATAGAACCACCTATGTGCATAAAGTCGAAGAGTTAATTCGGCCTTTGGACGTGTGATTTAAACCGCTAAACGGGAGTTTGACCTTTGAGTCGGCTGAGACTTTCGAGTTGGGCTTGTGCTCTTTACAGATGAAATCGTGATTTCCTGATGATATTAAGGCGTTATGATTCATCTATCGAATATGACCTAATGTACGCAATACCTCATGAATATGATCCCATACGGCGAATTAGGTCTGATATAATGCGTCGGTGGAGTTCCAACCGGAATATCAAAGTTCACGGTAATTATTGGAGGGAATGAAGTTGAACTCGAATGAACAAAAGACGTTACATACCAATTTCTCATGTGGGAACGGCATTTTTTGCATAAAACTAGTAAATCATCGCATAGGAGGACTAAAAACTATTATCCTGTGACCCTTGCGAATAACGATTATTATCGGTGGCAAAATATCGCTCGAAATTTGCCTTTGATAAGTCAATTTCGAAAATATTTGCGAACAACAAACATAGAGATTATCGAAGATTTGTCGTCGGTTGTTCCAAGGCAATAACGATTTTTGTTAAATAATCTCAAAATTTTCCAATCCTGCGTTCTCAATCAGTCATTCCGACTGATTCAAATGCCGATTTTGAGAAAACCAATTTTACATGGTACTCAACTACTTTTGTTCATATTTCAAGTGAAAACTCACTAAAATATTGCGTTTCTATGTGGCCTACGACTCATACGAATTCATAGTAGTAAAAAAGCCAATGCAGGTACACTATTTTTATGGTGAACGCTAAAAATATGTAGTGCAATCGAGTTGAAAGCCGGCATTACTTTCAGGGTATGCAGAAAAATTTACCTTCAACTTTCGGGTACCGAATATGCAGATCGAAGACAATGAATAAATCCCGGATGAAATGAGCGATTCATCGATGCAATGCAATAATCAAATGCCAGTAAAATGTCTTATTCGTGCTCAATCTTTCGTATGAAACATTGTCCGCTCGTGGCGGGTTTCTCCCATTTTACGGCTCAATATCAATATCAGTGATCGTAAACTCTTTTTTTAGAGCTGCCGTAAAAAAATACGAAAGTGGCCTCATGACGGAGTCTGTTACTGCCATCAGTCTCGCCAGGTTCACTTAGGATTTATTAGCCTCCCGAGTGCGAGAGCCAACTATTGAAAATGCGTCCCATGTCCCGAACGAATCCTATACGAGACGGCAATGTTTACTATGGAATTACTCTCGGAATAAATGAAAAATTCGGAAAATTCGTTGGCGAGGATTTGCTCGGAAAATATTTTTGTTCCTCGATTTTCAGGGCGAAAAATTACACGCGAAAAAAACGCTGCTAAGTAGATCAGTGGTGAAAAATGTGTAAAAACCTTCAAGGAATCTAGCCCAAAAAATTCAAAACCGGTTCAGTAGAACCTCCACAAATCGGCAAAAACGCGAAAAAGGAGAAATCGCGTCTTGAAATTTCGAGCCAAACCGATTAAAAAACAAAATTTTTGGAAAAAAAAACCCTTTTCCTGTGGTAAATCAAGCGAGGAACCCGGGAAAAATACTCAAAAAATTCTAAACCCGCGGCATCACCTTCAAAATTGAGTTTTTGCTTTTTTTCAAAAATATTGCCTAGGTAATTATGCCAAATTGGACCCCTTAACCTTTTCCGATCGAATTGCCCGGACAGTATGCACCAAGTTGGAGCAAACCACAACTTTTAGGTCTAGTTTCATCAAAATCGGATCAGTGGTTCGATACGATGCCGTGCCCACAAAACTTTGACCAAATTTTGTGGCCACGACATCGTAATGAGTAATTTTGGCGTATGGCGGACGGACAAAAAATTTTTATTGCATATTTGTGTTCTAGAACTTCTGAAACATGGAAGAAAAAATTTTCAGGGGGTGTTGTAAAAAAATTTTGCTCGACCGATTACATAGGAACATGGTCTCTCTCGCACACTCACAATTTTTCGATTTTCCCCAACAACAATATTTGTTGAGCAGATATATTCCTAAGAATTATTCTCAGGAATATATCTGCTCTCAAAATATGAGCTCTTGAAATCCAATTTTAGAAAGCTCAATCTTTAACCAATTTTCGGTCATGCGAAGTCCGGTAATAACCGTCGGCATAAATAAAGATGGAAACTCTTCGGTGGTGAGATGCATACCCGCTGACCAACGGACAGTTTCGAGATGCGTTAGGTAATTTAAATGAACTAAAAGTCAGACCTTTGCGAAGATCCTTTTGTTCTTCTTCGCCTCTTTTATTGGACAATGGTCTTCAAAAGATCTTGACTGTTGTGAGTCATTCGAAATTCTTTTGTTTCCCCTTCGCTAAAAAAACACGCATCAAAAATCATTTTCATCCTTTTGTTTCCAGTGGTGGACATCTATAAAAAGGGGAGCGATATCGACCACGACTCGTGAGAGAGTTCTGATAATTATTTCCCTTTGATTAAAACAGCCGAAGTGGACAGTTATAATTAATTCAGCAACCTGCTGCGACTATAGTTCGTGGACAGGACACTTGACGTGTGAACTGGCCAGTGGCGAGTCCTTAGCCCCTCGGAAGGATCCCTTTGGCTTTTGAAGAACAATGTCCCCTCTGTTTTGAGGACGGGTTTTGCAGGGTCCTCGAAAACGTAAGGATTAATTAAGAGAACCGACCGAACCGATTCAAAACACAGAATAAACCAGTGGCTCGCATAAATACAGACACAACAATGTGAATCCAGCACGTTGGTTTGCCCAGATTTTTCATAATTATTTATTTTATATTTTTTTGTAATCTTCATTCATATAAGGTCACGAATATTCATCTGTAACGTTATTTCCCTCTGATATTTTCCTGATGTTGATATCTGTGCCTACAATTTATTATTCATTGATTTTCGTGTTTTGATTAATTTCCGAAGTTTCAATTTTTGGAAAAAACCAACTCAAAATAAATTTCCGTCTTCGTAAAACGATAAAAATTCATTCTGGTCTCAATTCTTGAACGAGTTGATTGAGCTGCAAAAAATTTACAAGTTCGAACCTTCAGAAACCATATTTTAAGATTCTGTAATCGTTGTCCTATAGTCATCACCTATTCTTTTCTGAATCGTCACTGATATTTTTCTGTAATATCTGCCACTGTTATTTTTCTGCAATTGTTTATATCCTAAGATTCTGTAATAGTTTTCCTGTAGCCGTCACCGATACTTTTCTGTAATCGTCAATGATATTCTTCTGCAGCTGTCTTTATCATATGTTTCTGTGATTTTCACTATGCTGTACTATACTATCTGCTACTATATAGGTAATATGTTATGTATATTTTTGTAACATCCACTAATGATTTGCTCCAGTCGTAAATACGATATACAAAATACTGTGAACGTCACTAATATTTTTTTAAATGTTCGCTAATTTTTAAATTAAATTTTCGCTCGTAGTTAATATGTTATGTATATTTTTGTAACATCCACTAATGATTTGCTCCAGTCGTAAATACGATATACAAAATACTGTGAACGTCACTAATATTTTTTTAAATGTTCGCTAATTTTTTTCCGTGATTCTCAGTGAGAATATATCGCTAATAATTTTCTGTGTAAGTCAGACTGTGTTTCCAGCAGAAAATGATCTTTTTCACATTTGAATTGTGGCTACAAACTGGTTTTTCACACTCCCCAACCAATTGTTTCAGTTCAAACTAAAAATTAGCATTCAGTCATTATTATACAAATTTGGGAAGAAACACCAACATCTTAAAAACCCATGAGAACTTCTCGGGATGACCGTTTTGATAGGAGAAACGCTAGAAACAAAGGAATCTTCCCGGTAAAAGACCGCCGGACAATGTTAGGGGTGCATCTTGTTCATTTAAATATTGCAAAAGAACTACCCCTGCGGCGACTCCCCTTATGACGACTACTTTTGAGGGGAGCGGTCGGTGTGAACTGGACAATGGTCTTCACAGACTGACCACTTTTTTTGAAAGATCCTCGAACGAGATTTCAAAACGTTTCCTCATCATTTTTGTCTATGGAGGGTGAGGCTTCAAATAAATCGATGTACGAGCTCGCAGCTGTGAGAATTTTGAAAGTAATTATTTTATCGTTTACTCGACCAGTTACTGAGTCAAAATGCCAGAAAATTGTGCAATGCCCTCGAAATTTCAAAAATATTTTTCCCCTCTCCCCAATCGCAGTTTAAACTGATAATCGGTGGCCTTGAAATTTCAAAAATATTTTTCCCTCTCCCCAATCGCAGCTGAAACTTCCGGAGACTTTCTCATCAGTCTGTTCCGTCGACGAATTTTTCTCATCCGCCTCCAGCGAGACGTCGCCTACGACTGAGGTGAACGTCCTGGAGGCGGTCGTGATCTTGGGGGCGGCTGGAGGCGGTTAGTTCCGGCGTCCGACCGCAGACAGCGCCACTGAGCAGATACCCGGTCGCTGATGACTTCGCAAGGCCAACAGATTAGTGGATAATTATTGAAAATATATAAATTATTGAAGATTCCGAGTTTTTTAAAAATCGAATTTTTCACCCTGGTGGCTCATGAAAATTTTTGACGAAAATGCGCATTTTTTTGACGCGAAGCAGCAGGACAGGAAATGTGAGTATAGGTCGGAAACGCATAAATGCCATGAACATGGTTTTTTAGCAGAACATGAAACTATGTCTCAGCTTTTTACCAATGAAGGTACGCCCCCGTATAGGATAAAGACTTATGAAAACAGAGTAAGACAATCCGTTCAGGGCCTCTAAAGAGGTTAACCACGGATCGTCGGATCAAAAACGCAAAAATGACACCACGGATGGTCGAAACATGGGTCGATATTTCTCAAGGAGAGGTACATTTTCCGTCGATCCATTTTTTTTGGTTGAATTTTTTCTTTGGTCACAATAATAGAATTGCCAATTTTTTGTTGCAGGCTCATGGCGTTGACGCAATGAATCGACAGATTGGAGTGAGTGTCACGATGCATTTATTCTACACTTAACAAAATTCATTTTCCACTGTTTAGAGGAAGAAATAGGATGAACGGGATGCAGACAATTTTGATAGGTAGCCCCAAAACCCCATAAATGTCGGTTCAAATTCATGTGACCACAAAACAATGATTTTCAATATTGATTTTTTGGTTATTTATGATAAATTGTTTTTCTAGGCCACGAAAATGGACCGAGAGATTTTCCATAAAGAACTAGAATTTTGACTCTTAAAGAACAAGTATTTTTTGTGCACATTTTTTTGGGTCGCCGAAGGATGAGAACGCAACGAATTTGAGTACAACCACGAACCACGTTCTGCTACCACACCGAGAAGAGGGAAAATCCTTAAAAAATCGGGTAGGACGATATGTGCGTAACTCACGACGGATAGTCCAACCAAAACTGAAGAAATTTACGGATAGAAAATACCCACGGATAGGCGCACATCCATTATTCTTCCCATAGTTCCGTCAACACTTTTCCCTGGCGCATATTAAATACAAAATTCTACGTAAAAAAAATTTTTAAATTTTTAATCAAATTATCGAACAGCGGATATCTTGGAAATCGACGCTTTTCACTACTCCAATTCCTCGGTGCTCGTTTTCACTGGAATTGTCCCGTTATTGGACTTGTTTTCTCGACTGGACTCCATACCGTTACTATAACTCAGAAAGTGGCCAAGTCGGCAATTAGTTTTGACTTGAAAGTTCTGTTATGAGGACATTGGCAGCCAAGTCCCTTTTGTTGTAGAGCCGGTAAGGCCCATTAGTGGCACCTCGGCTACTGCCTGTGTGGTCTCTTCTGTTGCCATTGCCCCGTATTCTGGCCAACTGGGAATTCTCTCTTTTGGGCCCGAATATTTTCCCTTTTGATGGAGAAACAGCTGATTCTCGAGATTTTCGATCGACCTGCCCAGGTGCGAAATGAGGCACGTCGATCTACCATTTTTATGGCATTTTGGTACATTTAAGTCCAGATTAGCAGATTTTTCCACGCGTAAAAATATAAAACTTCGAAATTATAACGATTTTTGGCGGAAAATCTTAAAATCTCAAATTCGCGATGTCTAACCGGTTCTCAGCAATAGGAAAAGCTAGGAACGAGAGAAGAAAGAAAATGCAGGACCCTTACGTTCGTGGGAGGCGGTGCTAGACCGCACGAAGGCAGGAAGCGAGGGTGGGATGGTCAATAGGTCAGTGATGCCAGGGGTCAGCGGGTCAAACCTGGTCAGCCGACCCTGAAAAACAA
Source organism: Nesidiocoris tenuis (assembly GCA_036186465.1). Classification (NCBI taxonomy): domain Eukaryota; kingdom Metazoa; phylum Arthropoda; class Insecta; order Hemiptera; family Miridae; genus Nesidiocoris; species Nesidiocoris tenuis. Next base: position 5,276,129 of record AP028923.1, read on the forward strand.
CAACAACAAGGGTCACTGGCCAGTGCTCGAATTGGCGGAAATGCCATGGGCCTGGTGCTCGTACCCCTGCACTTGTACCCCATGGATACCAGTCGAGTTTGGGAGACGTCTCGAATTCTGGCTCCTCTATGCGATACTCAAAACTCGATGATTTTGAAGCAAATGTTAAAGTTTATTGTTGGGAAATTCTTACATAAAAGATAAAAAAAGCTGATTTTTTTAAAAACTTCACGCTTTTGGCCTTCTAGGCGACCGTTTTTCAGTTTTTCGCCCGTAACTCGAAAAGGGAACGTCGGATCGAGAAAAAGGTCCAACTCAAAATGAAAGTCTGAAGCATTTCCTAGAAAGTTTATTCAATACATTTCATGCCTAACTCTAACCGTTTCAGACGTATACGCGGTTAAAAATGATGGTTCTTGAAAAAACCTCTTTCAATTTCACATTTTTTGTTCATAGTTTCGCTGTATCGTCTAAACTATTGATTTTAGCGGAAAAGTTGTAATCCAAAAAGTTCTAGGGAATTTAATTTTCATTAGGAATCTATAATGTTACTCAGTCATCTCTTAGCGGATGACAGTTCCAAGGATTTCTTCTTTTGAAGAATCGTTCACTAAAATCTTTAAACCCTCACGACTGGTAGCCGTTCGGAGAAAAACGAGAAAATCGATACATTTTTCTGGAGAAAATTGAATTTTCTAAATTTTTGGGTATTACAATTTTTTGGCTAAAATCAATAGTTTAGACGGTACGGCAGAGTTCGGAAACAAAAACGTAGGGTTATATGTTTTCCGAAAAGCGTCACTTTTAACAGCCTATATCTCTGATATGGTTGGAGTTAGGCAAGAAGTGTATTGAATAAAATTTGTAGGAAATTTATTTCTCTTTCATTTTGAGTGAGATAATTTTTTCGATCTGACGTTTCGTTTTTGAGTTATGAGCGAAAAACTGAAAAACGGCACGATTTACCCCCAAGCTTATGCTGGTGCAGCTGGGAAAAGTGGGGACTTTTCTACGTACGTCTTGTGATGTCCCTGAAATCATTCCCGATGAGAGATTTTGGATTTCCACCGCGCACTCTACAACCCCTTTATTGAATCAAATAATTGTTTTTCTGGATAGAAATTCACTTGAATTTTTCATGATGTTTATTGAGGAGTTTCAATTCCTCGACTTGAAAACCACCTTCTGTAAAATGAGACGGTGGATTCCATTGATCTTTAGCTCGAAATTCCATTGATCTTCAGCGCAGATTCGATTCGGATCTGGAGAGCTGAAAAGGAGAAAACGCTTCGAAAATGCATCTGCCCCTGGCTCTTATTGTTCGGGGGAACTGGGCCAGAAAAACATGGCCATACCCTGAAACCACTGGTGTACGGCCTTAGTTACCTTTCTTGTACAAAGGGCCCTTCCTTGTCTAGATCGTCGGGGCCGGGCTAATTACGATTTTCGAAAAATAAACCCAAAAAGGTACCTAGCCTGTACCTAAGTTCTTTGCTCTCCTTAATTCCACCTTCCAGGAAAAAAAGGGTATCCATGAGGAGGCGCTTTTGTACACTTTCAACGTTTATTGGGTCTCCCTCAGGCGCAAATGTCAAAGGCGCCGACTTTTTGGCACTGCGAAGCTGAAGGACGTGCGATGCGCTCAAGACAATTGGGTTTTACTGTTGAGCGTCGCTACCTGAAACTCAAAATCGCCAGTTTCCAGAAAACGGTTAATGAACCTTTGGTGTCCTTTTTGGAGCATTTCGAACCTGAGTTGCATCTAGGTGAAACCATTTAACGTTGGAACGGTTTCCCGCTGCAATATCCCGGGGGTTTGAATTTCAGGCTCAGTGTTGGGTTTTCTGCCGATTCAACTTTCCATGTTGTCACACCTGTATGTAGGGAACACATTTACCAGCGAATTACCAGCGTGCAGAATGTTTGGTGCCCAAAAAGCCACGATTTTTGGCACTTTTTTCAGTTTTTTGCGTATAACTTGTAAACAAAGCATTCTACAGGAAACAATTCTCAATTAAGTGTTAAACTACATAAAATTCTGCGTCGAATGATGGCCTTGAACGTTAAAATCGGTTCTGCCGTTTGGCCGCAATCGAGAGTAGTAAAAAAGGGTTGCCAAAGATTCGCAAAAAAACGACCCCAGAGGTTGCACTTTCCTCAAGTTTTTGCGCATTTGACAAGACCTCAGCCGCGTCTGCAAAAAAATGTTGCATTTTCGTTCTGATATGAGTTCTGAACAACCGAGCTATCGCAACACGATATCATTTTCGACACTGTTCTATCAACTGGTCATCGTCTGCCGACACAGACGGACAGATGTAGACAGGCACAGACGTGGACAAATAAACTGTACATACACGAAGTGATTTTGTACGGGTAGTATCGGGGTTGGGGGTTCGAAAGGATCAATGGACAGCGACCTTCGCATTCAGCTCCGAGACGGAGAGAGAAGAAAAGGATTGGAAGAGGACGGGGAACAAGTTTCGTGGCTAGGGAGCGCAAAGGGATCTATGATTTTTTCGGACGCATTTCCCTTGAAGGGGTAATTTTTAATTTCCACTTTTCATTTTTTGAAAAAAACTTGGAAATACAATAGAATTACTCATGATTGAGAATCTTAGTTTGCCGCGATAATTTTTTCTATCGAATAAATTTTTTATCGAAAAATTATCGAAAAAATTTTTCAGGAATTCTAATTTTTTTAGAAGATCAAAAAAACGATTTTTGTAAAATTAAAAAAAAATACTTTTGAGAGCATTTTTCAGCCTGAACAGTGTTCAGTGAACACTCATTTGATTTGAATGTTTAACAGGCGAATAAGTGTTTTTTTTTCTTGTTTTTCAATTTTTGATCTTTGAACTGCAGTTTAGGTATTTAGGAATTATTTTTCTTCGATGAAAATACATTAGGCGCATAGGAAATTTAACGCCGAATTCAAAAATGTACTCAAAAGTTGAAAAAACCCGCTTCCAAGTGGAGATATTCAGGTTTTTATGAAGCAATGCTCGGTTTTTCTGGGGAAAAAACTTCAAATATGAATATTTCGGTAACGGTTTTAATGCAGAAAAGTGCGATTGACTTCAATCTGCTCCATTTTCAGTTCTAAGAAGTAGTAAGAGCAAAAAAATTAAATTCTGATATGCCTGTAATTCATTATTAAGCATTATCTGAATCATTGTTTCGAGAAATTTCGAAAAAAACTCATTCAAAACTTACGTTACCTGCCTGTGAATATTGACTTATGGTTTTAACATATTCACGAGTTACGAGGAAAACCGTCAAAAAAACATCACGGAGAAGCGATATTGCGATTCGAGCATAAATTTCGAACATGATCGATCCGGGTAACACAGGCTAATCAATATCATTCCGAAACCCTTCGGTTGACCGTTTGTTTTCCATCGGAGATCACAAAATCAAATCACCGAACAGATGAACCGATTTGAAAGTTCAATTCGGGATAAGGGAATATTTATGAGCGTTTTTCCAACAAAAACAACCGGCCGGGTAGGGGGTAAACTTGACCATGAATATCGCATTATTTATCACAACCAACCTCAACATCCGAAATGAATGAAAATGGTAAACGCCCTTGAATCTACGGCCGTTTCAGGCTTATAAATAAATATTTTCAGAATTTTTTCCACTCGCTCATTGTTTAACAAATTAACGAACTCGCTGCATAAACATTGGGGAAGGGATTTGTCAAGATATAATCAGCATTTTCTGAACTATGTACCTCATTTACAGTCAATTTGCTCCTCTGAATTTAAAAATTGAAAATGTTTTCTACCTTTTTTTGAGAAACATATTATTATTATTATGTAATTTTGGAGTTTTTTGGCATTTTTGACAGATAATACTCTCTTTTCATAAACATCTTGCGTTTATACCGTTATTTTCGTAAAGTATAAAGTCATTATTGGGCCATATTGACTCAAAAACGTTGAAATCTACCTTCAAAGTGTAAAAAAACTCGCATAAATTTAAGTTACCAAAATTAACGCATATATCTGTCTCATCGTCGGTCAATATTCCACGACTCATTTCCAACGAAAATACTCCCCAAAATTATTTTTTCGTGCTCCTTTGAAATCTCATATTTTTGGCATTTTCGTCTTTTCGACCTTAGCTCACTAAAATGGCCGTACCGCCCGGATTTTTCGACTAAACTCAAATCTGTGGATACCGTTGGAAAGCCCGTGAATTTACCTTTAAATATATGCCACATTTGACTTTTTTTTGTCAGTGCAATATTGAGAAAAATGAAGCCGAAGACGAAAATTGGAAAATTTCACTTTTGAAAATTGGATTTCTGCATAAATTTTTATATACAAACTTTTGTCGTGCCAAAAAATTTGCCCAAAAACTCACCTTTCTATGGCAATTTTACTGTTTACTTTATTTTTAAATGATAAAAATCACGTTTGAATGTCGTAAAACGTTGTTTTACGCTAAAAACTTACTGTTTTTCCTATTACTATCGCCTTACACACGTTGAGATTTATTTATGGTATTTATCCCATGGTATTTTTCATGCTGAATCGAATGGTACAACTTTCAGAGCGGCAAAGGACTGACAAATTGGTACACTAGACGATAACAAACAATAAAAGTCAATTTAAAGCAAAAAAAACACAAATTCAAACGCGATTTTCTTCTTTTTTATGCAGATTAAACAGAAAAATTACCACACCTCGGAAAATTGAGTTTTCGGAAACGTTTTTCCCAAAAAGTGTGGGATTTTCTACCGAGCGAGTGCGAGAGGGATAGACTTATACGTGACGTCATATCCCCCCCATAATACCCTGATAGATTTATTCTTAATTGAGTTCTAACGTGATTTATTTCTTAAATTTGTAATTCGATGATAAAATTTCGGCTAAAATGTTCCAATTTAGTAATTTAACGTTTCGACGATATTTTTCGAAAAATTTGCACCATCGAGAAGAACTGCATAAAGGCTAAAATTAGCAATAATTCGACGACTACTCAGATAAATATCGAAAAATCGGCATTAATCTTACTATTTTTATCGCATCAGTCAAGTTTGGAGCGGTTATCGATTTTATGTTAACGTCGAGGGATAGTGGAAAAGGGCAGAAGGGGAAGTCTGGTCAATTAGTCTCATTACCAGATGACTAAGGGAACATCTGGTTTATTCTTTCCTTCGAAACAACATCCGTCCGTCGACGAAACATGGGAAACGAACATAAAAATGAAATGGACGTAAAATGTTGGTTTACCGGGAGGAAGAGAGAGAAAAACTGGGATTTTACCTTTGAAGGGGTTTTTTGAAATTTTTTAGCGACAGGAAATATAATTTTTTAAATAATTATCGTCAATTTTGAATAATTATCGTCAATTTTGAATAATTATCGTCAATGATTATTTTCAAGTCCTTGATTTACGAGAATAATCGAAATCGAATTTTCGAATAATGAAAATTTGGACGGTGGTCGGAGTTTGGGCCGAAAAAACCTAAAAATAAATTTGAATCAATTTTTTTAAAACATTAAACGAAAATAAAATAATTTATAGTTAATACATTTTTAAGAATTCATATCAATGTTTGTATTCTACATTTTTACATGTATTAAGTACATGGAAACGAATTAGGCAATAAAAACAAGTTGGATTATTATTGATTAATCGATTGTTATTATTGTATTATTGATTATTACTGAGTAATAAATAATTTTTTAAGAATTCATAATATGAATTATCAATGTTTCTATTTTTCATTTTTAGATGTATTAAATACATGAAAACAATTTGGATTATTGACATCTAAATTTAAGATGTTAATAATCCAACATGTTTTTTATATTTTTGAAAGATAAATTTAATTATTGAACTTCGAGATGAACGAACTGTGGTTACAATACGTACTAGTTTGCTGAAAGCATTTATGATTTTACATTTTATAATGTAACTTCATAACTTTCTCATTTTGAGAAATAGGTACCTACGGAAAATATTGAAATTATTGCGTTCAAAAATCAAAAAACTCGGTAAAGCAATGAGAAATGAAGAGTTTTCCTTCAAAACTGCATAAATCCACTTTCGAGTTTTGTCGATATCGATTTCGATTTCGATTCATAGCAGTTTTGGTACCTGTAAGCGATCAAAAATCGAAAAACCGAAATCAATATCGACAAAACTCGAAAGTGGATTTATGCAGTTTTGAAGGAAAACTCTTCAAATATTTCAAAAACGAATTGCTGTTGGCAAAAAACGAATGAAAACAAATATTCCAAAAAAAGGGGATTTTGCAGTTTTTCCGCTGGCGGGCAATCGCGAATGAGCCGCGGCCTGAGCCGCCGCCCGGCGCGATGCGGCCCGTCCGGTAGCCGAAGCTGGAAACCGGGCTTAACGTCGAAAGAGGCGGTCTTGTGGAGGGGAGCCGGGCGGGGAGGGCCCCCTCCAAGGGGGAGTGGCTATTTTGCATAAGGACTCGTCCCCAGGAGGAGGGGGGTCCCCCACACGCCGCCTCCCCCCACGATAAGCCCGAAGGCTTCAGTATCACACAAGAGCCCGTGACGTTAAGACCTCGTTAAGTGCTCAGCTCGCCCACCCCCGTCGCGAAGGCAACAGAAACTCAAAAAAAAAAACAAATTAAAAAATCGACGAAATTTCCGAGAGTTTTCCCCTCGTGAGCGAACTGGAGTAAAAAAGTGTGTGATTTTTTTATTTCCGACCGGTTCTGTTATTTTTTTTTCCCGGCGCGTTTCCCCGGCACGTTTTCGAATTTTTTTTCACCCGACAATTTTCCGCGCGACTTTATGGTTCCGATTTTGACGACGATTACCAATTTTGTGCGTGGAAGAGGAATACGACAAAACCAGCGCGCCATGCCCCATCCACGCAGGTACGGCAACGATTTTTTCTATGTTTAGGGTTTTTTTGAATTATTTTTTTTTTTTGTCATTTTTGTAGATAATTTCGCCCCTCCACAAAATCCCCTGTAAAATTAAAAATTTTGTTCGACTAAAACACATAATGAGAAAAGACATTCGATTTTATCCAAATTACGTGATTCTCCGACTTCAAGTTTTTCATTTTTCGGTATGTACCCCAACTCAGACTCCGGTTACAACAATCATTCAGCTCAAGTACCAATTTGAAAAATAATTTCAATTTTTCACCGTAAAAAAATGTCGAAAGAGACCATTACTACCTATTATCGCACTTGAACGCCGATAAAATGCTTTTTCAAATTTTTAAAACGAGGTCAAAAATATAAATTCAGTGTTTAATCCTCTTTTCGATTTCAAAATTTAATTTTACATGCGAATAAAATAATTTTTATTCCCGACTGTAAACCTATTTGTTGGATTTTATCGAACTGGAACGATAAATTACTCGCGGATTAGAGTAAATAAATCAAAATTCAAAATAAAGGGCGCTATAAAAAATAAAATTGTAAAAGAGGGTACCAAAATGTCAAAAATGTACGATTGCTGATGATTGCTATTTTGACAAAATACTTGTAAATGATATCTCTTGGGTTTTTTTGGTATTTTGGATCGAAAAAACCGTCTCCTGCTTATCAATTGAAAATCAACATCTACCCTAAAAAACTGCAGCCTCGCGTCGGCGAAAAAGTACAAAAAATGTTAACGTAAAAGTTGGTTTTAACTAGTTTTGACAGCAAAAATGATTCGAACCAATTTGAAACGCATTTTGCATATCAAATCGACAAAATGGTATTTTTGGCAATTTTTAAACGACATTTTCCCGTTAAATTAGGTAGTTTTGAGATGTAACATGTTGATAAACATATTCGTACAAAAACTGCACTAAATCACAACAACGAAAATATTTTCCACCCAGCTACAATATAAAGAGGTTTTCTAAGTTGATACCAGTTTTTTCGAGTGTATCTTATATGTAAGACAAAAAATTGGATAATTTCTCAAAGTCATAATATAACCCATAATGACATCAACCTTCAAAATATAGGTAATACCGAATTTCACCATTTTTCAAAAACGCGTTCGATCGCACTAAATTTCTTGAAACTTTTTTGTCAAAAATGTGAAAAATTACTTATTTTCTGCCAAGTAAATACAGATTGATACATTTGTTTATATTCCGAAAATCAATTTCATCTCCCAAATTCTTCCAGAATTCTAATTCAATAGTGAGGTAAACCATCAGAATTTTTCGGTCATGATTAAATCATTTTTGTCGTCATTAAAACAATTATTTGGCATAATGAGCTATTTCTCATAGAAAATTTTGGGCCTATCAAATAGATTTTTTTTGTATTTCATGAATTTTCGTAGTACAATTATCAAATATGAAGGTATCCACAAAAAATAACAATAATAATTTTGTTCACATTAACGCCAAAGTGAAAATTTTGTTAATTTTCTTCAATATTTTCTCTCATAAAAAGTTCTTTTCGCTCCTCATTACAAACCCGCCTTTTCATGCATAAAAACATTGAAATCTGAAAATATTTACCAAATTGTTGGTACCTATTAAAACGATGCAACCAATGAAAAATAAATAATTTTCAAGACACGTTTGATGTGCTCGCTATTTTTTCAACAATTGAGGAAACTCAAAACACAATATTTATAATTCAAATTAATGAAATTCCCAGAGATTAATATTTATTTGAGCTTCGTTAATCAATTATTTCGAATTGTCTTCGATTAAAGTTGCAAATGTTTTTGCCATATGAAATTTTCTTTGCTTTCAAAAAACCACCAAAAAACTACCTCAAAAAAAAAAAAAAAAAAAAAAACTACCGAATAAGGTTTATCAAATAATTTCTACCTATAAACATTATACGAATGTAAGTAATATTTTATGATATTCATAATTTCGAAATATTAATAGGAGGTACGACGCCATGGCAAATAAGAAATAAATTGAAACATTATTTAAATATTTTCAAAATGAGAAATGTATGAGAATGAAGAAATTAAGAAATGAAAAGAAGAAATGAAGAAAAGGGAATAAAGAAGAATGATTAAAAAAGAAATTGGTAAAGTAAGGCAAAATAACGCCATTTTTGGTTCAAAATACTAATATTTCTGGTGATAGTTTTTGAAATTATTCCTCACCGCGTATTCTATATTTTTGAGTCGATTGACAAAATTTATGTTCTGCATTATGATTTCTATTTTCCACCGATTCGCAAACATGTTTCAATTTTGCAACTGTTTCAAGTAAATCGGGCAAAACCAGTTCGATTAAATGTTTTAAAAATTAAATTGAAAGTTGTGTAAATGTAGAATTCGCTGGGAAAAAAGATCAAGCAAGAATCTGGCAGAAAACACATTACTTCCATATTTTGATACGTACATTTATGACACAATTTGATCATGTTTCGACTGCTTTTGAGGGCGTTTAGGTCAGAAATATAGAAAAAACTCACTACGCAAATCTTAAAATTCGCCCAAATTAAAAATACGCCAAGTTATCGGATTTTGAAAAATATCCACATATTCTGCAAGGTAAAACAAAGATTTTAAGACCAAAAACGCTCAATTCATTTTTGTGGCCGGAAAAAAAATAGAAAACACTAAAAATACAAATATATCGGAAGTATTGTGAGTTATTCGGATTCCGATTAAACAAGTCTTGCCAAGACAAACATTTCAGTCCAAGAAATTTGAAAAAAGGTTGAGAATCGAGGGAGATATGGCAATTTTTGTAAATGAAGTTACAAATCGCCAAAAAAAAAGATTTCATTCGATGGTTTTTCGGCGTCAATGAATTTCGATCAAATTCATCAAAATTTCAAATCCTCCATCGACCGCATTTTCTATTCTTTCCTACCTGAAGTCGTTTCTAAAGAAAATTCAATGTGAACGACCCGAAACAAAACAAAGCCGTGACCGGTCACGTTAGCGTTACGACAAAAGGAATTTCAGCTGAGACAAAAGCCGATGGAGGAACTGTCAGGTAGACGCGACATACGATCGTTTTCATTCGGTAACAATTATTTTCGATTCCTTTTCGAAAGACCGAGGGAATCCCCTCGGTACTTAACATTTTCGATTTACGACGAAATCTGAACTTATTATCCTAGAATCTTGAAGGAAACAAATGAGCGAATACCCATTCATATTTATGCTCGAATTTCCATAAAAATGGCAGGGTGAAAATGGATTATTGGAATAATAATAAAACAGTGTAACGTGCCACGGGAATCTGCAGCTAATTTCCGGCAAAAGTTGCTAAATGACACTTTTCTTTCACTCGCTTCTAAATGCCACTGTTTTCGCTATTAGATATTTTTCACGATTTTCGATCTTTATTCAATAAAGCGGCCATAACTTCCTTCTACTCCGATAAAAATTCAATTTCGACTTCACCGATGGAAAGGGCGTTAAATTTCCTATCAACCTAGGGCATCAAAAATATATTTTGATGTAGCTGAATATATCGAAAATCGATCGGAAAAGTGAATCATGTCGAATATTGAGAATTTCCGATTTTTTCAACTCCGTAGGCCTAATGAAATTTTATTCGTAAAATTTAGCCTGTAGTCCCGAAAAATGCGCCAAAATCTCAGCTTTTTAACGGCATAGTCGAAATTGCTATTACGATAGAATTTAGGAGAGAAAAATTCGTTTTAATGCGGAAAAACGTGAATTTTTCATGGACATCGACCTATTTATTGAAAAATTACTGGTGAGATTGTAAACACGATTATTTATATGCCTAAACCATCTAATAATGTACCTCGGTTTTACGGTCCTTGGAAAATATTGATGTTAATAAGCTCAATAACGGATTTTGGTGTGGGATTTCTCATTTAATCAATCATTATTTGCATGAAATCCATTTTTGAATATATTTCCGATAGTGAAATTTCTAATTGAATTATTCTACTTTGATATTTTGAAATACGATTGATATCTAAGGGAAAAATAGGCAATTAATATTAAATTTAGAAATTTTCTACTGAGGGTAATCTCCTTGCCTCAAGTTCGAGTTTAACCTTTTTGCTTAAATTAAGCTAGAGAATAGTTTTATTTATTTCTCTTATTTTTCTAGAAATTATGCTTAAGCTTTAACGAAAAATCCGCTGAACGTTGTCCAATTGCTCAAATACACCTTCTAGTATTACCAAATTTCAAAAAAACGACAAATTACCTATTATTACTAATAAAATTGCATTCTTGATTTCACATTCGCCGCAATGTTCTGCTTATTTCGTTGTTGCGTGCGTCTCTCAGTGGAAAAACAATTGAAGGGTACAGTACAGTCCAAAAACTAGAATTTTCCGTTTTTCAGCGCATCAGCTGGTAGAAAATTTTAAACTTTTGCCAATCCTGTTGTAATTTGTCTCAGGAAATACCCATGGATCAAAAGAAATTTCAGCGGTTGAGAAACACGCTAATTTACAATTTTCCCGACGTTTCAAACTTGAAAACCAGCTTTTCCCAAAATTACACATTTGTGACTTTCTTTGTTTTTTCCCTGTACCCTTCAAATTCTTCAGATTGAACCCTCGCAAAAATGACCAACAACTTACGTGAATAATTAATTCGACAAGTTAATTTATCCCTCTTTACATCCCTTTTTCCCTCGGCCCGGCACAACCTGTAATTCCGCCCTCGCGACGAGGAGGGAAATTATGGATTTTTTATCGCAAGTTTCTCCTCCTCGCAGTTTTTTTCCTCCTTTCCTTCTTTTTCTCTCACTTGGAACGAGTAATTGAATTCTTAAAGAGTGGAGACTGGAAGAGTGGAACCCCCTGCGCCTTGCGGGGGAGTTGATTCTTGAGGGGTGTGTCCGAACACGAGATGGGAGTTTGTCTTGCGCATTTCCGCCTCTCCTCCCTCCCACCCCCTCCCCATTCACTTTCCACTCCCATTCACCTTCCACTCCCTTGCCACTCACTTCCCTTTCACTCCCATTCCTTGATTGGGCTTTCGCTTTTGCCTCCAATTCGTAAAATGGCGGCCCTAGTTAACGCGGGTTTGGCTCCTTCGATCTGTTTCTTGTAGCGTGAATTATCCATTTTCGAAATTTCATCCCAGCTTGCTTAAATATCGCAATTTTGAATATTTTAGAATGAATCATCCGGCATGCAACAGCGATTGACTCGGTTTTTGTGTAAATATGAGCTATTGGTAACACTGGATTTGTTTTTTTCACGGGGAATCCGGTGGTGGCACTGGTTTGCGCGAATTCGGGAGAAAAAGCTGTCGAAACCTTTTTGAGCAACACTGCTTAACTTTTCTTATGCCCTTAAAATTGTTTATCTTTTGCTTCGATTCGAAACAGTGTTGCCGACCTGTACGGTAATTACCGTTTTGTACGGTATTTCAGCCTCTTGTACGGTTATCGTACGTGAATCGTACGGTAATTTCAAATTCCTGCCGAAAATATGCAAAATAGGAAAATGAACCATAGAAAATACTCATTTCTTCTTGGCTTCCGATGTTGGTTGGCATGCCTTATGGTAAATTATTTCCAGAAATGTACCTGTGTAGGTAATTGGACGGGAAATTTTCTTTTACAATACCCCAAAATCTCAAAATTTTCCCTTTTCTAGTCTGCTAGACTAATAAAGTGATTTTGTTAACAAAGTGATTATTAGCTTTTTCTTTCCTACTCCTTTGACATTCAAATTAGCGCTCCTTAGGATAAGTACTACGTTAATCAAAACTTCCAAATTGTTTTCAACAGTTTCAAGCAGCAAGAGAGACTTTTAGTTATTCTCGAATTCCACTAGCGAAATTTGACATCTAGCATAATATGAAATTATGCTTTAAACACCGACATGTACGGTAAAATACGGTAATTTGTCTTCAGCAGTACGGTAATCCGCGGCCACCTGGTTGGCAACGCTGATTCAAAAGCTCTCACAAAAGCTCATTTTTTAGCTCATTTGCTACAATTTTGATTCCATAAAATTTCTCGCGAGTCCAAGAAAAACTACCCTTTTTTCGCTACAAAGATTTTTCGACTATCTCCGTAAAATGGCCATAAATCCCTCAAATTTTGAAATAATTTCAAAAATGAGGATACCGTTGGAAAGTTCGTTAAATTTCCCATAAATTTAACATATGGCAGATTTCTGACAATAATTTTAAAAAGCCAAAAATTGAGGCGAATTCAAGCGATGCGAAATTTTCAAAAATTAGCATTTTCTAAGGTTTGTTTAAGACTAGAAAAAATGAAAAACTGCAGTGCACGTTAAGTGCAAACTAGTCTAGATATCAGATTATCTATGGTATAATAATTTTTCAATTTATCTCGCTTACTAAGGGAGAAATCGACGTTTGAATGCAATCAAACCTGGTTTTTGGCTTCAATTTTGGTTTTTTGATTTTTTGGCCTAGGTAAGTGCCTCTTCCATCTCCCACCCCTTCAAGGTAAGACAATCATAAGAAAAATGAACTCTGTCTGCCCACAATTTTTAAACAAAATTCATTATATGAGAATTTCTACAAAAAAATGTTAAAAAACCTAATTTTTTGAGATGGCATTGTGTCGCTAGAAAAGCACTTAAAATCAAGAATCGTCAAACTCCAGCTGCTCCTCGAATTATGAGTAATTATCGTAAACAAAAAGGACCGAAATAATTAAAGTTCCCCTCGATCAGCGTGTCAGAACTTCCTGCTACTGGTCCAGAACGAAAACAACAGATGCGCTCTCGGTTCAAGGATCCCGTAACAACGAAAACACAAAAAAAATCACGATACCGACTGCAGGAAATACAGAGGCCCCGTTTATGATTTAATTACACGCTTCCCATTTCCTTCCAAACAAAGTCCGAGGTTATTAGTTCAATTTTTTACCAGTTTTTCTCTCCCGCTCTCCATTCAAACGATTGTGCTTCGATTTCTGTTACAATGCGGGACCGCAATTTTCGCGTGAAGACAAAAAGGTTTTTTTTTTTATTCCGAGAATTCTCGCAAATGAGGACCTTATTGTTACGTCGAGTGCGGGACGAAAATTGGTAGGTTATTACGAATCTGATTAAAAATGGAACTATTGTCGCCTAAACAGATGGAAAAATCTGAAATCATGAAAAAAGAGGTTTTTTGACTTTCTTTCACTTGATGTAACCAAAAAATTTAATTTACCTATAAAACATGATGTATCAAAACCCCTTGATGATAATGTTAAAAAAGCCTAGCCCTGGAAGGACAAAAGTTTTGGATTTCTTTTCGATTGTCGCTCTCTGCCTTCAAAATGTTGAACTTTTGGACATAAGCTACCATAGAAGGTTTTGAAAAGCGTTAAATTTGTCACATTTCAAGACCAACCGGAGCTCGGAGGGTCAAACGGTTGTCGAGCTACAGCTCTTCGAAAAAATTCTCGCCAGGATAAAAATTACCTATTTTCAAAGAGCCGTAACTCGGTAAAGGATATACCTACTGAGCTCCTTCAGGGCTCAAATGATTACAAATTTAATGCTCTTTAAAATCGCAAATAGTTGTTTTTGTCGAAAAATCGATAACTTGGAAAATATTGAGAAAAAATTGAAAAAAGGCGGAAAAATTCCAGTTTTTCCAAGTTATACACTTTTTGGACGACTTTTTGAACATTGCAGATTTAAATAACGAACGAGAAAATTAAAGATACGCCAATGCATTGCGAATGCAGCGGTTTCTTATCGATTTCGACTGGACAACGCAAAAATATTGTCCATAACGTAATTTTCGGTTGAATTTCCGATTCATTTTTACCATCCCCTGCTGCTCTACAGAAATTTCCGATTGTAATATTAAAAAACCGGGAAATGTCTCGTATTTTCCTCATTCGAAGGATTTCCAACTCATTCAGTACGGATCAGGAAACGGCTCCCGTTCTGACGATTTTTCTCAGACGTACAAAGGGAAGTTTAGAAAGCGTGAACGACTTCAAGTGAGATTTTAACGAAGTAACACTTTTCTCGTGATACGAACGCTTTGGTCAGTCGATGGACGAATTACGAAACGGTTAATTTTTCTTCACGTTAGTGGTAACCCCTGCTATCTTCATTTTTCAGGATTTACGAAAAACTGATTTTTGAATTTTCATCTCATAACGATAATATGGTAAGGGAAAAGCACCAATAGCGGACATGACAACAGTAGTGGACACTTGGGTTAAAAATCGATAAAATAAGGGTTTGAGACAACTTGGGGGGTTCTTCTTTGTTGTGCCTAATCTTGAATAGTTGTGGCACAAAAAAAAAGAACCCCCCAAGTTGTCTCAAACCCTTATTTTATCGATTTTTAACCCAAGTGTCCACTACTGTTGTCATGTCCGCTATTGGTGCTTTTCCCTTATTTAAAAAATAGATAGGTAAGTTCAATATTCATAAAAATACAAAAAAAGCATAATAATGTGAAAAAATTATTATTTATTTATATTTGTGGATAAAAAAATGCCAGAACCTTTTCTATAATAATCTAGTACCACTATATTTAGAAATAGCAACTACTTCCTACTTTTACACCACTAAATAAGGTTCTACTTATTTTAAAATAGTCAATTGTTGCTAATAGGTAGCTAATTTTCATTTTATAAATTAGAAAGTTATTATAGATCAATAACCACCCAGTCCTATTGCATCGTCTCTTTAAACCTCGAAATAATAAGACCACCAGTCCGTGTTATCTTTACGTGTGTAAATAGGAAACAAATTTCGAGATAAGAGTTGATCCTAATATAAACACGGGTGCCTGGGAAAGCCAACAAGAAAAGGTAAACTTCCCTTATCTCATTATCACACCGTGAAAAAAGTGAAACAAATCGAAGATTTATCGTCGGTAATGCAATAATTTTTTAGTTGGCCTCTTGAAATCGAGATAATAATTCCAATGGTTATCGACGTGAAATTATAGAAAAAATAATCTTTTTCCGAAATTGTCTTTTTGGTTTAATAGGGTAATGAATGAGAGAAAAATAAAACCTATATCTATTAAAGCGAATTAATTTTATTCCAAACTAGACAAATTACATTACTCAATTATCTTTTTTAGAAGTAAATAATACTGTTGCTGTTGTAAATAATATTACGGTCTGACGTCTGATACGGGCTTTACTTCTACGCAATTTGACACAAATCGTCCAGTTAATAGAATTATTGAAAAAAGTGTTGGACGATGAGAAACACGCTGTCATACGCAAAATTTCAAACTTTAGAAGATTTTAATTTTTCGAAAATGTTCAATACATATTTAGCTGTAACACTGCATACATAAAATGAAACCGAAGCAAAAAACCGACGAAAAAAGCGTGAGAATAAAGCATAAGCCAGTAGAACGGAAAAATGGTTTTAACCGAAATTAAATCCCAATTATTTGCAACGGCCTTCAATTCTTGAAAAAAGTCCGAAACCAAACTTTCGATTCGGGAATTTCCTAGTTCGTCGGCTGTAGCATTAGTCAGCCGTCGGGGTCGTACGACTCAGTTGGAGCGTAGACGCGGGCGGGAGCTGGCAACTACTGGTTCGGAAGTTGTCAATAGCCGCCGCCAGGCGCGCCACCTTCCAGTCCTGTCCGCTCCGCGCCTAGACTGACCTCCCACCCCTAGGTGACAAAACCACGTTACCGTCTGGACTGGAACGGGCAATCAGAGTTGACCTTACGGACTGGAATAGCAGATTTTTTGAAAAATGGCCCCCTACCTCCAATTTATTCATTTATTTGATTTTTTGAAAATTGACCCCCTATCTCCTGTTTATTTATTTTTTGAAAATTTACCCCCTATCTCCTGTTTAGTCGTTTTTAGACTAGAAAATAGCCGATAATGACGCATCCCTTTCAGCAGCTAAATGAACTTCATGTTCCAAATGTACAGGCTTTGCGAAATTCCGTCTAAAATATCCGTCGTGACAAATTTGAGAGGGTGTTGTGAAAACATTTTTCATTTTTCGGCATTCAAACGTCGATTTTTCCTCTAATTAGCAAACTAAATTCAAAAATTAATATACCGTTGGAAAGCCGACATTTTCGGACAGTTTTTCCCGTACCTTGAGCCGGAGTTTTTAATTTTTTTCGTGACCTAAACGCAAGTTGAAAAAAGTGTAATTTTTCAAAATTGAGCGACCCTTGACTTTGTCCCGATTTTTTGCCTACTTAACTTAATTTTGAAAAACTGCAAATACCCCAGGGTTGTAGGAAATTGAACGGGCTTTCCAATGGTACCCTTATTTTTGTAATTACTCAAAAATTCAGGGGCCTCATGGCCTTTTACTGAAACTAAGTCGAAAACACTGAAAAAATCTTCAGAGCAAAAAAAGAGTCGTTTTTTTAGGGCTTACAGAAAAGTTTATTGAACAAAAATTGTAGCAAATGAGCTGAAATTGAAGGTAACACTAAGATTGGATTTGATTTTATAAAAGTGATTTTTTCGTCACATTAGTGAATAATAAATTACGTTTGTTCGTTTTTCGATGCATTTTGGAGGACTAAGGAAGCTCGATTTTATAATAATAATATTGAAAATACATTTTAAGTGGAAGTGTACTCGGAAATATAGGTGCCTATTTCGCAAAAAGGGGGGAATACTATCTGAAATTCGGATGAAACTCGAAAAAGTAGAAATTTAGTTATTTCTAGTAAATTATTGACTACTTTCTCTAATGCGTAAAATTATTATCTTCGGAGAAATAAAACTTTAACAATTCCGTTAACAACCATGCCGCATTTTTGGTTTAATTGGCATCTGAATAGGACAGGATCGGCTGTAATCCGAAAATAGATAATAAAACGCTGCTAAGTAGATTAGTGACATGGGTACATTATTTGTCTGGGTACCTCAGAAAATAAAGTTCAAATAGTTGGAGTAGGTCGGTTTATCATCATATCATTTGTGGAGTAATGGTCAATCGTGAATTCAATTATGCCGAAAAGGTACGTTTTCACAATGATAATAAATAGGTAGGTATAAAAAGAAAATACCTGGCGGCTGCTTTCAAAGAAATATTTCCTGAGGCCTGGCGGCAAGAAGGCAGCCATTTTGTTAACCGCGTTAACAGGTGACAACTGTTATCAAGATCCGCCCCATTAACATAAGCTTTCCAATCCCAGCTTCACACTTTCAGTTTCTAATAAATCTGAGCCAATAGACGACGAAAGAGCCGGTAGGGGTAGGGGAAGTCCCCTACTTCCCCACCCTACCAAGATCAAGGGTGGGAATGTTACAGCCGCCATTTCGTATTCCTCACGCCTTGAACCGATTGGAACATGTGCCGTGAACCCAAGAAAACTGCAAAACCGCAATTTCAGCAGTGTCACTGCCCCCAAAATTGACCCTGTTGACCAAAATCTCGAAAAAATGCCAAATTTCATGTTTCATAGTCAATATCTAAATATTCCCGCCAAAAAACCCCGAAGTCAAATCCATCATTTTTTTGAAATTTTTCCTAGGCTAGGACCTTGGATTTTCCAGCTGAAATCGGTTTTTTTCATTTTTCTTAGTCCTGGAGAGTTGTAGAAAATTGCAAATTTTTTGTGTCATGTACCTGCCCAAAACCTACTCAAAAATATTTTTTTTGGAATTTTAACATTTTTTTTAAAGGGTCAAAAAAATATTTTTTGTTTAGGTCAAAAATTAGTCTTTAAACCAGTTTTTGATTACTAAACCCCAATCGATTTTGACTTATAGGGAGTGAAAAATGTGTAAAAACCTTCAAGGAATCCAACGAGCTCAAAAAATTCAAAATCGGTTCAGTAGGACTCCCTCAAATTGCCAAAAACGCGAAAACGCAGAAATCGCATTAAGAAATTCAAGCCAAACCGATTCAAAAACCAAATTTTCGAATTTTTTCGGAAAAACCACCCTATCTTATGGTAAATCAAGCGAGAAACCCGGGAAAAATAATCAAAAAATTCTAAACCCACGGCATCACCTTCAAAATTGAGATTTTGTGTCTTTTCAAAAATATACCCTAATTATGCCGAATTGGACCCGTTAACCTTCTCCGATCGGATTGCCCGGACAATATGCCTCAAGTTGGAGCAAACCACAACTTTCAAGACTAATTTAGTCAAAATCGGATCAGTATTTCAATACGAAGTGGCTGGACGAAATTTTTGGCCAAAATTTCGTCCGTCCACTTCGTATCGAACCGCTGATCCGATTTTGGTGCGGTTGGTCCTAAAAGTTGTGTTTTGCTCCAACTTGAGGCATATTGTCAGGGGAATCCGATCAAAAAATTTTAAGGGGTCGAAAACCCAAAAAAACTGTTTTTGAGATCATGACTTTTTTTACATTTGATCGTTTTTGAGTAGTCTAGAGTTGATTCAGAGGATTCCCTTATAGGAGGTGCACGTCACAGGAAAATTTGCTAAACGCTCGTTTTTTTTTTTTGAAATCGGACCACTCCTTCTATGCGTTTTGCTGCTGACGGCGTACGGCGGACGGACAAAAAATTTTTATTGCAGATTCTTGTTCTAGAACCTCTAAAACGTGAAAGAACAAATTTTCAGGGGGTGTTGTAAAAAAAATTTTCTTGAACAATTACATAGGTACATTATTTCTGGAAATAATGTACCAAAAAAACGGATGAAGATGTCAACGTCTTCCAAGATGAATAGAGCTTACAAATAGACGAAATTCAAATGCATAACTACAATAATAGCACAATAGAACCCCTATCTACCTGAGGATAGCTGGAACGGATGTTCCAAATAACACTTCCATTTTCTTTATTCGTCAATATCGCTTATTTTTCGACGTCATAAGACTTATGGTACACCCTCGCAGCTGTGGACAGAAACCTATGACAGAAGCTCTTGTTAACTCAGGTACACCAGGACCACCTGGTGTATGACCCCTCTGGCCGAAGACACCTTTTGTTACCCATCCTTGTCTCAAAATGGTTTTTTCTCCGGAGCTTCTTCCCAATTTTTTTCAACCGGTTTAATTCTTTTCGATATCGAATTCGGTTTTCGCTCTTTCCTCCTGTCGCGAGATTCTCTTTCGAAATGGAGGGATCGACAGTGTAACGGCTTCTGGAGAACAATGGGAGGTCCCCCAGGGGCCCGATCTGGGGTGAGGCTGATTTGTTCGAATCGGCCACGTTTCGAAACTTTGCACAACTTTGAAAAAATGAACTGCACATTTTATACAGATTTTACGCGAAGGTTTTCAAACAAAATAAAGGGAACCCAACAAAATTCTATTAGAAATACCTACGAGCAATTAAAAACCTGAATATTCTTGAATTTTCTAAGAATAAAGTTCTTCAGGATCTTCTCGTTTTCTTAGAATAAATAAGATTTTTCATTTGAAGATCAAGGTTTTTCATAGATGAAAAAGCATTAGGAATAAAATTGATCAGGATTATTCGATAAAACGCCTCAATTTGTCAAAATTGATAAATAAAACTCTCCTCAGGGAACAAGGGGTCGGGTCATCGAGCGGGAGAGCGTGAATTCGAGCGCTTTCGTCCGAACGGCCCTCCTCACCTGCCTTGTAAATAATTGCAACGACTCTACAGTATCAGGACCGAAATTAAGTGTTCTTATTTCAATATTTACAGAGTGAATGGAAGTATTGTAATCGTCCTAAAATCAAGAATCGGAACGGAGCTCATGTAAACACTGATAGTTAAAGATTTCTAGTTCCCCTTCGTTGTTACATCCCCTTGAATTTGGTGACATCGAGCACGCGCAATGGGTGCATAAAATTTGATCGAATGTGCGCATATCATTGGTTCAAATCGTTTTGGGGTTTCGGCACCTGCCCCGCCAAATTATGTATCCTATTGGTGTATTATGGTTGTTGAGCATAATTTACTTCTTTCCCCTCGATTTTATCGATTGTCCCCTCTTTTTTCAAGGCACTTAACTCTGAATGTAAGCAGTCGGAGTGTGGAGCAAAGATTTTATTTATTTACCTACCCATGAATATCTTGATAACAATACCTAGCAAAATTTTTGCTTTAATGATTTAATTAAACGATTTATGATCCAGAAAATTGTCAAAATCCAGTCTTATGCATTATGGATTGCTGGCTCCGCCGGACCCCGCCAATTTTTTTGTAAGCCTTTAAAAAAATCAAAAGCCGAACCTTGCAATTCGGGGATGGAGGCGGATATTTATAAAAGGGACCTCGAATTATCCCTAGGAGCCAAGAAGTCGAGCTGTAGGGCTCACCCTTACAAAATAGGGGTAGTTATTCTAATAATCAGGCGCGTCTTTTGATTGCGAGGCGTTTTTTCGAAAAGCCGACGCCACGTTTGCCGAAAAATTGCGCTTTTTTAATCGGTGCCAATTATGTGCAATTTCTAGAGCGAAAACGGCCGGGGGTTTTCAGGTAGAAAGTTCGCCCCTATGTATTACCACCATCGTAGCCGGAGAAAATGGTAATGCGCCGCAGACGTAATGCCGGGCAAAGGTGGTCTTACTTTTTAATACTTTTGGAAAATTATGGAGACAATTTTTTCGAAAATGTGGAATGATGGTAGTTCGTTTGGCTGGAATGAAGTAACAAAATAAAATTTGAACGTAAGCGTAGGCAAAAAAATATTTTTATAACGAATTTTTATTTTTAGTTTACTCATTGATGTTTTCAGACTAGTGTGCTTTTGAACTCCTATACCAACAGGTATATATACAATTTTTTATATTAAAAAATTTGAAATATATTAAAATATTTAAAAATATTTAAAAAAAAATCAAAAATTAAATGATAATTTAAATATTTTTATAACAAATTTTTATTTTTAGCTCATTCATTTATGCTTTTAGACTAGTGTTCTGTAGAAAAATACACCAACAGTAGGCACACCTATAAGTCAAGGAGTAGTAGAAAATTTTTTATATACTTTGTCACCTTTATCGAATTCGATCGATAACAATACCAAAAGCAGAATATCGATGCAGAGAAAATATGAGAAAACATCGCTATCCCACTCTTCCCCTTTGCTATGGAGTGAAACAAATATTTCCGGATAACATTTCGATTTACACCTCAACCTGGGGCGAGGGAAGTGGCGCGTTTTGCGCACCGTTCATTTTCTCGTCAACCGGAACTGTCACCGCCACGTGTGCCGTGTTTTCGAGCGGGGACCACACATCCATACCCCACACATTCATACCCCACACATCCATGCCCCACACGTACCCTCGATATGCAAATTCGACCTTTTAAAAAACCGAAGACGCCGAGCGCGCGACTATTGGCTTTTAAATAAGATGGAATCTAAATTCTTTTACTTCGTTTCGACGTTGTTATATCCTACATTATAGATATATCCACTTAGTTAAACGTCTGATTCGTCCTCGGCGAAGGTTTTGCCGATTTCGTCCACCGCTATTTTGAAAAGACCTTGGCACTTATAGGAAACAATGTTGGCGATTATACAGTTGCCGGGAATTTTTTCAGAAGGTAGACGACGAAGACCAAATTTGTATGAATTTCCCTTCACTTCGGACGCTGATTTGAACTAGACTATCAAATTTTAATGCGCCAGAATATCGGAAATTAAACTGGCTACAAATAATCCAACTTGGGTTAAAAACAAAAAAGGTTGTAAAAACACTAACATTTTGGGAATTTTACTGGCTGAAAATAATCCTATTCCTTGTCAAATCAAACGTTCAATCCTTAATGTCAAAAATTGAAACTACTTTGCCCAAAAAAAGTTTTTCTCCATTTTTAAAAAAGCATATTTTTAGCTAAAATTTTGAAAATTGACTGTTCCCGGTGGATAACAGGCCAAAAATTTTTTTTTCCAAAATGAATCGCATAAAAATTTTATGTTATAAAATGATTATACTTTGCACTTTATCCTCCCTAGTACATATTTTACCAATCATAGTATACCTACTTATTGTAAATTGTTTTGCTTCCCTTTTCCGAACTATTTGACTATTTTTCCACTAGGAAACACATCAATTTGAATATCGAACGGAAGAATAGTTCATTATAGAAGGGACAACTCGATAAGATGTTTACTTTTCGTCCCACAGACAGAAAGTATTACCTACTACAGTACAAGGTGATCGATCAAATCTTCCCACGTTGGCTATGTAAATAATATCGATGTAATATTTTAAATCTGAAACGTCCCCATTCCTCTCTATCTATTTTTCTCTCTCTTTTGAAACTCGCTCACTAAAAGTTCCAAGAGCTTCCCGAGGAGAATTTATGGCTGGCTTATATTGAATGAGTCAACTTTCTGATACGGAGGGGCCGACGGGTTTTTAATGGGTGAAATACGACTTGGAGACCCAAATATCGGCTTTATTATACTATTTTTAACAAGGTTTTTTCTTCGAAGTGGGAAAAAAGGATTTCGCTATGGGAGCATCATCGAAGGATTTGCTCCGATGGGTTTTGAAAATTTTTAGGATCCACATACCTAGTGAATCAGAGGTATTTTTATCTCGAATTTGAGAGGTCCCTATGCGGATTCCCGATGTTCAGAAGTGAGGTGGAGGAGAAACGTGGGAGGCACCTGGGATCGGCCTCCTTCCTGCCTCCCCCGCTCGTAACGAGGAGAAATCGTCAATAGTCTGTTCCTCTTTTGAAATCCGGCGAACAACCGTGGAAAGAAATACCTCGGAAATATCAACTAGAGTTTTTCTTCGGAAGAGCGAAAAGCAAATAAAATCGTGGCTACTTGAGAAAGGTGATCCTTTATCTGGTGAAATCCGGCCGCCCGCAGACACGTAGCAGATGAAAGACATCTTGGACTGAGAAAGTGATCTTACTTTATTTTATAAGGAACTCTTCAGAATCATAATGAAAGTTCGTCGTGTAGAAATATTGCTGTTTAACAGAACGCAATTTCGCCGATTTAACAAATCGTTAAATTCGACGTCTCGTTAGTTCCTGTTTTGACATATCTCGACGTTGAAACTGCAACAGTGCCCAATTCGAAGCGTCTGGGTAGCCTACTTCTCAAAATTTGGATTAGTGGCAACTTGGCATACCAAAAGGATTGGGCAATGTTGATTCTGCACCGATCTATTAATAAAAAATACCCGCAGCAACTAACGAGTCGTTAAATTTAACGAGTCGTGACAAAGTTCTTGGCTCTTACAACGGTACTTTACCAATCGCCATTTGCCATAACATTTTGCCGCCCTTGGACAACAAAAAGTTGGCGGATGCCAAGTACGTCAAGTAGGTACTTTAACGATTTTCCCACTAAACTGGCCCTAGACGTATAATTTTTCTCGCCTAATGAGTGCAATTAATGAAATTGCTAATGGCCTAGTGGCAGGAACGGCTGACGCACGTCTGCCAGATGTGCCGCGCGTTGGTCTGTCATCAACGCGGCGTACACATGTCGAGGATAGTGTGTAAAATCTACTAAGTACGGTTAATACCTAATTACAGCAATCCGCAGTTCACAAGACGCCGTTGCACATCCGCCTGCATGGGTGGCATGTTAGGATGACGGTTTATTATACGATGCGTTGCAATTTCGATTTTTTAAATATTTTATACCGAATACCTGAGCCATTTGTCCGGAAAAAGGATTTCCCTCTTTTGATCATGCCTTTCTTCATCAATAACCAAAAAAATCGAAATGAAGTACCTATAAAAAAAAACCTGCTATCTATCAATTCAACGATGTTTGTAAAGTCCTTTGAAAAAAAACTTACCTAAGTACCCACTTTTTTGGGTTTTGATTCATCACTATTCTCAACCCCCCAAATAATGACAATCCTTCGGACAAATTTTGATTACAGCATCCATAAATGAGGCGATAAGTTTACATTTCTAGATCAATCGATTTCGTTATTATGGGTAATCAGCTGATTTTTCGATTCGGTCAACGTCCCTAATGCGCTCGACTTATCTTTTGTTGTCTACCGATTAACACGCGCCATCTAGAAGTGAAATCCGTGGGAAAATTAAACAAATCCGAAAATGAGATCATCGAACGGAGGACAATATCCTTGTTTTATATTGAACGCTCGTACGACCGGTTCTTGACCGATAACGGTCCACTCGTGTCGCCGATATTGCAGTATTATCAACTGTTTCACACAATCTTCTCCAATAATGGCGAAGCGGAATGTCCCCGATCATTTTTTACTACGATATTTCGACGGTATTCTATTTTCTTGAAAAAAATCAACCCTGATTACAAAAGTTTCGTTTTTTGTCTGTTGCAGGTGTAAAGCGTGAAGCAGGCAGATGGAGACATGTGATGTGGTACGCTGACCAGACATGTCAACAACGCCCCAGTCTATAGCGGACGGGGCCGAACCTCCTCCACCAACACCACCTCCACCCACGACAGCATCATCGAATCAACAAGAGACAGCAAACAACAACAACAACGAGACAATGAGCCCCGAAGAGGAGATGTCCGCATCGCCGACGGCCGGCGCAATCCCCGGCGGTAGTCGGGAGCCGGAGGAGCCCAGAATGTCGTCGCCGCCGAGTGGCTCCAAATTCATCGCCGACCAAACGGCAGACAAACCTGGCGACGACTCGTGGGCCAGCAGGGAGACGTCGAGCGACGTCGAGAAATTCGACGGCAAAATCGTCTACAACCCTGACGGTTCTGCGTACATCATCGAGGACTCAGAACTGAGCGAAGAAGACCCCGAACTGCCGCAGCTGATCGGCGACGGCTGTTTCGTCGACGGCCGAGGGGTCGACTCGCAGTACCAGGTTTTCCCTCAGATCGCCAACGCCTTCTACGTCTCGCGAAACACGTCCCTCTTCAACCAACTCTACCCGAAAATGATCCAAGAAAAGAAACTTGTGCCTGAAGTGCCCGTGATGCATAGCTATCGGGTGTTCTCGGTGCGAGAAAAGACGAACCTGAATACGACTCAAACGAATAATACTGGCAAAGACTGTTCCTCAGTGCCGGTGAAGCCCATCCTCATGTGCTTCATCTGCAAATTGTCTTTTGGCTACTCCAAGTCTTTCGTCGCTCATGCGATGGGCGATCACAACCTTATCCTGCGCGACGAAGAGAAGGATATCCTCGGCCACAAAAACGCCTCGGCTATCATCCAATGCGTCGGCAAGGAGAAAGAAACCCTCGTCTCCTTCCTGGAGCCAGTCAGTCCTGTCCGGCCTGTGTCTGCGTTCCGAAGGAAAGAGCAGAACACCGTAAATGATAAAGCGGAAGATCTTGCTCCATCAAGAATCTCACCCCAAAAGTTCCTCGATCAATCTCAAAGCAGTAGTTCGCAGCAGCAACGGTTGAACTGTGTTATGGACCTGACGCGAAAGTCGCCAGCCAACGACATGTCGTCTCCTGGAGCGAGTCCATCGCCCAGTTCGAACATGAGTCCGCTGATGAACATGTACGCCCAGCATCCACCCAACTTCCTGACGGGAACGACGATAGGCGTCTGTCCTGACCACCTGGGTGGCCGCCCTTCGGGTGTCGACTGCCCCAAGTGCGAGCTCATCCTCAACTCTTCGAGACTCGGCGGCGTCGGAGGCGGCCCCTTGGCCGGTATGCACTCGAGAAACTCCTGCAAGACGTTGAAGTGTCCCAAGTGCAACTGGCATTACAAGTATCAAGAAACGCTTGAAATCCACATGAAGGAGAAACACCCTGAGACTGAAACTTCCTGCATCTATTGCATAGCCGGCCAACCGCATCCGCGGCTGGCGCGAGGAGAAACCTACACGTGCGGTTACAAGCCGTACAGGTGCGAGGTTTGTAATTATTCGACAACGACAAAAGGCAACCTGAGCATACATATGCAGTCGGACAAGCATCTGAACAACATGCAGGAGCTGCAAAACGGAGGCGTTCAACCTCCAGAAATGCAGCAACCGACACCTCCCCCACCTCAGCATAACAAACCGCCAAGCGGTATGCCCAGTCCAGCTCACCATTCGCCAAT
Source organism: Nesidiocoris tenuis (assembly GCA_036186465.1). Lineage (NCBI taxonomy): Eukaryota > Metazoa > Arthropoda > Insecta > Hemiptera > Miridae > Nesidiocoris > Nesidiocoris tenuis. Next base: position 5,302,889 of record AP028923.1, read on the forward strand.
ATCCCAGAGCCAGAAGCCAAAGCCGACTTTCCGTTGCGACGTTTGCAACTACGAGACGAACGTTGCGAGAAACCTTCGAATACACATGACCTCCGAGAAGCATACTCATAACATGATGGTCCTCCAGCAAAACGTCAAGCAAATGCAGACCTTCTCAGCCCTGCAGCAATCGCATCAGCAGCAGTTGAATTTCGAAGCATTGCTGCACTTTCATCCGGGGTTGACACTGCCAGGTGATAAGCCTCCACCGCATACCGAAGCTGCCCTGGCTGACATGGCGTACAACCAAGCGTTGCTGATCCAAATGATGACCGGAGGACAGATGCCACCCCACGTACCTCCGGAGCTCGCACCTCACATGGACCTGGGCCTCAATCCTGAGACGATGGAGCCACCTCCGGAGCCAGCAGAGCCCAACCCGGAGCACCTGTTCCATTGCTGCGTCTGCAACGCATTCTCGACGGACTCGCTCGAAGCGCTTTCGCACCATTTGGCCGCAGATCGGACGAAAATACGAGAACAGGAGATCCTGGCGCTGGTCGCCGGCCACTACGTCTGCAAACTGTGCACGTACAAGACCAACCTGAAAGCGAATTTCCAACTGCACTGCAAGACTGACAAGCATCTGCAGCGGCTGCAGCACGTCAACCACGTGAAGGAAGGTGGCCCTAGGAACGAGTGGAAACTCAAGTACGTGGCTTCCCCCGGAGGTGTCCAAGTCCGGTGTCACGCCTGCGACTACTACACCAACTCCGCGCACAAGCTCCAGCTGCACGCCGCCGGCCAACGCCACGAAGCGTCACAACTGCTATTCCGACATCTTCGCGACTCCTGTGCCAACCTGCAGGATCCGTCAGTGTCCAAAGTGTTCCATTGTGTTCTGTGCGGTTTCTCGGCCCGGGCCCGGCTTCCGTTGCTGCAGCACGTCCGGTCCATGAAGCATCTACAGATGGAGCAACTCCACCAGCTTCAGCGGCGCTCCGAAGGCAAGGACCTGCAGACCGACATCGCCGAGGTGTTCCACGTCATCCCCCAGCCGCACGAAACTGACCAAGGTATGTGACAATTTTATTTTTTGATAAGTTTATCCGAATTTCTTAATGATAATGTAGAGAATCAAGTTAGCCTGGGCATCTATGATCAAAAATAGTCACACCATAGTAAGATTCGGCCAGTATCTGGCATCACTACGTCATAGAGTGAGCGAAATCATCGTTGCATCTTTTGAATGGTAGTTGTCCATGAATTGAAAAATTCGGTCGACCTATTTCCAAACCGAGATCACCATAATGAGTCCGATGATTTCGAAAAAGGATGTATCGTCCGTCGCTCCACGTTATCGCTCCATTTGTCACCCGACCAAAACGAGATAGGCAAAAGGAACAAAAATACGAAACGAAGAAAAATAGCCCCGATGGAGCGTTGGAAATATTCATTTCCTCGCTTATTCACCGCGCTCTTTCGGCATTTATTTTCTTATTGTTTCAAGAATCACCCACTGAGACTGGTGTCCTCATAGTTGTGTTAATGTTCCGAGATGGTTATCAAACGGCCGAGGAGGTAGGACAAAAAAATCTCAGCCTCGACCTCAACGGAAGGCCGCAGTTTGGGGCCTCAGGAGGGAAAAATTAACATGACAAAATAATGTAGGAGATGTGGTCGATATTTTTCGAACAAAAACGGGGCTGTTACTTTTTAGTGTTGTTACTCGGTGCTCTATTGAAATACGAAATCGAATTTTATACTGGCCTCGGGGCTACAAAGCTGTTTTCTATATGGAGCTTTTTTTATCGATGGAATGACTAGTTCGCAACCAAATAATGTAGTTCAGATATCATAAAGTTGAACGTTATCTTGAAAATAATTTTTCAGTCTTACGCGTAACTCCCTTAGTCAGATGGTTCACGGGCTTGAACATTTTCTGGTACCTACTAATAATTTTTTCTTCGGGAATTTTTCATAAGCTCAAATCTTATTTTTTGGAAATTATTTTGCCGATCTGCCTAGTTATTGTACTTTCAAAATGAGCCGTCGAGATTTTACATCATAGAATTCGATACCTGAGCAATCTGACCACAGAAAACCTCAAGGCTCAACAGAAAACTATAACAATACCTATTTCTAATCCATTCAACAGCGAATGACTAAGCGTTTTAACGAATAAAAGTTTCCGAAAACTTTATGACGAAAGCGGAGACCTGTAAACTGATAGTTCTATGAGCATCAATTATTATCATTTTCTATTGTACCAAGTAGGTAAGAAAGACTGGTTTCAAAAGTTCTTTCCATCATTTTCATCTACAAATAACTGGTTCATCAGCTAGTTCAAAAATTTGGGTCGCCTTGCCCGATTTGCACAAAAACACTCGAAATTTCCACCCAAAACATTGAAAGTCCGCTTTCTGTAACTTTCGTCCAACAGGTTACAATCAAATTGGTGTTGCCCAATGTTAATCTTTCTTCTCGACGCTGATTCTTATGACTCAATGTTATGGCTAGCTCTTGGCACAGGTCTTCAATGTGCGACATTCCTTTCAAATGATGTCTCCATAAAATTAACGATCGAGGGTGTAAACGAGTTACTATCCGAGTAAAAAACATTCGTCAAACGCTGTAATGATTGCATTTGAATTTTTCAAAACGGATGTGGTCAATTTTCAGTTTAAAATAAACTTTGTCCTGGAACTCAAAAATTAGGTCTTGTTAGTGGTTCAATTTCAATGCTTATAATTTTTCGTTTCCAATTTTCAATAATGATTTTACTGATTAGGGGTCTAAAAAAGTCGGCCACCGTTAAGTGGACCATCGTTTTAAGGCATATCCTAGGTAGCCAGGTGTCTATAAATCCCGTTACCTGCACCTGTTTAATTACCATTACAGGCAACTGACTAGAAACCTTATTCAGAAAGGTCCACCTTCGATATTTCAGATTTTCGAGTTCTCAGATTTTTTAGCTGCGATTTGCGGAATCGCTGATGCGGGGAATGTGTTTAGAAATGTGTGTAGAAATGTTCGAATAGGGAAACCCATAATCAATTTTCATGATCATCAGTTTTCATGATCATCAATGTTCATAATAATCGATTTTCATGATCATCAATTTTCATTATAATTCATTTCCATTATCATCAATTTTCATGATCATCAATTTTCATGATCATCAATTTTCATGATCATCAATGTTCATAATAATCGATTTTCATGATCATCAATTTTCATGATCATCAATTTTCATTATAATTCATTACCATTATCATCAATTTTCATTATAATTCATTTCCATTATCATCAATTTTCATGATCATCTTTTTTTATGATCATCAATTTTCATGATCATCAATTTTCACAATCATGAATTTTCACGATCATCAATTTTCATGATCATCAATTTTCATTATAATTCATTTCCATTATCATCAATTTTCATGATCATCTTTTTTTATGATCATCAATTTTCATGATCATCAATTTTCACAATCATCAATTTTCACAATCATCAATTTTCATGATCATCAATTTTCATGATAATTCATTTCCATTATCATCAATTTCCATTATCAAACATTTTCATGGTCATTCAATTTTCATGACCATTCTTCGATCACCAATTTTCACGATCATCAATTTTCATGATCACCAATTCTCATATCACCAATTTTCAAGATAATCAATTTTTCTAAGATTTTAGGCTTATGCTAACGTATCGAGTTGCCTTGAGTAGGGGGTCTTCGGTTTCGTTAAATCATAATCCCGAAGGTGCCATGGACGTGTCCTGCCGCTCTTAACAATCCTTTTGCTGCTGCGACTTGGTAGTCGATTATTTCTGACTCTATCGAGTAGTGAAATTCGCAAGATCAAGTGTAGCTCTATGTTAAGGTCTACTTGGCCACTGCAATGCCTTCATATGGGGATCGCAAAGTAGAAAATTCCCTTCTTGAGGATTCTAGAAGGATTCTGCGATTTTTGAAAACTTTGATGGTCCTTTTGGGCGAAAACTTTGATAACAAAAAAAAAAAAATATCTTCTTTGCAGGCCTGGATTTGCGGATTTGCCCAGAATTTCATATGATATCGATGTAGATTCAATCTGCACGAGATTTATCGCCCGTCGGTACCTAGAATCCGTTTCTTTTTCTTATCGCCAGAGTTTCAACTCGGATTTTTTCCTTGTAAATTATATTTTCGACCCGGCCGGAGGTGTTTGGCTTGGCATGCGGTCGCCGTCAGGTTATAAAGCCCTCACTTGCATAAATTGATGGTTATTTATTCGCCATGGCAACGGCTAAGGCCTCCGTGGTCATATTTGAGTCGCCTCCTCTTCGAGAAATTTTACTGCCACTAAACCGTCTGCCGACCTCGTATAAACTAACACCGTGCACACGAGATTATCTGCCGTGTGCGTGCGTGTGTGGGCGTACCGAGCGAGGTAAGGATCGAAAAGAGAAAAAAACCGAGGAGAAGAAAAAAATCGAGTAAAACAAGAAAATAAGAAGAAACTCGTCCGTCTTTTATCGTCTCGGGCCGTTTCACGCTTTGACGCCTTCCTAATGAAGAATCAATCGGGTTATATCTGGAGAAGTGACCGCTTCCCCCACTCCCGGCTCAGATTTGCATGTTTTCTTGCCTGAGTGCATAATAAAATTTCCTGGCTCCGACTCAGCTCAATGGTCCTCAATATTAATGTTTCCTGTCCTCATCCGACTTTTTATTTCGTTTCTTTGCTCGTTTTTCAACGTTCGACAGCACCGAACAGTTTAGCATGTGCCGTTGGCAGGGTTTTGGTAAAAATAATACTTTGTTTGCCATACGTGAGTCTCGTTCAGTGTTTAGTCAGAGAAACACTTTTTTCTACCCATACCTTCACTCGTATGTAAACGATTTTGTCTGAACAGGCTGATTGATATTAACGCCACCTTGGCCACCTAAATATTTCTTTAATGTACTGGAACTTACCTTTTTTTACTATGAAATTAGTTTTGGAGTACTCCGAATTCGGAATAGCACTGATATCCTGCTTCGAAATACGAAAATATTTCAGGAAATAAATGAAAATCCGATCTCTCGCTTGTTTTTAGAAGATACAAGAAACAGATCCGAGTTTTACCTAGATTCGACGTTTTGCACATTTTTTGTAGAGTTTTTATTTCCACCTGAATATTCAAAACTACGAAACCTTGGCAACATATTACTTCCCCTCCGCGTAAATCGTAAAATTGTTCAAAAATTACAGAAATAGTTGATAAACGTGTCAAACAATGGAAAACAAGCTGTCAGAAGCAAAGTTTTGAATTTTCAAGTAAATGGGTATAAAAGGTTTTTCATTTTTTTGAAAATTTAAGGTACCCACTGCACATTTTTGGCTGCAGTGCTACCGACATATTAATCCTAAAAATGGTATAATAGTGGTAACAAATGGCAGGCTTCCTTGACATTTCAAATTGAAAAAGTTTTTGAAATTAGATCAAAATTAGCTACGTGAGAGCCTGTTCAGTGTGATCAGACATACCATAGATAATTACTGAAAAAATCATCAAACAGTTAACTTGAGTAACCTCCTCCTTATTGAAGTCGGTTAAAAAGTAAAATATTGCAAAAAATATATCTAAAGCTCTATGTAGGAACCTTCAGAAAGTGGTGAATTGAATTTTCGTGGGCAAATATCACGAAGAAAGACGACAAACCAGGTTAGTAATTACCTGCAAGATGTAGAACAGATGAGGCGCGCCCATTTTGTTGTTTTCCAATGAGCGGTGAAGCGATAAAGCGTGAAATGACCCGGAAATTAACGGCTTCTTCACTTGACTGTTTTTTTGACCGCGATGGCGACGGTGATAAGACAGCTGTATAGATGATAGGCCGAAAAACTTAAATTATTTCAAGTTTGGATAAAGTTGAAATAGATGGGTCACCTGTGGGTGTTATAAAATGCCATTGCCATAATTATGAACTGGTTTTTTTTTAGCATGCTAGATAAAAATGCAGGATTTACTGCTGGTTTAATTCAGTAATCCTTTCAGTATAATCCTATGACATGCAGCATTATTAGATGAGCAATTTTGTAATGTCAGTCGCAGTTGAAGTCATAACTTGACGCACAGCAAAGTTTTTTTTTTAAATTTTAAAATGACCTAGTTTGAGGAGCATAATCAATCGACCATGGAAGTCCTTCTTGTAGGCAGCAGGACACGATGAGGATACCGGGATGGAGGTATCTATTGCTGGGTATTCTATTATTTTTTTTTTTTTTCTTGAAGACAAATTTCTACTTTTTTTGTACTCTATACAAAAACAGCTCCTGATGCCTGGAAAAATTCTGTCTGGACCGTACTCACAAAGTCCTTTTGCACAGGAGCCGTCCGATGCGCCAATTACATCTTGCTCATTTTATTGGTCAATTTCGAAAAACATTGCGCTCCCATAAAACCAGCATGGCATGGAGACGATCATTGCAACCAAGGGACTGCCATAGAAACCACAATTTCCGAGGTTCCAATTTCAAGGTTCCAACCTCGTTCAGGATAGTGATAACTCAAATTCCGGGTTTGCAATTGTTGAGTGCTTGACGATTTTCCAATCCCTCGGATTTCGATCCAGATTTTTTTGAGATTTTCGCAAAAAAGTAATTTCCGGATTTCATTAGTTCGAGCAATAAGCACGCACGGTAAGGAAAGTTGGTCGATGGGGTGGCGGGTACGTGTGCATGGGGTAGCCTCCTTCTCAAGAGGTGGGCCCCCATTGGCCAGAAGGCGGAGCCCCCCGCCTCCCACCATCACCCCAGGATTCCCTCCCAGGACGGATCATTATTTTCTTTCAAGGATTCTTTTCCACTGCCGTCTGCTACCTTACGTACGTGAACTCGTGAACCTAACAAGCCTACCGTACCACTCCTTAGATCTTATAACAATTTTTAATCTTCGACTTTTTGAAAGAATTAATTACTTATAAACTGGTTTCCGCCTCTGACTGGGCACACGGTCGCCGTAATTATTCTAATTGGTCGCCCAGAAACGTTCTGATTGGTCAGGAAAAATTGCCTTTTTTTCGCTCTCGTCGCTTACGGATAATTTCCTCCCGATTAAGTCCTAATTAAATAGCGCGCTTGATTTGTTTCGCTCCGTCTCCCCTATCGAAAATCATATCAAATTACACGTTTCCGAAGGTATCCAACTCAATCGGATTCCTTCGGGTATCAGATCGTATCAGGTGAATCGTAGGTATAACATCAGATGTATTCCCATCCGCCTCGTCACTGGTGTAGTATGATGATTTGGTAATTGCTACACTCGCTCTCGCCTCGGCTGACTCACAAACGGTCACGATTAATTAATTCTAATATCCCCGTATTTCTCGGAGCTGATAATTCTACGGGTAGGTACCTAGAATTCCGTAGATAGAAAAAAATACTGGATGAGTTTCCTCTACTGACCAAAACGTATGGCGTCCTCGATGTATAACAGTGTTGTAGATCCTCAAATGATAGGCCCTTATCTATTCATTGCTCAATTAAACATGTAATCAGGAAAACATGATAATATGCAAAAATACTTTCATAATCATGAGCATTACAATGTAGGGCCGAGCTTTGTAAAAACCAATCTCTAGAAAACCCAGAAAAATAGATCTCTCACCTTAATCATGCTTTTAATGTGCGAAATCACATCAACTGACGTGCCTGTAACGTTTTAACTCCTTAAATTAGGTACTGATTAGACATAGATGTCAAATGTAGCATCATTCCATGGGAAAATCAATAATAAACGCTCAAAATCCAGAAGAATATTAAAACAGCCCATAAATCGATGATTGCTAAATTAAAATAAATACACTACAGTTCCTCTTTCGATTTCTGTTGCAGATGCGGACAACGAGAAAGTGGACGGCCGGGAATCCGTGGAGAAAAAAGGCAGTCCATCGCCATCGCTGAATCTCTCAAACCAGCAAGAGCCAATGCAAACTTCATCCTCTCAAGATGACACGTCCAAACCTGAATATCCCTGCAGCCAATGCGATTTCTCCGCTTTGAGCGAATCTCAGCTCCAAGAGCACACGCAAAACCATCACCGGCCCGAGCCGACGCCGGAAATCCAGTGCCCGCTGTGTCAGGATAGCTTCAGCGACCGGCCATCCTTGGAAGGCCATGTCATGCAGATCCATTCTGTCAACGCTGAAGGCCTGCAGCGGCTGCTGATGCTCGTCACTCAAACCGGATGGCTCAAGCAGAATAAACCTGCGGGAAGCTCGGACCAGTCGAAGGAGAAAGAAGACGATGTCAAGCAGGAAGACGGCGAAGAGATCGACGACGAGAAATGCCAAACGTGCAATCGAAGTTTCAAAACGATCGACGAGCTGTGCTCCCATCAGAACGAGACGGGACATCTGGAATTGAAGCAAACGCCGAGCGGCCCCGGGTACTTGTGTTGGAAGAAAGGCTGCAACCAGTACTTTCAGAGTGCGCACGCTTTGCAGATGCACTTCCGCGAGATCCACGCTCGAGGAGCGAACCAGAACATGGCTGTATCTGAGAAACATGTGTACAAGTACCGATGCAACCAGTGCAGCCTTGCTTTCAAGACCATGGAAAAACTGCAGCTCCATTCCCAATATCATCTGATAAGAGATGCAACCAAGTGCGTCCTGTGCGGCCGTAGTTTTCGATCGATCCTTGCCTTGCACAAACATGTGGAGACAGCTCATACCGACCTGTCTGAGGATGAGATGAACGCCTATAAGCAGAGCTTGATGAATAACCCGCTCCTTCTGGCCGGCATCAGCGGGCAGATTCTCGATCCATCAACGAACGAATTGCTCAAGCGGGAGTCCATGAAAATGGACGAAGAATCCGAAGCCGACGAGACCAAAGAGATGGACGACTCGACGACACCTCAAGAAGGCGATAATAGTGACGATTCAATCGTCTACAAAGAGCAACAGTTCCTCGAGGACTATCTCAACAGTCAAGCCATTGCTGAGGACTCGTATAACGATCCTGCAAGAAAATACAAATGCCATAGGTGCAAGGTCGCATTTACGAGACAGTCCTACCTGACTAGCCACAACAAAACTTTACTGCATCGCAAGGGTGAAAAGTTATCCTACCCGATGGAAAAATACCTCGACCCAAATCGCCCATACAAGTGCGATGTCTGCAAGGAATCGTTCACCCAGAAGAACATCCTGCTAGTGCACTACAATTCAGTGAGCCATCTGCATAAGTTGAAACGAGCGATGCAAGAGCAACAACAGTTGCAGCAGAACAACAACAATAACAACGCGTTGTCGCCACAAGTTGCCGCAGCGGCGGCTCTTGCTGCCCAACTGGGTGTGCCATCGCCAATCAAACCGCCCGCCTCCCAAGAGGAAGATGACAAGAAGCCTTACAAGTGCAACATTTGTAAGGTGGCCTACACGCAGGGATCAACCTTGGACATTCATATGCGATCCGTCCTCCACCAGACAAGAGCTTCGAAATTGCAAGACCTCGCAATCACGGGTCAAATCGATCTGAGCAAACCTCTGATCGAACAGCCCGAGCCCCAGAAGGCCCAGGACCAACACAAAAAGTTGATACAGGACATTCTGGGCACCACGTCGCCCAAACAATCTTTGCTTTCCTCGCCACCGTCCTCCGGTAGCTCTCAGCTGACCGGGTCATCGCCGAGCTCGTCGGCGCCACCACCCGCGGCGTCTTCTACTCCTACCTCGGCAACTTCAGTTCCTACTAGCTTAACTAACACATCGAACTCTGTGATAAACACTTCGCCCAACGCGGGGATGCTAACCTGCGGACGGTGTAACGCCCTATTCGTCAACCATGACCAACTGACTACGCACCAGCAGCTGTACTGTCTCTTCAATAATCCCATGTCAATGTTCCCACCGATGCCGACGCCTCCCTCTTCTTCATCAGCAACTAATTTATCCTCGCCGCAGCCCAACAGTAGCAAAACTCCTCCTCCTCAGATGCAGATGACACCGATGACACCTGGTACTGAAGAACCGTTTCCAAGAGTTCCACTTCCAACCAAGAAATCGTCTCAGATGTACAAACATCTCCTTGAAAGTTTCGGTTTCGATCTTGTGATGCAGTTCAACGAAAACCATCAGAGGAGACAACGAAAAGAGAAGGAAGAAGCTGAAAAACTGCTGTCTGAAATAACGTCGACGACTCAGCCAGTTGAAGAGTCAAGCCCTCCTCCAGTCGAAGATGAGAAAGAAAAAGTTGAAGTGAAGGTGGAAGATGTTGAAATGGTAGATCTGCCCGAAGTCGCCAAATCAACATGCCAGCACTGCAACAAGGAGTTTTCGAGTGTATGGGTGTTGAAGGCGCACTGCGAAGAAGTCCACAAAGATCTCGTTCCTCTCGACTTCCTAGAAAAGTATGCCCAGCAGATAAAATGCGAAATCGACAAGAAAGTTGTCCCATCGCCGGTCGTTTCATCGACCACTGGAACTGAAACAACGCCGGAAAAAGACGAGGACAACAAGGAGGCTATTCAGGCTAAAATTGCCCTTCAGCAGCAAAACCAACAGCAAAACTCCCAACAGCCTCAACAACAGACTCCCCCAGCTGCAGAGAATCTCACGGCACCCTCAACTCCAACTGCGTCATCCACGCCAGCGTCATCGACTGACTCCTCGCTGCCTGCCAACCTCAGCCATTCGCTAGCCGCAGCAGTTGCAGGAATGAGTGGCAGCGCTGCTAATATGGCTCTTGCTCAACAAATGAACGAGATGCAAGCTGCTCTCAACGTGATGGCCGCTTCGCAGATCCACCAGCAGCTGCAGCAGTTCAATCCGATGATGATGGGAATGGCTGGACTTGGGATGGGTTTGCCGCTCGGACTCAACATGCCCGCTCTTGCCGCTATGAACCTACAGCCGCCACTCGTGCCGATGATGATGCCTCCGCCTTCGTTTGACTCGATGGTTGGCATGAGCCAGAATCAGTCCAACCCTCTGTTCAACCCACAGGGGATGGACGCTGCCGCTATGATGGCCAAACAACAAGCTCTTATTCAGCAGCAGCAGCAAGTGGTGAGTCGAAAAAAACGTTATCGCTTGATATATTTGTAAAAGAATCAAAATTCGTTCGATTCGAAATCCAAAAGAACAATATTCAGACCAAATTTACAACCAAAAACCAAATTGAGCCTAGGGCCTATTTTGTGATTGAATTGAGTTATCTTCTTGCTGTAGAATCTACAAGTAGGATCTTCAAAATAGAATTTGATTTCGAACTCAAAGAGGTTTCCAACACAATTGTATTCATTCTTAAAATAAAAGTTAGACAAGATAACTAGGTACCGGAAAACTTAAGCACAGTTTAGTTTGGCGAAATTCATTGCAGGAAATAGATACTCAAAGTCTGCTGTCACACCGAAAATTCGGCAGTAAACAACATTAGTTGAATTGTTTTGTGTTTTTCCTATGTTTTAGGCGAATGCTTCTCAGCAAAAACGAGCCAGAACGAGAATCACCGACGACCAACTCAAAATCCTCCGGGCACATTTTGACATCAACAACTCCCCTTCCGAAGAGCAAATAAATGACATGGCCGGCCAAAGTGGACTGCCCCCCAAAGTCATAAAGCACTGGTTCAGGAACACCCTGTTCAAGGAGCGTCAGAGAAACAAAGATTCGCCTTACAACTTCAACAATCCGCCATCCACAACGTTGAATCTCGAAGAGTATGAGAAGACTGGGGAAGCCAAAGTGACTCAGCTGAACCCTGACGAAAACCAGCGCGATCAAGCTAAAACTCCAACCCAGAAGTTGTCTCGTTCATCTGCTACTCCATCACCTCAGCCTCCGACCACTCCTCAACCTCATATTCTGGCTCAGCAAGAGCAGGAACAGCAGAGGCAGGAGCAACAGAGGCAAGAGCAACAACAACGTCAAGAGCAGCAAAGACTGGACCAGCAAAGGCAAGAACAGTTGCAGCAGCAGTTGCAACAGCAACAATTGCAACAGCAGCAGCTCCAGCAGCAAATGCTTCAAGGTTTCAGCCATGGCACCATGATAAAAGCTGAACCGAGAGATCATGACAGCGAGCACCATAGTGATAAGCCACCCATGGCATTCAATCACCACCAAATGCAACAGTCGCCAGTGAGCCCTAATGATCGGATGGCTCTTTTAGGAGGAGGGAGAAATCAATCTCCTGAAAATCTGACGCTCACTTCGATAATCTCCTCGCAGTTAGGATCGAACATGACTCCAACGTCGATGTCATCAACTTCTTCGTCGTCTCACCCAAACATGTTACCGCCGCCCAAGCTGACCCCGCCGAATTATTCAACACAGAATCACCAGCAGCTATCAATGAGCAACGCTCAGGACTGCTTTTCGCACGCGATGATGGGCAACAATGGCGGAAACACGGGCAGCACGACCGGCAAACGGGCCAACCGTACCCGATTTACCGATTACCAAATCAAAGTACTCCAAGAGTTCTTCGAAAACAACGCGTACCCAAAAGACGACGATTTGGAATACCTTTCAAAGCTTCTGAGCCTGAGTCCTAGGGTGATCGTCGTTTGGTTCCAGAACGCGAGACAGAAAGCGAGAAAAGTCTACGAAAACCAACCTCCAGTTGAGCTGTCCCCAGGAGTGGATGAGACAGGAGCTGGACGGTTCCAGAGGACTCCAGGTTTGAATTACCAGTGCAAAAAATGTTTACTGGTGTTCCAAAGGTACTACGAGCTCATCAGGCATCAGAAAACTCACTGCTTCAAGGAAGAAGATGCCAAACGTTCAGCCCAGGCTCAAGCGGCTGCTGCCCAGATCGCAGCCGTCTTGTCTTCAGAAGACTCAAATTCGAGCACCCACATGGAGCCGACCTCTCAACCTAATTTATCGGCTTTTAGCGGCAGCAGTAATCCACCAACTCCAGCGGCTCCTGTCACCCCAACACCATCATCTCAGAACGTCTTTTCACCTTCCCCAGCTCCAACGACAACCCCAACACCTGATGGAAAGGACAACTTCCAGTGTGATCACTGCAATCTCGTTTTCCCTAGATTTGATCTCTGGCGCGAGCACCAGCTAGTCCATATCATGAATCCTAATTTGTTCCCAACATACCCGCCTGACAGCCCGTTTGGGATCCTCCAGCAGCACGCTCAATTGCAGCAGCAACAACAGCAGCAGCAGCAACAACAGTTGCAGCAGCAGGCTCAGCAACAACAACAGCAGCAACAGCAGCAGCAAGCCCAACCAAAGATGAACCATGATCTCTTAAATCCGAACACGCCGCACCCGCTCATCTCGATGCTCGCTGGTCACAAACGGAAACTGGATGAGTTCGATGATTCTCATGAAAAAGAAGGCGAACAACCGAAAGACAAAAGACTGCGCACAACAATCCTTCCTGAACAGCTGGATTATTTGTACCAAAAGTACCAAATTGAGAGCAATCCATCGAGAAAGATGCTGGAGAACATCGCTCACGAAGTTGGCCTGAAGAAACGAGTGGTCCAAGTCTGGTTCCAGAACACACGAGCGAGAGAGAGGAAAGGGCAGTTCCGGGCGCATTCGCAAGTGATAAACAAACGTTGTCCGTTCTGTCCGGCGCTTTTCAAAGTCAAATCAGCGCTGGAGAGCCACCTGACAACGAAACATTCTGATCAATGTTCCAGAGGTGAAATCAACATTGATGCCCTTCCGGATGAGGACACCAATGCCAATGACAACTCGAATTCGAACATGCAAGAGAAGTTCAACAGTATGATTCCACCTGTATTCAATCAATTTAATGCAGCTGACGTGGATAGTATGAAAAAATACTACGAAGACTCGATGAAGCGATACATGGCAGAGGCGATGAATGGCGCCAAGGACGTCGCCGATCTGACCATCAAGAAAGAGGCGGGAGAGACTGGCGATTCGCCGCTGGATCTGAGCAAACCCGTAGATCTGAGTAGGCCTTTCAAATTGAGCCTGGAACACCATATGATGATGGACCAGGGACCTTTGACAGACTTAAGCGAGAAGAGCGTATGCGATGACGACAGCTTTTCAGAATGCACCGACAACATGGAAGACGAGTCTAACCCGACTTCTCCTGCTTCGAGTACGCAAAGTCAGCAGCAGCACGGCAAGACGAAGCGATTTAGGACGCCAATGTCAACAGTACAAGTCAAGCTGATGAAGGCATTGTTCAACGACTATAAAACACCAACGATGGCCGAATGTGAAATGCTCGGGCGTGAGATCGGCCTCCAGAAACGGGTGATCCAAGTCTGGTTCCAGAACGCTCGAGCCAAGGAAAAGAAGTTCAAGGCTGCGCTGCAGACGATGAGCGGACAATCAGAACCGGAGCAAAGGCTGCCCGAAGACTGTAAATTCTGTCAATTCAAATACTCGCACAAGTATTCCGTACAGGATCATATATTCACTAAAAAACATATCGACATGGTCAAGTCCTATCTGGAAAGTTCACTGGCCAAAGAGACGGAAGGCGGGGAAGGGTTCACCGTACCTCCTGTGCCCGGAGCGTCGTCGACCGGAGAGAGCAACAACAACCATACGACGCAGCAACAACAACTGGCCCAGCTGCAGATGCTCCAAATGGCGGGCCTGTCCTTGCCTCAGGCCCAGGCGATGGCCATGGCTGTGAAGATCGAAGGCAAAGATCAGGGCCAAGGGGGCCAAAGCGGCGGTCAGGGCGGTCAGCAGCAGCAGCCGACTCCCGAGGATCTGGCGCTCCTTCAGCAGCTGTACGGCGTCGCCAACTACCCGCAGGGCTTCATCCACCCGGCCCTCCTCTCCGCTACCGGTAAGTCCTCAACTGATTTCAATTGAAAATTTTTGGTAGATTTTTACGAAGCAGGAAGTTACGACGATTTACACCACCCAACAGTACGCCATAACATGATCACTAAAACATTTTTTTATTTATACTGAATACATCTCCACCCGCCGACAAATTCTGATTCATCTCTCGGATATAATTTAACTAAGCTTAGTTTTTAGGATGGATCGATCGATAATTTCGAAGCCTCCATTTTATCGAACCTCCATTTTCGAGCGTCCATTTTTTAAACAAAATCGCGTAATGAAAGCACAATTAAGCACAAGCGGATGGCACCCCGGTGAGTTTTTTTATACGATTTTTTTCCTCCCTACCAATCCCTTTTTTTCTAGCTGAAACCCTTCTAGCTATAGTGATCCCTTATACTTCCCTTTCTTTGGCCCCCATAAATTAAAGACTTAAGGTCTTTTGGCAACCCTGGTCCTCTATTTTACTCCAAGCCTTCAGGGGTGTTTCTTGCGGAGATTAGCGTTTTTTCCACCCCTGGAGCGTGGTACCCCTAGTGCCTTCAGTAGACAATATGATTCATCCACCCCTTGATTTCTTTTCTTTCTAAGGGGGTGAGTTATGGATGTTTTTTGTCTCATTCGCACACGGACAAGTTTAAAAACACACACGGGAACGCGTATACAATTTTTTCCTCCAGTTGCGTGCCTCTGTTGACCCCAGACATTTCTTGCTCCGGCGAAGAAAAAACTCCACGACACTAACAGAATCCACAATTATCGTTCCTTGCTGCCTTTTTATTGCAATGAAATTGAAAATTTTCTAAAAATGGATTATCAGGTTAAGCACGTGATGAAAGCAGTTAAACTTCGGCATATTGGAAGCTTACGGTCAAAATTCTGATTTCTGTATACATCAACAATTTCAATAGCTTTCATCATGCTCTGATCTGGTAATCCCGACCCAACACCATGATACTTTGCGACTATATCGATGTGTAGTTAGTTTAATGCCTTGCCTGTGATTTTTCTGATTTGATCGTGATTGCATTAGTGATGATTTACGTGGATGCATTTTTAAAATTAAAAAATCATTATCATACCATCTTCATACATCATTTTTACTGTAATTGAACCATTTTTAGGCCAAAATCATTCCGAAGTTAATCAGCTTGGCTATTTCAAGGGAAAGGTCGTTCGGCCCGTAGATCATCACTCATTACGTCCATCTGCTGCCCCCTTTCCCGCTATTAATATCACCATGGTTACCCTCACGAACTCAATCTAATCCATTCGGTGACCCTCGGAAAGCTGAACTTGTTAACGCAAAAAACCCCTATACTAACCCCTAGTGTAGCCTAAGGTCGATCAAGAGTGATGCTGGGAGACTATCTAAAAGAAACGTTTTCCAAAAAAATTACAAAACATCAAAATTCGTCGAACTGCTCTTTTTCACCATTACGAAACATTCATCCCATTAATTGAAAATTAATTTTTTCACCGCGTTAACATCATTTTCCCTTAAATGTATCAGTCGAACGGGAAACATCCGTATTTTTTCATCAATCCCAATCTTTCCCTTTCTCATGTAGGGCCCACCCCCTGGAAACGTCTTGCAACCCCCCCGGGACTCCCCAAGCAATATCACAAGCGGAAATAAAGATATTAATATTTTAAGCCAATCTCACTTTTATTACGGACAGCCAATGGCCTCACCCTCCCGAACTGCAACCTCCGCATGCCACGTACACTTTTATGTGTATTTTTTGTTTCCTCGATACCTTTTTTCGTTCAATCTCCTTCTTCTCCAGGATTAATATTTTTTGTTTATTTTTTATTCAACTTTATTTTTCTAATTTTCTCTTTCGGTTTTGTTTGTTTTATAGGTACGTAGCGAAGCCCTCGACTGTTAAAATAATCTGTACATACAGTAAATACTTCGATACTAAATAGTTTTATATAAATAATAGGTATATTTATGAAGAAAAAACTATATATAATTCTGGATCATGTTCCTATAGAATATATATAAATAATAAAGTCCACGAGGTTCTCAATGTAAAAGTGTCTTTTTTCTGTTAATTGCTGTAGAAAGAGCGAAGTATCTCATGTAATTTTGTTTCCGATTAATCTCACTCTTTGTAAATAATTGTAAATTTCTCCAAAGGTAGATGAAATAATTGAAAATAATCTACCAGCTTTATAATATATTATTGTTATGGCATTTTGGCCGCGTCAGAGTCGATTATAATAAAATAACTTTTTCAATTACTTGAATCCGACTCGTCTCATTTTCCCTTGACCTGAAGGAAAAAAGCGAATACCTTTTTGGAGCCAAAAATGAAATCGGGACCGAAATCGGGCCAAATTACAATTATTTCGAGGAGCAGCGTCGAGCTGAAAGGTACGGTAATAGTTTTTAATTTATTTTGGTTTATCAGAAAATCGTTTTTAGTTTTTATCATAAAGTGTACTTGGCATGTGGACCGTAGACTTGATCGTTTTTGATTTTCTTGCATGGAGACAATTCGTAAAAAATGGTGTTGGGTAGGAACATTTTTAGAAAGACTGAAATGCGATTTAACATTTTTTAATTGTAAAATTGTGGAATATTTCATATCGAAGCGACACAAAACTGGAACGAATGAATGAGAACAGAACGGTATTTTCGGTAACTACAAAATTATGGTAATTGTAGACCCAAAGCAGATGAACGGAAATTATCAAAAATTCAATACGAAAAAATTGGCATCCCAAAAAAAGAAAAATGTTGAACATTTTATGCATTATGCAGAGTTGAAGGTTTGCAGAAAGAGCAAATTGAGAAAATATGTCCACGGAATTGAACAATTTTTTAAAGGAATAAAAAAATCGATAGCTCGAAAGTGGAAAATTGAGTGGTCTAAGAAAAAAATCAACGTTTTTTAACGAACGTTAAATACGATTCAGCATTGAGGTACCACAGGACTGTTACATATCTGTCAGCTCCCATCACTCCAATATGAACTCAAATCGATCAAAATATTTTCTCATGAGAATATTTTCCATAAGCTCAAATCCAATGGAGGCGTTTTATCTCCTATCGTCATTGGACCCCTGGCAAACAAAAAAATCGTTAGGGTAGGTTGAAAAAAAAGGGAAGTAGTCTCACGATATTTCTACTTCTATGCTTCTTCTATTTCAACATCCTCTCCAGCGACACCACGTCACTTACAAAACACTACTACCCTTTGGAAACTTTTAGTATACTTTACTACCCTTACTACCTACCAGGTGAGACAAAAAAGGTGGAGAGAAAAGGATGGCCTTGTGACATATTGTTCTACCAGGGGTAACCATTCTGAGAGAGAAGTCTTGACACTCGCTTTTTTTCTCTCCTTTTTTCATTGATGTATCATCCTAGCCAAAATGGAAGGGGGTTGGTGGCTTTTTGTTGGCAACCCTTCCCCGGAGGACCCCTCCAATTAGTTGAGCCTTGTGCCAGCCACACCACCGATTCTCTTGTTTATAGTTCTCAGCCATTTTGTAGTTGACATTCGTCACGTTCATTATGGAATCCGAAGATGATCCTTTCATATTTTACTTCGATAGGCACCTTGTGAAAGGGAGGGCATAGGAGGGGCCAAAGTTACCAATAGGAACTTACCAAAGTTACCAATAGGTACACCAAGTACGGAAACCTTCCTGTCGAAACTAACTCTTCGTACTCCCATCCCAAAATCGCTTACATTTTGGAGAAAATTGGCAAGAAAAAAAAGGGGTGAGAAATACGACATAGTTTACGTACCATTAAAAAATTTCGAAAAAAGTTGGCAAAATATGGAAAAATAATTCTCCCTGTACTTTTTCGCTAATTTTTACCTGGTTTTATCATTATTGGTTCCTGGCTCCAAGGCCCTGAGGCCAGAATACCCCTTTTTATCCTTCCGATAGACGTTTGTCTATTTCTAGCTATTCCTGTCAGAAGGCATACAATCAAATTATGCCCTCGTGGTCAAATTATTTAAATATTAAATATATTCCCCCCTTCCAGTCGTTCATAGGGCGATTTGCATCGAGAAATGGTACTTCACCTAGAAGGATGTACACGTGTTCCATTCAGCTGAGTACATAATAAATGTTCACCGCGGTTGTAGAGTCGTCAGGCCTGAACATGGATAGTACTAGGTTTTTTCCTTCATGTGCTAAAACGCAAATTTGCATTATAGTAGTGCGCGTGCACGCACCTGTCAGAATACTCCTTGTGCTACCATTGGCCCGTGTCGCTGATTTGCATGTACAAGAAGGTTTCCTTCCCTTTCTCGAAGTTGCCACCCTTGCAGCGCGTACCTACTATACCTACAAAGGTCAAATAAGTAAGTTAAATTTGCCATAGTAAACGTTAATAATAGGCGAATCAAGGAACCACGTTTTTCTGCATTTGAACGTCAATTTCTCCTATAAAAAGCGAGATAAATTAAAAAATGACTATAACACTGGAAAGCTGACATTTTGAGCCAGTTGTTTTGGAAGAAACAGAATAGTTTTCGAGTATTTTCCAGTCCAAAACGAACGTTGACCACGATAACGAATGATATTTTTGGAAAATAGAGCATTTCTCGGATTTGCCCTAGTTTTTTGCTTTCTTAATTTAATGTTAAAAAGCTGCAAATACCGGGAGATTATTGGAAATTTTCCTCTCTTTCCAATAATATCCTTGTTTGTGAGATTACTCAAATTTTTGAGGAACTTATGGCCATTTGACTGAGACGCATTAAAAAAAAAACGTCAAAGCGAAAAAGTCTTTTTTTTTTGGGCTAGCAAAAGCGTTTATGGAACGAAAATTGTAGCAAATGAGCTGGAGAATCAACCCCTTCAGTGAAGACCCTGTTGTTCAATCACAAAATCGGCGATCGACGCAATACATGAATTTAATGCACTTGCTCTCATTGGGTCGAAGAAAGGCATTTGCAAGCCATTGGTGGGTGGATGGCTCACAGTAGTTTTCAAATATCTTATTGCCTTTAACGTTTTTCAATTGGAGAAAGAACTGGAGGAAAATTAGAGTCTTAGAGGCAGCATTCTATTTCGGTTTTTTAGGCTAGTAAATTTCTAGTTTGAAGTATTTCAGAAGAAATTCAGCACGTCCTGTGGCTGCCAGGCTGAAAATTTCGATTTTCGCGCTTTCGAAATGAAATTTTAGGAATTGAACACCTCGGTTAATCGATGTCTTTCGAGATGGTCATTATATTATGGAATTCCCATGCATTTTCCATTCCCTCGGATTTTACATTAACCTATGGTGTAACAGAGCCAAAGTAACAAAAATAACAATCACTAGAAAACAAGAAATTCGTAAAATATACAGTTTGAGTTAGGTATTGTGCACGAATGTGTTTTTTTTTTTAATTGAACGCAATTTACGGCAATAATTAGGTTTACCGGGGTTATTGACAAGGAAACTAAAGATGTCCTTAGGATAGGCTATGTATAACTACTCGAAGTGATGTCTATAGATTCCGAAGCCGTGAGAACTCGGAGTTGACTGTAGTCAAGCCCTACAGCCCGACGCTATAGTCAAGCTCGCGTTTTGATTAGTCCACTCCCCTCTTTGTCCGACTCGCATAGCCGATCCGTAGGTCTATTCGCTCGGATCGGTGCCACAATCATTGCCATAGTAATTAGGTAACTTCCATCACCAGGCGAGCCAAGTCTCAGCCTCTGATTCGACTTCTGCGAAGGGGAAAATACCTTAATTACCTGATTACCCTTGTGGTGTAATCATCGAGAGGCCGTCGACCACGAACCTAATAACTGAAAGGCCTCTCTACTCATGATGAGCAACCCGAGGAATTGTGATTAGCGCCAGAGCAGCCCCCCACCGCTAACCTCCCCCACTTACCACCCCTACGTGATACGGCGCCCACGCTCTGTACGAGGAAGAGATTCCTGCGACCCTGGGTGATCGTGAAAAAATCATCTTGATTGGCAGCATTGAAACGGAATCTAGAAATCTACAGAAACTAGCAATTGAGGCGTTCATACAGTTTGAGATCGTGGGATGACTCAGCTCGATGATCCAGATCGATGATTCATATCTGATCACCATATAAAACACATCTTAAATCACATAAAAATCATCTCAAATCATATAAAAATCATCAAAATTTATAAAATCATATAAAATCATCTTGATTTGCAGCATTGAAACGAAAATTTAGCAATCTACTAGCAATAAACTAGCAATTGAAGAGTTCATGCAGTTTGAGATCATGGTATGATTCAGCTCGATGATTCACATCTGATCATCATAAAAAATCATATAAAAATCATCTTAAATCATATAAAAATCATCTTAAACCATATAAAAATCATCTTAAATCATATAAAAATCATCTTAAATCATATGAAAATCATCAAAATTTCATATAAAGTCATCTTGATTTGCAGCATTGAATCGAAAAGCTAGCAATCTATAGAAACTAGCAATTGAAGTGTTTGAAATTGATTTTTGACGTTTTCATCTCGGGGAATTTCGAGTTTTTTGGAAAGTTTTTTCTCTAATTCCAGGAACGGTTGGAAATCAAAAGTTCGAAACCACGGAGTTTTTATTCCTCATAAAATTTCCTACATTTTTGGTATAGTGTGAAATTTTCGTCAGACGACCCCTTGGTGCCGAAAATCCACCCTGAAGATAACTATAGTTGAGGTACGGGCAGTAACTTAAGGAAAATCTTGCCCTCGGGGTATTGTGCTAAATGGGTGGTCCGATTTTGGAAAATAGCCCCATCATATCGTTTCAAACTCTTTCCTGCTCAAAATTTGGAGCAGTTTTTAGTTCGAATATTGAAAATTTTCAAAACTACGAATACATCGGTTGCCAGCATACTAATACACGATACAAAAGCTGATGATGCAGATGGTAGGTAAAGGGAAGATGTCGATTGCCATGGGAAATTATTTTCCAATCGAGAAATCGAGCATAATTTATGGGAGCAAATGCGAGATATGCACACAAAAGGAATCAAAATAGCAGCACTACCAATGTAAACGGCATCGCAAAAGTTATGGCGAAGATCATGCGAAAGACTATTCTTGCTCCAGTGGTCTTATAGACATAGTCTTCTGAAAAGCTGAGCATACCATCGCTATAGTTCTTTCCCTTTACGGTAAACCCCTGAAGCGTTGGAAGCGTAGGATCTCATCCGGACTAACAAGGCGTGAAGGACCCATCAGAAGACTATGGTATAGTCTATAGTAGCAGTCGCCAACCTTCCACGGTCGATCTTGCTTTTGTTGTTGGATCCTCCGAAGATCTCAAGAGGGAAGGCTATTCCTGGCCCGATCCTCCAGGAATGCCTGGGACAACGCAGGAAGCCGGGCACTGATCTTCCGAGAATCATACGGTGGTTACGCCGGGGCGCGGGTTTTCGTCTTACACACGGCCGGCGTAAAATGGGGATTGTTCGTGTAAGATCATCTCGTTAACAAGGGAGCTGACGATTGATTGGTCCTTTCTTCCCTTGTGGAAACGGCTGGGAAAATCCGGGATTGAGTTTTTCCAATTTTCCCGCGGAAAATCCACAGTTGAAGCGTCACTATCCGACATGGAGCACAAAACCATCGGATGGTGAGCCTAATCAACGTCAAGCGACGATTCTAGAACACCAATCGATGAAGAAGCTGTTGGAGCTCATAAACGTTCATGGGGGAGTTCTGATATCAATTCATCGTTCAGTACTAACTAAACATGAAACATCATGATGTTGGTTTTTGGGGTAGGGCAATTCTTGGGTAGGTACATCTCCAAATTATTTTTCAATTAAGTAAGGGAACCCATCGATTTTCTTATTTTTGTGTTATTATGTTTGTTCTGCTCTCATTCGGATTTGATTTCAAAAATTCTTCTACTGATATCTCGGAGAAGTTAGCCATCCTATTTTGGTCATTTTTTGGAATCACTATTGGTGGCTCTACAAGCAAAAATGTGAAAATTTTTCGAAGAAAATCTGGGTAATACATAAGTTCATATCTATTGAGACTAGGGATAGCTAGAAAAATAATCGACGCTTTTCTAGAAGAAATACCATACTTATTTATGGGAAATATCGCTTTTCCGTGATCCATCGACTGGTAAGCATGCAAAGCATAGGAAAATGAGTCATCCATCAGCTTGCTGGGTACAATTAGTCGCATGCATTACATCGAATGGCTCCTGCTCGCCTTTTTTTCGACTCCTTCCTTCTCATAATCTCCGGACAATCGACTTAACCACGATCCCTGATTTGAATACCGTCAGAAGGTGATGGAGACGGGGAAATCGGAATGAAAGAACACGTGTCGAGGATGAGGCATTATTTAGAGATTCCCCCGGTGCACTTTTATACGGTATGTTTTTCTGAAAAGGCGCCAACCGAATTAACATGCTGTAGTTGTAAATCCGAGGACTATACGAAATGAGAAGCGATCATTAGAATCCGAAAAGATGGACTGCTTCCTGCTATTCAAGCTCACATGGAAAAACCAATAAGTGCAGCGTTGAATTTTAAAGTGGTGCACGTTTGAGCCTCAAATCGGCGACAAAAAATATTCATGAAAATCAATAAATGTGCGTCAGATTTTTTCGATGTGCGCCCATAAAGTGAGTAAGCCTCGAATGACAAAAATCTGTTTCAATATGACAAAAGTTATAGTTTCTTCAAGAAAAACGAGAAAATGTTCGTTTCTGTCGATGACCTCTTGAAATTTCGGACCGATTTTGATAATTCAAGGATTACTCCCATAAAATCAACCACCCTGTACGCATAGACAAAGAAAAACTGAACATATTATTTAATGATTTTCAAGAAATTAACAGTTTAGAAGATTCCACCTCAGAATTCGTCTTACCCGGAAACTTTTACGAACGTTTACGATGAAAGCAGTTTTAACAGAATTTTCAAAAATATTGTTTAACTATCTCTTCACCCTCTGCGCGAAGGAGACTTGAAAAAACATCTCTCGAACCTCGATCCTCCGAGATTTCCGGACTAATGAAGCCATAATTTGGCTTTCCTGTTCACACATTGCACAATGAATTCGCCCTGACCCGATTTTCAACTGAGACCAGTTGTTGGCTGCGGAAGGCATCAGTCAGCAAGGTCATCAAAAACCGACCTCATCAAAGGCGAACTTAATGCGTCGGCCGACTTAATTTCGTCTCTATTGTATAATTATCCACCTCATTCAACCTTTATATAGAATGAGAGAGAAAAAAAGCGACGAGATCACGTCCGAAGCTGATGACGGTCTGAGGCCCTTTCCAGATTGGATTGATGAGATTGAGAAGAACATCAAGGTGTGCTCTGACTCCTGAGTCACTAATTAACAATGATTGGCCCACGGATCGAGAATTATCTCTAATTGACTCAAATTCAATGAAACCGCGTGGGATGGATGTTCCAAGGACAAACCGGGAGACTTCGAAAGACGAAGAGGATGTTCTCACGGAAATTATGATACATGCCTCGATTTAGCGATATTTGATGATTCATGTCTATCTGGATAAGCTTTCCATCGATGGGAAGTTATGTACCAAGGCTTGTACAATATCAAGAGTATGAAGTGAGGTATCGTATGTTGGAGAAATCGACCCTGCAGAAACACAAACAAAATCGTACGAGAGTTGTACGTACGTGATATCAGAGAATAGCATCGAACACCTTTTTCGGCATACGGTACCTTAAAGCACAGTGATGCAATCCTCAAAAACAGAATTTTGAAAAAATTCAAAAAGAGTTTCCGATCCAAGTTCATAAGAATGGTTCCTTGCTGTCACCCCGCTTCCGTTTTTTCACCCAAACGCCACCACATTTCCGTTTTTAACATTTTGAAAAATTCAAGACTGCAAAACATCCTGATAGCCTCGATACAACACTGCGAAGGGAATATCTCCTGAGCAAAGCGTATGCGCCGCGCTGATATTTGAACTCCATTTGCGGTACTTAGTTGTAAGTTTTTGACTACGAGTCCACACCAAGCTTATAGAAAATTTAACGCTGAATCCAAAAATGTCCTCAAAAGTTTAAAAAAGTTTCTTTGAACCGGAGAAATTTAGATTTTTACCAAGCAAAGAGTGTTTTTTTCTTAAATATCTCAAGAAATCGTAATTTGGTAACGAGTTGTGATAGGAAAAAGCCGTTGGCGGCCTTTTGTTCCATTTTTGGTCTAGTTTCACCCAAATTTGTATTTTTTACCAAGTTCCGACACCCTGTTTGTCAAATCGGAATTGACTCCACATGTACGGAAATGGATAAGAGCCATTAGTAAAATCACCGTTTACATAATATTTTCTGGTCGCAGGTCTCTAAATAATGGTCTCTGGTGGTAAACATGTTAATATTCAGGAAGTAAATAATGAAACCTTCAAAAAATCATTCAGGTTTCCGGATTTTAAGTACATTTTCAACAACCCCTCAAATTATCTTTTAAGGGGACAAGAAATCGATCACTGCACCTCACTATCACTAGGTGTAAAATGTTTCACCCAATAATACGCCAGCTGGCGCTCCTATTTTGACGCCGCCGATCACACCGGTAGAATGCGCGGCTAATGTGTTTCTCCCATTGTTTTCGAGCCCTCCGGCGTTTTCGAGGAGATCTGAGCGGTCGGTCGAGCGGAGCCTGTAGGCGGGATCCTCATCTCGAATTGACAAATTGTAGTTTACCGAAGGAAACATAACAGAAAGGAATCAACCACGTGTTGTGCATTACTCCTAGGCTTGTCATCGCCTCCAAAATGTATGCCTTCGGATACCCGGCCTAAGTGGAACTTGGGTTTCGAAAAAAGGCGTCCCATTCAAGAAAGAACCCCGTCTTTTCAATCTCGTTTAGATATGTACCCCAAGTCTGAGTCCTCCGTTCATCGGAAAGTCTTTAACACGTCGAAATCCTCGAGGTCCCTCGAATTATCTTAGATCTCATCTGCATATTGTACACTTCTTTTTGTACCGAGATAAAACCGTTTCCTAACGCACTTACGCTTTCAAGATTTATCAGTCGTTCTTTCCAAATGCGCCTATATCTTTGTTCATTTATCACGCGCCACTCCAGTACGAATCAAAGTTCCGTTTGGAGACAAGATTCCCTCCATTTTCGATCAAACGTTCGTCAGGCACAAAATCCGCGCTCAATCGAGGGATGAAAAATGGGAAAAAATTTTTACCATCGAGTGGAAAAAAGTGTCGCCTGGCTTCGTGGCTGAGAAAAAAGTTGCTATTAATAGGAGAAGCATTAAAACTAACGATGACTATAACGATTACAAGTTTTTTTAACTTGCTATTCGGATCGCTACTATTCGAGTTAGTTGCAGAGCTCCCGTCAAGTGCAGACTGGCTTTCGTTCGATGTTAATATAAATCGTGACGTGTCGCCACTAATCGTAATGCCTTTTGTGCCACTTTTCTTGAAACAGCTCCCTGATGAGGAACGTAGTGCTAAATAAAGGCGAGAAATCGATAAAAATATTACGCACTAACATTTTCAGCAGGATGACAATTTCGATCGCCGTTTTCTCGCCTATAGTTGAGGTATCGAAGATGCCTAACAATAAATTGGCCGAGATTTCAAATAAAATAGTCAACTATAGTAATAAATCCTTCGGGGGAACTATTTCGAACCTGAAATCCGCCAACACGCGTCGAAATTAGTCAGCCGCAGAATCGAGCCGTTTCGCAACATTGGGTTGCATAAGTTGTCGCTATTCTCCAACTCACAATATTCCATTCTCGGTGTCGCGCCAATATAATATATCACCTCTATCAATCCAATAGCGTTGACACGGTTTTGAAAAAGGACAAAACGGTCGAAAAAAAACCGGGGAACGTCATGTGCAGCAAATGCACGAAACGAATCGGCCCCTTCGGATCGAATGGCATTCCTCAAAAATCTATCAGGACCGGCCGGTGGAAAAGAAAACGTGTGAACGGTTGAATCAATGCTCAGATGATGAAGAAGGTGCGAACCAAAGAATCTGCCGTCCGATCGAATCTTTCAGTGTACCCGTTAACTTCTGGATCATCGGAGGCGACATGGGCGATCTGCGAGGGCGGCCATTGGGCCCGACTTTTTTCCTCCTTCATTTCTCGAAGCTGACGAAGATGGGATCGAAAAGGCTATCCATGAGCGTGGAAATCACCATTGAAATATGGAAGACTGAAAAATGTCCGCGGGGCCCGAAGGGGAAGAATGGCACCGCGAGACCGTCTAGTTAGCTCTTTTCGGAGAACCTGAAGAAAAATCCTGGCGGAGGATGGCGAGAAAAAATTAGGCATCCCCGGGCCGAGGAAAGTCGACCGAAAATAGATCGGCGTGGGAGATTCGTGGGAAATTCCAGCCTTCGACAGATCATCCGTGTCAATATTCAATTCATCCTTGGCTCTTGATGGACGACTTTTTCTCACCATTTTTACAACTCTGGCCAGATAATGTGCCATATGGTAACCCGGAAACGGTTACACGGTTTTCGACGATTTCAACGCTCTTCTTCTTTGACACGATGCCAAAAATTGCCAAGTCCATTCATGCTTATTTTTTCAATCTTCAGTATTGTCGAGTACTTGTTACACTCGTGAAAAAAAGGCTGAAACATTGTTGGACAAGAAAACCAGAGTTTATTTGTAAGGAAGATGTGCTTTTTACTGGATGCATTGTTCGCCGTTAGGGATTCATGAAAATTTTGGGTTATTCATCGCATGACATCATAAATCCATCACCCCGAATTGACTGACTTTTGGCAACAGATATACCTCATCCTCATTTTACTTAATATCCTTCAAGCGTCTTCAGGATGGTTTATTTCGAGACCGTAATATTCCAGCGAGCCAGAGATGAGCTTTAGTTGTGATTGCCTACGTAGCCAGAAGGCGCCGTGACTGGTTCAACATTCTCGTTTATAGTTGGAGGTGGAAGAACCAGGAGGAGATCCGACAGACGGACCAGACTGCACGGCCCCTACCCAGCAGGGGACTTCACATCCTTCTGGTTCCAGTCGGGATAGGTCTCCTTCTGAGTCGCCTTTTTGTGTCCACCATCGTCAAGTGCGGCTAAAGCGAGAAACTGGTGGTTCAGTGATTTGAAGATGTCCGAAGATTACCACCAGCTGACAATTTTTGAGTGGGGTTGAAATCAATAAGATTTACATCGTTGCCAACGTTTCGGTGAACATATCACTTTCCTCAGTGTCCATTATCATGGTTAGCACATAACACATAATGAAATAACGTTGTTCTTCAGCAGCAGTAATCGGCAAGATGTTGAACAATTACTGGAGAAACAACTTACTCAGAAAACAGGCTCAATAGCAATACAAACGAAAAATCTCCACCGGTCATTCAAAATTGAAACCTGATTTTTCAGAATGGATACTTCTATAATCAACAATATTATAATAAAACTCTAATTCAACAATAATTTGAAAATAGGTATGTGCTTACCTAATAATATTGAAATAACTTGCATGCACGGAATTTTTCAACCAAACAACACAGAGAAACTATCGCAGAATCACAGGAACAGATAAGGAGGAGCATAGAGTATATTATTTGGAGAGAAGTCGTCTACCTTATCATCTTCTTCCTTTTTAGCTGTCTTATTGGTCTTTCCCGTCATCTACCTCAGATATCAGACGATTGCTCCCCCTCTCCTTCTTTTTCCCTGACGATTGCTCCTCATAAAACGTCTCTGTGTTCCTCATTATCAGTTCCGATGATTCTGTGATAGTTTCTCCATGTTGTTTGTTTGGGCGAAAAATTCTGCGCGTGAATGTCATTTCAATATTATTCGGTAGGTAGGTACCTATTTTTGAATTATTGTTGAGTTTAGTAGAGTTTTATTATAATGTTGCTGATTATGAAAATATTCATTCGGGAATTAAGTCACTATCCGATTGCTGGTGGAGGGGGGTATGCACTGCTATGATCGGTCAAGGTGCCGTCGGCGTAGAACCCGATACATTTTATTGACGTTTCCAAGCCACGTTCCCATGTTCATCCGACAGCCAGCAATACTGTGCGGCCGACTTAACATCGAAAATCAAAAGGCGAATTGTCGTACGCCGATCGTTACACCTGAAACCGGCGGCATTCTGGCCCCAACACAATCTCGAAACCGAAGGATCCACAGTCTCAACAAGGGGCCCATGGGTCCTCTCCCCAGTTTTTCTTCACGCTGTCCTGCCCAGAGCCAGACTGTGCGTTAATGGCATTCCTCGCACTTCTTGAATAAACACACCGACCAACGGCCCGACGCTTCCGACAAAGTTTTGAACCTTTTTATTGGAACATTTCATGAGTCGAATTCGAGCAAAGCGAAAGAAGAGTTTCGCGGAGAAATCCCAAGGTGTTGAGCTGCTCACCAATTACGATACTAAAGACGGGCGAACAAAATCGCGGACTGGAATGTTCAGCATGCGAACGTGATTCGTATTTAAGAAGGAAAAAGTCAAGTTCTCATTAGCACATTAGGAACGGAGCCGGAGTAGTTCATGGTGGGGAGTTTTTCGTCTCCAGGTGTTGGGTGATAATTTTTACAATTTTTTCAGAGGGCACAATAAGCTGGTCTCGGAATATTTTGTTGCGCCTGCTCCAAAAATACGCATGGAAAACTAAAAAGTAAAAAACCGCAAATAAAAATATTATTCTGACGGCAATTTTTACCTACCGCCGGACAATTATTGAAAACTCACTCAACTCACAAACTCAGCTCACAAATCAACTCACTAATTCAACGCAAAAACTATACTCACAAATTCAACCCATTCACCCAACCCCCGTACTCAATATTCAAACTCAACCCTCAAACTCAACACACAGAATCGAATTTCAAACTTGACTCTCAAACGCAACTTTCAAAGTCAAATATCAAACTCAACTTTCAAACTCGACTCTCAAATTCAACCCACAAAGTCGACTTTCAAACTTGACTCTTAAAATCAACTCTCAAAGTGAAATATCAAACTCAACTTTCAAACTCGACTCTCAATTAAACCCGCAAAGTCGACTTTCAAACTTCAATTTCAAACTCGACTGTCAAACTGAACTCGCAAACTCAAATCACAAAATCAACTTTCAAACTCGACTCTCAAATTCAACCCACAAAGTCGACTTTCAAACTTAACTTTCGAACTGAACTGCCAAACCGAACTCGGAAACTCGACCCACAAAATCAACTTTCAAACTCAACCCATAAACTGAACTCGCAAACTCAACCCACAAAATCGACTTTCAAACTTGACTCTTAAACTCAACTCTCAAAGTCATATATCAAACTCAACTTTCAAACTCGACTCTCAATTAAACCCGCAAAGTCGACTTTCAAACTTCAATTTCAAACTCGACTGTCAAACTGAACTCGCAAACTCAACCCACAAAATCGACTTTCAAACTTGAGTCTTAAACTCAATACTCAAAGTCAAATATCAAACTCAACTTTCAAACTCGACTCTCAAACTCAACCCACAAAATCGACTTTCAAACTTGACTCTTAAGCTCAACTCTCAAAGTCAAATATCAAACTCAACATTCAAACTCGACTATCAATTAAACCCGCAAATTCGACTTCCAAACTTCAACTTCAAACTCGACTGTCAAAGTGAACTCGCAAACTCAACTTTCAAACTCAACCCATAAACTGAACTTTCAAACTCAACCCACAAAATCGACTTTTAAACTTGACTCTTAAACTCAACTCTCAAAGTCAAATATCAAACTCAACATTCAAACTCTACTCTCAATTAAACCCACAAAATCGACTTTCAAACTTTCAAACTCAACTCTCAAAGTCGACTCTCAAACTTCATTTTCAAACTCAACTCTCAAACTAAACTCACGAAGTCAACTGTCTAACTCAGTTTGAAACTCTACTAAAAAAACTAAAATCTCGAACTCAACTCGCAAACTCTTCTCACGTAGTCAACTATCAAACTCAACGTTCAATCTCAACTCACAAACTCAATCCGCAAGATCAACTTTCAAGCTCGAATCTCAAAGTCAACAACAAAAATCACTAAGTCAACTCTCAAACTGGACAGTAAACTCAACTCAAGTGAAGTTTTATTGTCGACTTTGTGGGTTGAGTTTGAGATTTCAGTTAGACAGTTGAGTTTGAAAGTGAAGTTTGAAAGTCGACTTTTCGGGTTGAATCGAGAGTCGAGTTTGAAAGTTAAGTTTGATGTTTGACTTTGAGAGTTGAGTTTGAGAGTCAAGTTTGAAAGTAGATTTTGTGGGTTGAGTTTGCGAGTTCGGTTTGACAGTTGAGTTTGAGAGATCAGTTTATGGGTTGAGTTTGTGAGTTTGAAAGTGAAGTTTGAAAGTCAACTTTGAGGGTTGAGTTTGATAGTCGATTTGGTGAGTTGAGTGTGAGAGATCAGTTTATGGGTTGAGTTCGAAAGTTGAATTTGTGGTTTGAGTTTGAGAGCTAGGTTTTACGGTCATGTTTGAGAGCTGAGTTTGTGGGTTGAGTTTGAGAGTGGAGTTTCAAGGTTGAGTTAGACATTTCAGTTTGAGAGTGGAGTTAGAGAGTAAAGTTTGAAAGTTGACTTTGTGGGTTGAGTTTGAAAGTTGAGTTTGATATTTGACTTCGAGAGTTGGATTTGACAGTCAAGTTTGAAAGTCGATTTTTTGAGTTGAGTTAGACATTTCAGTTTGAGAGTGGAGTTGATGGGTTGAGTTTGTGAGTTGAGTTTGAGAGTGGAGTTAGTGGATTAATATTTTGAGGTTTGTTCGAAAGTTGATTTTGTGAGTTTAGATTTTCAATTGAGTCTGTCAGTTGAGTGGCTACTAGGCGTGAGAGTCAGTTTGCGAAGTTAGCTTGAGAGTTGAGTTTGAGTTTCGTAACAAAACTTTTATTGAATTTGAGAGGAAATTTCCTCAAGTTGGAGTTGAGGCTGGAATGAAAAATAAAAACTCTTCATCTCCCGTATGGAACTGTAGCTTATTTCTAATGAAGCATCAAGACGACGTACAGTCGTTGAAAGGTCGGATAAAAGTTGAAGACTGATGCGATGATTACAGGAACAAAACTTGTGATCAACCCTTTTCTGATCGGTTAAGCTGAAGTCACGGGGACCTCGGATGGCTTTTGTTGGGCTGGGAAACGTTGAAAAGGAGACACCTGCACGACTTGGCTTTAATCACTTCACCTCCTTCTCGCCGTGTTCTTCGTCTTTCTTTTCGAGTTCCTCTTTCTCAATTAGGAATTATTTGAGCATTCGAAGCCGGAGGTGTCTTTCTTTTTCGTCTTCCTCTATTTGCGTTGAGTCCAATCTTCCACGGGATTCCTCGTCCGAATGTGAGTTTTTCTCATAGTCCCGGGCTCATCTTCGAGGTTTCTCATCTCTTTTGACTGTTTGATGCTGAGTCAGCTGAGGCCGACGGTGAAAACCGTTTCCCATTGGTCCATTGTGTGGAGGCTCTTCCAGACTGCGCGGCGGCCGACTTCATTCCTGCGCCCGTCCCGCCCGATAGCGACATCATATTTTTCAACTTCTCATCGTCTCAAACTTGACTGGTGCGTTGCCGGTTTGCCACAATGCGACGGTATGCCGCGACACGGTTCTGGGCGGTGGAATATCCAATTTTCAGGGTGTTGTATGATTATGGAGTCACCGAGAGTTCGATTTCAGATATATCTGAAACGTATATATAAGTTTGAGAGTTGAGTTTGACAGTTGAGATAGAGAGTGAAGTTTGAAAGTCGATTTTCTGGGTTGAGTATGAGAGTTGAGTTTATGAGATGAGTTTGTAGGTTGAGCTTGGGAGTTAGGTTCCCATTTAAGTTTGAGAGTTGAGTTTCCCATTTGAGTTTGAGAGGTGAGTTTTTGGGTTGAGTGTAAGAGTTAAGTTTCACATTCAAGTTTGAGAGTTGAGTTTGTGGGTTGAGTTTAAGAGTGGTGTTTGTGGGTTAGTTTGACCGTCAAGTATGAGGTCGCTGTCGAGGGTGAACCATCCGACCAGTAAAGCAAGAGCTTCCAAAGGTAGAGATCCAAGAAAAAAAATTAGCGAAAATCAGTGAAAAGGATAATACAAGTACAAAACCAAAGGGAAAAACTTGAGTTTCGTTCTGTCGAAGGTGCCTTCTTCGAGAAATCCAATAACAGCAAGGCCTCCACCTGCACAATAGGCAAACTGGCCGAAGGACCATTGTCCACCATTGCATAGAACAAGGGGGGCCCAGTCGGATCCAAAAAGGCCCAGGTGGGTCCTTTTATAACGGACAGAAAGTTCCCTAAGGTGATTCGTATTTCTGGAGGCCCCCTGGGCCATCTCGGCTACAAAAGGCGTTAATGCTTTTGGGAAAAGGACGAGAATACCCCACCCTCATCAAAAATCGTCAATGTTTACCACCGGGAGAGCTCTTCCCATGAGTCTGTCTGAGTATGGTAACGTTGGGATGACACAAACACACTTCTATGCCTGAATGGGCATCTTCGCTCGTTCCTGCGAGGTTTTTGTTAATTAGCAGCGATTCATTGTGGCTAGGTAGAAAAGAGGACGAAAGGTGAGCCTTTAGACTCTAAGGACGTCCACTTCTTGCGACTCCGAGGCCGTAGAAAACATTTTGGACTTGTGATTCAGGTCTTCGATATTTCGCATTTTTGGGAAGAAAACACTCTGAAGTTAAAAATTGCCGGGTTGTTTTAGAGGCTGGCGAATTTTGAGTCGATTCTGGCAGAAAACACTGGTCGACCAATTTTCAAGCTAGCTGCCGTCGTAAGGAAGAAAGTCCTTTCTCCATTTTGATAGTTTTTGATAGTCCATTTTGATAGTTTTAATAGTTTCGATAGTCCCGCATCGATTTTCAGGCACTTCCGAAGGGTTTAGGACTTTCTAACCTAGCCCAATCGACTGATAATTGGAAACAGGCTTTAACTCAAAATTGGAGACAGGACGTTCTGTTTTAGGACGGCAGTATGCTTCAAGAACCTACTTGAGTTTTAGGACTCGGGCTCCTGATAAATGTTGAGTATTGATGGTTTTGTAGTATGTACCTAACTGTAGTGCATATGCAAGCTTAGAATGAGGACAAAAAGCAGTTAACTATCCAACAAACAATCGTCAAAAATCGAACAGCATTCATTTCCAAAAACCAGGTCGATTTGCACGTGCGTATTTCCACTGTTAAAAGATGAGCACCAGACGGTGAAAAAGGCTGTTTCTGTCTGATTCCTAAAGTCTGCAGGAAGCTAAAGCAGAAAGTTCAGCGGTTCTGCCACTGCACAGTCTGGCGATAAAATTCAAAACGGCCAAGCAGACCGTGCTGTTTGGGTTTCGGAGGTTTGCCACCGCTCTCAGGAAATTCCTCGACTTTCTTGAGGTTTTGGACTAAAACCGCGAAACGTTCGCAAGGCCAAATGGGACGAGACCGCCTTGAAGCATTCGAGTTTCTGCCCAATTGACGCCAAGGGCTCCGTATCTCAAGTCGGGGGACCGAAGAGAGTCTTCAGCCGTGAAGTGATCAATTCTCCGCTGATGAAGAGGTTTCCACTTTTTACGTGATAAAAAACGTCGGCAACGGACGGAAAATGTGGATTTGGCAGAATTTAAAACTCTCGCCCAGAAGATACGGTGAGAAATAAGTTTGGACATTTCTACCTTCTCAAGGCTCTCGAGGACTTGGACCAAAATAAAGGAACTGGATTGCTTTAAAGCGATTTTTCTCCTTAAATTTTCTTTGTCTTCAATTTTTTGAGTTACTTTTGTGTTGTAGTCCCACCGGTTATATTAACACTGCACCCAGAAGCCTTGCACATTTATCTACGCATACATTCGCTTATGGAAATCTTATTTTTCCTCTTCGAGCTGAACTAGGAAAAAACACAGACGACCTAACGAACCATAAATCGAGATATGAGGCAATTTGATAATTCATGCAGGAATGTACAAGTGGGAAGATCACCTAACCGTGTAACAAGTCGGGGGATGAATAATCAACACTGCCGGCCCAAGAAAAAAATATGTAGATTTTTCGAACCCCCGAGCTTTTTTCTTCTTCCCTTAACAAGATAAGAATTAATGTGTCCCAATGAACTCTATGCTCTTCTGGGTCCACACAAAACGAGCCAAGGGTTGCCCATCAAGGCAGTGTATGCAAATTAGTTGAAAAAAAGGCACCCAACGCTTAACATTATTAATTGATCTCTGCGCAAAGGTATAATGTATGTCCCACTAATTGCGTGACAGCCCAGGGGGGTTCTGGAGTCATGAAGGGCTGAAATGGATCCATTGACGTTGAAAAAACGTTGTAAAAAACATAAAAAAAGTCGTGTTTAGGGGTAGGCTCTTATGCAGATTTATCATTTATTATTAAAATATTATCGGGGCATATAATTGTGGCATGCATTACTGACTGAATTAAACGAAATTGGAATGTACCTACCTCAACATAGAAAGATGAATCACGATAGTCAATCAAGAGTCACCGACTTTCAAATTCAAAAACTGGTTTTAGGATGGAACTCGCTAAAACGCCCAACCCAGGCTTCCTCATTACAACTTATGATCTCTCCCCCGGCCCGCCTCGCCAATTAACAAAGTTGTAAATGAACGTGTTTACCAGCGACTACAGAGGGGCCGAAAAGGTTTCTTTAATTGAAACTAAGGCGCTAATAACTTGACGCCATAAAACGCAAAAGAAAGGAAATCTTTTCGAGTCGTTGGAAGACAATTAAGCTTTCAAAAACCAAATTTCATTAGCGTACGGGCACAACGCGGAAAAATGATATAAAATATACATACCAACCTACCATCATTCTATGGGCTTGGAAAAATGATATCTATCTACATGGGGATCGTGGAAAATCATTTACAATTTTTTTGCATAATTTATTTGGTATGAATAAGAACAAAACAAGATCTCCTGCAAACTTGAAAACTCGGATTCCTCTGCGTATCAAGAATGGGAGAAGAAAAAATTTTCCGAATGCCGACTTTTTAGATTTGTACAGCAAGAAAAAGAGCCCCACAAAAGAGAAGGTAGACTCGAAATGAATGGTCGAGCCCTTCAAGAAGACCGCGCTTTTCTACTGTCTCAGTTCGAGTGAATTTGAAATTCAGATGGATTTCGGTTTTTAATGAGGCGGGGGGGTTGAATCAAGTGGCGAGCCAGGTAGGATATTTATTTGAATTACAAATAACACCCTCTTCCCCGCTGCATTGTGAGGAATTGAAAGATTTTTCTCTCTCCCGATTATATTAATTCACATATTTGCGGAGTCGAGCTCTGGAAAAACAGATGGGACTCGTAAGGATGAAGAAAATTCAAAATCGGAGAGATCTCTCTTTGGTACCGATATTCAACTCATAAAACTAGCCAACCTCAAAAGTAAAACAATGACCTTTTTTGACAAGTCGTATCTCATAAGCTATTTGAGTTGAAAAGCCGCGGTTGCGCTTAAATTTTCAAAAATTTACTCATCTTTAACATTGCTTATCACATGTTTTCTTTAAATACAAATGGTTTGGGAGATATAAGCCATTGAGTGAAAAAGTTCCTACTAGCCAATCTGAGTAACTTCCTTTTGAAGCTGGTTAAAAAGTCCGTTAATTAAAAAGGTTTACAGCGATTTTTGGTGTTACGCCGCTCGACTTTGAGAGAACAAAATTCTGTTTCAGCACACAAAAAAAAAAATCAAAAACCCTCGGGTCTTTGCGCCCTCAAATTACGCATTGTCCCGCGCGCGGTCCTCCGTACCGCAACACGTGTATCACGTTTCCACATTAATTACTTGAAGAAATTTCTTGCTACTTTTTTACTTGATAAACATGAAAAAGAGAAAATTGTTAAAAATGTTCGGGGGGGGGGGAATTCAGCTAATTGTTTACCCCATCGAAACGACGGAGATGAACCTAAAGAACATTGCAGCACAAAAAGAAGCTGTTAGGATAATATTCGAAGTCTTGCGGTTTATGAGAAACAAAACATATGGCATCCCAGCAAATATTCAAGGATTGAGAAACTCCTCGGTAATCAAATAGGTACGCCTCCATGGACGGATATATTTTTAATTTTGTTCCTCTTTGCTTCGATGAGTCTCAGAAAGAATGCGACTGGTTATAAATTATGGCATCCAGCCGGGAAAAGAGTCGTCCTCGTCGACGAGAGATCGGCGGTGCAATCGGAGCAAAAATGCGTCCACTCTTGGACATCTTGTACGTTTCGGGTCGTTCCAGGTTCATTCTGGAAAAGGAAGAGGGAGGGAAGAAAATAAAAGGAGGGAGGGAACCGAGGATCGGAACCGACGGGGGAGGGCCTGCGACTCAGAAGAACAGCAATCCATCAACGTGTGGTAACCCCCTCAGATGTCAATCTAGGACGAAGGCCAAGAAGTCCTTAAGGCATCATTGATGCCTTCAGCCTCTGCAGGGGATGAAGTGGAGGGGGTGCTGGGCTAGGCCCTTATAAAGGAAACAATGCCCCTCGCCGTATGTAAACGAACCCTCAAATTAATGTCCCGCATTTGTGATTCCCCTCGGTCGTCCGCGGAGTGTTAAGGCACGCCGGTTCCTCCTGGAGCTTCTGCAAGTCGGTGGAGTTTTTCGGCATTTGACTTACAAATCTTCGGACGTCCGTCACAGCAGGTTCCCCCAGGTCGAGATCTTCCAGCAGGTCTCATTAGGTGTAGAATCGGTCGTGGTCGAAGACTCGGTACGTCAGTCTTCGTCCCGCGTGCTTTTCTTTCGAGTTTCCATCCAATCCCGGCTTCGTTTTCTAAGTTCGAATGAAACCGCAAAGGGTTAGTTCTCCAGAGCTCCAGACTGAATATATATTCTTCCATTGAAGACGCATCAAATAGTCCATTTGTTTGCCCGGTAATGCGCCTGCGACGTGAATCAACTTGAATGGAAAACGACTCGGACCTGTCAAGGTCTTCAAGCGACTCGTCTCGCCAGCCGGGCGGATCTCATTACCCGAAGACGTTCTGTTTCTGATTTCTTCTCACTTCAACTTCAATTACCATCTTTCAAAATGGCAGAAATAGTGGAAACGCATTTCCGATCTAGCGTGACAATGGGACAGTCGGATTTATAGGTTAAACCGTCAGAGTGTAAACCTTTCAGGTTAGTTGGGGTGATACCTGTGACGTTATATCCTACATTCAATGCTAAATTGGAACTTGGCCGTGAGGATATAGTGAATAGAATGAGATCCAAGTACAACATATATTCAACTTCTAATAACATACTCAGAATCCTCCAAAAGGGAATTCCTAAATTGGCATCAACCAATCAAGAAAGAACTAGGTAGGTACCATTCCAGAATTTTGAAGAACAGCTGTTCTGAGGGACTGAGTAGGGGACCCATTTTTGACCATGATTTAGCGATTTGACTATTAATTGCTAAATCATGGTCAAAAAGGGTTGGGGAACCCTTGAGGAGTACCCTGAGGGCCCAGGGAGCACCCCTGAGTAGGAGTACTCAGTATCAAGGAATGGCAGTTTTTCTTTTCCCTTTAAACTTACCCCCAGTTTACTGTTTGGTTTACAAAAATTAAAAAATTTTTTAAGAAAGCTGATTTAGTTCTTCTCTCCTTAACTTTTCGATGAGACTATGTTTTCCCATGTTTTTGCCTTGAGAATTGGGTAGAATATCAAAATTTCACAATTCTGCACATTTTTGCCCTTTTTTGACGGTCCGTAGCTCTGAAACTATTGAGATTTCGAATAAAAGTCATGGATTCAATTTTGTTGGAAATAAGTTGTTCTAAAAATTGTTTCATAGCTTTAAAAGTCGAAAAACGCAATGGTAAGGCGCTACAGATGAAAAACAGATAAAAGTGCAGAAATAGCGAAGTTTTCTATGCTTGTGGAGGTAGCAAACCAAAAAAAAAACTTTTTTTCCTGGATTTTTTGTTTTTTCCACATATTGGTAGCAGAGATCAGGATAATGGTGGTGCCTGGAAGCCAGGAAGGCCGTTAACACATTAGATATTTACTGGTGTTCGCAAATAGGTGCAGACAATATCTTGCTATAAATTTCAATTCATTCTGCTTTTCACGATTTTGATTATATTCACGGAGCACTCAAATTTGGCATTGTTGATCCTACAATTTACTTTCTAGAACATACTTCTACCGTTAGACCCCCGAGCGACGAATTTCGGTCGCAGCTTTGAACTAAGGAAGAAGGTTATTTATTCAAGTTTAAAAGGCGATAAACAATTTCGACGAGCTCGGATGCCTCCTTTTTCAAGTCCATACCCCGCTAATTGATCGATGGTTCAATCTCGGCTCAATTAAAAGTTACCCGGAATATTAAAATACGCATAAATCCGTCAAGATGTTTGTACATGTCAATTAGAAGGGGATATTTCTATCGAGAAAATTTTTTCGATCATCCGAGGTTCAATCCCACCGAATTTTCATCATTTTTGATTAGCCAAGCGTGCGAATAATTGATGGTAATTTTGCTCATGGATATGTCACCATATGGCGTGAAAAGTTTGGAGAAATTCGACCCAAGAATAATTCAATTTGGTGGCGATGAGATGGCATTAACTGTACAGGAATATTAATCCTAAAAAACTATTTTTATGATTTGAAAACCATTTATTGAATCTCAAGTAAATATTGACTGAAGCAATTTTTTTACCATGTAGGGCGTAAAACCCAGCAATTAACTAGTTGCTATACGTGACATGTGCAAACATAGTCGAGCATCATTTTTACGGATACTTTTCTTTTTGTTACAGGTAAGTGATTCTCGGCTTCACAGTCGATCCTTAACTTTGGTAAGTTTTTTGTACAGAGGATTCAATTTGACAGAGTATTCATCTTGCTCAAATCGACGCAATAAGCGATTATCGAGTAGAGAAAATTGATTTTAGTCAAGTGCTGTGTTGGGGCAACATCTGCTCTAGTGTTCTCATCCAAATATTTGGCATAATCAGCTTCCGATTGCTGTTTTAATACAAAATAATTAACCGTTAATTTCTCCATAAGAAAACAATCTTATGGATATGTTCACTTTGGCGCACCTGCATCAATGTTTGTCATTATTAATCTATGGAACCTTGTTTCTTGGAGAAATTACCAATTAATGTGCATGTCGACATCACCAAAGAATCGGTCTGTCCAGACGGTCGGTATGATGGGGAGGGGAACGGTCTGACGTGTGATACGGGCTTATGACGTCTGATACGGGCTTAAGACGTCTGATACGGGCTTATGACTGCCTCTACTGCACGGGGCACCCCCGGACTACCCTCAGGCGTTCTTGCGCATAAAAAAACTCAACAAACCTCCACTTGCAAAGTGACCGACAAAATTTCACCCGGACTTGTTTCAATTTAAAACCAAAATTGCGATTCTCCTTTTGCCAATGAATTGCGTTCCTCCCGGTCGGTCGAGGCCGTTTCGAAAATTGATGAGACCCGTTCGAAGGCGTGGGAGTCGTAATTTACAAACTCCGAAATGAGCACACGCAGAGGCCACCAAATGGATACCAAACCGACTCCACAGACTGCAGGGCGGAGGTTGAGGTAAAATGAAGTTCATAAGGCACGAATCCCAGGTGTCTCTCGCCAAGGCCCCGCGAGCAATTAATGTATTCAAATGAAGTTTCTACAGCTAATTACTCGGCTCTCTTGGATGCCAAGAGGTCACAGGCGATGTTGGCCTTTTCGAAAGTGTTTACGACCCAAGATGTTGTGACTTGGGCCGATTGATTGTTAAATGAGAACGCTAATAACGCGAGAGGGAACTGGAAATTTAATTAGTCGTTGGCAAAGCGGTGGCGCGATTTTCAAAGGTCCTTTCCGCTTTTTTGATTTTGATTTTTCGCGATTACGGACAACACAGGTTGACAGAAAAATGTCATTTTCATGCCCCTCGCAAAAACCAACAATCTATAGTCTTTGGTAAAGTGCTGAATCCGAATCCGACCGAATGACGTCCGAATTTTTGAATTAGAAACTCAAATTGAGGGAATGGAAGTTGTCAGATCCACGAAAGTTTACGACGTTTACAGTTGAAGTTTTGGATTATTTTTTGGTTTTTGGATTACCAGGGCCAAAACTTTGAAAAGTTATAGCTCTTTTCATTTTCGAAAGTCTCGTAATAATCAATCTACAAGACCTCGATGGGAAAAAATATTTAATAGGCATGGTGTTTACGCAGCAAGAAAAAAAGTGGTGAAAAACGTGCCTTCTTTTTGGAAAAGGCTGTTTTTTACAGTTTTTTTTTTTTTTTTTTTTGAAAAATCACATACCTACCTAGGCATTTTTGGTTGATTAAGACCCCAAGTCATTAAAGGTCGGATTCGGATTCAGCACCCTGAAGAACGTAAGATTGATGTTTTTTTCGGATTTACGCGTCAATAAATTTTTTCCTGTAAACCTGGGTAATTTATATCCTACTTTTGCGAATAAGTACCTATTTCTTGGGAGGAAATTCCACTCGCAAGAACCTTATCTCCAACATTATTCGTGACAGAGTGAATTTATTTATTTTCAAATAAGCGACTGCAAGGTTTTGACGTCGTTCGAACCGAAGTAAACAAGCGTGGCAGAAGATGTTAATTGTTTAATTATGCAAACTAAGTTCCAGCGCTAAATGACTAGTCTCAGATGGCCTGGGAGGTTGCCAAGGTTGGATCATTCGTAAAACAGACGATTTAACGATTCGTTTCAACGATTGAACTTTTCCGCCATTGTAAGTTTAAAAGGAATTAGACAGAACACATAAAACTAAACATTTTATTGCCCGATTTCAATGTTAATTAGTGAGCCGAGTAATAAGGATAGACGCGAACCCGTATCTTTCAGTTCTGTAACTATTTGACGATCTTACTGCTGCGCACAAGTTATTAAATTGGCGAAAAACAACGAAAACCGTTGATTGGGATGGAAAAATTGGAAATCCAGGGGCGATAAAAATCTATACCCGCGTAATCGTGCAAGAAGTAAAATTTATTTTTAATACATTAAATTTCTTTTATTATAGGTGTATTGATAAAATTTAATTTTCTGACCCTTGTTGACACTTTTTTTAAATAAACTTTTTCATGCTGAATCGATTGAGATCATTGGAACATTCAAAAGTTATAGCCGTTTAGTGTTCGCTGTGTGAGGGATTCTCGGTTTTGTCAAATCAATGTACTTACCTAAAGTGCAGTGTTTCCGTAAAGATTTTTGTTGAAAAATGTGTTCTTGTTTAATGTGTCAAAAAAAATTTTAAAGGAATTCTTGGAATTTTATTTTGGGCACTAGTAAACGATTTTTCTAACATCCCCCCATAAACAGGATTTTTTCAATCTGGGGAAATTTTCAGCGGTGAATGGCAACACTGAGTACAATAACCTGCACGAGTCGGTAGGGCGATAGGTACGAGCAATATTAGTAAATAAAATAATGTAGCAGTGACTTTTCACATAATTGGAGGAGAATTCAGCCGATTGGCCACTGTATCAAGTAGGTACATAGGTAAATTGCAATTTTTCATCCACTGCCATGTAGATCATTCGAGATTTTCATTTCTCCACAATCAATAATTAGGTATTCTTAATTTTACCGATTTTGGTGAGTCAATTTCGGTGTGTAGCATCAGCCGGAAAGTTCATTTCAAATTCAAAGGCATACACGTCGGTAAACGGCGTCGCTAATCGGGTAATCGATGTAAATCCGTGTGGATTGTGAAGAGGAAAAGACACGAGTTCTCCTGGGAATGAACACCTATGAATGATTTGTATTTTGTACGACGCCCCTCCGCACTATTAAACTTCGCTTTTCGAAATGAGTGTACGCTTGTAATCGTCCGAAGATGAAGTTGGGCGCTTTTCAACTTACATTTTCGAACTTAATTGTTTTCCGTTGGGCCTTTGTTCTCGCCGAAGACAATGACTCGACGCGGAATACCTTCAGTGTGGGACGTCGGATGAGACGTCTCTTGAGCTACAATTTACAATCCAAAATGACGGACGTCGAGGGAACCGAGTAATTGAGGCGGGCGAATGAGATAATTCCGAAGGGAAATTAACGGCTCGATAAAACTGTGAGAAACGTTTGAACGATTTTTTCAATTTTTTTTTTTTTTTGGAAAATTGTCTGATTTCTTTACTTAGTTGAAGTCCCTGGAAATGGCGCTCATATTAAATAGTAGTTCCAGGACGAAATAATTTTGACAATATTGAAAACGCTAATTTTTCTGAAGTAGTAAATGAAAATTTATTATTTTTATACATCGTTTTATATTATTTTTTGGGCATGACCGGGCTTAAACCAGGAGTAACTATTTATTTTTTCTGTCAGTTCTCAAGGACTCATTGACGGTTATCGAAAATCGTCCATTTCGACATCGGGGATCGAAATCGAAGATCTCGCGAGGAAAATCCGATCCGTGCCTAATAAAAAAAGCGGGCGAAACGGTTTTTGGAAAATCGGAATTATGAACGTCGGTGGCTACCGGCGGGCAAGAACCACGGACTAAAGTGCAGCTCTTA
The DNA here is from genome assembly GCA_036186465.1 of Nesidiocoris tenuis. NCBI lineage: Eukaryota > Metazoa > Arthropoda > Insecta > Hemiptera > Miridae > Nesidiocoris > Nesidiocoris tenuis. The sequence continues at coordinate 5,346,093 of AP028923.1, forward strand.
TTACGTGGAAAGTCCGTCACGGACCGGGGATCAACATCATCGTCCACTTCTGTCATTTCGAGAAAATTGTCCCTTTTGAATTTATATCGGTTGGATCCGATCACGAAAAATGCCGCCTCGAAGGCCATCCCGCCTGTTGGGAAACAGATATAGAGAAAAAACCAGATAATGACTCGTGGAAAAAATGAGTAGGGAATTAACAAAATAAAAGAGAAAAAACCTTGGAAGGATTTACCATGATAATCGCGATTGGTCGCCACGGAGCGGAATAGGACGGAGTGGTGGACACCCCCTGCCTCTTTTCAATGGAGGTAATCCGTTTTTATTATGCAAGATAATTACCCATTATAATCCCGACCTGTTCAGAAGTGTGAACCTGAGGAAAAAACCCGCTCCCACCGTCCAACCTTTTGTGCTCCCTTTCCAAAAGAACCCGCTGCTGGATTTCCGAGCTGAATTCCACGATTAACCCGATAATCTTTTGTTATTAATTTTTTTGCAGCCCGACCATAATTAGGGATTAAAAGCGGGGCACCATGAAGGTCTTTCGAAAAACGTCGGATTTCGACTCGCCTCTTATCTACCTCATGTTCGGGTCAAAGAACGTGCTTTACTTGGAAAATAAAATTAGGGTTAAATCATTTTGGTAACGGTATAGGCATTAAATGACTCGAATTGCTATTTTCTAGGCTCTGAGAATTTTTTAACATTCCTACTCTACATGGCGTGTAAAACTATTGTCAACATAAGTCAGAAGGAAATTTAAAAAATAGGTTAAATAACGTAATAACCTGTACACAGGAATTTCGAGTATGATACCCACAGGGCACTAAGAATATATGCCCCAAAATATTGATTTTTTATTATTATCTATTGATCGATTTTGATATAATATTAATTTTGATATTTCGGTATTGAAAGAATCCAGTCATCAGGGCCTATCGATCGCATCAAGAATCATGATCCCGTTACTCATTTTTGAGACCAAAAACCGAGAAACATTCAGGAACCTTGGGTTCGAACACATCACATGCCAAACACTCTTGTTCGCAACTCAACTTAATCGAAGAAAAAAAGGGTCATTTTTGAATCAGAGAAATTCCCCAACTCACCAGGGCTTTTTTGACTCGAAAACCCGACGAGTTGTAGACAAGGTCAACGCAACGATTCCATCTTATCAACGAGTGTCTTCGAAAAAACTCATAAGGCAGTGAGGAGGGACCGAATTAAAAACGAAAAAAATAACTAACGAAAAAAAGGAGGAGAAAAAAAGAATCACTTCTCTCTGACACCGAGCACATCGGACCGCCCCATTAAACCCTGATTAGCATAAACGCTCTTTGCCCTAATCCCGGAATAAATTAACTCTCGTCCGAAAAGCAAAAAGCGTCGAGCCGTTTTGAAAAAGCCCTCGTACTTCATTAGTTAATTGCTCCGCCTCCTCAACCTCGAACTTGAGGTCTTATCTTTTCTTGTTCAACTCCTACATTTGCCCCGAAAGTTCTTCCAGAAACAAATTTGTTTATTGTCCCTGTCGTTTTTTACTATTATCTCCCCAGGATGTTAGCAAGGTTGATTTACTCTTGTCGGAGGAGAATTTACATCGCCTAAGTCGTTAGCCAGAGGCTGGCTCGAAATTCGTGTTTCCCCTTTCCCGATGCTTTCTTGTTCGCCATGTTCACAAATAATTTCGATGGAGCCCTCGGCCGTATAATCAAGGCTGTCAAACTTTGGAAATTTTCGGAAAATCATTCCGAATCCTGAAAATTTCAAACTAAAAACGGTATACAGGTACTGATACATTTTCTTGCAAACCAGATTTTGGTGAGAAATGTAAATAATACCTTTTTAGGTGCTGTAACACAGATATTGTTACAGGCATACCTACTTACATAGCGTGTCATGTTCCTCCAAGAATCCATCGCCTTTCAATCCAATAGCGTGATGCTCATTGTTCCCTTCCAGGTAATGCACACAACTGGCGACTTTAAATCAAACTGAATATTATGCGATTGTCTGAAGTGCCGACCTTGTGAACCCAACTCACGAAAGGCGTTAATAAGGCACCGGGGCCCAGCATGAGGTTATGTCGTTTTCGTGCGCCCGTTGAAAAACTAATACGATGAGAGAAGGCGAAGCAATTAGTCCGGGATAATTTCCTATTTACAGTCGGACACGCCATTTAGTACTTGGACGAAATGTAATCGCCGGTATTACAATATACGTGATACGCATGCGGCCGAGCAGGCAGCATAAATTGAGATCGAACACTTGACGTGGGGTGTTCAGCAATTGTTTCGATTCGAATTTTTCTAGGAGATCACTAGTTTGTTGTGAGTAGTGGCTTGTAAAAATCCCAATCTTTATAGTTAACTCATTATTATTGTTATCCAAATGTTGTCCAGGGGCATTGCAGTCAATGATTGTGTCATATTCAGCTGGATAGATGGACCAACTCTCTCAAGAGGGCCTTACGATCAAACATTCAATAGGTCACATATCACCCATATCATATCACCCGTCACATAGATGTGATATATCACCCATAACGTATCACCCTTAACATATCACCCATATCATATCACCCATATCATATCACCCATCACTTATCACCCATAACGTATCACCTATTACGTATCACCCATTACGTATCACCCATAACGTATCATTCATCACACATCACCCATCAAATATCACCCATTACGTATCATCCATAACATATCACCCATCACATATCATCCATCACATATTACCCATCACATATCACCCATCACATATCACCCATAACGTATCACCCATAACATATCACCCATAACATATCACCCATCACATATCACCCATCACATATCACCCATCACATATCACCCATAACGTATCACCCATCACGTATCACCCATTACGTATCATCCATAACATATCACCCATCACATATCACCCTTAACGTATCATTCATCACATATCACCCATAACGTATCACTCATCACATATCACCCATCACATGTCACCCATCACATATCACCCATCACGTATCACCCATAACGTATCATTCATCACATATCACCCATCAGATATCACCCATTACGTATCATCCATAACATATTACCCATCACATATCACCCATAACGTATCACTCATCACATATCACCCATAACATATCACCTATCACATATCACCCATCACATATCACCCATCACATATCACCCATCACATATTACCCATAACGTATCACCCATCACACATCACCCATCAAATATCACTCATTAGGCATCACCCATAACATATCACCTATTACAAATCACCCATCACATATCATCCATCACATATTACCCATCACATATCACCCATCACATATCACCCATAACGTATCACCTATCACATATCACCCATCACATATCACCCATCACATATCATCCATAACGTATCACCCATAACGTATCATTCATCACATATCACCCATCAGATATCACCCATTACGTATCATCCATAACATATCACCCATCACATATCACCCTTAACGTATCATTCATCACATATCACCCATAACGTATCACTCATCACATATCACCCATCACATATCACCCATCACGTATCACCCATAACGTATCATTCATCACATATCACCCATCAGATATCACCCATTACGTATCATCCATAACATATTACCCATCACATATCACCCATAACGTATCACTCATCACATATCACCCATAACATATCACCTATCACATATCACCCATCACATATCACCCATCACATATCACCCATCACATATCATCCATAACGTATCACCCATAACGTATCATTCATCACATATCACCCATCAGATATCACCCATTACGTATCATCCATAACATATCACCCATCACATATCACCCATAACGTATCATTCATCACATATCACACATCACGTATCACCCATCACATATCACCCATAACGTATCATTCATCACATATCACACATCACGTATCACTCATCACATATCACCCATCACATATCACCTATTACATATCACCCATCACATTTCACCCACCTCATATCACCCATCCCCTGTCACCCATCGCATATGCCATCCGAGTCATCAAATACTTTTGAAATAGTTAGTTGTTGAAATAGAGGGGAGTTGTGTTGAAACAGATACCTAAATAATTTGAAGCATATTAAAATTCTGCAGGCATTGGAAAAGTTCACATGTGCATTCGGTCGTTTACAGTCGAAATAAAAGTCTCATTTTTTATGCAACTACAGAAATTTGTTTGCATAAAATAGAGCTGTCCATTCCCCATTAACGATAAACCCCATGCTGGGCCGTCAGGCCTCATTATCGCATTTATTACCAGCAAGATACAATTTACGTTTCGCAGACTGTCGCCTAATTCAAAAAGCATTAATACCAGTTTCAATCTGTACCAAAACGGTATTTATGCTATAAGCGAGCGTACCAGGTACAAATTATGCAAATCGTGATTGAGACGTAGTGCGCCGGATAAAACGCGATCAAAACTGGCAGCTTTCAGGGCAAATTACCGGTCCGACTTGGCGCATGCGCAATCCCCGATGCAGTCGGCGCGAAAAGTGTTAGATCGGCTCTCAATTTCCGACAGCCACTTGACTCAATTCGGAACTGACCCCGCCTCGATTGACATCAATTTAACTATGCCGGGTGTCATAATGAGCGGTGCTGAGATTTCGAATCTCTGAGCCTGGACTACTGATGTGGAAGGCATTGAAGTTCGGCGTGACAACAGAAAATGTCAATTTTTCACTTCAAAAATTGCAGTAATGCCACCGTTTAGTTAGCCAAAAAAACCTTTTTCAGGTTTAGGGGAAAAATGTTTTGAGAAAAAATCAAAATCCCCACTGTATAAGCAAGTCAAAAAGGACTATGACTTATTCTCCAGGAGTATGTTTATGATATCCTAATTCCAGTATTCCTTGGATAAATCCAAAGGAGGCAATAATTTAAGAAGAGAAACCCTGAAAGATAGAATTTTTAGGGGAGTGCCAAAAAGCTAAATTTGAGGTTACAATCTTATCTTTAATTTGAGACTAAAAACTGTTTTCGAAATTTTTACCCACCAAAAACATGGTAGGTTTGCCCTAAATTGCCCATCCAGCGATTGCAACGTTTTAGCGCACTATTGGAGTGTTGATGACCATGGAAACGTGGTTTTGAACACCAATGAAATTTATTTGAGTTGCTTATTGAGTCATCTCGACCAATTAAAGCAATGATTTGTCTTGACCCCATGACCAGCAATCGGATAGTGTTTGGGCACCTTAAATTCGTCCACACACTATCCGATTGAGGGAGGAAGGTGGGAAGGTAGCTTGGAAACGCCAATAAAATTCATTGGGTTCCACGCCGACGCCACCTCGGCCAATCACAGCGATGCGATTTCTTACCCCTTTACCAGCAATCGGACTGTGTATGGCCGACTTTTGGGACAACTCGGACATGATGAAGCGATTCATCTTCCTCGGTTCGTTTTGGCGCACTTCAGCCCAATTTTTTCAAAGTTCTCGCTGTTGCCTCACAGTCGCCCAGCAGCCCTTCGAGGAGTCACTCGGACTTCGTAGCATGACGTCACTCACCCAACAAACATCACAAATGCGTCAAAGCAAGATCCAGCGACAAAGCGGCCGATTTTCAACAAGATTTCTGAACACTGCTGGGCCGAAACAATGAATTTTCTTCATATTTCCTTTCTACGCCCGGTGTAAAGAGCAGTGCACGGTAATCAAGGCACGGCCAGTTTCCAAAGATCCGAAAATGGGAAAACGCCCGGGCGGCCATCTTGTGACGCAACCGGCTTCTCATCTACTCTGTGTTCCCTACCGAACACCGCGTGGAATGGCAGATTGGAGACGCTCGTTTCCCAGATAATCAGCTTCTCCATCGCCACTACTTTTTCACCTATCTCTCTGGCCGGCTATATCTGTCTCTTCCGATCTCTCTCTCGCCCTCGTGCATTTTCAGCGTTTCCACATCTTTTCACCTTCTGAAAACCTTCGAAGTATTTCCCAACGAGGTACGCCCCTCGGGTGTACAATGTTTTTCAACTCTCGACTTAACGCCTCGTAATGGGTGTCCGAAAACTGCCCGACGGATCCCCTTATTGTTCGTTACTAACTATATTATCGAAAATTCACGTCACGGCGAGTATCTGGCGTTACATTGTCTCTAAGTGCGGCTCTTGTTAAAATCGGACCAAGGATACAAAAAGGGTGTCCTCGGGCCGAGAAGTATTTTTTAAGGCATTATTCGGCAGTAAAATGGGACCTAATAAAACCAAACCGCTTGAAATCGATTTCGACCCAACTTCAACAGGATTTTTAAATGAATTGAAAATCTGGCACAAAAACTCGACTCGAACCCGGCATCTCCGAAATTCTAGTCCGACGCCTTAACGCCTTAACACAAGACCATAAGACTCGTAAATACGCCGTTCACCAACCGTCCTAGTGGTTGAGGCGTTAAACTAGAATGCCTGGAGATGTTGGGTTCGATTCCCGTCTTGAGCGGAGTGCCGGATTTCCAACTTAATTTTCAATTAATTTAATACAACTCGGGGATTATGTACCCATAGAACCAACAATTAAATGATCACTGATATTTTTACTGCGACAGTATTTGAGTAGTACAACGATTTTCTCGCTATTAAGCTGCCCAAAAACTGCCAAAAAATTTTTGATCGTAATTTTAAAATTTTTCTAGATGATCATAAAAAGGATTTTTGGTATTTCTGATACATCTTTGTAAATGAAAATTGATTAAATTAAAATTATTATTAAAAATTAATACGACCTCTTTGTAGAACAATTGTCTCCAGATCTAAGTTTTGGTAATTTCAATTGAAACAATTCGGGAATTTCGGCTTGAAAACACTATTATTTTGGACGTTCAAGTGGTGAAAAATGTTAAGCAGACTTCAAGGAATGCAACGAGCCCCCAAACATGCAATCTCGATAAGGGAAACCCTCAAAAAATTGCCGAAAACTAAAAAACAAGAGAAAATTGCGATTAAATTTTTCTGCCGCCCGGCCACTAAAAAATGTAGGTTGGAAAATTCGCAGGAAAATGCCTCTCCTACCGTGAACGAAAACGGGAAAATATTTGGAAAATTCCAAAGAGATTTCTTCTCTTCCAAAATCGTAATTTTTATGTTTTCACCCAAACGAAAATTCTGAAGTGCTTGACCATCGTGGTTGGACTATGAAAACTCGTGATTTTATTTTAAAAGCAGTTAGGTACCTCAAATTTTTTTCCATTTTATACCAAATTAGCAGTCCTTTAAAGAAAACTGCCATAATTATAAATAAGCTAAGTCGGCAGGGTATTAAAAGTTGGCAGCTCGGAGTCGGAATCGCATCCCGAATGCATCAGATAATTACGCCGATCGACTCCCGTTTTCTGCATCTTATTTCGCAGATAAAATCGAAAAATTGTGAATAATCTCGCAGTGATGTATCCTCGTTCGGATTCTTCTCTAATTAGATAGAAAAAAGCGGTTCTTCAGTTTAGGTCGAACCGTTCGGAGTCGTGAGCCCTCGCGGCTAATTACGTAATGAGATACTTTCAAAAACTACCCCCCTCCCACCCCTTCTCCTGGCGTTAAATATCCAGCCGAGTGTGTACGTATGAGTAGGTAGAAAAAACCGAGGTGGGTACACTGACAGCCTGGGGGTGTCACGGAGTGCCCTCTTCTGGTAGCTTCGATCGCACTGCCGGTGTACCATTTCCTGATTTCGGTCTCAGAGCCAACAACAAATTAGGTATCGGGAATGAATACGAAAAGATCGGCGGGGGAAAGCGCTTATCCACGAGATAATTGCAGCCTGTGCTGCGATTCGTAAAACGAAACCCCTCGGGGGAGAATCCGGCGCATTTTATTACGCCAGTTCCCACAATTTTGAGTCCTGAAATTCCAAGTGAGAGGAACGTGATATGGGTACCTGAACTGAACCAGTACTCACAATACTTCCGTATTTTCCAGGCGGAGAAAAACGGAAATAATGCCCGGGTCGCTTATAGTCAACTCCATGCTGAAAATATTTGATATGAGATGTAAAAAGTAGGGATGAGCATCGATTGGAAACTATCGATAGTCACCATCGAATAATCTATCAAAGGAAACCATCGATTGTTAAAAAATATTGGTACAAAACTATCGATAGTATCGATACTTCTTTGTTCAAGTGAAGAACTTTTAAAATTGAATAGATGCCTAGGATAATTCAAGTATCTATCTTTGCAATTTGCATGATACAAATTTCAGTGAAACCACTGGTTAGTTTAGTCAATCAAAATCAACCAAAAATGAACAAAAAATGCAATGACGAATTTTCCATTTAAAAATAGGCTCAAACGTGGGATTCTGATTCAACTCAATATCGAAATACCTTACTTTTGTCGTGTATTATATTTGTGTATGTTTCTTCCAAAACAGTTACACTTCACAGCACAAATAGAGTCAACCGTCAACCGAACAATTGAATTATTTATATTGATACCGAGTGATAAGGATAAAGAGAAGATTCGATACTATCACATTGAAGTAATCGATAGTGTTGAAACATCGGTTCTAAACCATCGATGGTAAAAACATCGATAGTATCGACCATCGATGCTCATCCATAGTAAAAAGGCATTGATTTTTCGTCGCTTCTCAGAATGGGCGATTGATGGAGATGGAGCATTGGGAAAAGTTTCTCGTAAACTCGCCATGAGATTTTCCCCGAATTTTCGAAAAACACTTTTGCTCATCTTCAGCCCCAAACGTCAACATTTCAGCGGTCCAAGACTCGTTTTCTGAAGACCAACTTATGACATTCCAAAAACAACTTTTCTGGCCTTTTAAATTTCAACAAAAAATTCATGAGCAGCCTTTAATTTTTTCAGGACTTTTACTTGTTTGGATTCCCAGGGAAAAACTGTATTCATGTCACTAAAAAATTCATGTATTATCATAATATGATATATTATATTTGTTAATGGAAAAGGGACTTGGCTCATTGCAACAATCTATTGAATCACGGATTAGACAACATTGAAAAATTCCTATTCCACTTTCTCGATAACCTGCTACAAATCCAATCCCAAGTACGACATGAGCATAACAAATACTTGGAAACTATTCCTCGAATAGCGCAGGCGCAAGTCCAATGTTCGAGTCAAATCTGAGCCCGTCAAGCGATCGCCTGTCTCTCGACTTCTCGCGATTTGACCCCTTTTGACCAAATAGGAACCAATTCGAATTTGTATTCAGCTCAGGCGTTAGAAATCAACTCAATCCCTTTCCGAGTGATCTGGCATATCTGCTCTCGGAGATCTGGGCTTAAGCTAAATGTCCATGTAGGACGTCCTGTTCAGATCACTTGTCACCTGATTTCACCCGTTGCTAATTCTCGTTGCATGATTACGAGGTGCAAAGTTGTAGGAGAAATTGTAGTTTTTTGCTCGGGTCGGTAAAAAACCGCTCTGTATTGACAGTTACTCGGTCAAAGCAGTCTCATTCGTTTTCAAGCGGTTTAGGTGAAGTATTTTTAAACATTTTTGAGAGGATTGTTTCAAGAAATTTTCCTTATTGCTGAGCATTTTTAGCAAAATTTTAGCAATCGTATTTTCTAGAAATTCTGGCAAAAAATATTGCCATGCTTTCCTATAATATACCTAGGTCAAAAATAATATGGTCAAAAATTCTTGAAAGCATATAGGTATTATATGCTTTCAAGAATTTTTGACTTGGAATACATTTTTATGAATTTTCGCCATAGAATACATAGGTATTTTATCACATTTTGGGAAAAAAGTATTTTTAAGAATTTTCAAGAGAACCTTTTTCAAGAACTTTGTTCTTATTGCAAAGGATTTTTAGGTAAAGATATATTTTCCAGAAATTCTGGCAAGAAATATTGCCATCCTTTCCAATAGATGCTTTCAAGAATTTTCGACTTGAAATATATTTTTATGAATTTTCGGCAAATAACACATTGTATGACATTTTGGAAAAAAAAGTATTTTCATGATTTTTCGACAGAATTTTTTCGAGAGATATTTTCTTGAGAATTTCAGGCCAAAAATATTTTACTGAGAATTTCAAGTTTTTTGAATGGTCATTTAAATTCTCTACGAAAATTTCAATGGAATACAAGAACAATATTTTTGAGGATTATTGACCATTTCTTGAAATATTGTCCAAAGTATTTTACTGTCGAAAAATATATTTTCGAAAAATTCACATACCTTTCGAAATCCTCTAGTACCAACAGTATAGGACAGATTCAATAGTGATTGAAACGAAAAAGAAACAGTCTGAATACAGTCGGATCTGGTCTGTGAGTCATCCGTAGGCGCCGCCGCTGCTGACCGGACACTAACGCCTCTGGAACGGGGTCACACTCGAATTGGTCTTCAAACGTGCTAATTTCCTTCTGTTTTTTTTTCAAGCTGGACGTGCCAAAAAAAGTCTAACATTATTGATAAAAACCCAAAAAAAGGTTTAGTGGCCCGAATTTCGCTCGAAATATGGAATACTTGGATTTTTTGACGGTTCAGTCGAAACCCAAATTAGAGGTATTGCAAATTTTATCGAAACTCTGCCTCACCTCCAAAAAAAGTTTCTTTTAAACCAGTGTACCACATTTGCTGGATCAGGCTAAGAAATTCTCAAGACTAATGTTAACAAATTAACCCTTCGAATCGCACAAAACGAGTTTTAACCAGCCCTCTTACCTACTCGAGTTTTGATGTAACAATTCGTGTTTTACGACGAAACTACAAAAACCGTTCCAACTAGTTCTGAAGGATGTCACAAGATTTCAGGCACAAAAAATCTCGAAGCAGAGAAGTCGAACGGTAGACCCCCGAAGAAGCCTAGGTTTTAATTCTACGTCTCTAATTGTCCGTAAAAAATGAAAAAACGTTACTTTCCTCCCGGACGATGAAATGGCTCGGTGATCCGCTTTTATCTATCAGTGTTGCACCGTCATCCGACAGGCGACTCCTTCACTTTTCGACGGAAATTTTATCCGATTGAATGTTGACGGTATTTCCTTTATTATAGCTTTTCTATGTCAAATAGGAAATTTTCCGAACTAAATTGAGAATTTTGCCAATTTGAGTTTTCCGAAAAATATTGAAAATTGTCATAACCAAATTGAGAATTTTCAAGCCTGATTGATCAAGAGAATTCACAATTCGACTTGAAAATGACATAACTTATACCTTGATTAGGTTTTCAATATTTAAAATTATCTAAGGAATATTTCTCTTCATTGAAATGACGTAGGCCAGTTTTTTTTAGAGCTATCGGGGGTTATTTTGTAGGTTTATGCTTACAGCTTTTGATCCTCGATGCATAGAACGCCTTTCAAGATTAAACCTGTTCAGTAAAGAACAAAAGATCTTATTTCGGTATCGCATTTTCGCCCTGAAACTACCAGTCAACAACCCTAATCCTAATCCAGACAAGCTACCCAGACCACGATGTGGCGTTGTGGTATACATATAAAAAAGCCCACAATACCGTCGCGTCTTATCAGAAAAGGGCATTTTCTCCCTATTTCCACCCCCGGCCGAAGGGCGGTTTCTCAACTTTAAGGGTAAAATGTTTCTGTGCGAAGATGTGCCGTGTAGTTACTCTGAGAACATCCCCTCGCATATTTTGCATTCTGATAAAGTTAGGGAAATTTCGGAGGGAAAACTGGCGAGGCCGAGGGAATCATCTATACATCTTTAATCTGAAGATGTATATAGGTGCACGGAAAAGGTAGAAAAGTACAGGAAGGAGAGGGGCCCCTTCGTTTTTATGCAGGTTCGTTTCCCTTGACAGGAAATTACGTTTGTTGGCGGCGAAGGAAGTAAAAATTGGCGTATTTTTTACTTTCATTTTTGTTATTGAAAACCTCTCTTTGGCAACTCACTAAGCTCGTCATGTTACATGACTCATGCATCGCATTGACGGTAGAACAAATTTTGTCCATTATTTTACAAACAATATTGTAGGCCTAATGCGTTGGCAGAAAATTTGGAAATGTAACCCTCCCTCAATTTTTCTACGGAGGAAAAATAAAATACCGACGTTCCATTAGAAAACAGTTTTCGTATTTTCCTTGTACATTACCTAATTTTAGAATTAATATAAAAAGATGAAGAAAATAATTTTAAAATTGACCACCAGCAGTAAACGCGTACTATCAATTAGATTATGATGGTATATAATAGTATATATACTAGGATATAATATATACTAGCAATATAGTAACTATATAATATAGTATAATATATTATATTATAAACTAGAACGGTATAACAGTCAATTTCACTGTTGATTCAGCACGTAAAGGCTGGGGGCATGATTTTATAGAAGTTTTTTTCCCAAATCAGCCTAGGCACGTGTTTTCCCAAGTACCCAACGTTTTTCCAATTTTACCCAAAGTTTTTCCAATTTTACCCTACATTTTCCAAATTTACCAAACATTTCATCCCAATTAACCCAACGTTTCATTTTTTCAAAGCTATCAAGGTATTTTCATCCAATGTTTTTATGTTTTCAAGTTTTTACCCAAAGTTTTGTTTTACCCAAAGTTATTACCCAACTTACCCAACTTTTTCAAATTTCGGTATTTTATATAGGTACCTATAATAATTATTACATAAGTATATGCCTTATAATTATATTAAAATTTAATAATATTCAAAATATTTAATATCTATTTAATAATATTTAATATTTAATAATATTTAAAATATTTAGTATTTTCAAATTACCCAACAATTTTCCCCTAAATATCTACTCTTTTTTGTGGAAATTGATTTTTCTCCTAATTATGCACCCATCGGCAAAAATCTTAAAATTAACATTTGGATGTCAGTGGGCGAAGGGGTTTCACCAATTTTCTAGGTCGCCGCTGATCGATATCCTGTACAACTTCAACACTATTATTTACCCACTCGGATTTCTCTCCATTAACGATTAATTCGCTGTTTAAATACGATCCCAACATTTTCTGACCTTATGTGGACACTGGCTTATGTCTTTTTCTGTCCCACTCGACGTTCCCATATTCGGCGAATGTCTTTTGGGACAAGATTCGGCCCCTCGCACCCACACTCGCATGCTGTCGAGGTTTACGACTTTTTGACGAGGTCGAAATAATTCCCGAGCTCGAATGTCGATGAGATCTGGAGATATTCGCCGGAGAGAAAGCGGGAATCTACCAGTTTGACATTGAGGGATTTTTAATGGGATATTTATGCGCGCTATTCGACGTTACATGCCTAGTTAAAAATTTTATTGCTGATCAGGTGACGTTTCGACTGGACTGGAAATTTTCTGAGCGTGCGTGCTTGATGCGAGATTAAATTACTTCGGGATTCTTGGATTGCGAAGTACCTAATAATTTAGAAATATCCACATGAATTTAAATGGCCGTTTGGTGTGAAAATATTGGAATTTCCTGAGTCATAGGCCGCTTTAAATTCATGAAAATGCACAGTAAGTCCAGTAAAGAATGCCTTTACTGTCAAAACCAAATGACCAAAATCAAATCAAACAAATACACTTAATGCTATAATCAATCAAACCAAAAAAACACGATTTTATAGACCAATTTCAATTTTTTTCCTGACTACGCAGAAAAAGATTTTTGCAGCCAATCGTCTAAGCCTAAAAAATCTATGGATACGAGTTCGAAAAATTAAAAAATGTTTATTCCATTATTTTTATTTAAAATAAATCACATTTTAAAAAAATCTTCTGCAAAAAAAATTCTGTGGCAGCAGCAGGACAATATCGATGGGGATGATTATAAATGAGCAGCGCCAGTCCTTCTCCGGCTAATAAAGAAATGCCTATTCATTTCCGAGATTCTTCGTCGCAGAGGGAAATCTTTATTCGGAAAGTTTAATGGAAGTTGCAAACGAGTGGGGAAGAGTAAAGGAAAAAATAGCAGAAAAAAATCCATTTGGTCGGTTGTCAGAAGACACTGGACAAAAGCACCTGGATCTGTACCGGGACGAGGGAGATGGAGATAGATCACAATAGGAAGGAAGATCTTCGGGAATTAGGCAAAAAGGTCTTTTCTTCATTTCTGAACGGGAGAGCCGTTTCATTCTGTGAGACAAGGGCCGGGGGAATCTTTTGAAAAATAGGCGAAAAACATCATTCTCACTGGTAAATCTGAAGGGTTTCCAGCCATCGGTGGAACCGTCGAGGGGCAGCTGCTCTCTTGGGGTGGATTTTCTGTTTGAGAATGGAGATGATACGTCAAATTTTATGCTCCGAGAGACTTTTTTCTCAAGTTTTATGCCTTTGACTATAGCAACCCTCTGCATGCAGCTCAGCTGGAGCGTAACGTTCTTTTCAGTTTTAAGGCGGAGGCCTTAAGTCAGTAGCGGTCTTGCTTTTGTTGTAAATTACCTCGCTCGATGTCCATTGTAATTCGAAACGTTTTGTTTGCTGGGCGAAAATCGGAGGATCTTTTTTTAAGTGAAAAATCGAAAGGGAAATACCGAGAGATTTTTTTCAAGTTTTACGCCGAGTTTTTGAAGGCAGTTGGTTTAGGATATCTGGAACATTACCGAAAACTACCTACCTTATACATATTTGATAGGTAATTTAATTTAAATTTAATTTCTTGCCATTTGCAGGAAAATTGGCAAAAAAAATTGTAAAAGCTTACAATCTGCAATAAAGACATTCAAATTTAACACTCGATTTTCAACCATAAGGAAGCGTTGGATCGAAAAATTGTTCTAAACAGAAGTTGCTTGAAAATTAATTTCCTTTAAGGGCACAATATATAAAAGTACATTAACTGGGGAAAACATGAAAAAATCATCCAAGTTCACATAAACGCAAAAACATCGGTCAGATGGTGGGCAAGAAAAAAATTCCACGTAAACTTAAATGTGTGTCTTGGTCCAGGAAATACCCAAAAACCTCCAAACGTGAAAAAATGTCCACGCCCTGGAAGGCGTAAATTTTTTGAAATTTTCAAAACGCTCTCACAATCACCACGTTCGAAAAGAAGAGCTTTCGACAATTTTCCTGGATTAGCACGGCCGAAACAAAAATTTTGATATGTAACTTGCTGGGGTTCCAATCAGCCATTCAGAAACAGCTTAAATTTAAAGATTTAAAATTCGATTTTCAACCATAAGGAAGCGTCAGATCAAAAAAGTGTTCTACACAAGAGTTGCTCAAAATTGAATTTCCCATAAGGGTAAAATATCAAAATATTCGAAAAAGTATCGGTTAAGGTAGTTGATTTCTTCAAAACGTCCCCCTGGCTACCATGAATATTTGACAGGTCCGTTCGGATTTTTTGGTGCTTTGTCTGATAAAGACGAAGAATTTGATGTGCAGGTTGATGGGGTTCCAACCAGCCGTTTAGGAATAAAATGCAAAAACAGTCCAATTTTTGTGAGATTCTTTGAAAAATTTAGATTTTCCAACTCGATTTTCACCTTGATGTGAATTTGAAAGATTGGATTTTTTGGTCATATTTCGATGCCTCTAACTTCACTTATCAGTACACGATTCGAGGACTCATTTCCCAAATTTTTACATATTTTCCGTCTGGCAAGTGTGAGTTTGAAGTTGAGGGCGGTGTGAACGTTAGTAGATAATTTCAAAGTTCCACGATGAGATTTTCGCACTTATGAAAAACGACTGACAATTAATTTTACAAAAATTTCGGCGTACGATTCCGGTGGAACTAAGGTTTTACTGTTCCGGCGAAGATTCTTCCTTCGAAAGCGTTGGGAAGAATCGGAGAGCAACTCAGCGAAGCGTATCTTGTAGCTCCAGCTAATGCTTTAATGGGCCGAAACCCCGTTGAACGGCAGAAGAGAATTAATTGCTCTCTAATCACTCGACTTGGTTCGACTCATCGGCCCAAGAAGGAGTCAGAGTCCGGTGGAAAATTTCAGTTTTCCGCTTCACGTTCCGACCGTTTTTCTCCAAATGAGGCCGCCTCTCCCTCGCTGGGGGCAATTTTTCTTTTTTTTTCTTCTTCTTCTCTCTTCGCTTTGCTCCGGGAGATAAATCAGCGGAATAATTAACGTGAGAGCCAACACGCTTTTTCCCATTGTCCCGTCAAATCAAATTATCGCCCGGACGGAAGATGGAACCGTGGGCTTGGCGAGCTGAGCATCGCCAGTTCCGGTATGATGAGGAACCGGCCAATGAGAATCAGCGTTCATCAGGAGCCTTCGTAGATTAAGAACTCGGATGCGAGACAGAGCATTGCCTTTCCCACAAATTAAGACGTAGTGCCTACCGTTGAATCTGGAGGATAGTCCAAAATGGCCGCCAGAGGTGGATAATAATTATTATTGAATGAATCGTTGAAAATCGAATGATTCTCGCATTAATTCGCGAATGATTCGTGTATTTCACTTCACATACATAAATTAACTTATATAGAACCGATATTAAGGAAGAATAACTCGAAAAAACGGAACATTTACCTTTAACGTCGACTTTTCCAGACTCACATGGCTGCTGGGGGACTTACAGGTTATTTCAATCGATCAAAGAGAAGAGATGGCTGAGATTTGGCAAAAACTGCCAACACGGGTGGATCAAGAGCCATCTACAGAACCAAAACAGCTCATATCTCTATTTTCGGAAAAATGAAAACTTACACGGATTAACACGGGCTTAATACAGATTCACATGTTTTTAAAGACAGTTCGAATTTTCGACGAAATATGAGACCCTTTAGTAGTCCCATTTTGAACCCCTTATTACCAACCTGCAGATTCACCAGGCGGTTTAACTACTGGCTGTTATTTTTATAGGTAACTGGAATCTCATGTACCTAACCTTATGCAACTGATAGGGAAGCCAGATGTTTTCGGAGCTTAAAATATTAACCATAATCCTAAGCAAGATACGAACAAGATTCTTCTGCCAGTCACTAACTTCAGAAGTCTGGGAATGTCTCTCCACCTGTTAAGCACCAATCCAAGGACCCGGCTGATTTCAGGTTCCGAGTGAACATTGGCGTCTCTCGAAATCAGCATCTCAAAATATCGTCTGATCTTGAAAAAAGTCATTTGTTTCCATTCAGAAGCTCGGAAAAAAACGCTGGAAGTTTTACGGTCGTAACTCGAATACAAGGTTAACTCCTCGAGGTTCCTCGGACGACGAACGTGACCTGGAAGAGGCGACGATGACCCCGACAGACTAAAGACAATTACTCGCCAAGGGTGAAGTCGGCGTGCGGTATTAATTTCATAACTCAGGTCCGTCGCCGGATGCTGGGACTTCCAGAGGCAGAAATATGGTTTGAGGGTGGAAGGCCATCGCTCATTTGGTGGCCAGCCTGCGGACAATTAGAGATTCCTGAAGACCTCGAAGACACTGGCCTCTTCCCCGCAATAATTCACCGGACCAATAGCCGACATTCTTCGGGCTCGGTCAACTTCGGCATTTAAATCGACCCGATATGGTAACGTTGGGCTTGAAATTAATGATGTGAGGAATGGAGAGAAGTCGACGGGGGATGGAGTGCGTCATTAATATAGTCGAGGGATATCTTACTGGAGGAACTAAATGATTTTAAGTATGGAAATATTGAGAGCGAATTTAAGGAGTTTTCGCGAGTTCATTACATGAATTTCACTCGTCAGTATTGCACGTCTTTTGACTCTTTTTCAGTCGCGAGAACGTGAGAGAGCTCTAGGTTCCTGGTCCCACCCGTTAATTCGAGCTCTAGTCAACCTCGTAACCCAAAAATGGGGTTTTAAAAATATGCTGCAATCTAACGGAGACATCCTCGGCTCGATCTTTCTTGATGCACTATGCGATTTGCTGCTATCATCATTGGCAAACTTAACCTCAAATTTTGTGTCCTTCGGTGGCTCCTTTGCTGAATTTCCGCAGGCGTCGAAGGGAAGACAAGTACCTAATACACGAATATCACTGATTACCCATATTTTTGCTTTGAATTTCTAAAAGCTAATTAGAAAATCAATTCATTTGCAATTTCATCACGAGCTCAAACGACAACCGACTGCGATTCATGATTTGCGTGACAGAGGGTCCCCGAGCCGACCGGCAGTAAAAGGTAATTCGAAATAACGGACTTTCGCGTAATTAGCAATTTTTCAAATGAATGGATCGATTGAACGGTTGCGTCGGCCGAAGAGAAAAACCGCATTCCCTATCACGTGCAACCTTTTTCTTTGAGGTCGAGTCTCATTTACAAATTAAGAGATGGCCCCCGAAGTACACGCGTGTCTTCGAAGACATTAAATTGTTGATTAGATTCTCAATAATGGGCTCCATTCGTTTTTTCTCGCTACGAACGGTAGATCACGATGCAGGCCTTCGAAAAAATTCAGCATTTGTGGGGTCTCAGATGAGTAGGAAATAGTTCGACAAGAAATTCGAATTAGAAAGAGCTGCCGACGCTTCCTTTGAGAGTCATGTCATTGGACAAACGTCCTTACGAAACCATATCCTTATTCACCGGCGGATGATATCCTTATCCTCACGTCAATATTATGTTTACTAGAACATTTTGACGTGATAATGTCGATGAGACGATGGTCTAGGTAGCGAAATGAAGCATAAAGAGCTGCCAACGCTCCCTGCGATAGTTCCGTCATCGGAGGAACGTCCTCTCGAAACCATATCCTTATCCACCGGCGGATGAAATCCTTATCCTCGCTCCATCCGTTCGTTTATAAGGCGGCAGCGCACGCTGCTCTGCGCTGTTCACTGTTCAGTTCAGTGTTCCCTTCCTCGGCTCCCCGCCACCCCACACTCCTCCACGGCCACCTTGATTGGTCCCGCTTGTTTCTGATCTAATCACTGCTGCCCAGGGGCTCCGGCCTGTCTCCATAGGCATTTCCACACAATGGCAACATGAAGGTGGAATCCTTTTTGTTCCTTTATTCTTCATGATCTTTCTTTTTTCTTATGTTTTCGTCATCTTCTCTTTTCCAAGAGGTCTCTCGAAGCTACCGTACCTTTTTTTGAAGATCGAGCTTCCGAAAGTGGTTCGAATCGAAAGAATTTCCAGGCCCTTGCGTTCTACAGAAATTTCTATGGCAGGAAAACCTGGTATCCGTTTTTAGCTCCTCCAACTCCATCAGTGAGAATAGAGACATATCAAGAAGTAACCGAGTGATTCGTAGGCACGCATCAGAAGCTCGTAAAACCAAACAATTGAGCTTTATGAGGCAGTGGTTAACAATACTACGTTAGTTAGGAAGGTCGCATCGACTTTAACTCTGTAGCCTTCGAAGTCCATGACCTAGAAAACGACACTAAACATACACGTAGTTATTTACAAAAAATTGCATTTCTCGGCCGATTCCATCTGCCACAATTGCAAAAATGTATCGAATGCACCCCATGGACTTTGAGGAATCCGAGATGAGACTACCCCATACAAAATGTTCACATAGGATTGTCCAACAGGAGATTTTGTCGATCTCAAAGAAAAGATTATGACTGAAAGGCGTGGGGATGGATTTCTAAAGATTCCCAACGTCCTTTTCCCCGTTTTCGGAATGAAACGCAGGAACAGAGGACGAAGGTGACAAGAAAATAATTCTTCTTCATTATTCGGCGGAGACTTAGGCCTACGCCTTTGTCGGGGCCTTCTGCAGAGTTCCGAACAAATGCAAGAAAAGGGCCAATCAGAAGATGAGGCATTCTTCCTTAGCTCAGGTGTGTTTGCCAATGCGAAGGAGGAAGGACGGTTGTAAAACTATAGCCATTCAATGGAAGAGCAGGTAAACGAGGAACCAGGTGGAGTCCGAAATGGAGAAAAGGGAAAACGTCATGCCAACGTGCGCATCGCCGGTTTTCGAAGATCATTAGCCGAAGAATCAATGGATTGGTGAGGGCTTGGGGTGGAAATGATGCAGTTGGTATCATACAAAATTGATATTACGAGGCTTCAGTAGTACATCTGAATTTTCACGATCCAATTTTTATTATTATTTCAATTTTTATTCATTTTATTTTATTTTTTATTAATTTTATTTTTATTTTCTTAATTCATTTTATTTAGTTGGGCATTTTTTGGGCTAGTTGGATTTTTTGAAAGGTTTTGCACATTATTCTTTTCCCCCAAACGTCAGGATCGACCGAATTTTAGGGGCCAAAAACTCGTTTGAAAATTTTTTGCTGGGAATTTTGACAAAATGTATTCTTCTTTCTTCAAATAAACGTCAGAAATTGCAAAAAAAGTTTTCCGAAGTCCTTGGGTAGTTGGATAACGTCATGACAACGTTATTTTCGAATCCATCATGAGTTCTTGGAACAAGGTTCAATAATTACCAAGCAATCAAACTCAGCTACAGATCAGCAAAGAATTAGCAAGTTTCGACTTGTTTTCCCTATCCTGAACACGTGAGCAATCATTGGGGATTTTTCCAATTCGAAATTAACCACCTGAGCGAATTGAGAGCAATAATTCGCCTAATAAGAGAGCAATGAGAAACAGTCGGGGCTTTAGTGCTTATCCATTTGTAGAATAATTAGATAACGAGGTTATTTTTCCCCTGAAACCCTATCAGGTCTTGGATTGCACAATTCGCTAGATGAATCGATAGAGCCAGTAGAGGTAATACTGTGTGATTTTTTCGAGACTAGTTCATGAATTATTGGGAGGTTTTTTCAATTTTACTGTATCACCACAATTCTGTATGACAACTCAAGTTTATATTTTACTTAAAAACAGTAGATGGAGCAGTTTTTTTCTTTAGAACAAGAAAATTCATTCGATCAAAAAACATGCAATTACGATGGTGAAGGGTTGACCTCTAGTTAACCAGCTACGACTAAGTTTTGCATACAAATCACATAAATCACGTTCATTGGTCATTGAGCTAGAAAACGAATCATAACGTAACGAGAGCCAGGAGGCATTCAGACGATTGTAGACTGGGAGAACTATCGATGTATTCGGATTTGATAGGCTGTTAAATGAGAAAGTAGGTATGGACAATAAAATCGAACATAAAAATAACGACTATTGCATACTGATCTGTCTCAAAGGGCGATACCGAGAGGGGTGGCATGAAATATATTTATGAAGGCTTATAAAGGGATACGCCATTCAAAGTACTGATATCAGTGATATGAATTGGTACAGTAGAGATTTCAACGATAGGATATCCGTGATAGATCTTGCAAAGAAATCATTATTAAAACCAAAAATTATTCAGGGACAGTGACTACATTTTACCTCTTTTTTTTAACCCCAGTTTTTTCGTGAGTTGAGATCGGACACAACTCTCGAGCATAATTCGACGAAAAATCAGTCCACAGTCGTTATAACGATGGGTTAACCTAGGCTCTCAAAAATGGTCGATACTCCACAATTGTAGGCGTTTCAGTAGGCGTTTTGCAGCGGTAAAGCGGCAGTTTTCTTTTATACGCATTACGAGGCTAAAGAGGAAAATGATTGCGAGTTAGGTAATAGTTGGCTCGACGTCACTCGCATACTGGCAATTTGAAATCGGCGTGAAAAGAATGCTGGAAAAAGTGCAGAAAACGAATGAATGGAAATGGACCGCCTAATACGCCGCTATGACGTAATTATTGCGCAATACCAGCGTACAATAGGTATTGCGATTGAAATATCGTAACAACTTTAATGAAATGGTAATATTATTGATGTTTCGGATAAACAGTATCGTTCCTTAACGCGAATTGATGGCAATTACATAAATTAGGTACATACCTATTTTTAATATTTTATAAATACCCGAACAATTTCACGAGTCAAACCACCAATGCTTTTATGCAGTAAAACAAGTAGGTGATTTTCAAGACTTAATAATAAGACTAATAAAGGTAATAATAATAAGATACCTGAAAAAATACCTTATTATTTTCACTACATCTACTATCCTTATTTTTATTTACTTTTTTTTGTTGCAGGTAAGTGTCTACAATTTACTACGAATTCACTACAGTGAGTACCAATTTTGAGATATTAGTAAGCTGGGGATACTGGCAATGTATGGGGGTATATTCCCTGAAAATTACACTATCCAACTAAAAAAAGCAGTAAATCAACACCAATTATTAGGTACCAATAACCGAGGTATTAATTTTTAGTAAAATTTTTTAGCTACCTATTTATTTAGATATTTTGTTACCAACGGTGGCAGAGGCTTCTCAACGGCCTCAGGTGAAAAGGAAGTCTCTAATTACCCTTAGCTATTATAAAAACCCCAACTGGCGGGGGAGGAATGTCTACCTGGGTTTTCGAAAAACCTTTTTTCTCGCCGGTGACAAAAGGTGACTAAACCCCTTTTGATTTTCGAACTTGCGACCGTTTTCTCGTATTGAAAATTCACCAAAGGAAGCCGGGACATTTGACATAGGAAAAGCCTTTATCCGCTATCCGAGGGATATAATTATCGGCTCGACAGGATCGACCTGATTTTGCGCATGTTCATTATCGAAGGATTGAAACTTGAATATCGATTAGGTACCTGGGTATCCGTGAGAAATTTCGTTCCTACAAAGACGAAATGGGTTCGTATTGAAATGAATAAGTTTTTACATATGAGAAAGAGCCTCATTTGAATGATAATTACAAAAACATTGCAATTTAAATTCGTTTATAGATTAGAATCATTTTAATATATCCCGATGAATCAAATCCCGAATTTACCAAAACGCCTGTAACATTGACAGCAAGTTTTTAATACCAGTTCAATTATTTTTCATTTGACTTTACCCAAACTCACTCAAACTCATACTATAACTCCAAGGTCGACCGAAATGTAAACTCAACCTTAACTTGAAAATCAAACTCAAACTGAAGCTCAAATTCAAACTGAGCCGGGTTTGCACCAGCCGTTTAGGCCCCTAGGGCTAATCGCACGATGATTTTCGTGAGTTTTTTTTTTCGAGAAATCCGGACTTTGTCAACTTTGACATCGATTTTGACCATGAAGGACTCGATTATAGTTAAATACTTCGGAAAAATGTTGGTCGTTTCCTGAGGACCCAGAACCCGTTGCTCCCAACCTTCGATTCACAACCGTTCTCCAGATATAAGCGAAAACCCAGAAAAACTTTCCAAATTCGTCAAAAAAACCCTTATATTTTGGAACGTAATGCTTCGAAAACACCGAACAAACCCATCAAAATGTCGGTAATTTTACTGGCAACAAAAAACCTTCTCCGCCCATACACTTAAAATCAACTCATCATGCTGAAAAACTCCAAAAACACAACATTCCCCCGCCAAAAACGTCAGTTTTAGCTACATTTCCGCGCATACGTTCCGAAAAAATCCCCCCTTCCAGAATTTGTTTTCTCAATCAATTCTGCCATCCTTACTTATACCGATACTCAAACCCAAAACGGAACTAAAACTCTCAACTCAAACTCAAGCTCGAAGGTCGAAAGAAAAGTGAACTTAAGTCAACAAGTCAAACGGAAATTCAAAGTGAAACGCTGATACTAAATCTCAAACTACTGATACTAAATCTTAAACTGAAACTCAAACTCGAATGTCGAAAGAAATGTGAACTCAAACTCAAGCCGAACCTCAAAGGTCGAAAGAAAGATGAACTCAAACTCAGAACTTGTGATGATACACAAACTCAAACCGATACTGTCACTCAAAGTCAAACTGAAGTTTAGCTTTAGTTTGAACTCGAACTCGATCTCAAAATGAAACTTCGACTTTGAGTTTGAGCGCCCGCTCTAACTCAAAGTCAAAGTTTCAGTTTGAGATTGAGTTTCACCTCTAAAATCAGTTTCAGTTTGAGTTTCACCTTTGAGATGAGTTCCAGTTCGAGTTTTCGTTTCAGTTTGGATTTGCTTTCACCTTTCTTTCGACCTTCGAGTCTGAGTTTCAGAATCGGATTGAGTTTGGGTTTGGATTCTAGTTCACCTTTCTTTCGACTTTCAAGTTTCAGTATGAGTATTGATTTCATTTTGACTTTGAATTTTCGTTTCACTTTGAGTTTGAGTTCACCTTTCTTTCGAGTTCCAGTTTGAGATTCAGTTTGAGTTCACCTTTCTTTCAACCTTCGAGTTTCATTTCGAGTTGGCGTTTTAGTTTAAGTTTGAGTTATGGTAGGTATCAGTTCGAGTTACAGCTTGCGATTGAGTTTGGATGATGAAGACGATGGTGGAACGAATTGAGGAAACAATTCTCGGAGGGGGATTTTTCGAATGTAGGCGCCGAATTGTAGCTAAAACTGACGTTTTGGCGGGGGTGTGTTGCGTTTTTGGTGTTTTTCAGCATGATGCGTTGATTTTAAGTGTATGGGCGGAGAAGGTTTTTTGTTGCCAGTAAAATTACCTACATTTTGATGGGTTTGTTTGGTGTTTTCGAAGCATTACGTTCCGAGATAAGGGGTTTTTTGACGGATTTCGAAAGTTTCTCTGGGGTTTCGCTTATATCTGCAGAACTGTTGTGAATCGAAGGTTGGGAGGAACGGGTTCTGGGTCCTCAGGAACATCTTTCCAACATTTTTCCAGAGTATTTAACTATAATCAAGCCCTTCATGGTCAAAATCGAGGTCAAAGTTGACAAAGTCCGGATTTCTCGGAAAAAAACTCACAAAAATCATCATGCAATCAGCCTTAGCACCTGAACGGCTGGTCCGAACCCCATCAAGTTGCACCTTAAAATTTTTGTTTTGACTTGAAGATGAAAGGAAAACCAAAGCGGACCCTGTCAAAAGTTCATGGCAGCCAGAGGAAGCGGTTTTAAGAGATCAGCAATCTTAACCGGTACTTTTTCGAATCTTTTGATATTGTACCTTTGAGGAAAATTCAATTTTAAGCAACTTTTGTTTTGTGCGATTTTTTGATCCGACGCTTTGCTATGCCTGAAAATAGAGTTTTAAATTTTCGAACATATTCAATACATTACGGATGCTGATCGGAGTATTCAAAAAATTCCAAAATTATTCTTTAATAGCCGAAATCATAATTTTCATGTTTTTACCCATAGAAACTCTATTAAACGGCAAAGAATATGATACCAACCTAATAATAATTTGTACTGCCATACACAAATACTACTATACAAGTTTACTCATACCCACACAGGGGTCCTCGTCTTTTCTGCGACTTGATGAACACTCAATTCCGGAAATTGGGGGTAACCCTCAATTTTATCAATTCTCCTTGCGTTTTCTCTCATAAAAGTAGAGTCATGAAAATTTGATTGTTGATCACCGACCTGTCATCGCGCATTGAAAATCCGCGTGCCCACGTATCTATAGAATATTAGAAAGCATAAAAACCCATAGACCCTGATAAAAAATTAACGCACCTTTCGGAGAAGCTTTCGTGTTTTCGGCATCGAGGGTGGCGCTAATCGCGTGTGAGAGAAATCATGAAATTGATGGGGAATTAGATGTGGCATTCGTCGGTTGGTGGACGTTTCTAAGAAACCGATTTCTTAAATAGGTAAATAGTGGGCAGATAATGAGCTGATTGAGGTCTAACAATGTTCTCCATCTAAAGGTTGCGACGGGTGAAAGCGAAAAAGAATAGGGGAGTTTCTCAGGAACCGATAAATCACTATGTCCTCCATGGCTATTCACAAGGCGGAAATCGACCGTGACTAGTCGTATACCTTTTTGAATGACCCAAGGCCACGATTATTCCGAAGAGATATTATTTTTGGCTGAATGAATTTTCAATTTTGCAATAATTTTGTATGTTACATTCTCAAAGATGTCATTTGGCTTTTGATTTTTCATGTATTCTTCTCCTTCCCTCACCTCCTCTTCCTCTCTTTTCTTTCCCACCTCCTCCTACTCACAATCCTCCTCTTCATCTCCCTCATCCTCCACCAGTTCCTCGTCGTCAGCCTCCTCATCTTCTTCAACTTCCTCATCCTCATATGCCTCATCTCACTCATCATCTTCCCCCTCCACCACATCATCCTTCTCCTCAGCTTCTTCATCCTCTTCCTTACCGCCTTCCTCTTTCTTTCTAACTCCTTATCATCGAAATTTCGTGTGCAGCTTACATATTAATTCATCATATTATTCTTCTCAATTTTATTTGGCACATTTTCTAGAAAATTAAAAATAGCCTTGAATAGCGTTGTAAAAATAAAATTTTCGAACAAAGTCTATGAAATCGAACAAGGTACACACTCTGAAAGATGTCCTGCAGAGTCACACAGTTGCTCTATGACCTTTTGTAGCTATACGGAGGACACAAGGGCATGGGAACTGAACCCCCGGTCGTGTGATTTATGCGAACTATCATTAGGCATTCTCTTCTTCTGTATGGTTAACGAATCGGGTTGTCAACCATTATCAGTACCTTCCCCCATTATCAATATGGTTTTCAGCGATTGATAATGATTTTAAGGAGGCTCCGATTTTATGGCGTAGACCTAAAATTGGATAAACATTCAATTTGAAAAATGTTAATGAGAATTGATGGGGAATTTGAATTACGAGTATTTGGAGCAAATATTTTATGTTGAAGAACTTGGAGACACATTTTAAAAAAGGTCGGTAAGTAACAAAGCCCATTTTAGTGTTTTCGTGTTAACCTACTTCATTTTTGTGGGAAAAAATGTTTTATGAAAATCCTAAAAACCGCTATCAAGGAATTGGAAAATTGGTAGGTAATTGATTCTTCAGAATTGCAACTTCCAATAGGTCTATCTCTACGAATTGTTGAAGCACAGTATTTATACTATTGAAAAATAAAATAAACTCCTCTTTTTCAGTCATTTTAACTGATGAGACTAATTCTATTTTCTAGGCATGTTCCACATTAGATGGTAGTTATCAGGATACTGTCCTCATTTGAATTGGCCAAAGATAACGGTCAGTTTCGTTAGGTACGATATAAAAGAATAAAATGTCTATACGCTCAGTTTCGAATACATAATATGAATGCGTGCATATGATGAGACCGGCAAAACAAAAATCGGAAAATAATAAGGTAGATTTTTCGAAATCGTGAGACGGTATATCACGTAGTTATAAGACGTTCTTGCCGGTATTAGCATAAAGTTAGCGTGAATTCAGTTCTAAACTTATTTACCGAACAGATTTTTCACGAAAAAAGAAAGCCTCCCAGCTCTTAGCGTGTATCGAGTATTTATCGTATGTTTCGTGTGCGCACACGTGTGTGAGCTGATTTGTAAAAAGCGGGGATAACAATTCGCGTTCTATATTGAGAAAGGGCCAGATCACGTGAGACTGCTTGGAGCTATACGTGGCATATCACGGCCGCCCACAGCACATGATAAAAACACTTTCTAAACAAATTACAACACATTGCCAGCCGACTCGTAACGCTAATGTTTCGGATTGATCGTATTTCTCAAGTAGGGAAGACGAGAAATCCAAAATTCGAGCGATTGTGAAGTCACTTTTCAATAAGACCGCCCTTTCTAAAAAAAAATTTACGATTCAACGAGTTAAAATACCTAATTGAAAGCGATTGTTACTGAGACTGGTTGAGGTATCAGGAATAATGAAATCGGCACAATGAGTTGAAGTAAGCACGTAAAAACCCGCATTAAACGAGTACACCCATAGCGTTTATGAGCTGTTATCAATTTTCCCTTCAATCATTCATTACGTTAAGCCTTTGATCGCGTCGGCGCGTCAGCCAATCGCAAAGAAAACGATCGGTTTTTAATTGACTCGAGTCGTAATTTCCCGTATGACAAATAGTCGGTTTTTAATGGCTTTATTGTGCAATATGTTTACTACCTTTGATAACGAGTGATGAGCGGAAGTGATGGGTCGATTGTAAATTAACGAGTGATTCAAGACGGATATTTATATGAGGGAAATACGTTAAAATTGGATTATTTTCAAGTGGGGAAACAATAGTGAATCAGATTTAGGTTGTTCATGGGTTTTTTGGGATAGGGAACAAGTGAGGTGATGAAAAATGGTGAGCATAACTAAAATTTGCAATATTTGTGCCCAGGAAAAATTATAGGAAGACCGTATAGGAAAAGAAACTGGTTGGACCAGAGTAATAGGTCTAGCTGAACATTTTAGAAGAGGAAATATGAAAAAATAATGTACCTACTCACCAAAATCTCGAAGAATCTTGAAAATTGTGTTAAAAATTTGTTTTTACTTCCATATTTACAGAGTAATCGTTCCAAACGGCCTCCTTTTTAGTCAAAACATGATCAAAATCAGTTATTAACAAATCAAAATATGTAAGTACCTATTCCACGTTCTCTAGGGCGACTCTGAGGACGTTCTCCGCGATGACAGCTCGATGATACGTTCCACTATTTATTTAGAAATAATAATTTTCCATTTCAGCTTAGGTGGGATTCGGCGCGAATTTGATACGTCCCTTTGTGAAAATACAGGAAGATGGACGAAAGGGAAGGAGAGGGATTAATCGGCGGGAAAAAGGCCCGGATAGGGCCCGAGGGTGCCACAAGCTACATAGAGAGGAGCCGAAATTCAATCGGTTTACAGGCTCCGAGGTGTGACTGAGAGAGTTAAGGAAACGTTCTGCAAAGTAGTGCAGGAAGAGGAGGGTGAAAGGAAAGTGCGAAAAGGAAGAAGGCCGGGAGTGTAAGGACACTGCTCCTGAGGGATTTCAATTGTTTTCGAAGAAGGACACGCTGCTGGACCCCAAGTCTTATTTTCAGACCTTTTTGTTACAACTGGACACGGAAAGATACCACTTTGGACAGACCACTTTGTTTCTCCAACAGTAAATCGACGGTCGATCTTCTCTGGTAAACCGTAAAGGGTTTTCGAGCTATCGGAAAAACATTTTCGTACTTTACGCAGTCTTTCCAATATTTTTCGTGAGGGGTTGTAAATTTTGATAGTTATCTTATATAACTCGTAACATATTATTAGTGGGACCAGTCAGAATGCTCGACTTAGGTCCAGGAGCAAACAGCTTGTCGTGCACCTCCGGTCGAATGAGGCAGGATTACCTTATCAGTTCAAAAGTCAAATAGGTTTTGGATTTGGTTGCATCATGCGTTATTCTCATCATTCGCATCAAGTTGGAATCGGTGTTTGGCTAAGAAAAGCGTAATTTTTTAAAAATTGTCTTTTATTCCCTCCGCGATTGTTCCACAATGTCTCAGTCCCCTGGGTTTTGGGACGGAGCAATTGGAGGCGTCCATAAATTCAGGACGTTGACAGCTTTTTTAAATACGTCCAGACGAGGACGCAATGTTAAAAAACCACAACATCAACAAGCAGGCCTTGGAATAGTTCGAAAACAGAACGACCGAGATCTCGCAGAGTCACCTAGAGTAACGCGAATATTAAACTCGACGCGAAGATTGCAATAGGACCGTCACCGAGCAGTGACACGGTCGAAACGGAAGAAAATTATGTCGCCAGAGGCTTTTCGAAATTGGTGGCAATAACTCAAAGCCCGATGTGTTCCTAAGGGCAGTGTCTTGGGAGAGAATAATTTTCGTGAATTATGGCTGTCAACGTGACGCTTTCGGAGTTCCAGCGACGACTGTTATTGATTTTAAAAACAGCCCATGATTCAGCGGAACGTGATTGACGATTTGAGACGATCCCCTACGGTTGCGACATTTCGAAATTGAATGTCCCGCAATAACAGTATCGGTAACACCAGGATAGAAAATGGACACCTGACAGTTTATTATCGACATTTTGCTTTATGGATGCCCTTTCTAATTTCAGCAGGCCCCAAAGTATAGGTATTAAAGGTGCCCATACGCGATCCGATTGTTGGTGGAGGGGGTAAGAGGCCCATTGCTGTGATTGGTAGAGGTGGAGTCGGCATCGAACCCAAATTTATTGGGGTTTCCAAGCAACGTTCCCATGTCCATCCACACAGCCAGAATTGGATAAGGAAAAATTGAGTTTCTGATTTTCGTGGATGGTTAATCTTTGTTGAGCGACAATAATAGATTCAACTTTGCATGCCTTCGATTGAAGGGCATGGGTATTCGAATGCGACGAGCTCGATAAATTCACACTATTTGAAAGTAGAAGATAACATGAAGTAGCAATAAACGTTAAAGCGGTTTCCCCTTTTCCACGTATCGAGACCTTGGTACGAATACACACCGTGGCATGTCTGACGGGTATTTTCTCATTGACTAGACAGTATGGATGAGACGGTTATATGGATGTTCCTATTCAGGGTATAAAGTCGGCAAGTGAAGACGAAATAGGTCCGTTTCCAGTCTTAGGTTTAACCTATCATCACCCGTAGGATTTCATATGGCATTCGGTCACGCATGAGTCGACTAAAGCGTTACGCGATCCCGATTCTAGATAGGAGGATTTCCATTGATAGAAAACCATACCAATATTGCTGGTATAGAAATATAACAAGCGATTTTCGTAACGCAAAGTAGACGATTAATTTAACAGTTAGAAGTCCGAGATGTTGTTGTTGTTTTCGGTTTTTGTGTCTTGAGCCGATGGCCGTGTACGACAATGGCTGTACAAGTGAGAGATGTTCACAGAAATGCTAACATGGTACCCCTATACCAATACCTATACCCATACCTATACCCATACCTATACCCATACATAGGTACCTATACCCATGCATAGGTACCTATACCCGTACCTATACCCATACAATGTATAGGTATGGGTATAGGTATTGGTATAGGTATTGGTATAGGTATTGGTCTAGGTATGGGGAAAGGTATTGGTATAGGTATGGGTATGGGTATAGGTATGGGTATAGGTATGGGTATAGGTATGGGTATAGGTATGGGTATAGGTATGGGTATAGGTATGGGTATAGGTATGGGTATAGGTATGGGTATAGGTATGGGTATAGGTATGGGTATGGGTATAGGTATGGGTATAGGTATGGGTATAGGTATGGGTATAGGTATGGGTATAGGTATGGGTATAGGTATGGGTATAGGTATGGGTATAGGTATGGGTATAGGTATGGGTATAGGTATGGGTATAGGTATGGGTATGGGTATAGGTATGGGTATAGGTATGGGTATAGGTATGGGTATAGGTATGGGTATAGGTATGGGTATAGGTATTGGTATTGGTATAGGTATTGGTCTAGGTATGGGGAAAGGTATTGGTATAGGTATGGGTATAGGTACCTATGTATGGGTATAGGTATATACCCATAAGGTACCTATACCCATGCTAGCATTTCTGTGAAAAACTTGTTACTTTGCTGGTTGAAGGTTGCCTTCGAAGTTTGTCATGTAAGGTAGAAAAAAACTTCTTCACTTCCATCTCGAGGACTGACGATAAATGAAAAATTTTTGCGTTTACTCCTCTCGAATTATTTTTCCAACAACGTCCACATCAAATACCGTTTTTTTTCAATTTTTCAAATGCACATTATAATATATTATTGCGCAAATATTATATGTCGACATTGGTCGGTCGCTATGCCACATCGCCCGCAGATGTTCACGAGGGCGATACAAATTTCATCGACGAGCGACCGACTTTATCGTGACTCAGCATCGTCACATTCGTTTTCCACCCCCCAAGGAAAGGCCATTGCGGATCGCGTTTTACGACAAAAATCTAATGACGGGAGGAGAGGAAAATAAAGAATTAACCGTACGAACAAACAAATCCCTACAGGCGCATGCGCGAGAAATGAGGGGATGATGAAAAAGACAAAACTTGCGTTGAAAAAGGGGTTGGAAGAAGCCAATTTACTCTAAAAGCAAAGGGACTAGGGCTCTGTCTTTTTGTATTTTTGGGGGTTGATTTATAGGTCTCCAATGGTCTTTTGTAACAGTTCGTGTTTTTTTTTGTCCTTCGCAAAGAACAAATGTAGTGTGAATACCGGATCGCTTTTTATTGTATTCGAAAAAGTCCAAAAGGGTGGAGATTCAGTGCGGATGAGGGTTTTTTGTAGAAATAGTCGCTTCAGGGCATTAACTGTTCATTGTCGTAGCGATAATGTTTTTTTCTACTCGATCATCGAAGCCTTGTCCGAACAACTGAACTAAAAATTAGGGTTGTTCGTTTCGGGAGCAGATGTGGAAGTTCAATTGTAAATGGAAATCCGGGTTTGTTTCGAATTTTTACTCCACTTGAAAAAATAAGTGGGGCGATAGTTGTTTAGGTTTATTTCGAAGATAAAATTTATCTTCATTTCATGCTGAACAAAAAGGGCTAAATTGGAGCTTAAGCGGGAAAACATACATAAACAAATTTATCTTACTTATCTTACAAACCTACTTATCTACTTTTTGGGTAAGAAATTTAGAGACCTACTATAAATTGAAAATTCGGTTTTGACCTTATAGAAAGCTCCCGTTTTACAAGAAATTGTGAAAATTGGGTTTTCTTCATTAAGCGGAAATTTAAATTTTTTTTTTTCATTTTCTCATACCTACTATTAGTCAAGGAAAAGTCTCATATCTCATTAACATTTTCAGGGTCTTTCCCATCCTACGAAATTTGAAATTTTTATTTTTTAAATACCCATCTAATCTTCGTCAAGGAAAAGCCACACATATAAGATTTTCACGCTTCTCAAAACCTCAATGGGGGTTTGCAATTCGAAGACCTTCAATTTCATATCTTATTCTACATGTTGGGGAATGCGAGTCGATAAAATATTTTTTTTACGTTTCTCCATTTTGTAACTGACCAGTAGTAAAATTCCGTCGAATTCATTGAAGGATTTTGTCTTGATTGAAGTTTTTTCCAACCATAAACATTGATATAAATATTGTTTTTGCAGAATGGGACTCGCATTCTGCTCTGCATGGAAGGTCAGTGATGAAATTTCTTATGCTTGCACCTTGCAAAAAAGGCAGAAAGTGCACTGTCATGTCGATAAAAAACAGTAGCGTTTGTCAGTCTTGAAGCATTTCGAGTAGTTCACCGAATTTTGGCAAATTCGCACCCCTTTGCTGGTAGGAGATGGAATGAAATGAGGCTTTTCCTTGTCGCATGTTCAGATTATTGATTGATTTTGGTTCATTTTCCTTAAGAATGAACCTTTGTTAGGAAAAACAAATTTCAACACCCCCTGAAAATTTGGTGCAACGTGAGGCATCATTTTCTATAGATTTTTCTATGCAGAATCGAATGAGACCATCGCCAGGCCGGTAGCTTCAGCCGTTTAGGGTTTATTGCAGTTTTAGTGAGACATTTTTGAGTTTTTTTAAGTCTCTAAAATTCTTAATAATTCGAAAACGACTAACAGCTAAAAAAATACGTTCGTGATGGGGCCAAGGGTGACGAAAGCGTTGAGGGATGAAAATATAAATACCGACGACTTCTTGGACGATAAAGAAGAAACATTGATAAACTACCTTACCTATTTATTTAATCCTCATTAGCCAAACGTACCTTTGTCATATTTTTGTACGGTACGATGCATTGGGAAAAATTATTCGATACGTTAAACAGTCGTAGCATTGATTCGGAAAATAATTATCAATAATAATAATCGAAACGTATCGACCTCATGCGGATGTCAGGCCATACGGGTTGACAATGGGCTCTCATTGAATCCTTTTGGGCGAATAGTCATCTTTTTTGTGTCGACCTCTAAGAGGCGTTTCACTGTTCGGTTGGTAATGATCTCCGTTTCGGATCACAATATGATCTCCCACCGAGGCATTGCTTCTCTCTTTCCAATACGCAGGCGCACAATCGTCTAAACACTCGAACACATACGCAACCATTATGCCCATACGGATTCCTATAGGTTATGGGCCTCCCGGGCAACCGTTTTATAACAAACGAGCCACACAGTATCTTCCACCTATCGGAAGGTGAGAGGACAATAGTCAGGACTCCGGCTACGGGCGGGGAACTGTTAGCAATATATCAACAAAGTGCGAGACAGACTATACAGTCAATACTAACTAACTGCAGGCCCTTTAGTCAGACCAGGTGACGTTTAACTGTGCGCCCAACCTTCAATTATAACTGCGCGATAAGCTACCGACCGGTAATCGCCTTATTTGGCGGATAAAACCTACCACACTATCCTTATGGACAAGCATGGAAAATTATTAGAACAAAATAACAACGATTGTAGGGCAAGATTGGTTGACATTTTAAACAACCGACTCCTTCGGACCGTCGTCGATTCATATTTTTGTCTTCATGTTTTGGATCCAGCAATCTAAACGGTTAAAAACCCTTAGATTCCCATTTCTAGAATTACGTTTGATTGGGCCGTGAATCATCAAAATGCAACAAAATCAATCAAAATCCACTGTTTGTCGTGGCTCCAGTAAACTATGCAGTCCTGAACCCCCGCCAAAAGAGCTGAACAGTGAAGCCCATGAGGAATTCATCATTGACACCAGAATCGGCTCCGGAAAACAAAGAGGAATCAGCATGAGCGTAAAACAGATTTTCACTTGGGCGACATAAGCCAAAAAGTCAACTCCACTTTCTTTTGATGCGAGCTTTCTCAAAACATCGCTTGTTTCCTTCAATTCTTCAACGGCCATTCACAATTTTTTGGGGCAACTTCAACAACGCCCGAAATTCCAAACCATTTGAAGGATTCGACGCCTTGCCCTGCCAAGTGCTTAACTTCCAACCCTACCAGACTCAACATCCCCTTTTTCGCTGAATAATTAAAATTTTCTCGCAACAACCGAAATATTTTTTTTCCTTGCATGTCTATCCGAAAGGTTGGCAGACCTATCCAGCCATGTGGGCCAAGCTGTGGGAGCTAACTTATGTTTCCGGATGGGGAAATTCGAGGAGAAAACAAAGGGCGTTTTCCTTCATCAAAGATTGAATTCTCTCCTGCGTAGGTTGGCATTTCTGAGGGCTCGGGGCTGTTCATGAGCAGGGGTAGTATCATGGGCATTCTTTCCCGTACTTACGTATTCCGGGATGCTTCCTCGAGACTCTCATCTTTTCCATTTCGGCCTCAGTGTCTCCTCTCAAGAATTTTCTCCTCCGGGGCATTTATTCAATTATTGATTCGTTCCATTTGCTGTTTCCAGTTCTCCACCCGCGGTGGGTTTTTGTTTGAACTTGAATACTGAGACATGGAGCATGTGATCATGAGTTTTGCAGGGAACCGAACTGTGGAACATGTTGTGCCCGAGAATCCACATACCCAAACATTCGCTTTTCTATGAAATTCAAAGGGATGTGGGATTCCAGGTTTTTAGATCTTCTGCATTGGGGGCGAATTGCCTATGTTGCTTTATTTCCAAGAATTTAGAGGCCTAAAGATTAATCAATGATTTTCGGACAATCGACTATCCATAAAGCGGACCTTACAATTCAAGCTCGGGTATGGAAGCGGACTGCATAAATAATAATTTTGGTACACATCGATTTGATACGAACAAGTAATAAATAATACAGGAATGGAACTTACCTTAGACTCCTTCCTAGCTTACCTTGGGCCCGGATTTCGTTCAGCTCAGTTCTTTCATGGTTTAGGGTTGATAGCGCGTGAGCAGGGAGGTGAAATCCTGATAATGCTAACCAATCCAGCGGATTCAATACAGCATCCGGTAGTACAGCTAGCGCTCTAATAGCGTGGCTTTTTCCATTCATTTTCATGAAAAGAAGCGATATCTTGGTTCTGGGCTATCTTGTTTTTGCTGACTTATCACATATCCTTCAAGTCGGTTTTTTGGAATTCTGTTGGTGCGTTTCTTCTCGATTGCCAAGTCGCCAATTATTTGAGGAATCTCAGACCCTAATCATTGGAATGGTACAATCTTCAGCTAAAATCTAGTACTGAGCCTCCGATTCTAATCCTCGGAAAAAGTACATACTTAGTTATAAGTAATGGATTGCTCTCATCACCAAATCAGCGCAGGATTAGTTTCGGAAGCATCGAGGTAGTCGTAGGGCACCTGTTGCTCACTCATCAGCATACTTCCCCATCCACCCGGATGTTGAGACAGGTCAGTTCGAGATTGGGGGTCGGCAGGATGAAGGGGGGTGCCAGACATCGCTCATTGGAGGTTAATTAAAATTCAAAAGGGGTTGTGTTTGTTAGGCCTAGCCCAACCTGGCCCCTCGGTAACTCATTCCAGGACCTACGGACTCAACAAGTGGATTTTAATTGTTGTCACGGAGAGACGGGCGGCTTTAATTGTATAATTGTACGTTCCCCTTTCGAGCCACGCCTTTTGTTTTTCCAGTAGAGAAAAAATCCTTTTGAGAACATCCTGGCACGCTTTTGGCTGAGAATGTCAATTGTTCTTTGTATTTTGTCGGGGAAATACTCCCCTTAATGTCTTTCTACGGTTTGTTCTTTGCTGTCAAAACATTTTTTTGGAGCTGCCAGGCCCTGGAAAAACCAGGGAGAATCGAACACTGCGATAAAAAGACTCAAAAAAACAGCCATAATAATTAAAATTCGGATAAATTTTTTTTTTGGAATTTCAATTGAGTTTGCCTAGGAAAAAGTAGGCGAGAAATAAGTACGAAATGTTCTTCATTTTCCTCAAGGCCGATAGAATCGATGAGGAACATTATCGTTTTTTCCAGCCGTTGAAAATCAATGTCTCCAACTGATGCTAAATGAATGTCAGCGTGTCAAATGATTCAAGTTATTAAAAATGTGAGACTCGTCGGCCGATAATTTGGCGGGGGCGTGATGGCGGTATTGGAAATCAATGTCTGTCAAGCTCATTATTCTGCGCATATCTTTCTTCAGTCGGCACATCTCGGTAAACATATAATTACTTAGTGCGATTCATAAAACATGCAAAATCGGATGGCCTTATTCGAGCTGTTCCAATTGCTGAGAGAATAAAAGTAATTTTTTCCTCATTCTCGGCTCACGTGTTCCTCAGTATTGATAATTAATGACGATTGATGTAATTTTAATATGATACACCTAAGACAATGTTTGTGAAACAGGGAAAAGGCATTTCCAATATTTCAAGATAAAATGTAAATTTCAACGGAATTTAACGTCTAGGTAGTAACTCGAACTGGTTAATACGATCGTGTGAAAAACGTGTGCTCTTCCAACCGAAAAGTAAGATGTTTATCAGCGTTGACTGTAACAACAAACTTCTTGTTCAAAGACAAATTGATGAGCCCAGTCACGTAACGAAGTAGCCGCAATTAAAGTCACAACAGGTTGGTAAAGGGTTGTAAAGCGATAGGAAACACGCGAATCGTTCCGCTGGTTAGTTTTTGGATGAAGATTAGGTAAATTTTGGAGATGCCCAAGTTAAGGCCAGTGAGCTGGCGCCAGAACTTGTGGAAGGCAGGCAACAATTAATTTTTGATGGGTAAATTATATTTTTTATTAATACAAACGTTGAAAATGGAAGCATGGAGATCGACCCAGTGAACATCAATTTTTTCATATGAGTAAATAGCAATAAACTACACAATTCAGACGCAGAAAAATGGTTGGAAAAATGCGGTTTGTGCTCAGGGATTTTTGAATCGTAGAGATATGACTGTAACTCGAATTTTTTCACCCCCTAATTTCCTTTCCTCGCGTACCTGGCGAGGGGGGGAAGTAAAAATAAAATACAGAACAATATAAGGAAATAAAATATCTCAGATTGATTCACCGTTGAAGGTTAGCGGTATTCAATAACCTATAGCCTTCGTTTTCCTTATTTCTCAACCCAATTTGAATAATTGGTTGTCGCAGCCGTTCCTCGGCGAAAAACCCCGCCGAGGGAGGAGCCCCGTCGAACCAATAGAAATCGCCCTTTATTTAATGAAATAGATCGATTCGTCCAATCAGAGGACAATAAACTTTATGGCGAACCA
Source organism: Nesidiocoris tenuis (assembly GCA_036186465.1). Taxonomy (NCBI): domain Eukaryota; kingdom Metazoa; phylum Arthropoda; class Insecta; order Hemiptera; family Miridae; genus Nesidiocoris; species Nesidiocoris tenuis. The sequence goes on from AP028923.1 coordinate 5,383,757, forward strand.
TCAGGCGATCGGTTCTTTCCCTTTTAGCTTTGTCGCTGACGATTAACGATAGAAAAGAAAAATAAAAAATGTAGTCGAATGGGGGCGCGGGCTTTCGATTTAAAAAGGGGAACTCCCCCCCTCCCCCACCATAACTCCATTCACCTCCAGTGACTGATTTATGGGTCCGTAATGCGGGAGAAGAAATTTAAGATTCTGGCGGCGGCAGCGTCAACCGACTAACGAACTCTGATGGCCTGCCCTAACTGTTCGCTATAGTCGACCTTACATTAGAGTTAGTGAAACCATAATAATAGTTCGAACCCAATGAAAGGCGAACTTAATTCTGAAACGAATCGCCTTTCTTTATGATGGAAACAATACTGTTGAACCCTCGCAGACATAAAATCGAGATTGAATTTTATATAAATTTTGTTCGTTTTTTCTTCCTATTCTAAGGCGAAGGAAACATGAGATATTTCTAATAGGCATGTCATAATCACTTTTGCAGTTGAGGCAATCGAAAAAACTATAGTTGATTTTTAGGTAGAAAATCCCTCGGATCCTTCTATTTTAGGCAGGTTTTAAACTTGAAAAGTGTATACAGAAACACGGGTAAGTGAATGAAGTTCAAAGAGAAAACCGTAAATCACTACGAAAAATATGGGTTTCAGACGAAGAAAAAATGAAAACGAAAATAATTACTTACTCGAAAAAAAAAACAAAAAAAAATTAAAAAAAGAAAACCCAGAGGAATTAAAGCTGAAAAAATCTAATGCATCGGAAAATTTTTGGCAGATTATCCCATAGATTTCATAAGGGACCTCACCTTGACCAGACCACCAATCCTGGATATATCCAATATGCAATAATTCTGCATATATGCAATAATTCTTCGAGAATTTGAAGCTATAGTTGAGGCTGTGATTTCCAAAACTCGCTCCTTGCAATTTTAACGAAAATTGGGGTGACAGCTGTTTTTGAAAGGTTTGTGTCCGCTCTTTCAGAATCCGAGGTCAGAATTGAGAAAAACGCGCTCCTTCTCAGTTTAATTGACCTTGAAATACCTGGATGAGATCCAAAACTCGTTCCTTGCAGTCAGTTGTGAGTTCCAAAACTAGCTCGATGAGTTTTGGTAGTAAAACTCGCTCCTTGAGCTACGAAACCTTGTCAAGAGAAACCTGTCGCCTCAGTTTTCGCCAAGACGCCAAGCCATAACCATGCGTGTCTTCATGGTTGAGATCTCTAAAGACTCTATGCTGGGTCAGTTCCAAAACTCGTTAGATGCAAGGTTTAGTGCCAAAACTCGCTCCTTGTGAATTTAAATTCGTTCCTACGCAATTATTTTTCAATAGATATATCTTTCCTTGCATACAGAGCTCCATTGATGTAATCATGTGGTGCAAAAAAAAACATGCGAATCGGCTGTATAATAACGTTTTAGAGGTTTTTCGTGATTTCTGAAAAACGGTTTACCTTGCAACTAGCAAGTTTTGGAAATCAGTGCCTCAATATAGACCCAATATTTCATTATTCACAATTTATTCCGAGTAAATCGTTCTCGTCACATATACACGACACTCGAGTTCGGATGCGCAGCCCACCTCGACGATTAGCTCCTCCGATTGTCGCCAGAGCGACTAAATGCGCACGGTGGAGGGGGGCTCTGTGCTCCAGTATACACCGACGCTAACTGCAATTAGCCCTATATTGGGATTTCCTGCTCAGCTTGATCGCGCCTAATTACAGAAGGCGGGCGCGCCAGTGAAACAGAAGAGAAGCTCGATAATTACGCCATGAAAAACGCTCCTAATAAGTCACTTCCTCGATTTCCACCGCCTCCTCGACCGTGGACTTCCTCTCGTATTTAAAACCTGCTGGTGACAATTAACTTCAACCATCAGCCAGATTACTGTCCATTGTTTCGCCTTTTAACTGCAGAGAAAACCGACGATTTGTCGACCTTGTTGTCGTGGGACCGGAATTTCGTCGTTGATTTCAATGAAGAGAGATCGCGTTCGGACAAGTTGAGCGCCCGGAATTAAGACCGTTCGGGGTACATCCGTGCGGGTGTTAATTGAGCCGGTTTAACGCTAATGAGAAGTAAAATGTCACCATCTGCTGGTTTCGGGGCGTCAAAGATATACCTATAGCTTACCACTGGACTATTTCAAATTATTCCATTTCACCAATGAAGTAATTGAAACAAATGAAATAAAAGAATTCCAAGCGATTCTACAGCTGGAATATTCAAAAAGAAAAGCTCAAACGACGATAAACATTTCGACTCACCTGGTAGGTAAAGAAAATACGGCACAGCTGAAAATTACGTCATCTCAACTTGCGCATTAACGTATTTTCATTTTCTACACTCCGTGGGCGGAAATTTCTTGGAAACGAATGCAAGAAAGGAAATTGAATTGCTTATTTTCTCCGCTCAATGGGAATCCCCATATAGTTAATAATCGTAAAAGGAATAACATTCCCTTCAGCCAGTTAATGAGCTTCGGAAACTCGTCGCAAAGTGAAGGATTTTTTCTTTCAAGCTCACACCGTCAAGACCGCCTTCATTAAAAAAGACGTTTTACGGTAGGTATTTCATCAAGAGAGATGTACGTGATTTCACTGTAGCCCTGAGAGAGAATTGCATTTTGCCGACAATCGGGGTTTTGTTAATATTGTCACAATACCGATATGCAAGTCATGGCTTTGGGTTTAATTTCAAAATATCAAGTGTTTACACATTCTAGCATTCCTTCTCTGAGCTTTCAGGCGTGTTTCAGCCTGAGGTTAATCTGAAAATGACGGCGGTCTTCCAGCAGATGTACTGATAAACCGGTTTTCACGTTTTTGGTATCAAACTGTGGATTTTCTTACGATATTTAATTTTGTCTCTTCGAATCGAGAACTAAACCCCATTGTTTCTGAGTAATGATTGATTAATAAGCTTTGCTCCTTTATTAGGGTCTATAAAATGTGCCAAGGTCGAGTCAGAGGAAAGATTTTTGTACTTGTGGTGCTCAATAAGTGAGAAAGAATAGAAAACACGATTCAAAAATTTTGATCGAAAGTCGACCTTTCTTTGGAAGTGCAAAATCCATCTCAAAAACAGATTTTGATCAAAATCATGAAATTGTTTAGTGGTCACTAAAGAAATTTATTCGAAACATGATGAGAAATTTGGCTTCAATCTGGCTTAATATTTATTTATTTTTAGGTCTTTTACACTGAGAGAATTTATCTTTTGGAACTAGCTCTTCATACCATACCATATAATGTAATTATATTAATAAAATTATCTCCCCTTTGGTTAATTGTTGATTCAAAAAACTCAATCACCACCTCGAGCCGTTTGGAGGAATTCATCGCCATGAAAAAAATCCCAGTCCTTGACATCGTCGACTTGAAACTGTTTCAACTCATCGAGTTAAAACCTGTCATTTCCCCGGCGATTCAGGAGTAATTAAAGCGTCGACGATGCCGAGGAAACAAAACCAATCTTGGAAAAGGAAAAAACATACGGCTGGATTTGTCGGCGGGAAAAAGAGAGAAAAACGCGTGATTGCGACAATTAAAGCAATGAGACCTTGGGCGGTTTGAACGCTAATAGTCAGCCTCTTATACGTCGATAATTACTAATACGGTCTTTATAGAAGCGGTCGTGATTAGTAAGTCGATTCCATCTCTTGGAAACCGGACACCTGAGCATCGGGATTGACTCACCTGCACTCGAGTTTGAAAAATTATCCGAGAGTTTCTTCTCCTGAGAATATAAATAACTTTAGAACATGAAATCGTGGCAGTAGTTGCCATGGAGATAAGAATGGAAGGCTCGTCATGCGCATTATTCATCTGCCCGACTAGTGCAGGCTTAATATCGATAGTAGGGCACCATCGATAGTTCCGATACTTCGTCGATAGTTATCGATAGTTTTGGCTCGAGAGACAGGCCCAATTATTTAGCCAAGTCGCTACCTAAACTCTAAAAGTCTCCTATGTTTTCATTTTTGCGAATTGCACAACAAAAAAAATTGTAGCGTCTTGTGAGCCATATATTTTTATACGTGTTTTTACGCTGATTCGAACGAGACCAACCCCGCAATTTTAGCTTTAACCGTTTAGAATTTATGCGGGTTTTATTGAGCCACTTCTAAATTTTTTTGAAATGTTCACAATCTCACCTAGTATATCGATAGCTTGGGCAATCGACAATATCAAAAGACTATCGATACCTAGTTTATTGATAACTTGGACAATCGATAATATCAAAAGACTATCAATAGAATATCGATAGCTTGAAAAATCGATATTATTAAGACTATCGATAGTATATCGATAGCTTGGACAATCGATAATATCGAAAGACTATCGATACCTAGTATATTGATAACTTGGAAAATCGATAATATCAAAAGACTATCGATACCTTATATATCGATACCTTGGATAGCTTGGACACTCGATAATATCGAAAGACTATCGATACCTAGTATATTGATAACTTGAATGATCGATAATATCAAAAGACTATCAATAGAATATCGATAGCTTGAAAAATCGATATTAAAAGACTATAGATAGTATATCGATAGCTTGGAAAATCGTTAATATTAAAACACTATCGATACCTCGTATATCGATAGCTTGGGCAATCGATAATATCGAAAGGCTATCGATACCTAGTATATCGATACTTGGACAATCGATAATATGGAAAGACTATCAATAGAATATCGATAGCTTGAAAAACCGATAATATTAAAAGACTGTTGATAGTATATCGATAGCTTAGAAAATCGTTAATATTAAAACACTATCGATACCTCGTATATCGATAGCTTTGGCAATCAATAATATCGAAAGACTATCGATACCTTATATATCGATACCTTATAGCTTGGACAATCGATAATATAAAAAGGCTATCGATACCTAGTATATCGATACTTGGAAAATCGATAATATGGAAAGACTGTCAATAGAATATTGATAGCTTGAAAAATCGATATTATTAAAAGAGAATCAATAGTGTATCGATAGCTTGGAAAATTGATATTAAAAGACTATCGATATCTAGTATATCGATAGCTTGGGCAATCGATAATATCGAAAGACTATCGATACCTTATATATCGATACCATATAGCTTGGACAATCGATAATATCGAAAGACTATCGATACCTAGTATATTGATAACTTGGACAATCGATAATATCAAAAGACTATCAATAGAATATCGATAGCTTGAAAATCGATAATATTAAAAGACTATCGATAGTATATCGATAGCTCGGATAATCGATAATACCGAAAGACTATCAATACCTAGTAAATCGATAACTTGGGCAATCGATAATATTGAACGACTATCGATAGTATGGAGAATCGATAAAAAGACTATCGATATTCAACCAGCACTATGCCTAACTCCAGCAAGAGTAGATTAGTGGAAAAATCAATTCTTTGTCTTTTTATAGGGCCGGTTTATCGACGAAATTTACCCATCCAATGTCCAAGGAAGCTCCTGCTCCTCCTCCGCATGATTTTTTTCTAAAATGTCGTGTTATTGAGAAACCATTTGAGGAACGTCAATCAAATTGAAATTTAGGCAGTGTGCATTGAGGGCACGAAAGTTTGAATTAAGGGCGTTAATTATCGAAAAGACGGGCCGCTAAGGAGATTGAAAACAAAGCGAAATTGCAGCGTGCAGAGAAAAAGCAGCAGCTGCTGAACTGTCCATTAGTTCGCGCTGGAGGCGTCAGTTGGGCCACGATTCATGGTCGCATTGTTTCTAGCATAATTAAATCCACCATTGTTCTTGATTTCTCGAGGGCCTTCCCGAAGAGGCCAAACTCGAAATCGACGATGTGAATGGGACGGAAAAACGAGCGAGACGCGAAACTTGATTCTTGCAGGTTGTGCAGCGGCTACTTTTGTGATTTTTTACACGGCCGAAGCCGACAAAAAGGAGGCCTGCTCTAGAAATAAGAAGAATTTTTACTCCGACTGGGGTACCGAGGGGGTTCGGGTTTTTATTCGGTTTTGCCTTTTTCTCTGACGAAGTTTCTCGATTTTGTATGGAAGGAGATTCTTCACCCTGGCTACATTGTCAGCGACTCTCGCTAGCGTTTGCTAGACATTCCAAACCTTCCGAGGTATGTTCATTCATCGTTTCGACGCGATCCGTGAATCAATCCTGTGAGCGAAACTTGCTCGGATATCTCATACCTGTAGCTTAAGCTACGCAATGCCAAACTTGGCAGTTTGGCTCAATTCGGAGTCAGGATTGGGTTTGGGAGTGGCTGGAACTGCGAAAAGACCTAAAAGCCGAGTGAAGATCCTTCGCTTTAGAGATTTCTGGGCTTAGGTTGTATCAATCATGGCGAAAGACCATAAACTAACGTATCCATAACGCAAAAGATTATAATACAGTACCTAGGTTCGTGGTGGTGGTGAATGGACACCCCATGATAGACAATGAGATCAAGCGAGAATGGCAAACTCACTCTTGGGAAGGACTCAAACACTGAAGCTCAAACTCACAATCGAATTCGAAGTCAAACTCACAATGAAACAAAAACTCGAAATTAAAGTCAATCTCGAAGTCAAACTCACAATGGAACTGAAACTCAAACTCATAATCGAAATCGAAGTCACACTCACAATGAAACAAAAACTCGAACTTATAGTCAATCTCGAAGTCAAACTCAGATTGAAACCAAAACACAAACTCACAATCGAATTTGAAGTCAAACTCACAATGAAAAAAAACTCGATCTCATAATCGAAATCGAAGTATAACTCTCAATGAAACAGAAACTCGAACTCATGTCAATCTCGAAGTCAAACTCACATTGAAACTGAAACTCAAACTCACAATCGAATTCGAAGTCAAACTCACAATGAAACTGAAACTAAAACTCTCAATCGAAATCGAAGTCAAACTCACAATGAAACAGAAACTCGAACTCATAGTCAATCTCGAAGTCAAACTCACAATGAAACATAAACTCAAACTCATAATCGAAATCGAAGTCAAACTCTCAATGAAACAGAAACTCGAACTCATGTCAATCTCGAAGTCAAACTCACATTGAAACTGAAACTCAAACTCACAATCGAATTCGAAGTCAAACTCACAATGAAACCGAAACTCAAACTCATAATCGAAATCGAAGTCTGACTCTCAATGAAACAGCAACTCGAACTCATGTCAATCTCGAAGTCAAACTCACAATGAAACAAAAACTTGAACTTATAGTCAATCTCGAAGTCAAACTCACAATCAAACAAGAACTCGAAGGGTCGAGTTTCAGTTTCATTGAGAGTTTGACTTCGATTTCGATTATGAGTTTGAGGTTCAGTTTCATTGTGAGTTTGAGTTCGATTTCGATTATGAGTTTGACTTTCTGTTTCATTGTGAGTTTGACTTCGATTTCGATTATGAGTTTGAGTTTATGTTTCATTGTGAGTTTGACTTCGATTTCGATTATGAGTTTGAGTTTCAGTTTCATTGTGAGTTTGACTTCGATTTCGATTATGAGTTTGAGTTTCTGTTTCATTGTGAGTTTGACTTCGATTTCGATTATGAGTTTGAGTTCCTGTTTCATTGTGAGTTTGACTTCGAGTTTCAGTTTCATTGTGAGTTTGACTTCGAGTTTCTGTTTCATTGTGAGTTTGACTTCGATTTCGATTATGAGTTTGAGTTTCAGTTTCATTGTGAGTTTGACTTCGATTTCGATTATGAGTTTGAGTTTATGTTTCATTGTGAGTTTGACTTCGATTTCGATTATGAGTTTGACTTTCTGTTTCATTGTGAGTTTGAGTTCGATTTCGATTATGAGTTTGAGTTTATGTTTCATTGTGAGTTTGACTTCGATTTCGATTATGAGTTTGACATTCTGTTTCATTGTGAGTTTGAGTTCGATTTCGATTATGAGTTTGAGTTTATGTTTCATTGTGAGTTTGACTTCGATTTCGATTATGAGTTTGAGTTTCAGTTTCATTGTGAGTTTGACTTCGAGTTTCAGTTTCATTGTGAGTTTGACTTCGAGTTTATGTTTCATTGTGAGTTTGACTTCGATTTCGATTATGAGTTTGAGTTTCAGTTTCATTGTGAGTTTGACTTCGAGTTTATGTTTCATTGTGAGTTTGACTTCGATTTCGATTATGAGTTTGAGTTTCTGTTTCATTGTGAGTTTGAGTTCGATTTCGATTATGAGTTTGACTTTCTGTTTCATTGTGAGTTTGACTTCGATTTCGATTATGAGTTTGAGGTTCAGCTTCATTGTGAGTTTAACTTCAATTTCGATTATGAGTTAGAGTTTTTATTTCATTGTGAGTTTGACTTCGAGTTTATGTTTCATTGTGAGTTTGACTTCGATTTCGATTGTGAGTTTGAGTTTCAGTTTCATTGTGAGTTTGACTTCGAGATTGACTATAAGTTCGAGTTTTTGTTTCATTGTGAGTTTGACGCGGTGGCTGAAAGCAGTCCAGTCCTTCCTTGAAAAAATATATAAACCTGGATAACAGGGCTTCGATCGGTTTTTTACGCCAGTAGGAACTTATTCGAGGTTCTTTCTCTTAATTTTTTGTTCGTTTTCGAACGGAGGGTCCTGGCGGACAGATCGATTCATAAGGATCCCAAGACCCCAGGATCCGCTGTGGGGGTCTGCCAGCAATGACTTCTCCCCGAGCTTTCAAGTTTTAGATTAATAGGCCCGTCGTCGCCTCGCAGGAATCTCCAACATACTCCCGACATGGGACTCGGATATTCTCAAACACCTCGTTCATCATTTTCCGGGAGAGATTTGTGTTCGGATCCCACCCAGGCAAAAGTGTGGGCACTAACTGCCGTCAAAACACGTTCGGGACGATTCGTCACAAAACCAACATGAATGGAACTTGTACCTGAGGGGAACTATTGGGAAAGGGGATCCTTACCAGTTCAGGCCCTCGGGCGATTCAGTGTCGGATTTGTACGACTGCGATCGGCTGGAAATGGAAATGAGCGTAAATGAATTGGTGGGCATTGCATTGGATTATGGATTCCCGTAACCACCTACATTAGGATTGCACCATAAAGCTATATGAGCACCTCATTTCTAGAACGGAAAGGGTTTAGGTAGCTATCATTATGACTGAAAATTTCGCTCAACTTTTAATTACAAATTAATCATCCAAAACATCATCGTGAAAATCAAATAAACAGTACAAAATGAGTATTTTAGGCAGCTGCTTACCAGGGAAAAATCATTTTTCCGTAACACGCACGTTACGTCACTGGATCAACTTGGAATAAAATCGCGTAAGTGCAAAATTGCGGAGGCGCTAGACAATAAAATCAAATAATGGGTAATAATCCTGGCGGAGGAGTGGCTTAATTTGCATTAGGAGCGGCCAACGCGGATGTGGGTGATGGTTAAGTCCCGAAGGCTTCCAATACTTCCATTAGGGATCTGCGGTTTTTTCATTATTGGAATGGATGTGACTCATCGGGATCGATGATCGTCGAATGCCATGCGCGAGAACGTTTCATATTCGCTCGCGGTTTCTCATTATCGGCCGAAGTCGGGATCGGAGTTAATAATTATTGGAATCATTCCAACCGTGAGACTCTAAATTGCGATCTGGAGAGCGAACAGGAGGAGCGGGAGATGATTTTCAAGAACATATTTGGGTTTCAGCACTTTTGAACAGGAAGGGAGCAGCTCCGAATGCAAAATACAGATAATACGCAATACCTGCTCGTGAAGATACACATTTTAGCACGTAAAATATTGAAACGAGGCCGCGTTACTCTTAATATGTTGATTTTGGTGTCCGCAAAACAAGAAAAATCAGGAGAACACACTATTTACCTTCTTCAATATTTTTCAGAAATTTTTGTCTCGGCCGTCGCTGTGGCAGACGCACTCTTTTTTTTTAAATTCGATGCTAGCTGCAGTGCGTCTCAACATCTTCATAACGCAGGCAAAAGAGAACATACAACAGACTGGTTTTTTTTCTCATAGGCGTTACGGACAATAATTACTCGGGCCGATTGGAGTTGATATATTCTCGGGAGCACGCGGAACTTCCGGTCCGGCGCTTAGTAAACCTTCCAGGGGGAGACTTCGAGTCTAGAACGAGCCAAGTCAGAGGCGCGAGAAGCTATTAACAAATGTGTAAACATTATCAGTCCGTGGCCATCTCGAGATACTCAGAGCCCGAAGAACAAAGTGTAATTAGAGATTCGGAACCTGTGAACGTGTCGGCGCCCAGCGGAAACCCTTCTTACACACGACAATGTACATAACACTATGTACATATACATCGGAAAGGAAATAAGACGGGCGAAAAAACGCCTTTCCACCCGTCGAGTTAATAAGTACGTTCCCTACGCGGAGGTGTTCAATTTGTTCACAAGTTGTAGGAAAACTGTAATTACATTACCGATAAGTCATCTGGGGAGGGAAAATTAAATAATTGAACGCCGACTCTGACTTTGGAAGCCATTGTGGGAGGGCGATTAAACCTCATTGTTTCAACCCAATGGCCACCCGACTGCTTACACACTCATTTCCCAGAATGATGCGCTCGACGACTCCAAAGATGGAAGGTTCACGAGGAGTAAAACCTTGGACCATCTACACCAGGATCGCTATTTCTTTCAGTGCAGCAAAAGGTTCAATTTTTCTGAGGTAGAAGGTGAAAATCACCACAAAATCCAAAAGTTGTAAGTGCCTGAAAACAATCACGCCAGAGCCATCAACACGGTGCAGCATACGACAATAAGGCCTCTGTGAATGGTAATTAAACAAGACTTGTTTAATTACCATTCACAGAGGAATTATTGTCGTATGCTTAGTCTACATACACGTAACACGGTCCCGTCTAAGTAGTGATGGCAACAAAAAATCGATTTTTTTGAAAAATCGATTTTTACGGTTTAAATAATCGATTTTTAAAAATCGATTTATTGAAGGCAATTTTTATTTAAAATCGATTTTTTCACCAAAAAAATCGATTTTTACCTGTTTAAAATGCGTTTTTGTTATATTACAATAAAACTAATACATTAAAATATTATCCCGTGTAGAGAATCTAATATAACGATCCATATTTACTCCAGCGTTCAGTATTCAGTAACGATGTGAGTTCTACTGTTTCTACAGTCACCATTTTACCATAGGGATGGGATATCGGAAGAATAATATCGATATCGGTATCAAATGATATATCAAATAAAAATATCGATATCCGATATATATCGGAAGAAAAATATCGATATCCGATATTATCGGCCAAAAATATCGGAACATTCAATTCACTTCAGTTTTGATCACCAAACTATTCAGGTTACCTCTTTCACATTAAATGGCAGAATAATCTTCAATACTTTTATGTGGGGCTGCTATGATCAGATTAAATATCAACTGTGAATCTATAATAATAAAAGCAAGTGTTTGTTTGTTGGTTGTCTCCAGCCAAATCTATCGCACGCAGGGACTTGGAATTTTTCACACGGAAGCACAAAGAGGCTGGCAACAAAACCTCGAAGCGCAATTTTCAATTTTTGAAAAAAATTTTTTTTTTAATTTTAAAAAAGTGAATTTAAAAAAAGTGAGTTTTTAAGTTTTAAAAAAGTGAGTTTTAAACGAGAAAAAAAGTGAAATAATTGAAAAAAGTGACAACACGGGGGCACGGGCGGGTACAGCTATAGCTATGGGGGGGGGGGGGAGAGATTCCTGCGATATTCACTTATCTGCATTTCCTTATTTTTTTGCACGGGCAACGCCGGGCGGGTACAGCTAGTATAGTATAAACTAAATGAACCTATAAAGTTTATAGGGTCTAAAAGTGTGAACAAGTTGCTTGCTGGTCAAAGAAGAAGAAGTACAGACAGAAATCAGAATCTGATACAACAACTAGCCCTCTCTACCTACATCACAACCTTTGACACATATATATGAATACTGATACGATATTCACGTACGGATTTATGATTATCTGTTTTCATTAATAAAATCTGCAAAATCAAGCACGAATTCATTGATTTTTTTTTGCTCACCTGTTCATAATTTAATACTTGCGCTAGCTACCCATTTCTCAGTTGAGTTTTAAAAACCGATAATATCGCAAGGAAAATATCGATATTCCGATATTATCGGAATCAAAATATCGATAATGAAATATCGGATATCGCAAGGAAAATATCGATATTCCGATATTATCGATATCGATATCCCATCCCTATTTTACCACAGATCGAAATAGACGGCACTACCTTCACAACATAACTCGATCTCGTTCGAATCGAATCGTTGTCGTTGAGGTCTCCCCACTCTCTCCCTCCTTCCCTTCCCCGTCTTCAGAGAATCAAAAAGAGAGAGACAGTGAAGTGGAAGTGTCATTTGTAAACTTGTACTTTTATGTTACAGGCCCCATATATTGTTTTACACCATATTTTACTGGTATATCTCATAGATTTAAAAAAAAATCGATTTTCTTTAAAAATCGATTTTTTGGTCTCGATTTTCAGTTGAAATCGATTTTAATCTTTCGATACATCGATTTTTTGAAAGATCGATTTTGCTATAAGTGTTGCCATCATCTTCTCAGACGAAGATAAACGGTTAGATAGAAGATAAGATAAGATAGATAAGAAGATAAAAAGGTTAGGGAGAATCGGCTGACCGATGGCTCCAAACAGTTGTGCCAACTCAACAAAATACATTTTACCCAAGCAGCATCAGCCTTAATTTCCTTCTTTGAACATTCTAGGATAATATTCATGCTCCAGCAACATCCGACATTGAGAGTGAAATTGAAATTGTTCCATTCATATTATGCAACTGCATTCATGTACGCTGCTATAATTATGCTATAATAACGAAAAATGTCAATCGAATCCAGCGTGGGGGCATCGATACATCATTAGGCCGGGAAAATTCAAATAGGAAAACAAGCGGACAAGAGTGATGAATAACGACTGGTTGATTAACTCGAGATAAATTCTCAAAGGTCCTGTACGACAGCCAACGCTCACACGAATACACCAACATGTTACACGTGTGAAAGGTTTTTTAATTATGCATAAATCGCGATCCATCTCACTTTGCTCGGAGCGTTTGATAGTTTAACATATTGACCGCAGTAAATCATTCGAAAATCTTATTAGTTAGTCCTGTGAGGGATTTACTTACATGGACGACATGAGGCTCCATGTACATGGTTATGTTTGCGTAGGACGACATGAGAAAAGATTCTCGTACCAATCAGCCCGATGTTGACTTCGAGATGAGCCGACCACCTGAATCACGGATAACAATTTATTTTCATAATGTCCTCCGGTTTGGCATTTTTCCCAATCAAATGAAACTGAACGCATCGACCAATCAATATTTTCAAATATTGTTGTTGTTGTGGATTAGTGCTTGAATTGTCCTGTTGGTTATGATGGACACACATGTTGAATTTGCTGTTCCTACTCTTTCTCTATTACCGAGCTACCAGTGTTGCCGAGTGCTGTAGGGTAATAAATTACCTTTTTTAGTTTAAGGCACCCATAATTCAGGTGGGTTTTCTTCTAATTTGAACGTTTTCCTACTAATTGAATATTTTGAAAATGAATGTTTTTTGAAAACCTCGGGTAGGCACCTAACTAAAATTAAGGAAGAAATGGGTGACATTTAACACCCGCTATTTTCAAATTCCAGCGTCGACAAGTTCGAATGCAATTTCGCATATTCGATTAACAGGCAACCCTTTCGGGTAGGGGTAATTATCGATTATTTAATCGACTTAAACCTATTTGCCGAGGATTAAGAAACCTTTGTTGTAAAAAAAGGGGCCTCCAAAATGGATACGTTGCGTCATCGTTCGCAGCCCTTTCGTAATTAAGTTTACCGTCTTAATTAGCGCAAGGGGTGAGCCACCCCCTGAAGTTACCATCTGGTTATGCAATGGACAGTGTTCAGTTACAAGAAACGAACACGTTGACGAGTTAATGCAAAAGTACAACAAACACGGGGACCAGCTAAATCGCTAATACCAGGTATTTGCATCAATCGCATATTGGGTGTCGCTGGTTTGAACGTTTTTATCCTGTTAAAACCGAGACTGTAAAAAGGAAATTTCTAATAGGATTTGCATTTAGACGCTTCGCCGTGATTTATTTTCTTTTTTTACAAGGTAATTTAATGCCTCAAACTAAGGATTTGAGGGAAAAGATTCCTTACCTTCCCATCAAAAATTTTGTCACCCAAAAAAATTTTTTTTCTACCACCAAATGAACGAGTTAGCTGGTAGTGTCTACTCATGTAGCAAATTAAATGGTCCCTGAGAGTACAAAAAAATTCAAACCAATAATATTCGTTGTGGGGACATTTTTATTCGATTTTCAGTAAATAAATTCTTTCAAGCTTGTCTTAAATGCTAAATAAAAAATCGCACAAATCAGAAACCTGGCAGTGAACGTGAAAACAAAGATTTTGAAAGGATAAGCGAAATAACTAGGCAATCGCCTCGGCATAAGACAGCAGAAACTGTAAATTGGTTACGAAAGGCCTTCCACTTTGGAGGGAGGGAGCTGGGCGAGAAAAAATAAAATATAATTCCGAAACAAATTAACCGGGGCCCGTAAGTTGTGAGGAGGGTACGTTTTTACGGTCCACTAAAAATAATGTTGACGTTTTACAGCCTTAGCCACGAAGGGGGGAAGACATTGTCTGCTGACGAGGTACGAGCGTAGCTTTGACTCATTTCATGTTGGGCAGCGTTTCAATGAAATCGCTTTTTCTACACCGGAATGTCAATTATCGGTGGAAATTGCTTAGTACAATATGTATGAAAGTTTTGAATAAAAATATGAAAATGGTATACAAATAAATAAATTTCCTTGTACTAAACGCACGTTGAAAAACTGAATTTTTAAAAATTTAGTAACTCTTGCCTTGAGCTCAACTCTTTGCTATCTAAATTTAATGTTAGAAAGCAACAAATATCGTGAATTCGCAAGAAATTTAATGGCCTTTCCAATGGTGTCCTCATTTTTGTGTTTAACCCAAAATTTCGGGGACTTATGGCCATTTAACTGAGAGAAAGTCGAACACGTTGAAAAAACCATTGAGAAAAGTGTTTGTAAACCTTTGTCAAATGCCACCAACATGCCACTAGCCAAAAAAATGGTCATATTAAATTTTGAAAACAAAATGATACTCCTTCATGGCTCAAAATCCCAAAAACGCGAACTTGAGAAGACAAATCAAACATCAAATTTCTGGAAATTTTTTCAACGGGGAGGAGTTCCTCATCTTACCATCCTACGCTTCTGGTGACCGGTCAAAACCTTGATCCTCTAGTCAATGACCAGGGGTCAATCTGCATCTACTATGCCCCCACCTGGCCTTTTTCATGGCTATCTCACACCTCGGTCTGTCCCCTAATAATCGTACCTTCTTGACTGCCACAACAGGCAAGGATACGGGAGGGATAAGGATATGGGCAGTAGGGGTCGTCAAACTCCTTGCCTAGAGCAAAAATATGCTTCCCGTCGTAAAACGTTTACTACGATATGACTCACGCGTGCGGTCCCTGGTGTTGGAGCTTTTTTTAGATTCCGCCTTCCGTATCATAGACGATATGGATGTTTATTGTTTATCACGGCTCATTTCATGTTTACCATGCCGGAATCAAATGGTTCCTTTTTTGTTTTTCAAAATACTTTTTATCGTACTTAAAATTGTTTCATTTCTATTACAAAGCTGTAAAAATAGAAAAATTTCGAAACGATTTTTTTTATAATAATTTATTATTACTCTGAATCACCCATACATCTTACTCCCAGCCAGAATCTGAAATTTTCTACTGACTAACGTTGAAGGTGAGGGGGGAACTGTCCACATTTTTATCATCCCTTTATGATTTATTGTTTTAATTAAATTAAAAAAGCGATAAGTCATTAAAATCTGTCGCTAGTCCGGAACGAGCGGTAATCGCTCTTCGAGGTTCATTAGGCGAAGGACAAAAAATAGAATAAAACTCCTCAGCGGCTTAGTAGACGAATTAGATGAACGCGGTGCCGCCCGGTCCGAGCGGGGAAAATTACCCTGTGAGCGCTCGAAAAATCCCGCAATGATATAGAGCAGGAAAATAGTAAAAAAATGAGTTCTTCTCCTTTTACGTCGATTTAAATCTTTTTTGTTGTCAACAATTGACTTTTTTTTGACAGCTAGAAAATGTAATTTTTTTTGGATTAAGTCTCAAATGATTTACACATCGAAATGTAGAAGTTATTTAGGTATGTAATTTAACCACCAAACGTTTCCCCTATGACCACAATAGTGGGAAAACACTCATAAATTAGTGAAATATCCCTCCCAATGATTCGAATGCTGAGTGTAATCAACGCGTAATTTACCGGCATGACCATTTTTTCGATGGATTTTTTCCAGCGGCAAAAACCGTTGGGACCGACGAGATTTATTCGTCAGTGGAATTATTAAAAGTATATCAACGTCTTCATTTTGTACGAGGGGGGGGTCATCAGCTAAATTACCGCCACTGTCGTTGAGAGGGAATTAACTCGTAAAAACAGGTAGTTAGTCGTCACTTTTTGTCGTTTTGAGCCTCGGCAAGGACAAATTAAAAGCGACTCATCTCAATCTCGGCTCCTAGAGTCTCGACATCATTTCCAGTGAGACTTTTGTCGTACGAGTATAAATTATAATTTTCAAATAATTTTTTCAGTGAAGTTACGGTTAAACAAAATTTTGAGTTGTTTTGACAAAAATCTTGGCGAAAGAAATTCGAGAAAATCTCGAAAATTGTGGGAGATATTGGCAGATTATTGAACGACAGGCGGTTTGAGCCGTCGGTGGGCGTGTCGACTGCGTCTCTGATTGGCTGAGCCGATGCAGCGGCCCCGCCGAGGCGGCTGAGCGCCGCTCAACTAGCAGAGAATCCGCCTCGCTGTGCGGCACTCGGCCAAGCGGCGCGAGCGTTGCGAGGCACCCAGCCGCCTTGGCGGGTCCGCCGTCCAGGAACGAGCGGCACTCAGAGACATCAAACCCGCGGCAGAAAAAGATTCGATTGTCGGTTGGCGGGTTGCGCCGTTTGTCTGAGGGCGGGGGGGGGGGGTCGTGAGATTCCCATTTGAAAAGTCCCAAGTATTTCTGATTTTTTTAAAAAATAAAATCGACGACTAAAAAATTTATTTTGACAAAATTGACAGCAAATTTTTTTTTATGTTGCAGGTAACGAGTTGGGGACGCCGCTGAGCCGCCTCCAACTGGACCCGGGCAGCCTGGCGGCCGTCCTAGAAGCGGCCAAGGAAAAGGCCAACAGCGGCGGGCAATCGGCCGCCGTGCGGCTCAACTCGGCCCCGCCTGGCGCCCTCGAGCTGACGTCGCCGGTCGGCCACCTCTGCAAGAAGTGCCGCCTGACGTTCGGCCGCGAATCTTCGCTGGCGGCCCACGGCTGCGGCCCGTGCCCCGGCTCCGTGGCGCTGCTCCGCGTCCGCGCCGGCTGTAGGCGCTGCGAGGCCTCTTTCGACTCGTCCGCCGAGTATAAGCGGCACGTCGAAACGGCCCACGGCCCGCCGGAGCAGGGCTCGGATCCGCCGCAGCCGCCGATCTCGCCCCGCCTTTCCGTCGAGATGGAGGACGTGGTCAACCAGATCACCGCCCTGGCGGCGCAGACGCTCAAACCGGCGGACGCCAATGCGAATGTGTTCGATAAGTTTCCCGTTCCTAGCGCCGCCGGCGGCCAATAATAGAACTAAAATTTCCCCCTTTCCCTCCAGGATATCCCGAATTTGTCCCCTGCCGTTGGATCAATCTGCCGGCTTCGAGATGACGAAAATATCGTTTTCCGAACAAAATAATAATTTGGTATAAAAATTTCCAGGTCCTTAGCGAAATTTTAATATGACATTGTTTTAACACGAGTAAGTGATAACACGATTTTTCATGCGGCAATTTTTCCATTGTCAACAAACCCTATAAATTTGGGGTAATCAAATATTTCGTCAAAAACGCGGCGGTTCGCACGATTTGACTCTTGATTTTAATTACCTACGTTCTAAAAAATTAAATTTTAGGATTCAAATTTTTGAATTTTATACGCGTCTAAAAATTCCAATTTTACCAATTCCCTGGTAAGTACATGAAAAAGTGGATGGAAATTCTAGAATACGGTTAAAACTTATCTGACACCTGTATGTATAATAAAATATATGGAAACAACACCAATTTTTAGTTAATATCTTCAAAAATTTCGCTTATTGGTCCTGGAAATTAAAATTTATACCGTATGCATCAATGAGACAGCTCTGGAAATATGAGACACCCGGGGGATATTTCAAATATCTATTCTTGCGTCTCATGGAGGTTAACATTGAATTTAAAAACCCAAAATTTGAAAAATTCAAGGCAAAATAATGTTTCCTGCTCTAAAAACGATATTTTCGTGTTTCGATTCGGTCGAAAACAAGCCTAACACGTGTACATATCCCTTTTGCAAATTCAAATTTCTACCCCCCCCCCTCACCCCGCATTGTCGGACTCGACGAAATATACGAATGACAAACTTGAATCACAATCTTCTCGCTCTCGACAAGGAGCCTATTTAAGAATCCCCCTCCCCCCCACCTAATTTAAAAATTGAATTTCGAATATATATAATGTATTTAATTATGAGATGATAAAAATTGAAACCTCGCATTTTTGCTGATCTTCTTCCAGCAAAAAGCGGAAGGCGCCGACTGCTGGGATCGGCCCTTCCCCGGACTAACAATAGACCACCTCCGTATTGGCTAGAAAAAAACCAATTTTTTTTAAAGCTAGAATTTTTGAGTAATTTTGGAACGATATAATCGAATTTCAGTGTTTTAATGTACCTAACATTTTCAATATTGGGAGTTTTACTTTGAAAAATTGAAAAATTAATTTTACCTCACATTCGACGTCGTTTAATTCGTTGAATAGTTCGCGTTTACGTCGCAATTTAGTTCCTGTATGTGCTTGATTAGGCAACATCGTAAAACCATTAATCGATACTGATAATCGATAGTATCGCCGATTTTTGAAAAACCGACCTCGCTGTTATTACACCCTCTCCAGTGTCTTCCCGCCAAATTTTTACAACCTGAAATATTGTATACCTTGGTTAACACAAATTTTTGTTGATTTTTTCAAAAATTATTTTCCCTTCAAGGGGTAAAATTCGAAAATTTTGTACAATTGGATCGTGAATTGGAAAAAATGGTAAAATTTTCCAACAATAATTTTGTTTGAACAATTTTCCAAAAAACGTGAAAAGCCTTTCTACAAATGAGCAAACAGTTCTGAAATTGAAAAAAAAAACGCTTTTTTTGCGATTTTTTTTGAAAAAGTACTGCGAAATATGTTGCACTTTTTTTTTTTAATTTTCGTAAAAAACTTCGTTCGTTTTTTTTTTTTTGAAAATTTTGGACTCCATGATTATTGTGACCGTTTTAAAAATAATTATGTACTTCGTATCAACTCCCAGGATTCAATTTTGACAAAATTGTCGAATACAACATTTTGGATATGATGATTTGAAAAATTAATTAAATAATAGATGTCTTAACCCAAAGGCAACTCTTGCAATGCAATATTTCACGCTGGTTTTCTCAAAATTGAAAAATGTCCACATAAATCGATGTTTTGAGATGTCGATTCGATAAATCGATTCCACCGATCGATTGTGACACAGATGCGGGCAAAATTTCTATAGGAAATTCCCGTTATTTTGAAATTGCGCGTCTTGAGAGAAATTATTTCGAACAATCAAACTACCATTTTTTTTAAAGGTAAAAAAAATTTAGGACAGAACTTTGATTATATTGTGCCGAAATTCGGAGAAACATTTTTCCATCTGAAAATTCAATTCCTCGCTCTAAAAACATATCAAAACGTCCTTTTTTCGGAAAACCCAATAAGAAAATTTGTTTTTTCCAGACAAAATTCGAAATACGATCCCAGCGACAAGGTTCCTACTAATAGCTATTTATGGTTCCTGTTCCAAGAAAATGCTTTTCTATTTAAAAATTATTAATAAGAGTTAAGTGACAAAAAATACAAAAAAAAAATTAGTTGTGTGTTGTTGGTGTTGAATTTTGAGACGGGAGTTCTAAGGGGAAACTAAGAAAATAAGCCCACGGTTTTTTCTTCTAATTGTGAAAAAAAATTCCTTTTTTCTATATATATAAACAAGAAATATATATAGGATGTGAAAGAATGGAAAACTCGATCCTCGCTTTATTTTTCTGGTGCTTCTTTCTTTCCAAACGGTACTACGTTCCCGTAAACATTTTGATAAAAAACCATTCTTGGCTTTTTTTGGAATTAAAAAAATAATTATGCTTGTTAATTTTGTCTTACTGGTGAAACACGAGGAAGATGAGACTTTTTCGGCGAAAAAGTACTAATAGTATATTATTACGCAAATATAAATATATATAAAATTTGGTTCCTATTAAAAAAAGAAAACTCAAAAACGATTTTTCTAGAATAAATGTGTAAAAAACTATAAAAAAGTATCCTTGGGCAATAATAGTTGTTGTAAGGATTCGGGGAAAATTGCCCGAAATGATTAACAGAAAAAAAAAGAAAAGCAGTTAAAATCCTAAATATCTGAGGGCTTGAGAATAAATTTAAAAGAAGAAAAAAAAACACATTTTTAGGATGGATTGATGAAATCGTACAAAATACTTAAACCTCGCGTTAATTGAATATATATGTAGTATCAGTGTACGTATGTGGATATTACTAATTAACTATTAACGATTAAGTGACAAAAAAATATTTAAACACTATTACGATTTTAAATAAATTCCAAAAAAAGAATTTTTGGTCCTCTTTTGTCGTCATAGTTTATTTGGAGTTTCACGTTCAGTTTTGTGAGAATTTCGGAGGGAAATGATTTTTTAACATTAGGACTTCTTCGATTTTACTATGAAGAAAAAAACTAAGAGTGCTCTTTTTATAGCGGTTTTTTTAAAAACACTCTGACAATGTTCCTATTAGCTCTTATGAGAATTTGTTGAGTTTACGTTTATCAATGAGAATTTCTTTTGCTTTTATCCCGTGCCGTAGTGAATTTCTGTTTGTCAATAGAAAACGTAAGGAAACGTAAACGTTGAACGATAGATATCATAAACTCATGCCAGTCTCTATTATGTTATTATTATAGTTTAATTATAAATTATGTAACTCTATTATTTATTATTTGCGCTTTCGCCGATTGATTGACATAAGAACGTTGGTTTTGACCGAAATTTTGAAAATATAGTGTCAGCAAAAAAGTTTTCGATTTCTCAGACTTGAAATTAATTTTTTATCTATTCGAACATCAAATTAACACGAATAATTGATATTCGACTAACGGTCGATCGATAGCGAAAAACAAAATGTTCAGCTAATTTTATTTTTACTATTTATTCGCATGAAAATATTAAAAGCTCTCTGTTGTACCTACATGACAAGCGACCTTGTGTAATTTATTATTATTTTTATACTTGTATATTTGTTACGTTAAATAGTACTTTTCTGTATTTATGTTTCAAGATGACGTCACTGTTCGACGGTGTAAAACATTTTTACAGACTGGCGTGATATTGTGTACTCTCCCTGAATAGTTTTAATTTCTAACTTCCATAGCGGAGAAATCAAATTTTGTAAAAATTTCGCGGTCTCGAATTTCCGAGCCGCGTCATTGCTACTTTGTTTTCCCCTTTTTCTAATTGTTAATTTTATCGACATACTCACATTATAGGTAAATGATGAGAATGAAGTTTTCCTTTCAATTTGTAATCAATGAAGCCACGAGAATATGAAAATAAAAAGTTTGTGAATCTCGCAAAATTGATTTTTTCCCACCGAAAAATCTCAATCCGTAATTCCGCCGGAAATTGAACTCGTTGAAAACATTTTGGTTCATTTTTCTTAAGAAATAAACCTTTGTAATCGGTCAGGGAAAAAAATTTGTTGTTCAACGTTTCAAGGGGTGTAGAATCCAAATCTGATCAATTTTTATCTACAAAAATTGGATTGAAAAAAAAAACAGAGCAGTACCTATTATTGCAGAAGTGCAGATCATCGAATTTCCAGTTGAAGATCTACATACGAACACAATAATTATTTAATTGATTAATTAATTAATTTAATCGATAAATTAATTAATTAAATTGTTTAATAATAAAGTAATAATATTGAGCTGGTAAATAAATAAATTGGTGAGTATTTTCATATAGGTACCTAATTCTAACATAAGTTCACCGAGCCTAATGAATCTAATTAAAATTCAAAATATAAATAATTCAAAAATTACGAAATGAATCGGCCTGGAAATATCACTACCATCACCAAGGCGTCGGTGAAACCATCATCAACGATCAGCATGATTTCTCGTTTCAACGGAGGAATCTCAATTCTGGACAATTACTGAAATTGCTATCAAATTCTAATGAAGTGGCCGCTTAATTTACATGCATTGGTAACGTGTCTCTGCGCAGCTGCCAACCGTCTGGGCGGTCTGAAATGCAAAAGATGGGCATTTCGGCACGCGATTTCCAAAAAAACGAATTTCTCCGACACTGCATGAGTCAACAGGGAAGAATTCACAACCTTCGATCGTTAATTATAATTATAATTATTTACCGCTGACAAAAGATAAATTATGCACAGCAATCCTATATTGCAATACAAATTACAATCCCACGTATTCACTCATGAATAATTGAAGGTATTACCATAAAACATTATTTTATTACAATAAAATTATAGCAAAAATTTTATAAAAATATTATAAAAAATAATAAAATAATTTATAATAAAAAATTTATAAAAAAATATAGCAAAAATTATAAAATTTTTATTTTATTACAATAAAATTATAGCGTTTCTTAAAATCCGTAAATAAAATTTAAAATTCAATTATCGGAATGACCCACGATTTCCCAACTCTTCCAACAATAGATCTCGATTACCGATTATTAGAAAACGCCAATAAACCACAATTTCCTCGAATTTCGTACGGGGGGATATTTAGCTGCACGAAGCTGGCGTAACATTAATTCGCCAGGGACTCGATGGTCGTTTTCTTCCAATTATTGCCGATTACGCCGAAACCGATTATGCGGGATTTACATGTCGGAAATGAGCGACCTAATCATGTTAAAGTCCCTTAATAGTCCCGCGGGTATGGTTAACCCTTTGTGAATCCTTAAAGAGCAATGTTTCAACGAAATGGTCACCAGTTAGTTCGATAACGTCGCTTATCAGTAGAGATCGGATTTTTATGTATTTAAAAATGCCAAATATGTAACATACGTGACACATTTATTTTAGTAAAATACGTGGAAAACATGCAAAAAGGTTCAAATATTTTCAAAAAAATGTTTACAAGCAAAATGAACATCACCTACAGCCACAAGATTTTAGTACATTATTTCCAAAAAGTACTTACCTATGCAATCGGTCGGAAAAATTTTTCTTACAACACCCCCTGGAAACTTTTTATTTCACGTTTCAGAGGATCTAGAAAACAAATCTGCGATAAACATTTTCGTCCGTCCGTCGTCTGCAGCGTAACGCATGGAAGAAGTGGTCCGATTTCAAGAAAAAAATAAATAAAACGAAAATTTAGCAATAGGTATGTCTTGGTAGGCGCTGTCGACTCGACTTATTACACAAATTTTCATATCGATACCTCAGAGCACAAAGGAGATATGTCTCAAAATATCAATTTTGAGATTTCGGTACCGAAAGAATCTACTCATCAGGACCTATCGATAGCTCCAAGAATCATGATCGTTTTATCTATTTTTGGGACCAAAAACCGGTAAAATAGAAAAACGACAAATATTTAATGAGCGTTTATCTTGGAAGTGCTACCAAAGCTCTGCTTAAACGAGGTTGTAGATCTTGACCAAATGAAAAGTTTTTATTCATCGAATTTTTTTATGAAATTGATAACTATGGGAGAAATCTGTATTTTTTAAATTGATCAAAAATTTATTTTTCATTTTTCTCATAATGCCATTTTTGAACATACCTATCCTCATTGTGCTCTAAGGTATCGATATGTTGTCATTAGATTTGCCATGGAAAATCGATATTAACTTAGGAGAGGCTGGGGAGCGAACGGTGTGGCCGTGATGCCAGCGCTCCCAGCGCCACTTACGGAACCTTCCTTTCCTTATTCCATGTAGGTAGGCTATTATCTGTATAATATACATCTCCTCATACATATTATGTATCTTGCTTGATTAGCGTTTGACTGATGAGTATGTCGAATTGAAATGATGAGGGATGTTTTTCTGTCTTGGAGATGAGAGCGCAGCGAGATTTTCGATTTTAGGACGACTACTATTTACTTCGTAAATACGGAAGTAAAAAGTACTGCAGCTGCTGCGTCCCATTGAATCAGGGCACAGCAGGAAAGTAGTGCAGATCCCCAAGTGCGAACCCTTTTTCATGTGGGGCGCTAAACGCTTGCCTTTAGGACACGAATCGTGACCAGGTGGAAAGTATAGGTAGTATAGTACGTTCAGATCATAGAGTATACAAGTGGGAGATGAAAATGATGTAGTCGGGGTAAGGGAAGTAATGATATGAAAGACTGGCGTGTGTAATGAGAGAGACGCCGTGCTTTAATTGGTAGGCCTGCGTCGGGGTCCTGCGTACCTCAGACTGGCTACACTGCGATCCGAGAACGTCTATCTCCTCTTATTACCATATTTTTCCAGAAGGTTTCGGGGCGATATTATTATCGGCGGTGGATCAGGTCTAGCTCCAGGCAACGTATTGTGTTCCCCTTATTTTGCTCCCCCCCCGACCCCCAGCCCGCTAGTGCTTTATCCTTCCTTTCGGCTTTAGAAAATCTTCATGTCAAAATGTAACAGGATCCCGAGTACCGCATAATCGTGACCTTTCTCGAAATGATCATCAACCTCTTCCGGTTGCGATGGATTTCGATCGTCCGAATTTCAGTCAAGCTTCGCTCTGATTAGAGAGGTAGACCGAAAATTTCGGGGAGTGAATTCTTCATTTGGAATAAAAACTCGAAAAATGGAAGAGAAGAAATGTTCCACTATTAAAATACAATTGCCGGTTTCGGGTATTAAACCATCATCAGTACTTAACAACGATAGATAGTGTAGGTACCTTGAGAGTGGAATAGAACGAGTCAAAAATCTATGCGACTTATGTATGGGATTATTGCTTGTTATCAAGGCACCACTGTTTTCAAGCACAAATACGCTCCTCTAACCGACTCTTCTGATAAGGCACTACCAACTGCCCCGAGGGTATGCTTCCTTGAACTAACCGAGGAAAGTTTTACTAGGCCTCTTCAAAATAAAAACAGGCCGACAAAACCAAATTATAAATAATTACGGGTAGTCGCCAGGTCCCCTAATTACCTTACGAGCACCTTGCTGACTCCGGAGAAGACTACAGTTGATCCTCTGCAGTTCGCAGTCTGCAATTTCGCGGGCGTATAGCGGAGCAATTATGCCGACGGTAAAACCCCCCCGACTGATTATTGGCTTAAAAATGCAGTAAAAACACATTTTTTACGACCATTAATTGGCCGCTTTTCTAATTCACTCTAATTTCGCCGGGCGCTAAATTTCCCTCGAGCTCATCCCCGGCTAACGAGTAGGACGACTTGGGGATTGAACAAGGAAGGGAACATTGTCTTCCTTCGAACGAAAGCGAGCATTATCCCCCACTGGAGAAAGGTCGGCTCTTCCAAGATTTTCAAATTGCTTGGAGGAAAACCTTGCTAAAATCTGAAATTTGTCGCTTTTGTTTGTGCGAAATTACTTATTAGGTTGATCCCCTGTCAATTTCTTGTCCCCAAGGTTTTTGAGTGTAACATCCATGTGAGTATCTCATAATTTTTTCAATTAACTCTACTCCTTCCCCCCTATAGAATATCCAAGTTCTCTGTCAACCTAACATCCCATAACAATTTCATTCAGTAATCTTTCAATCCTGATTTATAATTAAGGAGCGAAGTTGAATTGTAACCCTCCATGCTGCAAAACCTGTAACCTCCACATTTTAGTTTATACCCATGGATGGTTACAATTGACCACGGAGGGTTACAGTTGACCATAAACCGACCATGGAACGTTACCAGCTTTCCATGGAGGGTTACAAAGAGATTCATTTTGAGTAATTTTGATCCCTTTGACCTGAAATTTTGAGGGTAGACTCTTTTGATGTTTAGGATTATTACATTTACTGCTCATTTCTTGGTAGCAATGCCAATAATTCTGTACAGGCCAATAGTGTAACCCTCCATGGATTCTGAATTTTCAAATTCAATTAAAAACTCGAAGATTGTGATTCCGATCTTTTTCTTGATTTTTTTCAATCTTAGGAAGGTCCTGCGAGATTGCAGGAATTTTTTCAAGATTTTTCAAAGAGGTGAAATTTTAATTTTTTTCCGAATTGAAAATCGACAGTTATTTGGGACGAATAGGAACCATTAAGACGAATTTTTTCCAACTATTTTCTATTGAGGATTTATTAGAAATTACTCATTTCACGAGATTCTTCGCCAGTCGTCTCAAAATCGCCAACGAGACACTCAGGGGAAAAAATGTACAACTCCGCTGCCATCAGACGAGACCAAACAATCAAAGGTGATCAAACTGGCTCCAAATAATTCGACGGCCCTCGCTAAGGTCTTCAACAAATATCCACTTCACGTATTTTAATTGAACATCTCCGACTCTTCCCAGGCAGGGCCTTCACTCGGGGCCAAAGAGTACCACCGAAACCTTTTTCTCGGGCTGGGAAAATGAATGGCTGGCGCCAAATGATTACTGCTAATAGTCACAACCTAATGCTTTCCTTCTCCATCTTCCTTTCTAACTCGCGAGCCGACTCATCTGAAGTTTCTTCAACTTTCCGAACACCCCGAAGCGGATATGCTCGAAAATGAAGAACAAAATCACAAAATTTTGTAGGCATCTCGGAGCTGCAGGCATCATGATGTTTTGGAAGATTCGAATCATTCAAAAAATTCCGTCATCAAAGCTGGAAGGGGGTTTTGGGTTTTCTTTGTGGTGTTGAGTGGTGCCACCCCTAAAATTAACGTCATGACGTCAATAGCCGAGCCCAGGTCTCGGTAGAGCAGACGGTTGTACCGAGAACGTGGCTTCAAAGTTATAAGGAAAATGTAAAGATACCCAATTTTCAACAGTAAGCGTAGATCGCACCGATTTTACAAATCTTTGATTTAAAACAAATTATTCCCCATAAACTGACACAAAAATCGATCTTCAATCATATTTTTAAACGTGATTTTTCGTACTTGCTCCAACACCTATTCAACCTCGCTAAGTTGAACAAAATTACCGGGTATGTACCTAGGTAAGGACAAAAAAATAAAACTTCAAAAATAGGAAAGTAATTTTTTGTCTCCTATACAAAGATGTCGACTCCTTGAACAAGCAGGTCCTCAACTTTAAATAAATTAAAGCAATATTCAAATATAATTTTTTCGATCAAATTATTTCTCGCATTAATTTCGATAATTACCTGAAAAGCGAACGAGATAAATTATGTCTATATTAATTTCCAATATTATCGAGATAATTAAGGACACGAATCCGGGTGACCAGAAAGGAGCCAGTTTGAATATTTAAACCGATTATAGGTAACTCGAAAATTAATTGTCAATAATCGAGACGGGAAGAGACGTCCAAAACGATTAGGATGGTGGGTGAGACTTTTTCTGTGGAGAGCCTCGTAAATGAATTATTATGATAATCAAAAATTAGCCTCCAGCCTAGTTCCTAACCGGGGCATTGTTGAGGTTAGGATTTATCCCTCGCTACGATCTACAGATCAAACTTTGATGATGTTTTTCATCCTGTATTTATTACTCTTCATTAGCGGTTTGGTCCACGAGGCATACCCCTTCAGGCTTCGATATGGTGGGTTTTCGAAAAAGAAAGACCCTCCTCGGTCGAGAAATTAGATGGAGAACATTAATTCGGTTAAGATGAGCCGGAGCGATATTGTTGGTTCATCGAGACGAAGCTTAGGGCATTAATGCCCAATAAACGCCCTAATTATCCGTTATTCGGCGGGCATAATGCCTTGAAACTGAGGCAAATCACAAAATTATTTATAAATGCCTTATAGCAGTAAGAAAGGGCCCAAAAGATTGATATATATTCCTGGTCTTGGGAAATCCCTTATAAAATTAATTGGCGAACATCGTATCGTAGGATCGACTATCGTTAAACCGCACTAAAAAAATTCCTCGAAAGAAAAAAGTAAAACGAACCAAAATTCATTTTGCCTACAGCGCAAGGGATAGTCCGGTTTTGAATTTGTAACTTGAAAAAATCGTGTTTCACACCTCTACCACTGTTGTACGAGAATAATAGGTACGTTCCCCGTTGCTCGGTTCGGCTCGTAATGGCCAAATCGTGAACAACGATGACCCCTAACTGCCAGTATCGGTACCGGGGGACTCATCATGTTTTGTCGTGAAATCATAATCGCTGTTTTTGAAAATGTCCTATTTTACACCGAGAGCGTTAAGCAAAGGAAAGCCTGAATCGCTAAGGGGAGAGACGTTCGGAGCAAATTGCCAGAGCCCTCAGAAATCGTAGGTGAATTCAAGTTCGGACGAGTTTAACGGTAATTCTTTCATTAAAATAAAATTAAATTTCTAAAGATAAATTTTATCCATTATCGTCACATCTCAAATTGGGCGTGTTGGGATTGCCAGGCCAAAACTAAGGTGCAGTCCGTGATCGTTCATCTTTCAAAATCGAATTTCCCCTGAGCCCAACTCATCGTTGTTCGAATCAAATTTTAATTGTTGAAGAGTGCGGTGTGAATTATCGACAGGTGATCTCCCCGAAAGCCTCGGGCTACCAGCAAACGGGAAGTTTTAACAAGCCTTATCTCGGGTACAGGCACAAAATCCTATCTCCAACGCGACCAATATGAATACTGACAAGTTGAAAAATAATTATGATTTACCGCCGCTTAGCTCATCATCGGCTCTGGCATATTTCAATTAATGGGAGGCCATTAAAATTATTCGTACCTCACCTCGGGGCAATATTGATTCCACACATAATAGATCATTCGTGCTGAATTATTTATACGATCTTCGAGTAATTTCGCCATTTGGTTCATTTCTAGTGAGAAACATTCGGCTGCTTGAGACAATCGGAGACGAAATTGAAGAATCGTACCATTCTACTAGTGTGAACCGTCTCTGAAGACGAGAAGTTGATTAATTTCTCACTAAAAATCAGTGGGGAGAGTGACACCCCCTCCCCCGCCGTGGGCCTCAGACCAGGGCCATGGAAGAACGAGATGGAAGGTCCTCTCCATAGAAGATGGTAATTCTCGACGGTGGCGCGCCTAGAAGCCGATGGCACATTTTCGTCCTACAGATCTTGTTGTCTCCTGTGTGTTCCTTATGGGGGCCCCTGGCTTGTCCAACAAAAACTATTTTTGGCTCGAAAACTGTTGGGTTATCGGTATTTT
Organism: Nesidiocoris tenuis; assembly: GCA_036186465.1. Lineage (NCBI taxonomy): Eukaryota > Metazoa > Arthropoda > Insecta > Hemiptera > Miridae > Nesidiocoris > Nesidiocoris tenuis. The sequence continues at coordinate 5,413,277 of AP028923.1, forward strand.
CTCACATAATCTCATTTATTCTCGATTAAATTTTGAATCGATTGGTGGCTGCCGGAAAATTATCGATTGATCCGTTCAGAAGCTATGGTGGATTGAAACGGTATTGTTGTTGATTTTTCTCGATTCAACTCGGCATCGATTGACCTTGAAGTGAAACTTGCCTAGGTAGGTACCTTACAGTGTTGCCAAGTTGTGGGGGTTTCCCCCCAAATTTGAGGGTTTTTATGGAAGTCAGAGGGACTAGAAAAAAGTATAAAAATGAAGAAATACCAGGTAAGTGCTGCAGATAAATTACAGCTAAGGCTGCCACTGCACAGCTAACTGAATTGAGAGATAGGCACTCAAATAAAAGCCATTTGGGTTTGGGATGTACGTCTACCAACTTGTGGGTAGGTACAAACCTAATTTTTATTGGTGTTTTAGATGTTAATTTACTGACTTTACTGATAAGTATTCAGAAAGAGTTAGTAATAAAATTTATTATTTATTTTATTTATTATTTTATTTTTATTTATTATTTATTTATTTATTATTTATTTATTTATTTATTTATTTATTATTTTTATATTATTTATTTATTATTTATTTATTTATTATTTATTTATTTATTATTTATTATATATATTATTTATATATAATATATATATTATTATTATTTATATATAATATATATTTATTATTATTTATATATTATTTATTTATTTATTTATTTATTATTTTTATATTATTTATTTATTATTTATTTATTTATTATTTTTTATTTATTATTTTATTTATTATTTTTATTTATTATTATTTTATTATTTATTTATTATTTATTTATTTATTTAATAGTTTATAGTTTTAGGTAATATTTAGAATTTTAGTTGTATATTATGGAGTTAGATATGTTTTATGAGAAATAGTAGGTACCTATATTTTTAATGCTTAAAAATGAATTATTCATCCTTAACTTTTGGGGTTTTCGGGGATTTTTTCATATTTGGGGGGATTTGGGTTTTTTTTGACGTTGCCGCAGGGGGTTTTGACGGCCACACCTTGGCAACACTGGTACCTTATTGTAAACAAACCGTGGGACGAAAATGCCGGCAGTGACCGCTACGCACCGCTCGCAAGTCAACTCTTACCATCTTCTATAGGAAATTCCGTCAGGATGTGGCATGTGGCGCTCTCGAGGGGCATACACTAGACTAGTTCTGAAATATCTGGTAGAGGTCACTAGTGTTGGTTTCCACTTCTTGCTGCAGTAACCAACAGCTGGAAGGGTTGAGGATTGGAAATTTAACGCATGATTTGATGGCTCAGTGATAGCATCTTTCAAACGAGAGGTCCGTAATCTGGGCATGGTAATTTTTAAATCTTAAAAAACTTTAAGGTGGAATGCTGCAGAATTTCGACGAGCGTGGCCGACGTGGTGCCAGATTTATGGTGGAAACTGGAACCATGTTGGGCTGCAGCTCAGGGAACTGGTTCAATTTCCATACGAGAGCTGTATGGAAAAGCTCCAGTTTCCTGGTTCCACCTCAAATCCGAAGCCTGTTCAGCTTCGCTCCTCAAAAATGTTAAGGACTTTACAGGCTTGACAAAAGTACCCTTGAAACCTCCTGGTACTCAATCGATTCAAAAATAGCGATCATAATTCACATGAGAACAATCGCTTCTTCAAGTAGAACTTTCGGTTAAACAAATGCAAGAAAGTTCATCAATCCGCGCCCCGAATATGGAGCACGATCGGCAAACAATCCGCAGAATCTTCCTGAGTCACCATCGAGAAAGTCGTCTCCCCTTCTCCAGTATTCCCGACATTGTCGAGCTCTTGAAAATCGTTTTCGATAATAATCGCCCGGACAACGCCGACTCTCGACTGTAGTGGAGTCGCTGTAATTACAGTTCGGAGATGACATTAGCCCGGGAAATAATTGCCACCCCGTCCTGAGGAGTCGGGATGACGCCGGCCGGGGAACCAAATGAGGTAAATGGCCGTCTAAATGGAAGACGAACGGATTGTGTGGAGTTCTTGGTACCGCACTGTTTGACAACATGGTGGTCTATCTTGGAAGAGGAAATAGACACGTCACGCTTGAGTTTCTTGGTAGAAACGGATCGAATGCTATCTGACAAAAAAGCGTTTCGGGGATATTGCTAGGGTTTTTGGTGCACATGGTGTAGTAAATGGGTATGCATATTACGTTGATTTTAGTCGAGGAAAACATCACAATTTTGGCGTCTTCTGGTGATTTTGGATACCTTAGTTTCGTGAGGAAGAATGCTGGCGCTAGGGAGTCAGAACGTATGCCGCTAGAGACCGCCTCAGGTGGGGGCTGTTGAAGTTGAACTTTGCATCAGATTACCCAAGTTCCGAGAACCCTGGAGTGTCTCCATCACACTAATTCATGGTGAACCACTTAAACGATGAATAATTGTACCACCCCCGCAAAGGTGTACCTATCATTGAGGGAGATAACGCCATTAGTGATGGGCGATACTTATCGATACGAGTATGGTATCGAATATCTTCTTTCGATACCAAGTACATTTGGTATCGAATATTTTGCTTCGATACTAGTATAGGTATCGAGTATTTTTCCCGACTTCAGAAAAAATACTCAAATGGATAGTCTCAAAATTACCTGCCTACTTTATTTATACTAACTAATAAAATTTACAAAAGGGACCGACTTTCGCCAGCTATGGTTGACAAATTGACATTCCTGCGTGGAGTAGGGAAGCAGTTCTGGGACTTGACAGTGTGAATGACACCGTTGATGTCGTTTTCCTCCCCATCTCCATCACCACTTCTTCGACATTCGTTTGATCTTATAGGTAAATAACTTTTACACATAGAAATGACCTGTTAGCCTTGTTGAAAAGTAATATAACGTAAAATAAATAACGTCAGGGCTTAATAGTGTTATTTAATCTGTTATTTCTATTTTATTACCATTTTATTCGGTGTGTGAAATGAAAAAGTACTCATATGATTCGATACTCTTCAGTATCGAATATTTTCTTTCGATATCTGAGTAGTATCGAATATTTGTTTCGATACTAGTATCGAGTACTGGTATCGAATATTTTGTGGTATCGCCCATCACTAAACGCCATCCCCTAGAGATTACAAGCCTAAGCCTAGAGATGACCATCGATGTTCGATACTATTGAAACATCGATGTTTTGGCTCCGATTTTCGATGTTTTACCATCGATGTTGAACCTCCCGATATTATCTTTTCTTTCTGAAGATTATCTTCACATAGATTTTTATGCATCAATTTCTCAAACATTCGTATTTTCAACTTCTAATACTTCCGATGCCTTTTCAAATGAAAATCTCACCGACTGGCAGACAAACGAAGCCGTTGCGTTTACTTCTGGCCCTCAAGTATTAGATAGGCCCAAAGGTCTGGCGCCTTTCGTCTTCTCGCCCTATAATTGCGCCCTCATTACAGCAAAGACGAGACGAAGGGCCGAGTAGTTTTTATTGTTCTTGATAATAATTTCTGTCCCTCAAGGGCGGCGACTGACACAAGTCTCTATAGTTACCTATGCGACTGAGGCTACCTTCGATTATAAGGGGAGACTTAGGCCGACCCATTAGTGGGGGATGGGGTAATTATCGGCCCTCCAGTGCGAGGGTGGAACTAGAGCTGGAAGAAATGACTAGAAGGAAGCCTGCCGAATGCGGAAACTTCGAGTCACGTCCATATGGCAGATCGTACGATATTAATTATTTTATTGATCGTGCTTTTCAATAATTGATTCGAAACGCACACATTTCAAGAAAAAATTTGAGCTGACGAAGACCGTATATTATTTCGTTGGTTAATCGATAATTGGTAAGTCCGAAATTAGAGATGCTGGAGAATTCAGGATTTTCGGAAACGAATTTTTCGCTCAAAAAATCCCTCTGCTCCCAAAAATGGACCTCTGTTTGGTTCTTGCTGAATTTTCATTGAAGTCCAAGTAGGTAGGTACTTACACGATTTACATGTTTATTTCAATCACCAAATTTTCTATTTTTTAAACTTACCTACTCCAATGCTAGGTACTCACCGAACTAGCTGATTCAATTTTCATGCGTCCATGTTTTCTTTGTTTCATCATCAGTACCTAACGTGAAGAAGAAGATGATAGTTCTTCTAACTCAATGGTTTGAAAAATGAATGAATGGAAAAAAACCAGTCGTTCAGCTGAACAACCTTTTTTGAGGAATAATAGAACATAATAGGTGTATTATACCAAAAAACTCGAAAAACCAAACATAGTTCCCCACAACGGCCCCCAGGCTTCGCTGTTTCTACGCGCACAGTGTTGCCAAGTAATGGACTTATTTGTTTCTTGCAGAAATGGAGACTTCTTGCGAAATGCAAACATTTTGAAGCCTCCTGTAGACTTGGACTCTTCCGTTTCTTGCTGAAACAAACTTTCCTCTAGATGTCGCACACTTTCAAGGAAAAAATGGCGGCTTAAGGCAGTTTTTTTAAATTTTGGACTTTTCTGGTTCTTTTAGATAACCCCCTCGTATACCTAATTATTATACAAGGTGTAACATGTAACTAGTCTTCTTCACGAAAATTTTCTCTATAATGAGGTGTTCAGAACGTACGTAATTACCTATTTCTCATAATATACTCTCAAGAATTCAATTTCAAGTATTTTCACCTTTCTCGACGGATCTCGGTTTTTCACAGCGTCCATCTTTTGTTCCAGCTTTCTCGGAAAAGATTCGAATTAGGAGGTTAGGCCGTACATCAATAGGAAGATGTGGACAGGTTCCTTAGGCCTCAGTCATAGGCCGGGGGTGGACAAGTGGCGGGAAAAGAGGAAACCGCCCGGCGAAAGAGGCGGGAAAAGTGGAGGGAAAAGAGGGAAAAGCCTTGTGTCGCCATAGCAACGCCATCCCATCTTAAGACATTGCCTCGTTAAAATGCATAACGTATTCACGTATTGATCGGCCCTTGCGCCGTGTGAAGTTGTCGTGTGCCACCGCCCAATGGGTGCTTATGTGCTCTTCAACACCACCCACATATTACACACTTGCCCTCGTGGGGATTTTCTTATTTCCAAGGGACACCATTTTTATTACAAACTCCATCTTTCTACAATGTCCTCAATCTATATAAACGTTGACAACTTTACGGTTGCTCGGCGGAATTTATTTTCGGATAGATTTTTGCAAATGTATTTTCCGCATGTTATGTAAAAATTATGCAACTTGCTGCTCCTGAGAGGTTTTTTGGAGCCACACGTATACAGAGCGTCAACGTTTTTACCATAAGACGAGCGATTACTTTGGGACCTGTTTCCCGGATAAATATTCAAGTTCGGACAGAGGGAAATCTTAAGTTATCAGACATTACCGGTATGGTATGGCAACTTATCATAATTGTTATGAATTGCCCTAAGGATTTTTTAACCCGATATATATTTTTGTTTTTTTATTCTACCTAGGTACTTCAAAGTTATGCTATTTCGTAGATGAAAGAAAGGATTGTTCTTACGTATTCCTATCTGCTGAATAAGTAGGTAATCCAACCTTTCGGACCTGAGCATTAGGAAATAATTTCCCATTTCCCCGTCCAGCCTCTTATTTCATAGAACCGAGGGATTCCAAAGGTCCACTTTCCCGGTCCCACAATTCCTAACCAACGGTGGAAAATAACGGCGTTACGTGCTAGACTTTTATAAGTTAATTCCCTTCCAGGAGAACTCCCTTTTTCGCCATTTGTTTCTTATTCTTCATTTTCGGCCGGGGAAGAACATGATGGCGTTTTCCGTGCAATAAAGATCCCGAGGTTTTCATTGGTCGGATCCATGTGAAATATCTATAACGGTCCTGTCCTGAGAGCACGTTCTTGATTTGTGCCCGACTGCCGAGGCCTCTACAGCCTGCGGAAAACTCGGCGATCATCTGGCGATTGTACGAGGGGCTAATATTTCCCATCTAATATCTTCCTTGATCACGTTCAGATCAGTTAGATATTGGCAGATTTTCTCGTTATTAGTCTCCGCTGAGGGTCCAGTGGAAGTCGACTAAGATTATTCGTAGGTACGCTATCTACCTGAATTCTACCTACCTGGTGGTGTAAATAGGTAATCCCGCATTTAAGTACGATGGAATCTGACAGAAATTGGAGCAAAATCAGTTTTCAAAAAACGCTGTTTTCACTTCGACTATTTTATTTTTAGTAATTAATGTTATACCAAAATGTTGGTTGTCTACACTTGAGATTGATTGCCTTCCTCGAAGAGATCGATTCTTCTGCTCATTTGACACAATTTTTGTTCCATCGAATTTTTCGTGAGCCCTAGGGAAAGTGCTTTTTTTTTTGCTTTGAAGATTTTTTTTCGTGTTTTTGACTTAGTTTCAATAAAACGCCCATAAATCCCTCGAATTTTAAAATAATCGCCAAATTCCGGATACCGTTGGAAAGCCTGTTAAATTTCGTATAACATTACGGCATTTGAAGCTTTCTAACTTTTAGCTGAGGTAGCAAAAAATAGGCCAAACTTGATAGTTTTCCAATTTTTTCTAATTAGTTTTTCAAAGGAAGTTCATTACAAGAAATAAATGGAAAAATTCCTCGCACGTTCGAGAGAAAGTCAATTTGAATTCAGGGTGAAGCTTTTCAAAACTCGAGGCGCTCAAACACTGCTCAAAAACTGAGGTTTCTCAAAAAAACTACGTTTTTCTGCATTCAAACGTAGATTTCTCAACTAACACGCAAGGTAAATCCTAAAATGATTAGAATCATAAGTATATTATAAATATAGGTATAATACCATAAATATAGTATAAATGCCGTTAGAAAGCTGACCTTTCGTTCCGGTATTTCTGGAGCGTGAGCTGATTTTTTTTCTTTTTTTTTCTAATCCAATACGCACGCTGAAAAACAATAATTTTTAAAAAATTGAGAAATTCTCAACTTTGTACCAATTTTCTTCATACTTAACTGAATACTAGAAAGCTGCTAATAACAGTAGTTTCTAGAAAATTTAATGAGCTTTCCAACGGTACCATCATTTTTGTAATTTCTCCAAAATGTATCAGTTCTATGATCATTTTACTGTGTCAACGTCGAAAACAAGAAAAAATGTTCCGACGCAAAAAAAGTGTTCTTTCCCGAAGGCTCACAAAACATTTTGTAGGGCAAAAATTGTTGTAAATGAGCTGAAAAATCGACTCCTCAAAGAAAAACGTGCGAGCGCCATGTATAATTTTACTAATCCGCATGTTTGAATTTTGTTGAAATTGGACTAAAGTCTGCGAAAACTCTCTATCATCAGCCACCAAGCAATAATACCCTATCAAATAAATTGCCTACACTTATTTTTCGAATGCTTAAATATTCGGTTGATTAAAAATTGCGTCAATTATTTCCGACACTTTCGAAAGCTCGCTAAACGTGAGCTTCGACTCTAACATTTTAATAAACCGGTAACGTCGGCAGATTCAAAAGGGAATTGGTAAAGTTCCAGAGGTAAGAACTTGATACCGATGAACTCGAATTCGAAAGCGTCAGCGCCCCGAGGCTGTTCTGGGCTGTGGCGCACATGGGCTATCCTCTATCGCCGAGATTAGCGTCTGTAATTATACTGGGGTAATTAGACGCCCCCGGGATGGGATGGTTCGGACTGACGCCCCCGGGGATGGGAGGACTTGGCCAGGCCTCGATGGGGATGAGTATTAACTACCTAATATCGGAACCGAAGGAGAGAAAAATACGGGAATGTTGGTTGCTTTTATTAATACATAATATAAATAATTATTAAATTATCAAATAATCGATTAAATAATCAATAATTATTGACCCGAATTCCATATTCTCAATTCCTTCGGCGGATAATTGCGTTTTTTAGAAATATATTTTTTTACCCTTACAATATTTGTTTGCACTTTTCCATACAACCCACGAATCGTAAATTCATGATTTCGTTCAACACTAGCGCCTTATACATAATACATGTTACGCCGAATAACCCGTACGCTTCGGACTGGATATTATTTTCTAACTTCCTAAATAAATAGCTGGATGTTATCGTAATTTACCCCGGGCTCATACTCGCCATACATGGGGGGCCGAGAATGGCCCAGGAAACGAGGAAATAAGGCCATATAACTTGGAAATGAAATGGAAGAAAAAGAGAATCGTCAGTTTTCGCCTGCTCTCCTCTCTTTCCCCGTTTTGGCTCATCTCTTTTTCTTCTTTTTTTATTAAAAACTTCATCCCCTAGCACGGTCGGAAAGCCCCCGTTCCGGGAATTGCACTTCAGCCCCTCGCATGGCCATTTCCATATGAGTCAGAGACATGCCACCCCATGCTGCCCTTAGCGCAATGCTTCCATTGGTCCTTAAACTTTCAACCCTTAGGCGTAGGCTGAGACTAATCCTTTTCCACACATATATCGCAACAAAGTATAAAAAACATATATCACTTTCCCCCAAAAAACTGTCCCCTAGGAAAAAAGTCGAAAATTTGATCCGGTAAATTTGCCAGGTAAATTTCTGGTATGAGGGTGGTAAACTTGTAGGTAAGCCCCAAGTCAATCTCGGAAAATCTGATTTTTCTAAACAAAATTTTCCTCATTAGCTATAACTCTGAAAATCGAGATGAAATATCACAGATACACCAAACTACTTTCCTTCCCCCAATTTCTTGGTAGTTTTGAAATTAACAGAAAAAATTGTCGGCGCCTCCCCCCCCCCCCGGCCTTTGCTCTAGAAAGTGTATGATTTGTCCATTGTCTTAGGAATTTTTTATTGAAAAAATATCACCTACTGGCAAAACTCCGAATAGGTCAAGAAATTGTAAAACATCAATACGAACACTAGAAAATTTTCCGATTTCGAAATGTTTTCGGATTATGCTGAAGGTTAACCCCTGAAACTATAACAGATAGCTGATTATTCTGAAGCTTTTTTTTTGCTTTCAAATTATTTTGGGCTAAACAAAATTGAAGAAGATTCATTCGCATTTTTCAGAGTTATTTTTACGCGCTTGAATTTATCGACGAAAATAAATGACCTTACGGATTTCCTCGATCTGTTTATTGCCGTTCTGGCATTACACCACATTATCCCTCACATGTGGTGAAAACGATCATCGTTTCTCGTTACGAACAGCGTCTATGAGTCACTGTTTTTTAACCCCTCCCAAACGTCCTTAGACCAGTCGGCCATACTTCATTTTGGAAAAAGAGGGTGAAAAACAAGTTTACTCCTTGAAAACTAAAGGGTCGATGTCTGTGAACTTTGTAAATCGAGAAAGAATAGTTTTCCTCCGACCCCTCGGTGTAAAGGGTCGAATAAGAATTTTTGTTTGATAATATATCATTAATGAAATATTTCTGTAATACTTAGTCCATGAGAGAAGTACCTATTGTTTTTCCATAGCATATGAGAAAACTTTTCAAAAAAATCAACCATTTAATTTTATTGGCACAATGGCACAATAGAGAGCCAATAGCCTAAAAAAAGATATCTACAAAAAAATATTTTAACTTCTATGAAATACCGATTTATTTCATATCTCTTTCACGGAAGAGAGTCAAAATGTGACAAAAATCTAATGTAAGTTCGCACCTCTGGAATCTTCGTGTACCTGAAAAACTAAAGAAAAAAATTATAATTTAAAAATGTCTAATTATGGCTAATTTCAAAAAAAATATTCGTAGCAATTGTCCAGCGCCCCAAATCAAAAACATTGGCGGGTGAAAAATCGGACTTTACTACCCCTGAACAGGAGACCTAATATCTTACCTTAAAAAAAAAAAAAAAAAAAAAAACTTTATTACCGTTTGTACCAATCAGGAAAATGGTAATATTTACCAAAATCGAATTTAAACATCACGACGTCAATTATCGATTCTTTTCATCACGGTTGTTACAATGGCTCGTCATAATTTTGCCCATAACCCAACCGTGCCCTGTAACTCGGGCTGCTATAGAAGATGGTAATTCTCGACGGTGGCGCGCCTAGCGGCCGATGGCACATTTTCGTCCTACAGATCTTGTTGTCTCCTGTGTGTTCCTTATGGGGGCCCCTGGCTTGTCCAACAAAAACTATTTTTGGCTCGAAAACTGTTGGGTTGTCGGCATTTTCTCACATAATCTCATTTATTCTCGATTAAATTTTGAATCGATTGGTGGCTGCCGGAAAATTATCGATTGATCCGTTCAGAAGCTATGGTGGATTGAAACGGTATTGTTGTTGATTTTTCTCGATTCAACTCGGCATCGATTGACCTTGAAGTGAAACTTGCCTAGGTAGGTACCTTACAGTGTTGCCAAGTTGTGGGGGTTTCCCCCAAATTTGAGGGTTTTTGTGGAAGTCAGAGGGACTAGAAAAAAGTATAAAAATGAAGAAATACCAGGTAAGTGCTGCAGATAAATTACAGCTAACTGCACAGCTAACTGAATCGAGAGATAGGTACTCAAATAAAAGCCATTTGGGTTTGGGATGTACGTCTACCAACTTGTGGGTAGGTACAAACCTAATTTTTATTGGTGTTTTAGTATGTTAATTTACTGACTTTACTGATAAGTATTCAGAAAGAGTTAGTAATAAATAGTTTATAGTTTTAGGTAATATTTAAAATTTTAGTTGTATATTATGGAGTTAGGTATGTTTTATGAGAAATAGTACCTATATTTTTAATGCTTAAAAATGAATTATTCATCCTTAACTTTTGGGGTTTTCGGGGATTTTTTCATATTTGGGGGGTGTTGGGGTTTTTTTTGACGTTGCCGCAGGGGGTTTTGACGGCCACACCTTGGCAACACTGGTACCTTATTGTAAAGAAACCGTGGGACGAAAATGCCGGCAGTGACCGCTACGCACCGCTCGCAAGTCAACTCTTACCATCTTCTATAGCAACGATAAGCAACAGGTCAACTGCAGACTATGAAGGATGATAGATGGCGTCACGGTGGTTGTACGTCAGCGCACGGACGGAAGCCAACCGGACCGTTACCATCCACCCTTCGACTGACGTTGCAGTTCCGGCAAACCAGGTAAATAACCCCGGCCCAAAAACACGTGAAAAAAGGCGCAATTATTTTTAATCGTAATCGATTTTCGGCGAGGGCCATTATTTATCGGAAAAAGTCCAGGAAGTTAATTTTTCCGAAAAAACCCGTAGGTACCGAAAAAGGATCGCAAAGACAGGAAAGGAACAGACAGAAACTGGAATAGACCACGTCCGGCAATTATCAAAAATTGCGTGGGCCGGACGACTTTTTGTTTCTTAGATCTGAAACGAATCCATCAATCAGCCGGCCGTAAAAAGGAAGAAGGCTAAATGGGTTCGGGAAAATTAAACCAGAACCGTCCGAGTGAATTATTACTTCCATATTCACGGATTTAATCGTCTAAAAGCTCAAGATCGGTTCAGCGGTTATGTTCTCAGGTCTCCTCAAAAACATCACGACTCCATGCTGTTTCTTTTCATAGCAGTTGTTACAATGGTCGGTCATTTTGCACATTACACATTTACACATTAAGTATTTCACTCAATTTCAGCCATGGCTCTGAACAGTTTTCTTTTTGTTGATTTTCTTGTTTTGGAATTAAAAAACTGGCATAATCCTCGAGTTATCGACCAGGCAGTATTAATTGAAAAGAAAAAAAAAACACCAAAAGTAGATACAATTGGTTATTTGGCGTTTTTCGTTTTTGATTTCGTGTGCAGCGTTGAAGATCCGATCAGTAGTAGATTCTACACAATCTTCCAATTATAGATAATACTGGTTGTAATCCGACAATATAAATTATCAATCATTCCAATACAGATGAGCCATAGATACATCCCTTACAGATATAATGGGCAACACACTCAACTATAAATTATCATAATGAATTTTCCCCCCACGAAGCACTTGATATAGAACATCTATAATTTTGATGAACGTTTTTCGAAAAAAGGAAAACTTCAAGTGATGGATTGAGGAATGGATCCTTAATATCGACCTTTTAGTCGGACAGACACTGAGATCGGAAAGCCTCGGGGCCGTAGTTGGAAACCGATTCGAAAATTACCTAATGAATAAGTTACAGTTTTCTCTATAGAGGAATACAAAATCGAGGATCACGTACGAATTGTGCCCTTAGGCCTCAGACTCCGACTTCGGGGGAGGTTTTTAAAACGGAGCAATTACATTTAAACATAGAGCGAAGTTTTCTCAAAAGGGGGGAAAAAATCGGTCGAGCCGCAAGTGAAAAAGAGGTCAATTATTTTCGACGTTACCTTTTTCGTGAGGGTTCGTGGGAGAAATCCTTCGCGACGGTTACGATTCGCCCCCGCTCCGAAATTGGTGGATTCATCCTTCATCTGATGGGTAATCACCGAGCTTGATTTGTGAGCCGAAAAATCTACCTACCTTCTAGACCGATTTTTGACTTCCACCAGAAACCGTCACCTTACCGTTTATCAAAAATGGAAAAATACATGTACCTATTCCAAAACTCACAATGAAACTGGAACTCAATCTCATAATCGAAATCGAAGTCAAACTCACAATGAAACCGAAACTCAATATCATAATTGAAATCAAAGTCAAACTCACAATGAAACCGAAAGTCAAACTGAAATTGAAATCGAAGTCAAACTCACCATGAAACCGAAACTCAATATCATAATTGAAATCAAAGTCAAACTCACATTGAAACTGAAACTCAATCTCATATTTGAAATCGAAGTCAAACTCACAATGAAACAGAAAGTCAAACTCATAATCGAAATCGAAGTCAAACTCACAATGAAACTGAAACTCAATCTCATATTTGAAATCGAAGTCAAACTCACAATGAAACAGAAAGTCAAACTGAAATCGAAATCGAAGTCAAACTCACAATAAAACTGAAACTCAATCTCATAATCGAAATCGAAGTCAAACTCACAATGAAACTGAAACTCAATCTCATAATCGAAATCGAAGTCAAACTCACAATGAAACTGAAACTCAATCTCATAATCGAAATCGAAGTCAAACTCACAATGAAACTGAAACTCAATCTCATAATCGAAATCGAAGTCAAACTCACAATGAAACAGAAAGTCAAACTGAAATTGAAATCGAAGTCAAACTCACAATGACACAGAAAGTCAAACTCATAATCGAAATCGAAGTCAAACTCACAATGAAACTGAAACTCAACCTCATAATTGAAATCGAAGTCAAACTCACAATGAAACTGAAACTCAATCTCATAATCAAAGTCGAAGTCAAACTCACAATGAAACAGAAACTCGAACTCATAATCAACTTGAAGTCAAACTCACGATGAAACAAAGACTCGAAGAGTCGAGTTTCAGTTTCAATGTGAGTTTGATTTCGATTGTGAGTTTGAGTTTCAGTTTCATTGTGAGTTTGACTTCGATTTCGATTATGAGTTTGAGTTTCTGTTGTATTGTGAGATTGACTTCGAGTTTGACTATGAGTTTGAGTTTGAGTTTCATTGTGAGTTTGACTTCGATTTCGATTATGAGTTTCAGTTTCAGTTTCATTGTGAGTTTGACTTCGATTTCGATTGTGAGTTTGAGTTTCAGTTTCATTGTGAGTTTGACTTCGATTTCGATTATGAGTTTGAGTTTCTGTTTCATTGTGAGTTTGACTTCGATTTCGATTATGAGTTTGAGTTTCAGTTTCATTGTGAGTTTGACTTCGATTTCGATTGTGAGTTTGAGTTTCAGTTTCAATGTGAGTTTGACTTCGATTTCGATTATGAGTTTGAGTTTCAGTTTCATTGTGAGTTTGACTTCGATTTCGATTATGAGTTTGACTTTCTGTTTCATTGTGAGTTTGACTTCGAGTTTGATTATGAGTTTGACTTTTTGTTTCATTGTGAGTTTGACTTCGATTTCGATTATGAGTTTATGTTTCAGTTTCATTGTAAGTTTGACTTCGATTCCGAATGTGAGATTGACTTTCTGTTTCATTGTGAGTTTGACTTCGATTTCGATTATGAGTTTATGTTTCAGTTTCATTGTGAGTTTGACTTCGAGTTCGAATGTGAGTTTATGTTTCAGTTTCATTGTGAGTTTGACTTCGATTTCGATTATGAGTTTGACTTTCTGTTTCATTGTGAGTTTGACTTCGATTTCGATTATGAGTTTGAGTTTCAGTTTCATTGTGAGTTTGACTTCGATTTCGATTGTGAGTTTGAGTTTCAGTTTCAATGTGTGTTTGACTTCGATTTCGATTATGAGTTTGAGTTTCAGTTTCATTGTGAGTTTGACTTCGATTTCGATTATGAGTTTGACTTTCGGTTTTATTGTGAGTTTGACTTCGATTTCGATTATGAGTTTGAGTTTCGGTTTTATTGTGAGATTGACTTCGATTTCGATTATGAGATTGAGTTTCAGTTTCAATGTGAGTTTGACTTCGATTTCGATTGTGAGTTTGACTTTCTGTTTCATTGTGAGTTTGAGTTCGATTTCGATTATGAGTTTGAGTTTCAGTTTCAATGTGAGTTTGACTTCGATTTCGATTGTGAGTTTGACTTTCTGTTTCATTGTGAGTTTGAGTTCGATTTCGATTATGAGTTTGAGTTTCTGTTTCATTGTGAGTTTGACTTCGATTTCGATAATGAGTTTGATTTTATGTTTCATTGTGAGTTTGACTTCGATTCGCATAATTGAAATCGCATGAGCATTTGAAATGTTGGAATATTTACCGATCTTCGAGAACGTGCTTGAATTTTCGACAATTCATTTTTTTGGTAGTGCCTCGTTTTTGAGTGTGCCAAAATCATTAAATTTGACTTTTTAATTTATTTTTTAAATTTTTATTTTTTATTTTATGTAATTTTCAAATTTTGTTTTTTTTTTTTTGAAGAAATTTTTTTGGCAGATACTAAAATAATATATTATGTATTATATTATATCTTATTATAAAATAAAGCAATAAATGCTCCATATTATGGAGCAACAAACAAAAATTGTATTACATCTCAGGCGCTGTTTTGAAATAACTCCGCCATCGGGCCAACTGGGAGGGAAAATGTCCGAAATTTCCGTTCAGGAATCCCCTTAAAACAGTATAGGACTCCAGAAAGGAATGCTGACCGTATGATAATCGTAGGAAATCGATCGTAATTAATTCAGATTGTCCCGAGGCCATAGAAAGATAGACTGGGCCGCGAAGAAATCGTGTGCCCCGGAGCTGAAGCCATACCAAAATCGCCTTTTCGAAATCGCTTCTTAAACTGCCATTAAAAAAATCTCCGCCCGGCTCGTCCGAGGTGGGTCAAACGCCAGATGGACGAGTGCCGAATAGGTAAAAGCGAAAATGGTACTTAAGTATCCACGGTGAAGAGAATCGGGCTCGCACAAAAATGCTCCAGTTTCCAAAATCTTTTGGAAATATTGGTATTATATGGTTACAAAACACCGCGATGCATGCAGATGAAATAATAATGAATGACGAATGGATACCTAATGAATGAATGACGAATGAATGGTGAGTGAATGACGAATGAATAACGATTAATGATTGCAATAATAAATCAATCAATCATCAATCTTCGTTCATTCATCCGCTGTTCATTGATTTTTCATTCGTCATTCATTAGGTATCCATTCGTCATTCATTAATTATTAATTAATGCATCGTTCATTCGTCATTCATTCATTATTAATTAATGCATCGTTCATTCGTCATTCATTCATTATTAATTAATGCATCGTTCATTTGTCATTCATTCATTATTAATTAATGCATCGTTCATTTGTCAGTCATTCATTATTAATTAATGCATCGTTCATTTGTCATTCATTATTAATTAATGCATCTTTCATTCGTCATTCATTCGTTATTTATTCTTTATTCATTCATCGTCTATTCGTTATTCATGCGTTGTTCATTTGTTGATCATTCGTTATTCATTCATTATTCATTATTTCATCGTTCGCTCGTGCCAAAAAATATTGAAGCGGCAGCAAATAACAATACCAACACATTCATCATGTTCTACGTACATTACTCCAAAAACATCACCGAGATACGTGTCACTCCAGTGCTTTGTCAAAATGCCTGTCATTTATGGTCAAACAAATCGAGCAACTCTTTCGTATTCCGAATATCATTATTTGCCAATTAACAGATTACTTGTTCGGAACACGTCGAGTGTGTAATATCACGGATTACATTTTCTGACAAAATATTAGTACACTCCTAGGGATGACATTAGTGATTGGTAAAGGGGAAAAACGCCACTGGACGCGCCCGAGGAGTTTTTAGCTCAATTAGATTCTATTGATTTGTACAAGAGACACACGTTATCCATATTTGCATGGCTTCATCCCCCGGCACTACCGTTCATTGCTCGAATTACGCTGATGAAAAATATTACACGCAACAAAACGTATTGATAGAATTTCGCATTTTGCAAAAAAAAACTGAATATTTTTCCCTAGTAGGTATCGTCTGGAAAAAAGAGGCCAATGTTGGTGAAAGCGCCGGGGTATAACGAATAATGAAAAGTGAATCATTTCCGTTTATAGAAGTCAATAATAAAAATGTATATTTTAATATTTATTGGTTCATCCAAAAAATCTTGTTTTGATGGCTAGATTGGACCAAAATGTTGAGGTTTTGCTGGTCCACGAAATTAGCTCTCCATGCATGATAATTGTTTTTACTTATTTACCGAATAATTATTCTATCAGGTGAATTGTTGACTTCAAAATCCTCTCCAACAGCCCGAAAATCTGGTCACTTTTTGGAAAAACGCTTGCATCACTTTCCTCGCCCATCTAAATGTTTAATACCTATTATGTATGCATACCTTGCACATATACCTTGAGATCGGGTAAAAAAATCATTTCAAGGAAAGCCATGTCGATTTATGCTGGAGTACCACAATTTTGGAGGGACAGGTAGCTAAATTTAACTACAAGGTATTAACACTTTTGAGAATGAGGTTGTCAGCAGTTGTTTTTATGCAAATACAAATATTGTGAACTTTTATTCGGTAGTGGGGACATTGGGTTTGAGTTGCGTAACATTCCACCACCCATCAAACCGGGCCGTGTGGCCTAATGGATAAGGCGTCGGACTTCGGATCCGAAGATTGCAGGTTCGAGTCCTGTCACGGTCGCAAAATTTTTGCACTCGACGCCGACGTTTCTCGTTCGGTTAATACTGGTATTAACCTTGGTCAAAGTCTTGAGAATAGCCCATTGCATTCAACCGAGCTCTCTTTTTGGTAATTTTTTAAAGTAACCGAAATCGTGCATTTTTTAATTCGTTCGGTGACAGAGTTGGCACAAAACAGCAAAGCAGCCGTGGGAAATATTTTCAGGAAAGAAAAGTCGGCTATGGATGGTCAGGTGCGTATAATATTGATTTACTAAGTTGGATTTGAAAATCAAAATTTCCATTTTTGCGATTTCTTCTTAGATCACGGTTTTACCTATTTGAGAGGGTTTTACTGCACCAATTATGGATTTCTTACTTATAGGATTTGTTGGATGTTTTTGAGTACCTACCTATTTTTCACGCCCTTGAATGATTTGAATTGTAGTTATCAAAAAGCTGGTTTAAAAACGAATTATTGATATTTCAAAAACCTGTTTTTGACCC
Source organism: Nesidiocoris tenuis (assembly GCA_036186465.1). Classification (NCBI taxonomy): domain Eukaryota; kingdom Metazoa; phylum Arthropoda; class Insecta; order Hemiptera; family Miridae; genus Nesidiocoris; species Nesidiocoris tenuis. The sequence goes on from AP028923.1 coordinate 5,430,860, forward strand.
TTTCAAAAAATTGTTGAATTTTAAAAAAGGTGTTTTAGTTAAGTAGCTGCTGGGTAGGTGCAACTCAGAATAAATTGGATTTTTCTTCTTCTGGCAGCTAAGGCTGCCACTGCACAGCTAACTGAATTGAGAGATAGGTACTCAAATAAAAGCCATTTGGGTTTGGGATGTACGTCTACCAACTTGTGGGTAGGTACAAACCTAATTTTTATTGGTGTTTTAGTATGTTAATTTACTGACTTTACTGATAAGTATTCAGAAAGAGTTAGTAGGTAATAAATAGTTTATAGTTTTAGGTAATATTTAAAATTTTAGTTGTATATTATGGAGTTAGGTATGTTTTATGAGAAATAGTACCTATATTTTTAATGCTTGAGATCTACTTGACTCTTGGACGAGAAAAATTTTAAAATCGTCGGATTTCCCCATGAAAAATGTCAAAAAAATTATGATTTTGGCTTCGGGGTTTTTCAAGAATTCTTAGGTATTGGCTCGAAAACATAAGGTTTTTCGAGATTTCGATCAACATGGTCAATTTGGAAGGTACTGATGCTGACGAAATCGCGTTTTCGAACAGTTTTACGGCCGAAATATGGATTTTAGCCAAAAACTTGACGGAGAAGAAAATATCGGGCGTTAAATTTCCAACCAGACGCATTCCTTGGCAAACATTGGTTATGGACTATCCATACGAGTGAATCTCCGACGTTTTGTTGCACGGCTGAGAATTCAATTTAACGAAATAATCGGTTCACCTCAATTGATATTGATAATGTTAGCAGATGGGATACAATATTTTTCACACCACTGACGGTCGGGGTCTTCGCCCCTTTACAGGATCTAACACGGGCACCTTCGAAGCTCGAAAGGTCACCTTAGTACAACACCGGGTAATTCGGCGATTACGTATCAAAGATAGTCATTACCGCTTTAGAAGCCTCGTAAAACTTTCGAAGCCTCGTGATTGTTTACTTCTCGTCGCCTCTCATTTCTGCACGATTTATCGAAAGCTCATCGATTACCCAACATCGATTATACGGCGGAGAGGCTCGAATTTCGAAAAAATCTTACCCACGGATTATCCGACGCTTAACCGAGCGCCTTAACGGTCCTGTTCTATCATCATTGGGAAAAATAATCCCTCATCTTCTAAGGTGTCTTCGGAGTCGCGGCACTAGGTTCTAATTTGTTCTTGTCCTTGCTTTAATCTCACCATTTACAAAAAGAAAACGGCGATTTCCCCGTATAAATTACGTCCTCGGTTCGTGGGTGTGAATACTTTCATTATTATAGAGGAGCTCCGCCATCGGAAGATTCGTGACTCTCATGATTGGATGGAGCTTTGATCGTTTGAGGTCCCGATCCCCCAGGTAAGCGCATTATTTGTCGCCATTTTTGAGCCATCTGAACTTGAAGTTTTGGCAGTCCGAAAACGGTGGTAGTATTTTGAAATAGTTGATCGAGGTTTCGACTGTTTGAGCCCAAGGCTGGTGCCATGCACCGCTCATGTCAGCCTGAACTACTGAGTCAAAAGAGCTGAAGATGTGAAGCTTCACTCTCTCGAGCCCAGAGAAACCGAGAGACTTTTCTTGCCTGGGATGACTGAGGCATTCGGACCCCGAAAAATCAAAAAGCTTCACCAACCTGATAAGGCAAAAGCGTGAGAATCCAGAGGGACCGAAAGAACTCATTTTCTATGGAAGAAAAAGTCACTCAGACCCAGAGGAACCAAGAGGCGTCACTCGGTTTGGAATATGCAGGCTTACAACCTCAGACAAATCAAGAAGCTTCCACCAGTTTTCAAGGATCCAGAATGCAGTTTCAGAGAAACCAAGATGCCTCACTCGGCTTCTATGGCACAGTTGTAAGAACTGAGACGTCTCGCACAGAGGCTGTGATGTGTTAAGAGGGGCTAACGATTGAGGCATTTAGATCCCAGAGGATTCAAGAAGTTTCGCTTGGCGTGGAATAGGTATTCAAACCCATAAGGATCGAGAAGCTTCAAATGGCTTCCAATAGTACAGCATCCAGGGTATCCCAGTCGCAGATGCACCTTGGTCAATGCAGGCATTTACTCTTGGTCCCTGCAGTCTTGATCCCTTTGATCATCTTGGTCCCTGCACGGACCTACAGGCGATTGGCGTACAGGTTCAGAGGCTTGGAGAAGGACAGATTCGCGAGAACCGAGAGACGTGTCTTGACTCGCAAGAACCGAGAGACGTGTCTTGACTCGCAAGAACCGAGAGACGTCTTTTGACTCGCAAGAACTAAGAGACGTCTCTTGACTCGCAAGAACCATGAGACGTCTCTTCACACGCAAGAACCAAGAGTTGACTCTTGACTCGCAAGAACCAAGAGACGTCTCTTGACTCGCAAGAACCAAGAGACGTCTCTTCACCCGCAAGAACCAAGAGACGTCTCTTCACCCGCAAGAACCAAGAGACGTCTCTTCACCCGCGAGGACCGAGAGACGTGTCTTGACTCGCAAGAATCGAGAGACGTCTTTTGACTCGTTAGAACCAAGAGACGTCTCTTCACCCGCAAGAACACAGAGTTGTCTCTTGATGCTCAAGAACCGAGAAACGTCTCTCGACTCGCAAGAACCAATAGACGTCTCTTCACACGCAAGAACACAGAGACGTCTCTTGGCGATAGAATCGATAGAAGTCTCTTGACTCGCAAGAACTATGAGACGTCTCTTCACACTCAAGATCTTGGCTCGCAAGAATTGTGAGACGTCTCTTCACCTGCAAGAACCAAGAGTTGTCTCTTCACACGCAAGAACCATGAGACGTCTCTTGACTGACCAGGAAATTTCATTCGGCTTGGAAATCCGAGGCATATGAATCCATAAGTACCAAAAAGCTTCAAACAGCTTGTGCAATCATGGCGCACAGACCCAGAAGGACCAAGAGATCATCCAGCATGAAAGATTGCGCCAGGAGAGTGTCATAATCCATGAGACGAACCTACCAACAATTTCGCCAATTACATCAAGCACTTTGGATCCTACATTCTTCGAATCTTGGTCCCTGCAATTCTTCGATTCATGGTCCCTGCAATTCTTTGATTCTTGGTCCCTGATTTCTTGATCCCTCCAATTATCTTGGTCCCTACATGGACCCACAGGCAATCGGCGTACTCTTCCAGATGGACCAAAAGAGAGGCATGTAAATTCGCGAGAACCGAGAGACGTCTCTTGACTCGCAAGACTGTAGCATGTAGACTCTTGAGGGCACTTATCCTAACCCTCCAAAATGACTAAATTTTGCTTTTGGGCTGGTAGCCATGGGAACCATGAAGCATCTCCAGCGAATTGGTCAAGATCTCGAAAGAACCAAGATGCTCCAGAGGTCTTTGAGACTAGAGGAATCGATCTACATCTTTTGCCAGCGGTTTTTCCAGTTTTCCGACGTCTGGAAATCTGGAAGGTTACGTTCCGCCAGGTATTCTATTACCCCTCCAACTAGAGCCAGGAACGTATGGAGCGAATCGGGCGTTAGTTTTTCCATCTTCCCCCACCCCTCCAATCTTGATCGTCTCTCTCCCTCTCGGACATTTCCCTCGCTCCTCCCTCTTCTAATGACGGACCAATTGCCGTAATAGCTACCTCTCGTGCCTTGGGGAATTTGATTTTTCCCTGGGTGGCGTCTGAACTTCCGTCTTTCAATGTCGATTCTCGCTCTCCTATTTGAATCGTCGTTTCTCTCTCGTTTTATCCGCTATCCTGGACTCGTTCCCTCTTTTTCCGTCTTTCGAGCCGGCGTCATTACCGGCAAACGGTTGTCGAGGTCGACCCAAGTGAATTTTTACTGTAACAAATTGAACCGCTCGGCGCCGGTATGAGAATTGATATTAATTTTCCATATATCTGTTATCAATTTTTTAGGTAGGTACATGGGTTTTTGGATGAAATATCGGACTGCATATGTTAAATATAATGCAGAACCGTCGAGAATCTGGCTGGGATTTTCGAAATTGGGAATCTGGGGCAATCCATGGAAATTTCAACAGTAAAGCTTCTCCCGACTGTCATTCTGGAATTATGCATTCCAAGCAACGCGCCAATGATGACGAAAGGAGGAGAGAAGGTAGTCGATTATTCACGCAGTCGCAGTCCATTTTTCAAATTGCTTTACCAATTTCCATAGGAGTGTAGCGGATTTCGGGCCGATTAGCACCTCATCGGTTCTGTAACAAGGCTCGTCTGGCTTTCTACTTAGGTACCGATGGAATTCATCATTCGTGGACGAAAGAGAAAAAAACTCCGCAAAGTGGCCTCCCCCATTACGAATAAAATTATAGTTCACGGGTACATCACTGGGAATCTCGAGTTATGGGAATGGGAAACCGCGACGGTGATGGAATCTGTTTAGATATGGAAAGATGGACGGGTACTTTCGAAGTACCATCGGGTACTCGGGAGTATTAGGCAAGTGCATTGACACGACCGGGATCACGAGCTGATTGGACGGCGATGATTGGCTCAGCTATTAGACCTTTACCGAAACTTATAGAAAGTCCGAACTAGGAAATAACAAAAGGGTAATAAGATCGGGGCACGACTTATGGGATCACGTCTCTACAAGTGGCGTAACTGTGAGAAATCCGAGCCGAGGAAACCCGATGGGGGCTGAAGGAGGGGGGGGGGGGGCGAGGTGGTTAAATGGGCGAGACCATGGTCGATACTTCATGACTGCACTTCGGAATTACCGTCAAACTGGTTATTTTGGTACTTTATGTTTACTATTTTGAAAAGAAAGGCGATTTTTTTTGGCGATTGTGTTTTTTCTGTGTCGAGCCTCAAAACGTTTTTTTTTTTTTTATATAATTATACAAAATGTAAATCAGAGGAAAATCGATTCTTCGTTCCCACAAACTTCACTCAATAATATTTTTTGCTCGCTTCTAAATACCGCTTTTTTAATTTTAAGATTTTTTTCGCGACTTCAATCTCAATTTAGTCAATCGAGTTTCAGCAAAACGGCCATAATATCATTAATTCCTTGAGAAAATCAAATTTTGACTATACCGTTGAAAAGACGGTTAAATTTCCTATCACTCTAGAGCATGAGAAAATTTCAATTTTCGAAATTCATTCTTTATAGGATTGTTTATATTATAAAAATAGGAAATTTTCACGTTTTTCTGCATTCAAATGAAATTCTTTCCGAAAAAAACGCTCAATTTTTACAAAACGAACATTTTCGTGAGAGAAATTCGAAAATTTCGTTAAAATAATGTACAAAAACAGGAAAAACGATCCTGGCATTGTCGAGGAGATGAAGTATCGACTGAACATTGGAAGTTTGTCATCGCGATTCGAGGAAAACACCGGTCAGCCAGGACATGTCAGGACACGAGCGAGGCTCAGTAATTACGTGCGTCGGGTAACGTTTTATTATTTAATGTTAACCAAGAACCTGTCATTGTGAAGGGTTTCGCCGACATGGCCAGTCATTGCTGAATTAGTCGTGAGCATTAGCCTGAAAATATATGACTGCATTTTCCTCAATACCGGAAATCAATGAGCCATTTCGTGACCTGCATCCTAATTGTCGGACGCCATTTTTGAAAATAAAATACTACCTTGTATTGACTGAGCACGACACTACTGTCAAAATTCTAAACTCTCTATTTCTTCACTTCACATTTTTTTGCGAACTGTAAAAACACAAGATCGAATTAATTATCTCTGTTAATTATATCTGATTAATAACGCATTTGTAGCCGATAATCGGTAACCGTATTCGGTCACCGTACCGGCGGTAAACCGTTGCCGGCGAGCGGGCAAAATCGCCCCGCCCGGCGGATCCGGGTCGCCGCAATTACGGCAGCGCCGCACCGTCGGAATGCGAGAAAAACCCACAGCCGGAAAGGCGGGCAAAGCTCCCCGCGCTCATGCCCATCGCCGAGATTCATCCGCCGTCAGTCCGCCGGTAATTTCTATTTAATTACGGGTTTATTAACGAGTCCGAGTTAACGACAGGGCGAACCTCTAAACGCGAAGCTACCGTCTTACGCGTCGGATCTCGGCCTCGAATCTCGGCCCAAGATGGATCGGCCGGCTCCGGCCGACAAAGCGTCACGACGGATATGAAGAGATCTCGGCGTCTGGGCGGCTAATGCTTTTCCACAAACGCCAGTAATATCTGGTCCGCCAACTCACGATTCCTAAGGCCTAAAAGTGTTCTAATTGGCCGACAAATTATCCGCCGCCGGAAAACCGCTCCCCGGCGCCCGGGCGGAATTGAAGCTCGAATCGTCTCCATCTCCATTTGGAGATCTCCATCTCCAGCGGCTTCCATTTCGATTCGGGGATCGAGGCTTGAATTTATTATTATTTTTCAACTCAAAAATCGAAATTTTCGAATTAGAATTTAAGTACCTAATTAAAATTGAAACAAATAAAATTATTATTTTTTCAACTCAAAAATTGAATTTTTTCAACTAAAAAATTGAATTTTTTCAATTGAATTTTTCTAACTCAAAAATTGAATTTTTTCAAAAAAAAAATAATTTAAGAAAAATAGAATTTTTTCAACTCAAAAATAATCTTAAAAAATAATTTCAAAAAAATTGAACTTTTTCAACTCAAAAATTCCAACTCAAAAACTTGAAAAAAAATTTAAAAAAATTGAATTTTTTCAACACAAAAATTAAATTTATTATTATTTTTTCAACTCAAAAATCGAAATTTTCGAATTAGAAATTAGGTAATTAAAATTGAAACAAATAAAATTATTATTTTTTCAACTCAAAAAATGAATTTATTATTATTTTTCCAACTCAAAAATTAAAATTTTTCAACTCAAGAATTGACATTTTTCAATTGAATTTTTTCAACTCAAAAATGAACAAACAAGATTTATTGACGGCAGACAAAAACAAAATAAACAAAAACTCAAAAATTGAATTTAAAAAAATGAATTTTTTTAACTTAAAAATATTTTAAAACAATGAATTTTTTCAACTCAAAAATTTCAACTCAAAATTTTGAAAAAAAATTTTTAAAAAATTGAATTTAATATCATTTTTTTAACTCAAAAATCGAAATTTTTGAGTTAGAATTTCGATAATCAAAATTGAAACAAATAAAATTATTACTTTTCAACTCAAAAATTGAATTTAATATTATTTTTTCACTATTTACTATTTTTTCAAAAAAAATTTAAAAAAAAAATTGAATTTTTTCAACTTAAAAATTTTAACTCAAAAACTTGAAAAAATAATTTCAAAAAAATCAAATTTTCTCAACTTAAAAATTGAATTTTTTATTATTTTGGTACATTATTTCCAGAAATAATGTACCTATGTAATTGTTCAAGAAAATTTTTTTTACAACACCCCCTGAAAATTTGTTCTTTCACGTTTCAGAGGTTCTAGAACAAGAATCTGCAATAAAATTTTTTTGTCCGTCCGCCGTACGCCGTACGCCGTACGCCGTACGCCGTACGCCGTACGCCGTCAGCAGCAAAACGCATAGAAGGAGTGGTCCGATTTCAAAAAAAAAAAAACGAGCGTTTAGCAAATTTTCCTGTGACGTGCACCTCCTATAAGGGAATCCTCTGAATCAACTCTAGACTACTCAAAAACGATCAAATGTAAAAAAAGTCATGATCTCAAAAACAGTTTTTTTGGGTTTTCGACCCCTTAAAATTTTTTGATCGGATTCCCCTGACAATATGCCTCAAGTTGGAGCAAAACACAACTTTTAGGACCAACCGCACCAAAATCGGATCAGCGGTTCGATACGAAGTGGACGGACGAAATTTTGGCCAAAAATTTCGTCCAGCCACTTCGTATTGAAATACTCATCCGATTTTGACTAAATTAGTCTTGAAAGTTGTGGTTTGCTCCAACTTGAGGCATATTGTCCGGGCAATCCGATCGGAGAAGGTTAACGGGTCCAATTCGGCATAATTAGGGTATATTTTTGAAAAAACACAAAATCTCAATTTTGAAGGTGATGCCGTGGGTTTAGAATTTTTTGAGTATTTTTCCCGTGTTTCTCGCTTGATTTACCATAAGATAGGGTGGTTTTTCCGAACTCAAAAATTCGAAAATTTGGTTTTTGAATCGGTTTGGCTTGAATTTCTTAATGCGATTTCTGCGTTTTCGCGTTTTTGGCAATTTGAGGGAGTCCTACTGAACCGATTTTGAATTTTTTGAGCTCGTTGGATTCCTTGAAGGTTTTTACACATTTTTCACTCCCTATAAGTCAAAATCGATTGGGGTTTAGTAATCAAAAACTGGTTTAAAGACTAATTTTTGACCTAAACAAAAAATATTTTTTTGACCCTTTAAAAAAAATGTTAAAATTCCAAAAAAAATATTTTTGAGTAGGTTTTGGGCAGGTACATGACACAAAAAATTTGCAATTTTCTACAACTCTCCAGGACTAAGAAAAATGAAAAAAACCGATTTCAGCTGGAAAATCCAAGGTCCTAGCCTAGGAAAAATTTCAAAAAAATGATGGATTTGACTTCGGGGTTTTTTGGCGGGAATCTTTAGATATTGACTATGAAACATGAAATTTGGCATTTTTTCGAGATTTTGGTCAACAGGGTCAATTTTGGGGGCAGTGACACTGCTGAAATTGCGGTTTTGCAGTTTTCTTGGGTTCACGGCACATGTTCCAATCGGTTCAAGGCGTGAGGAATACGAAATGGCGGCTGTAACATTCCCACCCTTGATCTTGGTAGGGTGGGGAAGTAGGGGACTTCCCCTACCCCTACCGGCTCTTTCGTCGTCTATTGGCTCAGATTTATTAGAAACTGAAAGTGTGAAGCTGGGATTGGACAGCTTATGTTAATGGGGCGGATCTTGATAACAGTTGTCACCTGTTAACGCGGTTAACAAAATGGCTGCCTTCTTGCCGCCAGGCCTCAGGAAATATTTCTTTGAAAGCAGCCGCCAGGTATTTTCTTTTTATACCTACCTATTTATTATCATTGTGAAAACGTACCTTTTCGGCATAATTGAATTCACGATTGACCATTACTCCACAAATGATATGATGATAAACCGACCTTCTCCAACTATTTGAACTTTATTTTCTGAGGTACCCAGACAAATAATGTACCCATGTCACTAATCTACTTTTTTCAACTTAAAAATTGAAATTTTCGAATTAGACTTTAGGTCATTCAAATTGAAACAAATAAAATGTATTGAATTAAAATGATTATAGAATTAATATTTCAAAATCAATGGTAATTTCTATTTTTTTCAACAGGTAACTTTATTGTACAAAATATTAGCTGCGTATTGTACAGTTGGTCTGTACGACCCTAATCGCGCTTGACTAATTAATTAGTGATTACGACATGAAAGTTCACATTGTGAACGATTTTGAGAAAACTTCGGGGGCATGGCGCCATGTCGAGGCCGTTCATCCGTCGAATTTCTCCTTTTTCAAAAAGTCCGGGCCACATTCGTCATGAACTACCCCCGAGGGCGGACCCTGTCCACTTCTCCCGTTTTGCTATTCCATTCGCATCCAGTCAAATTGCCTTGCACCTAGGGTTTCCTCAGCCACCACCTTGGCTGTCTAAAGCGTTTCCTTGTAGCTTTTTTCGACTCTTTAGCCCCGGCTTGGCCCTTCGGCCGCTAACGCTAATGGCGCGACTCGACGGCCCTTGAATACTGAGGAGCGCGAGGAAATCCTCCCTTGGCCGAAAACCACCCCCGGCCATCATTGGGGGTTGGACTTTCGGACGGATATAAGTTATACCTTCGGACTTATGCTTTATTTCTTATTCTCCCAAGACCTTTTCTCAACGGACCCCTCTCATATCGGATTCTTTCCGAAACGCTTCATCCCCGTGATGCTTTCTTCTTTTTGAGGGAAGGGTCCTTTTTGCATCTTCATCCCTCCCCGAGTCGACATAATGCGCCGAAGAAGCCATTATCCTGGAGGAGCGTGTGTGAGGAGCGATCAAGCAAATCGCTTATAGAGCAACTTCGATACGAAGCTGACCACTCAATTCTAATAATTTAGATAAGAAATCCAAATCTCTTTAAGCAGGGAGAATATTTGTGGCCTGAAAACTGGAAATTCGAGATGAAGCATGGCTTGAAAAAATCGCAAGAAGCATTTTCAGAGAAAAATTTATTTTTATGTTTTTTTTTCTGATATATTTTTTCTGATTTTTGTGACCTTAAAACTGGAAAGTCGAGATGAAGGATGGTTAGAAAAAAATTTCAAAAAGCATTTTCAAGGCTAAATGAATTTTAAGGTTATTGCTGATACATACATCAAAATCTCTTTAAGCAGGGAGAACTTTTGTGACCCTACGTTGGCTTATATCACGTCCTTCTCACACAATGTCCCACCACAAAAAGATAATGTATCTTGTTACACAGTAGCGTGAATTCCGCCGCAAATGCTGGGAAGGAGAAGGTTCCCTTCAACTCGAAAAAACGTTTCTCCCTTTTTGCTTTTACACCCGATAGTTAACAATTACAGGACATGGGACGGGAAGGGGTCGTAAAACGGTTGTAGAAACATCTGCAAAACGCGAGACCATCTAGTCACTACCAACTGGTCTCCACTTTGGATTTGAAATGAGGTAGCCAAGAATTCGCAACTACTCCCCTTATTTGCGAGGGGTAATTTTTCAAACTTCTCCGACGAGGGTCTTGTCATTTTACGGGATGCCGCATTTCCAGATAAGCAGAGCTTAACCCAGAGCTTCTGAATGCAGTTCCAACTGTAACGATCCAATTGTGCAGGGGTCGAAATTGGCGTCGAAATCGGGGCGTCGGCGGTTCGAGTGGAAATTTCGAGTTTCACACTGATAGTTTTACATGATTTGAGCACTTGGGCTTCAAAATGTTACCTGAATATTTGGAGGGAGGCTACGTAAATATGAAGTTCTATAATGCTTGGCAAATCAGCGAGCAAAAAATACAATTTTGGATTAATCTAGGGACTAAGGGTGGGTTCATCAATCCAGTTTATTCATCGAATATATATTATTCTCCGAATAAAATTTTCCAACGGCGCGTTGACAAGGAAATTTACATTTCCAAGAAAGTACTTATTCGGGGAATAAATATTTGACAAATTAACTGAATTATTGAACCCTAAAAAATTATTTTCTATATTTAATTTGAGTCAAGAAACCAAGAAATTGCGAAAATACATTTCGTACAGTTTTGAACCCCATGAGCTCAACGACAGATCAAATTTCAGGACAATGTTATTGTTTGTTGTTAATTCTTAGAGATTCGAGCAGAAAAATTTGTATCCGAAATTTTTTCAATATTTACTGTGAAAACCATTGCATTTTTTTCAGTTGAATCTTTCAGAGTTGCCTATCTAATTTTTTTAGAAGTCAATTTTCAAACACTTTATTTGTTATCAAAACTTGATTGACTTTGACGTCTGAAAAAAAAACGTGGGAAACTACATCAAGGATCTAAATAACGTCTTTGACTAGTCGGTTAACCTGTCTTATCAACTTTAGTTTAGAAAACTAAGAAAAAAGAAAAAAAAAGTGAAAATCGCGTTGAAAATTTAGATAGATGCCGGTTAAATAAAAAAATAGTCCAAATTTTTTTAAAATACCCATCTTTATCATAAATTGTGAAAAAAACAGTAATATCTCAAAAATCTAAGTTAGAGCGTTTGACTGTACCTAATTGCCTAATTGCAGTAATTATTCTGTTGCATTCATCCAATTTCGAGTTTTGTCGATATCGATTCCGTTTTTCGATTTCGATTAATAGCAGTTTTGGTACCTGTAACCAATCGAAAATCGAAAAAACGAAATCGATACCGACAAAACTCGAAAGTGGATGAATGCAGTTTTGGAGGAAAACTCTTCATTTGGCAAAATATTGTAAAAATAATGTCTGGAAGACTAAAGTGGTGATGTGAGCGCATTGTTGTTCCAAGACATACCAACACATAAAGTGGGCCTTCCCTTCACTCGATTTTATTTACCTTGAGGGCGATTCGAGAGAACTGAAACAAAGGAGTCAGGTGTGAGTGGGAGGCCCCGGGACGGAGGAGAATAACTAAGCAAAACGAATAAGAAAATAATGAACGACGGAAAAAAGTCAAAATTAGTCCGAAGGGAGGGGGGTTGGCCTGAGGCCAGGGGGTCCATAAGTCAAAAAGTTAATTGGAGCTGCGGAGGTCGGCTCGGTTCATTATGGGACCTGAGCCCTGCTCGCACACCGTTCATTAGCCCGGATTAACATTCCTCATTCTCTCTTTACCTTCTTCTTCTTGACTAGCGCGCAGCAAAATAAAAAAAATAATTTCCCCTTCGAAAAAAAGACGTTGGTGAAGGTGATTTACACCTGCTGACCGTAGTCGGACATGGTGGGACATTTGTAGGCCTAATTGGGACAAGTGTCTCTCCCAAGTCGACTTTCAACATGGGATCATGTGCCTTCATCAACGCCCACCATTGAGGAACATTGTGGACCCGTTGATTATGGAATTCGTCGTACAAGTTGAACTCTTCTCGAAGAACTTGTGGGTGGGAGTGAGAGGAAGAGAGCGTGTCTTTTTATTCCGTTTGAACCTCAACTAGAAAATCTATATCATACCGAGATAGATAATCTATCTATCGAAAATATATAATACCGAGGTTTCAGCGAAAAATTACGTTTTTCGTCGATTTATCTGGTAATACGTAAGGTAAATGCAAAAATATCCGTTGAGAAAGATGACATTTTGGACCAGTTTTTCCGGGAAAGTGCGAAGGATTTTTCCCTTTATTTTTTGTCCTAAACGTAAGTTGAAAAAACGGTAATTTCAAAAAATCAAGAAACGCTCGACTCTGGCTAAATGTTTTGCTTATTCAACGTAATGTTTAGAATGCTGCAAATACCGTAAGATTATGGGCTATTTTACGCTCTTTCCAACGTTATCCTTATTTTTACGATTACTCTACTATTTAGACGGCTTATGGATTTAACTGAAACAAAGTCGAAAAAACGGAAAAGTCTTCCAAGCCAATAAAGTGCACTTTTTCTGGGGCTCGCAGAAAAATTCATGGAACAAAAATAGTAGCAAATTAGCTAAAGAATCGACCCCTCCAAGGAACGCGATTTCAAGGGTAAAAAATCGGTATAATATGATATATAATATAATAATAATTATGTCCTCTGTATCTATATAAATTCAATCCAACAATCAACAATCTGTATCTGTATTAGACATACAATGCATGAATCATACTTACATAGGGGAAAGTGACCTAATATGAGATACATGCCTAATATGAGACACCGCTCTACAGCCTCTGTATGGTGCTATTCTCCAGCGATTTTTCCGTAAACTTATACCTAGGGATGTTCTTGAGTGGAGGAATGGCTGAATCACCCAACTCCATCTCTGTGGGGGCCTCAGTTTGCGATAAGGTGGCCAGCGTGTGAAGTGAAATTTTTTGAATCAGTTTTTGCATCGATTTGACACCGACAAGATACGTATTTTCTTACAACTAAACTAGTGGAAAATGTTGGAAATTTAATGTAGTTTCCATCCCTCATTTTAGTTTTCTTCTTATCTTCCTTTTCTAGAGTCTATATAAAAGATCAATGATCAAGGGCAAACTGCCTATTATGAGACACTACAAGTGCCCCAATATGATATATCTCATATTAGGGATAAATAAGCGAATTTCTTATTTTAAATCAAAACCTCGTCGTTTTAGTATGTAAAGCTTCTGCAATATGAAATTTATCAATTTATCTCGCCCTTGATTAATTTAACATGAGTGTTATCGGAAATGGGAACTCGTCTCGGATGGCTCCAACAAAGAGGAAAACCTGGAGTAAATAAGCAATCGCTTTACCTGCAGATATTTTTCATTTCATTTTGCAAAACTTTTGTCGCATTGTTTTTTTTTTTTGAGGGGACATTTTTGATTCGAAACTTTCTTTTTTTTACATTGTGTGCATTTTTTCTCTGGTCAGTCTCAGTCCCAAAAATTACGTAAGGATATCAACCTAATGGTTACCAAATTTTTGAATACGAAAGATTACCTTGTTTCTGAAGATTTCATATAAATCTCAACCAAAGATTGTTAACCTAATTTTGAAAGCTGACAGTATTTTTCGTAATTTTGTAAGGCCATTACTTGAAACATTTTCCAAGGATATTATATTGGTAGGGATCTTAACCCTATATAGTATTGATTGTAAGTCAGAGATTCATTTTGTACCTTTATATGAATGAAATCTCTAACAAAATTTTGATTTTCATTATTCCTAACAAAGGAAGTCCTAATATGAGACTGTCTCATTTTAGGAACAGCATGTATCTCATATTAGGCAACCTGTTGCCCAATCGAACAAGCTGGACTGATTTCGAAAAATTGATTTTTTCGAGCATCTGAATAACGATTGGTTGAAATTTCAATAAATATCTTTAAAAGGGAATGTTAATGAACAAATAAAACCAAAAGCTGATTTTTTAAATTGCATTCAAGTGGTCATTAGCGCCTTCTGAAAAAAAGTATCTCATATTAGGTCACTTTCCCCTAATGCAATGTATTATGGAAGTATGATGTATGTATTGTATGTTGTATACAAAATCAGATTGTTGATTGTGGAATGTCATACAACATACAATGCTACGTGCAACTGTCAACAATTTCTACAATGTAGATAATATGTAATATAATATGTAATATAATATGTAATATAATACGTAATATAATATGTAACACATAATTTGTAATAATGTAACACATAATATATAATAACACATGTAATAACATGTAATCCAGTTTTAAAAAAACTGAAAAAACTGAGAAACTCCAAATTTCTTTCACATAAATAGGTAATTTTACAGCAAAAAACGAAAAGATTTCCTTCCCCTTCAAAGGCCTCTCAAAGGATGGAGCCGGCCGAGGGCCCCCTCCCCCCACCCCCGAGGCCTTGCGCCTCATTCCGTACGGCGCTAATTGGCCAACGAACTATCACGACGCGATGCCTTGTAATTGGCGATGAATTAATGGGAGCCCCGGCCAAGGGTCACCGACTATTGCGTCAGGCAATTCCGTTGCCGGCGCAAACCTTCGTCAGGTGCGCCATGTAGATGTGCACGATTTACGGTTACCTAAGTGAACTGGAAACGGAGTGAGAGAGGGGAAACAGAAATAGGTAACATCCCAGGCTCAGAAAAAAATAAAATTATTTTGATGATTACGATGATGATGAAGATCGTTCACTGGAATTACGCGAAGGAACAGTAACGTTGAACGGAAATTTATCGCTCCCCAAGAGGCGCAACGACAGCTGGCCACCTGCGACACTCGAATCTGTCATGCCGTTGGCCTTCACTTTTATTTTTAATTTTAATTTTGAGAAATAGCTCCTGAAGAGAATCGGACCCTCAATGGAAACGCTGCTAAGTAGATTAGTGACATTAGTACAAAATTTGTACTGTTATTTACATGAATAATTTAGTTAAATTATTCAAATATTACAAAATAATGTTATTTGTCTGGGTATCACAGAAAACTATGCTTCATCTCGAATTTCCAATTTTTAGGTCACAAAAATCCTCCATGCTTAAAGAGATTTTGCTGTATGTATCAGAAAAAAACCTCAAATTTCATTTTTCCTTGAAAATGCTCTTTGCATTTTTTTTAACCATGCTTCATCTCGAATTTCCAATTTTTTGGTCACAAAAATCCTCTCCGATTAAAGAGATTTTGCTATATATATCACCCATGTGAATACTCAAGCCCCATGAACCCCTTAGACCCTCAGCTGAGGAAAGTAGAGCCCGAGGGGGCCTTAGGTCCATATTTCACGCCACGAAAATGTTTTATATGATAATGAACTCGGTTCGAACCAACTCTCTCATCTGCATGTTATATGGCGTTGGTCTAAAAAACAAAAACCTCCGTTAAAAGGCTTGAACTCCGTCGGTTTTGAACAACTTCAAGCCTAATTAACCTGAACGTTTACATTAACCGGTCAGTCGAGGGGTTGTAAAAATTTGGATCGACAAATCCATCGGTCCAGTCATTGAACTTTCAAAAATGAAAAATGTTTATAGAAATTACGACTGAATGAAATTTTTTCCTATTCTTGTAGTATTTCCATTTTTTCGTATCAAATTTCTTTCAATTTTTGTAATATTTATTTTCATTTTTGGATACGATTTTTTTATTTTATTTTAGTAGTACCTTTAATATCAATGTAGTACCTATTTTCGTTTCGAATTCACGATACTCCACGATAATCATACGGAGGCGTCAAGTACCTGACATCGACTGGAGAGCGACTTTATCGCGGAGGGGGCCCAAATTACAAAAAATGAGCAAACTGTTAACATCGCAGACCAGGTAGTTACCCGGTGACGTCATGCATTGCAGCCTGTGTTGAAACCGGCGGGAATTATCTCGAAGAATCACCCCATCATGCCGTGATCTCTCGTCCTTCGCCCCTCATTACTATTTAATGAGACATTTTCGGTCTACAGTTTGCACGACATCGATCATTGCAGGCTTCGGAGGATCTTTGCCGTGAAACAGAAGAGAGAAGAACGAAACAGTCGGCCGGTTCAGTACTGATGAGTTTTCACAATGTTCCATCACGTCAATTTCAGCTCTTAACAAATACAAAGAAACGCTGAATAATACAAAAGATAACGAGTTAGTATTTCAAATCATCCTCCCCCTACTTCCACACCCTCTACGTCCACTCCCCCCTCCTTCTACTCCCCCTTCTTCTATGCACACTAATTATGCTCCCCCTCCCCCTACTTCTACTCCTCCTACTTCTACTCCCCCTACTTCCACACCCTCTACGTCCACTCCCCCTCCTTCTCCTCCCCCTACTTCTATGCACACTAATTTTGCTCCCCCTACTTCTCCTCCCCCTACTTCTACTCTTCCTACTCCTATTCCCCCTCTCCTCCCATTCGTTCTCCTACTCAACCTACTTCTGCTCCCCCACTTCTACTCTCCGCCTCCTTCCCCTCTCCACCACCTTCCCCTCTCCGCCTCCTTCTCATCTCCTCCTCCTTCCCCTCTCCTTCCCCTTCCCTACTCCTCCTCCTCCCCCTCTCCTTCCCCTTCCCTACTCCTCCTCCTCCCCCTCTCCTTCCCCTTCCCTACTCCTCCTCCTTCCCCTCTCCTTCCCCTTCCCTACTCCTCCTCCTCCCCCTCTCCTTCCCCTTCCCTACTCCTCCTCCTTCCCCTCTCCTTCCCCTTCCCTACTCCTTCCCCTTCCCTACTCCTTCCCCTTCCCTACTCCTCCTCCTTCCCCTCTCCTTCCCCGTCCCTACGCCTCCTCCTTCCCCTCTCCTTCCCCTTCCCTAATCCTCTTCCTTCCCCTCTCCTTCCCCTTCCCCTCTTCTTCCCCTTCCCCTCTCCTTCCCCTTCCCTCTCCTCCTCCTTCCCCTCTCCTCCTTCATCCCCTCTCCTCCTCCTTCCCCTCTCCTCCTCCTTCCCCTCTCCTCCTCCTTCCCCTCTCCTCCTCATTCCCCTCTCCTCCTCCTTTTCCTCTCCTTCCACTTCCCCTCTCCACCACCTTCCCCTCTCCGCCTCCTTCTCATCTCCTCCTCCTTCCTATCTCCTCCTCCTTCTCCTCTCCTTCCACTTCACCCCTTCTCCTCCTTCCCCTCTCCTCGTCCTTCCCCTCTCCTCCTCCTTCCACTCTCCTCCCCTCTTCTTCTCCTTCCCCTCTCCTTCTCCTTCTCCTCTCGTTCTCCCCCTCATTGTTCTCCTACCCGCCTACTTCTACTCCCCCACCTCTTCTTCATCATCCTCATCTTCGTTCTCCTACACCTCCTACTTCTACTCCCCCTACTCCACCACTACTACTCCCTCCGTCCTCCTCATCGTCCTCCTACTTCTTATTCTCCTCCTCCTCCTTCTACTCCTCATCGTCCTCCTCCTCATCGTCCTCCTCCTCATCGTCCTCCTTTTCATCGTCCTCATCCTCATCCTACTACTCCGCATCGTCCTCCTCCTCATCGTTCTCCGCCCTCTCCTCCTCATCGTCCTCTTCCTCATCTTCCTCCTCCTGTTATCCCTTATCGTACATGAAATCCCAAAAATCGGAAAATTGGAAAATCTGGCAACGCATTGATTACCATAGGTTAGGGCATACAAAATGTTGGCACTAAGTTACTCGAAAAATTGCTAATCAAGTTTTGTATTTCCACAATATATTAAACATTTTAAATTAGATATCAAAATATTTAAATTTTGTCTTTCGACAGACGTCCCCCCAAAAAAATATATAAATAATAAAATCCGGTCCGTCGCCCATTGCATTCGGTGAAACGACGAAATCGAAGTTCAGATTTCGAAATTGAGTCGGAAAAAAACTCGAGAGGGATTTCGAAAAAGAACAAACGAACGCGGCCTACGTGTGCTATCAACCGGTGAAGGTATTTAGATCAGTGATTGGTTTTGAGGTAACAAGACATGGACATGACTCCAGGTGGCTTTTCTTGCCTTGGACTCAGCAACCCGCAACGGAAAAGGATGTGGCTTTTTAATAACGAAACAAATCACCGGGTACACCCGACAACCTAAGGAGAGGCGCTATTGTCTTCAAAGGGTAAAAGGAATACGAAAGATAGCTGTGAAGGGTACCTACTCTAAAGGAGATCGAGAAATGAACGTTTTTCCTCCACGAATTACGTATTACGTAAAATAGAGCGTAGATGCGGTTAGAGTCTAATAGATGAAAAAATATAATCACGTACCTAATGGTCGATTCAGGGGTTTAATACTTCGAAACGCTCTTTTACCCTTTTTATATTAGAGGAGGCAATCAGATTTCTCATTCGGATCTGAATGTTTTTCGTCGAGTGTAACTGATAATTTGTCTTGATCTGACCGTGAAATTGGTTCGATTACTGAACGTTCACAGGTCCGATTTGCTACGTGAGCCTTGTAACGTGATGGGAAAACTGGATGATTGTGAATCGGATCTAAAGCGAAGCAATCCAAGGATTTTTAGGTATGGAAAAGGTACAAAAACAGAGATTTTAGTTTTCACGAAGCAAGTAGAACCAAAGTTGACTGTAAAACTAAAGGTGAAAGTCAAACCAAAGGTGAAAGTAGACTTGAAGTTGGATGTGAAATTGAAGTGAAAATAAAAATTTGAATGTCAAACATGAACTGAACATGAAAGTCAAACTGAAGTTCCACGGGCAAAAAAGTTGAAAATAAAAATGAAGTTGCTAGCTAAACGGAAGTTGAATTACAAACTTGAATGCGAAACGAAATATGGAAGTTTGAGGTGGAACGAAAAGAGAAAGTTGGAGTGACAGTAATGCTGAATCCGGTACTGATACTAAGTTGCGAGTCAAACTAAAATCGCAAGTCAGACCGAAGTTGACAGTAAAACGGGACATGAAATTGAAACTAATGAAATAGAAGGTGAAAGTAAAACCGAACTTGAATGTGAAACATGAAGTGAATGTTGAGTTAAACACAAAAATAAAGCGTAATCTTTGGATTTTCTTTCACCTTCTGTTTTACTTGCAACTACAGCTTCATTTTCAACTTTTTTGATCTTGGAACTTCAGTTTGACTTTGATGTTCAGTTCACTGTTAGTTTAGTGTAGTCAATTTTTTTTTCAAGTTACAGTCCTAGATTCAGCTTTACTTTTACTTTCACTTTTTGTTTCACGTCGATTTTCAATTTTTGTTTCACTTCAATTTTCTAGTTTTGTTTCACTTCAACTTTCACTTTTCGTTTCACTTCACGATTACATTTGAGTGTACATTTCAGTCACATGTAAGTCCGATTCTTCAACAGGTAATATTGTATTTGTATTTAAATCTATTGTCATCCATTGTATTAAATACATATTTTTTTTGTTATAGCTGTTCCATTGTGTAGATCGATTGCGATTCTGGTATTTTGGTATGATTTTATGTTCCTATAATGTTTTCATGATAATGGAATTGAAATCTGCGCGAACCAGTAGCGGTCGCGCACGGCCCAGCTGTCGCACGACTCATTACTGCCAGTAATGACTCAAGACAGTCGAACCGCTAATCCGGCGGCGTTGAAGCGTCGCCCGTATTAATGTCGCCGTGCGAAAATTGCGTCCCGCTTGTGTTTTCTCCATTGTCTCAAACCATCTCGTGTTGGAGGCCTTGTTTCGGAGGGCCGCCTTATTTGGGGAGCCTACACGAGAGTCAGGTACCGTCGTCTTCAATCGTTGCCGCCGTGTGCCGCCGTTTACATGCAAATCGGCTCCACGCGCTCGGCGGTCCGAATTTCGAAATCTGCGCCGTTCTGTACGCTACTGTATTTTCGAAAATAATTTTACTGAAATAAATTATAAAATTTGTTGGTGTACGTTTCAAAGGGTGTAAAATCCGAATCTGCAATAAAAACTTTTTGTCCGTCCACCGTCCGCCGTCCGGGGTTTTCAGGGAGAAGGAATTGTAAATTTTTGACATTTTCACCGAAAATCAGGTTTTGTATCTAGTTGGTCCAAACGTCTCGACAGAACCCTCCCTTAATTTTAAGGCCAGTAAAACAGCTGTTGAAGTGGGGAAAAATTCGTCTTTTAAGGAAATTTGCAACACAGGCATGTGAGGTATCATTTTCTATAGATTTCTCGATGCTGAATCGAATGAGACCACCACCACGGCGGTAGATCCAACCGTTTAGGATTTATTGCACTTTTAGTGAGACGTTTTTGAGTTTTTTTAAATTTTCCCGATTCTTAATAAATCGAAAACGACTAGAGCCACAAACTTCATTTTCCACTCGTTGGAATCCCCACAAAAACTTCTATCCACCCGATATTCTGAATTTAAAGAATTTGGTCGTACCTATTATACAAATCAGCAAAACTAAAATTGGAAAAAGTTCAGGATTTGGCCTCGGTTCTTAAATACGGTTCTTGGATACTATTTGAAATTTATTTTCTTTGATATTCAGAAAAATAATATACCCACGTCACGAATCTACGTAGCAGCGTTTTTTTTTTCAAGTGTTTATTGACAAATGTTTTACCAGTTACCTGGAAATGAATTAGTTTGAGTGACCTCATAAAGAAGGAGATACGCACTTACCCCGTATACGCACTTACCCCGCATCACCTCTATGTGCACATCAGCCCAAATGGCCCTTTCGTAAAATTTCCAGCGAATTACAAAAATCGAGAGAAACAGAATTATTAATAGGACATTTCCGAGATACAATTTAATTCCAATTCTGGCGGAGGCACTTCCATAATTAATCGCACTGCCTCCCAAGCAATCGCGCACTTTTCCCCATCCCCATGCCTTTTCTACATTTCTTTTCCTTATTTATTTATTTTTCCTCTCCGGCTCCTTCGGGAGCGTAAACGGCGGACAGTTTTTTAATATTCATACCCGAAGGGGATGACTGGGGGGGGGGTCTCTTGTTCCTCCCGTGGAAGCAATGCCATCAAGCTGACATATTTACGGACCGGGTCCTTCTCTTATTCTTTCTTTTTTTTAAAAAGGGAAAAAATTCAAGTCCGGTCGGTGGACACTATAAAAAGGGACCTTAATGAAATTAGTGATAACTCATCCGCCATAAGGAGGAACGTGTCGTTTCTAAACGAACTGGGATTATACCCGAGTGTAAGGTGTCGCTATGAAAAATAAAAGTCTCCCAGATTAAAAGTGGCATAAATTTTAGGAAAAATGCCATTCGCATTAATCAAATTGGATTCTTTTCGTTGACGTTTTATTAAGTGGAAAAATTATGCTATGGATAAGTCTCAAACACATTCTCTCGTGTATTTTTACTTCCATATTTACAGAGTGAATGGAAGTAATGTTGATTCTGAAATCATTCCCCGAACGAGTGTCCGCCTGTGGTAGTTTACAAAAAAGTTTTGTGAAAAATGACCATAGGTCCCTCAATTTTCAACTTTTTCTCAAATTTCTTGAACTGGAATGTTTGTCTAGGCAAGACTTAACACACTATTTAATCGGAATTTGAGTAACTCGCAGTACATTCGATATACCTATTTGCGTTTTCAGTGTTTTCTATTTTATTTTTTTTTCCGGCCACAAAAATGTTTTTCGATATTTTTGACCTGAATACCCTTAAAAGCAGTCAAAATATGATCAAATAGTGCCACACTTTTACGTTTCAAAAAATGGAAGTATTGAGTGTTATCCACGCAAAACTGGTTTTTATGTGAAAAATACATTTTTCTATTAATAAAAAAAATTGATCGTTTTTCAAAATTAATATTTAAAAATTAATTTAAGATTGAAAATTAAATTTTATTTGGTAAAATGAAAATAAAATTGAAGCCGAAAAAAAATTGAACAGTCGGACAGACAGTCGAACAGATAATCATTTCCTGTATTTGGAAAAAAGTATCGTTCAACCAGTAAAAAACGAAAATAAATTAATTGATAAAAAATAAATGCCAATATGGAAGTAGATATTTGCTGTCTATTCTAACCACTACTTGAAGCATTTCGGCTTTGAAATGTATGATGAGTTTTTCGGATCCAAATTACCTAGAGTATCAACTTCTGCTGTACAAAATCACTTACAGGTACAGGTAGTTTAGCCCGATTATTGTTCGTGTGAACGGGGCTGACGGGGTGAATCACTTTCGGGCAAAAAGTCCCATAAACCTGGCAATTGGTAAAGGTAAAAACACGCATTGGGAATCATCTCAAGAGATAGTACCTTTCCAATTCGAAAAAAAACCTATTAGGACTTTGGTTTTCTTCGTGGTCGACAGTAAGGCCTTTCATTAGATAAACCCGAGTTACCTGGGAAATATAAAGTAACGAGACCGGTCAATCAAAGAAACCGAAATCAGGTCAAGCTCATTACTCGACTGGCGGCGGCGGTAATGGCGCGCAGATTTATCGGTGATGCAAAACGGGCGGTATTTTTACCGTGAGAAAATCAATGCAGTTGTACTAACTGAGTAGAACGGCAATATTGAGCGAGTTGAAGGATCGCTAATTCGTTCCAATATGTAGAAAAGATCGAATGTTTTGTAATAAATTTTATCATGTTGAACTGGGCGGGAGTATTTTTAACCTTTTTCGCGAAGTATTGCTAGTTAACCTTTTTTGTAAGTTAACCTTCTTGGGAAGTATTGCTATTATTAAATAATAGCAATACTTCCCAAGAAGGTTAACTTACAAAAAAGGTTAACTAGCAATACTTCGCGAAAAACAAATTTTGTAAGTTAACATTTTTGTAAGATAAACTTTTTGCTAGTTAACTTTTTTGTAAGTTAACCTTTTTGCTAGTTAACCTTTTTGTAAGTTAACCTTTTTGTTAGTCAACCTTTTTGCTAGTTAACTTTTTGGGAAGTATTGCTATCATTGTTTTACAAAGTGTAGCTTGGCATGTAGATAGGCATATCCCACAAATGGAGCAGCCTAGGTTTAAAAGTGGTCAACAAAGGGGAAATCTAATAAATTATTTTCACTTTTTTTCTGTTCCTGCTATTTTTTGTGGATTATAATGCCTACCTATTGTTTTTGACCAACTTGAAAAAAATTGAGGTCACCACAGTTGACTTGTAAGGATTTTTTTGTCACTTTTTTTGAAATGTCTGTCCGCCAATTTTGACCCGATTTCAACAATAATGTGGAAGACTCTGGGAGGTTGAGGATGCCTGCCGTTTGGTACTAAAATGTTTCAATTTTCCAGAATTACTGGCACTAAAGCTAAAAATGCATCATAAATCTCAAAAACAAGATAACAATTTTTCGAATGTTCGACATCCATCTTGAAAACCTAATGAAAATCACCATGTCGAAGCAGTGGGGCATGCTATAATTATTTTCTCTCCCAGGGTAAATTCGGATTCTCGCTGGAATTGAGTCAAGTTCAAATTGCAGCTCGTGTTGTGTAGGGGAACCTGAAATGCGGGAGAACCTGAAAAAGGACTCAAATCGAAGTTGAGTTGGCGCGTCGCACGTGGCCAGCCACCGGTAGGTTCCTGTTCTCGGCTGACTATACATTAGCTCGGTCTTGTAAAGTAGGGACCAGGACCCCCCCCTCCCACCCACCTTGGGCTGGACTGGTACCGAACTGGTCAGATAGCGAACGCGTGGGTTCCTTCCTCTCCTGTACAAACTTTTCTGGATCCAATCATACGTACGACTATCAATATTCAAATTCGGCGATTTTCCACGTTACCTTCGTCAATAAACGGGTATTCCATTTTTGTAAAAGCTCTGAACTGGTTTGTGGGAGAAATAGCATTTTCCGACTCTCCACGCAAGAGGAGGAAATGTATTTTTCACACAGTGTAGCCTCATCATGTCCAGGATCCAACAAAACCACCACACCCTCAACAAAATACCTATTGATTTTACTCTAGGTAATGTAAAATATTGAATAACGATACCTTGAAGCACAAAGGGCATAATATGACATTTATAATATGACATATCATGTCCCAAAATATCGATTTTGGGATTTCGGTACCGAAAGAATCTACTCATCAGGACCCTGCATCAGTACTCTAAACCGGTATGTAACCAGATGCCGCATGATCTACGGTTGTTGTATGAAAAAACAGCTACTAAAACAAGAAGCCATTCAAAATGAGTAATGTTCCAAGTATCACATGCAAGAGAAGCGAATTTTCAGAAGTCTTTATCCGGAAAGTAAGATGAAACCACGGGGTCCAAGAGCTTTCACATTTGAATCCTGGGGGCCTATTCGGCATGATAACGTCGCTGGTGTGCAAAATCACTTGACTAATTGAGTAAGACTTCGAAAGCGAAATTGCTGGGTGCTGCTGCTGTTGAAGGCCATGGCGCAGGGGTGGACGCTGCTGCTTGAGCAAGGACTGGCGTACGCAGGGTTTGGTGGTGCTGCTGGATCAGGCAATGGTGCAGGAATAGGTACTGCTGATGGTGCAAGCACTGGTGCAGAATCAGGCTCTGCTGCTTGAGCACGGACTGGTGGATGCTAGGTTTGGTGGTGCTGCTGGATCAGGCAATTGTGCAGGGGTGGACGCTCCTGCTGGAGCAGCCGCTAATGCAAGAGTAGGCAGATCTGCTGGAGCAATCAATGGAGTACTGGTATCAATGCCTGATATTGAACCAATCTGGAAAATCTCATAGAATCAGAGGCACTAAACATACCTACATGAGGTCCCATTTTCTAGTCATTCAAAAGCTTCAGCTTATAAATGAGCTTGATACCCTGACTGGAGGAACAGCCGGAGGAAAATTAGCATTAACCCGAGTCTCAACACTTCGTAAACATCGAAATTACGCTCAAAAACCAACACCCTTATCGCCTCGATCTGGATTTCTTCAACTGTCCGTAAGAACTTGAAGGCTGCTTATCTTAACATTATTTTCCGAGACGAAGCAGCCTTTTTAGACAGGTGTTTTAGTCAAATGTTTAGCAGAAAGGGGTGGCACCATTTTCCAGCCGTTATAGTCAGCCTAGGCTTGCGACTATCATTTGGCCGGACCGTTGCTTTACCTAAGGCCCAATTACATTTTCCACACCGATACCGACCGGTATTTTCAGACAGGGCTGAGGTTGCCAAGTTGCTATCTTTTGGTCTTGATCAGAAAATGACTGTCCGTTCTCGGGTTAAAAGCCGGCCGAAGATTATTACGTGTAATTCTTCCTCAAAACGTAGCAGTCGAGTTGGGCAGTCGTAGTTTTGTGAAGAAACCCAATGGAGGGGGCAGTAATTCGCGCCTTGAGTAATAAAAAATTCTTTTCTGGTCTCGTGAACACGCGATCTGAGCATCGCCTGTAATCAGAACTATACAACTACCCCCACATCGAACCACCCCCACCGTCGTACCCTTTCCACCGTGTTTTGTTGGCAATTTATACACCTCCACTTCATGCCACTCGACTAATCCCAAATACGGTGGCCCAGATTAATTCCTACGATGGGAAAAACTTCGAGGAAAAAGTCGACCCTTTTTCCGATGAGCCCCATAAATTGCCCGAATTTCCCAAAAAATCCACCAATTCTACGCCAAGGGAGGGTTCCCATCAATCGCCTTCGTCATAAAAGAGGCGAAAAACATTCTTGACCAATTCATCGGTAATAACGTTCTCACTTAGGTACCTACATAGGAAGATATATTTTTTTTTGGAAAATGACCCAGTATAAAAGACGGATAAATGAATGACAACTGTATGAAATACACTAGTTTTCGAATTCTACATATCCGCCCTTAGCCCATAAACTTAAAGATTTAAAAGAAAATCAATTTTTTGTGTATCACATAATCTTTAAATTCATACAATTTATCCACCCACACAATACAGAAATACGATAAATGGCGATTGATCTTTTAGAGAAATTTCCATATACCATGGATGATTTTCACTCCAGTGGTGTCAACACCAATTACGATCGTATTTCTCCATATAAATTGCGAGCAGTTCTGTAATCGATTGTATACGTAAAAATCGTGAAAAACCTCAAAGCTGAGGCCAGCAGAAGGAACAGAGTAATTTCCGAAGGCCGCTATCGGTAATGCCAGACAGACAAGCGCAGACAGCTCCACTATCTCTGTTCAACTCGTGGCCGCTGATTACGTCCGATCGGCGTTTACCTATAATTACTAATCAACCACGTACCGACCGATTGCGGCCAATAATAATTGGTTGAAAAATCTAATTCTTTCTTTCCTCGGGTATTTTTCGGATCCTCTCACCACCGACCAGGGACTTCTTAATTCCAGCCAGCCCTGCCAATCATCAAGTCGTGATTTGACCGGAATTCTTTCGGTGAAAGGCCTCTATGACCGGCTATGCTTTTGAATCATTTTGGAAAATTGATTTTTAATCAAGCTACGTAGGTACTATTCGAATCATCTCGACTGTACAACCGGCGGCGTCCAATTTTGGGGAATGCTTTTCTAATTTTATACAAGTGTGACGAATTACTTGAGAAAGTATAGAATCTAGTTAGGTGTTTTTTATTATTGAGCTGTATTCTCCTAAGTCTTATGAAAGAATAGCGGATTTTTCGACGGCAGATGTGACTGCGCATGCGCAGAGCCGTTACTGGCAAAACGCGCAACGAAAAACTTACGTCATTGTAGCGGAAAATCCCTCACGAATTTCCTACGTTAAAATCGATTACACGACAATCATCGATCATTAATAATCGAAGCCACAATAATCGATCGTTTCTGTTATTATAATCCGATTTCCAAAAGTTCCGATCCGAATGCAATGATCTACCGGCAGTGTTTCCACATTGAGGGAAATTTCCCTTTTCGAGGGAAAACGGCCTTTCTGAGGGAAAAAAGGGGAAAAATAATTTTGAGGGAAAAAACGAGGGAAAATGGCTTTTCTCCACAGAAATGCGTAATTTCATTTCTGGATGAATCAAGCCAGTGTTCAGCCGTTTCCTAGACCTATTTGCTACCTACCCAGCTACTACAGACTGTAGGACACAAAGAAAAAGGATAAACCATCTGAGAAGCTGAAGAAGAAGAAGAAGAAGAAGAAGAAGAAGAAGAAGAAGAAGGAGAAGGAGAAGGAGAAGGAGAAGGAGAAGGAGAAGGAGAAGGAGAAG
The DNA here is from genome assembly GCA_036186465.1 of Nesidiocoris tenuis. Lineage (NCBI taxonomy): Eukaryota > Metazoa > Arthropoda > Insecta > Hemiptera > Miridae > Nesidiocoris > Nesidiocoris tenuis. The sequence continues at coordinate 5,458,353 of AP028923.1, forward strand.
GAGAAGGAGAAGGAGAAGGAGAAGGAGAAGGAGAAGAAGAAGGAGAAGGAGAAGGAGAAGAAGAAAAAAAAGAAGAAGAAGAAGAAGAAGAAGAAGAAGAAGAAGAAGAAGAAGAAGAAGAAGAAGAAGAAGAAGAAGAAGAAGAAGAAGAAGAAGAAGAAGAAGAAGAAGAAGAAGAAGAAGAAGAAGAAGAAGAAGAAGAAGAAGAGGTACATGTTGATGTTTCCCTTCATTCTTGCTTTTTTTGTTGATCTCCGTTTCCCGTTGCGTGATTTATGATGCGTTCCTCTCCGTCATAATTTTCATCAAAAAAAGCGAAAAAATAGTCGAAATTGTCGGGAATGTGAGTATTATTTGCTCCATTTCTGAATTATCTCACTCGAGCTGTGTCCTTTATGTTGATTAATTCTGTCTGTCTTTCCCTCATGTGCGTTTCAAGTTTCAAGATTTTGATCCTTGATGCATGAAACGGATTTTGAGTTGGTTCCCGGTCGATTTTGCCGCACGTCGGAATTTCGTGACGACCCAAATTTCTTCGAAAATTCGTTAAAACGTTAGAAAAAATTGCTATTGACTCAGTGAACGAGCAGAAAAAAATCCATTTCTCGAGGGAAATGGTTGTGGAAAACAATAGAAGTTTGGAGGGAAAAAAAGGGAATTTCGCTCGAACTTGAGGGAAATAGGTTGCGGTCGTGTGGGAACACTGTCTACCGGATCATCTTATCTCTTTTCCTTGTCAGGCTCGGAGGTGTTAATGTGGTCAGTTAGCTCTCACGATTTCGGTCGCTATCCCAAGAAAGGCGAGGAAAACGTCGATAATTTCTCGACAACCCGAATCCTCCATTGCGATTGGTCAATTATCGTAGGATTTTCAACCCACCGGTTCAATTTTCACTCGGAACTCGTCCGATTGTCTGGCTCGGATTTCCAACAGGTCGTGATGACCATCGACTTTCAAAATGGTACGTGATGGTATTTTCCCAGTGCCATACCGTACCTGGACATACCAGGTAGGTCCTAACGTTTACATGTGACTACTTGCGCCTAATAATAATAATAATTTTAATTTATCTTCGTTGATAATTATTTCGTTATTGAAATAATCGTTATTGTTTCACCATGGTCTCTTTTTTAATGCATATGTCCAATCTACAACTTCTGACTTTATTTCAAATTTTTCCAAAGTAGGAAAAATTCTTTCGCCGCGACTCTTTATAACAATATTATGAAGTTTGGTAGATAATATAAAAATAATAGGTAATATTAGGAAAATGAGAGGAGGGAGGAGCTAATTTTTTTGCCTCAGTCTGAATAACCGTCGATCTTATTTTTTCTTTAGCACAATCACTCCATTTTTAGGAAACATTTTAAAATATTTACGATTTATTTGATTTAATAAGTTATTTATTTATTCATTGTTACTCTAATTTATTTTGCAATGAAATATTCAGGAATTTATTACGAAGTTTAAAATTTTTTTAAATTTCCGTTGTTATTCCAGAAAAAAATCAATTTATTAAGGCGCAAAGAGCGATAAATATTGAATTTTTATTCAATCCCCAACTATTTTGGGATATTGAGTAGGTATCTAAAGTTTTTGGCATAACTCAAATAATGCCAAAATCTACCCTAAAGGCAACGCAGATGATAATTACCTATAGTTCAGAGCATGCACTACATAATATGTTAAAAGATAATATCTTAGTATTATCTACCAAGTACATATATCAAAATTATAGTTTCCGATTCTGATAGTTTTGTACTATTTTTTAAAATCTTCAAAATCATAAAAAAATTTAAAATAAGCAGTGTACAGGTACATCTCGAAGCGAATTGTGACAAAACTAAATTGTAATAATTTAAAAATATAATCGTCGAGATTAAAAAATGAGTATAAAGGGGGGTAGATCGCCTCAGGGCCAATCACCATTATCGGCCTCCACCGTTTAACTCAATCACATTCCTTGGTAATTGCTTCTAATTAGAATAGGAATTCATCTTTTTTCCCAGTCAAAGAACCGACCCCCGAGGCGCAGAAATATTAGTTCATTATTCGAAATCCATTTTGAATTTTTATTATACTTGAAATCCATCATAAGAGATTTTTTTTGACAATTTGAAACAACGGAGAACGCCGCAAAACGAGGAGAAATGAATGAGAATTGGATTGTGAAAAATATCCAGCTAAATTTTCTGCTATGATACTGATATTGATTAAAGTTGAAATAAACTTATTTTTGATTGCATTTTGTGTTGTTTTATTAAAGTTCAACGATATAAAATAATCTAAATTTATTTTCCCCACGTTCAACTTCCAATATTAGATGTCTCGATTCTCGGATGATTTATTTCGTGCAATAAGGCTAATTTAGAGATTAAAAAGAAAATCCTAATTTTAAGATCACGACCTTCACAGTTGGAGTCAAGACCCTCACACCCAATGTCCTCTACATTAATCGTTCAAATCGTTTCAAGATTCCAGGTAAATGCCCAAATTTTTTTTTTTGTATTAATCAGAAGGAATTATTCTATCAAATCACAGCGGGAATCCAGGTTTTGAACCAAATTTGTTGAAACCAGGAGCAAGTTCATCTACCAAAAATGCAATTTTTCGAAAAAGTTGCCTTTGTAGCCCGTTCTGATGCATTAGTTTTCCAGTTAGGGCCCAAAACTGTATTTCACATATTGGTTCTGGTGACAGGTTACTTATTCCAAGAGGAATCAGGGGTTACAATCGTGTTCCCTTTTTCTCAAAGGACTACCAAACTGTGTGACGGTCTTGACCAAATTTTGCATTTTTTTCAGTTTTTCCGTGATTTCTAATTTTGGGCTTTGTAAAGTATCTCTCCATGTATATTTTCCAAAACTAGACCTTTTTTGGACCAGTTTCAATTAGGGGTACACGGAAAATCAAAGGTTAGTTTTTTGCCATGGCAAACCCCCAAATTGCAGTTTTTTCTGGAATCACCCAAGTACAAAAATTGATGTCAAGATTTTTTCAAAATTAATAGGAATTTGAATAACTCACATTACTTCCTCGGATATAAGGGCAATTGTTTTTATTTTATTTTTTCCGGCCACAAAAATGAACCGATTTGAGCGTTCTTGGTCTTAAGATCTTTGTTTTACCTTTAAATATGCGGATATTTTTATAATCCGATAACTTGACGTATTTTATTTTGGGCAAATTTTGGAATGGGCATAGTGAGTTTTTTGATATTTTTGACCTAAACACCCTCAAAAGCAGTCAAAATATTATCAAATTGGGTGAATTTTTATACGTTGAAAAATATGGGAGCATTGTGGGTTATCTACTGGGGTCACCACTGGTTTTTTAATTTTTTACGATTTTTTTAAAAGAAATTACCTAGGAAGTTACATAGGTACTATTTTTGGTCATATTATCTCAACACCAGTCGCAGTGTACAACTAGCCTAAAGCTGATAAAATAAAATACCACACATCTTCAAAGCCAATGTGCCCCAGAGCGTTAAGCTTGTAAATGGATCGGACCGCTATTTCTCGTCCGGTCATGTCGTAGCGATCCGACTCCACCTTAGGTAATCGGAGCGCGAATTATTATACTTAGTAATCAGCAATCTCGACCGAGTGTAGGGCGAATCGCCTATCCACGTGTCCCGAATTACTCGCATTGACTCGGACTGATAATGTGGCGGTTTTTCAACGTCACGCCCAGATCCTACGCATTTTTTCGATTTTGAGATTCCGAAAAGCCGAGAGGGGGGTCTCTAAGCAGGTGTGATTGGAGGTTGGCCGTAATCGTCGGTCAGACATCCTATAAGAATCCATCCAGGTTCCCTCGGGGGCATTGGGAATCATAATTCTACGTCATTACCGCCGCAACGGCAGGGGAATTTCACGTGGAAAAACTTTTTCGAAAACGAACGTAATTATCAGTTTAAAGTGCTCGCCCGCTCGATCTGGCGGAAGAAGTTTTCGGGGCCGTATGGTTCGTGATGGCATCGGCTACCCGCAGCATAGCAATTTGTGGGGGCTGAATGATTATCTAGAAAACCACCTCGGTGTCCCCCCACCTGGCCCCCCTTAACCGATCCTCCTTATCGTTTTTGGCGGCCCCTCGGGGCACCTCGAGTTGACCGTCCAATTTTCAACTCGACGAGATTGAACTCAAAATCTACAGATCGAAAATTAATTTCTTCGCCGAGCAACCGACATTGAAAACAATCGTTCTTGAGATTTGAGCAGAAACCCCGAAAAATCGAACGTGTTTGCAAAAAAATCGACATTTTTCAAAAACGAAATGTCGAAAAACATTATTAAACCATATTTTAACATTATTATAAACGCCGTTTTTGTTCCTTTTCCTTTAAAACCCCATCTTTAGAATCCGAAAATCGACAATTGTTCCACTTGGTACTAGGCCAAAACTCCTCCGAGAACGAAATTCCAAAAAAATAATTTCAAATGCACCAAAACGTAGGAAATTTAACTGGCTACAAAACTCCTATCCTTGGTCTGAACTAAACTTCAACCCATATCGTCGAAAATCCCCCAAAACCAAACCTACTTTTTCAAAAAACGCAGATTTTCTCCCTTTTTCCTCAAAAAACCATGTTTCGACTTTGAAATTCGAAGATCGACGATTTTTGCAGTATGTACCCCGCCAAAACTCACAATTTCAAAAAATATTTTCTCATGCAGAAAATGTGGGAAATTTAACAGGCTACAAAACCCCTATTCTTGGTCCAAACAAAAGATCAACCCTTATCGTCAAAAATCCCCCAAAACCGAACCTACTTTTTCAAAAAACGCCGAGTTTGTCACTTTTTCTTCAAAAAACCATGTTTCGACTTTGAAATTCGAAAATCGACGATTTTTCCAGTATGTACCACGCCAAAACTCACAATTTCAAAAAATATTTTCAAATGCAGAAAATGTGGGAAATTTAACAGGCTACAAAACCCCTATTCTTGGCCTAAACAAAAGTTCAGCCCTTATCGTCAAAAATCCCCCAAAACCGAACCTACTTTTTCAAAAAACGCCGAGTTTGTCACTTTTTCTTCAAAAAACCATGTTTCGACTTTGAAATTCGAAAATCGACAATTTTCCAGTTGGCACCACTCCAAAACGAACATTTGCTCATGAAGAAAAATCCGCCTCAGTCCCAGCAGTTTATCTAATCAATCGTGTCATTCTCCTCATTATCTATGTAACTCGGCTCCCCTCGGGGACAATCGGTCGTGAGTATGAATTTTTCAAAATCTTGTCGCATCATACAGATTCGATGATATACAAAAGAACTTTGACACCAATTGGAAGAAAGTTTGTTTTTACGCGAAACGTTTCCTCTTCTTTTTTCGTCGGCAAAGCCGTTAATCGGGGAAAAGGCCGCCGGAAAAGAATAGCGAACGACGTATAATTAATAGGATCGATACGCATCCAGGAAAAATTGTTCCACAACAACGAATTGTAGTACAAAGCTGTGATCAAATTTTCATAATACGCGAACGTCCGTCGTCCCTGTTGAAATGAATTAGGAAAAAATGTTACCGCGTAGGTCCAACTCGGGTTGTTTAGTTATTACAAGGGGCGGAGGGTAAAACTGGAAGAAACAGTAAATTAAGTGCGCGACTGACAAAACGTGTTATTTCGCGGCCGCATGTGACCCGTGAATTAGTGAGTGGTGGCCCATGAATTATTCCGAAGATTATGGATTTTTCCCCGGCTCTCGGACGTTGTTTTTGTTGAATTAACGTCGACGTCCGTCCCGGCGGCCGAAGTGTCAGAGCCGGTAATCCGAAATTACAACCTGCGGCCGCCGTTAAAGTGACGAAAAGGTGACAACTCCGACGCAACTAATGTAAACAAAAAAGGTTTTCTTTTCCACCCGGCAGTGTCTAACGATGATTTACATCATTTTCTCACCCCCGGCTGCGGACGGGAAATAAGTTATGGAAAAGCGAGTTGAACGCCAGTGTCTAATTTCGAGACTATCTGATTCAATAATTTATATAATGCTACCTACGTTTGCAACTGAAGGAAGTGCTCAGTATAAATATAGGTATTCTAGATAGAATTTCCAAGAATCTAGGACGACTGTGGTCAATAAATAATTTATCTAGTTCGAGTCTCTCTTCGAAGACATCGGCAATTATTTCTCCGGTGAGATGAGTATTTCTTTGAGTACATTTGAAAAATGTAGTTTTTGCTCACTCCATGTTTGGCTTTTTGACTTACTTTTTTTTCAATTTTTTACTCACGAACATAATGTGGAATACCGTGCACAATTTCGGTGCCTTTTTAACCAGCCAGATCGTCGAATTTTGGTACATTATTTTAAAATGGATTTGGGATGGATAATTTTAGTGCTGAAAACGCTCTTTTATTTTTCCTACAATTTTCTAACTACCTATTTTTTTCGTATTCCCACCCAAAAAAACGTCAAATTGACCTGAGATTTTTCCAACACACGACCCTATAGAATTTGATTACCTAAAATTCAATACACTTACAAAAGTCAATATAACTCGTGTCGTACTCGCTTAATTGTCCTGTTCATGGTCTCATTTTGTCCAGAGAGATTTGCTTGAGACATTTCGGCGCCAGAATCAGCCAAAATAAAATCTGGAATTTCTGTGAACAGATAAACTTTTGTTTCTGAAATAAATGCTACTGTACGAATTTCAGAATTCTATATTTTCCTTTCTAGACAAGGTATGGTAATTCTACTTCTTAACTTTTTAGCATAATACACATACACATTGGCCAAAAATATGTGATATAAATTTCCATCTGCAGTATCGCCGGTAGTTCCTGAGTTATATCGATTAAAAATGGGAAATCATACAAACATGTTTAAATATGACGTTTAAATACGAGTTTTCTAAATATGACGTTTAAATACGTGTTTTCTAAATATGATGTTTAAATACGTGTTTTCTGCATCCTGTGAAACAGGAACCGACCAAAAAAAATAAAATTTAAAAATCCAAAAATTTTTAAAAAAATAATTAAAATGCATGTTACCTACCCATCCCTCGTACCACTAAGCTCGAATTTCATGATTCCCTTGAAGGGGAACCCAAAATTTTGAGGTAGTAGTCAGCTGATCGGGATAAGGTTCAATCAAAACAGACACCTCTTTTGCCCAAAATTTTGTGGCAAAAGAGGCGTCTGTTTTAGTTGAACCTTTCCCGATCAGCTGACAACATCGAGTTTCCGGATCGATATTTCCATCTTCGACCGAAATTTTGAGTTTGCACAGTCATGTCAGAGGTCACTTTTACGCTTAATTACAGGCCTCAACACTGTCAGTGATCCTTAGAAAGTTTTTCAAAAAACCCTTTATAATATCTCGAATTTGGCACCACATCCTTGCTCCTTAACACCTCAAAACCTTTAGTCATAGTCACCTGGCCAAGAGGTTGCAGCAAAGTCCGGATTCCAACATGATAGCTCATCCATACGGAAGGATTCTTGCGCTGTCCGGTATTCAAATCGAAAGGAACTGCCAGGTTAAATGCTCCTACTTAACCGACCTGGCGATGATGGTCTGTCATTTTCATTGGAACTGGCAAAGAAATCTGGAAACTGGTACAGGTTGAAATGCCTCCTACAACTCGATACCCTCGAGCGGTCCACGATCCGTCCCAAGTCACGGAGATGCAAATCTGGCAGCTCTGATGCCGCGTGCCCCCGGGCATACCGAAAAGTTTCAAATCCGCTTTTGTGGGGTTTTCTCTTTTCCTGAAAACGAGGATAAATAATAATTCGAGCCCGAACGTTTCCGACGATTTTTGACAAGTGTCCAAAAGCGGATGGAAATTTTAAATTTCGTCCGAAATTTTTGTTAAATTCCGAAAAAGTTATTTCCCTAATTTGGAGGATGGAGGTCTGTGCCTCCGTTATTTATAGTGTCTTCTTCGTTTTTCGTTCTTTACGGGTGTCTAGCTCTTGGGGGATGGGTGTTCATTGACCCCTGTCCTTGTGGGTAAGGCACACAGCCAATGTGGATGCAACCCAAGGAACCGGTCGAAAATCTGGATGAGCGGCATGTGGAGGCTCCTGGTTCCTGATCCCACCGTAACTAACGGAGGCTAAGGACCTCTATCCTCCAAATTAGGAATAGATTCCGCTCCGTAGAGTAGGTACTCAGGTAAAGGTTTCAAACAATATTTTCACATTAACTCTAAGGTTGATTCCCAAACAACTGTCAATTTTCAATTTGGAAAAAAATTAAAATTTCACCTCTTTGAAAAATCTTGAAAAAATTCCTGCATGCTCCCAGGACCTTCCTAAGATTGAAAATAAATCAAGAAAAAGATCGGAATCACAATCTTTGAGTTTTTAATTGAATTTGAAAATTTAGAATCCATGGAGGGTTACACTATTGGCGTGTACAGAATTATTGGCATTGCTACCAAGAAATAAGCATTAATAAGCCTAAACTTCAAAAGAGTCTACCCTCAAAATTTCAGGTCAAAGGGATCAAAATTACTCAAAATGAATCTCTTTGTAACCCTCCATGGAAAGCTGGTAACGTTCCATGGTCGGTTTATGGTCAACTGTAACCCTCCGTGGTCAATTGTAACCCTCCGTGGGTATAAACTAAAATGTGGAGATTTCAGGTTTTGCAGCATGGAGGGTTACATTTCAACTTTGCTTCTTAATTATACATCAGGATTGAAAGATTACTGAATGAAATTGTTATGGGATGTTAGGTTGACAGAGAACTTTGATATTCTATTGGGGGGAAGGAGGAGAGTTAATTGAAAAAATTATGAGACACTCACATGGATGTTACACTAAAAACCTACGGTCACGCGCTGAGAATTGTTGATCCTAGATGGTTTTTCTTCAAATTGCGGAACATTTGAACAGAGTTTACACGCACCAGGGTGCCCTTCAGCTTTTAACCCTTAAATGTGGTATTTTTGAAAAAAATCATTCTTCGGGGAGGAACACCTGAAAAATCAAAATTAGCTATATAACCAACCCGCTAGATTAAAATTAGCTCAATGTTCTGCAAAAAATTACATGGGGCATTTTTATATCCGGAAATATTCCATTTTGGACGCAATCTCCGCAAGAGGGAGTCGGTTATTGCCTCATTAATTTTTATCTAACAGCCTAAACCCCCTCGCCCATTGCCATTTCATCACACAGAATACTTTTCGAGGAAGGGTCTTGAGTTAACTCAACCGAAGGTGGAGCCCGTGATGAGAACTTATCGCTACTTTGCTGTCTTGCGGAAGGTTGAACGTTTTTGGAAGTTATGAACTACAGGTATAACCAACCTCATATTAAATTTGCGCCATGAATGATTCTCATGGATATTAATGGTTTTCTTCGCCAAGGCATTGGATACATCGATTTTTAATTATTTTGTATCGTATTCGTTTTTTCGATATATTCGAATTTATATTTTGGTGTTGACGATTTTTTATGATTCATTTCGTATTCTATTCGTATCATATTAAATTTTTATTTTGATCGTAAGTAATAAGTATCTACGTACATAAATATATACGTTGACTTCATGTGAGTAATTCGAATAAATTAAATATGATAAGTGGGCATCATAAATAAAAAACGCTGCTAAGTAGATCAGTGGCATGTGCAGATTAGTTTTTGCTATGTCCGAAGAACTCTGCAAATTTTGCACAGGGGTTCATTTTTCGATTGCAAAGACAAACCTTACGATATATCGGTACTCCTTAAACACAGAATTTAGCTGTTATTATTCTATAATTTCAGTATCAATTTGTATTTTAGATGGAGATTTAGAAAAACGTTTTTTCAACCCGGCAAAAAATAATCATCCTCTTCTATTGGTAAATACTTAAATATCTATCTTTTCAACGGAGCAGATCGTTTAATTCCGTTAAATTCACCATTTAATCTATTCTTAATCACCTTCATAATTAACAGAATAATAATAATAATCATTAAATTCTCTGAATAATGAAATTAAAAATGCCTCAAGAATGCCTCAGAACCATTGTTAAAGCCTGACTCGCTTTCATGTTGCCAAGCGCAACTGGTCGTAGTGTGAGTGCGTCACCTTGTTGGTGTAATAGGCTAGTGGTCATAAGTAGATCAATCAACCGTATCTAAGAGCCGAGGCCAAATTCTCAAATTTTTCCGATTTTTGTTTTGCTGATTTGTGTAATGCGACCAAATTCTTTAAATTGAAGATATCGGGAGGACAGAAGTTTTTGTGGGGATTCCAACGAATGGAAAACGAATTTTGAGGCTCGAGTAGTTTTCGAGTTATTAAGAATTGCAGAAATTTTAAAAAACTCAAAAATGTCTCACTAAAACTGCAATAACTCCTAAACGGTTGAAGCTACCGGCGTGGCGATGGTCTCATTCGATTCAGCATAGAAAAATCTATAGAAAATGATGCGTCACATGCCTATGTTTTAAATTTCCAGAAAAACACGAATTTTTTCACAATTCAACAGCTGTTTTACTGGCCTTAAAATTAAGGTAGGGTTCTGCCGAGACGTTAGGACCAACTAGATACGGAACTTGATTTTTGGTAAAAATTTCAAAATTTTTCGATAACTCCTTCCCCCTGAAAAACCCCGGACGGCGGACGGCGGACGGCGGACGGTGGACGGCGGACGGCGGACGGACAAAAAATTTTTATTGCAGATTCGGATTCTTCACCCCTTGAAACGTAAACCAACAAATTTTCAGGGGGTGTTAAAATTTTTTTTTTCCCGACCGATTACAAAGGTTCATTTCTATAGAAAAATGAACCAAAATAATAAATATTTTTTTAAGGTTTTTTTTTTTTTGTATATTGGAATTAGACCAGAGTCAGAATTCCTACATTTCCATGGCGCCAACGGTCAGGTACTCGAGATTGGAGATATTTAACTATATCTCTGATAGATGACTTGCAGTCTCTCCTGCGCTCTATTATTCGCCATTATTAACATTATTATGCATAATAATTAGAGAATATTGATCTCTCCACGATAACTGGCCTTTGTCCAGTCTGGAGTTTGAAGAAAAACTACTCCTCATTAACAAATCACCTTCGCAAGGAAAAAAGAAGTTAACGCTTAAACGGCACCGTTTGGAAGCAATCTTATCTTTGGATTTTATCCATAACGAACTCAACGAGAGATCTTAGGATATGGTAGGAGTTCTCTCCTTAACAGAGTCGGCTTCGAAAAGAAAAACACGTTTTACCTAATTGTAGCTTTGCATTTGGCGCAACCTGTTTTGCATTTCTTATGAGCTGGCTGACTTTATCTTTAACGAATACGGAGGGGATAGGAACGCATTTAAAGAGCTACAGGGTTAATTATATAGTTTTCTCATAATATGGCTTTCAGGAGATCGATGGTAGAGCAGAACAGCTAGCCATTGAATTTTCCATCTCAGTTATTTAAAATTTTCTCATTTCCCCCCAAAAAAAATGATAAAAAATTGAGTAATTAACACTTTTTCTTTCCACTTAGCTCACCAGTTGGTATCGTTTCCAAAATCTGCTAAAATCATTAGTAGATACTATTGCTCGGTCCAAATTAATGTCTCTCAGAACTCAACTTCAACTTTGCACAAAACGGACACAGGCGGAGTTTCCGGGCGAGGCAAAACTCAGTTTCGGCAAGGAAATTACAAAGTTTAGCGAATACCATCTTTGTAAAGTTGAGTCGGGGGCAAAAAAACGAGGCAAAAGAGTGAGCTAAGAAAATGCTTAAGGGGTTTTCTGTGTCGGAGTTAGCGCTGTTATTTCGTGCCTTTTTTTTCTTCTCCTTTTTTGAATCCGCGCCACCCCACCCGCCATTTCGTCTTTTCTCATCAAATTTAACGGTAAGTTAGGTTTTATGTTCGAAATCTCAGGGAAAAGCTTGCAGAAGTGCGAGAAAGAAGTTGAAGAAGGAAAGCACCGGGGGGTGAACTAATGGCGCAATCTGGAGGCTTTTCGGAGAAAAAGGGGGAAGCGCTTTTTAGCCCACGACTGACACATGCATCTCGCGCCTCGGGGTCGGAAATTGAGAATAGAGAAAGAGGAGCATTGCCGCTATGTGGGGCCTGTCAGAATGTCAATCGCGTTCGTGTCACGGGCGTTTTGTCAAAAATTCAAAGCCTACAAACGGGGAATCGGAATTTCGACGGCGAAATATGCCTTCGTCGAATACATCGTATATAATTCTACCGAGAGAACCTAATCGAGAGATTTCGGCGAATGGAAAAGGTATGTGCGTAACTAGATAGGGACAGAACTAGATTTTTGCGTGAAAATGTCAAGATTTTACGAAAACTCCTTCCCCCCGAAAAACCCCGGACGTTAGACGGCGAACGGCGGACGGAGAAAAAAAATTTATTGCAGAATCGAATCCACGCACTCTGAAACATAAATCAACAAATTTTCAGAGGTGTTAATTTTTCCTGACCGATTACATTGGTTCATTTAAAAAAAAAAACGCTGCAAATTTAGGAATTTTTATTTAATTGGGTTTATTATTCACGTGGTTTGTTCAATTTTCACTCACAACCTTTAATACACAACTATTTAATAGCTAACCCAGTACAAATTTTGACATTGAATTGCTCTCCTATACCTATCCAAACGTCCTCCAAACATCGAACCGCCATAATGTTGCTTTGACATTAAATAAAAATATTTTTAGACAAAAATATTCGGCTCAAAAACATTTGCTGAAACACAACATTTCTTCAAACATGAGGAAATCGAAAAGTCATCGCAGTCTACCCTACGTCCTGCACGCCCACCAGTAACTTTTGAACAAAGAAAGATACCGATACTGGTCTCATTTAATTCAGCATCAACATTTTATTTGCAAATCAGAGACGATTTTGAAAAAAACGCCATTCTTTCAACATTTCAACCATTTTTCCAGAGGGCCCAAAACTGACCGATTGACTTGGCTGAAGAATTGGGGCTGTCCGGGAACAAGGTTGATTTTTCCTGGAAATTAAAAAACAAATTCTCAGCCGTTTGGGAGAAGTGTTCACGGAGGACGGCGGACGGAGGACTTTGGACGGAGGACGGAGGACGGCGGTCGGAGGACGGAGGACGGCGGACGGTGAACAGCGGACGGAGGACGGCAGACAGCGGACGGAGGGCTTCTGCCGGGGGGCTTCGGACGGAGGACGGCGGACGGACGGATATTTTTTATTGCAGATTCGGATTCTACACCCTTTGAAACGTAAACCATGAAATTTTCAGGGTAGGTGAGGAAAAAATGTTTCTTGAGTGATTACAATGGTTTATTATTGAATAATAAACCGATACTATTGAATAATAAACAAATATTATTGAATAATAGACCAAAATGAACCAAAAATTGTTGGTAACTACAATACCTATTCAATACTGCAACTGTAATTCGTTCATCAGCCTTCTGAAAGGAATCCAGCCGACTTTCCACGATAAGTTTGAACGCTCGTAATGTAGAGTTCAATGGGGGTGTCCATGTCCAGGTCGGCCGGACAGACCCCGTACTTCCATAGGATGGGGAAAGAGTGTAGGCAGCTACAAGGCACGAGGAGCCAACCGAAGGCGATAAATCCCAACACCTCCGCATTGCCTGTACAATCTACAATGCGCAAGAAGACTGGAACTCAAAAGCTCCATAAGGTCCATAAGGTTTCAAAGGTGAGATATGGCAGTCTTCAACTCGGTTCGACGCTTTATGAGACCACGGGGAATATTTACGCTTGAGACGCACCGTGTCTTCTGGCGAATTATTCATTTTTCCAACGGCCAGACGTCGTATATTCAAATGATGATGGGTAGTTCGATGTTATCGCATTTCTATTGCTTCGGGTACCTACTCTGATTATTTGAAGCCCGATGGTGCCAAAAGCAATTGGACAGAAGTTACTGCCCCTTGGTCAACTACGATGGAATGGAATGCTCAATTTGAGTTAAACCTGGTTTAATTTAAAAACCTGCATGAAGTAAGATTGAGTGAAGTTTGAATGACATAAAGTTGGGTGATATAAAAAGTCGAATTTTCTAAGAGAATTTTTTTCCTTGATTTTGAGATTAAATCTGGCATAAATTTTATGCCAAATTTTTTGTTTTAGTGCCATCAATAATACTCCTGAATAACGGAAAGAATAGTAACTACAAACACAGGCCGGCTTCCTTGACTTCCCGGTGAAAGAATTTCTGAAATCTGATCAAAATTTGTTCTGCTCGAGATGAGAACTTACCACAAAAAAGCGACAAACAAACACTCAAACTCATAAACAAACTCGAAGTCAAACTCTCAATGAAACGGAAACCCAAACTCATTATCATACGCGAAGTAAACTCACAATGAGAATAAACTCAAAGTCAAACTCACAATGAATCAAAAACTCAAACTCATAATGGAAATCGAAATCAAACTCACAATGAAACAGAAAGTCAATCTCATAATAGAAATCGAAATCAAACTCACAATAATACAGAAAATCAAACTCGAAGCGGAAATCGAAGTCAAACTCACAATGAAACAGAAACTCAAACTCATAATGGAAATCGAAATCAAACTCACAATGAAACACAAACTTCAACACATAATCAAACTCGAAGTCAAACTCACAATGAAACGGAAACCCAAACTCATTATCATACGCGAAGTCAAACTCACAATGAGACTGAAACTCAATCTCATAATCAATCTCAAAGTCAAACTCACAATGAAACAGAAAGTCCAACTCATAATCGAAATCGAAGTCAAACTCACAATGAAACTGAAACTCAATCTCATAATTGAAATCGAAGTCAAACTCACAATGAAACAGAAACTTCAGCACATAATCAAACTCGAAGTCAAACTCACAATAATACAGAAAATCAAACTCGAAGTGGAAATCGAAGTCAAACTCACAATGAAACTGAAACTAAATCTCATAATCAATCTCAAAGTCAAACTCACAATGAAACAGAAAGTCCAACTCATAATCGAAATCGAAGTCAAACTCACAATGAAACTGAAACTCAATCTCATAATTGAAATCGAAGTCAAACTCACAATGGAACAGAAACTCAAACTCATAATGGAAATCGAAATCAAACTCACAATGAAACTGAAACTCAAACTCATAATCGAAATCGAAGTCAAACTCACAATGAAACAGAAACTCAAACTCATAATTGAAATCGAAGTCAAACTCACAATGAAACACAAACTTCAACACATGATCAAACTCGAAGTCAAACTAACAATGAAACCGAAACTCAAACTCATATTCGAACTCGAAGTCAAACTCACAATGGAACAGAAACTCAAACTCATAATCGAACTCGAAGTCAAACTCACAATGAAACACAAACTTCAGCACATAATCAAACTCGAAGTCAAACTCACAATGAAACTGAAACTAAATCTCATAATCAATCTCAATGTCAAACTCACAATGAAACAGAAAGTCCAACTCATAATCGAAATCGAAGTCAAACTCACAATGAAACTGAAACTCAATCTCATAATTGAAATCGAAGTCGAACTCAAAATGAAACTGAAACTCAATCTCATAATTGAAATCGAAGTCAAACTCACAATGGAACACAAACTTCAACACATAATCAAACTCGAAGTCAAACTCACTATGATACAGAAAACCAAACTCAAAGTCGACATCGAAGTCAAACTCACAATGAAAGAGAACCTCAAACTCATAGTCAACTCTAAGTCGAACAGTATTATGAGTTGAAGTTTGACTTCGATTTCGATTATGAGATTGAGTTTCAGTTTCATTGTGAGTTTGACTTCGATTTCAATTATGAGATTGAGTTTCAGTTTCATTGTGAGTTTGACTTCGATTTCGATTATGAGTTTGACTTTCTGTTTCATTGTGAGTTTGACTTCGATTTCAATTATGAGATTGAGTTTCAGTTTCATTGTGAGTTTGACTTCGATTTCGATTATGAGTTTGACTTTCTGTTTCATTGTGAGTTTGACTTCGATTTCAATTATGAGATTGAGTTTCAGTTTCATTGTGAGTTTGACTTCGATTTCGATTATGAGTTTGACTTTCTGTTTCATTGTGAGTTTGACTTCGATTTCAATTATGAGATTGAGTTTCAGTTTCATTGTGAGTTTGACTTCGATTTCAATTATGAGATTGAGTTTCAGTTTCATTGTGAGTTTGACTTCGATTTCGATTATGAGTTTGACTTTCTGTTTCATTGTGAGTTTGACTTCGATTTCGATTATGAGTTTGACTTTCTGTTTCATTGTGAGTTTGACTTCGATTTCGATTATGAGTTTGACTTTCTGTTTCATTGTGAGTTTGACTTCGATTTCAATTATGAAATTGAGTTTCAGTTTCATTGTGAGTTTGACTTCGATTTCGATTATGAGTTTGACTTTCTGTTTCATTGTGAGTTTGACTTCGATTTCAATTATGAGATTGACTTTCTGTTTCATTGTGAGTTTGACTTCGTGTTCAATTATGAGTTTGAGTGTCTTTTTCATTTTGAGTTTGACTTCGAGTTCGATTATGAGTTTGAGTTTCTGTTCCATTGCGAGTTTGACGCTTGACAGTTTTGAATGAGTATCATGTTCGTAGTACTTATCCGAAGGAATTCCAGAAAATTTTGAGCGGGGCCATGGCCCCTTTGGCATTTGTCTGTGTACTTGCTTCCTCATGGCTCTGTACCGAATCTGACGCTTCACTTCGATCGGCCTCGTCCTGTCGTGAAGGCTTATGCGGCCACGCTCCTCGGTCCAGGTTAGTTTCGTCCGTTGCCGCCCCGAGCGCTGCGGCTGCCACCTCTAATCAGTAATCGTTATCCGGCAGTGATAAGCCTCCGTTGCTTCGTTTGTTTTGCCTGCAGAACGGAGCGAATTTTGACGGCTCGTACTACGTTTATTCGCCTTTTACTGCGGGGTACAGTCAGGATAAAGGTGAGTTTCAACAGAAATCTTTTTTTTGCGGACGGGGCAAGTGCGTTGGCCTTTATGCCGCGGTTTGTTGATACTGACATTGATTCCTCAGGTAGGAGTTCATCGCCCCTGTATATAATCAATATATATTTACGATTAACAATTCATTTAATGGTAATTTAAGTATGTAGGCGCAACCGAGTAATTTCCAGCTTTGTAAAATCCGACTTTTTTGAGTGCCAGTTCTTGCCTTATTATGGTTATGGGCCCTGTTGCTCTGACTTAGTTACTTCTATGATACTAACGGATTCCAGGCTAAAAATTGGTGTTCCCACTTCACAAGTCTCCTTCCCTCAATTTTTAGTATTTCCTTTTGAGGTTAATATGATGATGACAGCACCCTGACGGCTTTACCTCCGAAACTAATGAACCGAATTTAATTTTTTTATGTGTGTTCCAAATCAAAGAATTGTGAAGAAACAATGCTGTCTCAACTGCGTGAAGACAACTCGTTGAAGGTTAAGACAAGGAGTTCCATATTAAAAGTAGAATTTTGCAAACCAATTGGAGAATTTTCGAAATCATCACATTTCAATCGCATTGTTTTGGAAAATTCTGAGTTTAGTTTGAAAAATTTTGTAACTCTCCTACTTATAAAAAAAATTATTTTTGCGGTTAGAGAAGCGTGAGGATCTCCCCTAAAACCCAAATCGCAAATTTCCACCCAAATCGACGATTCTTTGATTTTAGGGGAATAGCTGTATGGGTGGTGAGACCGTGACGGTTCAAGGGACTGGCGTATGTTTGCCGAATTACACCATCATGTTGAGGCCCAGGGGAACTTTGGCTCGGGCCCTGTACAACAAGTACAAATCTGACGAACACCTGTTGACGCTCGATCGGAACGAGGTGAGTTCCTGGGCTTAGGCACCAATTTAACCAATTTGTCAGCTGTTTTTTTTTTCAATGCTTTTATTTTCTTTTTAATTATTTTAAAATACAGCTATCTGCATCGGTGATTCTCTCGATAAAATAATTAAAAATTGATGCCCTTGGTGTGTTTTCGATTAAAAAAAGCATCCTGTGCCACATGCAGCGTACGATTGGGGAAGAAAGTATGCACGTAGATACTGGTAGTGGTAGTTTGACATTTGGCAGGGACTTCGAAGGTGCGTGGACACATCGATTGTTAATACTCGTACTTTCGTGATTGAATATCATCAACGTCTATTTGAATAGTTCATTTTCAACCGGCTTCCGACTATTATATTCCTTGGGCCGAATTATTATTCATGAGGCCCACCCTCGAACATTTCGGGACTAATTCCAAAAAGAGGGGAGTGTACACACTCGAGGAATTCTTCTATTTATTTCACCGTCCGAAGATAACCAGCCAGTCATTCCTCCTGCTAATGAATTACCATTCAGCCGGACCCGTTCTCCAATGTCAATATTGACTATATTGACTCGATGGTCCAAAGTCCACGATCCTGCACTCTCACCGCACTGTCAAATCAACATTGTGGCACCTCCGCCTGTTTCTGATTTCCGATGCTTCCCGTCGGTGGGTGGCTCCTGTGGCCAGAAGTGCTTCTCAGGAGAACAGTAGCTATTTATTTGCGTCCTACGGTTAGAATGCCCACGTGCATTCCACTTCTCAAATTTCTACATCGTTCGAATGTTTAAAAAGAGTCTCAAAAAAATGAGATGCCTAAAGCCTTCTGGCCGGGAGTTACGGCTGTTTTTCTAGCCCGCACATGATGAAGCCTCAATAAAACGACCGCATTGTCGCTCACTGTTATTTTGACTCAGTTACCCATGATTTTTTTTCACTTTATTACATTTTTCTCGATCTTGAATCATTCTCTAACATGACGTTTGTACTGTTTGATACTAAACAGTTCCACCATTCCCACATGACATTTGTAGGGTACGATATTGAACAGATGTGCTACTCTTCTGTTAAAATATTATTTTTACAATTTATTTTATTTCATCAAACCAGAAATTTAAATTCATAGGTTACACAAGGAGCGATTTTTAAAAAAATTGTTGCTCTGATCCGATTTTAGGACAATACTTCCATTTACTTCGTAAATATGGATGTAAAAACGGACCAACATCCGATGTCTCAACCTCGAGTTCATTCTGGAGTATTAGCTCGCCGAAGAAATAAATTAAACGTTAAATTGACGGGTAAACACAAGGCTTTGGACGTAGGAGAGAAAAATATCGGCACGAAAGAAACGTTGAGGAGGGTCAAACGGGATCATAGAATTTTATGGCTTAATCCGACACCAGCCGGCACAGAGCGTCTCTTTTTCCCCGCCTGATAGCAAATGGAATTTTTATGAGCTAGGAACAAGAAGTCTGTTCGCAACGTTCGACATTTTTTCACCTGCTTCATGCAGGGCTACAACATGTTTACAGGGATGTTTTCTAGACCCGAGGTAAAAATAGCCATTAGGTACTTCGTGTCCAAATAAAATTAATACAATAAAGGCAACGGACCGAATTTTTATTTCCATATTTCCGATGTATTGCGTTATCTACGCAGCGCTGGTTTCTTTGATGTCCCTAGCGCTTTCGCCACCAATGGCTTCCTCAGATTGACCAGGTCACTCGTATCAGGCATATGTAATGGGTACATAGCTAATTTGTACTGATGTTTTGGTATGTTTATTGACTGATTTTGAGAGCTACATTAGTCAAAATAATTTTTCATGTTTAAACGTTCGTATAAGAGTTTGTTCGTATGTGCACATTGACTGATAGGCAGTCGGAAAGAATGAGTCTTAATAGTTCATAGTTTTAGGTGCAGTTCAACATTTTGGCCGCATAATATATTAGGTACCTACCTATAATAGATTTTAGGTCATGTTTTGTGTGAAATCTTTCATTTTTAATCCGTTCTTAAATTTTGGTTTTTTTTTTGGGGATTTTTTCCTGTTTGGGGGGATTTGGGGGTTTTTCGACGTCCGCACCTTGGCAACACTGTCCCCGTGGCCAGTCAGTGAAGAGGCAACAACAACGAAATCTTTGCACAGTCCCGGAGATTGAACTCGTTTATACTCTTCGAATCGTGACGGTACGGCCGCAGAGCAGATAGGTACGTACCTGAATCTTGGTATTTCAGGATGCCAGTTCTCATTTTGAATATCAAAGTCGCGCGTATTCGTGACCTTTAATTTCTTCACTTTTGCTCCTTCCCCTCCGGTCGCTATTAGTTCGCTGAACTTCAAGAAGACTCAGTCTCTTATTAGTCATGATTCCTGACGCAACTCTTGACCTGTCGATGTCTCATCTTGGGGATGGCCGATAAGTGAAATCCGCCGTTGAGAAATCGGAAATGCCCGTTGCCGGTCGGACGATTTCTAATTCGGGAAGACGAGAATTGGAAACGTAATTAACCCTTCGGTTTCTCCACGTAAAGTGCCCAGGGACAAATAAGGTACTGTTCACAGCTACGGACCACACCCCCATTAGAAAACGTGCAACTCATTAAAACAGTTCAATTTAAACATTGCCTCAAGGCCCTGCGAGAGGTCGCTCCAACGTAGATTGTTTTCAAACCATCCTGGAGACGCTGATGTATTTTTCATTCACGTCAGAACCAAAAATAGGCACTTGGTTCCCTCGTGTTGGTAGTATTGATTGTGTTGGTATGCCTGACTTCGGAACCCATATATTACTCTCTCTCGCAGCGTTTGATTCGTTCGACTAATGACATCGGTGTGGTAAATTAACAGTGTAACTCACGAGTGGATATTTCTTCCTTTTATCCCCCGTTAGGCCTTCGGGGTGAATTTTGGAGAGAATCCTGAGCCGGTGATTTATAAGTTTGTATTGGGGATTCCGTTCTCAATAAGTGGCAGCTAATGCAAACTAAAAACTCGAAAGATTTGTTGATACGAAATTATCGAGTTTATGGCTCAATTTTAGTACGTTACATTGTTGATTGGAAACAGAAAAGTGAAGAAAACGACGCGCCAGACGTTGCTTCTCGCCGGATTACCGAAGCTGTCCCGGGCGTGACCTGCCGCCCTCAAGGAGAGTGTAGGAAACAGTCGGGTCGAAACAGATTTTCGTTTTTCGTCAATTTTTCGAGCGATTTTCAGTTTTTGACGATTTTATTACGACGGAGTAAGAAAAAATTCTTAAAAAAACTTTTTCCCTTAAAGTCGTGAGTAGTTATAAAAACTGTCATTCGAAACCAAAGAGTTACCGCACCATTCGCTCGGTGAATTCCAACCGTGACCCCTGGTCGTTTGATTAATTTTCAACCTCGAGTTATTAATTGCCCTCGGGCCCGACGTCGTGGTTTTTCGACTGTGTTTGTTCACGAGTTGAGGTGAGGTACCGGCGTACTCACTCGCCCGGACTTGAGGTAACTTGAAAAGCTCCAGCTGATCCTTCTCGGCCGGAATAGCTGAGTCTCGCTAAACAATGTATTGGGCCGGTCAAATAATTCAAATGGTATCAAATACCTACCTACTCGAGAAAAACAATCGTTGAAATCGTTAAAAGTGAAACAAAATTGAAATCAAAACTGAAGGCTAAATTAAAACTAATGTTCCAAGTCAAACCTGAGTTGAACTTGAAATTTGAACCCGCAACGAAAAGGGAAAGTTGAAGTGGAATTAAAATTAAAGCTGAATCTAAGACTGATCCTTGAAGTAAAACTGAAAACTGAAATCTTGTAACTCTGTGTAGACCTTTGAATTTGAGTGAGCTTCAAGATGCAAAATATGGTTTTCTGAACTTTTTATCGTACTAGCCTAAAAACGAGGCAAGTTTGGCACAAAATGTTAAAATACTAATTAAATTGAAGGGGAGAGTTTCATCATTCGCGTTTTTGCACCAGTCCTAGGAACGTGAGAAAGCCTATATAAAATGGCCAAAATATTTTCGTATTAATTTCCGTTAAACAATGAATGTTTTCGAATGCATATTATTTTGCGCCCTCTAGCCCAGAGATTCGGAGAGGCGGCGAGCGTGAGAAACCTAATAAATGATTTGGTGGAGATGATTACCTTCGCTAATTAGGTTCGGATCGGGTCACGGATCAACAATTAACGTAATTATTGGGACGTGTACCGACCAAGCCGTGCGAACGACCTTAGAGCCAAGCGCTGGGCCGCCATTCGCTCCTTTCTATCAATTTCAATCCACACGTAATCCGTTCCCCAATTCTCGATGCTGTGAAGAATTGGGAAAATTCGTGAGGAAGTATCGGGTCGAAAATTCGAATTTGAAAATTCGAAACTTGTTTTCACCCATCGGCATGGGTAAACTGTAATTTTGCTTTTGGACAACAAAAGGTAACTCGAGTCGACTTATGGGCTGAAAACTGGGCCTCAGCGGACCGCATGGTCTCTCATGAGTCATCTCGGTCATTATGCAAAGAAGACGTGGCGATAATTATAGTCGTACCAGTTTTTCAGGCAAGTCGGCCCAGCCTTGATTACGTGTCCAAGCTCACTTGTCAAGCGGCGATTTGGCCAAAAAGCCCCATTTTATGTATCGAGGGCCATCAGTCAAAGACTGATTCATCAGATCCTGTCCGGATGAAGTGTTGCGTGGCTGATGGTTTTCGATGGATTTTGCATTCTTAGGCCCAGGAAAAACGTTGAATTAACTCCTTCCTTAGATCGGGTATAGCCCCTAATGTTGTTTAGATCGAGTGGAAAATGGTGAAAATTCCCTCACCGGCAGGACTCGAACCTGCAACTCCTGCTTTTCAGGCAGAAGCCTCAACCCATTCGGCGAAGGAGAGCCTTACTGATTGCAACTCATATTTTCCTTCTGTTATCAAAAATTCTATAATTACTCCATTTGCTATTTAAATTTTCTTTTTCCTGAACGGTTATCTTTCGGGATTGACGTTGGAGTGGTGAGTAGAAAACACACAATGCTTCCATATTTTTATAAATAAATTGTCGACACGATTTTGTTCCAATTTTCGATTTTAGGACAATCTATTACAATAAATACGGGAGTAAAAATTACCCTTCGTTAAAAAATCTGTATCTCGAGGCAGGAAAGCCGGAAACTGAAATTTGTGGAAGAGCGTTATTTTCGTTTTTACATTATTTCTTTCCTCCCGTTGATAATATTCTCCCTGCATTCTTGAATATGTGAAGACGGGGGAGACTATCTGCGAAAATCATTCGCCCCCTGTGTCTCGCATAGTTGAGTTACCAAAGGTACAACATTTGTCAGAAAGGAAGGCCCTGGAGAGTCGGATAGGACCCTCATGTCTGCAGGTTTTGACGTAAGAACTTCCCGTAGGGGACATGAGAGAAGGATTGATAGTTTCCCTTTGAGGTAGCACCTTCACACGTGGGGGATGATTCAATTTTCCGTTTTTGAAGAGCATTATTACGAATTTACAATGACAAATGATTGCAATGTACGGACTTTTGCTCGTATCGACTTTCCCTCAAATCCGCGGCCCCGAGGTGGGGATTTTTTCCCCATTATTCCTCCGGTAGCCTTCGAAAATGACCTCAATTACTGCAATATCGATTATGTCAAATGGGCTTTCTCGAATCGACTCCGGCTAATATAAATGATCGGGTAAAACTAATAACTACCCCCTCCCCCCCTGATACCGACAACAAAGCTGCCTCACCTACACACACCAAAAAACACTTTGATTCCTTTCCAGACCATTTCGTGCCACCTTCCGTCAAATGGCGTTAATAGCTGTCGGCCATTGTGGCCCATGGTTGGTATTGGTATTAACCGGTTCCGGACGAACGCTCAGCCAAACTATCACCCTTGTTTAGGGAAGTTAATTTATTTACGGAGTCAATGTTTGATCGATATCTGACGGATAGAGGGAGTAATGAGAAAGGTAGGCGTCCCTCTGACTTTTACGCTCGCTGTGCATGTTTTCTTTTTTTTCACCGACTTCTGCGGTAAATTGCTTCGATTATCTTTCCTGCGAAGGGATGAAAATCAATTTAGATAAGTAATTAATGGGGTGAGCGGCGATTCGCTGTCAACCATGGCGATTTTGACGGAGGATAAGCTGGTGGAGTCGAATGGGAGCGACTAGGTAAAAATTAACTCCGAAATAGACCATCGAAAATGTATGAAATTGATGGAAAAATTGGCGGTATACCATTGCTGATGGTTCAATTCTCGAGGGTTCAGCAAAATAGCCAGGGTGGAGAATTATTGAAGAAACCGCGAATTACCTCTTCTATTTCAGCAATCAATTTGTTACTGATGATTCGGTGGTGGTGGTGGTGTTGGTGGGGGGGGGGTCGATTGAGTCATCCAGGGCTTAGAAAGAAAACGCTGCTATCTATTTATGGCTTATAAGTTATTGGTTATGTAGTCAATAAAAACAACGACTACCTATCAACAAACAGATACTCTCCTCTTGTTGAGGCCATGGAAAATTATTTTCGGCCATAAGCGCGGAAGTGGGGCCCTCATTGCTGGCAATTACGTGTTTCTTGATTTGCCAGGACTACTTCGTACAAACTACTAATCTCGTGCTACGGACGGGCAAAATGTTCGAACTTTCCAAAAAGTCCCTATTATCCCGCATTGTGGGCGATGGTTGAACAAGTGCGGTACGTGGAGGGCCCCGGAGTTCACGTTCAAGAAGCTCCTTCCCCCCGTAATCGGCTCTCTCCTTTAGTTGAAGTTGAAGCCTTATTAACGCCTCGGACAATTTCGCTTTTCGCGAGGTGTGGCGCATTTTGCGAGGCAAGAAGAAGAATCGCCAATGGACAATGGAAAGGTAGGACGGGGGGGAGGTGGGTCAGCATAAATATTCCCTAAGGCTCGGTAACCTTCTTTTCTAACCATTCTCAGACCATCTTAAAGGGTTTTACTGCCTTGCTCAGCGCGAGTTTTAATAACAAGGTTACACGCTGCGGCTGGCCGAGTCCGGCCCTTCCCTGATGGGCCTTGGTTCATAACCAGGGTCGGAGTTATGGAACATTGTTGTACATCCGAGATGAGACCCCCCTGGCCCTGGCCACACTTTGGCTTCTCGTCTCCTTATTTGAAGCCTTCGGGGCCCATCTGTCCGTCCTTTAGCATCGGCCGATCGCTGTTCGCTGTAGACCAGCATACGCGTGCATATTATACACTCACTCGAACCGCACTAACAACCACACGGACGTCCTGCTCAAAGAACTTTACTGCCATTTGGACAAGACACCTCCTCTCGGATGTTCTCTTGTTTTCCCTCCGGTCGATACGACTGCGGAGGGAATCGTTTTGTTGCTGTTTCGGAAGACGTTTCATATTCAGTAAATCAGTTTTGTGGTGTCTGTGCCGTAGCGTTTGGTAGGGGCCGAGTAGTAATTTCAGCGATTTACCATGTCGTTTCAAAACACTCAAGGCATCTTCGTTTATGAAATTTAAACTTTGTCCGACCGAAGCGAAAGTGGCCGAATGTGTCGATTCTGTTGTATTTTGCGGCGTTGGTGGTCCGCAGGTCATGCAGGGTGGCAGTTTTTCTTCGAATTGCGGTTACCCAGTATTCAGTCGTAGTTGAAGAGCAGTTTTAAGGGCGGTTTATCATTGCAGAGTTAAGTTATCGGAAACTTGCTAATCGTACTACGAAATATAATTAAAGAAAGCGATGAATTCGGTACCTACGACTCAGGCAACTCCCAGGGTTGGTCGACGGCAGCAGCTCCAGGCAGAATGGAATAGTTATTTTCCACGTCGGAGGGCTACGAATTGTCCTTCTGGGAAAATTAGTGGGGATCAGCCGTTTTGGCGTTGCAACACCTCACGAACCTGGGTCTCCTAAAAGTAAACACGATTCGGCTTCCAACATACATCTCTACCTCCACGCAACATCCCGAGCATTTTGATAATAGAAGATGATAACTCGACGGCCAGCTGATCCCAGCCGGCGTACTCTGTTTTGTACCTGCCTTAGCTGTGGCGGTACATTTCAGTTGTTTAATTTTGTGATTCCTGCCATACCTCATGGGGATGTATTGATATTCTTCAGAGCCTATGAAATGTACAATGTCCATCGCGGCCTTCGGACGTTGTTTTATAGTCTTGTCCCACCGGTCGAGCACATATTCAGCGTCTTCCCCTCATTATTGGTAGTTACCATCTATGCAGAGCCCTAATCGAACTTCGGATCGACCTTTTCCCGATTCCCCAACTCTTGGCACCTCCTGCAAGATGGAACCGACCGCCACCCATTGTGACCATCTCGACAAGAGTGCGGGATCTCTCGCGGCGGTGCGTCCCCCCTTCTGGGGCCCTATCTGATTGAAACTAATGGCCAAGAAGCCGAGGGGGCACATTCAAGTGAACACCCGCCGACCATTTTCCTTGGCGAGTCGCCTTGGAGAAAGGGTTGACTTCGTTAGGCGACTTCCTCCCGGCTCTCCTAATTGTGAATCACTGCCATAAACGACTCGTACGCTTTATGTGAAAGATGCATCCGCTCGGCCACCTTCTGTGGTGTATTGTTGGCTATCCAATGCAAACAAAATGATTTATATCGCGCGTTAGGAATCGTTCGTCGTAACTGAGAACATGTTGTTTTTCCTCTTCCGCCTGTTCTGGTTGTAAACCGAATTTTAATGGCTGAAATTCATCGAATCCAATCAATAGGGAAACGAAAGCTGAAGATGCACTGATTAATTTCAACTAGAAGGATAAAATGGATAATTAGTAAATAGACAGTTCAACGGTTGCAGGTAGAAGAAGAAATTGTAATTTTTCTTGCAACATAGTGGAGGATGCATGTCATGAAGCAGTGTTGCCTTGTAAATCGGCCTAATTTCCCTCAAACCTCACCCTTAAGAGGATATGATACCAAAGGAAATTTTCCTATGCAATGTATTGCGGCCTAAGGATAAGAATTCCTTGCTCAACACTGTGGGTAAGGATATGAGGGAAATTAGGCCGATTTACAAGGCAACACTGCCTCATGAAATGTAACCTCCATTATGTTGCAAGAAAAATTATAGTTTTCTCTTCTTCCTCCAACCATTGAACTGTCTTGTTGCTATTTAACCATTTTATCCTTAAAGTTATTAAATTCCTGCAAGAATCGTTTTCGTTCCCTAGGCGGAAACAGAAGAAATGTGAAAAACTGTTCTTATCTACGAACCACTGATTTTGAAGTTTATGGATGAAGAAAATGGTGGAAAGGCGTTTGCGCAAAGTTTTCTCCCGTTCCATAGTGGATTCTCCTGTAATCGTTTCATCGTCAAATCCCTTACTCCGGATCTATATAGCGACTTCTGGCAGATTTTACGGCCACCTCAGATGGCTACGGTTTGGAATTCTGGCGTTTATCGGTTCCCTGGTGCCTGGCGAGAATTCGGGTTCAAGAACCGTCCAACTCGTACACCTGCAGGCTTCAGTATCGAGACTTGTATTCAAAATGAACTTCACCGCTGAATGGTGAACTCATCCGCAGAGTAAACAGTCGACGCCGAGAAGCTCGCGGCTAACTCGAATTATCCCATTGTTCTTGGCCTTATCTCAGACTTGCCCTCTCATTTTGAAACCTCTCAACAAGACCTTTTGGCGTATAGAAAGCAGCGGTAAAGCGCGAGTATTACGACTTGTGCGAAGTTCGAGGTGCGAATAGGTAGCTACCGCCAGTTGTTCTCCGCAGATGAGCTTCGGCATTAGCAGCGACGTCGCTCCCCTTAGACTCTGCAGTTCCTTCGGAGCCTGCGTAGTTCTGCGAAGCTCCTTCGGTTCATGACGGCGAATTACCATTTTCCCGATGGCCGCAAACTGTTCAGCCAGCTGGGCGATGAGTTGGACTTCTCGGAATCCGGGACTAAAACTAAAATCGCGAGAGGGGCTGTTGTAGCGTTTGCGTAGACCCCAATTCGTGTAATTGAGGTTAATTCGAGCTCAGATTTAATATGGCGCATAATTACGGAAAGCGACATGCTGAAAAAGCCTATTTTCCGTTGTTGCTAACGTTTTTGAGCTTCCGATTTGTATAGGAACGTCGCTGGAAACCGACGTTGATTTCAAAAACTCTCCACGATTACTGGCGCTATTGTTTCAGTGGTATCGAGTGGAAACCAGCAGATTGAAACCGGAATATGCTCGACTCTACTTGCCGATGTCGCCGGACGAAGAGACCGACGCCTTTATCGAAACGTCGACTCGAATTTCGAATTCAATCATCACCCAAATCTACCATTCGCTCGTCAAATTCTTCCTGAGCTGGTTCATGACTCCAACGTCCATCAATGGGTAAGTGGAAGTTCTTGAACGATTCTTGCGCCACTTTTTGGTTACAACATCTGTTTACCACGAGTGCCTTCGTATAACTTTTTCAATACCAGCATTTCTCCATGTGCCTAACTCAATCTACAAAAACCCGCTTCCTTATTTCCTCGTAAACTCCATAAGAACAGCCTTAATGCCGCGAAAGAAAATAAATCTCTTCATCGTGGAAATACTTTCAAGGATTACTCGTACATACGATGAATTCTCACTATACTCGGTATAACGCTAAAAAATATAGGAACAAATCAGTCGGCTAGCAGTAACATGAAGTTGGAAGGCGAAAGTAGAAAAACGTAAAGATTGTGGAGCTGGCGAAGGGATAAAAATCCTCGATAGTTATTGATGCGACTGCGCGGACACTGAGAAATCAGACAGGTCGTAGGCTCTTTGAAAGAGTCAGACCACCCGTTCATCATGATTTTCTTATGGGGCCGACTTGAAAAAACGCCGAGGAGCAGAAGACGTCCTCTAATCGAGACATTATTCCGAAACAAAAGTTCAATTTTTTCGGCGTCCATCCCGAAGCGGAGCTGATTTTATCCTCGAGGTCGTAACTGACGGATTTATAACTGAACTGAAAGACAAACGCGGAGGCAGTCACACGGCAGCGTAATGAACTCGAGAGGACGGCTCGATCGATTTCTTCATTACAGCTCGGGTTATCTGTTGGAGTTGTTATGAAAAAGAGCTCGAAGTGGAACAAAATAATGTGAACTTGCTTTTTTAATATGTTGTTAGGGTCCACCTTGATAATACAAATCCAGATTCGCAACCCTCACAAACGCGAGTCGGCCAAGTGACAGCTAAACGTCGAAATTTTAGCACTTTTTCCGTTTTTTTGCATAAAAGTCGTTAAAGGACAGGTTTTTCGCTAAAACGCTTCAATATTATTTTGAAAGTACATAAAATTTGCTACAATTTGAGCTGTAATGGAGCTCTGTAGCTGCAGTGGTTCGGGAGTTACAGCTTTGGGAAAATGGCGGGTTTTCAAAGAAGGCATTTAGGCCCTACTTTGCAAGGCACTAGACTGATCGTACACAATTTTCGAACAAATTTTCCGACAAATTTGATAACCTTTATTTCAATACCATAGCACCAAAATTTGGAAGTGACCCCGTCTTCACCTCCTCTGGTTCTGATTGGTCTACTATTATTTTTATTTTTTATTTTGGCGAAATATATTTTGACTGAATGCGGCGGCGTTGCTTCCATTGAGGCGTCTCGAAGGTGAAGGTCATGCTGAATTTGAACAATTTCCTATGCGTTCCGATTTCAAACAGATTCGGTATGCCATGTACTCGTGAACTGCTATAGAGTCGTACGAGTTCAGCCGGCATTCCTTCGTATATGGGTACGTGACCGAAGTCGTTCCAACTAGTAGCTCGACTGTGATGAATACGTCGGCCTTTTAACACGTCCAACCTTGGAGGTCGTGCCTGCCATTGCCGCCGCGACAAAAGACCCGGCGAAAGATATTTTCCTTTTTTCGAAAATCACTGCCTCCGAGCACAAAACTTGAGTTTGCAACGGAAACGAGTCGGTAAAGAATTGCCTCGTTGATAATGATACCACAATGGGAGCAGGGCTGTATCAGGTGTCCGACGAGGAGAGGGGCTGGAAGAATGTTTCGGACGAATTGTTTAGAAGCATCCGACCGTCATAAAAGGCGAGCGTTTCCACCCAAGATGATTGGTGGCCGAGAAAATGGCGTACTCGAGAAAGACGACTGAGAAGTTGCTCAGGTTTGCGATCCTGGCCAACGATTTCGGTCGTACGTGGAGTTGAATTTTTTGCCGTCAACATAATGAAGAACTTGAGGATGTAGATCGTAGAATAATTAGCTGCGAGGAATGAATGGCTGTAAATTTTGTTATCCGTGAGAGCAATGTTGTGGATTCACCAAGGACGCTGGAGTGGGGCAAGGGGCATTGGGTTAATTTCAAAAAATCGAGCAATGCCAGCTCAGCAGCTATCGAGGAGAAATCGCCAAAAATATTTTTTGGCAAATCGCTTTCCAAGGCGCAATGCATTGCCTATTTTCGATGGAATCCGTATTCGACGACTTTCTATTTCCACCAAAATCGACTGTTCTCGGATTCTCCTAATCCTGAATTCAGTTTTGCTGGAACCCCACGTTCTCCGTACGACCATCTGCTCTACTCAGACCTGGGCTTGGTTTCCTCAGTCCTTCGTTACACTGGAGTGTTAACACCTTTTCCACTCACGTCTCTGTGATACGCCTCCTCGGTGGTGGGATTCCAATCACCATGGATTGTGTTATCACTAAATGCTAGCGAGAAGCTGGTCCTCATTCCCTGGGCATGGAAGAAAACTAGAAAAAAGGTTCACTCCACTGAAAGTTTTGTGAGGATGTGGCGCATTTGGCGCTCTCAAGGGGCCTGCTAAAGGAACAAGCCATGGAAGAACAATAGTTATTCCATGGAACAAGCCTAGTTCTCAAACATCCGGTAGAGGCCGCTAGTGTCGTCTTCGGCTTCTCGCTAAAGCAGACACAACTGAAAGAATTGGAAATTTACCGCTCAATTGATGGTCCGTTCGCCTCTCCTTCGCGAAAATTCCAGTTCCATCCTGGGAATGATGAATTTTGTCTGATTGGGAATGCGAAACGCTATCTGCCGGTTCTCGCGCAAACTATTTGCGAATGGTTGTTCGTTACACTGCCCCTCGATGGCGCTGCTGACCCTTATGAAATGGCCTCACAGCTTTTAACGTAGCGAACCTTCCTTAAAGTTCTATAGCCCCCTATAACCTTCCATACCGTGGGTCTGTTGAAAATTCCAAGCACCCCATCTGAGGTGGTCTCTAGCGGCTTACATTCAGACTATCCCAAAGACCGACGCTCTTCCTCATGATACTCACCAGAAAATCATGGCACGGTGTGTTGTTCCGTATCGAATAATGCTCAACCAGGCTCAACTGCCATTGATATCGCCAAAAATTTTTTCCGAAAATTCGCTTTTCAAAGCGCACTGCAATACCTTCTCAATGGATGACTTTCCTGTCCAATATTGCAATGCATAAAGGCTATTTCCTCTTTCAGTTCTTCATCATCTTTCTCTAATCCGTGAGAGCGGTGGTGTTTATTCAATGAGCACGATAGGTCGTGATCCGTCGTGGATCGCACACCAACATCCGATTCGGGCCGGGCCGTTTCCACGGCAGATAACTCCGGCAATTAAACCTTCCCAGTTGGTCGTATGCTGGGCTCGGTGTGGGTTCTAAAATCCCGACTCGGCTCCAATTATGACGAGATGGTAATTAGGAAGAGCGAGGGATAAATGCGGCGAGGACAAGTCTGTAATTATCGGCCGATGGAAGCGTGATCCCTGCGAGCGACGAACTCTCAAAGCGCGAGATGACGAAGGGCATGAGGATCCCGACGGGAATGCGGCTGGTGTGGAAGCGGCAGCATTCCTTTCCTTACCCCGATGTTTGTTCAGATTGACGAAGCGACGTGGGACCTATTGGGAATTCGTGACGCGTCCTGTCTTCGGTTCGATGATGACCTTTTACCGCCCGGCTCGACCGACATCATGAACCAGCGACATCGACTGATGCTTCTGCTAGTGTTAGTTATCGTGACACGTGATTAGAAGTAGACGAGCTTCTAAAAAGGCCCTGTTTATTGACGAAATTTATCCATCCGATGACTTGAAAATAAAAATGCAAATAAAAAAAATTTTGACAGCCAGTTTCGATATGTTTTTGTAACCTGTGAATGAGTATTCAAACTTTTTTTAATTTGCTTTTTTATTTTTTAGTTTTTTAAGCTTTTTTTGGAGTCGGTCGAATTTTTTTGTTAAAAATTTTCAGCGATTGTTAGTACTGAACGAAAATGAGAAAAATGATTTACCAATTCTATGCCTCTGACGAAACGATACATGAGATTCTTCAAGGATAGAGAAAGAGGTTGGACGGAGATGCGCATTTTCATCACGTTCAGCCATTGGACCGCTCCCAAAAACATCACGTGCAATATACGGTGATTTTAATTCGGAGGGAAAAAAATCATTCTCGTATTTCTTTCGCTTAGTTGCCAGAATCGTTGATGCTTCAACGGCGACGAAAAGCCGCCCCCGTGTGAAAATCCAGTATAGAATGATTTCGCGATGATTTTCCATTAAAAACGGAGGAAAGTCACTCGGCCGGGAATCCGTTGCCAAAGTCGCCCCAACCCCTCGAGAGGGGGTCGTGTTGGAAAAGACAAATATCTTATTCGGCGCAAAGAACACCCTCGGTTTTCCAAAAGAAAAGAAAGAAATCCACCACGGCTCCTCGCATTCTCCACTCCGAGGATAAATGATGAACTTTATCTTCGATTTTCCCCAACCCCCAACCCACCTAGATCCCCCCGTCCAAGATTTCCATTCCATTTCAGAGTTCTCAGAGCCAGAGCGTCAGAATGCCCTAGTTCTAATGGACCTGGTACTTCTACGTCCTACGCCATCCACGTCCACCTGTTCCCATCTCATCCTGGAGCTTTTCTCGACGTCTTTCCTCCGCTGGCGCGCTCGCTTCAAGAGAAGAATGGGTATTTAGATTCAGATTGGCTGGCTCCCACCATACAGCATACCCAGCATACACGTAGCCGTGCCCCATACAGCATAGCCAACCTTCCCTCATACATGGTCGATGGGATAAAATGGAAACGCTCCCTCTCTCTCGCCCGCGCTTTTCCGCTTTCTTCTTCGTCTGCTTCTTCGCTTTTTTCTCATATACTTTCCTTCGTTACACACACGTCGGCCTGGCCAACACATCGATATCCCTTATGGTGTTTTGCCAGCCGCCGTCACCCCTTTTTGTATACTTAATTTCACCCCCTCCCGGTCGCCATGGTGACTGAGTGTATTTCAACGGAATCATGTCACAGTTCCTTTGAGAACTCGCCCCCCCCTCCAGCCGATGTCGCTCCTATATCTTAAAGAAGCCTGAGAGAATTCTCACCTTCGGCAGCGGAAACTACTCTTTGCTGAAGAAAAAGTGCAGAAATACGAAGAGAAAAGAGTATCTCCGAGTTGAGTATCTGGAGGCTTTTTTATTGGATGCCGCCCGAGGGCGCTTTCAGTCGTTCTCATACAACATCTTGACTGCTCAGTTCCGATGCTATATAGCTACCGTACTCGTCGGTCATGCGCTTTTGGGATAAATAACTCACTTCAGTATTAGGTACCTACCGAATCCATCGATTTGTCCGCAGGGC
Source organism: Nesidiocoris tenuis (assembly GCA_036186465.1). Classification (NCBI taxonomy): domain Eukaryota; kingdom Metazoa; phylum Arthropoda; class Insecta; order Hemiptera; family Miridae; genus Nesidiocoris; species Nesidiocoris tenuis. The sequence continues at coordinate 5,491,686 of AP028923.1, forward strand.
GGCGTCGATTTCTGCCGTTGTTTGAACCGGAATACACTTTTGGGCGGAAGTGCTAAAAAACTGTTTTGGTAGCGGATAGCGATGAAACTGGAACTGAAATTCTTACTGAAACTCACACTCAAACTGGTAGGTACTAAAAAATCTGGACTGAAACTAAAAATCAACTGGGAGCCTAAACTCAAACTCGAATTCAAACTGATTATGAAACTAAACTGAAACTCCGACTGAAACTAAAACTCAATTTTAAACTAAATCTCAAACTCTGACTTGAACTAAATCTCAAACTCAAAATTAAACTAAATCTCAAACTCAGACTTGAAGTAAATCTCAAACTCAAACTAAAACTTAAATACAAACTTATCATGAAACTTGAACTAGAACTCAAACTTGAACTGAAACTCGAATCCAAACTGATTATGAAACGAAACTCAAACATAAACTAAATATCAAATTCAAACTGAAACTCAAATTCAAAGTGACAATGAAACTAAACTCAATCTCAAACTTCAACTTCAACTTGAACGCTCAAACCGGTTCATTTTTGTGGCCGGAAAAAAATAAAATGGAAAACACTCAAAATGCAAATATATAAGTACTGTGCGTTATCTGAATTCCAATTGAACAGGGTGTTAGGTCTTGCCGAGACAAACATTTCAGTTTCAGAAAATTGGAAAAAAAATTGAGAATTGAGGGAGCGATTCTCGATTTCAGGACGATGCCAATACTTCCATTTGCTCTGTAAACATAGAAGCAATCAGTGTTGCCGTCCGAAAATCGAAAATTTCCCCCTTTTCGGCAAAAAGTATTCGTATCTCAGAAACTAGAGCTAACTGAAGATTTCCATTGGCGATTTTGAGTCTCTCACACCAAAATACGTGGAAGCAGGCCATTTTCGGATCAGATGCAATTCCAATGTGAAACAGTGTTGTCGACGAATTGGGTGGAATACAATTTTGTCAATTTTTTCCACGAAAATCGGGTTGCAGCTGCGCGGCGTTTCTTCGATATTGACCTTTACCTTCATCAGCTAGTTTTTCTCCGGCGTAATTATTATCCCGAGGATAAGGGACTTTTTTGCTTTCGTTCCCAGCTGACAAGCCCTGAGACTAAAGCGCCTCTACGCCTTAGCGCCTTTTGTATCTGGAATCAATTTCGGCCGACGCCTCGTCTCAACTGCTTAAACCGTGGACTGGTCCAGTGCTCCCGGAATTAACAAAGCTCCTATTGAGCCTAGTCGTTGTGTTGAGCCCGTTAATAATTCCCGACCGAGGAAAGAGAAAGAAAGAAATGCTGTGAAAGGGAAGAGGCGAGATGGAGAAAAAAACCCGGCATCATTTCTCTAAGGATAATTAACAAAGAAGGTAGGCGCTTTTTTCTCACCTTTTCAGGCGTCGATTTCGGGAGTTGTGGCTGCCGGTCTTGCTGGCTTTTGTTTGTCGACAGATATGTGTGTTAATCGATTGTTACGATACGGTCACGTTCGGCGGTAATGAGCGAGTTTTTGTTTCCGTCAACGCACCGGTCGGTTCGAGGGTCGGTCTATGTAGAACACTTTTGGTTCTACTGTATCCATCCTACATTCTAACGCATACTATCAAATTTCAAGGTGGGTACTCAATCTGAAAAACATTCATCTCTGTGTGGTTGTTCAGTGATCTCAAAGTATTTAGCTATATCTTACTTTTGTTGATTTTTTATTTAAAAAATACTAATTTTATTATTGACTGAGCCGGATATGAATTTTTGATGTTTTAAGCGTTACATATTCTTCATCTGCGATAGTTATAGGTTAAATGAATGTCTTCAAGAAAAAGGATGGTGGCAATCATTGTTTGACCTCGTAAATACCGTCTCTAAGCCCTGATGAAGGTATAATACATCGAAAGCTCGGCGAAAGTGGCAGATTTTCTTACGGCGACCCTACCCCTGATCTGCTGACATCAGCAATCTGAAAATGGTGCTGACATTCGAACTGAAACAGAGGGAAGCTTTGTCAGCAGTCGATTATCCGAAAATCGTAAGCTAACTAATCACTGATTTCGAGGTGATTTACGGCAGGATGCGCATAGGCTGAGTTTCCAAAAAATTAGTAACCAAGAGATCGGGTCAATGATTTTCGGATAATCGACTATCGATAAACTTCTTCGTAGAGCAGTGCAAGCGGGAACTTCGTGAAATTAGTGCAATCCCGCCAAAATCGCTCCCGGACCCCACGGGGAAGTTTGAGGATCGATGAAAATTGTTCGAAATGTATGAAAATTTATTTCGGCTCACGCGCAAAGGCTCGTGACTCGCTAAAATCACGCGGACCTTGTCGTGCGTCCGTGTTTACCCCTATTCCGTCTGTCGCCCTCACGTTTGAATCGAAATTCAACACTAAAACTGAATGGGTCTCGTTTAAATAGGTCCAGAAGGTTCTCGACGATTTCTGGATCTGGTTTTTACATTTTCTCGTTGCGTCATAAGATCTTGAAAGTCGATCGGCTCACTTATAAGGTCAATCTTATTCATTGGCCGGGAGAATTGCCGACTGGCCGGCACGTTTCTCATAAATAAGTCGTTTCCGATTTACTCAATTTTCGCGAGAGATTTTCACTGCGTTTATCGGCGAAAATCGGATGAAAGGGTTAAGGAATCGAGTGAACAATATTATATCTACCTAATCCCTAAATAGTGACTAAGCTATTCCAAAGTCGTAATTGAGTCGACCTACGCGCGAAATTGGCGAAGATCAAAATAAAGGGTTGACTGAACGTAATGTACAAATTTTTGGGTGAAAAGTGACCGAATATTGAACAAAATGCCGCCAACCGCATTTTCCCATCTCGACTCGTTTCTAAAATACTTTTTTGTTTAATTTTTTAATTTTTTCCAGGATATTCACGCTTAATTTGTTTAATAAGACAAAATTCTTCAAATTGAAGATAATGGGTGAACAGAAGTTTTGGTGGGGATTCCAACGAGTGGAAAATGAATTTTGTGGCTCTAGTAGTTTTTTATTTATTAGAAATTGGGGAAATTTTTTAAATTTCCTTAAAAACACGAATTTTTTCCCAGTTCAACAGCTGTTTTACTGGCCTTAAAATTAAGGTAGGGTTCTGTCGAGACGGAACTAGATACGGAACGTGATTTTTGTTGAAAATTTCAAAAACTTACGACAACTCGTTCCCCCTGAAAAAGAGCTGTTAAAAATTTTTTCCCTGACTGATTACAAAGGTTCATTTCTTAAGAAAAATGAACCAAAAATGTGAAGCACCTAATGGATTTGGTAACATTTCGTGTTAGGCCGACTTGCGACGAACGCACTTACCATTATAGTCAATAGAGAATGAAATTTACCATTATAGTGCTCAATAGGTACGTATTAGATAGGTAGGTACCCATTTTCCCACTCTTTTCAGCAAAATTTGTCATTTAATGTCATAATTTCCCTCGATCGCTTCCTCAGTTCGATGGAAACCTGAAAATGTGAAGCACCTAATGGATTTGGTAACATTTCGTGTTAGGCCGACGAGTGCATTTCAATGCAGGCGACTAAGCCCGTCGCAAAACAGAGCGATCCTCTTTTAGCGGTAACAAATGCATCGGGCGTAGAGATGCAACGAGCAGAATAATTCAAGGACTTGCGGCCAAGAAAAGGAGGAAAATCGATTCCTTTTTAGTCGTGCGGGGGATTGAAATCTTTTGATTTGCATGGGGGAAGGTGACAGCCTCGCAGCCATCTCCTGTTCACTTGAGAAGATTAGAATTCTTTCACAGCCCCCACCCCTCGTGACTATTTTCCCTCTTTTTTTCCCCCCCGACAAAACGCCTTGGGAAAACTCGCAAAGTGCACGTTGAGAGTTGAACGGGAGAACCGTCGGCGCTTTTTGTTAAAATTGATAGCGTTAAACCGTTGTTCAGTCAACCAGTTTTTATTTATAGAGTAACTCTATAGAGTCAACTGTTGACTTTTTTATTTATTTTTTTTTTTTGAAAATTTTTAAAAATAAATTGTTATAAATTAAGTTGATTTACCAAAAAAAATTTCAAAAATGCACATGATTTAATAAATTCTTTATCGAGAATTTCTGCCGAGAGGAACTACCAAAGATGGTTGGGGGGGGGGGGTAGTCAAATAGCAGAATAAGGAAGCGTCCGGTCCGGCGGTCAACCCTACACATAAACCACGCGGTTAAGTGACAACACAATAGCCACCCCGAGGGCCACACTATAGTCAATAGTCACACTATATTCAGGAGTCGAGCCTTCCATTCATTATGCGGGACATTCATCCGAGAGAAGGATATCTTTAGTATTACTGGAAAGGCGATTTTTAATAAATGATTACCGTTGATACGGATGGTTCGTAGAAAAAGCTTCATTTCCATAGATCCAAAAACTGCTTGTTAGGAGAAAATTTTCGAAAAAAAATTACGGGGGTCAGACTGAATTGTTTGGCGAGCTCTTTCAAAGTTACCTACTGATTATCTTTTTTTTTTTTTTTTTTTTGAAAACTCCGTTTTTTAACCACATTTTTGAACATTAGCCCTCGACCTGCCTTCATCCAAAAGACGGTCTGTCCTGTCTGACAGCCGCTCGGCCGCAATCCCGCCGTACGCGCGTGTGTCAACGGATTTCTTTTTTAGTCTGTCCAAGCCTTGAGCTTTTTTCGAACCTACGCGTTTGACGCTCTAAAATTCGAAAGACAACAAATTCAAATAGACAATCGATTTTCGTAAAAAATCGATTTATTCACAAATTATTGGCGAAAAATTCAAATAGACAATCCATTTTGGTTCATTTTTCTTAAGAAATGAACCTTTGTAATCGGTCAGGAAAAAAAAATTTTTAACACCCCCTGAAAATTTGTTGGTTTACGTTTCAAGGGGTGTAGAATCCATATCTGCAATAAAAATTTTTTGTCCGTCCGCCGTACGCCGTCCGCCGTACGCCGTCCGCCGTACGCCGTACGCCGTCCGCCGTCCGGGGTTTTTCAGGGGGAAGGAGTTATCGAAAAATTTTGAAATTTTTACCAAAAATCAAGTTCCGTGTCTAGTTGGTCCTAACGTCTCGACAGAACCCTACCTTAATTTTAAGGCCAGTAAAACAGCTGTTGAAGAGGTAAAAAATTCGTGCTTTTCTGGAAGTTTGTAACATAGGCATGTGACGCATCATTTTCTATAGATTTTTCTATGCCGAATCGAATGAGACCATCGCCACGGCGGTAGCTCTAACCGTTCAGGAGTTATTGCAGTTTTAGTGAGACATTTTTGAGTTTTTTAAAATTTCTACAATTCTGAATAACTCGAAAACGACTAGAGCCACAAAAATCGTTTTCCACTCGTTGGAATCCCCACAAAAACTTCTGTCCTCCCGATATCTTCAATTTAAAGAATTTGGTCGCATTACACAAATCAGCAAAACAAAAATCGAAAAAATTTGAGAATTTGGCCTCGGCTCTTAGATACGGTTGATTGATCTACTTACGACCACTAGCCTATTACACCAACAAGGTGACGCACTCACACTACGACCAGTTGCGCTTGGCAACATGAAAGCGAGTCAGGCTTTAACAATGGTTCTGAGGCATTTTTGATTTCATTCATTATTCAGAGAATTTAATAATTATTATTATTCAGTTAATAATGAAGGTGATTAAGAATAGATTAAATGGTGAATTTAACGGAATTAAACGATCTGCTGCGTTGAAAAGATAGATAGGTAAGTAATTATCAAGCAAAGAGGATGATTATTTTTTGCCGGGTTGAAAAAACGTTTCTCTAAATCCCCCTCTAGAATACAAATTTATACTGAAATTATAGAATAATAACAACTAAATTCTGAGTTTAAGGAGTACCGATATATCGTGAAGTTTGTCTTAGCAATCGAAAAATGAACCCCTGTGCAAAATTTGCAGAGTTCTTCGGACATAGCGAAAACTAATCTGCACATGCCACTGATCTACTTAGCAGCGTTTTTTTAATCGATTTTAAATCGATACCCAAATTATTGGATGAAATTCATTCACCTGCGTTTAACATCTCATATTGGGTAATTAATTTACATCTCATATTGGGTAAAGGATAAAAATAATTTCAATTGAGAAGCAAATGCCATAGGTTCATTTTAATCGCGTGAAATGTTTGTAGGTTTTGTTGTTATTCAACCTTTGCAATTCCTGAAAAATGTTTGACCACCCTGGAAATTTTTCGCACCACGTTCCAAAACAGGTACGAGAATCCGAAAATCTGACGAAAACATTCTGCTCTACTGCATTAACTCTGATTTACTAAGTATACACAGTGACGTATCCCAAATTGTTGGAATACCAAATTCTAAGCACAAAAACTGTTCCGTTCTTGGAAGAACTTTTTAGTCCGAATGACCGCGGGGGACGGCGGACCGCGCACGAGGGACCGTGGACCGCGCACGAGGGACCGCGCACTGCGCACGAGGGACCGTGGACCGCGCGCGGGGGACGGCGGACCGCGCACAAGGGACCGCGCACTGCGCACGAGGGACCGCGGACGGACGGATATTTTTTATTGCAGATTCGGATTCTACATTGTGCGATTACAATGGTTTATCATTGAATAATAAACCAAAAGGGGAAATAATTGTATTTTTCTTCAACATTGAATAATAAATAGCGGCCTATCCCATCTAAATTGTTGGAATACCTAATTCTAAGCACAAAAACCGTTCCGTTCTTAGAAGAACTTTTCAGACCGAATGACGTTACTAATTTCACCGGTAAGTTGCCCAAGTTCCTTGAATAATTGAGCTACCTCATAAGCAAAGTGAGGTTATTATGAGGTAGACATGACGAGCCGGGGGTGGCAATATCGTGCAAAGTAGTTCGACCGTGTCATTACAGTTGAGGAAAAATAATGACTATGTCCCTCCCTTATGGCAGGCCCCCTCGATAGGAGAAATTAATTTCCAACTCATTCCCTAGATAAACTTATTTCCCCCCCTTATATCCGCCCCGTGAACTTTAATTATACCCTTCCCTATGTAATGAGCGTTTCCATGTAAACATAATAAGGCCCATTCGATCGTGGAAACAACTGAGAGCAAACAGCTACCTACAACTGCTGGTATGTTGTGAATATATTAGCTTCGCAATATTATTTATGCAGTGAAATAAGTAGGTATGTACCTAGTATTATTTGTAAGTAGGTATACCTGCCTAACCTGTTTTCTTAATTTACAGAGTGTTCACTCTTAAGATGGTTTTCTTCATATTAAAATGTTTAATTTTTTAGATCATTTTCTATGAGACCAAGAAAAATGCAATTTTTTGCTTCGTAGTTTTTTTCAAGTTTTCGGCTTTGTTTCAGTAAAATGTCCAAAATTCCCTAAAATATCGAAATAATAAACAAAATAGGAATATCGTCGAAAATGCCTTTTAATTCCCTATGATCTTAAGGTTCTCAACATGAAAGAAAATTGGGCCAATACATCACGATCTTTTCTTTAAAAAATGTACCATGACAATCTTTAGGGCGAACACCTAGAATTTCCTCATTATGTGAACGATTCCTTTCCAAGAAAAATAAATTTAAACTGCTTTTTCAGGGTACTCATGTTTGTAGCCATATTCTCAAGAAAAATAACTCCACTTCCGATTCTTAAAAAAAAATGTCATACAAAATATTCGCTCGCATTTCGAGTTTCTGTCACCATTTTTCTCCCATTGTATACACCCCTGGTCAACAATGTCTGAATGGCCAGTGGTCAAGCGTACCCCTCGGATTTTAGCGACGCACCCTCGCGAATTAACGACGACAATAGATAAACAAGGAAGGGCGTGGTCGGCTATCTCCCAATTAGAACCACTTCCACTCCCCCGCCATTTTATTGGTTACTGTCAGGGTAGCGTTTATTATTGGAGTATTAATTTTTTTTTTGTAATTTTTTTTATTTAAATTTAAATTGTTTCGGAGGCATTATCTCCTTTTGTTCTCTACCTTTTTAATGACCATAATTATCTCCTTTCGTTCTCTACCTTTTTTTAATTTTTTTTAACGGGAATTTATTCCTGGTCATGGCCCATAATAGATAACTCTGTTCGAGGAGAATTTCGAAAACATGCCACACTCCCTAGCTATCATACATTGTATTGCGAAGTATGATTTTCTGAAATCTAGATCCCAATAGGTACTCAGTCTTCAATCAGTCCAAATACATGATTTGCCTTACCAATGGTATATGGGCACCAATGGTATAATATACCATATTATGTTACCTGGAGTAACTTAATGTATAATAATTATACTAAATAAATTATATTAATTTATATTATTAAATTGAATCATATATAATCCATAATATATTAAATTCAAATCCATAGTCGAAATATGGAAATAGGGAAGAGGGAATTTTCGCAGGGAATCGGGGGATATTTCCTCTAATGAGCGCAGCCTGGCCGAGGTGCGATGCAAGGAAATAGAAGAAGGTGGAGAAAAGGGACGAGAAAATGGTGAACGGTCGATAGAAGAAGGAAGAAAAGCTTGAGACGAGAGAGAGTCAATTAAAAGACGGGAGAGAGGGATAATTAAAGCTCAGGGCGCAGGACTGCTCATCTCGCCCTTTTCCGCCCAACGCCTTGACCTCTGCCTTTCCTTGGGCCCTTCCCTTAACTGTATTGACCTCTGTCTTACACTTTTTCCGCCAAATTATTTACCGGATACTTGTACACGTGTATTCTGGGAATGGGCTTGGAAAATGCGATAGTATCCCCTGAGGGAAATACAGTAGTAATAGTATCATATATTCGGGTGAAAAATAGGTAAAATAGCCTCATTTTAAGGTACCTTTTGAAGAAAACTTTACCTTCAAGTATAAAGGTTAAAACCTTTTATCAGAAATGCGATGAAAAAGATCATTTTTGAGAATCAGCCGTCAATCGTTGAATTCATATTTTATGGAGATCCTTACTGTGCATCAATTTTGATTAATAATATACGCATAATTAATTAATATTATCGTTTCCAATTCTACTAGGCCAAAATAAATTTTATTGATTTTTACGTCCATGTTTACAGAGTAAATGAAAGTATTGGAAAAAAAATTATTTATGCAATATAATACTTTTACTTTGGGAAAATTTCAATAGTGATTTTTTTTTATATTTTTGACCTAAAAACCCTTCAAAGCAGTCAAAATATGATCAAATTGTTTCACAATTTTACGTTCCAAAATATGGAAGTATTGTGTGTTATCTATGCTATAATAATAAATAATAATAAATAAATAATAATAAATTTATAATAATAAATAATTTATAATAATTTATTTATAATAATAAATTTATAATAATAAATAAACGAAGCTTATACCCCAATATTCTTAATGGATCGAGCGTTATACCTAGTGAAATAAATATCAAATGGACCCTTGATGGATAGCTAAATTACCTATTAAGAATGAATACATCAAACTGGTGACAGTTGGAGTCAGAAAATCGAAGAGGGTACAGACACTTCCACTTTGCGGCCGTCTGGAATGACGAGGAACACAAAAAGGCCGGAAAACACGAGCCGATTTCCGATCGGATCATGTACAGGCAAAATAGATAACATTGCCCTGCCGAGGGGGTGCGAGGAACAGAAAAGAAAAACCTATCCATCATAAAATCAGCGAAGATGAGAAAAAATGGGGGATGATGAGAAACTTGGGCCTCGGACGGGGGAGGGTTAGACAGTTCTATCAGAATACGGAAAATGCGTCCGTGTGAAGGGAGGGTGGAATATTCATAAGCGCACGAAAATAGTGCGCACACGTATGTACCACACGCATACTATAACTTCCATACGGCCGAACTTTTCAAAAGAGCCGAAAATGGCGGATGTTCCTGCCGGGGAAAATGTTCTTTTATTTTTCCCCAACTTATACACTCCCTGCTAGGGAAAAACGATGAATGAGATATTCTCTCTTCGGCCTTTGGGGGCTCATCCATCAAAATTGCACAGCAATATCACTTCATCAATGCCGTCGCGAATCTTTATCGACCTATTATCGGCGATGATATCCGCGCTATATTCTGCGGACTGAATTGCGTAGAACATCTGCTTGAGGACAGATGACGTCAAAATACCATTTACGTATGGGTGGAAAAAAATGGTGAAAATTATACGTTGAGTTGCTACGATTTTTGGTAATTCTCGAATTTCCGGGCCCTGTTACAAGTTGTATGAAATAAATACTGCTTTTTTTCTCTGTGCAGTCTTGGGTTTTTGAGGAACAAGCTAGGACGTTAAATATCATAAAATATGAACAGAAATATTTCTTCAATTTTGGAAAAATGTAGTGTCGTGCTGTGCACCCGTTAAATATACACATTTTAGATTAACCTTTACAGCACTTGTCCCTAAGACCCCTGACGATACATCAGCAAGAAGAAGGGAGCCCTAATGAATCTGGAAGTAATGAACGCCGCCCGGCGATCGAAGAAGGCGGTACCCCAGCCTTCAGTGGCCGTTAGCCCTAGCGCCCGCGCATCAATTATTAGCCTCTTTGTTAATTGCTGAGTGGTGTACGCAGTCCGCCCAACTCAAGCTCCGCCTCCGCCGGGAACTGAGGGAGGAGCCTCTGGAAAATATTTTCTTTCCTTTTCCTTCCTCATTCTCTTTCGAATTTACCCTCTCGCTCGTCCATTAGTGACTTTTTTCCTCCTTTTCATAATAATTTTTTATTGATCACTCGCCGAGAGCGAAGGAGAAATGAGAGTCGAAGTAAATGAGCGCTTCGAAAGAAACTTGAGAAGTTCCAGTTTGGAAACGGTCATAATTCATCGGATTTTTTCTCAACGAATTTTCCCTCTTTTATTTCTCCGCTTAATGATGATGAAACTGTTTTACTTGAAATTCCCGCCGGAGTTTTTATATGGGTATTTTATCAAGTTTTGGAACTAATCGCTAAATTTTATTAAAACGCTCCATCGATGGCTTCGCGAAGTTGAAATTATAATCCAAAAATATCTGTGGAATTTCCCGAATAATTCACCAAGTCATAGGATTACGTCATCATGAAATTGTTCGTTGAAAACAAATTGAATGACCTCCGAAAACAGTTCACTTAACTTTTTGTTGGTCTGATTGTTATGGAATCAGCGGACGAAATGTTTTCCCCATTAAACGTACATCCGCGTTTATCTTCCTTGAAGAATGGTCGGTCCGCCTCGATCAATCATACGTACAATAAATTCCCTCGGAAGAAATGATAAAGAACATTATAATCGGAAATTTCTATTTGAAAGGTTAAAAAAGGTTGTTTTCGCTCGATGACCGTCCATCGGATGTGGAAAACATCAATCACTCGCCTGTATCATTTTTCTTTTCTATTTCTACGAGTGTTTCATCTTTCGAAAATGGATCATTAATGGATATTTAGCGTTCAATGTTCAGTTGTCAGTTGAATTATTTTGGATTTTAGGTACTTTAAACGCGAGCCAAACACAAAAATGCTACTTTTCTAAAAAGTATCTTTTTCCAGCCGTATAATATACGGCTAAATATTATTTTATTATATTCTAACGACACACAGACACTTGTTCAGGAAGTGATTCTGAGTAAATGTGTATGAGTAAACGTTTTTTCTGAAGCTCCGTTCCGATTCTCGATTTTAGGACAATTACAATACTTCCATTTACTTTATATTATATTATAGGTAATGATTTAAATGAAAAAATCCGAAAATTTCTATTAATGTGAAATGTCGATCAAATCTTATTGGAAATAACGCTCCATATGATTATCGTACGAGTCAGTGCTGCCAATTTCCCTGTCTATCCTTCCTCGTAATATGTCATTTCACCGTTGTCGGCATCGATTGTTTCCGCTCATCAGCTGGCCACCGTCACGCACATTATTAATATAACATGACGGACACATTGAGAAAACTTATCGAGCGCCTCTCACTAAGGACATAATACGAGTACCTGACCCTCCCCCTCCGGCACCATTGTGAACATAACATAAATGCGGAAACACGTATGTTGCCAGCTATCTATTTATGCATTAATTGAACTTGTGCGTGTCGGGATCCTCGTATTCTCCGAGCTTTTTGTCCGACACCTGCTTTTGTACAAAACGATATGTAACAAACAACATAGTGAAGTCAATATAGTCTTATTAATATTATCATTGTACCTATTCTCCGAAACATAAAAATCGGATCGTCAAATAGAGGTTTTATTCAAACAAATTAACGAATGAAAAAATACTGAGTCAAAAAGTACCTAACATAAAAATGAGGAGGTAAAATCATTGAAATAACGCTGACAGTAGATAGTTTAATTTTGAATTGATTATTACTCTTATTTACCTATTTGAAAATTTTACCTATTTGAAAATGAAATATTTTCGAAAGTGAAAATATTTTGGAATTTGACTTATAATAAACTGACTTCCGTGTCTCTCACAGCTTCTTTGAGAATGGCTCAATAAAACTAATCTTCGAAGTTGTCAGTGGCTTTCGATGCACCAGGTGTAGTTTGTTATATCAGTAGCTATAGCTCGACTGAACACTGTTTCCCCTTGCCCTTTTTAGTGGACTTCCTTCGCCGCCTAGAATGCAGGTTGCATAATAGTTGTCCATCGGCAAAAATATTGATTTATATTACAACTTCTCTCAGGGCTGCCCCTTGATCACATCTCGTTTTCTTAAGGGAAAAGGAAACGGGCCGCTTGGGAAAGAAATAGAACGATATGGACGAAGGGGTGCAGTGCGAGGGGTTGGGGGATGAAAAAGGCGACCAAAGGAGGGAGAAGGTTCGTTATGTTTTCTTTACTTTGAGTTCATCTTTCTGCCCACCCTCACGTTCACCTTCATAACTTCTTTCTTCAGCTTTTTCCAACTTTCACATTACTTTGCCAGACGAGGCTAATATGCGCGAATAACTGTCAATACTTGGAATTTTTGGATGAATGAAGAACAAAATTTGTTTGAATATTTAATATTGCCATATGCCTTTTTACCCGAAAGTCCGTAGGTCGGACATTAGTTTTTAGGATGGCCTTAAAAAATCATGCTGTTTCCAACGTACCTACTGTAAGATGACCTCAAGGGCCTGAAATACCTTGTCCACCTACCTACTCCTCGTCCACCGCCTCCTCCACATCGTCCTCGTCATCCTCCTTCTCGTCATCATCATCCTCCTCCTCCTCCCTATCCTCCTCATAATCATACTCCTCCTCCCGCTTCTCCTCCTCATCTTCTTCAACACGATCCTCCTCCTCATCGTCATCCTCCAGCTCCTCATCACCATCCTCCTCATCATCATCATCCTCCTCATCATCATCCTCCTCCTCATCATCATCATCATCATCATCATCATCCTCCTCCTTCTCCTCCTCATAATCATACTCCTCCTCCCGCTTCTCCTCTTCATCTTCTTCAACACCATCCTCCTCCCACTCATCATCATCATCATCATCATCATCATCATCATCATCATCATCATCATCATCATCATCATCCTCATCATCATCCTCCTCCTCATCATCATCATCCTCCTCCTCCCTCTCCCCCCATCATCATCATCATCCTCCTCCTCATCATCATCCTCCCCCTCCTCATCCCCCTCTTCCTCATCGTCTTCTTCATCTTCCTCAACAGCATCATCCTCCTCCTCTTCCCTCGCCTCCTCATCGTCATCTTCCTCATCTTAGTCATCATCCTACTCCTACTGCTCCCTCTCCTCCTCATCATCCTCCTCATCTCTTCCTCCTCATCATCCTCCTCATCGCCTCTTCCTCCTCCTTCTCCTTTTCCTCCTCGTACTCTATTCCCAGGTGATGCTGCCTCGATGGATTTCCTAATGCGAGTGTTGGCTTGTTTGTGAAACGCAATATTCCGAACCACGGCCTCGAATATTTGAATATTTTGCGATAAATAACCGCGCATTATACTTCCGATTCGCCATGTGCAGTTTTTGCGCCGTGTAGCCCCCCGGTTTGCTCTCCTTAGCCTTTCTTATTGATTAGGCCTTCCCCGCGGATGGAAGACTTGGAATCGGGTTGGGTGATGGGTGGACTGGCCAATTATACATTCCCCAAGAGTCGAGGCGAGGGCCACCCCTACCCTCCCGCGTGCTCCACCCCCCATGGCCCCTTCCCCTAGCAATCCCCGACCCGAGAAGTGAAGTCGGGGTAAAAACTTGAGCTATATAATTTCGTTAGGGGACTATCTACTGACTATGCTGCTTTTCTGCTGGCATTTCACGTTCGTGACGTCTTCGCTATCTCGGGTGTTGTTGTTTTCCGACACCAACACCGTCAACCTATAAGGAGGGTGTTCCGTCGAAATTGAGTGCTTCCTACTGAAATTCCTTCGTCGGAAGAATCACGAGAAAAATTGTTTGAAGTATCGTTTACAAGAAAACTTGTTCAAAGTAAACTCTTGAGTTTTGGTCAATTTCTTATATTTTTATTTCTCGATCAAGCCGACGTTTCGGGTAGGCTTCTACCCATCATCAGGGCCTAATCAGGAACAATTTGTGTGTGAAAAAGACGGAAATTTTTTTTTTTTGAATTTAATTGAAAACAAAAATTTTTTCTTCGTTTTCAATTAAATTCAAAAAAAAAAAAAATCCGTCTTTTTCACACACAAATTGTTCCTGATTAGGCCCTGATGATGGGTAGAAGCCTACCCGAAACGTCGGCTTGATCGAGAAATAAAAATATAACAAATTGACCAAAACTCAAGAGTTCACTTTGATCGTCCAGTGGTCGATAATTCCTTCAAGAAAACTTGTTTGCAATAGCTTGAAAATCAGTTGTGTATCGATAGTTTAGGTATAATGTCCGTCTGTAAGCCTTCATCTCGGCGCTGTGGGGCAACGAATAGCCATGTATCCCACGTAGGTGCTGCGCTCCTCGAGGGCGGCAGGGCACGCCCGGGACAACTTCAGTTATTTGCCAAAAACCCAACGCCATAGGTCTCGCGTTCTCCGCGTCTTCAAAAAGGTGTTACAGAATGTGTTCATCCAGCGCTTCACTTTCGAAGGAATGGTTTGATCGTAAAAATGTATGAAGAATTTTTGTAGAGAATTTCATCAATCAATCATTTCTTAATCGACTGACAACATTTGCACATTGCTTCAATCAATAATTGAAGAAATTTTGCTAAAACATTTTTTCTCGAGCCAGCTAATTGTTTTCTTTTCATTTTCCGATTAAAATTTTTATTTGAAGAGAGTGGTGAAATCAGAAATTCAGTTTCAATATTGGAGTTTTAAATGAGAAAATTTCTTGCCTGGATTTTTTAATTGAAATCTTTAGTTTAATATTTGGTTATCTTTTTTAGACATTTCGGGATCATCGATTCAATAGAAATCATGAAATTGTTAAAATAGGTTTTCGTAACGACGATCTGTAGGAAGCAGTTGTAGGGGAAGATGGGGTAAGATGACGAGGTGGGTAAGATGACGAATTGTGATTTTCTCCTAATTGAAAATAGATAGAGACACCGTTCCAGCGTCACCAGTGACCTATAGTGGTCCTACTCGTAAGTCAACGGCGGACATTCGCGCCCCCGTCTCGAAACATGGTAGTTACAACAAAGTTCGATTTCGAAGATGTGTGATGTAACTTTTGCTCCACTTTTCCTAAGCGACTACGATTTTTTGGTAAGTCATTTGAATTTCACGTTTCAATATTCCGAATCTACAATTCCTATGCTACAATTTCACTGGAAAATGAAGTCGTTCGCTTTGAAGCTGCATGTTGATGCACCAGTTTCAAAAAAATATGGTGGGCTGGGGTAAGATGACGAATTTCTGTGTGGGTAAGATGACGAAAGGTTTGGGGTATCGTCATCTTACCCCCACATTACTTTTCGATTGTGAATTATGTATCTAATCACAATTTTACACCATTCTAAACACACTGTTTCTCTTAATAATTAATTGTCTTGCAGGGATCGATTGAAAACCGATAATGGTTGGAACGAGAAGAAGCCGCTCATCAGCAGTGGAAATGTGACTTCTGCGCCCCAAATTGAAGATTTTATACATCTACTTCGTCTAAATTTCTGTTTTGAGTAAAGTTTGTATGATTTCCGTTCAAATTTTTGTCAATTTGCCATCTTAACCCCCCATTCGTCATCTTACCCCGGGCCACTCGTCATCTTACCCACAACGTGGGGTAAGATGGCGAAATTGACATTTTTCCGAAAATTTAATTTTTTGACATCTTTCAGTTGAATGTAAAATTTAAAAAAAATGTATGTTGTACTCAGATGCTCACTAAAACGAATAGTTCCATTTACGACTCGCCTGGCTGCTCAGAGAGCCTAGAAAAAATCTTAGAAGCTTAGGTTCGCCATCTTACCCCCACTTCCCCTACGATAAAACCTCAAAGCAATTCCGATGCTCGTGGCGACTTCCTACCATTGTCAAAAAAAAGTATTGTTAATTTTCGGTCATTAATTAACTACCCGATGAAATATTTTCACTTTTATATTTTCTCAGCAGATTCACCATTTTGGGAAAATTCCCAATTCCTCCCATTGGCGGGTGTTTTCATCTTTTTCATCCCCCAGGACCGTCGGTAAGGGTGGGACTGCGGTAATTAGAACGTCCTCGGTCCCGCCTCCGGATCGATGTCTACAGTTAATTACTCGCAGGACTCCGCCCATTCCAACCCTTTCACCTTTTCCCATTCACCTGCTTTCACCTAACTTTGCCTCCTTCTCGTTAACGCCGTCGCCTCTTTGTCTTGCGGCCTCTTTGTCCCTCCCGTGGACATGCACTTTTTCGGCGTACTTTTCCTTGTCTTTCCCATTGTCCTCGTTTCTTCTTCTGATTGGGCGTTTCTTCGTCTATTCTCTCATCTCTTTCTTCATTTAAACCCCAAGGGTTGGCCTCGTAACGACCGCCCACCAGCTACACCACCAGCACCTTCTAATTACTCGCAACCTCCTCCTTCAATTGACCACGCCCTTATCCTACGGATTTTTCCCCCTTTTTCCGCTTTCCCGCCCGTACTTGCCGAAATAGATGGGGAAAATGTCGCGAATAATTGAATACAGCGGGAAGTGTCTCGAAAGGAAGCGCGGCGCTGCGTCTACGCGGCCGTGCGTCGAAAAAATAACGTCCGCCAAACCGTCGAAAATGAGAAGCTGGTCACACCGTCTAAGATCGATCACAATTCCTCGTGTCGATAGTAGGATAGGTACTGATAAAAACATCACTATTGATTACTTCAATCGAAAGTATTTTTCGACGCAAGGACTAATAAGAATTTTCGACGCAAGGAAAGATAAGAATTTTTTGACGCAAGGACTGATAAGAATTTTCGACGCAAGGACTGATAAGAATTTTCGACGCAAGGACTGATAAGAATTTTTCGACGCAAGGAATGGCAATAATTTTTTGACGCAAGGACTGATAAGGATTCTCAACGGAAGGACTGATAAGAATTTTTCGACGCAAGAACTGATAAGAATTTTCCGACGCAAGGACTGATAAGAATTCTTTGAAGCAAGAACTGATAAGAATTTTTCGACCCAAGGACTGGTGAGAATTTTTCGACGCAAGGACTAATGAGAATTTTTTGACGCAATGACTACTAAGAATTTTTCGACGCAAGGACTGACATGAATTAATTGACGCAGGGACTGATGAACATTTTTCGACGCAAGAACTGATAATAATTTTTCGACGCAAGGACTGATATGAATTCTGTGACGCAAGGACTGATAATAATCTTGACGCAAGGACTGATAAGAATTTTTCGACGCAAGAACTGATAAGAATTTTCCGACGCAAGGACTGATAAGAATTCTTTGACGCAAGAACCGATAAGAATTTTTCGACGCAAGGACTGATAAGAATTTTTCGACGCAATGACTGATGAGAATTTTTTGTCGCAAGGACTGATAAGAATTTTTCGACGCAAGGACTGATAAGAATTTTTCGACGCAAGGACTGATAAGAATTTTTTAACGCTAGGACTGATAAGAATTTTTCGACGCAAGGACTGATAAGAATTTTTTGACGCAAGGACTGATAACAATCTTGACGCAAGGACTGATAAGAATTTTTCGACTCAAGAACTGATAAGAATTTTTCGACGCTTTGTCGCGGAATATCTTTTTGACGCACGTCCGCGCAGACGCGTAGACCCTCTCGAGATATTGCTAGGAATTCTAGGGAAACCAGTCAATTCTAGGAGGCTGAAAATTTCTTTAAATAGTAGGTATGTTCTATGAAATAGCATCGAAAATGAAAATTCAAATGCGGCTCACCTGATATGCCCAAGTGGTTAACGCAATTCAAAACGAAGGCGGACATTGTCTGCAAGTGAGGAAATTGTGGCGAAAGGCCATAGAACCGAAACGCCCTAGGTGACTTGGCTTGGTGGTAGTCAACTATTATAGTCATCGCGATTGTGGTAGTTGGCAGTATAGAAAGCGGTTATGGTAATGCGGCATGCATGCGCGAGGCGATAAGCCCAGGGAGGAGCTCAGCATAGAGTAAAAAGGATTTAATCAAAAATCCCGAATGGGGCGAAATGTTACGGCGGTTATTACCCGGTGACGCTTTTTAGCTATGGCAGTTCCATGGCCGGGCTGAGGGACGTTATGTTGCCAAGTATGCTTACGGTGACTCGGTCGTATAAGCTCTATATATCACCCTGGTACCAATTATATTTGCCGGAGGTCTGAACACTTTTGCCGGCTCCGGGGAGGATTCCCCTTCCCCAGGTATCGCCTTGCGGTTGTTCAGCTTGTTATAGAATGCTAACAATTTGCTATAGGATAATGAGGAAATCGCTGTACTCATAAGAATAGGTATGTCAGCGTTTAAAAGCCTGAAAAACATTGGAACTGTCGAACTCAACTCACTTACTCGACCGACGATCAACACCCACAAAACCAACCCATTAACTTAATCCTCAAACCTGACTCGACTCACAAACACAATCCGAAAACCAATCCACAAACTCATCATACACACTAAACTCAAGACGCAAACTAAACTCACAAACCTAACACTCAAACTCAACTCATTGGCTCAAGGTTTGTCCGTTGAATTTATACATAACTCAACTCGCAAAATGGACTGACAAACTCAACCCACAAAGTCAACTCACATACTAAACTCACAAACTTCAATCACAAAATTCACTCTCAAACCCAACCTTCAAACTCGCCTTACAAAATGGACTGACCAACTGAACCCACAAACTCAACCTTCAAACTTGACTTTCAAACTTGACTCAACACTCAAAATGAACTGACAAACTCAACTTTCAAACTTCACTCTCAAACTCAACCTTCCAACTCAACTCACAAAATGAACTGACAAACTCAACCCACAAACTCAACTCACAAACTTCACTCCCAAACCCAACCTTCAAACTCAACTTTCAAACTCAACCTTCAAACTTGACTTTCAAACTCAACTCTCAAAATGAACTGACAAACTTAACTTTCAAACTTCACTCTCAAACTCAGCTCACAAAATGAACTGACTAACTCAACCCACAAACTCAACTCACAAAGTGAACTCACAAACTCAATCCAAAAAATCAACTTTCGAACTTCATTCTCAAACTCAACTCTCAAAATGAACTGACAAACTTAACTTTCAAACTTCACTCTCAAACTCAGCTCACAAAATGAACTGACTAACTCAACCCACAAACTCAACTCACAAAGTGAACTCACAAACTCAATCCACAAAATCAACTTTCGAACTTCATTCTCAAACTCAACTCTCAAAATAAACTGACACACTCAACTTGCAAACTTCACTCTCAAACTCAGCTCACAAAATGTACTGGCCTACAAACTCAACCTACAAACTCAACTCACAAAGTGAACTGACAAACTCAATCCACAAACTCAACTTTCAACTTCATTCCCAAACTTATCTGACAAACTTCTCTCAAACTCAACCTTCAAACTCGACTTACAAAATGAACTGACAAACTCAACTCTCAAACTTAACTCATAAACTTCTCCCTCAACTCTCAACTTTCAAACTCATCTCACAAAATCAGTTCATTCAATTTTCAAACTCCACTTAAAACTGACTCTAGATTGTGAGATTAGTTTGAGAGTTGAATTGGTAAGTTGAGTTTGAAGGTTGAGTTTGAGAGTGAAGTTTGAAAGTTGAGTGTGCCAGTTCATTTTGAGAGTTGAGTTTGAACGTCAAGTTTGAAAGTCGAGTTTGTCAGTTCATTTTGTGAGTTGAGTTTGAACGTCAAGTTTGAAGGTCGAGTTTTTGTCAGTTCATTCTGTGAGTTGAGTTTGAGAGTGAAGTTTGAAAGTCGAGTTTGTCAGTTCATTTTGAGAGTTAAGTTTGAACGTCAAGTTTGAAGGTCGAGTTTGTCAGTTCATTTTGTGAGTTGAGTTTGAACGTCAAGTTTGAAGGTCGAGTTTTTGTCAGTTCATTTTGAGAGTTGAGTTTGAACGTCAAGTTTGAAGGTCGAGTTTTTGTCAGTTCATTCTGTGAGTTGAGTTTGAGAGTGAAGTTTGAAAGTCGAGTTTGTCAGTTCATTTTGTGAGCTGAGTTTGGAGGTTGAGTTTGAGAGTGAAGTTTGAAAGTTGAGTTTGTAAATTCAGTTTGAGTGTGAAGTTTGTAATTCTAGCTTGAGAGTGAAGTTTGTGATATTAGTTTGAGAGCAGACTTTTTGGGTTGAGTTTGTCAGCTCACTTTGTAAGTCGACTTGGAAAGTTGGGTTTGAAGGTTGAGTTAGAGAGTGAAGTTTCTGAGTTTAGTTTGTTAGTTGAGTTTGTGAGTTGAGTTTGAACGTCGAGTTTGAAGGTATTTTGTATGTAGTTTGAAGTTTTGTATTTTGAAGGTAGTTTGAGGGTAAGTTTGTATGTTCATTTTGAAAGTTGAGTTTGGAAGTCAAGTTTGAAGGTTGAGTTTGTCAGTTCATTTGGTGAGTTTAGTTCAAGAGCGAAGTTCATGAGTTGAGTTTTAAGGATGAGTTAGTCAGTTCATTTTGAAAGTTGTGTTTGAGTTTTTGGATTGGGCTGTTGGGTTGAGTTTGTGGGCTGAGTTTGCTAGTTCAGTTTGTGAGTGTAGTTGGTGGGTTAAGTTTTTAAGTTCAGTTTGTGGGTTGAATTTGCGAGTCGACGCCAGTTTGTGCATTGAGTTCGAGAGTTGAGTTTGTAAGTTCAGAAGGGTTGGGGGGTTGAGTTGGCTAGTTGAGGTTATGAAATTATTTTGTAAATTTATTTTCATTGTTAAGCTTGTGAGTCGAGTTTGATTGTTTCGTGTATGGCTGACGTTTATGAGGTGGGGTTCTGGGGTGCGTTGAGGGTTGAATTTCCGAATATTGGTTCTGAGTTGAGTTTGAAGGTTGAGAGTTGAAACGCCAATGAAATTTGTCGGTTTCAACCTCGACCAATTAAATTAACGAATTGTCCCGACCCTTCGACCACCTTTTAGATAGTGAAAGAGCGCCAAAAAAGCAGCTCGAGTCAATTTTCTTGATTCGAGGAGACAAACGTCATTTTCCCAAAAACTCAACTTATAGCAGGTTCACTGTCGAAATAAGTTTCCCGATTTCCTCCCGCGATAAATATTTACAGATCGCGCATTTCAAACCGAAAAATGGCGCTGGGGGAGCGTTAAAATCGAGCCCATTTTGAAACCGAGAGCGGCACAGCGGACAAAGGTAATCACAGGCTCGCGCGAATGATCGTAACGCAAAGCAGTTACGGACGAACATTAAACTCGTCTAATGGCCTATTGCGAGCCACCTCCGGCAGCAGCTTCTTCATCTTCTACAACATCTTCATCGTCTCCAACTTCGCTCTTTTCGGCCGCCGTCAAGACGCCGCGAGCGTTTTTTGACTTTTGTGACGTCTCAATCGCCTCCGTCTATTATGGACTGCCATTTTCCATAGTTCTCGGTTTTGTTGCTGCGCATAAAACAGCCCAGAGCACATCGCATTGTTCCTACTCCTTATTAACTATTCCGTCTCCAAGTGGCTTATCTCGCGAGGAATGTCATAAAGCGCGAACCACCTGTATATTTTATTGTACCTGCGATTCGATCTTGGATGGTAAAAAAATGTATCGAATTTTGGTAGGTACCTCCAGCCATAACAGCCCTTCAAACTCTCATATTTTACGTTTCAAAGGCTTAGAATCAAAATCTGCGATTTGAACAATATCCAGCTACTGTTTGTTTGGCTTGTGCCCTTTTCAAAAAAATTTTATTTTGCGACTCTGGGTCCGTTGAGGCTGCCCTAAATGGCGAGCGGTTCAAGCCGTTCGTCCGGTACGGCGGATCACACGTACGGCTCAGCCCGCAACCGTCGACCGCCGCGTTCGCGGAGCCGCCCCGCCCTGAAAAAAAAATCGTCGGTTAAAAATTTTTGTTTTTTTTAATTATAACTCAAACGTGAATAGCCCAGTATGGCACCAATTTTCATTCTCAATAGTACCTTCAGAGCTTAGAAAAAAAACCAATATCCAATCACTCGTTGTTGACTCATGCTTTTTTCAAACAAAAAAAAATTATTTTGTGACTCCGGGTCCGGCGAGGCGGTAAAGGCCGGGCGGTCTGAGCCGTTCGTCTGATACGGCGGGTCAGCCCGCAACCGCCGCGTTCGCGGAGCCGCCGCGTTCCCCGAGCCGCCCTGGCGGGCCCGTGCGCCGGAACGCGCGGCTCTCAGCCAATCAGGATCAAGATCACCACGGCTGGCCACGCCCACCGGCGGCTCAAATTGCCGGCCAAAGAGGTTTGATCATCGAATCGCTCCGTCGTGTCGTTGGCGCGGTTGGGGTTCGAGTCGTTCGTCTTATAGGCCTTTTTCGTTATTGATCCACAGTCGAGGCCTTGCAAAATTAGAATGAATTTTTTGTAAATAACTCAAATAAATATCAATAATAGCCCAGTATATATATTTTTTTTAGATTTTATTGAATAACCGGCAAGGCATTACAACGGTATAATATACTGCCATATTATGGCAGTTTGAACGACTTATTCTCGTTTTCAATAGTTTTTTTCTCTCTCTTTCAGAGATAATCTTGTCTTTAAGAGATATTTTATTTCAACGATTTTTTTGTCTACCTAATGCTTTTTGATTTGTTTGCGGGCACTTATTTGAAACATAATGCTTATACCCTACGAGAGGGTTGATAGCCGCATTAAATTGATTTTTATAACGATGGAGGTATTATACATTATCGTATACCTACCTAATTTTTTCTTGAAAATTTTCTCGAAAACCGATCAAATATTCATCGCCTCCTTCACGCGCCTTTTCGAGCGCTACCAACAAATCTTCACAAGTGCTTCCCATTAGTTTCCAACCAACTGAACAATTGATTGACGTGAAGTTTGAAAAATCGTCGAAAAAACTATAACACAATTGGTCGGTTGCCCCCTAGATACAACCTATTAGTGAAGTATTAACTAAATAGGTCGACTGATTCAGCTTAACAACCGCATCTGCTCTATGGGATGGGGGGATTTTTTCTTTAATTTTTTTCCCTATGAAACAGACAGGCCCGAGATGGTCGGTGAGTTTGTATGCAAAAGGACCGCAAAAGGGTTAATGTATTCGGTAAGGGTTGCTACCCTTTGGGATTTTTTTGTGTATTTTTTCTACAATATGCGCGGTTTAACCCTTTAATGATGCCACCTGAGTAGCCCTGAGTTTCATTGTTGGTTGAAATAATGGCTAAAAAACTAAACACTGTGTCAAAATAATTTTTTTCGGTTCTCCTACTAGACGTTACGGAGGGCGTATGATATTGCAATTGAAGCAAAATGGGCTGGAACCCAAACAACAATTATACTATAGCACACAGAGACAATATACGACCAAGTTAGTTATGGATAAATACGAATTCAAGACCCATAATAAGGATATTATTGAATTAGGTACCTAACAATTGGGTATGAAATGAGAATAGAATATTCGGGCGATGGAAGATTCGGCCCAAACCCCTAATACCTGTAGAAGATTCGGCCCAAGCGGATTAGAGACCCTCCGGTCAGTGGAAAATTCGGCCCAAACAAAATATTACCTGAGGTTTAGGTATTGGGTAGTGGAAAATTCGGCCCAGAGGAACTGCTAGGTACTGTTTACAAGTATATTTAGAGATCGTCACAGGAACATATATACCTAATTGTCACACTCAAGTTTTCCTAATGTATACTAGAATATCACAAGGTTCAGTCAAAAGTGACTATTGTCAAACGTCAAATCGTCAAATTTGTCGAGTTACCTTGAGAGGAACTCCTGTCTTTTCTTGGTATGAGAGTTTTTTGTATGTGGGGTATCTGAGCAACTATTTATTTTTATTAAAACTTCTTTTTTTCTTCTTTTCTTTTACAACGGTCAACTGAGCATCTGTCGAGTCGAGAATGTAACGATGAACTCATCATACCAACCTATTTTTCATAAGTTATAACAGTTAACAGTATAACATCACGCTTCCCCTTTCACTAATCACTGGTGTGACAGACAAGTGCTCCATTGCTACTGAGAATCATGGGCCGAGTTTTCCATACGGCTTATCGCCTGACTCGAGAGAGGGGAAGTTGTTTACCTGTGATAATCCGAGGAGTAATTATCTCTTCGGACTTGGGCCGAATCTTCCACCGCCCGAATATTCCGCGATTCCAGCATCGCAGGAAGACGAGTGTGGAGCGTCGGATTCCCTACTTTCCTTATCTTCATTTTCCGATCTTCCCTTAGGTAGCCTTCAATACAAAGGCGATTGGCGATTATTGCGGATAATTAGGAGACCGTCTCGCAAGATTGCGAGATATCCTTTAAAAAACGCCCTTCGGGCCCTAAGGAAACCCACGCGTGGCATTTCTCAGTTACAGGATCGATATCCATCTCTTGGCTTTTATCCTTTTTCCCAGCCTTTTTAATGGCCGAGCCGGACCACGTGCTAGCCACACGGTAAGTGGCACCCCTTCTGGAATATATTACTGGACAATGCAGTAGGCGGCTTGTTACTTATATCGAATAAAGGGAAACTAGCCGAATATTGTATCAGCGATTTGTGAAGTTTTAAACGCTCTAAATTCGCAAATATTATTAATCATCGTTAAATTTTCAATGAAGTCTAAAAAAACTGCTTCTTTCAACCTCCTTTCCCCCAAATTCGGCCGAAAATTCCCCAAACGTACCGCCGGGCGGGGAGTCGCGGATTGCGGGAGCCGGCGGGATTTCGCGTATGCCCGACTCATCTACCGGGGGCGGCGGAGGAGGAGTGTGTCGGCTCTTTAATGATCCGCCGGCCGCCTTAGTATGTTATGACGTCATCGCCCTCCACCTCCGAAGCCACGCCCACAATATTGCCCCCCCTCGCCTTCCCCCGTCGCCATCTTCCTCCTCCGCAGCCTCCGGCGAGGGACGGGCGATTTTAATTAGGAGCCAGCAAAATGGCACCCCGCGACGGCTTTCTCTACACAACTGGAAATCTTCGTCATTTCCTGCCATTGAGTTGACATGGTCGATATCTGGAAATATCGAACATAATATGTTTTTGCATAATATTATTTTTGAACCAGCAATTGAATACGCAATGCTGCCATATTTCGATTCGTAAATTTTTGAACCGGAGAAATTTGATTTCGACTAACTCGGAGGCCACAATCGTCGAAAAACCCGCCTAAATTCGAACCACGTCTAGTCACAGGAACATGAAAAATATCCTGGTATTCTACAAGGTAAAACGAAGATTTTGAGACCAAAAACGCTCGAATCGGTTCATTTTTGCGGCCAGAAAAAATACATTAGAAAATACTAAAAGTACGGATATGACAAAAGTACTGAGAGTAATTCTGATTCTAGTTGATCAGGAACTTAGATCGAACTTTCCAGTTCGAGAAATTTGAAAAAGGTTAAGAATTGGGGGAGCTATGGCCATTTTTGTCATTATAGGTCACACAGGCACTTGTTCAAGAACCAATAATTGGTTAATACAATAATTGGTTCTACTCAGAATTATTCTGAGTAAAAGTGAAAAAGCGAAAGTTTCTTCTTAAGCTCCAATCAGATTTTCGATTTTAGACGATTAGGTATAGTATACTTCCACTTAGGCCCGGTGAGAATTTAAGTTTGAAAATCAAATTGATATGGAACAAAAAGTACCTATGTACGGCTGAAATTTCGAGTCTAAAAAAGGAGAAGAGTAGGAGTAGAAGTCCATGTAGGTATAAAAAATTTCAAAAATGCAGACATTCAAGTTCAAAAAATATGAAAAACGTTTCAAAAATTCCCTTGCCCACTTTTTTCATATTTCAATTCCCACTTATCCCACTTCGAAAACGACGTAAAACTATGAGCTGAGGAAAGTTGTGTAGACTTTCACACCTGATATTCTGTTGGATTTTCTCATTACGATATGCCGGCCTTGGGAAATGCCCGAAAACGGGAGACGGATATGATCGAGGCTCAGGATAACGTAGGTAGGGGTTAAATCTTATTAAATTGCCCAGGACGGGTCGCTAGGCAACCGGGGAGGGCCCTCTCTGTCTTCAGCGCCGAATCTATTCCGAAAAACCCGTCAGTTTTCCTTTTTTAAACGTCTTCCTCGCTCTTATTCTGTCGCTGTTTTTTTTAAGCAGCCCCTAACCGTCGAGGGTTGCGTCCCCCAGAACTCGTCGAGAGGACGGGGAAGAATACAAAACGAAAGGTCTACCCCTGTAGGGGATCGGAGGGTAAAAATAAGGGTAGGTATGACTGCGAGGACTAGGGTAAGACCGGCGACACTGGGAGGGTCGGCCCTAAAAAGGCGAGAAATGTGGGGACTGTTGTTTTTGCCGATGGAATAGGGAAAAAAGAACATGTAGTCAACTTGCTGATGTGATAAACTGTACTAGTCCAAAATTAGAGTCGGGCCGTTGAGAAGAAGCAGTCAGCAGGGTGAAGATTGCAGGAATTTCATATTATTTTGATGCTTATCGTACATTAGTGTAAAACCTCGATTTTTTAAGACTTAAAATTGTTCGATTCCCAAGAATTATTACTAGATCTGTTGATTTTTCGTGAAATTTTCTTTTTTTTTTGTGTTTTGGCCGATTTGAGGGATTCTGCTAAACCGGTTCTGAGCTTTTTGAGGTTGTTGGATTCCCCGTGTGAATCGAAATTCTCTTCAAAAATCAAAAATACTCCTATACCTATATACATATTATGTAAAATTGGTTTTATGGTAATTTGTATTATGGATTCTTTGATTGCAGATGGCTAGGACGAGGTTCGATGTTCGTCTTCTCTCAAAAACAATTCGCACGTCTCACAGGAAGAGTCGCCCGGAATCCCGAGGCATCCCACAGCTCCGCACTCGGGTCCATGGTCGATTTAGGTGCGGGCGATGGCGCCACCACGAAAATCATGGCCAAGTTTTACGATGACGTCTCCGTGACGGAATTGTCGACCACCATGCGAGACCAATTGGCCAAATCCGGCTTTAAGTGAGTTCTCCCATCCTTGGGGTACGGGGCTGGGGAGCCAGTTATCTACTTCTTGATTTAATCTGTTGTTATCGCTCGGAGGGCTGAACATTTGCAGCGAAAGATTGACTATCGATTACCATGATTTCAAGCTACCACGATTACCATGGTTACCATGGAAATCATAATTACCACAATTACCATGGTTGCCATGGTAATCATAATTCCACGATTACAATGGCTTCCATGGTAACCATAATTACCGCAATTACCATGGTTTCCATGGTAATCATAATTACCATGATTACCATGGCTTCTGTAGTAATCATAATTACCACAATAACCATTATTGCCATGGTAATCATAATTCCACGATTGCCATGGAAACCATGGTAATCATAATTCCACGATTACAATGGCTTCCATGGTAATCATAATTACCACAATTCCCATGGTTGCCATGGTAATCATAATTCCACGATTACAATGGCTTCCATGGTAATCATAATTCCACGATTACAATGGCTTCCATGGTAATCATAATTACCATGGTTACCATGGTAATCATAATTCCACGATTACAATGGCTTCCATCGTAATTATAATTACCACAATAACCATTATTGCCATGGTAATCATAATTCCATTTTACCATTCAAACCTAGATAACCGTATTCGCCGATCGAATTAACCCTCCGTTCAGCCATAGTACCTAGTTCCCTCTATCTGGTAATCTGTCCTACGACTTCGTGCCGCCCCGGCTGACCGAGTGGGCGTCAACAAGACTTCAGTCCGGGAAAGTGGCGAAGACAAGAAGCTATAACAGTGACAGTCTTCGGCTACAACTGAAGACAACATCGGGAAAAAGGACTCCCGACCCTCGGCCACGAGGACGGATTTCGTGACTGCGTTGGAGTTAAAAGTGCATCTTGTGCATCTCCAGTTGCTGTGCACACGTGGATCTCCGACTGATAGTATTGTCTGGGAAGCCACCCGTTGTCCCCAGGAAGCAAACCCATGGGGACCATTGTCTTTGATTTACACCAAAACGATCGCTTATCTCCGACTCGGTGAGGTCCCACCTGGACCCGAGAAAAGACACGGGATTGGGCCCTTGGCTGTTTATTACGAACCGACTGAATTTATACGGGGGATTTTAGACTTTTTTAATACTTACTACCTATTTTCAAATTTGGGGTTTCTGCGAAAAATGTGGAAACTGCCGCTATTTTTGATTGACAAACTCGGAACGGCGAAAAATTAGGTTCATTCCCAGAAAAAAAACGTTATTGTCCCCAGGATAACTAGCCAAAATGAGCATAGGCATAATTCTATATCAAAAAGAGCCAGGACTGTCCCACGGCGTCTGATAAACAGCCAATAGGTCAATAGGTTAATCGATTGTTATTTTTGTAGAGTGCAAGAGATAGACAGCTGGTTTTCAACCACCTACGACCTGGTATCATGTTTGAACTTGCTCGACCGCTGCGAACGACCGAAGACTCTCTTGGGCCAAATCAGAGCCGCCATGAAGCCGGATAGCATCGCTCTGGTCGCCATAGTACTTCCCTTCAAGCCGTACGTTGAAGCAGGTAAAGTACCTATGCTAACAGCAAAAACAAAGCTTTCAAGTGTAAATATGATCATCGGAGAACTGAAGATCGAGTCAAATTACCGGAATTACCCGTAACGTAGTAGAAAAAATGAAGCGAAATTCAATAAAAAATAGAAGAAAAGAGAGCGACCCAATCACAAATTCAATTACGGGAAATTCCGTTTCCAGGTAAACCCGATCACCAGCCGGTCGAGGAATTGCAAATAAGCGGTAACACTTTCGAGGAGCAAGTCCAAAGTGTCATCGATTCCGTCCTATTGCCGTCGGGCTTCGTCGTCAAAAGTTGGACCCGTCTTCCGTATTTGTGCCAAGGAGATCTCAACCAGGCGTATTATTGGTTGCACGATGCAGTATTCACCTTATCGTTGCCCTCCGACCAATGAATTCCAAAATATGTGAAATCGTCATATCAAATTTTCAATGTTTGCATCGGTTGTTTAATAAATGTTTTACACAATGCGTTATTACAATCTGCCCCAACAAGTGATGGTTTGTCGAGCTAGCTCTAGAGTTATGATGGGTGACCTCTGTCCATGTGGTAACGGCAGAGGCACGAAACCGATGCGCATATGGCTGCAACCCAAGGAACCGGTCCAAATTCCGGATGAACGGTATGGGGAAAGCTCCAGTATCCTGGTTCCACCACAACTCAGGTGAAAATGATTATTTCAAAATCAGATCTATCCCCACCGCAATTTGTGGCCGAACCTCCTGGTTCCCCATTGCCACCCCTATCCAGTAGTTCCATCCAACTGCCACCCGGGTTCCTTTTCTGCCATTAAAAACCACCACCCGTACTTCTGTCAGCCTGTAGATAACTGCCCCCGTGGCAAGTGATTTCCGTTTCAATCCAACTGCCACCCGGAGGCTTAGTTTGTTTACTTCACCCCTACCTTAAGTATTGTACGTTCAAAAATCGAAGATTGGCTATTTTGTTCATTCCAGTAGCTTGGCGTATACCGTTTTTGGCGGGTTTTAAAATTTTCATAGTGCTTTTTTTACATTTTTTATCCTTACAGCCCTCAAAGAAGTCAAAATTCAATCAATTCGTTCCAAAACTTACCGTACCATATGGAAGTAATGTGTGTTATCTACGAAACGCTGTTCGTGTGCCGAGATAACATGCAAGAGGAGTAACAACAGTTGTTGTGGTTGGGGCGATGGTTCGTTTATGTAAAATCTAATGCTCTCCACGGCCATCGCTTTCGAGGGGCACAACACGACGGACAGAACAACAAACTTCGATTAGATAAGATATGATAACAGTCCAATGTCCATCCATTCGTGGTACGTCGCTTCGCTTACCTAGTTTTCCATCTTTATTTTAGTTAATTTATTGCTTCTCAATATCTCACTGATAAAAACTTGATCGAGTATTCGTGTTTCCCGTGTTTTTCTCGGAAGGTGCAATCGTTCGGCGTCAAGTGGCGCGTTAATGCAAAACTCGTTCCAAAAACTGTCAACTCCATCACGTCTAATCGTCCGAATGGGAAAATGATGTCTAGCCGATTAGAATGCCCAATTATTAGTTAACGATAGCGTTTTTCAAAAGTGAGCGTCCTAGTTCGAAGTTGTCACAGACGGAGTCAAAATCGCCTTTTTTTACAAGATTTCCGCTCGTCGCGAGAAGAAAGCCGCCCTCGAGTCGACGGGCGGTGAAGAGGATGCTGTTCAGGTGAGTAACAATCTTTCGTTATTATATTATATTACGTTAATATTATTAAAATATATACTCACTTAATAATGGTGTATTATTGAATTATTTTAATAAAAAAATAAAACGTATAATAGCAGATTTTTTGTTTATTTCTTTTGCAACTACCGTCCGTATACGGTTCACCAGTGTTGCCAAGTTGGGGGTTTCATCCCCTAATTTTGGTTGTTTTTTTTACGCTAGAGTGGGATTTAGGGTTCATTAATATTATTAAAATATAATATATTTTAATAATATTAATTAGTATATTAGTGTATTAGTATATGATACTTACTTAATAATGGTTTATTATTGAATTATTTTAATTAAATAATAAAACGAATTAAATAATAATATACTGTTATATAGTAGGTATAATATTATTATAAAATTAATTTAATTAAATTAAAATAATTTTAATAATATTTTTAATTATTAAAAATCTTATCTTTGAGTTTATTTCTTTTGCAACTACCATCCGTATACGGATCCTGTATACACCTGTATACATACAGTTCACCAGTGTTGCCAAGTTGGGGGTTTCATCCTCTAATTTTGGTTGTTTTTTTACGCTAGAGTGGGATTTAGGGTGAAAGGTGTCGATTCATACCTACACTGTTATTTTACCCAGCGCTTTCGCCAAATCGGCCTCTTAAGAAACCCCGGGTCTTCATTCTCAACAATTTGAGATAATGCCGATATTCCTGGGAGATAACGCTCCCACTGTTTTTCCTCCCAAAATCACCTCAATGGGACCCCTGAAGAGGCCGATTTCGTCGAAAGCGCCTGTGATACCGACAGGAATAAGGTGACGTCCATCATTTTTTACCTATCGCCGAAGTCCTCAACCTCGAACTAAAAGCAAAAAGTATTGACCTCATGGTTCGCCGTTAATCGCAAATCGACCGCTACAAAACTCAATGATCGTATTGACATTGGTACAAAAAAGTGTTTGCATTTCATCGGATAAGACAATAGTGTTGGACAAAACTCTCTATTTACACTCTAGAGAACCCTTATGTCGGCTGTGCTGAATGCCGACTTATTTCACAAGATTGGAGCTGTTAACCATTTCGAATTTTCGGTAAATCGTAATCCATCGGTCTTACCATTCAGGTTTTGGGCATATCATTTAGAAATAATGTACCTTTTAATCGGTCGGTAAAATTTTTTTACAACACCCCCTCGAACTTTTACCCTTCTACGTTTCAGGAGGTCTAGAACACAAATCTACAATAACATTTTTTTCTGATAGATCAAGTGGTCCAACAAAAAAAAAAAAAAAATCGCGCTATATAATATAATATATTATATAGGTAGTTAGCTATATTATAGTTAGCTATATTATATAGCTAAGGATATTATCATTGGACAATAGAGCCCACTAAATTCACTTTAAAATACTCAAAAAATTCAAATGTCAACTCAAATAACCTCTCCTTTTTTTGAAGTCAGTTAAAAATCGCAAAACTGTCACCTACTGCTTTCGAAGGTGCGCTACAATAATTATAAATAAATAAAATTAGTCATAATTTTTGTTCAAAACATGGTCGTTTTTTCGAAGGCCAATACATCTGAAGTACTGTGAGTTCGAGAAATTTGAAAAAAAATCCGATCAGCCATTCTGAGGTTAATTGACGATTTTCCAGCTAAAACCGAGCGGGCCGCTCCCGCCGACGTTGTGGCCGTCGTCTGACGATCCGTCGTCGCGGATGGCGCCTTCCCTCGTCGGAGCGGGGCCGGCGCCGGTCGTCGGGGCGGGCGACGTTCCGGCGGCTGCTGCCCCCAACGGCGGCAACAAAACGCCGCCCGACCTCCAGCAGATTTACAAGGATGAAGTCGACCGGCTTCCGAATCGGTAATGTCACGGATAACAAACTCGGAATTCGGCTGAGAAAATTTTCATTTTTGATTTTTTGAGGCGTAGTTTGACAATTTAATGGATATTTTGACGAAAAAATTGATGATAATTATCAGTTATTATTTATTATCAATAAATTGTAAATTTATGTTTTTACTCCTTCAGATGCCACGTTACCAACTGGGATTTGTTCGTTTTGTTCATGTCGATCATCAGTCACGTCATCGATGTGGCTCTCGATCTAAATCTCGCCTACAGGTGAGGCGCCTTAAGATTTTTTAATCCCCATTTTTTAGCCCGCTTTATTGTACTAACGCGCATTTATTGTCGGCAGATATTACAAAAACGCGATCTACAACTACTTCATTTTGACGATACTCTTCATCTACTTCCCCGCTTTCGTCAATACGTTCATTAGCTTAAGAATGTGAGTCGACATGTAAATTTTGTAATAATATTAGTTATAAAATTTGAAAAAATATATAAAATTACTCCAACGAGGGACATAAAATTAATTTTTATTCCCGTTTCATTGAGAATAAATCTTGTGCGCCAGGTATATACTCAGCGACGAATCGGCTTCTTCGACGCACATGGTAGTGAAAAAATGGACGATTCGAATCTTCATTTTGATCTTCCAGCTTGCACCAGTGATGAGGTATGATATTTTATTAATTTTTCAGGGCTCTAATACGCCAGTGAACCTCGAATTTTCGAAAAATTCCGACCCAAAAATTACGAATTTCTGTCCAGGTACTGTGACTCGTTGGATTACGCTTTGAAATCGCGAAGAGCTGAACAGCGGAGGGACCGGATCGAACAGGTGATATGATGGCGATAAATTATTGATGAAAATTACAAATCAGTGCAAAATTACGAATAAATTAGGAGCGATAAATTATTGATGATTTCAACAATTCAGTGCATAATTTACTAAAAATGAAATTCACTTTTACGGACAACCCTGCTCCGAAAAGTCCTCTATCTCTTACCCTTATGAAGTTCCGACCCTCTCGAGGGCGGCAGGGCACGCCTGGGGCAACCTCGGCTATCGGGTGTTGAGCAATCGGCAAAATCACTCAGTCTCTCATGTTTTTGGATGGCTCTTGCAAACTTCAAGGGATTTTTATAAATATTTACGATTATTTTTTCTTATCGCCCCTTTACAGATTCGATATTACGAGCTGATGCTGAAGGAGGACTCGGACGTTGCCTTATTGCGAGTATTCGAATGTTTCCTGGAAGCGGCTCCGCAGCAAATTCTGCAAATTTCAATCGTCCTTATCAACGAGGGGCCTCTCTTCGGCAAAACTGGCGGCACGACGTTCACCTGTGTGTAATTCAGGCTATTTTCTTCGATGAATTTGTCCCACGATTTCATCTGCGTTGGATTTTCTCTAAATTGCCATTAATTTATTTTTTCGCTCCAGGGCTGCACCAGGGCGGTTCGATAGCTTCGTCGCTCCTATCGATGGCCTGGTCCATGGCCTCCTACCATAGGAGCCTGAGGTTTTGCCAGAGGAACAAAGCGAACCTTTCTCTTATGGGTAACCTACTTGATAAAACAACCTTACTCGATAAAGTGACCTTCCTTGATAAAGTAACCTCAATCGCTAAAATAACCTCATTTAAGTACCTAACCTAGTGGAGTTACCTGACTCAATCAAGTAACCTAATTCGATTAGGTTAATTTTTCATTTCTGCCTCGCAGGTACGGCCGTGCAATTCCTGTGGCACTTCAACGTGACTATGTCGCGGATTTTGTCGATCAGCGCGATCGCTTCGCTTTTCTCGTACGCGTCCGTCGGTTGCATTGGCGCGCATTGGGTCGCCATGACAGTTTGGCTTGCCCTCTTCGAAGAGACGCAGTTCATCGTGGCGGATTCCTCCTGGAGAGCCAAAGTGTCCGAAATCATGTTTTGCGGTATGTGCATTGTAACGTGGCGGAACCAAAAATTTTTATGTTTTTAAGCCGAGAAAATTAAAAGATGCCTAAATTAGTACCTGTTTTTAATTTTTGTTAATTTTTTGGGTTTTGATATATTTTTCAAAATGTTTTTTTGTTTTAGCTTCCTTAATTTAGGTTTTTTTTCAATTCTACTTTGAAATTTATTTTATTTTCATTATTTTTTTTATGTATATATTTAGGTAAATTTTCATTTAGTTTTTTATACCCATGTAAAATATAATTAAATTAAAATATTAAAAAATATGAAATATAATTAAATTAAAATATTAAAAAATATAAAATACATATTTATAAAAATATAAAAAATATGTAAATTGAAAATATAATTTAATACTTTTAATTTTTTTAGGTATTAATTTTGGTTTTTCTTTATTTTTCTAAACTTCTGTACTCAGGTATACTCGGGATGGTGTACATTTTCACGTACCTTACGCCGAGCGAAGGAGCGACGCGCCATCGTTACCTGGTCTACTATCCGATTTGTTTTTTCGAAAATGTGGCCGCCATAATAATCTGGTCCGTCTACTCGTCGGATTTGGTGAAGAACCGCTGGTATTTCTACCCGATGATCGTCTCCGGAATTATTCCCTTCGTCATTGGTGAGTGATTTGGGTGGAGGAATCGTTATCGTGGTATCTGTTGATAGGATTTATGTGCAATAAAAATCCCAAGTGCAATGTGTACTTATTTTTTCAAAATATTGTTCTTTTCTCAAAAGATTCGGTTTTTTTGTCGGATTTTTTCAAATATCAAAAAAAAATCACTATGCAAATTTTTAAATCTGTAAAAATATGTAATTTTCCAGGTATCGGATTCATGACATGCTATTACACGATGCTCCATCCTCAAACGTCCAATCATCGGATTCACAGCGCCGAGCGCGAACGCTCCGATGTCATGACTAGCACGGTTTCTATTAATATTTAAAAAATTCATTATCTCGGCTCGGATTTATTTCTAATTTTAATCACCGTTAGTGATTTTCGAAAATTTCCTATCCTCTGGTGAATTTTGTCCTTTATGCTTAGGACGGGCTCGTCAATTTCAGTTTATTCGTCGAATATCCATTATTCTCCGAATAAGAAGTTCCTAGAAAATGTCGACCGTGGAAAATTTTATTCGGAGAATAGCGGATATTCGGTGAATAAACTGAATCGACAAACCCACCCTTGAATTAGTTCACAGTTTTCACCTCAAGTCGCCCTCGAATGTCCGCACGCTCTGTGCACGGCGCTTGCCATTAAAAATTGTTATCGGTTATCACTGCAAAGATAACAGCATAACTGAAATCTCTCGCTGTAATCAGAATGCCTTACGACTTTCCTTACGCAGTACGAAATACTCCCACGTCTCTCTAATGCTTGCAATTAATCGATGAAAGACACAATGTGATTTGGCCTTGTATCCATGACAACTTCTTGAGGATTCGGTCTCGAACCTTAGACATAACCTTTTCAGATTCGTCGTTCCATTGCTGTTATTCGCCATCGCCCAATAAATAACTAAAAATAGTAGGTAGAATCGAGCGAAAAAATGATGAAAATAATGAGAAGGGAGTCAACGAAAACATAACCTGATAAAGTATGTTTGCCAAAAGCAGCTTCACTCATGAAAATTATTTTACTTTGCCGAGCAACCTTACTTGATGAAATATCCTCACTTGAAAAAGTAACATTCCTTGAGAAAGTGGCCTTACTTAATAAAGTGGTCTTACCTGATAAAGTGACCTTACTTAAGAAAGTAACCTCACTTAGTAAAGTAACCTTACTTGATTAAGTAACCTTCCATGATCCGTGAAGTGACCTTCCTTGATAAAGTGACCATACTTAGTTAAGTAACCTTGTTTGATGAACTAACCTTATGTGATAAAATAACCTTCCTTCACATATCAATTAAGTAAGGTTACTTTATCAGGGAAGGTTACTTTATCAAGTAAGGTCACTTTATCAAGGCACTTTATTTATAAGTGACCTTACTTCATAAAGTAACCTTCCTTGATATAGTGACCATACCTTACTCTATAAAATAACCTTCCTTCACATATCAATTAAGTAAAGTTACTTTATCAAGTAAGGTCACTTTATCAAGGCACTTATACTTAGGCACCTTACTTGATAAAGTAACCTTCCTTGATAAAATGACCTTACTTAATTAGGTAACCTCACTTAGTTAAGTAACCTTACTTGATGAAGTAACCTATACCATCCTCTGCTGCTCTCAGATTATGTTTACGTTTGCTCCCGTAACCGTTTCTAGAATGTTAACCGTTCCCTGGAAGACTGTGACGTCACCGAATCGCCTGTTCACGTGCCTTGTAAAATGCTGACTAGACGGACCAAAGAATTTTCTCTTAGCGATTTTGAAAATTATTTTGGACTTCCAAAAAAATTAGTCATTTTTCGACGGAAATTTTCCTACACGAAATTGCTGTAATTCTTGCACAATTTAGGGGTACCTGATCGTCTCAAATTTTCATAAATTTTTTTTTGCAAAAAATGTAGGTACTACTATGTAAGTTTTACTAATCCGCCTGTCAAATTTAAATAATATAAATTTTTTTCGTGACTAAGCATTATGAAAGTTTGTCGCATTAGTTACTGAGTATTAAGTATTTCTTCGAATTTTGACATTTTTCTCGCTTTTTGCGTTATTCATCAAATGTAACATTTCGTTAACGGTTTCGTGTGATTTGCGCTATTATTCGTCTTTCCCGTTTGCGTAAACGTTTCGTGTAAATAATTTATTTAGTGTAAATATATTGAAATTCAAATGTCCGCTTACTTTTTACCAGCAATCCTAACTCGGGGTGTGTCGATGAGATGAATTTTATTGGCACTTATTGGTAATTTTATTTAACAGTAAATAAGTAGGTCAAATTAGCACGATATCAAAATGTATCGATTTTTTTGCT
Organism: Nesidiocoris tenuis; assembly: GCA_036186465.1. Classification (NCBI taxonomy): domain Eukaryota; kingdom Metazoa; phylum Arthropoda; class Insecta; order Hemiptera; family Miridae; genus Nesidiocoris; species Nesidiocoris tenuis. The sequence continues at coordinate 5,529,115 of AP028923.1, forward strand.
TTTTTTGTTGAGTATATATAGGCACATTACAAAATTTCTCAAGTAAAGTATTTGACTACGATTTACGATTATAGGGAAAATCAAAGACGAATATTTGGGGTAGGTAACGACTTTTATTACGCCATCAAACAATAATTATCGGCCTAAATTTCAAGGCTAAAATACCAATATAGATGAGAGTTTTGAAAAGTATTAATACGACATTATATTATTTGTACAAACACTAACGACAAACATTGTTTTCCAATTTCGGTTAAAAATATTCCAGATCTAGTTACACCTCATTTACCGATAGTTATCGAAAGAATATCGAAGGAAACTAAAGTACGAGATTTCGAAGGATTCCTCAAATAATTCCAACGTGCACTAATAATAAATGTACAACAGTTTAAAATCCGAAAATCGTCGAAATAAACCACAAGTTAACTCAGTCCACAGATCACAAGGCTTATCATCTATAGGATTTTGCTAGACGGTGTAAAAATACCACGCATGGAAACGGGGTCACGAAAACTAGGCTAATATTCACGTTCAAGCATGATTACGTACAAATACAGCGATATAATACAGTAATAGAGTGAAGGTGGGGGAGGGAACGTGAAGGAGAAGGAGAAATCGAATTATTTCCAGGGGTGAAATGATAAATTGTAGATTTTACCGATCGCGTAGCTTCTCCCCCAAGAACTCCAGTATTTTATTTATTCGTGTATTTTTTTTTTTTTTTTTTTTTTGTTTAACGCGTAAAAGCAGACGCGAAAAGCGATCACCTGGGGAAAATCTGCATGCTGACCCTTTGGCTGTTTTATCACTGCGGTGGGTCCGTGCGGATTTCGCCGTAATTATATTTTTAATTGAAAATCTTACGATAGGTACTAGTTTTGCAAAAATCTAAACGTGAAAATACAGCGACGATTGGCAAGACGGTGGAAAAGAACAAAATCCGGAACATTCGTAGGTTGAATTGAGTTTTGCGAATTTTCAAGGCTGAAAAAATGAAAATTTTCCAAATTAATATCCAATTTTTGAAATCCGTCTTGCCAATCGGTTTGTTAAACAATAAATTTCCCTGAAGGCTCCAACGATTCCCGAACAAACCATTGAAAACTTAAATAATCGTTACAAATTCCAAAATTTTCATTTTTCCAAATTTTTTCACAATTCGTTCGGGAATTTTTGAACTTCACTACTTATATCGACAAAATCTACAGGAAAATTACTGCATTCGCCTAGTAAACGATGTTATTACTAGGAAATTAGCCTCATTCCACGGCCGCCAACCTTTCGACTGCAAAGCGACTAATGGCACCAACTGACGTAAAACCACTCGTAGCCCTCAATTTGGAATGTTTCCGCCAAAATCGCGATATTTTATTCGCAGTTACCGCAGTTGGAATTACAGCTTCTTTAATGCTGAATGCAAGAAGAAAAAATACCAGAAACCACCCGGATCGAAATGAAGAAAGGCGAAATAATGACAGGATAATAGGACAGTATAGAGAAGGGGACATATCATGCAAAATGAAATAATTACCGTCGAAATAAAATACTAATAACAACGTCGAAACATGGCTCACACAGAATGTTAAGCGAGTCGAAACGTTCACGCAAAAATGTACCACGATAATAATGGCGATTCTTTGTTTCAAAAATTCGAAATGTACCGATGTTAGAAGTGAGAAAATTACATTTTTTTGCACGAAAAATTCTACGCTCGTTTTTTCAAAATTGAAAATATTTGATGCAGTTTTAAGAATCCGGACAAATTTGTATAGGTAGCATAATTGTAGAAGAGAACGAAATTTTTCACTCATGAAATTATGCGCGAACATTTTGCCAAAATTGAATACGACTGATGAGGCTCGTCCCAGAGCTGGAGCGTTTGTCCTTGCTCGGAACTCGTCAAGGAGCGTTTCTAGGTTGCGAGACGTCTCAAGCCAGGAGCGTTTCATCTCATATCAAGAACGGACGAGTCGTTCAGCACAACTCGTCCCAGAACAGGAGCGTTTTAGTGCAAGTACGCAACTCGTCCCCGATCAGGAGCGTCCTAGTCCTAGAGCACAACTCGTCCCAGAACAGGAGCGTTTTAGTGCAAGTACGCAACTTGTCCCCGATCAGGAGCGTCCTAGTCCTAGAGCACAACTCGTCCCAGAGCAGGAGCGATTTAGCCTAGAACAAAGCCCGTCCCAGAATAGGAGCGTTTTGGCCTAGAGCACAACTCGTCCCAGGTTAGGAGCGTTTTAGTCCCAGAACAAAACTCGTCCCAGGTTAGGAGCGTGTCAGTCCCACAACAGGAGCGTTTCTAGCGCACAGCTCGTCGCAGACCAGGAGCGTCTTTTATACGCAAGGGTCACTTGAGGAGTTGTGCTGATGGTGGAAAAATTCCGGATGCGACAGAGCTCTTATCGATTATACAAAAAACATCGGAAAAAGATTGATGATAACTGTTAACATTTAAAATATCTCGAAATCAATTATGCCTGCGTATTTGGACATATCTTGACCATCTAAGCGTAAAATTCAAAAAGACGCTTCTCGTACAATTTTATTTTCGACTCGAAGGGTTCGCTTCGATTTTCAACAGAGATTCGCGATTTTCTCGTGGCGCTGATTCAAAAAGTGCATCGAGGGAGGAAACAATTTGGAAAAAAGTTGCCTGGAGCATTGAAGAAGCTATTTATATGGGAGTAATTCCAACGCGGAATTACTCCTAATCTCTCGTCGCTCCGAGAATCGTCAAAATGTACAGGAACAAGTTGACAATGTCCAAGTACAAGTTGAGGGCAGCGAATATGTACTCTTCGGGCGAAATTGAGAACTTGTGAGAGCCGCCGATCATGATCTGAGTATCGTAGATTATGTAGATCGAAAAGAGTAGGGCTCCGAACGAGGCGTAGATCAAAGTGGCCACTTTACCTGTGGAAAATTGGGTGTGAGGTTAATTTATGCAATGCCAAACAAGCATAACTAAGCCGAAAATTATGTTCGTCAGCCGAAAAATCGAAACTTTTTGAATTTTATTGCGGATTTCTCTCGAAATTCCGAATACACTCACCATTCCAGAACATGAGGACGATGCCGAAAATCATGAGGATTAATGTGGCGACGAAGAGGACGCCGCCCATCATCGTGAAGTCGATTTTGGTCTGGAAAGCGAATATGGTCAGGCCCAAAGTCACGATGGCGCAGATACCAACTGCGAGCAGAACCTAAAAATGAGAAAATTTCGTTTGATTACAAAAAAAAAATGGATATCAGATTTATTTTGGAAAAATACAAAAACACTTCGCGGCTTATTATTGCGGGGGGTGTATACGATCAGCAGCAATAGTTTTTCAAATACAAAATGTCAACTCACCTCGTTAGCCCTGAAGTTAATGGTGGCGCAGCCCAACAAGAAACTCTCGGCGACCGTGAAAAGACCCAAAAACACCATGTTCATGGGAGCCTTCCTCCTGACGTCTCCGCAGCACGACATAGTTATCAAGCAGACGAACATCACACCGAGCGAGACCCACCTGTTGGCAAAATGTTTGAAAACATGGATAAAAAAAGTGAAAAAGAGAGCTTGAAACAGTTTTTATTCATTTTAATTTATTGTATAAAGCAAAATACACACCATAAGAACGGATTCCTCGCCACGAACATTTTAGTACCGTCGTGGAACGTAAACATTGCTATAAATCCGAGGGTGACCGTCAATTGGACGAACAGGATACCGTAGACTTTCCTGGAATGTGGAAAAACGGTTGAAGATGTGCCACGCAGATGTAAATAAATTAGGCAATTTAAGACAAACAATTGCTACAAACCTTATGAAACCGAGACGGATGGATTTGTCGGAAAAGTCGAAATTCTGCATTCCGTTGCCATCTTCGCCGTAGCCGGTGGAATTGTAATTGCCACCTCCCATGTCGTATCCTGGGGGTTTCGGGACGTAGGGAGCCTGGAATCATGGGAAAGTGGTAGCGAAAAAATTTTCAGGGATTCAATTCGGCGATGGCGAACTTCGAGAAAATCGTCGAAACAATTTTTTTTCGATGCCCATCGCCCACAGATGACCAAATTTTGTTCATTACCAACTCGACTTACCGAACCGGGGAAAAATCCTCCGCCGCCCGCCTGTTGTGGGTAAGGGGCGGCACCTGGGAACCCTTGTTGAGGATATGGGCCTGCGCCTGGATAAGGAGGACCGCCGCCACCTGGATAAGGGGCACCGCCTGCTGGATAACCTCCACCTAGTGACGGATCCGGGTAAAAGCCGGGCGGTGGTGGCTGCCCTGGAGTGTAGATAATGTTGGTATTAAAATAGTTGAAAAATACGTCGAAGTGTTTTAAAATGAATTTAGAGAACGAAATAAGTAGGTACGTAATTTAGGATTTTAAAAAATAGCATGAAATTGGACTAAAATAAAATCGTTTTCAAGGCTCAAGCGCTAAAAACGTGTTCAGTAGCGTACAATCCCTCGTTTGTTAGCCGGACTTTAGCCACTCTACTCATTAAAACATAGCCCAACACTCAAAAAAGTCAGTACCCCGTCATAAGTTATTCTTGATCTAAAAATAAAACACCTTTCGAAGTGTAATTCAATAAATTAATTACCTAACTATTAAAACGTGTTTTTTCACTTAAAAAATAATTGTACCTATGTACTTAAAAGCAACATGCAAACAGTATTCGAAATAAAATGTTGCTATTTCTCAGCAAAGAATTTCACGCACCTGTAATCTGGAAGATTTTTATGACCTTGAACGCCCTATATTACGCCCATGAAACTTGTCGAAAACCCGTGAAAATCTTCCAAAATATCTGGGTTCAGTATACCTGAACTTATTGAGTATACCGACACCAAGAACTGACTAACCAACACCCCGATAAAAAAATGTTCTCGAACAACAGGTCTCAGCTATTACATAACGGCGGTCTCGATTCAGTTTTAAAATAAACTGGAACGTTAGCGAAGGACAGATGTAAAATTGCGTTAGAGAAGAAAAATAATAGATAAATGCGATATAGTTTTTAATTTTCAGAGAGCAAACGTTCCATATTTCCGAGAAAATCTACATTTCAAAATATAGGTTTCAAAAACTTGTTTTTTTTTTTTCAACAAAAAATATTAAAAACAAAAAATGTTTTTCTGAAAAATTCTAGTCGATTTTGGAATTTTATTTTTCGTAACTGCCGATTTTTTCCGCATTTAAAACGATTCGCTGTGTGATTTTATGGCCGGCAAACTCGGCAGAATTGAACGGAGGAAATTGCAAACAGCAACTCGAGATAATGAAGTAATGAATCATTGCAGTGGGACGCCCTCCAAACGCCCACGGGCGTTACGAAGGGAAAATGTCAACGGCGAAAGATGACAGACGATTTTTCCCACAACATTCATAGATAGGTACTAGCAACATTTAACAGCAACTTCACAACACGTATGATTTCAAGATCCACCCCAACAGGTTATGGGCCACAGACCGACAGGGAATCGAGTCTAATTTCATTAGCAGGCAACGTAGAAGAGGAAAAGATGAAATCGATAACGGGAAAATGATTACGAGTGAAAAGCCACCCAAATGTTCACAGGGTCTTCCCCAGTGCGATGAAAAAGGAACAAAAAATTCGTTTTCCCAGCAGAAAAATAAAAATCGAACTACCTTGTCCTGGATATCCACCTGGTCCTTGCCACGCCATCGATTAGTTTCTACGGAAGGAATGAAAAAAATCGTTTTTGTGATAAAACATAATCCAAAAGGAAGAGAATCAACGGAAATTGACATCATAAAAGCAGCAACGATCGATAGAAATTGAGTCGATTGTCAAAACAAGACACGTTCCGTGTCCTTGGGCTCGGCAGGCCGAGAATGTTAATTAACGCTACGAAAATTCGAATGTAAGTAAATTCGACGAAAATTTACAATGATTCATGAGGGTCTCAGGTGTACAAATTATCGTCCACCAGTTACTTAGCTAATGAATATCGACTGCAAGTCTCCGAGCGTTTGTCAAGTTGCGCAACATTGAACGATCGTAAACATGTGAATCATATTCAATGATTTCATTATTCAATAACTTGTTCAGCATGATTAAAGATTGTCGGAAATGGATCGAGTAGGATTTCAAGTATTCGGGTGGGAAATGTGGAAATAGAATGTCGGATAGAAAGTTCGGATAGCGCGTGTTGATCGGACAGAAAATATGTCAACTTACTGTTAGCTGTCAGCAAGGAGTATCGCTTTTGATGAGTTAATGTGAAAATATCGTTTAAAACGCGGCACTTGCTGAAAGGAACGAAAGAATTTTACAATTTATTACGCACGATTGCACTTCTGTTTGGGCGAACACTTTTCGTTTTCACTTGGATTTTGGTTTGATGATAAGTAGAAGGGGAACGGGGAGCATTCGAGACAGCCAGTGATGCATCGTAATTTTAAAGTTTCCCAACGACGATCAGATATCCCGGGAAAATTTCCCGTTCGTAGGTGACTCAAACTTATCCCATGATACACAAACTCAAACGAATACTCAAGCTGATGGGTACTAAAGCTGGAACTGACAAGTACACGAATTCGAACTTAAACTCAAACTGATACTCAAGCTGGATATGAAACTCGAACTGAAACTGAAAATAAAACTCAAACTTGAACCGAAACTAGAACTAAACTACTAGAACTAAACTCAAACTAATACTCAAGCTGTAAATTAAACTCAAACTGAAACTAAAACTTGAACTGATACTCGATCTGACACTCGAACTGAAACAAAAACTCAAACTTAGGTAGGTAAACTCAAACTTGAACTAAAACTGATAGGTACACGAACTCAAACTGACACTTAAACTCAAAGACAAACTGATACTCAAGCTGGCACTCGAACTGAAACTCAAACTGATGCTGAAATTTAGCTTGAGTTTGTGTTTCAGTTTGAGATTGAGTTGATACTCAAACTGATGTTTAAGTTTGAATGCCAGTTCGAGTTTCAGTATCAGTTTGAGTTTACTTCTCCTTTGAACTTTGAGTTTTAGTTTCAGGTTGAATTTGCATATAAATTTGGTTTTCAGTTTCATTTTGACTTCGAGTTTCAGTTCGAGTTTGAGTTTGACTATCAGTATTAGTTTGAGCATCAGTCTGAGTTTGAGTATCAGTTTGAGTTAGAGAATCAGTCTTTCCGTTTGCGTATTCAGTTTGAGTTTGTGTAATGTCACTATCAGCTTGAGTTTTACTCTCAGCTTAAATTTGGGTACCTACCTTTCCTTCGCCCTTTGAGTTTGAGCATCCGTATCAGTTCCGGTTTAAGTTCGAGCCTGAGAACCAGTTTGAGTTTTAGTTCACCGTTTTCTGACCTATGAGTTTCGAGTATCAGTTCGAATTCGAGTTTTGGTTTCGGTTAGATATTCATCATACATTATTTTCTACTACTGGTTCGCAACATTTTTTTCGCTTGGTATTACAATTTCGTATCTGTCTGTCCCCCCGGTTTTGAAGCCCAGAACCTCGAATTGTGCTGCGCCCCCGGGCAAACGCCCCAGCGCCCCCCGGTTGTGACGCCCCTCCGTTCCATGACTCACACGCCACATGGCAAGTGAAGTCTGAAAACGTCTAGAAGAGTCTGTATCAGATCAGGATGCACCGCGAACGAATTTTCCCTTTTTCGGGGACTTTGAAATTTCATAGAGAGCGCTAACTTGTGTCAAATTCAAAAACTGTATTTCAGTAGGCACTTACTTACCAAGCTACTAAATTATTATTTTTAATTCGGCGGAATTATTAAATTGTATTAACGGCTGGGGTTAGCTCGAAAAAATGTTTGTTTGAGCATGGACAAGCTGGGAAAATCGTCAATTTTCAAATTTCAAGGTTTTTTGAAATTTCGTTTTCAACGCCGGAAAAATTCTGGTTTCATGCTTTTCGATCTATCGCCAATCGGACGTTGCATCGACTCTCAGCATGACTAGTTCTGTTCTTTCCTGCACGAATCGTTCCCCTGCAAGAATTTGCGATTTGTACCCCGTTCTAGTCAAGTCTCGTTCTCCAAGCTGACGCATGCGTGGGGCGGATTCTATTTTGCGGCCAAGGACACACACTGCCTTGTTTAACGCTTCTTAAACGGTAGATTGACGCACAAAAAGCGGCAGAAAGTCTATTCTTTCGTTAATGGATCGGCTCTCGGGTCGGAGAAGAGTCTGGCAGGGAATTGCAGTCGTTGCCTGGCAACAGACGATCTTCGGAGTCGCGCTGCCGCATTGCACCCGCAGTCGTGGGATGCAGGTTCACGACTGCATAATCGTGCCTGATCAATTGCCGGACGAGGTGCCAAATTTTCGAAAATAGTGCCGATTTCGACTCTTTGTTGCTGGGCACATGCTTTTCTGGAGAAAATAAATTGTCCTGCCGAATTTTGAATATCTAGTTTGGACCGCAGTTGACCGGTATTGATTACGATGCGATTTTCAAATTCTCCAGCGCGCGAGTGCGGTTTTATTATAATAAATTGAGATTGTAAAAAAGTTGATAATTATTGTCAGCGTAATTTATGGCGCCTTTGGAGCAATTTGTGTCATGTAAACTCTAGCGCAATAATTGTTTAGCAATGTCAAAATTCGATCATGTGAACGTATGAATTTGCATTTTCTTAACCCTCCAACGCCTATAGTCCCCCTCAGGGGACACACATTAAAATAGTTATAACTATTCCATTAATTGACTTAACCTTATGTTTCTTGGTGTCCCTGGTTGTCTGCTATATGTACAACAAATAAAACCAGTGGTGCGTAGATAACACACAATACTTCCATATTTTGAAACGTAAAATTGAGACACAATTTGATCATATTTTGACTGCTTTTGAGGGTGTTTAGGTCAAAAATACCGAAAAATTCACTATTAAAATTTTAAAATTCGCCCAAAATGAAAAAACGCTACATTTTCGGTACATAAAAAATATCCACATATTCTGCAAGGTAAAACAAAGATTTTAAGACCAAGAACGCTCAAATCGGTCCATTTTTGTGGCCGGAAAAAAATAAAATAGAAAACACTAAAAATGCAAATATTTCGGAAGTACTGTGCGTTATCCAAATTCCGATTAAACAGGGTGTTAGGTCTTGCCGAGACAAACATTTCAGTTCAAGAAATTTGAAAAAAGGTTGAGAATTGAGGGAGTTATGGTCATTTTTGTAAATGACCACAGACGGACTAACGGACTAACGGACTAACGGACTAACGGACACACGGACACACGGACACACGGACTAACGGACACACGGACACACAGACACTTGTTCAGGAAGTGATTCTGAGTAAATGTGTATAAGAAAAAGTTTTTTCTGAAGCTCCGTTCCGATTCTCGATTTTAGGACGATCACAATACTTCCATTTACTCTGTAAATATGGAAGTAAAAAAGGTAGTGAAGGTAGTGAAGTCGTTCGAGTCAAAATGTAAGAACCTGGGTCATGAATTCCATGGTCTTCCATTAGTTGAATATTGTCTATCGATTATTGGCGCACACCTAATTGGATTAGAGCGTTCTTTGTCATCCACTTTTCCCAATACACTCAAGATAAGATTGGGCAGCACTTCGATTTTGTAATCGTCGAATTAATTTTCATATTCCACCTATCGTCAACGCAAACAGTTCAATTTCTGCAGTTGAATTTTTTTCTATAGCCTTTCACTGAGATCTGAGTAGAAAGTGATAACCGATTTCCAATTTCGGCGCGATGCGAATTTTTTGTAAAAATTAATCGTCGTGCTCGTTAAAAAACTATTTTTCTGTTAAGTAAACAATTTCCCGAAACTAGGACGATCATAGATTTCATCAGATTTGTGAATATTCATATTTTTCGACATTCCGCAAACTAGCATTGCTTTTCGCGCTAGTTTGCTCAGCTGAGCATACGAAATTAACCGAGGCTCGAATCGCTCAATGCGAAACGACAATTGACCAGTCAATGCCAGACAGTAAACGATGTCTCGTCGACTGATCAAATATAAGTGATTTTTGTTCGTCAGTGCTATATTGAAATATTGTAAGTGCTGTTTGCTGCGGATTTTAAAAAATAATCTAAAAATTTTTAAGAACTTTTTAAAAATACAATTTGAGACCGTTCATACCCGCTAAATCAAATTCAGCGACTATGCCGTGCTACGTATTTTTCCTGGCGACGTTTTCAGCGATTTTCGTCGCGGTGATCGAATCTCAAAAATTGCCGCCGGCCATACTCATCCCGGGCGTCGGCGGGAGCCGCTTCCAAGCCAAGCTCGACAGAAATTCGTCGGCGCATTTCTTCTGCCACAAGAAAGCCGAAATTTACACGTTGTGGTTCAACGTGGAATTTCTGGTGCCCGTTTTGAACCTTTGCTGGTTGGACAATATCAAATTGGAGTACGACGTTCTGACGAGAAAGACCTCGAGTCGACCCGGAGTCGAGATTATCGTGCCGGGATTCGGCGACCCGCAGTTCGTCGAATGGCTGGACGAAGGGAATCGCCTGGTCGGCTATTTCAAGGACCTGGGCAACGCTTTGGTGGACATGGGATACGTGCGAAACGTGAGCCTCCGCGGGGCACCGTACGATTTTCGAAAAGGTCCCACTGAGAGCGGAGGATTTTTCGAAAACCTGCAAAAACTCGTCGAAGACACGTACAAACTCAATTCGGGGTCGAAGGTGGCGCTGATTTCGCACAGCATGGGCTCGCAGATGGCGGCCATATTCCTGAGGAAGCAGCCGCAGGCTTGGAAAGACAAATACGTGGAATGCTGGATATCGCTCAACGGAGTCCTCGCCGGGTCCGTCAAAGGTTTGAAGACCTACGTCGTCGGCGACAACCTGAACGAATTCTTCACCCCGACGTCCGTCCTCAAGGAGCTCCAGACGTCTTCGCCAAGCCTGGCCCTGCTGGTGCCCTACAGGCAAGTCTGGGGCGACAAGGTCCTCGTAGAGACGCCATTTCTCAACTACTCGCTGGCCAATATCGAACAGTTTTTCATCGATAGCGGCAACAGGGCAGGCTGGGAAATGCGCCAAGACCAGCTGCCATATCTGACACTTGAACCGCCCAACGTCGAAGTCCACTGCTTGTACGGCACCGAAATCCCGACGATCGACGGCGTCAAGTACAAAAAGCAAGACGATTTCCCCGGCTATCCGACTTATACGTATGGCACTGGCGACGGGACCGTCAATCTGGAAAGTTTGAGCTACTGCAGGCGATGGAAACGAGAACAGACGCAGCCCGTGCACGTGAGGGAGTATCCGAAAGTCGACCATTCCCAAATAATCAAGGACCGATCCGTACACGACTACATCGCTGACATTTTGTGGCACAAGTCGACCGACGGTGAAATTAACAGTAACGCTATTCCTGTCTAGCGCCTGAGATCCGGGTCGGAATTTCGATTTTGTGGCTCGTAGACGATTTCCGACACCTCCCCCACCCCGACATATCAGCTGTAAAACCTGATCTGTAAAAACTGTCGCATTGCTATGGCATTGCTGTAGTATCGCTACAGTGTCGAGGCGAGACCGCTATTATTGATAAATCGGTGATCAATTTTGTGCAATATCATTGGAAAACACTTGAGATGGCAGCGCAAAAATGAGGCTCAAAATATCGAGCGATGCTGGTGATAAAATTCGACACCATTTTGGGTAACTATCCGAGTCGAGTCGACTCTCGCTGGTTTTTGCTTTTGACACTACGACGAAACTACAGCAAAGACTGCGGCAACACTGTTTGACTCTTATTTTCCGCAGAAGAGTTGCTATGCCAACAGTTATCAGGAAAACCTTGATAGCAGTTGCCATAGAGACTGTCGTCTTGACTGTTGCCGCGGCTAATGCCAGTGTTGCCAAGTTGGGGGTTTTTTAATGCCAGAGGGGGACATTTGGGTGTACCTGCATCGAGTATTGGATAGTTTATAATTTTAGGCACTAATCAAAATTTCAGATAGAAAATTGTTGACACGGAGTTAGGTTATGTCTTATGTGAAATAGTTTATGTTTGATTCGTCTTCAACTTTTGGGGGTTTTTCCGGGGATTTTTTCCTCTCATTTGGGGGAGATTTAGGGTTTTTTTGACATTGTCTCAGGGGTTTTCGACGTCTTGGCAACACTGGCTAATGCTGCGCGACAAGGCAACAAATATTGCCATGGTAGCAATTCAGGCAGACGGCTCAACTCGCAACCGCCCGACGGCCAGTCGGAAAGATTCGATCATTGAATCTTTTCGACTGGTGGTTTGAGCAGTTGGTAAGCGTGTTCAACCGTACCTATCCTCCCCGAATGGCATCTTTTTATGGAAATAATGCACCGATTATGATATTTTAGGCCTCGTTATATCAATACTAATCGATAAACTATAACCAATAGATAAAAAAAAATTGAAATAATTTTTATTGAATATTCCGAAGCAACAGGTTTTTGAGCTTATGTTGTTGCTTATAATTGTTCACTGTTGGGCCTTCCAGATGTGATATGGATTTTCGTATTAAAATTGCACCGGAAATTTGAAGTCTGATATTGACGGGTTTGTTCGAGCAACAGTGTGCCAATATATCAAGTTTGTAATGAGCAATATCACGCGTGCCATATCACGGAGAATATTACAATTTATAAATATGTAGATTTTTGGGAATTATATTGACATTATTGAGCGTTTTATTTCTCGAAAGGTGAATTCCTTTCTTCTTTGAAAGCGATTTCATTCATTGAGTCACATGAAGTAGGTATCCAATCAATTTAATGATGGAGACTTGCTGAAAAATTAATGTTCCAATAAATCGTCACCGACTGGAATCGATTGAAACATCGATTATAGGCCAAACTAATCGGATACTTCGACTAACCATCCTGATTATCTGGGGAAGAAACAGTAATATCAAGTCTTTGAAACTAGAACGTCGAAATTGTCGAGAATATATTTCTACAAAAAGAATGAAATGAAAAATGTTCGTAAATAAATTTTCTTCGAATGAAAATAAATAACTTTGAATGCTGGCTGGAAAAATTGACTTTTCCAAAAGTTAAATACGACTGTCTCAAAGAATTATAATCGTTTTCAAAATCGCACAACTCGAAGCGAAGGGTAGTCTAGACGTAAATCAGCCAAATTTAGGAGAAAAAAAATGAATACAACGAATTCTCCGGCAGGAAACAGTAAAAAATCGCGTTATCGGCTCAAATCCCGACAATTAGGTTAGAATCCGCCTAATGTTGATTGGGAGTTCACTCAAATTGAGAAGTTCTCCAGCGCTCGACGAATAGACATCCTCGACGGACAAGCGGATCATTTTCGAAAGCGGTTCGTCGCAAGAGCCGTTGACAGTGTCGAGGGTGGCAGTCGACTTTGGCGCCGATTTTGGCGTCGATTTGACAGTCTTTTTCGCAGGTTCGGTCGTCGATTTTTGCGCTATTTCAATAATCGAATCGGAAGTCCATTGGGTCGGCTCGTTTGACGGCGAATCGGCCGTCGAAACGTTCGAAGCGCTTTTGGGCTTATTGGCCATGTTGGACACGTTTACGCCGGAACGCGACAGCTGCAAGACATGAAACATGAGAGAACATGGAACATGAAATTATACTATTCACAATGCCAACTTGACCCACGATTAACCATACACGGAGTCTAACTATAATCCAAGTGTCAACTTAACCCATCATTAACCATAATCCGAGTTTAAACTTGACCCAAATTTTACCATAGGTAATCCCAGTCAGAACGTGACCCATGATTAACCAAAGAACGAGTTTAACCTTGTACCAAGTTCGAAAGTAACCTACGATTAACCCTAATCCGAGATTAGTCATCGCCCATGTTTAACCATCTTAGTTAGATCTTGACCCAAGTTTAACCATAACTTTTTAAGTAAAAATTCGATCATAATATGATCGAATAATATGATCAAAATATTATTTTGACTGCTTTTGAGGGTGTTCAGGTCAAAAATATAAAAAACTGAATATGGCAATTTAAAAATTCGCCCAAAATTAAAAAATGCCATGGTATCGGAATATATCCACATATTATGCAAGGTAAAACAGATGATTTTAAGGGAACTCTCGAATTTTGTGGAAAGAATTTTGGGGCCGGAAAAAATACAATAGAAAACACTAAAAATGCAAATATGTTGGAAGTACTGTGAGTTATTTAGATTAAACAAGGTGTTAAGTCGTGCCAAGACAAACATTTCAGTTCAAGAAATTTGAAAAAATTTTGAGAATTGAGGGAGCTATGGCCATTTTCTTAATGACACAAAGACACTTGTTCAGGAAGTGATTTTTTGTGTGAATTTTTTACAGAAAATTCGGATACCAACCAGTTTTACGGATACCAAATTCGGATACGCACCTTTTTGGCGGCTTGCTCGTCTTCGGCGGCACCGTCTTTATCGTCCCGCTTCCGCCTCAATTCCGCCCTGAGCCGGAGGAATCGCGGATTCGTCGGATCGAGGCGGACCGCCGTCGTCAGGTCCGCCTCAGCCTGAGCCAGGTCGCCGCGCTTGACGTACGCCGAGGCCCGCAATCCGTACAGTCTCGCCGACTCGGGCGCCGCCATCATCGCCATCAGCAAATAGTCGATGGCGTCGCCGGCGTCGCCGCGGTTCAGCAAACCGACGGCGTGGGACTCGTTGAGCTCGCAAATGCGGCCCAGCGTTTCCTCCTCGAGCCGGCGGATTTCGGGGTCGCCCGTCCCGGAGACGCGGTCGGTCTTGTCGATCCTGGCGAGGCGGACGAGCGCGCAGTACTGCTCGGCCACCAGCGGATCCTTGGACGAGTCGTCCGCCGAGAGGATTATCACGTTCTGCAGGTCGGCCGCGCATCCGTAGTAGTTGCGGAGGCGCAATCTGAAACCGGCGAGCGCACGGCACTACTTTCCTCGCCAATATTTCCAATTATGGGCAAAACGATAGTAAACTAACAACAACAACAATTTCTGAAGATCATGCTGCTATATTGCTACTATTGTGCGAATTTAATAAATAAAAAACTAAAAAAAATTAAATAGCCATTATTTAAAAATCGTATTTATTTATTCAACTGTCTGCCATTTTTCGGGAATGAAGGTTAGTACCCAGTAATAATTGAAATAAAAATCTTAAAATAAAATTTAAAACTTTAAATAATATTAAGTGTAAGCAAAAATTTTTTTTGAAATTAAAAATTAATAAATCAATTAATTTTGAAAATTTAAAATACAAACCGAAATAAATCATTATCAAATACCAATCATAAGTTTATGATGATGTTTGATGATGATAAAATAATGTTTACATCAGTTTCGAACAAAAATCATAAAATAAATGCATAGCTAATCATCATTATCAAATTCTACCGATCAGATTGTCAATAAAAGGGTTGAAACCGATAGACGGACCCCTTGGACCTATTTCATTGTAAAATCCAAAATAAATTAGAAAATAAATTTGAGCGCAAAAAACGAGCGATTTTTGGAGAATTACCTGAGAGCAGCTCTTCTTTTGTACATTTTCTTATATTTCCATTCCAAACTGAGAGCGCGGGTGCAGTCTTTTTCGGATTTTTCAAATTCCTCGAGCTTCTGGTAGCAAAGCGACCGATTTCCAAAAAGGGTAGCCAGCTGTCGATGTTTTAACGCTTCCGTGTACAGTTCGATGGCTTCCTTCCACCTTCAAACATCGAGTCGTGAATTTTGAAAATTTTTTAGGCAACGGTTTCCAATATTTTTTTCATTTTTCTGTGAATGTGGTGGGTAACAGAACTGAAAAAAAATTGTTCAATCACCGGCAATTTTTTGTATGTTTGTCCGCATCGGCTTTCAGCTGGGCCACTTGGCGGCTGACGTCGTCGTCGTCTTTGGGACTGTCGACGTCGGAGACGATGCTCTCATCGTCGTCCGAACTGTCAGCTCCGATATCGTCCTCGCCGGCGTCGCTGTCCTGTTTTTCCTATAATTGAAAAAATACATTTTACTGATACATTTCGAATAGAATTCGGGGAAAAGGTGAAAATTATTTAAAAAAATAAAAATTACCGAAGACTCTGGTTTTGGTGGAGGGGGAGTTTCCTTTTTCAGTTCTTTTATCACCGTCTTTTCTTTCGAGGGTGTGTTCGATTTTTTTGAGGGAACTTCATTTTCAGTTACCATCATGACATCATCGTCCACAGGGATTCCTGCAAGTAGGTAAATTCCATAGGCAAAAAGGTTAAACTACGCTTCATATTAAAAGCTTATTAGCGCTTAAATTAATTAACCGATTTGATGGCTTTAATAGAAATTACTTACCTTCAGCAACTTTTTCCCAATCGTAGAATTTCGCATTTTTATCCTGGTTGAGGATCTCTTTTTCGCGTTCGAGCAACTGTTTCTCCAAAGCTGAGAGATTTTGGTTAAATTGGAACAAAACCGGCCGGTCCATTTTCGAGAGTAAATCAAGCGAAGGATTCGAGGAAATTGAATTTTCTTCGAAGAGGCATGCAAGTTGAGAAAAATACCTAAATTGTGAAATCCCAAAAAACAGGCAACGTAGTAGACGCTAGACGGCGAACTGTGATAAACAGATGTTGAAAGCCCAATATCGATTTTAGTAGTCAATCGACTATTTGAGACATTTGAGCTTCAATTTTGAGCTTCCAGAAAAAATTGACTCTTGAAAGAATCGCTTTTTTTTTGGAAAATCGTGGAAAGCGAGGATGCCATGCTAGATTCTGACATGCTGAATTATATTTTATAGTTTTTTTTATTATAGTTATTGCCGTTTCATTGAGCGTTAGAACTGTTCATGGATTCCAAGGATGAAGAACTGTTCAAGGATTTCTTGATTTCGTCATGATCACGGAAAGGTTGATTTTCAGCAGTGATCTGTCAATCTATTTTTACCTGGCTGTTGTTTGGAAATATGTTAATATGACTTTATTCGGATTATTGATGCTATCTAGCGGAAATAACGCAATCTAACAGGGGAAACATCGTTAGAATTGAAATTCTTCAACAATCTTCACCCTCAGGGCCAATTTCGCCCGAAAATTTACCAAATTTACTGGCTTGTTATTATACACGTATCTGCCAACGAAGTTGCCATCAGCAACCAACGAGCCTGTAAACTATCGATAGCTACAACCATCGCTCTTAAGTGTCAAAGCATGACGAACGCCATTGCCGTTGATTATAACAAAAACAAATCACAAATAACGTCAATTTCTGCAGAAGAGTCTTTTGTACTGTTCTGAAGTCTATTTTTATAGTCTTTTGAATTTTGAAGAGATTGACGCGTATGCGTCTTCTGCTGAGCTTTATTTACTTGCGTACATATTGTTAAATTTTGTGACGTCGGCTCCAAATTTGAAATTTCCAAGCTCGCTGTTGACGTTTGGCTGGAGTTGCCAATTTTCATGTCGTTAGTTTTCAAATGGATCGGATGAACGACAAGTTACCACTTGTAGAAGTAAGCCAATTTATTTTTATTCGGTCAAGCTTGCCCAAACAATACGATAGAAGAAAAAATTGCAAGCGAGGTGAAAAGAGGAAGTTGGAGTGAAAATAAAAGCAAAATTTCGACAACCTAGAGATTGCAAAGGGGAGCAAACTTGAGGTAAAACATAAATGTAAAACTGAAGGTGAAAGTCAAATGGAAATTGCGAGTGAAACAGATAGTGAAGTGAAACTATAGTTGCTTGAAACAAAAGTTAACATAGAAACATTGACACGAAGCGAAACAGGTGAAACGAAAATTGAAAATTAAACGTAAAACGGATAGTAAAAGCACAATAATAAAACTTCCTCGGGCGGACCGGAAGATTCGACCTTCGAATCTTCCTTGGCTGGCGGTCGAGCCCTCGGTGGGCGGGTCCGCCCGTGGCCGAGTGCCGCACGTTCCATGACGACGGACCCGCGTGAGCGGTTGTGTGCGCATCAGAGGGGCCCCCGCCCGGGCGGTTCCGTGGCCGTGATGAGGGTTGAGCCGTTCCTGCGATTTTCCCTTTACATACTTTCAAAAATCGACTAGTAGGGATGGGTATCGACTAATCGATTAATGTAATCGACGATTTAATCCAAAGTAATCGATTCCCCGATTAATCGGTACCTTAATAATCGATTAAACGTGGAAGTCATCTGCTTCCAAAAAAGGAAAAATTGGTCGAGTGATCGCTACACATTAACTCGATTATTCAAACACGGAAGAATCGATTGGAAAATAATCGATTAATTGGCGAAATAATCGATTATTTTGATTAATCGATATCCATTTCTATTGACGAGTATTTTTTCGCAGATAAGTTGCCCTAATTAACAATTTTTGTATATATTGTTAGCATTTTGTTCATTTTCCCTTAGGTATTGGCCAATCCGAATCCTAAGCTGTTCACAAAGCAAGATGGCCGCCCTATATCGTTCCATTTGCTGGCAGGCGACGACGAGCGCTGTCTGGTGGCTGCTGTGCGGAAATCAATCAGAATCAACGGCGGTCGATATATCAAATATTTCAATAATATGGAATCACAATCGGTCCTCCTTGTCACTGATAAGGGATTCAAGTTAGTCATGCGGATTTATACTTTTATTCAATATTAAAATTGCCCCCGATAATTGCTCGAAAGCTGAACACCGCATATTATTTCGCCAAGAACAAGTTTTAAACAAAAAAAATCGTTTTTAAAATTTCCTTTTTTTCAAGTTTTTTCTTATTTGTTAGTCGGGTTCATTTTGTTATTGAATATTTACCCAATTTCTACCAATCATCAATTTTAACGCAAGATTCGTTTTCCCGTAGATCCGCAAATCTCCACTGGCCGGCAATCCGCATTACACTGATTGGCGATTGCATTCGGGACAAATGTTTGAAAGACATTAACGAATATATCCATCCCCGAGATGACGTCAAGAGGTGGCGAAAGATCGATCTCAATGAAATTGTTTACGCCGGAAGAGGGCAATTCTCGTGTCGAAGGCAACTTCCTTTCTCCCGTCTGCGATCGATTCCTCTCGATGACACTTGCCAGTATTCGGATATCGACGAAATAACCGATTTGAGGTATTCGAAAACGTTCCGGATTCATTTGCAAATAATTTTCAACATTGTACCGATCTTGTAACAACATTTTGCAGACCTCAAGACGCCCAGATCGTTCCGATCGATGACCCTGAAGATGAACCGCACGATGAAGTGAGTAAATTGACTAAACAATAAAAAATATCAAAATAAAACGATTTTCTATTTTTTTAAATTTTTTTATTTTTTTATGAGAATAAATTCGTGGTTTTAGGCATTCAGCTAAAAAAATTTTACTTTTTCAGTTAGTTTTTTAATCTATTACGCCGATGTTTTGTTTGTCAGAATGAAAATGGTTGCTGCCAAGAAGAAACCAACCCCACTCCGGCTACAAACGACGAGATAGAAGATGTTAAGCCCAAGGTAAAGTTAAAAATTTTTGGTGGTCCGACAGTTTAAAATGTTTTGGAGGTTAACTTCCGAAAACGATTTTACCCTTATCAAGCTGAAAATTCAAATTTGGTGGAAATTATTCGAGTTTTTTGCCCATAACGCTAAAACGACGTATCCCACTGGAATTTCTGCTCGGGACTAATCGATGAGAATTAAATTTCGCGTCAAATGAGCCACAAAAACATTAAAATCGGTCGGTTCGTCGGACGGAATCGGTTGTCAAAGTCATTTTCAAATGATTTGGCGAAAAATAATTTTCATAAAACAACGTTCCTAATAATTTTTAAAATACTCAAATTCACATTGTTTTTGCTCAGATGGGATTCTCGCCAAAACGAGGACGAGGGTACCAGGATAGGTACCGTAGCCGGGAAAAGGTCGCCATCTTGCGGTACCTCGTCGATAATAGGAAATTCACGAATCTCCGCGGCGACACAGTATGGCGGGAAATGGCGTGCCAGTAAGTTGAAAAAACAAAAACAACTGATAATTATTTTAATAATTAATAATTATTTAATAATCAATAATTATTTTAATAATCAATAATTATTTTAATGATTTTTTAATAATTAAGAATTTTTGAATAATTATTATTCAGGAAAATATTAGGAATTTTCACATTCTGGATTTGCCGGTTCAACTGGGTTGGTTTCGGTTCTTTTTCAGAAATATCTGCCCCAACCGTCCGTGGCAGAGCCTCAAAAATCACTTTTTGAAGTACCTACTCCCCACTCTCGACCGTTACGATTTCCTGACGGAGGAGCAAAAGATAAAATTCCTCTCTCCAAAATCGCCATCGCGTCACGATTCAAATAGCGACGGTTCGAGTTTTTTCCATCACTCGTCGGCTAAAAGGCGATTGTGCATATTTCGGAAATGATCGTTAAATTGTTTACAATGCAGTGTTCAGTCTCGTATGTTGAATTATTTTTAAACGTTTATCAAGTTTCATCGGCTCTTGTTGAAAATGCTGCTTTTTTAGCCAAAATGCAAAAAAAATGGTTATTCCGTTTTTTCGCATTAGCTCTTTCAACATTATCCGATGGTCGTTACAACAGTACCATCTTTGAGCATGGATTACATCGAATGGTCTCACTCTCCGCAAGGAGCCGAACCTGGCACCTCCTGCTCGCTCTGTCTTTCATGACAACCTGGAAAACAAAACGTAAACGCAGGCTCGCTGTTGCCGAAGGGTCAAGGCGTCTGCGCAGTGATTAGGAGGTGCCGCGTTCGAGTCCTGCCCGAGTGAGGTGGTAGTGAAATTTTTGCCTTTGTTTTGCCTCACTTTTGCCTAATCTTTTGCCTGATTCATTTAGAATAATTATTTATTATAGAAGACTTGTACTTAACAAACTATTTTCGATATTACCCAGAATTTGAAATACTCATTCCCTCACATTTCCTCAATTACACTTTTATCAAATTCTAATTTAATTAATTTATTTTTTTTTCAAACACTAGCATCCTTATTTTATGATAGGTTACCTTATAAATTTAACATTGCGATGTATATAATTCGAAATAATCAGGTATTGTTAATAAGAAAAATGTGTGTGGAGGACTTGATAAATATTTTTCAAATTGTAAAATCCCTATTTTTATTCCTACGAGAGAACCAGATTTCAAAACTTGAAGAATCCGTCGACGGCTTTCCTGAAGACGCCATCCAATTTTGGCGGAATATATTGACAATTTTCATTACCTAACTTTTTTGAAAAATGTTCATCTTAACCCCCCTCTCTTTGGCCTCAACGTGCGGGAGATTGAACAACCCGCAGGGACTGAGAGCCAGAATGGGACTAATCGTGTGAACAGAGCGGACCGAGAGTTTGACCCAGGACTGAGGGCAGAAATGACCGAGAGCTAGAATGGGGCTGAGAGTGATGAATTGGAAAATTTACAAATTGACGCGAACAATTCTCAATCCAACTTGAAATGGCTCCTATTTGAGAACGACACCAAAAAGGCAAAATTAGCTCCCATCAAATCACTTTACCAAGGTAGGTAAGTGAAAATTTTGAATAAAAAACCAAAACCAGGCAGTTCAATAAGAAAACTTCGGAAAAAGTCAAAAGTTTGCTATGACAACTAAACCTTATCATTGATAATAGGAGATAAGATTGATAAAAACCCAAACACGGTGAGGATTGTTTGGATTCTAGGCCGAGATAAACACCGACGCTTCCCTTGATTCTATCTCGGTCAAAATATCTCGTCCCCGAACCGCAATGGACTACCGCGAGCTCCGCGACGTCATGAAATTCCTCCACTGCAAGGGCTGGTCGCCGAGAGATATTTACGCCGACATGTGCCAAACTCTCGGCGACTCGGCCCCGTCGTACGGAATGGTCCGCAAGTGGGTGACCGAGTTCCGCAAGGGCCGCATCTCGACTGACGATTTGGTCCGGCCCGGGCGGCCCAAAGACGTCTCCACTTACGAGAATCTCGACTTCATACAGAGTTTGGTCCGCGACGACGACCGCGTCACCGTCCAGGATATCGTCAAATTGGTGACGATAAGTTTCGGCTCGGTGCACACCATAATATCGAAATTGCTCGAGCTGACCAAGGTTTGTAAAAATAGATAAGTAGAGGAATTCAATCAATTTAGAAAAATAAATATTGCACTTCCCCGTCAAATTCAGAATTTTCTTTGCGCATAACTGATAGGTACGAAATTGGTTCAAAAAAATTTAAATACTAGTAATAATAGTAATTTAAGTTTTTTTTTAATTTTAGGTTTCTGGACGATGGGTACAGCGCCGAATCGGACACAGCAGGCGAATGGAGCGTATCGAATTTTCCAAGGAGCTCTTGGCCAAATGCAAACTCGACACTGGGCCCGTCGTCTTCCTGACTGTCGTCGACGAAACGTGGACACACCATTTTAAAAGGACCAAACTCCTCCTCGAGTCGGACAACGCCAAAGAATTCGACGATTTCAAAATGCCGACGACGTCCGGTATCTTGAATCGGGGTCTTTCCAAGAGCAAAAACCTCGATGACAAAAACTTTCCGAAATCCTCCAGTATTTCGACATTAGAAGCGTCAAATTCTGAAAAAATGCCCAATTCTGAGGAACAGTCAAATTTAAAAAAAATGTCAAATTCTGACAAAACGTCAAATTCTGACAAAACGTCAAATTCTGACAAAATTTCAAATTCTGACAAAATTTCAAATTCTGACAAAATGTCAAATTCTGACAACGAGTCAAATTCTGACAAAGTGTCAAATTCTGACAACGTGTCAAATCCCGAGAGATTGTCAAATGCCAGCGACGTGTCAAGTTCTGAAAATGTGACAGATTCTGACAAGCTGTCAAATTCTGAGACGTTGTCAAAGGATACGTCAAATTCAGATAATGTGTCTGATTCCGACAAAGTGTCAAATTCAGAAAAAACGTCAGATCTGCCGATTGAAGATGTGAACGTTGATTTGCCAGTCGGGCCTAAGAGCGAAAACGGCCAAATTGACCGATCGACGTTCGAAAATGGCCCGCTCGATTGTCAAATTCGGAAAGCGGACCATTTAGATGGAAATCCGGCCCAGAACGGTGATTTGGCCAAAATCGACGTTTTGCTTGGCCAGCCTGATGCCAAATCGTTCGGCCTACATGGCGTCTCGCTCGCTCATCTAGTCGACAATCAGGCCCAACTCAACGCGGGCATGTTGCCCAATTTGAACGTCAAATTGGGCATGCTCAATCCGTTTTATGGCGTCAATATGGACCAATTCACAGCGGCGTCACAGAACAAGAGCCTGAAAAGGCCTGGGTCGGAGGGCACAATTCCCGTTCCTTCTAAGAAAATGAGGTAATTTGAAAAAATAAGGTACATTTTTTTTTCAGTACAAAAAGAAGAAAATTTACCTACTTGCCAGACAAACGCAGGATTTTGCGAATTTTAGTTTAAATTTTTTGAATCGACATTTTGATTTAAAAGTTGATTGACACAGACTTCGGTCAGAAAGCAACGCCTGGAACTGCGGTTTATATTGATAATGTCTGCATTGACAGGATTTGAGCTTTTCTCTAAAAATCTAACAAATTAATTTTGACTCTCTTGAAAGAATCTGACAAAAATAATTTTACTTTTTCCTCATAATATGAGGAAAATTCATAATTCATATTATGAATAAAACTGAACTTAACTGATTCTTATGATTTTGCAGGGGCAACCCTAGGTCCGGGATGTCGTGTATATTTTGGGATTCGGAAGGGGTAATTTTGGTCGAAAACCTCCAACCCGGTAAGCGTTTTTTGAAGTTTATAACGGGAACTGAAATGAAAAAATGGAGAATTATTGAAAAACAGGCTCATTTTGTTGAACCATTCTCAGGGCAGCAGCTTAACGGTAAATTTCACGGCGACATGTTGGTACGACTGAAGGACGCCATCGGCTCGCAAAGAAGCGACGCCTTGGAAAGAGGGGTCCTTCTCGTCGAAGAACAGGACCTCGAGGGGGCGATGCCCCCGGTCGGACTTCAGGTCCTTCGAGTGCCGCACAGTTCGCCGGATCTATCGCCGTCGGATTTTCACATATTTCCCAAAGTCAAAGAGCACCTGAGATGGCTTTCAACTTCGGAAGTCAACTTGGTGCCAGCCGTGGAGAAGCTGCTTAGATCTTTGGTAATTTTTCATTTTTTACTCGTATTTTGAGGTTTCTATAATGACTTAACTACCCTTTAGTTGGTATTCTGGGTATTATCTCAATCTCAATCTCAATCTCAATCTCAATCTCAATCTCGATCTCGATCTCGATCTCGATCTCGATCTCGATCTCAATCTCAATCTCAATCTCAATCTCAATCTGAATGGAATTGAATTGAATGGAATTGAATGGAATTGAATGGAATTGAATGGAATTGAATGGAATTGAATGGAATTGAATGGAATTGAATGGAATTGAATGGAATTGAATGGAATTGAATGGAATTGAATGGAATTGAATGGAATCGAATGGAATCGAATGGAATCGAATTGAATCGAATTGAATCGAATGGAATCGAATTGAATAGAATTGAATGGAATTGAATGGAATTGAATTGAATTGAATTGAATTGAATTGAATTGAATGGAATTTGAATTGAATTGAATTCGCATTGGATTCGATTCGATTCGATTCGATTCGATTCTATTCGATTCGATTCGATTCAATTCAGATAAATTCAATTCAATTCAATTCAATTCAGATCAATTCAATTCAATTCAATTCAATTCAATTCAATTCAATTCAATTCAATTCAATTCAATTCAATTCAATTCAATTCAATTCAATTCAATTCAATTCAATTCAATTCAATCCAATTCAATCTCAATCTCAATCTCAATCTCAATCTCAATCTCAATCTCAATCTCAATCTCAATCTCAATCTCAATCTCAATCTCAATCTCAATCTCAATCTCAATCTCAATCTCAATCTCAATCTCAATCTCAATCTCAATCTCAATCTCAATCTCAATCTCAATCTCAATCTCAATCTCAATCTCAATCTCAATCTCAATCTCAATCTCAATCTCAATCTCAATCTCAATCTCAATCTCAATCTCAATCTCAATCTCAATCTCAATCTCAATCTCAATCTCAATCTCAATCTCAATCTCAATCTCAATCTCAATCTCAATCTCAATCTCAATCTCAATCTCAATCTCAATCTCAATCTCAATCTCAATCTCAATCTCAATCTCAATCTCAATCTCAATCTCAATCTCAATCTCAATCTCAATCTCAATCTCAATCTCAATCTCAATCTCAATCTCAATCTCAATCTCAATCTCAATCTCAATCTCAATCTCAATCTCAATCTCAATCTCAATCTCAATCTCAATCTCAATCTCAATCTCAATCTCAATCTCAATCTCAATCTCAATCTCAATTCAATCTCAATTCAATCTCAATTCAATCTCAATTCAATCTCAATTCAATCTCAATTCAATCTCAATTCAATCTCAATTCAATCTCAATTCAATCTCAATTCAATCTCAATTCAATCTCAATTCAATCTCAATTCAATCTCAATTCAATTCAGTTCAATTCAATTCAATTCAATTCAATTCAATTCAATTCAATTCGGTTCGTTTCGATTCGATTCGATTCGATTCGATTCGATTCGATTCGATTCGATTCGACTCGACTGAGATGAGATTGAGATTGAGATTGAGATTGAGATTGAGATTGAGATTGAGATTGAGATTGAGATTGAATTGGAATTGAACCGGAGAATTGAATTGGAATTGAATTTCAAGAATTGAATTGAATTGAATTGAATTGAATTGAATTGAATTGAATTGAATTGAATTGAATTGAATTGAATTGAATTGAATTGAATTGAATTGAATTGAATTGAATTGAATTGAATTGAATTGAATTGAATTGAATTGAATTGAATTGAATTGAATTGAATTGAATTGAATTGAATTGAATTGAATTGAATTGAATTGAATTGAATTGAATTGAATTGAATTGAATTGAATTGAATTGAATTGAATTGAATTGAATTGAATTGAATTGAATTGAATTGAATTGAATTGAATTGAATTGAATTGAATTGAATTGAATTGAATTGAATTGAATTGAATTGAATTGAATTGAATTGAATTGAATTGAATTGAATTGAATTGAATTGAATTGAATTGAATTGAATTGAATTGAATTGAATTGAATTGAATTGAATTGAATTGAATTGAATTGAATTGAATTGAATTGAATTGAATTGAATTGAATTGAATTGAATTGAATTGAATTGAATTGAATTGAATTGAATTGAATTGAATTGAATTGAATTGAATTGAATTGAATTGAATTGAATTGAATTGAATTGAATTGAATTGAATTGAATTGAATTGAATTGAATTGAATTGAATTGAATTGAATTGAATTGAATTGAATTGAATTGAATTGAATTGAATTGAATTGAATTGAATTGAATTGAATTGAATTGAATTGAATTGAATTGAATTGAATTGAATTGAATTGAATTGAATTGAATTGAATTGAATTGAATTGAATTGAATTGAATTGAATTGAATTGAATTTAATTGAATTGAATTGAATTGAATTGAATTGATCTGAATTTAATTGAATTGAATTGATCTGAATTTAATTGAATTGAATTGATCTGAATTTAATTGAATTGAATTGATCTGAATTGAATTGAATTGAATTGAATTGAATTGAATTGAATTGAATTGATCTGAATTGAATTGAATTGAATTGAATTGAATTGAATTGAATTGAATTGAATTGAATTGAATTGAATTGAATTGAATTGAATTGAATTGAATTGAATTGAATTGAATTGAATTGAATTGAATTGAATTGAATTGAATTGAATTGAATTGAATTGAATTGAATTGAATTGAATTGAATTGAATTGAATTGAATTGAATTGAATTGAATTGAATTGAATTGAATTGAATTGAATTGAATTGAATTGAATTGAATTGAATTGAATTGAATTGAATTGAATTGAATTGAATTGAATTGAATTGAATTGAATTGAATTGAATTGAATTGAATTGAATTGAATTGAATTGAATTGAATTGAATTGAATTGAATTGAATTGAATTGAATTGAATTGAATTGAATTGAATTGAATTGAATTGAATTGAATTGAATTGAATTGAATTGAATTGAATTGAATTGAATTGAATTGAATTGAATTGAATTGAATTGAATTGAATTGAATTGAATTGAATTGAATTGAATTGAATTGAATTGAATTGAATTGAATTGAATTGAATTGAATTGAATTGAATTGAATTGAATTGAATTGAATTGAATTGAATTGAATTGAATTGAATTGAATTGAATTGAATTGAATTGAATTGAATTGAATTGAATTGAATTGAATTGAATTGAATTGAATTGAATTGAATTGAATTGAATTGAATTGAATTGAATTGAATTGAATTGAATTGAATTGAATTGAATTGAATTGAATTGAATTGAATTGAATTGAATTGAATTGAATTGAATTGAATTGAATTGAATTGAATTGAATTGAATTGAATTGAATTGAATTGAATTGAATTGAATTGAATTGAATTGAATTGAATTGAATTGAATTGAATTGAATTGAATTGAATTGAATTGAATTGAATTGAATTGAATTGAATTGAATTGAATTGAATTGAATTGAATTGAATTGAATTGAATTGAATTGAATTGAATTGAATTGAATTGAATTGAATTGAATTGAATTGAATTGAATTGAATTGAATTGATCTGAATTTAATTGAATTGAATTGATCTGAATTTAATTGAATTGAATTGATCTGAATTTAATTGAATTGAATTGATCTGAATTTAATTGAATTGAATTGAATTGAATTGAATTGAATTGAATTGATCTGAATTTAATTGAATTGAATTGATCTGAATTTAATTGAATTTAATTGATCTGAATTTAATTGAATTTAATTGAATTGATCTGAATTGAATTGAATTGAATTGAATTGAGATTGAGATTGAGATTGAGATTGAGATTGAGATTGAGATTGAGATTGAGATTGAGATTGAGATTGAGATTGAGATTGAGATTGAGATTGAGATTGAGATTGAGATTGAGATTGAGATTGAGATTGTTCAGGATGGAGGGTGCTATTATTAAAACGATTTGTTAGGTCTTTAGGTTTTATAGACCATTGACACATTATTCGACCATTAGCCAAAAACTCGTTAACACCACGTTCTTCTTCGGGGTAATTACTAGGTTAGGAAAAACTGTATCAGATAGGTACTATCTAAAATAATTTGTTGTTGTTGGCACGCAGTGCCTGATTCATTGTGCCATGGAGTTGTGCACATATTAGTCTAACTCAACATCCTTTCTTTTTTTATAAAATTAAATAAAAATCAAAAAATGGTCAAAACGACAGTTTACAAAAATTACAATTGCTTTGGCGCAAATTTATTTGCCATGATATACAGGGAAGACAAATGAATGAAATTCCTCAAAGACATATTGAAAATTTTAAGCTGCACGACATTTTCAGTGTCTTATTATCGAACTTTGAGATGAAAATTTACAATCCATTCCAAGAAAGAAAAATTACAAATACAGAATAGAAAAGAAAATTTACAACTTTCAAAAACTTTCGCTTTGATAGCGATCAGGTTTGCTCACCTTATTTCTGTCACGCAAACAGTATTTTGGTTCGGTCGAGGGACCAAAACTTGGAACCACACTGTTACGATGTGACATTGATGAGCGGGGGATTTCAGGCTTAATAGGTGGGAGTGACCTTAACTGTTTCCTATTTCTCCTATAAATCTGGTTTGATTCTTCGGATTGGACCAGGTAGGAGCGAGGAGTTGTGGCTTTTCCCATTACCTTTCCTTTTTTCCACAATTTCGGTTTGTGTTCAAAAATAATTCGATCGTTTGGATGCAACTTCTCCAATTCGATCGTACCACCATCATACCACTGTTTTTGCCTATTTTGGGATGCTTCCAAATTTTTCTTTACCAATCCCAAATTTGGGGGTTCCTGAATCAGCTCAGATTCCCTCAAAGTCAACTTATCCCTAAGTTTTCGCCCGAAAAGTATTTGGCTGGGAGAAAACCCTAAAGTTGGAATCTCCGTGTTTCTGTAGTGGAACAGCAAGACATTTGGACTTTGACGAGAAATTTTTGCTTTCTGGAGAATCTTTTTGCAAATTTTCACGGCTGCTTCGGCGAGCCCGTGACCTTTAGGATAATTGGGACTACTGGTAGTCAGAGTTGTACCAATCTCACTGAGATAATTTTTAAATTCACGACTGCCAAAAGGATTATTATCGCTGATTATTTCATCAGGGTATCCATAATTTGCAAAAATTCGATCACAGATTTCGATGACATCCGCAATGCTTTTAGACTTTATGCGAGAGAGATCTATCCACTTCGAGAAAAAATCGATCGAGACTAAATAATATCTACCCTACCCTACCCTACCCTACCCTACCCTACCCTACCCTACCCTACCCTACCCTACCCTACCCTACCCTACCCTACCCTACCCTACCCTACCCTACCCTACCCTACCCTACCCTACCCTACCCTACCCTACCCTACCCTACCCTACCCTACCCTACCCTACCCTACCCTACCCTACCCTACCCTACCCTACTCTACTTTACTTTACTGTACTTGTATTATTTAGTTGGAATTCTTTTTTGGACGAATGGTATCAGCTTACAGAAAACTGCGTTAAACTATTGGAAATAATTCGTTTTTGTTGCAGGATTCGACGTTTTTCAAGTTGGCGCTCATCGAAATGGAACGGAGGTGCACTTTGTGCGTGGACCAAAATGGCGATCATGTGGAAAAGTAAAAATCGCCTTTTCCGGCATTAAGGAGCGT
Organism: Nesidiocoris tenuis; assembly: GCA_036186465.1. Lineage (NCBI taxonomy): Eukaryota > Metazoa > Arthropoda > Insecta > Hemiptera > Miridae > Nesidiocoris > Nesidiocoris tenuis. The sequence goes on from AP028923.1 coordinate 5,558,871, forward strand.
TTTTGAGCAGGTTCCTCTCCTCGTGACCTTCCTGGGAGCTCAGTCTTCCTTAGACGTTCCTTCCATTCCCTTGAAAAAGTGTTGTAAACAAATTTTTCCCGACCGATTACATAGGTACATTATTTCTGGAAATAATGTACCAACACTTGCATTGGAATGAGGTCTCAGAGCTAAGGAAGATCATTCACAGACTGAGATAATAAAACTTACCCAGGTTCAATAGTCATAAAACAGTATTTATGATAAATAACCTCCTCGTACACTAATATTTAGGTTTTATAGTTCAATCGATAATCAATTATATAGGTATATTGTTGATTTAATTTTCAGTTTCTTTGTGTGATCTCAGCTTTTAGGCAAATTTTACTTTTTTTACAGCCAATTTTTACAGCCTATTCATAATTCAGAATTTGATTTTTTTATCGACTAATTTCCATCAAGTATCTGAATAAATTTGCACTTTTTGGCCGATTTTTCACTTGTTTGCTTTTCGAGTTTTATTTAAGTAGGTCGGTATCTATCTACGATAATTTATTTTTAATTTCTACGACATAATTTGGCAAACATATTATGTTTGAATAAATGGTTTTTTGATCGATATAATCTATATCCCGTTCGTCTTCCTCATGGGTGTAAAGCTTTCAAAAGTGGAAATTTATCAACTCCTTCGACTCGGTGTCGATTTGGAATTTTCAAAACTCTCTCATGCTCACCACTTTAAAAATGGTGAGCTCTCGACAGTTTCCCTGGATCGGCACGGCGATAACAAAAATTTTGATGTGCAGGTTCATAGGGATCAGCTGTTCAAAAACTGTTCCACTTTGAAGATTTTAAATCCGATTTTTACCGATCAAAAAATCGTTTCTGATTGACTAACCCGGGGAAATATTTCTCTGCTCGCCCGACTAGAGGAAATGTCAATTCCCGGCTGTTGGTCAATTTGGTAATTTGACAAGTTACATCGGACGATCCGTCAATCGTTCAAAAATTATAGCTAGACAACTCAAAAGTTAATCGTCTCGATTTCACTTTTGTTTTCCACTGTCGGACGCCTACGGTTGTCATTTCGCATTGCGAGAGTATCTTGCATGTATCTATGTATTATGTATTCATTTCGGGGCTGGTATGTGGGACGAAGCTACCCAGCCGATTTTGTTCACATTTGGGATAAACTGCTTTACGCCCACCGGCCAGTGGGAAAATGGGCTATTATTACGTCAGGGTAACGGAATACTTTGACATTTTAACCCGGGATTCCTTAATATTTACTTAATGTATGGGGAAAAGAGTGAATTTTACAAAAAAATCCTTTCATTTATTTGGGTACCTAGCTATTTTTTATGAAAGATGAATTATTCTCACCGATTCGAATTAAAAGATCGGTAATTTACGTACAGAGGCAAAATGGGAGTTTATTTCGTCGTGAACTCAAAACTTGATTTCCACCTATTCATGCTTAATTGTTAAATATTATTGTTATTTTAAGTATTATTGTGTTATCATTCTACGTACGCATCGCACGTTGTGGTTTCTGTGGTTCCGGGTTCATCGGCACGTGAATCGCCGCGCGGTGCATCGCCCTTGACCCGAGCCGCAGGGCGGCTAAGGAGGTCCGCCGGTAATTCCCAAGGTTTCGTCGGCTTGATTGACGTTTGTCCAAAATGACCGGTCGGGCGGAGTCGTCCAACTATAGGAATTATTGAGAAAAACACACAGTATTTCCAAGTATGGGAAATATCAGCTTTTGTTTTTCGAAAACTGCGATCTTTTTTCCAAGTCGAATCGATAATTTACAAACAGAATTGAGGATTTTCCTAATAGATAATATCTATTATATTCTATATCCATATTATATTATCTATTATATTATGATGTCTATTATATATTTATTATATTCTCATATTATGAGAATTGTCCAAATCTATGTGAAAATAAATTTTCCAATCCGTACAGAGAATTCCCTTTGTTGAATTGCCTTGGAATCGTCTAAATTTGGTTTTCTAAAATTCTTAATTTGGATTCACGATTTTGTTAGGAAATTCCATCTAACCCCAGAAAGTCAGGCTTCTTGATTTTTCTGTAGAAATCACATATTCCGTTGGAATGTATTTGAACAATATGACTAATTTTGCGATCCGGGTGCAATTTTCTGGGGCTTCGATTCTTGAGATAATTTTTTTGAGATTAGCGGTCCAAATATTTGATCCGCAATATTGCCCTGGAGACCCTACGGTATTTATTTACACAAAACTAGATACCAATCTGCTGATCGCCTGTCTGAAAAACCGTTGTCGAAATGTTTTACACGGAAAGCTCGGGATTCCCCGGGTAGTTGACCTATTGCCGGTTCTCTGAAGTAATCGGCCGACTGCGTCTTGAGGGGCACGAGACCCCCCCTATGATCGGCCTTGAAGTCGAATGTCAACATTCGATTATCTCAATCGACTTCGCGTATTTTAAGCCCGGGAAGCCCCGTAGCGAGCTGAAACCGGGTCAAAGTTGAATGAAACTGAGTCGACCGTCGAAAACTCATAGTCAAACACCCAATGGTACAGAAACTCAGACTCGAAGTCAAACTCACAATGAATCAGAAACTCAAACTCATAATGGAAATCGAAGTCAAACTCACAAAAAAAATTTATTAATAATAATAATAATAAATAAATATCGTAGAAAATTGAAAAAAGTAAAAAAAAAATAAATTAACAGAAAAAATAGAAAATTAAATTAAAATAGGTATACCCAAATGTAATTTTAAAACTGGTTTAAAACATAAATGAGTATTCGATTTGAATAATATCATTTTGTGTAAGCAGATAAGAATCTTATGTATTAACTTGCCTCTATTCGCCATGGGTTGTTATTCGCGTTTAGAACTTGTACCTAACAAGGTAATTCGCTCGAATCCGGGTTCTTGACACTTTTTGACCCAGTGGCAGGGGTGTAATTGCCACAATAGAAGGGAAGAAAGGGGTTGTTGTGAATGGACATCTTGAGTGCCTGAGTTGGCTTCTAGGGCGACCTCAGAGGCTCAGGTCCGGTATCACGCAATAGCGGTGCAGCAAGACACGCAGCTGGCAGACCGCCAGTGAACGAGATAATTTTTTTCAATTTACAAATTGAATACAAGTAGGTATGTTATTATGTTTTTTATTTGTATGTGACTGGAAATGGTACGTGGATAACACGAAGTACATCCGATTCAAGGATTACAACTAAGTAACAAAAGTGCAAAAATAAATAGGTACCGAGCTAACTATTATAAAAACTTAAGAGGTATATTTTGTGGTTAATGAAAAATACAATAGAAAAAATTGAAAATTTGACCAACTATTTTGTACCAAAGTTCAAAAAATTAAAAATTGTTAAATTTCTATGTTGAAATGTTATAATTTTCTTTTTTTTACATTCCAATTTCTAGATTGGATTTTCTTCATTTTTTACCTGTAATTAAGGGAACAAAATTTATTTAATACTTACCTTAATTGAGGCGTTGATAGCCAGAGTGGACCATTCCACAAACTGTCCAAAAATGAGTTATACAGTGCAATGGGTCTGTGGTTGCTCTATCTATCGAATTATTATTAAAATTTGACTCGTTCTCGAATGTGCTAAGAGAGAGCGCAACTTTTCAAATGGTCCGTCTCCAAATTGGCCGCCGATTTTGATGGCCAGAGTGGACTTTGTGGCTTGTAGAAATGTCCCTATGGTTCATGAGTCATCTGTTCACCCAAGAATGCTTGTATTTTTTTCTTCAAAACACCATAACAAGGCCCTTAATCAATTACAAGAAATTAGTCGAAATTTTCAAATGCGATTTTCTCAGTTCAACACCTGTGTGGAATGGTCCACTCTGGCTATCAACGCCTCAATTAATTTAATATTTATTTTGGAAAATCCTAATCTCTCTACAGCTGACCTTGTATAATTTTCCTATACCTATTTTCAAATTTTTAATTTCAATTTTTTAATTTTCTACAGGTGAATTTATTGGTTTTTTCTTATTATTTCAATTTTAAAATTTTATTTCTTTTTAAATGTATAATTTTTAGGTTTGATTTCCTGATATTTTTCACTAGCAATTAGGAAAGTAAAAACACCAGGTACCTTGGTAAATTCTTCCTGCAGCTGACATTGTATTTTTGATGAATTTCATGGAATTCTCGCTCGTCTTTGCCGAAAATTGGAATTTTAAATTTTTCGGAAAGAAAAGCCTCCATGTGAATTGATGTTTTCACGAATGATGCCAAACCGCTGATTATGCCGATGCTAACTGCAGTATCGTGAACACCCGCTCACCAGATGCTAGGGGTTGAAAACGTGAACCATGAAAAGTTCACCCTCTTAGCAAACGAGGCTTTCTCCAGGATCTTGTCGGTAATCGGTCAAACAACTTCTCGTGTGACAGACACAAAAAAAGCATAGATAATATTAAATATTATTTAGATAATTGTACAATTACCTACTATTTTATAATTATAAATATGATTATGGAAATTTTCTAAAATTTCCAATTGTTATTTTCCACGGGAAATTGACAAATCGGCAGTACCTTCTACGTTGTCAATGTCCTTCGTTTAAAATAACTCTCCTCATTGACGTTACCGATTTGGTTCAAGGGTAGTTTTACGACCCATTTGGAAAAATAGGCAGGGGTTTTACTGACCGGAAATGTTCCAGTAGGACAGTAAAGCTCCTAGCGGTTCGAAGGCCGAAGAAATAATAACTAAGAGTCTGAAAAAATCGAGATTTAAGTCGAAAAAAGTAATAGGATATTTTTCAACTGTCTCAGCATAATTATTAAAATTGTTTTTTTTTTGTTTTTTTTTTGTGTGAAATTGAGGTTCAGTTTACACAATTTATTCAAAGCTCGATTTATCCATGCTTGCACAAAATTTCACCTTGTCGTACTGAAAATATCTCAGAAATTAGTTAATGCAAGCGACCGTGGATAAATCTAGCTTTGAATAAATTGATAAGCCGGGCCTACGAGTGATTAGATTTTACAAAGCATCCGGTTCTTACCGTTGCAATGATGAACAATCGAATTATCTGTACGTAGCAATTAAATTTTAAAAAATTATATATATCGATACCAGAGAGCAAGAAGGGCGAATCTGCTTCTTTCCTAAATAGCAGATTCGCCCTTCTTGCTCTCTGGTATCGATATTTTTCTTAAATTAAATTTTTTGTCAGACCCGTCCAAAAATTACTTGATAATCCACACACGTATCATTTTCGTCCCTGAATTCGAATTTTGAATAGGTAAAGGATGAAACTGAAATGTCAACATTCGGCTTCAAATTCGGAGAGGTTAACCGAAATGAGCTTCCAAAAATAGTGAGGTAATGTCGTTTGTTGTTCGGCCGGTAAGTGGATTCAAAACCTCCGGCAGCCGAATGAGTCAGACAGGCCCGGCCTGCATTGGATGATCCAGGAGCGACTGGGACAGACAGACCGACAGGCCATTGCTCAAGAAACTGTTTCAAGGACAAGACCGACTGTTTTCATCGCGGGTTTGCCCCCAAGGGCTTTTTCGGAGGCTTCAGTCTTTTTCGAATAATCCGAAATTCCAGTGAAATGGTCATTATCGAGGTCAATGGACTGCATTCATGCGTTTTCTTCAAAAAAATTAACGCATTCTATTATTAGGTTCAATGAGCTAAGGGGCAAATATACGAGCGTTGATATAGATATATTCATTTAGGTAGGTATCGACGAAGATGTATTGGTAAGCATGAGCAGAGATGTATCAGGTGGGACCGTCGATGGTTGGTTAAAGAAGACGGTATAATACAAATTTTTGACCGGTGAGTTAGTAGTTTTGAAAGTTTGGGCCATGCAAAATATTCAAATACATTCGAGGAATCCAACAAGCCCAAAAAATTCAAAATCGGTTCATAAGAACCCCCTCTAATTGGCCAAAACGCAAAAAAAGATCGAAAAATTCTGAAACAAAAAAATTTTTTTTTTAATTTTGGGGACCCCATTTTAAACTAAGCCAAGCAAAAATCCCTGGAGAAATAGTTAAAACATATCTAATTAAAATTGGATCAGTGGTTAAAAGTCGTTTCCGAATTTTCGGCTAAATTTTAGAGACAGGACTTTGTAATGAACCGCTGAACCTATTTTGACGAAACTAGAAGGTTATGGTTCGCTCTACCCGATTGCAAATTGTCAAGGGAATTTGATTTTGATAATGGGGGAGGAGGCAAAAATGTGAAAAAACTGTGTTAAAATTCTGATTTTTTTGTATTCGATTTTTTAAGCTTGCAGAATGTTTTTCATTTTTTTAGCCTCTAAATCACTTAAAATAAATTAAATTCGGTCCAAATCGCGTGAGCACTAAAATATAAAAGTGTTGTGCGTTACCTGCACACCGAAAGGTAAAGCACTTAATTTACTTACTTTACGACGAGTATATCAGATCCCTGATATAGGTATTTTGTTTTGAGATTCATTACCTAAATTAATTTATTATTAGGTACATGCCTTTTAATTCCTTAAATACCTTTAATCAGTGTTTTAAGGGTATTATGGGTCTTAAATTTCACGAAAGGACTTTTGAGTTGTAAATGACGATATAGCATTTCCAAGTCGAATTGGAAAATTTCCCGGATCGATTCGAGAATTTTTTGAAACCGAATTGCCTCGGAAAATTGTCAATTTGATTTGGGAAATTCCCCAACTGATTTGGGAAATCCTCAAATGGATTTGGAAAATTGACGAATTGATTTGGAAAATTGACAAATTGATTTGGAAAATTGACAAAATAATTTGAATAATTGACAAATTGATTTTGAAAGTTAAAAAATAGATTTGGAAAATTGATTTAGAAAATTGAGAAATAGATTTGGAAAATTGACAAATTGATCTGGAAAATTGACTCATTGATTTGGAACATTGCCGAATGGATTTGGAAAATTGACGAATTGATTTGAAAAATTCTCAATTGTAAATCCAACACCTATAACAGTCCAAGTTGAATGGCTAACCTAGGCTACAGATTTGACCATTGATAAAAATCGACCTTCTGGATTCCCTGAATGGTCCCACCCCCAGAGCCGGACGTCCCCGCGGGGCCCCCTAAGACTAACCCCTGGATAGGGGGCTGACTCCCTCTAAGATCGAAGGTAGAGGTACCTACTATATAACACTGCCTTCCTTCGCCGGTAAGATAAGTCTGTTTGTGCCTTCTCGATAAGCCCTTTCCGACAACGAACAAGAACGAGATCGTGGATAACGGATAACGCGGTTACAAGATCGGATTAATAAAGGTAAGAAAAATAACATTTTTAAAATTTTCATTGATAAGAAAAGGTTATTGTTTTTGTATTTTTCAACGATTGAATATTTTTTGTGTCTGTAATTTTAATTAATTTGTAAAATTCCTCCCTTAAATATAGCATTTTCAAGTCAAATTGAGAATTGCCCGAATCAATTTTTTTTAACGAGAATTCATTTCGGTGTTTAATTCTCCAAGGCAATTTTATTTGAAAAAAATTATTGAGCTTGGAAAAATTCTCAATTGAGCTTAAAAAAATTCCCATTTGAGCTTGGAAGAATTTTCAATTTGGTATGGAAAATTCTCAATTTGACTTGGAAACGCAAAGAATATTATTTGAAAATCGGGATCAGGCATCTTTTAGCATTCCGTACATTTTCATAAAGTAGGTAGCCAATAATTTGGTTACTATTCCTAGTAATCATCAAAACTTGGTTAGTAGGTGGTTTACTTCAATTTCAAAAACTAAACAGTGGTTCAGTATAAAAATCGTCAGAATAAGATCAATTCAACTTAAAATTTTTTTCGTAGGAGAACTTAATTGCAAATAGCATGTATTTGTAAACTTATGCATGAATTTTAAAACTACAAATACCAAAACAGAATATTCATAAAAAATGACGGAACAAGAAATATATTCAGATAAGAAATAAATTCGGAACAAGAAATAAATTCAAATATTTAAAATTTGATAATTCCTGTAAAAAATAAGGCAGCTAGGTTTGATTATTCAAACTAATAAATTTGAAAAAAAAAATTCAAAAGAAAAAAAAATCAAAAAGCCAACGAATAGGCATGCCCGTATTTACCATCAGTAGCCAACTCTCTGTAGCCATTCTTCTCCTCAAGGATTTGTCAATCGGAAATCCCCGGACTTGGGCAAACATCTATTGTTTTGTCATTTGTCCTTATTATTTTCGTGACGGACTGTCAACTAGAGATGCGACCTTGGGACACATGTTAATTCGGTTAAAAAAGGCTGAACATTTTGACGATTATGAAAAATGGAAACGAAGTCATCCACTTACTTAAATTCATAATTTTACTGTCTGCAATCGTTAATGGTACCTAGTCAGATTTTGAACATACTGGATCATCTTTTTCGAGGACACCTCCTCCCAAAACAAAAATATTAATGTCTGAATTTTTAGATACCTGAAAAATTACGTTACTTGATTCAATTTTTTCAATAGGTACCTAAGGAGGAAGGTGTTTTTTCTCATGCAAAAAGCTTACATTATGATTTTTCAAAAATTTAAAAATGAATAAAAAGCTTACATTATGATTTTTCAAAAATTTGAAAATACAATTTATGAGGAGATGAGTAGGAATTAGCGGGACGTTTCTGAGATGAATTCTTTGATCGTAGAAATAAGTGAAAATTCGAGTGCCAGCTTTTTTTTCACCGTATTTTGTTTGTGCTTATGGTAAACATTATGACTTATGTTGGGATGAATATTTCGGCGAACCCTTTCGCATTATGACTACTGCCAATTGCATAACGCGAGTGTGAACCGAGGATGAACGCCGGTCAAATGCAAATGAGAAGAAAACGTAACTATGGTGGGCGCTGAGGAAATGAATCATGTCACGAAAACTTCCTCTTGAGTTTGCCGAACCCGAGCGATGGTAACACACAATACTTCCACATCGATCCACAAAAAGGTTACCGAAATATTTGAGATTGCGGCATCGAAGGAAATCTATCGATCGCACCGAAAATCATGATCCAAAACATACAATGCCTACAAATAAAAGAGCGTTCATCTTAAAAATGCTGTGTGATATCGAAGTTCCAGTTGAACAAGGTTGTTGATCTCTACTGGACAAACATTTTTTATTTACCTGGATAAAATTCTAAGAAAAGAAGGGGGAAATTTTAATTTTTGTTAATTGATCAAAACTTTATTCTGCTTTTTCCTCGAAATGCCTTTTTTGGACATCGATATATCAGATTCTGTACTGAACTATTATAAACCATTAGGTAAATTAAGCTAAAAATGAATTCTCGTAGAAGGTCGAAAATATTATTTTTATCAATTCTGAAAACAGCCTGTGTTGCCACGAGAGCAATCCACGACATGGCGGGTTACAAATTCCCAAAAAAAATGTGGATTTCAATTTATTGGCATATGTCTGCATTTCGGCAATAAAAAAATTGGCTCAATTCGGCTGTTTTTAGACCTAAAATCAAAGATTCAAAAACATTTCCAAAACGGGCCATCAAAATGTGCTCAATAGACTTCATGGTGGGATCAAAAATAATATTTCAATTTTTCAAAATACCCATCTCAAAAACGAAATTTTTTTAGAAATCGTCTGGTACTTTATATTCAAACGTAAAATCAACAAGATCCTCAAAAGCCATTTTCCAATATTGCGGAAGTGTTCCGTCAATTTAATTTCATTATGAAATAGTTGTGTCCTTAACAGCTAGTCAATTCACTTGCAATATTGGCGTTTCGAGCCGGAATTTTTTGAAACCATTAAATAATTATTTTTTTTATTTTTCAATACACCCGACTATTGACTATTCCGTCACGGAGAGGTTCGACTCGAAGCAAGTGCATGGCTTTGTCTTTTTTATTATTAATCGTTCATTAGTGCAGTCCATTATATTTAGTCCATTATATCACGAACCTCATTTCCGACCGGTCCGGAAAAGTTATATAATTCGCACTGCGCAGGTCAGCAAGTGCCCACTGTTCTCGACAATGGGCCCGCGATTTTGAAGTCTTTTACGAGCGGACAAAAGTGAATCTTTTGTTTCGACTTTCACTCGCCATCAGGGCATCGGTTTTTTTTCTTCGAGGAAGCTCCAAATAGAAGATAAACCCAGATACAGGAAGACGATAAGGATTGTACGCTCAAATGACGCCACTTTTTTCCGTTTGAACTCGACGGAGGCTCAGGTCTGGAAAGCGCTCGAAGAATGTAAACTATGGGTAGGGGAGAGCGTGTAAAGCGTATAATTATCCCGATTTATTTTTTACTTTTTGTTTTTATTATTTTATTTTATTTTTTTATACCTAATAAATTTAATTGGTAATTAGTTAATTAAAATATTTTTATTTATTTTTTATTTTATTTATTTTCTTAAATTTTATTCATTTATGATTCAATAATGTTTGTTTGAAATACTTTTCCAAATGAAAATTTATTCATTTACGATTCAATAATATTTATTTGAAATACTTTTCCAAATGAAAATACGATCAAAGGCTGTTAAGCTAGTTCAAAATGGACAAGAGTGTAGTAGGTAAATATTAATTTATAAAAATATGGGTCTACCGAACCAGCTTCCAGTTATTTCAAGGGCGAAGAAAGCAAATCTGGTTACGACCTGTCTCGTTGACCTACGAAGGCCAGTCCTGTTCCTATACCTCTACCAACAAGAATGTCTATTACTACAAACCAGTACCGAGATGGTATAAATTACCATCCGTAGGTTCGTACCTTCAATGGTCAGTTCAGTTGCTCATCGCGTGTCTTCCGTATGAGTCTTCTCTACGCTGGCCAGTGATTTGGAGCGTTAACGTAACGCTAGCCACTCGGGAATTGCTGAATGAGGTAGTTTAATTATCAATCATAATTAGATAAAACTGATAATCAGAGTTTTCTGGTCTCGAATCGATTTTTTTTAAAAATGACTGTGATATTCTTTATTTTTACATTTCGTTCAATTTTGGTATTACAATCGGATTTTTGAGATTTTGAAATTGTAGCCAATTATTCAGTAAAGCAAAATTCTACTCTTAAAATAACAATAAACTACATAGGCATTTAGTTTGAAATTCAATTGGTTATGGGCCCAGTTGCAGAGAGGAACAAACAACACCAAGAAAAGCAAACTGTTTCTTTTAAATTAATAGCATTAGCATGGTACATAAAAATGATTATGCAAGTTTTAAAATGATGAAAAAAACACATCATTTTCAAAAAAATTCAGAATTGAAAAAAAAAAATGAAAAATCAAATTAATGGCTAAAGCATTTTTAGGTCGAATTCATTATTTCCCAAACCTAATGGAGAGATTTTGTAAATCAATTTGAAAATTTTTAAAATCGAACTCGGTTTGGAAAATTTTCAATTTCATTTGGAAAATTAACAATTCGACATAGAAATGCGACGAAACGGAAAATGCAGAAAATCAATTCAAAACACTCCAATTCAATAAGTATTTTTCTACAAAAAAATCAATAATATAAAAAATTTTGTTTTAATTATTACAAAAATATTGGAACGCCAACTATCTTCCCTAAATGTTCTGCCATTGTAACATCTAGTCAGTTACCTAGTTTCCGAACCGAAGCTAATTTTTTTCAATATTGGCGGCTCACTTTGAACTCTTGCCCCGGCAAAATAGGAAGTTCGTGCGATCGAAGCGTAGATAAAACGACATCCTCCGCAAAACCAACAACCGCAACGTTTCTTGTGGGTAAGGCCTTACCATTTGAGGTACTATTCGACTATGGGGTTTAACAGGTGAAACCGAATCTAACCAGGTCATGAGTTTTGCGTTTCCGCCTCCGGCTCAACAATTCCGTCCACGCGAGCCAAGGATGCGATTTTAGAGAATTTTTAAGACATTACGATTTTTTAATATAAAATTCTTTTTTTCGAAAGTCGAAAATTATTTTTGATTCTTACATTCAATTTTTTTGGGGCCAAATGACCCAAAATCCGTTATAACTGTCGAGGTTTTCAAATTTGGGTAAAATTTCAAAATTAAAAACAAATGTTCGAAATGAACATCATAAACTCATCATTAAAAATGAGTATGTGCGCTTAACGCATGTTAAGGAAGTGACTTTTTTGGATGAAAAAAATCTTAATAATACCCCATTTTTTATATTAATCTCTCTTCAAACGGGAAAAATTAAAAGATATATTCTCCAAAAAAACTCACTCTACCGGAAAGGCGGCGTCTTGGCCTGGTTCGAGATGCTTATGTAATTGAGATGATTCATGCACCGGCTCAATTTTTCGTTACGACATTGGAGGAAGGTTTTTCACGACACGAGATAATGCGCTCTGAGGAATATTAAGGATTTTTGCCAAGTATCTAGGCCAGGTCTTCGAGCAGGTGGCCCAATTCGCTCGAACATGAATGGGCGCGTTTTGCATGTCAATCGAAAGTGTTACTGACCTCACAATGCGCAATGTTGGGCGAGGTCATTGTCTCAACATTTTCAACGAGAATTTGTATTGTTAGCGACAGCGTCCGGCGGGTCTTCAGAAGCGTCGGATGTTCGAAATTAACGAGCCGTGTCTAAAAAGTCTGTCTTAAGTAAATATCGCCAAGGAAACAGCAATTACATCACGGGCTTGAAGGAAGATCTTGAGTGGAAGGGAAAGTGTTTACGGCTGCAGCATGAATCGTTGGGTTTGAATGTTAGTATAGTTGCCCAACTCAGCGAAGCTCTGAACGTTTTCCGAGTGGTTATAAATAACTACCTACTGAAGAAGTAGGTATGCACGTGCTGGGTGTTATTAATCAGAAGATATTAGTAGTCGATTTTTTAAAAAAAGTTTTATTTATGGGACTGGCAGACGATTTACTATGTAATGGGCAAAAAATATAAATAAATCGTTGAGAACGCTGAATCCATCGAATCCATGCCTTGTACCTTGATTTTTCTCACAAACTTCGAGTTTTCCATCCTAAAAAACAGCGTCTAATAGGCCGTTCCTTTGTTACAGATGGCGAGTCGAGGCTTGCTGATATTCTGCCTCTTCCTGGCCAGCAGTTGCAGAGCAGAAGATGACTGGGCGTGGAAGAAGAACGACAGCCCTTCCGAAGCGTCGCCGACCGAAGGTGCGTCCGATTCGGACGTGATAGCCGATTTGGTCGAGGCCAGCGTGGAACCGGCGAATACCAGTGATACGGAAGCGAGACATTTCATCAAGGATCGTTTATGCGATCTTGGCCTCGGAGGGGTGAGTATTGGGAATAATTATGAAAACTATGTTATTGGGACTGGTTTGCAAAACGTTTCACATAGGTATTAAAAATAAATTTATTTTTATGTTTTTTCCGGGAAGAACTGCCAAAATCGGGCTTTTTCGGAAAAGTAGTTTTGGTTTTCGGGGATTTTCGACGAGAAGCGTTGAACTTTTGTTCAGACCAGGGATAGGATTTTTTGTAGCCAGTTAAATTTCCAACAACCGGGTATGGTCGAAAGTTGGTTTCAAAACTTCGTTGGTGGAGAAAACCGGACTTTTTTGAAAAAACTTTCGAAATTTTTTCGTTTTTTGCTCGTATCTTGAGAAGGGTTGAAAATCGAAAGTTGGGAGACAACAGATTCCGATAGCTGAGGAAATTTCCAACATTTTTGGACTGGTGGAAATTTTTCGTCGGACGACTCCTTCGGGTCGAAAATGCGCCTCGAAAATAACTCGGCGCGATCGGGAGGAACTGCCTAGTCAAATTTGCGAAAAAATAGAAGCCATCAATGCTGTGGCCAGTTTTGTCCCAAATGATACAATCATGGGGTTAATTGGTCGAGGCGGCGTCGGGGTTGAACCCAATAAATTTTATTCGCGTTTCCAAGCCACGTTGCCATGCCCATTCTTCTCTTACAGCCAGCAATCGAAACAATTTTTCGGGTCTCCAGTAAAGTTGGGAAAACTGCTATTGCCGTTGAAGGGAAGATATTCATTGTGCGACATAAAAATTTTGATATATAGCGCAGCCTCCAATTTTATTAGTCTCAATATTTGAGAAAATACGGTTTGGGCGGGGTGTGAAGTATCATTCTGAACAGCGCAAGCTTCATCATGTACAAATCGAACGAAAATTGCGGGAGATACGTTAAAATAACTGCGCGGGCTGAAATTAGGAAAGTAGTGCATCCCTTACACTCTTTTTTCGCAGTGCGGCAGCGAGGAGGAAATCGAAGAGAAGCGGCCGCACGTCCAGCCGCACGATCTGATCTACGCGCAGCCCGTCCACTTGAAACCGGTGGGCCGGCCGATTCCCGCCGTGCCGGTGCGCGGACCACCACCGCCGCCGTACAGCCCCAGTTCCCACGTGCCGAGCTATGGTCCGCCCCCGCCCCCGTCCGGCCCTTACGGTCCCCCACGTCCCGTCCCCTACCGCCCCCGCCCTTACAAGCCGACGCCCGTCCACGAGCCCGAATTTGAGTCGTCCATTTTGACCGAAAAAGGACACCACACAGGTGAGTTTGAATTTCGCAATAATTCTTAATTATCGAATTTATTGAATTAATTATTCAATTCTTACATTAATTAAAATTCAATTATTAAATTAATTATTGAATGATTGAAGAGTTCATTACAAAAACGACCAATGTCAAAAAAGCTGATTTTCAGGAGAACTACTTAGGGGAAGGTGGGGTAAGATGACGAGGTGGGTAAGATGACGAATTATGATTTTCTCCTGATTGAAAATAGTTAGAGACACCGTTCCAGCGTCACCAGTGACCTATAGTGGTCCTACTCGTAAGTCAACGGCGGACATTCGCGCCCCCGTCTCGAAACATGGTAGTTACAACAAAGTTCGATTTCGAAGATGTGTGATGTAACTTTTGCTCCACTTTTCCTAAGCGACTACGATTTTTTGGTAAGTCATTTGAATTTCACGTTTCAATATTCCGAATCTACAATTCGTAAGCTACAATTTCACTGGAAAATGAAGTCGTTTGCTTTGAAGCTGCATGTTGATGCACCAGTTTCAAAAAAATATGGTGGGCTGGGGTAAGATGACGAATTTCTGTGTGGGTAAGATGACGAAAGGTTTGGGGTATCGTCATCTTACCCCCACTTCACTTTTCGATTGTGAATTATGTATCTAATCACAATTTTACACCATTCTAAACACACTGTTTCTCTTAATAATTAATTGTCTTGCAGGGATCGATTGAAAACCGATAATGGTTGGAACGAGAAGAAGCCGCTCATCAGCAGTGGAAATGTGACTTCTGCGTCCCAAATTGAAGATTTTATACATCTACTTCGTCTAAATTTCTGTTTTGAGTAAAGTTTGTATGATTTCCGTTCAAATTTTTGTCAATTTGCCATCTTAACCCCCCATTCGTCATCTTACCCCGGGCCACTCGTCATCTTACCCACAACGTGGGGTAAGATGGCGAAATTTACATTTTTCCGAAAATTTATTTTTTTGACATCTTTCAGTTGAATGTAAAATTTGAAAAAAATGTATGTTGTACTCGGGTGATCACTAAAACGAATAGTTCCATTTACAACTCGCCTGGCTGCTCACAGAGCCTAGAAAAAATCTTAGAAGCTTAGGTTCGCCATCTTACCCCCACTTCCCCTACCTATCCGATGAGTGCTGGCGAGAGCTACCAGAATGCGCTGAAATCTCAATTTTCGATTTTTTGACATTGGTTGTTTTTGTAATGAACTCAATTATTACAACTATTAAACTCAATTTTTCAATTTAGAGAAGAAAATTTCGAAAAATGTATATCAGGAAGCCTAAAATTGCAAAGATTTCATCCCAAAAAATGTGCAATTTTTCATTTATTTTGAAATTTATCGAATTTTTCAGGCATCGGTACCGTCAGCGGAGTCGTACCCAGCGCCCCAGTCCAGACTGTCGTGCACCACCATTATCACCACGACAAGGATATCGCCGCACTCCCAGGATTGCACGGCGCCTCCGCAACGCTCACAGGACTCAACGGAGTGCCAGGACTTTACGAAGGATCCAATTCCCTCGGCTCTTCGGCCATTTACAGTCCAGGATCTTCCTACGCGACAGGAGCTTTTGCTTCGAATCCTTTCTACAAGAAGCAGTTGAATTTGAAACAACCGCATTCGCTTAGTAAGATGATTTTTACAATATCACGTGCATAAATTTACCTGCTGGTCAACTAGTAAATTTACAAGGACACTTTAATTTTATTCGAAATATGTAGCGTCAGATTTTATCTTCAAAAATTTGGTAATCGAGTGGAAGGAAAAAAACGACCCTACCTCTCTTTCATTCCACACAGTATATATTTATTTTTTTAAACAGAGAACAGACGTTTTAGGAATGTTTTTGATGTTGAATATTACATTAACCTTCTCCAAATCATTTAACTTATTTTCCATCAATTTTCAGACTACGCCGCATCTGCAAATAGCTACGAAAGTTTCCCACCCTTTACCCGAGGAGACGACTGTTTCTGCGTCCCATACGAGCAATGTCCACCTCACGAGGTGGCAAGGAAGGAGGACAGGCGGGAACCCCTCATCGACCCAAGGGCCAACCCTACTGATATTCAAGTGAGACGTCGAAAATATTTTATTTCCATAATAATTTTTAAAATACTGCCCAAATGATACAAAATCGACGTTTTTTCTTTAAAAAAATTAGATAAATAGGTACCTATTGCCTACATGAATTAAAATTCTCAAAATTTTGGTTTTTAAATTATTTTTTTGCTTTTCAGGCATTGGGAGATGATGAGGTCGTCGTAACTGACGGCAATGGAACTATGTCTGTCGTCAAGCAAGACAACGTTTCTGACGTGAGCACTCATTTTCATACCTTCAATAGCTTCATAGTTTCTAAAAAAAAAAAAAAAAAAAAAAAAAAAAACTTGAGTACCTAGTAACTAAAATTGAGGCGTTGATAGCCAGAGTGGACCATTCCACACAGGTGTTGAACTGAGAAAATCGCATTTGAAAATTTCGACAAATTTCTTGAAATTGATTAAGGGCCTTGTTATGGTGTTTTGAAGAAAAAAATACAAGCATTCTTGGGTGAACAGATGACTCATGAACCATAGGGACATTTCTACAAGCCACAAAGTCCACTCTGGCCATCAAAATCGGCGGCCAATTTGCAGACGGACCATTTGAAAAGTTGCGCTCTCTCTTAGCACATTCGAGAACGAGTCAAATTTTAATAATAATTCGATAGATAGAGCAACTACAGACCCATTGCACTGTATAACTCATTTTTGGACAGTTTGTGGAATGGTCCACTCTGGCTATCAACGCCTCAATTGAGGGGGAAAAACTAAAAAGAACTCAAAGATCTCGTCCAATACCAAAGACCCAAACACCCATGAAAATTTCTAGAGTGAAAAATTCGTCAAAACTTGAATTTTCTCCTGTTAACTGTACAAATGCGGTTTGTAAAATAAATGGGTCGAAATCAAACTGGACGGTTCTATTCGAGTTGGCAGATTTCGCGACCCGCAAAATAAGGGGAGCGGCTTGGAAATCTAATTCACCTCATTTCCATTATTCGCAATCGGCGCCCAATTTTTGTCACTTTCGAATCGCAGAGTTCTGCCCGACCGAGACAATCGGACTGGTTGCAAAATTCATCCAGATAGAATCTAGCTTCACGCCCAGCAATTCCAAATCGTGAAATTTTTTCGAGAGTAAAATATTTTTTCGCTGAATCGAACTTGTACATATTTTTTTCAAGCTTGGAAAGATTAGACAACAAAAATTGAATTACAGATTTGAAAAAATATAGCATTTCCAACTGGAATTGAGAATTTTCCAAATCATATTGAAGATTGTAAACCAAATTGAACATTTTACAGGGCATTTCGGTAGAGAAAATTTTTAATTCATTTTGGAAAATTCTCAATTTGATTTGAAAAATTCTGAAATTAATTTGACGAAATTCTCAAATTTATTTGGAAAATTCTCAATTTGATTCAGGAAACTCGCAATTTGGTTAGGAAAATTCTCATTTCAATATCTCCCTCAATTATTAACCTTTTTTCACATTTCTTGGACTGTGATGTTCGTCTCGGCAAGACCTGCCACCCTGTTGAACCGGAATTCGAGTTACTCACAGTACTTCCGATATATTAGCACTTTTAGTGTTCTCTATTTCATTTTTTCCTGGCCACAAAAAACAAACTGATTCAAGCGTGTTTGGTCTTGAAATTTTTGTTGTACCTTGCGGAATACGTGGATATTTTTTATTTTTTTCTGATTTTTCAAAATTTTGAAATTGGTTTTTTAATTTGCTTTATTTTGCATTTTTGGCATTTAATTTGCATTTTTGCATTTAATTTGCAATTTTATTTTTTTAATTTAATTGGTTGTAAAATTTGCATAGAGAGTTTCTGATATTTTTGACGGAAACACCCTCGAATGTAGTCAAAATATCGACAAATTCTGTCAAAAATTTACGTTTCAAAATATGAAGGTATCATTTTTGAGGTGCAATTATCCGCGTTATCGTTCGAGTCACAAATTACGTATGTGGCAATGGATTAAAAGTTGATCGCGGACTTCTACCGTAAGGATTTTCAAATTCGTGTCTTCTGTGTCTCCTACACAAGTTCTGTGGGTTAGACTGTGTGGGATCGTTCGTTATGTAACGGGAAACTTTCTCCTCCTTCGAGGGTCGGCGTCCCCGGGCCGGCGATGCTCCGTAACAGTTGCGACACCTTCAGGGTCTTCTGTCTCTATTCGGTGCGGAGCCGAAAGAGACGGAAAACGGCTCGTTCAAGGTTAGCAACGGGGTCGTCTCTGTGGGTCATTTCCTGCGACCGATTTTCTCGTTCCTTCCGTCAACAAGATGTTACATCCTAAATAAACGGCATGCAGCGTTTGGATGAGAATTTTCAAAATTGAAGTTTGAGGCCAATAACTTGTAAATATTCGCTTCGTTTTTTCCTGTCAGATGCCTCGTTAGATCTTTTGTTCAAAATGAAGGTTGGGTAGGTGACAAAGATGAATTTCTGGATGTTAATCTAGACAGAAAAAACAAACCTGTTTCGGTTTTAGACCTTTTTCAAAATTTAACTCAATAATACGATTTATTGAACTTAAAACCCAGCTCGACGCCTCCACCATTCGTTCTGGCAGATTGGTTCGCTTCCTCAGACAAACTTTTATTCGATTAAATTATTTGTTGTTTCAGGTGAACAAACAGAGAAGACGAAGAGACACAACTGACAGCCTTGCCGATGGCACCGAGGATAGCAAAGATATCAAAGCTGTAAGTTGAGCACGAAATAACTTCGCATGTTTTTGAGCATGGTTTCCAACTTGGGCATGTAACTCTTTGGGCGAGCCGGAGCTTTTTAGCTGTTGAGTACACGATACGACACATCGCTTTTGACACATGTTTTACCACCAGTATTGTCACCGTTTCGAATACATTACACAATTAGTTGGTGTGGTAATTTTAGAGTGGAGCTTGACGAGGAAATTAGACTTGACTAATTCATTCATTGGACAGTTACAGGACTAACTATCAATTCACAGACCTTTTTAGTACCTCATTATTTATCAAAATTTAAAATGAGAAAATCAAAAAAATGGATTAATTGATGGTGAATTGAAATCTAAAAAATTGACTGTTTCTTCACATCATCGACTTATTGGTCCCAAAACTGAATTTTATTGACAATAAGTTGATAAAAAGGTGTACGAATATAAAATTCAATAAAAAATTTCCCAAAAAAAATTATAGCAACATTTTTTGGGATAGGTAGTTCTACTTTGTTGGAGGCAGGATGGATTTCCAAAAAACTTTAGCTCCTGTTTCTGAACTTGTGAATTTCACCTAACTGGACTAACGTATTGCGCTTCATTAACTGATTCGATGCTCTGAAGAGTTGATATTTTGACAAACGATTTTGTGTCAAATTACAGCATGTTTTAAACTGGTCAAAATTTTTGAAAATATAAAAAATTGATACCGTAATAATCATGGGCGATTTTTAGCAGAAAAAAATTTTTTTACATAAAAATAATTTAAAAAAATTATTATTGTTTACCTTCGTTATAATTCATTAATATAGGGTTTGAATTTCGATTCGAATAGTGGTTTCTATCAAGTTGAATCATTCTAACGGAATATGGTCCTCCGGGTATTTTGGTTATTACGGGCTCGTTATCTACAAATCTTGATGGGTAAATTCAACGATACTTTTTTGACTTATGTGCCCTTTTAACTGAAACGTTTCAAGACAATTTCATTCACAAAATTGACCTTTCGACTCAGGACGCTATTTTTACCGGAATGAGGAGTATTAAAATTGAGTAGTGCATCTCATCAAATGGATGAATTTCTCAGTTTTTTTTTTTTTTTTTTGCTACACACTTTAACCTGCACTGTGTGGACACGTGGTTTGTTTACATCACAAAAGTATGTTGATTGTTATCGTCTGACCATTTATTGTCCTGTGCACAAGGTGAAACAAGTGACCAGCATCGACGCCAAATATGAGATTATGTCAAAAATGGTCTTCCGGGCCGGATTGAAGTTCTGGAGCAGAAAAAATCATAAAACAATTTATAGAACTTTTAAAAAACTCCAAACAGTTCACAATGATCAGTGTCGACGAAGATACCAGTTTTTTTTTATCTAGATATAGATAGGATATTTTGCTATAAAAATATCTAGATCGGATACAGATACCGACAAAGTATCTGTATCTGAGATACAGATACTGGCAATACATCTAACTTAGATATAGATACCGATAAATTTTGGACGTATATTTTCTATCTAAATTACGTTGTGCGAGTTGTGGCTATAGAAGATGGTAATTCTCGACGGTTGCGCGCCTAGCGGCCGATGGCGCATAATCGTCCTATAGATCCAGCTGTCTCCTGTGTGTTCCTAATGGGGGCCCCTGGCTTGTCCAACAAAAACTATTTTTGGCTCGAAAACTGTTGGGTTATCGGCATTTTCTCACATAATCTCATTTATTCTCGATTAAATTTTGTATCGATTGGTGGCTGCCGGAAAATTATCGGTTGATCCGTTCAAAAGCTATGGATGATTGAAACGGTAGTGTTGTAGATTCTTCTCGATTCGACTCGGGAGGGGGATTTTCTTCAGCAATAGGCCTGGGGTAGGCTCTGTTCGATACGAATTTAATGATAAAGGCAGTAGGTAAAAATACCATAAGTTTCTCACCTCAGATTCGATGCGAGGGGGAGGGGCTAAAACTGTCAATATGGCCTTTTTTGTTGCAACGGCAATTTTTGTAAATGACCACAGACGGACGCGCGGACACTTGTTCAGAAAGTTATCCCGTGTAAAAGTGAATAAGTAAAACTTCTTTCTGAAGCTCCGTTACAATTGTCGATTCTAGTACGATCCCAAAACTTCCATTTACACTGTGAATGTGGAAGTAAAAGCGTAAGAGAATTGATATCAAGTTAGAAAACACTGTCAACAAAACCACCGACGGCGAGCCCGAGATAAGAACAAAATCCCAACGCGGCGACATTCTATTCCGCGCTGTCCTGAGCCCCTGAACAGCTATTGAACCGGACCGTAAGGGCCAGACCCGACCGTTAGGCCGCAGTCTCCACGCGTGCCCTTCACTTCCAAGGCCGGAGAGGCGACCGCGGAAAACTGTCCGTCTGTGGTCATTTACAAAAATGGCCATAACTCCCTCAATTCTCAACCTTTTTTCAAATTTCTTGAACTGAAATGTTTGTCTCGGCAAGATCTAACACCCTGTTTAATCGAAATTTGGATAACGCACAGTACTTCCGATATATTTGCATTTCTAGTGTTTTCTATTTTATTTTTTCCGGCCACAAAAATGAACCGATTCGAGCGTTTTTGGTCTTAAAACCTTTTTTTTTATCTTGCAGAATACGTGGATATTTTTTATAAACCGATAATGTGGCGTACTTTTATTCTGGGCGAATTTTAAAATTTGAATAGTGGATTGTTTGATATTTTTGACCTAAACACCCTTAAAAGCAGTCAAAATATGATCAAAGTGTGTCACACTTTTACGTTTCAAAATATAGAAGCATTGTGTGTGATCTACGCACCACTGGTTTAAATCTATAATATAGATTTTAAGTGCCGTGTCATCTGATTGCAGTAGGGAATATTTTAAGAACACTTGTAACTGTATTGTAGTTGCGACATTTGACAAATTTTAAGCGTTCTGCTACATAGAATTGAGTTTTTCCGGGTTATAATTATCGGTTTTATAGTGATCTAGGGTAGGCGATAAATGAAATGAAAAAATGCTATAACTGTTGATATTTTTTCAAATTATCATTAAAATATGGCATTTATTGTTTGGTGGGTCATTCAATTGGAGATAATTTTGCGTGTCTCGACGGTTCTTGAACGTGAAACTTTTATTTCAATTTACAGCCGCGCAGTATAGAAAATTTTATCTAAGTTAGATAAAAATTAGATACAGATACCCACTTTTTATATCTAGATAGGATACAGATACGTGGGACGCAATTTTATCTAGATACAGATACAGATACGAAATTGTCAGTATCTATATCTATTTTAGATACAATTTAGATACAATATCTAGATACCGTCGACACTGACAATGATGATTACAGCGGAAATACCAGTGAATCCTTTTGATGGTGTTTCTTGTGGGCCACAATCTGCCACTTCTGGAATTCGCATGTGGTTCATAAGTTGGATCATATCAATGCTTCAGTTGGTTGACCGATTTATTGTATTAATTCTTCATATTGGCGTCAATGATGAGAATCCCGGACCCCACCTTGTGCACAATTGTCCGAAACACTAACTCTTTGTGAAACATGAAAACACATAACAAGTTTTCTTAACAAAACGCCTCAAAATGTGTAGTCCTCTTCGGCCGCTTCTCTCGCATAATTCCAAATTTCTCTTCCGAATTAAAAAGAAAAGGAGATGATTTATTTATGAAATCGCTGAGGCTCTTGTGGTAGGACTTGTTGTGTGTTTTGATGTTTTACAGAGACGAAAACTGGCCCTCGGCGGCGGCGGGAGCGATCTTGACGATTCGAACGATCCTTTGAAATTGAGACCTACTTTTGGAGTCTCTTTCGGCCTTCCGAACGGAGGGGGTGGATATCCGACCAATCCGTGGGACCCGTACAATCCAGCAGTCAATCCTTACGGAGGATCCCTCGGTGGTAGCAACGGCCTGAATTTGGGACTCGTCAATGTCAACCCTCTCTTGTCAGTGCAAGTAACCAAGGACGAATACGGCGACAAAGTTGTCAAACCTCTGGTCAACCTTCACGTAACCCCGAACCAAGGATTCGTGCATAAGATCGGTTCCATATTCCACGGTTTGAAAGGCGGATACGGTGGGTACGGATACGGTCACCAGCCGTACACGCACTATCACCACCATACGCACAATATCCCTCCGCCAAAACCGATTTTCACGAAACCGTACGCTCCTTCCTACGGTCACTATGAGCCTTATTATGGCAGCAAACCGTACTACCCATCATACAGTAGCGGGCCGTCTTGGTCGCCATCTTGGAAGCCGCAGACGTCATGGAGTTCCCCCTCGTACGGATATAGTAGTCCGTCGTACGCTAGTTCGGGATACGGCTCTTCCTCTTACTATCCGTCCGAGTATAAAGACGATTCCGAATATATCAACGATGACGAAGATTATTGGTACAGAAGTTCAAAATCGGTCAACATAACCGGCCAGGGACAACAGGCGAGCTCAAGTTCAGGCAAAGTTGCTTTCCCACAGGATCGAAGCGATAGGGCCAAACGGGATGTTGAAGAGGTATAATAAACTACATAATAGTTACAATACTCTCTTCGATTTTTCTCGGTAAAAGTGGAATTCGATAACTCAATATCGCTTTATCTACAGAGGCAAGCCTACTATCCTGGAAATGGTCGATGTGGCCCCAGAGAGGTATGCTGCAGACGTCCTGCCAGAACTGGTTCACAGACCTACAAGCCAAACTATGGGCAGTGCGGAGTCAGGAATGCCCAGGGAATCAATGGCAGGATCAAGAATCCGGTCTACGTCGACGGCGACAGTGAATTTGGTGAGTATCTTGCACCAGACTTATGCAGGCATCAGACTTTTGCCGGGGAGATGTTTCAGCTACCCTCTTGTTTTCAAAGTAGCGATAATGACTGTATTTCGTTCCCAGGCGAATACCCGTGGCAAGTCGCTATTTTGAAGAAAGATCCCCAGGAATCAGTATACGTCTGCGGAGGTACCCTGATCGACCACAACCACGTCCTAACGGCAGCGCATTGTATCAAATCGTGAGTATTCTTTGCCGGGAGAAAATCAACCTATTCAACGGTACCAGAATAACATTTGAATAACGATGTAAACCGCCTTCCTCCAGATACACCGCTTACGACTTGCGCGTGCGCCTTGGGGAATGGGACGTCAATCATGATGTCGAGTTCTTCCCATACGAAGAAAGGGACGTCTCCCAGCTGACTGTTCATCCAGACTTCTACGCCGGCACGCTGTACAATGACTTGGCCATCCTCCGTCTGGACAGACCGACGTCCTCAAACGCTCCTCACATCTCGCCAGCCTGTTTGCCTGAACCCCAAGCCGACTTTAGCGGCGCTCGATGCTGGACGACTGGTTGGGGCAAGGACGCCTTTGGCGACTATGGAAAATATCAAAACATTCTGAAGGTGAGTCACGGGAGCTTGGTGGGATTGATGATTTCAGTGATGAAATTTGTACTGTAGTGCTACATTAAAGTGATATCGAGGTACCTTTAGATATACCTTCCTGACGTAGTGAACGTTCCAATCTGTCAGTTGGTTCTGGATTACTCTCAATTTCGAGAGTTTCTAACCAATTCTTGGAAGATCTGCAATTCTAAAGGCAGGAATCATTTTGGTCTTCTTGATTTTGACCTTGACCGCTATCAGCTCTGCAAGTTATCTAATGTGAGCTTTAGAATAATATTGATGATATCCTTGTGGTTGCAGGAGGTCGACGTTCCAGTTTTGAGCCATCACCAGTGCCAATCTCAACTGCAGCAGACGCGATTGGGATACGACTTCAAACTTCATCCTGGCTTCATCTGCGCTGGTGGCGAAGAAGGGAAAGACGCTTGCAAGGTAAAGCCTCTTTACTTTCTTGCTCGATATTGAGTTGTACTTGAAGTTGTAATTGTACTTGAGGAATCGTAATTGAGACTCGTCAAAGTGGCTGGGACTTTATGACAGCTCATACTCGAGAGTGGTGCAGGCGTCAATTGAGCTGGCTTCCAACAACGCTTTTGGTGTCTAGATTGTATAAGCGTTGGAATTGATGCTTACCAGGGAATCCTTGAAGATTGGTCTAGATGGGAAAGCCTGTCAAGATTGGAATTGCGGCACCTGTGTCCTGTCTCCCCGCACATGTAGCAGCAGCTGTTACATATGCGGTGAAGCAGGACACGAATGCCGCAATTTCAGAGCAGAAGACCATGTGAAATATTTATTAATTTATTCGATAAATTTGCGTTTCAGGGTGACGGCGGTGGTCCGATGGTCTGCGAACGTCACGGCATCTGGTCAGTCGTAGGTGTCGTCTCTTGGGGCGTCGGATGCGGCCAATACGGTGTTCCTGGTGTTTACGTCAAGGTCCAACAGTACCTACCTTGGATACGACAGGTCACCGGACAGTACTAGAGCGCTAAACTCAAAAAAATTGACAAGGCCAGAGTTCTACAAACGAAAATTGCAAATTTTGAGCAGCAATCCACTCAATATTTTTCAGAATTATCTCCGTTTTGAAAGAAAAAGTTTAGAATTTTCAGTCATGTTCTGACGATGATATTAACGATCATTTGAACAGTTTTGCCAAAATCTTGAATTGACGGTTTCAAAAATGTTATTGGGTATCCTAAAAAAACATTTTCAGTTGCCTGTTTTTTAGTAAGACGCTCCTGTTAAACGTTACCTCTAGGTAAATAATCAGGCAAAGATGGGATTTTTTATTGACCGCTTCGGACACGAGTTCGGAGCTTAAAAGTAAATGCATTTCTTGCATGTAACGTTGTTTTAAGACTAATTTTAGACAATTTTAGCATTTAAGACTCGCGAGTTTTAACTTAGCTTTTAATACTGCATAATTTATTAAGAATTTTGTACATAATTTAACTTTTAATAAATTCAATTTGACTTTTGTGGAAAATCTGTCGATTTCGCTAATCCTTCTATGGTGTTCGAATACAAGGTAGGTCGCGTAGGTTTCAAAGTGATGAATGTTCGAGGGTTCAGTCAACGTTTTCACTAGCAAATACGTAATTGACTTAAAATGAAGTTCATTGTTTGGGTATGCAAAATATTACCTTGTTGTTCCCAATTTCCCAACGCCATTTCAGGATGAAATCCAAACATAACGCTTAGTGTGTTTCTATTTCACGGAATTCAACACGTCTTCGTACAAATCACTTTATTCCATTATTTCGCCATCAATTGACATAGAAGATTATTGATGTACAATTCGATTAGTTTTACGTTCGACACTGTCGTTCTTTACATTTAGTTATATTTTGCCACAAACTGTTTGTTACGATTGCCGGCGTACGAAAACAGAAAAACGGGTAACAGTAAGTAGGTTACATAAAATGGTGCATAGGTAGGATTACCGACCAAGATTAAGCTCAGTATTAAAAAATTATAGTAAAAAAATAATATAAAAAATTGGATGCTGTGCTTTTATTTTTTCACATTCGTATTTTCTTTTTTAAAATAATTTCTAAAAAATGATTCGAAGGTGTACAATATAGGCAATCATTTAAATTCCAGTGGATAATAATTGAGACTCGTTACAACATCAAGCCCATTCTGCCCAGACGAAAATTACTTTATTGTAAAAGAGATTTGTACATCAAACAAACTATAATGAAGGGCATAGTAAACTTATTAAAAAAAAAAAAAAATTGAGTTGAATAGAAATATGAAAAAATTTGCACCTACCAATAAAGTAGTCAATAAATTTTTTTTGCAACAGCAGAAAACAGAATACAATTTTTTTTCCAGGGTAAAACTGATGACATGTATAGATGTTTATGTTTGTTATAGATGTTTTGTTGGAAACTTTTCAATCAATTTTTGCAGTTTTTCGATTTAGGTAAAAGGTGCAGACATTTCATGAAAAATTGGGTGTTTGGAAATGCTGAGGCTTATAAGAAATACGAAGGAACAACTCTTCAGATATAATAGCAATGATACGAGGATAATTCTAATTTATCGAAAGAATAGGCCAATATTGATCATTTGATAAAAATAGTCGATAATATTTTCAAAATATAGACATCGCGGAAATCCACACGTAGAAGACTAATAAAGATTTAATAGGTACCGTAAAATAGGCGGTATAACGATGAGTTAAACTATTCAAAAGGACAACAATTTTGATGAACAATATCGATAAAATATAGTTTACCATATAATTTGAAGCCAAGAATATGATTTTTTGAAAGTTACAAGCATAGCCCATCTCACGAGAAGCTGCGGTTGCTTTTTACTTCAAAAAACTCAATTTGAAAAAAACGGAAAAAACTACTGTGGAATTAGTATTGCGATTATGCGACACGGGGTAGCCCATGTACCGCGTCATATACTCGATTCAAATCAAACGCAATTTTGGTTTTTTACCATTCGCCTGTTTGAAATGAGATATTTTCCTGATTTTGGCGAACGAGTGGATGATGATAGTTAGCAGCTATCATAAAAATGTTTCAAAAATGTTTGGCAAAACTGCGGCATTCCAAGTATTTTCCGAAAACGAAAAGCAGAGCCATTGCGCAAGAATAGTGTGGCTCGTGAAATGGTCTATAACTGTTTTTGTAAGCGCACAACCCAAAAATGCTGGGACCAGTAATAGTGTTAAAACATGGATTGGGTTCCAAAATGTACAAAAAGTGGTCCAACCAATGAGCTGTTTGGGAGATTTTCATATTTTGGTGTCAGCACCTGTCAAGAGCCTCAATTTAGTTTTTTCGTCACCAACGTCCTCCAAGTTCCACTCATCAAGGGCTGGTTCGACCATTTTTAAAGCCATAGAAAAGTTTGAATCAATGAGTCATTCAAAAGTCGAAAGTCGCTTTCAATGGGCGTCCCAAAACATCCAGATGGGGTACATGACTTTTTCTTAACAATTATTATTCACCACTACAAAAAAAAATGAAAAAAACGCTGCAAACTGTTAACTCGGTTAAGCAAGGATTTACTTGATATTTACTTAAGCATACGATTTTCATAAACTTGATAATGGTAACAATACCTCTTAGGTAAAAAGGCGAAAAGGTTGATTCAGCGTAAAAAAACAATAGATTCCCTGAAAATTTTCCAAATTTTTTATTTTAAAAACCTAATCAAAACACGTTTTGGTTTCTAATTTATTAATTGCCTACCTCATTTAAACCGACTTTCAACCGAATTTGACCCCAGAACACGTGTAAAGAGGTTAGCAGGTGGATTTTTTTCAAACAACAGCGGTCTCAATTCGGATCGGAAGCTATGATTTGTACACGATTTTTACAACACATTAGCTCCTTCGAAGTGCGCCGAAACAATTGTCAGGGCTAGAAAATATGTCATAATAGTAAAAACCCGTGTTTGCCGACTTATCATTGAAACAACGAACCGAAAAGTGAAAAACTGTCAACTCAAAAATCAAGTATATCATACGAAGTTTTGTCAACATTTGGTGGGAAGAGGGAAAATTTCGAGTGAAAAGCGATGCGATATTGAATCGGAGGCGGTCGGAAAATCGATAGTGCCATCCGTGACACGTACAAGTTGCGGTTACAAATTTTCATATACAAATATATAATATATTATGACAATGTATCGATATTGTATAGGTACACGTTTTTTGGCCACTGTCACAGCGAATTGCCGACAAATTTACCATGAAATAAAACGAAAATAGTTTTTGAAGAAAACTTGAATGAACCAATTTCAATGTTTTATGTAGGTAAGTGATGGGGGCCATGGATGAAAATAAGTATCCACCGAATCAACCAAGAATACCTATTGTGAATCCCTAAAATTAAATCTTGAACAACTGCCTTTACAGGAAAATGTTAGTTTATTAAAACATTTTACTGGGTAGGTTGGTATCTACTCATTTTAGGCAAACTTCGGAAAATTGGTTCTTCCAGTCGAATACAATATTCATTGGGTTTAAATTCGCGTCAGCGACAAAAAGTGAGGGCTGACCATTAAAAAAATTAATTCATTTAATAACAGAAAAAATAAAATAAAATAAGAAGAATAATATGTTTCATCGAATAAATTTGACATTTATATGAAAATAATTATCAAGTTAGGTTTTATATGTATTATACTTCATCAACTTTAAAATAGTATAAAACCGAAAAAACTGGTTACTACATCGAAGGTTACTTTATTTTGAACTTGCCAACGGCCAGCCCTTGTTTAGAAAAAACAATATCCGCCAGTAGAAAAAAATTATAATAAAATAAAAATAATAATAATGGTCGCTTTACAGTTGGTTTTGAAAAGGGCTGTACAAATTTAGCCCGTTTTAGACTATAATACACGTTAGTTTATCCGTACAAATACCTTACGTCTAGACATGAGAGATGGGTTCGTACAAATGACATCCGCTCTCCACCAATTTTGCTCAATCTGATGGTATTAATGCTCCGTGATCTCAGAATTGCAGGAAAATTGAAATTCGTCAAATTCGAATTTGAAGTCACTTAGAAAAAATTAAAACCGGCAAAGGAAAACGAGGAAAACGGGGAAACTTCAGTTTTGCAACTCTTCCAGAATAAAATAGATGAATTTTTTCATTTGATTTTTCAGATTGAGTTTAAGTTGTCCTTCATTTAAACCAGGACTTAAGTCTTTTTGGAAAAAGAAATAAATTTATCCTTTTACAATACTACCAGCTTTCAAAAACCGAGTGCAGATACGGTGCATTTCTCGACTGCTATATTGAGAAAAGCGTCGGAAAAACCAGAATTTCAAAAACCTTCCAAATCGATGGTAAGCACGTCAAAAGTTCATATTTTGATCTTGGAAACCTTGATGTTGGTTTATTAGGTAGTTTTTGTTGGAGTTGGCTCGTTCTTTCAAGTTTTGGACCACTCCAGAGCAAATTTTTTTTTGAATTTATTGATCAAATTTTTGCAAAAATGGAATTTTCTCGTTTATCACTTTCTGCCTTCAATTCTGAACACGCAGACATGTTAAGCTTGGTGGACGAAACGGTCGCAAACGACCCCCCGAGTATGCGCATTGCGTTTTATGATGGGACAGACTGAAAAATGACGTCAGATGGTCAGGTATTTTGATTTAGGTATAATAGTCACTCAGATTTTGGGCTTGGAAAACTGCTCTGATATCTCCAAATCCCATAACATAGGCTGGTGTGTGAGCATTCCTGCTTAGATCCACTATTTCTGAAACCCACCCCAACTGTCGTGGACTCTCGGGATTTCACCTGAAAGTTATAACAGCTACTCGATTTTATTCTGACTATCTGAAGTGTCATTTTCCGACCTTCCCTTACGCATGCGCGGAGTTTCGCTGGGGTTAATTCTAAACGGACCCAGAACAGCACGATGAGAGCAGCCGCTTGATGCAGCTAGACCGTCGTCTTCGTCGCTCCCGCTGCCACTATGACGTTGCCATTCGGAGCTTTTGCTTTTTGACGAAATCCTGCGCCAGTTTGTCCCAGGTACGCGTTTCGAGCGTTTTGAGAATCGCGTGATCTGAAAGATAATAGCTTTCAAAATGCTGCAAGATTGAATGGAAGCATCAGCAGGTTTTGGGACGGTTCAGACTTTTGGATTCTTCAATGCATCGGCATGGATTTGATGTTCTAAGATAGGATATCAGCATCCCCCAGAATAAAGAATCATCGATGCTCAACGCACATACACAATTTCAGGGACATTCATACGAATCCAGCGCCTCAAAGAGATTCATGCGAATCCAGAGAAGTCATGGCTGTAAAGACATTTATGTGCTTCAGGCCTGCCAGATTTTAATAGCATTCATGTGAGTTCAACGTTCCATGGCACCAAGACTCCAGAGGAATCCAGCAGAGTCAAGGATTCAGAAGGAATTCAATCGAATCCAGCTGCGCCAAGACTCTGGAGGAACGCGTGCCAATCAGGGCTCCATAACTCAAGGAGCATTCAGGTGACTTCCCCGCTCCTCGGCACCATGAGACATTCTTTCGGATTAAGTGCTTCAATACCACGGATGCATTTATGTGATAAATACAGCTGCACTTTCCAGAGGATTCTGTTCTCCGAGGCTCCAGAGAGTTGCATGGATCCAGCAAAAGAAAAATTCAGACAAACTCCAGTTTCAAGTCGACTTCTCGAAATTTTAGAGGCATTTACGCGAGTTTTAGGCTTCAAACGTCAGCAACATTAATATGCCCAGCGCATTAAAAAATCCGAAGAATGATTACTATTTTCGAGAATGGAGCCTTCGATCATTGACGACACGCAAGCGAATACTCACTCTTATCTTTCTGCTGCATCAGGGGAAGCTCGATGTGTTTGAGACCGTGGAAATTGTCAGCGGATGCCGTCGACGAGACGCCGGGAATATTGGAAAGGGACAGGAACGCTTCGCCAGCGAAATCGTTTGCCGTGAGGACGTCGTGATCCATGACAGTGAAACAGATCATCGCCCCTTCAGCTTTACACTGTTCTAACGTTACAGGGCTGGAAAGTAGTAAAATCATTGTAAATCCAAGTGAACTATAGGCTAGGATTGAGGAGTCGCAGTTTTCTACTCACAATTCGAAACATTCGTCAAATAGCGGGTTTAGCGTTTTCTTCTGCACTTTGGTCTCTTGCTCGTTGCAATGGGGGAACACAGATTTCGGAAGGAGCTCCACTATGACGAATGGATCGCTGAAACCTGGAAATGCGAATGAATCCGTTCTTTCATATTCTTCACGACGATGTTAATACGGTTCAGAATCTGAAATCGGAAAACTTGCCGTTCGGATCAAGGGGTATGACGTCACGAGCGTTGAGCACCTCTACGCAGAGCGAATCGTGGTGGAAGTAAGCGCGAACGGAAAGCACTCCGTATTCCGTCACTTCTGTCGACAGTTGTTTGAACAGTCGCTCCAAGTAGTAAAAATTGATCAACGGCTCCGTCTCAGTCTTATGGTAGCCAAGCCGCTGTTCGACGGCCCGGTAATTTTCTGAAGAATTTGTCAATTGGTACAAGAACGCTTTTGGGAAGACACCGCAATACTGAATGTTAAGATAGATACCTGATTTTAGGCACTCCAGTGACAGCCCTTTTCCTTCGGCGTGGAAGAAATCGACCAGAATGTCAAGGGCGTCGTATAGCCGGTCGTAGAAGCCCGCCATTTTGTCAGCTGCACTACCTAATGAATTCATGGATCATGAGAATTAATGTACTTCGACAAACTGATTTGACGCCTGCAGGAAGTCGTGTGAACAGAACCTAACAGCAGCAACATCTACAGCGGCATTCCAGAGAGATCTAATTACTGCAGATGGCAATCTGCAATGATTCAATTTGTCATCAGGTCATGGTGATCATGTCCTCACACCACCTTACCATCCATCTGGTGTCCGAGCTGCAGGAGGCAGACGTCCCAAACGGTTGACAGGACTCGCTCGAAATTCCTGGGAAGCAGAGCCGCATTGAGAGCGAGCAGATGAGTGTCCAAATATTCGAGCAGCGGAGCGATGGCGTCGCACGTTGGCAACGTGTCCGGCGACCACGCAAGATGGAACATCGACTTCTTCAGCGGGGCGCACATCTGCAAGCGATGGAAAAAAATCAAAATTTAAGTCTTGCTGCGATCTCTGCTGTAATGGTCGAGAGAACTTCATCCTATGCAGGTATTTATCGATAGAAGACTGATTCTCTTTCGTGTGTTGGTAGACTTCATTGGGGGATCCCTAGATCGGACCTTTCCTTGAAGGCGGCAGGTCACGCCCGGGAAAGCATCGGTTATTGGGCAAAAAACAACGCCCAAAGCGTCAAGGTGAACATTTTGATGTTAATTCATTTCATGATTTTCAGCATACCTTGACACCAAGACGCGTGATGATCATGGTTATGTCTGCTTCTAATTGCTGGACGGCCTGGTCGAGCAGTGCAGTTATTGCAGTCCGCCATTGGTCCCGGTCGACGCCTTGTCCAGCAGCCGCTTCCACAGCCTCGAGGACGGTCTCCATCTGGACTTCATCAGGTATCAGGCTCACGGTTCTTCGGACGTACTCCAGGTCGTTCATCGCCACGCACATCTGCAGCAGACTCGGAAATTATCCACCGAGAAACCGTGAAAGGACTTTCTCAGAGTTTATCCTGCTCGCGATTGTCGAAGGAGTCTGAAAGGGTTCTGGGTTTCTGGGAACAAGAGGCGTTTCGACTACGGAAATTTGAACTTTGGGTTTCAGAAAGGTCCAGCTGCTACGTGCAAGAAGTCGCTGGCGTAGCACCCCCAATCTAAATTTTGGTTGATTCTGCATTGAAGCATTTCAGGGATTTTTTGGTTCCATATGAAAACCAATAGGACTATTGGGTTGCCTAGAATGTCGGGATCGTGTACGACATGAAAATGCAGGAGTCGCCGTGAGGGACACGAGTAAATCAGTTTACACTTCCAGGTGTCTTTTTCATCCGCACGGTGCACAAACTTTGTTGCCAGGAACTCCACTCGACAAACAGAAACATGAACGACCGTGCCAAGGCAAGTCAGTTACGACTGTAGATCGTCAGCAGGTAAAAATCAAAAAACTCTCAAATCGCTTTACAGACGACCCCATTCATTTCAACGAAACTATCTGAAAACTTTGTAAATTGGTCAAAAATCATTCGATTCTTATTGACTTTTCTTATTATCGTGCGTAACTGCCTTGGCACTCAGTGTAATACGGGCGTAACAGGTCAATTTCAGGGGTCCACAGGTTCGGGCGATTGGACCACACGAGGTTTTCGGCCACAAACCTCGGCGAAATCTCTGGAAGATGCTACCCGAGTCGCTCTGATGATCAAATGTAACGGCGTCGTTTCGGCTGACGCCAAATATGGCCAGGCTTCTTGTGACCAGACGACCTATAATGTTTTGTAAAGTGTGTACACGCACCAAAAAAAACGGTTATGCTTTCATAGCGGAGTCGAATCAACAGAAATATCAATTTAGAAAGATCAATTTCGATTTCCGAAATATTTTTCAATAATTTTGATTTTTTTTTTTCAATAAAATATAATTCAATAAGTTTCAATATTTTTTCACTACGTAGCTAAAAACTTTCGCTCACCTCATCGGTCGTCTTGAATGGCGACGTATCCTCGTAATACCCCGTGTCCTGAAGTTTCTGTTGGGTGATGTGGCTGTAGTATATCGCACCACTACAAACGCTCTAAAAAGATGAATATGTGACTAGTTTTTTATTTATTTTGGGCAGTGCGAAGATATTCCACTTTTTTCAAGCGAGATAATCAATTTATGTTGGATTAGCTATCTCTTAAAGTAATACACTAGGATAAGATTACCACTAAGATTACCACTTGGTCAATGACGTATTACTCAAAAGCACAAAAAATGCTCAAAAGCACAAAAAATGTACCAATTTTTGACTATTTTGAAAGATTAGAGCATTTATTTAGCGAAAACAATTTTGTGAATTGTTAGAGAGAAGAATAGTTTGGAACTAACATCTATGAGTTTATATAGGAGATTATACGAGCCGACCAAATCCGGCCAGGCCAATTGTTTCCAAAATTCCTTCATTTGGTAAATGCAGGCGGCAGTATCGACAGCTGACGTGCTGTGCTTGACGATATAGTCGCCGGAACAGAATCGATTCAGTTCGGCCGCTTTTTTTATCCGGTTCATCGCCTGGGAAAAATTATATTCTCAATAACAATCTGACAGGTGACTTTCGATTTCCGGCAATTTTTTCAAGCGATTACCTTGAATTTCGCAAGATCGAGCCATTTGTCGACAGCCGGTTCGAACCATTGGTAGTACAAATGGACGGCCAGGCCTTTCTGGTCGGGTAGGTTCTCGCGGAAGCTGCAGAAAATGAAAATTCGATCAGCCCCTTGTCGTGCCTGACGTTTAAACCCGCACGACCGTTAAGTTATGAAGGTGAGGTATACACCCCTGCTAATGGTGGCCCACCCCCTGGCATTCCCTTATAATAAGGCCACATAAAAATGCGAAAGCAACGCCATTCAACATAATTTCCGCGCAAAATCCAGTAAAAATACCTTTGCGCCAAATGCTTAGCAGAGAAAATGCGCAATTACGCTAACTTTATTTTTTTCGAACCTCAATTTTTTTTGCGGTGAAAACTGCGAAAAGTTGTTCCTGAATGAATCAGATGAATTGATATTGATCAACAAGAGTGTGTCAAGAAATTTTCTTTTGAAAAGGTTGATAAAAATGAAGAAAAGGTAAAAAGGTTTTGATAAAAATGAAGGTTGAAGAAAACTTTCCCAAAAAAATTAAAAAAATAATTAAAAAATTAAATTTTAAATTTATTATTTTGGCATTTGTCATTTAAAACGATTAATTAGATTCGAAACTCGATTAAATTCACATACCACGCGAATTCTTGGATGGAGAGGTACAGTTCGAAAATCGACGTCGCCATTTCAGCTCCGGGTGGTAACGTCGGCACGTCATCGCCCAATTCTGGCGTCGTGATTTGCTGACATAGAGCTTGCACTTCGGGGCCCAAATCGTTCGAAACCTGTATCACCGAGGCAATCAATGTGAAAGGTAAAAAATAAAGATTGTTAAAATTAATGTTGCTTTACAATTATTTATAAAAGTTCTCATCACCCATTACTTATTTTTTTGTTTTTCAGAAGAAAAAAAAAGTCCATTGATAGACCATGATAGTCAATAACCAAAAACTTGAGTATAAAATTTTTCGAAATTAACTTTCGTAATTAATTAATAATGCAATTCGAAAACCCTGTCGAAATGTGTTGATTTTCAAAGGACTATCAGAACCCTCACAAATGTCAAAATACAATGCTACTATACTATAACACTAACGTTGCTCTATGGACAGCCATACCTAGGACTATTCTATAAAAACATCGAAAGCCGTTCATTCATAAGCCATTTGGCTAGCGAAATGCTTCTAAAATTGTCTAAAAAACTGTTCACTCTTAGAAAACCATGGGGTGAGAAGATTTTCGAAAATAACCGAAATACGGACCAGAATGTTTATGATTAGGAGTCCAGTACCTGATTACGCCTATTACTCGGATTTCAGGTTACCAGCCCAAAATTCCACCGCCGGGAAATCCCGCATCACTCCAAAAAACACGGAATGTTTCTAAAATTAACATCGACTCAAAAAAGGTATGCCAATCGTATCAAAAGTGGTTAAATGTGCATGAAATAGCTCGTGATTTCAAAGCTGTGGCTCCGACGTGGTTCGGAAAATTTCGTAAAAGAATATCCATGCTACCAAAAGTGTCGGTGTTGACGGAGGTGACGATAACTGTCGAATTTCCGTATGAAAAAGTGACATGACAGGAATGAGAATACCCTTCGAAAAACATTCATGCTTAAGCATTAAAAATTTTTAGTTCACCAAAACCCCCGGAGTTTTTTGAATATTGCGATAGTCTTTTGAGCATAAGATACTACTAAAACTATTTATTTTGAAGAAAGTTTTAAAAATTTATTAGAAATATCTTCTATTTTAGATCGCTTTTAAAATCTAGGTGTTGGCACGTATATCTCCAGCAACAGCATATCTTCCAACATGAAATAGTCTAGTATTAGTATTCCGCCATTTTGGTGCGTAAGGGAGACCTAAAAAATTTACAACTCAAAATAATAAAGTGTAATAGAGTTATGAGGTTATTACACCAATGTACAACAGGTTATTCCGCTCGGGAGGCGATTTAAGAAAAATCGATCCTCAATATACAGAACACATATTTCCACAAAGAAATTCTAACAACGGCACGAAACTGAAAAATGATAAAAAACCGTAACGGATAGACGTAATCAATTGCAAAAAGAAAATCCAAAATCGCACAAGACGTGACGGTGCATTTTTCGTGCACAGCCGCAGAAATAGAAAGGGGTACCTCTATCAAGTCCAAATTCCTTGTGAGTTCCCTTGCCAGCTTCGAAATGGCAAGGTGAAAAGGTGTGGGTGGGTACAAAGGATGAAAAATAGAAATGGAAAAAAGAAAGTGAGCACATTAGCAACGAGACAGGTTAAAAACAATAGGTAATGTAAAAATGAAGTCGGTTATTCACTTAGATCGAAGGAAAGAGGCTGAGAAAAGTACAATAGATGGAAGGCATTGCTGCCTCAGCAGACAATTTCGGAGGATAAATTATCTTCAGTTTATTTGAAATGGTTCAAGGGATATTTAGACAATTTTGGCACTCGATCGTACCATTGAATTCACAGAAACGGTCGTTTATACGAAAATGTTCTTAGAAAACAAAAGCGCAGAGGAAATTTCAAACGGCGATACTTCTACAGAGAAGGATTTATGAATTTTTTCTATTTCCAAACCTTAGCCCAAAAACACGATCTTCAATTTGGCATAAAAAATCAGTAACTTCAATAATATGCTGTTTTGATATGCTGAGGCCACAAGGCAGCAGAGTGTCAGAAACGGATCATAAAAAGGGGGTTTATTCGAGAAGAAGTAGTGCAATGTTTTGAAGATATTTCAAGATAAAAATAACGGAAAGTCGCATAATGCTTCTGGGGAGGTTCGAAACTTACCAGTTTTTCCAGCTGTTTGTACGTGGCGGCAAAATACGGTACTCCGTTCGTACTGCGTGAAACATGCAATTATGGTATATAATATTATAGGGTTAAAAATTTTCAAAACCCAATAACTTCAGAAAATTGAGTTTAAAAATAATTTTTCATCAAAACTGAATATTAAAACATTTTTTTAAATACG
The DNA here is from genome assembly GCA_036186465.1 of Nesidiocoris tenuis. Classification (NCBI taxonomy): domain Eukaryota; kingdom Metazoa; phylum Arthropoda; class Insecta; order Hemiptera; family Miridae; genus Nesidiocoris; species Nesidiocoris tenuis. Next base: position 5,596,781 of record AP028923.1, read on the forward strand.
AGAAATTTGAGAATTCTTAAAAAAATTGAGAATTATTAATTATTATTTCCAAGCTGACTATTAATTTTCTTTCTTTGGTAGTCTCTGCTGTTGAATAAATATTTTCACACAAAAGCATTATAAGTAAAAACCATTTCGAAAAACAAATCCAAGGAATGTTTATTTGACAAAAAATCGATGTAATTATCGAAGAAGAAAATTATTAAATTTCTAAAAGGCTGTTCAAAGTATTGCTAAATTTGAATTTCATTTTACAGACCTTTCAAACATTGGGTTGTAATGGTTTGTGCCTTTTTGCAAGTCGACTGTAAGAGCGGTAATAAGCTTGACCAGCCCCTGTATCCTTACGTCCGGGTCTGCTTTGCTGCCGGCAATCGTCCGATGTATGTCCTCATACCTAAGGGACAGGTATGAATTTTAGGAAAAAGGCCACATCAATGGTTCCTATTTTGCCATTAAAAAAATTTCGAATCCCAAATTACCTACTTACCATTCGAGTGTACCTTTCTTGAGATTTGTGATAATCTCGCCGCGAATCTCTTTGTTGAAAGGGCAGCATTTCCAGAACGCTTTCATACTGGCCATAAGGCCTAAACATCTGGAAAAGAAGTTATTTATTTAGCTAGAGAGTATTGAGTACAGTGTAGCCTTAGGCAAACTCCCGCAAAAGACTAAAAAAATAAATAAAATGAAAAAATTGGCCTGCCCACAAAATTATGGGATGCCCTGAAATCCGGCCATGTGCCCTATGAATGAATTCGAGGAAATCACGATTTTTTCAGATTTATTCAAGATTAGTTTTGTCACTCTTAAATTGGATTTAAAAAATGTTTGGGTTAAAATTCAATTTAAAAATAAAAATTCCTACCTGAGCAAATTTTCAAGTCGGTTCATCGAAGGTCGATGGTGATGGGGGAAGTAGACGCGGTGTTTTTTGATCAGCAGCAGAGCGAAGTCGAGGAAAGTATTGAACGATTCGGCCAGGTAGTCCTCCTAAAAATCAAAATTTTTCAGGTATACAACCACAGGTACATTTTCTCAGGTAAGTTATTTGGAAATCAATAATTCAAAATTCGTAATTTATCTTTAGATATTCTGAATTTTAACTTAGAAGTTCCTTACATACTTATAAATACCTAATGCACCCAAGAATTCATTCGATTTCACTCTAATAAAAAGTATCTTCAGCGAGGTGTCGTGAAACTTGGAAAATCTTCTGAAAACATTTACTGAACAATTCGAGAGAAAAATACGCGGAATAGCGAATAATTAAACGTTGGCACTTGAGAGCTCTTCATTTAAAAGATGAGCAACGGTGTTTACGCTTTTGAGTCGAGCGCTTCACCTGAGCGAACGACTCATTAAAATTCTATTAAGGACACCCGACAAGGTGCAAAGGCGTGAAATTAGGTCCAACGTGAAGAATACCGCAGTCCACCGTGTCATGGAGGAATCATAATTGTTAATGATTCAAGTACTTGAACTTTGATATACACAAGGAAACTTAAAACCTCAGTTGGCTACCTAGTGCTTGTCAGTCATTGTGCCGAAGATGTCAATGAAAATCAGAAGTGAGGCTTCTTGATCGTTGCGAACTCAAACTCAAACTGGAACTCGAACTGATGCTCGAAGTCAAACTCGATCCGAAAATCAAACTGACAATGAAACTCAATCTCTTACGTAAACTGAAGCTCAGACTAAAACTCAATCTTGAACTCAAACTGAAGCACCAAGTCGAACTCAAACTGAAATTGAAAATCGAGCTCAAACTCAAACTGATACATAAAATCAATTTGGAATTCGAACTGAGACTCTAACTCAATCTTCAACTCTGACTGAAACTCAAATTGAAAATCAAATTCAAACTGAAATTCGAACTGACACTTCAAACTGAAATCAATCAAACTAAATCTCAACCTGAAACGTGAACTGAAACTCGAACTGAAATTCGAACTGTGACGCAAACTCAATTTCAAACTGATACTGAAAATCGAACTCAAACTCAAACTGAAACGCAAACTCAATTTCAAACTGGATCTGAAAATCGAACTCAAACTCAAACTGAATCCCAACCTCAAACTGAAAATTGAATTCAAACTAAAACTCGAGTTGATACTTAAAATCAAACTGCTTGATTTTCAGTTTCAATTCGAATTCAGTTAAGATCAACTTAAGTTAGAGATTGATTTTCAGATTGAATTTCACTGACTTAGGGTTTGAGTTTGGCTTTCAGATTGAGATTCAGTATGAGTTTGAGTTTCATTTCGATTTTCAGTTTTTCATGAGGTTGAGATTGATTCTCAGATTGAGTTTCACTTCAATTTTTAGTTTGACTTTAAGTTTAAATTGACTTTCAGACCGAGTTTCAGTTCAAGTGTCAGCCTGACTATAGATTTCGATTCCAGTTTGGCTTTGATTTTGACTTTCAGGTCGAGTCTCAGTTCAAGGTTCAGCTTGACTTTGAGTTTGATTCGACTTTCAGACTGAGATTCAGTTCGACTTTGAGTTTCAATTCCAGTTTAGCATTAATTTTGACTTTCAGTTCAAGTTTCGGTTTGACTTCGAGTTTCATTTTGAGTTTGAATCGAATTTCAGACTTGGCTTGAGCTCCGTTTCAGTTCCAGTTCGAGTTCGAATTTTCGTTTCAATTTCAGTTTGAGTTTAACTTTTAGATTGAGTTTGACTTTGAGTTACAGTTCGAATTTTAGTTTTACATTGAGTTTCAATTTAGGACTTTGGGTTTGAGGTTAACTTTCAGATTGAGTTTCAGTTTCAGTTCGAATTTCCGCTAGAGTTTCAGTTTGGATTTCAATTCAAGTTTGACTTTCAGACTGGGTTTAATGTTCAGATTGAGTTTTGAGTTTTCGTTTGATTTTCACTTTCACCTCGACATTCAATTTGTGTTTGAGTCTTCTGAAGAATAGGTTTTTCAAGATTTCAACAATTTTGGATAAGTGGGCAGATGGTTCAGCTGGTTGCAATGGGTTATGAATTGAATTTCTTTTCTTCCTTCTTCTTCTTTTTCTTCTTTTCGAAGTGGATTCGACTTGAGGTCCTTTCAAAATTATTTAGGATCATATTTCAAAAGTGTTCGCCAACAGGTTAACCCCAGGAATAGTTGAAGGGCGGGATCGAATTAACTCTATTAGGCTAAACAGGGGTCCGCTCTGAAGATCGAATCGGCCAGAATGGATCAAACGGTTCCCACTCAAACGAACGAGACTGCAGCCGAGTCCTGCGTCCGACTAAACCGAACGATCAAAAGCTTGCGATCAGGGGAAAGGACCTCGTAAATCCGAAATCCCAGAAGAGCATGGAAGCTTAATGAAAAGGAATTCAGCCCCAAGGACATTCCAGAAACGAGCTGCTGGGAATGTCCTTCCTCCGCCCAAGTAATTAACGACCCCGACCGAAAATCGACGGTTTGCGTACTCTCGAATCAAAAGTGACCAATCAATGGCCGCGGTCATCGGATCTATTCGATACTTGTGACATCGGATGCTTCGCTTGTGGAAGGGGAAATTCGCCCGGATTTAAGGGTATCGAGAGACGCCTGATGGAAACCGCAGTCACCCTTGATGAAAAGGATCGAATGGCAGGTTAATTTGCCGGACCTCCTTGGATTACAGCGGTGTAATGACGTATCGTCAAATTAAACCCGCAGGCTGTTGTTCGATGTTGAATTAGGTTCGTACCGCCTACTTTTCACCTTGAACTCGAACTTACTGAACGGAATTGTTCGAATGCTCGTCTCAGATTCTGCTTATGACTCTGACGTCGGCCTGACTCACGTTCTCGGTACGACCGTCTGCTCAGCTGAGGCCTGGGTTCGGTTTCATTACTCATTTCAAGCTAATAATTGCGGATGTTAATTCCAAAAGGTACTAAACGCCATTTTTTCCGAAATCAAGATGAGACTTTCCTGGGGGTTTTGGGGGCGAGTTTTACGCAAAAATAAACCCATTTCCAAGATAAAATCACTCTATCCTCATTAAAATGGGAAGTGAAATCTCAGTTTCATTTCAAAAGGTACTATATCCAGGCCCTTGGGGCTGCTACAAAATGTTCATTTCAAAAAGTACTTTATCCAGTATTAAACAGTCTTCGCGTTGGTCGTTTCAAACCAAAAAGTACTATATCCACAAAATACACCAATCTACAGCTCTGCCTTCACTTTTTCAGAGATTTTAGTTGTTTTTCAATAGTATTGTGGTTTTGCTGCTATCGATGACACATATTCGATGTTTGGGGAAGTAGAATAACCTGTTAAAACCCTCGCAAAGGCTTCTTGAGCCCGGGTAACCAGTATTTTAAGTTGTCAAGCTTACGTATTGTGCGTCCGCCGAAGCCGCTAGTTTTTCCACTTTTTCACTTTTTCATCGAGTCTACCGGCAATTTTTTTTACTTAAACTTTTTCCTGAAACATGTTTCAACCACCCGAGATGGGTTCCGAGCCGGAAGGAAGTGGCGGCGATCACTGGCGACCGTCCAATGTTGACGAGCTCCTAGCCGGGGTGTTTACACAGTACTGTAAACCAGTTTTCATTTCAAAAAGTACTATATCCCGGCATGTTAATTTCAAAAAGTACTATATCCCGGCATGTTAATTTCAAAAAGTACTATAAACCAGTTTTCATTTCAAAAAGTACTATATCCAAAAATTCCAATTTTCAGATTGCTGTAAAAATTATTCTCTGCAGTTCATAATTTCCAAAATTTTCCCAACAATTTTGAAGATGATTTACTAACATTTGGCAAAAAATCTAGACCGGAAACGTGTTCTGAATGGTACTAGCAGTTTTCCTCGTTTTTCTCGAAACTTGTCAGAATGGATATAGTACCTTTTGGAATTAACATCCTCAATTGGGCTCCAAGGCTAATGATGGATGCCGGAATCGGATAAATACTGGAAAATTTACCTCTTGCCTGGTGAGCGACTCGTGCGGCCACGCATGCTCCAAATTGGACAAATGCCTCGCCAAAATCTGCGGCTCGAGGCCGCTCAGCGACGAATAAGCGACCCATCTGACGGCTGCAACTTGAAGATTGGTGAGGTCGCCTTGGATCGCGTGTTGGTGCAAGATGGACAATGCCGCGTGTGGTAGTTCGCCGGACCACGTTTTCTGAAAATTGAACAGGACAACATTAGAGAAGGAGTATCGCCGGTTTTTGGGGATTTCGAATTTCGCCCATAGGAGTATCAATTTTCAACGCAGTCCAAGAAAATGGCGAAATCGCTGTATGAATGTTTGTTTCTGGCCTCCAGCTGACTACATGCTGGAAGTTCTTCAAATCCTTTCATCCTACCATGTCACTATGTCCCAAAAATATTCTACCGCTAATAACCCAAAACCTGTGGGGTTTCCAGCTTCGTGCAGGTGAAAAAATTTAGATAGTTTTTAAACTTTGGCCTCATACGACACACTGGGTTAGAGCGATATGTTCTGACTAGTTCCGAGCCTCTCCTTGAGGGTGGCAGGGCACTCCCGGACTACTCTGATTATTGGCCTGCGACCTGGAAAGCGGTTTCTCATTTTTAACCAACTTCAACCCTTCTTTAAATTTATCAAGCTGCTAAAGCCGATCGTCATTTTTGGCTTAACATTGAAAAATAGCTGAAGGAAAGAGAAGTTGATAAGGTGGTCACGTGGTATGGTGCAGCATTTTACTTCCATATTTACAGAGTAAATGGAAGTATTGTGATCGTCCTAAAATCGAGAATCGGAACGGAGCTTCAGAAAAAACTTTTTCTTATACACATTTACTCAGAATCACTTCCTGAACAAGTGTCTGTGTGTCCGTGTGTCCGTGTGTCCGTCTGTCCGTCTGTCCGTCTGTCCGTCTGTCCGTCTGTCCGTCTGTGGTCATTTACAAAAATGGCCATAACTCCCTCATTTCTCAACCTTTTTTCAAATTTCTTGAACTGAAATGTTTGTCTCGGCAAGACCTAACACCCTGTTTAATCGGAATTTGGATAACGCACAGTACTTCCGAGATATTTGCATTTTTAGTGTTTTCTATTTTATTTTTTTCCGGCCGCAAAAATGAACCGATTTGAGCGTTCTTGGTCTCAAAATCTTCGTTTTACCTTGCAGAATATGTGGATATTTTTTACATTCCGAAAATGTGGCGTTTTTTCATTTTTGGCGAATTTTAAAATTTTAATACTGAATTTTTTGATATTTTTGACCCTAACACTTTCAAAAGCAGTCAAAATATAATCAAATTGTGTCACAATTTTACGTTTCAAAATATGGAAGTATTGTGTGTTATCTACGCACCACTGGTTTCAATACGCTCTGGTTCCAGCTACCAAAATGCGTAATTTCTTAAATTGACGGCGATTCGAGGAAATCAAGGCGGTAAACGAACTGAGGAGATGAATTAATTAACTCAAGAGGGAAATTCATCTTTCCCGTTTCGGTTGAAAGGGAACGGGAATTTAGAATAAATTCCGAGAAACTCCGGTGCGGGGAAAGGACTTAGCGAGGAATGCTTTGAACGAGTGAAATTCATAATCACTTCGAAATAAAAGGGCGGATGTTTATTAGCATTCTCGGTTGAGGTTTCTCTCTAGAAAACAACGGATTTTGATCTTTTAGCAGATTTCCAACAATACAAACCACCCGAAGCTTTTCATATTACAACGGTTCTTCAGGGCGGATTTACAGTACCTACTACAACGGTTAAGATTTTTCTCATAATTTTGAGAGAATCGAACATTGGTGTGGTATGGTTCGGTATGGCATGGTGTTGTAAGGTAGTGTAGAGCAGTTTTGCGCAGTAAAGCATAATGTGGTGAGGTGTGGTACGGTAATGGCACGGTATGGCATGTTGAGTGTAGTACCTATAGTACAGCATGCTACGCAAAGCCTAGTAGGTAGGTATGGTATGGGACGGTATGGTGTGGTGTGGGACGGCGTGGTAAGGTATGGTATGGTATGGCATGGTATGGTATGGCATGGTATGGTATGGTATGGGATGGTATGGTATGGCATGGTATGGTATGGTATGGTATGGCATGGTATGGCATGGCATGGTATGGCATGGTATGGTATGGTATGGTATGGTATGGCATGGTATGGTATGGTATGGCATGGTATGGTATGGCATGGTATGGCATGGTATGGTATGGTATGGTATGGTATGGTATGGTATGGTATGGCATGGTATGGTATGGCATGGTATGGTATGGCATGGTATGGCATGGTATGGTATGGTATGGCATGGTATGGTATGGTATGGCATGGTATGGTATGGTATGGTATGGTATGGTATGGTATGGTATGGCATGGTATGGTATGGTATGGTATGGCATGGTATGGTATGGTATGGCATGGTATGGTATGGCATGGTATGGCATGGTATGGCATGGTATGGTATGGCATGGTATGGTATGGCATGGCATGGCATGGTATGGCATGGTATGGCATGGCATGGCATGGCATGGTATGGTATGGCATGGCATGGTATGGTATGGCATGGCATGGCATGGTATGGCATGGTATGGCATGGTATGGTATGGTATGGTATGGTATGGCATGGTATGGTATGGCATGGTATGGCATGGTATGGTATGGTATGGTATGTCATGGTATGGCATGGCATGGTATGGCATGGCATGGTATGGTATGGCATGGCATGGTATGGTATGGTATGGTATGGTATGGTATGGTATGGCATGGTATGGTATGGCATGGTATGGTATGGCATGGTATGGCATGGTATGGTATGGTATGGCATGGTATGGCATGGTATGGTATGGTATGGTATGGCCTAGTATGGTATGGCTGGAATGTTACCATTCGGTATGCTCTGGTACGATTTTGTATGAAATGGCATGATATGGTATAATTTACAATTAGTACTGCATACAGTACTCTACGTATACGTTTCAAATAGTACAGACTCTCTCTTTAGTTAACAGTAAAAATTGAAGGTGTGATCGGAAAAGAGAGGTTCTGTTGAAAGGCCGACTCGGTAGTTAACCGTCATCGATTTGACCCCTCCGAGTTAGGTACCAAAGAACCCTGATGTCCCTAGGCTCCCTGTCCCTGTTTCCCCTCTTGACCCCGTCCCATTGCTCCCTGTTCGCAGTTAGGCTAACATTTCCCTTCTATCGCCACTTGGCAACTCACAGGCCTCTTAACAACAATGTCAATTAATTAAACTGATTGGATTCCGAGTGTGAGTTTGTTCCTTCGAGTGCTGGTGCGACCAGCTGTTGGATTACGAGGATTACAATTAGTTAATGGTCCGCAGATTACAATTTATCCGGATTGTGACTTGAATGAAGTTAGAGTTATATTTAATAACTCGAAATTGTAGTTGTCGACTGCTTTAGTTTCGCTGTGGGCGTAACTTTCCCTCATTCATTTAGGATGATTGATGTACAGAGGTGAACAATTATTATTCCTGAACATTGGTATGCTCCTATTAGAGCACCTATATTTCAGTTAGAATTCCACGCACCCCCCTACCCCCCGTTGATGAAAAATGCCTCTATAACTTATAGACTATAAGCATAAGTATAGCAGAGTAGCTTAAAATAGTAGAATTCTGCTTTTCCGGCGATCGGATTTTTGCGTAAGAATTCAGAAATGTTATAATTTCGCAACGAAAAAAATTCGCAGTGTGAAATTACCATAATTATGGAAACGCGCATTTTCTTTCATCTTTCAACTATCATTTCTCTATTTTATTTTTTTTGGGGGGGGGGGGTACATTTGTTCCTTCTAGGATATCCTCACAAAATACCTAGTCTAATTAATAACTAATTAATAAAAAATCAATTTTACCGTGTCATTACTCGAATTTATAAAAATGATGTTACGCCAATAAGAATTGACAAATAATGAAAATAAATGCAGGTCGGAACAGCCCGCGTTCTACAAAACATGCCGAAAATTTCTACGCATGATTTTAATCCAATGGCAGCGATGATTGATTGTAACTACTGATGAATAAACTTCAACTACAAATCCACTCCAAATTGACTTTACGGTTCAAAGTCTACGGTAAAAAATTACAAAAATGACTTCAATTATCAATGAAAAACACTACTCAAAAATTCGATATTTTTTACCACATTTTACAACAACCATTATTATGACTCGGACGTCTCACCTTGAACATATCCTGCCGGAGCTAAAACATGTTTTCTTATATTCGGAGTGCAAAATATTGAAACATAGAGGGTAGCATTGTTTAAAGATGGGAATAAGCTGGAAGGAGAGATAAGCAGGAAGGAGAGATAAGCAGGTGATTACAACGGATCACATTGGTAGTGCGTTAGTGCTTAACAGATTAAAGCAAAGATGGTGAAATGTATTTGAATAAATTCCCAATTTATAGGTACATTCGTGTAGGTAGGTATCGACGTACTTGTGTGTAGGTCTAAAACAATAATTCAAATTTTTCAAAAATTGCAATGAAAATAAATAATGTACCAACCTCCTGATATGGTAAGTTATAAAATAAAACAAATGAACGAAAAAAATATTATCCTACAAAATAGAAATAATTGAATAAAAAATAAAAACAAAGGCCTAAGGGGTTTCCAAAAATTAGAGAAAAATTAAAAAACTTTGGACCAAAATTGTGATGAAGTAGGTGTACTTGTGATACATAAGCGCATCATTTGAAGATTTTAGATTAGAAGTGCATAACAAAACAAGCCAATAAAATCTGGCTTGCAAACACATTATACGATTTAGGGTCAAGTGGGGTAATTATGAACATGGGGTAATTAAGAACAAAGTATGTTTGCGCTCCTGTGAGCAATGGAAAAATCAAAAAGATGTAGCAATCGAATGTTCATTCTCTCATTGATAGGTTACGACTTTTTTTCTCCAATTTGGCAACGCCGATGACGCCATTTACGTGTTTATCAAAAACCTTATTAAAAAGTTTGTGAAACAGTTTTTTAGTGTTTGAGGTTCTTCCCTCTTCTGGCTGAAAAAATTGTGTTAAGTTATTGTTTTCAATATTTTTACATGCGTTAATTGTTTCTTCAACAGGATTTCACTCAAGTTTTGCCATATCTCGTTCTCAGTGACTTACAGAGGGTGTTCATAATTACCCCATACTTTTTTGGGTATGGGGTAATTATGAACATTTTTTTCTGAGAGTTTTTTTGCACTTCTCGTCCATTTTTAGCAATGAAATGGTACAAACTAGGTGATTTTCGTTTGAATTATGATATTTTGGGAGTATGTAAGTATATTGACTTGATTTATTTGGATCTTGGGGTGATGGTGAACTATGCAATGGGGTAATTATGAACATCGTCTTTTACATCTCATACGCCTAGTGTAACACGTTCGTGCTAATTGTCACATGTAACAGTGTGAAATGAATCAAATGTGACCTTTTGAACACCTCTTTTAAACGTCAAAATCGCTGTTCATAATTACCCCATACCCTATGGGATAATTATGAACATAAGGGGTAATTATGAACAGTGGTTTTCAAAGACCATACAGCAGTCAAAAAAATTCAAAAACTGTCTCACAGTGTATTAGGGATGTAAACCGATTGTTTTAGAGAGGTTTCCAGGTTTTTACATGGACTAGGTACTTCTGAGAGCTGTCAGTTTGTAAAATTGTTGCAATTTGTTCATAATTACCCCACTTGACCCTACTGTGGATAGTCGTGCCAGAGCGCCACTGAAGCTATAAAATAGTAACCTATCCTTTTTTGGGTTTTGTGTCGAAAGCTCCAAGATTGGTGTTGGTGCAATTTGGATATCGGGTTGTGTAGTTATCATATTGTACGAAGGGGTGTCGCATTCGCATGCAAGTCGCGTCTGTCGCTATGGTTAACAATGTGATAAATTTTCCTTACCGCATGGGCGCGAGACATTTCATAGTTGGCAAACACCGTCGTCAGTTTGACTTGCTGCCTCAGGTCTTCCCAGTTGTCTTCTTCGGATGTTCCTGAAATTTAAGGCGATACAATTGGAAATTTTCACCCCACGCGCCGATTTCGACTAAGCTAAAAGTAGAAATGATAAAATAAAAAAACAAGAGACAGAATTTTTTCGGCTGAGTCGGGATTTTTTTATCCGACCTCGCAAGCAAACAGTCAAATAGTACTAGGGTAAAGTTCGGGCAAACACTATTACGGTTACCGCTAAGAAAAAGGAGAGGTAAAATAATCCTTGCTCAAACACTCCCTTCGAGCCAGAGTGAGAGGTTATTTGATCCGATCCGTCGAGTGGAAGCTTTGTCTCGAGGGAATACGCAAGGTTCACCCCGTCCTGATACCGTCAGTCAATATCAACTATTCCACCGTTACCTGCATCGGGAAATTTGTAATAAGGCCCTTTACGCTTAGGTATAGCAGCCGGGTAATGCGAGCCGACAAACAGACCGTGGGATTTGCTAACTTCGATAGTTGAGGAATAGACAGTGGAATAATCGACGGTGGCGCGTTCCGCTATTCAAATACGTCCGACTGGCGCGTTTCATTCGCTATGACGCACTCGCGGATGATCAACGATCCTCCTGTTCTCCCAGGTGACGTGTAAAGCCCGTATCACACGTCAGACCCCCCTCCCCATCACGCAGACGTCTGGACAGACCGGTTCTTCGGTTATTTCGACATGCAAATTCATCGATGATTTTTCCTAGAAAAAAGGTCCATAGATGAATAAAAGCATTGATGCAGGTGCGCCAAAGCGAACATCTCAGCCAATCGGAGAATAGGGTCTGTGAGTGGGACGAAGAGGGGAACGATCTGACGTAAGCCCGTATCACACGTCAGACCATTCCCCTCCGTGTAGACGTATTGACACACAGACCCTATTCTCTGATGGGCTGTTGCTATAGATATGTTTCTTTTTGCGAAATGTTTGTTATTATTCATCTAGAGAACCCCATTCCCTGGATAAATTATTAATGGATTATTAAATTTACTAAGGAATCGGCCTGTACAGACGGTCTGTGGGATGGAATAAGCGCAGGAAAAGAATTACTTTCAGTTTTTGGTGAAGTGAAGGAGCGAAAAAAAGTCTTTTAGAGTGGCCTTCACAGGGGTCGTGGAAATGGTTTTTTATTAGCAATAAAATACCAGAGGGTACCGAATGCCAAGTTGGCCAACCTGCAAAATCGATTCAATTAGCCCATATATTTTCCCAGGGGCGTGGAGAAATTTTCCCTCAAAGAAAATCCTTCAAGTTGGGAATTCTGTCCTGTGATCAATCAACCCCCAGGTGAACTTCGAAGGGGCCGAAGCTCAGACTTAAGAAGTGTAAGTTGTGTCCTTGTAAGTTCAAGTTCACACTACTGCCTTCACTGTCTTCCAAGATGAAAAACGTCGAACAAGGTCCAAATTTCGAGCTATATAAATTCCAGTCAATTTATTAGCAGAGAATGAACCTTTTATCCTCAGATACCACACAGGAGTGCCTGCCTTTCATCAAGGTAGAAACAATTATAGAAAAAATGATGTAAATGAGGGTGTGTGAAGTTATCATTCCTGATCATAAACCAACATTCTCCCCCCCGCTAACCTCCAAACATTACAAGTGAGGGAATGAAGCAAAAAGGTTTGCACCTCCTTCGGACATGACGCCAGCTGAAATTCTTATTCCGCTCATTCCTCAGAAAAGTAGAAAATGGGATGTCCTCGAAGGAAAATTGTCGGAAGGCACCCATGTGACCGGAGAGTCACCTGTCCCTTTCCGACTTCTTGGTTCCGGACTGAGGAGAACCACTACACTTCCTGGTGATTAATGACCCCTGCTCAAGGGTTATACCCTATCACCGCAACGCTTGATAGGTTCCTCGACTTGTTGTATAGAAACCCTTCGGAATTCCCTGGGGGCGGTAAAAACTTATCAGCGGTGAGTGAGTGACCCTTCACGAGTCACTTCGCTGCTCATTACGACCCCTCGAAAGGCCTCTCCTTCCAATCCCTTGGCTGATATGATTGACCTGATCAATAGCCGAGGTGCTACAGTAATTTAAAGGCCTAAGCTCCGCAAAAGGAAACCCTTTTCTTTAGTTTCTTTTAGTTTTCTTTTTTTTTAGTTTTTCAACTATAGTGCTTTTCAACTCTTATGGCGGATTCACAAGTGCGCGTCTTCGTGCGTTGCGGAAAGGTCAGGAAAACACAATTTGAACACCATTTTTGCCATGATCACGATTGAGTATAAGCAACCATCTCCCCCAAACACGAAATCATATGCCTTCCCATAGACACAAAAATTGTTCGATTTCCTCTAATTTTCTTGAGGCCTATACTAATCTCTATGGAAAGAGTAGCATTGCTGCCTAGGCGCTTCCGCATCCGGAAAATATTAAATATCAAAACGAATACATTTTATTCGTCTTGATATTTCCCGCAATCCCGGATTGAAATTGTATCTGATTCAAAAATGGGCTTCGTCCATGTACTTTGCTGGAACTCGAAATTACCAATGAAAATCCTTAGTTAGCTGCAGTTTCTGAGATACAAGTGCTCTTTGACGAAAAGAGGGAAATTTTCGATTTTCGGGTTGGCAACACTGATTTTTCAATTTTTGGGTTGGCAGCACTGATTTTTCGATTTTCGGGTTGGCAACACTGATTTTTCGATCTTTGGGTTGGTAACACCAATTTTTCGATTTTTGGGTTGGCAACACTGATTTTTCGATTTTTGGGTTGGCAACACCGATTTTTCGATTTTTGGGTTGGCAACAGTAATTTTTCGATTTTTGGGTTGGCAACACTGATTTTTCGATTTTTGGGTTGGCAGCACTGATTTTTCGATTTTTGGGTTGGCAACACTGATTTTTCGATTTTTGGGTTGGCAACACTATTCTGTGATCCACACTATCCTCAGTTGCCTCAATTTGTTTTCAGTACTGAACTACTTAGTTCGGTTTTTGCTTGCTCGTGGAGTCCTATCATCATTTTTTGAGATAGGTATAACGTATTAATACGTTATAAATTGTACGTTATAAATAGGTACGTAAATTTACTTTGTTGTTACGCCAAACAAAGAAGAAACGTTGCAAATTAATTTCAGTAAAGTTTGAATGTAATTTAATGAAATTTCTAGGCTAAATCCCGATAATTCGCATAAAATCGAAGTCAAAATTACATCCCAAGCGATTCCAAGTAGAAGGAAAAATTTAGAGAAATATGCGGACTGGTAGCAGAGCGTGGTTTTGACCAACTACTAAATTACACGTTACAGGACTAATGGCTCTTTGAGGAAAAGGATTGCGTCAAATCAAAACCAGCGAGGCTGTAATTTGGCTTGAGGAGCACGTAATTTGGTTGATTTGTTCCGCATGGTGACCCCTTAATTGGCTCTTCTGATGTCAAAGTGTCTATTCAGGGGTTCCGGGATTTTGTGTTAAAGCGATTCTCTGATCTGATGAAAATTTTCAAAATATGCAAATTTCTGTCAAGTAATGCTGAATTGTCAAAATACAAAACTTTTATATAATCATTTTGGACGAATATTTCAAATGATGCGCGTTAAAGATTTTAGCATTAATTTGCAAACTCAAACATGCAATTTTTTTCAATAATGCAAACTGTGCAAATTTTATTCAATTACTGCTGAATTAGCATAATATGCTTGTATATTATACAAGAAATACGAGACTTTCGATTTTGTTGAAAAAGCATCAAAACAACAAAATACCTACTTAGGTATGGGTACCTCAATTCCAGTCCTTGAATTCAAGATCTTCTGGTAAAATTGTTGGATGCTATTGTATTGCATTTTCATGCCATTGCAATATTTTTTGCCAATACTTTTTTGAATATTTTTGAGAGAACAGGGACAAGTTATGACATGCTATGTTATGAGCTGTACTACACCGAGGATACATTACGCTTTATGTGCTATGTTCCTAGAGTCGGGCATCAAAATGAAAGAGCAATGATAGTAAAATGATAGCAAAATGATAGCATACCCCGATCTTCGCGCGTTGATAGCCAAAGTTTGAGGCGAATCCGCCCTTGAATGTTGGAACGTTGCGTTCTGGCTTCCAGTTTGTACCAACAGTCGAGGCCCGTCGACGGGATATCCTGAATATTCGAATATATTTGTAAAAATTTACTGGCTAAAGAAATAATATTTGAAAAACATTAAATGATTATTTCACATTTTACTTTCATCTTGATCGCAGGTTGATAAAAAAGAATTTAAAAAATTTAAATAACAAAATTCGAGAAGAAAATTAATTTAATAAATAAAAATTACAGCGATGGGCAGATAGCACGCTACACTATCTACGTCCAAATATCGGTACTACCTAGGTACTCTTTTAAAATTATATTATTTTGTTTTCGCTCAAAAATATAACCGATTTTGGCAAAAATTTACGTATTTTTTGGTATACAATTTCCAAAAATAGGAATCGTTAGAAATCTTTGGTTAGCAGGTTGATACTTGGATTTTTATACCAAAATTATTTTTTCAACTGCTCAACGACAAAATTTATTTTCATTTACATCTCCGGATTCATCAGTGTCGTCTGCTACGAGTGGGTTTCCTGCGAAACAAAGCTGCCACTATTGGCAGAGAGACTCGGATGAGGAATTCCCTTTTATCTGACCGCAGATGACTCGAATGGATACCTACTTTTCCGACTTTGAGCGTTTACATTGAATTTGGGTCATGTTGTGCCAGCAGAAGGAAAACAGTTAGCCCCGTAAAACCACATGTTCAACCGCTGGATTGTATTTTTACCGACCTAATAGGGGATGAATAATCTATTAGGGATTTTTAAGGGCTTTTGTCCGCCCGGGATTGCGATTAGAGGGAATACATTTTGTCAAACAGTGTGGAAATGTTACGCGAGGATAAATACGCGGAATATAAGTATAAACACATTTGCAGATATTCAAGTAAAGTAAACAGACAGGTAAGGCTTTCCTCTATGCGAACCGTCAGCAGCTCTCTATTTGACTAAGTTCCGCCAAGTTTTATTTGCTATTCTAAATTCGGGTTTACTTAGTTAACTTGGTCGGATGTGGACCGAGCAATTCAAGTCACATTGGCGGAGGAGTTCAGATGTTTCACACGGACGACCATTCCTACAGGTTTACCACGAATATACCAAATTACTCACCACAATAGGAACGTTAACACATCCGAGAAAATCATCGGCCGATCCGGACCTGGCGCTTTGCGCGATTTGCTTGAAAAAACGGCCGAGTCCTTTGACGCCGCGGACTTCGTTCAGCTTCGAAACGGCGTCGAACACAGACGATTCGTCATCGTGGTCCCTGAAAATGTAAAAATTGGATTGGTTTACAAACGGTAAATTTTGGCCGGATTTATACTCGGTGAAACGCTTACCAGATGTCCAAGTGGAGAATGTCGCTTGAAACATCGTCGATGTCACTGCGAACAGAAATCAATCGTCGGAAATTCGACCTGGGGAATTTTCAAAAAGTAACTCGACAAAAGTCGAACTTACAATCGGAATTTTTCATTCCATCTAGGATTCAGCGTTTGAGGACGGACGGATGTGGCGCGTATGAATTTGGCTGGCACGGCATTCGAAATGCTGTCCCGGTGCTCCCTGCGGTCCTTTCTTTTGAAGCTCAGGCGAAAACTGAAAATTTCATAAGTACAGTGGCGTATATTTTTCGAAATTTTAGATTGAGATTCAAAGAAAGAGGCGAGACTTTTTATTCTTGGCCATATCGAGAGATTCTTTTGAAATCAAAAGATCTATACTCATTTCATTTGATGTCCCATGATAATATCATGTTTACATGTTAACATAACATCATATTATGATCATTTCATATGATAGTCATGTCATTTCGTAGTCATTTCAAATCAAAATATTTATTTATTAGAATATTCTTGGATATTCATTCAAAATATTCATCAAGCTAGTTCACGAATCTTTCCAAAACAAACATTTCAGCAAAAAGGTGTAGGTACCTAATTGCTAAAAAAACTTTTTTGACGCAATTCTGAATTATTAAAAGGTTAGCGAGTAGCGGGGTGAGCATTAGCCAAAAACGGCAAATCACCCTAATAACGAGCATGCTTCCTTTTCGGGTTAACAGGAACAGGATTCACAAATAGTTAGGACTTGATTTGCCGGTAGCTTAAGACGATTAACACGAGGCGCAGGAGGCAGATTACTTTTTAATCTGCCGCGTAGCTTAACAACGTTCGCGCTAACATAAAAACTCCTCTTTCACTCCCGTCGACGTTGAGGAGTAATGACTGGGGCGAAATTAGCTATATAATTAATTTAGAGGTAAAACTCAAGTCTTCAATCTGTAGCAAAGCAGGACACGCTTCTAGTAGGAGTGTTTTTGTATTCGGTTAAAAAACAGTCAATTTATGGCAGATTTCATCGAAAGTGCTAAAATGTTTACAACTCGAGTGGTCGATTCCTTCAAACCGCCCCCTTGGCTAACCCAAACTTCTGACAGGGCATTTCAAATTTTTCCGCATTTTTACAGGTCATACGAAAAATTTGAGGTGCAGGTTGATGGACTTTCGTTGAAGAATAGAACGCAGTTCAATTTTCGTTTTAGTTTTTTCAAAAAAAAATTTTTTCAAAAAAAATTTTTTTTTCAAAAAAAAATTTTTTTTTTAATTTTTTTAAAAAAATTAGACTTTTTCAACTTCAACCAAAAATTCGGCCATGAAGGAGCGGACTTCAGAAAACTTTAATACGCAGAAAAAATGTTGGAAATTTAATGAGGATTCAAAAATCAGTCGCGTCCCAAGTTTCGATTTTCGACCGTTCTCGAAAAGCAAAAAACACTGGAAAATTTCAAAATCCGAAAAAACCCTAATATTTCGGCAAGAGATGAACAAAACGTCCAATTCGAACCCCTTCAAAATATAGGTAACTTAACGTCCAGCAAATACCCCTTATGGGCGTAAGCGTTTAGGCGTACACTTCAAATCAACCCATCACATTGAAAACCCGCAAGAACCGAAACGACCTTTCGCAAAAACGACGATTTTGGGGGTTTTTGGGCCGAAAAAAAAGAACCTAAATGCAACAATTCAAAAAACGACTATTTTTGTATTTATCTCAAGGCTGGCACATACTCAATTAAAGTATAAACAACCAATCAAAGCTGCCACCCTTTTCATTATCTATGTGATCAAATTCCAATACAATTCGAAAGTGCTCGAATTTTCGCCACTATAATTTTTATTCTTCTACGTCAAAATCGAAATTAAGCATTTCATCCTAAACGTCTATTAATGCAAAATGCACCTGTAGTTGATCGAAACCGTTACATTGCTCAGTGGCAGCGCTTTCGATGTGAGGGCATCATTGTCAAACCTCAATGATGCCTTCACATCGAAAGCGCTTGCCGCCGAACAACCTCAACCAGTGAAGGCATATCCAATTGAATGTTAAGTACATAAAATTCATTCAACAAAATTGCAACAAAACATGAAAAAAATCAACATTGATGTCGAGCAGCGACTCCGGTTTAAACGACTTGTCACGTCGGCGTCGTGAATTATCGCCCTCTCAAAACCTCGACTGACGAAGTGTTAACTAAACGTTAAGCCATCTATTAGAACCGATAAAGCCGAACAAAGAGGAAGCTACTAATCAGAGGTGACTGGTGGAAAGGGGATTAAGAGAATAAACGCACCAGTTGCCAGGGAGTAACAAACTAATTGCCGTTTCCAACTCGGCGCGGCTTTCCCGGAACTTTTTCTGCCCCCCCTACTTTTCCCAATATAGCCGAGGGGTTGTGAAAATATAACAGGAAAAATGTGACCCCTCGGGAATTTTCCAATTAGCGATGATTTGCATGTTCATCGATGTTGTGTATTTTGCATTACTGCTGTATAGGCAAACTCGGCTGATTTTTTGATTTTTAGCCAATGGTTGCGAAGGATCGATTGGAATAGAATTTTGTTCGTTTTTTTACTGACTGTTCGTGCCAACTAAGGGGGAGGGGTGAGGGTGATGGAGGAATGGCTGGTAGGGGTTATATTTAAAATTGACTTAAGGCAATTTTCCAGAATCTGAAAATTTATTAAGTGAAGTGAGGAAAAACACAATTAGTTCCTTATTTTTTACCAAAATTTAATACTACCGTCTAGTACCTGGCTCATTATGCTATCATTCTTCACTGGTATCACTGGTATTAGTTCTTGAGGAAACATAAATTTAAAAAGTCGCCCACACACTATCCTATTGCTGTTGGAGGGGGCGGATAGGAAACCTAGCCGAGAAACCTCAATCAAATTTATTGGGTTCAACGCCGACGGCACCTCGACCAATCAAAAACAAAATGCATTTTCTCAGTATGTGAGGGTTCATTATTTCAGTTTATTCATCGAATAGCCATTATTCTCAGAATAAAATTTTCCATGGATACATTGACAGGGAAATTCATAGTCAACACTTTCAAGAAACAAAATATTCGGGGGATAACGAATTGATGAATAAACCCACCCTTAAACAAGGATTTTTCGGGGGTAGTCGGGGCGGTGTTTAAAATAAACATTTTTTTGCCAAGGTTCCGAATGGAGCAGAATAAGATAGTTAAAAAAATCATTCATTTACGTTGTTAAATTTTTTGCTTTGTACTGACCTGTGGTGCTTCCTTAACTTATCATGGTGGGCTTCGGGCCGGTCCGGTTCCAGGCCGCTTTCTGACATCGTCCGAGCCGTCGCTTGCGGCCGAGGACTTGGAGGCGGCGGTGAGGCCACATTACCGGGCTGTATTCCCAGCATGCAATATGGGTCACTGAAACCTGAAGGTGGGAACTGAAAGTTAGTATTATCTTTAAAATTAATTTTTCCATTTACCCTTCGGTGTAATTTTTTGACCTAAAAAACAACGCCTAATTGGTTCACTGAAAATACGTGTTTTTCCAAGGAATACCCAATTTCAAATGCCATAAATTGAGCAGAAATAGACTTTTCTTGATGGACCAGTGAATGATCACTAAATTTTCCCTTTTCGATCTAACGATTTTTGACGTTTTTGACGATGTGACGTGGAAAATTTTTCGATCCCCCAAAAGTCGAAGGCTCATCTCGGAAAAGTGGCAACGAGACAGTAAATAGAGAGAAACATGGGGAGAATGAAAAAAGCGAAAAAGACTCATCGAAATGATCACAAAGAGCTTTCGAGGGCTTCAACAAAAGGCGACCACCAAAGTGAAGAGAGCGGCCGGGAGAAACAAAATAAGAGGAAGAAAAAAGAAAGGGAGAACTGGAAAAAAAGAGGTGGGAAATGGAAGCCCCTCAGGGATGAAGGCTCTAGTCTGCAATCATTTCTGTCTGGGAGTCGGTGGGGGAATGTTTTGCGCATTTTCCCATAATCGCTCGATATTTGATGTAATTCTTGGTTAATTTATGGTGCATCCGTACAGGAGGGTTTTTTATTGGTTCTACGATTTCGTCTAAGATACCACCACCAAATTGTAGCTTTTTCAAGAAGACAGAAAATTCAGAATCGGTCGATTAGATGCCGCCATGAAAATTCATTGTATGTATTAAAGAAACTATGCTGAAAGCATCGACATTTTCAAAAACTCATAAAATCTTGAACACTTTGCCGAATCAAAATTCTCCAGGTGTATTTCAGTGCCAAAATATGAAAATTTAAGCACATCAAAATTTTCCACCACTCAGATTTTGGTGCCTAGTTTACTAAATGCTGAATTTCGATGTTTTTGCTTGAAATACACTTGCGTCTCGATATTTTTTATTGAAATACACCTGAAAATGTTCAATATGTTGATGTCGTGTTTACAAATTTTTTGTGGTTTGGAGAAAATTTCGATTGTGTTCAATGTAGGTGATGTTTTTTTACCTAAGCTGCAACTGCATTTTGTGTTTTTGATTGAAATACTAACACCTAAAATTGTCAATACGTTCAAAAATTCATGTTTTGGTGAAAATTTTAGTGTGCTCGTATTGAGTATGATAGTTTTGTTGGCCTAAAGTGCTCCCCAATGAAAAGAAATTTCGCGGTTCAATGAAAATTCTGATGTGTTCTATAATGGTGTTTTCAATATGATGATTTTGGTGTCAAGTTGCATTCTCGAATGGCCAAAGTACCGGATAGCTTTCTGGCTTTTGCCTCTACCCTAAAAGCTTGACATGACTTAAGTAGCTGAACCTATCAACAGTGTCCGACCCGCATTGGTGTAACGCAGCAGGTTGATTGTTTGCTGAAGAGAAGGCAACACTGAGCCGGGTAATGTCATCTCATCACTCTCAAGCCCCGCACTGGGGTAATTAATGTCCCATAAAGCCTTCGACGTAATGAGTAAACAGATTGATGACTGCTGCTCTTATCACTTACGTCCTATGACAAATCAACGCTCAAGTTCCCATTTTCGGAACATTGTTATTCATTAAAATCCTATTGATAAACAAGAAACAGTGGTTTCGCTTCAATAGTATGCTTCACGGGAAAAACGTTTTTGGGTTTCCTGGAAAATTTTCAAATTTCGATTGTGCCGGTTTGGAACTACCAAGCGCTTTCGGCCAATTTATTTGGGTTAACTTCAAGAATATTGAGTGAATCCATCCTAAACTCACATTTCACCAATAGCTTGCGACTTGGGATACGTGGAAAAAGCTATCTCCGATTCTTCAGTTAATTCGGATACGAAAAGGGCTTTCTACCGAAGAAAAATATGATAAGATTTTCCCTCTTGCTTTTTCCGTTCAAACGGAAAAATGTAACAATCGGTTTGCTCGCAAGAGCGCTAAACGCGAGTCGACAAGGGAACGCCGAAGATGAAAAGAACGCAGGTACCTACCGGCTTGTATATCCCCAATTTTCCCGGTGAAAAACAAAAGGCTTTCAAAAAGGAAAGATGGAACGTAATTGGGAAATGTGATCGGTATTATTTATTATTGATGGGTCGGAAGGAAAAATAATAATAATCATTATCTCTCCTTCCATCCCATCAATAAAATAATGCCATTCACAATTCCAAATTTTTTTAAAATTACACCAAATTCACCAATTATTTTTGAATATTATTTCGACTATCCCTAGAATATTATTTCTGTTCTACATAGGTAGCGAGCAGTAATAGGTAGTAGTAGGTCGAATTAGGTAGTAGTGAGCAGTGGTAAGTAGTAGTCGGCAGTAGGAGGCAGCAGTAGACATTAGTGGTGAGTAGCAGTGAGTAATAATGAATAACAGAGAGTGGTAGTGGGTAGTATTGAGTAGTAGTAATTAGTAAGTAGTAGTGAGCAGTGGTGAGCAGTGTTGAAAGTAGTAGGCAGTAGTAGGTAGTAGTAGGTAGTACTAGGTAGCAGTAGGTAGTAGTAGGTAGTAGTAGGTAGCAGTAGGTAGCAGTAGGTAGCAGTAGGTAGCAGTAGGTAGCAGTAGGTAGCAGTAGGTAGCAGTAGGTAGCAGTATGTAGCAGTATGTAGCAGTAGGTAGCAGTAGGTAGCAGTAGGTAGCAGTAGGTAGCAGTAGGTAGCAGTAGGTAGCAGTAGGTAGCAGTAGGTAGCAGTAGGTAGCAGTAGGTAGCAGTAGGTAGCAGTAGGTAGCAGTAGGTAGCAGTAGGTAGCAGTAGGTAGCAGTAGGTAGCAGTAGGTAGCAGTAGGTAGTAGTAGGTAGTAGTAGGTAGTAGTAGGTAGTAGTAGGTAGTAGTAGGTAGTAGTAGGTAGTATTAGGTAGTATTAGGTAGTATTAGGTAGCAGTAGTTGGTAGCAGTAGGTAGCAGTATTTAGTTGTAGGTAGTAGTAAGCAGTAGTAGGCAGTAGTAAACAGTACTTTATTGACTAAAAATACTCATGATGGTTTCATATTGAAAATGGGGCATCCCTTGCGCTGATTTGACGACAAATTTTTCGCGCGAAACCTTTGACGAATTCATGCTTAACTGCGCTAAATTCGCGCTTAGTCGAAACTTCCCTCGTGTAAGTGAAACAGTGTACGTGTGAGAACGTTTACGAAGATCAAAGTTTCGGCACAGGGAAATATGACGGCCTCAGTTCTCCTCTTCCATCCGCTGGCATCCGACGGGAACAAGACTCCAAAGGATCTCCAAAACCTCGTAATTTTCCACCCCTGTATGCTCTTCAGGCCATGTTTGGCATTGAAGGGTTTCTCGTATACATGCTAAGGGGTACGTTTTACGATACCGAATATCTGCGGCGTTGGGAGGAACTTTTGCCGTGAAATTGGTATAGTAACATGGGGTTGTATTTTTCGCATATCATTTACAAGCTCGTAAAATTTACTCTATTTAATAGAGGTTCAATTTTTACAACTTGATTTTTTCGGTCATCACTTTATTCTACTGTAATGTAGCGTTTACGATCAATTTCGATCCAAAATTTGAACATTTTCCTGTTTGTCAACATTAGTATGCATTTTAGATTTTCAAAATGACTTGAGCGATCTAGGAGACGCCTCTGAACCCAAAAGCCCCCCCCCCCCACAGAAACGGCAGTAGTAGCTCGTCAGTAGCTCGTCAGTAGAGCCGCCGCTTTGTTCGGCACTCAGACCGCCCGGCGGGCCCGTTGTGAAAAGGGGGAATGGAACGTGCGGCACTCAGCCAATCATAGACGCGATCCTCGAAGCTGGATCCGCCCACCGACGGCTCAAGCCGCTGGCCGAGAAGGTTTCAATTAGCGAATGTTCAAAGCCGGCCATGGTGAATTTTTATTGAGAAATTTGTTTGCATATAGTTAGCTCTTTCATGCTGTATCCGCGCTTCGTACTTTTACCCCTTTTTTCGGCATTGAAGTTCCCACTCCTCCAAACCCGCAACCTGCCTACAAATTTGAAAAAGTCGTTGATTGCATTATAGTACAATTTTCAACGTTTTTTGCAATTGGAGGACATAATCCCATTGTTGTAATACCTCAATAACGGCCCTTCTGACCTGTACAAAATGAAATGTCTGCAAAATTGTTCCCGCCCCGTTCCGACGTTGTATTAAAGCCGTTCATTTGTCCAGGTTTAACAGAGCTCGAAGCTCGGCGGCAATAAATCCTCATTCCTCGCCAAAAGGTCGATACTGACAACCTCTCCACTCCATCAAGCATCTCTGAGGCTTTTCCCCAAACGAAGTCCACCGAGTAACATAAAGTATCTGCTATTTTATTTGTCCCTCCCCCAGTCCTGTCCCGGTGGAACGGTTTCCCGCTACGCACGCAGCTTTGTTACAGATCGTAATTCTACCCTGTCATACTCCATTTCGCGGCGGATGTGGTGTACGGTATCGGGACAAATTGAGGTCTGTAGGTCGATTCGGAAATCAAGTCGAACCTTATGGAATTATGGGCTTGGGAAAATCGCTGGGATTCAATTGCAATTGCAGTTCATATAAGCCAAGCTGAATTCCAAGAAGAAAGTGACAAGAGACTCCACTCAACAAGACTCTACTCAACGCCTCGTTTACCCTTCCATGTGCCAAGGCCATCGAACATCAGCCATCAAAGGTCAGCATCCATGAACTCATAATAAAACTCGAAGTCAAACTCAGAATGGAACAGAAACTCTAACTCATAATCAAACTCACAATAAAACCGAAACACAAACTCATAATCGAAATCGAAGTCAAACTCACAATGAATCCAAAATTCAAACTCATACTCGATACCCAACTCAAAATGAACAAGAAACTCAAACGCATAATCGAAATCGAAGTCAAACTCACAATGAAACAGAAACTCAAACTCATAATCGAAATCGAAGTCAAACTCACAATGAAACAGAAACTCAAACTCATAATCGAAATCGAAGTCAAACTCACAATGGAACAGAAACTCAAACTCATAATCGAAATCGAAGTCAAACTCACAATGAACAGAAACTCAAACTCATAATCGAAATCGAAGTCAAACTCACAATGAACAGAAACTCAAACTCATAATCGAAATCGAAGTCAAACTCACAATGAACAGAAACTCAAACTCATAATCGAAATCGAAGTCAAACTCACAATGAAACAGAAACTCAAACTCATAATCGAAATCGAAGTCAAACTCAGAATGAAACAGAAATTCAAACTCATAATCGAAATCAAGTCAAGCTCACAATGAAACAGAAACTCAAACTCATAATCGAAATCGAAGTCAAACTCACAATGAACAGAAACTCAAACTCATAATCGAAATCGAAGTCAAACTCACAATGAACAGAAACTCAAACTCATAATCGAAATCAAAGTCAAACTCAGAATGAAATAGAAACTCAAACTCATAATCGAAATCGAAGTCAAACTCACAATGAACAGAAACTCAAACTCATAATCGAAATCGAAGTCAAACTCACAATGAACAGAAACTCAAACTCATAATCGAAATCAAAGTCAAACTCAGAATGAAATAGAAACTCAAACTCATAATCGAAATCAAAGTCAAACTCAGAATGAAATAGAAACTCAAACTCATAATCGAAATCGAAGTCAAACTCACAATGAACAGAAACTCAAACTCATAATCGAAATCAAAGTCAAACTCAGAATGAAATAGAAACTCAAACTCATAATCGAAATCGAAGTCAAACTCACAATGAACAGAAACTCAAACTCATAATCGAAATCGAAGTCAAACTCACAATGAACAGAAACTCAAACTCATAATCGAAATCAAAGTCAAACTCAGAATGAAATAGAAACTCAAACTCATAATCGAAATCGAAGTCAAACTCACAATGAACAGAAACTCAAACTCATAATCGAAATCGAAGTCAAACTCACAATGAACAGAAACTCAAACTCATAATCGAAATCAAAGTCAAACTCAGAATGAAATAGAAACTCAAACTCATAATCGAAATCAAAGTCAAACTCAGAATGAAATAGAAACTCAAACTCATAATCGAAATCGAAGTCAAACTCACAATGAACAGAAACTCAAACTCATAATCGAAATCAAAGTCAAACTCAGAATGAAATAGAAACTCAAACTCATAATCGAAATCGAAGTCAAACTCACAATGAACAGAAACTCAAACTCATAATCGAAATCGAAGTCAAACTCACAATGAACAGAAACTCAAACTCATAATCGAAATCAAAGTCAAACTCAGAATGAAATAGAAACTCAAACTCATAATCGAAATCGAAGTCAAACTCACAATGAACAGAAACTCAAACTCATAATCGAAATCGAAGTCAAACTCAGAATGGAACAGAAACCTAAAGTCATAATCGAAATCGAAGTCAAACTCAGAATGAAACCGAAACTCTCACTCATAATCGAAATCGAAGTCAAACTCAGAATGAAATAGAAACTCAAACTCATAATCGAAATCGAAGTCAAACTCACAATGAACAGAAACTCAAACTCATAATCGAAATCGAAGTCGAACTCACAACGAAACAGAAACTAATAGTCAAACTCGAATGCAAACTCACACGGTTTCATTCTGAGTTTGACTTCGATTTCGATTATGAGTTTGAGTTTTAGTTTCATTGTGAGTTTGACTTCGATTTCGATTATGAGTTTGAGTTTTAGTTTCATTGTGAGTTGGACTTCGATTTCGATTATGAGTTTGAGTTTTGGTTCATTGTGAGTTTGACTTCGATTTCGATTATGAGTTTGTGTTTCGGTTTCATTGTCAGTATGACTTCGAGTTTGATTATGAGTTTGATTTTCTGTTTCATTCTGAGTTTGACTTCGATTTCGATTATGACTTTGAGTTTCGGTTTTATTCTGAGTTTGACTTTGAATTCGATTATGAGTTTGAGTTTCTGTTTCATTCTGAGTTTGACTTCGATTTTGATTATGAGTTTGAGTTTTGGTTCATTGTGAGTTTGACTTCGATTTCGATTATGAGTTTGTGTTTCGGTTTCATTGTCAGTATGACTTCGAGTTTGATTATGAGTTTGATTTTCTGTTTCATTCTGAGTTTGACTTCGATTTCGATTATGACTTTGAGTTTCGGTTTTATTCTGAGTTTGACTTTGAATTCGATTATGAGTTTGAGTTTCTGTTTCATTCTGAGTTTGACTTCGATTTCGATTATGAGTTTGAATTTCGGTTTCATTCTGAGTTTGACTTCGATTATGAGTTTGAGTTTTTGTTCATTCTGAGTTTGACGTCGATTTCGATTATGAGTTTAGGTTTTTGTTCATTCTGAGTTTGACTTTGATTTCGATTATGAGTTTGAGTTTCTGTTTCATTCTGAGTTTGACTTCGATTTCGATTATGAGTTTAAGTTTCTGTTTCATTGTGAGTTTGACTTCGATTTCGATTATGAGTTTGAGTTTCTGTTCCATTCCGAGTTTGACTTCTATTTCGATGATGAGTTCCGTAGCTACCTAATAGCCAGAATTTCTCGTATCCTTGACAAATATTTGCACGAGCGGCTGGCTAACCATAGACAATTTCAGTGTTAATAAGCAGCATGTTTTCGAAAAGTTTCATTTTCAGCTGTCAAAATATAGAGGACCAAATACGATCGTGTTCATTCCGAATAAAAGGAATTCAAAAGTTCTCCAAGAGTCGCAAACCCTATAAAAGTCGAGTCCATCTCGAAAACAGTTTCTGAAGCCGTCAGCTCTTTTCGACAAAAACGGGCCGCGAGCGAATTTCCGAAAAGTATCCGACGAAGAGCTGAAATAATCTCAGTTCGTGAGAGACTGAACTTTATTTTGGTCGGGAGAATAAAATGTAATCGCATTTTCTCGGGATTGGCGTCAAACAATGGGAACGGAATTTTAATACGTGGCGAGTTGTTTTCTCTCTGAGTTGGAAATCCCCGAGACGCTTAATGCGGAAATACGGGCAGGCCTTACCTTTCAATAATGTTTACCTATTTTTAACATCAGGTAATTTCTTGCGAATAAGCCAGTAATTTTCTACGACCGATCGAGGTAATTTTCAAGATGACTTCCTAGCTCAAAATACTACTAGAATAATTACCTAATCACTTCTTTTTCAAATTCTGGTCATGCAGATTTAAGTATTTAACATGGATTTAATTTTTGTTGGACCATAGAATACGTGGATGCGTTATCGTTTCGATTTTGTAGCTAAATCCGTTTTATAGGGGCTTAAATTTTCCAATATAATATTTTCAATACATTATCAAGCCCCCAAAATCAGTCAAGATACCATTCATCGGTCTTTCTTAGATTCCAAAATATAGAAGTACCTACTGTATGCAATCTATGCACCATACGTTTAAAAAACTCTGAATGAAAAAAAGGTCTTTGAATTCGGCCTTTGTTCTAGATTTACCACTACCAACCCCTCCACGTCCGTTTACCATCACGGATTCTCCAAGTGTCTCGTGATTTTGCTCAGTCGAGCACTTCAAAAAGGGAGGAGCTACAGATTTTTAGCTCGTAAAAGTCACAGGCTGAGCTGGAACGTGCTTTTTATCCCTCATACTCTCATTTCTGGTCGAGTCTTTTATATAAAAGGAATCCAAACTTTTCCGAGAGCCGCGATCCCTATAAATGTCGAGACCATTGAGAAATAAAAACAGCCCTTGAAAGCGTTGAGCCCTTTTGACGAAATGGCCGACTTTGGGAATACGCAACGGGTATTCGGGGAATTTTCCCCAAAGGGAAATCCACCCCTAGGTGGGCATAACGCAGTTACAGGGTTCGACGGCAAATAAGGAAAGAATCGGACACTTTCCCTACCCATGAAGGACCATAAAGAAAGGAAATAGCCCTTAGGAACTCTGGCAAACTTATGGGCATATCAACATTTTTGAATTATTCAGTTTGCCAAGAGTGTACTTTTCGAACAGGCTAATTTCAGGTATTGAAATATTTAAAACTGAAATTTGAAATATGATGTTGTTGGTTTTTGGGTATATAATCCCCGAGGAATATTAAATAAATTGAAAATTAAGTTGGTAAACCGGCACACAAAACTTTTTATGCCAGTTTCCCAACTTAATTTTCAATTGATTAACTACAATTTATTTTTGCCCAGTATTTAATTATTTTATTTTTTATTTGGCATAGGCGTATTATTGTTTGTAATAAATGTACTAAAAAAAATACAAACATTTCCCGGTTTTCTCGTGGGAAGCTCAGAATTCGATTTATTTTTCACCAACAGGATCCTCTTCTTACAAAGCTGAATTTTCTACAGAATTTGAGACTGTCTGAGAACACTAGGGAGAATTTTAGTTCCTTCGAGGAAGATATAACGCCATTGGTAACCTGACTGTCAAACTTTGTCAGAAGAGGTTTACGGCCATGAAAAGGCCAAGGTTTCCGTCCCTTTGTCGTCTGGCATCCATCGGATAAAGGTCCTAGAAAGGAGGACTAGACTCGTCCTTTGCTCAGTCCCTTTTCCTTCCGTGTCGAGCTTTTTGATCTGTGTAATCGGTCCCACGCATACGTAATTTCACCCGGCTACACGTGGAACGTCTGTCCCTTTCTATTTCACGTTGGGCCTCTCTTTCCCTTCTGGAAAAGGGACTTGTCCTATTTTCCGCGATGACGTTATAACGTCGATCCATTCGGTGCAGCCGGAGTTTTCTATTTTCAAGGATTTTCAACGATGTCAAAGGTTTTATGGTTAAAAGGGCGTTAACCCTTGATTGTCCAACTTACTATCCCTTTCATCGTGAATCGGAGGCAATGGCTTACAAAAAATTGTTTTCCGGTGAAAGTATCACTCTGGGATTTATCAGCGCCCAAATACAGAGATTTCAGGGGGAATCTGCGTTTTACCGCATTCAAACCTGGAATTTGTGAGCAAGCTAAATCCAAAAATAATTACCCTTAAAATGAATTATGGTAAGCTGACATCTTGAGCCGCTTTTTACTGAGATGTGCGTAGGATCCGCCGAAACGAACGTTGGAAAAACGATTCCTTCAAGATATCGAGCATTTTTTGGTCCAATTTTTGCATTCTTAACTAAAATTTAGGAAGCTTTGAGTGCAATGAGTTTATGGAAAATTTAACGGCCTTTCCAACGGTATCGTTATTTTTGTGATTACTCTCAAGTTCGAGAGGTTTATGGCCATTTTATTGAGACAAAGCCGAAATTTAAGGCAGAGGCTTAAAGTGTACATGCGTTAAACGTGATGTTCGAGTGAGTGCGTAGTAACAGGTAGTAGATCAGCCGTTCTGCCGAAATTTTAACCTAATTAGTAACCATTTTGAGAATTAAAGTTTAAAAAACTTAATCCAAAAGTAAAAAAATAAATTTTTTAAACAAATTTTGCTAAATTAAAAGTTGTATGATGTAATTTTATATGCCCAAAATGTTTTATCCGTAGGTGCTTTTCAAAAATGCGAATCTCCTTTCCTGTCATTGTATTCCGAAAAATGACAGCTGAATAATGTTGAAAAAGCTGGATGAACAGCGTACGAAAAATGCCGCCCTTCAAGGAGGGAAATATGAAGTTCGACTCTCGAAACTGATCCCTTCTGACCTTCTTCTCTGTATTAGGGGCCACCCTCATCCCCTAGTTATCGGGTGAACGAACATCGAGGTCGACTAAGGCCTAACCGACCAGTTGCTAAACCTTCTGAAAAATCCCCTTCATCCAACTAACCCAGTAACCGAATACCACCGAGAAAATTCCAATTTGGGGTTCGAAATTAGATGGATACATCGAATGGTGCCTTTTCCTACATTGTAGAGTTGAGGTTTTCTTCCTGCTGCTCAAATTCGAAAAATAATGTACCAAAAACTGATGGACAAATTCAACCCACAAAATCATGGGAAAGATTAGGTATTCCTTGAAAAGCCATAATAAAATATTAGAAATTTCCCACAATATGGGTTATAACAATTTTATTTCAAAAAGCATAGCTTTAATCGAAGCTTAAAAATATTCCCTGAAAAAAAGAGTTTAATCACAAAAATTGTTGCAATTGGCACACAAGGTTCACTTGTCTGTAAAGGTTTGTTTTCAGAGGTACACATACATAAGGAGAAAAGGGGTAGTGGATGCTACTTAAACATAATCATATGTCATACCATCATACGTATTTCACTCAACAGAGTTAGTGGTTCAAATTATCCATATCACACAGATCCAGTGGGGTTGGGGTCTGGGTATGCCAATAACATGCCTCCGAAAAATGAAGAAAAATCGTCAAATGTAGCACACACCATTCAAAACGTTTCTGCAATCGAAGGTGGGTTGCAGAATTTGGAAATTCCCTTATTCGCATAATAATTTGTACGGGGTGTTAAAAATGCTGTGAAAAAATTCTGCTGGCTCACTTGTATGGTTGGAAGAAACTTGAAGCAATGCAAAAGAAATGTTATTCGTGAATATGTATGGTGTATTTTATGTTCATTGTGTTGGATAGAATTGGATTTGCAATGCTGGGTCGAGAGGTGGAAAGCATTGGAGCTGGAAGAGATCCTTGGTACACTCCAAAGTTAACGATTGGAGGAAAAAATTGAACATTTCTCGACTTTGGCCTCGTTTTTTGCATTCTCGAATTAACGTTAGAAATCTGCAGATACCGTACAATTATTGGAAATTTAACGCATTCTCCGATGGTATCCTTGTTTTTGTGATTACTACAATATTTGAAGGACTTACGGATATTGTACTGAGACTAAGTTGAAAACACAAAAATAAACATCAAAGCAAAATTTATTAATAAATTGGGTAATTACATATTTAGCGTAAATTTATTGAATTTTCAATATTATTATTTAAGCGAACTATTGTTCTTTTTCTGGAGATTACAAAAAAGGTTAAAAAACACAAATTGCAGTGTGAACTCCCTGTATGTACCCAAGTTTGAAATGCTCTAAAAGTTGTTAAAAAATATACCTAACCTATGTGAACCCGCTTGATTTTTCGATTTTTTTCGTGTTTTTGCTCTTGTTCTCCAAAATTAGGTATGGATTTTTCAAAAATTAAATGAAATTTGCGGCATTTTCAATTCCCGTCAGCGACCAGAGCTTAGTAGCTTACCGAGTTGCTGCTCTTTAAAAAAAAGTCACGGTTATCAAAAAAAAAAAAAAAAAAAATACAATACTATTTTTATGCTAATTTTCCACAAATAATGCGGCTGAACCATTAATCCTGCGGGAAATAAAAAAATGTAGAGCGTATATTCTCGGGTATTCTCGTGTATATAGACCCTGTGATACACCCCTTTCGATAGGGTGTATCTTAATTATAACAGCTCACTGTCCTTGGCAACTGTTAGGCAAAGATGGCGTGTACACCGAGCTGAAGCATCTCGGATGTGGTTTCATGCGAGTTCGAACGAGCCTTTGACACAACTAACCAACAAAAGGAAACTTTGGGACACCAAACTTGAGGGACGATTCATGAGGCTCCGATGGCACAATCATGACAATAACGTAGCCCTTAAGAGATGAATAACCTGTCAGTCAAGGAACCCCGAAATTGAGATGATCCCAAATTCGATAACAAGGTATTTTATTCATGCAAGAGTACGAAATCATTTCTGAGACCTAAACTAAGCATAGAATGAACCAAAAGTGAGGTTAGTTTTGAATTAACTGAGAAGAAATGATGACGAAACAACAAAAAATATACCATAATATGTTAGGTTATGGGCATATTACGCCCATCCGAGAAAGAGATCCCCCCTTCCCCCCAGGCCTTCTCCTAAGAAATATTCATCCGTTATAACAAAAAGAGACTGTACTTAGATATGTACCTATTTCCATTTTAACATCTCCATTCCAATAAACAACCAAGCTTTTGCTCTCAATGAAAAACTGAACTCAACACAAAGTGGATTTTGCGTTTGAAGGAGAAATCATTACAAAAATCGAGTACAACTCATGACAAACAGGCAACAAGAAAAACTGTCGGGGAATATGCGGCGGTGAAAGAATGAAACGTTCAAGCCGCGTAACAAGAATCGAGTTTTTATGGCAGTCTCGTGTTGTTATGCCAGAATAGGACAGTAGTTGTTGTAACGATGGCATAACAAGGTTGGCAACTTCCCGTGGAAAGTCGAATCGAGGAGAAATACGAAGGACAGAACAACACAGATGTGCTATGACTGAAGGAATGCGAACAAAGACAAGAGAAGACAGTCATGTCAACACAACGAGCGGGACAATACTATCAGAGGGAGAGAGAGAGACGGGCATAGCCGACAGAGGCGCAGACGGAGACAGAAGAGCCGAGTGGGCGGTTCGCTCACAACTGAAACAAGTGGTGGGAACGTGGCGAGGGAAACATTGCGAGAATTTTTCCCTTTGCATGCCATTTAAAGGTACGTGGAAGTACCTATAATTTCCAAGGCTCATGAAAGCAAATAATTTTGTTTAATAATTAGTTTTTAAAACATAACTTGAACCTCTTTAACTGTCTAGAAAATGTAAGCTAAATAATCCAGCGGGAAAAATTGTTAGCAGAAAATCCAAAATTTTGCCATAGCCCAAGTAGAGGGAATTATTGTAGATTACCTTTTTCACTGTAAAATAAGTTGCTATTCGAGAGTGTAAGTAGGTTCCTCAAAATTAAAAATTCCCCGTGTCCTATGGAGTTTCAAGTGTTTAAATGTGAAACCAGGATCCAAACCTATACCATACTCCTAGATTCCTAAGGGTAAGTGCCTACAACGACAGAGAATATACTGACATCTATACGGACGTTAATAATGGGGGTGGTTTATCTCCGACTGCATGTACAGTGACAAATTATGAGTAGTCTGAGGTGTACCTTGAATTTTTCATAGACTCAAGGGGGAAATGAAAATACCCAAGATGATAATAACTCAACTATCTGCTTGACAAAATGTTGCCTCTTCATCGCCCGCAGGGAAATTTCCGGCTGACGTCTCAGGGAAAACGAATTACCTAATTTCCTTGCAATTGTTTCCGAGACATTGTTCATAAAAATCATCATAATCCAGAGGTTCAGAAACAGTCAACAGTTGATATAGGCACAACAGCTTTATGGAAACAAACAATAGGTACTGAAGAAAGGATAATGCAGGATAGAAAGACATGATTACATTAGGATAGGTTCACTACCTTCCAGAAAAACGATGCTAAGAATAGGATATACTGGTAGTTTAACAGGAAGTAACATAATCAATAAAATCAGTTCGGGAATGGCAATTACATCAAAGTCTTTCATGATAGTCCAGAAGAGAAATGGCGAGCATCAAGGGCAAAAAGGTTCCCACTGGATCCAACAGTCGAAGAGAGACAGGTCAAGAGTTGGAATCAACGGATTTTTTCATTACTTCGGACGAGACTCCGAATATTTATCAGGACCAGGTCCAAATTTGGCGAGAGAGCAGGACACTATCACCACAGTCAGAACCATCACATACATGGCCAACACCACTCCAGCACCAACCACAGCACCACCCTCCCCAACACCACCCCTAACACCCCCTACAGCAGCCACTCCACTTCCAACCCCACCGCCACTACTATCATCGATTACATCCCATCTATCATACCATGACCAACACTACCACCAGTCAGCACCATCACACACATGGTCAACACCACCCCCAACGCGAACAACACCAGCGCCCTCACCAAGACCACACCACCACCACTACCACCACCACCATCAAACACACTATCACCACAGTCAGCACCATCACATACGTGGTCAACACCACCACCCTCACCAACACCACCCCTACAGCAGCCACTCCACTTCCAACGCGAACAACACCAGCGCCCTCACCAAGACCACACCATCACCACTACTATTATCAATAACACTACCACTATCATACCATAACCAGAACTATCACCACAGTCAGAGCCATCACATACATGGTCAACACCACCACCCTCACCAACAATACCCCTAACATCCACTCCAACACCAACTAAACTACCAACCCCACCACCACCACTACTACCATCAATAACACTACCACTATCATACCATAACCAAAACTACCACCTCTGTCAGCACCATCACATACATGGTCAACACCACCCCCAACGCGAACAACACCAGCGCCCTCACCAAGACCACAACACCACCACTACCACCACCACCACCACCACCACCACCACCACCATCATTAACCACACTACCACCACAGTCAGCACCATCACATACATGGTCAACACCACAACCCTCACCAACACCACCCCTAACATCCCCTCCAACACCAACTAAACTACCAACCCCACCACCACCACTACTACCATCAATAACACTACCACTATCATACCATAACCAAAACTACCACCACAGTCAGCGCCATCACATACATGGTCAACACCACCCCAACACCACCACCCTCTACAACACCAACACCACCACCACCACTATTAACTACTCATAACCACCCCCAAAACCAATAACACCACCACCAACAAGCGAAACATTTCACACCAATATCTTCCTCTCTCAGTCAAATTTGAAACGATATCCTGTTACTTATGCGGAGCCCTTCTGGATACAGCAACTTTGCAAGGTGTCAAAATTCAAAAACGGAACGATCGTGTCAAAAATCAAAAATAATATTCAACTACCAATGACCGAGGTAATGAGAGCGACAGGGCTCTTGAGTGTGGATGCGTCTTCCTGCGACGTGTCTGAAGACGATGCTCTCCTCAGCGCAGGCTGACTACACCACTGCCCTGGAATCACGCCCAGGAGGCAGTAGGGGTCGCTGTACCCTAATCAACCCCAACCCCACCAGCCGGGTATCACACAATCAGCTTCCAAAAAAAGTCAAAAATATTTTCAAAAAATACGCACTGCATGTTAAAAACAGATAGAAATTTATGTATTTCAAGACGGACAGGGGATCGAGAAGAAAAATAGAGAGGTGCGTTAAACGAAAAAATGTGATGAAAAAAATCTTGTTATGTACACTTTATACAATCGTAGAAAATTTTCAGATGGCTAGTTCTTAATTTTTTAGGCACCTATGATTGATGGTGACTGAAAAGGCCAAAATTATATGGTTTTGCATGCGTCAAGAAAAAGCCTTGGGTTTTCGACATTTTTGAATCGTCTTTCCTGAGCGATGGAAATTTTGAAATAATTGAAAATACGGCCCAGGGGTTGAAATTATTTTCAAAATAACGGCAATTTAATGTTTTTAAATGCAAATTTAGCAGACACGAGCTTGACCTCTTACTTGCACTTTTCAAATGTTCCATTGAAACCATTATGGTCGAGTATCGATCCTGAGGTATTCCTGTATTAAATGTTTTCCAGAAAAACCCGAGCTGAAATATTTGCCAGCGGTTTTCTCGTTTTCCCGTTCGACTGTGCGGCTGAGGCGTATTATTATCGAGACTGGCGGATCATCCGCGGAAAATCGCATTTTTCTAAACGATGAAAACTGGCATCGTCTGCTTTTGAGCTTGTTGTTGAAGGGGAATAAGGTTTTCTGGCATGAGCTTAATCCCGACTGTGTTGACAGAACGAAGCATAAATTTGCGAATTTATGTGCAGACCAAAAAAATTGACACCATGAATATAAGAGTTTTTAGTATAAATAAACCCATGAGGTGCGAGAAATGAGGTATAACCTCATTTAAAATTTTACCAAACCTTTTAACGATTTAAAGATTCTCAAATACACCCAAAACCCTAAGTAAATTTAGGACAAAAATGCAAGAATACTATAAGCTGTCTATCTGATGGATCAAATTTGAAATTATGATTATAGCCTTAAGGTGACTGGCAAACGCAGATTCCTTATCCAGGTTTCTACCCTGTACAAATAACCTCCAGTCCTTCTTATGTTCCCTAATCCTTTCCCTAAATTTTCTCCCAGTCTGGCCCCAATATTCAAGGCCACAAGAACATTTTAATTTATAAACCCCACTCCTAACCGACACATCTATCCTATCCTTGACCCTACACAAAGATGATTTTAAATTAAATTTAATTTGAATCCTATTTTAAACCCCCTTTTCTTTATGAGTTTGCTCGATGTACCTCTGTCGTCGTTAAGTACTGAATGATGATTTAATAACCGAAACCGGTGTACAATAATTGTAGAATGTACCTTAATGTACTTTAATTGTGGAATATACTATTTATTTTCTCTCATTTTTTTTTGAGTTATTATTCAAAATGTAGTAAGGGGCTGGATGTTCATCTTCATGAAAAACGGTTCAGCCGCCAACCTCCATCATCTTCCGTTAGGCCATAGAAATGTACGATAATTCCATCAAAGCCTTCACAGGGCACAATGGAAGCCTCATGTCGTGCACGGTTTTCCCTTCGAAGGGGGAAATTTCGTGCTGGCGAAAAGCCCTTCTGCGGTAGAGAAGCCAATAACGTCCGACATTGAAAAGAGGCCTGTTCTCAGTACAGCCAAGGCTTCAGTATCCGACAGATAAATACGTATTCAATAGGTGGAAAACCTTGGCGGACAGCGAACGGCCATTTTGCCGGGAGCCATTTTCATTATCGCGTCTGCAAATTGCATTGGGGAATGGCCGATGGTGAAAACGGCGAAACTCCGACAGTTGCACACCTGTAGCATAGGTAATCACGTCGAATAGTTACGCTCCGAAGGGCACATGCGAATCAGTTACCTACGTTTTGCGTACCCATATTCACTCAATGGTTGACAATTGAGTATCCAATTCCGTCCTCATTTTATCTTGCGCCCGAAAATACGGATTTTTTCAGGGAAGACGGTGGAAAATGCAGTAGGTATCAATCGAGTTCTGAAAGCATAATGCCAACCTTTTCGATGGAAAGAATGATACTGTGATTAGGGATGGGACATTTGAGGCCAGAGATAGATTTTGGGATAGATTTTTAACGTTGAGAGAAAGCAATCTATTTCTTTAATCGAATGTCAGAATCGATTCTTAACATTGAAAGTTGGCATTCGATTTTCATCATTGACATTCAGCAATCGATATCAAACGTCGGAAGGCTGCAATCAATTTTTAACAGCGAAATTCAGCAATCGATTTCTGTAATCGAAAGTCACAATCGATTTTAAACATTGAAAGTCGGCTCTCGATTTCCATAATCGATATTCAGTAATCGAAGCAAAAAATTGATTGCGAAAGATGATCGACAGAAAAACTCGATTTCGAGCGAAAGTTGATGTTGACCCTTATCTCTTCTATTAGGGATGCTATATCAAAAGAAGGGAGGAATTCAGTGAACTTGGATAGATTAAATAGACTGTGTAAGATGATTGATAGGTACAATCGATTGTGTAAGATGACCGATAGATAAAATCGATTGTATACAGATGTCCGATTGACAAAATCGATCGTATAGAGATAAAAATTGGAAATAAAATCAATTGTGTAAGATAATCGATAGATAAAATCGATTTTATAAGATGACCGATAGATAAAATCGATTGTATACAGATGATCAATTGATAAAATCGATTTTACAGAGATGATCGATAGATAAAATCGATTGTATACAGATGATCAATTGATAAAATCGATTTTACAGAGATGATCGATAGATAAAATCGATTGTGCAATATGATCGACAGATAAAATCGCTTTTTATTTATACACAAGTCTTTTACGTATGTGATATTGGATGACAATATCGATGTCAATTTCAATTCGATTCAACTTTCAGAAAGGACAAGTGTTGAATGTTCCCTTCTACGGTTCAACTACCTACATCTTGGCGGCTTCAATTCAGGGCGCGCTCTTTTCCCTGCGAGACGCCTTGTGGAATCAGCTGCTCTCGCTTTGGCTACACTGCCTTGTTGTTGACTCTCTCGTTGAATTTGTAAATCACACTTTTGAATGTCTGTCTGTTTTTGGCTTTCGGAATACTTCAATAGAAGATGGTAAGAGTTGACTTGCGAGCGGTGCGTAGCGGTCACTGCCAGCATTTTCGTCCCACGGTTTGTTTACTATAAGGTACCAGTGTTGCCAAGGTGTGGCCGTCAAAACCCCCTGCGGCAACGTAAAAAAAACCCCAAATCCCCCCATACATGAAAAAATCCCCGAAAACCCCAAAAGTTAAGGATGAATAATTCATTTTTAAGCATTAAAAATATAGGTACTATTTCTCATAAAACATACCTAACTCCATAATATACAACTAAAATTTTAAATGTTACCTAAAACTATAAACCATTTATTACTAACTCTTTCTGAATACTTATCAGTAAAGTCAGTAAATTAACATACTAAAACACCAATAAAAATTAGGTTTGTACCTACCCACAAGTTGGTAGACGTACATCCCAAACCCAAATGGCTTTTATTTGAGTACCTATCTCTCAATTCAGTTAGCTGTGCAGTGGCAGCCTTAGCTGTAATTTGACTGCAGCACTTACCTGGTATTTCTTCATTTTTATACTTTTTTCTAGTCCCTCTGACTTCCACAAAAACCCTCAAATTTGGGGGGAAACCCCCACAACTTGGCAACACTGTAAGGTACCTACCTAGGCAAGTTTCACTTCAAGGTCAATCGATGCCGAGTTGAATCGAGAAAAATCAACAACAATACCGTTTCAATCCACCATAGCTTCTGAACGGATCAATCGATAATTTTCCGGCAGCCACCAATCGATTCAAAATTTAATCGAGAATAAATGAGATTATGTGAGAAAATGCCAATAACCCAACAGTTTTCGAGCCAAAAATAGTTTTTGTTGGACAAGCCAGGGGCCCCCATAAGGAACACACAGGAGACAACAAGATCTGTAGGACGAAAATGTGCCATCGGCCGCTAGGCGCGCCACCGTCGAGAATTACCATCTTCTATACAACATCGGTTGTGAACGTTTTTGGTTTTCAATTTCTTCAACGACCTATGTGAATACAGTCCACAATTTCACGGCATAATCGGTACAATACACACACTATTTTTCATTGATCCTAATCGGACCGGATTGAATCGGATCTTGTGACGGCGGAATCTCGGAATTATCGGAACATCGGCAGTGGAATCGGATTACCTGTCGGTGGAATCAAAATCACGGACGGCATCAGTGGAATCGGAATATCGGCGGAATCAACATCACAGACGGCATCAGTGGATCGGATCGGATGGTAATTTCACATTGACCAGAGGTAAAATCGTATATTTATGGCTCATTTTCGTCCATATTTCTCACAGTAATTTTCCTTGTTCCCCCCTCATTCCCTTCACCCTCCTTGACCCTTCTCTGTCCCTTTTCCTCCCTTCCTAGTTTGAATCATTGGGTAGTTAGACATGGATGGCTCGGAAAAACAGTTGAGGTTTAAGCATAGAGCAGTGAAGGCATCGTTGACGAAGATTGTGACTTATTTGGATGACAACGATGAATTCGATGAGGTTGATTTGTTGGCTAAATTGAAAAATTTAGAAACTCTCTTGCCCAAATTTGAGAACACTTTCTTTGCCTTGTACGAGCTGTTACCTGAACAACAAGGTGAATCTGACAGACAATTGGAGTTGGAGAACGAGTACACTGCGTTCGAAGAAAAATACTATTCTACCTTGAGTAGGATTCACGGCAAAATTAAGGCACTCGGCTCGGACGAAACTTCTACGCACAGATCGGAACAAAATCACTCTTCGCCTTCGGATGGAGGAATTCGGTTGCCTAAAGTAGAAATAGGCAAATTTTACGGCCAAAAAGATGATTGGATTCGCTTTTACGAATCTTTCAAAACAATCATTCACGAAAATCGCGGAACCAGAGATATTCACAAATTTCACTATTTGATCAGCTGTTTGGAAGGAGAAGCTGCGCAGGTTATCGACGGGATAGATATTTCGGACGAAAATTATGAGTTTGCTTGGGAGAAACTCGTTGAGCACTACAGGAATAATAAAATTCTGGTAGAAACCCATTTGTCGAATATTTTTTCAGCAAAGAAATTGGAAATGCAGTCGGCAAAAGGATTAAGAGATTTGCACAATCTTTTTGTAAAAAATCTCAACGCTCTCAAAAAACTTGGAGTCACGGAAACGGATACAAATGTATTTTTGGTTTATTTGCTCACGTCAAAACTCGACAATAAAACTTTGAGAGATTGGGAAGAGGAAACGGCATCGACAAAGGAAATGCCTTTGTATTCAAAACTCGAACAATTTTTGATTAAGCAGTACAATTATTTGGAGGCTTACGAGACAAAGAGCAACATTTCATCGGAAAAATCGGCACACCCCAGGGAAATTAAAAAACGGACATCTACAGCTTTTGTAGCTCATTCGGATCGGAAATGCAAAATTTGTAACGGTGATTTCCATCCCGTGTACAAATGCAAATTATTTTTGGAAAAAACGGTCGACGGTCGGCGGGATTTTGTCAGGCAAATTGGTTGCTGCTGGCAATGTTTGGAATTTTCTCATCGGGCATCGGAATGCACAAATCGGCTTTGTTCAAAATGCGAACAAAAACATAACTACTTGCTTTGCAAGTCGGAAACAAATTTCAATAAACGGCAATCGGAAAAATTCGGGAATAACTCAAAATTCAACTCGGCTCATACGAAGACTTCGGAAAACTCTGGAACGAATTATCCTGGCGGCCAAATTCGGTCGTCTAACGCATACCACGCCTCAAGTGCGCCCTCAAATTGCATTTCGGCTCTGACTGTACTCAATCCTCGGTCAACGGACATAATTTTCCCAACATGCACGGTATTGCTTGCGGATTCGAACGGCGATTTTGTATCTGCTCGTTTTTTGTTGGATTCGGGATCCGGTCTTGAATTCATTTCGGCGGATATGGCAAAAAGGTTATCCCTAAAACTGACTGAGGACAGACTCCAAATTCATGGAATCGGCAAGGGGAAAACAGCTTCCCTTGGATTTGTGACGACTACGTTGAAGTCAAGAACTTCTGACTACACCAAGGAAACGGAGTTTCACGTACTTTCCGAAATTACAAAAGGGTCTCTGTTGAAGTACGAGTTCGACATCGGCGAGTTGAATCTTCCTCCACATCTCCTAAAAAGTCTGGCGGATCCATACTTCAACGATCGATCTCATTCTGTCGACGGTATTTTAGGAGCGAAAATTTTCTTTGACGTAATGGGTACTGATAAAATTCAATTGGGCATCGGTAAACCATTTCTTTGGAAAACTTCATTCGGATGGGTTGTCAGTGGCGAATACGGCTTGAACCTACAGCAAGAAGAACATTTTTCAAACGCAGCCCTCCCATCGAACTTTGAATTGAACGAGGACCATGGAAATTTCCCCGTTCGCAATCTCAAAAGAAATTTTGATGAAGAACAGTTTTGTGAAGACTATTTCGGAAAAACTTTGAAAATAGGGAGCGACGGAAAATATATTGTATCTCTACCGCTAAAATCGACCCCAGAGAATCTTGGTGATTCGCTGAACGGTGCGTTAAAACAGTTTCGTAGTTTGGAATCGAAACTGGCCAAAAACCCGGAAATGAAAAATCACTACGTAAATTTTTTGGACGAATATCTGACAATGGGGCACATGGAAAGGATACCCAGATCTGAATTGGAAAACTGGCCTCATTATTACCTCCCCCATCATTGTGTATTGAAGGACAGTGAAACGACCAAACTCAGGGTGGTATTTAATGCGTCATTTGGGACAAGTAACGGGACGAGTCTAAATAGCATTTCCTACGCGGGTGCAGCACTTCAAACGGACGTCTTCGACATATTGATCGCCTTCAGGTTCCCAAAATTTGGCATCACATCGGACATAGCAAAAATGTATCGTCAATTCTGGATCGATCCATCTCAAGTGGATTTGCAACGGATAGTTTGGCGGAGCGATCCTAATAAACCAATCGAACATTATCGGCTGAAAACGATAACTTATGGAACAACCTCGGCCCCGTTCCTTGCTATTCGATGCTTGCGACAATGTGCGGATGAACTTGAAACAACCGATCCAGAAGTTGCGGACAAAATTCGCACGAAGTTTTTCATGGATGATTACGTCGACGGATTCGACACTGTTGAGGAAATGAACGACGTTCAATCTCGGCTGGAAGGAGCGTTGAAAACTCGGAAATTGGAACTACGGAAGTGGTGTACTAACTCGGAACAATTCATGGAAAAATTATCTCAATCCAAAGAAGAACACTACTGCGGAAATTCGGTAACAAACTCGGTTAAAATTCTTGGGCTAGAATGGAACCTCACAACGGATACTTTTGGATTGACTTTGCACCCCATGGCATCACAAAAAATCTCAAAACGGTCTATTCTGGCGGATCTTCACGCTTTCTGGGATCCCTTAGGTTTTTTGGCTCCGGTTCTTATAAAAGGAAAAATTTTTTATCAATCTTTGTGGCAAGTGGACGTTTCTTG
Source organism: Nesidiocoris tenuis (assembly GCA_036186465.1). Classification (NCBI taxonomy): domain Eukaryota; kingdom Metazoa; phylum Arthropoda; class Insecta; order Hemiptera; family Miridae; genus Nesidiocoris; species Nesidiocoris tenuis. Next base: position 5,639,842 of record AP028923.1, read on the forward strand.
GGACCAACAATTACCAACTGATTTGACAAACATGTGGCTGAAGTACAGAGAACGGCTCTGTGATATCGAAAAAATCAATCTCCCTCGGCGAGTTCTTTTCGGAAATTCGAAAACCTATAGTTTCTTTGGCTTCTGCGACTCGTCTGAAAAGGCTTATGGAGCCTGCATTTATGTACGTTCCACGGACTCGGATGGGAAGGTCCAGTCACACTTGCTATGTGGCAAAGCTCGGGTTGCTCCGACAAAGCGGGTAACATTGCCACGGATGGAATTGATGGGTGCAGTTCTGCTGGCTGAACTCATGAAGAGCACTCTTTCGGCACTGAAAATAGAAAATCCGGAGGTCCATTATTTTACGGATTCGGAGATAGTTCTTGCCTGGTTAAAAGGACGTCCCGAACAATGGAAAACCTACGTTTCGAACCGCGTTGCACAGATTCAAGAACTTTCGACGTTCGATCAGTGGCATCACGTCCCAACTAAACAGAACCCGGCGGATATAGCTTCGCGGGGAATCCAACCCACAATTCTTCAGACATATCAACTTTGGTGGGAAGGTCCCCAATGGATTATGGGAAATCAAAGCGAATGGCCCAAGTCAAAACACTCGGTGACTGAAATTCCGGAACAGAAACCGGTTACATTTTCATTGATATCGACGGTTGGTATGGAAAATTCGGAATTGGTCGGAAAACTAATACAGAAATTATCCTCATGGCGTCGTCTTCAGGATATAATGGCTTATTTGTTGAGGTTTCTACACAACTGCAAGCAGCCCAAGTCAGCTCGGATGACAGGTCATCTCTCAGTCGGCGAATTGGACGAAGCTCGGAATTTTCTAATTCGCACTGTTCAAGCTGAAGCGTTTCCGGAAGAAATTCATCGGCTAAAATCCAATCGGAATTTGCAAAGAACCAGCAAACTGCTGTCTCTGTCAGCATTCATCGACAATAAAGGACTTCTTCGGGTTGGCGGACGGATTTCAAACGCGGTTATAGAACTGGAACGGAAACATCCATTGATTTTGCCCTACAAGCATCATTTAACGGAACTGATTCTAGAAGATTGTCATCGGAAGAACTTTCATGTAGGAGCAAACGCTCTTTTAACGATTGTACGAGGAGAATATTGGCCACTTAACGGAAAAAGTGCGTCAAAATCTGTTGTGCACAATTGCGTTTTGTGCAGACGGGCAAACGCAACTACCTTAAAACCGTATATGGCCGATTTACCGCTCGAACGAGTGAATCCTGGAAGATGCTTCGAAAATTGCGGCGTCGACTTCTGCGGGCCAATATGGATAAAAACAAACACCCGGAAATCAGTTAAACACAAGGTTTACATAGCGGTATTCGTGTGCTTTGCTGTCAAAGCCATCCATCTCGAACTTGTCACGGATCTTTCTTCTCAAGCATTCATCGCAGCGTTGAAGAGATTTTTCTCGCGAAGAGGAACAAGTCGTCGGATATTTTCGGACAACGGAACGAACTTCGTTGGAGCACAAAAAGAGCTCCGATTCTTTGTAACCAACAGGGACATACAATCTCATTGCTCTCAACACGGCGTAGAATGGCACTTTTTACCTCCTGCAGCACCGCACATGGGCGGATTATGGGAGAGATCAGTTCGATCTGTCAAATCTCATTTGAAAAAGGCCATGGATAAGATGGTCATGACTTACGAAGAAGCCTATACAGTTCTCACTGGAATAGAGGCTTGCCTCAACTCGCGGCCTCTAACTACCTTGTCTGACGACCCCAATGATCCCACCCCTCTCACCCCAGCCCATTTCCTGATAGGATCTCCCCTACATTTACCCCCTGAGCCTGATTACGTTACTCAAACACCTCTGGTCAAACGCTGGCAACGGGTCCAACAAATTCAGCAACAATTTTGGTCACAATGGAGCACGGAGTATCTCTCCAGCTTACAACTACGAAGCAAATGGCGCTTCCCTCAAAACAACATCCCGATCGGAACTCTGGTCACAATCAAGGACGAAAACCTCAAACCACTGGAATGGCGAATGGCTCGGATAGTCGCCCTTCATCCTGGAAAGGACGGAGTTGCTCGTGTGGCAACGCTTCGGCTGAGTGGCGGACACGAATTGATGCGGCCTCTTGTCAAGGTCTGTCCCATCCTGGACGTTACTTCGGAGGAGTCACCGGATCCTCAAGGCGCTCCCGGGAATCAAGCTTCTGGGCTTCAAGACCAGCAATGTTGAAATATATCCATATATTTCAAGGCGGGGAGTAATGTTGAATGTTCCCTTCTACGGTTCAATTACCTACATCTTGGCGGCTTCAATTCAGGGCGCGCTCTTTTCCCTGCAAGACGCCTTCATCATCAGCTGAGGGGAATCAGCTGTTCTCGCTTTGGCTACACTGCCTTGTTGTTGACTCTCTCGTTGAATTTGTAAATCACACTTTTGAATGTCTGTCTGTTTTTGGCTTTCGGAATACTTCAATACAACATCGGTTGTGAACGTTTTCGGTTTTCATTTTTCTATCAACGACCTATGTGAATACAGTCCACATTTTCACGGCATAATCGGTGCAATACACACACTATTTTTCAACAAGGATATAATTTATCCTTATTGTATTATAATTCATACAGTTGTCGTTATTTGCTGAGCAACATCAATACCTCATCGAATGGAGACCATCGATAGTAATAATTCTATCGATAAAATGTATCGATTGCTGTATAGTTCTGAAACAGACACTATCAACCTTATCCCTCAGTTAGAATCTTATTTTACCTTCATCATGTAGCCAATTACGTAACTGCAATCTATCGATTATGAAATCCCTGACTTCCCTCTGACCTTTATCAACGGTTAATGTTACGTTAGCGTTATCGTCGACTCTAGAAAAACCCTCAAACGTTCGTGAGGTGAAACTGGAAAATTTATGCAAGCTGACTTGCGTAAAGTTGAGTGAAATACAGGTACTTCTAATCAGATTGTTTGGAAACCACCGTAGGGGTCTACAGATGAAAATGCCGCTTTCACCAATTTCAAGTTCAATTTGTATTTTCTTCAGAATGACTCCACCAACAGTTCAGAGATCGATCGCTGGAATTGTGGCAAAATGGCGAACGGATTTTGGGGCTTATGTTGGGCGACAATATTAAATAATAACGAATTTTTTTGCTTATAACGCTTGCACGCTGTAAATCCATACGGCCAGTCAAGCAGATAATCACGATATTTTCAAGTCCATTGAATTAATCACAGCCTCTATTTAATTTTGATTAATTCTTCGTATTCAGGAAATTGTATCCCTCACACCATGGACTGGCATCCCTTGTTTGAAATTCCACTAAATAGAAAGCAATAATTCTTCATTAGGGCTGAAACCCGGGATTTCCACGTCGATCGAAACAACAATTTAGTCTTGAAAATTAATTTTCGCCGGGGAAAAGCTAATATTATGAAAGCACTTTGTCCAAGTTGTTGATCCGACGGACTCGAGGGGCAACCAGGAATCAACTACGATAAGCGACAAGAGCTGTCATTCACACAATGGACTCTTATCCGGACGAAAAACAGTCGCCTGGAATTGGTTTTCTCCGTATGTTTCCCGGGGAAAAAGGGCAGTATAATACTCTCGAGGATAGACAGAGGTACCTACTAACCCTGAGGAACAAGCAGGGAAAAGTAGCCCTTTAGGGAAAAAAGGGGTGAAACAGTGATGGAAAAAGGACATTACGGAAGATTAGGTTGGCAATCCTTTTGTCCGTATTCGCGTACCTTTTTTGAATGGGCCCAGGGCCGTTATTGTAATAATAAGGCCCTTTTCAAAAGAGATTTTCTAATATTTTCCATGTTGGAAGCTCATCCTCCGCTGTGACCGACAGCAAAACCAGCTTAACAGTAGGGCACATACGAATTTTGAAACGAGAAAACCCCTTCCTCATGATACGACATGATTTCATAATTAATCAATTTTCCAACCATAGAGCAGAATAGCATTGGACCAAAATTTAAATATTTGGCTCATTTATGTAGCAAAAATTACCAAAAAGGTGGAAATTATTGGATGTTTGTAAGAAATCGAATTTCTATAAGAAAAACGGAAAATTAGAGGACGTTTGACTCCTGGACAACTGATGGAAACCGAATCAAGGGTGGGTTCATCAAGTCAGTTTATTCATCAAATAGGTAAACGTTATTCTCAGAACAATTAGTTTCTTGGAGGTGTCGACTATGATTTTCCAAAGATACGTTGAAAACGAAAGTCAAACTTTCCCAAGACACTACTTATTATGTTCGGAGAACAATCTATGGAATTAATGTTTAATATACATTAAAGATATAAAATTTCAACAAAAAATTTAAATATTAAAAAAATATCAGAATAATTTAAATTAAGATTTCAAAATATTCATTTTAATTTGTTAAATAATTAAAATTAAATAAAAAGTTCGTTATTAAAATGTTACATTATTGAAAAAATTAAAATACCTAACTAATAATGGGTACACAAAAGGCCTACCTAACAACATAAAACAGTCTATGTGCGTAATCAGAATTACGAATTGGTATCTAGGTTAAAATACCAATTTTTAAGACAATAGTGAGGAAAAAATCGAATATGGAGGTCTATATGGGGTAAGTGGGAAAATAGTTCGTGGCATCCCTTGGAAATGAATGGCCGAAGGCTTTCTAGGGCCCCCTGATGCGAATAATGAAGACATTCGGAAATGTAATCAAGCATCGAACGCACTATTGACAATGGGGTTTTCCTGTTCGCAGCAGGGGTTTTTGTTGTTATAGCGCGAGCACTTTCGCCTATATTGCAAAAGTTGAAAGCCCAACGCTGGTGGAGGTGGGCACTAAAACGATAGGTGGGTAAAATATAGCACTTGTATCAATATATTTATGCTATATAGAAAAATTGCCCCTTCCAATTTCCTTCCAAAAATACCTTCCAATTTTCTCATGATAGCATGGCCTATGCTCTGATTTGTAAAGTAGTGTTTTTGTTTGTAGATTAATATTCTGTCAGATATTAGGTATTAGGGGGGGTTGGTATTAGGTAAGAAGTTTTATTTTTTTTATTCATTAGGTATAAACGGTATTTTATTATTTCATTTATTTATACTTAATTCATTCGTTTTATATATTTATTATTTACATGATGCAAATAATTCACATCTGATAATATTTTTTAATATACTTTTAATATAATATACTTATATTTAATTTTCTTTTCAACCAATTTATTCATTAAAATCGTAAAATTACTTATTACATTAGTACACTTTCAGGTTTAACAATGCGAGTGCTATTGTGCCTCAGTACATGATTTGCGGGGCAATCTATTCCGGTCAAAACAGGTCGATCCTTTTATTGTGATTGATCCAAATTGTCTATCGTACTCGTCATGCCCATAGGAAAATTGAACTTGGCTTCCTTCAGACCATTGAAGGCTTCCCGCGGCTTGCTGATTCACGCTTTACCAATTAGCTGATTGGCTCCGCTGGAAAAACAAGGCTTTCATCCCAAGATCGATTCGCCTGTTAGCCTGAGTTGAGTCTAGTTTTGATTAGTCAGGTGCTCCGAAATTCAATGGGGAAACATGACCACCTGCTCCGATATCTGCTGTGCGTATCGCTGGTATAGTTATCAGTGGAAAACAGTAAGGAGTTATATCGGTCGAGGACGATAATTTTTTAATTACACACCAAAAACTTTTTTCTGCATTAAACTATTTCAAAAAAATGTTGAATTCCGAGATCATCAGAAAAATTTTTTTAAAAAGAATTTTATACTCGCATTGAATGAATTATTTCGTTATGTTGTTCTCTCTTTTTCCCAGTATATTGGCCTTTTCAGTAACACGTAGGAATCTATTTCAATGAAATGCCTAATGCCCTATGTGATTATTTTTGTGCGGAATATTTTGTGGAAAAATAAAACACTGAAATTATTGAAGGTAAAAAAGGAAATTGAGACGCATAAGGAATTAACATTCCACAGTTGACCAACAAACTTACCATTGGCATCCTTCGCTTCGAGATTTTCAGCCTCCAGCACAACTACGTTCAGCACGATGATCGGTGGCTGCAACAAAAACAACGTTTTTCGTCATAAATTTTATCATTTTCAAAACAGAGAGAATATTGAGTTAGTGTTACCCGGTGAGCAAATTCAAACTTTCAGCAGGTCATAAAGATGTACGCCCATCAGCCATCGCCCGTCACCAATCACCCATCCCCAATCATGAATCCCCCATCACAAATCACCCATCACCAATAACCCATCGCCCATTACCCATACACCATCCCCCATTACCCATAACCCATTACCCATAATCCATTGCCCATAATCCATTACCCATAACCCATTACCCATAACCCATAACCCATAACCCATTACCCATAACCCATTACCCATAACCCATAACCCATAACCCATTACCCATAACCCATAACCCATTACCCATAACCCATAACCCATTACCCATAACCCATTACCCATAACCCATTACCCATAACCCATTACCCATAACCCATTACCCACAACCCAATCCCCATAACCCATTATCCATAACCGATTACCCATAATCCATTACCCATAACCCATAACCCATTACCCATAACCCATAACCCATAACCCATTACCCATTACCCATAACCCATACCCATTACCCATTACCCATTACCCATTACCCATTACCCATTACCCATTACCCATTACCCATTACCCATTACCCATTACCCATTACCCATTACCCATTACCCATAACCCATTACCCATAACCCAATCCCCATAACCCATTACCCATGACCGATTACCCATAATCCATTACCCATAACCCATTACCCATTACCCATAACTCATAACCCATAACCCATTACCCATAACCCATTACCCATAACCCATCCCATTACCCATCAACCATAAACGATCACTATCGGCAGGTCGGTTTAAAACCTTTCAAAACCTACACTATAAGACAAAAAAAACCAAATTTTTCAAAATGCGTGAAAAATGCTTGCTACTATCTAAAAACAGTTTCTGATGGCACAGCAGTATTTGTATTAGGCATTAAATCGCTTAAATATACGGCCAATTTGAAAAATGATGATTTTCAAAACCCATTACCCATAACCCATAACCCATTACCCATAACCCATTACCCATAACCCATAACCCATAACCCATAACCCATAACCCATTACCCATTACCCATAACCCATAACCCATTACCCATAACCCATAACCCATTATCCATAACCCATTATCCATAACCCATTACCCATAACCCATTACCCATTACCCATAACCTATTACCCACAACCCAATCCCCATAACCCATTATCCATAACCGATTACCCATAATCCATTACCCATAACCCATTACCCATAACCCATAACCCATTACCCATAACCCATAACCCATTATCCATAACCCATTACCCATAACCCATCACCCATTACCCATAACCCATTACCCACAACCCAATCCCCATAACCCATTATCCATAACCGATTACCCATAATCCATTACCCATAACCCATAACCCATTACCCATAACCCATAACCCATTACCCATAACCCATACCCATTACCCATTACCCATTACCCATTACCCATTACCCATTACCCATTACCCATTACCCATAACCCATTACCCATAACCCAATCCCCATAACCCATTACCCATGACCGATTACCCATAATCCATTACCCATAACCCATTACCCATTACCCATAACTCATAACCCATAACCCATAACCCATTACCCATAACCCATCCCATTACCCATCAACCATAACCGATCACTAACGGCAGGTGGGGGTAAAACCTTTCAAAACCTACACTATAAGAAGAAAAAAATCACGAATTTTTCAAAATGCGTGAAAAATGCTTGCTACTATCTAAAAACAGTTTCTGCTGGCACAACAGTATTTGTATTAGGCATTAAATCGCTTAAATATACGGCCAATTTGAAAAATGAGAAATGGCGTAGAAGCTCCAGATGTGACAAGCTGAATCGGTAGCTTCTAGAGGAGGGCGTAAGTACCAGCGTAATATAAGGGCGTAAGCATGTGAGATATTCGGAAATATTTCCCGTTTGCCTTCCGAGATAAGCCTTTACTGGCTCCAGCTCGGGGAAAAATTCGTAAAAAATCCTCAAGAGTTCCACCCCGGAATACGCGAGGGTTGGGGTCCGGAGGGCGTGCGTGAGCACACACCCCTATCTCGCATGGTGGAAATACCTCGCTCCTTTCCTTTCGGTTGAAATAGTATCGCAACTGAGGCAATATGGCGCAGTCCACTTTTATACCCTACGGGCGCCGATTTTTCGTCAGTTGACGTATATTTCTGAATCCCTTGCAGTGCTGCTTGGGGGCCTCAGGAGGTGCACTTTGGTCAATCATTTTATGTAACAATCGCGAAGGGAATATTATTAAAAACAGCGTGCTTCTATCAGCCAAATATAATTTCAACTAAATGCGAAGATTGATGATGCAACTAATCCGAAACAAATCAGTATTTGAACTGATAACGTTCTTCAAGCTCGCCAATCACTCTTTTTTCGACTTTCCCCTTTCCCGAGACTCCCGAGACAGTTACTGTTGATGTACCTTGCCAATTTATCATGGTATTATGTGGTATCTAATATGAGCCACAGCTACGAAGAAAATCCGGATGTTAAAATTTACTGGACGAAAACATCCGAACGTGTGATCGGGCGGCACAATCTCGGTTAAACCAGCAACGAATCGGCGACTTAAACATCGGTTACCTGACCGTTGTCGCGCTCAGCGTTGCCGTTTTGTGTTGGGCCGTTCAATGCAAACCCCGTTGCGTTCTAATGGACTCTAATCGCATGCGATCGGCGAAAGCCTGCCGAACTGAAACGCTTTTACTTAATCCACCTCCAACGCAAATTTATGGTTATCGATTCGGCAGGGTAAAGTTTTCACGTATCCGTCATCACAGAGATGATTGGCGTTCATTGCCGCCTGTTCAAGAGATGAAAAACCAAAGGTACATAGGCACGCGAAACACGCAAACATTCGTGAAAAGTTCGAGTCGTTAAAAAATCATGGGGCACCAAATGATGTGAACTGAAATGAAACGAAACGAAATGAAATGAAACAAAATGAATTGAAACAAAATGAAATGAAATAAAACGGGCCCAAAACAAATTTATCACAAATGGAAGAAGCTTCTGATTATTATACCTCTCGGTTCATCATCAGGTGTAGCCATCGACGACTTGGTAATTCCGGCGAAGTTCCTGCTCAGTTGATGGAGTTTCAAGTGCAGCGAAAAATTCGAAGCATGCGCTGGAACTTCTGAAGTATACTTCAGCTGTCTTCGAGTGACTTCGAATTGAGAGTTTTTATTCATTTTCGGATTCCAAAAATGTACCTATTGAAAAACCCGGCCTAAATTGTATTGATTAATTGCTCCAAGTTCCAGCGCATGCTTCGAATTTTTCGCTGCACTTGAAACTCCATCAACTGAGCAGGAACTTCGCCGGAATTACCAAGCAGTCGATGGCTACACCTGATGATGAACCGGGAGGTATTTTACGCGAACTTTAAAGCACTTTCAGGTCGGAAAAATGCCAACAAACTTCGAAGGATAACAAGACGTTTTCAGGTCGACATAACCTAACGTATTAAAAGTTTCGTCTGAACGACCTTAGAATTTTAATAGTTGGATTAAACGTAGCGTAAACCGGTAAACATTTTCCGCGGAGCGTAAAGTGAGGGAAAATAACGGAAAAATGCCGCTTATTAAGGATCCCGTAATGCCGGGAATAAGACCTTGGAGCAAATCATTAAAAATAATTGTTACGGTCTTTTCTTCCCATTGCGAATAAAAAAGAAATGAGATCCTCATCGTTTGAGAAAAACACCGAAGGCAGGAGGAGCTGCTGAATAATTGAGACGCTACTCGCGAATTCACCTTCGATTTGCCTCTCGATTTATCCATCCGTCATTCGTCAGATGAGGAATTTCAACGGCGGGATGTCGAAGTCGATGGAAGTGATTGAATTATTTTGAAAAAGTGTCGTTTAATTGTTCTGACGATAATGAAAATGTGACTTGTTCGAATAGTAGAACGCAATGCGTAAATAGTAACTATTTAAGATAACTGTTATCATGATTTTCGTAAATGATTTTTTAAGGAAAAAATTTATTTTATTTAATGAATAAGATCTTTCACATTTTGAAAAAGTCGAAGCAATAATGTTTGGAATGTCCATTCTATTAAATATAAGATTTTCATCTGCAATTATCTATTTTCGGTCTTACGCCTCAACTGATAATATTTATGGACAACTGAAATTAGCTAAATTATTGATAAATAAGTTCAATCCCCGGATGAACGCGAAATTCCCGAAATTTTGATAAATTATCGATTTTTTCATCGAAAAAAAAATTAATAAAAGTAAAAAACTGAACTTTTGGTATCTACGGTAAACAATAAATTTATTGCTGGTGATGAAGGCCCCCAGTTGAAAAATAGTGAAAGCGCCAATTCGAGAATATTTTCCCCGAGTAATCCTCGCCCGGGAAAACCTTGAAGATGAAGACGAGAGGATTACTGAAAAGTTTCGAGACGACTAGTAGCGATGGAGATTTGAAGAAAGCAAAAAAAAAGAATTTCCATTTCTGACTGGAAAGAATCGCGGCCTTGGATGCCATCCGAGCTCGGAAATCATTTTCCTGATAGAGCAGAAAGATTCTGAAGATTCCTCTTTGCCGTTTCGGGCGAGAAATGTCACCGGCTGATGCTTCAAGTTGCTGAATGCTCGGACTCAAAGCAGCGGAAAGTCACAAAGGCTGAAAAGCAGACTTCCGTATTTCGTTCCGGCACTTCAGCTGAAAAAGCAGTAATCCTAGCTTATAGCCCGAGATGTTACAGGTGTTAGGCTGTGATGGGGTGGTGAGTAATTGGAGCAAGATGTGGACTTGATGGGAAATGTAAGTTTTTCCCCATGGATATTAAAAACGCTGGAAAATGTTCACTGCTTATTCAGGGGCTATTGGTGAAATTATATACCTAGCGAAGCGGTTTCGAAATTAGTCCGTAGAAAAGCATACGCATGTGCATGTACAATTTTTTGGTTCATTTTTCATAAAAAATGAACCTATGTAACCGGTCCAGAAAAAAAAATTATAACGCCCTCGGAAAATATGTTATTTTACGTTTCAAGAAGTATAGAATCCGAATCTGCAATAAAAATTTTGGTCCTTCCGCCGTACGCCGTCCGCCACCCGCCGTCCACCGTACGCGGTCCGCCGTCCACCATACGCCGTCCGCCGTACGCCGTCCGTGATCTTTTAGGGGAAAGGGGTTTTTGTCGTTTTTTGAAATTTTTGTCATCAGCTACTGAATTGTTGGCAAAATTGTCAACTCACCTTTTCTTCAATAGCTATGCTCATCGCTCTTTTATGCTGTTCGGGAGGAATGCCGAATGCTCGCTGAGCATATCCGAACAGGTCCTCTTGGTAGTATTGGCCGCTAGACGCCCCTACTTTGTGCTTTATCGTGTAGAGCACTTCGATGTAAAGTTTTTCCAGCTGGAACACAGAACATAGGCAAAATATCATTCTGAGAAATCGACCAATTAAAGAATCACGTTGGGAAGTTCGAAATTTCGAAGTTGCTCGAACTCGACTCGCTTCGTTTTGAAGGAATTGGCACAATTAAGTGAATGGCGAAGTTAGGCCGTTGAAATACAATGCACATTTTATTACAATACAAAAACAAAATAGCTGCCGGCCAAAAAATGTCTTGGGTAATCAAAGAGCGAAGAACTGAGCAAGTTGGGAGTCGGATAAAAGTTAAATAAGTCGAAGTTTTTAGGGGGTAAAATGAGTCGAAACTTTGGTATTGAATTTCAAACATTGTGCATAATTGGTGGAGAAGAATCAAGATAGGGTTACAGGGCAGAACAACAATATTCCGTTATGAGAGAAAATAATGAGCAATAATTATAATACAGGTGCCCCAATGATTTAGACACAATAACTTCAATTCATTCCTCCAATGTGCAATGAACGAATTAAGAAACATTCTTTGGTTTTACAGAATTTTTAAATTTAAAAAAAAAAATTTAAAATTAAAATTTTCACAACATAGAATACCTAATGAATGTCAGTTTCTCAAAGAGGAAAGCCATGAGTTTCGGTAGGACTAGGATAAAAGATGTCCGGGATCAAAAAACTCCAGCTTCCTGGGCCCACCATAAATCTGAGGACACGTCGGCCTCGGCAGTTAAAGGTCCAATGTCTCCTGATACTTTTGTTACATTATTTCCAGAAATTCACTAATTACAAGTAGCTTTATCCAAATATTTGTTACTATTAAATTAATTTAAAATTTTTAAAAAATTTTTTCCAGATTTTGTCTTCTGATACTTTTGGTTGGTACATTATTTCCAGAAATTAACTAATTACAAGTAGTTTTATCCAAATATTTGTTACTATTAAATTAATTTAAAATTAAAAAAATTTTTTTAATTTTTAAAATTTTCAAGAAAATTTCTTCTTAACTGTGTGAACATGTGAGTGAAACAAGGAACTGGTAAAATCATGATATAAGCTGGCCACTATCTCGATTTCATACTCGACGTGGTCGGGGGTGGGGGGGGGTATCAGTTTATAATTAACTGGCGGATTTAATCTGTCGATTTCCCTTTCCGCTTTGCCGTTTAGTTCAGGTTGAAACTTAATATCCAACTCGCCTCACCTGTTCTGGATGCCTTGCCATCAGCTGGAACGCATTATCCCTATCCGGTCGGTTAAGCCAGGCTGGCCCATTTAAGATTCTCTAAGTCTCCCTTTCTAAGGGCTTCCCTTAAACCGTTCACTGACAATGTGAGTTTAAAGCCGGTAATTTATTGAATGAGGATAAAGCGGATTGCCGTGTAACTCTGCGACGCAACAAAATTTCCCGTTTAGGTAGAAAATGGCGGTTAATTATTGCTGAAGCGAAGGTCGGAATATGGAACTTTGTTGTTGGAAGCGTTATTTACTATCAATTAGGTTGTGTGGCAGTTTGAATATCTAACCTGTAAATCGTTACACCCGGTGAAAAAAAAAAAAAAAAATGGTAATTTTTGAAAATCGAACATTTTCGGCCCAGCGGCCCAGTTTTGGCTTCCTTAACTTGAAATGAGAACGTTGCGTAACCATTAGGTTACAGGAAATTAACCTCTCTTTCCAAGGGTATCCTCATTTTGGTGATTACTTCAATATTTGAGGGACTTAAGGACATTACACTGAGACTAAGTCGAAAACACGAAAAACGCCAAAACAAAAATAAAATCTTTTTCCGGGGTCCACAAAAAAGTTTACCTACGGTAAAATAAGCTGCACACGTCATTTGTTCCAAACAGCTGTTTTTTTCTTCGAATTTGAAAAACAAAAACCCGAGTTAACACCAGGTTTACATACATGCTTGCAAGACGTGTTAACTAGGTCATCTGTAATTCCCAGTATCGGTTGAATTATTTATGTAACGCATTAACGTGAATTACCACAGACCCCTGAGGCGTTGGGTTAGTTAAATTGAGAAGTATGTTAACGTGGTCAAGGCGGAGACGGGCTGCCGATCGATAATATGTGACGTCAACGGTCGGCGGCATTCGACCGGTAGCGACGTCAAAATTGTATGCATATTAAACCGGCTTCATTCTATTTTAAAATTGCTCTAACAAGCATAGAGAGCAATTTTTTTTCAGATTCAAATCTGCGCTATGATTTTGATAATAAATTAAACGATTTTTTGCCTCCCTCCAAAATTTTAGTTATTTTGAATCTCAAAAAATATGAATAAATGAATATGAAATGAAATGATGAATATAAACATATGAATACGGCGAAAATCGCGTTTTTTAGTGTACTCGATTTCTGGGCTGTGATATGGATTTGAAAAATTTATAAAATATTAACCTCTTTCGGATGCAGATGGGTATTGGGCCTCGGACAGGCGGTTTCCGGTTTCGGCGGCGGCGTCTCTTCGCCGTCAACTTCGCGCGCGCACATGAGCCGTCGGTTTTCCAATTTCCACGAGACGGCAGTGTAACTTTCGAAAAAGGAGCCATCCGTTTCCTGTACCCTGGAAACAGAGAATCGAAAATACGCTAGTAAATACCAAATTATATATGATTAAAAAAAAAACTAATTTTTGTTCGATTTTCAATTTTGATTTTAATGTTTTTTTTTGTTTTTGATATATTGTGTGGGCGTAGAATGAACATTTCTGAAATTAGGGTAGTTACGGTTAATTCTGTCAGCGAACAAGAAGTTACAAGAAAATGCGAAGGAACGATAATCGCGAGTGAAATTCCCGCGTTAATTTCATTTGGGATTTGTAGTAAAGTCGTTTTTTTTAACGGGTTTCCCGCACTGGATGGAATGGAGACGCGTTTTGACGCCACAACACGTTACAGCTTGTAAGTGGCGATTTTCACCGGCGGAATTTCACCAGCGACTCACGTGTCAGGCATGAATTATTCCGGCGACTCAGGGGAGAATTCAGTTTCCGACCCCGGTTCTTTCCATTCTTGTTCCACCTGTTAATGTAGAAAGAGACCAAAAGACTTTTAGATTCGCTCAGGGCCGTCCAGAGCCAAGCCGGGCCCCGGGGATAAAGACTCGACCGGGCCCCCCCCCCCCCCCGGTCAATAAAAGCATTTTTTCTAATTTGCATATTAGTACGTAAAAGGCCCACGGGCGGGCCCGGGCCCCCTTGGGCCCCGGGCCCCGGGGATTTTGCCCCCCCTGCCCCCCCCTCTGGACGGCCCTGGATTCGCTCATTTGAATGCCTCGACGACAGCTTCGGGAACGTGTGCGTTTCGATTATGGAGTTTCCACACAAACTCTATTTCCCCAAAGTTTCCAGGCGAAAGTTTTCCGGGCGAAATGCGAAGTTGCCGAGTCAAATTCGAGCTGACGATGTTACATTGTCTTTTCAACATGCAGGCGAGGGCCATTTTAAGTCTTTTTAATTGAATATGTTGAGAGTTTTTAGAACATTTATAATAAATCGATGTACCGTGAAATGGGAGAGTTGGAGATGTTTCTGCGTTCCAACTGACGCATAAAATCTTTTTATCTAGATTCAAAATTATGTGCACTTAGAACACCAGGGCACATATTCAAAATACTCTCATATTTTGGTACCTTTGTAAAATGTTAACGAAAATTGACCACCAAGTTAATAGGAAATGGTCAACCCCCAAACGCCAACGACGCCACGAGGGCCGGCCCAAATGATTCGATGATAGAATCTTCTCCAGCGGTTTGAGCCGTCGGAGGGCGTGCCCAATCGAGGCGCTCCGAACAGCACAACGGGCATGCGGGCCAGCTGAATCGTCCCCATAGCCGCAGGGCGGCGGACCAGTTGTATGGCACTCAGCCGCCTGGGCGGATTCGTTGTGCAGGAACGTGCGGCACTCAGCCCATCAGGGGCGGGATCGGCACTGCTGGTCACTCCCGCCAAAAGCTCAAACCGCCGCCCGCAAAAGATTCGATTGTTGAATCTTTCGGACCGGCCGTAACCGCCACGCCGTGCCGTTGGGCAGTGATGGTTCAGCCGTTAAGTGGTATTAAATAAACAATTTCCTAAAATGTTTCAGAAAGGTCACTACTGTTGGATCTTCACCTATCGAATACCTCAATATTCCAAAAATATATTGAGGTAATCATTGTGTTTGACAACTCTCAATATGGTATTGAAAATCTTCAATTTAGTTTAAAATATTCTCCATTTCAATTTGGAAATTCTCTGATTGATTTAGATAGTTCTAAATTTGGTTTGCGAAATTCTCAATTCGGCTTCAAAATAGTGCTATTCAATGAAGTAAAAATTAAAAAAAAAGAGTAAAAATCAAATTATTTACCCCGACGTTGCCTGTTGGTCAACTTCAGGCCAAGAGAGCCGCCTCCTGCAGAAGACCATCGACTGCCGACCGCGGCCGGGACTCGGCGGCCCTCCGGCGGAACTGCCGGCATGGCGGAAGGACCGCCTCGTCGTCGAGCTCTGGTCTATCGTCTTGCGCCTAGCGATGCCCGCGTGTCCGGCTCCCGGGCCGCTTCTGCTGTAGCCCGGTCCCGGTATGGAGGCGGCCCTTTCGACGCCTGGGAGGCCGCCCGGCGGAAGCGAGCCCGAAGCCCCGCCGGCGATGCCGCCGCCCGGAAGGCCGCCGGAGTTGCCGCTCTCTTTACTGAACGACATCCGTTTCGGGGAGAGGCTCAGGTTGGCCACTCCGCTGCTCACCATCTGCTGCAGCGACGAAAAGAAGCTCATCTCATCTGGAACAAAAAAAATTTTACAATAAAAAAAAAAGTAATAAATTCGCTTGAGGCTTATGGCTTAAATTTGAGCAGCATGGAGCATGATTCATTAAGATTGAAACAATACAAGCCGGTAAACAATGATCGTGTTTATTTAGTTATTAACTAAGCAAAGTTTTTCAGTGGAAATCACGAGAAAGGCTCAAGCCGTAGCCGCCGATCGTCTCGTCCGCAAAGCCGCCATGCTGTGCTCCGCTAAGCCGGGCGGCAGGCAAGTTGTGCGGTACTCAGCCTGGCGGCAGACCGGCAGCGGGCTACTCAGCCGCCTCAGCGGGTTCGTCTGGCCGGAACGTGGCGGTACCCAGCCAATCAGAGACGAGATCACCACGGCGGGGCACGCCCATCGACGGCTCAAACCGCCGGCCGTAGAAGATTCGATAATTGAATTCAATTATTGGATCTTCCAGGCCTGCCGTAACCGCCCCGCTGTTGGGCGGTGCGGGTTGAGCCGTTCGCTTATAGGATCCTGCTGATATTATTGTATTTCGGTGTATTTCATAGGTATTTTAAATTTCCAATTCTTTTATTCCGTTATTTGTATCTTCGACTACCCACCTCTGCTGCATCAAATTATCAGCTTTCAATAACCTCAATTTATGAAGTTTTTGCAATCCGGAGTTTTTTCATTTTTAATTAAATTCACGAAAGTTTCGTTGCCATGAATAAGGCATGTTTTACAGCTAGAATTAATTTTCCACCGAGGGCCACAGGAAAAGTTTCAGATGCTACCTACTGGTCTATCGATACGCCTTATGTTCGAACTGAAGGGAGAATAATTGTTTTTTAATAAGAAAAACTTTCCCTCTCCAACCTTCACATCGAATTTATTGTGCTCGGAAAACTTCGAACTGGCGTATATCCGGTTTCCTGCTTTGGAAAGAACTCGGCCCAGAGTTTGTTTTCAATTTCCGAAGCCGCCACGAAATCGATTTGTGGCGATGTACCAAACAATTCAGAAGTGGGAACATCAAAATCGGATTGATTCCGCAATGACGATCCTAAAAATAATGACGTTCTTGTATTTGCCGCTGAATGAGGGAGTACATTATTTGAGCTTATCTTCTTAGTTAATTTTTCACCATGTAGAAGCACAAAAGCTCGAAAAGGGGAACTGCTAATTTTAGGTATGACGTTTTTGGACTAAAATAGGTTATTGAAGGCCTTCAAAGTGAGAAATAGTGCAAACAAGCGAAAAGGTAGCGACGGAAGTTGAGAATGCTTGAAGACAGGAAGAACGGGGAGGCCCTGGGAAGAGTGGAATGTTCAAGTAAAACACAATATCCAGAGCCTTCCCTCCTATACTGAAGGCTTTCCTCACACTACACCATCCCTCCAACCAGGAAGTGATATCCGGGAAACCTCAGAAAGCGAAGCCTTTCAGAAACAGATTGAGAGGCATTTCGATCGTTTTCGAGCCGGAGGGAGAAGTCCGTATATTTCAGCTGGGGTATTTCTCCTCCGCAACCGGATAAAACAAAACCGGGAATTCGCATAGCGTAATAACATTTCTCTATGCGAATCCTTATTCGAGTCCATAGCGTGAAATGGGTGCTTAGCACGTAAAAGCTGGGCGTTTTTCAAATAGTGGAAAAACGGACTCAAATGTTGCAATTTTCTATGTTGAAGGCTGAGAATGTTGGATTTTGAGAATAAGAAAACTATTGCCTACCTACTTGGGCTAAGAATAAGTCCATGGTACCTGTATAATCTAAATTTTTGTGTTCACATAAAAAAGGTATAACGCACATTTAATCCAATAGGTACAAGTTTCCCCATTGTAGAAAAAACGTTCATACTTTTATTTTACCAACGACTGACGTTCCACTTACAATTGACACCCACGCCTCCCACATCCCTCGACGCCCACAATTGGAATAATGTTAATTGCGGTTTCCCTGAAAAACGAGCGCATCCAATTATCAATTCCATTCGACCAATTTATTGCTTCTTCCATAATTTCCACGAATCTTCCTAATCGAGTTGCCACCTTTCAACAGTCGGCAAGCCAGAACTGACAGGCTGGAAAAGGAAAACAGTGCTAGACAGAGCGTGAGGGAGATAAGAAAGGGGTAGAACATGGTGGAGGTATGGTTAGGGGTTTAAGGGGGCTTATAGGGGATAGGGATTGCAGGCAGGGGGAGGGGGTTGAAGAGATAAATGAAGATAAATGAGCCGCGTGTAAAAGACGAAAGACAAACGACCTGAACGAGGTGATCACGTTTCATCTTTCCTCCTGCGTGCGCAGGCTGATGAGTGGAGCCAAAGAGCTCTTGAGTGAAACATCCGGGGGTGAACGCGTCTCGACTTTCACGACCTACCTTTCAGCCTGCTGAGTCCAGTTGGACGGTCGGAAGACTTTCAGGGCATTAACGTATTTTTACCCCCATTGAAAAATAAAAAATCCCCATTTTTATGTAACAAGCGAGTTTTTCATTCTTTTTTTTTTCAGGAAATGAGTCTAAAAACTGTCAATAATTCGAAGATTAGATTTAGGAATAAAATCAGAATATTTCCACTGCGAGAATCCAGCGTGCTTGATAACAAATGACGAATGAAACTGTTCGTTGGGTTGTTCGATGTAAAATTTCTGCCATTTTCCGAATCGTCTCAACTTCTTATTCAATTCTTCACATCAATTCATATTAAAATTCCCCGAAAAATTCCAAGTCCATAGAAATACCAATATTTACCAAAATACCTATGTCTGTTCATCACCTATTCAATGAAATTAAAAAAAAAAAAAGTTTTCTTATATAAGGAAAGACCCTGACACATTTCTTCTAGAGACTTAATTTATTAATTAAATAAATTCTCGAGAGAAATTAATTCAGGAAGATTTCTTCGATAACAAGGCACTTAAGAATAATTGGCAAATCAGTGGAGAGGAAAGTACGTCCGCGTTCTCACCTGTTGATTCCTAGGGCGATGAGAGCAGACTGACCCTTCGGTGGAATTTCACGAGTATAAGAAGCAGCATAGGAAAAAGGAGCCTTCCGACTGCTGAGCTCAGCTCTGCCGAACACGGCTCTCAGCGGGGATTAATAAGAGACGCAGGATATTGGCCCAGGGACACCGGAGGATTGATGAGAATTTACGGCCAGGGAGCGCTAGTGAGGCGAACAGGTGGGAGATCGGGGGCGACGGCAAACAGAGAATAATTGAAACCTGCAGGTTCTGAGGTCAGCAGTACACCAATATATCACCATAGCTGAAATCAGTAGTCAGTCCTCCCAACGTCGATTCGACGTATTTGATTGTTTTAATGAGAGGGCCGTATTTGCAAGGGATGCGATCAGGGTTGTTTGCTGGCGTCAAATATTTCGCCAAGGCGTACTAGCGTAGATTTCGATCCGCTTTACTCCAAGAAATGTGTGGCTTGTATATGTAAAATGAGTTCATCCTTTTCATTTTTGACGCTCTAACAAAAGTCTGTTGGTCATGAAGAATCGTCGGAAAACTGAAAATAGGATGAATAGCTCGGGAATTTTTTTCTCTAACAATCCATTAGGTATCCATTACTTATGTTGGTCAAGAATTTAAATAACTAGCCTTCCAAAACACAGTAGGCACTTTTAGGTCCAATTTGACCGAATCTTTTACGCATAATGCGCTCATTAATTGTTGTTGGTGTCATATCTTTTTATCAAAATGTTGAACACTGGTAAAACCTTAGTATTTTTAAATTTTATATAAATAAATTGGTATAAATTTATTTTTTTTTAAATTTTAATTTTTAGCTGATGGCTTCACTTTTTAGCCCTATTGGTCGAAAATTTATATTGAAGTTTGTAGAGTCTTTTACCTGAAGGTGCTATGCCGCATTTTGGATATTTTTTTATAAAACACAATAGAGTCAGGCGTTAAACAAAATTAACCAGGATCTTTTCAAAATTAGGAATTTTTCATTGATTTTATGAACCAATAGTAAAAAAAATGGCAAAAAAGTGGCAAAAAAATTATGTGTGCCAGATTTTTACAATTTTATCTCGTGCCAGATTTGCAACTCAATTTATTTTGGTATTTTTGATTATTGCTTTTTATTATTTGATATGCGGTACGTGCAAAAATCTGCCCTAATATTTTCCACCAACCAATCAGACATTTATTGACTAAATTTTCACAGGGTTTTACAGTAGTGAGGGTTTCCGTTGAAAGCTCAATAATGACACACCCGTCGAATTCCCATCTCGTTTCTTTCGAAGGTCCGAGACTTAAAAACTCATCAAACCGTCGTCGGGGTTGCCAATATCGTGTTACTATATTGCTTCCACCCCCGAAACGCTTTCCACTCGTTTCCAGGAGTTTTGGGTTTAAAAATCAACAGGTGCCCCCCTCCCTTGGAGAAAAAACTATTCGGGACAAGCAGTTAGAAGCCGATTTGCTAGATTCGAAAGTTCTCCACCAGCTGACCTCAGCAAAATGACATATTCATCGATGTTTGGAATATTTCAGGACCTACCAATAACATGAATATCAGGAATAACATGAGAATAGATGTTACACAATCGATTTTGGCACCTACACTATTCATACATGATAACTCGAAAGCACCAATACAAGAATAACAAAACGCATTCAGCAAAAAGCAAGTAGAATATCTGTCAAAAAATTTTTTTAAAGTTGAAAAAAAGATGTGTAGCTTTTTCTGATCAACGGTAGGTACCTAGATGTATGCATATTAGGGATCATTCTGAAGGGAATGGCAATCAAAATCAATCTATAGGGCCGAAAATTTTTTGAAAAAAAAAAGACCGGACAGTTTTTCCCCAATAATAATCAAATGACTACACAGATTTTAATGCTTCATCGCTCATTCTCTTCAAATCGAACCCTTCTATGCATAGACCAACAAAATTTTAATGTTCGCAAACCTTTTTCATGAAATTTTTTGTGGTTATTATCTCGAGCTTCACTCTTTCATTCTACGCTAATAGCCTGCTGGCATCTCATTGGTGCGGATACCATAAATAACTACTACCTCACAAAAACGGTTTATGGCCTTTAATTTTTAGTACTTGAGCCCCTGAAACTGAAAATGGAATAGTTTCCTCCGACATTTCAAAACCTGAGTCTCCTGCAAATAATAGCATCGATTAAATCGTCTCCGTAGACGAGAAATTGAGGTAATTCTAGAGGAAAAAATTGGGTTTTACCTCCCGAGAGAACTTCTAGCAAAATAAAGTCGAACGCTGGCCAACGAAAAATACGAAAAAGGCGAAGGTAAAGAAAGGGATTTTTGTCAGGTTAGAAATTCGTATCTCGAGGGTTCAGACCCTCTTTCCGCAGGAAATCTGCCATAGGTTAGATCGGCGATTTTCCATTTTTCCCCCGTCGGATAAGCCGACTGAGGATGAGGCTCACGTAGCAGGGTTACCTATTGGGCGATTCGGTCAGTAACTACCAATTTTCCAGAATAGGAAGTCATCAGGAGCAACTAGACCGACAGTTTTCATATTGCCTTTCCACCCTCGGAAAAAGGGAAGAACGGAATCTGAATCGCAAATTTCATTTCATAATATGATATAAGCACTCGTTTTTTTTTTTTTTTTTGTTTTTTTTTTTGTGATGTGAAACAGTCTGCAACGTGAAAACAGTGACTGAAAATATTTTACAACCTACAGTTGTCATCACTTCACGATCGTCAAGGGAGGAATAAATAATAAATGTAAGAGATACGTGGCATGTATGTTTTCCAGTGCGAAAACGTCTTGCAAGTCACCACAGAGGGAGCTGTAAAAAAATAACATTCCCTTTCGTAAGGGGCATTTTTTTACTATAATAGTGTTAACATTGTCATCCGTATGAGAGTAGATTTTTCAGCTCATTTACAATAATTTTCGTTTTGTAAATTTTTGATGAGCCCAAGGGAAAGGTCATTCTCGTCATAGCAAAGATATTTTTAGTCCCAGTAAAATGGACATAATTCCCTTAAATTTTCCAGCTATTACAAAAATGAGGATACCGTTGGAAAGCCGGTTAAATTTCCTATACTTTTACGATACTTTCGGCTTTCTAACAATAAATTAAATAAGCGGAAAATTTGGCCAAAGTTAAGATATGCTTAATTTTCAAAAATTACAATTTTTCAGCGTGAGTTTTGGGCTGCAAAAAATGAAAATATCCAGCGCTCGTTTCGGGAAAAAATGGCTGAGTATGTCAGCTTTCCGACGGTATTATAATTTTTTTATTTGTCTTCCTTATCCGGAGAGAATTATATGCCAATAAAGGTTAATGAAATCCGTTGGCTTTTCCTCGGCCTCACAAAAAATGTTCCATAATAATAAATATTGAAAAGCCCCTGTAAGTTGAGGCCAATCCAAAATATAAGGCTTGCAATTGACCCCAGGACATTCTTAGCGTTAATGCACATTTAGCGTGTGAGCGGATGCAAATCATTGAATAAGGAAAGTAGTATTTTAACTTCCGTGTATGATTTATGGGGATAAAGCGTGCGAAAAAAGGCGATAACGTTACTGCAAACATTGGCTCGCATTTCCTTGCAAACAATTCATTTGGGTAAGTATATACTTTCAAGGGAATCATATTTTCCAAATTATTCATCACGGAAAAAAATTTATATTTTCATATATAAGTTATAACTTAGATTAATGCGTCAAATTTTACTTAGGGACACATTTTTGGGGACAGTTTCACTGATAGAGAGCGAATCTCCTCCTTTTTGAAGTCTGGAATAGGAGAATATTAGTGCTGTTGTAAATTCAGCAACACTGCACACAGCTTGTGCAACAGCAACTGCTTTTGCTCCTTTCGGAACTTGAATGCGAAGCTCGTGAAGATACCATGGCTCAGGTTTTATCGTTGCTTCATTCCTTCACGGTTCCCATTTTTATCTCTCGCTTTTACTGACCTGGGACAAAGTTAACAATCGAATAATGCGATACTTCGATACGAAAACCGACCATGAATACCGTGAGTGTGAATTTTCGGTACGAAAGAACGTTTATAAGCCTTGGCTTCCAAAAGATCCAGCCCCTGAGACGTCACGTAAGTTGAGCTCTTTATTATAAATTCCGCTCACGCTAACGTCTCTTTTTCGTTCCACTTTTTACACCCTCCCGTTGCTGGAATTACGCGAAACCGCAACTACGTGATAGTCGGCGACAACGTTTCAATATTTTATCGCCAAGAAGTACTCGATAGCTGGCAACAGCAACCACATAAATACGGTGCAAGTATCGATCCCCATCTCGAGTTTTAAATATTTGAGTGCAACGAGAAGAATGTAGCAGGGTGAGTGCATTTTATGGTGCATTGCCGTAATGAACGGCTCAACCCGCAACAGCCCAACGATGCGGTGACAGCTGGCTTGAAAGATTCGCGGCCGTCGGTTTGAGCCGTCGGCGGGCGTGTCCAGCCTTGGCCGAGGCGGCTGTGTGCCGCACGTTCCTGGACGACGAACCCGCCGAGGCGGCTGAGTGCCGCGCGTTCCTGGACGACGAACCCGCCGATTAGCCGCACAACGGGGCGGTTGGATGTTGGGTCGCTCTTTTGATTCCCACATAACTAGGTTTATAAAATTTTCCAAAAATGTCAACAAGTCCAAAACATTAAAATTAAATAACTTTTTGGCCTCTGACAAATATTCAAAATTTGGTGGACAGATCCGGAGCGCATTATCTTCGTTAGAAACGTCTCGAATTTTTGGAAAAAGTGAACGTCTTTTTCAAATCCTTTTTGCAGACAAAAGCGCTTTTGAATCCTCCGCGAAAGTAAGCCTGCACAGAGGATTTCTTTCATTCCGAGATTCCGACTACCCGTTCCGGTGATGCCATGCGGAATTTCATTGTTTTCTTTTCCCTCTCGCCATTTCATGGAAAGAGGGCGCAATAATTTCGAGGAAAACTGCCCTGATTAAACTGCTTGGAAGTTGAAAAGAACAACAGGTTGACATTGTCAGATGTTCCTTGACTGATAGCATAATGAGCCGAGGGAGTAGTGGAAGTAATGCGTTCCCAACTTTTCAAAGCAGAAAACCTGCGCTTTTTGAAAGCGAGAAAAACGGCTTTTTCCCTTCGAGTCGAGATAACTCGGAAGAAAGTGAAACACGGTTTGCCTCCTAGACACAAAAGGAATCGTAAAAGTTATGAAAAACTTTATGCTGGGATTTTGAATTTTTTCTCATTTTTCCATTGGTAATGGAACCTTTTTTGTTTTTAAATCTATTCAGGCCACTTTGTCATTTATTGACGGAAGATTTCGAGAAAGAAATCCAAGGTTCTACGTATAGAAGTCAGCATTTGCATGTGAGAGAAAAAATAAATGAAAAAATAATACAGAAGGAGCGTTAATAGATCATTTCACAGGTTTACAGAAAAACTTTCTTTCACGCGATTCGACAATCGACTCTTCTACGGCCGGCGCGGCGGTTTGCACGTCTCACAGCCGCCTCGGCGGTTCCGTCGGCCCGGAACGTGCGGCAATCAGAGACGTCCGCCACTGCGGCTAGACACGCGCAAACCTCCGGCAATAGAAGATTCGATTGTTGATTCTCTCGGACCGGCCGTGACTGCTGGCTGTTGGGTGGTGAGACTAGAAGACAAAAAATTTCAAAAAACTTGCTTTTTTGCGGAAAAAACTCTTTTTTTTTACAAAATAATGTAAATTCACACAAATAAATTTAATTCATTTTTACTTCCATATTTACAGAGTAAATGGAAGTATTGTGATCGTCCTAAAATCGAGAATCGGAACGGAGCTTCAGAAAAAACTTTTTCTTATACACATTTACTCAGAATCACTTCCTGAACAAGTGTCTGTGTGTCCGTGTGTCCGTGTGTCCGTCTGTCCGTCTGTCCGTCTGTCCGTCTGTCCGTCTGTGGTCATTTACAAAAATGGCCATAACTCCCTCATTTCTCAACCTTTTTTCAAATTTCTTGAACTGAAATGTTTGTCTCGGCAAGACCTAACACCCTGTTTAATCGGAATTTGGATAACGCACAGTACTTCCGAGATATTTGCATTTTTAGTGTTTTCTATTTTATTTTTTTCCGGCCGCAAAAATGAACCGATTTGAGCGTTCTTGGTCTCAAAATCTTCGTTTTACCTTGCAGAATATGTGGATATTTTTTACATTCCGAAAATGTGGCGTTTTTCCATTTTGGACGAATTTTAAAATTTTAATACTGAATTTCTTGATATTTTTGACCTAAACACTTTCAAAAGCAGTCAAAATATGATCAAATTGTGTCACAATTTTACGTTTCAAAATATGGAAGTATTGTGTGTCATCTACGCACCACTGGTTTATACCTAATATAAAAGAAATTTTTCTTTTACCGTTGTCAAAAAATGCAATTCTATTGTTGCACCAAATCCTTATTTCTTTTTCTTCAGAAATAAAGAAAATACTGTTTTTATATTTTATTCGTATTTTTACTTCCATATTTACAGAGTAAATGGAAGTATTGTGATCGTCCTAAAATCGAGAATCGGAACGGAGCTTCAGAAAAAACTTTTTCTTATACACATTTACTCAGAATCACTTCCTGAACAAGTGTCTGTGTGTCCGTGTGTCTGTGTGTCCGTGTGTCCGTTAGTCCGTTAGTCCGTCTGTGGTCATTTACAAAAATGACCATAACTCCCTCAATTCTCAACCTTTTTTCAAATTTCTTGAACTGGAATGTTTGTCTCGGCAAGACCTAACACTCTGTTTAATCGGAATTCGGATAACGCACAGTACTTCCGCTATTTTTGCATTTTTAGTGTTTTCTATTTTATTTTTTTCCGGGCACAAAAATGAACCGATTTGAGCGTTCTTGGTCTTAAAATCTTTGTTTTACCTTGCAGAATATGTGGATATTTTTTATATTCCAATAATGTATTGTATTTTTATTTTGGGCGAATTTTAAAATTTCAATCGTGAATTTTTTGATATTTTTGGCCTAAACACCCTTAAAAGCAGTCAAAATATGATCAAATCGTGTCACTTCTTTGCGTTTAAAAATATGGAAGTATTGTGTGTTATCTACGCACCACTGGTTTTTTGGAAAGTTTAGACTGGGCATCTTCGATTTCGTAATAGCTAGCAAAAACTACCGGCAATCTTGATTACGGGCACCGGAGCAACACCGTTCATTTTCAATGAAGAGAAAGATAAACGACTTTGATGGATGATGATCGATAACTGAAGCCTCCGTGTTGTTAATTTTGCCCAAGTTAATCTTCGAGAGAAATAATCAGCTTGACAGATTGAAGTTAGATCAGTTTCCCCACTGAGCAGAGCAAGTGATTGAATGTTCATATGGGATAAGTTGGTAAATTAGGCATTTTTGGAGATTTTAGTGGTAAAATAGGAAGATTTCAAAGAAAATTAAAAATTGATAATAATAAATATAATAATATGATAAAAATATTATATAGAATGAAATTTTATGGCATGATAAAAGTAGGTAGGTTACTTGATAATTATATTTTAGTTTTATGCATCATTTTTACTAGGAGGTTGGAAGAATGCATTCCTCGGATTCTGGGATGAGTCGACGACTGTAATTGATAGGTACCTAAATGACTTACCATTCCCAAAAAGGTAAGTGAATTTTTCTCTCCATCAGGACAATTCGGGTAGTTAAATAAATACGTAGGTCCATTTCGTCACGATGCGTGCGGACGAATTGTGTCGAGGGAGCTTTTTTCACAGCGAAGTAATGGCGTATGAAGAGGCTTTAGATCCCAACGATTGATTCCTAAGCCGCAGCCATCGAGGGTGAGCATTTGCTGCGAATTTGTAGGTGAGAGGGGAAAGTGGTGGTGCTTTTGTTCGCTTGAGCTTCTTCTTTAGCGTGAAAAGAGCTCCTGTTTTGTCACAGTGAGGCTTGGATGTTTTTTAGAGCAACTGTCAAACGTCAAAAAGCAATAAAATCAAATTGCCTCACATTTTTTTTTTTTGGAATTTATGGATGGCGTCTTGGGCACACGAAAAACTGTTGAAACAATGTTCTTGCATCGTCTGCTAGAGCTGGGAAAAACGGTGATTTCCCAATCACCTGTTACCAAGTTCCTGTTACTCACCAGTAACAGGGTGAAATCACCGGTGACAATAATCACTGTCAGGGCGGCTCAACGATTTTTAACGAACTTTGGACCTACATCATTCTTACGTTAGTTTCACGGGGTAACCAGTGGTGCATAGGTAACACACAATACTTCCATATTTTAATACGCAAATTTTAGACACACCTTTACTGAATTTTGGCCTATTTTGGAGGCTGTTTGGATCGATAATGTCAAGAAACTCACTAACCAAACTCGCCTAAAATCAAAACACGTCAAGTTATCAGAATATAAAAAATTCCCACACATAAAGGACACCCACGTATCTAGGTAAAATAAAGATTTTAAGACCAAGAACGCACAAATCGCTTCACTTTCTGGCAAAAAAAGCCTTAACACTAAGGTCATGTTACAGTTTCAAAAAACTAATTTCATAAATATTTTAACGTTAGCAAAATCATCAGATTCAACTAACAACTACGCTGCAAAAAAATAGATTTCAACACAAACTACGTCCTTAGGGGTAAATGCCAACAAGGAGATGAGCAACAACAACAACCTGCCTAAAATCAGAGCGGATCCACCTCCCTGGATCACTCTCTCGATCACCTATGGGCTGCAGAGAATGAAAATCACTGGGGGTGATTGAGTAATACCCCGTTACTCAATCACCCCCAGTGATTTTCACAGGGGTGTTACTCTGCAGTGATCGGTGATTGGCTCACCTAGTTGGCAGATGCCGTGATTCGTCATGTGCCCTGTTCTCGGTAGCAGCCATGTTACTGACGTGATCCAGTCACCCCCGTGAGCCAGTCACCTCCTTGTTGTTGTGCTCACCTAGTTGCCTGTCGTTATCGGCTGTTATTCGTGATCTGGCGCGTTTGTAAGTCGCCTGTGATTCGTATTATTTGTAACTCCCTCCTCGTCTCGTTTTTGGATAAATTGATTCCTTTTGCTTGAACAATTTTCAAACTCATCTAATCTCAAGTTGGGTATCCTTTTTTCACCCAGTTTCTAGTGAAATTGAATTAGGTATTTATAAATTAACTCCACTATTGTTTTCTTCTCAAAACTTGTAATGAGCTTTTTAATGCTTGCGTTCAAGTCTCTTGTGGTGCATTCATCAGTGATAATTATAGCTGTTTTTCAATTTTTTCTATTTCTCCTGAAAACCAGTGGTGCGTAGCTAACACACAATACTTCCATATTTTGAAACGTAAAATTGTGACACAATTTGATTATATTTTGACTGCCTTCAAGGGTTTTTAGGCCAAAAATATCGAAAAATTCACTATTAAAATTTTAAAATTCGCCCAAAATGAAAAACGCCACATTTTTGGAATGTAAAAAATATCCACATATTCTGCAAGGTAAAAAAAAGGATTTAAACACCAAGAACGCTCAAATCGGTTCATTTTTGTGGCCAAAACAAATTAAAATAGAAAACACTAAAAATGCAAATATATCGGAAGTACTGTGCGTTATCCAAATTCCAATTAAACAGGGTGTTAGGTCTTGCCGAGACAAACATTTCAGTTCAAGAAATTTGAAAAAAGGTTGAGAATTGAGGAAGTTATGGTCATTTTTGTAAATGACCACAGACGGACTAACGGACACACAGACACTTGTTCAGGAAGTGATTCTGAGTAAATGTGTGCCTATAAGAAAAAGTTTTTTCTGAAGCTCCGTTCCGATTCTCGATTTTAGGACGATCACAATACTTCCATTTACTCTGTAAATATGGAAGTAAAAATCTCCCGCGGGCAAATTCCTTCTTTATTTTTTTGCAGTGAAATTAGTAACGGGGTTTTTTCAGTAACAGGTGATTGGGGTAGCAGTGAAATGTCGGTAATAGGTGATTTTCACCGGTGAAGTGAAATCACTCCCAGCCCTATCGTCTGCTATCGATAGGATTTTTGAAATCCCCATATTCGCATATTTTCGACACCATGTTCCAACTCTATCTCCATCTTCGAAAATGTGATCCGAGGTCGAGCCGGCAATCTTTTCCTTCCATTTCGCCCCCACTCCGCACAATGCGCCGCCATCTAAAGACAACTTCCTCCTGGCGCCACGTCGGAAGTAAAGTTCAGCCACTTGGGCGGACTTGGCGGTCGGAGTGTAAGCACTTTTGACAAGATAAAACTTTGGCCGGCTGTTGCTACCGATGAAGTTACTGTAGGGCTGATGGAGGCCGAGAACTGCG
Organism: Nesidiocoris tenuis; assembly: GCA_036186465.1. Taxonomy (NCBI): domain Eukaryota; kingdom Metazoa; phylum Arthropoda; class Insecta; order Hemiptera; family Miridae; genus Nesidiocoris; species Nesidiocoris tenuis. The sequence continues at coordinate 5,669,404 of AP028923.1, forward strand.
GATCTGGAGATTCTAGGCCCTCGCTCCATTTGCCAGTTGAATTCACTCCGTCGGCGAAAAATTAAATGACATTTTCCCCTCTATTTGAACAGACTTTTTACGATAGGTTGGCGACGGCGGAAAAAACTATTGGAAAAAAATGACTGAGAGACGTTTGACTGATAAAAATATTGCAATTATTTCGAGTTTGGCAGCTAAAACAAAAAAATGTGAGTCATTCTTCTTTTAAAGGGAAGAGTTGGTTGCTCTAGCCCCTTGACTGTATGTGTATGACTAAGAATACTGAAAAACGTTTCTGTTGCTACAAAAAATTAGTTTTTTCGAGTCCAAATCGAACAGCTACAACATGGGGAGCATAATATTGCAATTTTGTATTATCATTAGTTTTCGAGTCACCTAGGTAAACAAGTGACCAAACTAAACAATGATATTCTGATACTTGGATATTCTGAATTCATTATCATGATCGATGATAGGTTGATATACGATATAGCAGTTATTATAAATATAAGCAGATTACACTAAATAAGTTTGAATTATTAATTTTAAAAATCGAGGTAGGTATCGGTATACCAACTTGAATTTACTGCATTTCAGGCCATCTCCAGAGGGGAAATTCACGAAAGCAATTTTCCAAAGGTCTTTCCCACAATTTTCTCTTTGTCTTCCTTCGCACGCTGGCAATTAAAGGACCTCCGTAGGACGTCAGGGGTCGTCCTTAAGTTCGGCCCTTGTAGAAAACCGTTTCAAGAGACGCGGGAAAATATACTGCCTCTTTTTCCCTTAGGACAAAAACCTTTTCAGCTTTTCGTTTGTACGGCTATTACTACAGCTAATTGGGGCTGGGTGAAAAACATGACAAAAATGACCTTTATGGTAACACTTTTTAAAAGGAAGCCACTTCATCACGCGTCAATTGGAGTTTCCTGCTCTTTATGGCGAATCCCGAAAGAATGTTTTATGTTGAACCGCTTCAATCATGTCCATGAGTCCGGAAATTTTGGTAAAAATCTGCGTGCTGAATAACCTGAGTTTTATCGATTTGAATGTAGAAAAAACTTGGAAAAATTAATTAGTGCGGGAATCCATTTGAAAATGCGTGCGGAAAATTTGCTTCGAGGATCTTCCATGCTGGGTATTATAGACAGAAATGATTTCTGGGTTCAATTTTTTTTACCAACCCTGCCACAGCAGTAGTTGACCACACCCAAAACCTCTCTATAGGACATCTGCCACCACTTCAACCACCCACCCCCCTTCGACATTATCTGATGGAATTCCTTTTTATAAACTGACGAAATGATGCGGATTGCCCCACTTGCCTACTCAACCGTTCGGTTTTCTTTATCCAAACTTGAACTCGATGGTACTGAGGAACCCCTGCTTCCACAAAAAGTCCTTTTATCTCGAAAAAAGCCCTATAATTGAGGGGGAATTTTCCTGTTGAAAACGAAACCCCCGCGCTCTCGCGAGAACGTAAAAAGTCAACCTTAATTGCCTTGGTAGGAACCCTCAGGATCAATTTTTGGCCCTTTTGAAGCCATTCCGCAGCAATTTGTCCGCCCTTTATCGATGACATTGAAAAAGGGAGGAACAAGAAGTTTTCGGCGTTTGACCTTCGACATCCGCGCGTCGCAAGAAACTCAATCGTTCTTCGGTTTTTGGTTGAAGTTTATCGTTTTTTTTTGGGAAATAGCTGCATGAAAAGGCCAAACTGAGGCATTATCTATTCCAGCCATCGGCCGTTGTTTTCGAAAATAGTGATCAGTAGGCAGGTACTTACCCCATTAATTTTCACTGTTGGCGATAATTCCGAATTCCCCTTGTTTCCCCTGCTTCCACCTGAAAAATAAAATAGCTCGTTAAAAATGAGATTTTTCTCAAGACTGGGATTGAATGTTTAGATAAAGGTTTAAATTTGGTTTCTTTAAGAAAAGAGAGTTATTTTCAAAAATTGAGCAATCCTCTACTTCGGCCTGTTTTTCCGCTTTTTAACTGAATCTTAGAAAGCTGCCAATACCGTAAGACTATAGGAAATTTAACGGGCATTCCAACGATACCCTCATTTTTGCAATTACTCCAAATCTTAAGGGACTTATGGCCATTCGAAAGCAAAGCCGAAAACACAAATCGTCGCTGAAACAGCAACATGCTATAACTCAGTTTTCCAACTTTTCAGGAGACCCAAAAAACTGTTTTTATTGAGAAAAATGAACATGGGAACGTGGCTTGGAGACGCCAATAAAATTAATTTGGTTCAACCCCAACACCACCTCTACCAATCACAGCAACCCCATGTTTGTAGAATTTTGAAAAAACTGGCCACAGCTGTATTGGCTTCTGTCCTATCGCAATTCTGGCCACGGTCATGGATCCACAGCATTGTTTTACCATATTAACAAGGTCTAACTCAAATTGGCCAAAAATTGAGTTATAGCATGTTGCCGTTTAATCGACGAAATAAAATGTTCAAAACGGGGAAAGTTGTTTTCCCCTGGATCGTGAGGAGTTTTATTGAAAGCTGTTGTAGAATAATATTGTATAATGTTATGTTCTATTATATTATGATATTATTATCTAGAGAATCCATCGCTTATCACTGTGATATCAAGATCGGAAATTCTGTTCAGTTCAATAATTGAACTAGAGAGAATAATTGAGGCGTTGATAGCCAGAGTGGACCATTCCACACAGGTGTTGAACTGAGAAAATCGCATTTGAAAATTTCGACAAATTTCTTGAAATTGATTAAGGGCCTTGTTATGGTGTTTTGAAGAAAAAAATACAAGCATTCTTGGGTGAACAGATGACTCATGAACCATAGGGACATTTCTACAAGCCACAAAGTCCACTCTGGCCATCAAAATCGGCGGCCAATTTGCAGACGGACCATTTGAAAAGTTGCGCTCTCTCTTAGCACATTCGAGAACGAGTCAAATTTTAATAATAATTCGATAGATAGAGCAACCACAGACCCATTGCACTGTATAACTCATTTTTGGACAGTTTGTGGAATGGTCCACTCTGGCTATCAACGCCTCAATTGGACTTGGGAATTATTCTCAGAATAATCTACATTGACGTCCGATCTTCGTATCATCGTGATAGATAACAGCTTGAAGCAGATGCAGGGACGTTGATAGAGGGTTAACCCTTCCTCAGTTGAGGCTAGGGTTACCTAATAAATTATGAGAGGCGCGGTTTTCAACGCCAAGCCGCCGCCGTTTACCGTAGCCGCCAACTAATAATAGGTAATTATTCAAACATCCGATACCTCCCTCGTACTTCGACGAGATGGGGCAACCTGTTTCACAATGAATCGAAGTTGCACCCATCTATTATGGGCTGGTTTTCGGATCAGTATGAAAATTCAGGTAGGTTCTAGCGCAAAATTTTTAAAAAAATTGCAGAACCAATCTGCCTGGGTAGGGTAACTTTTCCACCACTTTATCACATTTGCAGTCACTCTTTGCTCGCGATGAAGACTGCAATGACCAGAAATTTCCCCTTGTTGAAAAAGATGACTGACTTTTCCAAAACCCCTGTCTCAAGAATTGTAGCAAAAAGTTGCAATAAGGTTTATATACCTACCCAATTTTTATTTAATGGTCTACCACTGAACTGAACTCTGGTTTTTGTGCTTCGCTCCGATAGTCCATAACCGGCCCGCATTGATTCTTCTGATGATTCCTAGCTGATCCCGGCTCTGTCAGAGCCCTGCAAATTAAATCTCCCAAACGGCCGGTTCTGCGGTCTCCTAATAATCTAATCTACCAAAGAGTTGCTGCAGGTCGTTCTCCGCCCTATCTGTTGCTGTGGAACCGCCGGGCGAAACAATTAATCAAACCCTTGTCACGGATTGTCAACAGCAGCCGCTTGGTTTATCATTTCGAGCCCGGGAGAAGATTAACACGAGGCGAAAGAAGTAAATGAATTCACCCGGCGTATGGCTCGACTTGGGGCTGAGTGAAATTGTCGGGATGAAAGGACGTGTGATGATTTTTAGTATGCCGAGAAGGTGCGGTGGCATTTAGGTGATGGTGGTGGGGTAGGTGACGAGGGTGGTGGTGACTGTGGTAGTGGTGACGGTGGTGGTTTTGACTGTGATGGTGTTGTTGGTGGTGATGGTGGGGGTGAGGGTGGTTGCCGTGGTGATGGTGGTGGTGCTGGTGGCGGTGGTGGGGTCGGTGACGAGGGTGGTGGTGACGGTCGTGGTGTTGTTGGTGGTGATAGTGGGGGTAAGGGTGGTTGCGGTGGTGGTGTTGTTGGTGGTGATGGTGGTGGTGGTGGTGTCCGTGACGAGGGTGGTGGTGATGGTGGTTGCAGTGGTGATGGTGATGGTGATGGTGATGGTGATGGTGATGGTGATGGTGGCGGTGGTGGTGGCGGTGGTGGTGTTGTTGGTGGTGATGGTGTGGGTAAGGGTGGTTGCGGCGGTGGTGGTGTTGGTAATGGTGGTGGTGTTGACTGTGATGGTGTTGTTGGTGGTGATGGTGGTTGTGAGGGTGGCTGCAGTGGTGATGGTGATGGTGGTAGTGGTGATGTTGGGGGTGGGGGTGGTGTCAGGGGTTTGGTTGGTGTCAGGGATGGTCGTAGTGATGATGGTGGGGGGAAGGATGAATGCGGTGGTTGCTGGTGGTGGGCGGGGGTGGTGTTGGGTGTGCTGGGGGTGGGGTTAAAGGTGGTTGTGGTGATGGTAGTGGTGATGGTGATAGTGGAGGTTACTGTGGTGGTATGTATGGTTTTGGTGACGGTGGTGATGTTGATGTTGGGGTGTTAGTGGTAGTGGTGGGGGTAAGAGTGGTTGCGGTGGTGGTTGTGGTAGTGGTGGTGACGATGTTGAGGTGTTGGTGGGTGGTGATGGTGTTGGGGGTGGTGACGATGGTGGTGGTGGTATTGGTGTTGTGGGTGGCTCTGGTGGTGGTGGTTGAATCCTTTCTCCTGGGGGTAACTAAAAGTTTCTATAAATTATGATCATATCGTGGGCTCAGTGCTAAAAGTGGCTAACTCGAATTTTCTCGATTAATTAATTGATATGATTTTCACAAAAAACCATTGGTAACCCTTGGTAAGGGTTTTAGAGAACTGATGGAGTCGCCAACATAGCCAAACAAACACTATGCAGCTCCCAGAGTGAAGTCAACCGGGCGTCTCATCTGTTTTCCTCGATTATCTCAAAACTATGAATTTCGGGTCAGCCACTTATAGCATTGAACCCACGATATTGTGATTATAACTTACTAAGATTATTATGTGCTTTTTATTATGTAAAAAAGACGCATTATTCTGCTCATAAACTTCGTATTTGGTTCAAGCCTGGATGCCTAGCTCGCATAATATACCTGGTTCAATATTATGCGCCGTGTAAAGAATTTTTATCGCGACCTGAGACAAGTAATAGACTGCTAACGGTTCATACCTACTGTTTGCTATAATATGCAGTTTACCTCTTCCTGAGTTGAACGTTTTAATAATACGACCCTTGCACCAGGGACAATTTTACGGTCTGGGGTCGCCGGCTGGAAATTAATAAGGGTCCTCTCGACCTTTTAACGCTGGCATTGCGACCAAGTGAAAATGGAATAGGGTACATTAGTAGGGTAGGTTATTACGTTGGAAACTGGGGGTCATCAGGTCAGCGTTTCCCGATTCAGCATGCTCAGCTATTCTACCCCTCATCCGTGTATTCCCCAAACATCAATGTTACAAGTTTCTGGAAAATTTTACGAGAATTGCTGTAAACATAATTGGGGAAATCATGACAATTTTTTAACTTCTTAGAAGGCAGGAATGACGTAGCAAGAAGCACATGAATATTTTGGCTCACCATCGGCTCACATTATTTTGATCAGGTACATGATTAAGTACGAACTTTTTCCATTTTTTCGCTCTTTTTCGAACATATTCCTGAATAGATACTTCAATTATTAAAAATATTATATTTAAAAAAAATTAAAAATATTATATTTTTTACCTCGACAAACCTAAGCATTTCAGGTCTTACAAACCAACCGCACTTTCTTGGTGATTATTGGAGCTAACGATTTCAATTACTTCCCTTACCTCACCGATATTATTAATGAAGTGGATGGGGGATGAGAGGGCAGTCAAACACTCATTAGAACCCGGCGGAGTAAAGAGCACTCGTTCGCTCGTTCAGACGGGCCGTCCGGTTGTTGCAGGTCGTGAAAATCGAGGCCCCGCCGGAAACTGGGAAATACCTAATTCGCCCCAAATGCATTATTGAGATACTTGTTTCTGAGCCTTAAAAGAACCTTATGGGGTCCTGAATTTGACGGTTATGCGGACTGCAGGCATCTTGAGAAAACTGCAGCATGAGGGGGGCATTTATTTTCTTCATGCATAATTTTTGTGCGAGTGGATTTTAGCTATTTCTTCATTGAACATTCCCCAGAGATACGGTTTATGATTACAAAATATGGGCAATTTATTTAATTCGATTAGCTTCTGATTTTTAATTATCTTTCAACCCTACCTAATGGCTGATTTTCCGTGTTTTTTTTTTTCAAAATATTTAGTTCTAAAATGATTTAGTGTTTGAAGTATGTCGCAAATGAAGCAACTGATTTTGGGCAGTTTCTCTTATGCATATCTACCATATATTCTCAAAAATGCGGTCGCCAGTTCCGTTTGTCCCCGTAGGAGGGAGAAAATCCCTGCTCCGGGAAACACTTTCAGCCCTAATGAGATGCGCCATCTGCTGGCGGTCCATTAAACCGTCGAAAATGACTGTAGTGATGGGAATCTTGAGAAAACATTACTCAACGCCAGAGGTGGCGTTAATTCCTTACTCGGGAAAGGATATCACGTTCTCGATTGTTGGTCTTTCTACCCCCTCGGCCCTTCTCCTTTACTTCCCCTTCATCAGAAGGGTTGTGTACCCAGGGCCGCCTAGTTGAGTTTCTCGGAAATCGTATTACAGAGGCTGCCTTTTAGTTATTTCGAATGAGGGAAAAAATTGTGTACCAACTGGCTCTTGGAAAACGAATACTTATCCGTAAGTTAGTCATCTACCCACCTGTAAAACCCCCTAAAATATATCAATAGGAAAAATTAATTTAAATTGGTAGGTACCAGGTTAAATACCTACCTTTGAAAAAAAAACTGTAAAAAAAACATTGGGATACCTACTAATTATCCCATTAACCCCAAGTATCATTCAACACCATAAATGGAATTTGAAATTTTTATTTTTATTTAAATCTAAATTTTTAAAAAAATTTTAATAGGTATACCTACCATTTCTAATACCTAATGGTATACATACCATTTCTAAGGTCCCATTCAAGTTGTTCCCGGCACTTTCAACGGACAGTTAGGTACTTCAGATTCCCGTTATTTGCCGCTGGATCAGAAAATCGCTTCAATTGTGGGCGTTAAACTTATCAAAGAGTATAAACTGTCCAATCTCGTTCTTATTTCGGTCCCCCAGGAAAAGTAATTTATCCCAATGCCTACTCGGCATCTTGAAAACTTAATCCAATCAGATTAGAAATGCTGAGGGGTTCGGACGTTTATTCATTCTATATTTACCCTCGTCGATCGAGATAGGGTTTTTAAGAATTCCCATCGTTCCCGTTGAATTGAAATAAATCCGTATAGAAAACATCAAAACCGATGTATTCTAACCACAGGAACATGAATAATATCTAGAAAACATCGAAACAGCATTTAATGGTAATCAATTTAATTGAAAGGGCTCGCCCCCCAGCACAATAACCCCCATTTTTTGACAGTTCACTCCGCTCCGCGATTCTAGTTGCCTCATACCCAATTTGTTGTGCCGTCGATTGAGTTGCTGTATGAAAATTCCACGCATGTTTGGATTTACCTAATTTGTACTCGAATGAGCCTGGATACTAAATCCTATTAAGGACTCCCCTGCGCTGTCCTGCGTCTCAGTCAAAGGGTTTCAACAGAAGCGACGCCCTCAAACGTTTTGATATCACGACCAACCTGACACGATTATCTCATCTCCCCCTCTGTCGAGATATGCTATCGGTTACCAACGTGCTTCAGTATAAACCCTGTTTATTTACAACGTTATCAAATTACAAGATCGGTTTTTGAAATATATCACCACGAAAAGTTAGTATTATATACAGTATTATGTCTTCTGGTGGCGTGTTGTCATGTATCAATTCTTCTATATCAAAATTTATCTAACATATTTTCATAAAATATATGTAGGTATGTGTCTAAAAATGTATTCGATGAAAACTGTTCTGTAAATATTTTATAACCGTTATAATAACATTTCCTACTATAATTCAATAATTAGTAGGTAGAGAGTTTATAATTATTATTTTCAGGCCATAGCAAAAGGACTTGATGGAACCTTCTATCTGAAACGGTAATCGAATTTAGGTACCTACCCTAATACCCTATCTCCCCTAATTTGAGCTTGAGTTCAAATTTAATCCCAGTATAGGACATAGTACCCGGACCGAACTTTCCTCATTTGATGGTCGCTGACTTCACTCGGTTAATCAAGTCCTCGTCGGTATTGAGCGAATGTTTAATTTTGACTGAAGTCTTGGCCGGTAAGCCGAACATCCTTGGCAAACAAAATAAGGCCAAATTGGGCTTCCGTAATTGGTTTGTGTTCTGAACCGTACGAAAGTTAAAATTGGGCGCGTTCCCTGCCGGTCATTCGGATGGCATCGAAGCGTTTGAACCTACTTCGCGAAGCGTCAGAAATATTTCCATCATAATAAATTGATATAAAAATTGAAAAGAGTCCTAGAAAAATTCAGTATTTGTTTTACAGTTTTCGCCTGACATACAGGCATGCAGAGAGACATAAAGACATTCAGACAGACGTACAGGCATACAGACATAAGGTCATATAGACGCACGGAGATACAGACATACGGAGATACAGACATACAGGCACTCTGGCACACTGGCATACAGACATACAGACATACAGACATACAGACATACAGACATACAGACATACAGACATACAGACATACAGACATACAGACATACAGACATACAGACATACAGACATACAGGCATACAGGCATACAGACATACAGGCATACAGGCATACAGGCATACAGACATACAGACATACAGACATACAGACATACAGACATACAGACATACAGACATACAGACATACAGACATACAGACATACAGACATACAGACATACAGACATACAGACATACAGACATACAGACATACAGACATACAGACATACAGACATACAGACATACAGACATACAGACATACAGACATACAGACATACAGACATACAGACATACAGACATACAGACATACAGACATACAGACATACAGACATACAGACATACAGGCATACAGGCATACAGGCATACAGGCATACAGGCATACAGGCATACAGACATACAGACATACAGACATACAGGCATACAGGCATACAGGCATACAGGCATACAGACATACAGACATACAGACATACAGACATACAGACATACAGACATACAGACATACAGACATACAGACATACAGACATACAGACATACAGGCATACAGGCATACAGGCATACAGACATACAGACATACAGACATACAGACATACAGACATACAGACATACAGACATACAGACATACAGACATACAGACATACAGACATACAGACATACAGACATACAGACATACAGACATACAGACATACAGACATACAGACATACAGACATACAGACATACAGACATACAGACATACAGACATACAGACATACAGACATACAGACATACAGACATACAGACATACAGACATACAGACATACAGACATACAGACATACAGACATACAGACATACAGACATACAGACATACAGACATACAGACATACAGACATACAGACATACAGACATACAGACATACAGACATACAGACATACAGACATACAGACATACAGACATACAGACATACAGACATACAGACATACAGACATACAGACATACAGACATACAGACATACAGACATACAGACATACAGACATACAGACATACAGACATACAGACATACAGACATACAGACATACAGACATACAGACATACAGACATACAGACATACAGACATACAGACATACAGACATACAGACATACAGACATACAGACATACAGACATACAGACATACAGACATACAGACATACAGACATACAGACATACAGACATACAGACATACAGACATACAGACATACAGACATACAGACATACAGACATACAGACATACAGACATACAGACATACAGACATACAGACATACAGACATACAGACATACAGACATACAGACATACAGACATACAGACATACAGACATACAGACATACAGACATACAGACATACAGACATACAGACATACAGACATACAGACATACAGACATACAGACATACAGACATACAGACATACAGACATACAGACATACAGACATACAGACATACAGACATACAGACATACAGACATACAGACATACAGACATACAGACATACAGACATACAGACATACAGACATACAGACATACAGACATACAGACATACAGACATACAGACATACAGACATACAGACATACAGACATACAGACATACAGACATACAGACATACAGACATACAGACATACAGACATACAGACATACAGACATACAGACATACAGACATACAGACATACAGACATACAGACATACAGACATACAGACTTACAGACTTACAGACATACAGACATACAGACTTACAGACATACAGACACACAGACATACAGACTAAAAAAATTCCCGCCTTGCCAAGAAAAACCGACCGGCGCGACCGGTGTCGGCGCACCGCAGAAATGTCGCCCGATTCGTCCGCTATTGCCGCCAGATTGACGTTCGAATCTCTCCCTGTCGACTTTACTACCAGAATACGCTCCGGCACAATAGGCGGTGCAGTTCTGAGCGAACAATGCCGCCCGCGAATATAGCCGCCCGGCTGCCATTGTTTCATCGTCATCTCTCGACGCTGGCAGGTGGAAAACGCCCGATGGCAGATTGCCTATGATCAGTCCCCAACGTTGCAGTATACTGTATGTACGATAATGTGATTATTTAGGTACTGTTACCGTACCGCAACAATGGAAAAAATGCGTTTCACTTACATTTAGGCCCGTATTCACATCACTTCCTATCTGGCTTCTTAGGACGCCTCCTACTTGGAGGCCCCCTTAACATATAGGACGCCTCCTTTGAAAAACGTTATTCATGAACTCTCCTAGCTTCTCGGAAAGGGGGCCTTACAGTGGGAGGCCCCCTTTCGAAATTTCAAAAGTGACGCCACGGAGCTTATAAAAATCCGCACTTCAAGCCGCGTTCACACAGCAATCGCATGCGATTTTACCATTTTTGACAACATTTATGTCTACCATGTCAGTAAAAGAGGTAAGTTATACAACAACAAAAGTTTTTTTGGGCATTTAATTTTGGAATGTAAACAAACAAGTTATTTTTCGATCACTTCTTGATCATCTATAATGGAACTTGTGTTTTTCGTCCTAATTTCAGTGATCTTGAAGAAATTCTGGTGTAGTTCTCGTTACAGGGTACCTAATCAAAAATTACTGCCAATCGAAAAGAATGCGAAGTATTTCATACATCTGAACGCGGAAGCCCGAAATATTCATCTCCAAAGAATCGTGTACCTACTGAACTGGCAGAATGCAATGACCACTGTTTTGCGGTTTTACGTTGAAAAGCATTGTGAAAACCTGTAATTATTTACATACCTAATTAAGTACCTACTTACTTACTGTACTCATGAGTGAAAAATAAACGTCTGATCATAAATCTTTTTTTTCCACAAAAATCCTGGTCAAAATGGAACAGTTTGCAGGACTTTGCATAGTTGCGGCTATTTTGGAGCTTTTTCATCATTAAATTATTGATGACTAGAATTGATTGATTGAGAATAGATTGATGACTAGATGATGACTAGAAATTTTCTAGTAAGAAATCCATCAAGTAGGTACCTAGGTATGAACATAAATTATCTTTTGCTGCTCTTGTTTTTCTGAGTGATTGCACAGGTTAATCATTGACTTGATGAAAGAACACCGGAATTTCCCAATAATGGAATTAGGCAAGGTACTATCAAGACGAATACTGGAGAAATTAATTTATTTTACAATAACTCGCATCATGCCACGCAATAAATTCGGCTTTAAGCGTAGGTACCGTACCCCTGGATTGATACAAGATACAAAACAATACAAGAGGCTTATTTCTGATGGTAAATGTACATTTTTATGGGTGTGGGGTACTTCACTGTAGCTTAACCATGGGTACCCTCTGAGAACCTCTTCGCTTCAGCTCAGGAACTTGTGCGTCCAGAGATTTCAAATCATTCGTACGCTGCCGACGGACCCATCAATCATCATCGCTAGTATTCTCCTGAAATAAAACGAGCGAAATTTGAAAAATGGGAGTCAGAGAAAACCATTACCTAACTAGCATGGAGGTGCCGATTTCGTAAAAAACAGCCAACTGTAATCTGACTCTACAACAGTCAGTACTACAACCGAAGGCATTAGATTAGGGTTTTGAATACTGAGTACTTAATATATTACTTGGAATCAGCAGAAGAACATGAAATTCGTAGGTATTGCCTACTTCTGGGTTAGCTAAACCGCTGATGCGCCTGATCTATGTATCTACTCCTTACGTACTTTTTTTAGAATTCTAAACTCCTAATGAGGAATAACTACCCATTATTTGAATGAATAATATTCCCATAATATTATTATGAGCACTTACCAGAATCGTCCGAAGAGCTCCGAAAAAATACACGTAACGAAACGAAGGTACACGATTGCTGTCTTTTGTCCAGAGGCGCTCTCAGACCATTGGAAATGTTTTTATCTTGATTTCCTCGCACAAATTCGATGAAATCATCCGCGACGAAGAAAAATAAATAATTAAACTGAATGGAACGAAATGGATGAGCGATCAGAAGATAAATTCGCGGTTTGTTTACACTGGGAATGCAAGATGGCTGCCGTCTGGTGAAGTGAAAAACCGAGTAAGGCCCCCTTTCGGGCCCAAAGGCAGCCCGATTGCTACCTAACGAAAAGGGGCCCTCAGGAAAAGGCTCCCTCAAGTTTCGGCGCTCCTAAGCCCCTTTAGGAAGCTTCATGAAACGGTTTTTCGTATAGGAGCCCTCCTTAGGACGGCCCCTAAAGCTTAGGAAGTGATGTGAATACGGGCCTTAATAAGCGAAATCGTTTGATACCGGCGAGCACTCGGACATTTGAACGAAACCGAGATGGTGCCCGACCCTCTTGTTAAAGGCCGACAGATGCATGAACTTGAACTACCGAGTAAGGAAATCATTGTGGGGAGGTAGAAAAAAACTCAGACTGATACTCATAATCAAACGGAAATTCAAACTCATAATCAGAGTCAAATTGAAGCTGAAACTCATAATCAAATTCAAAGTCAAACTGGAACTCATATCAATCATCAAAATCAAACTGAAAGTCAAACTCGAACTCAAACTGATACCAAAACTGAAATTCAAACTTCCGCTCATAATCGAACTCAAACTGAAACTCAATCTTTACCTCATACCTACTAATAATCAAACCCAAACTGAAACCAAAACTGAACCTCGAACTCATAAGAATTCTTAAACTCATAATCAAACTCAAAGTTAAACTGAAACTCGTATTAGTGATCAAATTCAAACTGAACGTCAAACCGAAACTGAAATTCAAACTCATAGTCAAACTGAAACTCGAAACTGAAACTGAACTCGAACTGAAACCCCAGTTCGTACTCATAATCAAACCCGAAGTCAATCTCAAACTTGAACAGAAACTGAAACTGAAAACGAATCATACTCATCATCGAATTCACCTCAAACTCACGATCAAACTGAAATTGAAACTCAAACTTGAATCGAACTCTAAGTCAAACTCGAAGTGAAACTCCAAGCCATACTCATAATCAAAGTCAATCTCAAACTTGAACAGAAACTGAAACTGAAAACTCGTACTCACAATCGAATTCAAACTCAAACTCACAATCAAACTGAAAGTCAAACCGAAACCGAAACTGAAATTCAAACTCATAATCAAACTGAAACTCGAACTCATAGTCGAACTCGAACTCAAACTTCAAGTCATAATCAAACTCGAAGTCAAACTCTAACTCATGATCAAACTGAAATTGAAACTAAAACTCAAACTTAAATTCGAACTTATGATCAATTTCACCTTCATTTAGAGTTTGAGTTTGACTACGAGTATGAGTTTCAATTTCAGTTTGATCGTGAGTTTGAGTTTGAATTCGACTATTCGTTCTCAGTTTCGGTTCAAGTTTGAGATTGACTTCGAGTTTGATAATGACTTGGAGTTTCAGTTCGAGTTCGACTATGAGTTCGAATTTCAGTTTCGGTTTCAGTTTTATTGTGACTACAAGTTTTCAGTTTCTGTTCAAGTTTGAGATTGACTTTTATCATGAGTATGGCTTGGAGTTTCACATTGAGTTTGATTAAGAGTTTCAGTTTGATCATGAGTTTGGATTCGACTTCGAGTTTGAGTTTCAATTTCAGTTTGATCGTGAGTTTGAATTCGATTACGAGTATGACTTCGTTTTCAGTTTCAGTTTCTGTTCAAGTTTGAGATTGACTTCGAGTTTGATTATGACTTGGAGTTTCAGTTCGAGTTCACTTTCGAGTTTCAGTTTGACTATGAGTTTGAATTTCAGTTTCGGTTTCGGTTTGATTGTGAGTTTGACTTTGACTTCAAGTATGAGTCTGACTTTCTGTTTCAGTTTTTGATCAAGTTTGAGATTGACTTTGAGTTTCAGTTCGAGTTTGACTTTGTTGAGTTCGAGTTCGAGTTTGATTATGAGTATGGGTTTCAGTTTGATCATGACTTTGGATTCAAATTTGACCTCGAGTTTTAGTTTGAGTTTCAATTTCATTTTGATCGTGAGTTTCAGTTTGAATTCGATTATGAGTATGACTATTAGTTTTCAGTTTCAGTTTCTGTTCATGTGTGAGTTGACTTCGAGTTCGATTATGAAATGACTTGGAATTTCAGTTCAAGTTTGATTATGAGCTTGAATTTAAGTTTGAGTTTTAGTTTCGATTTCAGTTTGGAGTCTGAATTTAAGTTTGAGTTTGAGGTTCAGTTTGAGTTTCAATTTCAGTTCGATTGTGAGTGTGAGTTTGAATTTTATTATGAGTACGAGTATTAATTTTCAGTTTTTGTTCAGGTTTGAGTTTGATTATGAATATGACTTTCAGTTTCAGTTTGAGTTTGACTTTTGGCGTATGAGCATAAGTTGCAGTTTGAGTTGAACTTTGAGTTTGTCTACGAGTAGTGTGGGTTATAGTATTTGAGTACGAGGAGGTTGTAGGATTTTCATGTTTAGTTTGATTTTGACTTTGGGTTTGAATTTGATTATTAGCATGAGTGTTAATTCGATTTTGAGCTTGAGTTTGATTTTGATTATGAGTATGAGTTCAGGTTTTGAGTTCGATCATCTGAGTTGGTACCTATGAGTTTTTCTATGAGTATGAGTTTGAGTTTCGGTGGTTTTGAGTCTGTCGATACGTCGGTCCTGGTCTGCCTTCATGCGTTTCTGTCTTCGTGTCTCTCTGTATTCCTGTCTTCATCTATCAATCTGTCTGCTACATCACTTCGCTTTTGTCGTTATGTATGTCCAACCTTAACCTACGTTTTTTCCGTTTCAGGTACGATTCAACATTGACAATTTTTTCTCCTGCGTGTTTTAGTACAATCGGACGGTAATAATTATGAGAAAGTTGGGGAGAGAGATTGATCAAATTCGGTGGAACGGTTTGTGAAAATGCATTAAGGGTTGATCTGGTATGTTTATATTTTGATGCAAAATACATGGATGATAATAAAACGCGAGTTTCGAGCTCTTCGCCGCGACTTCCCGACAAAGTCGATTCGTAACTTTCGATTTTAATCAACTCGGCGTTCCAACGAAATGGCGTTTTTCTAATGTCATTTTCCCCCCCGCTGATCGGAAGTTTCTCGTTATTTGCCTTCTTTGACTTGCGATTCCCGCTTTTCCCCTCTAGATCAGCTTTCTAGCTCAATTTTCTCCCCTTTGCCAACAGGTACCCCTGGTCACGGTTCAGTAGACCGTCTAACTACCTTCTTGCGCCCCGAGGAGAAACTTTATCCCGTGGAGCAAATAGATACCTGAGTGAAGAGTTTCAAGGTTTTTCTCCCCGTTTCAGTCGACTTTCTTTCCCGATACTTGACATAATAGAAGTTGGAAAGCTCTCAATTTAATGGAGTTCGCGGCGGCGACGTAATTCCTGCGAAAAATGATTTTGTTTTCGTCTCACGAACGCATCTACAGAATAATATAACATGATATTTTCACGAAATCGTGTACCTGATATTTTTTTGTTTTGAATGATTAGGCTTGATTTTCACCTTGACCAGCCCTAAATTCAAAATTGTTCACCGAGAGATTTCCTTGGAATCATTAATCGAATCTCTCAATCCTCTCGTTCTATTGTGGATAAAAGGTTAGCACTAGTCCCAATACGTTAAATAACCGCGATTCTGGCAAATCTTCCGATTTGTCAATTCAACAAAAACCTGTAACCTTCTAATTTTTTTGAAAGGATCGCGTTTTTTTCGGATTTTATTACTTATTAGATAGAGTTAACCTACGGATCATTTATTTGCCTCGACGAGCAAATTGAGAAAAGGGCAAAAATCGATCCGACCGGCTCTTAATAATTATTCAGCAAGGTAAATGACTTTTTCCGGTTCAGCATTTCAACTGGGAAAAGTATCCATTGTGCCTTCTCGGCGGAAAATGGCCGGGGATTATTGCAAAGGGCGAAGGTCCGTGGGAAAACTCATCTTCTCCTTAACTGGTAAAAATTACTCGAGTTTTCGTCTCGGCCGAGAGATTTTCCGAAGTTGTTTTCACTATTGGATAATTCAAGCCATTATATTGCCTGGGAAACTTATTTGCGGGGCCGGGAATTTTCATCAGTCGCCGACGGATTGAAATTAATTAACCAAGTTTCGCTCAAAAACCATGGCTACCTGGGGCTACCTTCGCTCGATTAAAAAATCGAACTAAACTTTCTCGAATGGTAGCAGAATTCCAGAAAAATGTTACGGAATTTTAGAAGCCGTCTGTTCAAACAGGCAGTTGCAAAAGGACAAAATTCAAATCCAAATTCTCTGAAAACTAGCCTCTTTTCCGGGCTTTTAGTGCGGTAGTCCGTTTTTAGGGATTTGGCGCTTACTTGACATCCACAGCTCAACGGTAAAATCGAAAGACTGCATTACAAAAATACTCGTCGAAAATTTTCATCTCGAATTTCAAAACGTTTCGTGTGCACTCTCTGTTTTGAGCAGATCTGCCAAGCATTGACTTCATTCGATGAATAAATTTTGAAAAATATATTGAAAATTTTGCAACTAATTACTAATAAGTACCTCTGGAGTTACGAGGGGCGTGCAAAAAGTCTTTTTATATCCAGCACCAAAAGTACAGTAATTGTCGGACAGAGTTGAAACTTCTACAGATTTTTTTCTGAAGGGCGTTGGCTAGCCTCTCGAAGGAATTTTGTAGCTAGGGGCATCAGCTGGATGATAAGAGCAGTTCAAAAGGGACGCGCCGTTGGCTTGTCACGCCACTGTTGAATTGCGCTCAGTTATTCGTTTTCTCCATTCCAAAGGGAAAAATCGACAGAAATCCATCGTGAAATTCAGGCCGCGTACGGGGAAAATGCAATGACCATGCAAAACGTGCAAAACTGGTGTGTATCGTTCGCGGGGCCGGCAAAATGTGTTGGATCAACCCCGTTCTGGACGCCGGTCTGTAGCGACCGAGGGGGAACCAGTGAAGAGTGTTTTGGACTACCTACCCAGGGGTGAAACAATCAATGCAGACCGATATTGTGAAGTTTTGAAGAACTTAAGGAAGGCTATCCAAAACAAAAGACGGGGATTGTTGTCAAAAGCACACAGCAAGAAAAACTGCTGAACTTCTCGAATCATTCAATTGGGACATCATTCCCCATCCCCCATACTCACCTGACCTTGCCCCAAGCGACTACTTCCTGTTCCCGAAACTGAAAGTTCACCTGGGTGGACAACATTTTGCGAATGACGAAGAGTTGAAAGCAGAAGTGAGCAATTTTTTCAATGGACTGGCGGGGGGTGACTACGAGTGCGGGCTAAGAAAACTGTTGCCAAGGCTACAGAAGTGCGTTCAGCTGAATGGGGATTATGTGGAGAAATGAGTTTTTCATGTAGAATCTGAAAATGAAAGAATTTTGTCGAAGTTTCTTGTCTGAAATAAATTATTGAATATATAAAAAGACTTTTTGCACGCCCCTCGTAGAATTGACTGTTTTGCGCACATCCAAAAATTGATGTTATTTATCGATGAAGTTTATTCTATTGAAAAAATACGAAGCATTGAAACAAATTTCGAATCAGCTGTATACACCTGGGGTTCGCAACTGAAATTTTGGTCTCGAAACGTGACTTCGCCCTTCGAGGAAAACATTAGGTCGGAGATACGTGTCTAGATTAAGTTAATTTACCACCACTAAGCGGATTTGTTGCTAAAGGACGTGGCTTGGATCACGCATTGACCCAGTAATGTGAGGGTCTGATATTCATCTGGGCCTCGAGGCCTAAATGGTTGAAATCTGTCGATAGCACGACTTTCCTTATCGAGTTACCGAGGCGAAATTTTTGACGGTTTTTATCCGATACAGAAATTATGGCAGTTTTTACATCCACTTTTTGGAGAAAGTATTAGTTTTCTAATCTTCGAGAATTTGAAGGGAAAATAAAGAATTTCAAATAAAACGAGCTTTGGAGCCTTTGAAGGACTTAAAATTGCATGGCCATTAATCTTCCTTTACACTCTCTTTTCAAAATTATGCATACAGTATGGAATTTTTCGTTATTCTTGAACGTATGCTTAAGCGACAGCTTTTCTAAAATGATTTATCACTCGAAAAGTTTTTCCTTGAAATCTATCTCGGCCATGAGCCCCAGGACTGTTGCGTAGATAAAAAATGGTATGCCCAAATAGTAAAAGGTAGGTACCATTTTCATCCTACATCAATTCCCTAGTTATACTGTGAGTATTTTCGAGAAGAGGAAAATTTTTGATAAAGAAAAAGATGCACCAACAATTGTTTAGGTTATAAAAGCCATCGGTACACATTCGGTACACCATTCGGTACACATTTCCCCCCAAAATCTATCGAAAATTGTGAGATGATTAATTTTATCCTCGAAAAAACAGCAGTTTTGTAAAAGTAAAATTTACTAACTGCCAATTATTTACTCTTAAATTTTGTTCCGATTCTTCTCAGTGCAAGGGGTGTAAATATAATGACTGGAGCCACTCGGATCGCGCAAAGGAAATTTTCAAAATTGGTCAGCGCCAGGCTAACTTATTTTGCGAAGACCTTAACACACATCTTTCTAGATCTCTTGGGTATTCATGAAAATTCCATTAGTGCGGCGTACGCTCCGTGTAATGCCTTGAAATGGTATCGAGTCAAAATGATCTTGATATATTCTCGGTAAAACGTACTATAGGTAAAAAATATGTATTATTATCCATCGAAAACATCCAAACATCACAACATCGAAAGCTTGGGCGGGAATCATCTGGAATCCCTCCAGGTTCTGAGCCGATTTCCTTCCCGATGGAGAATCCTCCGATTCCTCGGGTTTAAAGGGCGTTGGAAAGGAAGGACGTTTTTTAGTCGTCGGTAACATATTGCCGTTGTCCTGAGAGAGTCCTTACAAAGGTCCTTAGGGGTGGGGGAGGCAAGCGGTCGAGGGGCGGATCGTGGGGTGGGGTGGGTGGTGACCACATCCAAACTTACGGAAGCTGATTTTGGACGCCTGTTGTCGGAGTCACCGTATGACAGAGCCTACACTCTGCTCTATGCGATACTGAAACTGGCAGGATGTTACTCCTTGCCAGGGGGGCAGTGCCCCCTTTCGGATGCCCCTCCTCGGGGTGGCGCCATCTGCGCCTGCGCCTAGAGATTCGACTGTTCGGAGACTGGCAGGTCGATACGTGAGCGGTGGGGGCACCTGTTGGCCACACACCGACCTGTTGTGCCTCTACTTTTTATATCTCCCACCAGGATCTATCTCGCTCTCATGTCCCTCTTGTTTATCGTCATAAATATACACGAGATACAAGACATGTTTCCCTCTTGACAGGAGTGAAACAAAACGGATGCGACGGCTATATGATTGATTTTCCTTGGTTGAAAGGGCGTATGTGCATGCATGTTTGAACTATTAAGCATAAACGGAATTTTTGAACTATAAAGAGGCCTATTCAAAATATAAAGGACTTAAAGAAGATGAAATTGAAAATGAAGATAAAAGTGAAACTAAAATGGGAGTGAAACTGACGATGATAGTGAAACTGAAGATGGAAGTGAAATTGAAGATGAAAGTGAAAATGAAGATGAAAGTGAAAATGAAGATGAAAGTGAAACTGAAGATGAAAGTGAAATTTTAACTGAAAGTGAAACTGAACATGGAAGTGAAACTGAAGATGGAAGTGAAACTGAAGATGGAAGTGAAATTTTAACTGAAAGTGAAACTGAAGATGGAAGTGAAACTGAAGATGAAAGTGAAACTGAATATGAAAAAGAAACTGAATATGGATGTGAAACTGAATATGGAAGTGAAACTGAATATGAAAGTGAAACTGAATATGGAAGTAAAACTGAAGGTAGAAGTGAAACTTAAGATGAACTGAAGATGAAAGTGAAATTTTAACTGAAAGTGAGACTGAAGATGGAAGTGAAACTGAAGATGAAAGTGAAATTTTAACTGAAAGTGAAACTGAACATGGAAGTGAAACTGAATATGGAAGTGAAACTGAAGATGAAAGTGAAACTGAAGATGGAAGTGAAACTGTAGGTGGAAGTGAAACTTAAGATGAGAGTGAAATTTTAACTGACAGTGAAACTGAACATTGAAGTGAAACTGAAGATGAAAGTGAAACTGAACATGGAAGTAAAACTGGATATGGAAGTGAAACTGAAGATGGAAGTGAAACTGTAGGTGGAAGTGAAACTTTAGATGAAAGTGAAATTTTAACTGAAAGTGAAACTGAACATTGAAGTGAAACTGAAGATGGAAGTGAAACTGAATATGGAAGTGAAACTGAAGATGAAAGTGAAACTGAAGATGGAAGTGAAACTGTAGGTGGAAGTGAAACTTAAGATGAGAGTGAAATTTTAACTGAAAGTGAAACTTAACCTGGAAGTGAAACTGAAGATGGAAGTGAAATTTTAACTGAAAGTGAAACTGTAGATGAAAGTGAAGTTGTACCTAACTGAAAGTGAAACTGAAGATGGAAGTGAAACTGAAGATGGAAGTGAAACTGAAGTTAGAAGTAAAACTGAAGTTAGAAGTGAAACTGAAGGTGGAAGTGAAACTGAAGATGAAAGTGAAAGTGAAAATGAAAGTGAAACTGAAGATGAAAGTGAAATTTTAACTGAAAGTGAAACTGAACATGGAAGTGAAACTGAAGATGGAAGTGAAATTTTAACTGAAAGTGAAACTGTAGATGAAAGTAAAACTGAAGATGAAAGTGAAACTGAATATGGAAGTGAAACTGAAGATGGAAGTGAAACTGAAGATAGAAGTGAAACTGAAGGTGGAAGTGATACTTAAGATGAAAGTGAAACTGAAGATTAAAGTGAAAGTGAAACTGAATATGAAAAAGAAACTGAAGATAAAAGTGAAAATGAAGATGAAAGTGAAACTGAATGTGGAAGTGAATTTGAAACTGAAGATGAACGTGAAATTTCAACAGAAAGTGAAACTGAAGATGAAAGTGAAGTTGTAACTGAAAGTGAAACTGAAGATGAAAGTGAAGTTGTAACTGGAAGTGAAACTGAAGATGGAAATGAAACTGAAGATGAAAGAGTAATTATAACTCAAAGTGAAACTGAAGATGGAAGTGAAAGTGAAATTGTAACTGAAAGTGAACTGAAGATGCAAGTGAAACTGAAGATAAAAGTGAAAGTGAAAATGCAAGTGAAACTGAAAGTAAAAATTAGCTTAGTAACTTTTTTACTGGCTACCAACTTGGTTTTTTGCTTCTCCCCCCCTCATGAAAAACTTTGCCGACTTTAACTTAAACTATTGAAATATACGTAGAGGGCTTTATGCCTTTTCGCATCGGCGCCTCTTAAATCTAGCAAGAAGAAAGACGTTCTGTGGATCGCAGAAAATGAAGACACCCGGATTGTGCGGGCGGTGGCTCGAAATTAATCGGATGAGAAGTAGGGGAGGAAATTGGGTCGTTGGAGAAAATTGGCGCACCAGTTCAAGGGTAATCTCGCCCTGGAGAAGAACCCGAGAGGAGGAGGTCGTATTTCTAGCACCTTATCTCCGCATTCTCGGCTCATAATCGCGAGCACCAACTTCACCTATCAATATGGATCTTCAGCTTGGCTTACTTTTAATGAGAAATTGTTATCTCGAAATGGGTTTCATTTCAATTTCAATATTCAAGCATATCAGGAAAGTTTCATCCAAGGGAGGTTAATTCGAAAGATCGTGATTATGATTTTTCCGCAAAGTTTGTCTATCAGCTGATGGTTAGGATTCATTTAAATTTAGCACTCAAAAACTATTGTACCTATATAAAATTTATCATTTTTTCATTACTTGAAACTAAAAATAAAATAGGATTTCATCTGAGATGAGAATCATGCGTTTTATGTCATGATAAAGATTTTATAGAATATTGGTTAGAATCATGATGGACTTATGACTGGATCCTAATGGTGACGTGAATAATTTTCGGGTATATTTTATAGGTAGTCTGTTCTATTCATCAGTAAAATACCTAACTTTTAGATAGAAGTTATTTAGTCAAATAACTAAGAATTTAGTCATCTATTGATTTGAATTTATTAATTATCGATTTAATAAAATTAAATATTCGACAAATATTTGCAAAAAATTGTTTTTTGATATCAACATTTCTGTTGGGTATTATATTATTTTCTGTGTTTACCCTCAGGAGGAAGGAGGAGGGTGTTGATTTAATATTATTTTAATGCTCAAGTTTAAATATTATCTCAAAACTTGTAACGGCTGCCGCCTTTAACCGTGAACTTAGCAATGCGCGGCAAAAATGACATAACCGAGTCTCGTGATGTTCGTGAGAGGGAGGTCCTGCGGCTGAGGATCAGTGTTGGCAAGGTCCTGCCCAGCTGCCCTAGATGGCAACTTGTTCGCAACGCTCGGACGCTTCCGCGGTCTGCTAGAGCACCGACGGTCTTCGTCGCGCCAAAATTGTCCTGTGAATTTTATTATTTAATCATTGCTATGATCAAATTTAATTATTGAGGAATAACTTTCGGATATCGCGAAATATCAGGTGCGTACTTATTCGACTCGGAGATGTCTAAAATAACCAAAACTGGAATTTTTGAGCCTGTCGCTCCTTTTTTGAGGTACAAACACGCCTCAATAGTTAAGGAAAGCGAAAACGAACGTTTTTTTCGCTGAATAATTTTATTCATGTTAACACTAAATTAAAATTAACATTTTCAATTTTATTATATTTTTCAAGTGGGTATTTCAGTATTTGATTTCATTAGGTAGGTACCTACCTATATTTTTCGAGCTTTAAAAATAATATTGTAATTAAAGAAACTTTTTTTCATTGAAAAGCGGGTTAGCGTTTTTCTCTGAAAATATAGAAAATCGTCGAGAAAAAAGTGAACGAAAAATGCGCGAAAGTTATTTCATGGGTAGCCTTCGAGTAAGTGCTTTTT